>CM051842.1:40958539-43523656 GCA_028451465.1 Erethizon dorsatum
TTACTGTGCATGCTTAATGAATACAATTTTATTTAACTCTTGAACAGACCTGTGAAGTCAGCACTTTCTTCTTTTTTTTCCCTGAGACAGGGTCTCCCTATGCAGTGCAGCCTGGCCTTAAACTCACTATGTAGTTCAGATTGGCCTTGAACTCTCAGCAATCCTCCTGCCTCAGCCTCCCCAGTGCTGGGATTACAGGCTTGCACCACCACACCTGGCAAAGTCAGCACTGTTATCCCATTTTTCAGATATGGAAACTGATCTCCAGAGAGGCAAACTTTATATAAATGGGATCCTCTTAAGGAGTTCTGAAGGGAAACAAGAGTCTAAAACCATAGTAGAAGAGACTACCCAACCGCTTAGGGTGATAATATATTACCCACCCCCCAGCCCTTTGCCTGGATGGTTCTTGGTTGGTGGCGACCACAGGGGTCTTTATCACAGCCCATCTGTCTACCCCGTACCCTTGCCCCAGAACTTACTGATTGAAAGTGCGGCCAATGCCCTCGCCAGGTTTCCAGCCCATGCCCCGCAGCATGGCCAGCCCATAAGCCTCCACAGGGACAGCCTCATAATCAGCCTCCTCTGGCACCTACAGGGTTCAGGTAGATGAAGGAGGGTCAGGCCTTGCTGACTCCCAGCCCTCTGTCAGAAGTACACCCACTGTCACCCAGAGGGTGACACTCTACCCTTCTGGCCCTCGGCTAGTTAGCTCAAGGGGGTGCTCTGATTTCCTCTCACCATGCCTTACTTTACTCCGCCACCTTCAATCCTTCAGCAAACAGTTATAGAGCACCTGTTCTGTGGCAAGTACTGTTCTAGGGGCTGAGGATAAAGCAGTGAGCAAGACACAAAACCTTTGCCTGTGTTCAAGTTAAGACACAAATAAAATAAATCAAATTCTGAGAAAGTGATACATCAGGTGGTGGTAAATTAAAAAATACAGTTGAAGCTAGGCATGGTGGTGCACACCTGTAATCCTAGTACTCTGGGAGGCTGAAGCAGGAGGACTTCAAGTTCCAGCCCAACCTGGGCAACTTACCAAGACCTCATCACAAAAAAAAGGGTGGGGAGCTGGGGATGTACCTCTGTGTGAAGGTCCTATGTTCAGTCCTGAGTACCATTTAAAAAAAAGAAGAAAAATAAAGCTAGGCATGGTGGTGTACACCTATAGTCTCAGCTACTGGGGAGGCTGAGGCAGGAGGATCACATGAGCCCAGGAGTTCAAGGCCAGCCTGGCCTACATAGTGAGTTCAAGGCCAGTCTGAACTATATAGCAAGACCCTGTCTCAAAAACAAACAAACAAACTGAAAGAAAGGAGAACAAGCTGGGTGTAGTCATGCACACCTAATATCCCAGCACTCTGGGAGGCTGAGGCACAAGGATCGCTGGGAGTTCGAGGCCAACCTGGGCTACATAGTGAGTTCAAGGCCAGCCTAAACTGCATAGCAACACCCTGTCTCAAAAAAACAAACAAAATGAAAAACCCCACAAAACACCAAAAAAAAAAAAAAAAAAAAAAAGTAAAATTGGCCTGAGCAGCTCAGTATAAAAGCCTTGGGTTCAAGCCTCAGTACAAAAAAAGAAAGGAAAGCAAGAAGAACGAAAAAAGAGAGCAAGAGAGAGACAGCGAGACAGCGAAAGAGCAAGAGAGAGATAGTTGAAGCCCCGAAGGGACACTGCAAAAAGTCTATGAGAAAGTGAAAAGTTGGGTCAATTGGTTTGAAAGACAGACTTTGGTCACCTGCCTGGACACACCTCTCATCTCTTGTGCTGTCACCTCCCATGACCATCCCTTCAATCCTTTACAATCTCACTAGACACATGCCATGGTGATCTGGCGTGTGCCACTGTGCCACTGCCGGGGCTATTGCTGGCAGTATGAGTACTCACTGTGCTCTTCCCTCTCATTAAACCTCCCCATCCTCCAACCACTCTGACCTGAGTCTGCACCATTTCTAGCCTGGACTGCTGGTGCCCTTGCTTCCACCTTTGCTTCCTGGTCCATTCTGCTAGTGCAGCCAAGGGATCCTGTTAAATCCTAAGTCACAGCCCTTGACTGCTCAGGGACACCCCGGCTCTCAGCTCACCTAAGAGTAAAAGCCAAAGTGCTCACCGTGGCCCACAGCCCATCTGCCTTCATTTACTGTCTCTCCCGCTCACTCATCTCACTCCAGCCACTTTGGTCTCCTCAGTGTTCCTCAAGCACTCCAGGCCAAAAACATAAGTAAATAAAAAGAAAGGAAGGAAGGAGAAGAAAAGAAGGAAAGGAAGGAAAGGAAAGACAAACCAACAAAAACCACTCCAGGCAGTGTGTACCCTTATGCGCTTTACATTTCCTTGTTCCCTTTGCTTTGCTTTGCTTTTCAACTCATTCAGGTACTCTTGGAATTCAAGTACTTTTTTTCCACATGCTGGTATCTAGTCATTAATGCTTCCGAATAGGAGGGAAGTGGGGAGGGATAGCAGCAGGCCTCTCAGACAGACTTGCCCTACTGTGTGCAGGAAGGCAAGGCTGGCAGACGCCAGACAGGCTGGTACAGGAGGGAGGCAAGGGAACAGCTCACTGTCTCAGCCCAGGACGCGCCGTCTGCCCCTTCCTCGTTGGGGGTGCATCCTTTCGGGATCACAGGGATAGCAAGCGTGGGGTCAACACCCGCGTTCTCTCTCTCCTCCAGAGACTTCTTGGATTCTAAGGAAGAATGGGAGGGAACAATGAGGTCCCATCCCATCCTTTCACATTCCTTCCCTTCTTCCTTCACGGGGGCAGGACAAAGTGGGGAGCACATACCCTGAATGAGCTCCTTCACAGCCTGGGACAGCACCCCATCCCCCAAAGCCTCTGTGGATGGCACAGGCTTCTGGGCCAAGGGCTGCCTTCGAAAGCCATTCTGGATCAACGGGATGACCAGTTCCTTAGGGGCTTCTAGGGGCTTCACACTGATGTGGACACAGAAGGACAAAGTTGGGGAAGAAGAGTAGCAAGAATCAGTGGGCTCTGAGCCACACTCCTTCATTCAAAGAAAAAAAAAAAGAAAAAAAACTACAAGAGCCAAATTCACTCTCAGTCCTGTGGACCACACGGTCCATTCTGCTGTCTGGATTTCCTGCTGTCTTTGACGGTGCGTTCTTTGCATTCTTTCCCGCACCCCTCTCCCCTTAATGTTAGTGTCTTCCAGGAATCATTCCTAGAGCCTCGTGCACAGTGACCCACAAATCACCATCTTCAGTCCAGACTTTCCCCAGCTCCAGACTAGCCTTCTAGACCACTGATTCTCATCCTGGAAGTACCCCGTACCCCCACCTCGCGGGCGCGCCAGGCCCAGCAGATTCCTCTTTACTAATTAAGCGGACGACAGTCTCCCTCAAGCCGAATCTGATACTCCAGCCCGTTCTCCATAACAGAGAAGCCTCATCATTTGATGTAACACTAGGGGTCCTGTCATTCTCTCCTTTTCTCAGAAGACATATATACCTCAGTGTCCCAAAGTCTTAACGGCTCTTCTCTCAAAGATTATATCCTCTCTTCTCAACCCCCACAGCTATCATGCCCAATTTCCCCGCTTCACCTACAAACTCCCGCCTTCCCGCCTCCATAAATCTTCCCAGCTTAAATCAGGCTTTCCAGATTACTGTCACCAAGACAAACAACTTCAAGATTCCACCCTCCCGCTACAGCCCACCACACTGAACTCCAACGCGTGAAAGACCTGGCGCTTTACCTCTGCAGCTCCCTTCCTTCCACGGTCTTCAAGAAATCCTTCTCCTCTGGGGCCGACCCCGTGCCGTCTCCAGTATCCGCCAGCCGCCTCCGGACAGAGGTGAGAGTGAAGCCGAATGAAACTGGGGCTGGGGAAGGGGCAGCGGGCTCCGCAACCTCCTCTTCGGCGTCCGCCATTTTGCCCCCGTTCCCAGGCTAGCGCGCTGCCTACTGGGAAGTTTAGTTTGCGCTCTGGTCGCTAGGGGCCCGCGGAGGAGCATAAGTACTACCTTTCCCATAAGACACTGCGGAATAGTCACAGGGAGAGCGACAAGGGACCGTGGAAACAACGGTCCTCCTTTTAAATACGTGGATGCCTTGCACCACACATTCTGGGAAATATAGTTTCTCTCTCTCTCCCTCCCTGCCTCCCTCCCTCCCCCTTCCTCCCTCCGCCCCTTCTCTCTCCCCCCCTTCCCCCCCTTTTTTTAAGACAGTCTCGCTTTGCAGTTCAGGCTGGCCTTGGACTCACTGTGTAGCCAAAACTGGCCTCGAACTTGCAGCGATCCTCCTGCCTCAGCCTCCCCAATGCTGGGATTACAGGCGTGCGCACCACGCCCGACGACATAGTTCTTTTTTTGTGGTACAGTACTGGGGATCCTCCTGTAGCCTCGGGAGTAGCTGGGATTACAGATGTGCACTACCACGCCCGGCTGGGAAATGTAATTCCTCAGGTACTTAGTCGAGGTGGAATGTCTATTCATTCTTCCCAGGTACTTATTCCTTCGTGGTTTTGTCAGTATTTATTGAGTATCTATGGTGTACATGGGCAGGAGAATCGCTGCGAGTTCGAGGCCAGCCTGGGCTACATAATGACTTCAAGGCTAGCCTGAACTACATATCTAAACCTTGTCTCAAAAAAAAAAAAAAAAAAAAAAAAAAAAAAAGCGATGGAGTACTACTCTGCTATTAAGAAAAATAAAAATGTTGGGGGGCTTTGGAGGGGTTGTCTTTTTGAGACAGGGTCTCGCTATGCAGTTAAGGCTGGCCTTGAGCTCACTTTGTAGCCCAGGCTGTTCTCGAATTTTTTTTTTTTTCGTGGGTACCGGGGGTCGACCTCAGGACCTCGCGCGCCAGCAGGCGCCTGTGCCGCTGAATGATATCACCGGCCCTTTTTTCGTATGTGGGATCCGGGAGTCGAACTCAGGCCCTCACGCTTGCCAGGCAGGCGCGTATACCGCTGAGCCATCTCACCAGCCCCTGTTCTCGAATTTGCAACGATCCTCCTGCCTCAGCCTCCCGAGTGCTGGGATTACAGGCGTGCGCCACCACGCCCGGCTGTTTTGTTTTGTTTTAAGACAGGGTCTCGCTATGTAGTTCAGGCTGGCCTTGAAGTCACTATGTAGCCCAGACTGGCCTTGAACACACAGCGATCCTCCTGCTGCAGCCTCCCGAGTGCTGCATTACAGGCATGCACCACTTTTGTAGGAAAACGGATGCACCTTGAGAACATAATGTTAAGTGAAATAAGTCAGACACACAAGCTTAACTATTGCATGGTTTCTCTTATATGAGAAACCAACATATAAATAAAGAGCAAAATAAAAGATGGATATTAGGAAACAGGGAGAGAGATCTTTTGCAAATGGGAAGAGGACCAAGAGATGGAGGGAGAGGGAACAGAAGGGAGGGGAAGGGGAAGTTAAAAGAACATAAGATGTGTTATGTACATGTACCAACTCCCTAAGGTGAACGTGCAGAAGAGAGATACTTAAACGGTTAAGAGTAGGAATACTATAATTCTGCTACAGACTCATCCCAGGGAAATTTGTGCAATGAATTTTTTTTTTTTTGTGGGTACCGGGGGTCGACCTCAGGACCTCGCGTGCCAGCAGGCGCCCGTGCCGCTGAGCGATATCACCGGCCCTTTTTTCGTATGTGGGTTCTGGGAGTCGAACTCGGGCCCTCATGCTTGCCGGGCAGGCGCTTATGCTGCTGAGCCATCTCACCGGCCCTGTACAATGATTTTTATAGAGATTCATCATTGTATTATTTATCGTGCCAAAAGCTTGAATGCTTTCTTTTTTTTTTTTTTTTGAGACAGGGTCTCACTTTGTAGCCCAGGCTGGCCTCAAACTCACAGCCAATCCTCCTGCCTCCGCCTCCCAAGTGCTGGGATCACAGGTGTGCACCACCATGCCCAGCTTGAATACTTCTTAAATGATCAACAGAAGGGGATGGGATAAATTAATTTTAATAGCACACACCTTGGATGGGAGGAATATGCTAGAGCCTTTAAATGTGAAGCTATAAGTAAAATTAAATCAAATGGGGACATAGTCACAATGTTCTGGAAAGTAGAATAGTTGGTGGTTCAGAGAATGGTCTTTGGAACAGGCAGCCCACTATTTGATCAATCTCATGGTCATGTTTCTTGTGGCTGGAGATGGGTCCTGGAATCTTAATTGTGAAGCCACTGTGATTTTCAATATATAATGACAAAATTTTGAAGTTTTTATTTAGAAATAACTTTAGATTTAAGCATTGTAGAAATAGTATGCATTATTTCTATATATACTTTTTTTTTTTTTTTTTTTTTTTTTTTGCTGGTACTGGGGATTGAAGCCTACCCTGACCTACATCCCCAGCGCTTTTTAAATTCTGAGGCAGGGTTTCACTAAATTTCCCAGGCTGGGCTCACACTTTTGATTCTCCTGCCTCAGCCTCCCAGAGTCCTGGGATTATAAGTGTGGGTCACCATGTCTGGCTCCCTTAAAAATTTTATATAACAATGGTGTAAGTATCAAGCTCAAGAAATGAACATTGGTGCAAAAGTGATAATTAAAGTATAGACCATGTTCCCTTCCAGGGTTCAATCTAGGCTCTCATACATTGCAATGTAATTATACGCCTACTTTGTCTTTTCCAGTCTGTGACAGTTCTTCAGTCTTTCTCTGGCTTTCATGAACTTTAACACTTTTGGAAAGTTCAATTCTGTTTTTTTTTTCTTTTTTTAATAACATCCCTCAATCTGGGTTGTCGGTCAACCCCTGTGTGTGTGTTTTTGTGGGTACCGGGGGTCGACCTCAGGACCTCGCGTGCCAGCAGGTGCCTGTGCCGCTGAGCAATATCACCGGCCCTTTTTCGTATGTGGGTTCCAGGAGTCGAACTCGGGCCCTCGCACTTGCCAGGCAGGTGCTTACGCCGCTGAGCCATCTCACTGGCCCTTGTTTTGTTTTTTTGAGAAAGGGTATTGTTATATAGTTAAGGCTGGCCTTGAACTCACAACGTAGCCCATGCTGGGCTCAAATTTGCAGTGATCCTCCTGCCTCAGCCTCCCAAGTGTTGGGATTACAGGCTTGTGCCACCAGGCCTGGCCTTTTTTTTTTTTTTTTTCCTTTTGATACAGGGTCTTGCTAGGTATTCCAGGCTGGTTTTGAACGGACTATGTAGTACAGGCTGGCCTTGAACTCATGGCAATCCTCCTGCCTCAGCCTCCCAAGTACTGGGATTACAGGCATGCACCATCATGCCTGGCTGATTTCTCTTAATTAGAATGAGATTTAGAGCTTTTTGCATGAATGTCACAGAGATGACCTAACCACATTATATAAGTGTTCATAATTGTGATATGTTCTAAACTTTAAAAAAAAAATATATATATATATATAATTTTTGTGTGTGTGCTCAGGATTGAACCCAGAGCTTGTGCATGCTAAGCATGTGCTCTACCACTACGTTACACTGGCAGCCCTGCTTTTGATTTCACTTTTATATTTCCTTAAGAGAGAGGGTCCAGTCGGGTGTGGTGTGCACCTGTAATCCCAGCACTGTGGGAGGCTGAGGTAGAAGGATGGAGAGATTCAGAGACCTGTGCAATTAGAGCTGTAGTGAGACCATCTCCAATGAAACAGGGCTTGAGATGTTGCTCAGGATGAAGAGCCTGGGTTCAGTCCCAGTTCAGTACTGTAAAATGAGTGAATGAATGAATGTTGGGCCGGGAGAGAGATGGGGTCTTGCTGTGTTGCCTCAGCTGGGCTCCAGGATCCTCCTGCAGCAGCTGCTCCAGTAGCTAGAACTCCATGTGCGTGCCACCGCATGGGGATTAGATGCGAGCAGTTTACAATCCATTTTCCAGATGAGGGAACTGTGGCTCAGCGAGGCTGACTTAGTGAAGGGCTCAACTAATAACTACTAGAGATCATGTCTAGAGTTGCTAATGGGAGAAAGTGGACTTTTTCTTACCTCATATAGGGGCACAGATCGATTCAACTTTTATTAGGGGCAGTATAATAATATGTGTACCTTTCCTAACCCAAGAATTCTACTCTGAAGACTGGCTCTGAGGGAAAGAATGGAAATTTTAGGATTTTTTTCAGTGCTGGGCATGGAAGCCAAGGCCTTGCACAAACAAGGCAAGTGTTCTACTATTGAGCTACGAAATTCACAGCCATTATGCAGGATAGTTGTTCAAGAATATTTAGACTAGGGGCCGGTGAGATGGCTCAGCGGCTTAAGCGCCTGCCCGGCAAGCGCGAGGGCCCGAGTTTGACTCCCGGAACCCACATACGAAAAAGGGGCTGGTGATATCGCTCAGTGGCACGGGCGCCTCCTGGCGCGCGAGGTCCTGAGGTCGACCCCCCGGTACCCACAAAAAAAAAAAAAAAAAAAAAAAAAAAGAATATTTAGACTAGAGTAGAAAAATAATTGTAAAACACAAAAAAATAAAAACCAAATTTAGCTTGGGTTTTTCCATTTTATTTATTTATTTATTATTTATTTGTGCTTTTTTGAGACAGGGTCTCACTGTACTGCAGGCTGGCCTCAAACTCTAAGTGATCCTCCTGCCTCAGCCTCCTGAGTGCTAGGATTACACGCATGCACCACCATGCCTGGTGGATTTTTCCATTTTAAAAAATATTGGCTTGAGCATGGTGGTGCATACCTGCAATCCCAGCTACTCAGGAGGCTGCAGGAGGATCACAGTGTGAGGCCAGCCTGGGTGACTTAGTGAGGTCCTGACTCAAAATCAAAGGGGCTGAGGGTATATATAGCTCAGTGGTAGAGCATTTGCTTGGTACTGTGAGGCCCTAGGTTCCATCCCCAATACTGGAAAAAACAAAACAAAACAGGGCTATTAGTACGGTGTCTATCAACTGTTTCTTGGTATGGTGTTTCTTGGCTCTTACTCCTGGTGAAGTCAGACATTTGTAAATTTATTGGCCAGTGGTGCTGGGGATTAAACCCAGGGCCTTGAACTCTATTACTGAGCTATACCCTCACCCCTTGTAAATAAATTTCTTCCATTCTTAAAAAATAATGGGGGCCGGTGAGATGGCTCAGCGGCGTAAGCGCCTGCCTGGCAAGCGCGAGGGCCCGAGTTCGACTCCCGGAACCCACATACGAAAAAAGGGCCGGTGATATCGCTCAGCAGCACAGGTGCCTGCTGGCGTGCGAGGTCCTGAGGTCAACCCCCGGCACCCACAAACAAACAAACAAATAATGGAGGGAGCCAGGCGTGGTGGTGCACACCTGTAATCCCAGCACTCGGGATGCTGAGACAGGAGGATCACTGCGAGTTTGAGGCCAGCCTGGGCTATATGCAGTGAGTTCAAGGCCAGGCTGAACTACATGAGACCCTGTCTCAAAAAACAAACAAAAAAATATTGGAGGGGTTGGGGGTGTAGCTCAGTGGTGGAGTGCTTGCCTAATGTAGACAATGGCCTGGGTTCAATCCCAGCACTACAAAAAGTAAAATAAAACTTTCATGCTTTAAAGGCACTAGCCGGAGGTGGTGGCGCACGCCTGTAGTGCCAGCACTCAGGAGGCAGAGGCAAGAGGATCACTGTGAGTTTGAGGCCAGCCTGGGCTACAAAATGAGTTCAAGGACAGCTTGAACTACATAGCGAGACCCTGTCTAAAAAACAAACAAACAAATAAATAAAGGCACTTGACAGAAAATGAAAAAAATAACCAACAGAATGGGACACAATAATTCCAAGTTATACATATCATAAGGGATTTTTACTGAGAATTCATAAAGAATACTTACAAGTCAGGTGTAGTGGTATGTGGCTGTAATCCCAGCACTCTGGGAGGCTGAAGCAGGAGAATTGAAAGTTTAGCCCAGTCTGGGCAGTTTATTGACTTATTGAGACACTGTCACAAAAAAAAAATTAGAAAGGGCTGGGGAATGTAGGGTGAATGAAGGCCCTGGGTTCAATCCCCATACACCCCCATACACAAATACAATTCAGTGATAACAACATAAATGTAAATAAAACAATATGAAACATTGCCATAGAATCTGAAAATATATTTTTCCAGAGAAGATATACAAATGGCTTTTTTTTTTGGTACCAGGAATCAAACTCAGGACCTTGTGCTTGCCAGGTGGGCGCTGTGCTGCTGAGCTATATCCCCGGCCCACAATTAGCTTTTAAGCACAATAAAATGATACTTAAAATCTGTAATAGTCTCCTCTCTCCCTCCCTCTCTCCTTCCTTCCTTCCTTCCTTCTCCCCATCCCCCCTTTCCCGTGCTGCATAAGGAACCCGGGTCCTTGCACATACTATGCAATTGTTCTAGGAACAAGTTAACCCCCCCGTCCCTCCTTTAATTTTTTTTCTCCTCCTTTAAAATATTTTTTTGAGACAGAGTCTCGCTATGTAGCCCAGGCTGGCTTCAAGCTCTCAGCAATCCTCCTGCCTCAGCCTCCTGAGTGCTGGGATCATAGGCATGCGCCAGCTTGCCCAGCTTTCCTTTTTTTTTTTTTTTGGTATGGGGAATCGAACTCAGGACCTTGTGCTTGCCAGGCAGGCGCTGTGCTGCTGAGCTATATTCCTAGCCCTCCTCCTTTAATTTTTAAAGGCCACTTTGAAGCACTGCATCCGATAATACTGGATAATTTCCCCATCTCAAAATCCTTAATCATGGGGAAGAATAAGGAGGGCAAGATGATAAAAAGAGAAATAAAATGTGTTTCGTGGGCCGGTGAGATAGCTCAGCAGCATAAGCGCCTGCCTGGCAAGCGTGAGGTCCTGAGTTCGACTCTTGGTACCCACATATGAAAAAAGGGCCAGTGATATCACTCAGTGGCACGGGCACCTGCTGGCATGCGAGGTCCTGAGTTCGACCCCCGGTACCCACAAAAAAAATTGTTTTGTACATGTCTCAGCTGCCTACGAGGAGTGTGGTTATTATTACTACAAACATGTACTCATAAAAACAGGAGAGTAGCCAGGCGCCATTGTGGGGGGCGCAGCAGCTGAACTTGAAACTCAGGGCAGCCACCACTCCACCCACGGCTCCAGCGGGGACCTCTGCAGAGGAACGCGAGATGCCGCAGTACAGAGAAGCGGCGGCCGTGAAGGACACACTGACTGGCGGTGAGTGCTGACACCCAGCCGTCAGGCGCGTGAGAGCGACTAGCCAGGCACCATTGTGGGGGGGGGCAGCAGCTGAACTTGAAACTCAGGGCGGCCGCCACTCCATCCACGGCTTCAGTGGGAACCTCCGCGGAGTAACGCGAGACGCCGCAGCAGAGAAGCACCAGCCGAGAAGGACACACTGACTGGCGCTTTTCTTCCTGGTATTCCAAGAATCTCCTAAGAGTTTGAAATACTAGCAATAAAGCAAACTACCATAGGCAATTTACAAACAGCAACCCAGGAATTAAACTAAAGAAAGAAAAGAAAATGAGACGACACCTAAACAAGATGCAACCCCACACATCCAGGTCACCAAAGGCAAACCCAGGGGGCAGTGAGGTGGGACAAACCGAAAGCTACCCACCTGACATCTCTGAAGTGGTAACAACAAAGCAGTTGAATGAGGCTCTGCAAAAACTTAAATCAGAAATAATTTCTCAGACAACTACAGAAATAATGTCCACAATGAAGACCATGCTTAAGGACGCTAGAGCAGACACAGACAAAAAAATAGACGAGCTTAAGAAAATGATGGAAGCCATGAATGCTCAGCATAGGAAAGAAATGGACTCCATAAAACAGATTCAAGCAGATATCCAGGAGAACAAAAATTCCATTGAAAGTATTTGTAGCAGATTAAGCCAATGTGAGGACAGGATCTCAGATATAGAAGACAGGCTTGCAATTAATGATCATGAAAAGAAAGAATTCTTAAAAATAGCAAGGGACAATGAAAAATCAATCCAGCAGCTGCTAGATGATGCCAAGAAGAATAACTTAAGATTGATTGGAGTCAATGAAAAAGCAGGAGATAGCATAAATGACATCAGAACACTGTTCACAGACATTATCACAGAAAATTTCCCTGGTAGAGAAAAAGAATTTGACATTCAGATAAGTGAGGCTTATAGAACTCCAATTAACCACGATAAAAAAAAAATCTTCAGCCAGGCATATCATAGTCAAGATTCCAGAAATTCAACATAAGAGTAGAATCTTTTTTTTTTTTTTTTGTGGGTACCAGGGGGTCGACCTCAGGACCTCACGCGCCAACAGGCACCCGTGCCACTGAGCGATATCACGGGCCCCTTTTTCATATGTGGGATCCGGGAGTCGAACTCGGGCCCTCGCGCTTGCAAGGCAGGCGCTTATGCCACTGAGCCATCTCACCGGCCCATAAGAGTAGAATCTTAAAAGCTGTTAGAGAAAAGAAACAAATCACCTATAAAGGAAAGCCCATCAGAATCACAGTGGACTTTTCAGCACAAACCCTCAAGTCAAGAAGAGCTTGGAGGGCCGGTGAGATGGCTCAGTGGCTTAAGCGCCTGCCTGGCAAGCACGAGGGCCCGAGTTCGACTCCCAGAACCCACATACGAAAAAGGGGCCAGTGATATCGCTCAGCGGCACAGGCGCCTGCTGGCGCGCGAGGTCCTGAGGTCGACCCCCCGGTACCCACGAAAAAAAAAAAAAAAGCTTGGAATGATGTATTTCAAGTTCTAAAGCAATATAATCTTCAACCTAGATTGATGTACCCCGCAAAACTATCTTTCAAAACTGATGGAGAAGTAAAATACTTCCATGACAAAGAACATCTGAGAAAATTTATAACCACCAAACCAGCACTCCAAAATGTTTTGAAGGACATTCTAGAAAGGGATAACAAGGACTACAACTCCAGAAACCCCAACAGAAGGAATCCACCAGGCAGAGCAAATTATTAAAGAGAGGGAGGGAAAACAAAAATTAAAAGAGGGGGAGCCAACAACAAGAAAATAACATGACAAGGATAAGTCAATACATATCAGTTTTAACAATGTTAATGGTCTCAATTCACCAATCAAAAGGCACAGACTGGCGAAATGGATCAAGAAGCAAGATCCAACAATATGCTGTATACAAGAAACACACTTAATTCAAAAAGAAATTCATAGACTGAAAGTCAAAGGATGGAAAACAATACTCCATGCGACAGGAACCCAGAGAAAAGCAGGGGTAGCTATTCTTTTCACAGACAAAGTGAATTTCAAACCAAGAATGATTCAGAGAGATAAAGAAGGTCACTACATCCTTGTAAAGGGAACAATCCAAGAGGAAGATATAACAATCATAAATATATATGCAACAAATACCAGTGCACCCAACTATATAAAACAAATATTAATGGACATAAATAATCAAATAACCACTAATACAATTGTACTGGGGGATCTCAATACTCCACTGTCACAAAAAGACAGATCAACTAGACAAAAAATCAACAATGAAATATTAGAACTGAACCAAACTTTGGAACAAATGGACTTAGTAGATGTCTACAGAGTGTTCCACCCCACAACATCAGAATACACATACTTCTCAGCTGCACATGGGACATTCTCCAAAATAGACCACATACTAGCTCATAGAACCTGCTTAAGTAAATGCAAAGGAATTGAAATTATCCCATGTATATTATCAGACCATAGTGCAATGAAATTGGAAATCAATGGCAAAAGAAACCACAAGAATTTGCTAAACACATGGAAATTAAATAGCACAACATAATAAGAGGGTAACAATGGTTAATGCATTACGTATTATTATCTTTAAGTTAGTTATTCAGGATACCAGATATTGGCATTCAATTGTCCAAACATTATTGGCACAAACCTTACTCTTCAATGAACTAAGTAAAATTGGTAGTGTATCTATCTAAACCATCTTATATATATATATACAATTTTTTCCCTTTCCCTTCTTTCTTTTCCCTATTTCCCTATTCCAGTCTCTCTTTCCTTTTGACCAGTTTCTTTTTGATTCACCATGTCTATTGTACATTTTGGATCTTATTTACTCTTTCAGTTTCTCATACTAGAGAGACAATACGATGCTTACACATGTGCGTCCGGTTTATTTCACTTATGAGTATTTTCTCGAGTTGCAACCATTTACCTATAAAAGTCTCCAGTTTATCCTTCTTTATGGCTGAATAGTACTCCACTGTATAAAAATACCACATCTTTCTTATCCATTCCTCAGTTGATGGGCATTTGGGTTGTTTCCAAGATCTGGCTATTACAAATTGTGCTGCTATAAACATGGGTGCACATATATCGCTGTGGTACGATGTTTTTAATTCTTCTGGAAAGATACCCAGAAGGGGAATAGCTGGGTCAAATGGGACCTCCAACCCTAGTTTTTTGAGGAATCTCCACACTGACTTCCACAGTGGCTGTACCAGTCGACACTCCCACCAACAGTGAAGAAGGGTTCCTTTTTCCCCACAGCCCCTCCAGCATTTACACAGTTCTGATTCTATTTTCGGGGGTTCTGATTCCTAAATTATGAGTACATTAATTAATATCCAGATAGCTAAGCTTTCTTAAAGAGAGTAAATGCAGGTAGTAGCACAGGTCCTAGCCTGTCGCTGTCTACCTCCCACTTCTACTTCCACCCTCCTCTCCTTCCTGCCCCCAGTGTCCACTAAAGCAATCTTCAGCACCAGGGACTCTTTAGAGCCCCCACAGCGAGTCAAGGACTCACTCCTTGGCAGTATTATTATTCATCATGCTAACACCTCCGCGAGGAGGCACGGGGCTGGTAGAGATAGTGGCTGGGGCATGAGAGACTGAAGGTGGTTAGGGACACTCGATAACCCTAACGAGGCCATGCTTCCTAAACGAACATTCTACTCTTCTGGTGACATCGCAATTTACTCCCAGTTAGGTAATTTTTAACACTTCGCCCCCTTTTTCCCTTTTTCTTTTCTTTTTTGCAGTGGGGAATAGAACCCAGGGGTTCGAACATGTTAGGCAAACGCTTTACCACCAGAGCTCAAACTGAAGCCCTTTTAATTTTTTTTAATTTTTAAAATTTAATTTTTTAAATTATTTTTATGTGGGTACCGGGAGTCGACCTCAGAACCTGGAGCTTGCCAGCAGGCATTTGTGCCGCTGAGCGATATCACTGGCCCTTTTTTTCCTTTATGTGGGTACCGGGAGTCGAACTCAGGACCTCGCGCTTGCCGGGCAGGCGCTTATGCCGCTGAGCTATCTCACCGGCCCTATTTTTTTTTTTTTTTTTTTTTTTTTTTTTTGTGGGTACCGGGGGGGTCGACCTCAGGACCTCGCGTGCCAACAGGCACCCGTGCCGCTGAGCGATATCACCGGCCCCTTTTTCGTATGTGGGATCCGGGAGTCGAACTCGGGCCCTCACGCTTGCAAGGCAGGCGCTTACGCCGCTGAGCCATCTCACCAGCCCCTATTTTTTGTTTTTTGAGACAGGGTCTCACTATGTAATTAAGGCTGGCCTCCAACTCGTGGCAATCCTCCTGTTTCAACCTCCTGAGTGCTCGGATTACAGGCGTACTCCATCACGCCCGGCCTCAACCCTCTTTATTTTTCAGACAGTCACCCTTAAACTATCCAGACTGGCTTCGAACTCGTGACCCTCTTGCCTCTGCACCCCAGTTGGGGCGATTAGAAGAGTGCACAGTGCCTGCTTAGGCACCGCCTTAGTAAAATAACTCCTGGGTCAGCCATTTGAATACTGCTCCACGCCTTCCTAACAATAACACCCTCTGATATGGCACAGACCCCAGGCCTCCATAACCCCCGAGGCCCTCCCTGAAGGCTGCTACTCTTCCGCCACCCCCACTACTGGCCGTCCCAGGCCCCGCCCTCTACCGATTAGCCTCTCAACCTCAGTCCACGCCTCACGCTCCAAGCCCCGCCCCAAGGCGTTCAGAGCCTCCAGCCCTTGCCCGGCATCCCGGGTCCGCCCCTTTGCCAAATACCCGCCCCCAGCACGCTCCAGGCTCCGCCCTCTCAGAAAGGACCCAGGGAGTCCCGCTGACCAGATGACCGTCGCGTCCCGCACCCTCATCGAAACTTCTAGCGCTGGCTTGCTGCAAAACCCTAAGGAAGGGGCCGGTGAGATGGCTCAGTGGCGTAAGCGCCTGCCTTGCAAGCGCGAGGGCCCGAGTTCGAATCCCGGATCCCACATACGGAAAAGGGGCCGGTGATATCGCTCAGTGGCACGGGTGCCTGTTGGCACGCGAGGTCCTGAGGTCGACCCCCCGGTACCCACAAAAAAAAAAAAAAAAAAAAACCCTAAGGAAGGATGCTAGGAAACCCCAGGCCCCGCCCCCTCGAGACGCCCTCCGAGCCCCGCCCTGTCGCACTCTGCGTCTCTACTAGGGGGCGTAAGACGTAACCTGAGCCAGGCCACCACCGAACCCGGCTCCGCCCCGCCCCCGCCTCCCGGGAAGGCCCCGCCCCTGTTACGCACTCTCCTTGGGGCGCAGGCACAGTGTGGCGCCCGCCCTGCGTACCTGCGCAGATACGTCGGCTGCAGCTCGGGCCGCTAGGGGGCGCGCGCCCAGCCGTGACAGGAGCCGCCTGGCGCTGGGGCCCGCAGGCGGGGGGAGGCCGCGGCCTGCGTGGGAGAAGGGGGCAGGTCAGCGCCGACCCTGAGCCTCGGCGAACACCCACGATTCCAGACGTCCGAAGACATAGAAGTGCTCAAGATATCCGTAGAGCAGCCAGGCGTGGTGGAACACACCTGTAACCCCACTACTTGGGAGGCTGGCCCTGGAGGATTGTGTGTTTGAGGCCAGTTTGAGTTACATACCGAGTTCAAGTTACAGGCCCGCTTGGACGACACAGCGAGACCCGGTCTCAAAAAACCAAACCAACAGCAATACCTGTAGAGCCCTGGGGGGGGGGCTGTAACCGCCCAGTGGCAGAATGCTTACCTAGCATGCTTGCCTTATTGTTGGTTTCCTTTCCCACAGGCCTGACCACTGCAGGTATGCCCCTGAGCCCCACCCTGGCCCAAGATTTCCCTGGAAATTACCATTTGACTGCAGTAGTGCTGGACACCTATGACTTCGAACACTGGATGAATTTCCCTACAGCTCCCGATCTGTCCCCTAAGAACTAGATGACAAATTTCTTCCACCATATCTCTGGGGACCCTGCTTCTCTCAGATATCCTCAGAGAGCGCCTACTGTGCGTCACACTCCCGGGAGCTCTGATTCCCTTCCAGATATCCCAGCCAACCTCTGCTACTCCCAGGAGATCCCGCAGGGGCTCCATTTCCCCACAAGCCCCACTACCAGGTCCATAAGTGCCCTCTCTGCAGGTCCCCAGTTCCCCCACCCAGTGACTGCGTCGCCAGGCCTCCTCATGTCTCCCCGCAGATCTCCAGGGAGACTTCTAGGGGATTTCTTCTCCCTGGGTCTTCTTTATCTCCCTCTGCTTGAGGTTTGTTTTTGTTTTGGCCCAATGTGGGTTTGAGTAGAAGGCCTGGAGCACTGACCATTGTGGCTGGGCCCTGTCCCTGCTTTGGCCACTTTGCTGTGTTTACCACCTGCTGAATAGAAAATGTGAGGAGCAGATGGGGGGGCAGGGCTACAGTGAATGTGCATCCTCCCTCCCTGCCCTGCCTGGGTACCTCCTCTATTCCCTGTACTTGGCTCCAAGGCTGGGAGTGGGTGGGATGGAAGCACAAGGCCTAAGGCGCGTTTGTTGTGCAGCATGTGTCCATATGGCAACCGCCCAGGGCTGGACGCTTAGGCCCGTCCGCCTGGTTCCTGGCTTCCGGATCGCATGGTGACCTACCTGGCTGCAGCCAAAGAGGATTGGCTTCCATAGCTCTTAGGAGCGCTTGGTCTGGCTCTGCCTTAGGCGTTGCCCCTGTTAACTGAAGAACCTGGACTAGGCTTCTCTTTCCACCAAAGGGATGCTGTTATTTCAGGCATAGGAAGTGGAAATCGAGGTCCAGAAAAGTTAGGGCACCTTCTGACCGCTGAGAACTGAAAACAAGGATGCAGAACTGGAGCCCAAATTATCAGGAGAATTTGCAGTCTCTAACAGTACTTTGTACCTAAGTAGGTACTCATTAAATTTGCAGTGAAGCTAGCCGTGGCGGCGCATACCTATAATCCCAACACTTGGGAGGCTGAGGCAGGAGGATCCCCACGAGTTTGAGGCCAGCCTAGGTTGAAACCAGTGAGTTCAAGGCCAGTTTGGATTACACAGTGAGACCCTGTCTCAAGAAAACAAAACAAAACAAAAAATGCAGTGAAGCCCAGTGTGGTGACACACCTCTGTAATCCCAGCATTCTGGTAGGCTGAGGCAGGTGGATTGAAAGTTTGAGCCCAGACTGGGCATGATGGTGCACGCCTGTAATCCCAGCACTCAGGAATCTGAGGCAAGAGGATTGCCATGAGTTTAAGGCCAGCCTGGGCTACATAATTAGTTCAAGGCCAGCCTGCACTACAAAGTGAGACCCTGTCTCAAAAAAAAAAAAGTTTGAGCCCAGTCTGGACCACTTAGCCAGAACTTGTCTCAAAATAAATGAATTAAAAATGGCTGAGGACCTGGCAAGCACGAGGTCATGAGTTGTATTCCCGGTACCAGAAAAAAAAAAAAAAAAAAGGCTGAGGATGGGTAGCTCAGTGTGGAGGCCCTGAGATCAATCCCTAGTAGAGGAGGAGGAGGAGGAAGAGGAATAATAATAGCAATAATAATGGGGAGGGCAGGGTCCCTGGAGAGTAGTTGCAGAGGCTTTGAGGGCACTGGGGCAGGATAGGACACCAGCCAGTGTCAGTAGAGGAACCAGGCTGCTTCTAACTGTGCAAAGGTATATCGAGGACATAGGCACCATGAAGGACGCCCTTGGACACCATGTCAACAAAGTGCAAATAGAAATAGCATCAGAGTGAGAGAGGGCCTGAGATTGGCACTTTGGAGAGGAAGAAATTGAAGGTCTGAGGCTCAGAGACCCACCTAGCCAACAATACTGCTCTCAAGCATCTTACTCCCACTTGGTCTGTGACTGATTTATTATGTGGCATGGACATATGGTGTCCTGATGTGCACCGTGGCTGGCTGGACAACTCTCTGGTCCACTGTTCACTGGTATAGATGAAAGGACTGAAGAGTTCCTGCATTCATTCCTCCTGTAATCCCTGGGCTTCCTATCTCCGGCTGGCCCTTGTCTGAGGGAGGACCTATTGGACCTCTTTTTTTGCGGTGGCCAGTTTTTTTCCTGGTGCTAGGGATGGAACCCAGAGCCTCATGCACTGTAGGCAAGCACTCTACCACTGACCTACAGCCTCCGCCCTCCCCAGCCCCTGCACCCAGTTTTTGTTGAGACTCCCAGCTTTGGGAGATGGACAGGGCAGCTTCTCATCTGGGGCTTGGGCTTTCAGGAGCTTATGGATGGTTAGCAGGATGCTTACAGACTGAAGAAGGTGAGCTTGAGGCCCTGTAGCTCCTTGGAAAGGAAAATCTTGTAGGCTGGGGTATTGTCCAAGGGCTGGGGAAGGTGGACCATGAGGAGAGGCTTCCAGGTGCTTTGCTCTGGAGCTGGTCCACTGGGTGGGCTGGGAAAGCACCTCCAGGCTGGGAGATACTGAAGCCTGGAGGGTTGTAAAGGAATGAGGGGTGTCCGAGGATGACATCAAGGATGAATTACAGGGGCAGAGGCCTAGGATGCCAGATGGAGCTTCACTGAGAAAGCTGGCACCAGCAGGGCTGCTATTCTGGGGTAGGGGCAAAGGGGTGCTGCTTGAGTTATGGAGGCAGGGGTGGGGGTTCATTTGCCGTGCAAATAGCAGGGTAGAACCTCAGCCACTGCATCATCTAAAGCCTCAGTGTACCCCCTTGGGAAACTGGGTTCATGAGATATGTGTGGTAAGATTGCCAGTGGAATTAGGAATAAAACCTCCAAATGGCCTGTATTGTGCCCAACTGAGCTGTTTGGTAGCAGTATTGGTGCTTATCTTTAATCAGTACTGATTACAATCACACTGGGAAGGGCCAAACTCCCTTAATCCTTGTGAGTTTTTGTTGTTGTTGTTGTCTTTTGTTGAGACAGTGTCTTGATTTGTAGTTCAGGGTGGCCTTCAACTGACTATGTAGTCCAGGCTGGTCTCAAACTTGCAGCAATCCTCCTGCCTCAGCCTCCTGAGTCCTGGGATCATAGGCTTGCACCACTATAACCAGCAGTACTTATAAGTTTAAACCAATGCCCCACTTATCTTCATCCATTTGTGAATATAAAACAATAACTCCCTTTTAGCCTTACCACATTCATGAATTTGTCCATATTTCTCATAGTCCCACCCAATTTGTTAAAAATTTTTTGAGACAGGTTCTTGTTGTATATAGTCCAGGCTTTCCTTGAACTTATGATCCTCAGGCCTCAGTATCCCACAGTGCTGGGATTACATGGGTACACCACCACACCTGGCTATTTTTTTTGAGACAAGGTCCAGGCTGACCTTGAACTTGTATTCTCCTATCTCAGGCTCCTGAGTAGCTGGAATTATAGGCATATGCCACTGTGTTCAGCTATATATTTGCATTTTACTAGATTTTTACATAAATGGAATCATGTAACATGTACTGTTTTTATGAGGACCTGGCTTCTTTTACTTATCATAATTATTTTGATGAAAATTTTTTGTGGCACTGGGGATCAAATCCAGAGCTTTGAGCATGTTAAGCATGTACTCTACCACTGAGCTACACCCTAGCCCATAGCATGATCATTTTGAGATTCATCCAAATCGTTCATTCCTTTTTATTGCTGAGATGTATTCCACTGCGTGAATATACGTGCTTGTTGATCCATTCACCTACTGATGGACTTTTAGGTTGTTCGCAATTGTGAGCTATTAACAAATGTTCTGGACTGAATTGTGTGTCCCCCTCCTCTGCTAAATTAATATGCTGAAGTTCTAATGTCCAATGTGCCTAAATTGGGAGATAGGGCTTTAGGAGGTAATTAAGTAGTTAAAAGAGGTCCTTGGGGTGGGGCACTGTGTTGGTTACTTTTCTCTCGTTGCTGAGACAAAATACCTGATGCCCAAAATTAAGGAAGGAAAGGTTTATTTAGATCACAGTTTGTGGAGGTTTCAGTCCATAATCAGCTGGCTCCAAGGCAGAGTGGCACATGGCAGAGGGCAACAGTTCATGGCAGCAGAAAACAGCAAAAGCGACAAGAGCAAAAAGGGAGGAGAGTGAGAGAAGACTCTTTCTGTCCCTTATATTGTATGTACGCTACCCACCCCAGGGTGGGTGTAGCACTCACCCATAATCCCAGCTCTAGATAATGAATCAATCACAAATTCTAGATTCAGCTACCTCTGAAAAGCAACACCCCATGACTGCATGAGGCTTTGGGGGGAATATCCAGACACCAACCATAACAGGCACTAATCAGACAGGAGAGTAGCCTTACGGGGAGAGGGCTCTATCTCTCTTTTGGGGGGTTCTGTCTCTCTGACAGTCACTCTTTCTACTCTCTCCACTCAGTGCAAGGACCCAGAGGACAGCCATCTCCAAGCCAAGAACCTTTACTAGGAGCAGAATGGGACAGCACCTTGACCTTGTAGCACACTATATATATATATATATATATATATATATATATATATATATTTTTTTTTTTTTTTTTTTTTTTTTTTTTTTGTACCCGGAATCAAACTCAGGACCTTGCACTTGCCAGGCAGGCGCTTGTGCCATTGAGCTATGTCCCGGCGGCACCTTGATCTTGGACTTTCCAGTTTACAAAACTGTGAGAAATAAATTTCTGAGCTAGGCATGGTGGCGCAGGCCTGTAATCCCAGGGCTCAGGAGGATGAGGCAGGAGGACTGCTACGAGTTCGAGGCCAGCCTGGACTACATAGTGAGAACTTGTCTCAAACCTCCTCCCAAAAAAAGAGAAATAAATTTCTGCTGTTACAGCCACTTAATCTGTAATATTTTGTAATGCAAACCCAAGATGAATATGACAATAACGGTGCCACAAACAGTTTTATACAGATCTTTGTGTAGACGTATGCTAGGTAAATACTCAGAATGGCCGGATCTTTTGTGTATGTTTAACTTTTTAAGATACTGCCAAGCTATTTTCTAAAGTTGTTATGCCATCTCACATTTCCACCAGCAGTATATTCTCTGTATCTTCTGCAACATTTAGTATGGTCAGGCTTTTTAAATTTTAACCAGGGTCCTCAGTTAATAGAAGCAGCAGTGCCTGAAGCACAGCAAGGCCAGCCATTTCTAGGGCTCCCACAGCCAGGCCTCCTTGCTCACGGCCAGGTAGGTCACCGCGCGGGCTGGGCGCCCTGCAAGGGACTGGCCTGCCGCAGCCGCGTCCAAGTCTGGGCGGGCCCGCAGGTGAGCGCACCCCTGTGCTCAAAACTCCTCGCCCGGCCACCGCGAAACCACCGTGCTGACCACTAGACATGGAGTCTTGCGCAGGGGTCGCTGAGGACCCTAGGGGGAGCAGAGGAGGTACGGGTGGGGTGGAGTGGGGTGGCGAAGGGGGAAAGCCTTCACTGCCTACAGCGAGCCCCGCCTGTCTGGTCCTCACCTTCTCTATTCTACAGGTGGTAAACAGCAGCTCCGGTGCCAAGCGGTGAAGGCAGGGGCAGGGACCTAGGGATAGTGGCTGCGGCTCCAGGGCCCCTACCCACACACCGAGTGGAGGGGCGGTGCATCAGACGGGGAGATGGGTCCCAAGGGTCCGGGGGAACATGCTGGGAGGGATCGGGGACGCTGGACACGCAGGGTCCGTGGCACTTGGCTGGGGGGCGAGGACCTCTGGGGAAATGTGGAGGCGGAATTGGAGGAACATGGGCCCTGTAGGGAAATGGGCAACTCCTGGGGGTAGCAGAGGTTGCCTAGGATACCTGGAGGAGAAATCAGCGGTCTCAGGGATAGGGGGACTGGTCGTGTTCTCTCGTGAAAACTGGGAAAAGCAGGGTCCCGAGATATACGGTGGGAAGTTTCTCATCTGGAGTTCTTAGAAGACAATCCAGGAGCTGTAGAGAAATGAATCGGGTGTTCGGAGGTATCCAGGACCATTGCAGTCAAATGGGTATCTCCAGGGAAATCTTGAGGCAAGATCCCCATAGTGGTCGGGAATCGCAGGAGAGAGAGACAGTCGGCGATCTCCAGTTATGGAGAGAGTGGCTGGAGGACTCTGGGTATCTCGGGGAGCATTTCCGTGTCTTCAGACGTCTGGAAACGTGGATGTTCGCCGAGGCTCAGGGTCGGCGCTGACCTGCCCCCTTCTCCCACGCAGGCCGCGGCCTCCCCCCGCCTGCGGGCCCCAGCGCCAGGCGGCTCCTGTCACGGCTGGGCGCGCGCCCCCTAGCGGCCCGAGCTGCAGCCGACGTATCTGCGCAGGTACGCAGGGCGGGCGCCACACTGTGCCTGCGCCCCAAGGAGAGTGCGTAACAGGGGCGGGGCCTTCCCGGGAGGCGGGGGCGGGGCGGAGCCGGGTTCGGTGGTGGCCTGGCTCAGGTTACGTCTTACGCCCCCTAGTAGAGACGCGGAGTGCGACAGGGCGGGGCTCGGAGGGCGTCTCGAGGGGGCGGGGCCTGGGGTTTCCTAGCATCCTTCCTTAGGGTTTTGCAGCAAGCCAGCGCTAAAAGTTTCGATGAGGGTACGGGACGCGACGGTCATCTGGTCAGCGGGACTCCCTGGGTCCTTTCTGAGAGGGCGGAGCCTGGAGCGTGCTGGGGGCGGGTATTTGGCAAAGGGGCGGACCCGGGATGCCGGGCAAGGGCTGGAGGCTCTGAACGCCTTGGGGCGGGGCTTGGAGCGTGAGGCGTGGACTGAGGTTGAGAGGCTAATCGGTAGAGGGCGGGGCCTGGGACGGCCAGTAGTGGGGGTGGCGGAAGAGTAGCAGCCTTCAGGGAGGGCCTCGGGGGTTATGGAGGCCTGGGGTCTGTGCCTTTAAGATTACTTGGGGGGGAGTGCTCCCTAGATTGTTAATTGTGGGCGAGTCTGTGTAAATTGTAAAGGCTATGCAAAAAGTTGAGGCCATTTATTGTGTGTCCCAAACATACAATATACTTGTACTAATAAATAAAGGGAAGGAGAAGCAGAATTTGTTTTTAGAAAGGTGCGGTCAGAATGTTAACTGAGAAGGCTGGTCCTATGTAGTTTCCCTTGGCGCATCCCGTGACAGCTCTCTCTGCCTCTCTGCCTCTTTCACCCCCAGCCATTAGTGCGCTGGACTCTGCAGACATAGAAGTCACAGACAGTCGCCTGCCTCATGCCATTGTCGTGGAGCACCAGCCCCAGGTACAACTTTATTCGATTTGATAGGAACTTTCTTGGGGCTGGCAATATAAATACAGTATCCTTACTGCAGCATCGCAGGTCAGGGACTCTGGGTATGAGTACTGCGCCACCTCGAGTGACTCTGGATAAGGCAAGCTGTGCTTGGAAGCCACCCCGGGCCTCTGGTTGGTTCTCTGTGGAGCTGTTCCGTGGCCCTGAAGGCTTTGGCCTCACCTTAAGTGGAGGCCGAAATGGAGCAGGGGATGTTCCACTGGCAGTGTGTGGGCTGCTGAAAGATGGGCCCGCACAGCGCTGTGGTCGTTTGCAGGTTAGTCCTAAGTCATCCATTCATAATTGGGTGCTCTCCGTGTGTCCTGCCTACACCACTGCCTCTCGGTATTGCAGGTCGGCGACCTCGTGCTCCGCATCAATGGAGAGTCGACGCAGGGCCTTACCCATGCCCAGGTCCTGGAGCGGATCCGTACTGGAGGCTCAAACCAGGTACTGGGCTTTCCAGGGGAGACGGTCAGGGAATGAGGGGAAGGAGGGTCACAGAGCAGAGGCAGTGGCTGATGGCTCCACGGCTCCTCCTCCAGAACTCAGCACTGAGGACTCAGGCAACCATATGGCGGGTTCCCCCGGGCCCTGGTTGGTGCCGAGCGAGGAGAGGCTCTCGCGGGCGCTGGGGGTGCCGGAGGCCGCGCAGCTCGCTCAGGAGATGGCAGCTGGAAAGCGAAGGCACTAAGCATACATCAGACTGCTCTGGGCTCACTTGCTAGGGTCCCGCCAGGATCTGTCGCACCCCGACGACTGCGCTGTTATTGCCCTGAGAGTTTCCTCTGGTCCACATCCCCGCGCCGAGTCAGTGGTACAATCCTCCCAGGCCCCCCACCCCCGAGCCTCTCGTTCCGGGCGGGGAAGGTAATAAAATGAACCTATCTTGTCTGGACTCGCCAGGTGCTTCAGGAAGGGTGGGGCTTCCCCGTCCACCCTGGAAAGGAGGGGGTGGGCTGATCCGGTTTCCAAAGGGCCTCTTGGAATCACTGACGAGCTGTATGCTGTTTCTTTCGTGCAGCCACATAGGTCTTCACTTCTGCCTGTCCTCAGACCCGCGTGCTTGCTCCACATTTCTTTTCTCCTCGCCAATTCCAGCTACTCTCTCCATTCATTCATTTCACTCTTTTGGAGGTGTGCGGGGGCTCGCTCGTAATTATTGCATGTGGCTGGGAATGCAAAGGTGGGCCTGTTGTGGTGGGATGCACCAGTGTCCCTACTGTCCTTGCTGGGAATCGTCCAGTCCCTCAGCTGACGGCGGCATAGCAAGTCTAGAAGCATCGGGAGGCTTCCTTCGCCAGGAGCCTGTGGTCTCCCACTTCCAGCCTGGAAGGGCAGCTTTGATGGCACGTAGGCTGCCACCCTCAAAGCACAGGCTGGGGCCCCGGAGCCCCTTTGGGACTAAGCCGGGAAGGTGTGAGTCAGCACCCTGGGCGGGCCAGGCTAAAAAAGGCTGCTAAAACCTTTGAGTCACGCCCCTTTTCCTTAGATGGTGAGGAACTGCAGCCGGGCTGGTGTGTACACGCCCTACTCTGGGCGTTCCCGGTCCTGGGAGAGACCCCGTTTCCCCCACCCTGGGAATCTAGCTCCAAAGGCAGGGAGGCTGTGGCCAGCGGGACTCCAACCTGGGTAGCTCTGGTGCAGGCGCTAGCCAAGGCCAGAAATGCTTGGTCACCTCTGCTGTCACCACATCCTGAACACTCTATCTCATCTCCCCAAGGAGGGAAGTTGTGGTCTGAACGGAACTGACAACTTTTGCCCCTATGGGAAAGAGGCAGGTAGGGGAGAAAGAAGGACTGGAGTGTGAGTCTGGGGTGGCACTGTAAAGCTGGGAGCTGGGGTATGAATGCTAAAGAGGCGAACACTGGAAAGTTTAGCTGTAGACATTGTGGGGGGGCGTGTTCAGGGCGTCCAGCTCCCCTTGAGTCAGAGCTTGGTGGAGGTGTGGCTCGACAGATGTCAGGAAGGGGTTATAGAGCCCCATTCTCATAAACACAGTCACACCCAGGCGACTAAAACTAGCAACCCAGCCTCCACTTATTAGTCTTATCCCTGCAAGTGTCTTTAGTACAGTATTTTTATCTAGTTACGTACCTACTCAACAACCCTGATATACCCATTTGACAAGGGGAAGAAAGTGAGGCCTAGAGAGTGCAAATAGCTTTAGGTGGAGGGCGAGTGGGAGCAAGATTTAATTAAAGCCTGATTTTTTTTTTTTTTTTTTTTTGAGGCACAGTCTCCATATGTAGCCCAGGCTGGCCTCAAACTCATGGTGCTCCTCCTGCCTCAGCCTCCTGAGTGCTGGGATTATAGGTGTGTGCTACCATGCCTGGTTTAAAGACTGATTTCTACCTGTGTTTGATAAGTTTTGATTGAACCTCAACTGTATACCTTGTACTGGAGTAAGTACTATAGAGATGCTTGGGGAATGAGATACAGATTTCTGTCCTTGTGTAGCTGATGCAATGAGAATATGTAGATGTCCTACATGAAAGACAAGAAAATGAATAAGTGAAAAATTTCAGAAAGAAGTGAGAGTTTATGAAGATAGCAAAAGGGGGTTATGTTGGGCAAGATGGTGGTGGGTTGCTGGCCTCTTTGAAGTAGGGCTGCAGCTTGAATGACCCAAAGCCAGATGAAGTCAGATAACTGGGGAAAGGCACTGACAGCAGTGATAACAGCAAGTGCAAAGGCCCTGAGGCAGGCAAGTTAGTCTTATTCCAGAAATGCAGACATTCCTCATAGAGTTGAAAAGCAGGGTTCATTCCTTCCACTATTTAGTCACTCTTTCACAATCTGGACTGAAAGTGTAAATCTATTCCAGGGAGCCTGTGTTTGGGTGGGGGGAAAGCAGACAGGCCCTGGGATTGAATCCTCCTGGACTTCCAACTATGATTCTCTCCCTCATGAGATGAGAATGAAATAAGAGTTCAGTTTGGAGAGTGTATTCATCTGCAAATGTCAACGATTTTGTCATCCAGCCTTGCACTCCAAGAGCCATTTCCTTATCTTGCCAAGCTGCCAGCAATAAACTTGTACTCCCTCCCCTATTTCTCATCCATGGGTGGACTGGCTGCTCTTAGAACCAGCAAACCTTTGATACGGACCTGACCTAACGTGGAACAATTTTCTTTTTTGTTTGTTTGTTTTTTTTTTTTTACAATTTTCAATACTTAATCTATCTCGCTTACTGTGAACATACACATTTTTCCTTGAGGAAATAATTTTAACACCCCAGACACCAATGAAAATGTTAAGTAATATACCATAAATGCACCGGGAAGACTTTCTAAAATCTAAACCATTCCAAATCCTGGAAACATGCCTGGCCCTCAAGCCTTTCGGGTTTGATCGTGGTCTCGGCCCTTTTCCAGCTAAGGAAACTGAGTCACACTCTCCCAAAGCCAGATTCCCGCGGTTCTAATTCGAGGTAGCCCTTTGGAGTTTGAAAACGGCGATTGGTTTCTCTGTCCCCGTACCTGGTGCACGGAGCTGCCCAGCACCTTGGAGATGGGGCGCCCCAGGGGCTGAGCACCAGGCCCCGACTGTCCTAGGCGGGCGGGGCAAGGGGGCTTCCGGGGCGGCAGCCACCTGGCCCGGCCCCCTCCGGCCCCGCCCGCTTCTGCTCGGCGGTGATTCACTCCCTCCTTCGCCTCGGGGGCCCCCTTCTCGGCCAGACGGCGGGCTAGACGGCTGGGTGTGCAGCGTGCTCGAACCCGCGAGCGAGAGAGCAGAGCCTCTGCGTGTCCAGGGACCCCAGCTCACGCCATGGCGGATTCCGAGCGCCTGTCGGCTCCCGGCTGCTGGGCCGCCTGCACCAGCTACTGGCGCACCCGAAAGGGAATCCTCCTGTTTGCTGAGATTGTGAGCGTTGTGGGGCCGGCGGGTGGGCGGAGGCGGTCGGGTGGTTGGGCCACGCTGTGCGGGACGGTCGGCGGGGAGCTGGGCACGTGGGCTGGGTGCCGGGCAGTGGAGCTCAGGTGCGTGCGGTTGCGGTGGAGGCTCGAAACTACGAGCGCGGGGGCAGTCGGTGGGGTTTGGGGAAGAGGTTGAGAGCTGGTGGCGCGCGGCTGAGGCAAGGACTCTAACTCCTGTGGGGTGCTTGGTGGGGAAGCCCGCGTGGACTTCTCCGTGGGCGCAGTGAGGGAATCCTGGGGGCTGGGAATGGGGGCCTCCCGTGGCAGGGCGTGGCGCGGCCTGGGCACTGGCAGGCGGGCTGGCAGTGCGCCCAGAGGCGGCGCCTGTTGGGGTGGGGCCAGGAGCTCTAGTCCTGCAGGGTAGGGCGCCCCACCCTTTTGGCACCATGCTGAAGGTCCCTAGCTCTTCTGGTGGCTGGGGAACCTTGGTTGCTCACCTCCCTAAAAGTGGGCGCCACCTTTGAGTCACTTGTAAAAGGGGTGCGGCGCCTTTAACGGAGTCCTGCCCCTCCAGTGTGACTCTCCTAGCTTCCCGAAGGGGTTGCTGGGGGAACCGCACGTCCCGCCCCCTCAAGGCTTCGTAGCCTAGGCCAGTGGTGCTCACCAAACACCTAGCAGAGTCGGGCCGCTCCTATCCTACAAGGGAAAGGGGAAACCAAGGCCCCCAGCTCTGCCCTTACTTGCTGGGTGACCATGGGCAAGCCACTTAGCTTTTCTTTTTTCTTTTTGTTTTTGTTTTTTTGTATTTTGGAGACAAGGTCTCACTTTGTAGTCAGTCTGGCCTTGAATTCACTATGTAGCCCAGGCTAGCTTCAAATGTGCAGGGATCCTCTGCCTCAGCCTCCAGAGCGCTTGGCTTACAGGCCTGCGCCACCACACCCGGTCACGCAGCCTTTCTTTTGTGTGTGTGTGGGTGTGGGAGGGTTTGAGACAGGTTCTCACTGTGTAGTGCAGTTTGAGCTTAAACTTGCTTATGTAGCCCAGGCTGGCCTCGAACTCGTGGCGATCCTCCTGCCTCAGTGTCCCAAGTGCTGGGATTACAGGTGTGTGCCACTACGCCCAGTTTACACTCAGTCTTTCTTACTTTTTTCACCTGTGAAGTAGAGATACTAGCTCATTAGTTTATTGTGATGACTAAATGAATCAGTAAAAAGTTATTAGAACAATGCTTGGAGCACAGTAGCACACAAAAAGTGCTGTGTTTAGCAATTATTGTGTGTCATT
The DNA here is from genome assembly GCA_028451465.1 of Erethizon dorsatum. NCBI lineage: Eukaryota > Metazoa > Chordata > Mammalia > Rodentia > Erethizontidae > Erethizon > Erethizon dorsatum. The sequence continues at coordinate 40,987,938 of CM051842.1, forward strand.
CCACAGTCCTGGAAGGCATTTGAGAAGTATTTTTTTCCCAGGTGGTGGGCATCAAACCCAGGCCCTTGCACATGTAGGCAAGCACTCTTACCACTGAGCTACACCCCCAGCTCTGAGAAGTGGTTTTAATTTTTTTTTCTGGTAGCCATCTGAGTTTCAGAATCCCCTCCCCTAATTTAAGCCAATCCCCTCAGGCTGGGGATGTGGCTCAGTGGTAGAGCTCTTGCATTGCATAAGGCCCTGGGTTGGATACCCAGCACCACAATAAATAAATAAATAAATAAATAAACAAACAAACAAACAAACAAACAAACTAAACCATTCCCCTCAGTCCTGGGAGCTGATGGAGGTTCCCTTCCCATTGTCACCCTTTCAGATACTGTGCCTGGTGATTCTGATTTGCTTTAGTGCCTCGACATCAGGGTACTCCTCCCTGTCAGTAATTGAGATGATCCTTGCTGCTGTGTTCTTTGTCATCTACATGTGTGACTTGCATACCAAGATGCCATTCATCAACTGGCCATGGAGTGTAAGAAGGGGACCAGCAATGGGCAGGGGCCTGGGCAGTTGGGATTGTCTGGGAGAACTCTGGAACCTGACTCACTCTTCTCCCAACACCTCACAGGATTTCTTCCGAACCCTCATAGCAGCGATCCTCTACCTGATCACCTCCATATTTGTCCTCGTTGAGAGAGGAAACAGCTCCAAAATCATCGCAGGGGTAAAGACTGTGGTGACAGCTCCAAACTACAGGGGAGAAGGGTTGGAGGACCCAGGGGCCATTTCTGTCATGCTTCTGGCAGAAAGTGGCCATACTTGCTCTCAGGGCCTGTCAGGAGGTCTGGCTTCCTGCCATGGTCTATCTCCCAAGATCATTTGCTATAAGGGCTGTCCCTTGTCAGACACAGGGGCATTTGGGAACACACTAGGATGGCATCTGCTACAACTTTGTCACAACTGTAGTGTGTGTGCCCCCTCCATGTGGGGCCACTATGTGACTGCCCTGTTTTTGAGAGGTACTGGGGGGTAAGATGGGGTAAAATCCAGTCTGCTGGCCTCTCCTTGTGGATATTGGACTTTGCAGTCTGGGGCTGGAGTCACCATCCTGCATAGGCCAGTCCCTAGAGTTGGTGGCTCCGGAGGTAAGAAGCAGAATAGGCCAACCACCTAATCTACCCCCCTTACTCCCATCTGCACCCCCCAGGTACTGGGCCTAATTGCTACACTGCTCTTTGGCTATGATGCCTATTTCACCTTCCCTCTTCGACAGCAAAGACATACAGCAGCCCCCACTGGTAAGTGTATGTGTTGTTGAGACAGCAGAGTACAAAAGGAAAGGGATCTCCCACGGAAAGGTATGAGTGCCAACTCCATCCCTTACTGGTACTTAAGGGTTCTGTACCAATAAATACCATAAGCCTCAGCATTCCTGTCTGTAAAACGAGCATATAAATTGAGTCAGTGCTTTCTCTCTTTTCCTCCTGCAGACCCTACAGATGGCCCAGTGTAGGTGAACTCTCATTTTTCTCTGCAACCTGCAAATAACTCCTCCATTGAGAAAACTCCTCCCCATCCCTATAACACTCCCAGCCCCTTATTGAGGTAAAAGTGCCTTTATTGGGAGAAATTTGTCTTCCAGCTTGCCAAGCAACCCTCCTGGGTGTGGTCACCTCTATGGGTGTGGCTAGGTCTCCCTTCTTCAGCATCCCAAAGGAGACATCAGTCTTTTGTGGACCCACACCTCCCCGCCTAAGCCACGGAAAGGGAGGGGAGTACCTCTCATTTCAGAGTGGGAGCTCCACATGGTGACCCACAGGAAATGACCTCCTCAGTGTGGAGGGTGGTTCTCTGGAGTGGAAAATAAATAATAAACAGACTGCTAAAATCTATAATGAATAAATTAATCCTTTGACCAAATGTGCTAGATATCAAACATCAGGAGGAGGTGTTTTGGGGGTGGGGGGCAGGTGGGGCCAGGAGGCAAAGAAGCCAGGCCTGTTTTACACATTAAATTACTTCAGCAATACAAACAGGAAAGAGGGAGGAAGGAAGGGGATTTATGACTTAGTTTCGGGTGGGGGGGCATCATTTGCAGACTGGAGAATGGTGCCCCCTCTGGGGCTGTCTGCTTTCAAGCCAAGATGCAATTCTTGTCTCGGGCCTGGCGAGGTATCCCTAGCTGAGAGTCCCCAGGGAGCTGCAGGGCTGTGGAGCTGGTCTCAGTTGCAGCGTCCTGAGGGGCCCGGGGCCTGCACAGGTGTGGGGGCATTGGGATCCGTTCCCCTAGGAAGAAGCCATCATCCTCTGAAGACTCAGAGCTTGGACTGGAGGGTGAGCTGGAGCAAGAGCCTGAGTCTGACCCTGATGCCAAGTCACATCGATGGCGGCCGTGTCTGCCAGAGTGGCAGTGATGGTGGTGGTGGTGGTGTCTGCGATGCCGCCTCCGCCGCCGTGGCCGGCTGGGGGCTCTGGGTGGGGGACTGCGTGGCCTGCGGCGCCAGGCTGGGGGTGCACTCAGGGTCCGCCGTGGACCTCCCTCAGACACCAGTGGGTCTCGGAAGCTGACACGCGGGGTGCTCTGGCGACCAAAGGCACTATTTTCCTGGCGCAGGTCTGGTTGCCCAGGAGACTCTAGGGGCGGCTCCGGAGCACTTTGGAGCCCCAGCTCTGGCATGGAGTGGCGGTGGGGGGCCCCTCTCAGAAAGCAGGAGGGCTCTTCGGGGCTTGCAGCTGGGAAAGAAGAGATGGAGCGACTGACTCCCTGTATCTGCTCCCCTGGGCTGCCCTCTCCTGCGAGGAGACCTGAGGAAAGGCCTGCTTTCCCCAACTAGGACTAGGGTCTTGGTGGCAGGTGGCAGAGATGGGCAGGGAGATGCGGAGGTTTTTTTTCTTTTCTTTTCTTTTTTTTGAGACAGGGTCTCGCTGTGTAGCCCAGGCTGGCCTCGAACTCACAGCGATCCTCCTGCCTCAGCCTCCCAGAGTGCGGGGATTACAGGCGTCTGCCCCCATGCCCACCTGGCTGGAGCTGGGAGTTTTTGAGGCCTGATGCACGATACTGATTGGAGAGAGGATAGGAAGTAAGGCAAAAGTACTGAGGCAGGGTTGGTGCATAGGATGTGGCCTGGAAATGGGGAAGCGGTTTGGGTGGAAGGGGCGTGGCGCGAACGGGAGCAGATTTGGTTTGAGACAGAATGGGGGCGGGGCCTGGGTGCAGAGGGTGGAGGGTGATGGGATGAATGAAAGGAGAAAGGGGCTCTGGCAGAGGCAAGTTGAGATAAGGGTAGGGCCCTGTGCAGGGAGGGAGTGGGTGAACCAGGATTCCCAGGGCGGATGTAGTTTGGGCTGGAGAGTAGGCCTGGAATGGAGTGGGGAAGGAGGCAAGGCCAGCTGCGACTGGTGAGGGGTCCGCGTGGAGGGGGGTGGGGCGCTGGCTGGGCGTGAGTCTCACCTGGCGCGGCCTCCGTGCAGGTGCCTTTGGTGGCCGTCTCGGACGTCCCCTCCACAGCGGTGAAAGAGGCTGTGGAGGCTGCGAGTGGGGCAGTGACAGTGCCTGCGCTCCAGCTGCGGTGGCCCGGCCTCGGGGCCGTGGGCTCTGACCCAAGGCTGCAAGCTCGAGAGCAGAAGATTAGGCCGCGGCGGGGCAGGAAGGGGCGGCCCAGCAGGGCTCTACCGCAGCGACTGCAGCAGAAGCAGCGGTCTGAGGCGTGCCAGTGCTGGCCCTCATAAGCCATCTGGCCCTGGTCCAGACCTGCAGGGACCAACACGGGGGTAAACTGAGGCAGAACTGCCAGGCAGACTCCGCACCCCTCCTAAATGGGGCCTTTCTTAGAAGTGAGGAAACTGAGGCAGGGTACCCGAATTTGCTTCTCCCTTCTGGAATGGGCTCTTCTCTGGAGAAAGCAGGAATCTTGAGGTTTGGTCTTTACCCCATGATTCCTCATCCCCTTCTCCTGGAGATTGGCTGGTAAATGTCTCCCCCTCCCTCCTCCCTTTCTTTCCCAGGACGCCCCCTCCAGGAGTGGAGGTAAGCATTGGACTCTAAGATGTGGGCCAGGCTTAGACATTAAGGGGAGGCAGCTTCAGGTGGAAGGTGAGTGGAAGGCTGGACTTGAAGAAGAGGCCTGGGTGGTAGGAGCAGGGTTTAGGTGTGGGTGGGATCTAACCTAAGCTGATGGAGAATAGCACATAGGTCAAGGCAGTAGAGGCAAGGCTTATAGCATGCTTGGCAGTAGGGTAGAGGTGTGTAGTGGTGGCCTAATGTGCAGGTGGGGTTTACAAAGAATGTCATAGCTGGGAGTGGGACTTGCAGTGAAAGGCAGAGGCCTCTGGTGCTGGGACTGGACTTCCAAGGTAGAGTGTAGTGGGAGATGGAGCCTGGAGGCCAGGCAGGCTCCTGTGGGATGTGGCTGTAGCTCAGCTGTCCGTGCATCCCTCCATCCAGTCCCATAGTGTTCACCCACCGATGTGCTCCCCACAGCCATCACAGTATTCGGCGTGGCGGGCCTCGTAGCAGGTGCAGCAGTGGGGGCGGCTCTGACGCATGACATATCGCTGCCCTCCTAGCGAAGCTTCACACTCGAAGCAGCAGAAGTGACCCATGTGCCAGTGCCGGCCCTCAGCCTCTGTGCACTCAGGGGAGAAGATGATCTGGAGGGTGCAGGCCACCGATGGCTGTCAGAAGGGCCAGACCCTGGCCCTGCCTATACTCCACTCCCACCCCTGGGCAGGGAGGCACAAACCTCATCACAGGCTTGGCAGCGTGGGCGCAGGCGCTCAGCGTGGTGACGCCCACAGTAGACCTTGCCAGCATGATAGAAGTAGATGAGGTCAACGAGCAGCTCCCGGCATGTGGTGCACACAAAGCACTGTGGGTGCCAACAGGCACCCAGGCCTGCACGGCTTGCGAACACTGCAATGTCCCCACCTCCAATCTGCTTCCCACACTGCCAAATGACACAGAGACACTGTTGTCATCACCAAAATGATCAGAGTGATGGGGTTGGGCAGGTATTTCACATGAGTCTTCTCCATGGTGAACCTTTGTGAGTGGCCCCATCTACTGGGTAACTTTGAGACAGTTCCCACCTATGCGGGGGTGATTGGACATTGGCCCTACTCATGGGGGAAACCACAGAGACAGGTCCTACCCATCGTGGGTGGCCTTAAAAGTAAGCCATCTCCATAGAGGGCTAAAGCAGACATAGAGGCAGGCTGGCCCCAGTGGGGAGCCATAGACACAGTCACCACCCAGCAGGACCTCAGCCACAGACCTTACCAAACAGTGTGTTCTAAGGACAGAACCTACCCACTAGGGAGAGACTTGGAGACAAATTCCACTGACCACTCAGCTCGGAAGACAGGCTGCTGCTGTGGGTCACTTTTGGTTTTTGGTGTGGGGATGGAACCCAGGGCCTTGCACATGCTAAACAGGCGATTTACTACTAAGCCACACCTCCAGCTGGTGGGTCAGTTCTTAAGGACAAGTCCTGACCACGAAATGACCAAAGAGGCCATGCCAAGTCCACTGCATGGAGGGGAGGAAACCACAAAGATAAACCCAGGCCTCCTTTGACACAAACTGCACCCAACATTAGAATCCAGGAACAGGTCCTGTCCACTAGGGGGCTCTAGATACACAGCCAGTCCACCAGAGGGAGCCTGGGGTTTGAGTAGCAGGCCTGGGCTCCCCAGGCCTCTGGGCCTTCACTCACGGAGGCCCTCCACACTCACCTCCTCACAGATGGCCCCAGTGATGGTCACTGGGAAGATGCGCACAGTGCCACGCCCAAGATTCTCCCGCTTCCGCTGCTGGCTGAAGGCTCTGAGCTCTTTCTTCTCCTCCTCTTCCAATGCCGTGCAGTACTGGGCCTGAGGGGAGTAAGGGTCTTCCAGACTTCATCCACTCCCAAGGTTTACTTCTAGGCCTTTGTATAGGTGGTACCTCCTGCATGAAATACCTGCCCCTCACCTTTTCTTCTAACACTGAGCTGTGGTTTTGTCAAGGAATGTCACCTGCTGATCCCCTGGCTGTCCAGACCTCTCACCTCAGTTCAGCTCAATTTTGTTCCTCTGACCTGCCAATTTCTTTCTAGCTGCCTTGCATTTGTGATTGTACCTGGCATGCCTTCCTGTCCTTTTGTGGTACTGAGGATTGAACCCAGGGCCTTCCCACTGAGATGCATCCCTAGCCCTTTTACAATTTTAAGACAGGGTCTTGCTAAGTTGTGTAGGCTGGCCTCAAACTTTTTTTTTTTATGTGGGTACTGGGAGTCGAACTCAGGACCTTGCGCTTGCCAGGCAGGCACTTACGCCGCTGAGCCATCTCACCGGCCCTGGCCTCAAACTTTTGATGCCCCTGCCTTAGCTTTCTAGAGTGCTGGGATTCCAGGCATGCACCATAAGCCCAGCTTCTTTTTTATTTACTTTTTTTTTTTGTGGGTACCAGGGGACGAACTCAGGACCTCACGCTTGCCAGGCAGGTGCTTATGCCGCTGAGCCATCTCACTGGCCACTATTTACTTTTTACAAAAAAATATATATATATATTTCTTTGAGACAGGGTCTCACTGTGTAGTAGTTTAGGCTGGCCTTGAACTCACTATGTAGCCCAGGCTGGCCTCAGCCTCCAGAGCGCTGGGATTACAGGAGTGCTCCACCATTCCAGGCAGTCCATTTTTTTTTTTTTTGGGACATGGTCTCCCTAAGTTGCCAAAGTGAGATCTGAACTTGTGATCCTCCAGCCTCAGCCTCCCTCAGGCCCTTCTTTTTTTTTTTTTTTGGTGGGTACCAGGGGTCGACCTCAGGACCTCGCGCACCAGTAGGCACCTGTGCCGCTGAGTGATATCACCGGCCCCTTTTTCGTATGTGGGTGCCGGGAGTCGAACTCAGGACCTCGCGCTTGCCAGGCAGGCGCTTACGCTGCTGAGCCATCTCACCGGCCCCCTCAGGTCCTTCTTGTCTTCTCTCCTCACCTCACTGTCATGTGGAGGCAGCTGGTGCAACAGTTGCTTGATCCTGTATTTCTCTCCAGGACTGTTGACATAGGGGACCTTGTCCTCTGGAAGGCAGCTGAAAAACTGGTATACCTGGGAGGACATGATGGATGGGAGAAAACAATTGAAATTAGGGGTGAGCTGAGATGCAGTGACATGGGTCTCTGCTTCTCTGAGAAAATTAAAGTCATCAGAAGGGAACTTCTGACTCCTTCCCCCTCCTTCCTAAAGCTCCCAAACATGTTGAGCATTCCTCCATGTCTTAGTCCCTTGTTTTTTATTTTTATTTATTTTTGAGGGGGTGGGGACTGGGAATTGAACTCAGGACCTCATGCTTGCCAGGCAGGCGCGGTGCCACTTGAGCTATATCCCCAGCCCCAGCCCCTTGTTTTTTTCCATTGGTACTGGGGATTTTACCCAGGGTCTTCACGCTGAGCTACATCCCCAGCCCTTTTTAAATTTTTTATTTTGAGAAAGGGTCTGAGTCGCTAAATTCTCCAGGCTGGGTTTGAATTTGCAATGCTCTGGCCTTAGCCTCCCTGAGTGCTCGGATTATAGGCGTGCACCGTCATGCCTGGCTTATCTCTAGCCCCTTTTATTTTTTGAGACAAGGCCTCACTAAATTTCCCAGGCTGGCCTTGAACTCACTCATGATCCTCCTGCCTAGGCCTCTTTGAGTAGCTGGGAATATAGGCTCGTACAGCTGTACCCAGCTTTCCTTATGTCTTGACCCATCTTGCCCTTCCAGCCCTGCTCCACTTTTCTCCTTCCCTTTGCAACAAAACTCCGAAGAGCTGTGAGCACTCATATGTGCTGCACCTCCTGTCATCCCCTTCTCTCTCAACCCTGCTCCAGCCAGGCTCCTCCCACCCCAAAGCTGTTAAGGCCCCTGAGGTCATTTATATTGTGAAAATCATTGTTAGGGCTCACTCTTCACTGAACTTGACCACTGTAGCCCTGGGCCCAGCTGATCACTCCCTCATCCTGGAAAGTTTGTTCCCTTAGTCTCCAGGATGCCTCCAGGTCTGGTTTCCCTATCTTGTTGGCTGTTCCTTCTCTGTCCTTCTGAATATGGGAAGGCTCTAGAGCTCAGTCCTTAGTCCTCTACCCTGTCTACATTCACCTCCTTGGGAATTGCATCCAACCTCATGGCTGTTTATAGCTATCAGGTAAGGAGTAAAAAATGCATACCTCCATCCCTGGGACTTCTCCTTTGAGAGGTTACTTAGATATCTAAGGGACACCTTAAACTCCAGATGGCCAGAACCAGACTTAATACTCTTACTCTCTTCATCTTGCTCTTGCCTTGGCCTTTGTTGTACTAGTGAATCCATCCACCTCTCTTGGGGTCATCTTTCAGTCGTCTCTTTCTCTTACCTTCACAAGCAAATCTTGGCTCTGCTTTCAAATTACACCCAGAATTGGGGCCGGGGGTGTGCCTCAGTGGTAGAGCACTTGCCTAGCATGGTCCATCCTCAGCATCACAATATATGCACTCTACAGTGAGTCCTACTACTTCCATAGCACCATTACCAGTCACCCGGACCACTGCCATAGCCTCCTCACTGTTCTCCGGGCTTTCTCCCTCATTCCTACTGGCTGATACGGCAGCCAGAGATCCTCCTGTTAAATCACAGGACAAATCACTTCCCTGCCCTGCTCACATCCTTTGTGTAACTTCCACTTCATTCTATGTCAAAGTCCTCTCCATGGCCCTGCCACCTCTCTGACCTCATGTCCAACTGCTCCCCCTGTTGCACTGCTGTAGTTGTACTGGCCTCCTCACTTTTATTCACACATCTGTGACAAGAACACTCCTCCCTCTGGGCCTTGGCATTGCTGCTCACCTGCCTGGATCATTCTAACATTAGATATCTGCCAGGCCCACTTCTTCAGTTTCTTCAGGGCAGCGCAGACAGGGCATTCCCCTGGAAGCTTACCTGGGCACTGTATATACAATTCCAGCCTTTGTCTCTCTCTCCTTTCCTCTTTTCTTTCTTTTTTTTTTTTTTTGGAGACAGGGTCTCGCTATATAGTTCTGGCTGGCCTTTGGCCTTGAACTCACTATGTAGCCCAGGAAGGCCTTGAACTCACAGTGATCCTCTTGCCTCAGCCTCCTGAGTGCTGGGATTGCAGGTGTGCACCACCAAGCCTGTCTTCTTCCCTGCTTTTTAAAATTTTTTTTATTTTTTGAAACAGAGTCTCACTATGCAGTTCAGGCTGGCCTTGAACTCATGGCAATCCTTCTTCCTCAGCCTCCTGAGTGCTGGGATTACAGGCGTGTGCCACCATGCCTGGCTTTTCCCTGCTTTTTTGTACCATAGCCCTTATACCGTCTGACATACAGTGAGCCTTCTTTATCTCAAGTTCCACACTGCAGTTTCAACCAACTTCAAATAAAAAATAAGAAAAAACTGCATTTAAACTGAACATGTACAGATTTTGTCATTATTCCATAAATGATATAACTATTTACATGGAATTTTCATTGTATTAGATATTTTAAGTAATCTAGAGAAGATTTAAAGCATATAGGATAGGGGTGTGGTAGCACATACATATCATTCCAGTACTTATGAGGCTGAGGCAGGAGGATTGCATGTTTGAGTTGGCCTGGGCTACACTGAAAGTTTAAGGCCCAGGCTGGGCTATATAGTGGGATTTTGCTTCAAAAAAACAATAAAATAAAAAACAAAAAAGAGAGAAAAAGAAATATATATGGGATGTGGTGTATGGGTTATATGCAAATATTATACCATTTTATATAGGGGACTTGAGCATACATGGATTTGGCTTTTTTTTTTTTTTTTTTTGAGACAGGGTTTCACTATGTAGTCCTGGCAGGCCTTGAACTCACTATGTAGCTCAGGTTGGCCTCGAACTCACAGCAATCCTCCTGCCTCAATCTCCCTAGGATTATAGGTGTGCACCACCACACCAGTTTTTTTTTTTTTTTTTTTGAGACAGGATCTCACTATGTAGTTCAGGCTGGCCTTGAACTCATGGTGATCTTCCTTGCCTCAGCTTCCAAAGTGCTGGGACTACAGGTGTGCGCCACCATGCCCAGCTGGATTTGGTTATCTGTAGGGGGGTCCTGGAAACAATTCCCCAACGATATCAAAGGATAACTGTATATTCACAGGTTTGTTTATTGGCTGTTACTCTTTCAGGAATCAACCTCCTGCCCGGCATGGTGGCACATGCCTGTAATCCCAGCACTCAGGAGGCTGAGGCAGAAGGATCACTGGGAATTTGAGGCCAGCCTGGGTGCCATAGTGAGTTCAAGGCCATCCTGAACTACACAGTGAGACCCTGTCTCAGAAAAAAAAAAAAAAAAAAAGGAATCAATCTCCATGTGGGACTATAGTTTATTTTGTTTTGTTTACTGCTGTGTCCTTAGTGCCTAAAACAGTGTGTGACATGCAGAAAATGCTCAGTAACTATTTGTTGAATGAATGAATCAATGGTCGTGTAGGATAGGACTGGGGTAGGTGAACAGGTCCAGTGATCACTCAGGGTTCTTTGTGAGGTGTGGTGGGGTGACTATCCCTCTATCAAGAGGGGTTGGGACACTGGAAATGTTTTGTATGTGTGCCCAATGGAGAATGATAGTGGGTGGCTGGCCTTTGGTCACCTGCTCGGGCTTAAGGCCCGGGGGCACCCAGGCATACTCTTCCGATGCACAGCCCGAGTCGTCGTCAGAGATGGAGTGGCGCTGGAAGTCCGATATTAGGCGACACATGATGCGCTCCAGGTCCACAGGCACTGTGTGCACTGCGTGCTCCTCCCTCGGGCATTTGCAGTGTTGGCAGATCTTTCTTCAGGGGAGATAGTAGGTCAATTACTAAGGAGTTGCTTATCTGGACCCACCCGGCTCCCTCAGCAGACCAAATCTGGTTGAAAGGCGGGACATAAAGATTACAGGGCTCTGCACCTGGCCTAGGGCTGACAGTGGGGCTGAGCCAAGGTCTGGCTGTGGGTCTCCAGCCAGGCCGTGGAGATTAGGGCATTGGCTGTGAGGGGCTCAGCTTCTGGTTGATGGCAGAGCTGTAAAACAGGGGCTGAGGGAACTGGGGGTGTGGCCTAGGAGCCTGGGCTGCAAGATATGAAGGGGTGGGACTGTGGGGTCTCGAGGACATCCCCTAACCTTCCAGCTTTGGGGCTTGGGTCAGACTCTCTGGGCAGCGGGCCTGAGAGGGTGGGACTCCGAGACAGCATGGAGTCCAGGAGCTTCCCCTCAGGAAAGGTTCAGTGCTTTGTAGGGAAACTGATGAGGCTCTGAACTTGCTTGTGTGTTGGGGGGTGGTGATCCTGTGGAACTGTGGGCTCTCTCTGAGGTCTTTTATGAGCTTCTGGGTGCAGTAGAAATAGGACACTGGGCCTGGGACAAGGGTTCTGAGCGTAAGAAAGGCTGAGAGGAGCGCGTGGATGTTGTCAGGGCCGGGGAAGGAGGATCCCCCTAGGGATGGGATTCCAGTTTGGGGAGGACTTTAGGGGCTCTGTAGTGGGTGGGGCTCTCCTGGAAACAGAACTCTAGGTAATGCGTCAGGGGGCGGGGTTCCGCAGCTGAGTTTGAGGCTCTTTTTTCCCTGCCGAGTTCTATCCAGGGAGCTCTGGCCGAAGGGCGTGGCCTGATCCTCCAGGCGTTTCCCCCGAGGGCGGGGCTCTGACAAAGGAGAGGCCTTGGGTGTGTCTCTTACCTCCACCCGTGCAGCAGGAAGCCCGGGCACTGCTCTCTGCAGGAGTTGCAAGGCTGGCCCCGGTCTGGGTCCTCCGCCTCTGGGGGCTGTAGTGGGTGGGGGCAGACGCAGGGCCAGGCAAGGCGCCGGAGGAGGGAGGGAGAAGTCAACGCTCGCTTCTCCACTCCCAGGCCTGCGACCGCAGGCTGGGGCCTGTCCCACCAGGGCAGCGCTGGGCAGGCTGGAACAGCGTCTGGAGTGCGGGGGGAGGGGCACACCCGAGACGGAGGCGGGGCATCTGAGGCTACCTCCCCCCCATATTGCCCCCCTTTCAGGGAATTGCCCTGCTTAGGCTGCTCCCCCCTCCCCCAGCCTCAGACACCTCTCGCCAGCCTTCAGTTCCTCCGGGCTCAAACACCTCCTCTAGAATCAGAGTACCCTACAAGAGCTGAGTCCCTAATCTAGGCATCTCCACCCAGGAAGCCAGCAGCACTCGATTGCCCTGGGTAGGAGTCTGAGACCCCATCATTCCTTGGGATCACCACAAGAACCCCGCTCCTCCCTTCAGAAGGCTAAGAACCCCTCCCCGAAACCTTAGCTTCACTCCCTCTTACCTAAAGAACCGGAGGTCCTCCCCCAGGATCTTAGGAGGCTTCTGTGGCACTCAGAAACCTCCACACCAAGACCTTGGCATTTACCCCTCATATCCTAGGACTATTCAATTCTCTGGACCACCAAAACCCAGACCCCACATTTGCTGGTCAAAGACTCCCTTCAAAGAAAAAGACCCTACTATCTAGGAAGTCAAAAGCTCTCAGACTCAGGTGGAAACTTGGAAACCCTGTTACCCCGAAATCCCTGTCCCTTGACCATAAGCACTGGGCACCCCAGGAGTGTAGTACCCCACCACTCACATTATGTTCACCAAGATATGGGGGTCCCTTACCTCAGAAACTCAGGAGGTCCCTGCTCAACTCAAGACCTGGAGACCTACTCTTTTGGCTCTCAGCATCCCCTCCCATAATTCACAGAAAAAGGGAGCCCACCAGGTCCCAAGTGTGCCGATAAAGTGTTCTGGGAAGCCAGGCATGGTGGTGGCGCACGCCTGTGATCCCAGCACTCGGGGCGGCTGAGGCAGGAGGATCGCCGGGAGTTCAAGGCCAACCTGGTGTTACACAATGAGTTCAAGGCCGACCTGAACTACATAGAGACCCTGTCTTGAACAAACAAACAAACGTTCCAGGAGGTGATTAGGGAGCTCGGGCACCCTATCTACACGTTCCTTCAACCTTACACCTTCGGCAGCTCCAGCGTCCAGGCCAGGGAAAGCTGGGGATGGGGATTCCCCGGCCTGCGACGCTCCTCCTCGCTCTCCCTGTGCCTCCTCGCCAGGACCTCCTCAGTTTACCCCTGATCCCCACTGCTGCCCTGAGTCGCACTCACCACACGCCCGGAGCGGCGTCTCCGGGATCCACGCACGAACATGTCGCGTCCAGACAGGGTCAAGCCAGGCCGGGTCAGGCGAACGGAATCCGCCAGGCCACCGCGCGTCCGGCCTGGGAGCTGTGTTCCGTAAACCTGACACCCACGTGGGAGGAGCGCGTCCGGCAGGGCCCGCCCCTGGGCCTGTGCTCTCCGAGTGCCACCCCTGCCTAAAGGTGAGCTGCCAGCAGCCAGGAGTGTCCTGTTATCTCTGCCCGGCAGGAGCTGGGCGTCCAGAGGCAGGACCTCCGGAATCCCAACGTGCCACGAAGCCTCTAGGGCTGGAAGGCTGCGGTGGAGGGGGTGTTGTGTGTGGGTGTGTAGGTGCGGGGACTTGGAGGTGGTGAACAGACTAGAAGGGGTGTGCGGCCGCTTTGTGTCGATTCATCTTGGATGCTTATTCGGGGCAAGGGTTAGAGCCACTTCTGGTCCCTCCCCACTGGTGAGGTCCTCACAATCTTCCTCGGATGAATGTTGTGAGAATATCCCGCAACTTCATTCACAGCTCCAGGTAGTGTTCCATGACTCCCACCAGAGAGCTAGGCCCTCCCTAGTCCCTTCTCAGAGCCAGGATTATTTCAGACTTATGTGGAGGGGTCTAAAGTCCCTGGCCGGGTTCCAAGGCCCTCTTCCTCGCTCCGTCCCATCCTTACAAGTTTAGATGTTGTACCCCCCTAAATGCCGAGACTGGAATCTTGAAGTCTGCCTTCCCTCCCCCGCACCCATTTCTCCCTCTCCTAGAGCTCGGTTCCCGAGCTTGGGAGTCCCTCCTTCGCGCTCACTGGCTGCAGCTGTGCCTCGGGGCTGGGAGGGGACCCTGAGGGCAGTGGGAACTCAGAACTCGGGCGCCCAGGCCGGGGTCTCTAATTAGGCAGGAGGCGGTGGCGGTCAGCCGGTCCTTTCATCGTGGGCGCCGGGCAGCCCCCCCCCACTATTACACACATCCCTGTCTCTACTCGCCCATCTTGTCCCGGGGAGGAGCCCGGGAGAGGGGAAAGAGAATGAATAAATTGACCAAGTAATTAGGCAGACGCCCCGCCTCCCGCCTCCAACCCAGCCGGTCTTGCAGTTTGCAGCCAGGGCGGAAGCAAGGGAAAGGCAAGACAGCAGGATATGAAGATGAGGGGGTTGGGTAGGGCGAGGTCTCCCTGTGGAGTCTTCCTGTTACCGGCCACTCAGGTTCATATGCTTAGGTTCCTTTGCTTGCCGATGACCAAAGAGGCCATGTCTTTTGGTAAAAAGGATTTATTTGAAGCTAGCTCTGCGGACTTGGAGGGGCCCATTTGACTCAAATCACCATTTTCCCATGTACAGGTGGACAAGGGTCTTTTATAGTAAGCGACAGAGGGGAGCACAGAGAGACAATGGAGACCTCCATACTTAATTTATCACTTCCAACCACCTTTGGTTCATTCCTCTTGCTTGTGGAAGGAACCTGGACTCCAGCCTTCTGGGGCTCACATCTGTATATTCTGTCACTTAGGCTGAGGGGAGGATGTCTGGAGAAACTGCTTACCTCAACAAGAAAAAAGTCTAACTTATAAAGTTCTGTCTTGGAGTGCTGGTCACATCCCTAGTCATCAGTTTGGAGGAGGGCTCCACAGGGGCTGGGAAGGATCTTGGCTAAGGGAGCAGAGTGAGAACTGAACCCTAGAAAGACTGGGTATCCAGGTGGCTGGTAGTGGGGCAGTGAGCAGAGCTCCACAGTGCATGACTTAGAATGATGGGTAAGCAAGGCTGCACAGGATGCATGGCAGCTACCTGCCAGGCTCAGAGCTTCCTCTCCCCCATCGCTCCCCTTCTGACCCCAAGAAAAGATGCACTAAGAAATTAGAGGCTGGGTGTGCTGGCACATGCCTGTAATCCCAGCACTCAGGAGGCTGAGGCAGGAGGATTGCTGTGGGTTCAAGGCCAGCCTGAACTACATAGAGAGACCCTGTCTTAAGAAAAACCAGGGGCCGGTGAGCTGGCTCAGCGGCATAAGTGCCTTCCTGGCAAGCGTGAGGTCCTGAGTTCAACTCCCGGAACCCACATAAAGGTAAAAAAAGGGCCGGTGATATCACTCAGTGGCACAAGCGCTTGCTGGCAAGCGCAAGGTCCTGAGGTCGACTCCCGGTACCCACACACACAAAAAAAAAAAAAAAAAAAAAAAGAAAAAAAAGAAAAGAAAAGAACTTAGAGCCAGGTGGACTAGGTGGTTGAGGAGTTTATTTGGGGAGAATTACTCATGTTTGTTCTTCCTTGGGAGGGGGTCTTCAAACAATACCGAAGGGTGCAGGAAGGGGGGGTCTGGAGGGGAGGAGAAGGGGGCCACAGCCAGACAAAATGGCAACACACGATCACAGGCACTACCGACGTCACAGACACAGCAGAGGGTGCAGGATACGCGCTCCAGACCAGGCCTCCAACCACCCCTGGATAGGTGGAGGTGTGGAGGGAGGGGGCAGGGAAATGGGTGGGCCAGCCCCACAGACCCATTGGCTCTGTCCTCTGATTACCTAGCTGTGTGATCAAGGGTGTGGGCAAGGGTGGGTGGGTATTTCTGTCTGGATCCCCTCACCCTCCAAGCCTTATCACTCAGCTCTTCCCAGGCCACCAAGGTCCCCAGCCTTGGCTGGGAGCATTCCCCCTACCGTTAACCAAAATTATCCTGCAGCTTCTAGCCACCCCTCCCACCCCTGCCATTGCTCAAACCCTCTCACTTTAAAGCACTTTCTTCATTGCTCCTTTTGGGGAGGGGCTGCTCCTTCCAAAACCACCATACAAGCCCCACTCTGTCCTGCCCTGTCTGGAGCCCTCAGTAGGACCTTACCCCGAACTTGCCCCTTTCCCAAACACTACTTCTTGCCCCACTCAAGATCTATCCCCTTTATAATCAAGCTCACTCCTGAATGTTCCAAGCTACAGTTCCAATCCAAGACCTGCCCACTCTGGAGCCCACTGTCCACCTCACTGAAAGCGCCCCCCATCTAGAGCCATGCCTCACCCTTCCAAGCCCCACAGCAGAGTGCCTCAGGGACTCTTCCTCTAGACTCCACATCCAGCAAGTCTGGAATACAGCCCCTGCCGAACAGTCCCCTTCACTCCACAGCTCTCCACCAAGACCACCGTGGGTATGAAGCTGTCCTCTCTACCCCAGACCCCGTTCCGGTCTCTGCCTTTCTCCTGCCCTAGGGGCTGACTTTCCCATTACAGCCTCTGTTCAGGTCTTGCTAGAGGAACCAAGGCTAGAGTTAGGAGGCAGGAGGGGAAGGGGAGAGAGTCCAAAATCACGCTGGCCCTCCCCTACAGAGCTGAGGCCTGTCCCCTCCCTGCCCCCCTTCCAGAGCACTTTAACCTCAGGGAACAGGGCCAGGAACAGAGAGGGGCTGAGGGATGCAGAGGAAGAGGTGGGAGTAAGGGAGGAGCCCACTCAAGACTGGGCCCCAAGTGCATGAGGGAAGTGGGTGAGGGCAGGGCTCAGACAGATAAATAGATATTTATATATATAATATATATTATATATATATATATATATATATATTATATATATATAAACAGCAAAGACAGTTAGGGTCTCCTGGCTTGAGGGGTGGAGACCTAGGGTACAGGGGCAGGAAGGGGGGCAGGCCTTCTCCTGAGCTCTTGCCCACCCAGGGGGTTCTTCGGGGCTGCACTGACCTGTAGAGACAAAAGATACAGAAAGGAGAAGGGGTCCAGACACAGGTGACACCCTTGGGGAGGGCCTGGGCTGCTGTGTTCTCGCTCTGACTTTATCTTCTGCCATCTTTTTCTCCTTCTTCCGTCACTCAAAGCCCTGAAGTCAGCTTCACCGCAGTGGTCCTCACTCAGAAGATATTCTTTTTTTTTTTTTTTTGTGGGTACCGGGGGTCGACCTCAGGGCCTCGCGCGCCAGCAGGCACCTGGGCCACTGAGCGATATCACCGGCCCTTTTTTTGTATGTTGGTACCGGGAGTCGAACTCAGGACCTCGTGCTTGCCAGGCAGGCGCTTATGCCGCTGAGCTATCTCACTGGCCCTCAGAAGATATTCTTGACCATCCCCCCCACTGGGTTAGGCACCAAAGTGATTAAGGTCCCACCTCCCAAATACCTATTAACTGGTACTGTTCTAGCTATTAGTAAGAAACTACATTGAACCGGACATAGTGGCGCATGCCTATAATCCCAGCACTTGGGAGGCTGAGGCAGGAGGATCACAGTGAGTTCAAGGCCAGCCTGGACTACATGGTGAGACCCTGTCTCAGACAACAAAACAAAAGAAACTATATTGAGCAAAACAAAGATCGCTATCTTTGTGGGGCTTACGTTGTGGCGGATGGAGAGAGATGTCTCACAATGAACATGATGTATAAATGAATTCTCTAGTGTAATATAAGGTGATGATGAAATGGGATAAAGAAAGTGGAGTGAGCAAGGGGGAGAGTGGTAGGTGATGTCGGAAAGGTCACACAAGGCCTTGCGGACTAAGTTGTGAGGACTGCAGCTTTGTCTGGATGAGATGTAAGTCATGGGATGATTTTTTTGTTTTTTTGTTGGTACCGGGGGGTCGACCTCAGGACCTCGCGCGCCAGCAGGCGCCCATGCCGCTGAGCGATATCACCGGCCCCTTCTTCGTATGTGGGTTCCGGGAGTCGAACTCGGGCCCTCGCACTTGCCGGGCAGGCGCTTAAGCCGCTGAGCCATCTCACCGGCCCTTGTTTTGTTTTTTTGAGACAGGGTCTCACTATGTATTTCAGGCTGGCCTTGAACTCACTATGTAGCCCAGGCTGGCCTCGAACTCATGGTGATCCTCCTGCCTCACCCTCCCGAGAGCTGGGATCACAGGCGTGTGCCACCACAAGTACAGGGTACTATGAAAGAGATACCGGGGGATTTGTTTTAGGGTAGTCAGGCAAGACTTCACTGAGCAAGTGACCCAAAGGACAAAAGGCAGCTGGCCAGGGAAAGACCTCAGTGAGTATGAGTGTGACAATCTAGGGGAAAGGAAGTCCTAAGGCCCTTAAGTCTGACTGTGCCTAGCACCTGAGGTGGCCAGTTTGCCTGAAACTGAGTGGGGGGAACAGTAGGAATGAGCAGGGTTTTAAATATGTAGGATCTTGTGGCCAGAGTGAAGACCTGCTTTTAATGTGAGCGTGATGGAGGCCTCCGCGGACTTCTGAGAACGGGGGGGTCATGGGCTAATTTAGGGCCTAACAGAATTCCTGTGAATGCTGTGAATCGACAATAGAAATGGGGGTGGACGCCCGGGAACAGGTCTAGGGAGACAGGTGAGAAGTGGAAAGACTAGGGCACATTTTGATAGATATTTTGATTAGGTGTGGGATGCTTGAGTGCATTTTCTGCCCTTCCCATCCTGGCTAACCCCGTGCCAGAAACTGGCTCGACCCACTCCCCTTGCCGTTTCTCTCTGTCTTCCCCCCTCCTAGTTGGGGGAAATTTCACTTTTTTGGGGGGAGGGGAATTGAACCCATGGTCTTCTCACTGAGCTACATCTCCAGCCCTTAAAAAAATTAAAAAAAGAAAAAAAATTTTTTTAAATTTTAAACAGTCTCGCTAAATCACTAAATTGCCCAGGCTGGGCTCGAATTTGCGATCCTCCAGCCTCAGCCTCCCGGGGTGCTGGGATTACAGGTGTGCACCACCAAGCCCCGGTCCAGCCATTTTTCCTTTAAGGCCCAGCAAAGAGGCCAGAAAGGCTTTCCAAGACTCTCCATCCCAGCCCTTTTTCTGCTTTGAAATTCTACACCACCGCTGTCACCCCGTGGGTTGGGGAGAGGTGGCAAATCTACCACCTCTCCGGCTTTGGGGAGCTCCCCTGACCTTCAAGACTCAGCCATTTACCTTCACCGTCTATTGGCTTTATCACCTACTGGTTTATCAGTCACTTCTAAAACCCACCTCCTCTTTCCTCCTGTGGCTCCTGTGCTAGATGAGTCTCCACTGCGCAAGTCCCGCTGCTGTTGTCTCCTGTCACTGGTTGCCCACTTCTCTCCCTTTGCCTTCATCTAAAACTGCACTTCTCTCCCCTTCCCACTGGCTCCTTATTCTGCCCATCTTGAGGCGCCACTCTCCTGCCGTCCACTCGTTGGCTAGTTTCTCGATTTTACTACGTAGCTCTAGCCTTCCATTGGTTCCTTCAAACTTTGGCCCTTACTCGTTCAACAAATGTCCTAGTACGATTCACTCCTGACTCTTATTGGCTCACTGACCCGCCTATTTCCTTTCATTTTACTCTAGTTGGTCGCACCACCCGCCCATCACTCACCAGATTACATCTGATTGGAGAAGGAGGTGGGCGCACCCTGTGGGCCGTAGCCTTGCTGCCCATAGTCTCCCTGGGGCCCGTAGCCACCGCCACTGCCGCTGGCTGGCTGCCCATAGTCGGGCTGGTAGCCGCCCTGGGGCCCGTAGGAGTCCTGGGGCCCATACCCGCCGGGGCCCTGCCCGTAGCCCGCATCGACGTAGGCGTCCCCGGGCGCCGGTTGCTTCTCAGGGGCGCCAGGAGGTGCGCGCAGGAATGGGGCGGCCCAGCCTGTCTCCTTGAATACGAACCATAGATTGCCGACCCAGAGCACAAGGTTCAGAAAGCCGAACACCTGCAGGGAGACAAGGCCCGGCTATGGTCCCCTGTCCATTGCCTTGACGGCCCCAGGGGACATCAAGGCCGCGGGCGCTAGAGTAGGAATGGGCACGTAAGGCATGAATCTGTGGGCTGCGTCCCAGCGCGTGGATCTCAATGTGCAGAAAATCACCTTGGGGGTGCGTGTCAGAATTCAGATTCCTGGGGTGTTGAGCTGTATCGGTATTACACGCACAAGTATTTATATATATATATATATATATATATATATATATATATATATATATATTTTTTTTTTTTTTTTATGGGTACCGGGGGGTCGACCTCAGGACCTCGCGCGCCAACAGGCACCCGTGCCGCTGAGCGATATCACCGGCCCCTTTTCCGTATGTGGGATCCGGGAGTCGAACTCGGGCCCTCGCGCTTGCAAGGCAGGCGCTTATGCCACTGAGCCATCTCACTGGCCCAGTATTTATATATTTGCACATCTACATTATTACATATACATGTTTGTACATGTATAAACTATAGTAAATTTAAATTTGTAATGTATCCTAAAATATAAACACATTTGTATTAAATATAATAACAGATGCATGTATACACGTGTATGTACAAATGCACATGTATAAAATATTATATAGTATATTGATATAAATGGCACTTTATAAAATAGTTTAAAAACACAAAACACTTTATATACCTTTTACTCTGTCACACGCTTTTTTAGGCACTTTAGATGTTATTAGTTCATTTAAAATTCCATTTGGGGGGCAGGAAGTAATATCTCCTTTTACTTTTAAATTTATTTTATGGGGACCGGTAAGATAGCTCAGTGGCATAAGCGCCTGCCTGGCAAGTGCGAGGTCCTGAGTTCAACTCCCGATACCCACATATGAAAAAAGGGTCGGTGATATTGCTCAGCAGCACGGGCGCCTGCTGGAGCGCGAGGTCCTGAGGTCAACCCCCGGTACTCACACACACAAAAAAATTTATTACTATTATTTTTTTTTTTTTTTTTGTGGGTACCAGGGGGTCGACCTCAGGACCTCGCGCGCCAGGAGGCGCCCGTGCCACTGAGCGATATCACCGGCCCCTTTTTCGTATGTGGGTTCCGGGAGTCGAACTCGGGCCCTCGCGCTTGCAGGGCAGGCGCTTAAGCCGCTGAGCCATCTCACCGGCCCTACTATTATTATTATTGTGTTTTTTGATGTGGGATCTCCCTGTGTAGCCCAGACTGGCCTCAAACTCACAGTGATCCTCCAGCCTCAGCCTCTGGAGTGCTGGGACTACAGGCATGTGTCACTATGCCTAATTTATTTTATTTTTAATTAAAACTAATTTTTGTGGTACTGGGGATTGAACCTAGGGCCTTGTATACTATAGGTAAGCACTGTACCTCTGAGTTACATACCAGCCCTATTTCTCTTTAGATAATTTTGCTAAATTCCCCAGGCTGGCCTCTAACTTTCTGTCCTCCTGCCTCAGCCTCCCAAATAGTTTGGACTATAAGCATGCATCACCAGGCCTGGCTTTCATTTCATTTTATTTTATTTTTATTATTTATTTATTTTCACATTACTAATGCTGGCCTTGAACTTTGGGCTCAAGCAATGCTCCCTTCTCTGCCTTCTGAGTAGCTGGGATTGTAGGCACAAAGCCCCACTGATACTTCTGATACTTTTTTTTTTTTTTTTTTTGAGACAGGGGCTCCTTGGGTAGTCCAGGCTGGCCTTGAACTCATGGTGATCCTCCTGCCTCAGCCTCCCGAGTGCTGGGGTTACAGGTGTGTGCCACCATGCTGAGCCCCACTGATACTTCCATTTTTTGTTTTTGTTTTTTTGGTAGTACTAGGGATTGAACTCAGGTGAGCTTTGCCACTGGGCTACATTCTCAGGACATTTTTTTTTTTAATAATTTTGAGACAGGGTCTCACTAAGTTTCACCGGCTGGCCTCAAACTTACGATCCTCCTGCCTCAGCCTCCCGAGTAGCTGGGATTACAAGCATGTTCCACGGCATTTAATTGGTATCTCCATTTTAAAGCTGAGGAAGGCGGGGCATGGTGGTGTATGCCTGTACTCCCAGCACTCAAGAGGCTGAGGCAGGAGGATCGCCACAATTTTGAGGCTAGCCAGGGCTACATAGTGAGTTCAAGGCCAGCCTGGACTACAAAGTGGGATCCTGTCTCAAACAAACAAACAAACCAAAAAATAAAGCTGAGGAAACTGAGGCCTAGACAGGCTAAGTTGTCCAAGGTCTCACAGCCAGCAAGTGACAGGAAAAGAGTTGCAATATTAACATCTATAACACTTGTATAAGATTTACCTGTGCCAGGCCCTTTTCTAAGCACTTTGTATGTTATTAGTTCACTAAATACTCTACTTTGGAGCAAGACCTATTACAAGTCTTCAGTTTACGAGCTCAGACTGAACCCTGAGAAGCTATGTGTCTAGCTTCAAGTCACAGAGCTTCCAGGAGGCAGAGCTAAGATTTGAGCTCACGCATTGTGACTCCACCCAGTAGGGGGCGTACAAGTAGGGAAACATTTCACTTTTTAAATTTTGAGGTCCTAAGAAGGTTGAGTTGTGGGACATTCTACCCGACTAGGCTGGGTCCAGGATGTAGGTCTTCCAAACTTAATCTGTACAGAAGGTCTCCTATTCCCCTCTTGGGGCCAGTATGTGGTATCACAGTGGTTACAATTGCTACCTCATCTTTCAACATTCTGTTGTTTGCATGCCTCCTCTAGGGAGCCCCCTAGGATCTCCCCTGGCTCCCCTCCCATTCTCTCTCCACCATTCCCCACTACCGAATGTGAGTTTCCCAGCCTCCCTCTTCCAGCCAGCCCAGCCAGCTTCCCAGAGCTTACCACAGAGGTGTTGAGCCCTGAGGTCACAGGGTCCCTCAGCTCCTTGCATGTGTTCCCTGTCTGGTGGCAGACAGCCATCGCCTTGATAATGTTCTCTGGATCCGTGGCCATCTTCACATCGGACAGCCCCTTGGCCCAGGCAGAGGAGCTAACTAGCCACATGAAGGCGAATACTGCGGTGGCCAGAAAGTCCTGGGGTGGCAGGGGTGAGGAAGATAGCACTGTGAGTGGGCTGCCTCGTGCTGGGCCCCGAGGCCTCCTCAGATCACAGGCTTCTTGGGAGGGGGGTCTCCCAGAAGTGGCCCATGTCTGTCCCCTACCTTTTCAACTCTGAAGCCTACAACATTTTCACCTGAAGGTGGCCCTCCCAGCTTGAGCTTGTGAGCATACATGACCCAGAGGCTGTGGGAGTGTGATTGTGTTGTGTGGGTGCAGGTGTTGCAGGAGGAACTAGTGGGTTGTTTCCGAATCTGTGGCAAGTGGTGTGTCTTTCTGCTTTCATCTGCATGTGGGAATTTGTGTCATTTTATGCCTGGGATGAGGGTGTGTGAGTACAGTGGTGTAGGAATCGGTGTCTGTGTGGCAGGATGACATGCATGACTGTCACAGTGAACCTTTGTGCTCCTTCCTTTAATCTAGACTGTGTGCTTGTAAGAGTTGGCGGGTTCACAGGTGTGGGTCTGTCTGGGATTCTGTGCAGGCTGTATGTCCCTGAGGCTCTATGACTCCGTGTGCCTGGTGTCTGGTGTAGACTCACAGAGACAACAGCACACCAGCATGCGTGGCTTTTACAAGGGCTGCTTGTCTGTGGGCTTGTCTGGGAGTTAGTGTAGACTGTGAACCAGATGAGGTATGTCCCTGGGGCCTCGTGTCCCCCAGTCCCTGCATGCAGTTGGCTGCGGGGACTCACCAGCATGGGCCCTTTGTTGTTTTCTCGGTACTTGTTCTGCAGGAAGATGTAGGTGGCCAGAGCCCCCATGGAGTAGAGGAAGGCAAACACAGCCACGGTGACAAAGAATTCAGCTGATGAGGAGTAGTCCCCCACTAGGAAGACCTTGGTGGTGCGCCCTTGGCAGTTGGGTGCATCAAAGTACACTTGGTGCAGCCTGCAGAGAGAGAGGAGGGCAGGTGTGGCCTGGCCCTTAAGAACACCCCTCATTCCTCTGCTCTGACATGGGTCCGTCCCCCAGACTCTGACAGGGTCCCAAGAAGAGGGGGAAGCAGCCATTCACAGAGCACCTGTGATATACCCAGTCACACTGCATTGGTTGCTGAAAGCATTCTGGTAGGATAGGCGTTATTCATCCTCTACTCCAACCCAGGCACTCTTTTTTGTTTTTTTCAGGCTGTGCTTGAACTTGCTATGTAGCCCAGGCTGGCCTCAAACTTGTGATCCTCCTGCCTCAGCCTCCCAAGTGCTAGGATTCTATGCATGTGCCACCACACCCAGCTGACACCCAGATACATCTTGTCTCTTGGTTATTCCTAGCAGATGCCGGGCCTCCTTCTATCCCAGGATCTTTGCACTGGCAGTTCCCCTTGCCAGGAATGCTCTTCCCTTTGATATTTTCATGTCTTCCTCCTCCATCTCCTTGAAGTTTTTCTCATCTGTCACTGTCTCAGTGAGGCCTTCCTGGATCTCAGTATTTACTGTGTTCCTTAGTCCCCTTCCTTGCTCCACTTTTTTCTGAAGCAGGGATCTCCAGCTGACATCCCAGGTTTTATAATCTTGATTTTTGTTGTAACCACAAGAGGGCAGGGCTTTTCCCACTGTTTTGTTCACTGCTGTATCCTGGGGCCTGGCAACGGTGCTCGGTGCTCAGTGCTCTGCTGCAAGCAATGTTTACTGAATGAGATTTAGGAGGTGGAAACAGGTTCAGAAGAGTGCATTAACTTGCCTAAAGTCACACACCTGGCAAGGGAGTGACAGAGTTGGGGTCTGAATCCTGTTTCTCCCCTATATCATGTTGATTCTTCTCCCCATCCCACTTCTAGTCCCTGAGAGAGGGAAAAAACAAAACCAGAAACAAACCACATGCAGATCAGAGGAAAACCCATGGGCTACAAAACAGGAAAAGACAGACTGACAGGAAGGAGGGCAGAAGGGATCTTGAAACAGGATGTGTGTATGTGAGAGGAGGGGCAGCCTGGGACAGTGTCTGGGGACTAAGCCCTTTCCTGTGGTGTGATGAAGCAAAGAGTTGTGGAGGGAAATGTGTGTGAGGAAAAGGACTGGAGGGAGGGCCCAGAGCTCTGGCCTCAGACTTGGGGGCAAGATTCTAAGAGTGGGCAAATGGTGATGGTGTTCTTGTGTCAAAAAGGTCCTAAGGGAAAGGGCTTACATTTATTGGCTTCCTACTAAGCACTTCATATAATTGTCTCATTTAATGACACCGCTCTCAGCTGTGGGGAAAAAGGAACCCTTCTCCACTGTTGGTGGGAGTGTCGACTGGTGCAGCCACTGTGGAAGTCAGTGTGGAGATTCCTCAAAAAACTAGGGTTGGAGGTCCCATTTGACCCAGCTATTCCCCTTCTGGGCATCTTCCCAGAAGAATTAAAAACATCGTACCACAGCGATATATGTGCACCCATGTTTATAGCAACACAATTTGTAATAGCTAGATCGTGGAAACAACCCAAATGCCCATTAACTGAGGAATGGATAAAAAAGATGTGGTATTTTTATACGATGGAGTACTATTCAGCCATAAAGAAAGATAAACTGGAAACTTTTATAGGTAAATGGATGTAACTCAAGAAAATACTCACAAGCGAAATAAACCGGACGCACATTTGTAAACATCATATTGTCTCCCTAGTATGAAAATGCAATTTCACTGTGACTATTCCATTCCTTAGTCTTCTATTTTTACCTAGCTTTTACATGGCTTAATCTTATACTAAGTAATGCTTTTCTCCAAAAGGTATTTGTACATTCTCTAATGCTTGAGTTTGTTAATACATGAGAATGTTTACTTGTTGTCTTTAAAAAATAAATAAATAAATAAAAGAAAAAAAAAAGTACAAAAAAAAGACACCCCTCTCCTAAAGTGGGAATTCTTATACCCATTTTATGGATGAACAAGTAGAGGCTTAGCAAAATTAAGCTACTTGTCCAAGGCTGTACAAGGAGTTGAATCTGGGTTTGAGTTTCTGTGTTTCTGATGGGCTGGCTTTGGAGAGTGGGTGTCTAAATGGGAAGGAGGGGTCTTTAGGAGGTATCAGGGCAGTGTGGGAGGGTTGTTCAGCAGGACTCAGCACAAAATCTGTTTTCTGGGAGACTTGTGGGTTAAGGGCAGATTCTTAGGCCCCAGATCCTAGGTGTGGGAGGCATGGAGGAATGGATAGGGGATCTTGTGGGTTCTTCTGTGACCTTGTGGGTTCCCAAAGGGCTGGCTTTAAGCAGTATCCCATGCTGCCAAATACCCCTCCTTCCCCAAACTTTTCTCCCTGGCTTCTGTGGGCAAATGGATTCCTGGTTGTCTCTTCTCCTCTCCCAAGCCATCCATTCCTGGCACCTTCTCTACTTTCCATTGTCGCTCAAGGCCTGTGTTGGGCTTTCCTCCACTTTCATTTTACCCCTCCCCACTGAGTGATCTCTTGGGCCTACATTTACCCTTAGCACTCCAAACCCCCCAGTTTCCAATTCAATGATTGACCTCTTCCCTGAGTTCTTAAAACTGATTTCTAATATATTTTTTATTTATTTATTGTTTTGGTGGTACTGGGGATTGACTATGGAGTCTTGCACATGCTGGGCAAGTGCTCTGCCAGTTATCTATATCCCCATCCCTTTTATTGTTCTATTTTGAGACAGGGTCTTGTTTAAGTTGCCCAGGCTGGGCTTGAACTTGCAGTCCTCCAGCCTCAGCCTCCTGAGTACCTGGGATTATAGATATGTGCCACCATGCCAGCCCTAAAACTGATTTCTTTTACTTATTTAACCAACACTTGTGGAACAGTTTTCTGTGCCAGGCACTGCACTAAGCACTTTACAAATACTAACTCGTTTAAGACTCACCACGATCCTGTGGGGTGGGCATTATCATTACCCCTTTTACAGATGACGGCGCAGAGTGGTTAGGTGATTTGGCTAAGCAGTGGAAGAGCCTCAAGTGAGAGTGTGTCTGTGGGTCTGTCTCCCCACTCCTCAGGAGCTTGTGTTCACATTCACAGAGCTAGCATCCAGGACAGTGCTCACACCCAGTGTGAGCTCAATAAGTGTCAGAAATGGTGAACTGGGTTTCATCGTCCCCTATATCTAAGCGGCACCCTGTCATCCTTCTCTGTCAGAAAACCCTGCACAAAGATCTCCATCTAGAAGAATTTCTCTCCATCTGCAGTTATCTTCTTTATTAATTTATTTGTTATCATAAAGGCTCCATATGGGTAGGGAGCATGGTCTGTTTTAGTCACTGTTATGTCGCCATATGAACAGTATCTGGCAAATGATAGGTTTTCAAAAAAATGGGCATGGAATGAGTGAATGAATGAGGATTAAGCAATATATAATATTGACTAATATTGAGCATCTATTGCATTAAAGTTTATATATGTACATAAGATATATATATATATATATATATATATATATATATATATATAGTGTGTGTGTGTGTGTGTGTGTGTGTGTGTGTGTGTGTGGTGCTGGGGATGGAACCCAGGGCTTTGTGGATGTGAGGTAGGTGCTCTATCACTGAGTTACATCCCAAGCCCTGTCTTTTACCTTTTTTTTTTTCTTGAGACAAGTTCTTGTAGCGCAGGCTGGCCTTGAACTCACTTATGTAGCCCAGGCTGGCCTCAAACTTATGGTGCTCCTCCTGCCTCAGCCTCCCAAGTGTTGGGATTATGGGCGTGCACCACCACGCCCGGCTACTTCTGAATCTTATTTATTGCTTGTTCCCTACCCTTTCCCTTCACTAGAACAGAGCCAGAAGGCAACGGCCTGTTCTGTCTTGCTCACCACATGGTCCCAGATATCTAGAGCAGTGCCAGGTACATAGCAGGTGCTCAATGCATCGGCAGTGATCCCAGTGGGTGTGGCCTCTTGGGGTGGGGGCTGGGCAAGGGCCATGGGAAAGAGGTATGCTGGCCAGTCCCACCCCTACCCTGCCTCTCTCAGGTCTGTGGGCATCCTAGGGTGGGGGCACACCTGAAGGGGTACTCAAATTCGACCTCAATGCTGAGGTCACTCTCGGTCTTGTTGGCACACTCCACGCTCAGCCGGAGCTCCCCGTCGTAGCTGCCGCACGTGGCAAAGGCGAAGATGGCAAAGACCTTGGATAGCAAGGATGGGGATGGTCACAGAGAGGCTGTGTGCATGTGTGAGGGTGGTGCCCTCCTCTGGACAGATCGGGGCCCAGCACAGGCAGCAGCAGATGGAGAGGTCCCCACCCCCACCCCCTAATCAGGGCTCATCGGGTCCAAGCACAAGCTGATTATAGGGGTGTGGCTGAGTCTTCCCTTCTCTCTCCATGTGCTCTCTCTGTCTCTACCTCTCCATGCTCTGGCCTCCCTCCCCCATCTCTCTTACTTGTCTCTGTTGTTTTCTCTGTGTCTTGCTATGTCTCTAGTTCTCTCAGTATCTCTTTCTGTGTCTTTGTCTTTCTCAGATTCTCTCTGATTCTGATTCTCTCTCTGCCTCTGCCCTCATATCTCTGGGTATCTCTTTCTTCTGTCTCGATGTTGCTGTCTATCTGTGCATGGACTGTTTGTCTTCGTCTCTGCTGTCTCTTATGCAGTCTCTGTATGGTTCTTGCTGTCTCCTTTGTGTCTCTCTTTCCTTGCGTGTTGGTTTTTCCTTTTCTCTTTCTTTCTCTCTGCCCCCCCCCATTTCCTGCTTTTCTCCCTGTGTCTGTTTCCCTTTAGATCTCTTTCCCTGTCTCCTTTCTCTTTCTCTGTATCTTTTCTCATCTTTTTTTTCCCTCAGTATTTCCAACTTTGTCTCCATCAGTCCCTGTCTCTTATTCTGTCTCCCTCACTGTCTCTGGGTCTCTGGCTGTGCATCTCTTCCCCAGTAATCGGCTTCAGGCTCCACCTCCCCCACCCTTCCCTCACTTCAAGAGAGGAGGTAGAACGTCACATTCTGTCACTTCACAATGGGGGTACCCTCAGCCCTATGTGATGTCAACAGCCCATCCGTTCTCTGGCCTCAGACCCCTGGGACCTCTCCCTGGAGCCCAGTTCCCTCATCCCCTTCCACCCCTCCTCTGCTCCTGCTCTTCCAGGTCCACTCCCTCCCTCTCTCCCTGCACTGCCCCCATGACCCAGACCACACTCACCCATTGCAGCACCTTCACGAAGCCAAGGGGCTCCTTGACCACCCGGAACTGACCCCCAGCCACCAGCTGAGGAGAGAAACAGTAGGGAGGGGGTGGGGTTGTGGGGTATAGAAAGGGAGGTGAGAGGCAAGACTGCCAGGTGTTGACCCCTGGGGATGGTGCATGTGACCTCTGGAAGGGAGTGACATTTGGAGAGGGAGTGAGGGGAAAGTGACACCTTGGGGGAAGATGTGAGCACCAGGGTCTCTGTGAGAAGACCCCTGGGTCCAGGAGTGGTGAAGAGGTGGGGTGATGGTGAGTCACAGGGCAGAGGAGGTCAGGGGTGAGGAAGGTGAGGATGGGGTCTGGACTAGTTAGGGGAGGAAGGTCTGGAAGCCTTAAGGGTGAACCAGAGAGGGAATGAGGTTGTGTAGGGAGGGTGAGGAAGGAGTTGGGGTTCATTGAGGTGGGGGAAGGGTCTCAAGTGGTGAAGGTGAGTCATAACAAGGCAGCAGGCAGGGTGGCTAGGATGGGGGAGGGGGCTGCAGTGGGAAAGGTGAGTCGGATGGTGAAGGGGGTCTGAGGGGATGGGAATGGGGACGAATTGGTACTGGTTACGGAGGGGGGCGAGGTTCCGAGGTGGTGAAGAAGACTGAGATGGCGGAGAGGGTCTGGACTAAGGTGGGGGATAGCTGGGACATGGCTTCACTGGATGAGTAGAGGGAGGGGAGCCTGGGGGTTTTGGAGAGGCAATATCTGATGGTCTCCTTAGGTCCCCTCTGGGGGAAGGGGTGGTCATCTACTGGGGTGCAGTCTCTGGGAGGGGCGGGTGCCAGCCCTCCCCCACCCTATCCCCACACCTTCTGTCGCTCTATTTCCTAGCTCATCTGCAGCCCCCCAATCTTTCTCCCACTCTCCTCTCCCTTGCCCCTTGCCTTCCCCCCAGCCCTGAGACCCCTCTGCTCCCCTCGAGGTCGCCAGTAATGATCGGGGCTTCTGGCAGCACCCGCTGCGGCAGTGAGGACAGCCCTCGCTGCGGCAAAGAGAGCGCCGCTTCTTTTCATCAGCTCCCCCGCCGTCCTCCCCTCGCCTGCCGCAGACCCCCGGCCCCAGCACTAGGGACCGGGTCTCTGCTATTAAGGACCCTAGCCACCACCTCTGAGTCTGGGGGTCTGGAAGCGGCAGGCTCTGTCCGCGGTGCTGGAGCGCGTACCTGATTCACCACGTCCATGTCTGCCAGCAGCAGCAGCATCAGCAATGCAGGGGGCGAAAGGTGCCTGCTAGCAAGGGCGGGCGCGGGGCGCGGCGGGGGCGGCGCGCGATCGTCGGAACAGCCCAGGCGGCAGCCCCGCCCCTCGCGCCCCCGCTGCGCGCGCTTGCGCACAACAAGCCGTTCCCAGTCTCGCTCGCCGCCATTCCAGCCTAGACCCTGGAGCCTGGAGCCGGTTCTGAGAGTGTCGTTGTCTGAAAACATAGGTAGAGTTCTAGGGAAGAGAAGGACTGTTCAGTCCTATAGTATGACATTTTACCAATGTCTTTTTTGAGTTTGCTAAATGTGTTCCATTTAATCTCTGTGAATTAAGGACTATTAGCCTTGTTTTTACAGAGGAAAATGAGTCCCCAGAGAGGTTAAGTGACTTGCACAAGGTCGTGCAGCTGGTAATTGGCAGTGCTCAGCGTCTCTGCAGCTTAAATATAGTTCAAGGTCTTGAGGGTTCCTTTTTGAAAGTCTGATGTTAAGTGCATCCAAACAACAACAACAACATCAACAACAACAACAACAACTCTTCCCTCCAGCTATCTCCTTTCTTTATTCCTCTTGGTCAAATTCTTGCCTGCGCCAGCTCTACACTTTGCACGCTAGTTACTCCTCAGCTCTCTCTTAATTAGACCCCCCCCATGCTAGGCCTATCAAGGTCAATGGTGATTGCCATGTCGCAAAATCCAATGGATAAAATACAGTTGGGGCTTAGGGGTGCGCAATCTCACACTAAAAGAAATGTATATAAAAATTACTAAAATAGTGATAAGCTATCAGTGCATCATCTTACACATCTGTGAAAGAAACATGGTAACACTGGCTGCCTCCATAGGAAAAGGGAGCTTTTCAGTTGATCCCCCTTTGTACCTTTTGAATTTTGAAATATCTGAATGTATACCTATTTTGAAACACAAACCACAGAAATATTTAATAGATACTTCCCAGTTGTTGCCTTATCAAGAGAAGCAGTACACGGGAGGGGTTAAGAGCATGGGTTTTGGCATTCAGTTGTTTTGAATTTGAATCCCATCTCTAATATTTATTCTTGTTCGACCTTGGACTTGTAAGATGGTTTAAAATGCTACATATAGGGTTGTGGTACTGATTAAACAAGATAATGACTGTAATGCATCTAGCACAGGGCCTCCAAAATAGTTCATTTTGTCTCCTTCACTTCACTGCAATGCACTCACTTCTCACCATCTCATCTGTCACCTCCCCTGGGTAAGGCGACCATCATTTCTGCCAATTTTAGCATCTCCAGTTTCTTCCCCCTCCGTTCTGTTTTCAGCACAGGCATCAAAGCATCTATTTAAAATGTAAAGTTAACCATATCACTACCTTACTCAAGTCCCTCCCATGATTCCCCATGCTCTTAGGAAAAAAATGCAACATCCTGGGGCCTGGGATTCAAGACTCAGCAAGAACTGCTCTTGGGTGGCCTCTCCCACCTCATCCTTCAGCTGTCTCCTTTCACTCTGTGCCCTACCTCTGATTTGCTATCCCACCTGATCCTAGCCCAACCACTTCAAGCCTCCAACTCTGTTCCAAACCCTAGTCTCCAATTCTGGCTTCCTCCAAATTTTAGTTCTGGCTTGATTGATACAAATTATAGAAATGAGAAAATCCTGCTCTGACAGTGAGGAGAAGCCCCTAAGTCAGGACCCTCCTTATTGGTGGCCTCATCCTGAATCACTGTGCAGCCTCCATTTCCTTCGAAGTGGAGCTGACTCCCAGTGGATAAACACTGTCACATGGCTAAGCCCACTCAGTTTGACCAGAGGGAAACCCAGCATGGTAGCCCGGCACACAGTAAATGCTTGATAAACATTCCCTGAGTGCATGAGACCCCAAGTGGGGGGCAATGAACAAAGGTGGAACAAGAAGCAGGAAGAGGAGCTGGAGAGGGATCTGTGTGGGAGGAGAGTACATGGCTCTTAGGTGGTTTCAGGAAGATAAGGGGGGGCTCTGGGTGGGTTCCCCAAGGGTGGGAGCTTTATTGTCATCAACATCTTCTACTAATAAATAGACTTAGTTTTTTCTTTTTCCTGGGCAGAAGGTGGGAGGAGAGAGACAATGTGATCCTAATTTAGCTTCCCTGAAATTCCAGATGCCATCATAGGACCCCCTTGGCCTAAGGCACATCCTATATGAGGCCAACTCCAACATTCAGGCCTCTCCACTGCCAGGGCTGTCCTATGGGGTTCCTTATCTGTTCCCGCCCATCTGTCTGTCCTTCCTCAGCCTGACCTGACTGACCCCTGTGGAATCTCTTCTTCACGCCCCCATTCAAGAACCCCCGATATCCTCTCTCTCCATCTCTGCCCAGCGCTCTCCTCCTCCCCCACCACCTCCACTCTGTCTCCAGCTTTTTTTGGCTGCTGTCTCTTCCTCCTCCTCCTCCTCCCTCCTTCCCTGATGCTGAATAATCAGGCCTAGCTGTCCTGGTTTCTGGAAATACCAGTGTGTGGGCAGTGGCTCAGGGCTGGAACTGGGGATGGATGGGTGGATGGATGGCTGGGGACTGCTGTGTAGCCTCAGGCCCTCAGTGCAAAGACACCAAAATCCAGTAGTGTGTAGTCCATGCCTGTCTCCCTCTGGAAGGGGAGGGCAGGAGATTTATTGAGCAGTAGGGAAGGGTGGAAATTCAGAGGGCATGGACACAGGCCATCTCATCTCCCAGATCCTCATCATCGAAGTGGGAGAGGATGGACTCCTCGTCACTATAGAGTGAGCTGGTCCCCTGTGCCAGAAGATCAGTGGCGGCACTGTCCATCTCATCCAGTGTCAGACGACATGCATCTGCAATCTCCTGCTTGGCCAGGGCCACAAAGTGAGGGTCTCGGGCAAAGAGGCCAAGGCCCTCAGAGATGAGCACCTAGGAGCACAGGTAGGATCAGTGTTGGCCAAGGGCACTGTGTATACAGAGGGGTCAGTGTGGGTGAATGATGTGCCCATGAGGGCGTGCAGGGAAGTGCAGGGGCAGCGGTCTGGAGATAATGTTGAGCAGAGGGATGTCTACATGTACAACACAGAGCGTGGGGCCCCTTTCCCCTCCTCCCCCAGCTCCCACCTCTTCCTCTTGTCCACCAGCCTTCTTGCCCATGCCCCCTCTGGACTCACAGCCTCCACCAAGCTGTCAGCACTGCCCCTCTTGCTGTAGCTGGGGTCTGAGTGGGTTCCAGGCACGTGCAGACAGGTGAAGGTGCGCAGTGCACCTCTAGATTTGCCCAGGTATCCTTCTCCTGCTGTACCATCCTCCACCAACAGCAGTGGCGCATACAGGAGCCGACCTCTCTGAGGAGGGGTTGCCCAGGAACCCTGGACCAGAATAGACATCAGGGGGCAGAGATTGAGGGGTGGGTGTGAGGATCTAGGATTCATTCCTTTGAGTCCTGTCCCTCTCCCCCAATACAGGACTGGAGTCAAACTGAGTGGGTATATATTGGCCTTGAGTTTGTTTAAATTTATTTATTTATGATGTTGGGGATGGAACCGAGGGGTTTGTACATGCTAGACAAGTGCTGTACCATTGAGCTACACCCCTAGCCCCATACTTGAGTTTATGCTAGAGCAAAGGAAGGCTTAAGTGTCAGCTCTCCTGCTTACTGGCTATGTGATGTTGGGTGAATAAACTTCTCTGGGCCTAGGTTTCCTCATCTGTAAACTGGGAGTAGTAGTGCCTATCTCATAAGTAAAGGAAGATTCTGTGCATTCCTGCGTGTATGTCTCATTCTTCAGAAGGGCCTGACATACAGTGTGTTTGAGAAGTTCAGCCTAGGCTTCCCACACCCTTGCAGGTCTCAACAGCCCTCCCCTGGCTCACCTGAGCCTTGCTGGGCCCCGAGTTTTGTCCACAATGATAGGTGCCTGGGATGGGTAAATCTTCACAACTGCCCTGGCGCTGCAGACACTGGATAGTGAAGGAGGGCTTCTGACCTGGGAGCAAAGAACACTGGCAGTGCCTCCCCGGCCTTCTGTCCAGCTGGCCCTTGGCAGAGGCAGGGGCCATCCCTACTCTCACCTGTAGGTGTGGGGGGCAGCAGACGTCGCCGTGGCACATGGTGCCCATTGACATATCTCTGGGGTCGGTGAGGTGGCGGAAGGACTGAGTGTGGGGGAGTCCTGGCCTGCTCATCCAGGTAGTAGAGCCTGTGCAGAAGGAGGGCTGGGAGTGAACCCAGGTCTGGACTCCAAGTTGGGGTATTCACAGTCCTGCCCTCCACCCCACAGCTCATGGGCTTATCCTATGTGGCATAGCCAGTGTACCAGTCAGGGCTTTCCTCTTCCTCATCTTGTCTGTCACGACCTTTAGTTCCTTTGGGCTGGGGACTTCCTTCTTCTGGGATGGTGAACATGAAAACCCCTGAGCTTCTCCTGGGGAAAGTGAGGCATTTTAGGCAGACCTCCTCCAATATGTGGTGCTGGGCCCCTGTTCCTGTCATCTAAGGCCCTATCTTCTATATAAACACTGGGCTTCATGATTTTTTTCTGGTACTGGGGGTTGAACCCAGGGCCTTTGCATTGAGCTACATCCTCAGCCCTTGTTATTTTTTTATTTTGAGACAGGGCCTTGCTAAGGTGTTAAAATGCCTAGGCTGGGCTTGTACTTGCCATCCTCCTGCCTTGGCCTCCTAGAGTTCTAGGATTACAGGTGTCAACCGCCACAACCAGCATGTGGTTTTTGCATTATACCGTTGCGTTGTCTTTCTCATAAGACTCTGTAGTTACCCTCTTTTCCCACCTGAACCCTTGAAACACCTCCATCCTTCCCAGATTTCCACCTGAAGGCCTCTAGGCGCACCCTGATACAGTGTCTCGTACCTGCCTCCCCTTACAGCCTTTCCTCAGACGTTTGATCATACCTGTGGCTATGGGATCCAGGCTGGGGCACACTGGGCTTTCTGGAGTTGGGACCCCCCCTATCTTCAT
The DNA here is from genome assembly GCA_028451465.1 of Erethizon dorsatum. NCBI lineage: Eukaryota > Metazoa > Chordata > Mammalia > Rodentia > Erethizontidae > Erethizon > Erethizon dorsatum. Next base: position 41,022,996 of record CM051842.1, read on the forward strand.
CACTAGGCCCAGGGGAGGGTGAATCTGGGACTCTGTCCCCAGGAGGCAGAGACACAGAAATCCTGGAGCTCCGGCGAGATGAGGGCTGGGAACCCACAGGGGCCTGTGGAGAGTCACAGGCCTGAGTGTTCATTAATGTTACAGCTAAGTCACTTGGTCTCATAGTAGTCCATGAGCTCCTCAGAGGCTGAATCTGGGTCTTGCCCCCCAACAGCCAAAGGTAGGTTTGGAATAACTATTTTTCCATTGTGGTGGGGACCCATTTTGGGGGCTTCTTTTCAGAGACAGTGTCAAAGTCACTCAGGCTTGAAAGAATACAATCAAGAGTTTCTGGGGGTGTGAAAAGCTGTTGTGCTCACTTTGTATGTTTCTGGGTCCTTCTCAGCTTCGTCCTCCACTCTCTCTTGCCCCTCTTCCTCCTCCTCCTCTTCTTCCTCTGAGTCATAGGTGAGGGCCTGCCGGATCTCAGGACCCAAGTCCTGTAAGCTCCTCAGGCCAGCCTGTAGGAGTGGAAAAATCGGGAAGTGGACCACTCAGGGTCTGAACTTCCCCTCCATGGGCCTGCTTCCCAGGCAGGAGTGTGTGTGTGTGGGGCCTGGGACCACAGTTTCCTAATTCATAACATGGCTTTCATGAGATCAAGAGGAAGGTCATCCTCAGCCACACCAGACCTCATCCCAAAGACCTGAAGGACAGAAGATGTGCTCAAGGGGGCCTCAGCTCCCAGTAGCCCCTTTTCTTTCCTTCTCCGGAATTTGCGGAAATAATCTTGGATCAAGAATGTGGCGTAGAATTTGCCCACAGTGACCTCCTCCTCTGGGGACAAGGGAGAAAGGGCAAAGTAGATACTTCACGAAGAGAAAAGATTTTTAACAGCACACCTATATTTCATCATGCCAAACATTGATCTGGAAGTATTCATTGCTCAAAAGTGTAAGTCAAAGTGAAGTACAAAAACAAAACAAAAAACAAACCTCAAAAAAAAAAAAAAAAAAAAACCACCAAAAACACACACACACATACACACACAAAAAAAACAAAGTGAAGTACATTATATAGTACACATAACTGAAGAAACCAATAAATCTAAAAGGATTGGCTAAGTAAATTCACCAGATTAATTCTAACTTAAAAAGTGGAAAGGGACAATTTCAATTGCCAAGAAACTATCCAGAACTTTCTGGCCCAGACCCTTATTGCAGTGAATATAACATTCCAAGTGAGTGCCTGGATGTTTGGTTTCCAGGGGTCCTCTGCACCTGCCCCACTACCTCCCTAATTCCTACCAATTAGCAAGGGTTCCTCCCGCCCCAGGCCAGTGCTGGTTTTGTGGTGGAAAACAATCATCTGACATTCAAGCAATCATCTGGGCTCAAGGAATTGGGCTGAGGGCAGTTCACCATTGAGAGGAGGGATGACCTCATCCAATAGCTTCTGCTTTATCCGCTTCCAGATCTTTTTGATGACCATCCGCAGCTCCTGGTTGGCTTGCTCCAGGTTTCCTGCATTGGGGAGAGTGTGGGCAGAGGAAGGAGGCAGAACCTTCACAGAAGTTTCTACCACAGCTGTACACTGCCCCATTGGATGGGGGCAGGGGATAGGCCTAGGGAAACCAAAGTCCCCCAGAAATGGGGTCTGTCACTTGAGTTTGCTCCCTGCACCTGCCCAGGGACTCTCCCATTTCTAGCCCTCCCCTCCATACCTTCTGTCTTGATCTTCAGGGATGTCCGAACCAGGGCAAAGAGCGTGGCATTGAATGTCACTGTCCCATCTGAGTTGAGGGGCACGTTCATTGCCACAAGTCTCTGCAAATACCAGAGACATGAACCCACTCTGGGAAAATGCCAGGTCTGTAGGCATGAGTGCCCAGGAGAGAAACCTTTGAGGATGTGACCTCTTATCCCCACCCATGCCAGGTTCTGAGCATGCCCAGCCCCTCATGTTTTGGACAGCCTCCCAGGGGCTGGGGGAGTGGACAGGTGCACAGACCTTGCAAGCCACTCGGTGTGGGCACAGCTTCCCAAATCCCAGGGGGGGCTGGATGCGTCTCAGCAGGGCAACCACATCCAGGTGCTTGATATGGCCCCTGGGGGAGTTGGGGAGGTACCAATAGATTGACAGTACCCCTCTACCTCTTTCTCAAGGGTCCACTAGCTCATCACTGCCTCCTCCCACCAACACACCAAGGCCTTCCTGTGAAGAACTGGAGGACAATGGGAGAGGGCAGAGGACGGGGCAGTGGGGAACTTGGGATATCTATTGACTGGGCAATGGGATGCACAAGTAAGAGGTTCTGGGGCTGGGGGCCTGTGAAGGGCAGTGTGTTGTCCCCTAGGATTCCAGATAAGGGGTTAGAAGGCATACTTGGCCCCAGGGTCATATTCAGACCAGATCCTCTTGAATTCATCAAGGTGATGTGGGCCCAGGATGGACCAATCTCTGGTTAGATAATCAAAATTGTCCATGATCACAGCCACAAAGAGATTTATGATCTGTGGGCCAGTGAACGAGGAGGGTTAGGTAAGAGAGTAGGCTTATAGGTGTTTGTGGGAGGCTACAGTGATCTTATATGGTTACTGGCTCACAAGTCCCAGGGTTGACCTTGTCGGCAGGCCAGTTTCTCAAGAGCTGGGCTGCCCGCTTCATTTGGACACCCCTGAGCCCCTCAGGGCCAGTGCCATGGCAGTGATGGCAGTTGTGGGGAGATGGTCCTCACCAGGAAGGCACAGAGCATGAAGAAGCTGATAAAATAGGCAATGGCAAAATTGCTCCCGCAGGTAAACTCTTCTCCGGGGCCGAAGTCAGATTCTGGGTCACACCGATTTCCGGGAAGGCTGGCAAGCATTATCTCCTGCCATGCCTCACCAGTGGCACACCTGGTGTTTGGGGGGTCACACAGGGGTGACATCCTGGAGGAAAGGCTATGAAGTCATGGCAAGTGGTGGTGTGGGGTCTGGGGAAGTGAGATGCCCCACTTCTCATTGGGGCTACACCTGGTACAAATAGCATTTCAGAATTTTAATGGCTAGTGTGGCCATGTGGATGACAGTCATGCCTGCATCTTACAGGTGAGGGCACTGCAGACTAACGAGGGGGTGCATCTTACAGCCAGAAAAGACTGTTCAGATCACAGCCAGAAAAGGTCTCAGCTATATGGAGCCCCTTGGTGCCTTGCTATTTCCATAGCCCAGGAAGTCTGGGGTCTAGAGAGGGTGCGTGGGCATGCTGGGGGCCGAGGTGGTGGGGAAGTGGGAAGATGTCACCTGAAAAGAAGCAGCACAGCCTGTGGAAAGGTCTGGAAGTTGTTGTTTCGGTTGATCTGTGTGCCATCCTGAAGAGCCACCTTGCCAAACATCTGTGGGCACACGGGGGTGAACCTGTGACCTGACATGATCCAACCCACTTCTCACCTCCTAAGACCTAGTGGATCCTCACAACCCTGACAAGTAGGCACTGCTGATCCCATTTCATAGGTGTGTAGATTGACCCAGGTCATCCAGTTTGTCTGTCTTTCTACCTACCACCCCCAAATACTAGCTATTCTTATCCAATGACCACCCCCTTCTCCAGCAGAGGGGTGCCCGAGGGACTCTCCCCACTGACCTGCATGCCAATGACTGCATAGATGAAGAATATCATTGCTATGAGAAGAGCCACATAGGGCAAGGCCTGCGGGGATGGGGGAGATAGATACTCAGGTCCAGGCAGAGAACTAACTATAAACCCAAGAATGCACTGCTCTCTCTGGCATGGGCCTTCTGGGAGACACAGTCTTTCCTCAAAGTGCCCAGGACCACAAGTGTCTCCCCAAATGTGGGCAGTGTTAAACAGAATGGGGTATATTCAGTGAGGTCAGAGGCATGTTGGGAACTGAGAACCCAGGAAAAGCCAGGAAGCTGGAAATGAGCATGGCTTGCTAGGAGAGTAGTAACAGGGCAGGCTGAGAGGTGTGAGGTGGGATTGAGGTGTGGACGAAGGGTTGGAGTGGGGGATTACCTGAAAGGACTTGATGAATGTCCAGAGCAATGTACGGATCCCTTCACCCTTACTGAGAAGTTTGACCAGCCGCATGACTCGGAAGAGGCGAAAGAAAGTGATAGATATGCGGGAGCTGTCCTCAGAGCTCTGGGGTCGGGGAGGCAGTGGAGACGGCTCAGTTCACAGTTACGGCAGCCTCCTCCCTGTCTCATGCCTTGGTCCTCCCAGCTCCCCAAGTCGCTCAGAACTCAGGCCTCAGAGTGGTCAGAGAGCATTTTTTTTTTGGTACCAGGAATCGAACTCAGGACCTTGTGCTTGCCAGGCAGGCGCTTGTGCCGCTGAGCTATATCCCTGGCCCTAGGGAGCATTTCTTTACCCTTTTTTTTTTCAGTACTGGGGATTAAACCCAGGGCCTTTGCACTGAGCTACATCCCAGCCATTTTATTTATTTATTTTAATTAATTAATTAATTAAATTTTTTTGTGGGTACCGGGAGTCCACCTCAGGACCTCGCACTTGCCAGCAAGCGCTTGTGCCGCTGAGGAATATCACCAGCCCTTTTTTCCTTTATGTGGGTACTGGGAGTCGAACTCAGGACCTCGCGCTTGCCAGGCAGGCGCTTATGCCGCTGAGCTATCTCACCGGCCCTATTTTTTTTTTTTTTAATTTTGAGACAGGGTCTCACTGAATTGCTGAGTTGCCTAGGCCAGGCTCAAACTTTCAGTCCTCCTGTGTCAGCCTCCCAGAGTGCTGGGATTACACATTATATGTCACCACATCAGGCTCAGGGAGCATTTCTAAGAACTCTTAGGGAGGGCTGGTGAGATGGCTCAGTGGCTTAAGCGCCTGCCCGGCAAGCGCGAGGGCCCGAGTTCGACTCCCGGAACCCACATATGAAAAAGGGGCCGGTGATATCGCTCAGTGGCACGGGCGCCTGCTGGCGCGCGAGGTCCTGAGGTCGACCCCCCAGTACCCACAGAAAAAAAAAAAAAAAAAAAAAAGAACTCTTAGGGAGGAAAAGAGGGAAGGAGGAAAAAGAGAGTGTCCCTTGGGAGCTACCTCGCCAAGGTGGCCACCATTCTGGAGGGAGATAAGGCCAAAACAGAGGTGACAGAGGAAATGATGAGGTTATTGTAGATGAACAAGGGCCAAAATCATGAAGCAGATATAGGGGATGAGGGGGGAAGTTATGTGGTAGTAGATTGAGATGGTTGTGGAAAAAGTTGGTAATAAGGGTGAGGGAGAGGAGAGGGTAAAGGAGATGATGGAGGAGAGAGACGGGTGCAAGTGGAGGAAGTGGTGGGGCCAGTGTGTTGTGGAGATAAGAACCCATGGATGAGGATGGCCCGATGAGGAAGCCAAGGGTGGAGATCCAATGAGGATGGCCCGATGAGGAAGCCAGGGGTGGAGATCCGAGCCAGCAGCATTGTCAGTCAAGTGATAGAGCCAGGTAGTACCCAATGGAGGAGATGATGGCACCAAGGATGCAGTCAGTGGTGATGACAGCCACGAAAAGCAGAGATGATGGATTTGGTAGTGAAGATGAAGCCAATGGAGCAGTCAGAAGAGATGATGAAGCCAGGGCAGGAGTCAATGGAGATGGTGCAGCCAGTGGGGGGAGAGGTGGAGGTAATGAAAGAGACAACAGACGTAACAGGAGAGGCATTTTAGGAGACTGTGGTGCCAGTGCAACATGGAATAGGGAGCTGGTAGAGAGGGACTTTGGCTGAGCCCAACAGGGACATAGAAAAGAGAGTGCTACAAGGAGGAGTGCTGCGTCTCCAAGAGTGGAAAGGCTGTGAATGCGAGCCACCTGCCCCACATGTGAAAGATACCCTGGGATTGTGGTGGGGGAAAGACTGTGGGGGGAGTGGGTTAGTGGAGGGCTGGTCCTCACATTGACTTCAGTGACGGCAATGTCCACTATGCTGCCCACCACAATAAGAGCATCAAACGTATTCCAGGCGTCGGCAAAGTAATGCTGTAGGCAGGAAGAAAGCAGCGTGGTGTCTTCTCTGAGCTAGCAGGCCAGCATAGGGGGCCAGTAGTGGAAGGGGGCATCAGAGAGGCAGGGTCCGGCTTGGACCACATGAGGGCCTGTGCCTGGCTCCTTCTTACTCCCCAGTCTCATGACTTCCTGGTTGCCACCCCCTTCCAGAACTCTGGAATGTGCTCCCTCCCAAGGAATCCGCTCACTGGGGGTGGGTCCAGCATTGGGGAGTCCAGGGCTGGTGGGCACCTTGGGTTTGAAGGCGATGATTTTGAGCACCATCTCAATAGTGAAGAGGCCAGTGAAGACCATGTTGAGGATGTCCATGGCATAGTTGAAGGGAGCAGTTTGCTCATAGTGCTGGGGGAGAAAATCAGGTAGGGACAGAGCCTGAAGCAGAGAATTCCCACCCCAACCAAATACTCCCTGGCTTGGGCTGAGGTGAGTCTGGGAACATGGTAGCACTATGGGTTGGCCAAACCCCTTTATTGTCTTCCTCCTATTACAGACACTGGGCAGCCCATTTCTTTCTTTTTTTTTTTTTTTTGTGGGTACCGGGGGTCGAACTCAGGACCTCGCGTGCCAGCAGGAGCCCGTGCCGCTGAGCGATATCACTGGCCCTTTTTTCGTATGTGGGTACTGGGAGTCGAACTCAGAACCTTGCGCTTGCCAGGCAGGCGCTTATGCTGCTGAGCCATCTCACCGGCCTGGGCAGCCCATTTCTTGGTTCCCAGCTTTCTTGCAGACAGGCAAAGCCAGTTCTCTTAATGAGAAATGTAAGTCTGTTGCTGGTTGAAAGCTTTTGTGAAAAATATTTTCCTTTCCATTAAAATGCTCAAATGAAGAGAACCCCTTGGTGCAACTCTCTTTTTTTCCTGCCTTTAATGTGGTTTTGATGTCTGGAGCTATGAGGGCTGTCTTGTGACCATGAAGCAACAACCATGAGAAGGAAAACCAACTTGCCAAGAATAGTGAAGCAGAAAGATAGAGCCTGGCTCTGTGATCAGCAATGAGTAAATGTCCTACCTCTATGCTTCTCATTGTATGAGGTAATTACCACATTTCATTGACTCTAGGATGTACATCTTTTTACATTTTAGAATTTCTGAAATTGGGGTGCATTCTACAATTAATGACAACTTACAATGGCCATGGACCATTGTTTTCTCATTCTTACATCTGTGAAATCAGAATATAATTTACAGTTCTTGGCCTTAGGTTTGAAGAAATGTGGCAAATGTCTTTATAGCTTAAGTCTGCCAGGTTTTGTTACTTGCAGCCTAAGGAATTCCTAATGGTTCCCAAGAGACTGTGGGGAGAGACCAGGGGCAGATTTCTGGCAGGGATCAAGATGGGGATCTCAGACCTGCATGGCTAGGGCAACCGTGTTGAGCAGGATGAGCAGGAACATGAGGTACTCGAAGGCAGCAGAGTTCACGGTGGCCCACACGCGATACTGATGTGGGTTCTTGGGGATGTATCGTTGGAGTGGCTGGGCCTTGAGGGCATACTCCACACACTGGCGCTGCATACCGGTGCAGGGCATGAGTGAGTAGGGGACCCCAAGGCGGGGTGGGGGAGGGATTGGTGGCTATGAGTAGGGGTCAGGGCTCAGAGGTCACCTGGTTCTTGTCCAGCTCACAGTTTTGGTACTCCTGTTCACCCTGGGCACGGAAGGTGATGATGACAAAGCCCACAAAGATATTCATCATGAAGAATGCGATGATGATGATGTAGACAATGAAGAACACGGAGATCTCCACATGGTAATTATAGATGGGGCCTTCGTCTTCTGCATGTGCATCAATGGCCTTATATAGCAGCCTATGGGAGCCAGTGGAGGTGGGGGAGAAGTTGAGGGGATTCCGAGCCCCTCAGACTTGCTCCCAGACCACTTATCACAGAGAATCTTCTGTATAGCACTCCAAAGATCCCTAAGTCCCCAACCTACCCCCTTGGGACCTTCATTATCCTCCAAGAGACCCCTCAAAGGGCACCAAATCCCTTGTCTCACATCCTCAGAGTCCAGAGACCCCATACATTCCTCTGAAGAATCACCACCCAGGCCCTTGAAGTTCTCACAAACCCTCAACCTCCCACAAACCTCCAAATCCCCTTACCCATGCAGCTCCCTGGAACTCCCCTATAACCCCATAAAGACCTCTACACTCCCTGTCCCATCATCTTCAATCCCCGCACCATTTTCCCTAGAAACTTGTACCTCAAAGATGTGTATAGCTCTCTGAAAACTCTCTGGAAATCACCTGCTCTGTCTCTTCAGTAACCCCCTTTTTCAATCCCCTCAGACCTCGATCCAGTGCCCCTAAACCGACCCAATCCTCAGCCTCAGGGACTTTTACCTAATTCCTAGAGATCCCTTGCCCAAGTCTCCAGCTTCTGAGAAACCCCTACCCAGTCCTGACACACCCATAGTCTCCAGAAAATCCTACCCAGTCTTGAGAGACCTACATTCCATCCCCATGGTACACTCCCACCTCTCCCAGGAGATCCCACCAATCCTGCAGAGCCCATGCCCAGGCCCATGCCATCCCTAGGGCCCGGCCCCTCACGCAGGCCAGCCTTCAAAGGTGGAAACAGTGAACAGAGCCATCATGGCTGAAAGGACATTGTCAAAGTTGAAATCGCTGTTGACCCAGAGCCGTTCCCGGACCAGGGGCCGTGACACGTCTCCGTCGGGATAGATCAGGAAGGAGCCCCTGTGGATGTTGCAGACAGGCTAGGTGGGTGAGGAGGGTTGGGGGGCTGTGGCAAAGGGTCTGGGGTTTCTAGCATGGAGGTAGCAGGGCATGGTGGTGGAGCTAGACAACCTGGGTTCAAATCCTGCCCCTCCGTTTCCTGCCTGGGTGACTGTGGACATTTAACCTCTCTGTGCTTTCATTTCTCCCACTTATGAAATGAACAAAATAGCAGAACCCATTGCTTGGCTTGTTACGAGGGTTAATTAAGTCAATAAATGAGATTAATGTCTGGCACATAGTTGGCACTATATCATCACACTCATGATGATACTGGTGATAATGGAGAAGCAACACTGGACGGTAGCTAACATTTGTCAGTACTAACTACATGCCAGTCACTGTGCTAGGTGTTCAGGTAGTCACTTTACAGTGCAATCCACGTGCCATGAAGTAACTCACAATTCTTCACAACAAACTTGGGAGACAGGCTCTCTTTTTATCCCCAGTTTTCAGCTGAGCTAAATGGGACTCACCACGGTTAAGAAATACTTCCAAGCCTCATGAAGCGGTTTTGAACCAGGAACGTGTGGCTTGACAGCCCATTGTGTAACCATTACCCTCTGCAGGAGGAAGCTGGGCACTTGGAGCAGAGGCAAGAATGCCAGGTCTGCAGGGGAATGTAGGTAACTCCAGGAATGTGGAGAGGTGCTTGGTGGTGGTCACTGGGGGCATCTGAGGGCTGGGTGACATTTGAGGACCTCTGCAGTTCTTGGGAATGCTCTGGGGGGTGCATCTTGAGCTCTTGGGGGCCTTGAGGAAATCTAGGGGTCTCTGTATCACTTGAGAGGAGGCTCTATAGACCTTAGGGGCCTTGGTGGGGTCTAGGGGTCCTGGGTTCCATGGAGGGCAAAGCCTCAGGCACTCACTTGCATTCTTTTGGCGTGTGTTTGGCCTCATCAGTACAGCTGTAGAATTTCCCCTGTAGGAAGGACATCTGTCAAGCAGGTTTGTACTTGACCTTTCGTCTTGACTTCAGCCTGGGCCTCCCTGCAGCATTTCCCTACCTTGAAGAGCTGCACACCGATGCAAGCAAACATGAACTGCAGGAGTGTGGTGACGATCATGATGTTCCCGATGGTCCGGATGGCCACAAACACACACTGTACCACGTGCTGCACACATCCATGCATACGGTTGATTGGCAGCGCAGGCCACAGTGGCCAGGGGGGTGGGGACTTTGGTGATAGATGCAGCTCAGGGACTTGGGCTGGGGATGTGTGGTCAGGAACATGTGGCCAAAAGCAGTGGTGTGGGCTAGGGATGTGTGGGCACCAACCAGGAGTAAGCATTTGCCAGGCAAGGATATATGGCCACATGTCAGGGACCCAAATTAGAGAAATGTGGCCACCAGCAAGGAATGTCTAGTCACTTGTACAGAATATAGGTCCGGCCACATGGTATATGGTCAGGGTGCGTGGCTACATGTCAGGTCCAGGCTGCATGGTCATGCATTGATATAAACGGTCAGTTTGATCAGTGATCCTGGCCCAGGGGCAGGTAGGGCAGGGCCCTGTGGGTCTGAGTGAGATGGGCTCACCTTCAGTCCCTTGGCTCTGTTGATGGCTCGGAGGGGCCGCAGTACTCGGAGTACTCGCAGGATCTTCACCACTGAGATGGCACTGGAGCTGGGGAAGAGGCAGTCCTCAGACCTGGGAATGGCCCTGACTCTCAGAGGAATGGGGTGGACAGGGTGTGGTGTCACTCACTGGATGCCAAAAGAGATGAGGGACACACTGACCACCAGCAGATCCAGTAGATTGAACCAGCTACGGCAGAAGGAGCCGCGATGCAGGAAGGCCCCAAACACTGTCATCTGGGGACCAGAGGACATCAGGCTAGACCTCAGACCTGGGGAAAGTTGGAGGGGGGAAGAGGGGACAGGGAGCAGGGAGACAGGCTGTGGGGGCAGGTGGGGAGTGTATTGGGGTAACTGGGGGTATGTTTGGGGGCACATTAGTCACCTTTAGTAGAATCTCCACAGTGAAAATGGACGTGAAGGCATAGTCAAAGTACCCCAGAATCTGGTGGGAGGGAGAAAGAGGGTCAGCCACTGAGTCATGCCTAAAAGGGACTGTAGTTGTGTGTGTACCTCTCTGTGTAAGTTTTGCCCTCTCTCCCCTTGTTATCATGAGGGACTTCTGTACAAGCTAAACGTTAGGTTATCAGAGAGACTAGGGTTCAAATCTGGTCCTTTTTTTTTTTTTTTTTTTTTGCTAGGGATCTAACTCAGGACCTCATGCGTGCTAGGCAAGTGCTCTGTCAGTGAGCTACACTCCCACCCTTAGGACTTAAATTTGGGACGTGTATGTGTGTGGCACTGGGGATTAAACCCAGGGCTTTGGCCCTGAACTACACCCTCAGCACCCCCCCCTTTAAATTTGTTTTTTTTTTAATTTTGAGATAGGGTCTTGCTAAGTTGCCCAGGCTGGGCTCAAATTTGCTGTCCTTCCTCAGCCTCTCCAAGTGCTAGGATTAGCCCTTGCCCGCTTTTTTGAAAAAGGGTCTCACTATGTAGTTCAGGCTGGCCTTGAACTCACTGTGTAGCCCAGGGTGGCCCCGAACTCACAACATTCCTCCAAGTGCTGGAATTACAGGCATGCACCATTGTGCCCTGCTTATTTATTTACTTTTCTGTTCTGGGGATGGACCCAGGGCCTTGTACATGACAGGCAAGCGCTCTACCACAGGGCAATACCCCTAGCCCTAGGGTTCAGATCTGAACTCCTCTGCCTCTACCCAGCTACATGGATGCCCTTGGCCTGCCCAGTCTCTGAGCACAACCTTCTTGCCCTCTGAGTCAAGTATTGATCCATGCTTGACACCTCCCGAAGTGTGTGGCACACACGGTATCAGCTGGCACTACAGTCACTGCTGCTATTGATCCTCTTTCTCAGCCCAGTTAGGGTTCATCCTGTCTGCACCCTGGACCTGGCTTTTGCCGAGCAGGACACCCTGGGAGTGCCCCCCAGCCCCCAGACTTAGGCTCACATGGTTGCGGAAGGAGTGGGCTCGGATGGGGTCCTCAGCGGCCAGCGACACGCTGCTGAGGATGATGAACACCAGGATGAGATTGGTGAAGATATGGTGGTGGATGAGGGTGTGGCAGGCTTTTCTCAGCCTGGGGAGTAGGGAGAGGGCTGCGCTCAGAACCCAGGACCGCAGGTCACCAGGAAGGACCTGAGGGATACAGCTTGCCCTGCCCCTGCTTGGCAGCTCCCCGGCCTCCCACTGCCCCAGCCCCCCCTGGCCAGCCTGGCGCTCACGGGTTGGTTTGGCTGAGGCAGAAGAAGGCGCTGCCCTCAGGGATGGGAACCACCTTCTCTTTGGGTACAACTTCCTGCAGGAGTTCCGCATGCCCCACACCCCCTTCCTCCTCTTCTTCTTCCTCTTCCTCCTCCTCCACTCCTGGCACTGGAAAAAGAGCAAAAGGGAAAATTCACTGAGAAAATGGATGTAAAGCACCAGGAACAGGTCTTGTGACATTGCCAGTCTTCCCATTTCCCTTCCAGAATATCAGTTCCTCAGGGAAGGGCTCTGGGTCTGTGCTGTTCACTGCTGTGTGCTCAGCCCTTAGAACAGTGCCTGGGACCCAGCAGGAGCTCAGTGAGCATGTGTTGGGTGACTGTTATCTGTACACACCATTTTATAATATGAGTAAAGACTGACAAGTTCCCTAATCAAACAAAATATCTGCTTCTTTTTTTAACCTCAGTGGTCCCAAATGTTGCTGGCCACACATCAAGCCCATTCTTTTCAAGATGACCTTGAAAAAGGCTGCTCCTCGGAGAGGAAGGCTTCAGGGATCAGAAGCTTTCTGCCTGGGCTATGTACCCAAAGCCACCCCCCCATCCTCCACCTGGCCCTGCCATCTTGCCTGCTCCTTCACTCTTTGCAGCCTCTTCTTCCTCATTCTCTCTGCTAGGCACCTGGGAACAGAAAGAGGGCAGTCACTGATGGCAGAGGAGACGTGGGGAATGGACACGGGGGAGGCACGGAGGGGATGTGGTAGTGGGGGAATGAACAGGCAGAGGATGAGGGTGGAAGCCAAGCACACAGACAGGTATGGGTGAAGGTGCGAGGTGTAGACAGCACTCAGGCTTCTAACTCACCAGCGCTCCATTCTCCTGCAGGGCATTTCCCTCACTGTCCTCCCTGTATGAGGAAATAGGGGCTGATTGCTACAGATGGTGGCAGATGCGCAAGGCTGCAAGGGTTGTAGCAGTCCTGACAAACCTACCTTCCCTCTTTCCTCCTTCCCTTCTTCCCTCTTTCCCTTGCCCCTTTCCTTCCTCCTTCCTTCTCGTCTTGCTATGTAAACCAGGCTGTCCTCAAACTCACCATCCTCCTGCCTCGGTCTCCTGAGTACTGGGATTACAGGCATGTGCCACACTGGGCTCAGAACAGACCTTTTTTGGGTCCCCTAGACCCTCCCTACTTCCTCCCTCGACCCCCACAGTCTATTCTCACAGCAGCCAGAGGGAAGCCTGTGAAATCCTCTTTGGCATACCCATTCCTGCTCACAACCCTCCCAGTGCTCTGCCACCAAGAGCAAAAGCCAAAGTCTCACCCTGGCCCTGAATGCCCTCAGTATGGCCCCTCTATCCCCCACCATCTGACCTCACCTCCTACCATTTTCCTTACTAACTCCATTCCTGCCTCACTGGTGTTTTTTGTGTATTCGTTTACTTGCAGTGCTGGGGATGGAACTGCAGTGCTGTGGCCTTGTACATAGTAGTCAAGTGCTCTACCATTGAGTCATGGCCCCAGCTCTGGTATTTTGTTCTGAATGTCATAAGATTACTGCCTCAGGACTTTTGCACTTGCTGTTCTCTTGTCTTGAATATTTCTCCAGATATTTGCATGGATCACTCCCTTACTTTATTTAGGTCTCTGTTCAAATGTCTCCTCCTCATAAAATCCTTCCTAACCAAAATAGCAATCATTTCTCTCTTTCCTTTCATTCTGCTCTTTTTCTTTATCACTTATTATTAACATATATTTATTATATTATATATTAATTTCTTTGCATTTTGCTTGCCTTCCCCAACTAGAATGTCAGCTCTGTGAAAAGCAAGGACTCTTTCTGCCTTGACCCCTGCTATTTCCATGGCATTTAACACAGAGTCTGGCACAAAGTAGGTGCTCAACAAACACATGTGGAATGAGTGAGGCCTGGCAGCTTGCATCTGGAGGTGGGGATTAGCAGGGTGACTGGAGGCATCTCTGCTGTGTAGGGTGTGTACGGGGTTTCCAGCCAGGAATCTCAGGGAGAGACTGTCTTGGGGGCTGAGCAGACCTCACCTGCCTTTGTCTTTGGCAGTGCCTGCGTCCCCGCTGGCCAGGTTATCCACAGCAATGGCAAGAAACACATTCAACAGGATGTCTGGGGAGAGCTCAGGCTGCAAAGATGGAGAAGCAGCCTGCCTGCAGACCACTTGGGTCCCCGGCCACCCTGCTCCCCACCATCCAGCCTCCCGAATTCCAAGGATACAGTTGCCACAGATGAAGAGGATGATGAAATAGATGCACACAAGCATCCCTGGGAAGAAGGGGCCACCATAGGCCATGATGCCATCATACATGACCACATTCCAGTCCTCGCCCGTCAGGATCTGGGGTTGGGAGGTCACCATGAAGCTCTTGGGAACCCCTCCAACACTGGGGTCCCCTCAGTCCACCCATCCCAAGGTCTTCGGGCCCTACCTGGAAGACAGTGAGGAGGGCCTGGGGGAAGGTGTCGAAGGTGCTTCGCTTGGTGTGGGTCTGGTCAAAGTTGAACTTTCCCCCAAACAGCTGCATGCCAAGCAGGGAGAAGATGATAATAAAGAGGAAGAGTAGCAGCAGCAAGGATGCGATGGATTTCATGGAATTGAGCAGGGATGCCACCAGGTTGCTCAGAGATGCCCAATGCCTGTGGCAGAGACAGAAGGGGCAGGGTTGACTGCACACCCCTGGAGAATCAGCAGCCAGGGAGGGGCTCCAGGTTGGAGGCTGCTGGGGCAGGGTGGGTTCAAATAGGCTTGAGGTGAAGGCTGGAAGTGATTTTGGAGTTGAGGTGTGGTGAGAGTGAGACAGGAAGGGACAGCTGAGTTTGGGGTTAGGGCTGGCACTGGAGCACAATGGAGATGAAGTTAGGATGGAGGTTACTGGAGGCTGAATCCAGAGCCTTTGCACTGAGCTATATATATCTAGACCATTTTTTAAAATCTTTTGAGATAGGATCTCTTTCATTAGTCACTACATTGCCCAGGCTGGGCTTGAATTTGCGATCCTCCTGCCTCAGCCTCTCAAATGCTGGGATTACAGGTGTGTGTAACCATGCCCTTCTAGGATAGAGGTTTTTTTTATGTTTTGTTTTGTTTTGTTGAGACAGGGTCTCCCTATGTAGTCCAGGCTGGCCTCGAACTCACTATGTAGCCCAGGCTAGTCTCAAACTTGTGATCCTCCTGCCTCAGCCTCCCTAGTGCTGGGATTACAGGTGTGTGGCCTTTTTCACCTGCTTTGATTCCTGGTGTTTCCCTAGGGCCCGGGAGAGTGCTCAGCATGTGGTAGGTGCTCAATGGATGTTTGCTAAATGAATGATGATGCAGATGAAATTATCACTGGGGCTGGGTATGGGCTGTTGGGGCTGTGTCTGGGGTGCCAGTCTCTTCCCCATACACACCTGGTGACCTTAAAGATCCTGAGAAGACGCACACACCGCAGCACTGAGATGCCGAGGGGCTGCATGGCGCCCACCTCCACCAAAGTGGTCTCCAGGATGCCCCCACAGACCACGAAACAGTCAAAACGGTTGAAGAAGGAGGAGACGTAGACAGAAGGACCCAGACCATACAGCTTGAGAAGCATCTCTATCGTGAACAGACAGAGCAGCACTTTGTTGGCGTACTCTGTGGGGAGAGGGGCCGGGGTGAGTGGGCTGGCTGCTTTACAGGGTGACACATGGAAAGGTAGGGGCCATGGGGTGATCTTGGCTAGCTGGTATCAGGTCAGGTCTAGGCTGGGCAAAGGGTTGGGGTAGGGATTGGGGTGAGTTTGTAGGTCGGAGTAGGTGAGGTTTTTTTTTTTTTGTGGGTACCGGGGGGACGACCTCAGGACCTCGCGTGCCAACAGGCACCCGTGCCGCTGAGCGATATCACCGGCCCCTTTTTCTTTTTTTTTTTTTTTTTTTTTTTTTTTTTTTCCCTTTTTCGTATGTGGGATCCGGGAGTCGAACTTGGGCCCTCGCGCTTGCAAGGCAGGCGCTTACGCCGCTGAGCCATCTCACCGGCCCGGAGTAGGTGAGGTTTTGAGGAGCCTGGAACTGGGGCAAGGGGCAGAGTTGGGGTGGAATAATAACAGATGGCTCTTGTAAAGAATTTGCTTTATGTGGGCCATACAAGTTCTAAGCATTTTCTATTGTAACTCATTCAATCCTCCCAACCACTCTGGCATGTGGATACCATCACCGTGTTCATTTTGTGGATGGGGAAAACTGAGGCACAGAGGGTTTAACTTGTCCAGACAGTGTGGAGTTATGGGCCTGGATTCTGGGACCAGGTTACCTGGTTTCTATTTTCTGGCTTGGTCACTCAGGAGCTGAGTCCTGGGATTAGTTGCTTAATACTTCAGTCCCTTGGTGACCAGTACCCTGGGACTTAGCACTTAATTCACATAAAATTATGAGAGATTGAGTTTTTACATGTGAATCACTAAGAACAGGGCTTGATGCCATGTAAGTGGAAGCTACAAGGTAGGATGGGACAGACTGAGGTTTCTATATTTCTCTGGGTGGGAAGGCAGTGTCTGGGCTCTGGGGCTCCCTAGAGACCCTGGATTTGAACTGCTTGGTCAGAGGGAGTAGGGGGCTATGGGATAGGGCTGGCAGGCTGAGGGCTCACCCTGAGTTTGGGTGAGCCACACAGGCTGTCTGTGGTGCTCTGAAGCGATGGTCAGCGTGTTGAGGAAGACGAGCAGCAGCACAGCCCAGTAGCAGGCATTGGACTTCACAGCCCGCCGGCAGCATGCCCGGAGGCCCCGGTTGGCCCTGCGGAGGCGGCGGCTTCGAGGAAAGAGAGTCCACTGCTGAGATGGCTGACCTAAGCCGTGGGGGTCCTGGGTGGGGGGCAGAGCTCATAGAGGGCTTGGAAGTGGGGACATCTCAAAGGTGCAGGGCCAAGAAGTTGCACAGTTTTCCCAACTCACCAGACCCGAGTTTTCATGATCTTGTTCCTGGAAAAGAAGGAGAGAATGGGGGGGGGGTGTCATAAGAGCCCAAGAGGGAGTCAGTGGCTGGGGCCTGAGGTCAGGGGCTGGGGTTAAGCCATGGGGCCAAAGTAAGGACTGGGGTCAGGGTCCGACTGGGTCTGGGCTGGTCAGGAGTCAAAGGCTAGGAACCCTCACAGGCAGCGTGTACAGCTAGCCAGAGCCCCCTCCTCTTCATCCTCCTCGCCTGGGGTCTCTGTCATGGAGCCAGCGTCACTGGCTGGAAGGCTGGCTGTGGGTCAAATGGGGACAGAGGTCAGGACCTGAGTCCCCAGGTCCTACCTTTGGTTTTCTACTTTGCCTGCCCACCCCACCCCTGCTCTGACTGGGCCTGGTTAGGCCCCCACCATGGCTGCTGGTGGAGTGTGTGGAGCGAGTGGAGTGACTGAACCAGCGCAGGCGTCCACGCCTCCTATTGGTCAGTTCGGCCAGCCGCGGTCCTGTGGGGACAGAGAGTACAGTTGGGGAGGACGGCCTGTGGGCAGAGTTAGGGCCACATCTAGGGGAAGGGGTGTTATTTGGAGTCTTTTTATCTGAGGCTGGGTCTCAATTCTGTGTCCTGAGCCAGAACTAGGGGCTGGGCCTGGAATGACCAGAGCTTGGGGCTGGGTCTCAGGAGGGTGGGCTGCATCTGAGGCATGAATGGAGTAGGCAATGGGCCAGACTAGAGTTGCCTACGATGGCCAGCTTGGCCCTCTTCAGCCATAGAATCCAAGTTGCCATCTGCTGAGGGGTCTTCGAGGTCCAGCTCCTCAGCTTGCGTGATCCAGTCCAGGTAGCCTTGCAGGTCCTCCTCCATCTGCTGCTTCTCCCGAAGCTTCTGGAAGTCGCCTCTTGCTTTTGCCTTCTCTCTCTCCTTGGAGAACTCTCTGAGGGAGAAAGGTAGAGGGCTAGGTGAGGGAACCACCCCAAGCCCCTTGCCTTCACCATTCCAGCCACACTAGCCTCCTAGCTGTTCTTTGAACCTGCCAAGCACATCTAGCCTCTGAGCTTTTTTCCTGTTGCTTGGAAAACTTCCCTCAGATAGCCACATGGTCCCCTTCCTCATTTCCTTCACATTTTATTCAGATAACACCTTCTCAATGAGGCCTGTCCTGATGTCCCTATTTCTTTTCCTCTCTTCCTCCCTCCTTCTCCTCCTCATTCCTGCAGTACTGGCAGCTGAACCCAGGGGCACTCTACCACTGAGCTACATCCTCAGACATTTTAATTTTATTTTGAGAACAGGTCTCACGAAGTTGTTCAGGCTGGCCTTGAACTTTTGATCCTCCTGCCTCAGCTTTCTGAGTAGTTAGGATTACAAGTGTGCACCACCACACATGGCATGATCGTCCTGTTTCTAATTGTGAGATCTCCTTATTCCTATTTATATCTTTTCTTTCTTTCCACAGCATATATTCTGCACGTGCACATGTGTATTGCACACATACTTATTGTGTATGTTGCTATTGCTTGTCTCCCCCCATTGAATGAAATATGCAGGGAGGCAGGGGTTTTCATGTCTTGCTCCATTCCTAAAACAGTGCCTCACACAGAAGATGTTTGGATGGAATGGTTGAATGAAGGAACATTATAGATGGGGTTTGATGGATGACTAGGAGTTTGCCAGCACAAAAAGGGGACCGGAATTGCAGAGGTGGGAGAGAATGTCTAGGTCTCTCACCCACTCAGGACACCAAGCACAAGGTTGAGGACGAAGAAGGACCCAAAGATGACCAGGCTCACAAAGTACACCCAGGGCAGCTCATACCCCATGGCATCTTGCATCTGGGAAGAGAGAGCGCACGCTTCCTGAGGACATGAAGATGTGCCCACTGGAGCTGGGGAGAAGGGGCACAGGCAGCCTCCGAGCTGCGTTCCCACTGTCTACCTCACCCAGTACAGGACGTCAGTCCAGCCTTCCATGGTGATGCATTGGAAGACTGTCAGCATGGCGAAGAAGAAGTTATCAAAGTTGGTGATGCCACCATTGGGCCCTGGCCAGCGCCCTCGGCATTCTGTCTGGTTCAGTGTGCAGGCGCGCCCAGAGCCTGAAGATGCACAGGGCGAGGGATCCTCCTCTGCCTCCACATCTGCGGGAAAACTAGGGCTGGGGGCTATGTAGCAACCCACCCACAGTCCCTGCTACTCGAGAGCCCACCCTCCTAGGAAGTTCGACTCAGGGTCCTAGATTTTTCTAAGGCAAAGCAACCTCTGGAGCCTGATTCCTGCAAGGTCGGAATTCAGAACCACTGGGAAGCTGTAAATACCATGGATAGGGATGTGAGGAGGGAGACCGTAAATGCTGATTAGAGTCTTGCAAATGACTGGGAAGCCTGAGCCGGGGGAGGGGTCTTTAGTATAGGGGTGGGCATTGGTCATCCAGGGATGCAGCCTGAGCCTGGGGATAGTCTTGTGAATTTGAGTGGGTGTCTTGAAAACTAGATGGGGTACAGGAGGCTGGGGAGGGGGCGTGTCCTGTCCTGGGAGGGGTAGGCTAGCTGACCAGATCCCAGGAAGTAGCACGTCTTGTGCATGCGTCCGAGGAACAGCTCGAGTCCGATGATGGCATAAATGATAATGACGAAGAGCACGAGCAGGGCGATGTGCAGCAGTGGCACCAGTGCCTTCATGATGGAGTTGAGCACAATGTGCAGGCCTGTGGGAAGCGGGGGCGGGCTTCGCTCAGCCCCACCCCAGCCCACCCCCATCTCCAACCCCCAGCAGAAGGAATGCCGCTTACTCGGGACTCCAGACACCAGCCTCAATGGCCGCAGCACCCGGAAAGCCCGCAACGCCTTCACATCGAAGCCCCCCGGCTTCCCCCCAGTATGCGGGGCGTCGCCTGGCCGCCCGGGTCCCTGCTCCAGCAGCACGCTGAACAGCCTGATGGAGGAGCACGGGACCGGGAAGCGGGGGTCAAGCCTTGAACTCCCCTCCACCCTCTGCTCAGAAAAGCACAAGCCTTTGTAACTGGAAATGCAAATAGTTTTAAAATATGTTAATATTCCCCATTCTGGGTTTTGAATAAGGGCGCCCTGAATCAGTCGGAATTCAGCGGGCCTGGGGGTAGGAAGTCAAACTAGGGTGGGGTGTCCCTCTTCCCCGCAGACACGCACCCGACCACGACGATGATGAAGTCGAGAAGGTTCCAACCATTGCGGATGTAAGCGCTGGGGTGGAGCACCAGCCCGTAGGCAACGATCTTGAGCACTGTTTCCACAGTGAAAATCACCAGAAATACGTACTCCACCTGCTCCTGGAGTGGAGCCGGGAGGGGAGGGTGTCGGAGAGTTACGTGGGGGCGGGTTTTGACCTGTAGGAGTGGAGGAGGGGGTGCGGGGTCGAGAGGAAGTGTAGGGCTGGGTGGGTCGGAGCGGGGCGGGGCGTGGTTGGGAGGCTTGCCTTAGGCCTCTACTGGGGCAATAGCTGGCTAGGGACCGGCAGGGCCTCACCAGGTTGTGGTTGGCAGTGTTGGAGTCGTCCTCTGGGAAGGGGATATAGACCCCGAGGGCCACACAGTTGGCAAAGATGGTCAGCAGGATGAGGATGTCAAAGGGCCTCAGGTGGACAGTCAAGGACCCAGACAGAGCGGCCTTGGAAACCCCACATTCCCTGGGGCCCCGCCCCACCCAATGCTGACCTTTGACTTCAAGGTGACTGGATCTGACATTCTTAAACCTTGCCCTGACCAAGGCCTTGCGTTTGACACCCCCTCCTTAAACCATAATCATTTCCAACTCTTGCTTTGATCCAGTCCTTGACACTTGAACCCCTGGTGACCTTATCTGGTCTCTCCCTCTAACCCAGTTCTTGGCCCTCTATCCCTGATGACTTCAGCTCTCCTCCATTCCAGCCCTGACCCAATCCTTGACTCCTGGGACCTTGGTTACCCTTATCCTGAGCGCAGCCCCTGGACTTTCAGGATACTTCCACTCCACAATGCTGATGCAGGACCGCCGAAGGGGATTGGCCAGGGTGAGGCAGAAGAGCGCCCTGGGTGACCGCTGGGCGCTGGCCACTGCCACCATCTTGTGTTTACTGTGCTGAGTCCTTCGCCTAGGGGTCCCCAGGCTTGATGCCCCACTATCACCCCCCACAGCTGGAGGCCCAGGGCACAGCCCCCACTCGGCACCAGGTCCTGCCCCATTGGCTGGACTGGGCTCTGGGGTTGCGTCTGTGTGGAGAAACAGTCAGGAAGCGGCAGGATGTTAGGGCAATCATAGCTGCTTCCTACCTGATCCCATCCCGCTGAAAGGAGAGAAGAGTATGTGAAACTAGGGAGAGTTGGGGGTACTCAGGTTAAGGATGGGGGCAAGAGTTAGTGGTGGGATTAATATCGGGGGTGGAGCAAGAATTTGTAGGGGAGAGGAGGCAAGGGTACATTTCCAAGTGATGCAGGATTTGACTGGGGATAGAGTTTAAATTGCCTTGTGATGGGCTTCAGTTTACAAGTGGAGGCAAACTTAAGGTTAAAATTGAGTGGTGGAGGGGCCAGTGAGATGGCTCAGTGGCATAAGCGCCTGCCTGGCAAGCGCGAGGGCCCGAGTTCGACTCCTAGGTCCCACATACGAAAAAAGGGCCGGTGATATTGCTCAGTGGCACAGGCGCCTGCTGGCGCACGAGGTCCTGAGGTCGACCCCCAGTACCCACACACACACGCAAAAATTGAGTGGTGGATTTTGAGCAGTGCGTATAGGTGGGAGCAGAGTTTGGCTGAGATTTGGGGTCAGGACTGGGTATTTGAATGAGTTGGGATTAGAATTAGGATCAAGGTTAGGATTGAAGTTGAGTTTTGAGTGGGATTTGAGTTTTGCATTGGATTTTTCATCTAAGGCTACTTCCAGTTCACATGGCTTTGTTTCGGCTTCTGAGGGGTAGTAGGTTGGCCTGGTTAAGAACCAAAGTTTTGGAGAAAATAAACTGAGTTTAAATCCTGGATCTACTGTTTAGTAGCTGCGTGTCACCTTGGGCAAATTAGGTAATCCCTCTGAGCCCCAATTTCCCTTTCTGTATAATAAGGATGATAATAAGGGTTCCTACATTATAAGGGTGTTGTGAGAATTAAGTGAGTTCAGTATTCATAGGAATGCCTGGCATGTAGTATTATTCCCATTTTGCAGATGAGAAAATCAAGGAAAAAAGATTGAATGACTTACTGAAGTGGCTGAATCAGCAGTCAAATCTGGTTAGTCTGACTCCAGAGCCCAGTACTACTATCAGGTATGTTCTTGCTCTATATTTGTTTTGCCTTGCTCTTTTTTTTTTGAACCAGGAATCGAACTCAGGACCTCACACTTGCCAGGCAGGCACCATGCTGCTGAGCTATACCCCTGGCCCTTGCCTTGCTTTATAAGAAAATGTCTGTGCTCTCTCTGGGAAATCACAGACCACAGTCACTAAGAACACTGGCACCTAGAGGTTGGGGTTGAGGTTAGGTGACTTTTAGAGTCCATGGTAAGGTCTGTAACCAGGGTAGGGTTTGGATTCTAACTGGGGGTTGCCTTCTGGTTGGTAAGGTTTGGGGCTGGCTTTGGAGTTAGAGTTGGGATGGATACTAGGATAGGGGTCAGGGTCAGGATTGAGGTTGGGTTTCACTTGGAAATTAAGTCCGTGGTGGGGGGCAGCATCTGGATCAGCCTGAGCGTTTGGGCTCAGGTGATGAAGAGGCTGTGTTTGGGACTGGCTGAGATGGGAATAGGGTGATGTGATTTTGCCCCTCCGGAGGCTGTCCCGGGGTAGTGTCCAGGTGGGCGGTGGGTGGGTCAGAGGGGCAGAGGTGGAGCAGAGCCCAGTCTTGCTCCAAGGGTCTGTAGGGGTGGATGGCTGCTCTCACCTTTCCCGCCTTCAGATTCCGACATCCTCCTCTGGAGATTGAAGGGCCATCTGCACACAGCCCCCCTGCCCTCCCCCAGCTTTGGAGAGATTAAGGTCACAGGGCGGGGCAGTAACAGTGTCCAACAGGAGAGTGAGCAGGGGCACAAATGGGACATTTGTGGGACGGAGCCCGACAACAGGAAAGACACCAATTAAGTGTTTACCAAATAGATGCATGAAGTGAGAAACTAAAATAAGAAAAACGGTATGGTTTTCCAGTAGTATCTGAAATTTGAAGTACATACAAACAAAAACAAAAACAAAAACAAAACCCTAACATATGTGCAAGATCTCTGTGGCAAAAATATCAAATATTAAAGGAGATCTAAAAATAGAGAAATATATGTTTACTCCTTGAAATACTCAATATTGAGATGATATCAGTTCTTCCCAAAGCAACCTAGAAATTTAATGCAATCCAACAAATATTTTAAAAGATTTTTCCATGGAATTTCACAAATTGCTTCTGAAATGTGTATCAGTGTACAAAGGTCCCAGGAAAGCCAAAAGCCTTTGAAAAAGAACAAGATTGGAGAGTTTGCCATTTTTTTATACCAAAGCTTTTATTTTCTTTTTTTTTTTTTTTTTTTTTTTTGTGGGTACCGGGGGGTCGACCTCAGGACCTCGCGCGCCAGCAGGCGCCCATGCCGCTGAGCGATATCACCGGCCCCTTTTTCGTATGTGGGTTCCGGGAGTCGAACTCAGGCCCTCGCGCTTGCAGGGCAGGCGCTTAAACCGCTGAGCCATCTCACCGGCCCTACCAAAGCTTTTTATAAAGCTACAATAACTAAGAACAGGGCTGGGGACCTAGCTCAGTGGCACGAGTACCTGCCTGGCAAGCGCAAGGTCCTGAGTTTGATTCCCGGTACCGAAAAAAAAAAAAAAAAAAAGACTTAATTCATCAAAGCATATGTTACATTGTGAAATTAATCTCAAGACTTTGAAACTTGATTTGCCAGATGTGGTGGCGCACGCCTGTAATCCCAGCACTCTGGAGGCTGAGGCAGGAGGATCACTGCGAGTTTGAGGCCAGCCTGGGCTACATAGTGAGTTCAAGGCAGCCTGAACTACACAGCAAGACCCTGTCTCAAAAAAAAAAAAAAAAAAAAAAAAAAAAAAAAAGGCCGGTGAGATGGCTCAGCGGCGTAAGTGCCTGCCTGGCAAGCGCGAGGGCCCGAGTTCGACTCCCAGAACCCACATACGAAAAAAGGGCCGGTGATATCGCTCAGCGGCACGGATGCCTGCTGGCGTTCGAGGTCCTGAGGTCGACCCCCGGTACCTACAAAAAAAAAAAAAAAAAAAAAAGAACAGACTATAGTTCAGAAACTGAGCCACATATGCAAACACCTGATTTATGACAAATGTTGGCACTACTGGGTGGTGGTTAAATATTTTTTGCTGTGCCATTATTCTTTGGAGTGTACAAATATGCAAAGCATATTAAAATGCAACAGTTTAAAAATAAAATGAAAAAAAAATAAAATGAAACACTGAATGCATGAAGACTGGTAACTGTAACTTACATGGTGCTTTGTTACTGTTTATGTGTCAGCCATATAGCACAACCTACTTTAAGTAACTGTGTTTTTATCCTAGGAAGCAGATACTATAATAGTCCTTTTTTTTTTTTCTTTTTCTTTTAACGTGGGTACCGGGAGTCGACCTCAGGACCTTGCGCTTGCCAGCAGGCGCTTGTGCCGCTGAGCGATATCACCGGCCCTTTTTTTCCTTTATGTGGGTACTGGGAGTCGAACTCAGGACCTCGCGCTTGCTGGGCAGGCGCTTGTGCTGCTGAGCCATCTCACCGCCCCCCCCCCCTTTTTTTTTTGAGACAGGGTCTCACTATGTAGTTCAGGTTGGCCTTCAACTCACTATGTAGCCCAGGCTGGCCTCGAACTCGCATTGATTCTTCTGCCTCAGCCTCCCAAGTGCTGGGATTACAGGCGTGCGCTATCACACCCGGCCAATAGTCTTATTTTATAGATGAGAAAAGGGAAGGAAGGAGTCGCTTTGTGTTAAAATCCCTGCTCTTCACGTGTGTGTGTGTGTGTGTGTGTGTGTGTGTGTGTTACTGGGGATCGAACCCAGGGCCTTCGCGCTGAGCTGCAACCCCAACCCTTTTTTCTTAACCTTTTTATTTTTTATTTTTTTATTTTTTTATTTATTTATTTTTTTTGTGGGTACCGGGGGGACGACCTCAGGACCTCGCGCGCCAACAGGCACCCGTGCCGCTGAGCGATATCACCGGCCCCTTTTTCGTATGTGGGATCCGGGAGTCGAACTCGGGCCTTCGCGCTTGCAAGGCAGGCGCTTAAGCCGCTGAGCCGTCTCACCGGCCCTTATTTTTTATTTTGAGACAGAGTCTCGCTAAATCGCTAAATTGCCCAGGCTAAACTGGAACTTGCGATCCTCCTGTATCAGCGTCCCAGAGTGCTGGGATTACACGCTACTCTACTTGTACACTTTTATAGTCTAGATAATGAATGCCGCTTTAAACAAAGCTCTTCTCTGTCCCGTCCCTCCCCTCCCATCTCAGTTTCTTTTTATCTTGCAAGAGCCCCAGGAACCGCAGGAGGAAGAACTACACTTTCCAGGAGCCATTGCGCACTCTAGCCTGCTCGCGCATATTCGCACCCCGCCTCGAGGCATCCTGCGCGAGCTCGCTTGCTCAGGGAACTACACTTCCCAATTCTCCCCTCGTGGCCTGTGACGTTCTGTGCAGCGCGAGCGCGGAGCAGGGCGCCAACAGCTGCGCCCCACTTTCTCGGCTGCGGTCCTGGATCCAGCCCTCAACCCCGATTCAGCTTCACCATGGAGGAGGCAGATCGGATCCTTATCCATTCCTTGCGCCAGGCCGGCACGTAAGTACACAGCCCCTACTCGTTCCCAGCTGCCCACATCCGGGACTTCAAAACCGGGGACCCCCCCCCCCAACCTGGGAACCTTAAAACCTGGTGCCTTGACATGTAGGACTCCAATTTCCGGGATCCATGCACACACCCCCGACATCAGGGGCCTCCTAAGTCCCTTGATCCCTACATTTGGTAAATCCAAACTCCGGGACCCAGGCACCCTGAGACCTTATAACCTTGGAACCTCAAGACCCGCACTCTGAGATCTGCAAATCTTGACATAAATACTCTGGGAGCCTTATTTCTGGGGACACCAGCGTTCTGAGAATCAGGGAACTTAAAACCCCAGGACCCTGACACCTGGGGACTCCCAATACTCTGGGACTGGATACTTCGCTTCAAACTTTAGTTTCCCAAGCACTTGAGACTTTTAAAATCCAGGACTGTATAATCTAGCGATATCAGCGCTTCGTCACTCAGACAAACAAGGACTACTCCAATTTGAGGGCCCTAAAAGCCCAGAATGCCAACATCTTGGGTGCCTAAGTTTTGTATAGTTTGAAACTAGAAGGTCTTGATGTCCGGGGATCTTGACACCCAATGAGTGACATTCGAAACTGAAAACCCCCAACGTGTATTCTCTAAACCGTGGTAGCTCAGTATCTATGCGTCTCTGACATACACGGAACGTGGTATCTGGGGACCCAGAAACCCCCAGAGACCATGCTGCCAGGGCCCTTTCTTTCACCATCCCAGACCCCAGAAATTTGAGGCTTTCAAGCATAGGGGAAATTTGAGATTTTTCTGAACTGAGGTTCCTTCCATCTACCATTTCCCCCCTAAGGTCTTAGGACCTGAGGGTTTAGGTGGTTCTTTGTTTTCCCAATGGAAGCCACAGTCACTAACACCTAGGATCTGTTTGAACATGGACATCTTCCCAGGCAGCCTCAGTTCTAGGGCTTCTAGAAGTTTGCATGAGGCATCTTGATCCCTGTTTCCTGACTGCTCTCTTGATCGAGCCTGCCTCTTTCTTCAGGGCAGTCCCTTCAGATGTGCAGACCCTACGAGCCTTCACCACTGAGCTGGTTGTAGAGTCAGTGGTCCGCTGCCTGCGTGTGATCAACCCTACGGTGGGCTCTGGCCTTAGCCCTCTGCTGCCCGTCGCCATGTCTGCCCGGTTCCGCCTGGCCATGAGCCTGGCTCAGGCATGTATGGTGAGTGCCCTCCTCCCAGTACACATCATCTTCCTTTTTCCTTCACAAAGTAACTATGTTTCTTTGAAACTGTTGACTTTCCTCTCTGCCACTTCTTTTTGTGGCTTAGCATTCCTTAGTGGTTAAGGCTGCTGACTTTGTAGCCAAATTGCAGGAGTACCATAACCCTTCTGGGCCTCTTTTTCTCTTTTTTTCTTTTCTTTTGAGACAAGTTCTTAGTATGTAGCTCAGGCTGGCCTTGGACTCATAATCTTCCTGCTTCAGTCCTCTGAGTGCTGGAATTACAGGCCTGTGCTGTGCCTGGCTGTGGCCTCAATTTTCTTATTTGTGAAATGCAGATTATAAAAGTAAGGTTGTTGGAAGGATTAAAAGAGTTGATCCAGTTTATAACAGTTGATTCAGTTGTCCCTAGCTTTTGCATTTTCAAGTTAGTATCAAAATATACCCCCTCTCTGTAGTATGCATTTACCAGTCCAGGAAAGGCCCTGGTTGGGTCATGCTCAACCAATCACCGTGTGTGCTGATTGGCCCAGTTTCAATCACATGGTCATCCTATAGGATGACCTATAGGATGACTGTGATTGGCTGCTTTTTCAGGGTCCCATGGAGTTGGGGGAGGGATGATTATCCAAAGGAAAGTAGGCTGGTAAACTAAAACAGTCCCCTGTAGCAATTACATGCCACTTGCCTCATAAAAATTCCAAAAGTGTCTCTGTGATAGGTCAAGTAAAGCACCTTTCCAGTGGAGTACCCATCCTTCCCAAGTCCAGAGCTGTGTCTAGTTACTATATTCAAGAGCTCCCAGCTGGACATGTGCCACTATTTCTGGAATCCCAGCCCTTAGGCTGAGGCAGGAGGATGTGAGTTTGAGTCCTGCCTGGGCAATTTAGTGAGACCCTGTCTCAAAATAAAACATGAATTTATTATGTACAGGTACAAATTCTCTATGATGAATGTGATCAATATGTATGACCAATATCTACTAATAAAAAATAAAATTAAAAAATTAAAAATAAAACAAAAACCAAAAAAGAATAAATAAATAAGTAAAACATAGCGCTGGGGATGCAGCTCAATGGTAGAGCACCCTTGGGTTCAATATCTCAGTATGAAAAAAAAAAAAAAAAAGAAAGCTCTCAACCAGGCATAGTGGCTTATACCTGTAATCACAGCTACTCAGGAGGCTGAGGCAGGAGGATTACAAGTTTGAGGTCAGCCTGGGCAACTTAGTGAGACCCTGTCTCAAGAAAAAAGGAGAGGGCTGGGGATGTAGCTTAGAACTCCTGGGTTCAATCCTTAGTACCACAAACAACAACAATAACAAAAACCCTTCAACTAATGCCATTCCTTGTGGCTCATAGGTTCTGTGATTTTGGGCCAATCTTTTAACCTGTTTGGTTTTAAGTTTCTGCATGTGTGGAGTGGGTGTAAGAATTATACCTATCATGTAAGGCTGCTGTGAGGATTAAAAATTAGTTAAGGGGCTGGGGGTATAGCTCAGTTTTAGAGCATGTGCTTTGCATGCATGAGGCTCTGGGTCCAATCCCCAGCATAGACACACACACACACACACACACACACACACACACACACGGTAAAGATTGAGTTAATATATGATTAGCTGGATATATAAGTTTGTGTAAATGGCATTACTGTTAATGGATAGGCCTGACCTGGCTGCTTGCATTCCAGCACCCTGTGGCTGCATAGTCAGTGTAAACACTTCCAGCATACCCGACAAGTACATGTGGCAGAGTGGCAGGAGGCCAACTCCAGTGAAAACTTCCCATTTAGATGAAGGAGTCAGGGTGATTGGAGGTGTTGCATTTGGGCCATATGTGTGCAGTTTCTGTCTTTTACCAACAGGCCTCTTAGCTCTGCCCATTCCTTGGTTATCAGGTTTACCTAGCTGTCAGGCTTTCCAGATCCTTCTGTGTGGAGATTGTTGGTGGCTTCATGAGGCAGGCAGTCTGTCCCCTGGCCTGGGGCTGTGTCCTGGAGGATGACACTCTGAGGGGGCAGTTATGTCTTCTTGGGCCTGGAGAGTGCCCAGTGGGAGGTGTCAAGGTGGTGGGCCAAGCTTTCCTATGTTCTCTGGTCTTCTCTCAGTGCTGTCTGCCATTTTGTGCGTACCAACTCTGGCTCACACTGACCTTAGTATGCAGCAGAGAATCTGGCTTTTCAGTGGTCAGGATGTGCATGTGCCTCAGTTTCCCAGCAGCAGGCAGAATGGGCCTCTCTAACGCAGCATTGCTGCTTTCTGCCCTGCTCCTGGTACCTGTTTATGCATGTCAGACACCTCCATATTTTGGCATCAGCCACTGTACACACCCCACTCTTGGAACAAGTTTCCATATCAGTCACAACTCTTTGATTGCAGATGTCAGAAAAAAAACAAAGTAAAGTAGCTTAAAAGCCAGTGGTTTTTCACACTTTTTGACTATGACTCTCCAAAATAAAGACAGCTCATACTGTGACCCAGAACACATGTACATTTATAATAACGATGGCTTTTGAGTGAGTACTCTGTTCCAGACACTGTGGTTACACTGTAGTAACTCATTTAATTCTCACAACAACCTTCTGGGGCAGGTATTTTTTTTCTCAGATGATGAAAGTGTATCACAGAGAGGTCAGGTGATTGGCCTGAGGTCGCTGAGTTGGTAAGAGGCAGAGCTTTGGTTTGAATCCAGGAAGTCTGCTGTCAGGGCCCACACAGCTCTGCACCACCAGCAGCTCTGGTAGAGCAAGGTGTTCTTTCTCTCCAGGCCAGTTTTCCAGCCCCATCCGGCACCCTCAGGGTCATCTCATTCTGTACTATTGTTACTATTGTGTTGCTGGTCTTTTTTGCTGCTTTCTTTTTTTTTTTCTTTTTTCTTTCATTTCTTTTTTCTTTCTTTCACAGTGCTGTGGATCGGACCCTGGGCCGCATATGTGCTGGGCAAGAGCTCTACCACTGAGCCACAGCCCTGGCCCTGCTTATTTATTTTTATCTACCTACCTATATAATAGGTAGATTCACTATTTGCCCATGATATGGGCTCCAAATAATTTTCCCAACTTGTCATTATTCTTTTGACTCTGGTAATTGTATTTTTCTTGAAATTTTTAAATTCTTTCCATTAGGCAGAAATCCCATCTTCTTTTTTGTGGCCTCTGGACTTTGAGTCACAGCAAGGCCAGAGCTTTAATCTCCTTTCTGGCTCTGTGGCATTGGCTGTAACTGGTCTGGGGCTTTGTCTGGGGGCCTGGAGGCTTTGCAGAGCCCTGGCAGAGAGCAGAGTCAGAGCCTCTGGGACAAGTGTAACAGGGGTCACTGGTAGGAGGGGTCAATGACCTGAGCAACAGGTGGGTGATGGGGCAAGCATAGTCAGACAGGAGTTGGGGCTCCTTCCAGCCACTTGGGAGTGTGAGGCCCTGCTGGAAGGGTGGTAGCTGGTGAGAGAATGGGTGCAGGTGGGGCCTAGGCCCAGGGCTCTGGGCGGGAAGAGCCTTCTGCCTGCCTGGCTGCTGGGGCTATGTTCAAAAGCCCAGCGTTGTCACCTGATTAATACTGATAACCTGTAGGACCTGGGCTACCCCTTGGAGCTTGGCTATCAGAACTTCCTCTACCCCAGTGAGCCGGACCTCCGGGACCTGCTTCTCTTCCTGGCTGAGCGGCTGCCCACTGATGCCTCTGAGGATGCAGACCAGCCTGCAGGTGCAGGGGCCTGGGGTGTGGGGGGCGGGGGATGGAGTGTGTTCTTGGGGTGACAGGGACAGAGAGGTGGCGTGAAGGTTGCGGGTTAGAGGTGGAAGTGTCTTCAGGAGAGCTGTGTGGTAGGTTAGGGGTTGGGGGGCAGGGCTAGGGCCTGAGCTGACTCCCCGACTCCCCCGCACCCTCCTCCTCCCTTCCTCCACTTTTGCCACATGGGTCTCCTTGGTGTTCCCCAAATGCTGGGCATAATCAGGGCCTTTGTGTCTTTGGACTGTTCATCCATAGGTCTTCTCACGCTCCAATCCTTGGTTCCCTGTGGTTGCTGCTTGCATGTCACCTTAGGGAGGGCTTCCTCAGACTACCTGTGGAGCATTCCAGCCTCCTCTCAGACCTTCTTTCCTGTACCACTTGACTGTTCTGGATCATATTTAAGATCTTGTTCATGAACTCTGTCCTTCACTAGCTTGCTGCATCCATGAGGATGGGGACCTTTATCATTTTGTTCCCTGAGATAGCTTGCTCTTATGTCTAAAACAGTGACTGGTACCTAGTTTGTGCCCAGTGTTTGTTGAATGACTGAATGTGGGAATGTTAGCTGAGTTGATCTGTATCTATGGATGAGGGGTCAGGAGCCATGGCTGGTTTCCCATGGTGGGCACTTTTGGATTTGCAGCATTGTCATTTGATAAACCCTCCTGCCTCCATAGGTGACTTGGCTATTCTCCGGGCCATTGGGAGCCAAATACGAGACCAACTGGCCCTGTCCTGGGTCCCACCTCTCCTTCGCACACCCAAGTTGCAGCACCTCCAGGTCGGATGCCTGATTCCTGTCTGACTATGGTCGTCCCTGCCTTGCCTGCCTTATGCCGTCCAATTGCTTAGGTTGTTCGCCCCCTTCCACTGGTGACTTTGCTGTCCTTCTAGGGCTCAGCCTTCCAGCAGCCTTTCCATGCCAGCAGGCTGGTCATGCCTGAGTTGAGCTCCGGAGGAGGTGAGCCTGCACTGTGGGGAGGCCCAGGGAGGAGGGTAGAAGTGCCCTGTGAGAGGCCTGGCTGACTTATTCCTGCCTCCAGAGCCTCGGGAGTTCCAGGCGAGTCCCCTGCTGCTACCAGTCCCCATGCAGGTGCCGGGGCCTGCTGGGAGAGCGGCCTCACTCCTTGAAAGCCATGCCATGCAGCTGTGCCAGCATGCTGGCCGGGACTGTCCGGGGGACGAGGACTGGCTCCGCAGGGCACCCCGCCTTCCCACCCAGGTACAGCCTGATGCTGGGCTCCCTGCTGCCCAGGCTCCTGCTCCTGGTGTCAGTGACTGTGTCCCCGCTTGGCCCTCTGCCCCTCCTCTCCCCACTCAATCCTCCTCTCATTGCTTCCTCTCCGTGTACATCTACCCAGCCCCACCTGAAAGGACACAGGAGTCAGGGAGACTGTGAACTGGGGACAAGTCAGTATCCCTTCTCAAGGCCTCACCCCCTGTTCTGAAAAATGGGGCAGTGACAGGGTTTTGCATCCCTGACACTTGGAACAGTCACGGTTGTTTACCTTCCTCCCTGTCTTTCCCACCTTCTTCCTGTCCCTGAGCCTCTCACCCTCTCTGTCTCCGCACTTGTCACAGTACTTACTAGTTCTGTCTCTAGGTTCTGTCACTGTCTTTCTCACTCTTTGGCATTGCTGTCCCTTCCTCAGCCTGTTTCCTCACTTCTATGCTGTTTCTGTCTCTCCCTCTGTCCACCTCTGTGTCTGTCCCTTCTTGCCCTTTGTCTACCTGTTTATTTCTTCCTCCCCTCTGTCCACTTTATCTGTCCCCTTATCATGTGTTCACCTCTTTTATTTATCCCTTATTCCTGTGTCTACCTATTTATCTGATCTGTCCCCTCTTCCCATCTTTCTTTCTGCCTACCTCTATGTCTGTCCCCTTCCCCCTCTGTTCACCTCTGTGACTGTCTCCTTTTATCTGTTCCCACCTCCCTGGCTGCCATTTTTTTTTTTTATTTTGTCTTTTTGAGACAGGGTTTCGCTATGCAGTTCAGGCTGGTCTTGAACTTACTTTGTAGCCCAGGCTGGCCTCGAACTCGCAGGGATCCTCCTGTCTCAGCCTCCCGAGTGCTGGGATTACAGGCATGTACCACCACGCCCAGCTTGGGACACTTAATTTTTAATGTAACCACAATACCATTTTTACACCTGACAAAATTAACAGTGATCTCTTTGTGCCATCTGATACTGAGTTTATAATCAAATTTCCCCAGTTGTCTTGAAACTGTCTCTGTTCTTATCTCTCTACCTTTCTCTCTCTGACTCTGTCCCCTTCTTTGGCTGGCACCTTTGATTCTCTGTTCTGTCCTACACATCCTTTCTGTGTCCCTCTGATTTGGGAACTCCAGACTTCTCTCTCCCTCCATCCTTCTCCAGGTTGGGAGAAAGTAGGTGGAGAGCAGTGTGGCTGTGAGGAAGAGGTGCCCTCCTGTCCTTGGGCAGCACCCAGGCTGGTGGGGCAGGGAAGTGGGATGGAGCAGGCCTCGGTGGACTGGAGGGTGTGTGGGACTTGTCAGGTGGCTCCTGGATGAGGCAGGTCCTTGGGGTCAGCAGGCATCCACACCCTCCCATTTTCCTGCCTGCTCTTTCTAGGAGGATCCCCGGGCTGCACGGCAGCGGCTACAGAAGCAGCTGGCTGAGCATTTGCGCCAGAGCTGGAGTCCAGCAGGGGCTTCCACACAAGCCCGAGACCTGGGAGAGCTGCTGCAGGCCTGGGGTGCCGGGGCCAGGACCAGTGCCCCCAAGGGCTCCCGCTTCACACATTCAGAGAAGTTCACCTTCCATCTGGTGGGTGGGCCTGAGTGGACATGGGGGCACTGATGGGGTGTGGCAGGCTCGAGGGCTGCTTTATGTATAAATGCCACTTTTTTCCACGAGGTTCCTGTGTGCCTGCTGGGTAGACCCACTATCCACTGGGGAGGGTGTCCAGAGGATTTCTTTAGCTCAGCGATGGTGAACCTTTTAGAGCTTTCAATGATAACTAACAGCCTGCTGTGGCATGCATGCCATAGGTTTGCCACCACTGCCTAGCTTCTTGGGACTTCAGTGGAGACAGGGCAGATTGTGGGAATGATGTGAGGGGGCAGGGGTGTTCTTGGTACAAACCCCACCTTTCCTAATTTTCCCCTGGGTATAGCTTCTCTCTTTGGCTTCCCAATGGCAGCCTGTCTTTCTCATGGGCATTTGGGGCAGCTATGTCAGGCTGAGGGAGGGTTCTCTGGGAGCAAACACTCTGGTCTGATGTTGCAGACCGTGCCTCTACCCTCCTGTAGTCACAGCTTGACAGCTGTGAGCATCTGAGTGGGTGTGGATACAGCACTGGGGGGGTGCTCTGGGGTGCTGAAGCTGGGCCATGACAGACAGGCCTTCCCTGACAGCTAGGATGCCCCTTCTCACGCCCCTAGGAGCCCCAGGCCCAGACAGCTGAAGTGACAGATGTGCCGGCCACCTCTCGGCATCCTGAACAGGTGAGCAGAGCAGTGGAGGGGACAGCCCTGGGCCCTTGCCTGTCTGCTGGGCCTGACACCACCCCAACTGGCCTGTGCCTCCCAGGACATGCGTGCAGCTCAGGAACAGGAGCTCGAGTCCCTTCGGGAGCAGCTGGAGGGTGTGAACCACAGCATGGAGGAGGTTGAAGCTGACATGAAGACGCTGGGAATCAGCCTTGTGCAGGTGAGAGGCTGGATCAGAAATAGGGCCTTAAGCAGGGTGAGAGGCCAGCAGATATCAGCAGGCTTTGTGTGTGGGTGATGAGGACCTCTGGAGCTCTTGGGGGTTCAGGAGAATTGGTGGGGGTAAAAGGGGATGTGAGGTTGGGGGCTGTGGGCATCAGCCAGGCCTTGTTGGTGGCTGTGAAGGTCTGTGGGCATTGGTAGGGGAAGAGGAGGTCTCTGTGGGCAGGTGCTGGTCAGCTCCTCAGGGCTCCTGGGCATCAGCGCGCTGCTGGAGGGTGAGAGGGGCCTGGAGTGGCCTGAGGGCTGTGTTGTCATTTGTGAGGTCTTGGGCTGGGCCAGGGCTGCTTGGGCTTACTGGGGCCGGGGGCTGGGGTGTGTGACAGGTGGAGACTGAGTGTCGGCAGAGTGAGCTGAGCACTGCAGAGCGGGAACAGGCCCTGCGTCTGAAGAGCCGTGCAGTGGAGCTGTTGCCTGATGGGGCTGCCAACCTTGCCAAGCTGCAGGTGGGCTGGGGATGAGGCTGTGGCTGGGCCACAGGGGCAGAGTTGGATGGGCCCAGCTTGTGTGACATGTCCCCCTCTCCCCCACCAGCTTGTGGTGGAGAGCAGTGCCCAGCGGGTCATCCACCTGGCGGGTCAGTGGGAAAAGCACCGGGTCCCGCTTCTTGCTGAGTACCGCCACCTCCGGAGGCTTCAGGACTGCAGGGAGGTAGGTGATGGGGTCCTGGGCTGTGGATGGAGTAGGTCTGGCACCTCCTTAGGGGACAGTCTGAGTTCTGCTCACTGCCCTCTGACCATGGGCTCCTGGCAGCTGGAATCTTCCCGACGGCTGGCAGAAATCCAGGAGCTGCACCAGAGTGTTCGGGCAGCTGCTGAAGAGGCCCGCAGGAAGGAGGAGGTCTACAAGCAGCTGGTAAGGCCCATGTGGGTCCCCGGGTGGCCAGCTGGGTGGGTGGGGGTGCTGGTCCTAGGGGAGTGCTCACTATGTCCCCCTTGCCTAGGTGTCAGAGCTGGAGACTCTGCCAAGGGACGTGTCCCGGCTGGCCTACACCCAGCGCATCCTGGAGATTGTGGGCAACATCCGGAAGCAGAAGGAAGAGATCACTAAGGTGCGCCACGCCCTGGCAGGCAGGTCCTATGGGCAGACAGGTGCGGGGTAGTCACATGAAGTCTTTATGACTTCTGATAGGTACAGCTTTCCAGCCACACCCTGACATGGAACAGTCACACACAATCCACTCAGTCACCCCTGATGCAGTGACACATGTCCTGAGTGCATGTGCATGAGTACCCTTACCAGGCCAGTCACCCTGCCCCAGACTCGGGCTCATAGCCTCACTGGTGTTTGCCAGATCTTGTCTGACACAAAGGAGCTTCAGAAGGAGATCAACTCCCTCTCTGGGAAGCTGGACCGGACGTTTGCAGTGACCGATGAGCTTGTGTTCAAGGTACGGGACAGGCCAGCCCATGTGTAGGTTGGGGTGGGGCTGGCCCCAGCAGGGCCCAAGTCCTTTGTGAGCCCTGAGAACACACTGATGTTGGGGCCTGGCTCTGCTCTGAGTGGGTGGGAGAAGGTGGCCCTGTGGTGGCGTGGAGGTGGTAGGGGAGGGGGGCATTCTGCCGCTATCTTTAAGATTCCCTCTGCCTGGTCAGGATGCCAAGAAGGATGATGCTGTTCGGAAGGCCTACAAGTATCTAGCTGCCCTGCATGAGGTGAGGAGGGCAGCGTGCCTGGGGACTGGGTGGGAGGGGCTGGCTTGGGTACAAGCCTTTTGCTTCTGCTGTCCCCAGAACTGCAGCCAGCTCATCCAGACCATTGAGGACACAGGCACTATAATGCGGGAGGTTCGAGACCTTGAGGAGCAGGTGAGACTTGGGGGTAAAAGGGGGGCAAGCCAGGGGACAGCTCTTGCTTTATGCTGAGTGGCTATGGGACAGGACATAGTCTATGGCTAGAGGCTTAGCCCTGGCCCTTAGGGTCTCTTAGTGTCTGTGCCTGGGACTTGGGATGGGTCAGTGGTCTAACCCAAGCCCAGGCTTCTGCCTTGAGGGTCCTCATGCCTGTTTTTTTTGGTACCAGGAATTGAACTCAGGACCTCGTGCTTGCCAGGCAGGTGCTGTGCCACTGAGCTATATCCCCGGCCCTCATGCCTGCCTCTTAAGAGCTGTGGGTGCCTTAGGTGGAGGGAACAACACGTGCCAAGGCCTGGCAGTGGAAGGAGCAGGCTTGTTGCAGGGTGGGAGGGGCCCAGGTGGCTGCCATGGAAGGGGTGCTGAGCAGCAGCTGGGCAGGGGCCCTGCATGTGCTGAGGAAATATGCATCACGTTGCCTAGATCGAGACGGAGATGAGCAAGAAGACCCTCAGCAACCTGGAGAAGATCTGTGAGGACTACAGAGCCCTCCGCCAGGAGAATGCTGGCCTCTTGGGCCGGGTTCGGGAGGCCTGAGGAGTCCCTGGTGGAGGCCCCCTGCCATAGGCAGGGATTTAGGGTAATGGAGACAGCGCTTGTGCTAGCTGTTCTGTTGGCCATCCAGTTCCTCCCACTGAGGCCTTAGACCCAGATGCCTCCCCACCTGACCCCAAGCCCAATCGGGGGTGATAGCCCAGTGTGTAGAAGTGGCTGCAGTTTATTGGAGAGGGCACTGGGGGCTGGGGACCTTGGATCCCAAATAAAGGAGGGGTTCTTCTGCAGTCTAGCTGAGGCATGGATCAGGGCTCAGGGGAGGGAGCAGGTGGCTGGCAAGTGAGACAGCCAGCACCTTTTGGCGAGTCAGTGTGTCTTCATGGGACTTAGGAGACACACTGGGAAGCTGAGTGTGCATGTGTGTGCATGTGTGCGAGATACGCAGACAAGTCCTAACAGGCTGTGTCTGTGACTGAGCACGTGTTGGGAGTTGCACGAGACCCTATGTGACCAGTTAAATGTCTGTGTGGCTTCCTGTAACCAGTGATCCTGAGGGTACTGATGCTGCATCTGCAGGGGCCTGGGCACACCTCTGCGTGACCTCACATCCGTGGGCCCAGAGGCTGGCTGTGGCTTCGTGCTCTTGGGTGTGTGAGTTGACAGGATTGTGCTCGCAGGTGACTGTTCATGTGACTACATAGCATTGAGGATATGTGAGTATACCAAGGCAAGTTCTTTGTCTTAGGGTTTGTGTGTGTCTAGGGGACAGGATTGTGACTGTGTGTATGTGTGTGTCTTTTCCACTCTGAGGTCATCTGTGAGGGTGGCTGAGGCAGCTGTGTGTGTGGCTGGTTGTGAGAGGCCATACTGGGGGGCTGTGGTGGAGGTGGGGGATGGGCTGGGACTGGAGACCCTCCAAACAGCCTTGGGGCAGAAGATAAGATCCAGGAGGGCAGCTAAGCTGGGGAGCAGGGGCTGTGGCAGGCGAGAAAGTGGAAGTGGATACCTCATTTCTCAGTCCCTGTGGACATATCCAGGGCCTGTCAGCCCTGCCCCCACCACTTGTGCCCCCAATTTTGACCCTTTCCATCCTTCTTCCTTTCCTTGGCTTTGAGGTCAGGGGCCTGGCGTAGGGTAGGAGCACCTGCTGGGCCGCTGGCTCCTTTTCTTGCGGAACTCAAACTCATCCACGGTCCACACGGCCCCCTTCTCGCTCTCCACCCGCACGAAACACTTGTGCAGGCTCAGGTTGTGGCGGATGGCATTCTGTGGAAGGAGGACCAGCTGGGCCAGGGCAGGGGTAGGCAAAATCCGCTGAGCCCAGCAGCCCCCACCAGCACCAACCTCCTGCCCACCTTCTCCGTCTTGGAGCCCAGCCCCAGTTCTTTCTGCTCCTGAGCTGTACTGGCACTTGAGGCCATCCCAGCCACTGCCACCTCCAGAGCTACTCACCTTCCAGGTGGCAGGGTGGTTTCTGAAATAGGCAAACATGCGTGTGAACCAGCGGTAGATTTCATTGAGTGTCCGCTGCTTCTCAGGAGCCTCCAGGATGGCCTACAGCAGTGATGCCGAACCTTGTAGAATTTTTTTTTTCTTTTTTTTTTTTTTTTTTTGAGACAGGATCTCACTATGTAGTTCAGGCTGGCCTTGAACTCACTATGGAGCCAAAGCTGGCCTTGAACTCAAAGCAGTCCTCCTGCCTTAGCCTTCTGAGTGTTGGGAGTACAGGTGTGTGCTACCACACCCAGCTTATAGTTTTCAATGCTACAAACAGCCTGCTGCAGCACGTGTGCCATAGGTTTGCCACCACTGGCTTAGAGGCTGTGGCAGGGTAAGAAGAGTGTCACCTCAAAGTCAGGGCTGAGAGGGGCAGTGGTGTATCCTGAGCTGTCTGATTTGGGGGTGGAATTGGGGTAGGGTGAATAATTGGGGACAGGGTTAGATGCAGGTTGAGGCGTGGGGTCGGGTGGGATTAGAAGTAGGGTGAACATCTGCAAAGCGGTGAGTTTAGGCTCAGAATTTGGCTCACACTGGCCGGGCTAGTGGTTTAGGTTTGGGTTCTGGAAAGGTCTGGGGTGAAGCCAGCAGGAGGGATCACATTTGAAGCATGGCTTGGGGCTCCTCAGGGCTTTGTTAATGGAGGAGCCCACAATGAGGGCGCTCAGAGGGAGGCAGGAGTTTGAGAGGTAGGCTCGTTGGTTCTTTCTCCTCCTCCTCGAGCTGGAGCTGCCCTACTTACCCAGCGGATGAGGGTGGCATAGGTGAAAGGGGGCCGCATGTTGTGGAACTTGAAGTAGTCCATGTTGTGGAAGAACTCTGGCAGCGAGTGGGGACAAATCAGGTCCTGCCCAGGACCTCACT
This sequence comes from Erethizon dorsatum, assembly GCA_028451465.1. Lineage (NCBI taxonomy): Eukaryota > Metazoa > Chordata > Mammalia > Rodentia > Erethizontidae > Erethizon > Erethizon dorsatum. The sequence continues at coordinate 41,062,058 of CM051842.1, forward strand.
CCCTGTCCCACCCTCCCCTACAACGCAAATCCACATGCCTGAAATCCCACCACCAACACCCGGGTCTGCAGTCACACACTGGTACTGTTTGCTGAGCACTCAAGTTGTGTCAGTTCCTCTTTGTATCACCCCTGCCAAAGTGGTTCTCCCCGAATTGAAGAGAAGTGAAGTCACTTATACAGCAAAGGCATGTGAGTGGCAAACTGGCAGGGCCCGGATGACATTCAGGGGCTCTGATCCCTGTTAGACTCACAGCCCAAGCCTGGTGGACAGCAGGGGACTGGTGAGCTTGGGTGACTCCATCCCAATTTTCCTTGGTGTGGGGGTGAGGAAGGAAGGGTCCTTAGGAATGACTTAGCTAGGTTCCCCCCTCTGCTGATGCCTATGTAGAATATCAGAAGCCCAAAGCAGGGGAGGCATGGCTTCAGTCCCCAAGGGAGACAGGGCTAGGGCTAGACATTTGTGGCCATAATAGGAGACTGTTGGGTTATGGAAATCTAGAGAGGAAGCTTTTACAAGCAGGTGGATTTTCCTGAAGTCTGGGTAGTGGGCGGGGAGCAATACAGAGCTCCTTTGCAAACCCCACCCCCAGTATCAGTTGAGATTAGGAGCTTGAGATCAGCTGGTATGGCATGGACCATGCTCACCTGAGAAGGTGCCATTTCCATGGCTGCCCCAGAGATGCCTCCGCACAGCAAATAGGCTATCGGAGGCCTCTTGGGGGTTGGGCCACCCTGGGACACCGCTGCTCTGGGTGCCAGCAGCTACAATGCAGCAGGACCCCTTGTCGGATGATGCCTGGGGAAGGCAGGAGGGGCTGGTAATCCAAAGGCTTAAGCTTGTCACTTTATTTTTATATCAGTGTTTTCACTTATATTTAAAGAAACTAGGTCTTGTTATGCTGCCCAGGCTGCCTTGAACTCATGGGCTCAAGCAGTCCTCCTGCCTCAGCTGGGACTACAGGTGGTATGTGCCTGCACCTGGCTGAATCAGTGTTTTTTTTTTTTTTTTTTTTCCCTTTATGTGGGTACCGGGAGTTGAACTCAGGACCTTGTGCTTGCAAGGCAGGTGCTTATGCCACTGAGCTATCTCACTGGCCCTAAATCCGTGTTTTTAAGAGCAAGGGCACCTTCCCCTTAATTCTAGCCTGATGTGGAATCAATCCCATTAAGCAGCATAAGCTGTATTTGTTAAGAATACAGGCATGGGCACCATGCGTAGCCGCAGATGCTGCAGCCATGAGCTGGTGCTGAATAGGGCTCCTCTAGCACACAACTATGACTTTGGGAGAGTCAACTAAACCCTCCTGGCCTCAGTTTTCATCTGTGAATTGGGGATGATAGTGGTAGCTACCTTATAGCAGCCTCATGATGTTTGAGTAAGTTAACACTAGCAGAATGCTCTGAGACAGTGCCTGGCACCTGGAGCAGGCTTCATGAGCATGAGACCTGTGCAATCATAAAGGACCCTACACTTTGGTACTCTGAGGTTGCAATCCTGAAATCTGGACACAGGGCCTTGCATTTTCATTTTGCAGTGGGCCCTGCAAGTTATGAAGCTAGTGCTGTGGAGGTATACAGCCTGCCTTCCTAGGTATTAAGCTATGCGCTGTGGCTATGAAAATTCAGGAGCATGATATTTCAGGATTGTAGAGTCGGAAGTTTGTAAGTAGAGGGGAGAGATTTTCAGGCCTGGCATGTATGGAGCTGGTGGGGGGGTGCTATATAGCCCAGGGCCTGTGTGTGCCGTACCTCCTCCCCTGCCCCCCAGCAGTCTAGATCTGTTCCCAAAGGTCCAAGGTGGCTCACCGCTGTTGGAGTCTTGGTCAGTGCCATTTTCCCTGCCAGGTGGGTCTGCATAGCATTCAGTTTCTCCTTTTCCAGGACCAGCTGTGGGGATGGGCACAAAAGTGAGGCTTTGAACTGGCTTTTCTCTGCCACACCTTGCCCAGGCTGTGGCCGTCCATGGGAGCACCCTTCATTCTGCCTCCCAGTATGCAGCCCTCGTTGAAGGTGAGCTGGTCCCTGGCACAGTAGGCATGAGGCTTGCCCAGCACACCCTGCCCCACCTGCCCCCTGCAGGCATTACCTGCTGCTCCAGAGACTGCACCACCTCTCGCTGGAGAAGACACTGTGCCCTGCCCTTCTCATCCGGGAGGTGGTCCACCTGGCAGTGCCTGGGTAGGAGAAGATTCTATGCAGCTGGCCATGGCAGGCTGGCTTCCTGGCTCAGTGTTCTGGTTGGGGATGGCCCAGACTCTCTGGGAGGTCTCTCCTTAGTCTCATCTCTTCCCCTGTGTTCCTCAGTCTCCCCTTCACACTTGTCCCTCTTCCCACACACGCTCCCTCAGCATCTACTGCGGCCAGGCCTGAGCTCACCCCTTGAGCCTGGCCGGGTGTTGGAGATGATGTCGGAGGGGTGGTGGGTGGAGAGTAAGCCAGACTGGTGAGAGCAGAAATGGCATTCTAGATGCAGGAGAAAGCTTGTGCAAAGGCCTGGCCGTGCAGAGGGCAGGGCATGCTGAATTGCTAACAGTATGGTTAGAGAAATAGAGAAGCGCTCTCTCTCTCTCTCTCTCTCTCTCTCTCTCTCTCTCTCTCTCTCTCTCTCTGTGTGTGTGTGTGTGTGTGGGTGTGTGGTCAAGTGAGGCCGAGGAGAGGCAGCAACAGCCATCTAAAGGAGCTGGAGTTTGGGGATCAATAACATGGTGTATTGGCATGAGGGGTAGCAGGGCAAAGGAGTTAGGAGTGTACATTCTGAAGCCTAGCTGCCTAGGTTCAAATCCCATCTGTATAACTTAGGAACTTGATGAAGACACTTACCTTCTTTGGTCTCAGTTCCCTTATATGTAAAATGGAAGTAAATATCAGTATACACCATTATTATTGTGCTCTGTTATACACACGAGGAAACTGAGGCCCAGAAGAGCTGAGTAACTTGGCCAAGGTCACACAGCTGGAGTGTGATGAAGCTGGGATTGAACCCTGAGGCTCAGCCTTTACCTCTTCTTATCGGGAGGAGGCCTGAGTTGAGATCTGCAGTACAGATCTCTGCCTACAAAACAGGACCCCCTTGGAGTACGGTGGGCCCCGGCCACTCACTTGAGGAAGTCCTCTGGCTCCTTGAAGACCTTCTCACATCCAGGCCACTTGCAGACACCATTTGCCAGCAGAGGAAAGGAGCCCTGGGGCATGGCTGAAAGGGTGCTGGGGAACAGAGAGTGTCAGGGGGAGGGATAGGAGGGCGAGAGGGTCCTTTCCAGGCCTGCCTACTCACCTTTCCTTCCTGGGCGCACTGGGGCTTGGGAAGGTGCAGAGCAGCGCTGGCTCCCTGGACACCCACTCCAGGCTGGCCACGTTGATTCCTGCATGCAGGGACAGGATATGTTCTACAGCTCGGCCCATAAGGTCTCTTCTCCCTCCTGAGCCTTGACATCCTGACTCCCAGGGAATTCTGTTGTTGCCACCGTCCAAAACTTCTGGCAGAGCAGCTCAAAGACAGATGCTGTCAAGTGCTGACATTTTGACTAACTGCAAAGATCTGTGGTTCTGTGCTTTTGACGTTCTGTCTTTAAGGTTCTGAACTTGACATTTTTGGGAGGCTGGAGTTTCCATGACTGAGACCTGAGTCCTCAAACCTCCAAAGGGCTGCAGTTCATAACAGTCTAACTGCACATGTTCAAGGACTTGGGGACTCTTGGGGTTCTGTGATGCCATGGGGCATGGGCTGAGGTGTTACCAGGTGGTAGGCCAGGTCGGGCCTTGAAGGAAAACACCCCAGTGGCAGCGCTGGGTGGTGGGAGGCTGATCATGGCTGGGCTGTCCAGTGGGCGCACCTGTAGCACAGAGGTCCGGGTATGGGCATCCACTGTGGAGAGCTGCAGACACGCATGGGTCATGGCTCAGCCTGGCTAGGGGCCACTTCCCCTCAGTTCTCCCACCTGCCCCCTCCTCCCAGCCCATTCAGCGTTCGTACCTGGTGCATAAAGTGTGGCTTGTCCTGCAGAAGTGCCTGCAGGTGGGGTGAGGAGCCCAGCCGTGCCCCGGAGGGTGCCACCATGACTAGGGGCACTGTGGGCAGCTGGAGGGAGAAGGCAGGCATGTGAGATGCCATCCTTATCCTATGGTCTTGTGTCTCACTCATGTACTCCTCACCTCAGCCCACCACGGGAGGTAGTATGATCATCTCCATTTTACACGAGTGGAAACTGAGGCTAATGGAGACTGAATGGCTTTTTCAAGATCACAGAGCTCATAATTGGCAGAACTGACTTCAACCTTGTCACCTCACCTCCTAGGGCCCCAGCTATCTCCTGTCCCATGGGGATGAGGACACATGGCTGTGCCCATGGAACTATGATAAGGTCTCCTTCTCTCCTGAGACAAGAATCGGGAGATCGGGGAAAGACTCAAATCTCTGAGGCCTGGAAAGTGGGGACTTTCTTGGCCCTGTAACATCTGCATAAGTCACAGACTTGCCTGGGACCCAGAAACCACTTCCTGTGCCCCAGCAGGTCCCCCCTCCCACCCTGTGCCACAGTAAAGGTCGACACCTGTAGACCCAGGTACCCCACCCTGCCTGCCCCGTTCTGGGCCCTGAGCCTCACCTGAAGCTGTGATGGTGGTAGGGGGTTCAAAGAGGAGGAGGAGGCATGAGTCCCACTGCGGAGGTCCCGGCCCTGGAAGGTTCCTCCTGGGCTCCTGGGTCCCAGCAAGTCTGAGGCCTTAGGTGTAGCCTTCCAGCTGGGTGAGGCTCCTGGGGATGGGCCGAGGGGCAAGGAAGGGGCCAACAGCTTGGCTGGCCTGGGGTTGGGCATTGGGTGCTTGTCCAAGGGCAGGCTATAGGGACACAGGGAGAAGGAGTTATGCATGTGCTATGGGTGCTGTGAGCTATTCTACCATCTGAGGCACATGGACAGTCTCTCTGGTGAGCAGGTGTCGGTCAGGGCAAGTCCTGGAGGGTCCCATGACTGCACCCCATCTCTGGTCATACACACATATACACAGTGGTGTCAGGAACACAGGCAGGTGTGTACCCATGTGCCCCACAGGCATGGGCTCAGCATCCAGCTTGCCTACATGTGTCAGCACAGCCCTGCTGTGTATGTGTACTCCACCATGGCCATGGGCAACTGATTTGTGGTGCTTCTGCCAGGGTAGGTACCATTCTGTCTCCCCACTATCTGAGGCCAGTCTTAAGCCTCAGCCTTCCAGTACCCCCTGTACCCTGCATGGGCCACACAGTCTTTGTTGATTTTGCTGGAGCTGGTCTTCAGCTCTCCAAGGGGTTTTGTTATTTTACCCCATTGGCTTGGGGCATGGACTCAAAAGATTCATCTGGCTGCTGTGAGGGGTACAAGCTCTAGGGAGGTGGCTGCAGTACTAGTGAGCAGGCTACTGCAATAGTCCAAGCAAGTGATAACAGCACCATCTGGGATAGTGGCAGGAGAGCTAGAGAGAAGTGCTGGATTTTGAGTCTATTTTGAAGGTGACATTAGAAGTTGTTGGCATCTTGGATGCAGGTGAGAGGGAGACCAAGGTGACTTCTGGGGTTTAGCTTGAGCAGCTAGAACAGAGCTGACAATACCAGAGATGGGGGATAGGAGGAGCAGGGTTGAGAGTCATAATCTGGTGTGGATGGATATAAAGAGTCTGGAATTAGACACATTGATGGTCATGCCGAGTGGGCAACTGAATAAAGGAATGTGGAGCTCGGGGCAAGGGCAGGGAATGATTAGCTCTGTATTCCTGTCCTGCACAGAGCTGGCATGGCAAATGCTAGAGGGACAGGCTAGAGAAACGAGGGACAGGCTTTCTTGAGCCAGGGCCTGTGAGACCTCAATTTGGCTCCCGTCTGTGGTCACCTCAGTCTCTGTTCTCCAAGCCTTCCTCCAAGCCTTGGCTCACACTGTTCATTGTGCCTGGAATGCCCACACCTCCTCCACCCCTCCTGCTTTTCCAGTGTTCTATTCCCGAAAGCCCTCATCATGGCTTCGGGCCCCTCTGCTCAGCCCTAGTACCTTATCCTCCCCAAAGTGCATGGGCTCAGTTTTTCAGGATCCTTTGATCCCAGTCAGCAAGCAAGCCAGAGCTGGAAGACTGCCCAGTCCAACCCCCGTGTTACTGAAGGAGACACCCAGGTGCAGAGTTCCCTGGTCCCATGGCAACTTGAGACCTCTCCTTCTTTCTCCAGGAAATGTGTGTGCCTGTGTGAATTTCAAGTTTCCTGCTCTGGTGTGTGTGCGCGCACGTGTGTGTGTATGTGTGTGACTCCCCATGCCACTACATGGCACAGCACTTGGGTTGGGCACACAGCTGCTGCTGAGAGCAGCCTGGAGAAGTACAGAGGGTGGGGGGGGCAGTTGTTCCTTTCCTTGCCATCACCTCATGGGGGTTGTCACAGCTATGGTGCTGAGGAAGATGGTTGTGACAAGCAGGTATTAAACTCTTGGGAGCTGGAGCATTAGTGTGAGAACCAGGAGTCTGGGTCCATGGAGGCTTAGAACAAGGGGCAGGGAGAACAATGCTGAGATGAGGGGGTGAGGGAATGGATGAGTGAAGGCAAGGATAAGGTGATGCTTCTACAAGCCAGAGAACAGCAAAGATGGCCAGCAAACCAGCAGAAGGTAGAAGAGAAACATGGAACAGAACAGATTCTCCCTCATAGCCCACAGAAACAACTAGCCCTGCTGACATTTTTTCTGGTACTGGGGATGGAACCCAGGGCCTTCATACGGAGCTACATCCCCAGCCCTTTTTTATTTTGAGACAAGGTCTCTCTATGTTGCTATTTTGCCCAGGCAAGGCTCAAAGTTGTCATCCTCCAGCCTCCGCCTCCCAGCCATGCTGAGATTTTGATTTTGGACTTTAAGCCTCTAGAACTTTGAGGGGATAAATTTTTGTTGTTTCTGCATCCACTACTCTCCAGTTTGTGATACTTTGTTATAGCAGCCTGAGCAAATAAATACCCATTTTGGTGAGTGAATGGATGTTTTCTACCACTTGGTCCTGGCCCACATAGCTGGTTCATGGTCACTTCTGAAGCTGCCTGGACTCTTGGCCAGAGTTTGTAAGAAATGCCCTCCCTAGGCATGTCTGAAATGGCCTGACTCAGGGAGGTATAGCTACATTCTCAGAAAGGGGACCTGGCTATGGTCTGTCTGGTGATGGAGGATCTGGGGGGCCGGGCTGGCCAGCCGGCTTCCTGCACTGTCTGTTGGGGCGTCCCTTTCTGACTAGGTTTCTCAGAAGCTGCATGGAGGATGTTTCTGGGACATAGATTATGTTTTCCTATCGGGGTCTGCATCTGTGCCCTGTTGTCACAGCCCCCAGCTTCCCCAGATATTTCCGCCATTGACGTCATGGCGGCCGGATGCGCTGGGCTTCATCGGCACTAAGGAGGAAGAGAAGGGGCAGGTACCCCACCCCGTGGGTTTCGTTCCGAGAACTGGCTGGCCCATCCTGCAGCCGCCTTGGCCCAGGTGGGGTGATGTGGGTGTTGGCGGATGTGGTGGGTGACGTCCATCTGGCCACTATGGTGAGTCCCAGGTTTTGTAGACCTGGCCTTTTTTGGGCTGCTGATAGACTCCAGATTGGAAATTCAGGGAGGGCCAGGCAGGCCCCATTGATACTGGGACTCCTGGGGTCTTGAAACAGTACAACCTCAGACCTCAGAATTGTAAGAGGTAATTTCTTAGATTAAAAGGATCCTAAATCTCAAAACTACCAACTTTGTGGGGTCAATGGATTCAACATCTCCGTATGTGTAAACCAATGTCCCTGGTATCCAAACAAATTGGAACTACCTGAAGGACAGAAAGCTTACTCTTCGTAGGCCTCCTGCCCAGTAGGCCCAGAATGGCAGCAGGCATTCCCTCAGCCTCCCTCCTGAGTTCTGTGAAGGCAGAAGGTCAGAAGGGCCCCTTCTTTCCCTAAGCCTGAGGCCAGCCTCTGCCACCAACTGGCTTTAATGCTCCCAAATTAAGCTCATGTGTACACTAAGACAGGAGTAGTTCCTAAATTCAGGCATACGAAACACTTAGCAAAATCAATGATGGGTAAACAGACACTTACATGGACCCAGTCATCCTCCCTGTCTGTTCTGGGACAGTGTTCCCCAACTCACAGTACTCTGCCAGAGATGGGGATGGACGGAGGAGGTTGGAGGTTGAAGCTGGCAGGCCTTTGGCCTGGGCCTCATGAAAGGAGCTTACCACCAGGCTCTCTGGAGGGGCCCTAGCACAGGGGTTCCCAAGGAACCAGTGTCAGCTCTGGGGACATGCAGAATGACTGACATCCTTCCATCATTACCATCCTCTGGCCAACTGACACTCTTGAACCATGGGGCCCATGGTCCCACCCACATTAGCTCTTCTGAGGCTAGGCCCCATGCCGTGATCATGGATCATCCTACCCAAGTCAGGGTCCAACAAGTGAGAAGGCAGAAGGGGGAATGGCAGCTCAGATTCCTCTTAACCCCCTTTATGGGTGCAGAGCAGTAAACTGAGGCTCACAGTGGGAGGGAAAGAGGCAGAGCCAAGGACCCACTGAGAGTCCTAAGACCTGAGCCTGGGTCTCAACTCTGCCCCTGCACCTCTGTGGGGCCTGAAGAGGGACCCTCCCACCCATCTCTGGGCCTCAGTTTTCCCTTCTGCACTAGAGAGGGCAGAGGAAGGACAAGGCCCTTCTGCTCTGTGTCTCATTAGGGATCTGCAGGGCTTTCAGTTGACAATTCCTGCTCTATCCATGGGGACACAGAGAGAAACGCAAAGAAAGACAGACAGAGACACAGACACAGAGGCAGAGGGAGAAACAGACATGGGGGAACAGGGATGCAGAGAACAAGAGATTCAGAGAAAGGGAGAGAGACACGAGGTGAGACATAGACACAGAGTGAGAGACAAAGACAGAGATAGTGGGAGACACTGAGAGGAAATAGAGTGACATTGAGAGAAACAGAGTAATACAGAGAGACGGAGACAGAGAGGACTGCCCCATAAGGAACAGTCACTGCCTTCTGGCTAGTGGACTGATGTTGCCTAAAATAATTTTAGGATAGGGAAGGGCAAAGTGCTGGGATGCCCATAGCTGGGTGTTGAATTGTTCTGCAAACACCAATCAACACAACAATGGGGCTGTGATACAAAGACAGATACTGAAGATCAGACTGAGTAAAAAGCTTGGACAGAGACCTGTGCATAGAGGGAACAGAGTTTGTGATGAATTGTAGCATTTCAACATGGAGGATGTTGGAGAAAAGATTAACAAATGTTTCTGAATAATCAGGGGGAAATAATTGACTGAGTGAAAAATCAGTCCATTTTCCCACCAACCCCTCTCTGTCCTGTTTGAAATGGACTATTATTATATACTCTAGAATAAACTCCAGATCCATCACAGAGATACACTTTAATGTCTAATGTACATCTTGGGTTTATTGTGTGTCAGTCCTTGTGCTAAGCACTTACCATGATTAATAGATGTAATCCTCACAAAGACCCTTTGAGATAGGTACTATTATAATCAATACAGTACATATGAGGAAATGGAGGCACAGAGAGATTAAGTGCCTGGCTAAAAATCACACAGATGATTTGGGGTGAGGCTGGTTTTGTCCCAGACAGTCTGGCTCCAATACCCACACTCTTAACCTCTACATTAAATGGAAAAAATGAAGCCATAAAGGAGACCAGAAGCCAACACAGGGTGAACATTTATGTCATTTTCAAGTGGGAAAAGACTTTCTAAGCACAAAACCAGAGGCAGAAACCACACAAGAAAAGACCAACCTATTTGACTATATAAAAACAGCCTAAGCATCACAACACCATAAACAAATAGAAAACGCAAATGATGAATTGGGGGGAAACATTTGCTATATACATATGACTGAAAAAAGGTTAATATTCTTTCCAAATAAAGATCCATGGCCAAGTAATAAGAAAAAAGTTGAACTCCCTACTAGGACTAAGGACTTGACTAGCCCCTACGCCCTAAAAAAAGCACAAATGGCTAAGACAGTAAAAGTAATCAAAGAATGCAAATTTCAACAATGTGGTAAGTTTTTTCTTGCCTGTTATATTGGGAAAGGACTAAAATATGATAATATCAACCCAGGATTAGCTCGAATAAAGGGAGTATAAAACAGGAAAACCTTCAGGAAGAACCATTTGTAGAGATGGTCAGAAACCATAAAAATGTACATTCCTTTTCCCCTAGCAACTTCATTTTCAGGAATCCAAGGACTCAGCCATGTTTATGGGGAAAATTAGACAACCTGAATGTCCAATAATCAGTACTTGGTCCAATCATAATTCCTGCTGATGTGAGAATAGTCATGACAGCCATGAAAGACCATGTATTCAAACAATTTTTAGTGGGCTACAAAATGCTATTAATTTAATAAAGCAGGAACAAACCAATATATAGCATAGTTCTAATTTGCTCGAGTGATTTTTTTTAACTTAAAGAATACTAATAGCTAACACTTAGTGCTTACTGTGTACCAAGTACTATTTTAAGCCTGCAGAGATCAGCTCATCCCAGCCCTGAATGGCCTACTCTCTTCCTGACACATACTGTGGTCACATGCACGCAGTCTGGGGGTAGGACCACAGCACACAGCTGAACTATGGTTGACTACGGCATGAAGTGCCCCCCATGAGTTTCTCATGTGATGCAAGCACAAGTTCAGTTAGATGCTCAGCCTGACCTGACAACTCACGATCCTCCTGCTACTGGGACAGAAAGAACTGCCGCCTATTTTTGTAAAATGGAAATGGGCTCAGAGACACTCAAGTCACTATTAAGCACCAGCTGTGTATAAAACTCTGTGCTGGATGCTGGGTGGGAAGGTAGGCGATGGAAGGTAAGAGAGGTGTGGAGCTGGTGGGAGAGAGACGGAGAGAAGGCAATAATAGATGGAGTGTGGCCAAGATGGAGGAGACAGAGACAAGGGGGACTATCAGAGCCTTGGGAAGACAGACGGACAGAATCTGAGTTCGAGAGAGGGATGTCAAAGGAAAGAGCCTTTGGGAGAGAAGGATGGGAGCCATCGAGACAGATGAGACACAGCTGAAATTTCCAGGAGTACCTGGACAGCATTTTAAGTTGTTCAAAACTCTGAAATCCATCAAGACTGGCAGTCGACATATTTCAAAAATCTTACCCATCTGTGTATCAGTTGATCAATTTATTGATCTTTGTCCTTGCCCAAGCATCAGTTAAGTACCTCACCTAGCTGGCATTTATTATGACTATTATTATTTTTAAAAAGATCTTACCTGGTTGGGCTCGCAGTGGCAGGACACGTCCATCTATACAGGAGCACCTCTGACCCCCCCAGTGCCTACCTCCCTGCCTTCTCCTCCACGGGGCTGCATCTGGCTGGACAGAGCAGGGACACTCACCTTGGTGAAGTGGATCAACAGAGTAGGATCAGCCTGACTTGTGGGAAACTGTCACATATCAAAAACAACTTTGCTTTTATACCGAGAAGAAAAACCACGGTGTGGAAGCCGCAGACCTCGCTCTTCTAATAATCCAATTTTTTTTTTTCGATGAGTGTGTGTGCTGATAATCACGGGGTGGGGGGGTTCTCATAGTTCTCTCTCTCTCTCTCTCTCGCTGTTTCTTCTCTTCTTGATTATGAGACTTAAACGGAAATTTTGAAATTTTGGGTTTTTTCTTTGCCCTTTACGAGTCATCTGAAAATATGATTTCTTCCCCTTACCACAGAGGTGAGAGGTATCAATGAGATAACAGAGCTCATGAGAAACCACAGTTTTTAAAACAAAAGTGTGTACAGTCAGAAAAAAAATAAAGGAGAAGAACTCAAATCACAGAGGCATCCCAAGGCAGGCAGAGACACCGTTCTGTGTGTGAGAGGATATTTGAGGGTCTCTGGGTGAAGAAAGAGGGAATGTGATGCCCTGTGTATGACAGGAAACACAGGGAAGAGAAAGAACAGGGCTGGGTTCCCAGAGGCTTCACCCTGCCTCAGGGCTGTTTCCCCTTAGGTGGAACTGATATGGTTACCACCATTTGTGCTGGCCAGGGAGGGGGCACGCTGGACACCCCTGCAGCCCTCTTTCCCACAGGGGGTGAGGGGCATGTAAGTTCTTCATGGAGGAAAAAGTGGGGAGTCCACCTCTACCCTCTTCAATTCACAGAACTGTAGAGTCTGAGAATTACTGGCTCGCAGAATCCACTGAGAGTCACTGAGTGAGGGAACAGAGGAAAATCTTGCCTCATCACGCCTTAGGGCTTGAGAGCTCTGATCTGGTGGCTGCTCTACTGGGAAGGTCCCAAGCAGGCTACCAGTATTCATGCATCCACGCAATCTTGTGAAGAAGCCCAGAGGCCCCTTGGGACACTGGTCCTCTCCTGTCAGGAACACCATAGCCTGATGCTTTTGATGCCCTTGGCTGTTCTGATGCTTTACTTTAGAAAGTCCCAATTTCCAAGGATTTAGGATTCCAAATATCTACCATCATGCTGACAGCTGACATTTATCTCGAATTTTCTAGGTGCCAGATATAGCGCCCAACACTTCCGACACAGTTGTGTTCAATCTTTGCCAGGACCCTTTGAAGTCCATTTCATCATTATTGTACTGCCGTTATACAGATGGGGAAAAGGGAGGCACAGAGTAGTCAAGCAACTTGCCTAAGATCACAGAGCTGTCAAGTGGGGGTCCCACCTTCCTTGGTGCTGAATCCACTGAGAGTTTGAAACTGCCAGTTTCTCTAAGCCCAGCAGTCTCAGGCTTTAAATTCTAAGATGCGACGTCAGGGAGGTTCTGGGATTTGGAGATTCCTCTGGGGGCTTAATTGTAGAGTCTTAAGGTTGTCCAAGAGATGAGGCTGCATTTCCTCACTTAGATACACTCATTTGCTCCAACCACTGGTCACTGGGAGACCAGCCTCCAGGGGCTTCTGCTGACAGGCTGGGGCTGAGGCTTCCAGCATCTGCTCTCCAGTGCCCTGCGGGGCTCAAGGTTCTAGTCATCCAGTGTCTACTCCAGCCCTTCTGCAAGTTTAGCTTCAGGCTTGGGGAAGAGAAATTGGAAACAGCTTCTTATTCACACAATACAAATCTAGTGCCCAAGACCCACCCCTTTGCCTCTTCTTCTTTCCCTACCTTCTAAGCCCTCAAAACCAAAAAGGACAGCATCTTTCTTCAGTGTAACTCACCTTTCTGAAAAAGCCCAGAATGGACTTGATGGCTTGCTTTGTGAAGATGAACGAGAGGGAGGGAGGGAGGGAGGGAGGGAGGGAGGGAGGGAGAGAGAGAGAGAGAGAGAGAGAGAGAGAGAGAGAGAGAGAGAGAGAAGACCTAAAAAAATCAGCCAACAACAATTAAAAAAAAAAAAAAACCCAACCCTCCTTACCATTAGTTCAAAACAGAACTTTCACTGGTTGGGCCTTTTGAGTTGGTGGGACACGTCTAAGAACCAAAGATGGCCTGTGTGTGTTAGGTGGCGGGGCAGGCGCCAAGGCAGGATGAAGGCCCTCAGCTTGGAGGTCTGAGGGACCCTGCTTAACAGATCTTGTTACTTGTGGGAGGGAGCAAGGGAGGGGGTGTGGAGCATGCTTGTCAGGAAGGAGTCCTGAGGCACTGGCTGTAGGGATGTCCCCAAGGTTAATGACGCCCTGCTCCCTGTGGACCTAGGTCTGAATAGTCCCTATACTACCCGTGTAATTATAAACCAGGCCAGTTCTAGTTGAAGCCCCCATCCCTGTCCTAGCACCTGTCTCCCACTGGGAGAAGGGGATGATTTTTTCTCTCAGGGTCCAAGGTATGGGCTGCATTCTCCTTATACTTTCCCTTGATTATATCTCCCTTACTGTCACTTAAGTCTATGAGACAGATTGGCCAGACAAGTGGAAGAAAAACAGTAGTAGCTGGAAGGGTCCCAGGAGGCCACTTAAGTGGGACCTGGGGTGTGAGAAGGGTGATGCTACTGCTGCTGGATCTTTGCAGAATGAGGGCTGGGGGCCAGATGGGCAGAGAGGAGCAGAGGTTAGTACCTCATTTCTATCCTGGACCATATCCTCTCCTATAGAAGGATTCTGGGTTAGGGGATTGAGTGTGCTGGGACTTGAGGGAGAGTGGACAGGATTAAACAAGTCAGAGAAAGTCCTCAGAGAAGGGGGCCTTTGACAAAGACTTGAAGGAAGCAAGGGACAGAGCCGTGTAGATATTTGTGGAATTCCAGAGAAAACAGCCAGTGCAAAGACCTTGAGGTGAGACTGTGCCTGATTTGTTCATGGTCTACAAGGAGGCTGGTGTGGTTAGAGGGAAGTGAGAGGAAGAAGGGTAGGAGGTGAGGTCAGAGAGGGGACTAATGGGATTAGGACCATGCAGGACTTTGTAGGTCACAGTAAGGACTTTGGCTTTCGGTCTGAGTGAGGAGGAACTCATGAGAGGTTTAAGCGAGAGATGTGAATGGTCTCAGAATTTAACAGGATCCCTTGACTGGTGAAGGTAGGAGTGTGGGGTGCGAGGAAAGAAGCAGGGACCAGCGAGGAGACTACTTCAATAGTCCAGGTGACTGGTGACAGTGCTGGGAGTGAGATGGTAGTAAGAGGGTGAATTTGGGGAAATGTTGTGAATAGAGAGCACACAGGATTTGAAGAACCAGTGTCTTGTGGCCAGACCAGGACACAGATGATACCCAAGCTGGATGGGCAGTATGGAATCTTTGGACTACTTGCCAGCTTAAGCTTTTAGATTAGGAAAAAGAAATAAAGTTCTATCTTGCTTAAGCCCCCATTCGTTCATGATTTTTTTGTTATAGGAGAACATATTCCTTTCTAACCCATGACTCCTTTCTGGATACTGAGATCTAAATAGGAGAGAGGTTGCTGGTGGGGGGTGGCTCCCTCCTAGGGATGCTGTGGGGGTTAGACTGAGATAATGGCATACTCAGAACCTGGCATATGGTAGGTGTTCAGTAAAATTTTCCCAGAATGGAGGGGGAACGTATTCATAGACATATTCAGCTGATGGAAGCTACAGTTCCATTCCACAAGTGAGACAGTAAAGGTAGAGTGAAAGGAATTCACTAGATTGAGGAAGCAGAATTATTTCTTCTTGGGAGAAGAAATAATAGCAGACATGGGGAGAGAAAGAAGGGAGGTTAGGCCACTATGGGGTGTGGAGTGTCAAACTGGGCAAGAAGGGCAGGGCTTTGATTTGTGGTTACATTAGCCAGTATCTACCAATATGGCCAATCAACTCCTGGCTGCACACAGCGAGGCTCAGTGTTTGCTGAGCTGAAGTCAGAGAAAGCTAACCCTTCACAAGGACCCTTTTCCCATATGGCCATTCATTCAACAATAGTGTCAAGTCTTGGAGAACGCTAAGAATCAATCCGGGACATTAAGGAACAGAGACATTCTTGGCTAGTGGCACCACTCAAGAGGTGGGAGGTGGGTAGGGGATACTCAGTATCTGCGAAAGGAGAACCTTTCGGCCTTCTTTGGTCTCACATTAGGGTGCAGTCTCGGCCTTAAGAAGCTAGCATTCATAGAGCAATGGGGAGTCACGGGAGGTAAGGGAGAAGGTAAATCCATCCCCTAGAAGTATATGCTTCCTATTGGTTGGCTACATTCTATGGTTCTGCTCTCAACTACTCAATAACCCAGGCTCTGCCTGCGCACCTTACTCCTCTTTCGCCTCCTTATTGGCTACTCCTGCCTTCCTTTACATCACCTAAACCGCCTCCGTTGGCTCTGCTCTTCCAGTCTCGCTTCCGAGCCCTCCCTCAGTCTCCACTATACTATCCAGCCTTAGCATCGGTTATTGCATAGTAACACTGCTCTTTGAGGGCGCACAGATTTCACCCTGGCTCCCCATTGGCTATCTGCCATCTTTCTCGGTCCCGCTTTCATCCCCATCCCCATTGGCTCTGCTCCCTACGGTCCCGCCCCCCTGGCCGCGCACACACTGCCTCTTGGTCTCCTTTTAGTCTCTGTATTGGCTAGTTCTGCCTTGGCCCCGTCCCCTGAAGCCCTAGTGCACGCTCACAAGACTCTTCATTGGCTCGCTACAGGCGTTATCGTCATCTCGACTCTACGTCACCCGCACATGGCTCCCGATTGGCTGTTTTCTGTCTCTATTTTACGTCCCACAGCCTACGCAACCCACGGATCTCCCACTTTTCGGACCTCTGGGTTCGCTTCTTGCTGAGCCTTCGCCTGCAGCCATTCCACTTTCGCTGCTGCCTACACTCTCCCACCCAGACTTCCCCTTTCGCTGGCCTACTCTGCTCTCTGCCTTCTGGGTCGCACAGCACCCCCATGCCGGCCGCCCCATTGATTGATTCCGCGATCATTCCGCCTCCCACACTGCCTACTCTCGAGCACCTCCATTGGCTGCGTGCTTCTCCTGCGCTTCATTCAGCGTCTACGTCACCTCATGCGCGGCTGCCCATTGGGTCTCTGCTACACCCGTCTTCATTTCACCGCCTACGCTCCTCGTGAGCCATACCCTCCCGCGCTAGCCTTCCCATTGGCTGTCCGCCCCTTTAGGACCTGCCCCCGCCGGTCCCGCCGCCGGTGCCGCCGCCGCCGCCGCCGCCGCCGCTGCCGCCGATATGGCGCGCACGGCCCCTGTGGAACCCCCGCTGCGGCATCCCGCGCCCCCCTCGCCGGCCGCGGGTGAGCCCCGCACCTCGGTCGAGGTGGCGGTGGCTCCGCGGAGGGTGCTTTTCGCCGACGAGGCCTTGGGGCTGCCGCTGGCGCAGCTGCGCCGCTACCGGCCATGGGGCGGGCCCGGGGCGGGCAAGATGGCGGCGGCGGCCGAGCAAGATGGCGGTAGCGGCGGGGCTGATGAGGACGACGACGGCGAGGATGGGGATGAAGGGGAGGAGGAAGAGGAGGCCTTTCCCGAGCCCTCACCGCTATGCCCCGCCCCCGCTGGCGGGGGGTTTTACCTGGTGCCCACATTTTCGCTGCCGCCCGCGCCGGGCCGTCTGGAGCGCTTGGGGCGCGTCATGGTGGAGTTGGAGGCGCTGCTGCCACCTCCCGGAGCAGTCCCCGGGGGTTCCGGGGTGTGGGTGCCCGGGGGGCGCCCGCCGGTGCTGCGTGGGTTGGTACGCGTGCTGAACCGCTCCTTCGAGAAGGCGGTGCACGTGCGGGCCTCACACGACGGCTGGGCTTCCTTCTGCGACCACCCAGCGCGCTACGTCCCGCGCAGCCTGCCTGGGGCTGGAGTGGGAGGAACAGGAGCAGGAGATCCCATCCTGGATTTGGGTCTCGGCCTGGGCCCTGGCCAGGCGTCCGCCTCCTCGCCCGACGACGGCGGCCGCACCGACCGCTTTGCCTTCCAGCTGCCCTTTGCTGAGGGCGCGGGCGATGGGGCGCGCCTCGACTTCGTGGTGCGCTATGAGACCCCCGAGGGCACTTTCTGGGCCAACAACCACGGCCGCAACTACACAGTTCTGCTCCGGATCGCACCCGCTCCCACACCCACTGATGCTGAAGGGCTGCCCCAGCAGCAGCAGCTGCAGCAGCTGGAGCCACAGCCTGAGTGCCAGGGTCCCGTGGAGGCTGAGGCCAGGCAGCTGAAGAGCTGCATGAAGCCGGTGAGGCGCAGGTAATGTCTGCCAGCGCCACCTCCGCCAACGCAGGACAGTATATAGAATGGAGGACCAGCATCCCGGTCCAGGAATCCCTCAGGCCTGCTCTCCAGCACAGGGAGGAGGGTACATTCAGTCATCCAAAGAATAGTAGAGGCCAAACGTGTGCTTGTCACTGTTTAAATGACGGGTTTCATTCATTCATTTATTGAGTACCACTGTAAAGCCCTGAACAAGAGAGACATCTTTCCTGCCCTCGAGGATTATATAAGGGTCCCGTGGGAGACAGTTTGAAAAAGTAAGGAAGTAAATAGATAAATAGGGCTAAGGTTAGCTGCTGAGATGAAAGGGAAACAAAGGGGATAGATTGGGAGGGACTGGCTGCTTAGGACATGGTGTTCAGAGAGAGCTTTTGAGGTGAGTCCTGGATGATGATACGTTATGGGGGAGAGAGTTGGTAGATAAGAGAACAGGAAAGACTTATGACAAAGTGCGATTTAAACTCATGAAAGATAGGGGACAGTTCTGTACATATATGGGAGGCTGGTGTTTTAAGTAGGGGGGAACAGCAAGTGCAAAGGTCCTGAGGCAGGAAATAAGCTTGGTGTGTATGATGGGCAGTGTGCTGGAGTGGGGAGAACTACAGTGACATGGTAGTGTGGACCGAAGGCCTTGCCAGTGGGTGGTAGGGAATCTGATCTCCATCTAACAGAGCAGGAAATCAGGGTTCCAGAAATGGAGAAACTGGTTGAGGAAGTGGTGGTGCCTGGCTTTTTCACTTAAGCCATGTCTGACCTTGAAGCCTATACACATTTTACTGTATGCTCTGATCTAGAATGAGGCCTCCTGCAGAGGTGAAGGTGTGAGGTCATACTTTCAGGGAAGCAGTGGCTTTGGCAGAGGCAGAACCAGATGGGGAGTGGACTTGAAGCTCATGTTTCTTGCTTTGTGCCACACCTCCTGTAGCCATTTAGAGGCTGGGAGAAAGAGCCAGTTATCCCTGGGAGGCCTGATACAAGATTTTCCTAGCTTTCCTCTTTTAGGTATGAGTTTTTCGAAGGCAGTAGCTAAGCTTGATTTTTGGTGCAGTCATCTAAGTCTAGCCTAGGATCAGCGGAGTCCCTCCAAAATGCATACATTTTTCTGTTCCTGAGAAGACTGGAAGTGGAAATGAGAAAGCGCTTTTTTTTTTTTGGACCTTGTGGGTGCCGGATCAGGAGCTGCTTGCTACAGCAAGATTTTTGTGGGTTCTGCTGGTCCTGGTAAAGCCTTAGGCAGTGTGTGGGTTAGGAAGATCTTGCTTTCAGTTGGTGGGCAGATGTGCCTGAGTAAGTGAGCAAGCATATAAGGACTACTCAGCAACTTGTGAGTCCCACCATAGCCTGAGACAGTTTAAAGGGGCTGGCAGCATGGCTTTGCTTACAGCATAGAGTGGATTCTGGCATCAGGTCGACTGTGTTCAAAATCCAGCCCTGCCACTTAATTGGCTTTGTGAGCTTGGCCAACTCATTTAACCACATTGTGCCTCAGATGACCCTACCCTCGTGTGTAAAAGAGGTAATTATGGCACCTGCCTCACCGGATGTGAGTAAAAGCACTCAGAACTGAGCCTAGTTCAAAGTAGTGCCATAAAGGTGTTAGCTAGTATTGATATTTAGATACTCATGTACAGTTCTCTGGATTCCTCTCCTAAATTCAGCTCTGCCCATCATCAGCTGTGTGGCCTTGCCTCAGTTTCCTCATCTAAAGGGGATGACAGTTGTGTGTGCCCGAATTGGATGCAGCAGACATGGGCGAGGTAACCAAGGCATGGTGGTAGCTGCAGAAGATAACAGTGGTCAGCATTTACTGATCTTCTTGCCAAGAGCATTAGGTCCGTTCTGTCTTTGAGACCAGCTGTGCATGCTATGCGATGTAGGTACTGTGATTATCCCCATTTAAGAGAGGGGGAAATGGAGCTCAGAGAGGCGAGCCAGCTTCCTCAGTCACTCAGCTAGTGAAGACAGGACCAGGGGGGAAATGCTAGAAATACTGATCCTCTTGAAGGCCTGGAAGATCCAGGGCAAATTCTGGATTTCACTCTTAAGTATTCTCAGTGTGTCACGCCTCTCCTTTTATGTGTGCTTTGTGTTTTATTGAGGTGTATCTACGTAAAGTGCACTCATCTCAAGTGAACGGCTCAGTGGATTTGTACCCATGTATACACTTATGTAACTACCACCCAGGTCAAGAGATTGAGCAGTTGTAGTGTCCCACAGCCACCTTAATTTGTCACTTTTCCCAAGTTGTCATCCCAGCTGGCTGTTCTGGGAGCTGTGTCTGCAAGATGCGACAGTTTGGGTGATGGAGTTTGGTCATTTTCAAGAGTGTGAAAGGAAGGGAACAGAGAAATCAAAACCTTGCTGGGCCAAGGTGGAAAGGGTGTTTTTCTTTTAAAATACATGGGTGGTTTTAAGGAGAAATTGAAGCGCCCCATTTAGACAATTGTTTTGGTAACTGGCCCCAAGTCTGTGGTTCCTAACATGACTTGTGATACTATTTTAAGTGGGCAGATGGCTTTTTGATAGCTTCGTATCTTTTGATCTCAGCTCTTGCAAAGGGGAGGCTGGTGCTCATTGCAAGATCAGCGATAAGATTTTCTTTGTAGGTTTGGTGGCTTTCTTGGCGAGTACATTTTAACTTATTATTGTTTTAAAATCTGTGTGGTGCGGGGTGACTTGGAGTGCTGTTGGAGAACGGCCACCCCCCTGGGATCCAGCCCTTTGGGACAACGGCGAAGGATCTCAGGGGACATCCTTTACCTGTGGGAACCCCACTGGGGGGGGCTTTAGAAAATGTTGGCTGCAGGTCCACGGTGCCCTGGGGATGTCTGCATCAGGTTGGGGCGTGGCAGGGAGTCTGTGGTGGACATTGAGCTGTAGGTTAGAAACCTGAACAGCATTGCAGAGCCAGGCTTTCATTACTCCTCAGTCATAGAGGTAATCCATCAACAAGCATTTATTGAGGGCCTACTATGTGCTCGGCACTATGCTGTGTTCATGCAGGGAAAAAGGAGATGCAGATTGGTCCTAAGATATCCAAAGGCTTTTGGTGGAGCTGGGTGGGCCTGTGTGAGACCTGGCTGAGCCCCTCTGCTCTTTGCTAGGTACTTTGCTGACTGTTTTGGTGAGATGAGAAGTCTCATTTACTCTTGATAACAGTCCGTGTGAGCTAGACTATTTTTAATCCCTCTTTACTGGATGAGCAAACTGAGGCTCACAGAGTCCAGAGTTCTAGGACTGGTGTGAGGAGAAGACCTCCTGGTCTGCATTGGCTTAACACTGTGAGACGGTGTCTTTTTTTTTTTTTTTTTTTTGAGATAAGGTCTTGCTGTGTAGTTCAGGCTGGCCTTGAAATCTCTGTGATCCTCCTGCCTCAGCCTCGCTAGTGCTGGTATTACAGGAATGTGCCACCAAGCCTGGCTCCAGGTGTCCTATTATTCTTAAAAACAAAGACCAACAAGGCCTCACCATAGCATTCAAGCATCCCCTTCCCCCGTCCCCCAATCTGGTCTTCTCTGGCTGTTAGTCTTATTTCATGAACTGGTCTCTGTTCCTGAGCTCATGTCACCATGGTCTTTCTGTTATTGCAAAGGGCCTTGCTCCTTCCTGCCTCAGGGCCTTTGCTTGTGGCTGTTTCCTTCAACAAGAGTGTTTGTCTGGTACCCCTTGCAGTCTCCTCCTGTGGACCTTTCAGTTCTAAGAGGCCTTCCTCGGGGAAACCCATCTGCTGCAACCTCCTTGGGCTCTCAGGCAAGCCCTGATAGAGAATGCCGCATAGCACAGTAGATGAGCCTGCCACAAAATCGGGATCATTTCCTACCCTTCCTGGCTGTCCTACTCTATTTTTCTGATCCACTCTTTTCTCTCATGTGACTTTATTATTATTATATTTTTGAGACAGGGTCTCATGTAGTTCAGGCTGGCCTTGAACTTGCTATGTAGCCCAGGCTGGTCTCAAACTCATGGTGATCCTCCTGCCTCAGCTTCCCGAGTGCTGGGATCACAGGCATGCACTACCACACCTGGCCTATCTCATGTGACTTTCAAATGTTCTTTACCTTCAGACTGTACCTTCTGCTTCCAAAAACAAAATAGAAACCATAAGAATAGAACTCTCTGCCACTTGTAGCTCCCAAGCCTGCACTCTAATTCTCCTCCCCTCTGTTATAGGTGAGGAGGGGTCCCTTCACCCTTGGGCCAGTTCCCTACTCTGTGCTCTAGGGTCCCATTTTCTGCCACTTGCTCTGAAATCTGACCTTATCAGCCCCTCCTTTCTGTCCTGGCAGATTTTCTCCTGTCCTCACCTATCCTATCTGATGACCCTTCCTCAGACCAGGATCTCTATCTCTACTGACCCCACCTCTGCCTGATGCTCCTGGCCAGCACCCGGCACCCTCTCCCCTTGACTGCAAACTGACCTAAGTGTGGCCTGCAGCTTCTGCACTAGCTCATCCCTAGGTACTCACCAGCCCTGACATTGGCCAAATTTCACAAGAAGTTCTGCAGTCATTTTGAAGTGTCTGGCTGTTCCTTCTTAAGATAGTTCCTTCCCTGGCCTGGAGACCACACTCTTCTATGTTTTCTCTGAACTTTCTGGCTCTTCTCCTTGTTCTTTCTTTCAGCCTCATGTATCCTAACTTGGTGTTTCTACTTGATTGAATCCCAAAGGTTCCTCAAACTCACCTTATGTAGGGCTGCATTCATCATCTCCCCCACAGTGCTCTGGAGCCACCTCTTAACACGCCTGCCCGCTTCCTTGCTTATTTTCTAAGCATCCTTAAGCCTTTGCTAGCCCTGTGCTTTGGGGCAGGGCACCTTGTTCTAGGGTACTCTGTACTTCTCTGAAGGTACTGACCTCAGTTTATAGTCAGACCTTCATTAGGGGAATACTGGATGACTAGACTGTAAGCTCCGTGAGGGGTAGGGACATGGTCCACGTTTGGTCACCACTGTATTCTCACAGGCCGGCCATGGTGCCTGGCACTTAGCAGGTGCTTAATAAATGTTTGTTGAAAGAATGAGTTTGAGTATTTTTTAATGTCTTCTTCCACACTGAATTGTGTTTTCTAGGTGGGATTATTCACCAGTGTGTCTCCAGGGTCTGTCACTGGGTCCAAGGCACAATAAGGCCTCAGTGGGTTTTAGGTACACCTATAACTGAATGGATGGGAGCCAACTTGATAATCTGAATCCAAGTTGGCAGCCTTAGGGGAAATGAGAGCCACTGGAGTTGAAACAGGATGGGTCAGTGGTCATCTGAATTGTCTAGAGAGAGGATTGAATGTGAAAATGATCCCCTTTTATTCCATGGAAAACTGGTAGGGTATCATGGTTAAGGACAAGGATGTGGGCCTGAGGCCACACACTCAGTGGCAGGGCTGGGATCAGAGCCTGTGTAGTCTTGCTCTAGTGCCCCAGTTCTTAACTGCTATACCAGGCTGGGTAAAGTCCCACCAGCTGGGCACCATTGGGCAGATTGCTTTCCTCTTCAGAGCCTCAGTTTCTTTCAGTGGGAATTTGGAAGTGCTTTTCAGATATTTCCTCAGTCCACTCAACTTGCTGAGGTAGGTATTACTATATTCCCTGTTTATAGATGAAACTGAGGCACAGAGAGGTTAAGTAACTTGCCTCAGGTCACACAGCTGGTAGGTGGCAGAGCTGGTATTTGAAGTTGTATGTCCTGCCCATTTATTGAGATGTAAAATCAACTTACTGGGTTTGAACATTTAAAAAATGGCATAGAAGGTGGGTGTGGTGGTGCACACCTATAATCCTAGCACTCAGGAGGCTGAGGCAGGAGGATCCCAGTGAGTTCAGGGCCAGCCTGAACTACATAGTGAGACCCTGTCTCAAAAAACAAGCATAGAAAATACCAGAGTGCGTCACAACATGTAGTAAATGTAAGTATTGTTTCATTCAAAGAACAACTGTTTTTCAGTTTTATATGTGCATATACACTTAACACTTGTGTGAGTACGCTGGGTTATGATGTAAAATGGTTTTCTTAATGTGAACTGTGGCCAGAGAATCATCACTGCTATGAAAAAAGGTCAGGGCATGATGAACTGTTCTCTCCCTACCCCCTGCTGGCTCGTCCACAAGTCCCAAAGTTGAGGCTGACAGTGGTTGGGGAAGGCAAGGCAGTGTCCTACATAACTTGGTGGCTTTCACAGCTACCTATAAACCCCTTTCTTTTAAGAAAGCCCATGGCCCAGGCTAACTGGGATTCCAAGTATTGTCAGGGCAGCTTTCTGAAGCTGTTGGTTCCCTTGGAGGGTAGCAGCATCATCAGGTTGTCTCCATGAGAGCTGGGCTCTGCTGAGTTTCCCTTTGGGTTTCAGTGCCTGACCCACTTGTGGCTGGCAAAATTCTTTGAAGTCAGGAGCGCTGGGGACACTCACAGAGGACTCGTGGTGGTGGTGGTGGTGGTGGTGATGGCAGTGATGTGACTGCTCTGAGAGCCTGTTTTGCTTTCCTCCAGGGGGATTTTCTGTGCTTGCTTCTCACTCTCCATTTGGCAACTAATCTTTCTATTCTGTCTTGGCTGGCCTAGGCTGGGGCCAATGCCACCTCTTTCTAAAATCTAACCCCCTGGTCTCCTGGGGTCCAGTCTGAGGTCAGCAGCCATTGAGTTTCCAGATGGCAGGAGGGACTTTCATGCCCAGGAAACTGGTGTGCAGGCCTGAGATGGCCCCTTCGAGGTGACACAGGCTTGATGAGTGTTCGTAAACACTCAAATGGTGCATGCCCAAGACATCTGCAGCAATGTATGTCCTGGGCCTCTACTGCCCACAGCACCTGAGAGGATGCCGCATGTCATTTGTGGGACTGGTGCCAAAAGGGTAGGTTTCCTTCTTGAAAATTAGCAGGTGCACTGTAAGTACAGTTTTGTTCTGAATCTTCCTCCCCATTTTTCTAAGAACCCCTCTTCTCTGTTACTGATCAGTGAGTCAGTATACACTTGGACTCAATTTTTCTTACTGTCCTCATTTTGATTGTAGTAATAGCTTATATAAAATTTTTGCTATCAAAGACTGATATATGTATGTATGTATATATATATTTTTTTTTTGAAGACTGTCTTCAAAATGATATCTTCTTTGTATGTTATCAGTGTGGTATGTAGTCAGTGGGTGTAGAGATGCAGTTTCTTAAGCCTTAGGTTCTGCATTTGTAAAAAGGGAAGGGTTCTCTATTGAATAGATGTGAAGGTTTTCAAATGACTTGGCCTAGTCAATGGAAAGGGCCCACTTTGGAGGAGGTGAATGATAAATGCCTGTTTCCTGATTTCATTTCTCTGACTTCAGAGATTGGAAGAACAGCTTGTTTGCTTCTGCTGTCTTTGTGGATCTTAGAATGGACTCAGTTTCTTGACTTGATTTTTGGATGTCCCCATCTTCTCACCTCCTTGGCTGTGGAAGAGAAGGCCTGGTGGCTAAAAGATTCTTTTGTATTTGGTTTTCTTTCCTTTAGCTGAATTGTGGAATCCTTTTCCTGCTGGGTGGCTGCTTCCCAAGTTCACTCTTTTTTCACTATCTATAAATTTGTAGTGGCTTTTCAAAGCCTGGTTGTCATGCATATCAGGACTGGGCCAGATGGGAGGGAGACTTGTCTAGTCCTGCACCTGGGAGGGAGAGATGGCTGTCTGTCTGTTTGGGGGTATTCTTTTTTTTTTTTAATATATGTGGGTACCGGGAGTCGAACTCAGGACCTCGCGCTTGCCAGGCAGGCACTTATGCCGCTGAGCTATATCACTGGCCCTGTTTGGGGGTATTCTTGAAGACATCGTAGGAAGATGATTTTTTTTTTTAAATGTAGGAGTCAGTGACACCTGGAATAAATCATGTTGAGCCACAAATCCAAAGGCCTGCATTTTAGACCTGCTGAGGGGACTGCTGTGGGACCAAGGCAGTGTGCTCTGAATCCCCCTTTCTCATCTGTGGTGTGTAGGAGGCACTCACTTCAGGTTCTGTAGTATTCTGATTCAGATACCTCTGTGGTGGCACGCATGAGTCCCAGACAACAGAGAAAGACGGACTGTCCCTTCCAAAGCTCCAAGACTAGATCCGTATACTGTACATGGTTCAAACTTCCTCCTCGAGGTGGTAATAAAAAGTTCTTAGAGCCCCTCTGTGTCTGATGGTCTCCTAGCCACTGTTCCCATGGAGGCCGGGAAACTGGGAATGAATGTAGGGGGGAGGAACAAACCCAGAGAAAAACCTGTTTTACCCACTTCTAGAAAGAGTTGGAGATGGGGCTGAGTAAGACCCCAGTCCCCCTCATCCAAGAAGTGGCAGCTTTTTGGTTAAAAACCAGAAGGCCTGGGTTTTGGTTCTGTTTGTGTGACCTTGAGCCATTTACTCAGCCTCCGTTTCATCACTGTAAGATAGAGATAATTGTACTTCCTATTTCAAAGGATTAGAAGTAACTATCTCCTAGGATGCAGTGAGGAGTGAAATATGTGAAGCATGTAGACCAGTGCCTGATGCCATAGTACTATGTTCAGGTCAGCTAGTGATGTTCTTTTTCTGTGAAGGCAGTTGATTAGGTGTTTTCACAAAGTATGAGCTATTTCCACAAATGTCAGTATCAGTCCATTGCCTCATGAGAAGAAAAAGATCTGAGCAGTTTCCTCAGCTCCCCTCAGGTCTCTGAACATGTAATCAGTGCTTCCCTCATTTGCCTTATCTGTAGACATTTGATACTGATATGTGAGAACAGGAGCAGTACTGTCTCCATGAAAAGACCTTACCCCTGGCGGGATCTGAAATACACTTGGCTTATGTGACTCAGGGATATGACTTGGGTGATGAAGGAGCAGTAAGACCAATAAATACAGTCTCTCCTGTGATTTAACCCATGCTGTGTAGCAGACTCTGTTGTCTGCCTTTCCATGCTCATTCCTCTTGATTCCCTTGTACCCGATGTGTATATCCTGGCTCCCTTGTGCTCCATATTACAGATAAGAAGGTGATGTACCCTGGCAGGCTGATAGGGGCCTGGGGGAGGGACCCAGGCCTCTCTGATCCTCTTCCCATTCCCCTTTCTTCCCTCTGTTGTTCCCTCTGCCCTATAGCCTTCTCACCTGTCCTTGGATAAGATGACTTCCTCCATAGCCAGGGATATACCCCTCAACTTGGTGATAAAACTATGCCTGGTGCTGTTTGCTTTATGACTGCAAATAAAGGAAACAACCTAGATGGTCAGTTGGAAGGGAATAGTTACATAAGTTATGGCAAACCCATATGATATGAGTATTAAGCAGCTGTTTTCAATGTTTGCAGAAGTCTATAATGATTTCTTACTGTTAAATGGACAAAACCAGCTGTGAAAATATGTCTACAAAATCTAAACTGTTTTGGAGACTGTCTGGAATGAAAATTGCCAAGATGATGGTAGTGGATGTCTTTAACTGACGTGTGATTGTTTCCTGCATCTTTATACTTTCCTGTATTATGTAAAATTTCTACAATGAATGTATAAGACTTTTATGATCAAGGAATAAAAAGAGGCAGTAGAAGAGAAAACAATGGCTGTCAGGTAAAGATGGGCCACCACAGAGGTGCGGAAGGTGCCCATGGGTGGCATAACTGACCACTCAGGGTGTTAGATCCATGTACTCTCTCCTCTGCCCCACAGGCCTCCTGAGGAGGAGCTGAGGATGAAGACAATGGATGATAATACCCTTGCTGTGGGTAAGCACCTGGAAAATGGGGAGTTCTAGCCCCATTTTAATGTCTCAATTTTTTTGCTTGTTTGATAGTGCTAGGGATGGAACCCAAGGCCTTGCACGGACTAGGAGAGTGCTCTACCGCTGAGCTATATCTCCAACTCTTCTAGCCTCTTTTTACCATTTGTTTTTTCTTCCCCTTTTTCTTTCTATAAAAACAAAGAGTGCCCACCCCCAGCCAGCCTTAGATTGCCTCAGAAAGCTTCAAAAAACTGCCACTTGGCCAGACTAGCAGATTTTCTTAAAATCAGGCCTGCTTATATGACTGCTTTGCCCCAAACTGCCATTCTCTTCTCTTCAGCAGAGCGTCCTGATGTCCAGGAGTCATTGGGTTCCCTGGTGGCTCCAACCCCTCTCCGTCCATGGCCTCAGATGACACTTCAGGTAAGGGCCCTGCACCCCAGGGTGGACGGCTCACAGTGGTGATAGAGCCAACTAACTCTGGGTCCACCCTAGGTTGGAGGGATGTCACAAAAACTGGAAGCTGACAGGGGAAGAGGAGAATGCAGATTCACCTGGGGTTAGAGGAATTTCAATTGTTAATTTAGCAAATATTTAAGGAGCACTTGCTCTGTGTTACACTGGAAATGTAGTCAACAAAAACGCTATCTGTATGAGGTTTACGTGTTAGTGGGGTGAGATATGATAAAATAGTAATTAAATATATGGTATTTTAGATGAGGACGAGTGCTTGCTAAGGGAAAAACTAAAGGGATGGGATGGGGGAGAGCAAGAGTGAGAGAGCGAGAAGGAAAGAAAGTGTTTGCATCTTCAGATTGGCCTGGGAAAGCCTTAGTGATAGTGAGATTTGAGAGATCTGAAGGTAAGGGAGCGAGCCATGTGGATAACTAGGAGAGGTGTCCGGGCGTGTGCAGAGTCCCTGAAGTGTGAGCACCAAGGCTGATGTGCTAGGAACAGTGAGTGAGGGCAGTGTGGTAGGGGTGAGGTCAGTGAGGTGACAGGGGACAGATTAGGTGAAGCCTTCTGGACCACAGTGTGGACTTCTGCTTTTACTTGGAGGGAGGAGCCACAGGAGGGTGGTGAGCAGGTAGGGTTTAACAGACTCCCTCAGATCCGCGATCTGAAAATAAAGACTGTTGGGGGAGGGTGGAGGCAGGAGCCCCAAGGAGGAAGAGACCACTGTGGTGGTCCAGGTGAGCCACGATGATGGTAGCAGGGGAGGCAGAGGCACTCCAAAGTGTGTGTGTGTGTGTATGTATGTGTATTTTAACTTTTCATTACAAAGATGTTCAAATATAAAGAGAGTAGTGTAATGGACTCACACCATCACTCAGTTTCAACAAATATCAATATGTGTCCATTCCTACTTTATACCCTCACCTTCTCTCCTTCCATTTCTTTTTTTTAAATATTATTTTATGGAAAAAATAAAACAAAATTTCATAACAAAAAAATAGGAGAATAACAATAGTTAATACATTGTGTATTGTTATCTTCAAAGTAGTTACTCAGAGTACAAGATAAGGGCATAAAAATTCTCCAAACGGTATTAGCACAAACCTTTCTTTTCAACAAACTAAGAGAAACTAGTAGTATAACTATCTTGTATTTTTTTTCCTTTTCCCTTCCTTCCTCTTTCCTACACCCTAGTTCCTCTTTCCTTTTGAACAATTTCTTCCCATTTCACAATATGTAATGTACATTTTGATCCTTATTTACTCTTTCAGTTTCTCACACCAGGGAGACAATACGATGTTTACACATGTGAGTCTGATTTATTTCACTTATGAGTATGGTCTCAAGTTGCATCCATTTACCTGTAAAAGTCTCAAGTTTATCTTTCTTTATGACTAAGTAGTACTCCATTGTATAAAAAGACCATATATTTTGTATCCATTCCTCGGTTGATGGGCATTTGGGTTGTTTCCAAGATTTAGCTATTACAAATTGTGCTGCCATAAACATGGGTGCGCATATATCGCTGTGGTATGATGTTTTTAATTTTTCTGGGAAGATACCCAGAAGGGGAATAGCTGGGTTGAGTGGGACCTCTAATCCTAGTTTTTTTTTTTTTTTTTTTTTTTTGTGGGTACCGGGGGGTCGACCTCAGGACCTCGTGCGCCAGCAGGCACCCGTGCCACTGAGCGATATCACCGGCCCCTTTTTCGTATGTGGGTTCCGGGAGTCGAACTCGGGCCCTTGCGCTTGCCGGGCAGGCGCTTAAGCCGCTGAGCCATCTCACCGGCCCTCTAATCCTAGTTTTTGAGGAATCTCCATACTGATTTCCACAGTGGTTGCACCAGTCTACACTGCCACCAACAGTGGAATTATTTTAGAAAAAAGTCAGACACCATCTCATTCACAGATAGTGCAGTTTGTAGCTCAGAAGATTAAGAATTATAAAAAACCCCCACCAAACCACAAGAATACAAAAACCAAAACTCAACCACAGGACCATTATCACACCTCAGAAAATTAACACTATTCCTTCATACTTCATATCATGAAATATTTGGTGGTCAGAGTTCCACCTTTCTTATCTCATAAGTGTTCTAGGATTTAAACAAGGTCGACGTGTTGCATTTGGTTGATGTGTTTCTTCAGATTTTGTCATCTCCCCCATTTTCTTTCCTTGCAATGTGTTTGTTAAAGAAACTCCATTTGTCCTGCAATGTTTTCTGCAGTGTGAATTTGGCTGATGGCGTCCAGGTGGAAACATGTTTCTTATTCTATTTTTTATTAATTCATTGATTTTATTTAATCACTTTAGTCTTTTATTGTTAAATTTAATTAACTTAGTAAACCATTGATTTTATTACTTTCTTAAATATAATCTGTTATAATTAGATTGATTTAAATATAATTAAATTCTTTTAATTCCCACTTCCTTTACTAGGTGGGAAGAAAATCTCTCTCACATCAACTGTTTGGCTACATTGAGGTCTAATTTATACATGATGCTGGGCGTGGTGGTGCATGCCTGTAATCCCAGCTCTTGGGAGGCTGAGACAGGAGGGTCATCGTGAATTTAAGACCAGCCTGGGCTACATAGTTCAGGGTGAGCCTGGACTGCATAGCAAGACCCTATCTCAAAAAAACCCGAACCAAAACAAAATAAAATAAAACAAAACACCTTTATACAGAGAATGCTGTGTAAATACTTAATTTTCTCCCTTATATTTACCAGTATTCAGAAAAAAAAATGAACTTCTCCAAAGTTCTGTGATCAATCAAAGGATTTTTGGTTTTGGTGCATTATTATGAATTTATTGATTCTAAACATATTTGGTAAATTTCAGTCCATTGCATTTATTAATTATTTTTGTCTTTTTGAGACAGGGTTTCACTGTGCAGTTCAGGCTGGCCTTGAATTCACTTTGTAGCGTAGGCTGGCCTTGAACTCGCAGTGATCCCCCTGCTTCAGCCTCCAGAGTGCTGGGATTACAGGTATGTGCCTCCACATCCGGTCATTTGTTAATTTTTATTTATTTATTTATTTGGTTTTTTTGAGACAGGGTCTCACTATGCAGTTCAGGCTGGCTTTGAACTCACTAATGTAACCCAGGCTGGCCATGAACTCACTGTGATCCTCTTGCCTCAACTTCCCGAGTGCTGGGATTACAGGTGTACACCACCATGTCTGGCTTGCATTTATTAATTTTTTATTCTTTTGCAGTACTGAGGGTTGAACGAGGTCCTGTGTACTGAGGTACATTCCCATCCCCTTTTGTCATTTTTTATTTTGAGATAGAGTCTTGCTAGGTTGCTCAGGCTGGGCTCTAATTTGTGATTTTCCTGCCTCAGCCTCCTAGAGTGCTGGGATTACAGGTGTGTGTGCCACATCTGACTCATTTATTAACTTTTGATATTTAAATTGACCTATCCCTGGCCAGTAAGAACATATTTTGATTGTCTCATTTTACCTTTCAACACTCCCCCTCATTCCTCACATCGTAGTATGACAGTATGTACCTGGCTCAATCTGTACTTTGCCCACGCCAAACCTGTCAAGAGATATCTAGTTCTCTAAGGAGTCCTGGTTCCTTTCAATGTAGAATAGTTTCTAGAGACCCAGATCTGAGTGCTTGGTGTGTGTTGTTGCTACTAGATCGGTTACTGTAGGCCTTTTCCAGAGACAGAGCTAGAAATTAAATCTTTTTAAAAAAAATGCATCATGAATTCATATGGATTTTCTGGCTGTGTTTGCAGGTAAACTAACTGTATGTCCTGATAATTATCCATCAAAGGTTGATGCCCACTGAATGCCTTAGATTCATCACCTGTAGGACACCCCTTTTACTCCATCTCATTTTGTTATTTTAATATAGGTGGAGTTTAGAGAATTACTGAGGGCTCTTTAAGGCATTTTTACTTGGAAATCCCTGTGGGGCTGGTTCGTGCCAGTTTTACTATTTCTGCTTGTCCCATTCCCTTCTCTAAGTCATTCATTTTCTTTCTCTCCCCACCTCCATCACGGCTCCAGGTTTCTGAAGTTACAGTGGCTGGCAGCTTCCCAGAAGAGGGTGCCATCTCCAGAAGCTGTCCACCTGTGGCTTTCACAGAGGTCCCTCAGGCACCAGCCATCAGGATTCCCCCTTCCACCCCGTTCTGTGGCCTGGGTGGCTCTCCCAGGGACCAGGCCTCAGGGCCCGATATAAGTGAGGGAGCTTCTGGCCCCTTCCTGCAACCCAGACAACACCAGGTGGAGGCCACATGGGAAGTGGGGGCTGTTATGGATGAGCCCACGGGGGGCCTGGGGGTCGTGAGCGGGTTGGAGGAGCTGCTTGGAGAAGACACCATTGATCAGGAGCTGGAGCAGCTCTACCTGTCCCACCTGAGCCGTCTGCGGGCTGCTGTGGCTGCAGGTGGGGCGGGAGGCAGCGGGGAGGGCCCCACTGATGGGGGAATGTCTCCCAGCCATCCCCTAGGCATCCTCACGGACCGTGACCTGATCTTGAAGTGGCCTGGCCCCGAGCGGGCCCTGAACAGTGCCCTGGCTGAGGAGATCACACTGCACTATGCACGCCTGGGGCGTGGTGTGGAGCTCATCAAGGACACCGAGGACCCTGATGACGAGGGGGAGGGTGAAGAGGGGATCTCCATCATTCCCTCTAGCCCTGAGGGAGACAGCCCCAAGGAATCTCCGCCGGAAATCCTCTCTGGGGCCCGCTCTGTGGTAGCCACTATGGGCGATGTGTGGTTTCCATGGGCAGATGGTTCAGGGTGTGACAGCCGTGTGGTTTTGGCTACAGAGGGTCAGTTTGCTGGGGATTCAGAGAAAGGGATGGGTAAGGACACCAACTCTTTGCACACAAATAGGGTCATAGCTGGAGTGACCACGTCCCCAGGAAAGGCTGGGACAGAAGCCCAGATGGAGGTCACCACTGAGAGGGCAAGTGGCTTGGTTGCTATGTTTGGCAAAGGGCCAGGTGCTCCGGTCCTTCTGCGGGAGCAGAATCCCGCCCTCCTTGGTACCTTGGGGGCTGAAGTCTGTCTTTCTAGTGTGGCCAGGCCTCATGTGGTCTCCCAGGATGAAGAGGGTACAGGTCCCAGCCTTGAGCCCCCCAGGAGGTCTCCCACCCTAGCAGGCCCTGCAGAATGTGTGTGTGGCTTGCCTCCTCAGCTCCGGGGACCCTTGACCCAGACTCTGGGAGTCCTGGCTGGGCTGGTTGTGGTCCCTGTGGCTCTGAACAGTGGTGTGTCCCTCCTGGTGCTTGCGCTGTGCCTCTCTCTGGCCTGGTTCTCGTAGGGCTGCTTGTGGGATCAGCGTAACAGGTTTCTCCTCTCTGGGATCTGGGGAAGGGCAGCCCCTCCACCACGCCAGAGGGTTGAGATGGAATATGTGGCCTGTGTGGTGAGGAACCTTGGCCCTTTGCTTCTGAGAATGCTGGACTGGAGAGAAGCCTTCCCGTCCCCCTGCTCTCCAGGCAGCATGGGGCTCTCCCTGTAGTGATACCTATGGAGAGGAACAGGGGACAGTGGGTGGTATGAGTAAGATGAACTTTTAAAATGGAACCAGGCATGTCCCCCTTCCCCTGCCCCCTAAGCCTGTATTTATTTTTGTATAATTCTCTGGATGAGGGAGAGTGGTCATGAGCTGGTCTTGGGGCACAATTACCCAGAGATATATTTATTAACAGCCAACCTGTGCAACCTGCTGGAGCTTTATTTTTAATTTAATTTATATAGAGTACCTATTATTATATGCCACAATAGAGCTCTATGAGAAATGACGTGTCTTGCTGTGCAGTGGTCTCCTGTTTGGGCCTGAGCGTGCCGGGTGGTCACATTCTGGGGGAGAACCATGCTGGGGAGTGTGGGGTGGACATGACCACACCTGCTGCTGCTGCTGCTTCAATCTGTCCTTGAAGATCTGTGTCTCCTTATCTCATGGTCCTAATACACGTGGTCCTTTGATCTTTTCACACTCTGCCTGTGGGAGCCTGCCTGTGTGTATACGGATGGTGGTGGGAGCCAGGGAGGTTGAGTGGTGGCCACATGAGGGTTTGGTGTCAGTCACGTGGCTGCAGTGGTAGTTAGTTGTGGATATGGGAACATTGGTTTTGAGTCAGCCACAAGGTTTTGAGGTTAATGAAAAAACAGCCTTTGACACCAGCAGGGAGACACCTCAAACCCTAAGATAGGAAGGCCTCAGAAAGGATGGAGGAAATAATGTACTGTGAAAAATTCACATCAGAGTTGCTGTCCACAGACATTGCATATCTACTCAAAAGAGGAAACCCAGAAGCTTTGAAAGAAAGGACAGATGTATTTATTGCATGTAAATAAAAAACTCTGCATAGTGAAATAAAACACCATATATTTATTTACTGACCTTTACAGCAAAAGTTCTTAAAATAACTGTAGCCACTTTCTCTTCAGTTCTTCTTCACATCTCCAGTGCCCCAATTCCTTTCTGAAATAGCAGCAGGGTGTTTTTTGGCCCGAGCACTTCAGAGAAAGTGCTGGAGTCACTGGTAATGTTTACACTGTTACAGCAGCAGTGAAGTCTCAGTCTCATCTTCCATGGTTTCTTGGCGGCATTTGACACAGTTGATCTTTACCTTGCAGCCCTTTCTTCTGGGATGCCACTTTCTTCAAGCTTTCCTCCTTCCACAGTGGCCACTTTTCTAGAACAGTCCTGGCACATTGTAGGTGCTTAATCCATGCCCGTGGAATGAAATACACGAGGGGACAAAGAGATGTATGTATGATCAGCATGCCTAGAGAGCTTAGCTGGTCACTCAGTGGTTACAAGCTCAGTGCAGCTCCGTAAGTGTTGACTGACAGCCTCTGCTCTGCTCTGTGCACACAGAGGGAGGTGCTTGCAGTCCAGTGAGGGTGACAGACACGAAGGAATCTCGGTGCAGCATGGTCAGCACAGTAACAGTGATAGGTCCAGTGGGCCATGGGAGACCAGGACAGATGCCCACCCAAGTGCAGAGACTCTGGAAATCTTGGAAGAAATGATACCTGGTTGAGTTTTCTTTTTCTTTTTTTTTTTTTTTTTGGTACCAGGAGTCAGACTCAGGACCTTGGTGCTTGTCAGGCAGGTGTGGTGCCACTGAGCTACATCCCCGGCCCCCCTGGTTGAGTTTTCAAAAACAAGGAATCCAGTGCAGGGGAGGAGAGACAGTCCAGTGAAGGAATAGCAGCGCAGAGTCTAGAAGCCAAGAACAGCTAGTGAGCAATTCAGTGCACCCTTATCTTAATCTGTTTTTTTTTTTTTTAATGTGGGTACCAGGAGTCGACCTCAGGACCTCGCGCTTGCCAGCAAGCACTTGTGCTGCTGAGCGATATCACCGGCCCTTTTTTTCCTTTATGTGGGTACTGGGAGTTGAACTCAGGACCTCGCACTTGCCAGGCAGGCGCTTATGCCGCTGAGCTATCTCACCCGCCCCTCTTAATCTGTTTTTCAAGGAGGATATTTAATTTTGTCAAATATCAACATCCAGATATGTGTCTGTGGCCTTCCATTGATGTGATAATTTGACGATTAGCTAAATAGGCAATGCCAATTTGTTAGCAGAAGTATATAAAGTGGATAAATTACTACAGACATATGACTTGCCAAAGTGTATCAAAAAGGAAAACAAGTACTTTGAAACCATTTGAAGAAACAGAACAGGTAGCCAAATGTTCCCACACAGAAACTCTGGGGCCAGATGGCTTCGTTGTTGAAATATCCAAGGTACAAATACCAATTTTACAAAAGCAATTGCGGGGAATAGAAAAAGAGGAAGCATGCCCAATTCATTTTATGGGGCTAATATAACCTTGATATTAAAACCTGATAAGTCAAAAAAGAATAAAACAATTTCAAGAATGCAGATGCAAATATTTGAAACCAAGTTATAGCTACCTAAGTCCAATCTATTTATTTTTTTGTGGGTACCGGGGGTCGACCTCAGGACCTCACGTGCCAACAGGCGTCCGTGCTGCTGAGTGATATCACTGGCCCCTTTTTCATATGTGGGTTCCGGCAGTGGAACTCAGGACCTCGCGCTTGCCAGGCAGGCGCTTATACCACTGAGCCATCTCACCGGCCCGTCCAATCTATTTTTATTTTTATTTTTTATTTTTTTGTGGGTACCGGGGGGTCGACCTCAGGACCTCGCGCGCCAACAGGCGCACGTGCCACTAAGCGATATCACCGGCCCCTTTTTCGTATGTGGGTTCCGGGAGTCGAACTCGGGCCCTCGCTCTTGCGGGGCAGGCGCTTAAGCCGCTGAGCCATCTCACCGGCCCCCAGTCTATTTTTAAAAGTTTAAAATGACCAAGTTAGGTTTAATCCCAATATCAAATGTATTTTAATGTTTGAACTCCACATAGTTGGCATTATTAGCACATTAAAGGAGAAAAACTATAATCATCTTGATACATAGGGAGAGCAAAACAGTAAAATGAAATTTCTTAGTTATAAAGGGCATCTACAAGGATTTATAGTGAACTATATACTTAAAAGTGAAATGTGTAGCGCTTTGACATTGGGAACATGGCAAGGATGCCTGCTGTCATCATTTCTGCTCAGCATTGTACTAAAAGTCCTAGTCAGGACAATAAGGCAAGGGAAACAAGGAAAACATTTAAAGATTGGAAATAAGGAACAGAATTGTCATTATTTATAAGTGATACCATTGTGTATGTAGAAAATTTAAAATAATCTATGGGTAAATGATTAGAATTACTAAGAATTTAGAGCCGAGTGGCACATGTCTGTAGTCCCAGCTGCTTGGGTGACCAAAGTGGGAGAATCTTTTGAGTCCAGGAATTTGAGGCCAGCCTGCGCAACCTAGCAAGACCAAATTTAAGAAACATGTCTTGGTACGAATACATATTTAAAAATCTATTACTTAGGCTGGGAGTGTGGCACAGTGGTAGAATACTTGCCTATCATGCCCCAAAGCCCTGGGTTCAATCCCCAGCATGGCAAAAACACCCCCAAAACTACTGCTTTTATATGCCAACAACAAAGAAAGATTTAGTAATAGTATTTATAAATTACTTAGACTAACAAAAGAGGGCAAGATCTTTTGGGGAAAAATATAAAACCTGACTAAAGACTTTTTTCTTGCAGTGCTAAGGATTGAACCCAGAGCTCATAAATCTAGGCAGTGGTTGTACCACTGAGCTATATCCCTAGCTCAGAAAGACTTTTAAAAGACCAAATAAGTAGATTCACATATATTTTGAAGGGAAGGGTCAAGGTCATAAAGCTGTCAATATCTTTAAATGGTTTTTAGGTTCAGTGAAAATCCAATCACAATTCCAATGTATGTATGTGTAGATTTTGACAAATTCTTAAATTTATGTGGAAGTGCCAAGACTAGCCAGCACACCCATACCTATTATAAAAGTATAGCAATCAAAATGATGTGTTGTTGCTACAAAAGTAGACAAATAGGCCAGTGAAAGACTGGTGGTCTCAGAAACAGACCCACTCATATGTAGACACAAAATAAATGACCAAAGAGGTATCGTAGATCATTGGGGGAATGGTTGGACCTTTTCCAAATGGAAAAATTGGTTATCCATTGTGGAAAAGAAAGAATTGGATCTCTATCTCACAACACAAATAAAAATAATCCTGGGTGTATTCAAAACCTAAATATGAAAAGTAAAGCCAAAAAGCTTTACGAATATAACATGACAGAATTAAAAAAAAATTTTTTTTTGCTGTTTTGAGCCTCACATCAGTTAGGCTAACATTCTACAACACTCCCAACTCCAGAAAATCTTTGTATACTCATGGTAGAAAAATTTTTCCTCAATAAGACAGAAGGACATTGACTATAAATGAAATTTTTGTGGTACTGGGGATTGAACTCAGGGCCTTGTGCATGCTAGGTGTATAAATGAAAAATTTAAACATGAAATAATATTGACATTAAGGATGTCTGTTTATCTGAAGATACCATAATGAGAATGAAAACAGAACATCTTGGGAGAAGATAATGGAAACACATATAACTGATGAAGGGCTCAAATCTAGAATTGTTTTTTTGAGATAGGTTCTCATGTAGTTCAGGTTGGCCTTGAGTTCACTGCCTAGCCCAGGCTGGCCTTGAACTCTCAGTAATCCTTCTACCTCAGCCTCCCAAGTGCTGGGATTATAGATGCATGCCACCACGCCTGGCTGTTTTTTTTTTTTGAGACAGGTCTCTTTATGTAGCCCAGGCTGGCCTTAAACTCATGATGATCCTCTTGCCTCAGCCTCCAGAATGCTGGGGTCCCAGGTGTGCACCATCATGCCAGGCTTCAAACCTAGAATATGTTAACAATGACAAAGAAGAGATAAATCACTCATGTATCAATAAATTGTGGTATATTTACAGAATGGAATATTCTAGAATGAGCAGGAAAGATCTGTAACTACATGAGATCTGGGTGAATCATGTGGACATGATGCTGAGCAACAGAGCCAAACAAGATTTCACATTGTATTGCCCATTTACACAAAAGTCACAAACAAGTAAAACTAATGTATTACCACATAAGAGGTCACTTTAAAGAAAGGTGAGGGGATGATTATCACAAAGTCATGCTAGTGTTTCCCTTTGGGGGAGGGAGAGATGTGGCTGGGAAGGAGCCCAGGGGACTGCTGGTATGTCCATAATGGCCTGCTGTTCAACCTGGGTGGTGTTCTTGGAGGTACAACTTATTGATATTTATTAAAATTTACATTTTTTTGTTTTATACATTCCCAGGAAGAAAAAAACCATGAAGAGTGGTGGGAAGTAGGAGTAAGGTGACTTGGACTCCCAGCAACCTTAGTTTCCTGGTCTAAGTGTAGGTGGCCTGCATTCTTCCCAAGCTCCCCCGGGCGCCGGTCTTGCCTTCTATCCTGGAGTCTAGCTACAGAGTCTCTGTCAGCCCTGTTTGGAGAGATGATGCTGGGGGAAACTGTTTATCCTGTGTCTCCTGACAGTAGCCATGAGGTAGGAACACCTGTCTCTCAGGGCACGGACAGGACCTGCCCATCTTGTCCTCAGATGGTGGAGTCCATCACCCCTTATTACATTACATCCTCATTACATCCATCGTAGCCCAGACATGTGGGTTTGGGAGTCTCACTTAAAATCCTCGGACCCCGAGTCCTGGTTGTGCCACCTTGGGTAAGTCACTTGTTGAGTCTCTGATCCTCATTCATAAAAGGGATCCGATGCCCACCGGGCAGGGTAGTTGTGGTCTTTGGGGAAAATATGTAACATAACCTTACTCAGGCCCATATTCAGTTGATCTAGTCAGTGTAGTGTAGTAGGGCTGGCAGGAGCAGGGGCTGGAGTGACACAGTCCAAGGCTGAATTGTCCCAGTGTCACACAATTGGCAAGTTACCTAGGCTCTCTGTGGCTCCCTTGGCTCATCTGTCATCAAGGTAATAAATTCCCTGATCACAGGGTTCTGTGAAGGTGGAATAAGATGACCTGTCAGTCACTGAGGGTGGTACCTGGCACAGAGCAAGACTGTACAGAGCCACAGTTGGTGGCCTTCACCAGCACCTTACCATCGCTATTCCCCATGATGCCCACCCCACCTGCCATGGTGTGGGTTATTGTAGCCCCGGGTGACATGCAGGATGGGGGCTATCCTGTGCTCCAAGTGCCTTCCTGGCCAGACCTCTTGTGAGGCCCTGGGGTCCCCCACATTCTCCCTAGGTAACTTGCACCCTCCTCAGTCTCCCCTGTCACTGAGGCTGACCAGGGGTCAAGGCCAGCACCTCAGCATCCCAGTGACACCATCTTGTAGGCTGCAGGACTAAATATTTCTGATACAAAGGGCCTGGGAGGGAGGGAGGAAGGGAGAAAGGAAGGGAGGATATGTGTTCCCCCTTGAATTAGTTTCCTGTTGCTGGTGTGACAAATTAACAACAAACTTAGTAGCTTAAAATAACGTAAATTTAGGGCTCGGATGTAGCTCAGTGGTAGAGCACTTGTCTAGCATGTGCAAGTCTCCAAATAAAACCACACACACATTTACTGTAGTTCTGGAGGCCAGAAGTCTCACAGGCCAGCAGGCTGTGTTCCTTTGGGAGGCTAAAAGGGGAGAATTTGTCCCTTCTCCTTTTCAGCTCTTAAAGGCTGCCCTCAGTCCTTGGCTCATGCCCCCTCCATCTTCAAAGCCAGCAATGGCCAGTTAAGCAGGGTGCCCATTCTGTGGGGGACAATAATATGTCATAGTTAATTGATATAGAGTGATCCTAGTAACAATAACAATAATAATACTGTTGCTGGGCATGGTGGCACACGCCTGTAATTCCAGTACTCGGGAGGCTGAGG
This sequence comes from Erethizon dorsatum, assembly GCA_028451465.1. Classification (NCBI taxonomy): domain Eukaryota; kingdom Metazoa; phylum Chordata; class Mammalia; order Rodentia; family Erethizontidae; genus Erethizon; species Erethizon dorsatum. The sequence continues at coordinate 41,102,150 of CM051842.1, forward strand.
CAGGAGGGTCACTCTGAGTTCTAGACCAACCTGGCCTTCATAGTGAGTTCAAGGCCAGCCTGAATTACATAGACAGACCCTGTTTCAAAAAACCAACCCCCCCAAAACAAAAAAAAAGCAAAACCAAAACCCAAACCAAAACCAAACCCACCCAATAATAATACTATCAACATTTGCCTCACACTCTGGCTGACCACTTTACATGAACTATGCTTTTCTCATATCAAAGTAGAGTATAAATTCTACTTTTATCACCAGCTAACAGATGAGGAAACTGAGGCCCTGAAGGCCTCCTGTGCTCTCACCAGCCCTGAGCATAGTCCTTTGCAGGGGACTTCCTGCTCATCTTCTCCCTATTCATCATTTCTAGGCTCAGCATTTTTCTTTTTGAGACAAGGTCTTACTATGTAGTTCAGACTGGCTTTGAACTCACTATGTAGTCCAGGCTGGCCTCAAACTCATGGCAACCCTGCTGCCTCAGCCTCCTGAGTGCTGGGATTACAGATGTGTGCCACCATGCCTGGTGTAAGCCCAGCATTCAAATCTCACTGTCCCTTGCTCTCTGTCCTCAGCCCTCAGCCCAGCTGTCACCTGCCTGCATCCTATAACCCATCCCCTTCCCATTCTGGGTGTGTCTGGTCCAGGGTGAGGCCACATCCAAACCTGAGCTTCCCGATAAGTCAAAGTGACTTTTCCTTTCATTGAGGGAAGCCTGTCAGAGACCTGTGGCTCCACAGTGAGGTCTCGGTGTGGCTCCTCAGCTCAACCATGTATGGTCTGTGTTACAGTGATACTCATATTTGCCAGCAGGGGGCATCTCATCTTTAAGCCAGGGCAGGCCTCAGGGAAGCCAGGAGGGACAGGTTTGTTTTGTTTTTTATTTTGTTTTGTTTTGTTTTGAGACAGGGTCTCATTGTGTAGTCCAGGCTGGTCTCAAACTCGATATGTACTTCAGGCTGGCCTTGAACTTGGAGTGATCCTCCTGCCTCAGCCTCCCAAGTGCTAGGATTACAGGAGTGCACCACCATACCTGGCCAGGAGGGACAGTCTTAAACATTCACTCTTGGTGGGGTCATATATCTCTGGGTGCATGAGCCCCAGGGCAGGATATCCCTCGGAAACTCCCTCTGGATGTGGACAGATGGGGGTATACTAGGGTGGGCCTTGACACTTCCTCCTTAAGAGCTAAGGTATTTTTTTTTCAGTTTTTATTTTTTATTAGTATGTGTTTTCAATATACAATGATTATGTTCCTCATGGGGAATTGGTACATGTACAAAAAACATCTTAATTCTTTTCCTTTAACCTCTTCCCCTCCCCCTCCTTTCATCTTTTTACCCCATTCCCATATGAGAAAGATGTATCTCCCAACTACTACTACTCCTTCCTCTCCCTCCCCTTCCCCTTCTTCTCCCTCTCTCTCCCTCTCCTTCTTCTCTGCTGCTGCCTCCTCCTCTTTCTTCTCCTCCTCCTCTTCCTCTCCCTCTCCTTTCTTCTCCCTCTCCTTTTTCTTTCTTCTCCTCCTCCTTTCCTCCCCCTTCTCCTTCTCTTTTCTTTCTTTCTTTCTTTCTTTCTTTCTTTCTTTCTTTCTTTCTTTCTTTCTTTCTTTCTTTCTTTCTTTCTTTCTTTCTTTCTTTCTTTCTTTCTTTCTTTCTTTTTGACAGGGTCTCACTATGTAGTTGAGGCTGGCCTTGAACTCACTATGTAGCTCAGACTGGTTTTAAACTCTCAGAGTTCCTCCTGCCTCAGCCTCTTGAGTGTTGGGATTACAGGTGTGTGCCACCATGCCTAGCCTATCACCCTACTTATTATCTATCCATTATTTTGCTCTTTATTTTGGGGGGGATTTTCATATAAGAGAAACCACATGATATTTAAGCATATGTGTCTGGTTTATTTCACTTAACATTGTGGTATCACAGTACATCCATTTTCCTACAAATGACTATAGGTTATTCTTCTTTATAGCAGAGTAGTACTCCATTGTGCATAAATACCATACTTGGTTTATCTGTTCATCTGTTGATGGCCATACAGGCCACTTCCAACATTTAGCTATTATGAATTGTGCTGCTATAAACATGGGTATGCATATGTCACTGGAATATGATGTCTTTAATTCTTTTGGGTAGATACCTAGAAGGGGAATAGCTGGACCAAATATAATTGGTAGTTTTAGTTTTTTGAGGAATCTCCATACTGTTTTCCATAGTGGTCATACTAGTTTACATTCCCACCAACTGTAGAAGGGTTCCTTTGACTCCACAGCCTTGCCAGCATATCTGACTTGATGATAGCTATTCTTTCTGTAGTAAAATGGAATCTCAGTGTGTGTATGTGTGTGTGGTTTGGGTTTTTTTTTTTATGTGGGTACCAGGAGTCGAACTCAGGACCTCACGCTTGCCAGGCAGGCGCTTATGCCGCTGAGCCATCTCACTGGCCCCCCATTTTTTTTTTTTTTTTTTTTTTTTGTCTTTTTGAAACAGGGTTTCACTATACAGTTCATGCTGTCCTTGAATTCACTTTGTAGCTCAGGCTGGCCTCGAACTCACAGCAGTTCTGCCTCAGCCTCCCAAGTGCTGGGAATATTAGTGTGGTTTTAATTGGCATTGCTTTAATTCCCTGAGATGATTAACATTTTTTCATGTATTTATTGGCCTTTTGTACTTCTGAGAACTGTATATTTTGATTGGGTCTTTTATTTTGGGAGGTTGAATGTTTTTGACTTCTTTATGTATTCTAGATATTAGTCCTCTGTCTGAGAAATAGCTGACAATTTTTTCCCTTTTTTTTTTTTCCTTTGGGTACTGGGAATCGAACTCAGGACCTCACGCTTGCCAGGCAGGTGCTGCACCACTGAGCTAAATCTGGGCTCTTTTTTCCCGTTTTGTAGGTTAATTTTTCACTCTATTTTTGTTTCCTTTGCTGTGCAGAAGCTTTTGTGTGTGGGACAGGTCTTGACCTGTAGTTTAGTTTAGACCAGCCTTGAACTAACTCACTATGTAGCTCACTGGCCTTGAACTCATGGTGATCCTCCTGCCTCAGCCTCCTGAGTGCTGGGATTACAGGCGTGTGCCATCATGCCCTGCCAGAAGCTTTTTAGTTTAATATGATCCCATTTGTCGATTCTTAGTCCTATTTCTTGTGTAATTGGTTCTGTTCAGAAAGTTCTTTTCTATGCAAGGACTACTTAAGAGTTCTACCTGTTTTATCTTACAGCAGATTAAGTGTTTCTCTTTTCATATGTAGATATTTGATCCATTTTGGTTTTAGATTAGTACATGGTGAGAATGAGTCTAGATTCAATCTTCTGCATGTCAGTTTTCCCAGCACCATTTGTTAAAGAAGCCATCTTTCTTCTAGTGCATGTTTTTGGCTCCTTTGTCAAAGTTCAGATAGCTGAATGTATCTGGAGCTGTTTCTGCATCCTCTATTCTGTTCCACTGATCCCATACGTCTGTTTTTGTGCCAGCACTATGTTGTTTATATCACTGTAGCTTTGTAATATGACTTCAAGTCTGGGGTTGTGATTCCTTCTGGTTTGCTGTTGCTACCCAGGATTGCTTTTGATATCCTGGGTCTCTTCTGGTTCCATATGGATTTTAGGATTCTTTTCTCTAGTTCTATGAGGAATGCTGTTGGTATTTTGATTGAGGTTGCATTAAATTTGTATATTGGTTTTGGAAGTATGGCCCTTTTGACTGTATTAGTTCTGCCTATCCAGGAACAGGGGATATCTTTCCATTTTTTTTTTTTTTTGAGACAGGGTCTGTCTATGTAGTTCAGGCTGACCTTGAACTCACTATGTAGCCAAGGCTGGCCTTGAACTCACGGCAATCTTCCAGTCTCAGCCTCTTGAGTGCTGGGATGTTTCTTGGAGAGGTTTTTTTCTGATTGTGGCTATATTTGGGGTTCTATAGGCATCACTTATCTGTATGTTAAATTCTTTCCCCATATTTGGAAAGTTTTCTGCTCTTATTTCAGTAAAAATGTTTTTTATACTATTTTTGCTGTCTTTTGATTTTTCACTAATTCCAATTAAGCTTAGTCTTCTTTGCATCATCTACCAGCTGTTGGATCCATTTTTCATGTTCTTTTGTTGTTTTTAAGGTATCTGTCACCAATTGGTTGCCAAAAATTGCCTTGTCATCTAGTTCTGATACTCTGTCCTTATATTGGTCACTTATGCTTCCATTTGGTACCTTTTTATGACTCTAATTCTTTTCTATTCTGGTTATTCATGTTATGTATCATCTTGTTTAGCTCAGCTAGCTTTTTATTAGTGTTTTCTGTAGACTCACTGATCATTTTGTTTATTAGGCCCATTATTTGTTATATCTTCTTTGAGCATGCCAAGCACCTTATTGATCTGTTTTGTTATCATCTCTGTTATCCTTTTGAATAATTTGGTTGTGTTGCTTTTGATTTCTACCCTTTCAATGCTACATGGATCAGCTTTGGGGGAGTTGGGCATTTTGGAGGCATTTTGTTGCTTTGTCTTCTCACGTTTCTATGTTTTTGTTCATTTGTTTGTTTGCTTTTTGAGCTGAGGTTTGTGGGTTGATTATAATGGAAAGCTTTTTTGCTAGTATGGAGACCTCTTTAGCTAGTGTTTGCTTTTCAGTGATTTTTCAGCTATGCTTTCTGGGTGTGGCTAACTATTGGCCTTTATCTCTATTCTGTGAGCCAGCCACCTCCATTTATTTGGGAGGGGAGGTTGCAGCATATCTGACCCAGCACCCAGTTCCCCAGGAACATGTCATAGAATTGTTAACAACACAAAAGCAATCCAGACATTGGCATCTAGAGAGAACCAATTATTAGCAATAACCATTTTGCCTTGAGTATAGTAATAAAATCAGCAACAATTATAGCATCAAAGACAAACTGGATGTTGACATACCCTAAGAACCAATAATGTATCACCCTTAACTATAGAAAATATATGTATAATTATAATATAAAAACTAAGACAAACCAAATATTGACCTACAATATATATCTATTAAATGGAATAACTTCACCTCCACTAAGAATAGAATAGCGTTATGGTTTGTGTCTGGATGTCCCCCCAAAGCCTCATGTGGTCATGGGGGGTGGGCACTTCAGAGGCAGCTGAATCTAGAGTTTGTGATTGGTTCATTCTCTAGTCCTGGGATTGGTGTGAGTGCTACACTTGCCTAGGGTGGGTAGCCTACATACAATATAAGGGAGGAAAAGGGGCTTGCTCCTCCCTTTTTGCCCTTGTTGTTTTTGCTGTCTTTTGCCACCATGAACATTTGCCCCTCAGCCAAGCCACCCTGCCTTGGAGCCAGCTGAGTATGGACTGAAACATCCACAAACTGTGGGCTGAATAAACCTTTCCTCCCTTAATATTGGGTGTCAGGTATTTTGTCTCAGCAACGAAAAAAGTAACTAAGACAAACAGTATTCAACAATAATAACATAGAGTTGACTAGTTATCTAAAGAATCATAAAGCTTTATAGTTATACTAACAAATGTAGAGGAGGTGGGGAACCAGAGAATGAAAATAAAAAATAAAATAAAATTATCAATGGAAGATGAAAGGGAGAGAGAAATGAGATAGGGGGTCCTACTGAGGACTGGAAGGATATTAACAGTATTAGAAAAAAATCACAGAAGAGAATGAAAAAGTAAAGGAGAGAAGACAAAACAGAGTAAAACACAGGAACTAAAAGAAAGATCAGAAGGAAGAAAAACAATTTAAAAAGGGAAATGTGGGCCGGTGATTAGCTCAGTGGCATAAGCGCCTGCCTGGCAAGCACGAGGTCCTGAGTTCGACTCCCAGTACCTGCATGTAAAAAAAAAAAAAAGAAAAAAATGGGAGAACCCCCCCCCCAACTCCAAAATAACTTCTTTCCCTGGGCATTGGCATCATCTGTGGTCCTGTCAGTCATTCAGTCAGTCAGTCCTCACCTCTATTCCTCTGTACCAAGGGGAAGCAAACTGTAGAGCCAGCTCGGAGTTGGTAGGTGGCCATGGTTGGGGGCAGTGTGCAGTGGCAGTGGCTGGGCCCAGGTTTTAGTGGGTGCTCTTTGGGATCATTGGTAGGTTTGCCTTCCTCTTCCTTCTGTTTCTTCTCCTACCAGGAGCTCATTTCCATGACTAAAAGGAGGTTCATATATTTGAAAACTTTTCTTTTTCATTTAGAACTTGTATTATAGTTTTTTTTCCTACTACAAGGTGCCCTGGGTCTGTGGCCTGGACCACAGGGACGTCAGGCTACAGCTATACTGGTCTTGAGAACATGAGCCTGGAGACACTGTATCCTGGTGACAGCCCCAACAAAGCCTGGCGTTTAGGGAAAGGCCACCAAGTCCTCTAACCACATCCTGGTCAGCTGCCAGCTCTGCCTCTGCCTGGTACCCTCCCAGGGTCTGAATGTTGACTCTAGGATCTCTAAATACCCTGGGGTGAGTAGATGCCCCAGGCCTGGTGCACTGAGAGACCCAGGCAGGAGAGTCCCTCAGAAGGGGAGGCTGCTAAGTCTCCACGTGCTGGAGGGAAGTACAGTTGTGCGTGAGGAGTGGCCCACCCATTACCTGCCACTGGCCTGCTGTGCTGCTGCAGGCCTAGCTCCTGCCCTCTACTGGCCTCAGTCTCTTTGCTTTAACAATGGGCATAACAACACACAGCATGCGGGGGATGATCATAAGTGGAGGGGATCTGAAGCCACGAGAAAGCACATTTGGTCCAAGAGGAAGAGGGGACGGCCACAGTTGTTGGAGAAGGACTGGCACGGGCCACCTCAGGGATGGCCAAGGCTGTCTTCCTGGAGGTCCTCAGGGCAGCCAGTCACGGAAAGCTCTGAGGCTGTGACCAGAACCATGCATCCTGGACCAGATGAGGCCATGTCTGTAACGCTCTGGGGTGGCCGGCTGTCAGTGTCATGGGATCCTTCCTGTTGGTCCTTATCTGTACCCATAAGGACCTCCAAAAGTGCTCACTGTCCCATTGGTTACTGTGACCCACATACCATCATTAGAACCATGAGCCGTTAATTACCACAATAGCCACCAGGTTAACACTTGTGTCACTTATCCAGTGGCTCATAGGGTCTGAGAGGGTTCTGATGTCATGACATTATTTACTATAGCTATGGATAATTCACTCATTTTCCTAATGGATGACTAGGTAGGGTTTGATTTACTTTCTCACCATCTTTAACTGATATGAACATTCTTGCCCCTACATGTAAACCTAGGAGAAATATAGTAATGTTCATGTACTAAAACTATTTTTTTTTTGGTACCGGGAATCAAACTCAACTAAAACAATTTTTAATAGCAAAAAACTGGAAGCAACCTAATAATACATCAACAGGACATGTATAAGTATATTGTGCTATATTGACACCCTGGAGTACTATACAGCTATGAGATGGAATGAACTAAGGCATGTAGAAATTATGTTAAGTGAAGGAAGCCATATACAAACCATGTCATGCTATAGGAGTCCCATTATAAATGGCTCAAAAGTAAACAAAACTAGTATTTAGGCATACATTCACCTGTGGTCAAAATAGTTTTACAGGAAACAAGATTCTTCGTTGCTTGATTGGCAACATTTAAAAATATACTAAAAAGCCAGGAATGGGTGCACGCCTGTAATTCCTACACTCGGGAGGCTGAGGCAGGAGGATCACTGCGAGTTCGAGGCCAGCCTAGGCTACAAAGTGAGTTCAAGGCCAGCCTGAACTGCATAGTGAAACCCCGTCTCAAAAAGACAAAAAAAAAAAAAAAAAAAGATTATACAGTAGAATTGATTTTGGGGAGGTCTACGAAGTTTAACACATTGTCTTAGTTATTTTTCTTGTTGCTGAGACAAAAACAGCCAACATTCACATTTAAAGGAGGAAAGATTTATTTTGGCTCACAGTTTGTAGAGGTTTCAGTCCATAGTCAGCTGGCTCTAAGGCAGGGTGGCATGGCAGAGGGGCATCGCAGAGGAGAAACAGCTCATGGCAAAGCAGGGCAGGCAGAAAGCAACTAAACAGCGAAGTAGAAGCAGCAGGCCTTCTTTCTGTCCCTTATATTCCATCCAGTCTATCTGCCCTTTGGGTGGGTAGCACTCACACCCGTGGTGGGGAACCCTTAATCCCAGCATCGTATCTTTAATTCCAGCATCACACACCCTAGGTCCAGCCACCTCTGAAAAGCCCCACCTGTGACCGTAAGAGGCTCTGGGGGGACATCTAGATACAAGCCATAACACACACATGTAGATTCGTGAAACCACCACCACAATCAGGATGCAGAAATGTTCTATCACTCTTAAAAAAAAAAAAAGCCAGGTGAGGTGGCACACTCCTGTAATTCCAGCACTTGGGAGGCTGAGGCAGGAGGATCGCTGTGAGTTTGAGGCCAGCCTGGGCTACAAAGTGAGTTCTAGGCTAGCCTGAACTGCATAGTGAGACCCTGTCTCAAAAAGACAACAAACAAACAAACAAACAAACAAACAAACAAAAAACTCCATTGTCTGCCCCATACACTCGCACCCTCTTCTTTTTTTTTTTTTTTTTTTTTTTGTGGGTACCAGGGGTCGACCTCAGGACCTCGCGCGCCAGTAGGCTCCTGTGCCGCTGAGCGATATCACCGGCCCCTTTTTTCGTATGTGGGATCCGGAGTCGAACTCGGGCCCTCGCGCTTGCCAGGCAGACGCGTAGGCCGCTGAGCCATCTCACCGGCCCCTCGCACCCTCTTCTTGCCCTGATGCCCCTGCAACACTCGCTCAGTATACTTTTGTCCTTTCAAGAAAGTCATATAGATGGAATAATATTACGTGTTATCTTTTGAGATTGGCTTTTTTACTCAGTTTACTGAGTTTCATCCAAGTTGTTAAGGATATCAATAATTCATTCTTTTTATATTATACTGCATGCATGTAGCACAGTTTGTTTATCCAGTCATCCACTGAAAAACATTTGGATTATTTACAATTTTTGGCACCTATTAATAGAGCTGCCATAAACATTTGTGTATGGGTTTTTGTGCAAATATAAATTGTCATTTCTGTAGCAAAAATACTCTAGATGTCCAAATATTCCAACACTATTTATTGTAAAGACTCCTTTTTCCACTGACTTGCCCACACAAGTATGGCTGTTATGGTTTGTCTATACATGTCCCCCCAAAGCCTCATGCAGTCATGGGGGCAGGCTTCTAGAGTTTGTGATTGATTCATGGTCCAATGCTGGGATTATGGGTGTGAGTGCTACACCCGCCCTGGGGCGGGTAGCCTGCATACAATATAAGGGAGGAAAAGAGGTTTGCCCCTCCCTTTTGCCCCTTTTGCCCCTTTTGGCTCTTGTTGCTTTTGCTGTCTCCGCCACCATGCCGCCATGAACTGTTGCCCTCTGCCATGTGCCATTCTGCCTTGGAGCCAGTGGATTACGGACTGAAACCTGCACAAACTGTGAGATAAATAAACCTTTCCTTCCTTAATTTTGGGCGTCAGGTATTTCGTCCTAGCAACGAGAGAAAAGTAACTAAGACAACGGCCAACTGATTTTCAGAAGGGTAAGTCTCTTTACTAGTACCACACTGTCTTGATTACTATATGTTGATTTGAATCTAAAATGTCCCCCAGAAGCTCATTTTGGCAAGATGAAGGCACGATGGTCCCCAGCTGATAGCACTGTTGGGAGGTGTTGGAAACATTGGGAGATGTGGCCTAGTTGGATGAAGTTGGGCCATTGGGGAAGTGCCCTTGAAGAGTATTATGGAACCACATCCTCTTCTTCTTTGCTTCCTGGATGCCATGAGGCGAGTGGCTTTGTGCTCCCTGCCATGATGTTCTGCCTTGCCAAAGGCCCAAAGCAAAGAAACCAGCTGAGCATGGATTAAAACCTTTGTAACTTCAGCTAACATAAACATTTCATTTTTTTTTTAAACAGGGTCTCACTATGTAGTTCAGGCTGGCCTTGAACTTGCTTATGTAGCCGAGGCTGGCCTCGAACTCATGGTGGTCCTCCTGCCTCAACCTCCAGAATGCTGGGATTACAGGCGTGCACTACCACGCCTGGCCACAAACATTTCATTTTTTAAAATTGATTTTGTCATGTATTTTTATTTATTTTTTATTTTTTGAGACAGGGTCTCACTATGTAGTTCAGGCTGGCCTTGAACTCACTATGTAGCCCAAACTCACAGTGATCCTTCTGCCTCTGCCTCTGAAGTGCTGGGATTACAGGCATACGCTACCACGCCTGGCCTTGTCAGGTACTTTGTCCCAGTGAAGAAAATCTGACTAAAACAATGTAGCTTTGGGAGTAATTCTTTTTTCTTATTTTTCTTTTTGGTTTTTTGAGACAGGGTCTTGCTATGCAGTTCAGGCTGGCCTTAAACTCACTATGTAGCCTGGGCTGGCCCGGTGGGAGTAATTCTTAAAATGTGTTAGTCCTCCAGTTTTGTTAATTATTTTCAAAATTATTTTGGCTATTCTAGTTTCTGTCTTTCTACATACATTTTAGAATCAATTAGCTGTATCTTTAAATAATCTTGGGATTGCATTAAATCTATAGATCAGTTTGGAGGCAATTAATGTATTTACTATATTGAGTTTGTCAATTCATGAACACAGTATATCTCTATTATTTGAGTCTTTTTAAAATTCCCCCCCCCCTTTTTTTGCGGTATTGGGGATTAAACCCAGGGCCTTCACACTGGAGCTATATCCCCCGCCCTTTTTCATATTTTACTTTGAGACAAGATCTCACTAAGCTACCAAGTTGCCCAGGCTGGGCTCAAACTTGCAATCCTCAACTTCCCAGAGTGCTGGGATTACAGGTGCCCCCCCCCACCAATCTTCTAAAATTTCTTTCATCAGCTTTCCCTAATTTTCAGCACACAGATCTAGCACATGTTCTGTTAGATTGTTTGAAGTGTTATATATAGATAGTATTTTGTGCACTTAAAATTTTTGTTTCCACTTGTCCATTGTTATTATATAGAAATATGCTTGGTTGGGGGGGTGCACTGTCGGAGGCTACAGCAGGAGGATCACAAATTTGAGTTCGGCCTGGGCAATTTAGCAGCATAGTGAGACGTTGTCAGTGAGACCTGACAAAATCAAAAATGAAAACGGCTGAGGATGCAGCTCAGTGAAAAGGCCCTAGGTTTGATCACCAGTACTGCCAAAAACCCAAACAAAGCACATATGAGTTTTGTATGTTGAATTTGTATTCTGCAATGTTGCTAAACTTGTTTTAATTTCAAGGTTTTAAAAAATATAGATTCCATGGGATTTTCTACGTAGACAATTATGTCTTCTATAAATTGGGGCTGTGTTATCTCTTCCTTCCCAGTTGTAAGCCATTTATCTAATTTTCTTGTTTTATTGAGCTGACTGTGACTTCCAATACAATGTTGACTAGTAGGAGTGAGAGTGGACATTCTTGCTTCATTCTTCATCTTCAGAAGAAAGCATTATTTTTTTCTATTAAGAATCTTCTAGGGCCGGTGAGATGGCTCAGCGGCTTAAGCGCCTGCCCTGCAAGCGCGAGGGCCTGAGTTCGACTCCCGGAACCCACATACGAAAAAGGGGCCGGTGATATCGCTCAGCGGCACGGGCGCCTGCTGGCGCGCGAGGTCCTGAGGTTGACCCCCCGGTACCCACAAAAAAAAAAAAAAAAAAAAAGAATCTTCTAATGTTTAGGGTTTTTTTTTCTTTTTCTTTGCTTTTTTTTGAGACAGGGTCTCACTGTGTAGTCCAAGTTGGCCTTGAACTCATTATGTAGCTCAGGCTGGCTTCGTACTAACAGTGAGGCTTCTGCCTCAGCCTCCTGAGTGCTGGGATTACAGGCATGTGCCACCATGCCTGTCTCAACTGTAGGGATTTCTTTATAGATGTTTTATATCAGGTTGAGAGAGGTTTTATTCCTTTTACTCCTGGTTTCCTTGAATGTAATATTTTTGTTTTTTTGTTTTTTGAGATAGGGTCTCGCTATATAGTTCAGGCTGGCCCTGAATTCACTGTGTAGCCCAGGCTGGCCTCGAAGTCACAGTGATCCTTCTGCCTCAGCCCTGCCAGTGCTGGGATTACAGGTGTGCACCACCATGCCTGGTAAGTGTAATTTTTAAATCATGAATTGAGGTTGAATTTTGTCAGATGTTTTTTCTGTATCACCTGAGTTTTTAAAATTTAATTTTATTAGTACATGTTTACAGTACATGAAGTTTTACATTGATCTTAAGGAGTAGGTACATGCACATAATATATCTTGATTCTTTTTTATTTCCCTTCACCTCCCCACTCACCTCCCTCCTGTATCACTTGATATTAATATGTGGCTCAATTACTTTAGTATGTCAAAATGGTGAATAGGATTTGTTGAGTTTTGACTATTGAGCCAGTTTTGCATTCTCAGGATAGGTTTCATTTGGTCATGTGTATTATTTGTTTTGTATATTATTTGATTTAATTTGTTAATTTTTTATTGAGTTTTTTTTTTGCATGTACATTCATGAGGGAAAATGGGCTGTAGTTGTTTTTATCCATGATGTCTCTTCTTTGTTTTAGTACTAGGGTAATAAATGCTAATTTCATAAAATGATTTGAGAAGTGTCCCTTCTATTTTTTTTGAAGAGTTCATATAGCATTGGTATTACTTCTTAAGGTTTTAGCACAATTTACCAGTGAAAACATCTGGGCCTGGCAACTTCTTTTTTTAAAAAGACTTTACTTTTTAGAGTGGTTTGAGGTTCGCAGCAAAGTTGAACAGAAAGTGCAGATATTTCCCATAAACTGCTTCCCCTCACACACACACACACACACACACACACACACACACACACACACACACACAACCTTCCTATTATCAACATCACACATCAGAGTGGTTCTTTGCTTACGACTGATGAACCTATCTTCACGTGTCATCATCACTCAGAGCCCGTAGTTTGCTTTAGGTGTTGTATTTTCTACGGGTTTGGATATATGTAGTATGACATGTATCCACTATTGTAGTATCATACAAAGTAGTTTCGCTTCTGTAAAAATACCCTGTGCGCTGTCTCTTCATCCCCCCTCCCCCTGGTAACCATCCTTTTCCCCTACAGTACTGGGGATTGAATTCAGGGCCTTCACACTAAGCTATATTCCCAGCCCTTTCTTTATTTTTTATTTTGAGGCAGGGTCTCACTAAGTCACTAAGTTGTCCAGGCGGGGGTTGAGCTCATGATCCTCCTGTCTCAGCTTCACAGGGTCCTAGGGTTATAGGTATGCATCATCATGCCTGGCTAACCACTGACTTTTTACTGTCTCCACAGTTTTGTCTTTCCAGAATGTCATACAGTTAGAACCATACAGTTTGCAGCTTTTTTTTTTTTTTTTTTTTGAGACAGGGTCTTGCTATGTAGTTCAGGCTGACCTCAAACTCCTGAGTGCTGGGGTTACAGGCATGTGGCACCATGCCCGGCAGTTTGAAGCCTTTTCAACTGGCTTCTTTTTTATTTATTTGTTCATTTATTTTTTTATTTTATTTATTTTTATTTTATGAAAAAAACCAAAGTTTCATAACAATATAACAGGAGAATAACAATAGTTAATACATTGCATATTGTTATCTTTAAAGCAGTTACCCAGACTACAAGATATGGGTATAAAAGTTTTCCAAACAATATTAGCACAAACCTTTCTTTTCAATGAGCTGAGAGAAACTAGTAGTATAACTATCTTGTATTTTTCCCCTTCCTTCCTTTCCAGTTTCCCCCATCCTAGTTCCTTTTTCCTTTTGAACAATTTCTTCCCATTTCACAATATCTATTGTACATTTTGGACCTTATTTACTCTTTCATTTTCTCACACCAGGGAGACAATACAATGTTTACACATGTGAGTCAACTGGCTTCTTTCACTTGGTAATAATGTGCATTTAAATTTCCTCCATGTTCATTCATGGCTTGATAGGTCATTTCTTTTTAGTGCTGAATGATAATTCCACCATTTGGATGTATGAGAGTTTATCCATTAACCTACTGAAAGACATCTTTGTTGCTTTCAAGTTTTGGCAATTATCAATAAAACTGCAATACACATATGTGTGCAGGTTTCTGTGTGGATATAAGTTTTCATATGCTTTGCGTAAACACGAAGAAGTTGATTGCAGGATGTTACGGTAAGAGCATGTTTATTTTTGTAAGAAATCACTATGCCAGTGTGGTGGCGCACGCCAGTAATCCTAGCTCTTGGGAGGCTGAGGTGGGAGGATCGCCATGAGTTTGAGGTCAGCCTGGGCTACATAGTGAATTCAAGTCCAGCCTGAACTACATAGTGAGACCTTGTCTCAAAAAACCAAAACCAAAACAACAACAACAACAAAAACACCAAAACCAAAACCAAAAACAACCCCGAAAAAAATAGGTATGAAAGGACTTTATCTCAATCTGATAAAAGCCATTTATGACAAACTCATGATCAACATCATATTAAATGGGGCAAAGTGGAAAGCTTTCTCTCTAAAATGGAAAACAAGACAAGAATGTTCACTATTACCACTCTTGTTCAATATAGTATTCAAAACATTAGCCAGAGCAACCAGACAAGAGAAAGAAATAAAATCAATAGGTATAGAAAAAGAAGAAGTAAAATTATCATTATTTTCAGATGACATGATCCTTTACATAGAAGTCCCAAAAAATTCAACCAAAAGACTTTTAGAATTAATAACCAATTTCAGCAATGTAGCTGGATACAAATCAACACACAAAAATGAATAGTGTTCCTGTACACCAAAATTAGCCCACTGAGAAAGAAATTAGGGAAGCAATACCATTCATAACAGCATGAAGAAAAACTAAATACTGTTCTTAGGATTCAACCTAACCAAGGAACTGAAAGACCTCTACGATGAAAATTATAGTACTCTGCAAAAGGAGATTCAAGAGGACATCAGAAAATGGAAAGTCATCCCCTGTTCATGGACAGGCAGAAGCAATGTCAAAATGGCCATTTTTTTTTCGATTTTGTTTTTTGAGACAGGTTCTTGTTATGTAGTTCAGGCTGGCCTCGAATTCACTATGTAGTCCAGGCTGGCTTCTAAGTCATGACAATCCTCCTGCCTCAGCCTCCTACATGCTGGGATTACAGGCATATACTACCATGCCTGGCTAAAAGGGCCATACTTCCAAAACTGGTATTTAGATCTAATGCAATCTTTTATTTAAAATCTATTGTGTTTCAATTTTATCTTTTGGATATTCTTAATGTGATTCATCAAGGAATTAAAATACATAATTAACATCACAGACTAATTAGAATTAATATTTTACCATTTTACATGGAATGTAGAAACCTCACTACCATATAGGTCCCTCTAATTTCATGCTCTTTATATTACAGTTGTCTTATGGTATGTGTCCATATACAATAAAAACCTCATCATACAATGTTGTAATTTTTAATCTTTGTTTTAAATCCCCTCAAATTTCTTTTAATCAATTCAAAAGGAGAATAGACTATTGTATTTGGCCAAACACTTAACATTTCTGTTGCTCTTCCATAATTCCTGATGTTCCAAATTTCTTCTTGGTATCGTTTTCCTTCTGTCTAAAGAACTTCCACTGTAATCCTTTTAAGTTCACTAACAACACATTCTCTCTGTTTTCCTTCATCTGCAAATATCTTATTTACACCTTCATTCCTGAAAGGTGTTTTGATGGATGTAGAATTCTGGGTTGATGGTTCTTTTCTTTAAAAATATGGAGACTTTTGTTACTGGCCTCATGGCTTTTGATGAGAATTCTGCAGTCAATTAAATCATTATTCTTCTGTAAGTAATGCATCCTTTTTGTCTGGATGATTTCAAGATACTCTTGTTTTTAGTTTTCAGCAGTTTAATTATAGCATGTCTAGGCATGGATTTCTCTAGGTCTATTCTGTTTGGGGTTTGCTGAGCTTCTTGAATCTGTAGGTTTATCTCCTCAAATTTATGATGTTTTCAGCAATTATATATATATATATATATATATATATATATATATATCCATATATATATCCACTTCTCCTTATGGGATTCTGGCTACACAAATGACATGTCTTAGCATTTTCTTACAGGTCCTTGAAGTTTTCATTTTTATTTCAATGTTTTTGAGTTGTTCAGACTGAATAATTTCTATTGATCTAAAAGTTCACAAATTCTTTTTTCATCTCCATTCTACTATTTTTTTTTTTTTGGTGGGTACCGGGGGGTCGACCTCAGGACCTCGCGCGCCAGCAGGCGCCCGTGCCGCTGAGCGATATCACTGGCCCCTTTTTCGTATGTGGGTTCTGGGAGTCGAACTCGGGCCCTCGCGCTTGCCGGGCAGGCGCTTAAGCCGCTGAGCCATCTCACCAGCCCTCCATTCTACTATTGAAACCATCCAGTGGGATTTTAACTTGGTTATTATCTTTTTCACTTTCAAAATTTCCATTTGTTTTTCTTTTTTTTTTTTTTTTTGTCTTTTCGAGACAGGGTTTCACTATGCAGTTCAGGCTGGCCTCAAACTAGCAGTGATCCTCCTGCCTCAGCCTCCCAAGTGCTGGGATTACAGGTGTGCACCACCATGCCAGGCTCCATTTGTTTCTTTTTTTAGAAAATTGTCCTTCTGTTTGTTGGGTGCTGGGGATTGAAACCAGGCCATCGCCCATACTACACAAGTAGTATGGGCGATGGCCTGGTTTACATCCTCAGCCCAAGTGTATCTGTTTTGTGCCAAGACTTTTTTTTTTTTTTTTTTTTTTGGTACTGGGAATCGAGCTCAGGACCTCATGCTTGCCAGGCAGGCACTGTGCCGCTGAACTACATCCCCGGCCCTGTTCCACTACACTTGTTTCAAGTTTTTATGATTGCTTTTTTTTTTTTTTTATGATTGCTTGATTGAGCCAGGGCCTTTGTACTGGCTACTACTCCAACCATTTTAAAATTTTTATATATTTTTTGTTTTGTTTTGGACAGGGTCTTTCTATGTAGTTCAGGCTGGCCTTGAACTCACTACGGAGCCCAAACTCACGGCGATCTTCCTGACTCAGCCTCCAGGGATTACAGGTGTGCCCCACCACGCCTGGCTATTTTTATTTTTTGAGACAGTCTCACTAAGTCGCTAAATTGCCCAGGTTCGAATTTGTGATCTTTCTGCCTCCGCCTCCGAATGTGCTGGGATTAACAGACATGTGCCACCATACCTGGCCTAAGACAGCAGTTTAAAAACTGTTAGATAATCCCAACATTTTGGTCTTCATTGCATTCATGTTTGTTGATTGTGTTTTAGAATATGACCAGTTCCGTCTTCCTGGTTCTTCATATTTTGAATAATTTTGATTGTAGGCTGAACATTTGAATATTAGGTTATGAGACTATCGGTTTTGTGTAAATCCTGTGGAATATGTTGCTATTGCTATTTTGGCATGAAGTCTACTTCTAGTCACAGGCAGCCACCATGGCCCTTGTCCTTGCTGTGGGACTGGGGCAAGGGAAGAAAGTTGGCCATGGAGGGACGGAGGGTGATTTGAAGATGGGATACTATCTTCAAAGTTTTGAGGAGGGATACTATTTTAGACAACTGTGTCCAAGAGCCAGATGGAATTGTTGAGAGGGATCCTCAGGGGAGACATGAGTGTGGGGGCTGGGCGGGAAGCTGCAGCGCGCTGGCAGGCACAAGCTTCTGTGCACGTGCACAAGCCTCTATGCGCATGCGCACTGTGCAGCTCCCATCAGCCAATGCGCACTGCGTGATTGTTGGGGAACGGTTGGCCTGGAGGCGGTGTTCCCCCGTCTAGACTCGATTCAACCTTTGAGGACGTCGGTGGTAGGTCGGTAGATTAGTCCTATTAGACATTTTAAGTGTGTGAGGGGGAGCTGGCGGACTTGGGCGGGTTGAGCAGCGATGTTTGGGCCCTTGGAGGAGGAAGGGCTTCGAGGTCGTCGTTTTTTTTCTCACTGGCAGTACCACCATGGGCTTCGTCGTTGGGTGGGACGTTATGAGGGAAGATGGTGGACCAGAGAGGGGAGGGGATGCGGTTGGAGATACCTGAGTCCCACGGGGGCCTGAAGCAGCCGACAGAGGACAGATTCTTGGGTCGCTAGCGGGGACCGGAGTGGAGATGGGGCAGGGAGGGAGCTGCGGCTCGCTGGCTGTTGTGGGCCTCAGTGCGCATGCTCGCTATGCGTCTCCCGTGAGCCAGAGCGCACCGCGTGTCGATTTCGGGGCCTCAGAGTTGGGGAGGCCTCTAGGTCGTCCTCCTTACCTTCACCGGCAGAGCCGCCACTCACTTGGGCCTTGTCATTTTGGCGGGCCAGGAAAAGGGAAGAAGGTGGGCTGTGAAGAGAAAGATTCAGGTGAAGACAGGGTCAGTGCTGGGGTTGCTGTTGGAGTTATCTGCTCTAGGAGCACCTGGGGCAGCCGACAGAGTCCTACGTGGGGACCGGAACAGGGGTTGGTGCGTGCAGTGAGGGAAGAGCCTGGAATCTGGGGCGCTGTGGGGTTGTGACTGCATCCCCGGGATTTGTAGAGGGTCTAGTGAGGGGCTGTTCATTACTCTGTATTACAACTTCTCATCCTTGCCAGGGACAATATCAAAATGGACTTAGAGGGTGCAAGAAGGGACTAGGAAGGGCTAGATTATCATGAAACTTCATTTTAGGGGGTATATAGTCCTAGTTAGTGGGAGTGTGATGTAAGCAGTAGTCGCTTGTGTTTTAATTTTCTAGTGTTTTCTTGAGTATGTCCACAACGGGCCCTAAGTTATCTCTATGATGGAGAATCTAGTGCAACAAAACCTTGTCTTTTGCCATGTGCCTTAAAACGTTTTAAGACAGTTTCTCTGCCAGCTTGGCTATGACATAAACAGTTGCCTTTTCAGGGTGCCAGGCCTGGTACGATTGAAAAGCAGGCATACTTAAGGTTATTCCAAGACTTAACTATATTCTGTAAATATTTTTTGCCATTTAAAACAATTACATGTCACTGTTTGGTCATAGAAGTGGTCAAATATAGTTATCTTTGTTAATTTTTGTTTTGGTGGTGCTGGGGAATCAGCACAGGGCTTCATGAGTGCTAGGCAAGTACTGTACTACTGAGCTATATTAAATATGAGCCCCTAGTTATCCTCCTAAGTGGGTTTTCTGAATCACTTTATTCTGCTTTCAGTGTGAAATATGAGTGAGGAAGTAAGATCGACATCTAAATCTGAAGGACAAAGAGATGATGAACCTACTCTGCCTCCTGAGCCTGTGATTGTGAGTGCTTCAATATTTGATGTCTTCTATTAGAAATTTGTGATAGTGTTTTTAAACGAGTAGAGATACAATAAAGGTTTTTTTTTTTTTTTTTTTTTTTTTTTTGGTGGGTACCGGGGGAACGACCTCAGGACCTCGCGCGCCAACAGGCGCCCGTGCCGCTGAGCAATATCACCGGCCCCTTTTTCGTATGTGGGTTCCGGGAGTCGAACTCGGGCCCTCGCGCTTGCCGGGCAGGCGCCTAAGCCGCTGAGCCATCTCACCGGCCCACAATAAAGGTTTTTTATGATGATAAAAATAATGGAATCTTATTTAAGGAACATTGATTCATGTGCTCAGATTTTGCCTGGATTGATAGTCTTAATTTTCCTCAGATTGTGCTTATGACTTCTTATGCTTATTGATTAACATTGCATACATCCATTCCAGCATAGCTTAAAATAGCTTCCAAAGTCTTTGTAGGTAACACTTTTTTTTTTTTGATAAACCAGTCTTTGGGAAGAGAAATTTTATTAAGTGTATAGAGTAATGTTAGAAAAACGTCTTTTACACTTATGGTCAGACGTATACATGTACTCTGTAGATTTGTATTATTGTTATGTGTTAATAAACTTTTTGTTTGCGCACACATACACACACCCCTAGGGCCAGCAGCCCAGTAATGAACAACCTCAACAAGAGGAACCACCTGCTGAAGTTCAGGATGATATACCTGGTCAAGAGAGAGAAGATGAAGTACCTGCAGCTGAAGGTGAAGGGAAGGGGAAGAAGAATGCTTGGTGTGTGTGTGAGCTTGTGTGTGCCTCATGTATGTGCATATATGCTTCATACTTATGACATACCAGAAAAGGAGCAAGAAAACATTAGAAACAGTGCCTGAAAATTGGCTAGAACAGTGAATGGAGTGTAGTTTGTACCTTGGCTTACAGGAGACCGTCACTTTGGTAAAATTTTTCCATTTTCTTTTTTTTTTTTTTTTTTGTGGGTACCGGGGGGTCGACCTCAGGACCTCGCGTGCCAACAGGCACCCGTGCGCTGAGCGATATCACCGGCCCCTTTTTCGTATGTGGGATCCGGGAGTCGAACTCGGGCCCTCGCGCTTGCAAGGCAGGCGCTTATGCCACTGAGCCATCTCACCAGCCCTCCATTTTCTAATTGAGAGAACTGAGGCTCAGGGTTTGTGCTTTATCAAAGAACACTTGATTGGTGAATACAAAATATGTATATTGTTCCAAAGTTTGTGCCCTTCTGTCCATATTACAGAAACAAAAAAGGTGAATGGTTTTGTTTAAATGCTTAAAACTCATTTGTCTGCACTGTAAGGTAACTCAGTAATGGCCCCAAAATAAACCCTTTTCAATGGAGAAAGAGCAACTCCAAAAATGAGTTAGAAGATTATGGATGCTATTTCCTTTGATTGATTTTTTATATGGTAAGTTTGATAAAAGCTGGGTAATTTAAGATACTGAATTTTCAGTATCAGGCATACGGTGTCTGGTTTAGTTTTTTGTTTTTGTTTGGTACTGGGGATTGGACCCAGGGCCTTTGCATTGGGCTATATCCACAGCCCTTTTTATTTTTTACTTTGAGGCAGGATTGTGCTAAGTTGCCCAGATAGGACTCAAACTTGTGATCCTCCTGCCTCAGCCTCCCTGGTAGCTGGGATTCCAGGTGTTCACCACTGTGCCTTCTTAGTATGATTTTTTAAAAAAGTGGCTTTGTAAGAGGAAGTCAAATTCTTTTAGAGTTATAAAAATTAAAAAAATGTTATCCTGAGACCAGTTGGTTTGCAGAATGTTCATCAGCTTGGGATTTTTTTCTGTATTTTTTTTAGGACTTCTGTTTTTTACTCAACATGTAACCTGCTAGGTGCTAGTGGTCTAAGACTACTACTAAGAGACAGGATTTCAACCTTGGGTCAGAGAGACTGAAATCACTAATGTGATAAGGATAATCA
Organism: Erethizon dorsatum; assembly: GCA_028451465.1. Classification (NCBI taxonomy): domain Eukaryota; kingdom Metazoa; phylum Chordata; class Mammalia; order Rodentia; family Erethizontidae; genus Erethizon; species Erethizon dorsatum. Next base: position 41,123,342 of record CM051842.1, read on the forward strand.
CAAGTACAGTAACAGATTGAGTACATAGGGCAGGAAAGTTGTCTGAGGACAATATAGGGAAAGGAAAAGGGTAAAGGGTAATATTTGGAAATTTCTGCTTTTGTGTTTTCTGGCAGTAGACTCTTGAATAATGTGTTTGGGATTTTCTTTTTTAGAGTACTGGGGATTGAATTCAATGCCTTTGCAATGAGTTACATCCCCACCCCTATATTTTTATTTTGGGTCTCACTTAATCACTTGGTTACCCAGGCTGGGCTTGAACTTGGAATCCTTCTGCCTCAGCCTCCTAGAGTGCTCATAGTCCAGGTGTGTGCCACCACTGCTGACACTCTGGGGATTCTTATGTGTCACATTTAATATCAATCCAGCCTATAGGTTTTATTTCATGACACTGAAGGAGGTAAATATTTACCATTCACTTATTAGTACTTCATATTTTACTACTTAAATTGATAACCTTTTGATTTATAAGGGCCTGAACTGGAGGCAGATCTTGAAGAAGTGGAACGGCCCAGGACTGGGCGTGAGCAGGGAGATGGTGCAGATGTCAAGGGGAAACGTCTGCTGAGATTGGGCTATACTAATCCAGGGTCAGGTAGGTTACTCATTAAGCATACAAATTATAGGGTGTCCCTTTTCTACAGTATTATATTTTTAATAATAGGTAACATTACTACTTTAATAACTGAGTTCTTATGTAAATTATTTGAAATGTAGTTCATACCCCAAATGCCTGATTTATACACTTAGAGATACAAACTGGATCAAAGCCGTATTGAATTACGCAATATGAAAGCATTTTCTTACTTTTGTATGTAAGTTCTTACACCCATAGCTAATAATTTTCAGATACTTAGTCTTCTTTTAACAAATACATAATACAGTTGTAATACGTGAGTTTGTGAAATATGCTGAAATGCTGAAGCATGTTCTAAATCCAGCTCTTACATAATTCGTGAGATTCTGGGTGAATCCTTTAACTCCTAAACCCAGCTTTGCTCTTATAAAAATGGTTCAAATCAGGTATTTAAAAATCATTTTTAGTTCTGATTGCTTTGTACTCTGGTTCTGTTGGATAGAACATAGAATATAGGAACATTAGTTTGCATGATTTATAATGCAAGTACAAAGTACCTTGCATTAGTCTTCTAAATGTTTTTCTTCTGTGCTGCTACACTATTCCATTTGACTTTACGTTAAAAGGTAAGTTTTCAGACTTTTTCCAGGAGCCTAGTGAACATGGCTAAAATATGCTCTCAGGAAAATTAGCCTTAAGTATATATGTTAGAAAATGGTGATAAATGACATTAAATTTAATATAAAATGTTTTTTAAAAAGCACCAAAATAAACATAATGGAAAAAGAAAGATTTCATAATAAACTATGAGTATAAATAAACATAATGGAAAAAGAAAGATTTCATAATAAACTATGAGTATGAATGACTAGAAAAATGAAAAGCAATCCAACTAATATGTCACTTAGAGTACTCTTTTAGAAGATACCTGAAAAGATTCAGTAGCTTAGACATTCTTGAGAAAAGTGGAGAAAACCCAGATATTCACATTAATACAATTAAGGCACTGACAGATACTAATGATACAATTATCTATGTATCTGTGTATTTGGCTTTCTAGTCTTGCTTTTTTCCTTTTTTATCCCCTTCTTCCTTCTGGTCAGATTCTTGAGAGTCAGTCTCTCTCTCTCTCTCTCTCTCTCTCTCTCTCTCTCTCTCTCTCTCTCTCTATTTCTCTCTCTCTCTATCTCTCTGTATCTCTGTATCTCTGTATCTCTCTCTCTCTCTCTCGCTCTCTTTTTGCGGTACTAGGGGTTGAACCCAGGGGCTTTGCATTAAGCTAGATCCATAGCCCTTTTTGAGACAGGGTCTCACCAAGTTGGCCAGGCTAGGCTTGAACTTATAATCTTCCTGCCTCATCCTTCCATCTATTTCACATTTTGATGTTACCGTGATAATAATGGCTTTAGACTTGTGTGGCCATTTAATAACTGGAACACTTTTAAGCATATAAATAAGTGGTATTCATAATTAGAAGTATTGATAAGAATGAGGACAAATGGTGATCTTACTTACATCAGCTATATAAGAGCTAAACTAGCCCCAGAATAATTTTTACACCTTCCACAATAAAGACAAAACAAATGCAATACTGGGCTGTTTACTTACCGTTTACTTAAGCAATTCCAAGTGTGAATTAGTTTTTGATATCCTTATATTCAGAATATTATTTCAAATAGAAACATTTAAATGACACTTTAGAAAAGCTTTCTTTTATGTCTTAGGTTTTTACTTTTTTTTTTTTTTTTACTAAAAGTATATATAGCTTTTACTTCTGCTGGAAACAACCTTTATTTTACTTTGTTTACTGTGTTGTGAACTTGAGCAGTCTGTTTCCATGTACTACTGGAGAGACTGCTGTTGAACAACATAACTTAACGTTTACTCTTAGGAAAATCATAGCATATTGTTAATAGGCCCAAAAGTCTATCCTCAAAGTCTGTAGGGAGGTCTAACTGGATTTAAGCCACAGGGTTACCCTTAGGGTTCTAGTTTCAATCCATTGTATAAAACCCAAACTGTAGTAGCCTTTGTATGCCTTTAGTGTCATCTAAATTAAGTAATGTTCTCAATAGTTATGTTTGTATTATAGGAGAAGGGCCACGCCACGCTTAAAAGAAGATGAAGAAAATCACACAGGCTGTTCTTACGTTGGAAACTTGACTGTCAGCATTCTCCCAATAAAGTTTTATAGTTTCCTGCAAAGAAGACTGGCATAACGTTTGTTTAATTTATTTCTAGGTATTCGATGTCAAAATATGTATTTTCTTTTAATAATTCTAAAAGTGTATTGATAGATGTTTTCAACATATAGAAATATATTTGAGAATAGTTTTGTTTCTACCATTTTAAACATCATACGTTTTATTCCCCTTTCTCATTTTATGGCATTGAATGGACCCACCAATACAGTGTGAAATAGAACTGGTGATAGTGGGCATTCTTGTCTTATCCCTGATCAGAAATGGAAGAGAACTTAACATTTCATCAAGGTGTTTAATGTATCTACCTTTTTTGGGTAGATACACTTTATCGGAGTTATTTGCTCCATTCCATTCTATTCTTGCTGAGAGTATTCATCTTGAATGTATGTTGAATTCCATCATCATTTCTATTGAGATGATCATATCATTTTCCCCCTTCATTAATCTTACTATGGTGAATTACATTGATAAATTTGTGTATTTAAACCAACCGTGCATTCCTGGGGCAAATACAATTTGGTCATGATTAATATATGTCTCCAAAATTGGTTGAGGATTTTTCATGTACTGTATATGCTCTTTGAGATACATTGTTCTATACTTTAATTGCATGGGTTCCTATTAGACCTCTTTATTCTCTGGAATTGAGGTCTCCACATGGCTGTGAGTAATGTAATGTTGGGCTTGCCCAGGATGAGTTATTTCTGGATTGCTCCTGTCTTAGCTTTGCACCTTCATTAACTGGCAGAGTTAGAAGGGGCAGCTTTGGGTTGCCATCTCTTCAGACATTGTAAGAGCCCATCATCCCTGCAAGATTCTTCTAATGATGCCATCAGTAGGAAAGCTACCTGCTTCTGTCTCTGCTGATACTATCCTTCTGCATATACAAAGTTAAAAGTCATTCTTTATTAATTTTCCCAGATAATTTTGATTAGTGCTTGATGGCTGTGAATTAGGCTGGCTGGCTCTAGGACAGTTTTGACAGTAGTTCTGTTTGAGTTTTAAAGTCTAACAATAATAGGAATGAAAATCCACATTTATTGGATATGTAGTGTTAACTACTACTCAGTGCTAGTTTCCATATGTGTATGTGCTCATTAAGTCCTCATAAAGAAGGTGAGTCAATTTTCATAAACTTCACAATGTCTGACTCTCCAGTAAGAAGCAGATTTGAGGATTCAATTTCTATGCTCAGATTATTTTACTTAAAGGCTTTATTCTTTCCTTGAAGGAAGTATATCCCTAAATGTGGCAGACCTCATATGGTATCTGTAGAGTCCCCAGTTATTCCTGCCTTTTTTTTTTTTTGGTCCCGAAAAACAGTGGCTTGACTGCTGTGTCACATAGCTCCCTGCAGGTTTTTCTCTGTGGGTTTGAAACTAGGCTGGGCCTTTGACTATTCTCAGGCATTGATAAAGCTGCTCAGGTTGTTGCTCAAAACACTGAAAGAAACTCACCCTGTGCCTGAACCATATTCTTTAAACCTTCCTATAAACTTTATACCCGGACTCCCTCGCTGTGGACAAACCTAGCTGGGCTCTTTTTTTTTTTTATTTTAAAGAGAAGAAAAAACAAAACAAAACAAAAGAACAAATTTTCAAAGCACCATAATATGAGGTATTGTTAAATGGTTAATGCATTACTTATTATTATCTTTAAGTTAGTTATTCAGGATACCAGACATTAGCATTCAATTGTCCAAACATTATTGGCACAAACTTTACTCTTCAATGAACTAAGTAAAATTGGTAGTGTATCTATCTTAACCATCTTATATATATATACAATTTTTTTCCCTTTTCCTTCTTTCTTTTCCCTATTCCAGTCTCTCTTTCCTTTTGACCAGTTTTTTTTTGATTCACCATGTCTATTGTACATTTTGGATCTTATTTACTCTTTCAGTTTCTCATACTAGAGAGACAATACAATGCTTACACATGTGTGTCCAGTTTATTTCACTTATGAGTATTTTCTCGAGTTGCATCCATTTACCTATAAGTCTCCAGTTTATCCTTCTTCATGGCTGAATAGTACTCCATTGTATAAAAATACCACATCTTTCTTATCCATTCCTCAGTTGATGGGCATTTGGGTTGTTTCCAAGATCTGGCTATTACAAATTGTGCTGCTATAAACATGGGTGCACATATATCGCTGTGGTACGATGTTTTTAATTCTTCTGGGAAGATGCCCAGAAGGGGAATAGCTGGGTCAAATGGGACCTCCAACCCTAGTTTTTTGAGGAATCTCCACACTGACTTCCACAGTGGCTGTACAAGTCGACACTCCCACCAACAGTGAAGAAGGGTTCCTTTTTCCCCACAGCCCCTCCAGCATTTGTTATTAGTTGATTTCTTTATAGTAGCCATTCTTTCTGGGGTGAGATGGTATCTCAGTGTTGTTTTAATTTGCATCTCTCGAGTGACTAGTGATGTTGCACATTTTTTTGTATATTTATTTGCCATTAGTATTTCTTCATCTGAGAAATGTGTATTCATCTCAGATGCCCATTTTTGGAGTGGGTCTTTAAATTTGGGAGGTCTGATTTTTTTGAGTTCTTTATATGTTCTCGATAGTAATCCTTTGTCTGAGGAACAGCTGGCAAACATTTTCTCCCACGTTGTGGGTTGTCTTTTCACTCTGTTGGTGGTTTCTCTTGCTGTGCAAAAGCTTTTTAATAAGATGAGATCCCAGTTATTGATTCTTTGGGATAGTTCCCGTGCGGTTGAGTTTTTATTCATAAAGTCTTTGCCTACACAATGTCTTCAAGGGTTTTACCTATCCTACCTTCCAGCAGATTTAATGTTTCTGTTTTAATATTTAGATCTCTGATCCATTTTGAATTTAGTTTAGTGCATGGTGAAAGATATGGATCTAGTTTTAATCTTCGGCATGTGTTGAGCCAGTGTTTCCAGCACCATTTATTAAAGAGGATATCTTTCTTCCAGCGAATGTGTTTGGCACCTTTGTCAAAGATAAGGTGGCTTAGTATGTCTGGGGTTGTTTCAGCATCTTCTAATCTGTTCCATTGATCTTCAGGTCTGTTTTTTTGCCAGTACCACACTGTTTTTATCACAGTTAGCTGGGCTCTTTCTTACTGACACTGTCAATTAGAATCCTGTAGCCTGCTCTGGAAGTTCCCCGAATGCTTATGGTGGGTCACCTGGCCTTTAGTGAGGCTTTGGACTCCCAACTGGCTCCATCTAGGAATGGTTTGTCGCATTCCCTTGTGGGAATTCCCCTGCTGTTGCTTTTGGAAGTGTCCCCAGCCATGAGTTTGACTGGACAAAGAGTGTTAGATGAAATCATTGATACAGAAACTCTTAAAACATTTTTTCCATAATAACTGCTTTATTGTGGTACAGAAAAAATAACCAGAATACTAAAGCCATTTTGGATGGTTTGTAGGGAGACAGGAACTCGTGTCACAAACCATATGGCAGAATGCAACATCCCCCTCAAACCCATCTGTCCTTCAAAGGTGGGAGGGAGCAGCCACAAATCTCTTCTTTCTCACACAAAATCTTCTATTGGCCTGACAGTGACCATATCTCACTGAGCAGCCCTTCAAGATGCCTTTTTGGAGCTTTATACCCCTACTGCCATACACAGTGACAGCATGTTATATATCTGAGCCCTCATTTGCATCATCATGCCTCTCCCCTCAGGAGCCAGTTCTGCAGAAGAAAATCCTACTCAGAATCTACTCTGCTTAGGTAATTACAAGCAAAATATTTATGCTTCTTGGAGGGGTTTAAAAACATTTCATAGTCCTAGCTGGGTATGGTGCCACATGGCTGTAGTCCCAGAACTTGGGAGGCTGAAGCAGGAGGATCACTCAAGCCCAGGAGTTTGAGCCAGCCTGGGCAAAATGGACCCTATAGCCAGAAAAAAATTTTTACTGATCCCAAAGGACTGAATATGTGGTTCAAATAGAGACTAAATATAGGGTGTCCCGCTTTACCTCAAATGCATGTGAGGTCCCTGCAATGTGAAACTGGCTGAAAAGATTAGGGCTTACATAGCAAAGATAAAGGAACCAGGAGAACTTGCTGAGGAAATTAACTTGAGTCCTATCTTGTTTTCTTTCTTTCTTTTTTTATTTTTTTTTGTGGGTACTGGGGGTTGTCCTCAGGACCTCTTGCGCCAGCAGGCGCCCGTGCCGCTGAGCGATATCACCGGCTCTTTTTTCGTATGTGGGTTCCGGGAGTCGAACTCTGGCCCTCGCGCTTGCCAGGAAGGCGCTTATGCCGCTGAGCCATCTCACCGGCCCTATCTTGTTTTCTTAATAGGCTATGTCATGAAATAGCCATGAGTTTCCATCCTGATTCTGAAACACACCCTATGATGGGAAAAATACATCTTTTGGGTCAGTTTCCTTATTTTTTTTTTATTTTAAAGAGAAAAAAAATTCAAAACAAGATAATAGGAGGGTAACAATGGTTAATACACTGCATATTGTTTAGTTACTCAGAGTACAAGATACCGGCATTTAATTGTCCAAACAATAGCACAAACCTACCTTTTCAGTGAACTAAGAGAAATTAGTAGTATAACTATCTTAACTATCATATATATATATATATATATATATTTTTTTTTTTTTTTTTTTTTGCTTTTCCCTTTTCTCCATCCCCCCGTCCCAGTTTCTTTCCTTTTGAAGTTTCTTCCCATTTTACAATGTTTACTCTCTCAGCTTCTCACACTAGGGAGACAATACGATGTTTACACATGTGCATCTGGTTTATTTCACTTATGAGTATGGTCTTGAGTTGCATCCATTTACCTATAAAAGTCTCCAGGTTATCCTCCTTTATGGCTAAGTAGTACTCCATTGTATAAAAATACCACATCTTTTTTATCCATTTCTCGGTTGATGGGTGTTTGGGTTGTTTAGCTATTACAAATTGTGCTGCTATAAACGTGGTTGCACATATATTGCTGTGGTATGATGTTTTTAATTCTGGGAAGATTCCCAGAAGAGGAATAGCTGGGTCAAATGGGACATCCAATCCTAGTTTTTTAAGGAATTTCCGCTCTGGTTTCCACAGTGGTCGCACCAGTCTACACTCCCACCAACAGCGGAGAAGTGTTCCTTTTTCCCCACAGCCCCTCCAGCATTTGTTATTGGTTGATTTCTTGATGACAGCCATTCTTTCTGGGGTGAGGTGGAATCTCAGTGTTGTTTTAATTTGCATCTCTAGAATGATGAGTGATGTTGAACATTTTTTCATATATTTATTTGCTGTTTGTATTTCTTCATCTGAGAAGTGTGTATTCATCAGATGCCCAGTTTTGGATTGGGTCTTTAAATTTGGGAGGTCTGAGGTTTTCTCATTTCTAAAGTAGAAATTATAATATTTACTCTTGCTGTGCGGAATAAATGGGAACCAATACATATGGTGTTCGCCACGGGGGATACTATGACCTGGTGGGACAAACATATAAATGAGCAGTTGGAGTACAGAAGAGGAACAAAGAGAAAGGACACACACATGTCCACCAAGTGAATGGGGCAGCCAAGAAGGAGGAATGGTGCAAAGCCCTGGGAGTGAAAGAGATCTATTTATTGGCCTTCGCATTTTGGCTCACCTCTGGGTTCACATACTTAATTCTGTTGGTATATGGCTGAGGGATATCTATGCCTCATGAACTAAAATAGCCATACTGGCAAAGTGTTCATTGAAAAAGATTTACTGAGGGCCCAATATTTTCATTAGGCCCTCAGTAAATCCTTGTTTCTATGGGGAGTCTTCAGTGAATTAAGCAATGAAGCCCCTGAGGGCTTATATAAGAAAGTAGCAGTATCCAAGATTAGTTATAAAAGTAGCAAACAGACTGGTACTAGATACTTCTGGAAAATGTGTGGAGTAAAAGGCTCAAGCCCTTTGCACCAGGGATTCCCAAGATGACCCTCAGGCTTTGTGATCTTGGATTCAGAAGCTGTTATACTCGTAGGTACAGTTTATTAAAGTCAAAACAACCAGTAAAGGAAAAGTCACATGGGGTGAAGTCCAGGAGAGAACAGGTACAAGATTCCAAGTGTCTGTTTTCAGTGGAACCAAATAGGGACACAATAATATATATTTTCCCACCAATGTGTGACAAATGAAGAATGGTTGATGTTCAAGATTTTTATTGGGTAAGAGCCACATAAGCATGCAAAGCTTGTGTGACTGACCTTGGCTACTGAGACCCCAGCCACCCCAGAGCAAAACCAGATACACAACCAGAAATCACATTGTTAGGACAAACTTAAATGGTCCCACTGGTACAGCTGTGGCCTAAGGCCCGCAAGCATAACACTCTTATCAGGCTGAATACCCTAAGGGTTTAGGGCTTATCTCCTAGAGCCAGCCACAGCGAGCCTACTGGGTTAACAGGTTCCTGCACACTTGGACACACATTTGCAGAGAGATTTCTGATGATCTCTCATTTACAATGTATATTTGCGGTGAACAGATTGCTGGGTTAATAATAGCTGTATGTGATTAAGCGAGGAACATATTTCATTACTCAAAAACAAAAATGCAAAAACATGTCTGAGCACCTGCTGGCAAATCAGGCCTGAGATTCGGGCTAGGAAGGCTCAGAGGACCTAGGAATGATTCATACAGGATATGAGTTCTGAAAACACTCAGAGTCTAAAGAGCAGAGAAATATCTGGAAGTTTATGAAAGATCAAGTTGATGAGAGCCATGGCAGGGATGATCCAGGGTACACCCAGAGCACAACTGGGCCCTGTAACTCAGAGGGTCAGAAGCTGCTTCTCCCAGGGACAGTGTGTGTGCTCTTAGGCACTGCTTTACTGTAAATTACAGTCTCCTTGTTCATCATTCCCCTTCTCATTAAAAATATAAATCTTCTTGCTCCATTATCCCCACTTTAAGTGAGATAACTGATGGTCAAACAAGGTAAAATTGTTAGTGTCTCATGCAACCAATTTTAAACCTAGGACTCTTGAAATTCCTGTGTACTTTTTGTTATAACCTTTTTTTGCTCTTAATATTGTCTTCTGCTTTTCATTTTTTTTTTTTTTCTGATGCTGGGGATTGAACCTAGAGCCTTGTACATGCTAAGTTGTCTTTTGTTTTAATTCACATTTAACCATAAATAATTTTCTTTGCTCTGCTGCTTGCTTCATAGGTTCATTTTTAAAATTCATGTGGAATTTATTTTTTACAGTTGAATTGCCAAATTGCCAACATATTTTAAAAAGTGGCTCTGTGCCATTTTACATTCCCAGTAGCAGTGTATGAGGTGCAGTTGCTCTACATCTTTATGAATGTGAAGGTCGTATAGTCAGTCCTTTTACTTTTAGCTATTCTAATAGGTATGTACTGGCATCTCAGTGGGTTTTTTTTTTAATGCAGGTACTGGGAGTCGAACTCAGGACCTCGTGCTTGCCAGGCAGGTGCTTATGCTGCTGAGCTATATCACCGGCCCTCTCAGTGGGGTTTTAATTTGCATTTCATTATATTAAACATATTTTCACGTGCTTATTTTCCATGAATGCCCAGATTTCCTGCACGTTTTGGGCTGTTTGTTTTTTTTTGTGTGTGTGGTACCGGGAATTGAACTCAGGACCTTGCACTTGCCAGGCAGGCGCTTGTGCCGCTGAGCTATATCCCTGGCCCCTTGTTTGTGTTTTTAAAGCATTTACTATTTTTATTTTTAAAATATTCTTAAATTTTATAGCAGTACTCCTTTGTCTGTCTTTATTCATTTGTGCTGGATTTTCAGGGCCTTCATTTATAAAGGAGCATTCTTTTTTTTTATTTTTATTTTTATTTTTTTTTATTTTAAAGAGAAGAAAAAACAAAACAAATCAAAAGAAGAACAAATTTTCAAAACCAACATAATAGGAGGGTAACAATGGTTAATACATTACGTATTACTATCTTTAAGTTAGTTATTCAGGACACCAGACATTAGCATTCAATTGTCCAAACATTATTGGCACAAATAAAGGAGCATTCTTGCATCATTTCTTTGTTCTTTTTTTTTTTGTTTGTTTGTTTGTTTTTGTAGTACTGCGGTTTGAACTCAGGGCATTGTGCATGCTAGGCAAGCACTCTACCACTGAGCTACATCACCAGCCCTACATCATTTCTTTGATAACTTTCTCTGTTCTCAGTGTTCACAAATTTTCTTTTCTTTCTTTCTTTTCTTTTTCCTTTTCTGGTAGTACTGGGTATTGAACCCAGGGAATGCTGAGCTACATCCCCAGCCCTTTTTATTTTATTTTGAGACAGGGTCTTGCTAAGTGACTAAATTGCCCAGACTGGCCTCAAACTCCTGCCTCAGCCTCCTGAGTAGATGAGGTTACACTTTCACCACCATGCCCAATACAATTTTAATTCTAGACCACTTTTATTAAGACTTTATTTTTTATTGTGTTATATATTTTCTCTTTTATTCAGCTTTCTGGAAGATTTGTTTAACTTGTTTTTTAAAGTCTCCCATTGAATGCATTTTAATAGCTTCCTGATTTCCAAAAGATTTTTAGACACTTATTTTACTTTCACCTCAATACAAACTTTAAACATATAAAAACCCTTCTTTTCTACTTTTTCTTACCTAATGGATTCCTAAAACAAACGTACAGCTTACTCAACTAAGGATTTCTTGTTCAGTTCTGATTCCAATATTATGGCAACTTCCATAAAATATTGGAGACTCCTTTTCTGCTTCCCTAGGAGGAGGGTTTCCATAGCATTGTACTTGTACGTTGCTCATACTTACAAGCCCTGACATTCCCCAGCCTTGATGACCTTAATATTTTTTGAAAAGGGATAAACGATGCATGGAAGGAGGAATCCTTTTTATTTTTGCTACAGGGCCTCACCATGTCCAGGCTAGCCTCAAATTCCTGGACTCAAAGTGGTCTTCCTGCCTCACTCTCCTGTGTAGCAGTGTGTACCACCATGATCAGTGTGGAATTTTTTCTTTTTCTTTTCTCTTCTTTTCCCTGTCCTCCTCCCCCTTTCCTATCCCTCTCCCCCTTTGCCTTCTTCCTCTTCCTTTTCCTCTTCTTCCTCTTTCTCCTCTTCCTCTTCTGCTTCCTTCTGCTTTTCTTTTTGTAGTACTGGGGGTTGAACTCAGGGCCTTCCCACTGAGCTACATCCCCAGCCCTTGTTATTTTGAGACAAAGTCTTATTAAGTCACTGACTTAGTTACTTTTCTTGTTGCTGAGACAAAATACCTGACACCCGAAGTTAAAGGAGGAAAGGTTTATTTGGCTCACAGTTTGTGGAGGTTTCAGTCCATAATGGGCTGGCTCCAAGGCAGGGTGGCACATGGTAGAGGGGCAACAGTTCATGGTGGTGGAAGATAGCAAAAGCAACAAGAGAGAGCAACTCAAGACTCTGTCCCTTATATTGTATCCAGTCTACTGGAATTAGGGTGGTGCCAATCCAATCAGTAGACTGATCCAGCAATCACCCACCCTTAATCCCAGCACCCTTAATCCCAGGACTGCACTACAAATTAATCGCAAACTCTAGCCACCTCTGAAAAAAAAATCCCTATGACTGCATGAGGTTTTGGGGGGACATCTAGACACAAACCATAATAGTCACTAAGTTGCCCAGGCTTGGCTCGAACTTGTGATCCTCCTGGCTCAGCCTCCCAGGGATTACAGGCATGTGCCACCACACCTAGTAATTCTTAAACTGTACCACTTTTGATTTGAGTACTTTTGTTCAGCTAAGCTCAATTTTGGGCAGGCTGAAAGCCGGGGTAACTGGCTGATTATGGTTATTCTCCCCATGTTACCTGATTTGGTTCTGAAATTTGGGTGCAGACGCACTGAGAGGAAAGACAGAAAAGGTGGGCAATGGAAAGCAGGGAGTTTTCTTTTTCTTACAGAAAAAGACTCATGGGATCTGATCCATTTATTTTTATTTTATTTTTTATTAGTACATGTTTGCAATATATAATGGTTACATTCATCATGGGGAGTTACATGTACATAACACATCTTAATTCTTTTTTATCTCCTTCTCCTTCTCCTCCTCTCCCTCTCCCCTCCCTCCACAATCTGATCCATCTAGACTCGTATCTACCTATTTAAAGATATTTGGGAATGTCTTTTTATTGGTCAGGCTTTGGATCAGTAACCCAGGAGCTGTGTGGCTGAGACAGAAGCCATGTTGAAGATGGGCATCAGCTACCCTCCACTGGGGACCTTGGGAAAAAGCTATTCATCTAGGTTGCTGACGTCACTGTCCCAGGTAAAGCACGTAGTTGCAGAAATTGGTCAATATCATAGGGAATGAAGGCTGCAGTAGGACCAGTGAACACCCCTCCCCCCACATGTCTAGAGGGCATCATGAGACTGAAACTCCTATGATGAATTCCAAGACAGATTCCAGCAGGGTGCTTGGAGCAGGGGTTTCAGGTCAGTGAGGACCACAGATCTCTGAAATCTCAGGACTAATGCGACAAGTGTGTACAGCAGTTGTGGGTAAGGAGGTCTCCTTCTTCATCACAACAATCTGGTTTGGTGTACTGGTAACAGCCGTTGATTAATTTTTTTTAAAATTTAAAACTGGTAAAATATACAGAACATATTTCATTTGAACCATTTTTAAATGTGCAGTTCAGTGGCATTAAGCACATTTACATTGTTGTGCAATCCCTACCACTATCTCTCCCCTGAACTTTTCATCTCACAAAATTGAAACTCTGTACCTACTAAACTATAACTCTCCACTTTCCTCTTTCTCTCACTTTCACTCCTGATATTGGTAATTTATGTCTCCTCTTTGTTGTTTTTTTGTTTATGTTTTTGCTCCATCTGGCTAATTTGATCAACGTTTTTCATCTTTCCAAAGAACTAGCTTTTGGTTTCATTGATTTTTTTCTATTGTTATTCTGTTTTTAATTTTTTTTTTGGTGGGTACCGGGGGGTCGACCTCAGGACCTCACGCACCAGCAGGCACCCGTGCCTCTGAGCGATATCACCGGCCCTTTTTTTGTATGTGGGTTCTGGGAGTCGAACTCGGGCCCTCGCGCTTGCCAGGCAGGAGCTTACGCCACTGAGCTATCTCACCGGCCCTGTTTTTAATTTTTAAAATTTCTTTTTCTTTCATCATTATTTCCTCATATCATCTCCTTTTAGGTTAAATTTGCCTGCCTTTTTCTAATTTTGTAAAGTGGAAGCTTAGATTTGATGTGAGGTCTTCTTTTCTAATGGAAATATTTCATGCTGTAAATAAGCATTTCATGCTTTTCCTTTAAGCCCACCTTTAGCTGCATGCCACAAACTTTGGTATGTTGTTTGCAGTGTCATTTAACTAAAAATATTCTAATTTGCTTTGTGACTTACTCTTTCACTCATAGCTTATTTAGAAATGTGTTTAATTTCCAAACGTTTGGAGCTTTTCATTGATTTGTAGTAAAGTTACATTGTAGTCTGATAATAATTGTGCATTATGTCAATTCTTTTAAATTTGTTAAGATTTTTTTGTTATGACCCAGAATATAGTCATATGGACACTGACTCTCCTTTCTCTCTTTTTCACTTATTAGGATCCTTGTGATTAAACTGGGCTCACCCGGATAATCAAAGATTATCTCACCATCCCAAGATGTTTAACTTAATCATGTCTGCAAAGTCTTTTTGTCACAGATTCTGGGAATTAGGACATGGATACCTTTGGGGGTTGTATTCTACCAGGTTTTTTTTTATTTATGTGGGTACTGGGAGTCGAACTCAGGACCTCACGCTTGCCAGGCAGGCGCTTATGCCGCTGAGCTATCTCACCGGCCCTTTTTTTTTCTTTTTCTTGAGACAGTGTCTTGCTATTATTCCAGGCTGGCCTTGAACTTGTGGTGATTCTCCTGCTTCAGCCTCCTGAGTGCTGCAATTACAGGTGTGCACCTCCATACCTGGCTTTTGGGAGTCATATTCTGTTTATCACATGCCTTCCCTCCCCAAGCTTTTGTGATGACTCTCACTGACCACAGAGGTGGACAGATGGGACCCAAGTCCTGAGAGGAGTAAGGGCCCTGTCCTATAAAGGAGAAAGATACAGTAACAGTCAGTGGCCTTCGGAAATAATAAATCTGACCATGTTGATAATCACGGTACCATTTGCCCTGAGCTTGGCATGTGTCAGCACTTTGCATGGGTTACACATGCCACCATCTCCATTCTACAATGAAAAATCTGAGATGCAGCTAGGTTAAATGATTTGCCCCATATCATGCAGATGTTAAGTATTAGAGGAGCCACGGATGGAATCTGGGCTGTCTTCACAGCCCATGTTCATAACCACTACCCCAAATCACAAACACGATGCCCTGAGTGTCGGGGGAGGCCTCCTCATGAGGATTGCTTATGGAGCTAGAATTGTAGGATGGATTTCAGGAATCTACCAGTGGCCAAATCACT
Source organism: Erethizon dorsatum (assembly GCA_028451465.1). Classification (NCBI taxonomy): domain Eukaryota; kingdom Metazoa; phylum Chordata; class Mammalia; order Rodentia; family Erethizontidae; genus Erethizon; species Erethizon dorsatum. The sequence goes on from CM051842.1 coordinate 41,138,523, forward strand.
ACCATTTCTGTATCTACAGAGGGGCTGTTGAGTCCTACCTCTCTGTCTCTCTCTGTCACACACAAAAATCATAATACATCACATGGTATCTTGTATTCATCATTTAATCTGTATAACTCAGGGGTTACTTACAAGTTGATGGGGGGGAATGACCTTCAGTGTATTCAGAAACATGCCTTATAGTCAAGAAGCTCTGCAGCAGGTGTAGAAACACCCACATCCCTGTCTTCCATTAAAGTGGCCTCGGTTGTTAAAGGTCAGTAGGAGGTAGCCAGGGAGCATCTCCTGTGGGCATCTTGGGTGTGTGTAGAAGTAGACTGTGCATGGTATGTATGTGTCTGGACCAGGACTTCTGGGCATTTTACCTCATCTGTCCCCAAATCCCTACTGCCAGGGTAAGGGACCCTTTATCTCCTTCCCCCAGCCCTAGTCACCAGGCTTACACCCTCTCACCCTCATTTGCCTCCCTCAGAGGACCCCTAATAACCCTCCTTGCTCCCCAGAAATGTAGAACACTGTGTAGGACAGATCTCTCTCCTACTCACACACTGTCACAACATCCCTGTTACGGCAGAACTGAAAATCTCCCCAGGGTCCAAATGAAACTCCAGAACCAGAATGGGAGTCCAGCTCAGTTTCCCTAGGGCTGAGAGGGAGAGGTTCCTGAGGGGGAAGCTCCAGGCACTGTCACCTCATGAAATGGGAAGGCACTGCAGAGCTGGATCTGTGGAGACAATAAAGGGACCCTAGAAGGGACCAGGGCATCACGACCTCAGAATATCCTGGCTGCTGCCCCCTTGGTCTTTGGCATGTGGCCCAGGCTCTGCCCTGCCCTCACTGGATGGCTTGCCTTTTCAGTGCCTTAGTGTCCTCATCAGTGATGGGAGTGACAGAGTTCCTGCAAGGGTTCTAGTGAGGATTAAATGGGATAACATATAAGAAATGTTTAGGACACTGCAGAGCAGATCTAGGATTACTTAAAATTATTCCTTAAATTTAAAATTGAAGGCTCCCTGTATTTTTATCATATCAAATCTCAGATGTTATAGATTGCATGTCACACCATTATTTTAGGTAGCCCTATGAAAGAAAGGCTGCTGCTAGTGACCCATTGCCTTCTCATCTCAGTGACTGCACCATGTGGTCCTGATTTCAGATACATTGCAATATATTTGTTTATTTTTACAGTTACCATCTGTGGCAATATATTGTTTCTAATTTTGTGTAGTGATAGCATCTTTTCAGAAATATTTCATTTAGGAATAAAAGGGATTTGATCTTAGGGAAAATTTGAGATGATTGTACTAGTCTGAATGGAGTTGGGATGGGGCAACCTCAGGTGGGATGGCAGTGGCTGGGTGCTAGGAACTACTGACAAAGTCACACTGTGCGCTATGCCTCAGCCTCTCCCAGGTGCCCAGAAGGATCTTCCAGGGGCCGGGGGCACAGTCACATCCCATGGTACCCACACTGAGGAGGAATACCCACACCAGGATGGAAGGGAAAGAGGTTCAGCTACCAGTTCAGCATCTTCCCAGCGATGCCCATACAAGGCCAGGTGCATCTTGACCGCTGGAATCCTGACACTCACACAGGCATAGCATGAATTCTCAGACATCACACGGTCTGATGAGAAGAGCTGACATACATGGACACGTGTATATATGCCCTCAAAAGAAACTGCAACTTGTGGTTATAAGGATGGAAGTCTGGATCCAGATGGCTTTGTTTCAAATCCTGGCTCCATGATTTTCCAGCTGTGTGACCTTTGGCAAGTTATGAAGCTTCTCTGTTTGTCGTGTGCCTCATTTATAAAATGGAGAAAACAATACAGTGTTACCTTGGTTCATGAACTTAATTCTTTCTATGATTCTGATTGCAAAATGAGTTGGATGAGAACCGAATCAAATTCAGTGATTAGGTTTAATGTTGACCTTATGGGGAAATTTGATTCAGTTCTTGTCCAGTTCAGTTTGGGAGCAGAACTGTGGAGAGAATTATGTTTGTGAGCCAAAGTACCACAGTATTACCTAGCTTTTGAGGTTGTTGTAAGGTCTATTACATGAGTTAATTTTTGTAAAGAATTTAGAACAGGTCATATATAATGTTATTCTTTATATCTAGATGTCCGCCCAAAGCCTCATACACTCATAGGTGGGGCTTTTGGGAGGTGATTGAATTATGGGGGTGTGAGACTCATCACTGGATTAGTCAGTCCACTGATGAGTTTATAGCTGAATGTGATGTTGGGAGGTGAAGCCTGGCTGGAGGAGGTGGTCGCTGGGGGTATGGCCTGGAAGGGTGTATCTCTCTCCCTACTCCTTGATCGAATTCTATGTTTCCTGTCTGCCATGCTTTGAGCAACCTTGCTCTACCATGCCCCTCTGCCATGCCACCCTGCCTTGGAGCCAGCTGATTATGAACTGAAACCTCTACAAAGTGTGAACCAAAACAAACTTCTCCTTTAATTTGTGGGTGTTAGGTATTGTGTCCCAGTGATAAGAAAGTAACTAAGACATGTAATAAATATTCAATATGTGGCTACTAATGAAAACATCTTAAAGAATTTCAATAAGGAGTGCAGCCCATGGAAATTCAGGAAGGGATGCAAGGAAAGAGGACACAATGGTTTCCTCCTATGTGAAGTGGGAACAAAAACAACACTACCCTCCAAGGTCTGTTGTGCTTACTTCTTACATCTTTCTTAAAAGTGTGGTCTTAGGAACAATTTGCTACCCCTGCATTCTGGATGGCATTCCTGTTAGCATGGCCCAGACTCCAAGATTTCTCTGTGGCTCCTGAGGTCCCTCCCAGAACTACCATAAAGTCCCCTTCTCTGCCATGCAAAGGCCCAGCGGGGCTTCAGGGATCCACACTGGGCCGTAGGAAGCTCACTCCAGGAGATCTGTCTCCCCTGAGACTGCTAGGGTCTGGGCATTTATATCCTTTCCTTGTCAGCCTGGATGAGCCTCTCACTGTATCTTGATCCAAGTCACAAAGGTGTCAACCCACTGTATTTGTGAATGAATGAGTGACTAAATGAAGCATGAAGGGATGGCTCACCTCCAGTTTCTGATCATCACCCCTCAAAAGCCCACTCATCTCAGATAGCCTAGGGGGTAGGGGTGTGGCCCCAGAAACGAGGTGAACAAACCCGGCCTCACTCTCTTCCTCTGGGGATCAGGCACTGGGCTCTTGGGTTTCCCTGTATATACACAGAGGTCCCACCTCCTTTTCCATGCCAACAGCACAATGCCAAGGCACTCACCCTACCCTAACCTCTATAGGTACACACAGATCACACACATTTTATATCAAGTGCTTGCCCTGTGGTATAACACAAATACCATCATTAATTTAACTGTGCAAGTCACTGGATATACTAGGTGTGATAAAAAATGCAATGTGTATTTAAATAAAAAATTACTACAGTGAAAGACATTGCCATTAATCCACATCAAAATAGGTAATCCACCTCACTTTGAACACAGTTACCCCATCCTTTTTTTTTTTTTAGAGACAGGGTCTTGCTTTATAGTTCAGACTGTCCTTGAATGCACTATGTAGCCCAGGCTGGCCTCAAACTCCTGGCAATTCTCCTCCCTCAGCCTCCCAAATGCTGGGATTACAGGGGTGTGCCACCACAGCCAGCAGTTACCCCATCATTCTTGCCACTTTCATGTCTTTAGTTGTGCTGTTGTGGCTGCTTCGATGTCCTGAATTGATTAAAACTTTTACCTTTCGTAGACATTTTGACTTTGGGGCAGAGCCAGTTGTACCCTGCCAGATTCAGTGAATAAGGTGGATGAGGACACACTGTAGTATGTTTATGAGACTGCCTTTCTGTTGGATAGCACTAGGGAGCAGTATTTATGGTATTTTTCATCACATCACCTAAAGACACCCAGGAAAGAGGACTTCCAGAACTGCTTCAGAAAGTGGCATGAATGATAGGATAAATATGTGCAAAGCAGGGGGGAGTATTTTGAAGGGGTTTAATGGCAGTGTGTCTTTTTTTTTTAGAACATGAAAAGCTGCAATATTTTTTATTTTTTCCTGTTTATTTCTATGACAGAAAGTAATTCTTGTTCTTGGATGAAAATTTGAAAATTATCTGAGATAAGGATTTTTAGCAGCTTTATGGAGGTGATTTTCATACTGTACAATTCAGTACCCATCGTAAGTACCCAGTGTCACGAAGCGGAGCGGATTTACACACAGTCAGAACGCTTCTGTCGCCTCCGTAATTCCTGGCTCCCATTTGCGTTCTGCTCCACTTCGCCCTAAGCAACCACAGATCTGATTTGTGAATCACCCCCGTACAAGTGTCTTAAAGCTCGTACAGCAAGCTCTGTGTATTTGTGTGCTTCTTTAGGGCACAGTATTAGAAATGGAATTGCTGCATCAAAAGAGTCATTTAACAATCACCTAACAAGTGCCTACTGCGTGCTAGGCACTATTCTAGGTGCTGGGGCGACATCAGGAAACTAGAAAGCCACATGTCCCTACCCTGATGGAACTGACATTCCTTTTGTTTGTTTTTGAGATAGGGTCCAGCTGTGTAGTCCAGCCTATACTTGAACTTACTATGTAGCCCAGGCTGACCTGGAACTCTTGGCAATCCTCCTGCCTCAGTCTTCTGAGTGCTGGGATTACAGGTATTCACCACCACGCCCCGCTGGAACTGACTTTCTAGCGGAGAATGTTTCCAGTTTTACTTTGATAGATGGTGCCAATCGGTGTTGTCCAATTACCAGCATCCTCAGGCCACTCCTGGAGTGGGGACTTTGAGTAAGGTGCATGGACGCTTTAGCTTTTGCTATCTGCATGATTTTTAGGTTCAAAGCCTGGGACAGTCCTACTGAGGTCGTGGGTGTGGAGAGCGGGGAGATTCAGATGGAAGGGCCCACTGGAGCACTGGAGGAACGATTCCCAGAGAAAAAACGCTTTCCAGGCTTTTTACATCGAAGTCTCCTTGAGTGCACCACTAGGGGGCCTACGTGAGGTGACAAGATGGAAATATCCAAGTTACACAGCTGCAGGAGGCAAAGACCAGCAGGCACCTCTGGAAGGTGCCTCTAGGGATGTGTGTGTGTGTGTGTGTGTGTGTGTGTGTGTGTGTGTGTGTGTTCTATTTTGGAACAAACCATTGTATGGGTTGGGGAGGGACATTAAAGGCCGCTTCCATCCTGTGCAGGAGATTTCAGCAGAGGCCCCGGATGGAGGCAGGAATGGCACTACTTTGGCCTGGCACAGCACCTATCCGTTCTCTGGGTCCCCATCCCAGTCCCAGGCCCACTAATCGATCCAGGCCTCCAGCTGTCCTAGTCGCAGCTTCTTGGCCTGCACCCTTTTTGGTTCTTTGATTGGAAACAGTGGTTTGCGCCCGCAGGGGCATGCAATTGGATCCAGGGAGAGAGGGAGCTGGTGCGTTCTAGGATCTGATTGGTCAACACGAACTTTCCTCTCTTAACGTTTACTGGTGAACAGAAGGGGTGTAACCCTACCTAGCCCGCAACGCGCGCTGAGCTCCAGTTGCCTATGGGTGCAGCGCAGGCGCATTGGTTGCTTGGCTAGAGTTCCGGGCTATTTTCTTTTAATTTTTATTTTAAAGAGAAAAAATATGGGGCCGGTGATATAGCTCAGCGGCATAAGCGCCTGTCTGGTAAGCGCGAGGTCCTGAGTTTGACTCCAGGTACCTGCATAAAAAAAATAAAGAGAAAAAAGTAGAACAAATTTTCAAAACAACATAATAGGGTAACAATGATCAATACATTGAGTATTGTTATCTTTAAATTAGTTACTCAGCGTACAAGAGTTCCCGGCTTTAACGGTGGGAGTTTCCCGATGGTGTAGGAGGGATCAGATACCCGGTTTGTGCCTCTGTTCATTGGTCAAAGGGGCTGAATATGGTAACTCGAGTAGCAGAATTCACAGAGATCACTGACTGGTAGCCTTGTTCTGTCTTTCAGTGCCTAGGTGATGGGGAATCACCTTGTGTGGACTCTTGCCGTCTTGTGCTCCTCGTTCAACCCCAAACTCAGTCACAAGCCTTGCAGGTGGCCCTGCTTGCCTCTACTCATTCATTCTTGGAGTGCATTCGCCCATCCATTTCCTCCCCTACTAAAATAGCATCAATAGATTTGGGATTTAGGGAAAGGTCACAGAAGTCGCTTCATTAACTAGGTATCCTGCCCTGATGGAGGGCCCCTACCTCCAAGACCACATAGCAGGGCTCACTTAGAACTCAGTGTCCTGACACTTGGTACCTTTGTGATTATTCTCTCATGTGAGTTTTGTTTTTGCTGTTAAATCCAGAAACTCATTAAGGACCTGGAGCCAGGTTTAATATCTTAAACTGTATTAGTAGCTCAAAACTATATTGTAATCTGGTTTTAAAACACAAGGCAAATCTTTATCTAAATTCAATGACAAACGCTTTTGTATTTACAGTATATATTTGCAACATTTCCTCTTGTAATGCATAGGAAAGTGGGAAAAGCTACATAGTCAAAAACTGAAAGTAAATACAAAAGTATGGAAGAAGAAAAGCAGAAAAGCAAAACCTAAAAGTGAATACAAATATACATAAATAAACTTATTTTTTGAGACAGGGTATCACTACATAGTTCAGGCTGGCCTGGAATGCACCATGTAGCCTAGGCTGGCTTCAAACTTGCAATCCTCCTGCCTCAACCTGAGTGCTGGGATTACAGAATTTTTTTTTTTCTGGGTACCGGGGGTCGACCTCAGGACCTCGCGCACCAGCAGGCGCCCATGCCGCTGAGCGATATCACCGGCCCTTTTTCCATATGTGGGTACCGGGAGTTGAACTCGGGCCCTCACACTTGCCAGGCAGGCGCTTATGCCACTGAGCCATCTCACTGGCGGGATTACAGAATTTAATACTTAATCAAATTGATAACCCACAAGCCTGGCATGGTGGCGCATGAGGCAGGAGGATTGCAAGTTTGAGCCCAGTGTGGGCTATTTAGCCACTTAACATGGCCCTGGCTAAAAAAAAAAAAAAAAAAAAAAAAAAAAAGGAAGAAAAGGATGACTCACAGAAAGAAGTATTTGTGTGAATAACTTTTGAATGCACTTCTCTGGCTTTGTCAGTTTGGTCAGCACACAGAGAAAGGGCTCCATGTGCACAGCCTTCATTATTCAATTTTATTTTCTTTTTGTCAGGAGTTTCGAAAGCTTTTTAAAATCAGTATGCTGCATTTACCCGGTGCAAATTTCTCTAGGACAAAGGCAGCAATGTGGAAAAAAAAAGACTGTTTAAATGGTTTCCTTGTAGGAAATTGCCACAGAAAACAAGAGCCAGAACTCCTAAGGTGGCTGAAGCAGTCTTACTCTCCTCTCTGGTCCTGTCACCATTTCTCCAGTCCCTGGAATAATCCAGGTCACTTGATTCTGGCATCTGAGGGCCTTAACCCAGCATGCTTCCTCAGAATCTCACTCTGAGCTCTCACTGTCTTTCCATATTAAAGCAGCTGCAAGAAACTGTGATTTATGGCTGCTCTTATTTACAACTGTCTATCTTATTGGCCTACATTATACTCTTCTTCTAGAAGAAGCATAGGAATTAGACTGTCCACATTGCTATTAAGAACTATTAGTACCCTTGTTGATCAGATTAATTAATCACTTAGCACATGTCCAAGGGGATGGGATCCAGAGGGGTAATGAAGAATGGGTCACTTGTGGTTGATGGGAGATTTACTGGGAATCCAAGTGTTGTCTTAGTGCCCTTTGTGTTGCTGTAACAAAATACCTGAGGTTGGGTACTTTATAAAGAAAAGTGGCTTATTTAGATCATAATACTGTACTGGAGATTCCAGAGCATGGTATCAATATCTGTTTAGCTCCAGTGAGGGCCTCATAGTAGATGGCATCACAGTGGTGGGAACATGTATGGAAGTGGTGAGGGGTGCACAAAGAAGAGGGATTCAGAGGAGACATTAGGTTCACTTATGACAATCCATTCTTGTTATTTTGTGCAGTGCTAGGGATTGAACAGGGCCTTGCTCATGGTAGGCAAGTGCTCTACCACTGAGTCACATCCCCAGCCCTAACAACTCATTCTTGTAACAGCTCATCTAGTCCCATGAGCCCTGATCTATTCCCCAGAGATAATCATGAAGGTGGTTCCTCCATGACCTACTTTCCTCTCAGAGGCCCACCTCTTAAAGGTTCCACTACTTCAACACCACCACACCAGGGACCAAACTTCCAATACATGATGCTTGGAGGACAAACCATAGCCAACCTATAGTGCCAGGTCACAGTGAAGTTCATGAGGATGGTAAGGACATGCATGCAGAGTGGATGCTGGGAGATTAGGAAGACCCTGAAGTAACACAATGTGTTTTACAAAGTTACTGAAAGCATTCCAGTCTTTTTATATCCTTTAGTATAGCTCTATCTCTGAAAGAGCCTCCACATGTTCCTAAGGAAAGGTACCCACAAAAAACCAGTTTTACTAAATAAGAATTAAGATGTCAATTCACCTCACATAGCTTGTCTTAGTTACTTCCTTTATTGCTCAGACACAATAATTGACACTCACAATTTTTTTTTTGAGACAAGATCTTGATGTATAGTCCAGGCTGGCCTTGAACTCACTGTGTAGCCCAGGCTGGCCTCGAATTCAAAGCAGTCTCCTGCCTCAGCCTCCCAAGTGCTGGGATTACAGGTGTGCACCACCACACCCAGCACACATCCACAATTTAAAGGAGGAAAGTTTTATTTTGACTCATAGTTTGTAGAAGTTCCAGTCCACAGTTGGCTGGCTCCAAGGCAGGAAAGCACAGCAGAGGGTCAAGGCCGAGAAGTTGCTCATGGCATGGTGGCAAGGACAGCAGAGAGGCCAAGGGATAAGCTGGGGAGGGAGATAAAATAAGTCTCTGACTTACCAATGAGTTCTGTTATGTTTATGTAAAGCATAAAACGCACACACACACAAATACAGTAAATAAACTTTTTTACTTTTACAGTTATCTTAAAATGGTAAGGTAGACCTGTGGGCTACTTCTGTGATTTGTTCGCATCTACAAATGTTCATAATGCAAAGTCTGTTCGTATCTGTGAAAATTGGCAACTCAAATGTTTGTAAGACAAGGACTTACTGTACACCCTTCTAGGCCATACCTCCAGTAACCTGCCTCTTCTGACCACACCCCACCTCTTAATAGCAAGTCAGCTATAAGCCCCATAATCCAATAACCTTCCAAAATCCCTGCCTATTAGTTCACAAGGCTCTTTGGGGGACATTTAGATATAAACCATAACACAGCTCTTAAGAACTGATTCTCTGTCTTATCCAGGGGCTTGCGCTAGTGACCTTCCTATACTGTCTATGAAATCTCTGTTAACACACAATTTTCTAGAAGTTACAGACATGTCACTAATGCAAGTATAGGGTGAATACATATGTCAAATGGTGCATTCTCTGGAAGCAGTTCCTGAAGTAGGGTTTGGCAGCAAGCTATTTATTAAGGACCAACACCTGTGAAAGGAAGGAGACAGAAGTGAAGCCAGGCAGAGGGAAAAGCAGAGCCACAGTAGAGGGCACACTAAAGCCATGGCCAACCTATCTGGGCTAGAACTCTGGAGTGTTTTAACCCATGCTGCTATATCAAATTAGCATAAGCTAGGCGGCTTAAACAACAGGTATTTTTTCTTCTTCGTGTTTTGGAGGCTAGAAGTCCAATATCAGGGAAGTAGCATAGCTGGGTTCTGGTGAGGTCCTCTGTGACCCCCTCTTTCAGGTTGCAGACTGTTGACTTCTTGTTGATCTTCACATGGCCAAAAGAGAGCTAGCTAGCTCTCTGACCTCTTCTTATAAGAGCACTAATTCCATTACTTCCCACAGGCCCCACCTCCTAATACCATCAAGTTGGGTTTAGGGATTTCAGCATACAAATTGCAGTAAGAATTGCTTATCAGTGTCTTGCATTGAGCCAGGGTGACAGGACCTTTATCCTCTGTATCAGTCAGTGCTTATAGAGGAGCATGTTTAATACAAGATATACAAATATATAAGAATTCACAAGATTGGCTTATAATGGTCACCCACTGAGTCAGATATACAAATATATAAGAATTCACAAGATTGGCTTATAATGGTCACCCACTGAGTCAGATGTGGAAGAGTACAAAAGGTCTGTCTGCACACTGGGGACCCAAAAGATCCAGCTGAAGGCTGGAATCTCGCTGTAGTGTCCAGTGCGAGTCCATACCAGGAGGCTAAAGGGTCAGTGCTGGATGCTTAAGGGTTTGCTCTGGAAGCCAGGAGATGATGTCCGAGGTGAAGGCGAAGACTGGAGCTCCTCCAAAGAAACACAAAAAATCCTTCCTCCTTCATTTCCCTTTTATACCATTCTAGTGACAATCTTCCCTACGGTGGGTCTCCCACATCCAGAACTATGGTGAGCCAATCTAGTTGGGCATTTCTTACTTGAGTTGACATAATCAATTAACTATCACGTCCTTTATATCCTGGTCCAGCCATTGCTTGCTTGTAGGTTGTCCTGGGAAAGGTATAACTCTGGGTGAGATAGCTCTCTGAAGCTGAAGCACACCCTGAAATGAGTCAGGTGGCAGATGTTTGTGTCTATACAGTCCATCCTCTGTGCCACAGAGATCTACTTCTCTGCATATGATCAGGGAGCTTCTCCTCTACAATTCTGGTGGGCTGCTGTTCCTGAGGGGAGACTGAGAAGAGGGATATTAGTGGAGTAAACCACAGGCCCTGCCATTGTAGCTGGTCTTGGACAACTGCACTAGGGTGAGTGAAATAAATATCCAGACTTTTCATGGACATAAGCTCTGAGTTAACATTGATGTCTGGAGACCTGAAGTATCATGGTGGCTCCACTGTTGTGAGGGTGTCCAAAGACTAAGTAATAAATGGAGTCCTGACCCAAGTCCAGCTTATAGTAAGACTTAACATAGCTTATGGCAGGGCCTCTGGGTCTGCAGTCCCTACCAGAATTCATTTTGCTGGTCTTTGAATGTATAATTGGGATGGACATAATTGGCAGTTGGCGCAATATCTACAGTGGTTCCTTAGCCTATTGGATAAGAGCTGTAATAGTGGGGAAGGACAAGTAGAAGTCTCTGGAACTACCTGTATTGGCTTCCTTAGAGCTGCCATAACAAAGTACTAAAAGCTATGTGGCTTAAATTATAAAAATGTATTGTCTCAAGGTTCTCGAGGCTGGAAGTCTGACATCAAGGTGTCAGCAAGGTTGTTGTTTTCTGAGGGCTGCAAGGGAGCATTTATTCTATGCCCTCCCCTGGCTTCTAGTGGATTGATGGCAATCTTTGGCATTCCTTGGTCTGTAAAAGCATCACCCCAATCTTTTCTTTCATCTTCATATGCCATTCTCTCTCTGTGTGTGCCTGTGTCCAGATTTCCTCTCCTTATTAACGACACATTAAATTGGATTAGAGGCCCACTTATTCCAGTACAACCTCATCCTAATTTAGCTAATTATGTCTAGAATGACCCTATTTCCACAGAAGATCACATTCTGAGATACTGAAGATTAAGATTTCAGCATATGAATTTTGAGGGGACATAATTCAACCCATAACACTACTCTTCACTCAGTAAAGACTAAATCAAAAGTGGTATTAGATCTTGGGGTATGGCTGAGATTAGTGCCACCTTTAAAGATCTGAAGGATGCAGGGATAGTGATTTTCACTGTATTACCATCTAACATGTCAGTCTGGTTCCTTGAGAAATTGGCTGATCCACAAACTCAACCAAATAACAGCAGCCACAGTGGCAGCCAGATGTAGTATCATTGCTAGAGAAGACTAACATGGCCTTGGGTACATGGATGTGGCCCTTAGTTTGTCAAATGCATTATTTTCTATCCCTATTAAAAAATAAGGTCAACAACAGCTTATAGTCACATAGAACAGATGACAGTATTCATTTATAGTTTTGCTCCAAGGGTATTTTAACTCTCCCACCTTCTGTCATAATCAGTACAAGGCAATCTGGACTGACAGGACCCCCCACAAAACATCACCTTGAATTATTACACTGATTATCATATGTAGGAGGGTCTGGCACAGTGGGAGACTGGGCAAAACACATGGGCTTTAGACTGTGGATAATAAACACTAAAAATTCAAGAACCTGCCACATGCCTAAAAATATCGAATTCAGTGGTGCACAATTCAGTGCCAGAACATTCCCTCCAAAGTAAAAGATAATGATTGCATCTCACATTTCCTACCACAAAAGAAGGACAATGCTAGTGAGCTTCTTTAGATTCCATAGACAGCATATTGAACAACTGGGAATATTGCTTTAACCTATACATATGTGACATAGGAGGCTGCCAGCTTTGAATGGAACCCCAAAACAGGAAAGGGCACCACAGCAGATTCAAGATGCAGTTCAAGCAGCTCTGTTGCTTGGGACATATGACCCAAGGATATTGGAAGTATCCATGTTGGGAAAAGATGATGTAGTCTTTGTAGCAAGCTGTAGAAGCAGAATTCCAGCTCAGACTCCTGGAATTCTGGAGCAGGTCCATGACATCTGCAGAGGAAAATTATACATTAAAAAATAGGTCCTAAGAGGGCATGGTGGTGCACACTTGTAATCCCAGCACTAGGGAGGCTGAGGTAGGAGGATTGTCTTGAGTTTGAAGCCAGCCTGGGCTACATAGTGAGTTCAAGTCCAGCCTGTACTACATACCAAGACCCTGTCACAAACAAAGAAACAAACCACAAAATACAACCTCCCCAAAACAAAAAACAAGAAGGTTCTAGTAAATCTTGACACATGCTATATCATGAATGAAACTTGAGGATATTATGCTATATGAAATAATCCAGTCACACAAAGACAAATACTGTATGATTTCACTTACATGAGGTATCTAGAAGAATGAAAATCACAGACACGGCATGGAATGGTGGATGCCAAGGCTGTGGGGAAGGAGAAATGGGAGTTGTTAAATGGGTATGGAGTTTCAGTCATGCAAAATGAAAAAGTCCTGAAGATCTATTTCACAAAAATCAATGTGTGTATAATTAACACTACTGAGCTGTACAATTAAAAATGATTAATAAGTTAAGATGGGGTTGGGAGTGTAGCTCAGTGGTAGAGAGTATGCTTAGTATGCTCAAGGTCTGGGTTCAATTCCCAACACACACACACACACACACACATCTTTATAGCAGCACAATCCATAATATCTAAATCATGGAAGTAGCCTATATGTCCATCAATAGATGAATGGATAAAAATGTGGTATTTACACAATGGAGTACTACTCTGCCATGAAGAATGATAAACTTGAGTCATTTGTAGGAAAATGGATGCATCTTGAGACCATAATGTTAAGTGAAATAAATCAGACACAGAAGGTTGAATATTGCATGTTTTCTCTTATATGAGAAGCCCAAATTATAAATAAAGAGCAAAATAAAAGACAAGTAATAGGAAGTAGGGAGACAGATCTTTCTCAAATGGGAAGGAGATCAAGAGATGGAGGGAGAGCCAGTGAGATGGCTCAGCGGCCTACGTGCCTGCCTAGCAAGCGCGAGGACCCGAGTTCGACTCCTGGATCCCACATACGAAAAAAGGGCCGGTGATATCGCTCAGCGGCACGGGCGCCTCCTGGCGCGCGAGGTCCTGAGGTTGACCCCTGGTACCCACAAAAAAAAAAAAAAAAAAAAAAAAGAGATGGAGGGAGGAGGAGGTAGGGTGGAAAAGGTTATGAAAAAAGGAATTAAGATATGTTATATACATGTACGAACTCCACACAAGGAATGTAAACATTATGTACAGCAAACATGTACTAATAAAAAAAAATAGAAAAGAGATGGTTAAAGGCCAGGCCAGGTGTGGTGGCACACACTCATAATCCTATCTAGTTGGTAGGCCAATACAGGAGATCACAAGTTGGGGCACAGACTGGGTAACTTAGCAAGACCCTGTCTCAAAATAAAATAAAAAGCAGCCAGGCATGGTGGTGCACACCTGTAAACCCAGAACTCTGAGAAGCTGAAGTAGGAGGAGCACAAGTTTGAGCCCAGCCTGGGCAACTTATGACTTAGCAAGACCCTGTCTCAAAATAAAAAATAAGAGGTTGGGGATGTAGCTCAGTGTGAAGGCCCTGTGTTCAATCACCAGTACCAAAAAAGAAAGGAAGGAAGGAAAGAAGGAAAGAAGGAAGGAAGGGAGGAAAGAAAGAACGGAAGAAAGAAAGAACGGAAGAAAGAAGAAAGATACATTGGAAATGTAGCCCCATGGCAGAGAGCTTGCCTAGCCCGTGGTTTTAATCCCTGGTACCACACACACACACACACACACACACACACACAAACACACACACACAGACAGGTTATTATGGTACAAAAATGCCTTATGTAGTATTGACTCTCGTAGAGCCATGGAACACCAAGGGATCATGCATTGGAACTGCCTGTCATGAGCTGGGAGTTTGAATGCAACAGAAGAGGCCCTCTGATGTTCACAACTGGCTTTCGCTTGTTTGTTACAATCCAGTTGTCTAAAAAGCATTATCTTTCTGTAGAGCATAAGTGGTACTTAATAACAACCATCCAATCCTTTAATCTTCATATCCTTATGTTCACTATTTCCTCCATATTTCTTAAGCAGCTAGTACGTTCCTTTCTATCTGTATACCCTCCCAACTCACAACCAGTGAAAGCTTTAATAATTGGACCCTGTCTTGTCTCAGGGGCTGTCTGTGCTCCCTCTGCCATCAGGCATGGGGTCTTTGTCGCAAGCTGATGGTGAATGATCCACTATCCATCTTTTCATCTCATTTCTCGGCCCACTCCCAGGATTATCTGTCACAAGGCAGGTTCTCCAGAAGCAGCCGCTGAGATGGAATCTGGGGTAGAAGGTATTTATTAGGGATCAGCTCCTGCAAAGAGAAGGGCAGGACATGGGATTAAATGGAGGGTGAGCTGAGGGGTGATTTCTGCCACACAAAGCCTTGGCCAACCGACCAGGGAGCTCTGGAACAAGGATGGCCCAGCAGTGTTCCGTTTGGAGAAGACTGCCACCCTGGGGAGGGCAGACCTTGGGGAGGCGGCTCAAAAAGACTGAGGCAACCCTGATGGCAATGCTGACTGCTGGTGGCTCCCCACCACCCCTGCAGCTGCACAGTGAATCTTTCTTTGAAAGAGGGTCTGGGTCGTGCATCTCTGTGTTTACCTCAAGGTTTCAGATATTTTACCAAGTTGTTATTGAGGAGCCCACTGTATAGTAACACTGGTTTAAAGAGCATTTGAAGAACTGGACTTATATACTGTAATCCCTCATGAAAAGGAGTATTAGATTAATATTGTTAGGTTAACTATAAAACTGGTTAATGTTTCACAGGGCAATAATATCATATTCTTTGGGCTTATTTATGTCCTGGTGAGTGACATAAATCATTTTCTTCTTCTGACGGACAAATATGTGCAAGTTAATGCAACTCTTTCCAAAGTCTGGGCATTTGATCAATAGCAGATAGTGTTTCATACTAAGGCACATTCCCCTACAGACTTCAATACTCTGTTAATAGTGCTCTAATATGACAGTAAAAAGACATGCTGTCCTCTATTTGCCTTATTTCAAGTTTTTGCATACATTTTCTAAACATCTCTAAAACAGGATGTCTTCCCTTCCTCTGGTAGTAA
The DNA here is from genome assembly GCA_028451465.1 of Erethizon dorsatum. Taxonomy (NCBI): domain Eukaryota; kingdom Metazoa; phylum Chordata; class Mammalia; order Rodentia; family Erethizontidae; genus Erethizon; species Erethizon dorsatum. The sequence continues at coordinate 41,154,218 of CM051842.1, forward strand.
TCAGTAGCCTCATGTCCCTTATGTATTGCATCCTCGTCCTTGACATTGGGCTTTTGTTTCACTCAGGAACTGGCGACAGACTTCCAGGAATTTAGAAAGTTGAATAAAAATGATTTCTACGGCACCACTGGCTTTCTCTTTGTTTCTTTACCTTTTTAAAAATTAATTTTATTGGTGCTCTTTTGATATACATAATGATCACATTCATCATAGGAAATTTGTACCTGTACATAATACATCCTGATTCTTCTTTTTTCCTTCATTCCCCACTTCTCCCTTCAAACCTTCTTCCCCTCCTTACTTACAAAAGCTTTATTCTATTTTTTCCTTCTATTCTTTTTTCCCTATTCCCTTCCTTTTCCTTCCCCCTACCTTGTTCCCCTTTCCATTTGAACATTTTCTTCCTACTTCCCAATGTCTATCATCCATTTTGGTCCTTATTTACCCGTTTGGTTTCTCACACAAGAGAAACAATGTGCGAGCCAGGTGTGGTAGTGCATTCTGTAATCCCCGAACTTGGGAGGCCGAGGCAAGAGGATCACCATGAGTTAGAGGCCAGCCTAGGCTACATAGTGAGTTTAAGGCCAGCCTGAACTACATAATGAGACCCTGTCTCAAAAAAAAAAAAAAAAAAAAAAAAAAAAAAAAAAAAAGAAAAAACCCCTCCAAAAACAAAGAGAAACAATGTGATATTTAAACATGTGTGTCCAATTTATTTCACTTAACATTATGTTCTCAAGATGCATCCATTTACCTAAAAATGTCCCAGGTTTATCCTTTTTATGGCAGTGTAGTACTCCATGGCATAGAAAAACCACATTTTCTTTATCCATTCATCCATTGATGGGCATCTGGGCTGTTTCAAAGATTTAGTTATTAAACATTGTGCTGCTATAACCAGGGGTGTGCATATATCACTGTGGTATGATGCTTTTAATTCTTTCAGGAAGATACAAAGAAGGTGAATAGCTGAGTCAAATGGAACCTTTAGTTTTAGTTTTTTGAAGAATCTCTATACTGATTTCTATACTGGTTGCACCAATTTATAGAAGGGTTCCTTTTTCCTCATAGCCTCACCAACATTTGTTATTGGTTGATTTCTTGATAATAGCCATTCTGAACCTGACATGTGGTCGTGGGGTTTGGGCCTGAGTTGTTTAGCTTATAACATTCTGGGTGTCTTTTGCCAGCCTGCCAATAGCTTCCTGACCACGGATGTCTCCTGTGATTGTCCCTCACCCAGTCACGTGGTAGTTTAACACTGGGAACAATGAGATGAAACCAACCCATGGCTGCTCTGAGTCCTGGGCTGATTTGGCCCCTCCCTAAAATGGCATCTGACCATGGATGCTTTCAGGGGACACAGCATTTGTTTGGACTGGAGTCACTCACCAGCTGTTGTGTACAGCATCCACTGTTCTGTTCCACTGGTGCATTTCTCCCTGGAGGTCTCTGGAGTCACCCACTTTCACTGTGTCTCTATAGATTCGATCTTCCTTTCTCATGGCACAAGCCAGGAGCTGGGGAGAAAGTGCAGGTTGCCCCTTCCTTTTTCTGCATTGTGGTCTGTCTCTTATTTTCTCTGTAGTCTCCAATTTTCCCTTTAGATTCTTCCTGGGTCCCAGGTATTCAGCTGCAATTTATGAATTCTGTACAGATTTTATTTCAGGTATTTCTATCTGACATTTTTTGAAGATTCCATATCCTTGTCATATTTGTCATTCAAATTTTGAACTGTTTTCGTTAGCTCATCTGGAAATAAGTAAAAACCTATTTCCTTGAAATTCACCGTGGGCATACTGAGTGAAATTGCTGTGAACTTTTGGTTCATTTCCTCTTTGAACTCATCTATTTTCTTCATCCCTTCCATGAACTTTCCATAGAATCCTGCCATATATCACTGGTCCTTTTTTAGTATGTGGGTACTGGGAGTCGAACTCAGGACCTCACACTTGCCAGGCAGGTGTTTATGCCACTGAGCTATCTCACCGGCCCAAGGCAGAACTCTTGAAGACATAGGTGTAGGCAAAGATTTCATGAGGAAAAACCCCAATTGCAAGGGAAATAATACAAAGAATCAACAACTGGGATCTCATCCTATTAAAAACTTGTGCACAGCAAAAGAAATCACCAAACAGACTGAAAAGACAACCCACAGAGTGGGAAAAAAATTTAACCAGTTGTCCCTCAGACAAAGGACTTATGTCTAGAACATATAAAGTATTGTCTGGGTTTTAGCCACAGACAATGCAAGGCATTTCATCCTAAAAGCCCTTTGCTCCGTGTGTGTTAAAGTCCTTTCAATGGTCTTTGCTGCCAATTTCCTCTGTTCTTCAATCTGAGTAATGTTAATTCAGTCCCCAGGGGTCCTGGAAATCCATGCAGGCTTCATTTTTGATTTATTTTTGTCATATCCAGATGGCTTTAGGTTCCTGTGATCGCACAGGCATCTTTTGGATTATCCTGTGTATCTTTCTCAGTGCCCAAGGTAAGGGTTGATTCTTTTTTTTTTTTTTTTTTTTTTTTTTTTTTTTGTGGGTACCGGGGGGACGACCTCAGGACCTCGCACGCCAGCAGGCGCCCGTGTCACTGAGCGATATCACCGGCCCCTTTTTTGTATGTGGGATCCGGGAGTCGAACTCGGGCCCTCGCACTTGCCGGGCAGGCGCTTAAGCCACTGAGCCATCTCACCGGCCCCCGGGTTGATTCTTATGAAGCACATTTGTCAGCAACATAAGCCATTTGCCACCACTGCTGCTTTGACACCATAACCATAGCTACTAGCTTTAATATATGTTTTTGTAAACGCCATAGCAAAAGCTGGTGGAGGGTTGTTGGTTTGTTTTTCAGTCTTTCAGAAAACACAGCCAATGGAAGGGCAACTGCTAGCAGCACTGTGAGTAAGGAATGGGGGCTTTCCAGGGGGCGCTGAAGACCCCTGACCAAGCCCTTCTTTGCTTTTAAGGGTGTGACCATGAAAAAGATATACAGAATATCTTTAATGAAGCTAATAAACATGCACAGAAAGATGTGATGTTTAAAGAAACAATAAACCAAAACTGACAAATGTAATATTTCATTGTGAGGTTGAGGAATTCAATTCAACCAAAGAGTACACTTGGCTTTTATTTAAAAAAAAGTCCCTATACATTCTGACATAATGAAAGCTCTCATATCAGAGAAGGCTAAAGCTAAATATGCTGTGCTTAGTGGGTTTTTAAGCCTCGAAAAACATGTAGGAAGCTACATAATTCATGACATTTACAGTTATCCACATAGGGAGATTATTTTACCCTCTTCATTTTTATGTGAGCTATTTGGCTGGATCTAGGAACCCAATTAATACAAGAGTTTATTGATAAGAGAAAACATGTAACTTTTGTTAATTTGACATGTCCATGGGGAGGTGTCTCTACAAAACGGTGAAGTCCAAAAAAATGACCAAAGCAAGATGCCTTTACACTTTTTAGACAAAAAGCAATAAAGTTTTGAAGAAATAGCAGAAAAAAATGGATTACTGGGTAGTCAATTCCAGGGATGTTACTGAGATATGTAGGGGAGGATATAAAAGCTAGTGAAAGATAAGGGTTACCTCAATGAGTTTGTTTATTCAGGTTCATTACAACCCCAGTTACCAGTCTCTGGTGATTAAAGCTGTTTTCAATTAAAGCTATTTTCTAAAATTAGTAGGTGAAGAACACCCTTCCTGAAAGAATCTTTATGGCTTGCTGTATGTTGCAAAGGACAGGCCAAATGGCCATTTTTTTTTGTGGGTACCAGGGGTTGAACTCAGGACCTCGCACACCAGCAGGCGCCTGTGCCGCTGAGCGATATCACCGGCCCTTTTTTCGTATGTGGGTACCGGGAGTCGAACTCAGGACCTCATGCTTGCCAGGCAGGTGCTTATGCCTCTGAACTATCTCACTGGCCCCAAATAGCCATTTTTACATTTTTGCTTTTTTCTCCTCTTTCTCTCTCTCTCTCTCCCTTTCTTTCTCTTTCTTTCTTTCTTTTCCTTTCTTTCTTCCTCTCTTTTTGAGACAAGATCTATGTAGTTTAGGCTGGTCTTGAACACGCAGTGATTCTCCTGCCTCAGCCTCCTGAATGCTGGGATTACAGGTGTGTGCCACCATGCCCAGCTCCAAATGACCATTTCCATAGTTACAGATATCAGGTGATTTCAGCTTGAAATAGCCTATTTTTGAGATGGCACATCTTTAATTCCTTTACACACATGTGCATGTGCATTTACACACACTAACACACATAATCCAGGAATTACAGATCACCATCGTTAAGGGGTTTCAATCACCAAAACTTGCGTATTGTTCAAAATACTGTAAGGACGCGCAGACTTTCAGATTATTGGTTCTGATTCCTAGATCAGTTCCTTTTATGGCCTACCTCATTGCCATGAAATTGTCCCAGTGAGTTCTAAAAGCAGGGGTTACTAACTGACCTTTATCTTGGAGAATACAAATCAAGAATTTATGGAGCTGGTAGGGGTTAGCTCAGTAGTAAAGCATTTGCCTAGCATGCATAAAGCACTGGGTTCTATCCTCAGCACCTCCAAACAAACAAACAAACAAAAAGCAAAAAAGAAAAATCCCTGACTTTTGAGTTCAAACTAGCTTATAAGGTGCTTTTTTTTTTTTGGCTGGTGCTAAGGAATTCAAAAGCTAATAAAGCAGTTCACTTGCCTCAAACCAATTAAAAGCTTTTGCCTACAAAGCCATGATAATCTGATGCTTTCTGTGAAGAGTCCTCTGTAAAGTAAAAACTGTGCAAGTGCAATCGAGTGGTGGGCAAATGAATCTGAGAGTACTTTGCAGATTTGATCTGGACCTTGAAACCTGAGAACTGCTCTGACAGGTCAGTGTGTTCTGCGGGTGTCTGCTGGGGCTGGGCGGAGTTAGGGTACATTTAGCATAAACAAAGGTAGATGCCAGAAACAGCAAGGAATGTTTATAAAACTGGGAGCAGAGTGGTGTTTTTCAGTATGGTTGCAAGGAAGGATGTGAGAGGATAGAAGGGCAACGTGAGCAATAGGTGAAAACTGGAATCATAATAACAACTTCTGTACTGTATATTGCATGTTTTATATTGGCACTGCACTAAGCGCTTTCCACCCATTATCCCTTTAAAGCATACGACTCTTTGAGATGGGCATTGCGATTTCTATTTTACAGGTGAAGAAAGTGATGCACAGAGAGTTGGTATAACTCAAAATTTCCCTCTAGGGTAATTGCCTGCAGTGCATGCTAAGCAACTCTGTCAGGGCAGCAGAAGGGAGCTAAAATGAAGGGTGTGAGTACCTGATCGGTCTGACTCCACTCCTCTTCACCTTTGTGCATCTTGAATTAAGTATCTCCACACTCCTTTACCCTTCTGTGGTATATTCAACTTGTTAAGCTCCACCATAGCCATGCTCTTGAAGTATTGGTTCATGTATGCATTATGTCCACCAACTCATATTCTATTTCCTTAAGGGAAGATAACTTTTTTACTTTTGTATCTCCCCCAGAAGCTTGACACATACCATGGTTAACTGACCGATTAGAATTCCACTAAGCATTCCACTAAGCGCATATCTGTGGTGCTAGTTGATGGCCTGATGGAACACCTTCCTCACTGACTTCATCTGGGAAAGCAGCTTTTCTGCATACAGTGGCACCACTGTTCGCGAACTTAATTCTTTTTTTTTTTTTTGTGGGTACCGGGGGGTCGACCTCAGGACCTCGCACGCCAGCAGGCGCCTGTGCCGCTGAGCGATATCACCGGCCCCTTTTTCATATGTGGGTTCCGGGAGTCGAACTCGGGCCCTCGCGCTTGCCGGGCAGGCGCTTAAGCCTCTGAGCCATCTCACCGGCCCGCGAACTTAATTCTTTCCACGATTCTGGTTGCAAACCAAATTGGGCGAGAACCGAATCAAATTCAATGATTAGGTTCAATGTTGACCTTATGGGAAAATTTGATTTGCTTCTCCTCCAATTCGGTTTGTGACCAGAATCATGGAAAGAATTAAATAGGTGAACCCAGATACCACTACATGTGCCCGATCCAGTGCTGGGCGCTGTCACTTTCATGATTTCACTTAGTTCTCTTAGGGGTGTGCTATGAGTTGGATGTGGTTTGCCCCCTAAAGTGTCAGCTGCTGGAAGCTTGGCCCCCAGTGTGATGGTGTGGGAGGTGGTGGAAATTTTAGAGGTTTAAGAGCCCAGTGCGAGCTAATTAGGTTATGCATCACCTTCAGAAGGTATGGTCTTTCAGAGTGAGTTAGTTCTTGTGAGGGCGAGTTGTTATGAAGGAGTAAGCCTGCCCCTTGAATCCCCCTGGCTTCCTGTCTCACTACGTGGACTCCTTTGCACGTGCTTCTGCCATAGTGATGCTGCCTACCGCAAGGCCTTCACCAGAGGCTGAACCAGTGATGTTGCCTGATCTTGAGATTTCAGCCTCACAAACTGGGAACTAAATTAATGTCTTCTATTTATGCACTACCCAGCCTCCGATATTTGTTATAGCAACAGAAAATGGACTGATACAGTGTGTTCTGTGCATTCCCTGACAAGATGAGGAAATTGTGACTCACAGAAGTTAGCTAACACGTGTCAAAGAATAACTCAAAGATATATTATTATGCTAAATTACTTGAATAAAAACTAATAATAGATTGATTTTATGTAACAAAGGATTTATTTACAGGGGAAAGAAAGAGGAAGTAGGAAGGAAATCCATAGTCGTATTTGGAAATGGTAGATTTTGCTTTCCTCTTGTTCAGTGAACTTGTAACCAGCAAAGGGATAAGAAGGATGTTGCATCCTTGCATAGCAGACTGGGCCCTCAAAGAGAACAAGTTTGGTTGTTGGTGGATTCCACAGAAGACGTCAGGAGTTTAACTCTGAACATTGTGTGGCAAGCCGTTTGTTTGCTGTGGTTGTCACTGTCTTTAGTTAGCACCTCTGTCTTTGCTGTGCTAGCCCTGCAACAGCTGTGGTCCCAGAAGATTTCAATGACTACCTCTCTGTCACTCAACAAGCAAGCCAGGTAGGCTATGAGGGCTTCGGCTTCCTTTTGACTCTGATCATGAGTTACCTGTTGCCCTGGGATCATGGCTGTGGAGCAACACATAAGCAGTTGAATGTTAAATGGTGGAGGAGGACACAGAGTCTAAGGACAATCATCACAAATAATGACAAATGCTGGAAGGCTGCAAGGAAAACAGAATGCTTCTACATGGTTGATGGGAATATAAACTAGTAAAACCACTATGGAAATCCGTATGGAGATTCTTCAAGAAACTAAAATTAGAAATTTCATTCAACCCAGCTATTCAATCCCTTCTCAGTATCTTCCCAAAAGAATTAAAGACATCATATCACAGTGACGTATGCATACCCATGTTTATAGCAGCACAATTCACAATAGCTAAATCTTGAAAGCAGCCTGTATGTCCATCAACAGATGAATGGATAGAGAAGATGTGGTGGTACTTATACACAATGGAGTACTACTCTGCCATAAAGAAGGATAAATTTGAATCATTTGTAGGAAAATGGATGCACCTTGAGGCCATAATGTTAAGTGAAATAAATCCAACACACAAGCTTAAATATCGGATGGTTTCTCTTACCTGAGAAACCCCAAGTATAAATAATTTCAAAAATACAATAAAAGGTAGACAATAGGAAATAGGGAGATAGATCCTTTGCAAATAGGAAGGGGATCTACAGACAGAGAGAGGGAGAGGGTGGGGAGGGGAAGCGGAATAAAAATAATTAATATATGCTAAATATGTGTACCTACTCCCCAAGATGAATGTAAGCATGCACTGCAAACATGTACTAATAAAAATTTATTTAAAAAAGAAATATTGGAACGCACCTTATGTCCAATTTCTTAGTTTGTCTAAACTGAGCCAGGAAAGAAAATCATGAGGATTAGTTTGGTCAATCTTAAATAAGAAAGCAGCTTTTTAACGAATTGATCGGTTGATTGTCCTACTTCTCCTGAGGGATTTACTCAGGTATAAATCATGTGCACACATTGCCCAGACTCCACCGTGGCTGAGGAACAAATATAATTTCTATCTAGTTGATTTATGCTTATCTGTTGTGCTTGTAATGCTTGAACTATTTCATTTGCTATTTGAGCCAAAGTCTGATATAAATTATTGATATTGTGATCTAGTTTGGGAACTCCAACCAGAGTATAAATCCTTGCACAAATCAGTGAAGTACAGTGTCTTGGATCCTCCCTAGTAAGATAACATGTAAAAGAATTAATAAAATGAGAGCTCTGAAAGGTTCTGTTTTGAGTACTTGGAAAGGCTGAAGGAGTATACCCACAACATATGGCATCTTTTAATGTGGCAAACACAGAAAAAATGCATTTGATTACATCAAAAGAAAATCCTAGGGGTGCCCCTTGTGAAGGGCACAAACATGTTGTGTATAGTAGGTACTACTTATTGTCCAAATTTAATTTGTCTGTGAATGAAAACATTTTGGATAGAGTTAAGCAAATCATATATAGATGATCCCCAACTTATGATGGTTAGATTTAAAGATTTTTTGACTTCACAACAATGAGAATTGAAACACATTTAGCAGAAGCTATGCTTTGTTTTTCATTATTAAATGTCTGCAGTACCTATGTTTACATTCATCTGAGGGAGTAGGTACATGTATTTAACATATATTAATTCTTTTTATTCCACTTCCACTCCCCTCCCTCTTCCTCCCCCTGTCTGTAAATCCCCTCCTTATTTGCAAAGAATATATCTCCATATATCTCCGTTTCCTACTATCTTTTATTTTGTTTTGAAATTATTTATACTTGAGGTTTCTCATATAAGAGAAGTTATGTGATATATATATATATAGTTGTGTGTTGTATTTATTTCACTTAATATTATGCTCTCAAGGGCTGGGGATATGTAGCTCAGGGTAGAAAAATTATTATTATTATTATTATGTTCTCAGGGTGCACTCATTTTCTTACAAATGACTCAAATTTATCCTTTTTATGGCAAAGTAATATTCCATTGTGTATAAATACCACATGTTCTCCACTCATTCATCTGTTGATGAACATATAGGGCACTTCCAAGATTTAGCTATTATGAGTTATGCTGCTGTAAACATAGGTATGCATGTATCACTGTGGTATGATGTCTTTAACTCTTGGGAAGATATCTAGAAAGGGAATGACTGAGTTGAATGAGATTTCTAGTTTTAGTTTCTTGAAGAATCTCTGTATAGATTTTAATAGTGGTTTTACTAGTTTACATTCCCACCAACCATGTAGAAGGGGTCTGATTTCCTTGCAGACTCATCAGCATTTGTTGTTGTTTGAGTTCCTGATGATGGCCATTCTTTCTGGAGTGAGATGGAATCTCAGTGCTGTTTTAATTTGCATTTCTCAAATGGTCAATGATGTTGAACATTTTTTCATATATTTATTTGCATTTGTATTTCTTCATTTGAGAAGTGTGTATGCATTTCAGTTGTCCATTATCTGATTGGGTCTTTTATTTTTGGGGGTTCTAATTTAAGTTCTTTATATATTCTAGATATTAGTCTTTTGTCTGATATATCACTGGCAGACATTGTGAATTGGTCTTTTCCAGCACTTTTCTAAGGATGAATCTTACTGGTCTCAGTTCCAGTAATTTACCTCCTGACTGAAAATCATGTAGTAGTAGTCCCTTTGAAAGTGCAGCTTGCACTTCTTGGGCATATGATGTAGTTTTGGACAATATTTGACAAGCTTGAAGTGTTAGCAAGGTAGAGTCTGGTAGAGGACGATGTGCCACAGTCTCGTGAGTCTTCCTGGAATTACTGCATATAGGGAGGACCCCTGATGATTTTGAGATATTGATCACATTGTCCTTTCAGCTAATGATCAGATTTTAAATTGGGGACATTACATCCTCCTGGAAATTAGAATGATTTTGATTTTAAAAGATCATTGGCTCATTCCATTTTGCCAAAACTTAGTGAGCCAATATTGACAAAGAGGTTTTTGTTTTAATGAGAGTACCTTACACAGTCTCTTAAGTATTTTACCTGTAAAGAGAGATTTTCTATCACTAGAGAGTAATGAAATTTACTTTCCAGATGAGAAAACCCAAAATCTATGTATCCCTTTCAGTGATGCACTATTAGCCTTTGCTATAGTTTAGACCTAAAATGTTCCCTAAGTATTTTTTTTTTTAATGCGGGTATCAGGAGTCGAGCTCAGGATCTCGTGCTTGCCAGGCAGGCGCTTATGCCGCTGAGCTATCTCACTGGCCCTGTTTCCTAAATATTATCATGTGTTTAGAGATGGGGGTCTCAGAAGGTGATTGGATCATGAAGGCTCTAACTGCATCAGTAGATCGCTCTGTTCACGAGGTCATAATTTGATGGCATTGTTGAGAGGTAATGGAAACTTAGGGGGTGGGGCCTGGTGAAAGGGAGTGTGTCATAAGGACATGATCTTGGGGATTATATCTTATCCCTAGCCCCTTCCTCTCTGGCTCTTTCCCCCTCTCTCTACTTCCAGTTGCCATGAGATGAACAGCTTTGCTCTGCCACGCCCTTCTGCCATGATGTTTCTGCCTTGCTGCAGGCCCATAGCAATGGAACCAGCCGCCTGCCAGCTGAAACCTCTGAAACTGTGAGCCAAAATGAACCTTTAAATTGTTTCCTCAAGTATTTGGTTACATGTGGAGGACCGCCACTTCGCCCTCCCCCAGGCCCAAATGTGATTGTGCTTACTTGTGAGCAGCGCAGGCCGTATAGAGGTGACTTCCCTAAATTGGCTTTCGGTTTAATTAGAGTCTGGCCGAGGCTGCATGTGTATCTTCACGATAGCAAGCAGGTGGTGTAGGGCTAGAATTGCTTTTTGCCAACAGCCAAAGTTGAGCCCAGAGAGGGGGGCCATGAGACTGTGGGGCTAAGATATAGATAATGTTTCTGCTGAGGGCTGCATGACTCCAGAGAAAATTCCCTCCCAAAATTGGCTACAAAGCAGGTTACCTGTTAAGCGCAATCTCAATCTGTCTGTTCCACCCCTTTCACAAGAATGCTTTGTTCCCTCTGTTACAAGCCTTGCCTGCCTAGACACTTGTCCAGCACATCCAGCCGCAATCTCCTCACCATCCCCTCAATGCTAATGTGATCATTAAATACTGAGTTTCTGGCTGCTCGTGGCCTTTTGTTCCCCACGAACAACTGGCCATCCAGTTCCCCACTGCACTGCCATTTTGTCTCTTGCTCTTTCTTTTCACCATGCACTGTAATACCTGGCAGGATATTGGGGTCCACTGCAGGGGTCCCTAATAGTTACAGACATGAAAATCTGATTAATACAGCATTTTAGCAAGAGAAAAAACTCAGTCCAAGAACAAAAGTAAGAAACCATTACCAAAGTATTGTTCAACATTTTTGACTGGGGGCAGTTGCATGAAATCTATTCAGAAATGTTCAAATAGTATTTGAGGCAGAAGTTCAGAGCTTTGTCTTCCCTACAGCTTTTCCTAGTTTATGATGACAACAGAGGCAAGATATGGTTACCTATCTTGAGTAAAATTTCCTCATCAGTATTTTTGTAAAGTTTGAATTAATTCATATTTACCATTGTGAATAATTTCACAGATAAATCATCACAGGTTTTGAAATGTATCTGTGATGTTAAGCAGCCATCTTGGCAATGCCAATGCCCATCATTTTACATGTGACAGTTGTGAGAAGGCCCTTATTTCTTTTCTTCTGAGGGAATAGATTATCATCTTTGATATTGCTGATTGATGATCTTATAATGATCCCCTAAATTTTGATGAAATCCCCAAAAGTATAGGCCTTACTTTTCATAGAAAGAGCTTAACAGTTAGGAATGCCCCAAATTGGGGTTGTTTTAAGGCTAATGTAGGGGAAGGAAAGGCCTGCTGTCACCTGAACCCCAAAGTATGTGTTTTGGAACACTGACTTTGAGGGAGAGGAAAAAGAATTTACTTTCTACCCTTCATAGTTCTTAATTGGGATGGATCACTGATATGAAGGACAGATTAATAAGAGAAAAACTAAGAACTTTATTACCATGTATATCTCATATTTACATGGGAGATATCTAGAGAAATTACTGATATTCAAAAGGTGGCTTAGAGTTCAGGCTTAAATACCACTTTCAATTGAGACAAAGAAAGAAGTATATGGAGGGTATTCATGGGGATGTGGCCAGGGAATGAACAATAAAGAAGTGTCCACTGATAAGAGTCTCTAATGAGTTAGTCATCCTGTTCCTTGTGCAGAGATGGAGACATCCTTACAAATGACATTTCTGTTATAGATGTAAATTTATCTTACAAAAGGTTAACTTCTATTGTTTTCAGAGCTTCTCCTATATCTGTAGTCTCAAAATAGTCCTTATGCTGAAGACGTATATTTTGGGGTGGCATATTCTGATCTCCTACACACTTTGTCCTTCATATCAGTGATCCATCCCAATTAAGAACTATGAAGGGTAGAAAGTAAATTCTTTTTCCTCCCCCTCAAAGTCAATGTTCCAAAACACATACTTTGGGGTTCAGGTGACAGCAGGCCTTTTCTTCCCCTACATAAGCCTTAAAACAACCCCAATTTGGGGCATTCCTAACTGTTAAGCTCTTTCTATGAAAGGTAAGGCCTATACTTTTGGGGATTTCATCAAAATTTAGGGGATTATCATAAGATCATGAGCTATCATTTGATAGCTCATCAGTGGTTGAGATATTGTCAAGATATACTTGACTGCAAGAATTGCTGGGCATGGTGGTGCATGGCTGTAATTACAGCATTTGGGAGGCTGAGGCAGGAGGGTTGCAGTGAGTTTGAGTCCAGACTGGGCTACATAGTGAGTTGAATGCCAGCCTGAACTACATAGTGAGACCCTGTCTCCAAAAAAAAAAAAAAATTATCTTCAGTGGCTTTTGTAAAAAACAAGGACCATGTTTCAGTATTGTAATCATTAGGATCTAATGCAAGGGCATTAATATCATATAACAACCAAACAATAATTTGGATATATTTTCTGTCTTTTATTTATTTATTTTCACATGTCTCCTTTCTACTTTTTTTTTTTGTACCAGGAATCGAACTCATGACCTGGCGCTTGCCAGACAGGTGCTGTGCCACTGAGCTATATCCCCAGCCCTCCTTTCTAGATTTTTAACCTTTAGTTTTTTATTAGTACATATTTATCATACATATTGCTCACATTCATCATAGGGAATTTGTACCTGGATATAACATATCTTATTTTTTCTTTTTTTTTCCCCCATTCCCCTCCCCTACCTTCAGCCTCTTTCCCCCTGCCCACTTACAAAAGCTTCGTTTCCATTTTTTCCTTCCATTCTCTTTATGTCTTTTCTTTCCCTTCCCTTCCTTCTTCCCCTTCCCATTTGAATATATTCTTCCTACTTCCCAATATCTATCCTCCATTTTTCTCCTTATTTACCCTTTGGGTTTCTCACATAAGAGAAACAGTGCAACATTTGAACTTGTGTGTCTGATTTATTTCACTTAACATTATGGTCTCAAGGTGCATCCATTTTCCTGCAAATGACTCATTTATCCTTCTTTATGGCAGAGTAATACTCTCTCTCTCTCTCTCTCTCTCTCTCTCTCTCTATATATATATATATATATATATATATATATAGATATAGATATAGATAATTTGTTCATCCATTGATAGGCATCTGGGCTGTTTACAAGATTTAGCTATTATGAATTGTGCTGCTATAAACATGGGTGTGCATATACCACTGTGGTATGATGCTTTTAACTCTTTCAGGAGGATACCAAAGAGAATAGCTGGATCAAATGGAACCTCTAGTTTTAGTTTTTTGAGGAATCTCCACACTGATATCCGCAGTGGTTGCACCAGTCTACACTCCCACCAACAGTGGAGAACGGTTCCTTTTCCCCCACAGCCCTGCCAGCATTTGTTATTGCTTGATTTCTTGATGATAGCCATTCTTTCTGGAGTGGGATGGATCTCAGCATTGTTTTAATTTGCTTTTTTCAAATGACTGGTGATGTTGAACATTTTTTCATATATTTATTTGCTGTTCCTATTTCTTCATTTGAGAAATGCCTATTCATTTCAGATGCCCATTTTTGGACTGGGTCTTTAAATTTGGAAGGGGGCCCGAACTTTTTGGTTCTTTATATAATCTAAGTGTTAGTTTTTTGTCTGAGAAGAAGCTGATAAAATTTTTCTATGATTTTGTGGGTCGTCTCTTCACTCTGCTGGTGGTTTCTTTTGCTGTGGAAAAGCTTTTTAATTTGATGTGATCCCATTTGTTGATTCGTTGTAATATTGACCATGTGATTAGGGTTTTGTTCATAAAGTCTTTGCCTATACCTATGTCTTCAGGAGTTCTAGCTATTCTATCTTCCAGCATATTGTTTCTGTTTTCATATTTAGATCTTTGACCCATTTTAATTTTAGTTTAGTGCATGGTGAGACATATGGGTCTAGGTTAAATTTTTGGCATGTAGAGAGCCAGTTTTCCCAGCACCATTTCTTGAAGAGGCTATCTTTCTTCCAGTGAACATGTTTGGCCCTTTTGTCAAAGATAAGGTAGGTGAGTGTGCTTGGAGTTCTTTCTGCATCTTCCATCCTGTTCCACTGATTTCCAGGTCTGTTTTATGCCAGTACCATGTTGTTTTTATTATGGTAGCTTTGTAGTATAACTTCAAGTCAGAGATTGTGATGCTCCTTGCCTTGTCCTTGTTGCCCAGAATTGCTTTTGCTATTCTAGGTCTTTTCTGGTTTCATATGAATTTTAGAATTGTTTTCTCTAGTTCTGTGAGATATGCTATCAGTATTTTGATCAGGATTGCATTAATTAAACTGTATAACAGTTTTGGATGTATGGCCATTTTCGCTATATTCGTTCTGCTCATCCAAGAATAGAGGATATTTTTCCATTTTTTGATATTCTCTTTGATCTCCTTTTTCAGAGTATTGTAGTTTTCAATGCATAGGTCTTTCTCTTCCTTTGTTAGATTGATTCCATATTTTATTTTTCTTGATGCTATTGTGAAAGCTGTGGTTTCTCTAATTTCTCTCTCAGTGAGTTTGTTATTCATGTACAGGAATGCTATTGATATTTGAGTGTTGACTTTGTATCCTGCTATACAGATGAATTTGGTTATTAATTCTAGGGGTCTTTTGGTGGAGTTTTTGGAGTCTACTATATAGAGGATGGTGTCATCCATAAATAATGATAATTTAACTTCTTTCTTTCCTATTCATATTCCTTTTATTTTTTCTCTTATCTAATTTCTCTGGCTAATGTTTCCAGAACTATATTGAACAGGAGTGGTGATAATGGGCATCCTTGTCTTGTTCCTGATTTTTGATAGAAAGTTTTCAGTTTTTGACCATTTAGTATGATGTTGGCTGTTGGGTTATTATACATGGCTTTTATCAGATTGAGGTAAAGATCTTTTATTCCAGTTTTCTCTGGGGTTTTTTGAAATCACAAATGTGTATTGGACATTGTCAAATTCTTTTTCAGCATCATGTGTTTTTTGTCCTTGGTTCTGTTAATATGGTGTAATACATTTATTGATTTGCATATGTTGAACCTTCCCTGCATCCCTGGGATGAATCCTACTTGGTCATGGTGTATAATCTTTTTGATGATTTGCTGAATTCTGTTTGCCAGTATCTTATTGAAGATTTTTGCATCTGTGTTCATTAAGAAGATTGGCCCGCAGTTCTCTTTTTTGGTTGGATTCCTCTCTGGTTTTTGAATCAGGGTAATGCTTGCTTCCAGGAATGAGTTTGGGAGTATTGCTTCCCTTTCAATTTCATTAAAGAGTTTGAGAAGTAGTGGCATTAACTCTTCTCTAAAGTTACATAGAATTCAGCAGTGAATCTGTCAGAATCTCAGCTTTTCTTTGTTGGTAGTTTTAAAATTACGTCTTAAATTTCATTGACTGATATTGGGTGATTTAGAATTTTATATCTTCTTCATTCAGCTTTGGTAATTCATACATACCTAGGAATCTGTCTATTTCTTCTGAGTTTTCCATCTTATTAGAGTACAGGTTCTCAAAGTAGGTATTGATGATCTGGATTTCTGCAGGATCTGTTGTGATTTCACCTTTTTCATTCTTTTTTTTTTTTTTTTTTTTTTTTTTTTTGAGCCAGGGTTTTGCTATGCAGTTCAGGCTGGCTTTGAACTCACTTGGTAGCCCAGGTTGGCCTCGAACTCACAGCAATCCTCCTGCTTCAGCCTCCTGAATGATGGGATTACAGGTGTGTGCCACCATGCCTGGCCTCCTTTTTCATTCCTAATTGCATGAATTTGAGTCTTTTTTTTTTTAATGAGGTTGGCTAAGGGTTTGTCTATTTTATTTAATCTTTCAAAGAACCAACTCTTTATGGGTTGTTTGTATTATTTTCTTAGTCTCAATTGCATTAATTTCCGCTCTGATCTTTATAATTTCCTCCATCATACATGCTTTGGGCTTGACTTGTTCTTCTTTTTCTAGAAGGTTCTTGGGGTTCAATATTAGATTATTTGACCTTGATCTGTTTTTCTGATGTAGCAATTTACTGCTACAAAGTTCCCTCATAGGATTGCTTTCATTGCATCCCATAAGTTCTGATGTGTCATATTGGCATTATTGTTTAATGTTAGAAACTTTCTAATTTCTTTAGTTTAATCTGTGACCCATTGGTTATTCAAGAGTGTGTTATTTAATTTCCATGTGTTTATGTATTTTTTGTGGTTTCTTTGCGGTTTGTCTAATTTGTTCTTTAGTTTAATCTGTGACTAGCTATCCCTGCTTTTTTTCAGGTTCCCTTCACATGTAGTATTGTTTTGTAGCCTTTGACTTTCAGTCTGTGAATTTCTTTTTGAGTTGAATGTGTGTTTTGTATGCAGCATTTTGTTGGACCTTGTTTCTTGATCCATTCTGCCAACCTGTTTCTTTTGATTGGTGAATTGAGACCATTCACTGATGGTTAAAACTGATATGTATTGACTTATCCTGGTTATATTATTTTCCTGTCGTTGGTTCCCTTTATTTCCCTTCTAACTGTTTGCTTAGCGTGGTAGATTCATTTCACTGGGAATCTTGGAATTGTTGTCTTGACTGTCTTTTCTAGAATGTCCTTCAGAACTTTTTGGAGTGTTGGTTTGGTGGTCATGAATTTCTTCATGTGTTCTTTATAATGGAAGTATCTTCTCCTTCAATTTTGACAGATAATTTTGTGGGGTGCATCAGTCTGGGCTGGAAGGTGTTTTCTTTTAGGGCTTGAAGTACTTCATTCCAAGCTCTCCTTGACTTAATGGTTTGTGTTGAGAAGTCTGTTGTGATTCTGATGGGTTTTCCTTAATAGGTGATTTGTTTCTTTTCTCTAACAGCTTTTAATATTCTGTTCTTGTGTTAGATTTCCGTAATTTTGACTATTATATACCTTGCTGTAGTTTTTTTCTGATCATGGATATTTGGAGTTCTGTATGCTTCACTTACCTGTATCTCAAGTTCTTTTTCCATGCTTGAAAATTGTTCTGCTTTTATTTCTGTGAACAGGTTTTTTATGCCCTTTATGCTATCTTCTGATTCTTCATTGATTCCAATTAACCTTGTATTAGTCTTCTTTGCATTAGCTAGAAGCTGTTGGATTGATTTTTATGGCTTCTTGCTGTTTTTAAGAGGTCTTTCATTTGATGATCTCCAACCATAGCCCTGTCTTCTAGACCTGATATTCTATCTTCACATTGGTTGACTCTGCTGCATATACTTTTGGTAGAATTTTTAATCTGGATTTCTATCTGAATCTGTTTTATGGAATGCAGTTCTTTTCTGTGTTGGGCGTTCATGGTTTCTACATCTTGCCAAAGCTCCTCTAGTTTAAAAAATATGTATCTACTCTAGATTCAATAATCATTTCCTTTATATGGTCATCATCTCTTTAATTATTTCTGTTTAGTTTTGGTCAAGAGACTTATTGATCTGTTTTGTTACTTGTGCTGCCACAGTTTCATAAAATTCAGCTGTGAGGTTTTTGATTTCTTCCATCTCAATGCCCCCTTCATTTGCCTTGGGCAATTTTGTGATTATGGGTCATGTCTCGCTTCTGTGATTTCCTATTTTCTATTTTTTGTTTGTTTATTTTCTGCATTGAGGCTTGTAAATTGCTTAAGGTAGATAGTTTTATTACTAGTATTGAAACCTCTTTAGGAAATGACTACTTTTCAGAGATGTCTTCTAGACGTAGCTGGCTTTTGGCTTTTGAGTTTGTACCAAGATCCTGCCTTTTCAATTTATTAGGGATGGAAAG
Organism: Erethizon dorsatum; assembly: GCA_028451465.1. Taxonomy (NCBI): domain Eukaryota; kingdom Metazoa; phylum Chordata; class Mammalia; order Rodentia; family Erethizontidae; genus Erethizon; species Erethizon dorsatum. The sequence continues at coordinate 41,172,548 of CM051842.1, forward strand.
TTGCTACCTGTCTGGCATAGCACCCAGTTCTTTGGTACTGGACTATAGCATTGTTCATGACCCCCAGAAAATCTAGGTAGTGACATACAAGGAAGATCAACTGATCACAAGTATGTCACCTTAGCTAAAGTAGTACCATCAGCAATAACAATAGCATCAAGCACAGACTAGAAAATGACAAACTGTGATAACTAATAACTTGCCACCTTCAACCATAGGTAGAAGATTTATGGTTATATAATAAAGTTTAAGACAAATCATAAAATTATATACAGTAAATATCTACTCAATAGATTGAATTTACCCTATGGGGAGAAAATTTAAAAGGAATAAAGGAAGGGCTGGGGATATAGCTCAGTGGCATGGTGCCTGCCTGGCAAGTGCGAGGACGTGAGTTTGATTCCCAGTGCCAAAAAAAAAAAAAAAAGGGAAAAATAGAGAAATAAAAGAAGAGAAAGAGACTAGAAGCAAGGCTGAAAGGCAAATAAGATTACCCAATCCCCAGGAAACTGGCGAAGCATACAGGAGGGAAAGAAAGCAGGAAAAACAAAAACAAGAACAAAAGAAAACAAAAAGAACCTAAAAATAATGTTCACACTCATGGAAAAAAAAAAAATCAAAGGAAAGAAAGAAAAAACCAAAAGCAAAGAAAGAAAAAAAGAAATTTCTCTGTAATTTCAAGCCTGTGGTTGTCTTCTGGGGTCTACAGTTTTGTGGTAGTGTCCAGTTCAGCCTGACTCTGCTGTCACTGCTAGGCAAAGAAGACAATCAGAGCCCAGATCCATGCTGTATAATCTCCGCAAGCCTGCAGTAGGATTAGGGTAGAGTGCCTATTCCAATACTTTCAAATTCAAAGAAGTTCAGGCTGATCCTGGCTTCTATTCATGGGGTTGGGGTCTGAGTTGTTCAGCCTACAACACTCTGGGTGTCTCTTGCTGGCCTGACCATGGCTCCCTGACCCTGGATGTCTCCCATGGCTGACCCTCACACAGTCACTGTGGGATTTCAACACTGGAAGCCCTGAGATAAAGCCAACCCACAGCTGCTCTGAGTTCCAAGTTCAGTTGGCCTCTCCCTAAAATGGTGTCCAACTAAGCACTTGCTCCACGGAACACTCCAGTCACTTGGACTCGAGTCACTCACCAACTGTTGTAGTGCACAGCATCCACTGCTCTGTTCCACTGGTGCTTCTCTTTGGAGTCACTTGCCCTCACTGTGTCCCTGTTGATTCAGTCCTCCTCTTTCATGACATGGTCCAGGAGCTGGCGAGATGTACAGTTTGCCCTCTCCTTTTTTTGCATTGGGGTCTCCCTCTTCACTGTCTGTGTGGGCTCCAATTTTCCCTTCAGATCCTTCCTGGGTCCAAGGGATCCACATCCCTCTACCTTTTCTTCCCCAAGTTGTTATTTTCCAGTGTCTGGATTCCAAATCTTGGAGAGGTTGATTTGTTGCTGTTTACCTACCCACCATCTTCCCAGAAGTCCTGTCATTAGGTAATATCAAATTTACCCGATATACTTGTGAATAGAGGAGTGCCAAATATGCACATATATTAAGTAAATCTTCCAACAATGCGTTATACTTTGCCCAACATTTAGCAGAATAAGTTATATACAGTTGTGGACATCCTATTTTTTCCCCTGTGCTAAGGATTAAACCCGAGGCCTCTCATACACTAAGAAAGTGCTCTACTACTGAGTTACACCCCCAGATGTGGACATCTATTTTTAAACTAGCACAAAGTGTAGTCACAATTTAATTTTATTTGGTTTACTTTGAAAAAAATTTTCCCTCATTGCACAGCAGCCATTCCTGTTCTTTCTATAATCAAGTTTCTAAGAGCACTCTTGTAGGTGGTTCTTTCTAATGTGATGTGGGAAGGGACTAGATAAACAAGCTTGTTAGTAAGTGTGTGGAGAAGAATTTTATAGGAAGGAAAAGAGTATAGGGCAGTAAAAGACAGAAGGCTGTGTGCTGACTTGTACATCCAGGCTCCATGACCATGTGGAGGGCTCAGGGCAATGAAGCAGGTTTGCTTCAGAGGTAGGGTTTTGTGAATGGCTATTTTCTGATCTCCACTGTCTTTCTTGCATGATTCCTGCCTCTTGCCTTGTGGAGAGGGCTGTTATACTGACATCCTAAGGATATTACTGAAAACAAATTCTGTGCAGTCTTGTATAAGGTCCTTATCTGAGGATATCAAAGAAACACATGACTCTCTTCATTCTTGGGATTTCTAATGTTATTTGTTTATAAATGTAAAATTTTATATTCACGTATAATATATAAATACATATACATTTGTAAAATTATTTATTAATATTTAATTTTGGATAGTAAACCCTCATAAGAAAAAGGCAACTCATCACAGATTCAACACACATAATATTGTGAAGCACTAAAGGAACCTTAAGATTTTCTGGAAGAGATATGTATGAAATCAATTTTCCTCTGAAAAAGTGAGAGATATGGTTTTGTGAGAGCCACAGAAGGCTATTGAAAGATAATCTTCAGAAAAAGGTAAAATCATGACTCTTATAGAAATAGAAAAATAAACACATGTTAAAGAATTTATTTTATTCACATTCAAGAGAACCAGAGCCTTACAATAGTTAAAGTGGTAAGAATAGATTTTATTCAGGAAATATTACAATGAAGGAAAAGAGATCTCAGAATAGAAGGAGGCTCAATTCAAAGTACAGCATGGGTAAGTGGGAATGTATAGCCAAAAAGAGAATGAGAGGGGTTTGTAGATGAAAAATTACCAAGAGGAGACATCAAGGGTAGGGGGTGTCACAATGATAATGACTAGTCCATTGTGTCTTATGCCACAATATTTTAGATTATCTTTACTTGGGAAATTGCCCCTTGTGAAGTTTCTTTTATACCTTTGCCCACCATTTTGAATTCTAAAGAAAACTGCCTTTGAATGACTGAGACATTAATTGTTGAAGCTACTGAAGGAAAGGGAAATAGAAAAACACAGAACCTCCCTATCAGTAATCTTTTATTTTTATTTTTATTTTTATGTTTTAGTTTTTCAGAACCCCGAACTTCTTATAGTTCAGATAACATCAAAGTGTGAACCAAAATCGTTCTGATCCTGCTCATTAACTAAAAATTAAGTAATGTTTAACACGCAGAGAAATAATGTTTTTGTCTAAAGAACAAGGATAATCTGGTAGAAAAGTAAGGAAAACATCCCCCGAGTGGCAGAAATGGTTATGGAGCCTGGATGGGCAAGTCAGCACACAGCCTTCTGTCTTTTACCACACTATACTCTTTTCCTTCCTATAAAAGCCCTGTCAAATGCCAGAATTCTTTAAGATGGTCTTTGTTTGGGGGACAATAGCTCTCTCCTCCTTTTCAGGTGCTGGCTGTTGAATAAACCTGATTTTCTTCCCACCAAATCTTCTCTCTGGAGTATTGGCTTTCGAATAGCCAGCAGATGGACTTGAGTCCAGTAATACAGGATTTTTGTTAAAGAAACTTAGCAGGACTTTTTTTTACATCTGGGCTCTGAAGGCCTAGTAAGAAGGGGGTGGGGGTGGGGATGGGAGAAAGAGATGGGGTGGCAAGTTGGTAAGATAGCTCAGGAGCATGACTTAATTTTAGTCGAGAGAGTCACTCTCGTGGTACAACAGAACCAGGCTGATGTTATAACCAGTTCAAAGGAAAAATTAAACTACTGCCAGTCACTTAGGTTCATTCATGCACTCGGATTTGTTTGCTCACCTGTGCTGACCAAATCTAAGGAGATACCATGTATTTTGGTAAAAACATACCATTTATTTTGGTAAGAAGGAAAAAAAATATTCAAAGGTAGCTCTGAGGAAATGGGGGGACTTCATCTCCCGAATTACCATCTCACTGTGTACAGATGTGTTAGGGTCTTTTATAGTAAAGAACAGTGAGGCAGAGAATACAATGGGATGATAAATATGTTCAGGCTTGTTTTGTCCCTTCGTAGACCCAGGCCTTTCCTCCCTTCCCTTCTCTGTGGAAACAAACTGGACTTTGACATCCTGGTGGCAGTATCTGGATATTCTGGCCATTCATCTGGGCAAGGACAGGTGGGGCTGGAAGTTTATGCCCTGGGCCTGAGGAAGTTTGGAAAAGACACTTATCTCTAAAGGAAAAAATTCTTACTTTTAAAGTTCCATTTTGCCATGCTTGGTTACAAAACTGGCACAGATTCATATGAAGAAAAGGAATGTTGAAATTAATTGCTAATGTCTACAAAACTGTTTTTTTTTTCCATAAAGAGGAGGAAGTTAATTAAAACCACCACCGGGTAGGACAGAACATACAATATCTATCAGTTACCTATAGTTTACAAAGAGTTGCAAAATAGCTCAAAGACAATCTGATAACCTTGAAGGACAGAGTTTTTCACCGAAAAAATATTTTCTTCCTATTGTGTACTCTAGGCAACACGAACGGAGGGGCTAAAGACAGGGAAGTTAAAGAGTAGAAATTGAGGAAAATTAAGGAAGTGAAAATCCCGTACATTTTGCTGGATTCACAATATGATGAGCTTGAGACACTTATTTTTTTCTGGGTGAAAGAAGTTTTGATTTCAGATTCTCTAAATCTTTTTTTTTTTTGTGGGTACCGGGGGTCGACCTCAGGGCCTCGCGTGCCAGCAGGCACCCGTGCCACTGAGTGATATCACTGGCCCTTTTTTCGTATGTGGGTTCCGGGAGTCGAACTCAGGACCTCGCGCTTGCCAGGCAGGTGCTTACGCCGCTGAGCCATCTCACTGGCCCAGATTCTCTAAATCTTTAATGCGCAGAGGTCCAGGGTGTTCATGGATGAGGTTAAGGACATAATACCCCCCAAATATGCCACCCTGATACAATGAATATTTTAAACTAAGGGAATTTGAAAAAAGACTGTCTGACCTTCCCCTGAATTAGGTCATAGGGATTCATGTGAGAGATGAACTCCCCATACCCAGAGGACAGTAATATCTTTATCTCGTATGATAGAAGGATCTAGAGAATAATCTTAATAAATAGGGATTGCTAAGTTTTCTCCATATCCCTTGTTGTCTTATCAATATTACCCTATACTTCATGAAACCTAGCATAACATCTTTCAGAGTCTGTGCGCCATAGTTAAGTCTGATGTATGTGTGAGATTTGTGTTAAAAATCTGAAGTCTTGGGCCGGTGAGATGGCTCAGCGGCTTAAGCGCCTGCCTTGCAAGCGCGAGGGCCCGAGTTCGACTCCCGGATCCCACATACGAAAAAGGGGCCGGTGATATCGCTCAGCGGCACGGGTGCCTGTTTGCGCGTGAGGTCCTGAGGTCGACCCCCCGGTACCCACAAAAAAAAAAAAAAAAAATCTGAAGTCTTAGAACTTTTAGAGTCTGTTAGTTACGAGGAACCTGAGTCCTGATACTGTAAGGAACTGGCTCTCATTCCTTGTCCTTTGAGTCATCTGTGAGAGAATTCAGACAAAACACATAGGAGGCCATCCAGTAGTATAGGCAACTCACTGTAAAGCAAGAATATAGAGAGAATATGCCTTCAAGTGAGAAGGTGGGCATTGCCATGTAAGCACCTGTTCCCTGTGGGAGCCCTGTTGTTACTGGGTTTTGGGGTGCTGGAGTCTTTTTCTAGAGGTGGTTTCTAGCTTCTCTCTGTCATGAACAAAGAATTGGTAAGACAAGTCATATAGGTAGCAAGGTAGGAAAAGAAGATGCCCAGATGACTCAGATTCAGACGTGGGGGCATAAGAGCTCATTATGTTCAGGGACTTCACACCTCAAACAGAAACCCCAAATACATCAGATTCGAACTTCGGGGGATGTAATAGTTAACTGTTGTGTCAATTTGAAAAAAAAAATATGATTTACAAGGTAAGCTTACAATGACCTCCCTCAGGTCAGATGTGGAAGAATGCAAAAGGACTGTCTGCCTGCTGGAGAGCGGAACAATCTAGCCAAAGGTGCAAAACTTGGAGCTCACTACAGAGTCCTGTTGGAAGCTGAAGGGTCTAGATTGGAAGGTTGAAGAGTCTGAGCTGGAAGGCTGAAGACAGATGTCTCAAGGAGATGGCAAAGACTGGAGCTCTTCCGAAGAAACCAAAGTGAGACTTCCTTGTTCTGTCCCCTTTTATTCCATTTGGGCTACAAGCTCATTGGCTGGTGCCACTCACACCCAGGGTGGGTCTTGTCTCTTCAGTAAATCCATTCAGCCACACTCAGAACTACGCTAACCCAATCAGCTGGGCATTTCTTACTCAAATTGACATGACAGTTAATTATTACATCTCCCAAAGTTCTGATCAGAAGTATTTGGGGTTTCTGTTTGAGATGTGAAGTGCGGGAACACTATGAGCTCTTATGTCCCCAAGTTTGAGTCTGAGTCATCCGGGCATCTACGGTCCACTGTGAAGTCTCCGAGTAATTTGAAGTCCCTCCCAAGGTTTGAATCTGAGGTTTTGGGATCTCTTTCAGTCTGAGTTTTCCAAAAGCTTTGAAGGTTTATGCTCCAAGGTTTGATGCTGAGGTATTTAGAGGACTGTGCTCAGGATGGAAGGTCTCCGAGTCCTTAGAGCATGTGTCTCCAAAGCTTTGAGTCTTAGTTCATGGAGGTCTTAATTTATGTAGTGTGGTAAGTTAACTTTTTGAGTGTCTGTCATAGGATTTGAATGAGTTATTTGGAGGTCCAAGTTTGGGGTGTGACTTCTCTGAGGTATTTCAGGATCTATTTTCCAAATTTTGGAGTTTGAGGTATTTGGAGTCTGAATCCTGGGTTTAAGTTCTCAGAAATGTTTGAGTGTCTGTGTCAAAAGGTTAAAGTTGGGGGTATTTTGGGGCCACGCTCAGGTTGTGAGGTCTCTGTACTCATCCGGGGCCTATCTTCTGGTCTGAGTCTGAGATATTTCAGGGTTGGTATGCCATCTTAGTATTCTCTGAAGTCCTTGAAATTCTACGTAAAATGTTTTGAGGCTTGTATATTTGGTGAAATATAATCAAGGTTTGAAGTCTGTTTAAATATAGGGTTTTATTATTATTTAGATATAGTAAGGCCTACAGACCAGAAAATAAGTGCTATTGAGAAAATGCTTTGTACTTTTCAGGAGAAGGGAACACACCATCCCATGGAGGCCACATAAGGGTACACCATGGTGTGTCAGGATGGAGAGGGAAATCTCTAAGAAAAATGTTGATAAACAGTGGACAAGAGTGTTTATTGTGGTTTCCACAAAAGGAATGGGCTAGGAGAAGTAAGAAGTCTTAGAATTGGCTAGTTTGATTAGTTTTAGTAGGTTCTGGGAGGCTGTCTGTGATTGTCTGGTATCTGGCCTTGGAGTGATTAAGGCAGGTTCACAGTGACCTGATGTGTAACAGCTTGAGACAGGAGGTGGTTGGGGCATGGGGTCTGGATTAATTAGCTTGTATGTGAAAACACATTCTTCTGGGAAATTTTTTTAATATCTCTGGGACTTGGCTAACTCTGGGAGGGCTAGTCCCTTCAGGGTTACCAAGAATCTAGATGGCAAAGCAACAGAATACAGAAAGCAAAGGATATAGTTAATACAAGGTCTTTGACATTGTTGAGAGTATGTATCTTTCTGTTTGAGTCTGAAGTATTGGAGTTTTGCTATTGGTGTGGTTTAGTCGGAGGTATTCGCAGTTTGTTGTTTAGAATTTGGGATATCTATCTGATCTCCTTGAGGATTTGTGACGCAGAGTTTGGATGTGAGATATTTGCGGGTCTTTGTTCAGGATATGAGGTCTCTGAACTCTGTGAGGGTTTGTGTCCCAAGTACTGAGTCTCGGGTGTTTGGAAGTTTATGTTCTCTGTGTGTTGTGTAGTCTATGAATTTGTTGGCCTTTATTTTAAATTTTGAGTCTAAAGTATTTCAGGTTCTCCATTGAGTGTGTAAAGCATCTAAATTTTTTGAGAGTGTTTGTCCCTGACAATGAGTATAACATATTTGGGGTCTGAGTTTGGGGTTTGTGATTTCTAGGTGCTTTGATAATTTTATTCCAAGCTTCCACTTTGAGATAACAGAGAGGTGTTGAGGAAGAGGACAAAAAAATGGTGGAGCAGTGAGTGCCAGCAACTCAGCATCTCCAAGACTTAGTATCCAGAATCTGCAAAACAGTAACGTGGAGAACAATCAAAGAGAGAAGTAGTTGCCCAGGAATCAAGAGGGAACTGACAGGGAAAGTGGAAAGAAGGATGCAGGGAGGTCTCTGGCTTGACAGTCCTTTCGGGGAAATGCCAGAGAGAGCTTGGTTGGCGAGGCAGAAAGCAAACGTGTGGAAGAGAGTGAGCTTTGTTTAGGTCATAATGAATTTGGAATATCCATAGTGTTATCTATCGTGGTTAGAAATCTATATCTGATGCACCTTGAGTCCATACTCTTAAGTGAAATAAATCGGATACACATGTGTAAATACCACATTGTTTCTCTGGTGTGAGAAACTGAAAGTGTAAATAAGGACCAAAACGTATATTAGGTATTGTGAAATAGGAAGAAATTGTTCAAATGGGGAGGGGAACAAGGGAAGGAGCAGAGGGAAAGGAAAGAAGGGAAAAGTAAAAACAAAAATGAGAAAAGGAAAAAAATGGATACAAAGCTTGTGTAAATGGGGAGGGGAGGGGAGTTTGAAGGGAGGGGAGGGGAATGGAGAAAAAAGAATCAAGTTATATCATGTACAGGTACAAATTCCCTATGATGAATGTGATCATTGTGCTTATCTAAAACATACCAATAAAATCTGATTGTAAAAAAAGAAAGAGGGAACTGACAAAAAATTTAAAAGATACAGAAGAAATAGAACACCTTGTGAAGAAGAGAAGGGACCATTGGCAAACTGCATGGCTGCCAAATGGCTCACCAGCTGCGGCTGGTGAGAGAGAGTGAAAGTAAAAAAATTTCCCCCACGGAGCTGCATTGGGAACAAAAGAGCCTGCGGCAGCTGGAATCTGCATGGAAAGTGCAGGACACTGCTGTCAGTGTGTTCTTCTACAGATAACGGTGACTGCACTGCTGACTCAGTGGACTCTTACATGCCAGTGAATTTGGCTGCCAATTTCACCATCATGCCTAGGGAGTGGGACAGTAAGAGTTCCTAACCCAAGAACTCGCTCAGCACCAGACTCTGCCTGCATACCTGCAACTTGGTGGAATGAAGTCCTGAGAAGGGGTTAGCTTCAGTTTTTTTTTTTTTTTTTTTTTTGGTGGGTACCGGGGGGACGACCTCAGGACCTCGCGCGCCAGCAGGCGCCCGTGCCACTGAGCGATATCACCGGCCCCTTTTTCGTATGTGGGTTCCGGGAGTCGAACTCGGGCCTTCGCGCTTGCAAGGCAGGCGCTTAAGCCGCTGAGCCGTCTCACCGGCCCTAGCTTCAGTTTTGCAGTGAAAGAGTCAGGGGTGATATTGGGGTAGGAATACCCAGACTCTCTGGCAAAGAGGCTACATGTGAATCATATGTGAACTGTCTTGTTAGAATATATAAATTGAGTTCCCATTGGATATCTTCTAGGTTTTAGACTTTTTTCTTAGTTGTAATGTGTGGTTATGTTATACCCTTTTGTGGTTTCTTGTGTCTATTAGGTTTTTGCTTCTGTGTATTTCCTTTTTCCATTTGCCCTGATTTAGTTGGTGTCTCGGTTCTCTCCTCTTCTCAAACAGAATGCAGCACATTAGCAAAAAGATCATACATCATGATCAAGTAGATTTCCTCCCAGAGATGCAATGATGTAACCATATGTAAATCAATAAATGTCATACATCAGTTAAATAGGAGCAAGGTAAAAAACCACATGGTCATATCAACAGATGCAGAAAAGGCTTTTGACAAAATCCCACATCGCTTCATAATGAAAAGCCTGAAGAAAAAAGGTATAGAAGGACCATACCCAAACATGATAAAGGCTATTTATGACAAATCAATAGCCAGCATCATACTAAATGGGGAAAAACTAAAAGCATTCCCCCTAAAATCAGGAACAAGACAAGGATGTTCACTATCACATCTTCTATACAACACAGTACTTGAAACATTAGCCAGAGCAATTAGGCAAGAGAAAGAAATAAAAGAGACACATATAGGAAAGGAAGAACTCAAATTATCACTATTTGCAGATGACACGATACTCTGAAGACCCAAACTACTCCACAAAAACACTCAGAATTTATAACCAACTTCAGCAAAGTAGCAGGATACAAGATGGATAAACAAAAATCACTAGCTTTTGTGTACGCCAACAATAAACTTGATGAGAAGGAAATTATGAAAATAATATTATTCACAGTAGCTTCAAGAAAAATGAAGTATCTAGGAATTAACCCAACCAAGGAAATAAAAGACCTCTACAAAGAAAACTATAGTACTCCAAAGAAGGAGATTGAAGAAGACATCAGAAAGTGGAAAGGTGTCCCCTTCTCCTGGATATGTAGAACCGATATTGTCAAAATCCCTGACTTGAAATTATACTACAGAGCTACTGTGACAAACACAGCATGGTACTGGCAATAAAACAGACCCAAGGATCAATGGAACAAATTAGAAGATGCAGAAACAACTCCAAACACACTCAGCCACCTTATTTTTGACAAAGGGGCCAAACACCTTCACTGGAAGAAAGATAGCCTCTTTAATAAATGGTGCTGGAAAACTGGCTTTCCTCATGCTGAATACTAAAACTAGACCAATGTCTATCACTGTGCACTAAACTAAAATAAAAATGGATCAAAGATCTAAATACTAAAACAGAAACACTAAATCTGCTGGAAGAGGGAATAGGTAGAACTCTTGGAGATATAAGTGTAGGCAAAGATTTCATGAACAAAACTGCAATTGCATGAGAAATACTACAAGGAATCAACAACTGGGACTCATCTTCTTAAAAAGTTTTTGGACAGCAAAATAAATCACCAACAAAGTGAAAAGACAACCCACAGAGTGGGAAAAATTTTAGCCAGTTGTTCTTCAGACAAAGGACTAATATCTAGAACATATAAAGTATTGAAAAAAATCAGAACCCCCAAATTTAAAGACCCAATCCAAAAATGGGCATCTTTAGATGAATACACACTTCTCAGATGAAGAAGTACAAATGGCAAATAAATATATGAAAAAGACGTTCAACATCACTGATCATTTGAGAGATGCAAATTAAAACAACTCTGAGATTCCACCTCACTCCAGAAAGAATGGCTATTATCAAGAAATCAACCAATAACAAATGCTGGTGGAGTTTTGGGGAAAAAGGAACTCTTCTCCACTATTGGTGGGAGTGTAGACTGGTGCAACTACTATGGAGATCAGTGCAGAGATTCCTCAAAAAACCAGGACTAGGGGTCCCATTTGACCCAGGTATTCCCTTTCTTGATATCTTCCCAAAAGAATTAAAAGCATGGCCTGGCAAGCACGAGGGCCTGAGTTCGACTCCCGGATCCCACATACGAAAAAGGGGCCGGTGATATCGCTCAGCGGCACGGGAGCCTGCTGGCGCGCGAGGTCCTGAGGTCGACCCCCCGGTACCCACAAAAAAAAAAAAAAAAAAAAAAAGAATTAAAAGCATCATACCACAGTGATATATGCACACACATGTTTGTAACAGCGTAGTTTGTAATATCTAGATCTTGGAAACAACCCAAATGCCCATCAACAAATGAATGGACAAAATTTTTTTTTAAATATAATGGAGTACTACTCAACCATAAAGAAGGATAAATTTGAGACATTTCTAGGTAAATGGGTACACATAGAGTCCATTCTCTTAAGTTAAATAAGTCAGACACACATGCATAAATATCACATTTGTCTCTCTGGTGTGAGAAACTAGAAATGTAAATGAGAACCAAAATGTATAATAGATATTGTGAAATAGGAAGAAATTGTCCAAAAGGATAGGGGACCCCCCGAAAAAAAGGAAAGGGGAACTAGGGAGCGGGGAGGGGGAAAGTAAGGAAGGGAAAAGAAAAGAATGAGAAAATGATAAAATGGAAACAAAGTTTTTATAAAGAAGAAGGGGAAGAGGGGTTGAAGGGAGGGGAGGGGAGTGGGGAAAAAAGGAGGAATCAAGATATATCATTTATAGGTACGAATTCCTTATGGTGAATGTGATCATTATGTATATCTAAATTGTACCAATAAACTTAATTTAAAAATGGCCATATTGCCCGAGTTCGACTCCCGGAACCCACATACGAAAAAGGGGCCGGTGATATCGCTCAGCGGCACGGGCGCCTGCTGGCGTGCGAGGTCCTGAAGTCGACCCCTGGTACCCACACACACACACACAAAATGGCCATATTTCCAAAACTGTTATACAGATTTAATGCAGTCCCAATCAAAATACCAACAGCATACTTTACAGATCTAAAGAAAACAATCCTAAAATTCATATATAAGTAGAAGAGACCCAGAGTAGCAAAAGTAATTTTGGCAATAAGAGCAAAGCAGGCAGCATAGTAATATCTGACTTCAAACTATACTATAAAGCAATAGTGATAAACAGCATGGTACTGGAACAAAAATAAACACATGAATCAATGGAATAAAATTGAGGCTACAGAAACCTCCCCAGACGTATTCAACTATTTGATCTTTGACAAAGGGGCAAAAAGCATAGGTTGGAGGAAAGGTAGCCTATTCAACGAATGGTGCTGGGAAAACTGGTTATCTCTTTGTAGAAGAATGAAACTGGGCCCTTGTCTCTCACCATGCACTAAATTAAAATCCAAATAGATTAAAGATCTAAACATTAAAACAGAAACATTAAACCTTCTGGAAGATAAAAGAAGTAAAACACATGAGGACATAGGTACAGGAAATAGTTTTGTGAACAGAACCTCAATTGCACAAGAAATAACAGGAAGAATCAACAAATGGGATTACATCAGAATAAAAACCTTCTGTACATCAAAAGAATCAACCAGTAGAGTGAAGAGACAACCTACAGAATGGGAAAAAGTTTTTGCCAGCTACTTCTCAGACGGAAGACCAATATCTAGAATATACAAAGAAATAAAAATATTACACCACCTAAAATTAAAGACCCAGTCAAGAAACGGGCAAGGTAAATGAACAGACACTTCAGAGAGGAAGAAATACAAATGGTCAACAAATATGTGAAAAAATGTTCAACATCTGTGGCCATTGGAGAAATGCAAATTAGAACAATGCTAAGATTCCATCTTACTCTGGAAAGAATGGCAATCATTAGGAAATCAAACAGTAACAAATGCTGGCATGGCTGTGGTGGAAAAGGAACCCTCCTGCATTGTTGGTGGGAATCAAACTAGTACAACCATTATGGAAAGCAGTATGGAGATCTCTCAAAGGACTGAAATTAGAAATTCTACACAACCCAGCTATCCCCCTGCTAGGTATCTTTCTCAAGGAGCTTAAATCATCATACTACAGTGATATATGAATGCCAATGTTTATAGCAGCACAATTTGTATTAGCTAAATACCCATCACCGATTTGTATTAGCCTGTATACCCATCACCAGATGATTGGGTAAAGAAAATGTGGTATGTATATATAATGGAATACTACTTGGCTATAAAGAATGACATATTTGAGACATTTGTAGGTAAATGGATGCACCTGGAAAATATAATGTTGAGTGAAATAAACCAGACACACAAGCTTAAATACCATATAGTGTCATCTCTCATTTGAGTGAGGCAAAGCAGAAACAAAGAGAATAATAAAGGATGGATAGAATGGGACAAAGGGACAGATCTCTTGTAATAGGAAAGTGGTCCAAGGGAACAAGGATGAGTGGTGAGGAGGAGGGGAAGGGGAAATAAGAAGAAAAAAGATATGGCATGTACAGAAACCTAATAACCCCAATTAATGTAAACACTATATGCCGTAACATGATTTAAGACAAATAATATTAACAAGTATGAAAAAGGGAATGGGGAACTGGGGGATTAGGTAGGAAAGGGGAGGGGAATTAAAAGAAGAAACAATCTGTAGTATGTACATGTACCCACTCCCCAAAATGATTGTAAACTGCGTGAATTGCAAACATGTACTAATAAAATAAAAAATTATAAAAAGAAAAAACATAAAGAAAAAGGAACCCTCCTATATTGTTGGGGGAATGCAAATTAGTAAAACCATTATGAATATCAGTATGGAGACTTCTCAAAGATTCAAAATTAGAAATTCTATACAATCCAGGTATCCCCTGCCAGGTATCTTTCCCAAAGAGCTTAAGTCATCCTGCAACAGCGATACTTGCATACTAATGTTTATAGCAGCACAATTTGTAGCAGCTAAATCCTGGAAGCAGCCTGTAATCACTCCCCAAGATGACTGTAAACTTAATTAATTGCAAACATGTACTAATAAAATAAAAAAGTAATTTAAAAAAGAAACTTATCTAATGCAAAAATATATTCATAGACTAAAAATTAAAGGATGGAAAGTAATATTCCACGTATGAGGAACCTGAGAACAAGCAGGGTTAGCAATTTTAATCTAAGACATGGCAAGCTTCAAGCTAAAACTGATTAGAAGAGACAAAGAAGTTAACTACATACTACTTAACTACTTACCATTCTAGTTATTTAGATACAGGATGACCAGAAATTGAATATTTTCATTAATTTTTATAAAATAATATAACAGGAAATATAAAAATGACAATTTTATCAAATTTATTCAGTAATTTTTCTGTGTATGATATATCTTAAAACATTCAAGGGCCAGTGAGATGGCTCAGCGGTGTAAGCACCTGCCTGGCAAGCGTGAGGGCCCGAGTTCGACTCCCAGAACCCACATACGAAAAAAGGGCCGGTGATATCGCTCAGCGGCACGGGCGCCTGCTGGCATGCGAGGTCCTGAGGTCGACCCCCGGTACCCACAAAAAACAAAACAAAACAAAACAAAAACATTCAATACACAATGGGACATTACAATCTGGACAGTACTATCTAGTCTCTTTTTAAATTCTTTTTGTATTATTTTTTTCTTTTAACAATGCACTTTATACTGTGTTGGCCTTTCCTTTTGTTTTGCTGTGGGTGGTATAATTTCAATAACATGTCCCCCCACTAAATGTAATGGTGAAGATGTCAACGATAGATGTCCTGGTTGGCATTTCACTATCCCATATTTTTCAATTATTTGGTCTATTAGACCTAATCTAAACAGTAAATAACTTTTTGAACCCCCCCTTATTTTGAATAAATAACAAATTCCATATTTTTTGGTTCAGAAGGTGTACAAATATTTTATAATATATTTTTTCTTCACTTTTTGATTACAGTAGAGCTTGTTAGATGTTGTCAACTCTGTCATCACCACCCATAGAATTATCAAAATCATTGACCATTACTGGAATTTTTTTTAGTTTCATTTCTTCTTTCAAGTTCTATCATTTCTGTATTATGAATAGTTGACAATAAGGAGGCGTCTCTTTTGTCTTTCCATTTCATAACAAATTTTTCTTTCTGATATGCTGACATTTCTCCCTTTTTCAGTTTTTTCTTATGTGGACTTTTGGCACTTCCTTCCTATTCAGTCTCAGTGTAGCAAACATGTATGCTTTGTATTGTAAAAGTATATCACTGAGATCTGGAGAAGTATAAAAATTATACCTAATATACTTATGATAAGAGTGCTTATAAATTGTAGCACAAAACAACAGGTTATTTTTCACAAGTAAAATAAACATGAATTAGTAAAAGAAAATAACCAGAACTTATTAGATTTCACTAAATACAAACATCAAAGACGAATACAACATTCTAAATAAAATAGTATGCAAAAAACAGTCGCTATAAAACAAACAGATGTACGAGTGTATCTCATGCAAGCAACAGTCAACTGGTTGAAATGACGCCTGCCTGAGTGATACTCGGGATAGTCAGTTCCTAAGCAAATGCGCTGCCCAAGTGATGCTTAGGGTAAACTGTTAAGTGGTTAAGGGAACAATCCAACAAAAGATAAAGTTTATAACTATTTATGCACCAAATATTGCTGCACCTATCTTCATAAAACAATAACTGCTGAACATAAAAGATCAAATAAATACTAACACAATCATAGTCGGGGATTTTAACACCCCACTTTTGCAAAGAGATCAACTAAACAAAAAAGTCAATAGAGAAATATCAGAGCTGAACCACACCCTTGAACATATGGCCTTCATAGATATCTATAGAGTATCCCACCCCATTGCAACAGAGCGTACATTCTTTTCTGCAGCACATGGTATTTTTTCCAAAATAGATCACATACTAGTCCACAAAGCCCGCTTAAATAAATATAAGAGAATTGAAATTACTGCATGTTTACTGTGAGACCACTGTGCAATGAAAATATAAATCAATGACAGAAGAAATCAGAAAATATAAAAGCACCTGGAAAATTAATAACACACTCCTAAACAACCAATGGGTCACAGAAGAAATCAAAGAAGAAAGTAAAAATCAATATTTATAGCAGCACAATTCATAATAACTAAATCCTGGAAACAACTTGTATACCCATCAACAGATGAATTGATACTGCTTTTTGGCCTTTTGGCTAAAATCAAGTGTAGATGAATGGATAAAGAAAATGTGTATTATACATAATGGAATACTACTTGGCTATAAAGAAGGATAAATTCTAGACATTTGTAGGAAAATGGATGCACCTGGAAAATATAACGTTGAGTGAAATAAACCAGAGACAAGCTTAAACACCTCATTGTATCTCACATTTGATTAAAGAACAAAATAAAAGATGCATAGAAGGAAACAAGAGGACAGATCTCTTGCAAATGGGAAATGGTCCAGGAGACTGAGGGCGAAGGGAAAGGGAAGTAAAGATTTTAGTTATGCCTTGTACAGGTACCAAATACCTACAATGAATGCAAACATAATGTCATAAACATGAGCTGAGAATAATAATAACAAGAAGAAAAAGGGGATTTAGTAACAGAGGGAGGGAATGGGTGGGAAGGGGAAGGGAATTAAAAGAGGAAACAAGCTGTGTTTTCTCTACATGTATCTACTCCCCGAGGTGAATATACACTTCATATACTACAAACATGTACTAAAAAAGTAAAAATTAAAATAAAAAAATGAAATGCTCTTTGAACCAATAATGGTTCAGGACTTTGCTAGTGAACCTATGAGTGGCTGGTAGAATGCTTTGAATTCTGCCACATTTTAGTGTAGGGACTATTAGGGACAAATAGCTGGCAAGCAGCAACTCAAGCTGCTCTCCAGTGGGTGTAACCTACAACATATGTACAGCCTCCCCAATCTTCAGGGAAAAGTATGATTCTAACAGGGTACTTTTTTTTTTTAATGTGGGTACCAGGGGTCGACCTCAGGACCTTGCACTTGCCAGCAGGCGCTTGTGCCGCTGAGCGATATCACCGGCCCTTTTTTCCTTTTTATGGGGGTTCTGGGAGTCGAACTCAGGACCTCACACTTGCCAGGCAGGTGCTTATGCCGCTGAGCTATCTCATCGGCCCTAACAGGATACTTTTTAACTGCCCATTAATTTGGCTCATTTGCTGGTTGTCTGTTGGTACCTGTTTTCACATAACTTTAGCCTTCTCTTAATTGCCTGATTCTGCAGTTTCCCACCAGGTCTCAGTCATCTCTTCTCTTGTCCATCAATGAAAGGATTCTGTTGCATTTTTTTGCCATTTCTAGAGTAGCTGTAGCTTGCTTTTTTTTTTTTTTTTAATGTGGGTACCGGGAGTCGACCTCAGGACCTTGTGCTTGCCAGCAGGCGCTTGTGCCACTGAGCAATATCACCGGCCCCTTTTTTCCTTTATGTGGGTTCCGGGAGTTGAACTCAGGACCTCGCACTTGCCAGGCAGGCGCTTATGCCGCTGAGCTATCTCACCGGCCCAGCTGTAGCTTTTTGTTTTGAAATTTTGACTGATTATTGTGTGTGTTATCTCCTAAAAGTTACTATATGCAAACATATATTAATAAAATATTTAAAAATAAAGATATTTCAATTGGAATGCAAGAACTTTCATAAAGTATTTTGCATTTTATGACACTTTAAGCATTTGTGCTAGCATGTTATCCTGGTGAATTATCACTGTAACACTGATTTGACGAGGCGAGTAGGTACGAGTGTTACTTCCCATTTTCCATAGGGAGGGTTGACTTCACTAGAGGCAATTTCAGGGACTTGTCCAGAGTCACAGAGCACAAGTATCTCTAGGTAAGAATGAGCCTGGGATCTATTGGGTTCCTGCCTAGTGTCTAGCTCCCTCCATAGGACTCTAGAAATAGGAAACATCCTCCCATCACAAGCAATCAATGCTTCTGGTTAGGATAGAATTTCATGTGCTGAGAATTCTCAGTCACTTGGGACAGGGCAAGGGACATTCAGATGTTGCAGATTTCCATTCCATTTCAATATCTTCCTATACAAAATGGGTGGCTGACATCTACAAATAGGATGACTCTCTAATCCTTACACTTACAATTGCTGGCAGTCATTTCAGCTCGACTACCTGGCTGTGTGGATTCCCACATTTTGGGCTGATTTTCTTTGTGACATTGAGTAAGTCACCAAATTGAGCTGTTTTGACCTAGATTTTCTCACACGTAAAACGCGGTGGGGAAGATGCCACCCTCTCTACTTATACTTCACCAAATGATAGGTTATAATGTGGAGCCATAGGAATAATACAAATTGATTCAAAGGTTCAAAGATCAGAGCAAATGAAAGATTCTACCCTACCCCTGGCTCCAACAAGGGTTACTCCCCGACTAGCAAAGCGTGGAGTGATTTTTTTTTTTTTTTGCTGGTAGTTTTATGGGCAACCTCTACCTAATCTGTAAATTTGCTGATTATCACAATCTGCTTTTTCTCTCCTTAGTGGATCATAGTACTATATTGTATAGCCCACTGTTTTCAAAGTAGTATCTTTTAAATTATCTCACATAATTCCTAAACTAGCTCTTGTGACTTAGGCAGGCCAGGGGGCCTCATTTCCATTTTCTCCCCAGCTTCTTCATCCCATCAATACCAGTCCTCTCATGGAGCCTCACTTTGCCATCTCTTCCATGTAGCATGCCCTGATTGGAGCCTGGAAGAGCATAGAGGTCTGCATAACAGAGGGGTCTGAGAAATACTTGAATGAACAAATGAATTTGATTCCCCAGTAGCATCACCTGTACTTGACCGTGAAAAATAGTTTCTGAACTTGTTTTTCTGCTTACCTGAGTACAGAATGCTAAGGTTTAAAAACATGAATGTATCTCACATTTGGGGAATGAACACCATAAAAATTCTTATAACATGATTACCTCATTTCTGGCATCATTTTTTATGCAAAAGGGAAGAAATGCACAACTGTACAGCTTTTTATTTCTATTTAAAGTATAGGTGGGGCCGGTGAGATGGCTCAGCGGTGTAAGCGCCTGCCTTGCAAGCGCGAGGGCCCGAGTTCGACTCCCGGATCCCACATACGAAAAAGGGGCCGGTGATATCGCTCAGCGGCATGGGTGCCTGTTGGTGCGCGAGGTCCTGAGGTCGACCCCCCGGTACCCACAAAAAAAAAAAAAATAAAGTATAGGTGCTTTTAAGCAGTACTCACTGCATCCTTTAAATATACTGAGAGGATGGAAAGTTCAGATACCTGGAGACTATTTTTCAGCATTCCTATGGACAAACTATGATATTGTCTGATTTTCAATGTTTTTCCCCAGAAGGTTGAAATGATACTTTTTTGTATAATGTCTATTTCATAAAGTGAAAGATGTGTTTTAGGGAACTTGGGGAGCAAAGGTAATTATCAGATGTTTTAGGTCAAAGTATTTCCTACTGTGAAGGAAGAAAACAAAGTGTGACCTTGGACCTTAGCTGTCCAGATTTCCTGTTGACATTACTCAGACTCATAGGATAGATTATTCTTTGTCACTAGAGCACTTGTTGGGGGGATCTATTTGTTTGCTAAGACTGATAAGTAAATCAATGGCTTTAGAATACTCGTCTTACAGCCAAAGAACAGCAGAGGCCTGAGGAATCTCTGAATTCCTCCAGTTTATGGGTTTATAAAAACTTCTACCTTCCAAGGATACCCCCTAAATTAGCATTCAAAAGGAAGGAGAAAATGAATACTCGCTTAGCGGTATACCCAGTGTATGCTAGACATTGTCCTGGGTATTTTATAGAACTTCTTTTTAAAATTTTCTTCTTTTTAAAATTATAATTATTAGGGCTGGTGAGATGGCTCAGCGGCTTAAGCGCCTGCCCAGCAAGCATGAGAGCCCGAGTTCGACTCCCGGAACCCACATACGAAAAAGGGGCCGGTGATATTGCTCAGCGGCACGGGCACCTGCTGGCGCGCGAGGTCCTGAGGTCGACCCCCGGTACCCACAAAAAAACCCAAAAACAAACAACAACAACAACAACAAAATTATAATTATTAGTACATATTAATTGTACAAGGTAATGGGTTTCATGGTGATATTTTTACACATGCATATAATGCGCTTTGATTGTATCAACGCTCCCTATTACCCTCTTATCCCTTGTCCCCTGAATAGTGACACTGTCTTCCTATCCTGGCCAGGTTGCTATAGGGAGGCAAGTCCCTGATTAGTCTGCTGGATGGAGATGCCTCCTGAGAAGGCCACAGAGGATTTGTGTGTAGAACAGGGAGACGTGAACACATGGGGCCCAGTGAGAAGATAGTTACTCTTTGGGCTATGCAGCATGAACCTGGAGAAAAGGACACACCCCAGATTCCTGGATTTGGATAGATGGCAGGAGCAGAAGTATGTGAATATCTTAAATTTTAACATGCAAACAACATTCCAGCTTTTTTTGCATTTTTTTTGGTAATTTTTTTTGCAGTGTCGGGGATTGAACTCAGAGCCTCACACATGCTAAACATGTGTTCTATCACTGAGTACAAGCCAGCCCAATTCCAGCTTTATAAGTGACCCCAACCATAACCATGGTTGCATTTCGGGGTTCCCAAGATTAACCTCAGGTTCAGTGATTTGCTGGAATGATTCACAGAGCTCAGCAAAGCTATTATTCTCATGGTTGTGGTGTATTAAGTGAAAGAATACAGATTAAAGTCAGCCATGGGAAAATGTGCACAGGGCAGAGTCCAGGAAAGAGCAGGAGTGAGTTTCCAGATGTCCTTTCCCAAGGGAATCCCTAGACAAAACTTGATTCTTCCAGCAAAGGTGTGTGACAGTATGTATGGCGTACTGTCAACAGGGGAAGCTTACTTGCACATTAATGTCCAGGGTTTTTACTGGGATTGGTCACATAGGCATGGAATGCTCATGTGACTGACCTTAGCCTCTTTGTCTTTACCCACTCTCTGTCAAACTGTTACCATATGGTCTAAGGCCATAAGTCACTCTGTTAGCATAAACCATCTGATGTGGCTAAGGTCTCAGATGAACAAAGACATTTATAACACACAGGATGTTCCAAGGGCTTAGAAGTTCCAGGAGCTGGGGAGCAAAGGACTAAATCTTTCTGAGCAATGTGCAGGGTCTGTACAACTAGAACCTGCTGAGTTAATCTGTTACCGCACAATGGTAGAAGTAAGGGAGTGAACAAGATCAGTTTGGCATGTGGCTTGATATTTTAAAATGTGTGTATGCCTCTTTTCTTACTGGGCTGAAATCTCACTGGCATGCTATACTTGGCAGGATGTGGAGATAGTGTTGAAAAGAAGAAAATGCCCTGGATTAGGAAGAGGGAATGTAGGTGCGTTATGAGGAAGCAAAGTGTGTTTCAACACAGTTTTGCAGGTTTCAGCCCATGGTCAGTTGGCTTCCGGGGCTGTGCTGAGCCAGCACATTATGACAGAGAGTATGTGGTGGAAGAAGTTGCTCACTTCATAGCAGCTGAGAAGCAAAAGAGAGAAGAAGCAGATGAGGCCAGGGATCCTCCTCAAGGGCAATATTTTTTTCAAGGACCTGTCCCTAATAACTTACTTCCATTAGACCCCTGCCTCCTAATGGTTCCACCACTTCCAGTAGCACCATGGGCTAGGGAACGTACCTTAGCGCACGGGCCTTTGGGGGACTCAGCAGTGGGTCCTGCTGGAGTTCTGTCTCAACCGACTGTGGAACCACAGGCAAGTCCCTCAGCCTCCTTGCTTCCAGTTTCATCCCATCAGATGGGATTTGATGATGTTAACATATAATCTAGAGGAACTGAAAGGGTAAATAGGGACCAAAATGGATGATAGATATTGGGAGGTAGGAAGAAAATGTTCAAATGGGAAGGGGAACCAGAGAGGGGGAGGAAGAAGGGAAGGAAGAGAAAAGGAAAAAAGAGAATAGAAGGAAAAAATAGAAACAAAGCTTTTGTAAATGGGGAGGGGAAGAAGGGTTGAAGGGAGGGGAATGGGGAAGAAAGAAGCAGCAAGATATATCACGTACAGGTGCGAACTCCCTATGATGAGTGTGATCATTATGTATATCAAAAGTGTACCAATAAAATTAATTTTAAAAATGAAAATAAAACATTTAATCTACCTCTTGCGAGTAACACCCATGCAAATTGAGAAGATGAAATTAAATAATGAATGTGAAATCACTTTAAAAACTAAACACAATACACAAGTGAGATATATTGATTAAAACAGTGGTTTTCTATACAATAAACTTTTAGGGGAAGAAATACCACATGATTCCTGGTCAGGAACATTGGTTGGGGGGTGTGGTAATTTTTATCTTGTCTTCTTAGATGCAGTGTTATCTTCATTCTTTAAAGATCAATTTGAAAACTTTGAAGAGTGTTTAAGATGTTAAAATCTCTAATGGTTGGAGACTGTCTTAGCCCATTTTCTCTGCTATAATAGAATACCTGAGGTTTCATAATTTGTAAATAAAAGAGAAACCTAGCTCATGGTTCTTTTGGGCTGGGAAGTCCAATATTAGGCAGCAGCATCATTTGGCTTCTGGTGAGGGTATCATAGTGTTTCAATCATGGCAGAAAAGTGAAAGGCCAAGTGAGTATGTGTGGAAGAAGGAGAATGTGAGGGGTGGACTTGCTTCAAAGCAACTGGCTCTCATGGTAACTAATCCAGTCCCTAAAACAAGAACTCACACAGAGAGCCTGTTAATGCTGTTTATCATATGAATTAGTTATATGACAAGCTTTCTTATCTAGGCGCCAACTGAACCTGCACTGGTTCCAGCTGTCCCCTTTTAAAATTGCCGTGAAGCCCGGCATGATGGCTCACATCTGTAACCTCAGCACTTGGGAGGCTGAGGCAAGAGGATTGCTGCAAGTTCGAGGCCAGCCTGGGCTACATAGTGAGTTCAAGGCCAATCTGAACTATGTGAAGAGACCCTGTCTCAAACAAACAAACAAACAAACAAACAAAATAAATAAATAAAATTGCCGTGGCATGCCAGGTATTCCTCATGCAGAAGACTTATGTCTACAATATATAAAGAAATAAAAAAATTAGATGCGCCCCCCAAATAAAACACCCAATCAAAAAATGGGCAAGTGAAATGAGTAGCCACTTCTCAAAAGAAGAATTACAAATGGCCAATAAATACATGAAGAAATGCTCAATATCACTGGCCATTAGAGAAATGCAAAGTAAAAAAACACTAAGATTCCCTCTTACCCCAGGAAGAATGGCCATCATCAAGAAATCAAATAATAAGTGCTGGCAAGGCTGTGGGGAAAAAATGAACCTTTCTACACCGTTGGTGGGAATGTAAAGTAGTACAGCCATTATGGAAATCAGTATGGAGATTCCTCAAAAAAACTAAAAGTAGAAATTCCATTTGACCCAGCTATTCCCCTTCTAGGTTTCTTCCCAAAAGAGTTAAAGATATTATAGTACAGTGATCCATGCATACCCATGTTTATAGCAGCACAACTCATAATAGCTAAATCTTGGAAGCAGCCTTATGTCCATCAACAGATGAATGGATAAAGAAAGTGTTGTTATACACAACGGAGTACTCCTTCTGCCATAAAGAAAGATAAATTTATGTAATTTGTAGGAAAATGGATGCACCTTGAAACCATAATGTTAAGTGAAATAAATCGGACACAGAAGCTTAAATGTCACATCGTTGCTCTTATATGAGAAACTAAAAATACAAATAAAAAGCAAAATAAAAGACAGATAATAGGAGATAGGGAGATAGGTCTTTCTCAAATGGGGAGGGGAGTCAAGAGATGGAGGGAGGAGGGGAGGGAAAGGGGATAAAAAAGGAATTAAGATGTGTCATGTACATGTACCAACTCCACAAAAGGAATGAAACATCATAAACTGCAAACATGTACTAATAAAAAAATAAATAAATAAAATGGCTATGGCAGGTTGGTCACCAAAGAGTTTTAGAAGGACTGCTACAAACGGCGGTGTCTGTTGTGAACTGCACTAGTCACCGACACTCTTCACAAAGACTACAATCTGAATCCTACTCCTTAGAGCTGGACAAGGCAGAAACCCTGAGTCTGGGAAGGATCTAAAAGAATCTAGCAATTTTTATGTTTAACCAATCTGATGAAATCTGATTCCTGTAATTAAGGTCATTTTTGGATTCTCCTGTGTCCAAAGGATGTGAGAAGCAGTGGACTACAAATCATTTGCTTTAGGTAAGAGTCATTGATCATTTCCCTGTGGGATTTCTTTCTTTATCAATTGTCTTTCTGACATGAAGAGGTGAAAAGACTGTGGATCCTTCTAACATGGTGTCCCCAGATGAGAGATGTTATTTAAACAAGTGGCTATTAGGCCTCAAATTATACTGTCATGAGCAGCTGCTTATTTATTTTTCTGAAATTCTCCTTCCACAGTGTGGACCTAGGGTAAAAAAGGACAATGCCATTATGAATATGCCTTAGGTGTGCGGGAATGTTTCATTCTCACGGATCCCTCTATCTTTGCCACTGGTAACTGAGTGTTGATGACAGTAAAATTATTATGTTGCCAAATTGAAGGCCCATGACACTTATTGTGTCATTAAGTAAACTGCACTCATTTAACTGATTAGCAAAATGCAAACATGAAAAATGCTTTGTAATTTTTTTTTCTTGCTCATACCTACCAGTAAAGATTCTTTTTCTTCAGGTTTTACTTTTTTTATTAGTATATGTTTTCAGTTCATAATGATTACATTTCTCATGGGAATTTAGTACACATATATAACATATCTTTCTAAAAGAAAGCCCTTTCCCCCCATAGATTCTTTTTTTTTTTTTATATGCGGGTACCAGGAGTTGAACTCGGAACCTTGAGCTTGTCAGGTAGGCGCTTATGCCGCTGAGCTATATCACCAGCCTTCCCCTCATAGATTCTTTAAGCATAACTTCAGCACAAAGCATTCCATAAGCTGAGCTTATCTTTCATCTTGAATTCTTGCTAGGTTAAAAGCCCTTTTCACTCCACAGTAAGGAAGAGGGTGCTGTCATCTGATAATTTCAATCTTGTCTGTACAATTTCCATTTTCATCATTTCCATTGCCTTTATCTGTGCTTCATAAATAGCTTCTGCCATGTTACCTTAGCTACAGTAGGGCTACAGAGACCAACAAAATGGTCACTTTTATTTTTCTCCTTCAAGAATGCATCATAAGGGCCGGTGCGATGGCTCAGCGGCGTAAGCGCCTGCCCGGCAAGCGCGAGGGCCCGAGTTCGACTCCCGGAACCCACATAAAAAGGAAAAAAGGGCCGGTGATATCGCTCAGTGGCACAAGTGCCTGGCAAGCGCGAGGTCCTGAGTTTGATGCCCGGTACCCACATTAAAAAAAAAAAAAGAATGCATCATAATAGAATAACATTTCCCCACATAATTTCCAAAAAAGGCAATGGGTGTGTGTCACTTGAAGAACTAGCAAGACCTATATAGAACCTTTTGGTCACGCAGCTTAGTAAATAGGTTTGGTCCTTGCTCCGGTTTCTATGTGGTTTTTCTTTCAAAGGTTCATGTGCTAGAACCTTGGTCCCCAGTGTGGTGGAACCTTTAACAGGTGGGACCTAATGAAAGATAATTAGGTCATAGGGGATCCATCTTTACAAAACGTTAGTCCCTGTCTTGGAGGAGTGAGCTAAGTCTTGAGAGAACAGGGTTGTTGTGAATGAACCTAGCACCTCCACATATGCTGTCCACCACTCTTGCATGTGGCTCTTCCTCTTTCCACTTCTCTGTCATGAGGTAAAGTAGCACGTGGTCTCATCAGATGAGGCCACTCGATCTTGGACTTTCAGCCTCCAACACTGTGATGCAAAATAAACCTTTTTCTTTATAAAACATCTAGCCTCGGGAAACTCGTTATAGCAACAAAGAATGGACCAAGATAGTCTCCCAGCATTTCAAGTATTTCAACTATTATTATTTGTGTGCATGTGGTATGGGGGATTGAACCTGGGGCCTCGTATAGGCACGGCAAATGCTCTACCAGTGAGCTACATCATCAGCCCTTTTTAAAAATTTTATTTTGAGATATGGTCTGGATAAGTCACCCAGGATGGTCTTGAACTTGTAACCCTCCTGCCTCAGCCTCCCAGTGTGCTAGGGTTACAGTTGCACCACCTCATCCAGCTTCAATTACTTTTTATCATTGTTAATTCCTGGGAATCTGTTCTTCTCTTATATTTGCTTTTGTATTCCAGTCACCCTCTCCTTTATTGCTGGATCTCTTCTTCTTGCTGTTATACTTACCTCGCTAATTTCTAAAAATCCAGAGCTTCCTATGTGGAGCCAGGACGAGCAGCATAGGGGACCACTGAGGTTCAGACCAACGAATATACAGTGTCTGTTACAGGGGGTGTGGGGCAGCTGTGCTGAACTCTTAGTCATCTTCTGCCTCAACAAAAACCTCTTTATATGCACGAAGACTAATAATTACAGTGTCTAGATGGCAATATAAATTTCTATTTCTTTCTTTTTATTAAGGACCCACACTGAAATCAAGATAGAACATACATGCATTTTTTTCTTTAAAAACATTGCTTGTCTTCTATCCTCCATCAACTCTCACATTCCCAACAATATTGTCTAGTAATTTTCAAACTATAAATAGTCCCCTCCTCTCAAGAAACAGGAGGAGTCAGAGAAAAGCAAAGGAAAGGGAAGATTCCAAGAAAGGCACTGATGCTCTGGGGCAGAATTGTTTTCCTTGTGAGAGCCAATTGTCCAGACAAAGCAAATTAAATTATCCCCCTCTTCCGTGTGCTGTGACATTTATTGAAGTGTCCTATATGAACCAATATCCCTTGCTTTGTATTTATAACCTTAAACCAAAATGAATCTATTGTCACAGGGAGTTGGCATGTTTGTTAATAGTGACTAACCAAAATCTGAATTGTTCAAGAAAAGTAGCTCTGGGACACCAACAACAGCATGGAAGATTACCTAGTGGCCATGAATCATTCTGCTTGCAGAGGAGTAATACTCTATAACCTACGTTTCTTTTGCCTTGTTTTCTTTTTTTGAGACAGGGTGTCAATTTTTTGCCCAGGCTAGGCTTGAATTCCCTGGGCTCAAACAATCCTCCTGCCTCAGCCTCCCAAGTAACTGGGACTACAGGTGTGTACCACCATACCCCACTCATGTCCTCTAATTATGGGAGACCAAGTGATGACTTCTGCTCTGCTGTCTGGAGGGAATTTTGAGTGGCTAGAGAGAAGAAAATCCCTGTGTTGCAGCTAAATTAATGTGGAACAGGCACTATACGGTTTCACTAATGCACTTATTTATTCAGGGAGCTGTTATTAAGCACTGATTTTGAGTCTAGACCCTTATTATGCAATTTTTCATACATACAGTTATTGGGAACTTGACTTGTATTTGCTGAGTCACTTGTGAAAAGGTTGCAGTCACTGCTTTTGAATAGTTTTTAGTCCTAGAAAACCACCACCTATGTGCATGATATAGTGTAGTGAACACTATAAATGGGACTAAGGTGCACAGGGTGCCATAGGAGTACAGAGAAGGAGTCTCAAGTGCAGCCTTGGCAATTGAGGGGGCAAAAAGATGGCTTCTAAGCTGAGCCCAGGAGCTCTGCACACAACAGGTAGGGGTTAGCCTGATGAAGGAGGTGTGCAATGCCATGCCAAGTGGAGGGAACAGCAGAGCGAAGGTTGATGTCTATCTGTATTATGAGTATAGAGAGCCATGAGAAGTGTCTAATCAGCTTGGGCTGTTATAAAAGTGTATCATATACTGGGTGGTAAACAAACAGGAAATTTATTTCTTATCTTTCTGGAGGCTGGAAGTCCAAGATCAGGATGCCATCATGGTTGAGTTCTGATGAGAGCCCTCTTCCGGTTTGCAGACTGCCAACTTTTCGGTGCATCCTCACATGACAGAAAGTGGGAGAGGGAGTTTCTTGGGGTCCTTCTCCTAAGGGTCCAATGCTCTCATGAACTAATCACCTCCCAAAGGTCCTATCTCCTAATACCATGAAGTGGAGGTTTAGGATTTCAACACACAGATTTGGGATGGATGGGGCATGAACATGCAGTTCATTGCAGGAGGCGATGTGAAGCTATTGAAGAGTTGAGGGGAAGAAGGTGACCTGATTAGATGTGCATTTCACTGTATTTTATTTATTGTATTTTATTTTATTTTCAGTACTGGCGATTGAACCCAGGGCCTTCATACTGAGTTACGTCCCCATACCTGTTTTATTTTATTTTTAAAAATTTTTGTGACAGGGTCTTGCTAAGCTGCTAACTTGCCCAGGCTGGGCTTAAACTTGTGATTCTCCTGCCTCAGCCTCTCAGAGTGCCGGGATTACAAGCATGTGCCACCATGTCCAGCTCATATTTGCATTTTAGAAAGCTGCCTCTAGTTTCAAAAAGTTGACTATGAAAGAGAAAGTCCTGAGAAAGGTAGCAGTTTTCATGCACCCTGTGAAGGATGGTGGTGGCTGGCTGGATAGTAATGGAGTTGAGGATGTAGAGAAATTGATGTCTTCAATACATGTTGAGGAGGTGGAGAAAAGATTGGCTGGATGTTTAGATGTGGAGGAGGAGCCCATGTGGGAAAGACAGAAGTCAAATAGGGAGATTCTGCCCTTCAGGGGCTTCCGGAATGTTTAAACCTATAAATGTAAGCCTTGTACATTTCAGGCAGTTCCTGTAGGGGGTGAGAATTTGGGCTTTAAAATCAGTCACAGTTGTTTTAAATTCCTGTCATGCCATTGATTAGCCACATGATATAGAAAGATTACTCTAATGCATTGTATCTCAGTTTCCTTATTCCTTACAGGTGGTTGTGAGCTTTCGTGTGTGCAAAATGTGAGGCAGCTAAGAGATGGTCTAGAAATATTAGTAGTATTTCTATAAAATAACACTCATTATAATATACGGTTGTCCTTTAGTATCCTCAGGGGACTGGTTTCAGCCCTTCTTGTACATACCAGAATCAGTGGATGCTCAAGTCCCTTTTATAAGATGGTGTAGTATTTGCATAGAACCTACACACATCCTCCAATACACTGTAAATCATCTCTAGGTTGCTTATAATAGTTAATACAATGTAAATGCTATGTAGATAGTTGTTATATTGTTTAGAGAATAATAAGAAAAATATCTGTACATGTTCAGAACAGACACAATTTTCCCCCAAATATTTCTGATCCATGATTGATTGAACCCATGGATATGGAACCCACAGATATGGAGGGCTGACTGTACTTACTACTGTAACATTAGGAAAATAATATTAGTCATCATTATGTAATTAATCATATGTATTAAAAAGAAATATGTGTAAATATATATTTCAGGGATACTCAAATATATATTACAGGAAGTTTTTTTTCTCTTAAAAGACTGAGGAAGAGGAAACTATTGTGCAATTAGGAAACTAAATAGAAATATGTATCATGTACCTGAATATATTATCTTTCCTTTATTGTAACAAATAAATGAGATAATAAAAGGTTTATTTTGGCTCATAGTTTTAGAAGCTTCAGTCCATGGTCACTTGGCCTCATTGCTTTTGGGCCTGTGGCAAGGCAGCATATCAAGGCGGGAGCCTATGGTGAAGAAGCTGTTCACCTCATGACTGCCAGGAAGCTAAAGACAGAGAGGAGGGGCTAGGGTCCTAATTATTCTTCAAGGACACGCCCCTAAAAACCTAACTTTTTTCTACTAAGCTACACCTCCTAAAGGTTCCACCATCTCCCAGTAGTGCCACGGGCTGGGGATCAAGCTTTCAACACACGAGTCTTTGGAGGGGCATACAAGATCCAAACTACAGCACTGACTATCTGTGTGCAATGGGTTCCACACATCACTGGATCAACATTCATCCCTAGGGTGATCAGGAAGTTCTACATATCTGAGTGCAATCACTCCCGCATTATGTTAGCCTGTTTTCTTTTGCCTAGTTTCCTTAATTTTATGCTTCAGATTTAAAATGTCCCCCGGAAGTCTCATGTGTTCAGAGTTGGGGCTTTTGGAAGGTGATTGGATCATGGCAGTGCTATGATTAATCCATTGATGAGTTCATAGCTGAATGTGTGTGGGGCCTGGTTGAGGAGGTAGGTCACTGTGGGCCTGACCTTGAAGGGCATATTTTTGTCTCCAGCTCTTCCCTTCTCTCTCTGCTTCCGGGCTGCCATGAGTTCAGCAGCTTTCTTTGCCATGCCCTGCCACCATGCCATTTTTGCCTTGGAGTCAACCAGCCATGATCTAAACCCTCTGAAACTGTGAGCCTGAATAAACCTCTCCTTTAAGTTATGGGTGTTTGGTATTTTGTTCCAGTGATGGGAAAGTGACTAATATACTTAAATTTCTTTTTGCTATTCCTAGTGTAGTTAGTCAGTGCGCCACAAGAAATCTCGAGTGTGCTTCTCATAGTGAGTTGAATTGTGTCCTCCCAAAAGACCTTTCCAACTCCTGACCCCTGGTACCTGTGAACGTTCTTTGTGTGGACACAGGGTTTTTGCAGAGGTAATTAAGTTGCGATTGTCCTGGATTTAGGGTAGGCCCCAAATCCAATGAAAGGTGCCCTTGTGAGAGAAAGGAGAAGGACATTTGAGACATAGAGACACCAAAAAGAAGGCCATGGAAGATGGAAGCAAGGACTGGAGTGATGCTGCCTCAGGCCAAGGAATGTTTTGAGATACCAGAATCTGCATGAGGCAAGGAAGGAGTCTCCCTAAGAAACTTGAAAGGGCGCATGACTCTACTGACAGTTGATTTTGGACTTCTGGCCTCCAGAATTATGAGTGTATAACTCTCTGTTTTCTTTCTTTCTTTCTTTTTTTTGTACCGGGAATCAAACTCAGGATCTTGCACTTGCCAGGAAGGCACTTGTGCTGCTGAGCTATATTCCCGGCCCAACTGTATGTTTTCTTAAGCCACCAAGTTTGTGGTAATTTGTTAGGGTAGCCACAGGAAGGCAATACACTGCCTGAAGAAAGAACAGTTATTCATGCAGTGGCATGTCCAGAGAAACCAGCGCGCATGTTTGCTAGTACATTCCCATCTGGTGTGTGGAGAGGCAGGAACCCTTCCAGTAGCCATCTGGTCTCTCCCTGACTCCAGGCAGAGCTGGCACCTGCACATAGATGATCCCATCCAGTGCTCATGTTGCACGTGATGGAGTTACCAACTGTGATGCCTTACATCCAGGACATCTGTGTACCTCCTCACACTCTGGCAGAATAAACACATGATCCCATAAATATTCTCCCAGAAAGGACTGGCTCAAAGCACAATGGCAAGTGTGGTAATAGCGTTTTCCTAGGAACACAAATCACTAGTTACCATGGTGCTAAGCAATAGCTGATAACTTTCTTCTTTGACTAATAGATTTCTTGAAATTGCTTTTGATGAAATAGGATCAACACTAATTCCCTTTTTATACATTGTGTCTATCAATTGAAATGGAGAGAAAAAAGCCATTGCCAGCTTTCATTTTAATATACATAAATAGAGATGTAGATATTTATGGTTTCCCATTCAGGATTCGTAGATATAAATGGAATGGAGAAGCTGCAATCCTGAGTATATGTATCTGAGGGAAGATGAATAAAACTAAGTCCAGCTGGCTCATGGATAGATCTGCATCTTTGCCTGTAGGGCTATAAGTGTGTGTCTGCCACAGGGAATCCAAGGTGCCTGCTTTTCTCGGCCTCCCACAGACAGTGGCTTACCTTCCCCTTCACCACTGGAATACAATCGTTTGAAATATACAGCATCTACAAGTGCTAAAATGCACAGTGGCCTAAGTAGCAGTGATTTATGCCTATGAAGCCCTGCAGCTGAAACCAACAAGGAGAGAGCTGGGCTGCTGACACTGTCATAGTGGCTCACTGCTACTCACTGAAAGCAATGTCACAGAGGCAGGGGACATTCGTTGCCTCCTGTTTGCTGGCAGCCACTTTGTGCCTCAGCACTGAGGTTTCCTTGGAGGAAGAGGGAATGGAATCTTTGGAATTTGACAGTGAATCTAACCTCCTGTTCTCAGAGAACTAGAGGGCCTACTTTCCAGTCTGAGCCCATCTGACATTTAGATAACACTGGATTCTGCCCATCACTCTCAAAAGAGCTCACCAGCAGGGGCTTCTGTCTAAATGCAGGGGAAATGAGCAGAATCTCCAGCTTCTGTTCTCACACAGGACTCTGAGCCATATCATCCTGGACATGTTCCTATACAATGCCTTTTAATTCACAAGTGGTAATAAGCTGGAAATAGATAGGTTATATAATTTTCCATCTTTAACTAGTCCTTGGTTGGGTTCTCAAAATCTCATTGAAGAGAAATGTTTGGACAAGATTGAGGAAGTGGAATTCAGGCTTATCTTTGAATTTTGAATTGGGTAGAATCAAGGAAATCTGAATGTCCTTGGAGTTTTAGTTTCTCTCTCTCTCTCTCTCTCTCTTTTTCTCTCTCTCTCTCTACATATATCAACCCAGTGTGTGTGTGTGTGTATGTGTTCATACTGGAGGATAGAATGAATGTGTATTTGCATCTTGCAGATATTGATGCAAGTTGAAATTTTGTCATCCAGATAAGTAATGTATTTGTTCAAATGGGACAAATTACGAAGAGTCATAAAAATGATTGAAAGAATGTGGTAAAGTTAAAATAATTTAATATGTGTAGTTCAGGAAAACTGCTGCCAAGGAGAGATGGGAATGTGCCTCTGCCTTAGGGCTGTAAATCTCCAAAGAGAAATTTGCAGGGTAGTGCTAGAGGGCACTCAGAGAAGGAAGTGGGCAGAAAGGGGTGGGAGTGTGCCTTAGTCTGCTAGTGGTGCCACAAAAGTACCGCAGGCTGGGGGACTAAAACAACAGAAATTTATTTTCTCACAGTTCTGGAGTGGAAGTCCAAGACCAAGGACCTACTTCTTGGTTTGCAGATGGCTGCCTTCTCTTGTGTGCTCTTCTTTATGAGCGTGGTGGTAGTAGTGTGTGTATGTGTGTGTGTGGCGGGGAGAGAATGAAAGCTCTCCAGTGTCCTTTTTTTAAAGGACACTGAGTTTTCAGATCCCCACCCTTATGACCTCATTTAATGTTTTTTTAAAAACTTTTTATTTTATTTTGAACTTTTTTTTTTATTTTATTTATTTATTATTATTTTTTTTTTTTGTGGGTGCCGGGGGTCGACCTCAGGACCTTGCGCGCCAACAGGCGCCCGTGCCGCTGAGCGATATCACCGGCCCCTTTTTCGTATGTGGGATCCGGGAGTCGAACTCGGGCCCTCGCACTTGCAAGGCAGGCGCTTATGCCGCTGAGCCATCTCACCGGCCCCTTTTTTTTTTTTTATTTTAAAGAGAAGAAAAAGCAAAACAAATCAAAAGAAGAACAAATTTTCAAAACAACATAATAGGAGGGTAACAATGGTTAATACATTACGTATTACTATCTTTTTTTTTTTTTTTTGTGGGTACCGGGGGGTCGACCTCAGGACCTCGCGCGCCAACAGGCACCCGTGCCGCTGAGCGATATCACCGGCCCCTTTTTCCGTATGTGGGATCCGGGAGTCGAACTCGGGCCCTCGCGCTTGCAAGGCAGGCGCTTACGCCGCTCAGCCATCTCACCGGCCCACGTATTACTATCTTTAAGTTAGTTATTCAGGATACCAGACATTAGCATTCAATTGTCCAAACATTATTGGCACAAACCTTACTCTTCAATGAACTAAATAAAATTGGTAGTGTATCTATCTTAACCATCTTATATATATATACAATTTTTTCCCTTTCCCTTCTTTCTTTTCCCTATTCCAGTCTCTCTTTCCTTTTGACCAGTTTCTTTTTGATTCACCATGTCTATTGTACATTTTGGATCTTATTTACTCTTTCAGTTTCTCATACTAGAGAGACAATACGATGCTTACACATGTGCTTCTGGAAAAACTTTTATTTTAAAGAGAAAAAAATAGAACAAAATTTCAAAACAACATAATAGGTGGGTAACAATGGTTAATACATTACGTATTGTTATCTTTAAATTAGTTACTCTGAGTACAAGATATCAGTATTCAATTGTCCAAACAATATTAGCACAAACCTTTCTTTTCAATGAACTAAGAGAATTAGTAGTATATCTATCTTAACTATTGTTTATTCATTTAATCTTTTTTTTTTTTTTTTGTGGGTACCGGGGGGTCGACCTCAGGACCTCGCGCGCCAACAGGCACCAGTGCCGCTGAGCGATATCACCGGCCCCTTTTTCGTATGTGGGATCCGGGAGTCGAACTCGGGCCCTCGCGCTTGCCGGGCAGGCGCTTAAGCCGCTGAGCCATCTCACCGGCCCTATTCATTTAATCTTAATTACCTCCTTGTAGGCCCTATCTCTAGTGACCTTTCAGGGCTAGGGTTTTGATATGAATTTGAGGGGTACACAATTCAGTACAGAACAGGGTGGAAGTTCCAGAGAGTAGAACTTCCAGGGAAACAAAAGCTCATTAGGCTGCTCCATTTCCATAATATGCTACAGGGAGGGCCTCTTCCTCCTCTCTTTTTTTTTTTTTTTTTTTTTTTTTTGAGACAAGGTTTCACTATGTAGTCCAATCTGATCTTGAATGCACCATCTTCTGCCTCAGCCTCCTGAGTGCTGGCCTCTCCTGTCTTCTTGTTAGATAGAACTAGGTTAAAAAGGAAGGAAGGAAGGAAGGAAGGAAGGAAGGAAAGAAGGAAAGAAGGAAGGGAAGAATAGGAGCTGGTAGGACTGTGGGATCCCAACCACAGTCACCTAGGGGAAGGACAGAATGAGAGGCAGTGCTTTCTCTTGGTCATGTAAGCAGTTACCAAATATTTTGTCCTGGCCAGCAAAACTTCTGATACATGAGTATTGAATAATTTATCATCAAAGTTTAATGAAAAGCCAGGTGACTGTGTAATAACTAAATTAGGCACAGAAATAGAATCCTTATTTTTTTATGCCCCCCCCAAATATTCTGTCATTTGATTTAAAGGTCAAAGGCTGTTCACTCTGTCACTGAGAATTTTAAAACTTTTATGAAATCATCAAAGTGTTGAATGTATGACATAGAGGGTAGCTGGAGTAATTTGAATCTCTGCCAGATCCATCTTAATGAGGTAAAGTGAGATATAAAAATTATAGCAGTAAAGACTCCCATGGAGGGAACCATACTCAGTGGTGTGAGCTCACAGGACAGACAGCAATTTTAATCTTCCTTACGGCTTAATGGAGATCAGGCAATGGCCAAAGGGGATGCAAAGAAATGTTCCTCTCTTGTTATGACTGTGTAGATCTCATGAGCAAAATGGCACATGGGTCGGTATTTCTTGGAGCCTGGACTAGCACACCTCCTCTCGTATATCTTAAGAGAAACAATCTCCAGACTTTGTAGAAAGCCCTGGGCTTACTCACAAAAGTCAGAGGCCAATGAGTATTAACACCTTCTTCTTACCTTAACTCAACCTGATCCTTGCCAAGTTAAGCCAAAAGAAAAGCAGTTAGAACTCTGACTTCCCATTGTTGGATGAGAAAAAAGCTCTCCATAAAAAGCTTTGCAAATATTTGTAAATTTACCACCAGGATACAGATCTGCTATGTATCTCCAGGTGATCCTCTTCTCTTAGCACACATACATACACACACACACACACACACACACACACACACACACACACGATTATCCCTCAGTATCCATGGGGGATTCATTCTGACTCCCGGCCAATACCAAAATCTGCAGATGCTCAAGTTCCTGATATAAAATGGCATGGAATTTGCATACAACTTATGCACACCATCTCATATGTTTTTTTAGAGGTAGGGTCTCTCTGTGTTGCCCAGGCTGGTCTGGAACTTCTGGGCTCAAGTGATCCTCCTGCCTCAGCCTCCTGAGTAGCTGGGACCACATATGTGTGTCACTGCACTCAGCTCCTCCCATACACTTTAAATCACCTCTAGATTACTTATAATACCCAATAAAATGGAACAGCTGTTATACTGTATTGTTTAGAAGATATGACAAGAAAACATCTTTACATGTTTAGTACAGATGCAATTTTTCTGAATATTTTCAATCTGCAGTGGTTTGAGTCAGCAGATGTGGAACCTGTGCCTAGAGAAGGCTGATTGTATACAGTATATAGAAATGACTTGCTGTGATGGACAGAAAGAAGGAAAGAGAAACAAATTCACTAATTCACATTCCATTGCAGTAAAATGCAGGTTTCAGGGTTCAGGGTGTATCAGTGGTAGAGCCCTTGCCTAGCATGTGTGAGTTCTTGGGTTCAATGTTCAGAGCTAGAAAAACAGAGCTCAAAACTCCACAAGAGTGGAAAGTAGGCTCAATTCTGTTGAATGTAGCTGGTCTAGCCTTGGGGAGGGCTGCCTTCATGATTCTCAGGGCCTCTGCCTGCATATTCAAAGGATAAATTCATCTCTGCTTCTCTAGTCCAAAGTAGGGTGATAAAATGCACTTCCATACTTAGATCACCTGGAAGGTGCACTGTGCTTTGATTTCCCATTTTGGTGATGGGGAATTTGAAGCCATGCATATTTGTGAAAGGCACAGAGCAACTGGTGATGCAATTTTCTTTCTTCAAAGCCTTTTTTTCTGGCTTCCTGTTGTATTAGTTTAATGAATCATATCCTTTCAGGGTGTATGTTGGCAATGCACTGACCAGTTCACAATGCTTTTCTGAATGATGTCACTGACTGGGCAGAAATGTTACTTATTAAAATATTTTGCAGTCTCCTCAGTGAGATTTATACTCCTAGAGAGCAGAGATAATAGCTCAGAAGGCAATGTATTTGGTTTACTCAGTGCTTATTTATTACTGAAAGAGTTTGAAGAAGTTTACACTAATAAGGGAATAATAATGGTAAAACTCAAGACAGTCTGAATCCAGTGGCTGCACAGTCAACTGTAATAATATATACTGGTATGTGCAGTCAGGTTTACCATAAAGGGTTATTTTGTCTCACAGTTTGTAGAGGTTTCAGTCCATAATGGGCTGGCTCCAAGGCAGGTTGGCTTGGCAGAGGGCATCACAGAGGAGAAACAGTTCATGGCAGGCAGAAAGCAGAAGTCAGCAAGGCAGCAGGCTATAAGTGACAAGTGACGACCCTCTTTCTGTCCCTTACATCTTATCCAACCTACTCAGCCTTAGGGCGGATAGCATTCACATCCAGGGTGGGCCACCCTTAATCCTATCCAGAACTATGCCAAACCAATTAGTGGACTAATTTAGTAACCACACACCCTTTTTTTTTTTTTTTTTTTTTTTTTGTGGGTACGGGAGGGTCGACCTCAGGACCTCGCGCGCCAGCAGGCGCCCGTGCCGCTGAGCGATATCACCGGCCCCTTTTTCGTATGTGGGTTCTGGGAGTCGAACTCGGGCCCTCGCGCTTGCAAGGCAGGCGCTTAAACCGCTGAGCCATCTCACCGGCCCTAACCACACACCCTTGATCCCAGCATCACACACTCCAGATCCAGCCACCTCTGAAAAGCCCCACCTATGACTGCATGAGACTTTGAGGGGGCATCTAGACACAAACCATAACATTTGTATTAAATTTTCCCAATTATTTTCTTTTTCTTTTGTTCTTTCCCATCTATCTGGTTTAAGGCAAATTGAGCCAGGTTTCTGAAACCTGAAACCATGAAACATCCTCATAGATACATCCTTCAATTTTCAATGCAGTCCATTAGGTATGGACTATTATTACCCCCATTTAACAGATGAATAATCTGAGGAAAGTGTGGAAAGCATAAATAGTGGAGTCAGGATGTTCATCAAGACAGTCCGAATCCAGTGGCTGCACAGTCAACCATGCTAATATATACTGGTATGTGCAGTCAGGTTTTAAGGCAGCTCTATTGATTCGTGCCCCAATGATCTACTATGTTACCTGTAATGAAAATGATGACTATGATAATGACAATAATAGAAATAATTATTGTGGACCACATTTTTAAGCTTCTATAGTATGCCAGTATTAGTTTAAATATTTTTTTAAAAAAATCAACTCATTAAATTTTTACAA
Organism: Erethizon dorsatum; assembly: GCA_028451465.1. Classification (NCBI taxonomy): domain Eukaryota; kingdom Metazoa; phylum Chordata; class Mammalia; order Rodentia; family Erethizontidae; genus Erethizon; species Erethizon dorsatum. The sequence goes on from CM051842.1 coordinate 41,210,949, forward strand.
AAACCCTATGAGGTATTTATTACTGTTATCCACATTTTAGAAATGTCCATTTCTTTTTATATTTATAAACGGAGGAACAGATAATTTATTTTTAAAGATTCAATTAAGGTCTAATTCACTTAACATAAAGTTTACTCATTTAAACTGTTCAATTTAGTGATTTTTAGTATGTCTATTATGTTGCACAGCCATCACCATCATCTAATTTTAGAACATTTTCATCACCCCAAAGAGAAATCTTGTATCCATTAGCAGTCATTTTCCATTGCCTCTTCCCCCCAGGCCCTGGCAACCACTAATCTAATTTCTGTCTCTATGCATTTACCTATTCTGGACATTTCATATAAATGAAATCATACAATATGTGACCTTTTATATCTTGCTTCTTTCAGATGGAACAGAGAAAAACAGCTATCATTTATTGGTTGCTATGACTACCATGTCCTGAGCCCTGTTATCAGGAGCTTTGTGTGCATTATCTTTAATCTTCCCAATAACCTTGTGGCAGAAGAGAAATATCGGCTTCATTTTAATGAGGTGAGTGACGCACAGAGCTGTCTAGTAACTTGCATATCGTGCAATAGCTCATAAGTAGTGGAGTTAAATGCAAACCCAGTTCTGTTTGTGTCAAAACCCCACACCTTTGGCACTCCATCCTTTGGCCTCAAGGCATTATGGAAGTGGGCTAGTAATGTGGTATTGTGGCCAGGGCAGAGGAGTTGAGTTGGCCTACCTGCGGTGAGAAGTGTGGCCCCAAGCAACTTGGACTTGGTGCCTTGTAGTGGTAAGGGCTGGGGATTCTGTCTCAAGCCTGACCTCAGCAACTTTGTCTGCTGAAGTCCTGCTTGCCCTCTTCTCTCTAGAGCTCTCCAGAGGCCCCAGGTGCACTGAAATTAGTTATGTAGACTGAAGAGATTATTTGGTGGAATTTCTATGTTTCTTCATTTGGCTTTGGGTTACACATGTTGGCCCTTATTTATACTTTCGGTTTCTCACACCAGAGAAATAATGCGATATTTAAACATGGAATCATGTCAACACAAGTCAAGATTTCCATAAATGGAAGGAAAACAATCATGTGATTTTTTCAAACATTTCCTCAAAATCTGCAGCTTGGTTACATTTCCTTCTGGGGTTCCTTGGGTGGCACCAATTCTCCTCTTGGTGGGCCCCTGGGGCAGACATCTCATATTTGCTTCCACAAGAGGCTTGCCCAGTGGTCTGGCATGCAAGGTGCCATTTATGCTGTTGATCTTCACTGACACTTTCTCTCGACAAACAGCTCTGCAAGGTGTGGCCTGTGAGATCTGGGGGAAGGTACTTCAAAAAGAAAGCATTGTGCCTGATTGATAAATTTGAGGTTTGCACCATTCTTTGATAGGATTGGAGGAATTCATATAAAAGAGAAAATATATGACTTCTAGAAAGTTAGAACTAGAAGTGACCCTCAAGACTGAATATTCAGCACCAATTTTTTGAGACAAATACATTTACCAAGACAGTCTGAAGGAATTATGATGCTCTGGCTCATTTGCCTGGTGAAACCTTTGTCCCCTGTGATGAATTTCAGTGACATGCAACATGCCGGGATAGCTCACTGATGATAACTAGTGGTCACTTTATCAGCCTGTCTTGGCCCTTGGTGCTGTTATGTGAGTCACTGGTTCTCTTGGGTAAAAATATGCACTGTGCAGGGTGGACCTTAGTCACTGCCAAGAACAGTGATGTTGACAGTGATGATAGTGATAACAACAACAATGATATCACCTCAGAAAACCCAGACAGTGGTGGGAAAAACTTGTGCTTCAGTGATTTGCAAGGATGCCTTGAAATACTAGACTCCCAGCTCCATCACTCCTCAAAGCCACCCACCTGATATGTCCCCTTCCCCCTCTAAAGGACCACAAAGGCAGTCAAACGGGGGGAGAGGAGAGAGTGAAGGATCACAGAGCTGAACCAAAGTACTCAGTATGACAACTATTTCTCCCCATGGACCAGCCCAAGAGCTCTTTTATTTATATAATGCAAAAAAGCAGATGTTCATGCTAACACTGTGGATCATGAAGAATTAAGAGGTGTTTTCTGTGCTGTGAATAAGATGGCAGAGAAGTGAATACTTCTGGAAATAATGCCTTCCAAAATGGCTTGTTTCAATGATTTGGAAAATGTAGGTCTGAATAGCTCATTTCTTCAGATCACGGAACTGATTTGCTGTTACTGCAGCTAGAGGCCTCTGAGAGTCACTGTTGAGTTCTCGGAGGAACTGAGAAGCTGGCAGAAAAGAGAAGGTCTGGAGGGGAATGTTTGTCTCTTTAATGTTAGGGACAGTATGTCTCAGGCTCCTCTTTTTTAACTTTTTATTTTGAAATAGTTTTAGATTTACACAAAGATTGTGAAAATAGTACAGACTCACTGTATATCCTTCACCCAGCTTCCCTTTATCTTATATAACTACAGAATATTTATCAAATGTAAGGCATTAATCTTGATAACAATAGTATTAACCAAACTATAAAATTTATTTAGATTTCAGGATTTTGCATTGCATTTGTCATTGTTAGTCACGTCATGTCTCCTTAGTCTCCTGTGGTCTATGACAGTTCTTTGGCCTTTAGCTTGTTCCTCACCTTGATACTTGTGAAGAATAGTGGCCAGGTCATTTGGTAGGATGTCCCTCAATTTGGGTTTGTCTGATGGTTTGTTATGATCAGAATGAAATAGAAAATTCCCATGATTAGATTGACATGTACTGAAATTAAAGGGTCAAATTTAAGAAAGGGAGAAGTTACTTTTATTTGGCCTCATAGTCCTACCTTAATGTTTCTGTCCCCCTCTCCAGTCCACTACTCTCTACCTTTAGTAGCCAGCCTTTATAAGCACTTGCTCTACGTACGACCCAATGATAGGGGTTTGAGGCACTGCAGAAAGAAGGTCATTTCACCCCTCCCTCATTCCCTGCCAACAAGTGTTCTCAAACTCTAGGAAGGAAGGGATCATATCTCCTACACTGAATTACAGGGAAGCCACACGGTGCTCCTTTTGAAAAGGTTTAAGCAGAGTCCACAGAAAAATGTTTTAAGAGAATAATAGGGGTGAAAGCTAAACTAGAGTAAGTACGAGAGAGTAGGAAATAAGAAAGTGGTGACAAAATTTTCAAGAAAATATACCACAGAGAGAAGATGGCTGCCTAGAGGGCGACAGCAAGGGTGAGAGTCTGAATTGGTTAGAGAAAAACAGATACCCTGAGATGGAAGAGAAAGGTAAAGTCTGATACAGGAGGATAAATGAAAAGAAAATTCACCTGAACTAAACTGTAGAGTTTAATGGGTATGTGAGGGGAAACTGAATCACTCCTTGATCACAGTACCTCACTCCCCCACTCCAGACCCAGTGTACGTGACTTCTAGGGAGCAAATCAGACTGAGGGAGGAAGCCAGCCCTTCAGTGATGGCCTGGCTGATTGAATAGACTCATAATCACTTTATCCTCCCAACCAGGTATACTGAAGTGGGAAACAGCCAACCCAGGGATTCAGAGAAGCTGAAAATAGAAAGGGGCAGAACAAATTGTCACACACCCATGTATCTGCCTATGTAACAATAGTGCTGCAATGCCAGTGACAAGTGGGATGCACCTACATCTTATAAAAAATTAGTGTGCCAGGGGCAGCAGGCTGTAGGACTGTGGAGACAGAGAAGGCTTTCCTGACACAGAAAAAAAAATGTCACCCATTCCTCCCATATACAACAGGAATGCTGTATGTTGAACATTTAGCATCCTACCCAGGACTGCTGGTACGTTCCCATTGGGGGCTCTCAGCACCTCCTAGCTGAAGACTGCTGAGGGCAGGGAAACCAGTTCTGTGACATATATTCAGAGCAGAGTCCAGTAGGGGAGATCTGTGAGAGAAGAGGCACCGATGCCCAGTTCAGAGGGTGCCTCGACAGAGCCAGAACAGAGTGGATGTTTTCCTATTGTTTCTCTGAAAACTTGACAGGCCTGAGATGGTATGAGGTATCAATCACTGTTCCACACTGGCAAAGGGGGACTCTCAGTTTAGCCTTGGAATGGCGCTAGTTTCTGTAGGTGGGGCTGAGACATATATCTGCAGGCAGAGAGATGGTGAACAGAGCCTGGGTGATGGCTTTTTGGCCATATATTAGGCATGGAAAGCCTGTGGAGGAAAGGCATGGAGATGACTGCAATATTTACCTCCTAAATCAATTAAGGCAATTGTATACATGGGGACCTGCAGGGGGACATGCCCAGAGCACAGCTTGCAACCAGGACATGTGTTTAGAGGGAACAAGATCCCTCAAGCTGTGGGAAGGCAGTTGTCTGACCCACAGTGGGAAACTGCTTGGCTGCTTGAAATCAGACTGTGGCATCAGCATAGAGTGAGCTGTGTGGAAGATCTAGGTTAATGCTATAACACCTGTGTGAAGTGACAGGGTTCAACCTAACTAAATTGAATAGGTTGAAGTGGTAAACTATACTTCTGGAAAAATAAAGCCAAGAACATATCATTGGAAAACAGAATCTAACTAAACAGTTCCTCATAACAACAACAAATTCTCTTCACTCTATTTGACCTGAACACTCAGCATGGAAAAAAGGGACACAAATAAACAGTGCAACAAAATGCTCACCAAGACTCAATTCTCCCAAAGCAGACCCAAAGGTTACCTATGGAGAGGAGAGCAACACCAGACAGTCAAGCTGTAAGAAATAATTAAAGAGGAAGTAAAGAAACTCAGTGAGTTCAAAGAGGACATAACCCAAAAGATAATGGAACTATCATACAAACTGACCAATGGGAAAAGAAAGGTTTGTGCTAATATTGTTTGGACAATTGAATGCCAATATCTTGTATTCTGAGTAACCAATTTAAAGATAACAATATGCAATGCATTAACCATTGTTACCCTCCTATTATGTTGTTTTGAAATTTTGTTATATTTTTTTCTCTTTAAAAAAACTGACTGATGTGATTATGAAAGAAACATAAAAAGTTGGAAGAGCTGAACAAATGGTTCAAAACATGAATGACAAATTTACCAAAAAATTAGACCGCACAAAAATGTTCCAAATAGATGTCCCAGAGATAAAAAATTCTATAGAATTTATAAACAGCAGAAAAGATCAAGGTGAAGATAGAGTATCAGAAATCAAAGACAAAAGGAAATACATGATGACTTACTCAGAGAAACCTTAAAAAAGATAAGAGAGCAAGAAAAATTCATCCAACAGCTACTTGATGATGTTAAGAAGACTACCCTAAGGATAATTGGGATTAGGGAGAAACTGGAGGACAGGATACATGGAATAAAAAAATCTGTTTAGAGAAAGCACAGTAGAAAAATTTCCAAGTATGAGGAAACATACAGTTACTTAACATACAGTTAAGTAAGGACTACAGAATACCAAGTAACTACAGTGAAAAAAGGGGCTCCCCACGACACATTATAGTCAAAATTCCAGATGGCCAACAAAACACAGGATCTTAAAAGCTGTCAGAGAAAAGCAAAAAATCACTTATAAAGGGAAACCCATCAGGATTATAGCAGACTTCTCAACACAAACATTAAAGACCAAAAAAGCATGGAGTAAAGTGTATCAAGTCCCCCCCAAAACAAACAAACAAACAACCAAAAAACTTCCAAAAATCCAGCATGGCTGAATAGAGGAGGAGTCACGTCTGAGAGACTTAGTGAAAATCAACTAAAAACACACGTAATTGGAAGAAAGGGAGGAACATAGACCCTGATACAAAAAATCAATTTGAAAGGAGAGACTTGTCGATCAAACAAAACAGATGCAAAGGAGTTAAAAGGAGGGGAAGTAGTTTGACAGCACCAGCCCATAGGGCTTCTGCCCTTGCCCACCATGACAACAGCTATTTTGAGAGCTTTCCATGTAGCTGCAGGGATCCAAGGGCTGCAGCAGAGTTTAATCTCACTGGATAGACTGGGGGCATATGGGCCCCCTCTTCCCATTGCCCCCTCTCCAAACACTGAGGAGGCTGCAGTCTGGAAGCATTTTCACCGACATATACCAGGTGCAAGAGATCAGGGGTGGAAAAGGCTCCCTCTCCAACTGCCCGATCTCAGACTCAGAGGATAAAGAAGCAAATGCTGCTTGTGTCAGAGGTCATCAATATTGGGCCTCAGATACACCTGAGTCACTGCAAGGAGCCTGAAATTTATCCCATGCCAACTGGGACATTAATCCAGCACACAGAGCTAACATTGGCCTGGTTTGAGTTCGTACCTGGCACCCTGGGGTTACTTGAATCTACTGCTCTGCATCAATCCTAGACCTGCCGGAGACTCTGATATCTAGCACCAGCCTCCAGGCAGCCTGGAGACCCATCTCCATAGGGAGTTCCAATCTCATGTGAGTCTCCACCTGGTATACTTGGACTGTGGGAGTGCCTGTTTAGCAACAGTCACACTGCCCCAACTTTGGGTGCATCAGAGTCTCCACCCTGCATTTTGCCAGAGTTCCAGGTACAGTCCCTGCCTGGAACATTAAGCCAGTCCTCTGCCTGGTTAGCAGCAAGGTTTAAAGGTCTGTCTGTTTTGCCCAGTGCTCCGGGTGCCAGAGAGACACCACCCAGCTCCCTGTGTCCTCACTGAGCTTGCCAGAATCTCTCCACATCAGTTCCAGGAACACCTGGGTCTCCACTGGGTGTCCCAAGGCAACATGAGCCTCCACCTGGTGTCTACAGCTGGTCCCACGGACACCAGAATATACGTCAGGTACCCAGTGTTGGCCCCCAACCAGCGGGAACCCACATCAGGGGCCTCAGAACCCAAAGCTCCTATAAGAGCAAAGTTATAGAACAGCAAACTTATAGGAATCTTATAGCAGAAATTAGAAATCAGTTAGTAGCCTCTGACTATGCTCATGCTGCCTGTCATAGTTAGACTCAGTTAACTTTGACTGTCTGCATCCAGGTGCTTCTCCCAGATAACATGCTAGGTCAACCTGATTGCGTCCAGCTGTAATGTCTGTGTTTTCCTACCCAGAAGGATGTATTTGTAGTTTTCCAGCTTGCTTCAAGGACTTTGAGCCCAGAACAGACTGGCCCATTCAAGGACACATTTAACCCTACCCGCTCTGTTCAAACCCCCTCCCTCCCAGAATGTTCCTGCCTTATGATAAACAATTCCTTATAAGTAAGCCTGCTGAGAATAAGCCTGCCTGACAACATATGATTTAATTCATGTAACCAATCATGTAATAACCTGCAATCAGCTTTGTACTTCCTGCTTGCAAAAATGTATTTAAATTGAACTCTAAACTGACTCAGGGCTGATGATTTGGACCTGGTTCCCATCAGCCCGCGTTGGTGTTAATAAACAAGTTGCCTTCCAAACTCCTTGGTGGGGAGCATTTTCCTTTTGGTCCTGGCTGGATTTTTCCACAACACCGCAAACCTTTCCTGGGCTGATGCCCCAGTTTAAACAGTTGCCACAAACAGGGGTTTACAGACAGGGAACTCAGCAAAGTGAGAAATCTCCCCACAAACCCACAGACTATAAAGAGGGGCAAAGAGGAATGTGACTTGTAAGATTAAAGACTACAGGCTCTGGAAGAAAACACTCTAATGGAAATGCATAGGAATTTTTTTTCTCCTTCTCTTTTTCTTTTTTTTGTTTCTTCTCCCTTCATTTAACCCAAATTTTTCTTTTCTCCTCTATTGATATTTATTATTGTTATTACGTTGGTACCTCAGTTCATGAACTTACTTTGTTCTACAATTTTGGAAAAGGTGGCCACATTTGTGTTTGTGTGAGAAAGATGGCCACAGTCATGTTTGTCACATGATGCAGAGTTTGCAAACAAAATCAAAATCTTGCCAAGCACTTCTGTTTGCAAACCAAATAGTTTGCAAAGAAAGCATTTGTGAACCAAAGTTCCACTGTCTTATTACACTATTGGTGGAGTTTGGAGTTGCATCACTCATTTTATTGTTCTCCTTTTTAAAATACAGTAATACATTGGTTCACAAATGCTTCTGTTCATGAATAATTCAGTTCAGAAGTGTTCAGCAAAATTTTGCTTCCATTAGTGAACTCCACAATGGGTGATGAACACGACTGTGGCCATCTTCCCTGCATGAACATGAATGTGGCCATCTTCCTTGGTGGCTTCCTCTAGTCAAGATCACAATCACAGACAGACCTGTGCACACTTGCTGTGAAGTTTTTTGTATGCTTTTCAGCATATACAGTACTGTACAGCACTATTCAATCCAGCATGGCTCCAGAGAAAGTGCAGAGCAGGCATGGTGGTAAAAAGAACGTGCAGAGCAGTGATGAAGGTGACCAGAATGAGCAGAGTGGTAACAAATGTGACAAGAATGTGCAGAACAACAATGACGGTAATGAGAAAGTGCACAGCAAGAATAGTAAGAAGGTTTTCAAGAAAATAACAATTGAATGAGAAAGGAAATTGTAGAAAAGCATGAGTGTGGTATTCATGTGACTGATCTGGCCTTGGAATACAAGATGGCCAAGTCAACAATCTCGACTGTTTTGAAGAATAGATGCCATCAATGAGCTGATGTGGCAGAAGGAGCAATGATGTTAACCCAGTGAGGACGCAAGTGCTGGAAGAGGTGGAAAACTTTTGTTAATGTGGTTAAATGAGAAACAGCTGGCAAGTGATAGCATTAGTGAAGCTATGATCTGTGAAAAAGCCAGGAAATTCCACAGTGATTTACTGCATGAAAACCACTCTACAAGTGCAACAAGTGATGAATTTGAAGCCAGTAGAGGGTAGTTTGAAAAATTCCACAAGAGAAGGGGCATCCACAGTGTGATAAGACATGGTGAGGCTTCCAGTTCTGACAAGGCTGCTGCAGAAGCCTGTGGAAAAGAATTCATGGAATTCATGAAGGCAGAAGGATATGTCACTCAAGGAGTGTTCAGCTGTAATGAAACAAGGCTCTTCTGGAAGAAGATGCTGAACAGATCCTGTATTATGCAGGAGAAAAAGGCACTGCTAGGGCACAAGGATGTTCGCTATCACCACTTTTGTTCAATATAGTTCTCGAAACATTAGGCAGAGCAATTAGACAAGAGAAAGAAATAAGATATGGATAGGGAAGGGAGACATTAAATTATTATTTGCAGATATGATCCTTTATGTAGAAGACCCCCAAACACCACCAAAAGACTCCTTGAAGTAGCAAAGCAGTAGCATAGCAGTATACAAAGTCAACACTCAGAAATCGATAGCGTTCCTATACTACAATAACAAATTCACTGAGAGGGAAATTAGGGAAATAATACCTTTCACAATAGCATCAAGAAAAATGAAATATTTAGGAATTAAACTAGGAAAGTGAAAGACTTCTACAATGAAAATTATAGTACTCTGAAATAGGAGATTGAAGAGGATATCAGAAAGTGGAAAGATATGCCCTGTTCCTGGATAGGCAAAGCCATTATAGTCAAAATGGCCATACTTCCAAAACTGTTATACAGATTTAATGCAATCCCAATCAAAATACCAATAACATTCCTTACAGAACTGGAGAAAGAAATCCTAAAATTCATAGGGAGCCAGAAGAGACCTAGAATAGCAAAAGCAATTCTGGGTAACAAGGGCAAAGCAGCAGGCACCACAATCTCAGACTTCAAGTTATACTACAAATCTACATGATTAAAAACAGCATGGTATTGACAAAACAAACAAACAAACAACCTCCCCCAAAAAACAGACTTGTGGATCAATGGAACAGAATAAAAGATACAGAAATAACTTCAGGCACACTTAGCTATGATTGACAAAGTGCCATATCCCTTTGCTGGAGGAAAGGTAGCCTCTTTACAAAATGGTGCTGGGAAAACTGGCTATCCAGATGCTGAAGATTGAACCTAGATCCATATCTCTGACTATGCACTAAACTAAAATTAAAATGGATCAAAGACCTAAAATAAGAACACAAACAATCTTCTGGAAGACAAAATAGGTAAAACTCTTGAAGACATAGGTGTAGGCAAAGTCTTTATGAACAAAACCCTGCCGGCACAAATCAAAGAATCAACAACTGGGATCACATCAAACTAAAATGCTGCACAGCAAATGAAACCACCAACAGAGTGAAGTGACAACCTACAGAATGGGAAATTTTTTCTTTTGCCAGCTACTCCTCAGATAAAAGACTAATATCTAGAATGCATAAAGAAGTAAGAAAAATTCGACCCCCCCAAATTTGAAGACCCAGTCAAAAAATGGGCATCTAAAATGAATAGACACTCCTTGGATGAAGAATACAAACAGCAAATAAATATATGAAAAAAACGTTCAGCGTCACTGGTCATTCCAGAAATGCAAGTTAAAACAACACTGAAGTTTCATCTCACTCTGGAAAGAATGGCTATCATCAAGAAATCAACCAATAACAAATGCTGGTGAGGCTGCAAGAAAAACAGAACACTTCTGCATTGTTCGTGGAAATATAGACTGGTACAACCACTATAGAAATCAGTATGTAGATTCCTCAAAAAACTAAAAGTAGAAATTTCATTTGACCCAGCTCTTCCCCTTCTAGGTTTCTTCCCAAAAGAGTTAAAGATATCATACCACAGCTATGTATGCACACCCATGTTTATAGCAGTGCAATTCATAATAGCTAAACCTTGGAAACAGCTTATATATGTCCATCTACAGATGAATAGATAAAAACGTGGTATTTATACACAATAGAGTACTACTCTGCCATAAAAAGGATAAACTTGAGTCATTTGTAGAAAAATGGATGCACCTTGAAACCATAATATTAAGTGAAACAATTCAGATGCACAAGTTTAGATATCACGTGGTTTCTCATATAAAAAAAACCTCAAGATATATCAGATAATAATAAAAAAAAAAACCAAAGGTATTGTGATCCAGTGTGGATAATATATCTAAGAATGTACCTTGATTTAGTTCAACTGTCTTACATGTTTTATATGTTCTTTGGTCTATTAGTCTAGTTTTCAATTTGCATATATGATAATTACTTTTATAAGGTTCTATAAGATAAATAAATGAATTTGATGCTGGAAAAATAAAAGGGGAGTGGAGGAGGGGAAGAAGCTAATTGAAATGTGGTATGTACGTGTACCAGTCTCCTACAGTGAATGTCATCATCATGTACTGCAAACATGTACTAATAAAAGTAAAAAAATTTAAACAAAAAGAAGAGGGATATGTATAGGAAAGGAAGAAGTCGAATTATTATTATTTGCAGACAACGTGATTCTTTACATAAAAGACCCCCAAAAATTCCACCAAAAGACTCCTAGAACTAATAACTAAATTCTGCAATGTAGCAGGATACAAAATCATCTCACAAAATCAATTGTTTCTGTACATCGATAATGAATTCACTGAAAAAGAAATTAAGAAAGCAATACCATTCACAAAAGCATCAAGAAAAATTAAATACTTAGGAATTAACCTAACCAAGGAAGTGAAAGACTTCTGTAATGAAAACTATACTACTCTGAAAAAGGAGATCAAATTGACATCAGAAAATGGAAAGATATCCTCTGTTCCTGAGTAGGCAGAACCAACATTGTCAAAATTGCCATACTTTCAAAACGGGTTTATAGATGTAATGCAATCTCAATCAAAATACCAACAGCATTCATCACAGAACTAGAGAAAAAATTCTAAAATTCATATGGAACCAGAAGAGACCCAGAATAGCTAAAGCAATGTTGGGTAACAAAAAAAAAAAAAAAAAAAAAGCAGGAGGCATCACAATGCAGGATTTGAAATTATATTACAAAGCTGCAATGATTAAAACAGCATGGTACTGGCACAAAAACAGACATGTGGACCAATGGCACAGAATAGAGGATGCAGAAAGAATCCCAGACACACTCAGCTACCTGTTCTTTGCAAATGGGCTGGAAATATACACTGGAGCAAAGATAGCCCCTTTAGCAAATGGTGTTGGGAAAATTGGTTATCCACATGCAGAAGATTGAATCTAGACCCAAATCTCTCACTATGTCCTAAACTAAAATCAAGCGGTTCAAAGATGTAAACATTAAAACAGAAACACTTAATCTGCTGGAAGATAGAATAGGTAAAACTCCTAGAGTCATAGGCATAGGCAAGGACTATCTAAAAAGAATCTCCACTGCACAAGGAATAACTTCAAGAATCAAAAATGGGATTACATCAAATTAAAAAGCTTCTGCATAGCAAAGGAAACAACCAGCAGAGTGAAGAATCCTATGGAATGGAAAATGATTTTGCTTGCTACATATTGGAGAGAAGAATAATATCCAGGACATATAAAAACCTCAGATATAAATATACCCCTTAAATAAAAGACACAATAAAAAAATGGGCAACTGAAATGAATAGATGCTTCTCAGAAGAAGAAATACAAATGGCAGTAAATACATGAAAAAGCATTCAATGTCACTGGCCATTAGGGAAATGCAAATTAAAACAACACTGAGATACCATTTTAAGAAAGAATGGCTATCATCAAGAAATCAAATAATAAGTAACGGGTGTGAGGCTGCAGGGGAAAAAGGAACTTTTCTACATTATTGGTGGGTGTGTAAACTAGTGCTGCCACTATGGAAATCTACATGAGATTTCTCAGAAAACTAAAATTAGAAACCCCATTTAACCCAGCTATTCCTCTTGTAGGTATTGTCCTGAAAGAATTAAAGACAGCATACCACAGTGATACATTCTTACCCATATTTATAGCAGCACAATTTATAATAGCTAAATATTGGAATCAATCTATATGTCCATCAATAGATGAATGGGTAAAGAAAATGTGGCATTTATACACAATGGCGTACTACTCCTCCATTAAGAAGGATAAATTTGAGTCATTTATAGGAAATGGATGCACCTTGAGTCCATAATGTTTAGTGAAATAAATCAGATACACAAGCTTAGATTTTGTAACATTTCTTTTATATGAGAAACCATATATATGTGTGTGTATATATATATAAATAAATATATATTTAATATAAATATATAAATATAATATAAATTAAAGAGCAAAATAAAAGATAGACAATAGGAAAAAGGGAGCTAGAAATTTTGCAGAAGGGATGAGGACCAAGAGATGGAAGGAGAGTTGAAGGGAGGCTGGGAAAGGAATATGAAAGAATTAAGATGTGTCATGTACATGTACCAACTAGTTACAATGAATGTATTCATTATGTACCACAAATATGTAGTAATAAAAAAGAAAATATGTCATTCAAGTAATAAATCTGAAATGTTCATACTGAATTCTGGGAAAGATTTCTGAGTGCCTCCCTGCCTGGGTCATACGATGTTTCATCTCATTGACTCTGATTTTTCTTAGTTTTTGTGGAAAGAGAAGCAGTAAGTTTTAGTTTTCTGGAGTTTCTAGGGAGATGAAAAATATTATGAAATCATCAACTTTATAGTACCTCACAACAAGATCCTTCTGATTTATGCAAATTGCTAAGATTTTTTAATCTTTTTCTCATAAAAGTTTGGTGTTTTAAAAGATTCTTTTTATCATACGTAGCTTCATTGATCATCAAGTCTAGATGTTCACAGTACTGTCATTATTCAGATGAAAACACTGTAGCCAGAAAGAAAAAAAAAAAAAACAATCAATTAAGTTCTATAATGGTTGTTCAAGGGGTTTGTAGATTTATATATAGGACACGAATCTTGTCCTTAAGAAACTTCAAGATCTAGCATGGGAATGATTAATATTCCACTTAAGGTGACAAAGAACAAAGCAGGCTAGTGTGTTATAGTATTGATGATGGTTTCTCTTATATGAGAAAGTAGATAAACAGCAAGTAGGGGGATCTTTTTCAAACGGATGGGGGAACAAGAAATGGAGGGAGCTGGAGCGAGGAGTGGGAATGGGGTGAAAATATGAATTGAAGAGAAAAAAAGATGAAAATAGAGCTTTTGCAAATGGGAAGGGGACCAAGAGTTAGAAGGATCAGGGAGGGAGGGAAAGGGTAGGGGATTAAAAAAAAGAGAGAAAAGAATTAAGATATTTGTGTACACATATTAACTCCCCATGATAATTGTAATCATTATGTACTGCAAATATGTACTAATAAAAAGGAATTCATAGGTAAGTCCAACAAAAGCTTGCAAAGGACTTACAGAGGAGTTAGGAGTGGAGCTGGATTTTAATAATTGATAATATCTAGAGACATAAAAAGCCACACTGTGGAAGGCACCAGAAACCAAGCAGAAAAGGTTGAAAGATTTGGACAACATGAACAACATGATGGGAACAGTATTTACGGAAGTTTAATCTGCCTAAGATGTGAAATGGGACTGATTGTTGCATTCTGGGGAGTCATTTCCGGGCGAGTGTGACATCCCAGAGGCAGCACCAAATCACTGTGATCCATTAACAAGATTACAAAACAGTAGGAAAGGGCCGGTGAGATGGCTCAGCAGGCTTAAGCGCCTGCCTGGCAAGCGCAAGGGCCCGAGTTCGACTCCCGGAACCCACATACGAAAAAGGGGCCGGTGATATCGCTCAGCGGCACGGGCGCCTGCTGGTGCGCGAGGTCCTGAGGTCGACCCCCCGCTACCCACAAAAACAAAAAGTAGGAAAAAGAAACTCTGCTTTATAGAGCCAGTAGGAGAAAATCTGGAGTAAGTATATCCCTGGGTGTTTCTTAAACTTTAATTGAAAATCACACTGGCCAACATTTTTAAAGTGTTTATTACCCAGTAGCCATTGGTTTATGTGCACTAGTTCACGTAGTCTTTATAGAGGAAATGGGCTTGGAAAATAAGTAACCCCCCATGGGTAATCACAAGGCCAACAAGTAGCAAAGTAAATTTACCGGACACATCTAGTTTTTGGGACCTTGTGTCCTGGCATCCTACACATGGCTGCGTTATCTCAGTATTTAAAGCTGGAGGACTTTATGAATTCTAGTCCAAGCTAGGTGAGTACTATATCAAGCTCTTATTTTAATAAAGAGCAGGCCAAAGCTTAAATAGACAGAATGGTGCAGCTGATCCCTGATCATTTTGGTTTTCAAAATTTTGGTGGCTCTAATACTAGATGTCCAGGTGCTGGGAATAAGGTGTCTCGTCCTGATGTCACAGAGAAACTTGGGGTAACATATTCTTTCTAAAAGAGTTAAGGCTTCAGACCTTTCAGTTAAAATTGGGATCCCAACACAATTCAATGACTCCTCCTCTTCTGGCTGTGACTAGAGATCTGGTTCTGGAGGAGGCTGAAAGGGAGACCAGGACCACATACTCCATGTACGTGGAGCTGGGCAGCCAGTGGTGGGGATGGTGGGAATAGATGCGATTTCACCTTTGTTATTTTGATTCCCATTGCTCTGAAGGCTTTTCTCTTTGGACAAGGATTTCTAATAACACGGGCACTGTGGGTCCTTGGGAAAATTGCCCAGTCTCTGAATGTTAGCATTTTCATTTGGAAAGTGAGGCTGGTCATCACATCTGCCTTTTTAGAGTTGTGGGTATAAGAATGAAATAGCTTGATTAAAAGTACAAAATAGGCACACAGGGAGAGTTAGTTCCCTGAACTACCTTGATATGATCAGCAGTAGGTGGAATAGTGGCAAGTTCACTCCATATGGAATTATACCCATGGTTGCTTAGCCCTGTTGTTCTGGGCCTGCGAGGAGACAGTACATCATGTTGGGAGTGTGTGGTAGAGGAGACTGTTCACTCCTTGACAGCCAGAAAGCAAAGAGACAGACAGGAAGGGCCATTGTTCCAATATCCCCTGAAGGGCATGTCCCCAGTGACTTCCTTCCATTAGGACCCACCTCCTAAAGTTTCCACCACTTCCCCATAGCACCATGGGCTGGTGACCAAGCAAGCATTTAGCATATGGGCTTTGGGGAGCATTTAATTTAAAAAAAATTATTTTTTATATGTGGGTACCGGGAGTCAAACTCAAGACCTCACACTTGCCAGGCAGGCACTTAAGCTGCTGAGCCATATCACTGACCCTGGGGAGCATTTAAGATCCTAACCATAACAAGACCCTGGACTTTAAAGGCCTTGCTCTTTCCTCTAAGCTAAGATGTTTATCATCTTCATTGAATAAGTGCTGGCCTTTCAAGTTGGTCTGGTTAAGACTACACTTATTTTCAAAAGCTGTAGCCATACCCGAAAGCCTTCCTGGTGTTTCTTTTTTAGAAGTGGTTTTCAGAAACACATGAAAAAGTAGCCCTGTTTCTTTCCAGCTGCATCCTGCTTAGGACCTATGTGGTATTTTTACCTTTGGATTATTCTCTATGTTACTCACTAGAGGTGATTCTAAAAATTGTTCCTCAAATGAAAATTCACACTCAAAAGACACACATTTGCCACAGCTGCAAATATTGGGAATAATTATGCTTTGGAATTTTGAAAGCAGTTTCAAAAAAAAAAGATGTTTTGGAAATAGTTTTAGTAGTGGCAACACCATTGAGAACCTAAGATGGCTGCTTTAGTTTTTTTTTTTTTTTTTTTTTTTAATCAGGGTCTTGCTAATTTGTCTAGATGGGACTTGAATGTGCAGTCCTTCTGCTTTGGCCTTGCAGAGTGCTGGGATTACAGGAGTGTGCCACCACACCCAGCTGACTGTTTTATAAGTGAACAAATCCATCTGGAAGCTGAAGGTTTTTTTCCTTTTGAGACAGGGTTTTGCTATGCAGTTCAAGCTGGCTTTGAACTCACTGTGTAGCCCAGGTGGCCTCGAACTCCTGGCAATCCTCCTGCCTCAGCCTCCCAAGTGCTGGGATTACAGGGGTGTGCCACCATGCCCAGCTGGAAGCTGAAGTATTGACATGGCAACTAAAACCAAGTTGTAATTCCTTGTCATCTCCCACTCTAGGCAAGATATTACATACCTGCAAAATGAATGAGCTGTAAATTGGTGTGTTTGGGGGGGGAGTTAGATTCTCCAACACAATAGACTACTACAGGAGTCTGGGACAGAGATGTGAAATTTTCCTGAAATCTACTTATTTAAGTTCCTTATCTTAAATCTAGACCAATGGTTTTAAACTGCAGAGTCTTTTTTTTTTTTTTTTTTTTTTTTTTTTTTGCCTTACGAAATGCAATTCAGAAGCGCCAGCTGCTGCTCTGGTAGCAGTGGAAATGGGAGTAAGGGAGTAGGAGTACCCACACACAGTCTCGCTGTGGACAACATGCAGGAAAACATGAAGGGGACCCAGATGTACTTGTAGGCCACAACTTAAAAATCACACCGAGATAGCTCATGGGGTTTCTTAGTGACTGTTTTCCATGAATGATCCCCGTATACCAGTTTTTACACTCCAGATTTCATTTTTCTTACCTAAAAATGATCTCAATGATCTCAAATTCTAACGATTTGGGATTCTAGTATTCTTGTATTCTAGTATCCTCTGGGGCAGTGAGGGGGAGAAAACTTTGCTAAAAGACTTTCTCATAGCAGGCTTCAAACTCTTCCTAGTGAGAGTTGAGGAGACATTATCTGTGGAGCTGAAATGTGCCACCTCTCCTGCTGGATCCTCCTTCCCTGCCACTTGTAAGGGTCACTGGACAGCTGACCCCATTGTATAGTTCCAAGAAGTCTGTCACATTTTCCTGCCTGGGAATTGCTCAACTGATGTATATATGGTTCATTTCACTCATTCACAACAAGGATGGCAGCTCCTGTCAGGTCAACAGAATGCAGCTTAACACTGCAAGTTATGCAGCACATTCAACAAATATTTATTGAGCACAGATTACATGATCCACACATGCAGCTACTCCAGGAATGGAAAAACTAAAGTTCTGCCCTCAATATGACCTCTATTTTGCTGTATCGCCTGAGCAAGTTACACCGTCTGGCACTACTTCATCTTGAAAATGTCCAGGTTTGGCTAGATGACTATTCTGAAATTCTATTGATCTTCTTATTGTGCTAAATTCAGACATACACAAGAAAGATGTTTCTTAGAAAAAATAACATCAGGCATAGTCTTGTGCCTATAGAGGTGGAGAATCAAATTGGATGGCAGGTTGGAGCTGCATTGTGGATGGCCTGAGGGACACTTGAAGATGTTTGCACGTTATCTCATTGCCATGGAGAATCACTGAAAGTTTTAGACCAGGGCAGCTGTGTTGAGAAAAGTTTTAGGTAATGTAAAAATAAATCCCCAGAAGGAAGCCTAGTGGAATAAGAACAGCATGGAACGAGTCACAGAGGTCTTCTTGGCACACTAAAAGATTTAAACTCTTTCTAATTTTCTCTTTTCACAGATGCATTTGTTTTTGTAATGATTTTTAACAACAGCATTAATTACCATGGTGTACAAGTTTTTAGTTGAAAAAATACAATACCCATAAGGACGGATAACTCAGTTTTATCCTTATTACATTGTTTTGGATAAATTATATATTTAATATTTGAAACGTTTTTTCAGATATGTTCTCAGCACAAGCCCACCTATGTTGCTGTTCCCAGGGAAGTAGGAACTCTAGAAACAGAATACTTCAGCTGTGTTATGGAAATCAATTAAGACTGAGGGATAGGCTGAAGGATCTGTTTAAATATTTACTTAACAGGGCCAAGGTTTATTGACCACTTCTAAAACCAAGTCAAGCTCCACTCTTTACCAAATTATTCACCCTTGCTATGCCTCCACTTTCTCATCTCTAGAGGTAGCTAATAAAACTACCTGCCTCACAGGGTTATGGGGATTAAATAACGTAATGTTTTTTTAAGGCAGATTTTTCATTATTTAAAAAATTCTGGGGAATAGAATTTTGTTGTTTTGGAAAAAATATAAAAGTAAGTGTGACATTTAGGATTATGTTTCATATTGCATACCAAAATAAATCACAGAAGAACTGAAAATGAACATATTTTAAAGATACTTAATATATAAAGCATCTTTACTAATATAGAAAAAATTAGTAGAAAACTGGGCTAATGACCTAATTCGCTAAGTATAGGTGAAATATATAGTATTTTAATTTAGAAGCTTCACTTATAAGAAAATTCAGACTCGCAAGGATGGTACTCAGGAGGATTTCATTCTAAATTATTAACAGTATTGCATTGTAATTATAGATGAGTTTTTAATTAGTTTTCCTTGCTTCACCAGCCTCCTCTTTTTCCTCCTCCAATAAATACGTACTACTGCTATAATAGCTGTTTTATAAAAGCATCTTGGACAAAATGGTGAAAATAAAGATGTTTTGTTTCACTTTGTGAAATCTGTTTCCTTTTCCATACTACACGTTTTTCACTTTCAGTCCAATTCCCCACAGGGTTTCAAAGTTTTTGTCCAACTCTTTGGCACACCTGGTTCTTAATTCAATTTACACGTACTTTCATTATCCCTCAGCCATTATGGTATCTCCAAACTTTACTAACTGCTCCCACTACTCATTGCTATTGGCTGAAAGGAGTGAGCATAGTTATGTGAGGCAATATCCATTAGTCTGTAGCTAAGAGAGGACATAGTTTGTGCTAATGAAAGAAAGGGGGTCAGTTGACTCTTTTTTTCCATGGGAAAGATGACATCGTGTGCTCTGAAGAAGTGATTCACATGTTCTGAGCAAAATTGTGTACTTCTGGAGGGATGCAGAATGGACAGAGCTTGGCATTCCTGCCAGCAGCCTCTGTGCTGTTCTGTTCGAGGACATGAGTCTTTTATTATGGCATTCTTTCTAGCTGAGCCCTAGGGCATTCCCAGAATCCTGGCATCGGAATCTTGAGCACAGTACTTTATCCCAGAAACTCAGAGTAATATCTTAGCATTACCTGGAAGCTTATTAGAGATGCAAATTCTCAGGCCCCACTCCAAATTTACTGAATTAGAATCTGGTCTTATTTCCAGGAATTCTTTTTTTTTTTTTTTTTGTGGGTACCGGGGGTCGACCTCAGGACCTCATGCGCCAGCAGGCGCCCGTGCCGCTGAGCGATATCACCGGCCCTTTTTTCGTATGTGGGTTCCGGGAGTCGAACTCGGGCCCTCGTGCTTGCCAGGCAGGTGCTTATGCTGCTGAGCCATCTCACCGGCCCATTTCCAGGAATTCTTGCAGTCCTTGCATAGCTGTGACAGAGAAATACCTAAATATAACCAAATCATCCACTGCATGATTTCTCTAAGTGAGGTTTGTGGTCAGTTTGCATTAAATCACGTGGTATATTTGTTACAAAAACTGATTCCTGGTTCCCTCCTGAGAACCTAGGATGACACCAGGAATCTATATATCTAACAAATGCTCTGGAGAATTCTTACACGAGACTGATACAGAGGATGGGGTGTTCAAATTAAATATCGCTGGTGCCCTGTAATGTAGCACACTCACTTTAAGTCACGGGACAAGGTGAAAGTGAGGCTGGGCGTCCCTAGATGTATGTGTTGAAAGAGCTCCTGGCCTCTCTGAGGATAGGCTACAACATAAATGATCTAGTGTATGTATGTGGAAAACACAAGCTGTGAATTTGTATACCATTTCACTAGATAAATGTAACCTTGTTCATCATTAACTGTAACTTCATAATAATCATGCTCGCCTGTCATAGGGGAAGTTTCCAGGCAGTCTTGTATTTATCATAACTTCTGTTAGCCGGGCATGGTGGTGCATACCTGTAATCCTAGCACTCTGGGAGGCCGAGGCAGGAGGACTGCAAGTTTGACCCAGCTTGAGCAATTTAGTGACTTAGAGAGACCCTGTGTCAAAATAAAAAAGGGGCTGGGAATGTAGCTCAGTGCAAAGGCCCTGGGTTCAATCCCCAGTATCACAAAAACAAAAACAAACTTCTAGTGCATGGAAGCCACTCAAGCTTTTGTGTTTGTTGATATGCACTGATATGGTCATTCATCATTCTGAATGTATGATCAATAAAAAATAGTAGCTAATATTATTTGAATATTAATTATATAGCAGACACTACATTAAGCATTTTATATGTATTAGCTCATTTATTCTTCACAAAAAGCTAACAAGAGTGAAGCTATTATTTTATTCATTTGACAGATAAAGGGGATTGAGATAAAGAGGGAGCCAAGTGTTCTGAAGGTTACTAAGCCTAGACACTTGAAAATATTCCAGGAACCACGTAAGCTTGGTAAAGGTTAAAAGGATGTATAAGACAAGGTCTTAGAAAAGAAAACTTCCTATCATTTTGGATGCAAGCAACCCCATGCTCTCAAAAATAAATAGGATGAATAGGTATAATGAACTACTCAGGGGTACATGTGGAATTTCATAAACTTTCAGAGGAAAACTCACTTTCAAGTTCAATGATCAGGGTAGATTTCATAAAGCAGGGTCTCATAAAGTAGAAATAAAAAGATGTAAGTGCCATGGGAGGATAGGATTGAGTGAGTTTCTACTTGGAAAGTGTTAGCTCTTAAATAGGACCTGGAATACAGGAAGTGGTCAGTATTTTAATGTATCTCTACTACTGGTATTACTATTATTACCAACCACCAAACAGCAGATTTTAGTAGATGTGAAAGAGACCATCTTAGGCGCTTTTTTTTTTGTCACCAAGACATAATACCTGACAATGGACTAAGCCATTGATGATTATCATGTCCCTATGATTCAAAAGCCCCACCTATGAGCACATGAGGCTTTGGGGGAACCTCTAGATGTAAATCTCAACAGAGATTGTATAGTTTTCGTAGCTTAAACTATTTATTATCTGGACCTTTGTAGAAAAAGAATCTTACGGACCCCTGTTCTAGAGTATAAGCCCTATGGAAACAGGAACTGTTTTTCTTATTGCTGTATCCTTAGGTCCTGGCACTGTTTGGGATATAGTCAGTCCTCAGTAAATATTAATTTGCTGAATGAGTCAATGAATATAGAAGAGTGACTCTAATAGCCAGAAAACAGGCCATTCTTGAGTCTTAAGTCTTTAAGAACTTGTTTGTTCTTCTCTGATGGTAGTGGGGTCATCCTCTGAGGATGAGGATAAGGAAACTCTCTGGATTTTGTAAGTGAAGAAGTTAATCAGCTATTTCTACTGTGAGATTGCTATTATCTTTGACAATGCGCATGTTAGTGACGTTGTGTGTAAAGTATGGACATGTAGCCACCATTTATGGACATCTGGTACCATACCAAGACAAAATAGAGGTTGTTTAAAGACAGAACATCTAGGATCACAAAATGTAGTGTGTTGTTCCTGCTTCTCCCTGGGCTAGCTGTGAAACTTGGATAATTTAATGACCCTTTGTGTCCTCATCTTCAAAATGAAATATTAACAGATTACCCCCACAGAGTAGTTTGTGGATTTAAAGAGTTAATGTAGAGTGTTTGGATCAGTGTTTGGCTCTTAATGAATATTAACTGATAGTGATTCTTGATTATTAACAATTCTCTATGGTGCCTCACCAAGTGTGTACTATCATAACAATGTATAATATGGTATAGTATTATGATTTAATCTAAGATGTCCTCCAAAAGTCTCA
Source organism: Erethizon dorsatum (assembly GCA_028451465.1). Classification (NCBI taxonomy): domain Eukaryota; kingdom Metazoa; phylum Chordata; class Mammalia; order Rodentia; family Erethizontidae; genus Erethizon; species Erethizon dorsatum. Next base: position 41,233,388 of record CM051842.1, read on the forward strand.
TGTGTTAAGAGGTGGGGCATTTTGGAAGGTGGTTGGATCATGCAGGAACTGTACTCATCAGTGCATTAGTCTATGGATGTGTTCATAGCTGGGTGTGCTGTTGGAAGGTGCGGCCTGTTTGGAGGAGGCAGATCACTGTGGGTATGACCTGGAAGAGTGCATTCTTGTCCCTAGCCCTTCCTTTCTCTTTCTGCTTGCTGGTTGCCATGGGTTGAGCAGCTTTTCCCTGCCTTGCCCTTCCACCATGCATTTCTGCCTTAGAGCCAGCCAAGCATATACTGAACCCTCTAAAACCATGAGGCAAAATAAATCTCTAGGCTGTGGGTCTCAGGTATTTTGTCTCGGCAATGGGAAAGTGACTAATACAAGATCTGATCAAAACATATGGTAAATGTTTAAATTAAAAATTATTACAGTAAAAAATACATCACAATTAATCCCCCTCAAAATAGCCTCTCTTGCTTTGCACACACTTATCTTAAAATTCTTGCCACTTTCTGAAGCAGTTCCAGAATTCCTCTCTCATGAGTGTTTTTAGTTGCACTGTTGTGGCTGCCTTGATCTCCTGAATTGATTCAAAATATTTACCTTTCATGGTCATTTTAACTTTGGGGAAGACCAGAAGTCATACAGTGCCAGATCCTGTGAATATGGTAGGTGAGGACGCACTGTAATGTTTCTAATAAACCTGCCCTTCCTTTGGATGGCACTTGGCTGCAGCATTCACTGTACTCTTATCACACTTCATAAAGACACTCACAAAAGAGGACTCCAGAACCATTTCAAAAAGTGGCAAGAAAATGGGATAAGTGAGTTTGAAGTGAGAAATATTTTGAGGGTTAATAACAATGTATCTTTTACAGTGATTTAACAAAAAATAAACATTCACTGTATATTTTGATCTCCCCTTGTACAAGTAGTAAAGAATTTACTTACCCAAAGAGAGGTCTGACCTTTGCCCTCAGCTTCTGGAAGGTACTCTCTAAACTCTCAGAGTGTTACGCCTGAAAGGAATGTCATTCTTTGCTTGGGGGCCTTGTGCCAGCCAGGAAGTAACAAGGTGACTTAAAGTGGAAGCTTTGAGCCACACCAAATGTGTGATTTAGGGTGAGGTGCTTGGGTGATTAATCTTGATCTTCTGAAGGGCTGGAAACTGAGAGCAGCCCTGTGGGTGGTCAACCATTCCCATATGATGGAGCCTCAATAAAAACTGGACAAAAAGGCTCAGGTGAGCCTACATTAATGCAAGGAGAGTGCTGATGTCCTGACCCCATTTGGAGGGGACTACTAGAAGGTCTGTTTTTGATACTGTCTTAGTTACTTTTCTTATTGCTGAGATAAAACACCTACTGCCCAAAGGTAAAGGAAGAAAGGTCTATATTGGCTCACAGTTTGTAGAGGTTTCAGTCCATAGTCAGGTGGCTTCAAGGCAGGGTGGCATGGCAGAGGGGCACTGCAGAGAAGAAATAGCACATGGCAAAGCAGACCAGGTGGAAGACAGCTAGCAGTGAAGTAGCAAGCAGCAAGCGATGGCAGCAGCCCCCTTTCTGTTCCTTATATTCTATCCAGGCTTGGGATGGGGCACTCACACCCAGAGTGGGGCACCCTTAATCCTAGCATCACACCCTTACTCCCACTATCACATCCTTAATCCCACCATCACACATCCTAGGTCCAGCCACCTCCAAAAAGCCCCACCTATGACTGCATGAGGCTTTGGGTAAACATCTAGATACAAGCCATAACATTCCACCCCTGGTCACCCCTGCACATCCCTTTGTGCAAAAGGCATTTAGTCCATCTCTAAGATTTGCCAAAGTCCTAATAGTTTCAGCACTGCTGAAAAGTCCAACTTCAAAGTCTCCTCTGAAATTTAAGGCAAACTCTTAGCTACAAGCTAAGTACAAATGAAATAAGAGTACAAATGAAAAGAAAGTTGAACACTTCCAACATGCAATGTCACAAGATAGACATTACCATTCCGAAAGGTACAAACAGGGGGATACAAAGGATTTGGGACTAAAGCAAGTCCAAAATCCAGCAGGGTAAACATTAAGTCCCATAGTTCCACTTTCAGCATCCCTGGCAATCTGTGGCAAGATGTGAACTTCAAAGGGTTTAGGGGGCTCTGCCCTTATGAAACTTCTGGTGATTGTAGTTCCCATGGCTTCTCCCTTGGGCTGGCTCTACTCACTCCTTGTGACTTTCCTCAGACAATTTATGTTCTCGGCTTCTCCAACCTTCTGGTGTCTCCACTGCACCTTCAGTTTCACCCTCACAGATTCATAAACTACCTTCTGAGTAGCACACTGCCTGGCCTCCCAGGCCTTCTTCTGAAATCTGGGTGGAAGCCTTCCTGACCCCACAACTCTTGCATTATACATGGACCTAAAACCAGCACCATATGGGTGATGCCAAGGTCTGATGCCAGCTGGAGCAGTAGCCAAGCTTCCTTCTCTCTTGGCTGTCGGGGTCAAGTGCCTGGATTGCTGAGTGCTCTGAACCCAATCCTGAGAAACAAATTCTCTAGGCCACTGCCATTCTGGAACATGGTGCTCTGGGGCTCTCTCCTCAAATCAAAGTCTTTCACCTTTACAATTTTGAGGCTGCAGTCCTGCTGGTTCTTGTGATGTCTTCAGGCCATTTTTCTCCTGTTCTGTTCCTTTTCTGCAACCAAATTACCCTCTGCTCCATCTTTGTAGGTCATAACTTAGCTGGATCTTCCTTTCTGGCCAAACTCAAAACATTTTAAATAATTCTGCTGGGCTCTTTGCTCTTGATTCTCAACATAGATCTGGCCAAAGCCCCCAACAGTAGCCGTGCTAACACCTCAACATTAGATGGTCTTGAAATTTCTTCTGCAAGATTAATTAGTCCACTGCCCTTAATCTCAATCTAAGTCAAAGTCTCTGGACACGAGCAAAATGCAGACAAACTTTCTGGCAAAGCATAACACACATAATCTGTAGTCTAACAACCAATGGAGTCCTTCTTCCCAACAGAAATCTCCTGAGCCTGGTCATTACCAGCAGCATTTCTATCAGCATTCTGGTATTCTGAGCTCTGATCAGAATCTCCCATCAGGTAGATTTTAAAGCATTCCAAGGCTGCTTCTTCAACCAGCATCTCCAAACATTTCCAAAATCTTCCCACAAGCCATTCCTAAAGGCTCCTGAACAACATGGTCAGGTATAGTCATAGTAATGACCCCTCTTTCTGCTACCAAATTTGTCTTAATTACTTTTCTCATTGGTGAGGCAAAATACCTACCACCCAAAGTTACAGGAGGAAAGATTTATTTTGGCTCCCAGTGTGTAGAGATTTCAGTCCATAATCAGCTGTCTCCAAGGCAGGGTGGCATGGCAGAGGGGCATTGCAGAGGAGAAACAGTCCATGGCATGGGAGGCAGGTAGAAGGCAGCCAGCAGTGAAATAGCAAGCAGCAAACGATGGCAGCAGCCCCCTTTCTGTCCCTTATATTCTATTCAGGCTTCGGGTGGGACACTCAAACCCAGGGTGGGGCTCCCTTAATCCTAGAATCACACCATTAATCCCACCATCACATCCTTAATCCCATCATCACACATCCTAGGTCCAGTCACCTCCCAAAAGCCCCACCTATGATTGCATGAGGCTTTGGGTGGACATCTAAATACAAGCCATAACAGCTACCTTCCCTTCCTGGTCCCTGTTCTGCTTGTCTATTCCCTTGGCTTATTTAACTTTTAATCTGTATCCTTTCCTTGTAATAAACTGTATCCATGAGCATAATGGAATTTAGTAAGTTTTATGAGTCCTTCTCATAATTGAAACTGAAGGTAGTTTTGGGAACCCCCAGAAATAGAATTGGTGTCAGTAATAAGGATGGTTCTATATGGACCTTCTAATTTTACAGTTTGCTATCTTTTTGCAAATGTGTGGGTTGGAGGCCTCTACATACTCTGGGTGCATTTTTGGCCTGCCCCACTTGAGAGGCATTGGGTCCTCACATCCTTCACAGGAGACTTATTTCCCCCTTTCTGAGGTTGTTGAGGGGACATTGTTACCTCCTCAGATTCCAGGGATATTGTCTTCTAGGGGCTGAAGGACTGGGTGTTTCTGAAGAAATACTTTCTTTTTTCCCTTGAACTTTATGGTGATTGTCCTGTCCTCACAATGGGGCCACAGAGGTGGACAGATAGAGTCTACACCAGGGTCAGGGAGGGCTTCATTCCATGGGAGAGAAAAACATACCAATCCATAATAATGATGGTACAGTGGTACCTCAGTTCACGAACTTAATTTTTTTTTTTTTTACAATTTTGGGGAAGATGGCCACATTTGTGTTTGTATGGGGAAGATGACTGTGGTTGTGCTTGTCACTCAATGTGGAGTTTTTGAATGGAAGCAAAATTTTGTCAAATGCTTTTGTTTGAGAACTGAATTGTTTGCAAACAAAAACATTCATGAACTGAGGGATTACTGTACTAATATTGAAAATGAATAAAACAGGATGATCCTGCCATTCTTGTGCACATGAGTGAATGTTTTAGGACACATTCTTAGATGTGAAATTGTTCTGTCAAATGAGTCAATGAATACAATGGTACCTTGGTTCATAAATGCTTCTGTTTGTCAACAATTTGGTTTGCAAACAGAAGTGTTTGGCAAAATTTTGTTTTTGTTTGCAAACTCTGCATTGGGTGACAAAAATGACTGCAGCCATCTTTTTTGCATGAACATGAATGTGGCCATTTCGCCCAGAATCATGGAATGAATTAAGTTTGTGAACTGAGGCACCACTGTATCTATTGTGTGCTGGGCACTGTTCCAGGCAGTTGAGAGGGATCTTTGGTGTGAGGTCCCTGAACTCCTTTCAGTTTTTCTCCAGAGAATAGTAAAGTCTCTGGCTGCTTGAGGGTTTCTCTACAGAGTTTGTAGTGTCTAAGCTGTGATGGGATCTGTGTCCTATATGAAGTCTTTCAACTTTATGGGGGAGGGTGGTCCTTGTTCCAGAGCACGAAGCCACTGACCTGTTTAGGGAATCTTTGTCCAGGGTGTTAGTTCTCTGGTATTTTTGGAGATTTGACTACAGGGTGTGAAGTTTGACTTGATTGTGGGTCTGTGTCCAGGGTGAGAAGGCTTTGAAGTCTATGGAGGTCTCTGACTGCAATATGAGGGCTCTGAGCTGTTTGGGCTGGGGTCTCTTATAGGGTATGAGATCTCTGAGCTGTTTAGGGGGTATTTTACCCAGTAGATGAGGTTTCTGAGATTTGGGGGAATTTTTTCAGGGTGTGAGATTTCTAAAGTGGTTTGGAGGTTTGTTTTCTTTCTTTCTTTCTTTTTTTTTTTTTGTGGGTACCGGGGGTCGACCTCAGGACCTCTCGTGCCAGCAGGTGCCTGTGCTGCTGAGCAATATCACTGGCCCTTTTTCCGTATGTGGGTTCCGGGAGTCGAACTCGGGCCCTCGCGCTTGCCAGGCAGGCGCTTACGCCACTGAGCCATCTCACTGGCCCGGGTTTGTTTTCTAGTGTGTAAGTTTTCTGGATTCTTTGTGTATGGTGTAATTGTAACTGGAATGCTGGGATAATGTCCCACATGGTGAAGAATAAAACTGGATAGAGGAGGTAGGGTGAAAACAAATTTATTTGAAAGATATACAGGCAAGAAAGTGAGAGATATAAAGACAAGGAAGTAGAGCTCTCACTAGCTGGGGAGGAGGGGTCTGAATAGGATACCCATGATGGCTTTGTCTAGGGGCTTTTAAGGGGTTTGGAAGAGAGCTTGGGCCATGATAAGCAATATAATCTCTATCCTCCAAGGGACTACATACTTTTTAGGGTCCAATCTATGCAGTGTTGACACAATGCCCATGCAGGGCTCATGCCCCTTGAAACAAATGGCCTGCCTGGTCATGTTCTAGGGAGGTCCCACACAGTTGAAGGACAGCTGGCAGATGTTTTTGTAAGATCCCTGAAGGTCTTGACACAACAGACTACATTTTGGGCTTCTTGCCTCCATTTTGGGGCTGTTGTCCTTATTGCTTAATAGAGTCATAAGTCTTGTTCATTTCTGTTACATAATTTTTCTGAGCTGTATGGGGGAGGCTGTATCCTAGGGCGGTGATGGAAAACCTTTTAGTGCTTTCTTTGATAATAAACAGTGGGCTGGGGCACACATGCCATAGGTTTGCCACCACTGGCCTGGGGTGTGAGATCTCTTTATTATTAGATTGAGTGTGCCATGGTGTGTTTGGGCTCTTGGCAGGTCTGTGTTCACATTATGAGGTTTCTGGATATTTGAGGTCTGCCTCCTGAGATTGAGGGCTCCGTGCTATTTTGTGCGTCTATGTGCAGGACTGGAGATCTCTGGACTCTGTGGCTTCTGTGTGCAGGATTTGTGATCTCTGAACTTGGACTGTGAATTCTCTGAGCTGTTTAGGGGTCTGTGCCAATGTGCAAGATCTACTAGCTGTTTGGAACCTTTGTTTTATGAGGGTCTTGAAATAGGTGGTTGTTTTGCATGGTATGAGGTCTCTGGCTTTTTGGGAGTTTGTGTTCTTGGTATAGATTTTTGGGTCAGTGTCTAAGATGTATCTATCTGCAGGTCTCCAAGTTCTTTCTGCATCTCTTTTTTAGATTGTGAGGTTTCTGAGCACTTTGGTTATCTGTGTTCAGGGGAGTGAGTCCTCTGAACTATTTGGAGGTCTCCATTTTTGGTATAAGGTATCTGAGCTCTGTGGACATCTTCATCCAGAGTATAAGACCTCTAAGCAATTTGAGGGCCTATGGTCTATGTCCATGGTGTAAATTGTATGAATAATTTGAGGATCCTCATCTCAGAATGTGAGATCTCTAATTTGATTGTTGAATGTTTCATGTCTGACCTCTGTTGGGAGAGGTTTTACATAGGGGTCAGGTCTCTGATTTCTTTGTAGATCTATGTTCTAAGGTATGAGTCTGAAGTACTTCAAAGACTTGAAATGATCAAGTGATTCCTGGAGTTGGCACATTATAGTGCAGATCACAAACATTTAATTGTGAAATGTAAAGGCAATGGGTTTAATTGTATCCCAGAATGCCAGGGGCCAAGTGGCAGCACTCAACCACCAAGGGAAAGGTGGGCGTACTTACTGTAATGGACAACAGAAGCAAAGCAATGATCAGAATGGTGTGACACATGTAGACTTATAGTGTTGGGTAATTAATCATGGTGAAATAGGGAGCCTACTAAAATTTTACTGGGTTTATATAAGTTAAAAACTTTTAGGGCAAATGAACAAAAATTTACCTCCAATCATAGCTATAGAGATTCAAGAACCCTCAACCAGTTCCCAGACTTGAGTGAGAACCCCTTGAATGAAGGGGAATCTGGATCCCCTTGAAGAAGGACCCTTGTACATTACCAAAAAGTTACACTGTTAGTCTTTTTCCCTTCCTTCCCCAAATGAAACCATAGCCTTTTACCAGGATAACCATACATTGGGGAAAAGGAAATTATTGGACAATGTGAGAACTACTGGACAAATGTTCCAAATTAACACTGATTACAGAATATATGAAACATCACTGTGGCTCATCAGTAAGAGTAGGGGCCAATGGAGGTAGGGTTATCAATGAATTTTTAGCTAAATTCTGACTTTCAGTAGATCTAGTAGGTCCTTGAGTCCACCCCATGGTCATTTACCAAGTTTGAGAATGCATAATTTGGATAGATATATTTAGTCCTTGGCAAAATCCCCATATGGGTTCCCTAACCTGTAGTGTGAGGGCTGTTATGGTAGGAAAGGCCAAATGGAAGCCAGCTTAATCAAGTTATGACTCTAAGAGCAACTGCTATACCAGACATGGATCCCTTGCTAGAGTATATTAACACATCTGGTACTTGGTATGCAGCTAATGACTTGGCAAATGCTTCTTCTCCATACTTATCCATAAGGCCCACCAGAAGCAATTTACTTTCAGCTTGCAAGGCCAGTGTATCAGCCAGTGCTTACTAGAAGAAACAGATTTAATGCAAGATACACAAATATGTAGGAATTTACAAGATTGGCTTACAATGGCTACCCACAGAGTCAGATGTGGAAGAGTGCAAAAGGGCTGTATGCACCCTGTAAATCTGAAGGATCCAGTTGAAGGCCAGGGACTCACTGTATTGTTCTGTGCAAGTCCATGTTAGGAGGCCAAAGGGTCTGCGATGGAAAGCTGAAGGGTCTGTGCTGGATGCTGCTGTTAATTCACTTGCTTGCTGCTTGCTGCTTTCTGCCTGCCCCGTTTTGCCATGGACAATTTATCCTCTGTGATGCCCCTCTGCCATGCCACCCTGCCTTGGAGCCAGGTGGCTATGGACCGAAAACTCTATGAACTGTAAGCCAAATAAACCTTTCCTCCTTTAACTTTGGGTGTTGGGTATTTTGTCTCAGCAACAAGAAAAGTAACTAAGACACCCAGTAACAGGAAGGAAGGAATTAATAAAGACAATGGCAAAAATTAACATTATGGGAAATAGTTAAAATCCAAAAGAGATCTTTTCAAAGATCAGTCAACAAAGACCACAATGAAGCACTTGCTCAGCAAATCTAGAGTAGACATAGATAAAAAATGGAGAAGTATAGAAAAATGATGGAAACCATGAATGCCCAATATAGGAAAGAAATGGAATCCATGAAAGAAATTCAAACAGATAGCCGCAAAATTAAAAATTCCACTGAAAGTTCATAAAACCAAATGAAAGAAAGTGAAGATAGAATATCAGATGTAGAAGACAGGATCATGGTTAGTGATCATAAAAAGAAAGGTCTTTTAAAAAGAGAAAGGGACCATGAAAACACACTCTCAACTGCAAGATGATTCAAAGAAGAACAACATAAGATTGATCAGAGTCAATGAAAAAGCAGTAGTCAGCACAAACAACATAAAAAAACCTGTTCACAGAAGTAATAACAGAAAACTTCCCAAGCATGGAAAAAAATTTGACATATAGATAAGTGAGACATACAGAACTCCAATTAGTCATGACCAAAATAAATCTATACCAAGGCATATAGTAATCAAGATTAAAGAAATTCAGCACAAGAACAGAGTATGAAACAAATCACCTATAAAGAAAGGCCCATCAGAATCACAGCAAACTTCTCAGAACAAACTTGTAAGTCAAGGAGAGCTTGGATCAAGTATTTCAAGTCCTGAAAGAAAACAACTTCCAAACCAGATTGATATATCCTGCAAAATTATCTTTCAGAATTAATAGAGAAATAAAATATTTCCATGACAAAGAACAACTGAAGAAATTCATGACAACTAAACCAGCTCTACAAAGTGTTCTGAGAGATGTTCTCGAAAGAGATAAAAAAGACCACAATTCCAAGAGGATCAATAGAAACAAGCCACCAGGCAGAGCAAGCAATTAAACAGAGTGGAAAGAAAGGGAACCATCAGCAAGAAAACAATATGACAAGGACAAGCTGATACATATCAGTTACAACCATCAACATAAATGGTCTCAACTCACCAATTAAAAGACATAGGCAGAATGGATCAAGAAACAATATCCAACAACATGCTGTATGCAAGAAACACATTTAACTCAAAATGAAATTCATAGACTGAAAGTCAAAGGATGGAAAACAATACTCCATGCAATGGGAACCCAGAAAAAATCAGGGGTAGCTACTTTATTTGCAGACAGTGTGAACTTCAAGCCAAGATTGATTAAATGAGACAAAGAAGTTCACTACATACTTGTTAAGGGAAAACTCCAAGAAGAGATAACAATCATAAATATATATGCACCAAATACAGGTGTACCCAACTGTATAACACAAATATTTATGGACATTAAAAATTAAATGAGCAATAACACAATTGTAGTGGGGGGCCTATACACCCCACTGTCACAAATGGATCAACTATACAAAAAATCAACAAAGAAGTATAAGAACCGAACCAAACCTGTGAACAAATGTAGTTATTACATGTCTACAGAGTGTTTCATCCCACAACGTAAGAATATACATTCTCAGTGGTGCATGGAACATTCTCCAAAACAGACTACATACTAGCCCATAGAATACACTTAAGTAAATGCAAAGGAATTAAATTATTCCATGCATATTATCTGTTCATAGTTCAATGAAATTTGATATTAATGGCAAAATAACCACAAAACTCAATAGACACATGGAAAGTAAATAACACATTCCTGAACAACCAATGGGTAACAGATAAAATTAAAGAAGAATCAAATAGTATCTGCAATTAAGTGATAATGCTGATACAATATACCAGAACTTATAGGATGCAATGAAATTTATATTGGTGGGAAATTTATAGAGCAAAATTTATATTCGTGAATTCTCACATCAGGAAAACAGAACCAGTTCAAATAAAAAACCTAATGTTGAACCTCAAACTTCTAGAAAAAGAACTACTCAAGGCCAAAGCTCATAAGAAGGAGGAAATTATAAAGATCAGAGCAGAAATAAATGCAAGACTAAGAAAACAATACAGAGATTCAAATAATTGAAGAGTTAGTTCTTTGGAAGATTAAATAAAATGGACAAACTCTCAGCCAACCTTATCAAAAAAAGAAAAGAAAGGCTCAAATTCATGCAATTAGGGGTGAAGTCACAATGGATCTTTCAGAAATCCAGAAGATCATCAATACCTACCTAGAGAACCTTTACTCTAATAAGGTGGAAAACACAGAATGGACAGATTTTTAGACACATATGAATTACCAAAGTTGAATCAAGATGATGTGAAAATTCTAAATAATCCAATACAGTAAATGAATTGAAAATGTAATTTAAAACACCAACAAAGAAAAGCCCAGGTCCTGATGGATTCACTGCTAAATTCTACAAGAAATTTAGGGAAGATCTAATGCCATTACTCATCAAACTCTTTAATGAAATTGAAAGGGAAACAATTCTCCCTAACTCATTCCTAGAAGCAAGTATTACCCTGACACCAAAACCAGAGAAGGACCCAACCAAAAAAGAACTACAGGCCAATCACCCTAATGAACATAGATGCAAAAATCCTCAATAAGATACAGGCAAGCAGAATGCAGCAAATCATCTGAAAGATTATACACCATGACCAAGTAGGAGTCATCCCAGGGATGCAGGGATGGTTCAACATACACAAATCAATAAATGTAATACACCATATTAACAGAGCCAAGGACAAAAACCATATGATCGTCTCAACAGATGCAGAAAAAGTGTTTAACAAAGTCCAACACCAATTCATGATAAAAGCCCCACAGAAAATTGGAATAGATTGTCTTTATCTCAATCTGATAAAAGCCATCTATGACAAATCAATAGCCAACATCATATTAATGGTTAAAAATTGAAAGCCTTCACTCTAAAATCAGGAACAAGATAAGGATGTCCACTATCACCACTCCTGTTCAATATAGTTCTGGAAGCATTAGCCAGAGAAATTAGATAAGAGAAAGAAATAAAAGGAATATGGATAGGAAAGGAAGAAGTTAAATTATCATTATTTGCTGATGACAAGATACTCTACATAGAAGACCCCAAAAACTCCACCAAAAGACTTCTAGATTTAAAAACAAGATTCAATCATGTAACTTTATGATTACATGTAAAGTCAACACTCAAAAATCGATAACATTCCTGTACACAAATAACAAACTCCCTGAGGGAAATTAGTGAAACCATAATTTTCATAATAGCACCCCCCCCAAAAAAAGAAGGAAATACTTAGGAATCAATTTAACAAAGGAAGTAAAAGATCTCTACATTGAAAACTATATTACTCTAAAAAAGGAGGTTGAAGGCAATATCAGAAAATAGAAAGATATCCTGCTTATGAATAGGAAGAACTAACATAGTAAAATTGACCATACTCCCAGAATTGTTATACGGAGTTAATGCAATTCCAATCAAAATACCATTAGCATACAACAAAGAGCTAGAGAAAACATTCCTAAAATTCATTTGGAATCAGCAGAAACCCAGTATAGCAAAAACAATTCTAGTTTGGGCAACAAAAGCAAGGCACGGGGCATCACAATTCCTGTCTTGAAACTATACTACAAAGCTACTGTGATGAAAATAGCATGGTACTGGAAAAAAAAATCCAGACCCGAGGATCAATGGAAGAGATTAGGAGACACAAAAACAACTCCAAACACACTCAGCCACCTTATCTTTCACAAAGGGACCAAACACATTCACTGGAAGAAAGATAGCCTCTTTAATAAATGGTGCTGGAATAACTGGCTTTCCACATGCCAAAGACTAAAATGAGACCCATGTCTATCACCATGCACTAAACTAAAATAGAAATGGATCAAAGATCTAAGTATTAAAACAGAAACACTAAATCTGCTGGAAGAGAGAATAGGTAGAACTCTTGGGGACACAGGTATAGGTAAAGACTTTGTGAACAAAATCCTGATGGCACAGGAAATACTACAAAGAATCAACAACTGGGAACTCATTAAAAAGCTTTTGCAAAGTAAAATAAATCACCATTAGAGTGAAAAAGAACCAAAAGAGTGGGAAAAATCTTAGACAGTTTTTCTTTAGATTAAAGACTAATATCAGAAACCAACCCCTTCCATCATGGCTACTGGAATCCAGGTGAAAAGCACCATGGGAAGACACAGAAACCAGCCCCTCCTATCACAGCTGCCGGGATCCAGGTGAAAAGCAGCGTGGGAAGACAGAGACTGGGGGAATGTCACCACACAGTAGGGCCCCCAGCCAGGGTGCACAGGATGGACAGGTGGAGCTAGTGGCATGAAACTGTCAGAAGCAACAGCAACAATATGAGCCAACAGGTGGTAAGTTAGGTGAATCAGCATTGTGCTTGGGAACAAAGACACACAGAATAGAAGCAGGCAGGTGGGGTGTCCTCTTTTCTCTTTTTTATTCTTTCTTTTCTTCTTCACTTTTTAAAAATTTCTTTCCTTATTTCTTATCTCTTTTTTTTTCTCTTTTCTAAATGGCTGGGGAGAAATCCAGCCACAAAAAATTAATCCCATCCCCCAAACCCAGAGACCAAGTTCAGATAATCCCTTGCTTACTCTTTCATTCTTTCTTTTCTGCCCTCTTCTCTAGTTTCCCAAAGCTTGCATGAACATCCTTTGTCCTCCAGCCTGGCTTCTACTTTCTTTTCAGTTATCTTTGTTTTATCCATTATCTTTCTTAAATTCACCCACCACAGAGCAAAACCACTCTACCAAGGGGAAACACATTGCATACAAGCTCCCAATTTATGATTGGTTCTGTAATATAATTGTAGATTTTGCTCTTATGGTTAAAAGTACAAAATTAATAGTTACCACAGTTTGTCAGTGTCTAAGCTGTGCTTGATGCTATTGTTATTGCTAATTATATCACTTTAGCTAGGAGGTCATATCTGTTTTAATCAATTGTTCACACTTCTGTAATAATACTGGGAAGTTCTGGGATAATAACCTCAGCACAACCCAGCACCAAAAGACGGGACTGAGCCAAACAGATACCAACATCTCACTCTTAATTAATTAGAAAGGCAGGATCTTGGGACAGACACAAACCAAGAACCTCCTACACACAGAAGACATCCCTGAAGAACAAACCTTACCTAGAGAGGTCTTGATACTAGTGATAAAGCTACCTACTACAAAAACTTACAAGTATCAACACAGAGAACAAAATAAAAAATTTTGAAATAGAAAATGACAAGATGCACAAGCAAAATACAACCTCAGACCTCCAGCCCATAGAGGAAAATGGAAGACAAACGCCTGACATTTCTGAAATAATAGCAATGAAAGTAAAGAAACAAATCCATGAGGCTATAGAGGAAATCAGATCAGAAATAATCTCTCAGGTAAAAAAGGAAATGACAACCATAATGAAGGAATTGCTCAGCATAGCTAGAGAAGACATAAATAATACAGGAGCATAGGAAAATGATGGAAACCTTGAACGAACAATATAGGAAAGAAATAGAATGCATGAAACAGGTTCAAAGAGATATCCAGGAAATTAAAAATTCCACTGAAAGCTGGCAAAACCACTTGAATGAAACTGAAGATAGTCTTTCAGACCTTGAAGACAGGATCACAGCTAGTGATCATGAAAGGAAATATCTCTTAAAAATAATGAGGCACCTTGAAATAACAATTCAAAAGCTCCAAGATGATGTGAGGAAAGACAATATAAGACTGATAGGTGTCAATGAAAAAGGAGGAGTCAACACAAATGATATAAAAAACTATTTGCTGAAGTAATAGCAGACAATTTCCCAAGCACGGGGAAAGAATCTGACATACAGATAAGTGAAGCATATAGAATTCCAATTAGCCATAACCAAAATAAATCTACAGCCACACATATAATAATCAAGATCCCAGAAATTCAGCACAAAAACCAAATATTAAAAGCTGTTAGAGAAAAGAAACAGATCACCTATAAAGGAAAGCCCATCAGAATCACGGCAGACTTCTCAACACAAACCCTCAAGTCAAGAAGAGCTTGGAGTGAAGTATTTCAAGCCCTGAAAGAAAACAACTTCCAACCCAGATTGATGTACCCTGCAAAACTATGTTTCAAAATTAATGAAGAAATAAGATACTTTCAAAACAAAGAACAACTGGAGAAATCCATGACCACCAAGCCAACCCTACAAAGGGTACTGAAAGATATTCTAGACAGAGATAAAAATGACCACAATTCCAAGAACAACATCAGAAAGAAACCACCAAGCAGGGCAAGCAATTAAACAGAGGGGAAAAGTAGGGAATCAACAACAGGAAAATAATATGACAAAGATAAGCCAATACATATCAGTTACAGCCATCAATGTAAATGGCCTTAATTCAGAAATGAAACAGATTGGCAGAATGGATCAAGAAACAAAGGACTAATATCTAGAACATATAAAGAATTGAAAAAAGTCAGATCTCCCAAATTTAAAGATCTAATTCAAAAATGGGCATCTGAAATGAACAGACACTTAGAAGAAGAAGTACAAATGGCAAATAAATATATGAAAAAAATGTTCCACATCACTGATCATTCAAGAGATGCAAATTAAAACAATGCTGAGATTTCATCTCACTCCAGAAAGAATGGCTATTATCTAGAAATCAATGAATAACAAATGCTGGCAGGGATGTGGGGAAAAATGTACTGTTCTCCACTGTTGGCAGGAGTGTAGACTGGTGCAAACACTGTGGATATCAGTGTGGAGATTCCTAAAAATCTACGACTAGAGGTCCCATTTGACCCAGCTATTCCCCTTCTTGATATCTTCCCAAAAGAATTAAAAGCATCAGACCACAGTGATATATGCACACCCATGTTTATAGCAGTACAGTTTGTAGTAGCTAAGTCTTGGAAACAACCTGAATGCCCATGAACCAATGAATGGATGAAAAAGACATGTTTTTTTTAATATAATGGAGTAGTACTCAGCCATAAAGAAGGATAAGCTTGAGACATTTATAGCTCAATGGATGAACCTTGAGACCATACTCTTAAGTGAAATAAATCAGACACCCATGTGTAAATATTGCATTGTCTCTCTGGTGTAAGAAACTGAAAGTGTAAATAAGAATCAAAATGTATAATAGAAATTGTGAAATAGGAAGAAATTGTTCAAAAGGAAAGGGGACCTGGGTTGGGGTATGAAGGAAGGGAAAAGTAAAAAAATTAGAAAAGAAGGATAAAATGGAAGCGAAGCTCTGTAAGTAAGGAGGGGAAGAAGGGTTGAAGGGAGGGGAAGGGAATGGGAAAAAAAGAGGAATCAAGATATATTATGTACAATTACAAATTCCCTATGATATATATGATCTTTATGTATATCTAAATTGTACTAATAAACTTAATAAATAAAAATATTGATGAAAGATCAGTCAATAAAATTTGCAAACCTCTAACTAGAATAAGTAAGAACATTAAAAAAAAGAAAACAGTCACTGATATGAAGAATATGCATGGAATTTTCACCAAAGATCCTATAGACATTAAAAAGAATAATAAACAGAACGAACAACTTTCAGACAGGATGGGTAGGGAAAAAATTCAAAATATGATTTGTGTCCAATTCCTGTCATAGCTAACCCCTTGTGGAGGTCTTGAATGACCCATCACAGTTATCCCAGGTTGAGTCTACATGGCTGTACCTTTTAAACCCTATTTTGACTGGTCATTAAATCTGGGTCACCCAAGGAAAGAATGTGGCATTGGCTGAGGTAATTCTGCAGTTGACACAATCACTAAAGGTCTTCACAGCCATCTGCCAATAGCAAACCTGGTAGCTGAGTAAATAAACCATTTATTGAAGGGGGATCTGGGTAGTGTTTCATAGTCTCCATCACATATTCCTTTAGGAGCTCTTCTTTCCAAACCAGTCCAATACTGTCAGTGGCATGACAGAGTGGCTTGAGTTAGAAGACTAAAGGCATGATGACTTAGGAGACTCATGAATGAAAAAAGCAATAGCAATTATGTCTATCACCATCTGGAGTTAGGCACTGTGGTAAAAATCAGAGATAATGAGAAAAGATAATAGTCCCTGTCCTCAGTGAAAGGGAAGTCCAGCAGACAATGTGGAATTAAGTCTAACAAAATATATGTTATGGTAAGGCCAAAGGAGTGAAGAAGGGTGAAAAATTAATTCTGCCTTGGTCAGAGTTATGGGTTGTGAGTGGGCTGGATTTCCAGAGAGGTTTTAGGTAATGTTATGGTTTATATCTAGATGTTCCCCCCAAACTTCACGGATTCATAGGTGGGGCCTTCAGGAGGTGATTGGATCATGGGGTATGATAATCATCAGTGCACTAATGTGCTGAGTTTATAGCTAGATGTGATTCGGGCGGTGAAGCCTGGTTGGAGGAGGTGGGTCACTGGGGGCGTGGCCTGGAAGAGTGTATATCCTTCCCTCCTCCCTGGGTCTCTCTCTCTCTGCTTCCTGACTGCCGTGCTGTGAGCAAGCCTCCTCTGCCATGCTGCACTGCCTTGGAGCCAACTGACTATGGACTGAAACCTCTACAAAACAAACCTCTCCTCCTTTAAGCTGTGGGTGTTGGGTTTTGTGTCCAGCAATGAGAAAGTAACTAACAGTTAATAACTTGGCATCCACAAGACCAAGAGAGTTTTTTTCCAGTTTTGTGACATTTGAGACATTCTTTAAACACAATCCTAATTTTTAATGTACCTAGAGTTGGAAAATAATTTGGTTTAAAAAAATATGATGTTCACAAGAGTTCTAAAACAGCTGCTAATGGAAGACATATCTGTAGTCCTATAAATAATATATTTTTCCTGGAAATGCTTTTCCTGCCAATTTTGTGGTACATTTTAAAAACAACACCCGCCCCCTCCAAAACCAGCCCGTAGCCAGGCATTGTGGCACATGCCTATAATTCTTGTATTCTGGGAGGCTGAAGAAGGAGCACTGCAAGTGTGAGCTCAGCCTGGGCAACTTAGTGACTGAGTCAGACCCTGTCTCAAAAAATAAAAGGGCTGGAGAGGTAGCTCTGTGAAGACCCTGGGTCAATCCCCAGTACTCAAATAAAACAAAATAAAAAACTGCCCTTATGTCATCTTCAGGACAAACTTTTTTTCTTATCTGCAAATATAATGGAAGTATATAGCAAGCAAGTTTTGTTTAGGGCATTATAATTTACAGATAACATTTTGGAAATGTGCTTGTTTTAAATAATGGCTTTTTAAAAAAATTGAGTTCCCTTTGCCCCTTGGCTATGTATTTATAGGACCTCTCAACTGGAAATGGTACTTCATTTCATTACCTCAGATTCAAATTTTGGAATGCAAAATCTCAAAGAATTTAGAGATGTCATAACCTGAACATATACCTCCAAACCTCACACTAAACCTTGGAATAAAAACCCTTGAAGATTTCAGAGATTTCACACCTTGAATAGAAACCAATCCCAAAGACTTAAAATACAGATGTTTGATGAGTCCAGATACCTCATACCCTGACATAAATCTTCCAAATACCACGTTATATATTTTTATTTTTAAACTGATACATAAAAACATAAAATTGTATATATTTATGGAGTGCCATGTAAAAAATTGATACATAGACCCTTAAAAGTTCAGAGAAAATGCTCTGGACTCAGATCCCAAAAGTCTCAGATTTGGACCATAAGATACAGACCACAAATTATATAGGCACCTCACGAGACCACATATCCCTGAGGTAAAGAGACTCTCAGAAGATTTTCAGGGACATTATACCTTGGAAACAAGGTGACCAACAACTTGAATTCACACCTTGAAACACAAATTCTCAAAATGTTCTGAGAATTCATACTCTGATCAGAGTACTCCAAATACTTAATTCTCAAAATTTGGCACTTAGGCCTTGAAAGAGTTTGGAGATCTTACATATCTTGCACACAACCCCCCCAAACATCCATAATGAAAATGTAGAAATACAGACTCGCAGAGATTTCAGAGACCTCACATCCTGAATACCCACCCCCAAATACCTAATATTCAAAATTTAGGGTATTAGGACATCTAAAAGTTCAGAGACTTCACACTTGAAACTCATTCCCTAATATCCCAACCTCAAATTTTTGAAGAGGCCTGAAAAGGTTTTACAAGCCTCATTTCTCCAATGCCCCAACTACCTCAAAATCAAACCCCTGAAAAATCATAGCCCCTGGAAAAATTCAGACACTTTATACCATAGAAGCAAACTAACAAATACCTTACATTCAAATCTTGAGAGAGAGAGAGAGATAGAGAGAGAGAGAGACAGAGAGCTTCCAAAATTTGAGAGGCCATACCCTGGAAAGAGATCCTCAAGTACCTCAAACTCAAACTTTGGAACACAGTAACTCAAAAATTTCATAGACCTCACTGTCTGAACTAAGTCCCTAATAGTGTCACACTCAACTCTCAGAACACAAGGCTGAAAGAGTTCAGGGATATCATGCTCTGAATATAGTTACCATAGTTACCTCACACTCAAACCTTGGGACACAGAACCTCATAGATTTCTGGGACTTCGCAACCAGAACAACCCTTACCAAATAGCTAAGATTCAAATGTTGGGAGAGGTTATCAAAGATATCAGAGACCTCATTCTCCGAAAGCAGATCTCAAAATCGTAAACTCACACTGGGGACATGGATCATTTAAAAATTGAGATACTTTACACTTTGGAGATTTACAAATGATTCAGATAATTCAAACTTTGAATATATCTCAAACCCACAAACACCTCAGACTCAAACCTCATGACATGGTTTCCCAAAGGGACTTCATACCTTTAACCAAATGCTCAAATGGAGTTTAGAAACTATAGACTTCAGGCCCTGGACAGAGACTCCCAAATACCTAAGACTAAAATCATAGAACAGATTTTAAAGAATTTCAACCTAACTGGGCTGGGCATGGTAGCACATGTCTGTAATCCCAGCACTCAGGAGGCTGAGGCAGGAAGATTGCTGGGAGTTCAAGGCCACGCTGAACTGCATAGTGAGACCCTGTCTTAAAATACTGAAAAAAAAAAAAAGAAAAAAGAATTTCAATCTTACACCCCCAATATCAATATATACCTCAGATACAGAATTTGAATCAAAGTTCCAAAACCTCATACTCTGAACTCACATGCCAGATATTTAGTTGACAACTTGGTATACAGATCCTCTGAATTCAGAGGCATCTTGAAGACAGTCTCAAACTATGGAAAATATAAGTCAGTCTCAAACCATGGAAAAAATACTCTCAAGGATTTTAGCAACCACGTCTTGATGCCAGATCCTAAATATCTCAGTCTCCAACATGAGAAAAGAAACCAGCCATCAAAGCATTAAAAGAAAACCCACACCATGAACAAAATCCCAAACACCTTAGATTTATTTTTTGGAAAATAGATCCTTAAAGATTTCAAAAATCTAACACCTTGAACACAGACAATTAAATGCTTCAGACTAAATTCTTATAAACACAGACCCTAAATGAGTACTTCATATTCAAGCCTTGTGACAGATCCTGAAAAAATTCAGACATCACAGGCTGAACATAGACTTCTACATATCCCAGACACTAGCTTAAGTACACAGACTTTCAAAGAATTCAGATCCATTACATCCTTACCACATATGCGCAACTTCTTTTTTTTTTTTTTTTTGTGGGTACCAGGGGTCGACGTCAGGACCTCGTGCGCCAGCAGGTGCCCATGCCACTGAGCGATATCACCGGCCCATTGCAACTTCTGATTCAAACCTTATATCATAGACCATCAAAGAGTTCAAACCCCTAACTCAGACTCAAAACACCTCAGATTCAATCTTTGGGACGCACACACACACACACACACACACACACACACACACGTTCAGAGATTTCAAACCTTGAACACAGAACCCCAAATAACAGGCCCAAACATTACAACACAGGACCTTAGAATTTAGATTTCATGCCCTGAACACTGAGCTCCAAATACCACAGATTCAAATGTTAGAATATAGATAGCCAAAGATTTCAGAGATCTCAAGCCACAAACACAGCAGTCCAGAAACCTAATGTTAAAAACTTGGAACATAGAATTTTAAACAGTTCAAGTTTCCCACATCCTGATCTAGGACACCCAAATACACCAGTCTCAAACTGGAACAGACTGCAAGATCTCAGATATCACACACTGAACATAGACTGCAAACACCTTATCTAAAACTTTGGGACAAAGAGCATGCAAAGATTCAGAGATCTTATATGCTTTTAACACTCATCCCCAAATATCTCAAGACTTCAACTTTGTAACACAAAGGCCGTAACATTTCAGATGCCTCACTGGTTGAACACTAACTACACCCAAATACTTCAGATTCACACCTTGGAACACGGACTGTAAAGCATTCAGAGTCTCACATCCTGTTCCAATTCAAACCTTAGAACAGAGACACTGAAACAACTAAGAGAACCCACATGCTGGGTTCTCTCATTTACCACACTCAAATATTGGAATTCAGATCCACGAAGTGTTCAGACTTTATGCCCTTAACTGAGACCAATAACCTCAAACTCCAGCTCTGGAATACAGACTATCAAAGAGTCCAGAGACCTTACACAGTGAACACTGGACTCTAGATACCTAAGAATAAATTCTCGGAAAACAGATCCTCAACAGAGAACATGCGCACTGAACACAGACTCCGATAATAGCAGAGCCAAACTTTGCTCAAAGATCAGCAAAGTGTTTCGAAATGTCTGATCCTGAACTCACAAACCAATGCATCAGAATCAAACCTTGGGACATGCACACTAAAAGAGTTCAAAGGATTCTCATCTGAACACAGATCATAAAATACTTTCAATTAAATGGTTGCAGCACATACAATGAGTTGAAACACTTACCAGTGCCTGAATACTGAATTCCAAAAACCTCTGAACAAAACTTGGACCAAAAATCCACAAAGAATTTGTAAACTTCATGCCTTCTCCACAAATCCCCACATATCATGTACTTAAAACTTGGTGCGAAGATCCTCAAAGTGTTCAGAGACTTCGCATTCTGAGGTCTGGAACACAGACTTAAATATCCCAGATTCTAACCTTGTAACACAAACTCTGTAGTATTCTGTAGTCTCAACCTGAAGAAACACCCCTTAACAACTCAGATACAATATCTGGAGTGAAGACCTTCAAGGAGTTCATAGACCTCATCTTCAGAACATGAATTTCCAAACACCCCAGGCTCAAACTTCATAACAAAAATCCTCAAATCTGTGTGAGAAATTAAAACTGAAATAACTGAGATTCAGACTTGGACTGCTGAATCCCAGAGAGTTCAGAGACCTCTTACATTGAACATAGAACCCCAATATCTCACATTCAGTATTTAAACCACAGATTCTAAAAGATCTGTGAGTTCTTAAAACCTGCACACATTCTGATACTAGAGACTCAGAACGTGGAGCATAGGTGCTGAAAGGTTCCAGAAACCTTGCATCTTAAACGCAGACCTGAAAATACATCAAATTGAAATCTTAGGATATAGATCTCAAAGACTTAAAAGACTTCACACTTTAAAGATGATTTCTAAATGCCCCAGAGTCAATACTAGGAAAAAGACCTTCAGGAACCACAGACCTCACACCTTACATAAATACCTTCAAAGACCTCAGACTCTGTGCAACACAGACCCTCAATGCATTCAGAGACCTCATATCCTAAACACGTATCTCCAAATAGATCACCAAAGTTACACACCTTCAGAAAGTGTTCAGGGACATTATAGTCTAATATTTCATACTGAAACATTGGAACATAGACCTTCAAAGAATTCAGACTTTCTGAACTTCTCATCCTAACATAGACCTGCAAATGCATGAGCTTTTGTTCCCTAACATAGATCCACAAATATATCAGGCTCAGAACCTTAGGACATAGATCCTCAGAGAGATAAACCTCATACTCTAAACAAAGAAGCCAACATACTTGAGTCTTGATCCTGTGATAAAGAGACCTTCAAAGAACCAGACACTCTCACCGTTACACACATCTCTGATCTTGCAACAGTGTTGCTTAGAGTTCAGCGCTCTCACATCATGAGTACAGATTCCCCAAATAGCTCAGATTCAAAGTTTGTATGACAGATCCTCAATGATTTCAGAAACCTCACATCCTAAGTACAGATTTCCAAATAAGTTAATTAAAAATTTAATACAGAGGACCTCAAAGAGTTCAGACCTCACAGTATAAAAACAGACACCTAAACTTCACACACAAATGTTCAAAGAGCCTCAAAAAAGATCATGGTCCTCACACTCTAAACTGAGAGCCAAAAGACTCATAAACATACATAGAACACGGATCCTCAAACAGCTCAGAGCTCTCCTGTCTCAAACATTCACCTCAAATACTTCAGACTAAAATCTTTACAAGTACACCCTACTGAGTTCATGGAGCATGCACCCTGAACGTTTCAGACTGATACACGGGCAGAAGATCCTTAATGATATAAAGGATTTCACATCCTGAAATCAGAGTCTGAAATGTGTCAGATTCAATCTTGGAATACAGACACCAAGGATTTCATAGACCTTACACTCTGAATACGTACCCTAAGTTCTTCACAGTCAAATCTTGGGACACAGACCCTCTAAAATTCCATAGACCTGACATCCTGAATTCATATACCCCCAAATGTTAGGCTTGACTCTTGGGAAATAGACATTATATAATTTTACATACTTCATGACTTGCACAGTGACAACCCAAAACTCCAACTCAGCCAGGTGTGGTGGCGCACACCTGTAATTCCAGCACTTGGGAGGCTGAGGCAGGAGGATTGCTGTGAGTTTGAGGCCAGCCTGGGCTACAAAGTGAGTTCAAGGCTGGCCTGAATTGCATAGCAAGACCCTGCATCAAACAAAACAAAACAGAACAAAACTCCAACTCAAACTTTAGAACACAGGGTCAAAAAGATTTCAGAGACTTCATACCCTGAACACAAACCCCCAAAGATCACTGAACAGTTGGGACACAGACCCGTCAGAGTTTAGAGACCTCACATTTTAGTTATAACCTATGCTTCCAAGAACTCACACTCAAACTTAGAATATATAAACTCTAATAATTCAGAGATATCATACCAGAACACATACCCCATCATTACCTCAGGTTGGAAATAAGGGACACAGTCTTTCAAAGTGTTCAGAAACCTAATACTTTGCACAGTGGCCCCGAAGCACATACAATTAAAATCCTGAAGTATAGACACTCAGTGATCATACAAACTTAATGCATTGAATACAGACCCTTCTCATTACTTCAGACTCAATCTTTGGAGCACAGATTATCAATGTATTTTGAGTCTTCCAAGCCTGAACTCCCCATGTAACAGAAGCAGACCTTGGGAAAGACACCTCATCCTGACCACAGACCTCACAAACACCCTCAAAAAGCTAGAGATCTCTCATTTTTAACACAGATCATCTTCAGATTCAAGCTTCAGAATATAGACAATAAGCTCATATTTCTCTCATTTCCTGAACATAGATCCACCAATATCTCTGTTCAGATGGTGGAGTATAGGCTCTCGAAAAACCTCAGAGACTTTACACTCTAAACAAATTTCTAAATGTCACACAGTCAAACTTGAAACATGGATTTGTATGAGTTCAGAGACATCACACCCTGAGCAGAGACGCCAAAAACTTCAAAACAAAATTTGGGATACAAATTCTCAAAGATTTCAGAGAACTCACACCCTGAACACTGACACAAACATTCCAGATTACAGCTTTGGAACACAGATCCTGAAAGAGTTCTATGACCACTCAACCAGTACACATACCTCCAAATACTTCACTCAGTATTTGGAACTAAGTTCCCCAAGCGTTCCTAGATCTCAGACCCACAACATAAACTTCCAAATGCTTCAGACTCAAATATCGTGGCACAAAGCACAGGAGACTCTCAACTGAACCCAGATCATGAATAATTCAGACTCAAATTGTGGTCACAATCCCTCAGCATGTTAAGAGTTCTCAGCTCTGCTCACATAATTCATATATATCTTATTCAAATATTAAAACACAGACCCAGGAGACTTGTGAATACGTATATCCTGAATGCTGACCAAAATATCTTACTTTCAAGCACAGGTGTGCAGGCCCTCAGAGTTCAATGATCTCACACTCACACATAGACTGCAAATACAGTACCTCAGATTTAATCCTATAAGAAGGACCTTCAGTGAGTTTGGAGACCTCATACCCTGAACACAGACCCCAAAATATTTTAGATTCAAACCTTGGGACATAAAAACTTAGTAAGTTTATACATCTTTCACTCTCTGAATATAGTTCTGCAAATACTTAGATTTGAACACTGGAATACAGGCACCCCAAAGAAGAGACTTCATATCCTAAAGTAAATCCCCAAATACCACAAATTCAAATATTGGAACACAGAACCTCCAAGAGTTCATAGACCTCACGCCATGAAGAGAGAGAGACTTAAACCCTCAGAAGAAAATTTAGGATGAGAATCCTAAAGAGATAGACTTTGAGCACTGACATGGACACCTCAGACTCTAACCTTGGAACACAGACCCTGAGAGAGTTATGTACTTAGCAATTGAAATACCTACCTCCAAATAGCTCAGAGGTAATATCTGGAACCCAGGTCTTCTAGAATTCATCATAAAGCTCATACCCAGAAGAGACATTCTCAAATACCCTAGACTCAAACCTTGTGATAAAAAACTTCAAAGAGGGCCGGTGAGATGGCTCAGCGGCTTAAGCGCCTGCCCGGCAAGCGCCGAGGGCCTGAGTTCGACTCCCGGAACCCACATACGAAAAAGGGGCCGGTGATATCACTCAGTGGCACGGGTGCCTGTTGGCGTGCGAGGTCCTGAGGTCGACCCCCCATACCCACAAAAAAAAAAAAAAAAACACTTCAAAGAATTCAGAGATCTTATGCCCTGAAAACAGAATCTATATGTCTCATATTCAAATATTAAAATACAAACCCTAAAAGATTTGTGAATGTTTATTATGAATACAGATCCCAAATACCTCATACTCAAACCTTAGAACACAGATCTGCAGTAATTTCTAAGACAAAAATCCCAAAGAAAGATCTCCAAACACATCAAAGTCCAAATTTTATGTCACAGCCTCTCAGAATTTAAAGACTTCCCAGTCTAAACACAAAACACCTAATACCGGGGCTGGTGAGATGGCTCAGCCACGTAAGCGCCTGCCTGGCAAGCGCGAGGGCCCGAGTTTGACTCCCGGATCCCACATACGAAAAAGGGGCCGGTGATATCGCTCAGAGGCATGGACACCTGCTGGCGCGCGAGGCCCTGAGGTCGACCCCCGGTACCCACAGAAAAAGAAAAAAATAAAATAAACAAGAAAACACCTAATACCTTAGTTATATCTTCTTTGAGCTTGCTGAGTATCTTATTGATCTGTTTTTTAATCTCTTTTATCATTTCACATAATTCAGTTATATGGCTTTTGATTTCCTCTCCCTCATTGCCCCATGGATCAGTTTTGAGTGAGGCGGGAGTTTTTGGAGGCATTTTGTTGTCTTGTTTCTCATGTTTCTATTGTGTGTGTGTGCGTGTGCACTTGCATGTGTGCTAAAGTTGCAGGTTGATTACAGTGGATAGATTTTGTTGCTAGTATTTTTTTTTTTTTTGTGGGTACCGGGGGGTCGACCTCAGGACCTCGGGCGCCAACAGGCACCCGTGCCGCTGAGCGATATCACCGGCCCCTTTTTCGTATGTGGGATCCGGGAGTCGAACTCGGGCCCTCGCGCTTGCAAGGCAGGCGCTTACGCCGCTGAGCCATCTCACCGGCCCTGTTGCTAGTATTTTTAATTAGTGTCTTCTTTTCAGTGGTGCACTCTGGGCATGGATAACTACAGGTCTTTCCCTCTGTCCCATTATCTAACCACTTCCATTGATTTGGGAGTGAAGGATGGAGTGTACTTGGCCCAGCACCCATTTTTCCTTGAATGGACTGCAGTAATGTTAATGACATGAAGGCAATCCAGATATTGGCACATAGACAAAACTTATTAATAGCAACAACTCTGCCACCCTGGCAATAGCAATAAAATGAGAAACAACAATAGCATCAAAGACAAACTAGATGTTGACATACCATAAAATCCAATCATGTACCACCCTTAACCATAGAAAAGGGATCTACAATTACTGTATAAACATTGTATAAATACTAAGACAAACCAAATATTGACATATAGCAAATATCCACTAGATGCAACACTATACCTCCAATAACAAGAATAGTATTCAACAGTAATAGCATAGAATTAACTAACAATCTAAAGATTAATAATTAGTGCTTGTACTAGTAAAGAGAGATGGTTTGGGTAAGAGGAGAATGATAAAAATAAAATTTGAAAAATTAAGCAGTGGAAGATGAAAAAGAAGACAGAAAATTGAAATATAGGATCCTATGAGGAGTTAAAGAATATTAGTAGAATTAGATAAAAGTAACAGAAAATAATAAAGAAAAAAACAGAGTAAAATAAAAGGAAAAATGAAAAGAAAAAGGAAAAATTTTATAAATGAAAAAAAGGAATAAAACCCCCAAACTTTACCAAACAAATGAAGGACAAAACAGGAATAAAAAATTTCTCCATATTTTTGAATTGCAGGTGTCTTTCCAGGATCTGCAGTCTTGGAATCCAGCAAGTCACAGGTTTTTTTTTTTTTTTTTTTTTGCTGTACTTTATAGCCTGTGAGCTTGTGCATTGTCCTCCCCCTCTCCAGAGGCCCCTCTGTCCATATATCCCAGACTGTAGCTATCATCAAAACTGATGCATGTCCTTGCTAATATTGGTAGATGGGCAAAGCAATCAGACTAGTGATTTCTGTGCTAGATGTAGGCAGTTGGGTAGGGGCTCAAGCAGACTGCTGGACTTAATGCCGGTACTTTCAGATCCAGCAACCTCTAAAAGCCAAACGTGCCAAACCTGACTTTCCACCATGGAGGGCAGGCCCCATTGTCATACCTAGCTTAAGTTTAAACTTCATGGGGGGTCTACATCTAGGCTGCACCCTTTCCACAACTATCTTTTTTGACTGTCTCACACACAGTCACTGTGTTAGGGTAACACTGGAAACTCTGTTTTCTGTTTTTTATTTTTTTTGTGTGGGTACTGGGGGTCGACCTCAGGACCTCGTGCTTGCCAGGCAGGCGCTTATGCTGCTGAGCCATCTCACCGGCCCTGTCTGTCTTTTTTGAGACAGGGTCTATGTAGTTCAGGCTGGTCTCATACTCACAGCAATCCTCCTGCCTCAGCCTCCCAAGTTCTGTGATTACAGGCATGTGCCCCCATGCCTGGCAACACTGGAAATTCTGAAGGGAAGTTGTTCTCTAGTTGTTCTATGGCTCAGTCTTAAACAATTAACTCCTTCCCCAAATGGCTCCTGATTATTTCCTGTCAAGTCTGGTGGGCGCTGCAATGGATTTCTTCTCCAACTCTAGCCTCCCATGTGGAAGAAACCACTTTCAGAGTAAAATGCCATGGTGTTTTTGCAGTTTACAATAGCTATGGGGTTTTCTTGGGTTAGTGCTGCTGGCCTAGTCTGTTGTTTCTCCCTGGAGCTGCTGACCTCCTGGGCTTACCTTCTCTTTCCAGGTATTGACCTCTTCCATAATCAGGTTGGTCAGTAGGTTAGTGGTTGTATTTGCTCCCCTGTGCTTAAGGGATACAAAATTCAGAGCAGGCTCAAAGTTGACCAGTGGCCATGGCCAGGGCATGAGATTCATGGATGTGAATTTGGCTGGGGGTGAATGTGGCTCTCAAATTTTCTGGGATCCACCCATGGCAGTGGCTATGTGGGGCTCTGGATGCACTGGCCATGGAAATTCCTAGAGAGAATGGTACACTTTTCAGGACATGGAGAGAAGAAAGTGGAGAACGTGGAGCATGGAAAGCCCCAGGTGTCTATGTATTTCTTATTGTGGACTGGATCGGACTCTGCAAGAATGTCTGCAACCTTTTGCAAAGAAGTTCTGAGTGTGAGTTAGCTTCAGTACTGCAGTGGAAGATTCAGAGGAGTTATTAGGGTGTGAGCACCAAGAATCTCTGGCAAAGAAGGTACATATAAATCACATATACACAATCCCATTGGAATATTTAATCTGTGTTCCCATCAGATATCTTATAGGTTTGAGTTTTTGTTTATTTATTGGTTTATTTAGTAGTGTGTCATAATGTTATGTTCTTTTATGGTTTTTTGCATTTATTAGGTTTTTACATTTGTGTATTTGTTCTTTCATTGGCTCTGATTTAATAGGTGTCTAGGTCCTCTCCCTTGTCTCAGGTCCCTATCTAGCTTCTTCACCTCAAACCCCTAAAGCAATACTATCACCATATTTCTTTATTCTTCTTACAAATACACAAACTCCCCTTCCCAAGTTTTTAATTTCCCATACTTAGCTCCCCCACAGTCACTCCTATCTTCTCTAGTATTAACCCTCAACCCTCCCATCCTAAGCCTTTGGCTCTCCCATATCTTACCTACCTTATTGGCCTCTCTACCAGCAAGTTCTTACAACAATAGCTAACCTTATGAGAAATCTTAGGTTACCTGAGAAATGAAAACAAACCAGTGCCAAACCAAAATTAAGGAGAGAAATTATAGAGAGCAGAAATCAATGAAATTAAGGATAAAAACAGTAAAAGAAATCTATGAATCTAAGAGCTAGTTCTTTGAAAGAATAAATAAAGCAGATAAGCCCTTCGACTTACCAAGAGAAAGAGAAGAAAGACTCACATCAATGCAGTTAGAAGTGAAGGAGGTGAAGTCACAACAGACACTGTCAAAACCCAGAATATAGCTAGTAAATACTTCAAAAAATTACATTCCAACAGATTAGCTAATTTTGAAGAAATGGACAGATTCCTAGACACATATAAAACACCAAAACTAATACAAGAAGACATAAATATGCTTAATAACCCAATAACAAGCAATGAAATTCACATAGTAATAAAGAATCTACTGACTAAAAAAAAGTCCTGGAACTGATGGATTCACTTCTGAATTCTAAAAAACTTTTAAGGGTATTTTGTCACCAATATTCCTCAAGGTGTTCAAAGAAAGTGAAAGGGATGGAGAGCTCCCAAATCCATTTATGGGAGCCAGTATCAGCCTGAACCTAAAACCTGATAAAGAACCAATTAAAAAGGAAAACTTAAAGCCAATCTCATCAAAGAACATAAATGCAAAAATTCTCAACAAGATATTAGCAAATCAAATGCAGCACATCATAAAATGATCATACATCATGACCAAGTAAGTTTCATCCCAGATATTCAAAGATGATTCAACAGGGCCGGTGAGATGGCTCAGTGGCATAAGCGCCTGCCTTGCAAGCGCGAGGGCCCAAGTTCGACTCCCGGATCCAACATACGAAAAAGGGGCCGGTGATATCACTCAGCGGCACGGGTGCCTGTTGGCGCGCGAGGTCCTGAGGTCAACCCCCCGGTACCCACAAAAAAAAAAAGATGATTCAACATATGTAAATCAATAAAAGTAATACATCTCATAAACAAAAGCAAGGTCAAAAACTGTATCAATAGGTGCAGAAAAGACTTTCAACAAAATCCAACACCCCTTCATGATAAAAGCCCTGGAGAAAACAGGTGTAGAAGGACCATACCTGAATATGATAAAAACTATTTATGACAGACTAACAGCCAGAATTATACTAAATGGGGAAAAACTAAGAGCATTCCCCCTAAAATCAGGAACAAGATGAGGATGTGCACTATCACTAATTCTATTCAACATACTCTAGTACTTGAAACATTAGCCAGAGCAATTAGGCAAGAAAAAGAAATAAAAGGGATACATATAGGAAAGAAAAAACTCAAATTATCATTATTTGCAGATGACATGATACTCTACATAGAATTTCCAAAAAATCTCTTAGAATTAATAATCAACTTCAGCTATATAACAGGATACAAAATGAACACACAATAATCATTAACATTTATGTACACTAATAATGAACTTGGTGAGAAGGAAATTATTAAAATACCATTCACAGTCACTTCAACAAAAATAAAATACTTAGGAATTAACCTAACCAAGGAAGTGAAAGACCTCTACAAGGAAAAATACAGTACTCTGAAGAAGGAGCTTGAAGAGGACATTGGAAAATGGAAAGATGTCCCCTGATCACAAATAGGCAGAACAAATATTGTCAAAATGGCCATACTTCCAAAACTGCTATACAGATTCAATGCAATCCCAATAAAAATACCAAGAGCATATTTTTTGGATCCTGGGAAAATAATTATAAAATTCATATGGAGCAGAAGAGACCCAGAATAGCAAAAGTAATTTTGGTCAAAAAGAGCAAAGCAGGAAGCATAGCAATATCTGACTTCAAAGCAATAAAAATGACATGGTACTGGAACAAAAACAGATACATGGATCAATGGAACAGAATAGATAATACAGAAAATTCCTCACACACATTCAGCTACATTGGTACCTTGTTTCACAAACTTAATTCTTTCCGAAATTCTGGTTGCCAATCTATTTGGATGAGCACCAAATCAAATTCAATGGTGAAGTTCAGTGTTGACCTTTGGGGAAATTTGATTCAGTTCTCATCTAATTTGGTTTGTGACTAGAATTGTGGAAAGAATTAAGTTTGTGAACTGAGGTACCACTGCATTTGATCTTTGACAAAGGGGCCAAAAACATATGTTGGAGGAAAGATAGCCTATTCAACAAATTGTACTGGAAAACTGGTTATCTGTTTACAGAAGATTGAAACTGGACCCATACCTCTCACCATATAATAAATTAAAATAAAAATGGACCAAGGATCTAAACATTAAAACAGAACCATTAAACTATTGGAAGATAAAATAGATAAAACATTGAAGACATAGGTGTAGGAAAGAATTTTCTAAACAGAACCTCAATTGCACAAGAAATAACAGTGAGAATCAACAAATGAGATCATATCAGACTAAAATGCTTCTGTACAGCAAAAGAATTAGTGGAGTGAAGAGGCAACTTATAGCATGGGAAAACCGTTTTTGCCAGCTACTCCTCAGAGGACTAATATCTAGACTATACAAAGAACTAAAAAAAATTAAGTGAACTAAAATTAAAGGCCCAGTTAAAAAATGGGCAAGAAAAATAAACATGAGAAATAAACACCTCACAGAGGAGAAATATAAATGATCAACAAATATATGAAAAAATGTTCAAGTTCTCTGCTGCATCTAGATGTCCCTGCAAAGTCTCATGTGGTTATGTTTTCTGAAGTTGGCTGGATCTAGGATGCATGGTACTGGGATTAAGTGTGTGATGCTGAGATTAAGGTTATGATGCTGGGATTAAGGGCACCCCACCCTGGGTGTGGGTAGCACCACTCAAAGTGTGGGAAGATTGGATAAAATATAAAGGCAGGCATAGTGCTGCTACTTCGCTGCTTTTCTGCCTTCTGCCTGCCCTGCTTTGCCATGGACTTTTTCTCCTCTGAGATGCCCCTCTGCCATGCCACCCTGCCTTGGAGCCAGCTGACTATGGACTGAAACTCCTATAAACCATGAGCTGAAATAAACCTTTCCTCTTTCAACTTTGGGTGTTAGGTACTTTGTCTCCATAATGAGAAAAATAATGAAGACAATAGCCATTAGAGAAATGCAAATTAAAACAACATTAAGATTCCATTTTACTCTGGAAAAAATGGCAATCATTACAAAATCAAACTATGGAGAAAAAGTAACTCTCCTTCATTGCTGGTGGGAATGTGGACTAGTAAAACCATTATGGAAATCAATATGGAGATTTCTCAAAGACCTGAATGTAGAAATTCTATACAACTAAATTATCCCCCTGCTAGATATATACCACAAAGAGCTTAAGACATCATACTACAGTGATACATGCATACCAATATATATATAGCAGCACAATTTGTAATAGCTATATCCTGGAAGCAGCATGTATACTAACAACAAACAAGTGGGTAAAGAAAACATGGTATCTGTGTATAATGGAATACTATTCAGCAATACAGAATGACAAATTTGAGACATTTGTAGGAAAATGGGTGCACTTGGGAAATATAATGTTAAGTAAAATAAACCAGACATAAAAATTTAAATACCATATGGCTTCTCTCATTTGAGTGAGGAAAAGTACAAAGAGAATAATAAAGGTTGAATAGAAGAAGACTAGGAGATGAATCTCTTGCTAAAAGGGAAAAACTGTACAAGAGAAATTGTTCTTTTTAAAACTTCATTCTTTTGAAACTGCCTAGCTCTGTAACTGATTCATGGCTTTGTAATCACTTTCTTGACCCCTGTAACCATGAGAGCGTAACCAAACATACAGGACCATTGTACCAAGCTTCATAAACTGATGATCATTACCCTTGTAACCAATGATCTCACCCTGCTAGCTAATCAGAAGAACTTCCAGGCTGTTCTGTCTCACCCTTGTACCCTCCTGCTTGTGCATCATATAAAAACCCTAGACCACCAGAGATTGGGGCCTGAAATTCTGGGAATGATCCTAATCAGTGCCTTTCGACTTAAATAAATCTGCCTCCAAATCCTGGGTGTCATTTCGGTGTCTCTGCTTGCTGTAGCATTGCAATAGGGAAAAGGACTAAGGGAAAAAGGGTGAGGAGTGAGTAGTAGGGTTAGGGGAAATAAGAAGAATAAAAATATGCCATGTACAGAAACCTAATAACCCCCATTAATGTAAAGAATATATGCCATCACATGTGCTAAGGCAAATAATATCAACAAGCATGAAAAAGGGGATAGGAGAACAGGAGGAGGAGAATGGAGGGGGAAGGAAGGGGATTAAAAAAGAAACAAGCTATAGTTGGTATATATAATCATTTCCGTAGATGATTGTAAACTGCATGTACTGCAAACATGTACTAGTAAAATAAAATTTTAAAAAATATTTAATGGTGAAAAAAACTCAAAAAATGTAGCAATAAAAAACAATCTAACTTAATGGGCAAATGATCTGAATAGACACTTCATAAAATAAGAAATACAAATGCTAACAAATAAGAATAACAAATATTGCTGAGGATATGGAGAAAAAGGAACTCTTATACACTATTGGTGGGAATGTAAATTAGTACAGCTATTGTGTAGAGTGGTATGGATGTACCTCAAAACACCAAAAAGAGAACTACTGTATTATCCAATTATCCTATGTGTGGGTATATGTCTAAAGGAAATAATATCAGCATGCCAAAGAGATACTTGCACACCCATTATTTACAATACTTGCACTATTTACGATAGCTAAGATATGGAATCAGCCTAGGTACCCATCAACACATGAATGGATAAGAAGTTGTGAAGTATATTTTTCCATAAAGAAGATGAATCCTTTCATCTGCAGCAAAGTGAATATAACTGGTTATGTTGAGTAAAATAAGCAAGACACAGAAAGACAAGCACTGACCCAGCTATTCCCCTTCTGGGTATCTTCCTGGAAGAATTAAAAACAGCACACCACAGTGATATATGTGCACTCATGTTTATAACAGCACAATTTGTAATAGCTAAATTTTAGAAACAACCCAAATGCCCATCAACTGAGGAATGGATAAAAATGATGTGGTCTTTTTATACAATGGAGTACTACTCAGCCATAAAGAAGGATAAACTGGAGACTTATAGGCAACTTGAGACCATATTCATAAGTGAAATAAATCAGACTTGCATGTATAATCATTGTATTGTCTCCCTGGTGTGAGAAACTGAAAGAGTAAATAAGATCCAAAATGTACAATAGATATTGTGAAATGGGAAGAAATTGTTCAAAAGGAAAAAAGGAACTAGAGTAGGGGAAAGTGGAAAGGAAGGAAGGGAAAAGGAAAAAAATACAAGATAGTTATACTACTAGTTTATCTTAGTTCGTTGAAAATAAATGTTTGTGCTAATATCATTTGGAGAATTTTTTATGCCCATATCTTGTACTCTGAGTAACTACTTTGAAGATAACAATATGCAATGTATTAACTATTGTTATTCCCCTATTATTTTTGTTTTGAAATTTTGTTTATTTCCCATAAAATAAAAAAGAAGAAAGACAAGTACTATATGTTCCTTCTCATATATGGAAACTAAGAAAAATAGACCTAAAAAAACAAAAAATTGTTTGGGATTGGGAAGGGTATAAAGGTGGGGTTGGGGAAGATGAGGGTGGAAAACAGGTGGTTGGATACTATCAGTGAGTGCTGTGTGCATGTATGGAAATAACGCACTGAACCTCAGTACATAAAATTAATATGTGTTAATAAAATAAATTCAGAAGCAAACCCTCAAAGAAGTCAGATATCTCCAATCTGAAAAAGATCCCAAACACCTCAGACTCCAATCTTGGAACACATATACTATAAGAGTTTTCTATGTTACCACAACCTGAACCCACACTTCCAAATACTGGTGATGTCACTGGGCTGGGTCTGAGGGTCCCTGAGGCTGAAATAAGGAAATTAACCCACACTTTTAAAATAAGTTCGCAGGTTCCCTGACTCCCATCACAAAAAAAAAAAAAAAAAAAAAAAAAATTAGGACTTGTCAGTAAAAGAGATTTATTTAAAGAAGGATTTATTAGAGGTAGATATAGGATGCACTCAAGAGTGAAGTGTGGGTGCTCAGAGAAATGAGGCACAATACAGTTGGGACCTGGGGATCTTTTATATGTTTTGGGTGGTGGGAGTCTGTAGACACTAAACTTTAGTCTCAGTCTTGTCTAGTGGGTGGGAGAGGTTAGCCTGCTCATAGTAAGAAAATTATCCATTCATCTGGGAAATCCTAAAAGGGTGGTCCATTCATTGGTGAAAGAGGACCATTTGCAAGTAAAAAGGGTGTTATAGCTTGTGTCTAGATGTTCCCACAAAGACTCATAGGGTCATAGGTGGGGTTTTTCCAGAGGTGGCTGATTTAGTACAGTCCTGAGAGATGACTAGAGTTAGGGGCCAAGTTGGAGCTGGCAAGAGACACCCAGAATGTTGTGGGCTGAACAGCTCAGGTCCCAGCTTCACAGCCAGAGAACAGGATTACCCTGAACTTCTGTGGAGTTCAAAGAACAGACTTGTTGGGATTATCCACCACACTGTCTTAATTCTACTGCAGGCTTGCTGGGATCATTCAACATGGATCTGAGCTCTGTCTGCCTCCTTTGTCTACCAGTAACAGCAGAGACATGCTGTGAAGTGAACTTTTTTCTTTTTCCCTTTCTTTGATTTTTTCTGATTGTTATTGTTTTTTCATGAGTGTGAACATTGTTTTTAATTTTTGTTTTGTTTTGTTCTTATTGTTGTTTCTTCCTTCTTTGTTTCCCTCCTGTCTTCTTCACTAGTTTTCCAAAGATTGGGTAATCTTCCTTTGTCCCTTAGACTTTCTTCTAATCTATTTCTCTTCTATGTCTATTTTTTCCTCCTATCCCTTTAAAATTTTCCCTAATGGTAAAACTGCTCTGTTGATGGAACATTTTCTGTATATATTTTTTGGTTTGTTTTAGACTTTGTTATATAACTATAAATCTTATTCCTATGGTTAAAGGAAGCAAATTAATAGTTAACACAGGTTGTAATTTTCTAGACTGTGCTCAATGTCACTGTTATTACTGACTGTACTACTTTAGCCAAGGAGACATAATTGTTGTGATCAATTGTTCTTCCTTGTAGGCCATACTGAGATTGTCTGAGAGTCATAAACAATACCATGGTCTGGTACCAAAGAACTGGGTGCTAGGCCAAATAGGCAGCAACCTCTTATCCCTAGTAAATTGAAA
Source organism: Erethizon dorsatum (assembly GCA_028451465.1). Taxonomy (NCBI): domain Eukaryota; kingdom Metazoa; phylum Chordata; class Mammalia; order Rodentia; family Erethizontidae; genus Erethizon; species Erethizon dorsatum. The sequence continues at coordinate 41,269,686 of CM051842.1, forward strand.
AGGTAGGATGTTGAGACAGACTCAAAAGCAAAAAGCCAGCAAAACCTAGAAGACATATCACAAAAGTAGCCATTTCTAAAGAGGTCTTGATACTAGTAATAATGCTACTTACCATATGCAATTTACAAGCATCAACACAGAAAACTAATTTAAAAATAGAAAATGAGAAAACACAGAAGGAAAATGCAACTCAGACCTCTGGCTCACCCAAGGCAAATCCAGGGGGCAATGAGATAGAAGAATCAAAGGCCACCCCACCGAACTTGCTGAAATGGTAGCAGCAGAAGTAACAAAGCACATGGATGAGGCTCTGGAAAAAAAATCAGAAATAATCTCTCAGTTAACTAAAGAGATGGTGACTATAATCAAGGGCATGGTTAGTGAATCTAGAGTAGACACAGATAAAAAAAATTGAGAAGCTTAAGAAAATGATGGAAATCATGAATGTCCAATGTAGGAAATAAATGAATTCCTTGAAACAGATTCAAACAGATATCCAGGAGATTAGAAATTCTATTGAAAGTATACTCAGCAAAATCAACAACTGTGAAGACAGAATATCAGATCTAGAAGGCAGATTTGTGCTTAGCAATCATCAAATGAAAGACTTATTACAAATATCAAGGGACCACAAAAAAATCAATCCAACAGCTGTAGATGATGTAAAGAAGAATAACATAAGATTGGTCAGAGTCAACGAAAAAGCAGGAGATAGTGCAAATGACATAAAAAAAAAAAAAACCTGTTCACAAAAGTAATGGCACAAAACTTCCCAATCATGGTAAAAGAATTAGACATACAGAGAAGTGAGTTATGCAGAACTCTAATTAGCTGTTATCAGAAAAAAACTACACCAAGGTATATAATAGTCAAGATTACAGAAATTCAGCATAAGAACAGAATATTAAAAGCCATTAGAGAAAAGAAACAAATCACCTATTAAGGAAAGCCCATCAGAATCACAGCAAACTTCTCAAAATAGACATTTCAATCAAGGAGAGCTTGGAGTGAATATTTTAATCACTAAAAGAAAACAACCTCCAGCCCAGATTGATATATCCTGCAAACTATCTTTCAAAATTGATGGAGAAATAAGATATTTCCAGGATTTCAGAAGAAATTCATGACTATCAAACTAGCACTCCAAAACATTCTGAAGGATATTCTAGAAATAGATAACAAATACAACAATTCCATGAACCTCAATAGAATGAACCCACCAGACTAGGCAAAGAATTAAACAGAGGGGAAAGAAAGGGAACCAATAACAGGAAAATAATATGACAAAGATAAGTCAATACATATCAGTTATAACCATCAATGTAAATGGTCTCAATTCACCAATCAAAAGAAACAGACTGGAAGAATGGATCAAGAGAGAAGATCCAACAGTATGCTGCAAAGAAACATATGTAACTAAAAAAGAAATTCATAGCCTGAAAGTCAAAGGTTGGAGAACAATACTTCATGCAACAGGAAACCAGAAGAAAGCATGGGTGGCCATTCTATTTGCAGGCAAAGTATATTTCAAGCTAAGACTGATCAAGAGAGACAAAGAAGGTCAATATATACTTGTTAAGAGAAAAATCCAATAGGAAGAGATAACAATCATAAATATATATGCACCAAATATCAGTGCACCCAACTATATAAAACATACATTAATGGACATGAAAAATCAAATAAGCATTAATACAGTTGTAATGGGGGACCTCAATATGCTACTGGCACAAATAGATCAACTAGACAAAAAAAATCAACAAAGAAATATCAGAGTTGAACCAAATTTTTGAACAAATGGACTTAGTAGATATCTACAGGGTGTTCTACTCCACAACAACAGAATAAACATTCTTCTCAGCTTCATAAGAGACTTCCTCCAAAATGGACCACATACTAGCACATAGAACATGCTTAACTAATGCAAAGGAATTAAAATTACCCCATTCATATTATCAGATCATAGTGCAATGAAATTGGAAATAAATGGCAAACAAAACAACAAAAACTGCATAAAAACTTGGAAATTAAATAACATCCTCCTGAACAACCAATGGGTAACAGATGAAATTAAAGAAGAACTTGGAGAGTTTCTATAAAGAACAATGCCAACACAACATACTGGAACTTGTGGAATGCAAGGAAAGCAGTCCTATGAGAGAAATTTATAGTGGTAAATTCCCATATCAGAAAAACAGAGCAAGCTCAAAAAACAGAATCTAATGTTGAAGCTCAAGCTTCTCAAAAAAGAACAAGTCAAGCCCAAAGCTCATATGAAGGAGGAAATTATAATGATCAGAGCAAAAGTTAATGCAATCAAGACCAAGAAAATAATAGAAAGAATCATGATTGAAGAGTTGGTTTTCTGAAAGATTAAATAAAATACACAAACCTTAGGCAACCTTACCATAAAGAGGAAAGAAAAGACTCAAATCCATGCAATTAGGAATGAAAAGGGTGAAATCACAACACATCCTGCAGAAATCTAGAAGATCATGAATATCTACTTCAAGAACGTGTACTCTAATACAATGGAAAATGCAGAAGAATTGGAGATATTCCTAGGTACATATGAATTACCAAAGCTTAATCAAGAAGATATAAAAATTCTAAATAACCCAAATATCAGTCAATAAAATTGAAGATGTAATTAAAAAACTACCAACAAAGAAAAGCCCAGGTCCTGATGGATTCACTGCTGAATTCTACAAGAAATATAGAGATCTATTGCCACTACTCTTCAAACTCTTTAATGAAATTGAAAGGGAAACAATACTCCCAAACTCATTCCTGGAAGCAAGCATTACCCTGATAATAAAACCAGAGAAGGATCCAACCAAAAAAAAGAGAGCTACAGGCCAATCTCCCTAACCAACATAGATGCAAAACTTCTCAATAAGATACAGGCAAGCAGAATGCAGCAAATCATCCAAAAGATTATATACCATGACCAAGTAGGATTCATCCCAGGGATGCAGGGATGGTTCAACATATGCAAATCAATAAATGTACTACACCATATTAACAGAACCAAGGACAAAAAACACATGATAATCTCAATAGATGCAAAAAAAGCATTTGACAAAGTTCAACACATTCATGATATGGCTGGGGATATAGCTCAGTGGCACAGCACCTACCTGGCAAGTGTGAAGTCCTGATTTTGATTCCCGGTACCAAAACAAACAAACAAATAAACAAACAACAAAACACACATTCATTATAAAACCCTACAGAAAATTGGAATAGATGGCCTTTAACTCAATCTGATAAAAGAAATCTATAACAAACCAACAGCCATCGTCATGCTAAATGGTCAAAAACTGAAAGCTGTCACCCTAAAATCAGGAACAAGTCAAGGATGCCCACTATCACCACTCCTGTTCAATATAGTTCTGAAAACATTAGTCAGAGCTATTAGATAAGAGAAAGAAATAAAAGGAATATGGATATGAAGGGATGAAGTTAAATTATCATTATTTGCTGATGACATGATACTCTACATAGAAGACTCCAAAAACCCTACCAAAAGACTCCTGGATTTAATAACCAAATTCAGTTGTGTAGCTGGATAGAAAGTCAACACCCAAACATTGATAGCATTCCTGTACACAAATAACAAACTCACTGAGAGGGAAATTAGGGAAAAAGTACCTTTCACAATAACATCAAGAAAAATGAAATACTTAGTAATCAATCTCATGAAGGAAGTAAAAGATGTCTACATTGAAAATTACAGTACTCTGAAGAAGGAGGTCAAAGAGTATTTCAGAAAATGGAAAGATATCCCATGTTCTTGGCTATGGAGAACTAATATAGTGAAAATGGCCTTACTTCTAAAATTGTTATACATATTTAATGCAATTCCAATCAAAATACCTCAGAGAACTAGAGAAAACAATTCTAAAATTCATTTGAGAGCAGAAGAGACCTAGAATAGCAAAAACAATTCTGGGCAACAAAGGCAAGTCAGGGGGCATCACAAATTCTGACTTGAAATTATACTACAAAGCTACAGCGATGGGCTGGTGAGATGGCTCAGTGGCGTAAGCGCCTGCTTGGCAAGCGTGAGGTCCTGAGTTTGACTCCCGGTACCCACATACGAAAAAAGGGCCAGTGATATCGCTCAGCAATACGGGTGTCTGCTGGCACGCGAGGTCCTGAGTTCGACCCCCCGTACCCACACAAAAAAAAAAAGCTACAGTGATTAAAAAAAAAAAAAAAAGCATGGTACTAGCAAAAAAACTGGCCTGAGGATCAATGGAACAGAATAGAAGATGCAGAAACAACTCCAAACACACTCAGCCAACTTATCTTTGACGAATGGGCCAAACATGTTTACTGGAAGAAAGATAGCCTCTTTAATAAATGGTGCTGGAAAAATTGGCTTTCCACGTGCTGAAGACTAAAACTAGACTCAGGTCTATCACCTGAAAATGGATCAATGATCTAAATATAAAAACAGAATCACTAAATCTGCTGGAAGATAGAGTAGGTAGAACTCTTGAAGACATAGGTCTAGGCAAATACTTTATGAATAAAACCCTGGTTGCACAGTAAATATTACAAAGAATCAACAATTGGTATCTCATCATACTAAAAAGCTTTTGCATAGCAAAAGAAACTAGCAGAGTAAAGAGACAACCCACAGAATGGAAAGAAATTTTAGCCAATTGTTCCTTAGACAAAGGAGTAATATCTAGATTACATAAAAAATAAACAAAATCAGACCTCCCAAATTTAAAGACTCAATTCAAAAATGGACAGCTGGAATGAATAGATGTTTCTCAGATGAAGAAGTACAAATAGCAAATAAGTATATGACAAAATGTTCAACATCATTGGTCATTCCAGAGATGCAAATTAAAACAACACTGAGATTCCACGTCACTCCAGAAAGAATAGCTATTATCAAGAAAACAACCAATAACGAATGCTGGCGTACTGATCATGGTGGCACGTTCCTGTAATCCCAGCACTTGTGAGACTGAGGCAGGAGAATTGCTGCAAGTTTGAGGCCAGCTTGGGCTACATAGTGAGTTGAAAGCTAACCTGAACTATATAGTGAGACGCTGTCTCAAAAAACAAAAAACAAAAAACAAAAAACAAAACAAATGCTGGCAAGGCTGTGGTGAAAAAGGAACACTTCTCTACTGTTGGTGGGAATGTAGATTGGTATGACCAATACGGAAATCAGTATGGAAAATCCTCAAAAACTAAAACTAGTGGTTCCATTTGACCCAGATTTCCACTTCTTGGTATCTTCCTGAAAGAGTTAAAAGCACTACACCACAGCAATATATGCACAGCTATGTTTATAGCAGCACAATTTGTAATAGCCAAATCTTGCTAACAGCCCCAATGCCCATCAATGAATGAATGGATAAAAAAGATGTGTTTTTTATGTACAATAGCATACTACTCTGCCGTAAATAAGGATAAACTTGAGAGATTTCTAGGTAAATGTATGAACCTTGAGACTATATGATTTTTTTGAGACTATACTTTTAAGTGAAATAAATCAGACACACATATTTAAGTATCACATCTTGTGTGAGAAAATGAAAGGGTAAATAGACCAAAATGGATGACTGATAGTGGGAAATAGGAAGAAAATGTTTGCATGGGAAGGGGAGATGTGTGGGGGTAGTGGGAAGGGAAGGAAGGGAAAAGGAAAAAAAGAAAATAGTGGAAAAAATGAAACCAATCTTTTGTAAATAAGGAGAGGAAGAAGGATTGAAGGGAGGGGAGGGTATTGGGGAAAAAAAAGAAAAATCAAGATATATTATGTATAGGTACAAATTCCCTATGATGAATGTGATCATTATATACATAAAAAATGTACCAATAAAATTAATTAAAAATTTCTTGGTTGCAATGAGTTAATTAAGATGACAGATTAACAAGAGAAAACAAACAGGTTTATTAATATGTGTATTTCATGTGTACATGGGAGACACCCAGAAAATGAGTAGTTCTCAAATAAGTAGTGTCTTGGGCCGGTGAGATGGCTCAGTGACTCAAGCACCTGCCCGGCAAGCGCGAGGGCCCGAGTTCGACTCCCGGAACCTACATATGAAAAAAGGGCCGGTGATATCGCTCAGCGGCACGGGCGCCTGCTGGCGCGTGAGGTCCTGAGGTCAACCCCCCGGTACCCACAAAAAAAAAAATAAGTAGTGTCTTGTCTAGTGCAGTGGGGGGGCAGTGTCACACTGCTCTGCTGGAACACGCAGCTACCAGCACCCTACTGGAATCATAAACTTGGCAACTGTAATGAATTAAAGATGCAGAGTTTACAATGAAAGAAGACAGTTTATTTGGAAAAACATGAAAAAAAAAGAGATGATAGATAGCTACTCTGGAAGAGTAGGGAGCATCAGGAAAGTGAGTATCTGTGGGATTTTGCCCTCAGCTCCTTTTATTTAGGGCTACAGATTTCTGTCTTTAGGACAAGTGATTTCTCCCTCCCCCCATGTTGGTACCTGGAAATCATCACCATCTGATTGGCTCTCTGGTTCTCTTTGATACTAACCTGGGTATCTCTGTCTACATTCTTTCTGGCCATTTGACTCCTTCCTGTCCCTTTTGTGATGGATAAATGTGGGGAGGGGAGAACCTCACTGAAGGGCAGCTTAGAGTTAGTAATTAAGTAAAGGAGACATGTGCATATCCGGTGCAGTGGTAGAGTGATGCTAAAGTGATAATATAAATATAAATATAAATATATATGCATAGGCACGTGCATGTGTGTGTGTGTGTGTTATGTATTAAATAGTTCTTAGGTGGCTGATGCTTATCACTTTTCCATTTTATCACAGGTGATTGAGGGGTCTGGTTATCCTGGTCTTTTATGTTTCTGGCTTGCTCCTCGCTTTGTTAACTCCTTCTCATAAATTCTTACAGTAATTTTGTTACCTGGCACCTCTTTTGTCTAGTTTCTCTCTCCTTTGTTTTTCTAATTGCTCTAACTATAGGGTCTACCTGTAGAGGCAGAAGCTCTTTTAGTAAGATTCCCCATTAGTTTTTAATAAAGCCTATCTTTTCCCTGCCTAGAGTCTTGCCCTACAGTAGTTTTAAGTTGCAACTTATGAAGGTTTTCAAGAAAGAACTGTGAATTTTTAGAGGTGACAAGACAAAAATGAAAAGGAATTTGAATCTCTAAAAACTACAGATATGCAAAGCCTGCCAATATAAATTCCTCTGGAATCATCTCCAGGCTGAGGAGGGTCTCAAGCTGTTTTCACTAGTTAAATTTTGTTCTCCCTTGTGGTGGTGGGGAGGAGAGGATACATTTGTCTTTGTAGGCAAACAGAAGGAGGGAAGAGAGCACTCCTATATTTGTTTCTTCTTAACTGTCTTTAGCTTAATGATCCTACATGTTTTAGGGAAGCATATTCTCATCTTCCATAATTCTGGTCTGGCAAGCTCAGACCTCAGAATCTTTCAACCCTGAATAAAGAATCCTGGGAGCTCAGTATCAAAACAAGATTCCAAAGATTTCACACCTTTAACACAAATCTCCTAATAGCACAAACTCTGCACTTGGAAAAGAAACCCTCAAATTATTCAGATACTTCACTCTTTACTTGCTGACTTCTAAACACTTCAGTGTAAAATCCTGACGCACACTCAATGATATTATTATAGGCAGGCAAGTTAGATAGAAATTAATAGGCAGTCAGACAGGGATAGGCCCTGGAGAAATTCATAGGCAGTTAGACAAGGACAGGCCCTGGAGAGTGTAAAAGATGAGAACACACCAAAACTGTTGCTAGAGGCAGATCTGTTGAAGGCCAGGCCTCAAGATAAAGATGCAACAACCAGGCCTACATGCTTCTCTGAAGGATACACAATAACTTGAGATTGTACTGTGGTGTACTGTGGTATCACCTGGTCCAGTAAATTTCAGATAGACATCAGTGACCCAGGTGGGTGACCAGAGCATCCAGACCCATCCTTTTCCAAAAATGTCTTTGTTCTTTCCATGTACCCTTGCTATGTGACTTGCTTCCCTATTGGATCAATATTGGCTAAGAGGCTATACTTATAATCCTATAGGTTGATTGACCCATTTTGTACCTATATCGTGACTTTGCTGTATAAATCACCCCTGACAAAAGGCCTCAGTGGCAACCCACTTTCAGGATCCCTCTTCTCCCTCAAGACTTCTCTCTCTCTCTCTCTCAATTAATCTTTCCTACTTTTAGCATCTGTTGTTCCTTGGAATTCATTCTTCAATTTTGGTGGACATGGATGTGGCATATCTGACATCTAGCAGGTTGGGAGTTACAGTTCTCTTATATCAATATCAGGGAGCTGACACATGAACCTAAACTCTCAGATGAATTAGATCAAAACCTAGGAATTCATACTGTTGCGGAAATCTGATAGCAAACTGAATGGAAGACTCTGCACTGAGTTGTCGGAAGGCAGCTTTTGTTTAATGCCAGCAGGCTGGTGGGAACTAGGTCTCAAATCACCAGCAGTGGCTCAGAGTGAAACAGAATCTTATATATACTTTGTAAGCAGGAAGTACAAATCTGATAACAGGATATTTCATAGTTGGTTATATATTGTCTTGTCATATGTTGTTAGGCAGATTTGTTTTGGGTAAGTTAATCAGTTTTTTTTTTTTTTAATCCTATAGCGGGAAGGTCAGGGCTAGGGTGAGCAGGAAGAATCAATCATTGTCTTGGACTGAGCCAAGCTGTCTCTGGGTGATATCTCCTTGAAACCTCAAAAAGGGTTAACATAACAAGATGCACTCTGTCTGAGTTATACTTATCTTACATGCTGCAGCCGGCATTGGAATGCCAAGGCTTGCTGAGTTCTGCCATTCTCTAATTATGGGAATGGGTTGTGTCTGCCTTTCTCATCCTTGAATATAGTGGCAGACTATAAGTTTTAAAACTTCCTTTACAATACCATCAAAGTAGTTCAAGACCTCCAGCCCTGTGCTCACACTGCAATAGAACAAAAGCACTAGCACTAGCACCCTTAAAGCATTAGCATACCTCACACTCAGATTATAACCTCAAAATACAGTACTTCTGATTGAAACATTGAACCACATAAATCTGGGCACATCTTGTTACTGGGTTTTGGGGTGCTGGAGTCTCCTTCTGGAGGTGGTTTCTGGGTTCTTTCTGTCCCTGAGCAAAGAATTTTCAAGACAAGCACAATCTGTTAGCAAAGTTTTATTAAAGGTAGGAAAAGAAAAAGATTTAGATAAGAAGGTGATAAGGAGGTTTATATATGCCTTTTAGAGAAGATAGGTTGGGATTCTTTGGAATGAGTGGACTCTGCATCAAAAGGTTTGTTGATGCCTTATGATCACTGAGCCAGATGTCTTTAACTGGAGTTCCTTTGTTGTCCTATGGATGTAACTGGAGTTCTGGTAGAAAGGGTTTTAACCCTTTTGTTCCTAATGGGCTACTCTATTTTCCTCCTGAAAAACCAGCAAAGTAAAGTCATTGACAAGGGAAACAGTGATTATATCCATAACTGCTTCTAGCTGAGCAGGGGCATCCTTAGAGGTGCCTTGAGTTTGCTGATTGTCAGAGGTGAGTGGCCTTTGTTTAGGCTGATGACTGGGATCTAAATTGGGCAACTAGCTCTAAATATGGTTGTGTAGCAGGTCTAGGCTGCTCATGAACACATATCTGTCAGGAGTGATGGAGCTGGAGGTCATTCACATGTGCAGAGTTGAAAGCACAGAGCACCTAAGGAACACCCTGAGAGCACAGAGCGTCCCAGGTGAGCAGGTGTTCTGGCCCTGAGAACACTAGGCATAGGAGGTGAGCTAGTTAAGCAAAGGGGTGTCACATGACAGATGTATAAATAAATGCATTGCAGTGGTTGAGCATTTCCTTTCCTCCCATTGGGAGACAGGGCTCCACCTGTCCTCAGCTTTCTGTCTCTTATCTTTTTTTCTCCATCCTCTCACCATCCTTCTCCCTGGGAACTTTGAGAGCTGCGTTGGATGTGGCACATATCATTGCGAATTGTTGGAGAGAAGACAGTTGCATAGGCAAGGGCCAAAGACAAGTATAGCTATGACAATGATAATGATTATTAGTAGCCATTTCTGCAAAGAAAATTTCAATAACCAAGCTCAGATAATGTTAGAAAATGCTGGAGTGGAGTCAAACAAGGCTTGTACCTATTGTTGAGAATCTTTGAGGGCTGAGTTATCTGGAATATATACATAACATTTTGTTTTAATAGTAGCACAGGTGAGCATTAGCTTGACTAGGAGCTGGAGAAATCTGAAAAATATAAATTTTACAAACATGTTAAGGGCCGGGGATTTAGCTCAGTGGCACAGCGCCTGCCTGGCAAGTGTGAGGTCCTGAGTTTGACTCCCGGTACCAAAAAATAAATAAATATATACAAACATGTTAAACAAGAAGAGGCCAAAAATTAAAAGTAGAATTGTGGTGAATTTTCTAATATCAACCTTATTTGTCTTGAGGCCAAGTACAACACTTAGAATGTAAAACCATATAGACTTATCTCCATTTTGTTAATAAGAAATCTAATTTTTATTATATTTATAGTAATGGTTAAGGAAGAAATGAAAGATATCTACGTTTTTACACGAACATTGGGCCATTACAGTTCTTAGGATTTAGAAACTGAGATTTAGCCTCCTCTTGTAGATCTAAAGATCTATGTAATGACTGGTTCTAGAAAACATAAAGATAAAGCCTGAAGTAGATGGCAAAAAGTTAGTTTACATCACAAAAGTAATAATGTTTAGTAGCTAGAATATTTATATTAGCATTTTTATCCTATAGGTATAGAACAGGTAAAACAATGGAGTGGAGGAAATGACTCCCCTCCACCCATTTGAATTGGACAGCACCCTAGGGCCATTCCTCATTCCATTGTCTCAAGAGAGGTAGAAAATAACATAACAATACCCCAGAAAATCTTTGAAGTTCTAGGTGAGAGCACGTGCACATTGGGTCTCCTGGCCAGACCTTCAGACATCTTTACCCTACTTGAAACTTATTAAGTGTTCGTAAATATGCACTACATATCACACATGTAATTAAGATACGAGTAAATTCTGGGACAGGCATGCAAGTTGAAAGCCCCTGAGATGACTCAACATCCTGTCAATCATTCCTGTGAATCTTACCTAAAGACTCAGTGGGAGGCACCTGGGCTGGAATGTGTGTCCTTTAAATTCTGAAAGCCTGATTTATCTGTGTGTAGTGCAGTGAATTTTACTTTCCTGTCATCCCGGTGATATAGGAGAAATATAACTCCCAACCTGCTAGATGTCAAATGTGTCAAGTTCTGTCCCCTGAAATCAAAGAATGAGTTCCAAAGGACCATGGAAGTTAAGAGAAGGAAAGGTTTATTGAGAGATAGCTCCTAAGAGAAAGGAGGGATCCCAAGTGGGTTGCCACCAAGGCCCTTTGTCAGGGGTAATTTATACAGCAAAGTCACAATGTGGGCACAATGTGGCTCAAACTATAATCAACCTATAGGATTACAAGTATAGCTGCTTAGCTAATATTGATCCAACAGGGAAGTGGGTGACATAGCAAAGATACATGGAAAGAACAAAGTCATTTTTGGGAAAGGCTGGGTCTGGATGCCCTTGTCACTCATCTGGGTGACTGATGCTTATCTGGACATCCTGGGCCAAGTGGTGCTAATTATGCTATGATTCCAATTACTGCTTATCCCTTAGGGAGGCAGGTAGGCCTGGCCATTGCATCTTCATCTTAAGGCCTGGTCTTCAGATGTGCCTCCAGCCACAATTCTGATGTCTTTATATTTTACTGACTTCCTTGAGAGCCCAGTCTCTCTCTGACTGTATATTAATTTCTATCAAACTTAGCTGCCTATAATATTTCCTCCTCTGAAGAGCTATCCCTAAATGCAGAGAATGGGTGAAGTTTTGATCTAGCTGCTTTGAGATGAGAAAGGTGAGTGTAGGGGAGACCACAGTCAGGGGCCTTCTCCAAATGGCTAAACTAAGAGGCCTTGGGTAGAAGTTCTGTTGCAGTTTAGTAGTTATGAACTCCCTTTATAAGGTCAATCTAGTAGATCCCAGCAAAAGGAGTCTCACACATTTGTTGTTGGTTTCATGTGCATGATCACTTGGAGTTTGGGAGCCTCTAGGTGGGAATAACTGACCTTTTCCAAGAGATTAAAGCACATATGACCAAAGCATGAGTATTAGAATGGAAAGACAGTTTGGGGAAAGGAACCACATCCAGACACACTTGAGGGACTAGAATAGCAACTTTAACCATCTGCATCCTGTGAAGTTTGATGTGACATAAAGTTATGTTTGTTGAAAGATTCATATAAAAGTTATACAAGTTGTAATTCTGATGTGTTAGGCCGAACTATGCGATGGCCATTAGGGCTCTAACTTATTGGGCTCTAACCTATTAGACTCTAACCTATTAGATTAAGTTTCTGTTTCCCTACCTCAGGGCAAATTCCTGGAAATCATGTGACTTGGCTGGTTGCCAAGCCTGCGAGCAGGCTACATTCCCGCGCCCGGGCTCCTTTGTCTCCTTTGTTAGCCTTTCCTCCAAACTGATTGGTTGCCCATTTGCTAAGCTCCCCTATCTATAGGTTCCCCTAAGTAACCAATGAATGTATTAATTACCCTTTAACTCTTTGCGATTGGCTTCTGTAAAACTTCGCTTGCCTATCCCTCATTACCATACCCAACCCTATAGAAACCCCTTGCTCCTGCCCTTCGTGGTCACCTTAGCACATTCGCTGGGTGACCCTACGCTAGTGTAGCCTTTCAATAAACCCCGTGCTTTTTACATAAGAGCCTGTGTGGTTCTTGGAGCGTCTCCCTTCTCGGACCCCTCTTCCGCGGACGTTACACATCCTAGAGACCTGTCTGATGATGGAGGTTATCTCTAAGTCTTACAATTTTAAAAGATTTTTTTCTACCAGACCTGAATTATTTATCTAAAGACAACAAATTTCACTTATTAGTGCACAAGTCCCTCCAGTTTTAGCTCTACGAAGATGGAGAGCTTTGTGAGTTTGAGGGACAAGTTTAGCTACGGAATTTAAATATTCTTGCTGAGCTTTTATAGCTTCCACTATAGTTTTCTAGCCTTGTTGAACCATAACAGTGGTCAGCTACAGGTGTAGGTGGAAACTACCAGCTATTTATAATGAAATGTGCATGCCAGTCCAACATGAAACAGTCAACCAGATGATGCAGATACTTTTTCAAGGCCTGTGTAATTGTTATGTATATGTCACATAAATGTTACAACACTTAGAGATGCTCAAACACTGTGCAGTCCGGGCAATGTCACATAAGGTGCATCTATGGACAAGTGCTAGATGCTTGAGCCTAAAAAAGTTTATCATCATAAACAACTTTATCTGGAAGTCACCAGTGTGATAAGATGTTTTTAATTTATTTCTTTGAAGGTCTGTACACTTGGGAAACACCATTTAATATCCCATGAAGTTAGCAATAATTACTATCCAGCTATATAGAAATCTTTGCATATTTAGTTTCTACTCTTAAGATGCATTTTAGACTCCTTTAACAGGTTTTATAAGGAGTAACTATATTGACAAGAATTAAGGACATCTTTATAGCTCTGATAAGTTCAGGAAAGAGTGTTAATGATTGCAAATAGTCTTATTACCCAATACACAAGTGTGTCTCATTTATACTATAAAAAATGCTTATTTAGTCAAAGCCAACAGATGTAGATCAAGTTTAAATGTCAGGACCAAATTTAAAGAGGTGTCAAATCTTGATCATTTTATATGTGGTGCCTATAATACTAGAACCATTTTTCTGTTCAGGCCATATTTTTTGTCAGCATAGACTTGCTCTGAGCACATCTTCCCATGATCTTTAATAAATGTAGCTGCTTTTTACTTGCCATTGGGTGTACGCTTTGCAATTCTTTGTTTGTGATTCACAAGAGCCTCAAGTCCATCCGCTGGATCAACCATGCAGTAACAAGCAGACCTGTGTATAAGTAGCCAACATTTTACCATTTGTATGTGAAAATAACATAGTGACAATATACTGTTATAGGCCAAAGGACACATACTGGAAGAGCTAATGGGACTGGGAGTTTAGATTTTATTTTGGTTGTACCATGGCTTAAGATGTTACAGGTGTGGCTGGAGGCTATTAATGGCTGGTATTGTGTTTGAAGCTCCTTTTTACGTCTAGTTTAGCTGTGTTTATATTACCATTAATTACTTCGCTTTGTGGTTTTACTTCAATGCTGGGTGTTTAAGACCAAGTCAAAGTAAGATTTGTGTTAATTAAAATTTCATTTTATCAAGGTCAGTTAAAGCTTCTCAGGGGTTACTTTGGAAGCAATGTGAGGGGCTCTTAGCTTCTCTATTTCATCTCTCTACCAGTTGTGTCACATGCCAAGATGGGTGATGGTCTTGTTGGACTCTTTTCCCTTTTTAGCGACCCTCTTTTTTGTAGAATGTGTATTGGTTGACTCCTGTTCTCTGGGGTCCAACAATCCCCTTGTTTCTGAGGTTGGTGACTTATCAGACTTACAAAGGTCCTTTTAGGAGGGTCCCATTATGCCCTGGGTTCTGGTTGACCTTGGAGGACAAGGGCCAATATATTAGCTGTTGTCTTAGCCTATTTACTTATTTATTGCTTTGTGTTTGTTTATTAGTTTGGTCTACAAGCCTTAGTTGCTGAACACCCTGAAGGTCAATTATACTAGCCTTGAAATGACAGCAGTTCTTAATCTTAATAATTATAATCTTTCTGCTATTGGGGCACTTTAAAATATAGAGTCAGTGAATGTCTACACCTACTGTTTAGGTCATCTGTTAAAAGTCATCTTCCCATAGAATGTTAACAGATAACAATTATAAAGTTTTACAAGAAAGTTGTAAAATAAAAAATAATGAGAGCAAAACATAGCATTTATACAAGTGTATCTTGTTTATACGATAATAAAATGTTTATTTAGTCAAAACCAATAGTCATAGATCAAGTTTTAAATAGCAGGATTGAAGTGTACCAAATACAAAGTGTTGAGATGTCAAAAATTGATTATTTTATATGTTTAAGATCTAGATGTCATGTAGTATAAAAGAGAGCACTTACTGGTTACTGTGTATGTATTAAACTTATATAATCTTAAATGTATAAACTTTTCAACATTAGACAAAGCTTGGACTGGCAGCATATTTTATCCTCAGTTGTATACACATCTTTAGTACTAGATTTATATAGGGTGTGCTATAACCTAAGGTAATAGTTGTTTATTTAACTAGCTATAAACTGATTATTGGAAAGGTTTTACAACAAGCAAACACTTAAGCTTTAAATCTTAAAACTCAGTTTTCTAAGTAATCAAAACCCTACCAGTAGAAAACATAAGAAAAAAGATTGTACAAAAAGCCAACATTTAAAGAAACTTTAACTATTAAAACTCAGTTAAGGAATCAAAAGCCTAACAGCAGAAAACACAAAAAATTATCTTGATAAAACACAAAAACTGTCTTAATTTTTATGTTTAACAAAAAGAATTTTGTTATCTTAATAAAACCCTTATTGCTTTAGACTTAGAAACTCTTTTTAATTACATTCAACTTAATTATATGTCATAATTTTTAAAATAACATTTGCTGGGGTGGGGCACAATGAGACCCTGGGGGAAAACCATAGTAGCCACCCATTCTGGAGGAAACTGAAGTGAATTGGTTCAGGCAACTGCCTTTTCAGCCATGGAGGGAGTTTTGTCTGGCATCCCAAAGATTCAAGGGCCTTCTCTCCCCCAGGGAAATCTTTTTTCGGGGTATGTAGGATTATACACTAGAATTTAACTCTTAATAACTTCATGAAGAAAGGAATCTTAAGCCTTTATCTTTTGTACATTAATTTATGAAAACACATGGAATAAACCAAAATGTATTAATTTTAAATAAACTTTAAGAAATCAAGAATAGTTGGACTTGAGTCATGGACTCTGGCCTGCATTCTGCATCCTCTCACTGCTCTGCGGTCTGACCACTGCAGGTTGCAATGGAAGAAGAAATCACTGCACTTGTCATTGACAGTGGCTCTGGCATGTGCAAAGCTGGCTTTGCTGGTGACGCCCCCCTTCCAGGTGTATTCCCTTCCATCACTGGGCACCCCTGATACCAGGGCATGATGGTGGGCATGGGCCACCCAGAAGGACTCCTATGTGGGCAACGAGGCCCAGAGCAAGGGCAATATCCAGACTCCTAAGTACCCTATCAAGCATGCATTGTCACCAATTGGGATGACATGGAGAAGACCTCACACTACACTTACAATGAGCTGCATGTGGTCCCTCAGGAGCACCTAGTGCTGCTGAAAGAGGCCCTCCTGAACTCCAAAGCCAACAGAGAGATGACTCAGGTTGTGTTTGAGGCCTTTAACACCTGGGCCATGTATGTGGCCATTCAGCCCATGCTGTCCCTATATGCCTTTTGGTGCACCACTGACATTGTCATGGACTCTGGCAATGAGTTCGCCTACATGGTGCCTGTATATGAGAGCTATGCTCTCCCCTACACCATCCTGTTTCTGGACCTGGCCAGCTAGAACCCAACAGATTACCTCATGCAGATCCTGATGGAGTGTGGCTAAAGCTTCACCACCATGGCTAAGCAGGAGTTCATAACATCAAGAAGAAGGCATGCTATGTGGCCCTGGACTTTGAGAAGGAGATGGCCACCACTGCATCCTTTCCATCTCTGGAAAAGAGCTATGAGCTGCCAATGGCCAGGTGATCACCGTCGGCAACAAGTGCTTCCACTGTCCAGAGGCACTTTTCCAGCCCTCTTTCCTTGGTATGGAATTCTGTGGCATCCGTGAGACTGCCTTCAACTCCGTCATGAAGTGTGACGTGGACATCCGCAAGGACCTGTATGCCAACACAGTGCTTTCTGGTGGCACCACCATGTACCCAGGCATTGCTGACAGGATGCAGAAGATTACAGCCCTGGTATCCAGCATCATGAAGATTCAGATCTTTGTCCCCCTTCAGCATAAGTACTCCATGTAGATTGTGACTCCATCCTGGCCTCACTGTTCCACCTTCCATCATATGTGGTTCGGCAAGCAGGAGTACGAATGAGTCACGCCCCTCCATTGTACACTACAAATGCTTCTAGAAGGACTGAGCTGATTCTAAAGTATAATTTGCCCTGGCAAATGTATACATTTCATGCTAGCCTCATGAAACTGGAATAAGCTTTGGAAAGAATTTGTCTCTGGGGGGCCGGTGAGATGGCTCAGCAGCGTAAGCGCCTGCCTGGCAAGCGCGAGGGCCCAAGTTCGACTCCAGGAACCCACATACGAAAAAAGGGCCGGTGACATCGCTCAGCGGCACGGGTGCCTGCTGGTGTGCAAGGTCCTGAGGTCGACCCCCGGTACCCACAAAAAAAAAAAACAAAAAAAAAATTTAAAAAAATTGTCTTTGAAGCTTATATCTGATATCAACACCAGGACTGTAGAATTTGTTGCTGATTTTGACCTTGTATTCAAGTTAACTGTTCCCTTGGTCTATGTTTATTACCCTGTACATATCTTTGATTTAAGCCCTTAGTCCATGTGGCTCGGTCACTTGGTGGCTGAGTTGAGCACACCTGTGGAGGAAAAATCTGCATCTCTGCAATCTGGGTGGCCACAGCACAGCAACATGTGCAGGGTATTAATGAGTCTGAGCGGACTGTTCCAGGATTTCTCGGGCTGGCAAGAGTTAGTGAACAATTTGTCACGTCTGTCTTGTTGCTCTAATGGGGTGGGAAAGCCCGGACCTTAGGCCCCTGTTTCCATCTTCACTGATGTTTTCCCACCTGAATACCATGGGTGGTTTACTTGCCTTGAGTTGGAAACAGTTTGCATTTACACCTGTAAATTTATTCATTCTTTTAATTTCTGTAAGGCTTTTTTGTACTTGCTTCTTTAAGATGACAACAAATTTTGGTTTTCTACTTGTGAGAACATTAGGTTCCAGCAATATGTCATTGTGTAAGGAAAAATAAGTGCTGCAGCACAAAAAATATACTTGGATTTGTATCTAACAACAGATGTCTTAGATGTTGTTATGAACACTTATAAACATTAATCTTGTTTACGAGACTCGAGATATTAGACTACCATAGTTAACATTTTAAGCTATATATAATTTTTAATGAAAGGAAAATCACAAAAACTTTTATATTTAAAATATAGAAAGTAATGAATATTGTATCTTAAATTTTTAACAGATAAAATATGCTGATTGGCTAATGACCTAAACAAAATGTATATTAGTAATTTTAAAGACATCTTTATTTTTATTTTACTAACCAGCTTAAATTAATTTATTGGTAAGCTATGTGAACAAAAGTATCTACTTATTTATAAGCCAACTTAAATAGAAATTTTGGAGGATAAAATGTAAGTACATTTACCTAAAAGGTAAAACATAGAAACATACATATTAATCTAAATCATATAATGTTTATGTTACCAAACTTTAATGTTTGTATTGGCAAGTTTTATGTAAACCTCGAGCCTAGCACTTTTTACTCTCTGTTTTAAGTGAGTTTAATAACTTTTTTTTAGTAACTCTTGAATACCTCTATAACTGTTTTTTTGTTGTTGGTGTTGTTGGTGTTGTTGTTTTGTGAAAGCCTTAACTGAGCCAGAAATTTGTAAGGGCAAAAAAATTAAAAAAGAAACTAATATCCCTGGGTGCATGTGGCCTCCCAGGGAAGATGCTGTTCCAAGCAGTTGAGGTGTAAGGGACATTAGAGGTGGGGGAGTGGTGACACATGCCTGGTCCCTGCCTGGAGGGCCACAACAACGCCCTAGTGCCTGCTCTTGTGGGCAAGGCAGGGTGTGCTCTGGAGGCACTGGCAGTGCAGAGGGCAGGCAGTGGCATACAGCCTGGATGGAATACACCGCACCTGAGGCTTGGCTCTCGGGGTGAGCGCAGCAGCTTGTCTCAGCCTGTACATTCCTCCCGCAAGCCACATACCCGCTGATGGACTGGACCATAGAGCCTCCTCCTTTGCAGGGACTTACTGGGAGACCTCCTTCTGGATGTCAGGTACCCTCAGCAGGAGACTCCAGGGGTGCAGCCGCCCCGTCTTCTGCACTGACTGCAGTCTGTATGCAAGAAGCCTGGCTCTGAGAAGAAAATGAAAACACCAGTAGAAACGAGGAGGACTATTCCATGTCTTATCCAGGATAAAGCCTTCCAAAAATGGCCTATGACCAATGCCAGACCAGATCTCCATCTCTGAGTTCACTGCTGTGACCATGAGGAGTACATGTTGCCCACCACATACAGCTTCACTATGCAGCTGTACAACTGCAGGAAGCCCGTAATGCTGCTGAAGAGACTCTAGACTAAGATAAAACAGCCCTAGAGAACGTGAGGCAATCTGCAAAAGCAATACATAATTCTGGCTGAGACCATGTACAAAGTGAAAAAAAAAAACATGCACAAGTTCTTGATAAGTTTGGGAGTAATTTTTTAAGTTGGGGGAATCCCGATCTTGGCGCTGTTTTTGTTAAGTTTTCTACTTTTACAAAGGAACTGTTTACATGGCTGAAAAATCTTCTCCAGGGTCTGAACAACAATGTGATCTTCATCCTGGATTCTTTGTTAAAAGGAAACCTAAAGGGAGTCAAAGAAGATCTCAAGAAGCCATTTGACAAATCCTGGAGAGATTATAAGTCAAAGTTTACAAAAATTGAGAAGGAGAAAAGAGAGCATGCACAGAGATAACTGGAGCTGAGGCTGCAGAAGAAATGAAGGAAAGGCGCCTCTTTCAGCTCCAATTATGTGAATATCTCATTAGAGTTAATGAAATCAAGACCATAAAACGTGTGGCTGTGCTGCACAGTGCAATTTCTTTCCAGATGGCTAGAAAACAGCTGATAAATTGAAATGATACATTGAAAAACCAGCTGCTGACTTATATAACTAAAAAACAGACCAGAATGAAGAAAAGAAGCAGCAAAGTACACTTTGAGACTTAATAAAATCCTCTCTTCAGCTTGATCACAAAGATTTCCAGAGCCAGCAAGAAGGTACAGAATGAAAAGAAGGGGTACCCGTGAAAGAAAAGTGATGGGATCCGGAAAGTGTAGCAGAGAAGGAAGTGTGCCCTCAAGAATGGGATTCTGACCATTGCGCATGCAATTTCTAACAGGCAGCCAGCCAAGTTGAACTTTCTTACCTGCCATGTGAAGCCAAATAATGAGGACAAGAAGTCTTTTGACCTGATATCACATAATAGGACATATCACTTTCAGGCAGAAGATAGCAGGATTATGCAGCCTGGATAACAGTACTGAATAACAGCAAAGAAGAGGTCCTAGCCATGGCCTCCTAGGCGAGCAGAGCATGGGGAGAAGAGGTTGGAAGATCTGATGAAAGCCATCATTGAGGACATCCAGCGGCTCCCCGGGAAACCCATGTGACTTTCAACCAACTTGGGTATTTTGACCTGTATGAAGTGTTCTGGCATCCACAGGCAAAAGAGGGTTCATATTTCTTGCATTTGGTCTTTGGAACTAGACAAATTAAGAACTTCTAAACTCTTGCTGGCCAAGAATGTAGGAAACAATAATTTTAATAAAATTTTGGAAGCAAATTTACCCAGTCCTCACCAAAACCTACCACTTCAAGTGATATGACTGGATGAAAATAGTATATCACCACGAAGTATGTAGACCATAGATTCTCAAGGAAGATCTGTTTCTCTTCATCAGCTGAATTGAATGAATTGGTTGAGGCCATCAAGTTCGGGGATGCACTTGCACTAATTCAAGTCTATGCAGAAGAGGTAGAGCTAGTGGAACCTCTGCTGGAGTCCAGACGGGAGCTCTGGGAGACGCCCTTCACCTTGCATTCCGAACTGTGGACCAGACATCTCTCTATTTGGTTGTTTTCCTTGTACAAAACTGTGGGAACCTGGACAAGCAGACATCCATGGGAGAGATGGAAAACATGGTCATTCATGAGTCTTCCAAATCAGGAAGTTCAGCAAAGAGAGGTCAAAGCTAGGGGCTAGCAACAGCTAGAGAGGTAGTCTACACAATATATACAGACTTGCCCTGGACAACCCGCCACTGCCAATTGGACTGTGTGTTGAAAGTAAGGTGGGGGGAGTCCCAAAGAGAGATAAAATGGCCCCTTACCCTTATGGATTATATACACTTTTTCCAGAAAGTGGCCCTGGCCAGGGTCTGTAAGTTGCAAACAGGAAGAAACCTTACCACAAGGGACCAAAAGGAACTCCTTTAGCTTATACTCTGATGGGCCATTATGGTCAGTGTCACAGCCAGGGGACTTCGGGTCCCGCCAGGGAGTTGCCCTGGCCATGGTCCTTCAGTTGTCCATGGGCCAATCTGCCAACCATGCACAAGTACTGGAGTAGAGAGAGGCCAAAGGAGGCAATAAAAGGGTTTTCACTGTCCCCGTATATATGGGGCACCACATGCTGTGGGAGATGGCGTATGGAGGGTTGGTGATATGAGCAGTAAAAAGAATTTTACTGATAGGCAAGGAATGTAGAAAAGACAAGAGTTTATTTTGGTCAGAGTACATTGCCAAGGGGGATAACGGGCAAGTTTCCAAGACAGAAATCACTCAGAACACATATTCTTAAAAAATTAGTAGAGTCTGTGCTCTCATCATAGATCCACCAACCGTTTAGGGATCTCACACCCTGAACACTAACCTCCACATACCTCAGAAATAGAGGGACACATGACCCAAAAGTGTCAGAGAATGTGCTCACGTAAGACAGATGTTCAGATCCCTCACACCCAAATCTGAAAAACTCAAAATTTCAGGCATGCTTTTCTGTGAACATAGATGCCCAAATATCTCATATTTAAACCTTCATAAAATGACAGAGGCACAAAAGTACCTCATATGTAAAGCTTATAATACGTACCTTAGTGCTTTCAGAGACCTTACCTGGAGAACACAAATGCCCCGAAAGCTTAGGTTTAAAACTCCGAACATAGATTCTCAAAGAGATCAGAGACCTCACGCCCTGAACAGAGATGAATAAACAGCCCCGGCAAAACTTGGAACGCTGAGCCTGAAAGATTTCAAGGACATCACACTGCATGCGGAGAACAAATACCTCCAATACTCCCAAATTTGGGATAAAACCCTAAAATTTCAGACTTATCATATTGACCACAGACTCTCAGTTAGTTCAGATTGGAACAGTACAATGCAGATCCTAAAAAATTTCAGAGACCTCATACTCTGAATACAGAAAAACAATTTATGCCAGGTGCAGACTTTTGAATTGACCTTGAAAAATTTCAAAGAACGTGGATATACACAACTAAGTATCTCAGGCTCAAACCACAGCACATATGCCCTTATAGAGATTAGAGAATTCATATCCCAAACAGGGACATCTAAACACTTCAGGCAAAAAACTTGGAATAAAGACCTTCATGCACCTCACATGAACACAGATCCCCAAATATCTCAGAACCAAATGTGAAACTCAAACCCTCTAAAAATTCAGAGAACACACATCCTAAATCAGCTTCCTAAATCCCTAACACTAGAACCTCAGAACAGAGACTGAACACTTCAGAGACTCCAAACATTGAATACAGACCCCTAAATAACTCACACCAAACCCTTGGCACACATATCCTCTAAAAGTACAGAGACCTCATGCTGTGAATGTAGACCTCCAAATATGTGAAACTTAAATTTTTGGAAACAGACCTGATTTCAAAGACCTCTCACCTTGAACAGAGACCCCAAAATGCCTTAGACTCAAATATTAAAATGGAGATGCCAAGGGCCAGTGAGATGGCTCAGCGGCATAAGCGCCTGCCTGGGAAGCACGAGGTCCTGAGTTCGACCCTCAGTACCCACAAAAAAAAAAAAAAAAAAAGAGAGACATGCCAAAAGATTTTTAGAGGCCTCATCCTCTAAAAACACCCACAACAACTATGGATTCAAATCTTACAATACAAATTCTTTTTAAAAAAATTATTTTAAAGAGAAAAAAATATAAACAGTGATACAGAATTTCAAAACAATAGGAAATTAACAATGGTTAATATATTGCATATTGTTATCTTCAAAGCAGTTGTTCAGATTACAATATACAGGCATGCAAAATTGATCAGACAATATAAGCACAAACCATTATTTTCAATGAACTAAAAGAAATTAGTAGTATAATTATCTTAGATATCATATATATACATTCTTTTCCTCTCCTTTTCTACTTTGCCCCACCCCAGTTGTCCTTTCCTTCTGAGCAGTTTCTTTCCCTTTCATAATATCTATTGTAGATTTTGGATCTTATTTACTCATTCAGTTTCTTACTCTAGGGACACAATATGATTTTACTCATACAAGTCTGATTTATTTCACTTATGAGTATGGTCTCAAGTTGCATCCATTTGCCTATAAAAACCTTGAGTTTATCCTTCTTTATGGCTTACTAGTACTCCATTGTATAAAAATACCACATAATTTTTATCCATTCCTCAGTTGATGGGCATCTGGTTTGTTTCCAAGATTTAGCTATTACAAATTGTGCTGCTATAAACATGTGTGCACATATATCACTGTGGTATGATGTTTTTAATTCTGGGAAAATACCCAGAAGGGGAATAGCTGGGTCGAATGGGACCTCTAATCCTAGTTTTTGAGGAATCGCCACACTGGTTTCCACAGTGGTTGTACCAGTCTACACTCCCACCAACAGTAGAGAAGGGTTCCCTTTTCCCCACAGCCCCTCCAGCATTTGTTATTGGTTGATTTCTTGATAATAGCCATTCTTTCTGGAGTGAGATGGAATCTCAGTGTTGTTTTAACTTGCATTTCTTGAATGACCAATGATGTTAAGCATTTTTTCATATATTTATTTGCCATTTGTATTTCTTCATCTGAGAAGTGTGTATTCATTTCAGATGCCCATTTTTGGGTTGGGTCTTTGAATTTAGAGGGCCTGATTTTCTTCAATTCTTTATAAGTTCTAGATAGAAGTCCTTTGTCTGAGGGACAGTTGGCTAAAATATTTTTCCACTCTGTGGGTTGTCTTTTCATTCTGTTGGTGATTTCTTTTGATGTGCAAGAACTTTTTAACAAGATGAGATCCCAGCTGTTGATTCTTTGAAGTACTTCCCATGCAGTTTGTTTTTTGTTCATGAACTCTGAGCCTACCCCTATGTCTTTAAGATTTTTACCTACTTTGTCTTCCAGTAGATTTAGTGTTTCTGTTTTAATATTTAGATATTTGATCCATTTTGACTTTAGTTTAGTTCATGGTGATAGACATGGATCTATTTTTAGTATTTGGCATGTGGAAAGCCAGTTTTTCCAGCACAATTAATTAAAGAGGCTATCATTCTTCCAGTGAACATGTTTGGCCCCTTTGTCAAAGATAAGCTGGCTGAGTGTGTTTGTAGTTGTGTTTGCATCTTCTAATCTGTTGCACTGATCCTCAGGTCTTTTTTTTTTTTTTTTACCAGTACCATGTTGATTTTATTACAGTAGCTTTGTAGTATAATTTCAAGTCAGGGATTGTGATGCCTCCTGCCTTGCCTTTGTTGCTCAGGACTGCCTTTGCTATTCTAGGTCTCTTCTGTTTTCAAGTGAATTTTAGGAATGTTTTCTCTAGATCTGTGAGGTATGCTAATGGTATTTTTTTTTTTTTTGGTACTGGCAATCGAACTCAGGACCTTGTGCTTGCCAGGCAGGCACTATGCAGCTGAGCTATATGCCTGGCCCACAAATGGTATTTTGATCAGGATTGCACTAAATCTGTATAACAGTTTTGGGAGTATGGCCATTTTCACAATGTTGGTTCTTCCTAACCATAAGCAAGGGATATCTTTCCATTTTCTGCTATCCTCTTCAATCTCCTTTTTCAGAGTACTATAGTTTTCAACGTATAGATATTTTACTTCCTTTGTTAGATTGATTCCTAAGTATTTCATTTTTTTGGATGCTATTTTGAAAGGTGTGATTTCCCTAATTTCTCTCTCAGTAAGTTTGTTGTTTGTGTATGGGAGTGCTATTGATTTCTGAGTGTTGATTTTGTATGCAGCTATGCTACTGAATTTGCTTATTAAATCTAGAAGTCTTTTGATGGAGTTTTTGGGGTTTCTATGTACAATATCATGTCATCTGTGAATAATGATAATTTAACTTCTTCCTTTCCTATCATTATTCCTTTTATTCCTCTCTATTGTCTAATAGGTCTGGCTAATGTTTCCAGAACTATATTGAATAGGAGTGGTGATAGTGGACATCCTTGTCTTATTTCTGATTTTAGAGTGAAAGCTTTCAGTTTTTGTCCATTTAGTATGATGTTGGCTGTTGGTATGTCATAGATGGCTTTTATTAGATTCAGGTAAAGACCATCTATTCCAGTTTTCTGCAGGGTTTTTATCATGAATGAGTGTTGGACTATATTAAAAGCTTTTTCTGCATCTATTGAGATGATCATGTGATTTTTGTCTTTGGCTCTGTGGATACAGTGTATTATGTTTATTGATATGTGTATGTTGAACCATCCCTGCATTCCTGGGATGAATCCCACTTTGTCATGGTGTATAATCTTCTTGATGATTTGCTGCATTCTGTTTGGTAGTATTTATTGAGGATTTTTGCATCTATGTTCATTAGGGAGATTGGCCTGTAGTTCTCTTTTTTGGTTGGGTCTTTCTCTGGTTTTGGTATCAGGGTAATACTTGCCTCCAGGAATGAGTTAGGGAGTATTGCTTCCCTTTCAATTTCATTAAAGAGTTTGAGGAATATTGGTGTTAAATCTTCTCTAAATTTCTTGTAGAATTCAGAATCCATCAGGACCAGGGCTTTTCTCTGTTGGTAAGTTTTTAATTATGTTTTCAATTTCATTAACTGATTTTGGGTTATTCAGAATTTTTATATCTTCTTGATTCAGCTTTGGTAATTCATACATTTCTAGGAATCTGTCCATTTCTTCTGTGTTTTCCATCCCATGAGAGTAAAGATTTTTGAAGTCGGTATTGATGATCTGAATTTCCACAAGATCTGTAGTGATTTCACTCTTTTCATTCCTTATTGCATGAACTTGAGTTTCTTATTCCCTTTTTTTTTGATAAGGTTGGCTAGGGGTTTATCAATTTTATTTATTCTTTCAAAGAACCAACTCTTTGATTCATTAATTCTTTTTATTGATTTTTTAGTCTCAACTGCATTAATGTCTGCTTTGATCTTCATAATTTCCTCCCTTGTATAGGCTTTGGGCTTGACTTGCTCTTCTTTTTCTAGAAGCTTGAGGTGCAGCATTAGATTATTTATACATGCTCATTCTGTTTTCCTGATGTGAGAATTCACCACTATAAATTTCCCTCTGAGGACTGCTTTCACTGCATGCCACAGTTTCCAGTAAGTTGTATTTTGCTTCTGCATCTTGTCATTTTCTATTTCAAAATTTTTATTTTGTTTTCTGTGTTGATCCTTGTAAGTTTTTGTAGTAGGTAGCTTTTTCACTAGTGTCAAGGCCTCTCTAGATAAGGTTTGTTTTTTGGGGACGTCTTCTGTGTGTAGGAGTTTCTTGGTTTTGTCTGTCACAAGATCCTACCTTTCTAACTAATTGTGAGATGTTTGTATCTGTTTGGCTTAGTCCCCAGTCCTTTGGTGCTGGGATATGGTGAGGTTATTACCCCAGAACTTCCCAGTATTATTACAGAAGTGTGAACAACTGATTAAAACAGATATGACTGGGGTGGCCGGGTGGTGGGGGGAAACAGATATGACCTCCTAGCTAAAGTAGTATAATTAGCAGTAACAATAGCATCAAGTGTGGTTTAGACACAAACTATGGTAACTATTAATTTTGTACATTTGTTAATTTCATCTGCGACCCATTGGTTGTTCAAGAGGGTGTTATTTAATTTCCTTGTTTTTATGGAGTTTTTGCAGTTTCTTTTGTCATTAATTTCCAATTTCATTGCACTATGGTCAGATAATATGCATGGGATAATTTCAATTGCTTTGCATTTACTTAAGCATGTTCTATGGGCTAGTATATGGTCTATTTTAGAGAACATCCCATGTGCAGCAGAGAAGAATGTGTATTCAAATGTTGTTGGGTGGAACACTCTGTAAACGTCTACTAAGTCCATTTGTTCACAGGTTTGGTTCAGCTTTGTTACTTCTGTGCTGAGTTTTTGTCTAGTTGATCTATCTCTTTGTGACAATGGGGTATTAAGGTCCCCCATTACAATTGTGTTATTGCTTATTTGATTGTTCATGTCTATTAATATTTGTCTTATATAGTTGGGTGCTCCTGTATTTGGTGCATATATATTTATGATTGTTATTACTTCCTCTTGAATTTTTCCCCTAACAAGTATGTGGTGATCTTCTTTATCTCTTATGATCATATTTGATTTGATGTTTACATTGTCTGCAAACAGAATAGCTACCCCTGCTTTTTTCTGGGTTCCTGTTGCATGGAGTATTGTTTTCCATCCTTTGACTTTCAGTCTATGAATTTCTTTTTAAGTTAAATGTGTTTCTTCTATACAGCATAATGTTGGATTTTGTTTCTTGATCCACTCTGCCAGTCTCTTTCTTCTGATTGGTGAATTGATGCCATTTATATTAGTGGTTATAACTGATATGTATTGGCTTATTTTTGTTATGTTATTTTCCTGCTGTTGGTTCCCTACTTTTCCCCTCTGTTTAATTGCTTGACCTGCTTGGTGGTTTCTTTCTGATGTTGTTCTTGGAATTGTGGTCTTTTTTATCTCTTTCTAGGATATTTTTCTTTTTTGTGTGTGTGGGTACCAGGTGTCGAACTCAGGACCTTGTGTGCCAGCAGGCGCCCATGCCACTGAGCAATATCACTGGGCCCTTTTTTTTGTATGTGGGTACCGGGATTCGAACTCAGGACCTTGTGCTTGCCAGGCAGGTGCTTATGCTGCTGAGCTATCTTACCAACCCTGGAATATTTTTCAGTACCCTTTGTAGGGTTGGTTTGGTGGTCATGAATTTCTTCAGTTGTTCTTTGTTATGGAAGTATCTTATTTCTCCACTGATTTTGAAAAATAGCTTTGCAGGGTACATCAATCTGGGTTGGAAGTTGTTTTCTTTCAGGGCTTGAAATACTTCACTCCAAGCTCTTCTTGACTTGAGTGTTGTGTTGAGAAATCTGCCGTGATACTGATGGGCTTTCCTTTATAGGTGATCTGTTTCTTTTCTCTAACAGCTTTTAATATTCTGTTCTTGTAGTTGCATTTTACAAAATCTACAATTATATTACAGAACCGATCATAAATTGGGAGCTTATATGCAAAGTGTTTCCCCTTGGTAGATTGGTTTTATCCTGTGGTGGGGAAATTTAAGAAAGATAGTGGATAAAATAAAAATAACTGAAAATAAAGTAGAAGCCCGAATGGAGGACAAAAGATGATCATGCAAGCTTTGGGAAACTAGAGAAGAGGGCAGAAGAGAAAGAATGAAGGAGTAAGCAAGGGATTATCTGAACTTGGTCTCTGGGTTTGGGGGATGGGATTAGTTTTTTGTGGCTGGATTTCTCCCCAGCCATTTAGAAAAGAGAAAAAAAGATAAGAAATAAGGAAAGAAATAAGAAAAAGTGAAGAAAAGAAAAAAAAATTGAAAAGGGGACACCCCACTCACCTGCTTCTATTCTGTGTGTCTTTGTTCCCGAGCACAACGCTAGTTCACCTATCTTACCACCTGTTGGCTCGTATTGTTACTGTTGCTTTTGATAATTTCACTCCGCTAGTCCCACCTGTCCATCCTGTTCACCCTGGCTGTGGGCCCTACTGTGTGGCTGATGTTCCTGCCGGTCTCTGTGTCTTCCCACAGAGTTCACCTGGATCCCAACAGTGGGGAAGGGAGGAGCCAGTTTCTGTGTCTTATACGCTGTTCACCTGGATCCGGGCAGCCATGATGGGAGGGGCCAGGGTCTGTGTCTACAAAAGAATCTTAAGGACAAGTTTTCTGAATTGGTTCTGAGTTTTCTAGAATCAGTCCTCTAATCTGAAGAGATTAGACTCTATTTCCATTGTAAAGAGGGGATTGGAAGTCCACAGTGTGATGTGCCAATAGAGATATGCAAAGTACAGCTGTTTCAGCTTCCGTTCCAGATGGTGTTTCATTGCTTGAGCAAATTAACACAACCCCTGGTACAGAGACACCTCAGTTCATGAACTTAATACATTCCATGATTACTAAAGAAGATGCTGTTACAGATTGGCAGAGACCTTGACCGGGAGTGGCGTCATCAGGACAAATTCTTGAAGACTTCAGAAACCGCACACTGTGAACACAGATCACCAAATACATGAATCCAAATTTTGAGTCATAGCCCTAAATGAGTTCAGAGACCTCGCAGCCTGAACACAGACCTCCAACTTCTTAGAATCAAACCTCAGGACAGAGATTCTCAAAATTTCCAAGACCTTACACCCTGATTTCAGGCTGCTAAGTAACTCCAACTGAGTCCTCGGGAAACAATCTCTAAAATTTCACAGACCTCACACCCTGAAGACAGAACCCAAATGCACTAACCACTTGAGCCACAGATCTTCTACAAATTCAGTGTCTTCATAACTGAACACACACCCTGAATACCTCAGATTTAAAACTTTGGAAACAGACCACCATTGACTTCAGTGACATTTCTCACTAAATAGAGATGTCCAAAAACTTGAGAGTTAAACCTTGAATCATAGACCATTGGACATTTGTATTTCATAGGCCACACTCATACACAGACACTTTGTTGTTTCATATTCAGATACTTGTACAGGCCCTGAAAGAATTCAATAAACTTATCCTTTGAGCCAAACCCCAAACTATTTCAGTCAAACTTTGAGCACACATCTTTAAAAGAGTTGAGAAACCTTATAGCCTGAATTCAGAAAAATACTTTGAACAAATATCCTCAGAAAGTTTAAACATCATCCCTTGAACAAATACCTCTGAATCAAACTTGGGACATAGATATGCTAAAATTTCTGAGACCTCATTCCTTAAATACAGTCTTGTAAAGTATTCTCATAACTTGAACCTTGAATGATCACTCTACATTAATCAGGTGTTTTAAACCTTGTGATAGATCTCAAAGATTTCAGAGACCTCCATACCCCAAATGTAGATAAATTATTTAGAGGCCTCACACTCTCAACATTCATCCCACATAACTCAGATTCAAACATAGGGGCTTATAAATAGCAAATATCTAGAAAAATATGATAGATGATTTTTCTTCTGGATTCTTTAAAATTTATTTGATGTTAAAAGTAAAATTTATAACATTTTCTGATAGGGATTTCAATATATAGATTCAATATATGTGGTATCATAAAAATACTATAAATGTTTAATTAAAAATTATTATGATAAAAGATACATTGCCATTAATCCTCTTCAAGACAGTCCTTCTCACTTAGAGCACAATGTATCCTATTATTCTTGCCACTTTCTGAAGCAGTTCTGGAAGTCCTCTTTCATGTGATGTCATGGCTGCCTCTATGTCCTGAATCAATTAAAAATGTTTACTTTCATGTTCATTTTGATTTTGGGGAAAATCTCAAAGTTGTACAGTCCTGGATCCAGTGAATAAGGTAGATGAGGACACACCATAATGTTTTTATAAGTCTGCCTTTCCATTGGGTGGTACATGGCAGCAGCATTCACTGTAGTTTGAACATACCTTGTAGAGACCCGTGAAAGAAGACTTCTAGAACTGCTTCAGAAAGTGGCAAGAATGATGGGATAAGTGTGTTGGAAGTGATGAGGAGGATTTTGAGGGGATTAATGGCAATGTGCCTTTTACTGTACTAAGCTTTTAAAACTCAAACATCCACTACATACTTTGGTCAGACCTTCAACAAGACAATTATAGCACAAAGAAGGGATAATTATGAGGCCTATAAGACAGAAAGGTTTGTAGATACCAACTGAAGTGATAAAATATTAATTCTAATTAAAATGTGAAAAGTTATATACTTTGTCATTCCTTAAGTAACTGTTAAAAACTATAATAGTCAAATCATAATATATATACTCAAGTGGAATATGGAAAGATTCAAATAACCCAAAGCAAGGCAGGAACAGTAAAACAGGAGTAAAAACAGAGGTAACAAACAGAAACAATTATTAAATTGACAGGACAGGTCTAAAATGGATCAAAGATCTAAACATTAACACAGAAATATTGAACCTACTGGAAAATAAAACAGATAAAACACTTGAAGTCCTAGGTATAGGCAAGGACTTTCTAAAAAGAGCCCCAATTTCACAAGAAATAACAGCAAGAATCAACAGATGAGATTATATGAAATTAAAAAGCTTCTGCACAGCAAAGGAATCAATTAGTAGAGTGAAGTGATAACCTACAGAATGGGAAAAATATTTTCCAGGTATTCCTCAGACAGAGGACTAATATCTAAAGTATATAAAGAAATCAAAAAATTAGACCACCTAAAATAAAAGACCCAATCAAGAAATGAGCAAGTGAAATGCACAGATACTTCCCAGAAGAATTAGTAAAAATGGCCAACAAACACATGAAAAAAATGTTTAACATTTCTGGCCATTAGAGAAATGCAAATTCAAACAATGCTAAGATTCCACCTTGCACCAGAAAGAATGGCAATCATCAAAATGTCAAAAAATAACAAATGCTGGAGTGACTGTGATGAAAAAGAAACCCTCTTACATGGTTGGTGGGAATGTAAACTAGTCAACTACCATGGAAATCAGTATGGAGATTTCTCAAAGAACTGAAATTTGAAATTCCATTATGACCCAGCTCTTCATTTTCTAGGTATCTTTTCCAAAGAGCTAAAGACATCATACTACAGGGATACAGGGACACCCATGTTTATAGTAGCACAACACATAATAGCAAAGGTCTGGAAACAGCTCTTATGCCCATCAACAGACAAATGGATAAAAAAATGTGGTATCTATATACAATGGAATACTACTTGTGTATGAAGAAAGATAAATTTGAGATATTTGTAAGGAAATGGGTGTACCTGGAAAATATAATTTTGAGTGAAGTAAATCAGACACATGGGCTTAAATGCTATAAGGAAAAGTACAAAAAGCATAATAAAGGATGGAAAGAAGGAAACAAGGAGATAGATCTGTTGTAAATGGGAAGGGGTCCAAGAGACAGAGAGAGAGAGGAGAGAGGGAAGGAAAGGGGAAGTAAATAGAATTAAGATATATCATGTACAGCAACCTAATAACCTCAATGAATCTAAATATTATATGTCATAAACATGAGCTAAAAATAATAACAAGAATGGCAAGGGGGAATGGAGATTTAAAGATGGAAGGAGGAAGGTGGGTAGGAAGGGAAAGGGGATTAAAAATAGAAACAAACTGCATTGTGTACATACCCACTCCAAAAGATGAATATAAACTTCATATACAGTAAACAGGTACTAATAAAAACAAAGAAGAGGAAACAAAAAAAGTTCTATTCAGGTCAATTTCCTCTATTTTTATACACAATAAGGCCTTCATTCACAAGCCGAAGGTCATCAAAACCTGTCATCTGAGACTTTTGGTAGAAGCCTATTGTAGGTGTGAGAAAATATAGAGACCACTATTGAAACTCTCTGGTCAGAACTCTCTTCACTTGTTGCAGTAGAATTCTAGCATCACCTGCAGATTAAGCCTTTTGTTCTTCAAAGGAGATAGGGTAAATGAGTTGGGGTGAGGGAGGCATTTTGCAGTAGGTGCTGCTGTCCCCTTGTCACTACCTTGGGAGGATTTTCTATGGATTTTCTGTGTGAGCCTACTGGTATTCCTGGAGGAAAAGTCTGCAAGTGGGTGATCCCATGTGACTGAGTCCCCTATGAGATTCACCTTATCATGCTAACCTACATTTGCTCCCTAGGAATTAATCAAAATTTCTTGTTTAATCTTTATATTAGCTTCTGCCCCTTGTAAGCAAATACCCGAGTTCCATTTCTCTGCAGGTGCCTTTTTCCAGATTTTGGGATGGCATTTACCCTATGATCTCAGTTCTCTATCGAGTCTAAGAATTCATTAATTTCTTGGATTGAATAGGAGCAATGATGTAATTAAAAGGACAGAATGGAACTTTAAAATTTAAAGATTTTTTTTCTTTCTGAGACAAGAATTCTTCATAGAACTTTAAAAAAAATCCTAAAATTTGTATGGAACCGGAGGGCACCCAGAATAGCAAAAGCAATACTGGGAAACAAGAGCAAAGCAGGAGGCACCACAATCCCAGATTTCAAGTTATAATATAAAGGTACAGTGATAAAACAAAAAATAGTACTGGCATAGAAACAGATATGTTGAGCAGCAGAACAAACTGAGGGTGCAGAAACAATCGCAGGCACACTCTGATCTTTCACAAGTGGGCCAAAAACTTATGCTGGAGAAGATATCCTCTGTAATATGTTCACAAGGGGCTATAATACGTATGTCTCACTGCTAGGTGGCTCTGACTTCAATTTGATCATCTGATGTTATATAGCTAATCTGCGTGTGCTCTTTTGTTAATATAAGGTGCTAAAACAAAAACAGCTATTATTATTCATGGCTAGCTTATTATTAGGCTCAGTGGTGGGTTTTTCTTTTATTATTCCTCTGTTGCTCCTTGTTGGTTCTTCTCATTTTCATTTGGGACTTTCATTTGTAAGTAACATATATTTTTTGTATACACATATGCATATTATAACCTATTCATTTTTCAATTTTAAGAGTATTTCAAATCTGTAAATTTTCCCATAGAGTGTCAAACACAGAAAATGGATGATTAATCAAATGAATCTAATTATATCTCATCAAAGGAAAAAGTCATGACCTATTTATTACTCTTCAGATGAAGATGGATTAGAGTTAGATGAATGTAATCTTGTGGCCAATACACTCAATGAAGATAGTACAGATTTGGATATGAATGTAGATCAAGAGGAAGAATGGCAGCCTATAATAGAAATATAAAATATGAGCACATGGAACTGTGAAATGTGGAACTTCTAATAAGAAATGTTCATTGCAGTGATTTTTTTGCATTGTGTAAGTTACTTGTATCCAATAATGTACTTGAAATTATACTTAAAGAAGCAAATAGATATGTCATACAATGTGGCTTTAGTATAAAGAGAAGAAAACATCAGCAATACTGGAAATTCATTATAATTAGCAAGATGAAAATTTTTATAGCTATACTATTAATTATGGGGATAGTACCATTATCAGATATTAGATTGTATTGGTCTGAAAATAATATGTATACCAACAGATATATAAAGAATGCCATGCAGTATGATTAGGTTTTGGCTATTTTGAACTGTTTACATTTCTCTGACAATACCACATGCAGGACCAAGGATCCACTGAATAAATTTAAAAAATTATGGAATTATTAGTACATTCGAGAATACAGCAAAACATGAAAAAAATGTAGTGATACATAAAACTATGATTTTATGGTGAGGACATCTGCATTTCACCAATGCATCAAAGGAAAATGGCACAAGTACAGGATAAAATTATATAAATTATGTTTGTTTACTGGTTACACCTATGATTTACATATCTGTGCTAGAAAAAGTATAAATCCTTCAATGGATGGGCATTCTTATGATGTTGTTTTGAAATTAATGAATGGCTTATTATTTGAACACTGCACATTATATGCAGATAGTTATTATTCAAGTATACCCCTAGCACAAGAACTTTTACAAAAAGAAATATATTTTTGTGGCACAGTCCAGCTGAATCAATTTTTTTTACCAGTATAAACAAAGACAAAGCAAAAATGTGGTAGGATCATAAACTCTGAAAATCATTCTGGTGTAAAATTTGTTAAGTGTACCAATAAAAGAACCGTTTGCATGTTAACCATTTGTAAAAATCATACATGCACACTGATGGAAGGAAAACCTGGAAACATAAAACTGGATCCTGTCTTTGATTACAAGAATGCAAAGAAAGGTATAGATTTAGCAGGCCAGATATCATCATATTTCAGTTCCTTAAGAAAAACAGTAAAATGGTATAAAAAATTGTAATACAGCTAATCTGTGGTACAGCAGTTTTAAATGCACATTATATATACTAGTAATGAGGAACTCATAAGATTTCTATGTTAAAATACAGATATTATTGATAAAGTATTAATCCATGAAGAAATGCTATGTATAGAAATTACTAGAAACATATGTATTCTCTTTATAGAAGTTTATTTAGGATGAGCAAGAAATGCAAGCAGTGTAGAGAATGTTACTGAAAATTATCTAAAAAAACGGGTGCTGCCGCAGCCACAAAAAACCTATAAAACAAATCAATGAAGTGAAGAGCTGGTTCTTTGAAAGAATAAATAAAATAGAGAAGCCCTTAGCAAGACTCACGAAGAGAAAGAGAGAAAAGACTCACATAAATGCAATTAGAATTGGCAAAGTTGAAATCACAAGAGACACTGCCAAAATCTAGAAGATAATCAGTAACTACTTTGAAAAATTACATTCCAAGAAATTAGCAAATTTTGAAGAAATGGACAAATTCCTAGGCACATACAAAATACCAAAACTAACCCAAGAAGACATAAATATACTTAACAATCTAATCACAAGTAATGAAATTGACTCAGTAATAAAGAATCTACAAACTAAAAAAACCCAGGACCTGATGGATTTACTGCTGAATTCTATAAAGCAATACTCCCCAAGCTCTTCAAAGAAATTGAAAGGGATGAAGTTCTCCCAAATTCATTTATGGAAGCCACTATCATCCTGATCCCCAAACTGGATAAAGATCCAACTAAAAAAGAAAACTTAAGGCCAATCTCTTTAATGAACACAGATGAAAAATCCTCAACAAGATATTAACAAATAGAATGCAGCATATCAAAAAGCTGAAACATTTGGCTGGTGAGATGGCTCAGCGGCATAAGCGCCTGCCGGGCAAGTGCGAGGTCCTGAGGTCGACTCCTGGTACCCACACACACAAAAAATTAATTAATTAATTAATTAAAATTAATAAATAAATAAAATGGCTGGGATGTAGCTCAGTGCAAAGAAGAACAAAATGATCACCATCTCTGGTCATTAGATAAATACAAATCAAAACAACCCTGAGATTCCATCTTACTCCAGAAAAAAGGCTATCATTAAGGTCTAATAGAACAAAAAATGCTCACAAGGTTGTGGGGAAAAAGGACCCTTCTACATTGTTGGTGAGAATGTAAACTCATACAACTACTATGGAAATCACTATGGAGATTCACAAAAGACTAAAATTAGAAATTTCATTTGACCCAGTTATAACTCTTCTGAGTATCTTCTTGAAAGAGTTAAAGACCTCATAGAACAGTGATACATGCATACCCATGTTTGAAGCAGCACAACTCATAAGTGCTAAATCTTGGAAGTGGCCTATATGTCCATCAAGAAATGAATGGATACAGAAAATGTGTTGTATATACACAATGGCATACTACTCTATCATGAAGAAGGATAAATTGGACTCATTTGTAGGAAAATGGATGTCTTGAGACCATAATGCTAGGTGAAATAAATCAGACACATAAGGTTAAATAGCACAAGGTTTCTCTTATATGAGAAACCCAAAGTATAAATAACTTAAAGAGCAAAATAGAAGATGACAGGAAACATGGAGATAGACTTTGTGGAGGTGGGAAGGGGAGATGGGAAGATGGGACGGAGGGGAAGGGAAGAGGAAGTAAAAAGATAAGATGCAATATGTAGATGTACAAATTCTCCTAAATGGGAGCATTTATTATCACAAAGATATACTAATAAAAAGAGAAAAAAAAATAGAGACAAGGGCTTCTCCAAAATTCCTCTTGCCAAGGGAATAATCAACATTCTCTACTCTCCTCAGCTTGGATAAACAGAAAGAATATGTAGAGTCTGGCACCTGGAGGTGTATATGTGGGGTCCAGTTTCATTTCCACAGGGAAGGGAGGGAGGGGGAAGAGGCCTGAAGGGATAAAGTGAGCTTGGAGTTGTCTATTGTCTCACTGTATTCCCACTCCTCTTCATGCCTTACTATAAAACACCCATTCACACCTGGACACAGTGAGATAGTGATTTGAGGCAAATGAAGGCCCTGTCTCCTTGGAGCTAGCTTTAAATAAAATCTCTCCTTTTTCACCAAAATAAATGACCTCCTTCGGTTTGTTCAGCCGTGAGCAGACTCGAACAGTCGGTAAGAATATCTTTGCAGTTCTCCATCTCTGAGCCTAATTTCTGGGTCATATGGTACATATATATTTAACTTTTTTGGGAGGGGTACTGAGAATTGAACTGAGGACCTCACACTTGCCAGGCAGGCGCTGTGCCACTGAACTAGATCCCCAGCCCTTTAACTTTATAGGAAAGTGCCAAACTGTCTTCCAGTGTGTCTGCACAATTTTGCATTCATGGCAGCAACATATGAGAGATTCAGTAATTGTATATCTTTACCTGCACTTGGTATTATCAGTATTCTTTTAGACTTTCGAATAGGTTTGTAAACATATTTCTTGTGGTTGTAATTTACACTTCCCAAATGGCAATGATGTTGTGAATCTTGTCATGTGGTATTTTTCCATCTGCATATCATCTTCGGTTTAGGGACCATAACTTTTGCCAATTTTTAAGATGGGCTGTGTGTTTTCTTGTTACTGAGTTTGGAAAGTTCTTCATATTTTCTAAATAGAACCCCTGTGTCAGATATATGACTAGCAAAGATTTTCTCCTCATCTATAGTCTTTTAGCTTTCCATATTCATGGACTATGAATCAGTTGATTAAATTGAACATGAATCAGAAATATTTGGAAAAAATTGTGTCTGTATTGAACATGTAAGACATTTTACTTGGCATATTCCTTGGACAAAATAGTAGAACAACAATGCACACAACATTTACATTGTGTTAGGTAGTATAAGTAAAATAGAGATGATGAATAAGATGCATATAGGTTTTATACAATTATTCTGCCATTTGCTATGTATGAAGCAAGCATCTTCAAAATGCTAGATGTAAATTAGAACAGATTAACTCTTTATCTATAAAGTAAATTGAAATTTTAGTTAACATATGTTCCCATAAAGAAAACTCGAAGCTCAGATGGCATCACTGGATAATTCTACCAAATATCTAAGGAATAAATAATACCAATTTTACACAAATCTTCCAAAAAATTGAAGATGAAAAAATAGTTTCCCATCCATCCTATGAGGATAGAGTTTACTTGGTTCCAAAACTAAAGATATTAATAGAAAAGGAAACTACACATCAATATCACTCATAAATATAGATGTAAAAATTCTAAACAAGATTTTTTGAAAATCAAGCAATAAAACTTACCATATTAGCAACCTAAAACAGGAAAAAATGACTGTCTTAGCAGATATAGAATACTGAGGGCTTTTGGCCTAAGATCAGTAACAAGATGAAATGCATCCAGACTGGAAGTGAAGACTGCATATTCAAAAATGACATAATCATTTACACAAAAATATGATGTAATCTAATTAAAATAATTAAAAGCTACTAAGGCCAATAAATGAGTTTAGCAAAGTTACAGAATACAAGCTCAGTATGAATGAACTACCAAAAATGGAAGTAAAAATACAATTTACAATAGCACAAACATGAAAAACACAGAAATAAATTGGAAAATGTGAAAGACCTGTATACTGAGAACTATAAAACTTTGCTGAAAGAAATTAAGACCCCAAATAAATAGAGATATGCATTGTTCTTGGATGTGAAGACTCAGTGTTGTGAAGATACTAATTCTCCCCAAATTGATCGATAAATTCAAAGCATTCCCAATCAAAATTCCAGCACCTGTTTTTGGTTGAAGTTGACAAATTGATTCTACAATTCATGTGGAAGTGCAATGGATTGATATTAGCTAAAATAAAATGTCAAGAATTATAAAAATGTATTATAATAGCATGGCACTGGCATAAATAGAGACAAATAGATTAATGGCACAGCATTGAGGGTCCAGAAATAAATCTATGCATATATGGACAACTGGCATTTGGGAAAGGTATAAGGTATAGACAGGAACATAAGAACCAGCAAAGGCTGGCATGACCAATGTACCCTCACCAACTATCTGACTACCGAGGCATATGTGCATAAGAGGAAACTTGCCCAAGAGAAAGAAGTCTAGCACCAGATGAATGTTCTAGCATTGGTAAGAAGGCTGTATACCACCGGCAAAGATTGAGGTGACAATCATGATTATAAAAGATGGCTCAGTTGGCACAGAGAGCCAAATCTAGTGGCTTCCATATAAGAAGAGGAAAAAGGCAACTCCTTCTAATGGTGGAGCTGCCAAGAAGGCCAAAGCCTTCCTTTCTACCTGCTTCAGGCAAACCACCCAAATATACTGACACTAAGTAATGGCTACCTGAATATATGTGTGGTTATGCAGCAACTACTTGTGCACAAGTAGTACTTGGAGTTTATAGATTGTTGGAGTCAAAGTTTATAACGACATATGTTGTCAATTAGATTTACAGGAATTTTCCTTTGCAGTTATGAAAACTTCCTTCACTTTAACAGGGAGCAATTGAGAAAAATGACTTAAAAACATTTATACAGCATTTACAATCTACTTGGATACTTATCATGACTTACTATTGGTCAAGGGGCAACAAAGAAACAACCAGCCTCTGATCCACAGCCTAAATCCTAAGCCCTGGTGTCTTCTACAGTTTGCAAACATGCTTCTATGACTTAGCTCATCATGTTTCTTCTGCCATTCCTACAACCTGCACATATGGGTACTTGTACCTACCTCTTGTGGAACATGGTTGTGGGATTGTTAAGCTTCTCTTTGAGCTAAGAAGTTCAAGTGGAATTAATAGATATATGAAGTAGCACAATATAAAGAAATGAGCAAAGGGAATTGAATAAAAAAGACAGAGGTTTAATTCCCAGAATACTTTGTGTAGAGGGTATGACATTGGGCAAGTAGTAATTACCCTTGTCTTAGATACTTCCTCATTGCTGGGACAAAATACCCAATGCCCACAAGTTGAAGGAGGATAGTTTTATTTTAGCTCACAGTTTGTAGAGGTTTCAGTTAATAGTCAGCTGATTTCAAGGGAGGGCATCATGGCAGAGAGGTATGGCAGAGGAGAATAGTTCATGATGCGGCAGGCAGTAGGCAGAGAGATTTCCATCTTTCCTTTTTTATTCCATCCATGCTGCAAACCTATTGGTTGGTGCCACCGACACCTAGCGTGTGCCTTACCTCTTCAGTAAATTCATCATCTGCAACCAGAACTATGTTAAACCAATCAGTGGACTAATTAAGTATCACACACCCATGATTCAGTATCACACACCCATGGTACAGCCATCCCTCAAAAGCGCCACCTGTGAGTGCATGAGGCTTTGGTGAGAGATCTAGATACAAACCATAACAACGCTCAAGCTTCTATTTTTTCATGTAGGGATTCTCCCCCTGAAATTGTTACTAGCCACTTAGGTTCATTTGCTCCCTCCTGACCAAGTCAAAGGAGACCATATATTTAGGTAAAAAGGAAAAAAAATGATTTATTCAAAGCTAGCTCTGAGGACATGGAGGGCCCATATACCTCAAATCACCATCTCCCTGTGTACAGGTGGGCAAGGGTCTTTCATAGTAAGGCACAGAGGGGAGGGGAGCACAGAGAGACACTGCAGACCTCCACACTTGCTTCATCGCTTCCAGCCATCTTCCACTCATCAGCCCCTTTCTTGTGGAAAGGAAACTGGGTTGGGGGTGGGGCTGGTATCTGCATATTCTGTCACTTCATCTGGACTGAGGAGAGGAGGGGGCTTTGGTTATGTGCTCAGCAAGAGATGACTTGAAGTTGCTTATCTCTAAAAGAAAAAAATCTGACTTTCA
Organism: Erethizon dorsatum; assembly: GCA_028451465.1. Taxonomy (NCBI): domain Eukaryota; kingdom Metazoa; phylum Chordata; class Mammalia; order Rodentia; family Erethizontidae; genus Erethizon; species Erethizon dorsatum. The sequence continues at coordinate 41,310,598 of CM051842.1, forward strand.
AAGTTCCATTTTGCACTGCTGGTTATAAAATGAGCAAGGAAGCAATTAAGGAATGCTGCAGCATGTGCGATAATCTAGAGTGGACTGTATATATACACATACATACAGCCTCATGCCATAGTGTTCTACAGCTGTTTTGGTGCTGCATCCAGCGCAGCTCTTGAAACTCTGGAGGGAGGACAGCAGGGGATGAAGAAGACAGGAGTCAATAGACAAAAGCTGGGGGCAGGTGGAGCCCCTTCTCCTGATGGGAGAAAGGAACAGCCCAGCACCTGCAGCGCATTTATTTAGACAGTCAGCATGTGAATAAGTTCACGGAGAGCTCTATTTTTCTTTTGGACACCTCTTTTTGTTGTCTCATTTATGGGGTACAGCATATACTTTTAGGTATATTCCTCGCAGAGGGGAGTTTGCAAGGAAAGGATACTTAGTGCATTACTAATTGAGAGATATTAAGTTGTAGGAGTTTTTATAAACCCCTGAACTGACTTTTTCCTCCATCTGAGGTGGGTGGGGACAAATGCAAAAGACATTGGGACTCCACACAGAGATACCTCTTATACAGCTTCACCTTCTACTGCTCCTTCTCTCCAAGGCTCTTGGATGCCCCACTGGGGCAATACCCCAGGCCTGGAGAAGGCCAGAGTAGGAAGAACAGAGGACTCCTCACCATCATGGCCTCCCTCTGGAGCACACACCTGCAGTTAGCAAGTGAGCCCAAATCCTTCCTTCTCTGGGTATTGGAAAGGCACTTCAGGTTATCACCACACCCAGTGTAACACAGCTTGAGCTTATGTCTGGACATCGTGCTCACAGCTGGCTCAGGCAGCATTTCTGACATTTCCCATCAGGAATCTGGACAATCTGCACAGCGGTCCCTTGCAGGCTTGGTGACCCTGATACCTGCTCCACTCCAGACTGGGCAGTTTTCGGTCCTCACTCCTGTCTATACTCTCTGAACATAACAAATAGATGAGTAATGGGTCTCTTTTTCCTCTGCTATAGTAAGGGAAGTGAGGGGCAGGAGGGGATGCCATGCGACTCTCCTTGGTGGTCCTAGCGACAACAATGTTAAGGCCAGGTGTTAACTGTATGCAGAATTAGGTAACCTTATCCTGGGATTTAAAGAATAATGACAAGATGGTGGGATCAGTCAATTCTTAGTGACTGAAAGAGCAAATATTACTTGTGTCATAAAACAAAAGTGATGTCTATAATCATCAGTGATACATACAAGTGCTTAGAAGTACTTACGCACATTGGACAGAGTGCTTGTTTTGCATTAATGTTGCCTGAGGTTACCTGGGAAGGCTCCTGCTCTTGAGTTAACAGGGGTTTCTTTTTCAGTTCAGGCTCTAAGCTCTCACAGAGAAAGGAGTACCTGCCCTCCAACTTCCTCACAGTAACCCGGAGAAACTTGACCCTACACAGAGAACACAGCTGCTGCCAACAGACACGCACCAAGTCAAGGAAACAGTGGCCAGAAATAGTCTTTCCAGGAGATACTAGGAAACAAGTAAGAACCAGTGAAGATACTTACCTGAGGACAAACAGGAGGCTGAGATTAGAGCCCAGTTACGCTGATTGCAAAACATGAGAGCCCAGTCTTTTTCAGTCAGTTGCAGCCACATTTGTGATCTCAGTTGTAGGAGCAGCTTCTGCTTAGATATTAAAAGTGTTATCCCTGATACTTGAGATCAAGGAGGAATTATATATTTTTTATACTTGACTCTATATTTTACCTATGGGAGAGAGGGAGAAATAGCAATTGTGCTTCTGCCACAGGGGCTCACTCCAACTTTCAAAAACTGTATGATTCTCCAAGGGTAACCTACATGGTCTGGGATGGTCCTGGACATGCAAGGATAGAAACGTTTCTGGGGGGGTAGGGAGAAGTAGATAGGGGGTGGAGAAAAGGCAGGACCAGCTCCATTCTGTCCTGCAGGCACCCACTACCTTTGTTTGTCCAAAGCAAGGAAAGTGGCCGCTGCCTTCCTCCTCCCAACTTCCCAGACAACACCTTCTCTGATCGAAGAGGACCAGACTGCTCCTTGAGGTATGCCAGGTGTGGGAGGCCTACAGATCTGAGGGCTGCATTTTTTCTGCTGGATTATCCTTGTAGAACCATGTGTCTGTGGAACCTTAGAACATGCTGGCTGAAGGAAAACAAAGCACACCGAGTACAGTTAGAAACAAAGGCACTGAGTCACTCCCTTCCTTCCATTTAACTCTAAACAGCACCCAACAGTTAGTCCTGCTTCCATTATCTTAAGAGAGGTAGAAAATAAAATAACAAAAGCCTAGGAGATCACTGATGCCCTAGGCGAGAGCACAGGGGCCAAAGCACTGACCTTGAGATTCAGTGGGAGGCATCTAAAGAAGAGCTGCATGCCCTTTAAATTCTGAAAGCCTGAGTTATCAGCCCCCTTTTTTCTACTGGTGCTGCTGCTACCTTTGACCTGTGTGCAGTGGTTTTCTGTCACCCCAGCACCTTTCTTTGTGTTATACCTTTGTCAGTATGGACTACCTCTGAGCACAGCTTCCTGTATATGTGCTGCCAAAGTGAGCACAAGCATAGCTTCCTGTAATCTTCCATAAATATTGCTACTTACTACTTACTACTGGGTAATACTTACTACTATGTTTGGCAATTCTTTCCTTGTCATACTCAAGAACCTGGACTATTACTGTCCCATTCAACTGTAACACACTTACTAGCTGTTTCCTTCTCCCCATTTGACAGATAGCTGCACCTTTTTGCACAGTGCCAGATGCAAGCCTGAGACATGATGGTGAATGAAGTTCAGAGTACACGGATTTGGCGTATTGGGTACCTATTCATCAGGTCCACATTTAACACCAACATATTGGATATTGTTGCCATCGATGACTTCTTCATTGACCTCACCTCATGATCTACATGTTCCATTTCATTTGTGGCAAGTTCAATGGACTGAGAATGGGAAGTTTGTCATCAGTGGAAAGCCCATTTCCATCTTACAGGAGTGAGATCCCACTAATGTCAAATAGAGTGATGCTGATCCTCCATATATTGTAGATTCCACTGGTGTCTTTACTTCCATGGAGAAGGGTGGGGCTCAGGTGAAGGGTAGAGCCAAAATGGTCATCACCTCTGAACCTTCTACTGATGCCCCATGTTTGTGATGGGCATGAACCATGAAAAATACAACTCCCTCAAGATCATAAGCAATGACTCCTGTATGACCAACTGCTTATCCTTCCTGGCCAAAGTCATCATGGAAACTTTGGCATCATGGAGGAACTCATGACCACAGCCCATGCCATCACTGCCACTAGAAGACTATGCATGGTACTTCGGGAAATCTATGGCATGATGCCCAGAACATCATCCCTGCATCCACTATTGCTGTCAAGGCTGTTGGGCAAGGTCATCCCTCAGGTGAATGGGAAGCTCACCGGCATAGCCTTCCCTCAACGTGTCAGTCATGGATCTGACCTGCTAAAGAAAGCTGCCAAATATGATGACATGAAGAAGGTAGTGAAGCAAGCATTGGAGGATCCCCTAAAGGTTCTCGTGGGCTACACTGAAAACCAAGTTGTCTCCTGTAACTATAACTGTGATACCCATTCTTCCACCTTTAATGCTAGGGCTGGCATTGCCTTCGATGACCACTATGTCAAGCTGATTTCCTGATATGAAAATGTATTTGGCTACAATAACAATGTGGTGAACTTTATGATCCATATGGCCTTCAGGGAGTAAGAGCCTCTGGACTACCAGCCCCAGCAAGAAAAGGAAAGGAAAGGAGAAGCTCTCTGTTGCTGAAGGGTCCCTGCCCCTTATAAGTCCCCCAGCACGTTGAGAATTCCCCTCCTTATAGTTTCCATCCCAGAACCCCTGAAGAAGGAGAGAGGCTTAAGGAGCCTTACCATCAACAAAAGTCACTGAACCCAGGGGGGAAAAGCATACTTACTTAGACTGCTGGTGGTGCAGTAGTGCAGGTGAACTTTTCCAAAATTTCCTTCTTTTAGGATCCTGCTGCAGACAAACACAATGGTGCATAGCAACCTGTTTCAAGTTAATGAAATGTACCACACCACCATGACAGGAAGCATTATTCAGCATTGGTTTTGATGCCAAGAGACATTTTATTTCCAAATGTGCCATAATTTACTTATACTGTATTGCAAGTCCATGACCATACTATGATAAATTAAGCTGCTTTGGAAGTCCCAAGTATCTAAATATTTGTTTGCACCCAAGATTGTTTCCTTAAAATAAGGACCTAAAGTACAAACACTGGGTCATAGGGTTTGTGTCATTTTAAAAGCTTATTAGATTTATCAATGTTTTTCTTTACATTTTTCTGGATTCCTAACATGTTTAAAATGGCTTTGTGCTCTCTCAGAGCCTAAGAGCTTTCACAAATCTCTAGGGAGACTAAAGATTATCTTTTTAATTTGTATTGTGAGGTTCTTAGTAATTTGTGTGATTTTCTTTTTCTTTTCAATTTTTGTTTTTTTATTAGTACATGTTTGCAGCATATAATGATTACATTCCTTGTGGGAAGTTGGTACATGAACATAACACATCTTAATTCTTTTTTCATCCCTTTTCCTTCCCCTCCCCTCTCTCACCCCCCTCTCCATTTCTTAGCCCCCTTCCCATTTTCAAAAGATCTATCTCCCTGTTTCCTGATGTCTCTCTTTTATTTTGCTCTTTATATTTTGGGTTTCTCATATAAGAGAAACCATATGAAATTTAAAATTGTGTATCTGATTTATTTCACTTTATGGTCTCAAGGGGCATCTATTTTTTTTACACATGACTCTCAAGTTTATCCTTCTTTATGGCAGAGTATTACTCCACAGTATATAAATGTAACTTTTTTTTAATCCATTCATCTATTGATGGACATATAAGCTGCTTCCAATATTTAGCTATTATGAATGGTGCTGCTATCTACACGAGTATGCATGTATCACTGTAATATGATGTCTTTAACTCTTTGGGGTAGATACCTAGAATAGGAATACTAGGTCAGATGGAATGTCTAGTTTTAGTTTTTTGAGGAATCCCCATACTGATTTCCTGGGTGGTTGTACTACTTTACATTCCCACCATGATATAGAAGGGATCTTTTTCCCAAGCAGCCTCACCAGCATTTGTTAAAATATCTGATTTCTTAATGGTAGCCATTCTTTCCAGAGTAAGGTGGAATCTCAGTATTGTTTTAATTTCCTTTTCTCTAATGGTCAGAGATATTGGACATTTTTTCATGTATTTATTGGAGATTTCTATTTCTTCTGAGAAGTATCTATTCATTTCAGTTGCACATTTTTTGCTTGGGTATTTTATTTTGGGTGGGGTCAAATTTTTTGAGTTCTCATATATTATAAGTATTAGTCCTCTGTCTGGTTCAGGTTTGGTAGTCCATATATATCTAGGAATCGATCCACTTCTTCTGAATTCTCCAATTTATTAGAGTACTGGTTTTCAAAGTCATTGCTAATAATCATCTGAATTTCAGCAGTGTCTATTGAGATTTCACTTTTTTCATTTCTAATTGCATCATTTGGCGTCTTTCCCTTTTTTGGTGATATAGACTAAAGATTTGTCTATTTTATTCTTACAAAGAATCTACTCTTTGACTCATTCATTCTTTGTGTTACTTTTTTAGTCTCAACCTCATTAATTTCTGCTCCAATCTTTATATTTTCCTTTCTTGTAATAGCTTCAGATTTGGATTGTTCTTGTTTTTCTAGGATCTTGAGGAGCATCATTAAGTTATTTATTTGGATTCAGTCTTTTTCTGAAGTGAGCATTCACAGCTATAAGCTCCCATCTTATGATTGTTTTCATTGTGTTCTGTAGGTTCTATTACAACATATTGGCATAATTGTTTGATTATAGGGGCTTTTCAAATTTCTTTCTTGATTTCTTCTGTGCCCCATTGATTACTCAAGTGTATTGTTTAATTTTCATGAATTGGCATAATTTCTGTGGTTTCTTTTGCCAATGATTTGTAGTTTCATCGTGCTATGATCTGATAATATGCATGGAATAATTTTAATTCTTTTTCATTTACTTAAGCATGTTTTGTGGCTAGTATGTGGTCTATTTTGGAGAAAGTTCCATGTACTGCTAAGAAGACTGTGCATCCTGTTTTTGTTGTGTTGAACACTCTGTAGATATCTATTAAGTTCATTTTTTCAGAGGTTTGATTCAACTCTGATATTTCTTTATTGATAATTTGAATAGTTGATCTGCCTATTTGTGCTAGTGGCGTATTGAGGTCTCCCAGTATAATTGCATTGATGTTTATCAGATATTTTATATCCAGTACTGTTTGTTTTATGCAGTAGGGTGTGCTAGTGTTTGGTGCATATATGTTTGTAATTGTTATCTTTTCCCATTGAATTGTTTTCTTAACCACCATGTAGTGACCTTCTTTGCCTCTTCTGATTAGTTTTGGTTTGAAATCCAGTTTGTCTGAAAATAGCATAGCCACTCCTGTTTGTTTTGGGGTTCCTGTTACATGGAATATTGTTTTCCATCTTTGATTTTTTTAGTCTATGAATTTCTTTTTGTATTAAATGTGTTTATTTTCTGGGATGGATCCAACAAAGCCCACTCCTCCATGGTGAAGTTCACAGCCATATCCTCAAACATCACTGCCTTCTAAATCATCACCAACCATGCCCATTGTACATAAAACTGGACTCAAATCATATGAGCTCCATGGATTTGAACAGAAGCTATTTACCTGTAACAGACATGGGAAAACCTCCACTGACTTTCAGTCTTTTGAAAAAACATGCAAAGACAACTCCTGAAGAAAAACCCTATGGATGTAAGCAATGTAGAAAATGCTACTCTGATTGCACTGAAGGAAGTAGTGCTGAAGAGAAATTCTTTATATATAAGCAAAATGTGAGAGTCTTCAGTACACCCATTGATGTTCAAATCCAGGAAAGAAATCACAGTAGGGTGAATACCTATATATGTATACAGTGTGGAAAAGGTTTGAATTCTCACTATGATATTCATAAACACCAAAAAGCTCACACTGAGACAAAATTCTATGTATATAAACACAGTTGGAAATCCTTAAAAAATGTGTTTATTTTATACAACATATCACTGGGTTTTGTTTCTTGATCCAGTCTGCCAATCTGTGTCTTTTGATTCATGAATTGAGACCATTCACATTTAGAGCTATTACTGGAGGGTACCGAATCCCTGTCATTGCATTATTTTCTTGTTGATGATTCCCTTTGTCCCCATTCTTCTTAACTGCTCACCATGCCTGATATATTAATTCTATTAGATATTTTGGCATTATTTGCTTTATTGTCTCTTTCTAGAATATTCTTGAGAATTTATTTTAGTGCTAGTTTGGTAGTCATGAAATTCTTAATGTGCCTTTGTCATAGAAAGGCCTATCTTTTCTATCAATTTATAAGATATTTTTGGAGGATATATCCATCTGTGTTTGAAGGTGTTTTCTTTTAGGGCTTGAAACACTTCACTCCAGGCTCTTCTGGCCTTTAAGGATTGTGTTGAGAAGTCTGCTGTAATTCTAAAGGTTTACCTTTAAAAATGATATGCTGCTTTTCTTGAACAGTGTTTAAGATTCTTTGTGTTAGACATCTGGGAGTTTGGCTATGATGTGTTATGAAGAGGGCCTTTTCTGATTGCAGCTATTTGGGGTTCTATACGCCTCACTAATCTATATGTTAAATTCTTCCCCAATATTTGCAAAGTTTTATGCTATTATTTCATTTTTAAAATTTATTTTTTATTAGCACATATTTGTCATTAATTTGTATCTGTACATAATATATCAATTCTTTTTTTTTGCATTCCCCTCCCACCCTTCAACCCCTCCTTCCCTCCCCATTTACAAAAGCTTTGTTTCCATTTCTTTCTTCCATTTTCTTTCTTCTCCTTTTCCCTTCCTTCCCTTCCCCCTCCCCTCTCTTTTATTCTCCTTGCCATTTGAACATTTTTTTCCTATTTCCCAATATCTATCATCCATTTTGGTCCTTATTTATGCTTTTAGTTTCTCACACAAGAGAAACAATGAGATAATTAAACAAATGTGTTTGATCTTTTTCACTTAAAAAGTATGGTCTCAAGGTGCATCCATTTATCTAAAAATGTCTCAAGTTTATCCTTCTTTATGGCTGAGTAGTACTCCATTGTATATAAAAGCCACATTTTCTTTATCCATTCATCCATGGATGGGCATCTAGACTGTTTACAAGATTTAGCTATTACACATTGTGTTGCTATAAACATGGCTGTGTGTATATTGCTGCTGCGGTTTGATGCTTTTAACTCTTTCAGGAAGATAACAAGGAGGGGAATAGCTGGGTCAAACAGAACCTCTAGTTTTTTTGAGGAATCTCCTCACTGATTTCCACAGTGGTTGTACAAATTTACACTCCTACCTCCAATGCAGAAGTGTTCCTTTTTCTTCACATCTGTGCCAACATTTGTTATTGGTTGGTTTCTTTTTTTTTTTTTTTGTGGGTACCAGGGGGTCAACCTCAGAACCTCGCGTGCCAGCAGGCGCCTGTGCCGCTGAGCGATATCACCGGCCCCTTTTTCGTATGTGGGATCCGGGAGTCGAACTCGGGCCCTCGCGCTTGCCAGGCAGGCGCTTATGCCGCTGAGCCATCTCACTGGCCCGGTTGGTTTCTTGATGATAGGCATGCTTTGTGTAGTGAGATAGAATCTCAGTGTTGTTTTAATTTGCATTTCTTGAATGACCAGTGATGGTGAACATTTTTTCATGTATTTATTTAGTGTTTTTATTTCTTCATCTGAGAAGTGTCTATTCATTTCAGATACCCTTTTCTGGACTGGGTCTTTTAATTTGGGGGTCTGATTTTTTTAGTTCTTTATATATTCTAGATATTAGTCCTTTGAGGAACAGCTGACAAAACTTTTTTCCCATTCTATTGGTTGTCTCTTCACTCTGTTGGTGGTGTCTTTTTCTGTGCAAAAGCTTTTTGATATGATGAGATCCCAGCTGTTGATTCTTTGTAATATTTCCTTTGTAGTAGGGATTTTGTTCATAAAGTCTTTGGTTACACCTATGTCTTCAAGAGTTTTACCTATTTTAGCTTCCATTTTGCTATTATTTCTATATACATGTTATTTATGCCATTTGGGTAGTCTTCTGATTTTTCACTAATTCCAATTAATCTTAGTCTTCTTCGCATCATGTAGCAGCTGTTGGATCCATTTTTCATGTTATCTTGTTTGTAAGTATCTGAATAATTGGTCTCCAGCACCAGTCTTACCTTCTCATTCTGATACTGTCCTCACATTGATTACTTCTGCTGCCCCTTATCTTCAATAGAATTTTTAATCTCCTGAATTTCTTTTTGGTACCTTTTCATGAACTCTAATTCTTTGCTAAACTGGTCATTCATATTTTGTATCATTTTCTTCATCTCAGCTAGCTTATTATTAGTGTTTTCTGTAAATTCACTGCTCATTTCATTTATTAAATCCATTATCTGTTTAGTTATATCTTCTTTGTTTTAATCTCCTCTGTTTTCCCTTTGGATATTTGACTGTCATTTTTATTTTCTTCCCCTTGATGCCCCTGGGATCAACTTTGCTGGAGTTGGGTGTTTTGGGAGGTATTTTGTTGCCTTGTTTTCTCGTGTTTCTGCTTTTGTTTGTTTTGTGCTGAGGTTTGCAGGTTGATTATAGTGGAAGACTTTGTTGCTAGTATGGAGGCCTCTTTAGTTTTTCTCTGCTTTTCAGCCATGTACTCTGTGTAGGTCTTTTCCTCTGTCCCAAAATGCAACCACCTCCATTTATTTGGAAGAGAGGTTGCGGTGTATTTAGCTCAGCACCCAGTTCTCCAGGAATGGGCCACGGTATTGTTAATGACACAAAGACAATCCAGATATTGACATAAAGAGAAAACCAATTAATAACAACTATGACACCTCGGCAATAACAATATAATCAGCAACAATAACAGCATAAGACAAACTGGATATTGACATGCCCCAAGAATCCATAATATATTACCCCCCCCGCTTTTTTTTTGAGACAAGGTCTCACTCTGTCATTCAGGCTGGCCTTGAACTCATAATGTAGTCCAGGCTGGGCTCAAACTCATGGAAATTCTCCTCCCTGTGCCTTTCAAATGTTGGGATTACAGGCATGTGCCATTGCATCCAGCCATAATATACTACCTTTAATAATAGAAAGGAGATCTATAATTATAACATAAATACTAAGATGAACTAAACATTGGCATACAGTAAATATGTACTAAGTACAACAACTCTACCTCTGCTAACAATAGAATAGTATTGAACAGTAACAGCATAGAGTTAACTATCTAAAGATTCATAAAGCTTAATGGTTTCATTACTAAAGATAGAAGAGGTGCGGAACCCAAGAATGAAAAAAGTAAAATTTGAAAAATTAATCAGTGGAAGATGAGAAGAGAAAAATGAGATAAAAGTTCTTACTGAGGATTAAGAGGAAATTAAGACCCGGAGCTGCGGCAATGGCAGGAGGAGGGTCCCACACAAGTTCCCGCTCACACCATTGACCCGGAGCTGGTGTGACTGGCAGAAGGAGAGTCTGAGACCGGCTCCTGCTCCCTCCATTGATGGGACTCAGGGACTGGAGACCGGCGGGAACTCCAGCCACACATAGGACCCCGGCTAGTGCGCACAGGATGGACAGGTGGGACTAGTGGGGAAAAGTCTGAAGCCACAGTAACAATAGGAGCCAACAGGTGGTAAGTTAGGTGAACAAACCTTGTGCTTAGGGACAAAGGCACATGGAATAGAAGGGGATGGGTAGGGCTGCCCCTTTTCTTTTCTTTTCCCTTCTTTTTCCTTTTCTTTTTTCTTTTTTAAATGCCTGGAGAGAACTCCATCCACAGAAAACTAATCCCACCCCCCAAATCCAGAGACAAAGATCAGACCCAAACCCAGCACAAATCCACCTGCAATCTTGGCTAGAGTACACATTCCAGGATCAGACTTGGACCTACCACAGAACTGTAGACACTAGAGGAATCTCACTATTTTTATTTTTCTCTGTCTCATGGGTTTTCCTCTTGGTAGTCAGCTGGATTAGTGTGTTTCATTTTGTGTTTTATTATTTTTCTTTCTTTCTTTGTTTTTGTTGTTGTTTCCCTTTTCTTTTCTTATCTCTGTTCTATTTTGCCCTGTTTTGTTTTTCTTTCTGTATGTTTGTTGTTTTTTTCAATGTGTGGTTATTTTTCTTTCCTCTTTTTTTTCTTTTTCCTACCTTTTTTCTTTCTTTTATTTCTCTTTTCTACCTTCTTTTTTCCCTTGTACATGATTTAAATCTCTAAACTTTCTCATTTTATTATTCTACTAGTCCTCTTCCTCTCTTTCGTCAACTATGTCACTTGATTTTATGAGTCTTTAATGTGAGTAAACACTGTCTCTTCCATTTCAGGTTCACTTCAATACTCCTAGGCTTTCTCTTCCAATCCTTCCCTCTTGTATCCCACAATTACCCAAAACTTGGATGATCATCCTATGCATAACACACTTGCTCCTACTATATTTAATCTCATCCACCTGTCCATCCTACCCCCTACCTCTCTTAACCTCCCCACAACAGGGTAAAATCACTCTACTAAATGTAAAATCATTGCATACAAATTCCTGGCATAAGTTAGATTATATTATATAACTATAGAACTTGTTCCTATGGTTAAAGAAATCAGGCTAATAGTTACCAGTCTGTCAGTAGCCAGACTGTGCTTGAGCCTATGGTCATTGCTAACTGTACTACTTTAACCACGATGCCATACTTGTTATAATCAGTTCTTTCCCCTGTATGACAACACTGTGATTACAAGGGGTCATAACCATCAGCATAGTCCAATACCAAAGAAATGGGCCTTGAGTCAAATTGATAGAAACTCCACATTCTTAATATATTGGGAAGGTATGTTCATGGGATAGACATAAAGACCAAGATCCACCTATATCTAGAAGACAAACCGAGGAACACACATCTCCTAGGAAAACCTAGACACTAGGGATAAAATTATCTAACATAAGAAATCTACAAGCATCAGCAAAGAAAGCAAAATAAAATAAAAAATAGAAAATGATAAGAGGAAGAAGCAAAATGCAACCCCAAACACCCAGCCCACTCAGGACAAGTCCAGAACACAGAGAGATAGATGAAATCAGAAACCAACCCTAGAACACTCTGAAATGATAGCAGCAGAAGTGAAAAAACTAATGGAAGAGGCCATAAAAAAATAATATCTAAGGTGCAAAAAGAAACGACTATCAAAATGAAAGACATTAAAGTAGACACAGATAAACAGAGGAGTGTTACGGTTTATGTCTGGATGTCCCCCCAAAGCCTCATGCTGTCATGTGGGGGTGCTTTTCAGAGGCAGCTAAATCTAGAGTTTGTGATTAATTCATTGTCTATTGCTGGGATTATGGGTGTGAGTGCTACGCCCGCCCTAGGGTGTAGGGACATACAATATAAGGGACAGAAAGAGTCTTCTTTTACTCTCTCCTCCCCTTTTGCTCTTGTTGCTTTTGCTGTCTTCCACCACCATGAATGGTTTGCCCCTCTGTCACACCACTTTGCTTTGGAGCCAGCTGATTATGGACTGAAACCTCTATGAACTGTGAACTAAATAAACCTTTCCTTCCTTAACTTTGGGCATAAGGTATTTTGTCTCAGCAATGAGAGAAAACTAACCAAGACAAGGAGCTTAGGAAAATGATGGAAACCATGAATGCCCAACATAGACAAGAAATGGAATCAATGAAATGCATCCAAACAGAAATCCAGGAGATTAAAAACTCCATTGAAGAGGTCTTGGAAAAAGATGGTGGATGTGTAAGAAGCAGGCAGCGAAACTCTCTAAAAGTTGCCATTGGACAACTGGAATACAGTGACTGGGAGAGTGCAGGAGGGAGGGAGGTGCCTCCCCTGGACCCAGGAAAGTTCTGAAGCGCAGTTTGGGACTCAGGGCACCAGTGAAGGGTACTTTCAACGATGAAGAAGGAGGAGACTGTGGCGCCTTCTCCCTGTCCAGGAACCGCAGTGCGACAGAAGCTCAAATCTACGGACACACGGTGACAGCTGGTGCCCCTGGGAGCCCCCGTGGAGGATCGCGAGACAGTGGCAGTGCAGGGGAGTGGCAGAGGACTGCGCTGGCCAGCGGTGAGTGTCTCTCAGGCACAGCTGTCCAGCGCCAGAGAGCGACTGGTTGGGCGCCATTGTGGGGGGTGCGGTGAAACTCAGAGCAGCGCGAAAACACAGAGCTTGGGACTCACGCTCGAGACTCAGCATGTCGCTGCGGCTCTCAGGCCCACAGAAAGAACACCGACGGTGGCAGGCAAACAAGACTGGTCTCTGCCTGAGAGTACATGCTTCTGCTCACTGCCCCACCAAAGGGTCTCCTGGCTTACTGGGACGGACCTGCATGGAACAGGACTCTGTCACCACACGGTGCCTGCCTACAGCAGAGTCAACACCTGGAACTGATTCTTTTTATTTTTATTTTATTTTATTATTACTATTTTCTTCTCTCATTTGTTTTTTGTTCTGGTGAAGGGTTTTATTTTGTGGGTTTTTTTGTGGGGTTTTATTTTTGTTTTGTTTGTTTTGTTGTTTTTGTCTTTGTTTTTGTTTCTGTTTGTCTATTTGCTCTTTCCTTCATTAATCTCTCTGGTTTTTATATGAGTGTAAACAGAGCCTCTAACCTCTTTGTGATTGTAGTTGTGATCTGTTCTTCCTTTTATTCCTTCCTTCTCTTTTTCCCACCAGTCCTCTGCACCAGTTTCCCAATGTTAGTGGGATCCCTCTTGGTCCTCCAACCTTACATCTAATTCCTTCCTCTTCTCCAAATACTCTATTTCCTCCATAACTCATTTTAAATTTAAACTCCTGAGGGCAAAATTGACATACTAAGGACTTGTATACTGCATATAATTTTTCTGGTGTGTTTTTAGATTTTGTTATATAACCACAACTCTACTTTATACGGTTAAAAGTGGCAAATAACTGGTTAGCTCAGTCTGCATTTTCTAGGCTGTTTGATGCTTTAGGTACCATTATAACCAAAAGTGAAATAATTGTTCTAAACAGCTTTCCTTCCTGATATTTCATGATTGAGATTGACTAAGGGTCACAGAAAATACGGTGGCACAGTACCAAAGAACCAAGGACTGGGCCAAACAGGTAGCAACTTCTCATATCCAACAAATTGAAGAGGTAGGATCTGGCAGAAAGCTCAAAACCCAAAAACAAGCCTCACTTGGAAGATACTGCAGAGAAGTAGTCATCTCCTAAGGATCTTGAACACTAGCAATAAAGTAACCTACCATAGGTAATTTACAAACATCACCCCAGGAATTAAACTAAAGAAAGAAAAGAAAATGAGATGACACTTAAACAAGATGCAACCCCACACATCCAATTAACCAAAGGCAAACCTAGAGGGCAATGAGGTGGGACAATCCGAAAGCCACCCACCTGGCCTATCTGAAGTGGTAACAACAAAGCAGATGAATGAGGCTCTGGAAAATATTAAATCAGAAATAATTTCACAGATAACTGCAGAGATAATGTCCACAATGAAGACCATGCTTAAGGGCACTATAGCTGCTACAGACAAAAAAATAGATGAGCTTAAGAAAATTATAGAAACCATGAATGCTCAGCATAGGAAAGAAATGGAATCCATAAGGCAGATTCAAGCAGATATCCAGGAGAACAAAAATTCCATTGAAAGTATTTGTAGCAGATTAAGCCAATGTGAGGACAGGATCTCCGATATAGAAGACAGGCTTGCAATTAGTGATCATGAAAAGAAAGAATTCTTAAAAATAGCAAGGGACCATGAAAAATCAATTCAGCAGCTCATAGATGACTCAAACATAAATAACAAGAATAATTGGAATAAAAGAAAAAGCAGGAGATAGCATCAATGACTTTAGGACATTGTTCACAGACATTATCAGGGAGAACTTCCCTGGAAGAGAAAAAGAATGTGATCTTCATATAAATGAGGCTTATAGAACTCCAACAAGACAGGATCAAAAAAAAAAAAAACAAAAAACAAAAAAAACAAAAAAAAAACTTCAGCCAGACATATCACAGTCAAGATCCCAGAAATTCAACAGAAGGGCAGAATCTTAAAAGCTTATAGGGACAAGAGACAAATCACTTATAAAGGAAAACCCATCAGAATCACAGCTGACTTTTCAGCACAAACCTTCAAGTCAAGAAGAGCTTGGAGTGACATATTTCAAGCTCTAAAGCAAAATAACTTTCAACCCAGATTGATGTACCCCACAAAACTATCTTTCAAAATTGATGGAGAAATAAAATACTTCCATGACAAAGAACATCTGAGAAAATTTATGACCACCAAACCAGCACTCCAAAATGTTCTGAAGGACATTCTAGAGAGAGTTAAGAAAGGCTAAAACTCCAGGAACAGCAACAGAAGGAATCCACCAGGCAGGGTAGATAATTAAATAGAGGAAGAGGGGAAAAACAAACAGAGTGGGAACCAACAACAGGAAAATATCATGACAAGTATAAGTAAATACATATCAGTTTTTTTTTTTTTTTTGTGGGTACTGGGGGTTGTCCTCAGGACCTCGTGCACCAGCAGGCGCCCATGCCGCTGAGCGATATCACCGGCACTTTTTTTGTATTTGGGTTCCGGGAGTCGAACTCAGGCCCTCATGCTTGCCAGGCAGGTGCTTATGCCGCTAAGCCATCTCACCAGCCCTACAAATCAGTTTTAACCATCAATGTTATTGGTCTCAATTCACCAATCAAAAGGCACAGACTGGCAAAATGGATCAAGAAGCAAGATCCAACAATATGCTGTATAAAAGAAACACATTTAATTCAGAAAGAAATACATAGACTGAAAGTCAAAGGATGGAAAACAATACTCCATGCAACAGGAACCCAGAAAAAAGCAGGGGTAGCTATTGTTTTGCAGACAAAGTGAATTTCAAGACAAGAATGATTCAGAGAGATAAAGACGGTCACTACATCCTTGTAAAGGGAACAATCCAAGAGGAAGGGATAACGATCATAAATATATATGCATCAAATACCAGTGCACCCAGCTATATAAAACAAGTATTAAAGGACATGAAAAATCAAATAAGCACTAATACAATTATATTAGGGGATCTCAATACTCCACCATCACAAAAAGACAGATCAATTAAACAAAAAATCAGTAATGAAATAGTACAACTGAACCAAACTTTTGAAAAAATGGACTTAGTAGATGTCTACAGAGTGTTCCACCCCACAACATCAGAATACACATACTTCCCACATGCACATGGGACATTCTCCAAGATAGACCACATACTAGCTCATAGAACCTGCTTAAGTAAATGCAAAGGAATTGAAATTATCCCATGTATATTATCAGACCATAGTGCAATGAAATTGGAAATCAATGGCAAAAGAAACAACAAAAACTGCATAAACACATGGAAATTAAATAGCACCTTACTGAACAACCAATGGGTCACAGACGAAATTATAGAATAAATTAGACAGTTTCTTCAACTGAATGATAATGACAGTACAACATATCAGAACTTATGGGATACAATGAAAGCAGTCCTAACAGGGAAATTTATAGCATTAAATTCCTATATCAGGAAAACAGAGCAAGCACAAATAAACAACCTAATGGCGAACCTCAAACTTCTAGAAAAAGAAGAGCAGGCTAAGCCAAAAGCTCGTACAATGGAGGAAATTATAAAGATCAGAGCAGAAATTAACGTATTGGAGACTAAAAAAAATACAAAGAATCAATGAAGCAAAGAGTTGGTTCTTTGAAAGAATAAATAAGATTGACAAACCCTTATCCAACCTTATTAAAAAAAGAAAAGAAAAGACTCACATCCATGCAATTGAAAATGAAAGGGGCGATATCACGACGGACCCTGCAGAAATCCAGAAGATCATCTATACCTATTTTGAAAATTTATATTCTACTAAGATGGAAAATGCAGAAGAAATGGACAGATTCCTAGATACGGATGAAGTACCAAAGCTGAATCAAGATTTTAAAATCCTAAATAAACCAATATCAACCAATGAAATCGAAGATGTAATTAAAAACCTCCCAACCAAGAAAAGCCCAGGCCCTGATGGATTCACTGCCGAATTCTACAAGAAATTTAGAGAAGACCTAACGCCATTACTTCTCAAACTTTTTAATGAAATTGAAAGGGAAGCAATACTCCCAAATTCATTCCTGGAAGCAAGCATTACCCTGATACCAAAACCAGAGAAGGACCCAACTAAGAAAGAGAACTACAGGCCAATCTCCCTAATGAACATAGATGCAAAAATCCTCAATAAGATACTGGCAAACAGAATCCAACAAATCATCAAGAAGATTATAAACCATGAGCAAGTTGGATTTATCCCAGGGATGGAGGGATGGTTAAACATACGTAAATCAATAAATGTAATACACCATATTAACAGAACCAAAGACAAAAATCACATGATCATCTCAATAGATGCAGAAAAAGCTTTTGACAAAGTCCAGCACCTTTTCATGATAAAAACCCTACAGAAAATTTGAATAGATGGTCTTTATCTCAATCTGATAAAAGCTATCTATGACAAACCAACAGCCAATATTATACTAAATGGACAAAAACTGAAAGCCTTCCCTCTAAAATCAGGAACAAGACAAGGATGTCCACTGTCCCCACTCTTATTCAACATAGTTCTGGAAACTTTAGCCAGAGCAATTAGACAAGAGAAAGAAATAAAAGGAATAATGATTGGAAAGGAAGAAGTTAAATTGTCATTATTTGCAGATGACATGATACTCTACATAGAAGACCCCAAAAACTCCACTAAAAAACTGCTAGATTTAGTAATCAAATTCAGTAGTGTAGCTGGATACAAAGTCAATACTCAAAAATCAATAGCCTTTCTGTACAGAAATAACAAACTTACTGAAAGAGAAATTAGGGAAACAATACCTTTCACAATAACGTCCAAAAAAATGAAATACCTAGGAATCAACCTCACAAAGGATATAAAAGACCTCTACACTGAAAACTACAGTACTCTGAAAAAGGAGATTGAAGAGGATATCAGAAAATGGAAAGATATCCCTTGCTCCTGGATAGGAAGAACCAATATAGTGAAAATGGCCATACTTCCAAAACTGTTATACAGATTTAATGCAATTCCAATCAAAATTCCAACAGCATATCTCACAGAATTAGAGACAATAATCCCAAAATTCATGTGGAATCAGAAGAGACTTAGAATAGCAAAGGCAATTCTGGGCAACAAAGGCAATGCAGGGCATCACAATCCCCGACTTGAAATTATACTATGAAGCTACTGTGATAAAACAGTGTGGTACTGCCAAAAAAAAAAAAAAAAAAGACCTGAAGATCAATGGAACAGATTAGAAGATGCTGAAACAAACCCAGACATACTAAGCCACCTTATCTTTGACCAAGGTGCCAAACACATTCACTGGAAGAAAGATAGCCTCTTTAATACATGGTGCTGGAAAAACTGGTTCTACACATGCCGAAGATTAAAATTAGACCCATATGTTTCACCATGTACTAAACTAAATTCAAAATGGATCAGAGATCTAAATATTAAAACAGAAACATTAAATCTGCTGGAAGGTAGGATAGGTAAAACCCTTGAAGACATTGGTGTAGGCAAAGACTTTATGAATAAAACCTCAACCGCACAGGAACTGTCACAAAGAATCAACAACTGGAATCTCATATTATTAAAAAGTTTTTGCACAGCAAGAGAAGCCACCAACAGAGTGAAAAGACAACCCACAACATGGGAAAAAATGTTTGTCAGCTGTTCCTCAGACAAAGGATTACTATCAAGAACATATAAAGAACTCAAAAATATCAGACCTCCCAAATATAAAGACCCACTCCAAAAATGGGCATCTGAGATGAATACACATTTCTCAGATGAGGAAATACAAATGGCAAATAAATATAGAAAAAATGTGCAACGTCACTAGTCATTCGAGAGATGCAAATTAAAACAACACTGAGATACCATCTCACCCCAGAAAGAATGGCTATTATCAAGAAATCAACTAATAACAAATGCTGGAGGGGCTGTGGGGAAAAAGGAACACTTCTTCACTGTTGGTGGGAGTGTCGACTGGTACAGCCACTGTGGAAATCAGTGTGGAGATTCCTCAAAAAACTAGGGTTGGAGGTCCCATTTGACCCAGCTATTCCCCTTCTGGGTATCTTCCCAGAAGAATTAAAAACATCGTACCACAGTGATATATATATGTGCACCCATGTTTATAGCAGCACAATTTGTAATAGCCAGATCTTGGAAACAACCCAAATGCCCATCAACTGAGGAATGGATAAGGATGATGTGGTATTTTTATGCAGTGGAGTACTATTCAGCCATAAAGAAGGATAAACTGGAGACTTTTATAGGTAAATGGATGCAACTCGAGACAATACTCATAAGTGAAATAAACCGGACGCACATGTGTAAGCATCATATTGTCTCTCTAGTATGAGAAACTGAAAGAGTAAATAAGGTCCAAAATGTACAACAGACACGGTGAATCAAAAAGAAACTGGTCCAAAGGAAAGAGAGACTGGGATGGGGGAATAGGGAAAAGAAAGAAGGGAAAGGAAAAATTGTATTTATGTATAAGACGGTTAAGATAGATACACTACTGATTTTACTTAGTTCATTGAAGATTAAGGTTTGTGTCAATAACGTTTGGTGAATTCAATGCTAATATCTGGTATCCTGAATAACTAACTTAAAGATAACAATACATAATGCATTAACCATTGTTACCCTCCTATTATGTTGTTTTGAATATTTGTTCTTTTTTGATTTGTTTTGTTTTTTTCTTCTCTTGAAAAAAAAAAACAACTCCATTGAAGGTATATGCAATGGATCGAAGAAGGTGAGTATAGAATATCAGATCTAGAAGACAGGAATGTAACTAGCGACCAGGAAAAGAAAGATATCTTAAAAATAACAAGGGACCATGAAAAATCAATCCAACCACCACAAGATGAAGCAAACAATAAGAACACAAAATTGATTGGAGTCAGAGAGCTGGAGACAACGCAAAGGCTATTAAAAACCTCTTCACAGAAATAATGGCAGAAAACTTCCCAAACATGGATAAAGAATTTGACATACAAATAAATGAAGCATATAGAACTCCAAATAGCCATGACCAAAATAAATCCACACCAAGGCATATGATAACCAAGATTCCAGAAACTCAACACAAGAACAAAATATTAAAAGCAGCTAGAGAAAAAAAAAAAAAAAACAAAAAACAAAAAACAAATCACCTGTAAAGGAAAGCCCATTAGAACCACAGCAGACTTTTCAACACAAATGCTCAAATCAAGGAGAGCCTGGAGTGAAGCATTTCAAGCCCTAAAAGCAAACAATCGTCAACCCACATTCATGTAAGCCACAAAACTATCTTTCAAAATCAATGGAGAAAAAAGATACTTCCATGACAAAGACCAACTGAAGAAATTGATGACCACCAAACCAGCTCTACAAAATGCTCTGAAGGATATATTAGAAAGAGATAATGAAGAACACAAACACACAAACACCAATAGAAAGAAAACACCAAGCAAGGCAAGCAATTAAACAGAGGAGAAAGACAGGGAACCAACAACAGGAAAATAACATGAAAAAATAAGTCAATACATACCAGTTATAACCATCAATGTAAATGGTCTCAACTCACCAATCAAAAGAAAGAGACTGGATGAATGGATCAAGAAAGGAGATCCAACAATATGCTGCATTTGACCCAAAAAGAAATTCATAGACTAAACTCAAAGGATGGAAAACAATTCTCAATGCCACAGGAACCCAGAAAAAAGCAGGGATCATTATTCTATTTACAGACATTGTAAACTTCAAGCCAAAACTGATCAAAAGAGACAAGGAAGTTCACTACATGTTTGTTAAGGGAAAACTGCAAGAAGAACAGATAACATTCATAAATATATATGCACCAAACACTGGTGCACCCAACTACATAAAACAAATATTAACAGACATGAATAACCAAATAGGCAGAAAAGAATGCACAAGGAAATGAATAAAGAAAAACAGAGCAAAATATAGGAAAAAAGAAAATAAGGAAAAGAAAAAAGTTCAAAGCAGAAAAGAGAAGAAAAAAGGAGAAAAAACCTCAAAGCACAGAAACCAACAAAGGAAAAAGAAAGAAAAATTTTGAGTAAAAAAAAAAAATTCCTCTGTATTTTCAAATGAGTTGTTTATTTCCAGGATCTGCAATCTTGGAATTCAGCAAGACCCAATTTTCTCTGCCTAGCTCTATGGCCTGTGGATGTGTGAGTTGTCCCCTTGCTCCATAGCCTCTCCATCCATACACCCCAGGCTGTGGCAATCATCCAATTTGAGCCATGTCATTGCTCATGTTGGTAGATTGGGAAGGTAATTAGATCACTGACTTCTGCTGGAGGTAGGCAGTGGGGCGGAGTTTCAAACAGACTGCTAGATTTAATTCCAGCACTTTCAGAGCTGGCCACCTCTGAATGCCATACTCACTTGGCCTAGTTTCACATGGCAGAGGGTGGGGCCCATGTCTTTCCTGGACTGAGGTTAAGCTTTTCAGGGGTTTATGTCTAGTGTACACTCTCCTTGGGGCTGTCTCCCATGGCTGTCTCTCACCTAGTCACTGTGGGAGGGTAACACTGGAAACCCTGAAGTGGGGTTGTTCTCTAGTTGTCCTATGGCTCAGTCCTAAACAATTAACCCTTTCCCAAAATGGTTTCTGATTAAACAATGTCTGGAAATACAGTGGGTGATGCACTAGGTTTCTTCTCCAACTCCAGCCTTCCATGAAGGAGTCACTTTAGGAGTGAAACCCCATGCTGTTTTTGTAGTTTACTATAGCTGTGGGGTTTTAGCAGGGGGAATAGTCCTGCTGGCCAGATCCATAATTTCTCCCTGAATCTGCCGACCTTTGGAAGATTCTTACTTTCTTTCCTCATATGTTGGTCTTATCCACTATCAGGTTGGTCCATCTGTTGGTACCTCTGCTGTCCTGTGTGGAGGGGAAAAAAACACAGAGCTGGCTTGTAGATGGCAGTGGCTGTGGCTAGGGCACATGGGTATGGAGTTAGTCAGCAGCCAATGAGGGGGTTGGCCTGGTCTACAAAGTGTGGGTCCATCCAGTCTGGCAGACTGCAGGTTCATCCAGTCTGGTGGGGCACAAGTATGTCCAGCCAAAGACTATCTTGAGGGCCACTGAAGTGGCAGAAGTGAAAGAAAAATTTCTTTCTTTTTTCTTGAGGGCAAATTGAAATGTTAAATACAGTGCTGTTTGAATGTTTCTACAGACATAAGGACAAAGAAATTTTGGAAAAGAGCTGCAAAGCCCTCTCATAGGCTGGGAGATCCTTATGTGGTAGGAAAGAAGTGGAAAGACAGTGCACATGATACACTGCCTGGTATCTGCACAGAGTGGTTAACAAGTGCACCTTGTAGACTTGAGATTGGCTTGTGGAGTTGACTTCTCAGAGATTTGGGATTGGTTAGTTAGGTTAGTCAACTTTGTATTTAAACAGCAGCCATAGGTAAGTGCTGTGTTTTTTTCCCTTGACTTTGCTGTGGGTTCTTTGTTTTCTTCTGGCAACCTGAACAGGTGTAAGTGAATAAGTCAGTGGGCTTTGGGTGGGTGGTGCAACATGGTCCATGGCATTGGAGGCCTAGAGGTCTTGGTCTTTCTCTTCATGGATGGTTATGCAGCCATTGGCCTTGTGGTGGGACCAGAAGGAAGGTGTGGTAAGCAAGAGTGGGAGGGGATCAAATCACAGTGGGGAGAATGTTGGGGGTGTAGTTGGAGTTATCTGAATCCTAGGGAGGCCTGAAATATTCTGGGGTACTCAGCAGATCCTGGGGGTGTGATTTTGGTGGGGAGCTTCAGCACACAGGGCAGGTGCTGTCCTAAGTGTGCATGCCCACTTTGTGCCTCCTATCCACCAGTGTGCATCACATCACAATAGCAGGGAAGTTCTTGTGTGAGTTGTATTCTTGTGTCTTGACTCATTTTCACCTGTTGGGACTTAGTTTGTAGGTCAGTAGGAGTCCTGTGGAACTAACAGCTGTCAGATGGGTTGGCCAGCTCAGTCCAGGGCTTCAGAGGAGGAAGAGACTCAAGGTCATCATCCTTTTCCTCTCAGGTGTCATGGTGCCATGGGCTTTTTCATCTGGCAGGCCAGTACAAGGGAGGAAGTTGCACCAGGGAGGGGAAGGGATGCAGTTGGAAGTTTCTGAGTCCAAGATGAGCCTGAAACAAATGACAGAGGACAGATCCTGAGTTCTTCATTGGGGAACTGGAAGTGGGGTGAGAGTCACAGTGGGAGCTGGACAATCTCATTTCTATTGCCTTGATTATTTTCCCACTTGCCAAGACTTAGTGGGTAAGACCACAGATCAGTTCTCCCAGAAGTTTAAGTGCAAGTTAAGTGAGAAATAGCTAGCAGGCTTCAAATGCTTCTAGGGAAGTCAGTGGCTTTAGAGAACAAAAGGACTCATGGTTGGTGTCCCTTCTCTTTAGTTACACTGCCACAGCCTTTGTTGTTCTGGTGGAACAGTACAGGGAGGAAAGTGGGATAAAGACGGAGTGGCTCTTTTGAAATGGGGTGAGGCCAGGCGTGGTGGCACGTGCCTGTAATCCCAGCACTTGAGAGACTGAGGCAGAAGGATTGCCATGAGTTTGAGGCCAGCCTGGGCTACTTAGTGAGTTTAAGGCCAGCCTGAACTACAAAAGAGACCCTGTCTAAAAAAAAAGAAGAAACGGGGTGAAACTTGGAAGGTACTTTTTAAAGGTATCTTTGAGTGCTGAAGCTCCTGAAACCACCTGCAAAAGAGTGATTTAGGACTTTATAGTGAGTACCAGGGTGTGTGTGTGGGAGGGTAGAACTAGTCTTGACTGTATACAATATTACAAATTGTCTTCATAATAGAATTCAGTTAAGAATAACATCTTTTAACTCAAAAAAATCAGACCTCCCAAATTTAAAGACCCACTCCAAAAATGGGCATCTGAGATGAATACACATTTCTCAGATGAAGAAATACAAATGGCAAATATATATACAAAAAAATGTGCAACATCACTAGTCACTCGAGAGATGCAAATTAAAACAACACTGAGATACCATCTCACCCCAGAAAGAATGGCTATTATTAAGAAATCAACTAATAACAAATGCTGGAGGGGCTGTGGGGAAAAAGGAACACTTCTTCACTGTTGGTGGGAGTGTCGACTGGTACAGCCACTGTGGAAATCAGTGTGGAGATTCCTCAAAAAACTAGGGTTGGAGGTCCCATTTGACCCAGCTATTCCCCTTCTGGGCATCTTCCCAGAAGAATTAAAAACATCGTACCACAGCGATATATGTGCACCCATGTTTATAGCAGCACAATTTGTAATAGCCAGATCTTGAAAACAACCCAAATGCCCATCAACTGAGGAATGGATAAGAAAGGTGTGGTATTTTTATACAATGGAGTACTATTCAGCCATAAAGAAGGATAAACTGGAGACTTTTATAGGTAAATGGATGCAACTCGAGAAAATACTCATAAGTGAAATAAACCGGACGCACATGTGTAAGCATCATATTGTCTCTCTAGTATGAGGAACTGAAAGAGTAAATAAGATCCAAAATGTACAATAGACATGGTGAATCAAAAAGAAACTGGTGAAAAGGAAAGAAATACTGGAATAGGGGAATAGGGAAAAACAAGAAGGGAAAGGGAAAAAATTGTATATATATATAAGATGGTTAAGATAGATACACTACCAATTTTACTTAGTTCATTGAAGATTAAGGTTTGTGCCAATAATGTTTGGACAATTGAATGCTAATGTCTGGTATCCTGAATAACTAACTTAAAGATAATGATATGTAATGCCTTAACCATTGTTACCCTCATATTATGTTGTTTTGAAAATTTGTTCTTTTTTGATTCATTTTGTTTTTTCTTCTCTTTAAAATAAAAAAAATAAAAAAAGAATAACATCTTTTTAGCAAAGCCATTCTTTTAAAATCTGGTGCTTGAAGATCACTTCTATGTCAAGTTGGTTCTAAGAGAAACAAAGGCTTTGCAAATAGCATTATTTTGTGATTGGAAAACAGGAGTAATTTTTTATTAACTCAGGACTTATTTTGGAAATATAACATTTTACAATCAGAAATGGGCTACAGAAATATTCAAATATAATTCTTTGTTAATTTTCAGTTCACAATTTTCTACTTTCAGTGTGAAAATGTGAATACACAGTAAGATCTACATCCATAGGAAGAGAAGTTTGTTGAGAATCTTCCAATCCAATTAAAACTGAGATTGTGTGTGTTTTATCATCTTATTTCCATTGGCAGATGTTTACTATTTTTCTGGAAAAAAATAGAAAACCAATGTAGATCTTAAGCAACTTAGATCTTTTGTATAAAGGACTTCCCTGCTGAAAATGATTGAAAAGTGAGTCTCATCAATGAGACATTGAGCAAAAAGACTTATATTCTGATGTTGTTTGGATATGTTTGGTGTGAGCCTGGAAATGGCCCCAGTGACTTCCCTGTTATGCTTATGAATAAACAAATAGCTCAAAGAAGATTAAAATATTTTCCAGAGTTATTTGTTATTGCAGCTAGCTCCTTTCTTAGACTATTTTCTATATAGGAAGAGTAGCTCTTTTTTGTAGTTCTGGGAGTCAAACCCAGCTCATCTAGCATGATAGGCAAGTGCTGTACAACTTTGCTGCACCCCTAGCCCTAGAGTAACTTTGTTTAGAGTAATTACAAAGATAAGAATAAGAAAAACCTCTTCATATTTATTTGTGATTAGTAATCACATATAGCATGCACATTTGTGCTTCATTTGGCTATTACATTAATAAAATATTTTTTATTTCCATCTACCCTCCCTCAAGATCCAGAAGCCCAGTGTGAACAATCTCAGCAAGAGAAAATGACCAACTAAAGTCAGGATATTGAACCTGGGCAAGAAAGAGAAGAGAGTATTGTGGTTGAAAGTGAAGAAAGAGGGCCGATGAGATGGCTTAGTGGCATAAGTGCCTGCCTGGCAAGCGCAAGGTCCTGAGTTCGACTCCCGGTACCCACATATGAAAAAAGGGCCAGTGATATCACTCAGTGGCATGGGTGCCACTGGCGCACAAGGTCCTGAGTTCAACCCCCGGTACCCACATAAAAAAAAAGAAAGTGAGGAAAGTATGAAAGAAAAATTTCTATTTCCAGTTATATTCATAACAGGAATAGATAAAGCATTCCCTGGAAATTAGCTGGATAATTATTTGTTCAGTTTGATGTGGCCATAGTTGCTCTTTATGACAAAATTATAAACTGTTTTACTAGTTAAACTTGATCTTTTTGGATATTGTTTTTCTGAGCTTAAGTTGTTGCATCAAAAGTTTGAGCAAAAATAAAGTTTGAACAAACCTAGATGTATTATGGTTAGCTCTTACATCAAAAGATTTAGAAAATTTCATAACATAGAGAAACAAAAATGTGAAATTCTTTCCCAGTCGCTAGTGAAATGTTCAATATATTTGTTTTCCTTAACCATAAACTCGTTGTCATATAATACTTTTTTTTAATCATGAGTTATGCTGCTGTCAACATAGCTATACTTGTGTCAATATAATATGAATGTCTTCAATACTTTGGGGAAGATACCTAGATGGGGAATATTTAGGTTGACTTGAAATTCTACTTTTAGTTTTTTGAGGAACCTCCATACAGGTTTCCACAGTGGTACCATGAGTTTCCATTCCCATCAATAATGTAGAAGGGCTCCTCCTACCCCACCCCCACAGACTCACCAACATTTGTGGATGTTTGAGTTTCTGATGATGGTCCATTCTTTCCAGAGTAAGATGAAATATGATAGCCATTCTTTCTGATGTGATGAAATCGCAGTGTTGTTCTAATATACATTTCTCTAAAGACCAAAAATGCTGAACAGTTTTTCATGTACTTATTGGACATTTGTATTTCTTGGAGCGGAGCAAGCTGGCTTTATTGTGGTTTTATTTTGTATTTTTTTTGTTTTTATTTGTACATGTTTGCAGTACATAATGAGTACATTCATTGTGGGGAACTGGTACATGTACATAACACATCTCAATCATTTTTCCTCCTTCCCCTTCAACCTCTTCTTTTAAAAAGTTTTATTTTTGCCAGCACCAGATTCATTGTTCATTTTATAAGTCCTTATCAAGTTTGTTATCATAAATAGAGATTGACAACCAGACTAACAGGACAAAAACATAAAAAATAAGAAAACTTTGCTAAATCAAATTATACTTGTAGATACATTGTCCATGCTGGATTACAATAACATTTTCTTTTTTTTTTTCTATCATCTGTCTTTTGTTTTGCACATTATTCATATATTGGGCTTCTCATATAAAAGAAACCACATGACATTCAAGCCTGCATGTCTGATTTATTTCACTTAACATTATGGTCTCAAGGCACATCAATTTTCCTACAAATGACCTGAGTTTATCATTCTTTATGGCATAGTAGTACTCCATTGTGTACAAATACTACATTTTCATCATCCATTCATCTGTTGATGGACATATAGGCTATTTCAAAGATTTAGCTATTATGAATTGTGCTGCTATAAACATGGGTATACATACATCACTGTGATATGATGTCTTTTACTCTTTCAGGGACATACCTATAAGGGCAATAGCTGGGTCAAATGGAATTTCTAGTATTGGTTTTCCAAGGGATCTCCATACTGATTTCCATGGTGTTTGTATTAGTTTATACTCCCACTAACAGTGAAGAAGGGATTATTTTCCCTTGCAGACTTTCCAGCATTTGTTATTGGTTGATTTCTTGATGATAGCCATTCTCTTTTTGGAGTAAAATGGAATCTCAGTGGTGTTTTAATTTGTATTTCTTGAATGGCCAGCAAGGGTGAATATTTTTTCATGGGTTTATTGACCAATTGTATTTCTTCATCTGAGAAGTGTCTGTTCATACCAGATGTGCATTTTTTGACTGGGTCTTAAATTTAGGGGAGTCTAATCTTTTTTTTTAGTTTTTCATATATTCTAGAGATTAGTCCTTTGAGGAGTAGCTGGCAAAAAATTTTTTCCCATTCTGTGGTTTATCTCTTCACTCCATTGGTGGTTTCATTTGCTTTGCAAAGGCTTTTTAATTTCATGTGATCTCATTTGTTGATTTTGATATTATTTCTTGTGCAACAACTGGAGTTTTGTTCAGAAAGTCTTTGCCTAAGCCTATGTCTTCAAGAGTTATACCTATTTTTTATTTTCCAGCAGATTAAGTGTTTTCTGTTTTAATATTTAGGTTTTTAATCCATTTTTATTTTAGTTTAGTTCATGGTGAGGGATATGAGCCTCAGTTCAATCTTCAGCATGTGGATAGCCACTTTTCCCAACATCATTTTTAATGAGGCTATTTTTCCTCCAGCAAAAGGATTTGGTCCCTTTGTTAAAGAACATAGGTGAGTGTGCCTGAAGTTGTTTCTGCATCTTCTATTCTGTTCCATTGATCAACAAGTCTGTTTTTTTCCCAATACCATGCTGTTTTTAATCACTGTGGCTTTGTAGTATAATTTGAACACTGAGACTGTGATGCCCCCTACCTTATCCTTGTTGTCCAGAATTCCTTTTGCTATTTTAGGTCTCTTTTGGTTTCATATTGTCTTAGTTACCTTTCTGTCATTGCTGGGACAAAATACCTGACACCCAAAGTTAAGGAGGGAAAGGTTTATTTAGCTCACAGTTTGTACAGGTTTCAGTCCATAATAATGGCTGGCTCTAAGGCAGAGTGGCACATGGCAGAAGGGCAACAATTCATGGCAGTGGAAGACAGCAAAAGCAGCAAGAGAACAGAGAGAGAGAGAAAGGACAAGCCTCTTTCTGTCCCCTATTTTGTATGCAGACTACCTGCCCTGAGGTGGGTGTAGCACTCACACCCTTATTTCCAGCACCCTTAATCCCAGTATTGAGCTGTGAATCAATCACAAACTCTAGATTCAGCTACCAAGTCCCATCTGAAAGTGTGTGAGGCTTTGGGGGAACATCTAGACACAAACCATAACACATATGAATTTTAGAATTTCTTTCTCTAGTTTTGTGAGGAATGCTAATGGTATTTTGACTGGGATTGCATTAAATCTGTATTACAGTTTTGGAGGTATAGCCATTTTGACTATATTGGTTCTGCTTATCCAGGAACATGGGATATTATTACATTTTCTGATATTCACTTCAATCTCATTTTTCAGAGTACTTTAGTTTTCACTGTAGAGGTCTTTCACTTTCTTTTTTTTTTGTGGGTACCGGGGGGTCGACCTCAGGACCTCACACGCCAGCAGGTGCCCGTGCCGCTGAGCGATATCACTGGCCCCTTTTTTGTATGTGGGTTCTGGGAGTCGAACTTGGGCCCTCATGCTTGCCGGGCAGGCGCTTAAGCCACTGAGCCATCTCACCGGCCCCACTTTCTTGGTTAGGGAAATTCTTCATTATTTCATTTTTCTTTATGCTGTTGTGAAAGGTATTGTTTTCCTAATTTTTCTCTTGGTGAGTTTATTATTGGTGTACAGGAACACTACTGATTTTTGGATGTTGAATTTGTATCCTGCTATCTACTGAATTTGGTTGTTAATTTTAGGAGTCTTTTGGTGATGTTTTTGTGGCCTTCTATGTAGAGGATCATGTCATCTGTAAATAAGGATAATTTAACTTCTTTTCCTATCCATATCCCTTTCATTTCTTTTGTCCAAATGCTCTGGCTAGTGTTTTGAGAACTATGTTGAACAGGACTGGTGATAGCAGACATCCTTGTTTAGATCCAGATTTTAGAGTGAAAGTTTTCATTTTCTCTCATTTAATATGATGTTGGCCATTGGTTTATCATAGCTGGCTTTTATCACATTACAGTAAAGATCTTCTATACCTATTTTTAGCAGGTTTTTCATCATGAATGTATGCGGGTTTTGTCAAATGCTTTTTCTGTATCTATTGTGGTGATCGTGGGATTTTTGTCCTTGCTTCTGTTTATGTGGTGCATTACATTTATTGATTTGCATATGCTGAACCATCCCCACATCCCAACGATGAATTCCATTTAATCATGTTGTACAACATTTTTGATGATTTGCTGCATTCTGTTTGCTAGTATCTTATTGAGGATTTTTGAATCTATGTTGATTAAAGCGATTGGCCTGCAGCTCTCTTTTATTTTGGTGGAGTTCTCTCTGGTATTGGAATCAGGAAAGCTTCCTTCCAGGTACGAGTTTGAGGGTACTGCGTCCCTTTCCATTTCATTAAGGAGTTTGAGGAGTATTGGTATTAGATCTTCTCTGAAGTTCTTGTAGATTCAGTAGTGAATCCACTGGGACCTGGGCTTTTCTTAGCTGGTAGTTTTAAAAATTCTCCAATTTCAATAACTGATATTGGATTGTTCAGGATTTTATATCTCCTTAGTTTAGTTTTGGTAGTTAAAATGTATGTAAGAATCTATACATTTCTTCTTCTGAATTTTCCATTTTATTGGGATACAGGTTCTCAAAGTAGTTACTGATGATCTAAATATCAGCAGAATTTATTGTAATTTCTCCTTTTTCATTTGTAATTGAATGGATTTGAGTCTTTTTCTTTCTTACTTGGGAAAGATCAGCTAAGGTTTTGTCTATTCTTTCTATTCTTTCAAAGAACTAACTCTTTGATTGATTCTTTGTATTGCTTTTTTAGCCTCAATTTCATTAATTTGTGCTCTGATCTTTATAATTTCCTTTCTTGTACTAGCTTTGGGTTTGGATTGCTCTTGTTTTTCTAGGACCTTGAGGTGCATCATTAAGTTACTTGTTTGAGCTTACTCCATTTTTCTGATGTGGGAATGCACTGCTATAAACTTTTTTTACTTCTATAAACTCCTTTTTAGGACTGCTTTCATTGTGTCCCTATATTCTGGTATGTCATATTGACATTTTTGTTTGATTTTAGAAACTGTCCAGTTTTTTCTTTAATTTCATCTGTGAACCATGGATTATTTAAGAGGATATTATTTAATTTCCTTGTGTTTGGATGATTTCTGTAGTTCTTTTGCCATTGGTTTCTAGTTTCACTGCACTATGATCTGATAATATGAACGAGATAATTTTGATTCTTTTGCATTTACTAAAAAATGCTTCATGGGCTAGTATGTGGTCTATTTTGGAGAAAGTCCCAAGTTCTACTGAGAAGAATGCGTATTCGGTTGTTGTTGGATAGCATACTCTGTAGATATCTATTAAGTCCATTTGCTTGAAGGTTTGGTTGAACTCTGTTATTTCTTTGTTGAATTTTGTGTAGTTGATTCATCCATTTGTGACAGTGAGGTACTGAGGTCTGTTACTACAGTTGTATTGGCATTTATCTGATATTTCATGTCCATTAGTCTTTGCTTTATGAAGTTGGATGTGCTGGTATTTGGTATTTATATGTTTATAATTGTTCTCTCTTCTTGTTGAATTGTTCCCTTAACCAATATGTGGTGACTTTGTCTCTTCTGATCAGACTGGGCTTAAGATCCACTTTGTCTGAAATTAGAGTAACTACACCTACCTTTGTTTGTGTTCCCATTGCAAGGAATATTTTTTCCATCATTTGATTTTTAACTTGAGTTTTTTTTTAATTAAATGTGTGTCTTGTATACTGCATATTGTTTGCTTTTGTTTCTTGACCTATTCTGCAGATCTGTGTCCTTTGGGGAATTAAGACCATTCACATTGGGAGTTATTACTGAGAGGTATTGACTTATTCCTATCATTTCATTATTTTCCTGTTGGTTATTTTCTTATTTTTTTTCCCTTTGGCTTTTCATACCACTGGGTGTATTCACTCGTTTGACTTATTGGCAATATGGGCTTTATTGTCATTTTCTAGGATACCCTTGAGAAATTTTTGCAATGCTAACTGTGTGATCATGAATTTCTTGAGGTTCTCTTTGTCATGAAAATACCTTATTTCTCCATCAGTTCTGAAGGAAAAATTTGCAGGATAGATAATTCAGGGTTGGAAATTATCTTTTAGGGATTGAAACACTTCACTGCAAGCCCACTTGGCCTTTAAAGTTTTTGTAGAGAAGTCTGCTGTGATTCTAATGAGTTTACCTTTATATGTGATTCATTGCCTTCCTCTAAAAGATTTTATGATTTTTGTTACTGTAGTGGACTTCTGGTTCTTTGAGTATAATATGGCTCATAGAAGTTCTCTTTTGTTTTTGGACATTTGGAGTTGTCGCTCTATCTGTATGTTTATTTCCTTTCCTATATTTGGAAAATTTTCTGCCATTATTTCTGTGAACAGGTTTTTTTTAATGCCATTTATCTTTTGATTTTTTACTTATCCCAATAATTTTTAGATTGGTCTTCTTTTCATCATCTAGAAGCTGTTGGATTCATTTTTTTTTAATGTTCTCTTGTTGCTTCTAAAGTGCATTTGAGTAGCTGGTCTTTGAAGGCATCGTTATCTTCTGGTTCTGAAATTCTGTCCTCACAGTGGTCACTTCTGTCACCCATACTTTCAATATAATTTTTAATCACCTGAATTTCTGACTGAAACCCTTTCATGGACTCTTCATTCTTTGCTAAACTGTTTATTTAGGTTTTGTATAGTTTTGTATAGTTCATCCTAGCTTTTTATTAGTGTCTTCTGAAAGCTACTGGATCATTTTTGTTACTTCTGTTATCTGTTTTGTTATATTTTCTGTGATCGTACTGTGTACCACTTTGCTCTATTTTCTAACTTCCTCTGTTATCGTTTTGAATAAATGGGGTGTGTGGCTCATGCTATTCTACCCCTGGTGCTCCCTGAGTTGGCTTCAGAGAGTTGGGCATTTGGGGAGGCATTTTGTTGACTTGTCCTCTCATGTTTTTATTGTTTTGTTTGTTTTGTTTTGTGCTGAGGGTTTCGATGCTTCTAGTGTAATAACATTGCTGTTAGTATAGAGATCTCTTTAGTTGCTTTGTAGTGATGTATTTTGGGCATGGCAAATTATAATCCTTTGCCTAAGCCCCAATATTTGACTAACTTGCTTAATTTCAGAGAGGAGGATGAAATGTAATTGGCCCAAAACCGAGTTATCTGGGAATGTACTCTAGTATTGTTAATGTCACAAATGTAGTCTGAGTGTAAGCTTACAGAGAAATAGCAATAATTTTGTGACCCCCCCATACTATTAAGTGAATGAGCTACAGTAGTATTGTCAAAGACAAATTTGATATTAACATAACATTAGAATCATTATATATCACCGTTTTTAATTTTATTAGTACATGTTTGCAGTTCATCCAGTTTACAGTCATCTTAGGGAGTGGTTACATATACCTCCCACAGCTTGTTTCTTTTTTTAAATCCCCTTACACTTCCCTTCCTCTCCCTTCCTCCTCCTCCAATTCCCCTATCCCATTTTTATTCTTGTTGATATTATTAATCTTAGCTCATGCTATGGCACATAATATTTACATTAATTGAGGTCATTAGGTTCCTATACATGGCACATCTTTGTTTTACTTACTTCCCCTTCTCCCCACTTCTCCCACTTTTTCCCTTGGACCACTTCCTTATTGCAAGAGATTCATCTAGTCCCCTTCTTTCCATCCTTTATTACTCTCTTTGTACTTTATCTCACTCAAATGAGAGATACCATATGGTTTTTAAGCTTGTGTGTCTGGTTTATTTCACTCAACATTATATTTTCCAGGTGTATCCATTTTCCTACAAATGTCTCAAATCTGTCATTCTTTATAACAGAGTAGTATTCCATTATCCAGAGATACCACATTTTCTTTATCCAATCATCTGTTGATGGGTATACATGCTATTTACAGGATTTAGAAATAAGTTATGCTGCTATAGACATTGGTATGCATATATTGCCATAGAATGATGTTTTAAACTCTTTGGGGAAGACCTAGCAGGAGGCTAGCTGGGTTGTATGGAATTTCTAATTTCAGTTCTTTGAGAAATCTTGACAGATTTCCATAACTGTTGTACTAGTTTATATTCCCACCAGTGGTGAAGGAGGATTCTTTTTTCACTAGAGTCTCGCTAGCATTTCTTGTTTGATTTCTTAATGATGACCAATCTTTCTGCAGTCAGATGGAGTCTTAGCATCATTTTAATTCGCATTGCTCTAATGGCTGAGATATTGAGCAATTTTTCATACATTTACTGACCATTTGTATTTCTTCCTCTGTAAAGTGTCTGTTCATTTCTCTTGCCCCTATCTTGCCTGGGTCTTTAATTTTAGGTTTATCTTTTTGGAGTTCTTTGTATAATTTAGATGTTAGTCCTCTCTCTGAGGAATAGCAGGTAGAAATTTTTTTCCCATTCTCTAGGTAGTCTTTTCACTCTACTGATTGATTCTTTTGCTGTACAGGTGCTTTTTAGTCTGATATAATCCCATTTATTGATTCTTGCTGTTATTTCTTGTGCAATTGAGGTTCTGTCTAGAAAATCCTTTCCTACACCTATAGCTTCAAGTGTTTTACCTGTTTTATCTTCCAGTAGGTTTAGTGGTTCTGTTTTAGTGTTTAGATCTTTGATGCATTTTGATTTTAATTTAGTATATGGTGAGAGATAAGGCTCTAGTTTCAATCTTCTGTAAACAGATAACTAGTTTTCCCAGCACCACATGTTGAATAGGCTATCTTTCTTCTAACATATACTTTTGGCCCCTTTGTCAAAGATCAAATAGTTGAATGTGTCTCGGGAAGTTTTTGTATCCTCAATTCTGTTCCACTAATCCATTTACCTGTTTTTGTTCCAGTATCATGGCCTTTTTTGTCACTATTGCTTTGTAGTATAGTTTGAGCTCAGGTACTGTTCTGCCTTCTGTTTTGTTCTTGCTGCCAAAAATAGCTTTTGCTATTCTGGGTCTCTTCTGGATCCATATGAAGTTTAGGATTGTTTTCCTAGATCTGTAAAGTATGCTGTTGGTATTTTGATTGGGACTGCATTGAATCTGTATAGCAGTTTTGGAAGTATGGCCATTTTGGCAATATTTGTCCTGCCTCTCCAGGATCAGGGGACATCTTTCCATTTTCTGATGTCCTCTTCAATTTTCCTTTTTAGAGTACTGCAGTTTTCTTTGTAGAGTTCTTTTACTTCCTTGGTTGGGTTAATTCCTAGATATGTTATTTTTCCTTGAAACTACTGTGAATTGTATTGTTTTCATAATTTCTTTCTCATCCTGTTCATATTGGTGCACACAAATGCTAATGATTTTTGTGTGTTGATCTTGTATCCTGCTACTTTGCTAAAGTTGATTATTACTTCTAAGAGTTTTTTGGTGGAGTTCTTTGGGTCTTCCATGTAGAGTATGATGTCATCTGCAAATAATAATACTTTGAGCTTTTCCTTTCCTATATGTATTCCTTTTATTTCTTTTTCTTGCCTGATTGTTCTGGCCAATATTTCAAATACTATGTTGAAGAGAATAGGTGATAGTGGATATCTTTGTCTTGTCCCTGATTTTAGGGAGAATGCTTTTAATTTTTCCCATTTTAATATGATACTGACTAATGGTTTGTCATAAACAGCTTTTATCATATTGAGGTATGGTCTTTCTTTCTATAACTGGTTTCTCAGATTTCTTTTTTTTATCATGAAGGGGTGTTGGATTTTGTTGAAAGCCTTTTCTTTTTTCTTTTTTTTTTTTGTGGGTACTGGGGGTCGAACTCAGGACTTCACGTGCCAGCAGGCACCCATGCTGCTGAGCGATATCACTGGCCCCTTTTATGTATGTGGGTTCTAGGAGTTGAACTTGGGCCCTTGTGCTTGCCAGGCAGGTGCTTACGCTGCTGAGCCATCTCACTGGCCCCTGAAAGCCTTTTCTGTATCGAAATGATCATATGGTTTTTGCCCTTATTTACGTGAGGTGTTACATTTATTGACTTATGTATTTTGAATAATCCTTGTATCTCTGGGATGAAACCTAACTGATTGTAATGCAAGAATGTTCTTTAAGGAGATTGGCCTACAGTTTTCTTTTTTAGTTGGTTCTGTGCCCAGTTTTGGGATCAGAGTGATACTGGCTTCCATGAATGAATTTGGGAGCACTTCATCCCTTTCAATTTCTTCGAACAGCTTGAGGAATATTGGTTATATAACTTTCTTAAAGGTTTTGTAGAATTCAATAGTGAATCCATTAAGTCTTGGGCTTTTTGTTAGTTGGTAGAGTCTTTATAATTGTGTCAATTTCATTGCTTGTTATTGGGTTGTGTTAAGCATATTTATGTCTTCTTGGGTTAGTGTTTGTAGTTTGTATGTGTCTGCAAATGTGTTGAGTTCTCCAAAATTTGTTAACTTATTGGAATATAATTTTTCAAAGTAGTTACTGTCTCCTGGATTTTGATAGTGTCTGTTGTGATTTCAACTTTGCCATTTCTAATTGCACTGATGTGAGTCTTTTTTTTTTATTATTTCTTGGTGAATCTGGCAAAGGGATTATCAATTTTATTTATTCTTTCAATTCATCATAAGGGCTTCAATTCAATTTCTTTTTACTGTCTTTAAGTCTCAGTTTCATTGATTTCAGATTTTTCTGAGACAGGGTCTCACTATGTAGTACAGGCTGGGCTTGAACTCACTTATGTAGCCCAGGCTGGCCTCAAACTCATGGCAAATCTCCTGCCTCAGCATCCTGAGTGCTGGAGTTACATGAATGTGCTAGCACATCCAGCTTTGATTTTAGATCTTATCTTTAAATTTTCATTCCTCAATTTTTGTTTGGGGCTGGTTGGTTGTTTCTCAAGTATCTTAAGACTTTTCAGCTGGGTGCCATTGTGGGGGGGCAGCAGCTGAACTTGAAACTCAGGGTGGCTGCCACTCCATCCACTGCTCCAGCAGGGACCTCTGTGGAGGAACGTGAGACACCATAGTACAGAGAAGCGGTGGCTGTGAAGGACACACTGACTGGCGGTGAGTGCTGACACCCAGCCATCAGGTGTGCAAGAGAGCCACTAGCCAGGCACCATTGTGGGGGGCAGCAGCTGAGCTCAGAACTCAGGGCAGTGGCCACTCCATCCATGGCTCCAGTGGGAACCTCCGTGGAGTAACGTGAGACACAGCGGTACAGAGAAGCACCAGCCGAGATGGACACACTGACTGGTGCTATTCTTCCTGGTATTCCAAGACTGAGATTGTCTAAGGATCACAGAAAATACTGTGGCACAGAACCAAAGAACCAAGGACTGGGCCAAACAGGCAGCAACTTCTTATCTCCAACAAATTGAAGAGGTAGGATATTGCAGCAGGCTCAAAACCCAAAAATAAGCTACACCTGGAAGATACCTCAGAGAAGTAGACATCTCCTAAGAGTTTGAAATACTAGCAATAAAGCAACCTACCATAGGCAATTTACAAACAGCAACCCAGGAATTAAACTAAAGAAAGAAAAGAAAATGAGACGACACTTAAACAAGCTGCCACCCCACACATCCGGTTCACCAAAGGCAAACCCAGGGGGCAGTGAGGTGGGACAAAGGGAAAGCCACCCACTTTACACCACTGAAGTGGTAACAACAAAGCAGTTGAATGAGGCTCTGGAAAAATTTAAATCAGAAAAAATTTCTCAGATAACTGCAGAGATAATGTCCACAATGAAGACCATGCTTAAGGACGCTAGAGCAGACACAGACAAAAAAATAGACGTGCTTAAGAAAATGATGGAAGCCATGAATGCTCAGCATAGGAAAGAAATGGAATCCACAAGGCAGATTCAAGCAGATATCCAGGAGAACAAAAATTCCATTGAAAGTATTTGTACCAGATTAAGCCAATGTGAGGACAGGATCTCAGATATAGAAGACAGGCTTGCAATTAGTGATTATGAAAAGAAAGAATTCTTAAAAATAGCAAGGGATGATGAAAAATCAATCCAGCAGCTGCTAGATGATGCAAAAAAGAATAACTTAAGATTGATTGGATACAATGAAAAAGCAGGAGATAGCATAAATGACATCAGAACACTGTTCACAGACATTATCACAGAAAATTTCCCTGGTAGAGAAAAAGAATTTGACGTTCAGATAAGTGAGGCTTATAGAACTCCAATTAGCGATGATCAAAAAAAATCTTCAGCCAGGCATATCATAGTCAAGATTCCAGAAATTCAACATAAGAGTAGAATCTTAAAAGCTGTTAGAGAAAAGAAACAAATCACCTATAAAGGAAAGCCCATCAGAATCACAGCGGACTTTTCAGCACAAACCCTCAAGTCAGGAAGAGCTTGGAATGATGTATTTCAAGTTCTAAAGAAAAATAATCTTCAACCTAGATTGATGTACCCCACAAAACTATCTTTGAAAACTGATGGAGAAATAAAATACTTCCATAACAAAGAACATCTGAGAAAATTTATAACCACCAAACCAGCACTCCAAAATATTTTGAAGGACATTCTAGAAAGGGATAACAAGGACTACAACTCCAGAAACCCCAACAGAAGGAATCCACCAGGCAGAGCAAATGATAAAAGACAGGGAGGGAAAAATAAAAATGAAAAGAGGGGGAGCCAACAACAAGAAAATAACATGACAAGGATAAGTCAATACATATCAGTTTTAACCATTAATGTTAACGGTCTCAATTCACCAATCAAAAGGCACAGACTGGCAAATTGGATCAAGAAGCAAGATCCAACAATATGCTGTATACAAGAAACACATTTAGGGCCGGTGAGATGGCTCAGTGGCGTAAGCGCCTGCCTTGCAAGTGCGAGGGCCCGAGTTCGACTTCCGGATCCCACATACAAAAAAGGAGCCGGTGATATCGCTCAGCGGCACGGGTGCCTGTTGGCGCACGAGGTCCTGAGGTCGACCCCCTGGTACCCACACACACAAAAAAGAAACACATTTAATTCAAAAAGAAATTCATAGACTGAAAGTCAAAGGATGGAAAACAATACTCCATGTGACAGGAACCCAGAAAAAAGCAGGGGTAGCTATTGTTTTGCAGACAAAGTGAATTTCAAGCCAAGAATGATTCAGAGAGATAAAGAAGGTCACTACATCCTTGTAAAGGGAACAATCCAAGAGGAAGAGATAACAATCATAAATATATATGCAACAAGTACCAGTGCACCCAACTATATAAAACAAATATTAATGGACATGAAAAATCAAATAAGCACTAATACAATTGTATTGGGGGATCTCAATACTCCACTGTCACAAAAAGACAGATCAACTAGAGAAAAAATCGACAATGAAATAGTAGAACTGAACTAAACTTTGGAAGAAATGGACTTAGTAGATGTCTACAGAGTGTTCCACCCCACAACATCAGAATACACATACTTCTCAGTTGCACATGGGACATTCTCCAAAATAGACCACATACTAGCTCATAGAATCTGCTTAAGTAAATGCAAAGGAATTGAAATTATCCCATGTATATTATCAGACCATAGAGCAATGAAATTGGAAATCAATGGCAAAAGAAACAAGAAAAACCGCACAAAAACATGGAAATTAAATAGCACCCTCCTGAACAACCAATGGGTCACAGATGGAATTAAAGAAGAAATTAGACAGTTTCTGCAACTGAATGATAATGACAGTATAACATATCGGAACTTATGGGATACAATGAAAGCAGTCCTAAGAGGGAAATTTATAGCATTAAATTCCTATATCAGGAAAACAGAGCAAGCACAAATAAACAAACTAATGGTGAACCACAAACTTCTAGAAAAAGAAGAGCAGGCTAAGCCAAAAGCTCATACAAGGGAGGAAATTATAAAGATCAGAGCAGAAATTACCATATTGAAGACTAAAATAAAATACAAAGAATCAACGAATCAAAGAGTTGGTTCTTTGAAAGAGTAAATAAAATCAACAAACCCTTATCCAACCTTATGAAAAAAGGAAAGAAAGTACACAAATCCATGCAATTAATAATGAAAAGGGTGAAATCACAATGGACCCTGCAGAAATCCAGAAGATCATCTATACCTACTTTGAAAACTTGTATTCTAATAAGATGGAAAATGCAGAAGAAATGGACAGATTCCTAGATACATATGAATTACCAAAGCTTAACCAAGAAGATATAAAAATCCTAAATAAACCAATAACAATCAATGAAATTGAAGATGTAATTAAAAACTTCCCAACAAAGAAAAGCCCAGGCCCCAATGGATTCACTGCTGAATTCTACAAGAAATTTAGAGAAGACCTAACAGCACTACTTCTCAAACTCTTTAATGAAATTGAAAGGGAAGCAATACTCCCAAATTCATTCCTGAAAGCAAGCATTACCCTGATACTAAAACCCGAGAAGGACCCAACTAAGAAAGAGAACTACAGACCAATCTCCCTAATGAACACAGATGCAAAAATCCTCAATAAGATACTGGCAAACAGAATGCAGCAAATCATCAAGAAGGTTATACACCATGACCAAGTTGGATTCATCCCAGGGATGCAGGGATGGTTCAACATACATAAATCAATCAATGTAATACACCATATTAACAGAACCAAGGACAAAAATCATATGATCATCTCAATAGATGCAGAAAAAGCTTTTGACAAGTCCAGCACCGATTCATGATAAAAACCCTACAGAAAATTGGAATAGATGGTCTTTATCTCAATCTGGTAAAAGCTGTCTATGACAAACCAACAGCCAATATCATACTAAATGGCCAAAAACTGAAAGCCTTCCCTCTAAAATCAGGAACAAGACAAGGATGTTGACTGTCCCCACTCTTATTCAACATAGTCCTGGAAACTTTAGCCACAGCAATTAGACAAGAGAAAGAAATAAAAGGAATTATGATTGGAAAGGAAGAAGTTAAATTATCATTATTTGCAGATGACATGATACTCTACATAGAAGACCCCCAAAACTCCACTAAAAAATTGCTAGATTTAATAAGAAAATTCAGTAGTGTAGCTGGATACAAAGTCAACACTCATACATCAATAGCCTTCCTGTACACCAATAACAAACTCACTGAGAGAGAAATTAGGGAAACAACACCTTTCACAATAACATCCAAAAAAATGAAATACCTAGGAATCGATCTCACAGAGGAGGTAAAAGACCTCTACACTGAAAACTACAGTACTCCGAAAAAGGAGATTGAAGAGGATATCAGAAAATGGAAAGATATCCCTTGCTCTTGGGTCGGAAGAACCAATATACTGAAAATGGCCATACTTCCAAAACTGTTACACAGATTTAATCCAATTCTGATCAAAATTCCAACAACATATCTCACAGAATTACAGAAAACAATCCTAAAAT
Source organism: Erethizon dorsatum (assembly GCA_028451465.1). Classification (NCBI taxonomy): domain Eukaryota; kingdom Metazoa; phylum Chordata; class Mammalia; order Rodentia; family Erethizontidae; genus Erethizon; species Erethizon dorsatum. The sequence goes on from CM051842.1 coordinate 41,352,006, forward strand.
TCATTTGGAACCAGAAGAGACCTAGAATAGCAAAGGCAATTCTGGGCAACAAAAGCAAGGCAGGGGGCACCATAATCCCTGATTTGAAATTATACTGTAAAGGGCCGGTGAGATGGCTCAGCGGCTTAAGCGCCTGCCCGGCAAGCGCGAGGGCCCGAGTTCGACTCCCGGATCCCACATACGAAAAAGGGGCTGGTGATATCGCTCAGATGCACGGATGCCTACTGGCACGCGAGGTCCTGAGGTCGACCCCCCGGTACCCACAAAAAAAAAAAAAAAAAAAAGAAATTATACTGTAAAGCTACTGTGATAAAAACAGTGTGATATTGGCAAAAAAACAGACCCGAAGATCAATGGAATAGATTAGAAGATGCAGAAACAACTCCAGACATACTAAGCCACCTTATCTTTGACAAAGGTGCCAAACACATTCACTGGAAGAAAGATAGCCTCTTTAATAAATGATGCTGGAAAAATTGGCTCTACACATGCCTAAGACTAAAATTAGACCCATATCTTTCACGCTGCACTAAACTAAATTCAAAATGGATCAAAGAACTAAATATTAAAACAGAAACATTAAATCTCCTGGAAAATAGAATAGGTAAAACTCTTGAAGACATTGGTGTAAGCAAAGACTTTATAAATAAAACCCCCATTGCACAGGAAGTATCACAAAGAATCAACACCTGGGATCTCATCTTATTAAAATCTTTTGCACAGCAAGAGAAACCACCAACACAGTGAAGAGACAACCCACAACGTGGGAAAAAATGTTTGTCAGCTATTCCTCAGACAAAGGATTACTATCCAGAACATACAAAGAACTCAAAAATTCAGACCTCCCAAATTTAAAGATCCAATCCAAAAATGGGCATCTGAGATGAATAAACACTTCTCATATGAAGAAATACAAATGGCAAATAAATATATGAAAAAATGTTCAACATCACTAGTCATTCGAGAGATGCAAATTAAAACAACACTGAGATTCCATCTCACCCCAGAAAGAATGGCTATTATCAAGAAATCAACTAATAACAAATGCTGGAGGGGCTGTGGGGAAAAAGGAACCCTTCTCCACTGTTGGTGGGAGTGTCGACTGGTGCAGCCACTGTGGAAATCAGTGTGGAGACTCCTCAAAAAACTAGGATTGGAGGTCCCATTTGACCCAGCTATTCCCCTTCTTGGTGTCTTCCCAGAAGAATTAAAAACATTGTACCACAGCGATATATGTGCACCCATGTTTATAGCAACACAATTTGTAATAGCTAGATCGTGGAAGCAACCCAAATGCCCAACAACCGAGGATTGGATAAAAAAGATGTGGTATTTCTATACAATGGAGTACTACTCAGCCATAAAGAAAGATAAACTGGAAACTTTTATAAGTAAATGGATGCAACTCGAGAAAATACTCAGAAGTGAAATAAACCGGATGCACATTTGTAAACATCGTATTGTCTCCCTAGTATGAAAATGCAATTTCACTGTGACTATTCCATTCCTTAGGCTTCTATTTTTACCTAGCTTTTACATGGCTTAATCTTATACTGAGTAATATTCCTCTTCAAAAGGTATTTGTACATTCTCTAATGCTTGAGTTTGTTAATACATGAGAATTTTTACTTGTCTTTAAAAAAGTAAATTAAAAAAAAGATTTTTCATAAGGTTAATTATTTGAGTTTGCTCTGTTTTTCTAATATGAGCATTGATTGTGATGAATTTTCCTCTTAGAACTGCTTTTATAATGTCCCAGAAGTTTCTGTGAGTTGTATAGTCATTTTCATTAACTTCCAGAAATTTTTAAAATTTCTTCTTTGATTTCTTCTATGACCCACTGGTTGTTTAGGAGTATGTAGTTAATTTTCCAGGAGATTTTTCCTTTTGCAAAATTTTTCTGTCATTAGTTTCTATTTTCATTACACAGTGGCCTGATAATATGTATGTGGTAACTTCAATTATTTTATATTTACTTAAGCAGGCTTTGTGGACTAGTATGTGATTTATTTTGGAAAAAGCAAGTGCTGCTGAAAAGAATGTATACACTGTTGTAGAAGAGTGGAATACTGTGCATATCTAGTAAATCCACATGTTTAAGGGTGTGGTTCATCTCTGATATTTCTTTATAGGCTTTTTGTGTAGTTGATCTATCTCTGCAAAGGTGGGGTGTTTAAATCTCCTACTGTGATTGTGTTAGTGTTTATTTGATCTTTTAAGTTCAGCAGTTTTTGTTTCATGAACATAGCTCCTCCAGTGTTTGGTGCATATATGTTTATCAATGTTCTCTTCCTTTTGGATTATTCCCTTAACTAGTATGTAGTGACATTTTCTGTCTCTTCTAGGCAGTTTTAGCTTGAAGCTTATCATGTCTGTTATTAGAATTACTACCCCTTCTTATTTTCAGGGTCCTGATGCATGAAATGTTTTCCATCCTTTAATTTTTTTTTATTTTATGGAAAAAAGTAAAACAAAATTTCATAACAATATAATAGGAGAATAACAATAATTAATACATTGCTTATTGTTATTTTTAATGTAGTTACTTGGAGTACAAGATATGGGCACAAAAAATTCTCTAATCAATATTAGCACAAACCTTTCTTTTCAATGAACTAAGAGACACTAGTAGTATAATTAACTTGCATTTTTTCCCATTTTCCTTCCTTACTTTCTCCTTTTCCCCATCCTAGTTCCCTTTCCTTTTGAATAATTTCTTCCCATTTCACAATATCTATTGCACATTTTAGACCTTATTTACTCTTTCAGTTGCTCACACCAGGGAGACAATATGATATTTACACATATGAGTCTGATTTATTTCACTTATGAGTATGGTCTCAAGTTGCATCCATTTACCTATAAAGGTCCCAAGTTTATCCTTCTTCATGGTTGATTAGTACTCCATTTTATAAAAAGACCATATCTTTTTTTATCCATTCTTTGGTAGATGGGCATTTGGGTTGTTTCCAAGATTTAGCTATTACAAATTGTGCTACTATAAACATGGGTGCACATATATCGCTGTTTTATGATGTTTTTAATTCTTCTGGGAAGATACTCAGAAGGGGAATAGCTGGGTCAAACGGGACCTCTAATCCTAGCTTTTTGAGGAATCTCTACACTGATTTCCATAGTGGTTGCACCAGTCTGCACTCCCACTAGGAGTGGAGAAGGGTTCCTTTTCCCCCACAGCCCTACCAGCATTTGTTATCAGTTGATTTCTTGATGATAGTCATTCTTTCTGGGGTGAGATGGAATCTCAGTATTGTTTTAATTTGCATCTCTCAGATGACCAGTGATGTTGAACATTTTTTCATATTCATTTGGTATTTGTATTTCTTTATCTGAGAAGTGTGTATTCATCTCAGATGCCCATTTTTGGATTGGGTCTTTGAATTTGGAGGGTCTAATTTTTTTCAATTCTTTATATGTTCTAGATATAACTCCTTTGTCTGAGGGACAATTGGCTAAAATTTTTTCCCACCATGTGGCTTGTCTTTTCACTCTGTTGGTGATTTCTTTTGATGTGCAAAAGCTTTTTAATGAGATGAGATCCCAGTTGTTGATTCTTTAAAGGATTTCCCATGCAGTCTGGGTTTTGTTCATGAACTCTCTACCTACACCTATGTCTTCAAGATTTCTACCTATTTTCTCTTCCAGTAGATTTAGTGTTTCTGCTTTAATATTTAGATCTTTGTTCCATTTTGACCTTAGTTTAGTGCATGGTGATAAACATGGGTCTAGTTTTAGTCTTTGACATATAGAAAGTCAGTTTTCCAGCACCATTTATTAAAGAGGCCATCTTTCTTCCAGGGAACATGTTTGGCCCCTTTGTCAAAGATAAGGTGGCTGAGTGTGTAGTTGTGTCTGCATCTTCTAATCCGTTCCATTGATTCTCAGGTCTGTTTTTTTTTTTTTGCCAGTACCATGCTGATTGTATCACAGTAGCTTTGTAGTATAATTTCAAGTCAGGGATTGTGATGCCCCCTGACTTGCCTTTGTTGCCCACAATTGCTTTTGCTATTCTAGGTCTCTTCTGTTTGCAAATGAATTTTAGGAATGTTTTCTCTAATTCTGGGAGGTGTGCTCATGGTATTTTGATCTGGATTGCATTAAATCTGTGTAACAATTTTGGATGTAATGCCATTTTTACAATGTTGGTTCTTCGTATCCATGAGCAAGGCCATTCTTTAATTTTTAATCTATTAATATCTTTTTTATTAGATGCATTTATTGAATGCAACAGACTGTTGGATTCTGTCTTTTGATCCAGTCTGTCAATATGTATCTTTTAATTGGAGAGTTGAGGCTGTTAATGTGGAGAGATATTACTTAGATGTGTTGCTTATTTACTACCATTGCCTTCTTTATCTTTTGGTGAGTCCTTTATTTTTCTTTTCCTGTCATTTTTTTGTTGCTGTTTATTTATTGACCTCAATAGTTTCCTCTGTGATTTTAGCTGTGTCCATTTCATTATATGTGTCAATAATATTCTTAAGAATTTTCTGTAGTGCTGGTTTAGCACTCATATATTTTCTGAGCTGGTCTGCTTTGTGGGAATACCTTATTTCTCCATCTAATTTGAAGGATAGCTTTGCTGGATAAGTTAATCTTGGTTTGAAGTTATATAACTTTGGGCTTGAAATACTTCACTCCAAGCTCTTTTGGCCTTTAGGTTTGTGTTGAGAAGTCTGCTGTGATTCTAATTAGTTTACCAGTATATGTGATATTTTGTTTATGACTGTTTTTAAATTTTTTTTTGCTGGATATCTGGTAATTTAGTATGGTTATGCCTTGGTGAGCTTTTTTTTTTTGACACTTTTTTTGGTGTTATATAAGTGTCCCTTACTTGTATTTTAAGATCTTTTCTTTGGAAAGAAATTCTTCTATGATTTCTATAAACATGTTAGTAAACCCATCTGTGCTATTTTTTAGTTTTTCTTTAACTCCAATTAGCCCTAGATCGATCTTATTGACATCTAGTAGCTGCTGGATAATCTTCTCTTGTTTTCTTATTTTCTTTTTGGCTTGTTTGAGCTCTTCATCATAATTTACTATTTTGTCTTCAATATAAGATACTGTGTCTTCACACTGGTCATTTGTGCAATCTATGAATTCTATAATTTTTATTTCAGCTATTTCAGTCTAACATCTTTCTGAGGTTTCCATATCCTTGTTGACTCTCTCATTCAAATTTTGAACTGTTTTGGTTGCTTGTCCAGTTTTTTACCTATTTACCTGAAATTCACTGTGGGCATGTTGAGTGAGTTATTATTTGTAGTTTTTTTTGCAATGAGGTAAGTGAGGTGGCATGAAGAGAATGAGAGCTGGTTGGCTGAGAAGTGTAAGACATTAAGGGGGAGGTTTGTAGGGGAGAATAGTGATAGATGAGAAGAAGAGGTTGATGTGGGGTCTGATTCTATTGGAATACTTTTAATTGAGTTGAGGAGTTAGTACTGAGAGTTTCCAGAGGATATTTGTGGGGGCAGGGGTAAGGTATGGGAGAAAGAGTGTTTAATTTGTGATTGAGGAAAACTACATGTTTGTGAGAATCTGCTGATAGGGAGGACAATAAGCTAGGCAAGATATGGAAGAGCTAAAGGCTTAGAATGGGGAGGTTCAAAAGTTAATATTAGAGGAGATAGGAGTGGCTGTGAGGTAGTTAACTATTGGAAAATTAAAAACTTTTGAGGAAGAGTTTATGTGTTTGGAAAAAGAATAAAGAAATATGTTAATAATATTGTCTCAGGGGTTTGAGTTGGAGAACCTAGAGTTAGGGAGCTGAGACAAGGGAAAGAACCTAGATACTTATTAAATCAGTGCCAATTAAAGAACAAATACACAAAAGTAACAACCTAATAAATACACGAAACCATAAAAGAGCATGACATAACCCTACATTACTAAATAAATCAAGAAACAAACAAAATTTAAATCTATAAGATGTCTGATGAGAACACAGATGGAATATTCCAATGAGACACTGTATATGTGATTCCTTAAGTGGCTTCTTTGCTAGAGGGTCTGAGTGTTCACACCCCGAGAACTCTTCTGATCCTTCCATTGCCGTACTGAAGCTGACTCATATGCAGGACTTCTTTCCACCAGGTTGCAGGCATTCCTGCAGATTCTGATCCAGTCTGAGTTGTTGGGCTAGGAACTCTTGCTGTCTTTCTCCTTGGATTTTGTGGTGGAATCAGCAGTCAGATTCACTGGCACTAAATTATCTACTGATTGATGAGTATTCCTATGCAATCAAATCAGTTACAGTAGTAACAGGCTAATACTTTACAGTGGTATCTACCAGCTAAATTTGAGAAATAACACACCTTGATACCCTGTTTGGTATCTCCCTTTAGCCTAGAGAAGAAATCCACAGTTATAATGTAAACATCATAATAGCCCAATTATTGACACATAGTTAATATGCAGTAAATGTGATCAGTATGTTTCCTCTAATGGTGAAAAGCAGCATTCAATAGTAATTTATAGAATCAGTTATCTGAAGCCCAGGGGTTTGAGGACTGAGTAATGCCAGAGAGGGGGAAAGAGAATAATTTTTTTCTTTTAAAGACTTCGGCTATGTGGCATGGGAAGGAAGAATTAGGAGGGGGCAGAGGATCCTAGTGATAGTAAAGGTATGTTATTTATTTAGATGGGGATAACAGGGAAAACTGGGTAAAAGTTTGGTAGAAATGGAGATGGGTAAAGATTCTATGACTGATATCCTTATTACAGTAAAAGTTAAAGAGAGACAAATGAAAAGGGGAAAAAGAAAAATTGAGAAAGAATAAGAAACAGGACAAAGAATTCTGGCACAAAGATATGCATAAAAATAGGAGGGATATAAAATGACAAGGGAGAATTCCCTTTCTCTCTATAAAGTATAGTGGAAGAAAAGGGCATGAGGAACACAAGCACATGCACACACACACACACACACACACACACACACAGATATGCTCATAAAAGAAAAGGAAAATGGAATAAAAATGAAGGAAAAATGAACAGAAGGAAGAAACCAGCAAAAATGAAATAAAAATAAAAATAAAAATAATACAATAAAATAAAAAATAGTAAAAGAAAGTTTTCTATTGTTTTGGATTCATGGCTCTTTTCCTCGGTCTAGGATTAAGAAGCAGAGCTCAGGCCAGGATGTATCTCTATTTATGCTGGGAGTCTAAGGTGGAAGTACACTCCCAGACAGTGCTGTATGCAGACATCCACACACAGTGAGAACAGAAGGCCAATGTGAGTTTCCAATCATGTGTAACTCAGGACAGACCTGGCCTCTAGCTGCAGCAGTCAGATTCATGTTCACCAGACTTAGCCTTTCAGCGAGACTCCCTCCAGCCTGCACTCCAACTGTTGGGTGTCTCCTCTGGCTTTGCTTCCCTCATCCACTCTGGGAACTTGACAGTGTGGAGTGTGGCTTGGAGCCAAGGGGCTGCTCTGAGATCAAGGTTCAAACACCTTTTCCCTACAATGGGGTCCAGCCAGCTCTCCTTCCATGATTGTGGTGGTAGGCACTGTACCAAGGTCACTTACCAACTGTTGACTATGGAAGGCCACTCTGAAAGCAGTATCCCGCATTTTCCTTGCTGGCTCCAACTTGCTGCTGATTTTCTCAACCCCAATGCAGAAAAGTCTTTTGTTTCACTTTGTCTCCCAGCTAGCAGCTGGCCAGTCGCTCTCAGGGGTGGTGGAATCTGCAGTGGCTCTACTTTCTTCTCCATGATTTGATCTATTTGTTCTGTATCACTTAATCCTTTTTCTTTCTCCTTTGTCAGTTCTCTCCTGGTTCCCTGGTAACCTCCTCTCACTGATTCCTCTTCAAGCTACTGTTTTCCAGACTCTAGACACTTTGTCCTGTAGAAGCTGCATTGCTTGCATTCACTGCTCCACCACTTTTTTTTCTCCTGTATCACCTTTAACCCTTGAGAATAAATTCACAATTGTGGGTTAATAAACATTAAGACAACTCAGGCATTGACTTACAGCTAATATTTCTTAATTGTGACAGTTATATCTCTGCTAATGGTAGAAATGCATTCAACAATAATTTTATAGAGTTAAACAACTGTCAAAAGATTAACAAAGCTTTATATTTATAGTATTAAAGACATAGGGTTTGTGCATGTAAGAGAAAAATTTGAAACCTTAAAGTATATGATATGAGATGTAGAAGAGTAAAGGGGTACTTCAGAGTGAAGAGACAACCCACAGAGTGGGAAATTTTTTGCCAGCTGTTCCTCAGACAAAGAACTAGTATCTAGAATATATAAAGAACAAAAAAAATTCATACTCCCCAAATTTAAAGACCCAATCCAAAAATGGTCATCTGAAATGAATAGACACTTCTCAGAAAAAGAAGTACGAACACTGAATAAATATATGAAAAAATGTTCAACCTCAGTGGTCATTCAAGAAATGCAATTTAAAACAACACTGAGATTCCATCTTACTCCAGAAAGAATGGCTGTATTAACAAGAAATCAACCAATAACAATTGTTGGCTCAGCTGTGGGGAAAAAAGAACACTTCTCCACTGTTGGTGGGAATGTAGATTGGTGCGACCACAGTGGAAATCAGTATGGAGATTCCTCAAAAAAATAAAACTAGAGGTTCCATTTGACCCAGCTATTCCCCTCCTTGGTATCTTCCTGAAAGAGTTAAAAGCATCAAACCACAGCAGCAATATACACACAGCCATGTTTATAACAGCACAATCTATAATAGTTTAATCTTGGAAACAGCCTAGATGCCCATTCATGAATGAATGGATAAATAAAATGTGGTTTTTATATACAATGGAGTACTACTCAGCCATAAAGAAGGATAAACTTGAGACATTTTTAGGTAAATGGGTGCACCTTGAGACCATACTCTTAAGTGAAATAAATTGGACATGCATGTATAAATATCACATTGTTTCTCTAGTGTGAGAAACCAGAAGTGTAAATAAGGACCAAAATATATAACAGATATTGTGAAATAGGAAGAAAATGTTCAAATGGGAAGGGGAACTGGGGGGAGGGAAAAATGAGAAAAGAAACAAAAAATGGAAACAAAGTTTTTGTAGATAAAGAGAGATTGAAGGGAGGGTAGGGGAATCAGAAAAAAAAAAGAATGAAGCTATATCATGTACAGGTACTAATTCCCTATGATGAATGTGATTCTTATATATATCTGAAATATACCAATAAACTTAATTAATTATAAAAGTTTTATATTTATAGTATTAAAGACATAGGGTTTGTGAATGCAACAGGAAAAACTTGAAACCTTAAAGTATATGACATGAGATGTAGAAAAGTGAAGGGGTACCGAGGAATAGAAGGATGTATATAGAATTAGGCAAAGGTAAGAGAAAAATCTGATGAGAAATAGAAGATAAGAGAAGAAGAGGGAGCAAGTCAAGAAATTCTATAGAGAGTAAAAATAAGAGAAGAAAATTAAAGGGTGAAATATTAAAAGAGAGAAGTGGGGGAAAAAAACAATAACAAAAAGGGATAACAACCAAGGAAAAGGACAAAGAAAAATTCCCCAAATCTCAATAAACTAATTATGAATAAAGAAGGAAAAGAAAAGAAAAAAGAATATTAAAATCAAAGAAAAAAACTGAAAACAATGCCAACATTCACAAAAAACCATATAAAAACAGCAAAAGACAGAAACAAACAAAAAATAAAAACAAAAACATAAAGCAAACAAAAAGAACAAACAAGTCTTCTGGGAAGATGGCAGAGTGGTAAGCAGCAGCAAATCAAGATCTCTTGAAGATTCAGAATCCAGACACTGTAAAATAACAACTTGGGGAAGAACAGGAGGGAGGTGGATTCCTGGTACCCAGGAAGGACCTGAAGGGAAAATTAGAGCCTACAGAGAAATTGAAGAGACAGAACACAATGCAGAAAAAGGAAAGGGCAATCTTCATTTTCTCCCTTGCCCCTGGCTCATGGCATGGGAAAGGAAAATTAAATCTACAGAGACACAGTGAAAGTGGGTGACTCCAGAGGCCTTCAGGGAGAAACACACCAGTGGAATGGAGCAGTGGATGCCAGACACTTCAGTGGCTGGTGAGTGACTCTAGTCTAAGCAACTGCCATATTCTTTGGAGAGAGTACTTGGTCAGACACCATTCTTTGGAGGGGGTATCTGAACCCAGGACTCAGAGCAACCATGGGCTGGCTTCTTCTCAGGGCTCCCAGTGTTAAACTCCCACAGGGACTGGGTGAGGGACAGCCACAAGAGATGTCCATGGTCAGGCAGCAGTGGGCAGACCAACAAGAGACACTCAGAGTGTTATAAGTTAAATGAGTCAGGCCCCTATCCAATGACTAGAGGTCAGATTCAGCTTGAACTTCCGTGGATTTGAAAGTCCCAGGACTTGCACCCTGTCCTATTCCTACTGCCAGCTTGCTGGTGATATCCATCATGGATCTGGGCTCTGATTGCTTCCTTTGTCTACCAGTGAAGCAGAGGCATCCCTGAAATAACACTGCCATAAAACCTAGACTGCAGAAGATAACCACAGGCTTGAAGTCACAGAGAAGTTTCTTCTTTTTTTTGATTCTTTCCTTTTTTAAAATTTTTTGTTCATTTGGGTTTTTTATTGTTTGATATCTTTTGTGTGAGTGTGAACATTGTTTTTAGCTTTTTTGTTTTGTTTTGTTTTGTTCTTCCTTTTTCCTTCTTCCTTTCCTGCTTGTCTTCCTCACCAGTTTCCTGAGGCTTGGGTAATGATCCCATATGCAAGCTTCTAATCATTTTTTCTTCTTTTATTTATTTTTCCTCTTCTGTTAAATTTTCTCCTCTTAGGGTAAAATCATGCTGTTGTTTAGACTTTTAATGTATAATTTTCTGATTTGTCTTAAATTTTGTTATATAACTATAAATCTTATGCCTATGGCTAAAGGTAGCAAATTATTAGTTATCACAGTTTGTCATTTTTCAGTCTGTGTTTGATGCTATTGTTATTACTGGTTGTACTACTTTAGCCAAGGTGACATAGTTGTGATCAACTGATCTTGCTTGTATGCCAATACTTAGATTGCCTGGGGGGTCATAAACAGTACTACAGCCCAGTACTAAAGGGCTGGGTGCTAGGCCAAACAGGCTGCAACATTTCATCCCTAGTAAATTGAAGATGCAGGGTCCTGGGGCAGGCTCAAAAACCAAAAGCCAGCGCTGTCTAGAAGACATCTCTGAAAAGTAGACATTTCCTAAAGAGATCTCGATACCAGTAATAAAGCTACCTACCATAAACAATTTACAAGCCTCAATGCAGAAAAACAACAACAACAACAACAACAACAAAAGAAAATGAGAAAACATGAAAGCAAGATCCAACCCAACACCCCCAACTTGGCCAAGGACAATTGAGGGGACATTGAAGTGGAAGAAGTCAAAAGCCACACAGCTGAATTTTATGAATTGGTAACAGCGGGAGTAACAAAACAGATGAATAAGTCTCTTGACAAAGCCAAACAAGAAATAATTACACAGGTAATTAAAGAGATTATGACCATAATGAAGGAAATGTTTAGTAAATCTAGAGTAGATACAGATAAAAAAAATAGAGGAGCTTAGGAAAGACATGGAAACCATGAATGCCCAACAGAGAAAAAAAATCAATCCATAAAACAGACTCAGATATAAATCCAGGAGAATAAAAATTCTACTGAATGTATGCCCAGCAGAGTCAACAAATGTGAAGACAGAATATCAGAACTAGAAGACAGGGATGTAGTTGGTGATCATCAAATGAAAAACTTCTTAAAAATAACAAGCAACCACAAAAAATCAATCCAACAGCTGCTAGATGATACAAAGAAGACTAATATAATATTAATTGGAATCAATGAAAAATTAGAAGATATCACAAAGGGCATAAAAAACCTGTTCACAGAAGTAATAGCAGAGGGCCAATGATATAGCTCAGCAGCATAAGTGCCTGCCTGGCAAGCGTGGGGTCCTGAGTTCGACTGCTGGTACCTGCATAAAAAAAAAAGAAGTAATAGCAGAAAACCTTCCAAGCATGGAAAAAGAATTTGACATGCACATAAGTAAGGCATATACAATGTCAAACAGCCATGATCAGAAAAAAATGACACCAAAGCATATAAAAGTAAAGATTCCAGAAATTCAACACATGAATAGAATATTAAAAGCTGTTAGAGAAAAATAATCACCTATAAAGGAAAGGCCATCAGAATTACAGCAGACTTTTCAACACAAAGCCATAAGTCAAGTAGTGCTTAGAGTGAATTATTTCAAGCCCTAAAAGAAAACAACCTCCAACACAGATTGATGTACCCCACAAAATTATCTTTCAAAATTGATGGAGAAATAAGGTACTTCCATGATAAAGAACACATGAAGAATTTCATGATCACCAAACCAACACTCTGAAAAGTTTTGAAGGATACTCTAGAAAAAGACAATGAATTCCAAGGATCCAAATAGAATGAATCCATTAGGCAAGGCAAACAATTAAATAGAAGGGAAACAACAGCAGGAAAATAATATAATGACAAAGATAAGCCAATATCTATCAGTTATAACCATCAATGTGAATTGTCTCAGTTTATCAATCAAAAGAAACAGATTGACAGAATGGATAAAGAAACAAGATCCAACAGCATGCTGCATACAACAAACATATTTAACTAAAAAAAAATCATAGAATGAAAGTCAAAGAATTACTAACAATACTGCATGCTACAGAAATGTGGAAAAAAGGAGGGATAGCTATTCTATTTGTAGACAAAGTGGATTTAAAACCAAGTCTGATTGGAAGACAGAAAAAAAGTCACTACATACTTGTTAAGGGAAAAATCCATGAGGAAAAGAAAAAAAATGTAAATGTATATGCACCTGAGGCAATTAATAATCAACCACTTAGAATTATTCCCTCATATCGTCTATCTAAAATACAAGAAAACCCAATGAAAAATACTTCAGGCAGCTCCACTTGAAAGTAATTCTACTCCCAAAACATCTTTTCTGGTGCACTGTGTTTGAGATCAGTGACTGGGGCTGAGTCACAGGTGGCTCATCCTCACTCCCTGCGTGAACTCTGAGGGCTGCAGGACCCTTAGTGAGGACACCAGGACACCCCAGAACCTGGGAATGGACCAAGATGGTGGAGTGGTGAGCAGCAGAGAAAGAGCCTCTCTGAGAGTCGCCATCCAGACACTGGAATATAGCAACTTGAGGAAGACAAGAAGGAGGGAAGTGGGTCCCCTGGACCCAGGAAGGATCTGAAGTGTGAATTGAAGCCCACAGAGAGAGTGAAGAAAGAAACTTCAACAAAGAAGGAGATAGCCACTGGTGCCTTCTCCCTGAGTTGGGACTCACTGTGCCATAGGAGCAATTCAAACCTGTGGACACCCGGTGACTGCTGGTGACCCCAAGGGCCTCCACACAGAGATGCAGCAGTGCAGGGGAACAGTAGATGTGAAGGACTGCACTGGCTGGTGGTGAGTGCTGAGGGCAAAGTCATCCTGTGTGAGAGAGAGATTGGCCAGGAGCCATCTTGGAGGGGGACAGCTGAGCTCAGAACTCAGAGCAGCTGCTGGCTCCATCTATGACTCCCAGCCGGGCTCAGGTCTGTGGAAGGTGCACTGAGGGCTGCAGGCCAATTGAGTCTGCTCTCAGCCAGAAGATGCAGGCTCACTGAGATTATCCACTACCAGCCAAAAAACTACTGCTGGCTTGCTGGGACAAACTGGCATGGAATGGGACTCTGTCTCCACTTGTTGTCTACCAGCAGAGACAAACCTGGAAGTGAACTTTTTTCTTTTATTTTCTTTCTCTTATTTGTTTATTGTTGTGGTGGTGGTATGTTTGTTTTTTCCTTCATTGTCTGATCTTATTTTTATATGAGTGTAAATGGAGAATCTAGGCTCTTTGTGGTTGTGGTTCTGTTCTCTTCTTCTTTTTATCTCTTCCTTCTCTCTTTCCCTCCAGTCTTCTGCACCAGTTTCCCAAAGTTAGCATGATCCGTCTTTGTCCTCCAGCCTTACTTCTAATTCCTTCCTCTTCTTCCACTTCTCTATTTCTCCTTAACTCATTTTAAATTTTAACCCCTGAGGGCAAAATTGACATATTAAGTACTTGTATACTGCATGTAATTTTCTGGTTTGTTTTAGATTTTGTTATATATCCACAAATCTAGTTTATATGGTTAAAAGTGGGAAATAACTGGTTAGCTCAGTCTGTCATTTTCTATGCTGTGTTTGATGCTTTTGGTACCACTATAGCCAAAAGTGATGTAATGGTTATAAGCAGCTGTTCTTCCTTGTATTCCATGACTGAGATTGACTAAGGGTCACAGAAAATACTGTGGCACAGTGTCAAAGAACAAAGGACTGGACCAAACAGGCAGCAACTTCTCATGTCCAACAAATTGAAGAGGTAGGATCTTGCAACAGACTCAAAACCCCAAAACAAGCTGTGGTGGATTGACAACTGGTGGTCAACTTGTAACACCCAGCTGAACTGAATCAGCATAGTGCTGGGTGTGGAGGGCTAACCTGAGGACTGTTGTCAACAACATAAAAAGGAGAACTGGAGAGGAAGGGGTGGTGCTGTTGGTTCTCCTTGAGGAGATTTTCATGCTGGCTTTCCTGATAGGAACTTGGCTGTTCTCATTGTTGGAGGAGCTCGGGACCTCATTGTCGCTAAGGATGGCTGTGGTACTTTTCAGGGGAGCTCTGGTCCTTACTCTGAGTGTCACTTCCTGGCTCCAGTGCAGATCCCTCAGCCTGCTGACATAGATCCTTCATCCCACTGGCACAGACTTTCTAGCTTCCACCACTGACCTTTGGGCCTGCCCAGTGCAGATCCATGAAACAGACCTGCATGAGACATTGTTGTGGGCCCTGGGCCTCCAGCTAGACTCGTGGGGGGCATTGCCAAGGGCTCTAGGTCTTCAGCTGGACTCATGCAGGACATTGCTGTGGAATCCAGGCCCTCAGCTGGATTCTTTGAGTCTTTAGTGTGTGGACAGGTTTCCTGCACTCTTTTGTATATGACTCTTTGGGTGACTATTATAAAATAATCCTATAAATTATGTGTACTGTATTGTACTGTTTCTCCTGCAAAACCTGACTACAACACAAGCTACACCTGGAAGATACCTCAGTGAAGTAGTCATCTCCTAAGGGTTTTAAATACTAGCAAAAAAGCAATCTACCATAGGCAATTTACAAGCATCACCCCAGGAATTAAACTAAAGAAAGAAAAGAAAATGAGAAGACACTTAAACAAGACGCAACCCCAGATATCCAGTTCACCAAAGGCAAACCCAGGGGGCAATGAAGTGGGACAATCCAAAAGCCACCCACCTGGCATCTCTGAAGTGGTAACAACAAAGCAATTGAATGAGGCGCTGGAAAAAAATCAAATCAGAAATAATTTCTCAGATAACTACAGAGATGATGTCCACAATGAAGACCATGCTTAGGGACTCTAGAGCAGATACAGACAAAAAAATAGATGAGCTTAAGAAAATTATGGAAGCCATGAATGCTCAGCATAGGAAAGAAATGGAATCCATAAGGCAGATTCAAGCAGATATCCAGGAGAATAAAAATTCCACTGAAAGTATTCACAGCAGATTAAGCCAATGTGAGGACAGGATCTCAGATATAGAAGACAAGCCTGTAATTAGTGATCATGAAAAGAAATATTTCTTAAAAATAGCAAGGGACCATGAGAAATCAATCCAGCAGCTGCTAGATGAGGTAAAGAAGAATAACTTAAGATTGATTGGAGCCAATGAAAAAGCAGGAGATAGCATAAATGATATTAAAAAACTGTTCACAGATGTCATGGCAGAAAACTTCCCTGGTAGAGAAAAAGAATTTCACATACAGATAAGTGAGACATATAGAACTCCAATTAGCCATGATCAAAAAAGTCTTCAGCCAGGCATATCATAATCAAGAGTCCAGAAATTCAACACAAGAGTAGGATCTTAAAAGCTGTTAGGGAAAAGAAAAAAATCACCTATAAAGAAAAGCCCATCAGAATCACAGCTGACTTCTCATCACAAACCCTCAAGTCAAGAAGAGCTTGGAGTGAAGTATTTCAAGTTCTACAGGAAAATGACCCTCAACCCAGATTGATGTACCCCACAAAACTATCTTTCAAAACTAATGGAGAAGTAAAATACTTCCACGACAAAGAACATCTGAGGAAATTTATGACCACCAAACCAGCACTCCAAAATATTTTGAAGGACATTCTAGAAAGAGATAACAAGGACTGCAACTCCATAAACCCCAACAGAAGGAATCTACCAGGCAAGCCAAACAATTAAACAGAGGGATGGGAAAAAAAGAGGGAGAGCCAACAGGAAAATAACATGACAAGGATAAGTCAATACATATCAGTTTTAACCATCAATGTTAATGGTCTCAATTCACCAATCAAAAGGCACAGATTGGCAGAATGGATCAAGAAGCAAGATCCAATGATATTCTGCATACAGGAAACATTTAATTCAAAAAGAAATTCATAGACTGAAAGTCAAAGGATGGAAAACAATACTCCATGCGACAGGAACCCAGGAAAAAGCAGGGGTAGCTATTCTTTTTGCAGACAAAGTGAATTTCAAGCCAAGACTGGTTAGAAGAGATAGAGAAGGTCACTGCATCCTTGTAAAGGGATCAATCCAAGAGGAAGAGATAAGAATCATAAATATATATGCAACAAATACCAATGCACCCAACTATATAAAACAAATATTAATGGACATGAAAAATCAAATAAGCACTAATACAATTGTATTGGGGGATCTCAAGACCCCACTGTCACAAAAAGATCAACTAGATAAAAAATCAACAAGGAAATATTAGAGCTCAACAAAACTTTGAACAAATGGACTTAGTAGATGTCTACAGAGTGTTCCACCCCACAATATCAGAATACACATTCTTAGCTGCACATGGGACATTCTCCAAAATAGACCATATACTAGCTCTTAGATCCTGAATTGGAATTATCCCATGCATATTATCAGACCATAGTGCAATAAAATTGGAAATCAATAGCAAAAGAAACCACAAGAACTTCCTAAACACATAGAAATTAAATAGTACCCTCCTGAACAACCAATGAGTCATGGATGAAATTAAAGAAGAAATTAGACAGTTTCTACAATTGAATGATAATGACAGTAAAACACACTGGAACTTATGGGATGCAATGAAAGCTGTCCTAAGAAGGAAATTTATAGCAGTAAATACCCGTATCAGGAAAACAGAGCAAGTGCAAATAAAGAACTTAATGGTGAACCTCAAACTTCTAGAAAAAGAAGAGCAGGCCAAGTGCAAAGCTTATATGAGGGAGGAAATTATAAAGATTAGAGCAGAAATTAATGCATTGGAGACTAGAAAACAATGCAAAGAATGAATGAATTGAAGAGTTGGTTCTTTGAAAGATTAAATAAAATTGACAAACCCTTAGCCAAACTTATCAAAAAAGGAAAGACTCAAATCCACACAATTAGGAATCAAAAGGGTGATATCACAACAGACCCTGCAGAAATCCAGAAGATCACCTATACCTACTTTGAGAACTTGTATTCTAATAAGATGGAAAATGCAGAAGAAATGGACAGATTCCTAGATACATATGAATTACCAAAGCTCAATCAAGAAGATATAAAAATCCTAAATAAACCAATATGAATCAATGAAATTGAAGATGTAATTAAAAACCTCCCAACAAAGAAAAGCCCAGGCCCTGATGGATTCACTGCTGAATTCTACAAGAAATTTAGAGAAGAACTAACACCACTATTTCTCAAACTCTTTAATGAAATTGAAGGGGAAGCAATACTCCCAAATTCATTCCTAGAAGCAAGCATTAACCTGATATCAAAGACAGGGAAGGACCCAACCAAGAAAGAGAACTACAGGCCAATCTCCCTAATGAACATAGATGCAAAAATCCTCAATAAGACACTGGCAAACAGAATGCAGCAAATCATCAAGAAGATTATACACCATGACCATGTTGCATTCATCCCAGGGATGCAAGGATGTTTCAACATACATAAATCAATAAACATAATACATCATATTAACAGAGCCAAGGACAAAAATCATATGATCATCTCAATGGATGCAGAAAAAGCTTTTGACAAAGTCCAGCACCCATTCATGATAAAAACCCTACAGAAAATTGGAATAGATGGTCTTTATCTCAATCTGATAAAAGCCATCTATGAAAAACCAACAGCCAATATTGTGCTAAATGGACAAAAACTGAAAGCTTTGTCTCTAAAATCAGGAACAAGACAAGGATGTCCACTCTTGTCTCCACTCTTATTCAACGTAGTCCTGGAAACTTTAGCTAGGGCAATTAGACAAGAGAAAAAATTAAAAGAAATAATAATAGGAAAGGAAGAAGTGAAATTATCATTATTCGCAGATGACATGATACTCTACATAGAAGACCCCAAAAACTCCACTAAAAAACTGCTGGATTTAATAAGCAAATTCAGTAACATAGCTAGATACAAAGTCAACACTCAAAAATCAATAGCCTTCCTCTACACGAATAACAAACTCACTGAAAGAGAAATTAGGGTAACAACACCTTTTGTTATGGCAAAATCACAAGATAGATTCACTCACAGGAAGACGAGATTCGAGAAACAAATGAATTCTTTAATTGATGCCGGCCGGGGACAGCAGAAGCTGACCCCGAGCTTTTGTGTCCCCCTCCTTAAATACACTTTTGGAGGCCTTACAAAGTCCTTGGTTGCCATGGAAACTGTATTTTTTTACTATATCACCTCTCTGGAAATTTTACAAGGTTCTTTTCAAACATCTGGCCAATTAACACTGGGGATGGGGTAGCAGGTACCACCTGTGCTACTCCCTTCTTGTGGTTTTTTGACTGCAAGATAGTGATAAGAAAACCCATTTGTGATAGTATCATCTGTTTCTCCTCTTTGAAGTTTATGGCTACAGAAAGGTCAGTGGGACTAAAGTTCAACTAAAGGTTTCTACCTATTAGTTAAATTCAGAGGTTAAGAAAAAAAATGAAAATACTCTTGCCCTAATACTTTCAGAATAGCATCCAAAAAAATGAAATACCTAGGAATCAATCTAACAAAGGGTGTAAAAGACCTCTACATTAAAAACTACAGTACTCTGAAAAAGGAGATTGAAAAGGATATCAGAAAATGGAAAGATAACCCTTCCTCTTGGGTAGGAAGAACTAATATAGTGAAAATGGCTATATTTACAAATTTTTTATACAGATTTAATGCAATTGCGATCAAAATTCCAACAACGTATCTCACAGAATTAGAGAAAACAATCCCAAAATTCATTTGGAACCAGAAGAGAACTAGAATAGCAAAGGCAATTCTGGGCAACAAAGGCAAGGCAGGAGGCATCACAATCCCTGACTTGAAATTATATTATAAAGCTACTGTGATAAAATCAGCATGGTACTGGCAAAAAAGAACAGACCTGAAGATAAATGGAACAGGGATGGGGATATAGCTCAGCGGCACAGTGCCTGCCTGGCAAGCACGACATTGTGAGTTCGATTCCTGGTACCAAAAAAAAAAAAAAGATTAAAAGATGCAGAAACTACTCCAGATATACTAAGCCACCTTATCTTTGACAAATGCGCCGAACACATTCACTGGAAGAAAGATAGCCTCTTGAATAAATAGTGCAAGAAAAACTGGCTCTGCACATGCTGGAGATTAAAATTAGACCCATATCTTTCACCATGCACTAAACTAAATTCAAAATGGATCAAAGATCTAAATATTAAAGTGGAAACATTAAATTTACTGGAAAATAGAATAGGTAAAACTCTTGAAGACATTGGTGTAGTCTTTATGAATAAAACTCCAGTTGCACAGGAACTATCAAAAGAATCAACAACTGGGATCTCATCTTATTAAAAAGCTTTTGCACAGCAAGAGAAACCAACAGAGTGAAGTGACAACGCACAATGTGGGAAAAAATGTTTGCCAGCTGTTTCTCAGACAAAGGATTACTATCGAGAACATACTAAGAACTCAAAAAATCACACCTCCCAAATTTAAAGAAGCAATCCAAAAATGGGCAGCTGAGATGAATACACACTTCTCAGATGAAGTACTAACAGCAAATAAATATATGAAAAAATGTTCAACATCACTGGTCATTCGAGAGATGCAAATTAAAACCACACTGATATTTCATCTCACCCCAGAAAGAGTGGCTATTATCAAGAAATCAACCAATAACAAATGCTGGAGTGGATGTGGGGAAAAAGGAACACTTCTCCTCTCCTGGTGGAAGTGGAAACTGGTGCAACCGCTGTGGAAATCAGTATGGAGATTCCTCAAAAACTAGGATTGAAGGTCCCATTTTACCCAGCTATTCCCCTTCTGGGTATCTTTCAGAAGAATTAAAAACATCATACCACAGTGATGTATGTGCACCCATGTTTATAGCAGCACAGTTTGTAGTAGCTAAATCTTGGAAACAACCCAAATGCCCATCAACCGAGGAATGGATAAAAAAGATGTGGTATTTTTATACAATGGAGTACTACTCAGCCATAAAGAAGGATTAACTGAGACTTTTATAGGTAAATGGATGCAACTCGAGATCATACTCATAAGCGAAATAAACCAGACACACATGTATAAACATCATATTGTCTCCCTAGTGTGAGAAGCTGAAAGAGTAAAATCCAAAATGTACACTAGATATTGTAAAATGGAAAGAAACTGTTTAAAAGGAAAGAGAAACTGGGATGGAGGAATGGAGAAAAGAAGGAAGGGAAAAGAAAAAAAATATAAATATATATATATAAAAGATAGTTAAGATAGTTATACTACTAATTTCTCTTAGTTCCTTGAAAAGAAAGGTTTGTGCTAATATTGTTTGGAGAATTGAATGCTGATATCTTGTACTCTGAGTAACTAATTTAAATATAATAATACACAATGTATTAACCATTGTTACCCTCCTATTATGTTGTTTTTAAATTTTGTTCTATTTTTTCTCTTTAAAATAAATATTAGGGCCGGTGAGATGGCTCAGCGGCGTAAGCGCCTGCCTTGCAAGCGTGAGGGCCCGAGTTTGACTCCCGGATCCCACATATGAAAAAGGGGCTGGTGATATCGCTCAGCAGCACGGGCGCCTGCTGGCGCGCGAGGTCCTGAGGTCGACCCCCCAGTACCCACAAAAAAAAATAAATAAAAATTAAGAAAAAAGAAAGCAATTCAATTAACTTTAAAAGAAACTCTCTGCTTTGTTCTTTTAAATACAAATAGGGAATCTCTAAGCAGTCATGTCATACTGAATCATTTTTCCTAGAAATCTTGCCCAAACTTTATTTAACATTCTAACTGGAAAATAATTATATACTTAAAAATTTATGTTTAATATTTAAAAATACAAAATTTACCCATATATAATAATAATATATATATAATGTAAATTACATATTATATATATTATATATTATATATAATATATTACATATATTATATATCATATATCACACATATCATATATTATGTATTATATATTATTATATATTGAACATTATATATTGTATATTATATATTGTTATATATTATCACATATTATTATATTATATGTTATTGTGTATTTTATATTATTATATATCATTACATATTATATATTATTAAATATTATATATTCTATAATATATAACATAATATTAATTATATATTACATGTTACATATTTTTATATATTATTACATATATTATGCATATTATATTATATATACTATTATATATGTTATTATATATTATGTGTTATGTATTGCATATTATATATAATGCAATATAAACTATATATTATATATTGTATATTATATATTGTTATTATATATTATATATAATATATGTTATTTATCATTATTATGCATTATATATATTATATTATATATATTATATCATGATATATTATATATATTATATATGTTATATCATTATATATATATAATATGCTGGTGCATCCAACTATATAAAAATACTAATAGATATGAAAAATCAGATAAGCACTAATACAATTGTAATGGGGGACTCAAATACCCCACTCACAATTAGATCAACTAGACAAACATTCAACAAAGAATATCAGTGCTGAACCAAACCTTTGAACAAGTGGCCTTAATAGATATCTACAGAGTCTTCCACCTAGCAACAGAATATACATTCTTCTCAGTAGCACATGAGACTTTCTCCAAAATACACCACAAACTAACATGAAACATCCTTAAGTAAATGCAAAGGGGTTGAAATTATCCCATGCATATTATCAGATCATAGTTGTGATAGTTAATGGATTGTGTCAACTTGAGTAAGAAATCCCCAACTAAATTGGCTCAGCAGAGTTCTGGGCATGGAACACCTACCATAGGGTGGATTGTCTCCAGAATGGTGTAAAAGGGAAATGAAGAAGGAAGGCTCGCTTTTGTTTCTTCAGAGGAGATACAGTCTCCACCTTCACCTTGGATGTCATCTCCTGGCTTCCAGCACAGACCCTTCAGGCTTCTGGCACAGACTATTTGGGCTCCTGATATGGACTCAAATGGGACAGTACAGTGGGCTCCAGGACTTTGACTGGATCCTTCAGATCTCCAGCACATAGGCAGACCTTTTGCACTCTTCCACATCTGACTTCGTGGGCAGTCATTTTAAGCCAACCTTGTAAATTCTTATGTATTTGTATTTGTATATTTGCACTAAATCTGTTTCTCTAGTGAGTACTGACTAATAAAATAGTGCAATGCAATTGGGAACAAGTGGTAAAAGAAACCACAAAAACTACATAAACACATGGAAATTAAATAATACTCTCCTAAATAACCAAAAAGTCACAGATGAAACTAAAGAAGAAATTACAAGTTTCTACAATTAAATAATAAAGCCAATATGACATAATGGAACTTATGAGATGCAATGAAAGCAGTCCTATGAGGGAAATTTATAGTGTTGATCTCACAGATCAGAAAAACAGATCAAGCTCAAATAAATAACCTAATGCTGAACCTAAAGTTTCAAGAAAAAGAAGGACAAGTTAAACCCAGAACATGTACAAGGGAGGAAAGTATGCAGATCAGAGCAGAAATTAGTGCAACTGGGACTAATAACATGCAAAATTCTGAAGAAGTCAGTAAATTCTTGGATACATATGAATTACCAAAGCTGAATCAAGAAGATACAGAAATTCTAAATAATCCAATATCAGTCAATGAAATTGAAGAAGTAATAAAAAAACTCCCAATGAAGAAAAGTCCAGGTCCTGCCAGATTCACAGCTGAATTCTGCAAGAACTTTAGAGAAGATTTAATGCCAATACTCCTCAAACTGTTTAATGAAATTGAAAGGGAAGCATACTCCCAAACTCGTTCCTAGAAGCAAGCATTACTCTGATATGAAAACCAGAGAAGGAGCCAACCAAAAAAGAGAACTACAGGCCAATCTCCCTAATGAACATAGATGCAAAAATCCTCAATAAGATACTAGCAAATAGTGCAACAAATCATCAGAAAGATTATACACCATGACCAAATAGGATTTATCCCAGGGAAGCAGTGGTGGTTCCACATATGCAAATCAATAAATGTAATGCACCATATCAACAGAGCCAAAGACAAAAACCACATGATCCTCTCAAGATGCAGAAAAAGCTTTTGACAAAGTCCAACACACAGTCAAAAACCCTACAGAAAACTGGAATAAATGGTCTTTATCTCAATCTGATAAAAGCCATCTATGACAAACCAACAGCCAACATGATACTAAATGGTGAAAAAGCTTTCACTCTGAAATCAGGAACAAGACAAGGATCACCCCTCCTGTTCAATATAGTTCTGGAAACATTAGCCAGAGCAATTAGACAAGAGAAAAAAATAAAAGGAATAAAGATAGGAAAAAAAGAAGCTAAATTATCATTATTTGTGGATGACATGATACTCTACATAGAAAACCCCAAAAACTGCAGCAAAAGACTCCTAGAATTCATAACCAAATTCAGTAGTGTAGCAGGATACAAAGTCAACACTCAAAAATCAGTAGCATTCCAGGCACAAACAACAAACTCACTGAGAGGGAAATTAGGGAAACCACACCTTTCACAATAGTATCAAGAAAAATGAAATACTTAGGAATTAATCTAACCACGGAGGTGAAAGACCTATACATTAAAAACCACAGTACTCTGAAAAAGGAGATAGAATAGGATATCAGAAAGTGGAGGGGCCGGTGAGATGGCTCAGCGGCTTAAGTGCCTGCGGCAAGCGTGAGGGCCAGAGTTCGACTCCCGGAACCCACACACGAAAAAGGGGCCGGTGATATCGCTCAGCGGCACGGGCGCCTCCTCGCGCGTGAGGTCCTGAGGTCGACCCCCCCGGTACCCACAAAAAAAAAAAGAAAGTGGAAAGATGTCCTCTGTTCTTGGATAGGAAGAACCAATGTAGTGAAAATGGCCATAATTCCAAAACTGTTACACAGATTTAATGAAATCCCAATCAAAATACTAATAGCATACCTCACAGAACTGGAGAAAACAATCCTAAAATTTATATGGAACCAGAAAAAGAATTGCAAAAACAATTCTGGGCAACAAGGTCGTGGCAGGGGGCATCACAATCCCCGAATTGAAGTTATACTACAAAGCTACCATGATAAAAACAGCATGGTACTGTCATAAAAACAGACTTGAGGATCAACGGAACATAATAAAAGACACAGAAATAACTCCACACACACTCAGCTACTTTATCTTTGGCAAAGGGGCCAAACACATTCACTGGAAGAAGGATAGCCTCTTTAATAAATGGTGCTGGGAAACCTGGCTTTCCGCATGCCAAAGATTGACCCTAGATCCATATCTCTCACCATGCACTAAACTAAAATTGAAACGGATCAAGAAGGGAGGGGAGGGGATTGGGGGTAAAAAGAGGATTGAGGATATATCATGTACAGACATAAATTCCCTATGATGAATGTGATCATTATGTATATCAAAAGAGCACTGATAAACTTAACAAGAAAAAAAAAACAGAAACAATCTGCTGGAAGATAGAATAGATAAAACTCTTGAAGACTTAGGTGTAGGCAAAGACTTTGTTAACAAAACCTCAATTGTACAGTCAATACTACAAAGAATCGACAGCTGGGATTACATCAAATTCAAACCTTTGGTACAGCAAAAGAAACCACCAACAAAGTGTAGAGACAACCCACAGAATGGGAAAAAAAATTTTTTTACCAGCTACTCCTCAGACAAAGAGCTAATATCTAGAATACATGAAGAACTAAAAAATTTAGACCTTCAAAATTTATTTATTTATTTATTTATTTATTTATTTTGGTACCGGGACTTGAACTCAGGACCTTATGCATGCCAGGCAGGTGCTTGTGCCTGCTGAGCTACATCCCCAGCCCAGACCTTCCAAATTTAAAGACCCAATTCAAAAATGGACAACTGTAAGGAATAGACACTTCTCAGATGAAGAAGTACAAATAGCAAATAAATATATGAAAAAAATATTCAACATCACTGATCATTCAAAAAATGCAAATTAAAATGCAAATTAAAACAATACTAGATTTCATCTCACTCCAGAAAGAATGGCTATCATCAAGAAATCAGCCAATAACAAGTGTTGTCGAGGCTGTAGGGAAAACGTTCTCTCCTCTGTTGTTGGTGGGAGTGTGAATTGGTACAATCACTGTGGAAATCAATATAGAGATTTCTAAAAAAAACTAAAACTAGAGGTTCCACTTGACTTAGCTGTTTCCTTCTAGGTACAATAACTTACCAAAAGAGTTAAAAGCATCATATCACAGTGATATATGAATAACCATGTTTATAGCAGAACAATTCATAATAGCTAAATCTTGGAAACAGCCCATATGTTCATCAACAGATGAATGGATAAAGAAAATGTGGTTTTTATATACAATGGAGTACTACTCTGTCATGAAGAAGGATTAACGAGTTATTTTTAGGTAAATGAATATACCTCAAGATGACAGTGTTAAGTGAAATAAATCAGACACATGAGTTTAAATATAGCATTGTTTCTCTTGTGTTAGAAAACCAAAGGGCAAATAAGGAGCAAAATGGAGAATAGATATTGGAATGTAGGAAGAATGTGTTCAAATGGGAAGAACAAGCAATGGGGGGAGGAGGGAAGGAAGGAAAAAGGGATTAAAAAAGAGAACAGAAGAAAAAATGGAATCAAGGCTTTTGTAAATGGGGAGGGGAAGAAGGGTTGCAGGGAGGGGAAGGGAATGGGAAAAATAGAGGAATTAATATAAAAATTCCATGTGATTAATGATCAATTTGTATGGCAAATATGTCCCAATCAAAAAAATTAAAAAATATATCAGAACAAAACAGCATAAAGAACAAAGAAACAAATAGAAAATTCTCTCTGATTTTGAGCATGTGGTTTATTCCAGGATCTACAATTTTGGAGCAGTGTCTAAGTCAAGATGTGTCCCTGATCACAATGGTAGATGAAGAAGGCTGTCAGCCCCCAGGTCCATGCTGGCCTGTGTCCTTTAGCTTAAGCCCCTCCAAGGATCTCTTTTCAGCCTGCCCATGGCTTATGAATAATGGCTGTCTACTGTTGCTGTCTGTCACCCAGTCACTGTGAGAAGAAACACTGAAAGCCCTGAATTGAAGCTGACTAGTGGCTGCTCTGAATCCTGGGTTCAATCATCCCTTCCCTGGAATGGCATCCAACTAAGCACTTTCTCCAGAGGATATGGCAAGTGTTTCGAGTGGAGTCGCTTACCAGCTGTTACTGTTAAAGGACTCATGTGAGGGCAGAAGCCCACACTCTCCCTTCAGCTCACAGAGCCCACTGGCATATTTCACTGCTGTTTTTCTCCCTGGAGCCCTCTGGGGTCCCCAGCTTTCATTTTTTTCTCTGTAGACTCAGTTTCTCTTTCCCAAGAGCCATAAATTGGGAGCTGGGGGGAAAGCGCAGATTGTCCCTTCCCTTCTCTGCCTTGTGGTCTGTCTCTTTAAATTCTCTGTAGGCTTTAATTTTCCTGTCAGATACTTCCTGGTTCCTGGGGAGCAGCTACTTCTTTTTTTTCTCCCCTAAATTGTTATATTCCTGTGTCTGGATTTCAAATCTCAGAGAGGCTGAGTTCTTGCCTTCCACCACACCATTTTCCTGGAGATCTGGACATTTGTATTTCTTTTTCTGCAAAGCGTCTATTCATTGCAATTGCCCATTTTTGATTGAGTCTTTTATTTTTGGGTTGTCTATTTTTTTTGAGTTCTTCATATCCTCTACATATTAGTCCTTTTTCTGAGGAGTAGTTGGTAAAATGTTTTCCCATTCTGTAAGTTCTCTCTTTACTCTCGTTTCCCTTGCCTTGCAGAAGATTTTAAACTTGATATAATCTCATTTGTTTATTCTTTTTGTTATTTCCTGTGCAATTGGTGTTGTTTAGAAAGTCCTTGTCATTGCCTGTGTCATCAAGAGTTTTACTTACTTTGTCTTCTAGCAGATTTTTCATTTTAATATCTAGGTCTTTGATCTTTTGATTTTATTTTAGTGCATGGTGAGGGATATGGGTCTACAATCTTCTATATATAGATTTTCAAGTTTTTTGCCACCATTTGTTTAAGAGGCTGTCTTTTCTCCAGTGTGTGTTTTTGGCTTCCTTGTCAAACGTCTGAGTATGCCTGGGTTTGTTTCTGCATCTGTAATTCTGTTCTGTTGATCCATATGTGTGTTTTTATGCCAGCGCCATGGTGTTTTTAATCAGTGTAGCTTGAGATCCAGGATTGTAATCTTTCTGGCTTTGGTTTTGTTCCCCATTAATGCTTTTGCTATTATGGGTCTCTTCTGGTTTCATATAAATTTTAGGACTCTATTTCTACTTCTATGAAGAATGCTATTAGTATTTTTATTGGGATTACATTAAATGTACAAACAAGTTTTGGTAATATGTTCAGTTTGACAGTATTAGTTCTGCCTGTCTAGGAATAGGAGATGTTTTCTATTTTTTTTTTTTGGTGTCCTTTTTTATCTGTCTTCAGTGTACTATAATTTTCTTAGTGTAGAAGCCTTTTAATTCCTTGGTTAATACCTGGGTACTTATTCTTTTTGAAGCTATTGTGAATGCTATTGTTTTCTTGATCTCTTTCTCATTGTGTTCATTGTTGGTGTACAGGAACACTATTGCTTTTTGTTGCATTCGTAGCCTGTTACGTTGCTGAATTTATTAGTTCTAGGAGTGTTCTGGAAAATTTGGGGTCTTCTATATCAAGGACCATGACATCTACAAATAACATTAGTTTGACTTCTTCTGTAAGGTCTCAGGAAGAGGGGTCCGAGAAAGGAGACGCTCCAAGAACCACACAGGCTCTTATGTAAAAGGCACGGGGTTTATTGAAAGGCTACACCGGTGTAGGGTCACCCAGCGAATGTGCCGTGGCGACCCCGAAGGGCAGGAGCAAGGGGTTTTTATAGGGTTGGGTATGGTAATGAGGGATAAGCAAGCAAAGTGTACAGAAGCCAATTGCAAGGAGTTAGAGGGTAATTAGTACATTCATTGGTTACTTAGGGGAGCCTATGGGCAGGGGAGCTCAGCAAACGGGTAACCAATCAGTTTGCAGAAAAGGCTAACAAAGGAGTCCGGGCGTGGGAATGCAGCCCGTGCGCGGGCTTGGCAACCGACCAAGTCACATGATTTCCAGGAAATTTCCCTGAGGTAGGGAAACAGAAACTTAAGACACTTATCTACCTAAAACAGAAACTTAATCCAATAGGTTATAGCCCTAGTGGCCATCGCGTAATTCATCCTAACACATCAGAATAACTTTTATATGAATTTTTCAACAAACATAACTGTATATCACATCAAACTTCACAGTACTATTTATAAAGCACTGCTTAATTCTTATTCTCCTTTGCACATATACAGACACCTACTATATGCGTGCTAGATAAAAAGAGGAAATGAAGAGAGGGGAAATAAAGGGATAAGAAAGAGGAGAGAGAGGAAAAAAGAAAGAAAAAATCACAACCAAAATAAAAAAGCCACGTAGTTGCAAAAACAAAATTAAAGCATCTTTAGTCCTGTTTATATTGCAGCCTGAGTTCAACTAGTGAGCTCTTCCCCCCACGTTCATACATTGGGAAATTTTGACCTGCCAACCACCCCATCCCCGAAAGACCCACTCCTCACCCACCTCTGAGTGTTGCAGTGACCACAAGTTACATCTTCTCATCCTTCCCAGTCTACAGCACCAGGTCTTGGAACTGATCCTCACCTATGACCTTCCAACTGTGTGACAGAGGAGTCTTGTCAAGCTGGATGGCCCTCTGAGCCCACCTCCCCCCTGCAAGTATCACTGGGCTGGGGTTGGGGGGTTAGGGTTAGGGTGGTTAATTCAGTTAATTCAGGGAGGGGAAGTTGTAGTGTTCTGCTGATTTCTGCCAGGGCTTTCTTGATCCCTGCTCCCTTCCCAGCATGGCAAATCCTGTAGCTGTTTCTATTTTCTTGCTCCACAAGCCTTTTGCCGGGAGTGCTGCTGAATGCTGTGTGGCCAGGGCACTGCTCTCTGGCTCTCCGCCTGCAGTTCTTCTCCATTTTCTCTCCCCAAAGTGGCACTTTCCAAGTGGTGAACATGGTGAAGTCTCCAGGCCTGCTGAGTTCAGCACCCCTGGCAGGGGCTGGAGGAGGCTCCTGTGTAGCTGCGATTGCGGGTGGTGGGCAGGGAGCAGGATGTCCTATGGGCACAATACATCTGGTGTTTGTAGGAAGACCGAGCAAGTGCCTACTCCACATCCAGTCAGGACTCATCTCCTAGCTGACTATTTTTGCAGAAGCTGCTCACTCACATAGACCTCAAGCCTCAGTCTTCTCTGCACTCAGGTTTTCGTCCCTAATAAGGGTCACGCACCTATCTTCAACTTTCCCAAGGACCTGCCAGTGCCCTCTTAAACACCACTCATGGGCTTTCAGTTTCCCTGATGTTCTGGTCCATGAATATGTCTCTCAGTCTGTTCCTTCCAGCGGCCTGGCTACCACTGAGGTGCAGACTCCCTCCCTCGGTGCTAGATCATCTCCCAAGATGGCAGGTACGCCAGACCTGAGGTGTAGCAGGTACTGCAGTCTAGTAGCAGTCCAACTTCCCCCTGTAAACCCTCTTGATACTGGGCTTGGATCTGGTGGATTTCTCCTTCTGTTTACCTTCTATATCTGGCTTTCTTTGCTGTCCTGTTTTCCGTGTACCTGAATTTTTCCAATGTACGTCTCAGAGCCATCCTCCTTCCCTGTTACCACATACTCAGCCATGATGCCAAATATTTTTTAAAGTATGTAAATCATTTAACATATTCCAGTAGTAATTGGTATCTAAAGAATACAACAGTATTGTTTGTTTTTTACTTTGCCAGAATTGTTGATCAAAAAATCCTTTATATTTTAGATACACACATGCGAATAAAATACATTTGCATCTTTTGGCTTTTCTAGGTTGACTGTTGTCATTGCTTGTTTTTTTAAATTGTGAGCTAGACCGAGAATCTTTCCTTCTCTCATTTTTTCCCTGTGGTGCTGGGGATCATTACCTAGGGCCTCCCACATAGAAGGCAAGCACTTTATTACTGAGCTATACCACAGCCCTCTCTCTCATTTCTAGTGTCGTCTATCATGATAGTTGCCTAAACCAGTGTGACCATATAATTTCTGTTATCCAAACTGGGACACCTCTGATAGTGAAAGAGGGTGCTATGAATACTTACATCAGCACAATAGATGCCAATGGAATGAATGGTCACCCGGCTATCAGTAGACCAAATAAATATTGAACTAAATCAATGAATATTTTTGTACTTTTCCACAAGAGATGGACAAGATGGAATGCTGGACTTTGACCTCTTTAGTCACTTAAATAGTTTCAAGTATGACATTACTATTTTAGATAGTATATAGTTAGTAGAGTGCTTTAAACCAATATATTTGAATGATACTGGGTTTGCTTGTTTTGCTACTTGGAGGATTTCTGTGGTTAATTTTTGCCTGCTACTTAAAGTTATTATTAAATAGGCTCAGAGGGTTTAATCTGTTGTGGGCTTTGAGAAGTCTATTTATTTCTGCATGTCACTAGAAAAAGAGACACATATTAAAAATTAGCGTTCAGGCGGGCGTGATGGCGCACACCTGTAATCCCAGCACTCGGGAGGCTGAGGCAGGAGGATCGCCGTGAATTCGAGGCCAGCCTGAACTATGTAGCGAGACTCTGTTTCAAAATAAAAATAAAAATAAAAATAAAAATAAAAATAAAAATTAGTGTTCATATGCCTGAAGATGTACATTAACATAGAAGTCTACGCAGTGATTAGGGCTTTGGTTTGTTTCATCCTGTAAAACCAAAACTGTAATGTTCTTTGTGCACTTTTAGTATCATCTTGGTAAATTTCTGCTAAATTATGTGCACAACAGTTAGATGTATATTTTAGGTGATACACAGCTATAAGTTAAAAAGAAGACAAACTGAAGCCACATGCGATATTGTTGTAATGAAACTTTGTTTTCTTAAATTCTTTCAATAAAGCTTTACAGTTTTCTCTGAAGAAGTCATTCTTTGTCATTTGTTAAATCCATTCCTAGGAAGTTGATACTATTGTAAATGGTATCTTAAAAACTCTTCATGTTCTGCTTAGAGCTGATATATTAAAGTGCTGTGTGTTTTTGTATACTGACTTTGTGTCTGGCAACCTTGCTAAACTTGCTTATTCTACTAATTTATCTCTATATTTTTCTGTATTTTCTAAATATATAGCCATACAGTATACAAATAATAATTACTTTGTATTTTTTTTGTACCAGGAATTGAACTCAGGACCTTGCGCTTGCCAGGCAGGCCCTGTGCCACTGAGCTATATCCCTGGCTGTATCTTCTTTTTGAATACTTATACTTTTATTTCTTTTCCTTGTGACACTGACTAGCCCTCTTCAGTACAGAGTTGACTAGAAGTTATGATAGTAGATGAACTTGTCATATTCTTGATTTCAATGGGAGCATTTTAAACATTGTACTGTGATGAATGCTATAGGGTTTTTACACATAGATACTTTCTATTAGATTAAGGGAGTTCTTATTTATTTGTAGTTTTCCAATAGTACTTATCATGAGTATACATTGAATTTTATCATGTGTTCTGCATCTATTAAGGTATATGTTTGTTAATCTCTGATGTTGCAATCCTAGACTTAACCCAATTTAATTCATGATATATTTTCCTTTTACGTATTACTGGTTCATTTTCCTGATGTTTACAATTTTCATATTTTTATTCATGAGTAAGATTGACCTATACTATTTAAATATACTCTTCTCATGAGGCATTGGTATCAAAGTTTTTCTGGCTTCATAAAATGAGGTGGATATATATTTTCTTTTTTCTGTTTTATGGTGGAACTCCTCTATCATTGGAATTATTTCTTACATGTTCGGTAGCATTTGCCAGTGAAGCCCTTAGGGTCTGGAGTTCTTTTTATAGGAAATTTAAAATTAATGATTTATAATCTTTAGTAGTAATGAGACTATTTCAAAATTCTGTTTTTTCTTCAGTTAGTTTGTATAAGTTTCATTTTTCTAGGACTTTGTCCATGTCATCTAGACTTTCATTACACATAGTTGTTAATAATCTACCCTATCCTCTTAATGCCTGCAAGAGCTGTAATGATACTGTGGTATCACAGGGCTTACAAAAAGCAAGCACAGAGTAAGGGCTTAGGTCTTTGGCATGGCCGGGAGTGTTGGGAAGCTCCTGCTGGTCCAGGAAATGTAGCCCAGGGTAGGAGTTGGCACATGGGGCCAATGGGACAGAGTGTTCCAGGAGGAGCACATTCCTTGAGATTTAGTGGCAGTTGATTGTGGTCTAGAGCACTGGTTGGCTATGGGGCCATGCAGCCTGATCATACCTGCCCCACCAAAGTTCTAACACCAGCAGTCCTTTGGCACAAGGGTTCCCAGAGGCCCCTCAGATCTGTGCCCAACCCTTCCTCTCTGCTGGTAGCTCCACATACTTCTACTCTCACCTGCTGTCTGCCCTGGGGCTCTGCGAGGGTTTAAGGGTCTTGGGATTTAAGGCTCTTGTTCAGTAGCTTAGGCCCCTTCTCAGCTGTATGGATGGTGGCATCTGTAGGGATGGCCTTGTGGTGCTTTGTTTCCACTGGTCCTGGAGGGAGGAGCTGGATTCTGCCCCTGGGCTGCTCAGCTTCAGCTGGACCAGATGCCAAACCTTCATTCCACCCTCAGCCTTGGGGGGCTGAGGGGAAGGGGAAGACCCAGTCTAGACTGCACACTGCTGATAAGATGGGAAGAGGGACTAAGATGGGAAAGGGGATGTGCCACTTCAGGGCCAGTGGATTTGGGAGCACTGCCCCTCTGGATCTGGGTCCAGGACTGACCCCAACAGAGCTGGAGCTACATCCTTTGTAAGAAGGGGCAGGATCTTAGTGAGAGGGAGACTGGGGCAGGCTGGAGACAGGCTCGGCTGCCAGAATGATGGCTGGTCACTGGTCACTTTCTACCTGTACTCCCCAGGATTCCCTCCCCATTGTCGAGGGGGCATTTCACAGCTTCTGACCATTTCTTGACTTGACAGCTCTTTAGTCCCTGGCTTTCTGTGCAGCATGAGAGGAGACTGCACAGATAAAGGGAAGGATGAGGAAGAAGATAAAGGATGTACAGGAAATGCAAAGCTGGTATTCTATGAATGCTACATGGGGTACAAAGTACTCTCCCTAGAAGCCTCTGCTAGAGTGCAGTGGATAGTACCCTGGATGGGAATCAAAAGAACTGAGTCAGCTCTTTGTTCTATTTCTTAAAGGCTATGTGTCAACATTTAGCATGTAGATGATTTTTCATTCTCAGTTTTGTTGCCTGTAAAATGCAGATAATTCTTACCTTACAGGGCTTCCATATGGATTAAGTGAGGTAAAAAGTGGCAACATGCAAAGTAAAGAGCTAGGCCTGTCCTAAAAGTGTTGTAAATGTTGGTTGCATCCATACCTGAATTTTCTCCGGAAGCTGGCCTAGGGGTTTGCATACACCAGAGGTGAGTGCTTGCCCCACCTGAGGACCATCAACAGAATTACGTTACATCCCATCATACTTCTTCGCCTCCTATATCCTGTCAGCTCTCTTCCTCTCTCATGTTCACCATCACCTCCAGCACCAGACAACACCACTTGTTCCTTAGGACACAAGTGAGTGCAGCCAGGGTCATGCTCAAGGCCTGTACATGAGACCCACATGTGAGTTGTCTCAGCCCACATGACATCGACGATGCAATGTTAATCAGAAGCATGCTTTGGAACACTGTGTGGAATATGGTCTGTGTGTGTACGTGTGTGTAAGATAAAGGTATAAAATACACTTACAGAGCTCGGCACAGGGGCACATGTCTGTAATCCCAGCTACATGGGAGGCCTAGGCAGGTGGATCCCAAATCTGAGGCCAATCTGGGCAATTTAGTGAGGCCCTGTCTCCACAAAAACAAATGAACAAGGAAAAACTAAACAAACTTACATATTCTTCAAAAATTTAAGAAATTGCTGACAGTTTCTTCATTCCACTAGGATGACAACCAGGGAGAGACAGGACTTTTTATTTTCACTAATTATTATCATTTGAATATTTTTATCATGAGTACGTGTTGCTTTAATGAAAACGCCCTTAAAGGATATGGATGATAAATATAGAGAGAGTCATGTGCCACATAATGATGTTTTGGTCGACGGACCATATATAATGACAGTGGTTCCATAAGATTGTAATGGAGCTGAAAAATTCCCATCACCTACTGATGTCATCACCACTGTAAAGTTGTAGTGTACCTCATTACTCAGGTGTTTGTGGTGATGCTGGCATATGCAAACCTATTGTGCTGCCAGCCAGAGAAAAGTGTAGCACGTGCAATTTTGTACTCCACATAATATTTGATAACAATAATAATCAATTATGTTTCTAGTTTATCTACCATATTATGCCTTTATTATTATTTTAGAGTGTTCTCCTACTCATAAAAAAAGTTTCTGGGCACAGTGACACACACTGTAATCCCAGCTACTTGGAAGGCTGAGGTGTGAGGATTGCAAGCTCAAGGCCAGCCTGGGCAAGAGTACACTGTGTCTCAGGCAGCATCATACATCTCACGTTTACCACATCTCTTGATTGCGCCAAAAGCCCATGTCAAGCCCATGTCTACTGGCTGGGTTTGATTAAGTATACACTATAATGCTTGCACAATGATGAAACTGGTGGTTGATGCACTTCTTCAGAAGTACCTCTCCTAAGCAATGAGTGACTGTTGATAGATGGAAAATAGATATAAATAGATGATATGAAGTAGATATGACAGTTATCTCTCTCCCTCAAGTTTGGTCACATGTGAAATAGTAACTATTTCTTAAGATTATTTTTTATTTATTTTATTTTATTTTTTTTTGTGGGTACCGGGGGGTCGACCTCAGGACCTCGTGTGCCAAGAGGCACCCGTGCCACTGAGCGATATCACTGGCCCCTTTTTTGTATGTGGGATCCGGGAGTCGAACTCGGGCCCTCACGCTTGCAAGGCAGGCGCTTATGCCGCTGAGCCATCTCACCGGTCCAAGATTATTATTATTATTATTTTTTTAAATAAACCTTTTTTTTTTTTTTGTGGGTACTGGGGGGTCGACCTCAGGACCTCGCGCGCCAGGAGGCGCCCGTGCCACTGAGCGATATCACCGGCCCCTTTTTCGTATGTGGGTTCCGGGAGTCGAACTCGGGCCCTCGCGCTTGCAAGGCAGGCGCTTACGCCGCTGAGCCATCTCACGGGCCCCCTACAAGATTATTTTTTAATGTGGGTTTTTAATTTTGTAACTATTTTTTCACTTTTTATTGGTTATACAGATTAATGGGTTGAATTTTCCATAGGTTTATTGTGAGGGTTAAATAACTTCATGCATTCAAGCCCTCAATACAGTGCCTGGAACACAAGCCTAAATGGTGCATGGTTTCTTTCATATGAGAAACCCAATATATAAATAAAGTGCAAAATAAAAGAGACAATAGGAAAAAAACAGAGAAAAAAATTATTGTAATCCAGCATGGCCAATGTATTGAAAAGTGTACCTTGATTTATTATAATTGTCTTACGTGTTTTATATGTTTTTGGTCTGTTAGTCTGGCTGTTAATCTGTGTTTATGATAATCAACTTGATAAAGACTTACAAAATAATAATTCGCATTGAAAAAAAAGGCTTACAAAATAAATAAATGAATCTTATGCTGGCCAAAAACATTTTTAAAAAATGGAGTTGGCAGGGAAGGGGAATAAAAGAATTGAGATGTGTTATGTACCTGTGCCAATTTCCCACAAGGAATGTAATCATTGTTTACTGCAAACATGTACTAATAAAAATTTTAAACATATATAAAAGACAATGCCTGGCACACAGTAAGTGCTCAGTAAATGTTCTCTTTAGGATAATTGTGCAGAGGAGGTGGAGGAAGACAGGCTGCCTTGATGTGATAATCTCTTTCGCCATCTTGTGGTCAGTAAAGCACAGGCCATGAAGCAACATCAGTGCTAATAAATGGGCTGGCTTCGCATGTTCTCAATTTTCTTTGTAGGTGAGTGTGGGAGTTCAGGCTTTAGTGCCATGAACGACCTGGGGCTTCCAAAATTGAAAAAATGTTTAAAGAAATAAGCAAATAACAACATAAATTGGCATCTGAATGATAATTACATGTCTTTAATCCTGGTTCCGAGCCCTGACAGTTCCAAAGAGAAATAGCAAATTGGTCCCTGTTTAATTTTGGGTCTCTCTTTATCTGCCAGACTTCTTAGTTACACGCAACACAACCAATTCTGTCTTTTAAGTAGAAAGGGAATTTTTAAAAACAGCTATTGGGTGGTTCAAGAAAACCTCCAGCTGGTCAGAAAATCTGGCTTGGGGGCTAGGCAGAAGTTGGTACGATCCAGTCTCCTCTAGAGACAGGCATTTCTGAGGATGAGTCCAGGACTATGTCACTCAGACATCTACTACAGCTGCCCATGAAAACTCAGTGTCTTTCAAGAATAATCTGCCACTATCACAGGCATAGATTCCACTAGATAGTTCTTACTTGTTTTTCTCTCCTGATCCAATTTAAATGGGAACATATGAATGGTGGGGACAAGGGCTCAAACTTCTCCCCTAGGCCAAACTCTGGTTTCCTTAGGGAGGCAGGACTCTTAATGCAAGGATTCCTGAAAAATAGAAGGGCTCTTCAGAAGAGGTTGGGCAGGGCTATTCAGGGGGGCCAGGAGGTGATGATGCTCTCTGTCTTCAGGGAGAGGGCATTGAGTGTGTGTGTTTCAGAGTTCCGTCCCTGGCCCTCTACCAGTAGCTCCTGCCCTTTTAGCAGTAGGTTCTAGATCCAGCCAAGGCACAACTGGGAATCTAAGTCTGCCTAATTTGGGGATCATAATAGAATAAATAAACTAAGCTGACCACTTTCTTTATGCAGTTGTAATTTTTTACTGATACTTTAGGCCCCTAATCTTGGGAGAAGCCTAAAAGATGCTGTTTTGGGATTGTCTTGTTAAATAAAGGAGATCAAAAGAGAGATAGCTTTACTCATATCAAACTACATCTTCATATGTGGTCACTGCCTCCCCATCAGAGGGTGACTTCCCTTCACATCCAGTGTCTGTATTCTGAGGGTCAGAATAATAAGTCGGCGCCACCAGATTCTATTGTCCCACCAGATATTTTCTAGAAGCAATTCTACACTCAGTACATACCTTCAGGAGGAATAGACGAAACAGTCCAACAGTGGCATTGCTGGGTCAGAAGGCCTTTTGGAATTGAACTTTTACATCCAGTGAGTGGCTCGGCCAGTGGCCTTGACATTTGCTTCCACTCATCATCGAGGGCAGGTTCCCTGGCCATCTGTGGTTGTGACTGTTGAAAGACCAGCAGAGGGAGCAGGTGTGCCTCTGCTGTGGTGGAACATGGCACTTCCTGTTTGCATCTATAAAATGCTCCTGCTCTATAAAATGCTGCTGTTGCATAGCAACCGGGAAGCCAGTGAGGCCTGGGCCGCATACCTCTGTGACTAACACCAAGTGAGATACAGAATGTAAAAGTTTGCCTTCGGATCACATCTACTGTAGTGCTTTGGACTACTGTAGTGCTTTATAACTTACTGACCACTCCTATTGTAGCCTGTGATCTCTCATCATTTGGGGGTCCCAAGGCCACCCACATGTTCAGTGAATTTGCTAGGACTCATGGGGCTCATTATATCATTGTACTCATGGATAAGGTTATTATAGCAAAAGGATATACAATAAGGTCAATGAGAAAAAAGAGGTGTAATGTGAGGAAAAGAAGACATAATGTGGGATCTGGAGAAGTCTGTGCACAGGCTTCCTATGATCTTTCTCTCCTTTGAGGGGGCACAACTACACAATCTCCCTAGGTGCATAAATATACAATATGTGGGCAATTCATTTGCCCAAGGAGGCTCACTTAATGCTCAAGGTTGTTCTTGGGGGCTGGTCACCAGTCATTCCCCACGTATCACATACTAAAATTTCAGGTTTTTAGAAGAAAGCAGGCATTCAGCATAGACTACATTGTACAAAGTGGCTAGGCACATGAAACCACCCTTATCAATTAGGGAACATATCAGGTGCTGTAGTAGTTTTCTATTGCAACCATAAATTATCTTGGAATTCTGTAGGTCAGAAGGACAACACTGTTCTCCCCCATTAAAAATCAAGGTGTTGAGGTTGATGGGGCTGTGTTCCTTTTTGGAGGCTCTAGGGTAGAATCCATTTCTTGTTCATTTGAGTTGTTGGAAGAATTCAGCTCCTTGAGGTTATAGGACAAGAAGTCTGTTTTCTTCTTGGCAATAAACTGAAGGCCACTACATTCCTTATCTTATGATTCCTCCTCCATCTTCAAAGCCAGAACAGTGAGCTGAGTTCTTTTCAAGTCATATCTGTCTAGCCTGGGAAAAATTCTCCCACTTTTAAGGGCTCATGTGGTTAGATTGGGCCCACCCAGAGATAATCCAGGATAATCTCTCCATTGCAAATCCCCTAATCCTAGTCACATCTTCAAAATCCCTTTTTCTATGTAAAGCAGCATATTCAAAGGTTCTGGGGGTTAGGATGTGCACATATTTGAGGGACAAGTATTCTGCCTACTAAAACGCCAAGTCTTCCAGATGCCAAGGACCAGTCTTGAAAACATGCCTTTCTATAGATAACAGTTTCAGGGCTGCTATGGTAACTGCACACCCATGCATATCTAAAGGAAGGTGACATTATGAGTCATAGGTGACCCTACATTCCAATAGCATGTAGCCCCTCTCATGTTTGTAATGTCTTGGACTTCATAGGGAACTGTAGCTGGCACCCAGCCCACAAAGAAGCCTTATAACCCAGATTCCAGTGTAACATACACACTAACTTCGGGACCAGGCAGGAATATTTCCTTCCCCTTCAACCCTGATAGGAGCCAAAATCAAGGAAACTATTAGGGCGTGGTGATAATTATTAGCATAGGGCTTGGCATAAAACAGATTCCATTTTAAATTCTTAGCTATGTACCAAGAGCAGATTATTTATTTTCTGTGATTCTTATATCTCCATCTGCTCTCTGGTATAACTTACTATGTTATAGATTTAAATGAGCAGATGCGGATAAGGTATATGTAAGATAATATCTTTCAGGTCAGGATGGCTAGTACGTGAGGAGCTGGAACATCCAAGGGACTAAAATCTCCCATTTTCACATGGAGCTTCCTTTTGGGGGAGATATGAGAGAAGGGAAAGGTGCTCAATTTTAGGATCTATCTTGCTATCTCTTGATCTCTTATCTATTCACTGACAAACTTATTTCTCTTTCTTAAGAAACTGTGGTACTGTGAATTATTAACTTTTGTTTTCCACCCCTGCTCCAGTTTGCCCTTGTACTCCTGGCCCCTTTGCAATCACAGTGGGTCCAAAGCTCCTGCCTGAAGGCAGAGTTATTTCAGCAGAAATGCAAATTGAATCAAAGAGCCCAAGATCAGTTCTTAAATCACAGAAGAGAGTTCAAGAAAGTTACACCAAGAGATAGAACTGAAAGGCTTTTTGAATGTTTGGATCTTAGGCTTTTTGAAAACCAAGAGATAAAGACCTATCTTATCAAGAGGCAAAGAAAAATATGCGGCCTGTCCAAGGGACTTCCAGACATCCCAGCCTAGATAAAGATGCCACATATTGATCCCATATGAGAGAGAGAGGCAGAGAAATAATGGTGACCTTCAAGGCCAAAGGACTTCAATCTGCATTTCAGACTCTACTGAAGCCTTAAGAAGAATCTCAATCTCTCTCCCCCCACTCACTCTCTCTTTCTTTCTCTCCCCTTCTCTCCCCTTCCTTCCACTTCCTCCTTCCTTTCACTCTCTCCCTTCCTTCCCCTCTCCTCTCCCTTTCCACCTCCCTTATCATTTCTCTCAACTAGGTTTGGGTTCATTTTCACCCTCAAATATCAATCGTATGACCTGGAGGGTCAAAAATGCCACTCGATTATTTACCTTTTAGTCTGGGCTTTGGTATTAAGAGAAAAAAGGAAGGGGGGGATCTGTGAGGTTTGTTCATGGACAGCCCAGGACCAACTAAGGGTAGGAACAGTTGGAAGCAAAGACCTGTACTGTATTACTAAAGACCTAGAGCTTGCCTAGTGTGGGTTTTCAACAAAACAATTTGGAGCCTCTGAGAAAAAACACTATCCTACTGGCTTGGTAGTGACTACCAGGTGAAGACTCCCATTACTGAAATAAGGTCTCCTGACAGCAAGGGGGCAGTGTCTAGGTCAAAACAAATAAACAGAATAGCCCAACACACTCAGAGACAGAATGACTTGCTCTAGGTCACCGTTCACTGAGGGTAATCGGATTCTTCTGCTTTTGGGGGAAGGGTGCCTGGCCAATGCTGTGTACAGAGGA
The DNA here is from genome assembly GCA_028451465.1 of Erethizon dorsatum. Classification (NCBI taxonomy): domain Eukaryota; kingdom Metazoa; phylum Chordata; class Mammalia; order Rodentia; family Erethizontidae; genus Erethizon; species Erethizon dorsatum. The sequence continues at coordinate 41,393,047 of CM051842.1, forward strand.
CATCAGGATTGAAATCTGAGGGATCATATTTGGGGTGGATCAAAATTATTACCATCTCGGTGATGTCTAATCCCTCTGCCTGAAACTACTATCATTCTACGACTTCTAGCTTAACAACCTTCTGAATTTTGGGAGGCTTTTTACAACCACTAAAGAAAATACAAAAATGCCCTAAGAACCCTGTGTATCATGGCTAAAAGTAACTGAATATTGTTCCTCCATCTGGGTTGCATGGATACACATCGGGGGATTTCGAGCGCCATTGAATTATAGGCAAACTGTAGTGTACCACGTGTTTTTTGTGTTTTTCACGAGAGAGGAGCTGTATTATGATCAGATTGTCAGAAGGATCTACAGCTTCAGAAATTTTAGCAGAAAGGAGTCTTGGGTCTGTGCTTTATTAACTGTGAACCCTATGAAAATGCATTTATAATCCCCACATCATAGTTCTGCCTACGGACTGGAAAAACTAATACCCATCACACGATGTTATTGTGAAGAATTAATTAGAAGGTGATTTGTAAACAAATTGATTTTTAAATGACATGTAGTCATGCGTTAGCCCTCTTTTTCCCCAGAATGAATAGCCCTATTAAATAAAGGGCAATCAGTTGAGATTTGGGATATCAGAGATACACATTTTCCAAAGATGTGTGTGTACACAGTTTATATGTGGCATAATGATGTGTTTAGTCTTACATTTTTTCAAGGAATCATTTTCATAGATTATTTGGTATCATGTGCTTTAAAATGATGTTGATGATGATGATAATGACAATTCCTTGTACTTGCATAGCCAGTAGTCTTCTCATTTATCTCATCAGTTGTTGACAAAGGCCTCCTCGTACTCTTGTAAATGAAATGAGGCTATTGCTGGGTCCGCGGTGTTTGGTTGCCATGGTTTGAATTCGTTTTATAAGCTGTTGCTTGGCAATCCCACGCGTCAGCTGGCACTTTTTCCTCAGCACTCCCACCATATGCTGTCTGAAGTATAATGAGACCGAGGCTGGTCCAAGGAGGACGGCAGTCCCCAAGCACTTTCTGTCTTCCCACACAGCACTGTTTATTCCCATTAATGCCTGATAAATGTGTAGAAAGCAGAGCAGTGAAGTGGTTATGAACATGGGATTCAGAGTTGCACAGACCTAGGTTCAAATTCTGGCTCAGAGTCTGGCTTGATGTGGCCTTTAACCTTTCAGTTAAAAACCTGGGTCTTAGTTTCCCCATGTATAAACAGGGGTAATTACACCCGGCTTTTGGAGTGGTTGCAAGACTTGGAGGGGAAAATCCATTTAAATCACCTGCACACAGTAGGTGCTCAGTAACTATAACCTATACTGACAAGAGTGATAGAAGATGGGGGAAAATAAATTTTATTGTATATAAATTCTTATAAAAATATACATATATAAACATAAATTTTCCTGTTCTGTCATAAAATGCTGATACAGCAGTCAGTTTGGATTTAATTTGTATGGTTGTGGCCCATTTTCCTTTCTATGTAGTATGAGTGGGCCCACTGCATATCCATAGTGTAAAATAGAAATTTATAAATAAATTATCAGGACCAGGGAAGAGAACAGGGATGTTGTGACCAAGGAGACAAGTATAGGGATGCTGAAAACAGAAAATATCAGTAGATATCCACTCCAGGCAATGGCTGAGTAGGTGCTGTGTATTTGAAGGGGATGTCATGAATTCTCTTGAAGACTAATGGGTTTCAACTGTCAGGGGCATTTACTCACAATAGCAGGCACTCTGACCAGCTTTCAGGGAAAGTATGTTGTATGTGTTTTACATTGCACTTGGCCCATAATTTCTGTTTCCTCCCTATCTGACAATGTCCAGTTGAAGGCTTCTACAGATATAGTGCCCCAAAACATAGGGTCTTCCCTAAAAGGTAGATAAAAAAATGCCAGAAGGTTTATGTTGTACATGTAGCAGATGAGAAAATTAGATATAATACCCCACAACTTTCAAAGGAGGATCGATCCTGTTAACAGCAGTATTTGGGGGGGGGTGTGGTTATGTACAAAGGCATCAACCTCAATATAATTCATGACCTGTCACAGTTCTGAAGGGAGTTTTCAGTAGTGGATGGAGTGCACAAGTTTGGAGGTAGAAGCTAGAAGAGACTTAAATATCCCAGCAAGAGCAAGTAGAAAGATTGAGAGGACCTTCCTAAGATACCTGAGGGAGAGCTGGAAGTCAAAGAGAATGAACGAAGGCGGTTGGGGAGATGGTACATGTGCTGGGAAGGAGAGCTATGTAATCACTGGAGACTGGAAAGACAGATTCTGGAGAATAAATAATATCTAATGGGGACTTTCTAGATAAATTCTGTGGAGTCAACCCTTCTACCATATCTCCCCCTAAAAAAGAAAATCTTCATTTAATTCTATAATGTTCACTATTTGATGGGAATGGATTCTGTACAGTAAGTGTGAACAAAATTTTGTTTTAAGATTTAGATATGGAGAAAAACAGCCTGTGGGGCAGGAGAGCTAACGCGTGGCATATATATATATATATATATATATATATATATTTTTTTTTTTATTTTGTGTGTGTGTGTGTGTGTGTGTGTGTGTGTGAATGAAGGGCCATCTTTGCATGTAAAAAACAGTGAGGCAAGGGTGGAGGATATTTACTTCACCTGGCTAGAGGACCACAAGCTAGAGAGGCATGGGGAAGACTGAGATGGAGTTTCCTCTGATGAGAGCCTCTAGAATCCCGGAACACTGCCTTGTGCTGGCCACTCAAAAGCACACCTGGGCTTAATATCCCCCAGAAATGCTGCCCAGGAGGGTTAGAGCCCTGTTAGGAATAGTACTGCTAGATCTAGAAGAATAGTTTATAATCAGGAATATGCATACATTTTGTCTTAAAAAGCAGAGTCAACAATTATTTCATTACCAATTACCTTAGTCTAGTCAGGCTCCTATAACAAACATTTATTTCCCACACTTCCAGAGGCTAGAAAGTCCAAGATCAAGGTGCCAAAAGATCCTGTGTCTGGTGAGGGCCCACTTCTGGCTTGCACATGACTGTCTTCTTGTATTCTCACAGGGCAGACAGCTGAGAGATCTCTCCAGGGTCCATTTTATAAGGGCAGTAATCCCATTGATGAAAGTTCCTTCTATCTTAATAACCTAAGGAATTATCTGGTCAGAGCTCCACCTCTTAATACCATAACATTAGGAATTAGGATTTCAACACATGAATTTGGGGGTAGGCAACACAAACATTTAATCCATAACAATAACGTTTTCCAGAATTTTTTTTTTTATGTGGGTACCGGGAGTTGACCTCAGGACCTTGCGCTTGCCAGCAAGGGCTTGTGATATCACTGGCCCTTTCTTTCCTTTATGTGGGTATCGGGAGTCGAACTCAGGACCTCGTGCTTGCCAGGCAGGCGCTTATGCCACTGAGCTATCTCACCGGCCCTGTTTTCCAGATATTTGAAAATTTTGTATACCAAGAAGGAGTTCACAGATTTTAATGACTTTTTTTTTTACCCATAAGCTTTTGTGTTCAATTATTGAAATGTTAGTGAAGAATGAAGGTACAACTTTTTTATACATCGTGAAAAAGTATTAAGACTTCTCATCTATACATTTTGGCCCAATGTTCAGATGATAAAAGAATTTGTTTCTAATTTATTTTCAGCAAATGTTGCCTCACTGTCTGTTGCTAAAAGTCGAAATTTTATCTCTAGCTACAATTTATTTGGAAGCTGATTTTTAAAAAGGGAATAAGGGGGTGTGACTGAGATGGCTCAGTGGCCACCTAAGATTCATACTGTTTCCATGGCATGGAATGGTTGCTGGGAGAACTGCCCAGCCAGGGATTACAGTTCTCAGTGCCTCCTCCAGTCATTCCATGAAGGTGACTAGTACTTGTTAGTGGAGTAAGAGAATTACTACGTGGTCAAATGAGGGGTTGTCTTCTCCGTGGTCTCTTTCTGTACCTGCCAGTTAAACGGAGGGGACACTGATGATTTAGAGAAAAGTTAGGTCACAGATAGGAGGAGGCCACCACAAGGGAAGAATATCATCATTGGTTTTATTGAACAGAATTAAATTTATATTGCATTAAGCCATTGAAATTGTCATGGTTTATCTGTTATAGCAGCTAGTGCATTACCTTAATCAACACAGAGAGGTGTCGGTGATTTTTCTAGTCGGTCATCAATCTCTTACACAGACCATGACCTTGGGACACACTCTGCCTTTCCAAACCCTCTAACTTTGAAACACATTTTAGAATCGTACAGCATAACACCTGGGGTGATAGTAGAGGGCATTCTTTACCAAGTTATTTGGAGCTGAGTCACGTCCCATCAGGGTTGTCCTCCAGAAAAAGGCACAGACAAGATGATCCAAAGCTGGGACCCAAAGATGGTTGTTTAGGAATATATGGGTTGGAAAAAGATACAATGCTAAGAGGTGGTTAATAGGAGCCTAGGAAATACAAACAAAAGGTAGGAAACTCAGAGTGTAGGTTAAATAAGAGTATCATCCTGGACAAGTAAAAGCATAGAAAATAGAGGAAAGATAAATAACAAAGCAGTTGGGAATGACATGAATGCAGAGGTGGGGAAGGGCTGGTTAAGACTGAATTTGGCAGAGCTGCTGTATATAGAATTGTGCCTCATGCGCATGGCTACTACCCTCTGTGTACTTTCCTTTAGGCTACCCAAAGTCCTCCCAATCCACCAGGTCTTTAGCTAACATCTGGAAGTATTGCATATACAAGCTTTCTGCCTAGGATTATGTCTTTTGCATTCTCTGGATGATGTGACAATATCCCATGGGAATGGTATGGGGAATGAATAAAAGGCAAGGAAGAAGGAGGCTAATGAGCAGGCTATGTTGATCACTCATAAGGGGCTCAGCAAGCTGACGTTTTTCTGAGCTTGGTGCAGGTACAGGTGGCCCCAATGAGGTGGGGGTTCTCCCTGACCAGCTCTCAGGCCTAGTTCCTTTGAAGCTTACAGTTCTTGCTTTTTTTCTTTGAATGACCTGCTAAGATGATTTGCAGGTCCAACTCTTCTACCCTAACTTCTTCTTGTCTTGGACCTAGCCTCAGGTGTCAGCATCCTAGGCAAAAAAAAAAAAAAAAAAAAAAAAAGAGTGTGCTATCTCTCTGTTAGGTAAGTTTATTCTGAGAGGGGAGAGGCTGTGAGAATAATTACACCAAATTCTATTGAGGATAAGGGTTTCTAATTGCCCAGAGAAAGGAGTTCCTTCATCAACATCTGATAGACTTCTTTCATTTAGTCTCAAGTCTGGGACTTGTGCATCAGGAAAAGAGGATCTGTATCTCACAGAAATTAAAGGAGGCCCCTCAAAATAAGAACAAGTTGTTGAGTGTAGTTGTCTGAAAAGACACTAGTTTTTGTGTCCCTAGTAGAGCATGTTCTTATAAGAAGAAACTTTATTTTGATCAGCATGTGTATCAAAGTTCTGCTACATGTAACAGAAATAACTCTAGCCATTTTAACAGGATATAAATTTAATAATATAGGGAATAAGATGCTTACAAAATATTGGAAGGGCTGAAAGAGCAACATCTAAGCTTGGCACAAAAAGAACTGTCACACCAGAAAGACTGCTACCTACTTCTGCCACAGTCAAGAAGCTAAGAAATCAGGAAGTTTCATTCCTGAGAGCTATGTTCAGGATCAAACCAATTAAGCCCAAATCCTATTAGGAATCTGACACCATAGTTGATGTCTCTTAGGAACATGCTACCTTAGCTGTGATACTGAGAAATAGACGGTGCCATCATATCTGTTGTTCTAGAACTACCCTATGCCTGCTAGATCGACAGCAGCAAAATGGAAGCCTCTCCTATTGCCATCTCTTGACTAGATTTTGGAAGGTAATTCCTACATCAGTATGCCTGATTAGCAGGACATACGTTACATCTATCCTCTTATTTCAAAGGAGTAATAGAGCTTTTAGCTTTCCAGTTTCTGTTATAAAGGAAGCCATGCTACAGAGGGGTTAGAAGAGATGTTTAGCAAGCCAATTACAGAGCATACCACCAGTCATTCCCTGTCTAGCAAAAAGTCCTCATCCCTGACTCTGACACTCTGAAAATGGCCTTTTATTATATGAAACAGGCCCAATTAGATAAAAGCTTCAATTTCAAAGGCAAGGCAAATAATAGCACTATAATGTCTTTGGACTAAGAAATACGCTGAGTAAAACCTGCATTGATGTAAGTGATAGAGACAATAAAAACATTACTAAGCTAAATCTGTAAACTGAATGTTACTGTCTTAAACTAAAATGTGAAAAGTGAATTTTGAGAAAAAAGTGCATTAAAAAGTTTCAACATCAAGCAATACTCTGTATTTTTTAAAAAATACGAACATATCTAGGACTTATTTCAAATACAATTAAGATGCTTGTGGTGGAGATAGGAGTGAGACTGGGGATTTGGGGTAAAGAAGAAAATAAAACAAAGAGAGAATAGTCTGCCCTGTTTGATGATAAAATTGTGCCAGAATCTATTTGTGTAGTATGAATAGCTTAACTTTTAATTTTTGTAACATTTAAGTTGGATACAGAAAAGTTACCAAAAGTGAAGTTTCTGCACAGTAAAGAAAGCAGTAGATAGACTGAAAAGGCAACATGTGAAATGGGAAAAATATTGGCAAACCATATATCTAATAAGGGATTAATATCTAAAATATATAAGAAACTCACAACTCAATAGCAAAACAAATAAACACAAAACTAATAACCTGATTAAAAATGGGCAAAGGATTTGAATAGACATTTCTCCAAAGGAGACATACAAATAGCCAACAAGTGTACGATAAGGTGTTTTAATCATCGAGGAAATGCAAATCAAAACCACAATGAGATATCACATTACACCTATTAGTATGGCCGTTATCAAAGAGAGAAGAGATAAAAGCTGGTAAGGATGTATAAAAATTGTAACCCTTGTACACTATCAGTGAAAAAGCAAAATGGTGTAGCCTCTATGGAAAATAGTATGAAAATTCCTCAAAAAATTAAATATGTAAGTATAATATGATGCAGGAATCCCATTTCTGGTGTGTGGAGGAATCCAAAAGAATTGATGTCAGTATCTCAGAGATTATCTTCATTCCCAGATCTACTGCAGTACTGTTAACAATAGCCAAGATGTGGAACTAAAGGCCTATAGATGATAAATAGATAGAGAATGTGGTATATACATACAATTGAATATTATTCAGCCTTCAAAAAGAAGGAAATTCTGCTATGTGTGACAACATGGATGAACCTTGAAGACATTATGCTAAGTGAAATAAATCAGTTCCAGAAAGGCAAATACTGCATTGTTCCACATATATGCAGAATCTAAAATAATCAAACTTATAGAAGCAGAGAGTGGAATGGAGGGGAGAGGGAAATGGAGGGGTTGCTATTCAACGAATGTAAATGTTAGTAGTTATGCAAGATGAGTAAATTTTAGACATCTGCTGTATAGCATTGTGCCTATAATTAGAAATAGTATATTGTACACTTAAAAATTAAGAAAGTAAATTTTATGTGTTCTTACCACAATAAAAAGAAAAATAATTGGTGATTGAAGGCAAGCATTTGAAACTAATTTGCCAGGGAAATAGATCTTTTGCAAACGGGGAGGGGACCAAAAGAGAATTAAGATGTGTTATGTACATGTACCAACTCCACATGATGAATGTAATCATAATGTACTGAAAATATGTACTAATAAAATTTTTAAATTTTTAAAAATAAACTAATTTGCAACGAGAAAGTCCATGAAAACACTGCCAAAGCAAGAAAAAAATTGACTTCCATAAATTTAATTCAAAATATAAAAATTAAAAGAAAGATAAATTACTCCTCAAATTCTGAAAGACATGAAAATATACAATTCTTTAAAAGCTTAGAAGGCCGGTGAGATGGCTCAGCGGCGTAAGCGCCTGCCTGGCAAGCGCGAGGGCCCGAGATCGACTCCCGGAACCCACATACGAAAAAAGGGCCGGTGATATCGCTTGGGGGCATGGGCGCCTGCTGGCGCGCGAGGTCCTGAGGTCGACCCCCGGTACCCAGAAAAAAAAATAATAAAAAAAAAAGCTTAGAAAGTGCTACATAGGGTTAAACATTTAATCAAATGTCTAAATGGGAAGTCTAGGAACATTCATGTCCTTATGCTTGACAAAAAAGGATATGGTTCATGAGGGTTCAATCCTTTCGAGTATTTCCTTTAGTAAAAACCGATAGTAGAAGAAAATTTTGCCAATGAGAGCTCACCCCTCCTTCAAGTAAGTGGTGATGGGCATGAGAAAATAAAAGAGGTGGGATTTAATGTCAATCGGAGAACACAAAAGTCAGGAATAGGTAATAGAACATTACAAGACTTACAAATACCAGTTTTGTTTCAAGTAACACTGCTAAATCTGAAATTGAGTCAGAAGATGTATCCTCAGAGCTGCCATGCAGAAAAAGAAGGTGTACACCTCTCAATTTCAAAGAGCCAAATCTCGGGCCGGTGAGATGGCTCATCGGCGTAAGCGCCTGCCTGGCAAGCGCGAGGGCCCGAGTTCGACTCCCGGATCCCACATACGAAAAAGGGGCCGGTGATATCGCTCAGCGGCACGGGCGCCTGCTGGCGCGCGAGGTCCTGAGGTCGACCCCCCGGTACCCATAAAAAAAAAACAACAACAAAAAAAAAACAAAGAGCCAAATCTCAAAAAGAAGGTGAGATGATGAAGTATGTATTCTAGTTTTTCTATATTCTCAAAGCATGAATCAGAACAGAAATATAACTGGGATCGAGAAGAGGGAACACTTCAGGAAAATTTTCTTTTTCTTTTTTTCTTTGGCATTTTCATAAAGTGTTGATTTGTTCATTATTATATTTAGATATAAGTGCATAAAATAGCTATTTTGTAATATTAAACTTTTAAAGTCATTTTGGTGATATATAAAAAAGCATATGGTAGCAAAATAATGTGAGAGACTGATAAAATTGTGCAAGTGAAAGCTTATCTAATAAGAAAGAAACACACAATGCAAAACCATTGAAACATTTTACATAAGTTTTTTAAAATTCACAAACTGAATAAATGGTCAGCATAAACTGTAGCATAAAATAGTTACTAAAAGTAGAAACTGCTGTTGGAAGATATTTGTTTTCAGCCCATCTGCACTTACAAAGGTTTATGGAAACTTTAAAAATCAAACAGAGAGAATAAGATTACTTACTTTAAAATCAAATTGAAATTTAAAAAAAGTATCAAAAGAACCACAAAGAAATAACTCCCCCAAACCTGAAACAAATCTACCTGACTCATAAAATGATTGAAAATTGAACTCCAAAGCAAATTTAGTGAAAAAATCATGATTAGAAATGTTTCATTTTACACCAATTTAAAGTTTCATAATTTTGCTCACGTGCTACCTCCTAAAAGTTCTTCTTTTCCAGATTCCTCTGTATCCTATTCAAACTAAGGCTCTCATACAAGTAGGCAGCTGCTGAGCAGGCCAGGAGACATCTTTTGGCAATTAAAACAAAAACAGTCCATACAGAGAACAGAGCCCTCACTTCTGGTTTTCCCACCATGAGATGACTTTGCCAAGTCTAAGGTTCTCATGTCTGCTCCTCCCATCATGAAACAGCCTTTACCTACTGCAAGATCCAAGAGAAGACCCAATAGTTCTCAACCAGAGCTAGGACCCTCCCCTCTCTCTTCTTTAGTACCACTCTGTCTCCCTGAATTAAATCAGGAACTTTTTACAGAGCTTGTGGCAGTGCCAGATCATGCTGATTTGGAAAGAAAACCCTACCTACTTCCCCCTAGAAGGTGATGGTCAAAGTTGGCTTTTGTCCCCTATACTGGTTACTTGAAATAATGTGTAAGTCCTATTTTCATTTGTGAGAGTCTCCAATGTATAGAATGGAGGAATTAGGTAGGGCATTGATAGAAAAAGATGAAGTCCCTGGTATGAGACAGAGCAGATTGAAAAGGGCAGGTGCCTCATGCTGGGAGCAGAAGTCAGGGCTCCAGTAAGGTAAGCTGAAGGTTGTCTGGCTTGTGGCTACCTCATTCCAGAAGTGGTTGATATGTGGGTGGGCATGTGTGCATCCTCAAAGGGCAGAGGTGAGAGTTGTGGTTAGAACTGGGCTGTAGGGTGCAAAGATGTTCACTGAGGTCTAGCCAGGGGCTTTCCCCAGATATTTCATCAAATCTAAGATGCCATCAAGAGCAAGATGTACCATTATTTTATGTGTCAATGCATTAAAAAAGTAAAAATTCTGCCCATTACACCATGTCATAATGCGTTCTCAGCAGTTGTAATCTTCATTTTTATTTATTGAAATAATTCTTCTAGGCTTATATAGGTATGTTATCTTTCCATATATCACTCTTAATGAGTACATAAAAAATAAGCAATGTAAATTGTTTTAAGATTTCCAAAATTTTTTCATATCTAGAAAGGGACTTTTCTTTTTTTTTTTTTTGTGAGTACCAGGGGTCGACCTCAGGACCTCACGCACCAGCAGGCGCCCATGCTGCTGAGCGATATCACCGGCCCTTTTTTCATATGTGGGTTTCAGGAGTTGAACTCAGGACCTCGCGCTTGCCAGGCAGGCGCTTATGCTGCTGAGCCATCTCACCAGCCCCGAAAGGGACTTTTCTGAATCACTTTTCAACTCAGAGTTGGAATTTTCCATGTTTTCCCACAATATCATTGTTCCTTGTTACAACAAGATAATCAGTGATATAGCATTTCTTAAGAGTGATCCACTATTTTTGTTTGTAGTTCAGCCTGGTCTTAAAGCAGGCTATGTAACTCAGGCTGGGCTTGAACTTGCAGCAATCCACCTGCCTCAGCCTCCCAAGTGCTGGGATTATAGGTGAGCACCACCATGCCCACTGTCTTCCATGAGATTTTTTTTCCAAGTTATTCCCATGCTGCAAGTTTTGATGTGAGGCTTTCTTACTTGGCCTGTGAAAAGCATTCCTGTTGAATATGTCTCAATAACAAAGTGCAACAGAGTTTCAGCTACTTATTGGTGTCTTCTTTGCTTTGGATATAGAACACACTAAATTGTTGTTCTGCATGAAAATGTGGAATTTCAATAATTCCTCTGTGTTCCAGGTAACTATTGCTTCATAATAAACTATAACAACACCAATCACTGTGCCTGAGGGCTGTCATTATACTTTATGTTAATGTGCCTCTGAGAGTTTAACTTTAAAAATAATTATGTACTCACCAGAAGTTGCAAAAATAGTACAGAGAGGTCCCATGTACCTATTACCCAGCTTCCCCTAACATTGACATCTCTTGTACCTATAGGACATTGTCCAAACCAGGAAATCAGATGGCACAATACAATGAACTAGACCACTGATCTTGCTTAGATTTTACCAAACTTCCTCATACACTCAATTATTTTGTATGTTTGTGGAACATTATATGACATTTTATCACAAGTACAGATTTGTATCACCACCATGACAATCATGATCCCAGAATGTTTCATCAGCATAGCGATCTCTCTCATGTCATCTTTTTATGGTCACATTTTTTATTAGGGCAATCACAGCCTTCTCCTCCCTGTTCTTGGCTTTTTCTGGTTGTAGATTTAAGCAGGACCTTTGTTAACAGTTGTTTATTTTGCTTCCTAAGCACCATATTCTATTAACCATCTCCACAACTCCCTGCATGGCAAGCCCTCTTGGTTCCTCTTCTGACCTTGCCAGTCATTATGGTGATTTCAGCATCCTGGCTTCTGACAGTGAATTGCTGCTATCAGTACTTTATTACTTTAAGGCCCCATAATCCCCATGAACATTGTATTTGTCAGCTTTCCTGTTTCTGGAACAAAACACCTGACACTCAAAACCTGAAGGAGGAGTGGTTTATTTTGGCTCATGGTTTCACTCCATGGTCGGCTGGCTCCAGTGTAGAAGCTTCATGGTGAAAGAGCACGGTGGAGGAAAGCTGCTCAATTCATGGCATCTAGGAAGCAGCAGGGGAAGAGCATCAGAGGAAGAGGCCAGGTCACATCTCCACGGTCCACTTCCTCCACATAGGCCACCCTCTTTGTTTTCTTTCTTTTTTAAATTTTTTATTTATTTTTTATTTTTTTGAAACAGGGTCTCACTATGTAGTTCAGGCTGGGCTTGAACTCGCTATGTAATCCAGGTTGGCCTCAAACTTGCAGAAATCCTCCTGCCTCAGCTTCTGAGTGCTGGGATTACAGGTGTGCACCACCATGACCAGCCAGCCTCACCTCTTAATAGCCCATTCAGCTATGAACTCATCAATGTATAAACCCATTGATGAGATTAGTGAAGATTAGTGACGTCACGATCCAGCCACCTCTTCAGGAGTCTCTTAATCCAGTCAAGTTGACAATCAAGATTAACCAGCACAGACCTTGATGAACAAAGCTCTATGACCACCTCTTGTATCCTTAGTCCTAGCCTGCAAGTGAGAGCTGCCAATAAACTTCTTAGTAATGCTGGTGCCCCTCTCACCAGTACTTTCCTGGTGGCTTTAGTGAGTAGTGAGTTTTCTGGGGTCCCTATGAAACATCAAGGGTGTGATTTCTGACCGTACATGATATATCCATTCCAACATATACAATCCACTCAGCCTCTTTATTCCTTCCCTACACCCTTCCCCAGGCAACACAGGCATTTTTGCTTCACATAGCACAGGCCTTTGCCTCCTGCAGGCTATTAAGAGCCACAGTAGCTATGAGTTTGCCCCATCCCTGGGGTGCTTGCCAAAGGGTTAAAGCCACCTCCCAAGTAAGTACCTTCAGATCAATGAATCTTGGCTTATTTAATCTTATGTCCTAGCTACCTTTATCATGTGCCTCAAAATCCAGGGATACTCAGCTGTTTCATATTTCTAGGTGCTAATGATTCTTATAGTTCCTTCAGTATATAATCTCTTTCTGTCCTTATCAGGCCTAGAATATCTCCAGTTGGACTATACTGGGATTTAACCCAAGTTATTAGCCTGGCAGCCATGAGATAAGATTGGAATAGCTCCTGAAGGAAGAACCATTTGCTTTTTGAGGAAAATGACTCACTGGCATCTGTTAGCCTCAGGGGAGTGCTCTTACTCTGGAAGGATGGACTACCTCTACAGTTCGTGAGAATTCAGTGTAATCTACAGAGTCAGCATCTCAGAAGTGTCCATCCATATGTTTCCATCTTATTTTTCAGGTCCCAGCATTTTTAAACCAGGAGTATGACTTTACCATGACAGACTTGCCTGGGATGAGCATTTAACTATCTTGAGAACTCTGGTTCTATCAAGTCTTGAGTCTGTCCCTCTGATGTGGGCATCTTCAATAAGCTGAAGAAGAAAAGGGATTCTTTGAAAGATATCAACAAGTTTCTCTGGATCTCACACTTAGCCATTAATTACTTATTAACAGCATTCAATCTCATTATCCTTTTATAGGGTATCAACACAAATTAGTAATAACCAGCCAACTCTGCTGACTTACCTCAAATGCCAGAATTGTTCTATGTACAAGGTGTCTCCTTCCACCAGATATTTTCCCAGGTCATAATAGGTGAAATCTTCAGCATTCAGGTTATCATCTTGTAGAAAGTATTATATGTTCCCATATGTATCTCAGGATGGCATCTTCTTTGCTCACAAGGTGGTGAGTGATCCAATGCACAAATGCCATCAGACTTTTTGTTTTTTTGGACTCCACCAACAGTACAGTTTATGTCCATTCAGAACTTTCAAGAAGCAAATGCCAAGATGGGAATAGATGTGTACGAAATTGATTGAGAGAAATATCTGTGTATGATAAAGAGGAAGCAACAAAAGTAGACAGGGAGAACCTTCAGATTATAATTCAGGTCTGATATCTGTGAAAAGATATGAGAAGAGAAGGATTGGCTAGAAAGAGTCCTAGGCTGCTGTACAGTTCAAAGAAAGTTTGAGCCAGGCAGATCGGTTATAAGAAGTTTGTGTCTCACAAGACTAGGCCAGCACTAGTACTTGCACCATGCTCAGTAACAGGTGGTTAGTAGCCTGGGAAGAAGCATGGCCTTAGAGCAGTCATGTTGGTAGACCAAGTTAGGTGGCAGCTGGGGGTATTAGTCATTCCTACAGAATGAGATATCAGTAGTTTTATGGCCATCACAGGTGGTGTTCTGAGAGAAAGCATTTCATCTCTCTCTGGTTTTGATCCCTGGGGAAAAGACCGAGGCCTTCTTCTCCTGTCCCTTTAACTACAATACATGGATAAACTGTGATCCCTTTATTCCACCTGTATATACCCAGTACCAGCTTCCACATTGATAAAAAGGGATTACTCATCCTGCCACTCCCCACAAAAGACTGGGAACAGGAATAGCACTTGGCAAGATGCCATGACCAATTCTCAATCATTTTAGGACCTTCTTGTCCTGAGTAGAGTTCTGGCCCGAACCTTGAGCTCTACCATTTATCTAATTGATTTAAAATTTAAACCCTGGACTAAAACTGTTGTAGCTCTTTGTCAAACTGTTTTTTATCTCTGACTCTCTCTTAGGCCCTCACTATATTAAAGCCTGCATGAGTTGTCAGTCAGGCCTTAGTATGCACAGTTTTCACTTCCTCAGGCAACCTAAAGGGGAGGGCGTTTAGTCCAGTTTTAGTTCCAAGACGTCACAGCCTCAGGCAGTTCAACCTTTAGACCTGACTCATTCTTTCTACATTATCCACAGGATTGGGAATATTAGATATGTGTAGCTGCCCATCCGTTTCTGTTTTTTGGTACCGGGAATAAAATTCAGGACCTTGCACTTGCCAGGCAGGTGCCCATCCATTTCTCTGAGGTTATTTTTTTATATGCAGGTACCAGGAGTCGAACACAGGACCTTGCGCTTGCCAGGCAGGCAATTGTGTCGCTGAGCTATATCACCAGCCCTGTCTGAGGTTTTTATTCACGAGGTCATTTGTAAGTTGAAAGTGACCCCCTTGCCTTAGAAGCAAAATATCTTAATTGGGTGATTTCCAGTAGTGGGGGCATCCTCCTTCATATGGCCTCAATTAGCAAAAGTTGGAATGGCCTCAAATTAGCAAAATATCTCTGAACCAAGAAGAGCCAAAGTGTTTGGCAAAGTTTACCTAAAGTGATAACCCCCTATCTAGGGATCACCTGAAAGCAATTCTTGGGAGGCTGGTTTGGGACCATGGCAGAAAGCATTCTAGGCAAGTAGAAAACTAAACTTCAGTGTTTTCTTCCCATATTATCCAGTGTGTGACAACAACATGGTTTCAGGAACACTAAAAAGTCTATTGTTTCATCCTGTTTGGGTTGAATTGCGTCCCCTAAATATATTTTGAACTCTTCGGTATCTGTGAATATGACGTTATTTGGAAATTAAGATGAAGTCATGAGGGGTGGCTATTAAACCACTATGACTGGTCTTATAAGAAGGGAAGAGACACAGAGACAGACACATGGGGAAATACCATGTGATACCAAAGGCAAAGATCAAAGTGATATGTCTACAAACCCAGGAACGCTAAAGACGTCTCACCAACAGCCAGCAACACCAGAAGCCAAGAGAAAGGAATGGAACAGACTCTCCCCTAGAGCTTTCAGAGAGAGCATGGCCTTGTCAGCATCTTGATTTTGAGCTTCTAGCCTCCGGAACTGTGAGAGAATAAGTTTCTGTTGCTTAAAGCCACCCAATTTGTGATAATTTGTTATGGCAGCCCTAGAAAACTAACATACCTATATTGACCTAGGTTAGCTAAGGCAGGAGTTTCCAGAAGCGTAAAGGGAAAAGTTGGGATCTACTCATCAGAGAGAGGAGTGTGTGTAATACTTTGGTGTTCCTGGGTCTTCTCCAAGTTGTAATGGCCAGGACCAAAAATGCAGGGAAGAGGATCTAGTCCAGGTCTGTGGTTCTAAGATCTTTAAAGTTAGGAATCTCACTACATATTTTGGCCAGATCACCCAATGGTACCAATTCTTATTTATCAATTCGAATTAATACTTTGGAAGTGAAAATGATAATGTTAGCAGATAATACTTATAAGAGCTCTTCCTTTTTCTAAGTACTCTTGCTATGCCACTACTCGTATTAATGTTAGAATGATGTCATTATAATTGTCTATTTTAACAGATGAAGGAATTGAAGCACAGATATGTTAAATAATCTGCTGAAGTTTCATAGCTAGGAAATAGCAGAGGTAGGATTTGAACTCTGGCAAAAATGGCTCCGGAGTTTGTGAGCTTAACTATTATGCCAGACTGATTCTCTAATGGGAAATACGAAATAGGTAGTCACGAATAGAGTTCATCAAGTACTGAATATCCAAATAGTTCAACAAATTATTACTGTCAGAATAAATAGGATGACTTTGTTACTATAGTGTTTGGACCTTGTCAAAATCGAATATTCTTTTGGAAGCCTAAAAGCCGTAATTTCAAACTTCTAGTCCCAATTCTAGTTTCTAAGATAGTTTATTTAGATTTTGTATCTCTGGATTTCCAGTCCAGCTTTTCCTTGTGCAAAGGAGTCATCTTCAAAGTATAATTTGATTTATGCTGCTGTTAGTAATTCTTCCCTAAGATTAGATAATAATGATAAGTAAGTTAGATATAGACAACAATTGATATTTATATAGTTATTTACCATGGAAAGGATGGAGGCTTCTCCAAGAATTTCTACATTCAGTAATGGGTTTAGGCCACAACTAGTGCCAAGGACTTTATGGACAAGTTGAAACCTCAGATTGAAACTGAAATAATATGCCATAGTCCTTCATCAATTTCCATTTGTTTTCTGAGTCAATTACACAGGAATGTTTGTGGCTGAACCTTGGGAATAGCTCTGTATCCAAGCTAATGATTTTTGGGCTATTGCTTTCATTTCTTCTATAACATCAGCAGCAGTGGCATTATGAGGAGTATGCTGGAGTATGAGGTAGTCATAATCCTCAGATTTGAACTTAAGTATGAATACATGAACTCTTCGGTGGATTTTACCATACAGCCAACTCCTCCATCAAAATTAATTGCTTTGCGGCAACTTTTTATTTCTCTACACCCTATTATGAAGATTGATTACTCTATTAAGTGAATAAATAAAAAACCCGTGGGGTTCCTAAGGCATGCCCACTTTAAGCTCAATTCAGTCTTAAAGTGGGCGTGTTAAGTTTGAACTCCAGAACTTACACCAGAACATTGGTTCTCAATCCTTTTAGGTGTTCATTGTGGAATTTGAAGTACTTTTGAAAATTTTCCTGTCTCATAAACAATGCCTACAGATGAGTAATTTTTAATAAATTAGGCCTATACCCAGAATTCAGTGGGAAAGTCCAGGTATTTGTTCCCTTCTGTAACTTTCCCACAATTCTATTGTGAGCTTGGGGAATAATTACATGCTGAGGATCCTCTACTCCAACTTTGCCAATTTGAAATTTGTGAGGGTGGAGTGGTTGGATACCGCTGGATATTCTTGGCTTAGAGCCAAAACAATTTCTTCCATTTCGCCCTGGTTGCAGAGCCCCATATGTAAAGTTCAATAATAGACAGGCAAAATTTATTGCTCATCATGATGCCTCAGGACACAGTTTTCCCTGAATGGCAGAGACACTGGTCTCTTTCTAGAAATGATAGATGGGTGAGTTGTTGGAGCACTACCCTTGATCTGATACTGGGTCCCAACAGGAGCCAAACAAACTGGTATCTTTTTTCTAAAATATCCTTATTTGGATAACCAGTTAAAAACATTTTTTTAAGCAGAGTACTTTTTAAAGTTGTTTATTAAGATATGATTTACATTCAATAAATTTCACCCTTTTCAGAAGCACGGTGCTATGAATTTTGACAAACATGTACAGTTGTGCAACAACCATCACAATCAAAATATAGAATACTTTCATACTCTAAAAAGTTCCCTGTGCTCTTTGTAGCCAACTCTTTCCCCTCAAGCTGCTAGCAACCGCTGATCTATTTTCTATCCCCATAGTTTTGCCCTATCTATATAAATGGAATCATTCAACACAGCCTTCTGATTTCAACTTCTTTTACTCAGCATAATGCATTTTAGATTATCTGTGTCATTGTGTGTATCAATAGTTCATCTCATTTCATTGCTGGATAGTATTTCATTGTGCAGACATACCAAAGTTAGTTTATCCATTCAATCAGAGTGAGTGTTTGGATTGTTTGGGGCCTCTATAAATATTCATATACAGATTTTGGAGTAAATGTGCATTTCATTTCTACTAGGTAAAAACCTAGAATTGGGGTTACTGGGTCATACGGTAAGTATATGTTTGACTTTATAAGTTTAGCACCCTCCTATTCTTTCCCAGTCTCTGCCTATTCCTTTCTGAAAAGATAAATACTATTGGCTTGTTGTAGGAGTTCATCATCCACAAACCTTTAAATCACCACTCTTTGAGTTCTCCAGAGATGCAGAACCAATAGGATATCTAGATAAAGATAGATATATGAGAGGAGGTTTATTAGAAGAATTGGCTCATATGATCATGGAGACTGAGAAATTCCTTAGCAGACCATCTTCAACTGAGAACCTGGGCATTGTTGAGTCAACACTGAAGGCTTCAGAACCAGGGAGACCAATCGAATAACAAAAGCTGAAAGCCTGAGGACCCAGGAAAGAGGCTTCTGTATAAGTTCTGGAGTCCTAAGGCCAGGAGCTTGGAGTTCTGATATCCAAAAGGTGGAGGAAGAGAGTGTATCCCAGGTCTCAGGGGTAGATAGATACATCTGCCCTTTCTCTGCTTTTGTTCTCTCTGGGCTCAAAATTGGCCCTACTGATGGAATGGTGCCCACCCATCATTAGATCCAACTAGGTGGATCTTCCCTGCCTAGTTCACTCAGACTCATCTGGAAACATCTTCACAGACACACCTGGAAAAAATGTTTTAGCAGCCTTCTGAGTATTCCTTAGTCCAGTCAAATTGACACCCAAAATAACCATGACGACCACCAAAAATTTGTTTGCTAGATGGCTTATAGAAAGTAATTGGCATCAATCATTTTGTTTTAACTTTCTAATTATTTTGGTTGTAATAACTGAAAAGTCATGTAGTGCTTCCATGGGCTAAGTGTCAAATTATCAAGTGTAATTTTTTGGGGGGTGGGTATTGCCATTTCTGGGGTTGAGAAGCCCAAGGCTTCCATCCTAATTAAAAGGAGTGAAACTTTCCGACCCGGTGTTATGTGGAGAAGTATGGAATACCCTTTTTGGGTGAGGTTTGCTTCTTGGTCTGAGATGCAGTGGTGGGGTTCTTGAATAGGTTAGACTTGCTCTTGATTTAAGAAGCAGAGATGAAATTTGGCCAGAAGCTGTCTTAAATCATAAACTGGATGCCGATCACAGGGGCCTTGCATATCAGGACAAGGACTTTAAAAGTTATACTGGGATTTGGAGACAATAGGAAAATCTAGAAGTGATATGCCATCTAGACAAATTCTTTTGCCTATAGGCATGAAGGATATAGAGGCTACCAAATTCATTTTGATGAGGGATAATAATTGCAAGCCCCCATGCAGTGGTTGTGGTCATTTACACGAAGGATGGAATTTTAGGTAGAATTGAAGTGTAAGATGAATCCAAGATTTCTTCATGGGCAGTGGTGGATAGTGGTGAGGTAGGCAATGCAGGCAGAAAACCAGGTCACAGGGCTGGGGAAGGTTATGGTTTCAGGTAAGGCTTTGTCTACATTGGCCAGGGATCCTCCTCAGGAAAATGTGGCCCTCACTAGACAAGAGCTCTCTTATTCCAGTTCTCCAAACCAATTCTCAGACCAGGGCATTCACTTTGGCCCTCACAGCTTGACAACTCTTGACCAAATTTCATCTCTTGGCAATATTATTCTACTTGCAATTTTTTAGAACATACTCGCCAATATCTTTCATGGCCCCAGGGATTCTCACTTGTTTCTCCCTCTGCCTGGAACAAGCCTCCCCAAACTCTTGCTTATCTGCCTCACAAAATCTTACACTCATTTTCTGATCTCATATAAAATGCCAGTTATCTGTGGAGTCTTTTTGATAACCCAGGCTGATGTATGCCATCCTTCTTCCCCTCTTTTGCCATGTTGTATATGTGACCTCTTGTAGAATAATTGTATTCAATAGTTACTGCCTGGTTATTTTTCCCTAGGCCACTATTGCAGGTACTCAGATACCCTTTTAACCATTTTCTTTTTCACTTGAAAAAGAAAATAAACCCATGTTTTGTGTTTATGGAAAAAAGAATTGATAGAAAGTGTCCCAATCCCTTTCCCAAGTATATTCCCTTATTCACTGATATGAAACTCTTCAATTTTGATCATCCACGTGAGTGTGAAATCATCAGAATTGATGACCAAAGAAGGAGAGGATTGGAAGACAGTGAGCCAGGAGTCAAAGACTTCTGGGCAGAGGACATGGGATCAGTATGCTTTGAGCCTCAAGGAAGCCCACCACTCTAACCCCATGATGTTTGGCAGGATATAGAAAGGAGTATAATGTAATAAGAGCTTACTTACCCTTAGTTTTGTACTCTTGTCATATTTATTGTGCATATGGACTTTACTGAAATGGGTATAATATTATTTGAATGAGTCTATAATCTTTGTAATTCAATTTTTCAGTTAATGTAAGTCACTTTAAATGTGAAACAGCTATTAAAACTACTACTTCATATCCAAACACTCCTTGGATTATGTTGGAATTACATCCAATAAACCCATTATAAGTTGAAAATATTGTAAATCCAAAATGTATGGAATACACCTAACTATTGCACAGCCTGGCTTAGCAACACAGTACATTGCTGTGTCTCAGTGGTTTCACCTGGTGATTGTGAGGCCAAGCGGCAGCTACAGCTCACTGCTGCTGCCCAATATCAGACTGCATATAGCTAGCCTGAGAAAGATCAAAATTCAAAATATGAAGTGCCATATTTACTGCACTGTAAGTCAAACCATCGTAAGTCTGGAACTGTCCGTACTAGAATTAGTACTACTAGTATTAATAGGGTTTTACAAATGTTGGGTTTTGTGATATTAGGGAAATACAGAGGTTCTGCTAAATTCTAATTGGGTGAACTGCTTTTCAATCTAATTGGTTCTAATATTAGTCAACGATGCACATGTACAAGTGTTGAGGTGGCATTAAACACTCAATGAAAAAACTTCTATACATTTTTGTTTGATACATGGTTTATATGTGTTACAAATAAGTATTTTATTTTATTTTATTTTTGTGGGTACCGGGGGTCAACCTCAGGACCTCGCGTGCCAGCAGGCGCCCATGCCGCTGAGTGATATCACTGGCCCTTTTTTTGTATGTGGGTACCGGGAGTCGATACCCTCAGGACCTCGCGCTTGCCCGGTAGGTGCTTATGCCGCTGAGCTATCTCACCGGCCCCTAAATAAGTATTTTATGATGTCAATTTCAATGAATTCTAGGATGAAATGCCCATGAGCATATCTTCTTTAAAAGCAAAGATGAGGGGCGGAGGGCGTATCTCAGTGGTAGAGCATTGTCTAGCATACATGAAGCCCTGGCTTCCAACCCGGCACTGAAAAAAAAGAGCAAAGGTGAAAATCATGTGTACTTTCATTTTATATAAGTAGTAGAAGCAGAACGTGATGCAATTCTTCACTGTACTCTAAAATGAATAAGTCCTGACAACAAGAGGATCTTTTTTGTGTGCCAACAAAATAATGCCTTCAGAATGTAGCCTTATCCACTTTTGAAGCAGTATTAAGTTTAGAATAGGTGTCCAATCTGAAGGTATAAGAAATAATAGCTAAATTTATCTGTAGCCATAAAGAATAATGAAATCATGTTTTGTAGCAAAGTAAATGGAACTGGGGGACATTCTTAAGTGAAATAAGCCAGACACAGAAAAACAAGTACTGCATGTTCTCTTTCATATGTGGAAGTTAGAAAAATGTCAACTTGAATGTAGAACAGTGATTATTATAGGTTGAGGGGTAGATAAAGGGAGGCTGGATTTTGTTTTTGTGGTGTTGGGGAACAAACCCAGGAGCTTGTGTATGCCAGGCAGGCACTCTACATCCCCACTGGGCTACATCCCTAGCCCTAGGTTGGATTTGAACAGGGCATGCTGTGTACATGTGCTGAAATATCACATTGCACCCTGTTAATATGTAAAATCAATATCTCTTAATAAAAAATAAAACTTCAAAATGTCAGACTTTGAAGGCTCTGCTAGTTTTAGTGATTTCTTGATGTGGAGTTTGAGAGATTCCTGAATTCGATTTCCAGTTTAGGGTCAGGAAATAACAGAATGCCAAACAGGGTAGCAAACATGGGGATGATGCTTGATTTATACAGATCATTCATGTATGAATGAAAGAGAAAGTTCACATGAAAAGATTTGTACTCACCAGTCATCAGTTAGGCTGGGGTGGAGGGTATTTATGATTTAGCTGGAGGCCCATGGTCTAGAGAACAAGAGACCCAAATCAGTGTCCTATATTGCCTTATTGTGGAACCCAAAGAGGCTCCTCCCTACCATTACCAGGCACCAAGCTCACCAGTGCCTTGATCTTGGTCTTCTTAGTCTCCAAAATGGAGAAATATTTTTAGGGAAAGGTGCTGGGGATTTAATCCAGGTCTTTGCACATGTTAATATTAATCATGTAATGCCACTGAGCTATACCTTCAGCCCCTAGAACTGTGAGAAACAAGTTTTATTTATAAATTATCTAAGGACAGGTATTTTTAATATGAGCTCAAATTGATTAAAACACTCCAACAGCCATGGTCCTCGATGGAGGCCTGGGCTTCCTGTAGCCCACCAGTATTGTCCAAGGAAGTGGCCAGGGACATGCTGTCACAGAGATACCCGTGGGTCAGTCTTATTAGAGCCTCTGAAGATACTTGGGAACACTGCATTTAGGGAAAAAATATCTGGCATTCAAGTTGAAAATTATATGTTAAAAAATTATTGATAAGTACTAAATTTCCTCCTGTTTTTATTTGAAATTCCTTTTCCAAGAGATTATAGTTGTTTTGTTTTGTGTATTTTTTACCCAGGTTTTCCCAATCATTACATCTCATGAAACAGAAAATTGACACTGGGACAAAGTTGTATGTATTGTTCTCCATCATTTTACCATGAATAGATTTCTATAAACACCACAAGCAAGATGTAGAACTGTTCCATTCCATTCCTTCAAAGATCTCCTTCCTGCTATCCCTTTACGGTCACACTCACTCCCCTCCTACCCATCATCCCTAACCCCTGGTGACTACTAATCTATTCTCTATGTCTATTATTTTTGTCACTTCAAGAATGTTATATAAAGGGCTGGTGAGATAGCTCAGCGGCATAAGCGCCTGCCTGGCAAGCGCGAGGTCCTGAGTTCGACTCCTGGTACCCACATAAAGGAAAAAAAGGGCTGGTGATATCGCTCAGTGGCACAAGCACTTGCTGGCAAGTGCAAGGTCCTGAGGTCGACTTCCGGTACCCACATTAAAAAAAAAAAGAATGTTATATAAATGGAACTATATGGTTTTTGTTATTTTGAAATTGGATGTTTTTTCCCACTCACCATAGTGCCCTTCAGATCATCCAGATTATTGTATGTATAGTCTGTCCTTTTATTGAAGAATAGTATTCCATGATATACATGTACCATAATTTGTTTAGCCACTCAACTATCAAAGGATATTCTGGTTGTTTATAGTTTGGAGTATTGGTATGTTAGGGCTTAAATCTGACATTATGTTTAGGTATTTTTGTTTGATTCTACTTTGAGTTTTTCTGTCTTCTTTTTCCTGTCTTCTTGTGAGTTACTTGAACTTTTTTCTAGAATTGAATTTTCATTTACCTCTAGTGTTTTTGAAGTGTATGTCTTTGTATTACTTATTAGTTCTTCTAGATATTCTAGGTATTATACTATACATACATACCTTGTGAGGTGTCCCACATGTTCCTGCAGATCCATTCATTTTTTCAATCTATTTTCTCTCTGTTGTTCATAATGGGTAATTTCTATTGTTCTGCCTTTCAGTTCATAGACTCTTTCCTCTGTTTCTTTCATTCTGCTATTGAGCCAATCCACTGAGTTTTTAAATTTTAGTTATTGGGTTGGGGATATAGCTCAGTGGAACAGTGCCTGCCTGGCAAGCACAAGGTCCTGAGTTCAATTCCCGGTACCAAAATAAATAAATAAATTTTAGTTATTGTATTTCTCAGTTTTAAAAATCCCATTTAGTTCTTTTTTCATACCTTTTATTTCTTTCTCAATAGAATTTCCCTGTTGGGGCTTTCTACTTTTATATTTGTTTCTATTATGTTTGGAATTGCTTGTTGATGCAGCTTTATGAACAGTGACGTTATCTTGTTGATGATGTCTTTTGATTATCTTTTCTCATTAGAGAGTCCATGGCTCTGGATATGAGTGATTTTCAGCTGAAACCTGGACATTTTGGGAGTTATAAGACTCTAGGTTTTCTCTTTCATCAGTCTTCTGACACTAGTCTGGCAGGGGAAGGGAAGCGCTGTTTTGTTACTGCTGGGTGGAGTGGAAGTCTAGGTTCTCCATTCAGCCTCTAGAGGGGGCCTCAACATTACTGCTTGGCAAGGTGGGAGTTCAAGTTCCCTACCACATCTCTGCTGATACTACCTTGATTGAGTGGAGCAGAGATGCCTTGTTATGATTCCACGTGACCTCCACTGAGGCTATGAGATGACTGTGGGAGATGTGCTTATAACCGATGGGTGGTTGTGAAAATGATGATTCACTAGCCTTCCACTGTACCACCCTACTGAGAAGAAGAGGGGACCCCCACACACACCTTATTTCCAGGTGGCCAGAAAAGTCCAAGTTTCGCATGTAGTCTCCACTGACACTGTGTCATGGGAGCTTGTTACTGCCTAGAGACAACGAAAGTTCTGGCTCCCAACTTGCCCTTCTCTGGTACCACCATGATGGCCGGTTTGGGCTCTTTGGTACAGTCTGGCTAAGGTTGAAGTAAGTTCCCCACTTGGCCTTTATTGGCATGAATGGTGCTGCAATTTTTTTTTCTGCGGCGTTTTATTGGAGTATAGTGATTATTATCTAAAACTTACCTTTCTTGGAAGGTTGCCCCTTTTCTGGTCCTTCGCCTAGAGAGAGAAGAATTTGCTTGAGGGTTGTGTGTGTGTGTGTGTGGTCTATGTTTATTGATCTTTGCAGGTGACCAGCTTCTCCACAACACAGCCTAGGAAATACGAGGGGAATCCACTCTCAGGTAACTCACTGCTGTGTCATTCCTTGGATTCTGAGGCCTATGGCCTTGTTCTGTCTACCTTTTGGAGCTTTCTAATGTTTGTGTTATATGAAATCTCCAGGGTTTATAACTGTACTTAATCAGGTGGCTTAGAGAAAAGTACATCTACTTCATCTTTCTGAAAACAAAAGTTCCATTGTTTCATCTTTATACAATCATTTTATTATAAAAAATTTAAATATATGCAAAAGTAGAAAGATTATAGAATGAACTCGATTTTATCAACTACAACAATTTTCAAATTTTTTTCTTAATCTTACTTCATTTATCCTTCCCACCCCAAGATTTGTTGGAATCTTTTAAATTCAAATCCTAGATATTATATCATTTTACTCAATGTGAATGTGCATCTCCAACAGAAAAATAACTTTTACATAACTACATGCTGTTGTCATAATTTACTAAAAACAATTTCTTTTTATAAGGTTTAAAAAACCTGTAATTGGTCAAACCTTTTTTTTTGGCATTTTTAAAATTTTATTGGTACATTTCAGATATGCATAATGATAATATTCATCATAGGGAATTTGTACCTGTACATGATATAACTTGCTTCTTTATTTCCCATTCCCCTCCCCTCCCTTCAACCCCTCTTCCCCTCCTTGTTTACAAAAGCTTTGCTTCCATTTTTCCTTCTATTTTTTCTTGTCCTTTCTTTCCTTTCCCCCTCTAAAAACAATTTCTCAATATAATTAAATATCAATTAATATTCAATTTTCTGATTGTTTCAAGAAGTGTTTTTAAAGTTTTTTTTCAAAATAGTATCCAAACCAAGTGCAACATTGTATTTTGTTGCTGAGTCTCTTTAAAGAACTATAAATTTCCCTTTTCCTCATTCCCTTTTAAATATCTTTTATAATTGAAGAAATTTGGTCAATTTTCACATTTTAAATTTGGCTGATTGTCTCCAGTGATGACACTGAACTTGTTCAGTATTCACCATAAACTGGGAGTCAGAGGTAGACAATTGATTAGATTTAGGTTCGATTCATTTTTAACTTTTGGCATCAGCACACCATATCATTTTACATAATCTTTTTTATTCATTTATGATCATTGTCCTAGATTAGTGGTTCTCAACTGGAGGGGATTCCATCCCCTAGAGGACATTTGACAATGTCCTGAGACATTTTATTCCTAATAATTATATTTTTAAAAATCTCATTCTATAGTACTCCAATTTATAGCTCTACTATTATTTATTCAACTGGTCGTTAGTTGTGGACATTTTTCCCTCCAGTGTTTTGTTATTACACATAGTGCCGCAATGAATGGTCTTACGCATATGTCATTTTGTACTTTAGCTAGTGTATCCTTGGGTTCGATTCCTAGAAGTGGGCTTACTGAGTCAAATAATGACAACACATATCATTTTGCTAGAAACTGCTGAACTTGCCTCTACTGAGGTCATATAATTTTGTTTGTATTGCTTTTTTGTGGTTTTAAAAGGATTAAGATTTTGAAAAAGAATAAAAGCACACTATCGAAATTTTTATCTGTCACTTTAGGTGCAATCTAACAATATCTACCTTTCAGATTTGGAAGGGGCATTTTGGACAAGCACAAGAAATCAGATCCCACACTTTGGTAAGTAAAATTACAGTGTGCTGTGCATTGTGCTTCTGTTTAAGGCCAGGCCCAAGGTCAAGCTATATCCTACAGGGCCGACCTCCAGAACTGAACTCAGATTTGGGGTATTTTCCTAAAATGCAAAGGTAAGATAGGTAGTTGGCCAGATGTTGTGGCCGTGCAGGAGGCTTATAAGAGAGCATGTAGTGCAGACAGGTAGAGAATCAAGAGTGTAAGTCTGATGGGACATCACTATGAAGGGCTACAGGCAGAGTTACTGAAGATTGAGGGAAGATAGAAACGTAGCTGGAAGCAATCTGTGATGAAAACTGGGGAAATGGCTAGTTGGTACACGATGCAGTATAATTTTCATTTTTCATGGCATCTCTACAACCATGGATTTGCTCTCTGAGCCTTTCTTTTAGCCAGAGAAGGCTTTGGGCCATTCATATCACATGGGTGTAGGCTACCCAGGGCGAGATGTGTGCTTGAAGGAAGACTTGAGCTGTTCCATTTAGTGGCCCTTTCATATCTCTAGGCCCACTGCTTCCCTCTGTAGGGCAGGCATCTCCCAGAAGCCTGTGGTGGACCCTCATCCCCCAGTCCTGTTACCTGATTGTTGGTGTGGTTGTGGGAACACAGGGTGTAAGACCTAGTCCTGTTGCACTGGTAATCAGGAGCTGCTGAGCTGACTCTTGGTCGTCCTGAATGGGCCAGTCGGTTGGCTATTCCTGAGCTTAAGGCATTTTGGCA
Source organism: Erethizon dorsatum (assembly GCA_028451465.1). Classification (NCBI taxonomy): domain Eukaryota; kingdom Metazoa; phylum Chordata; class Mammalia; order Rodentia; family Erethizontidae; genus Erethizon; species Erethizon dorsatum. Next base: position 41,420,662 of record CM051842.1, read on the forward strand.
TGGTCCAAATCAGATGGGTGGAGTCCAACTCTCAGACTGAGTGTCACTGGTATTGAGTGGACTTGCTATTGTCCCTTTCTTTTGCCCAGAGAAGATTTGTTGACCACTAGTGAGACATAAAGGGCCTGGAAAAAGTAGGTATCAGACATCTCATTTTTGAAACTAGGTATATTTTAAATGGAAAGTGGTATAGAAGCAGAGTAAGCATAAACAAATAGAAGAGCAAGTGCTTTACCACTGAGATACATCCCCAACCTTTTTAATGTTTTTGTGCCTCAGTTTCCTCTTGTGTATGGTGACAATATTAGCACCTACCTCATTAATATGTTCTGAGGTTTAAATAACTTAGTAAATTACTTATTAAACAGTGATTGGCATATCATAAGTAATCAATGTTAATTAGTATTGTTAAATTACAATTATTGTGTGTAAACCATAGATCTTATAGTGTCATTGCCTTGCTTAAAACCCCCAAATGATTCTCAGTGCAATTAGGATTAATATTCAAGTCCTGGCTGATGGTCTACAAATCTCCAGGTGATCTGGTCCCTGCCTGCATCTCTGTTCTCATCTTCATCTTAAACCATACTCCTATTTGGTCACCAAACTCAAGCCATTCTGGCCTTATTCTCATTTCTCAAAATCATCAAGCACTCTTTGGTCTCAGGCCCTTTGCACTTGCTCTGTACTTTTATAATTAGGATAAAATTTTTAGTTTGTTTTTTGTTTTTTTGGTTTTTTTTTTTTTTTTTGGTACTGGGAATTGAACTCAGGACCTTGTGCTTGCCAGGGAGGCGCTGTGACACTGAGCTATATCCCAGCCTCCAGGATAAAATTTTAAGAAATGAAATTCTAAAATGCAGAACCCATAAGGAAATTTTAAACATCATATGGTAAAATATGAAATAAAATATAATGGTCAATGTCAAATGGGAAAAGTATTTATATATTAGAATCTGAGATACAAAGGGCTAATAGCTCAGTAGTTAAGAGTCCAAACTCTAGACTCCAACTGCTGAAGTTGAATTTCAGATCTATCAGTTACTAGCTATGTGTCCTCAGGTGTCATTCAGTCTTTCCCTTGGTTTCCTTATAAGATGAAGATAAAAGCACTTCTTAAAATTGTAGTGAGTGTTAAGCAAGTGAAATAGAACAGCTCTTGGCATACTTCAGGTGCCATTTAAATGTTACCTATTAGGATGATTAATAAGAAGTCACAAGAAAACAAGACAAAAGATGTGAATAAGTAGTTCACAAAATAAAGTAATAGAAATGGCCAATAAACTTACGAAAATACAGTAGACTTCACTAGGGGTGAAAGAAATTCATTTGTTTATTTCAAAAATACTTAAATATGTAACAAGTTCCAAAGAGGCATTAGAAATATAATAGTGAGCTTTTTACTCTCATGGGGTTTACATAATTATGTCTGTGTAATATTTAATATATCCACGTGGTGATTATTTAATACAACATGTGGTGATGGAAAAAAAAGCAGGGATTAAGTGCAGATGGGGTGCTATTTTATAGAGTGGTCAAGGAAGGGATGAGGTGTCATTTAAGGAGAGATCTAAAGCAAGTAAGGGAGAAAGCCACGAGAATTTCTAAGGGAAGTTTTCCAAGCAGAAGAAACAATAAGGGCTAGACCTAGAAGCAGGAACCAGCCTAGGTGATTCGAGGACCAACAATAAGTGTAGCTTGTTTGAGTCAAGGTGTAATTAATAGGAAGTGAGGTGTAAGAGAACAAGGCCATGCTCAGTAGGGCCTGAAGCCAGGGTGAGGAGTTGAGACTTCACAAGGAGTGGCAATAGAAAGCATACTATTGCTTAGGAATTGTATAACTGGGATCCAGATAACAACAACTTAAAAAGATAACATTTTGAGCATTACACTGATTCTAAGATACTATTGACTGGTAGAAACAGCAGTAATTTATGTACCATCAAGAAAGGTAAAAAATGCTGCCAAACCTAATCATAAACTGTTCAAAGTTTTCAGCAATGTGAAACATGAAAAGATGTACCTCTTAGAGTTGTTAAAATACAGTATCTTTTTCCTCATGTAAGAATAAGCCCTGAGATGAGTTTTTGGTCTTTCCACTGTGATTGGTTACAAGATGGCTACTCCGCTGTCGCCATTAAATCTTTATTCCTTGGAGGAAGAAAGAGGAAGGGACGAAATGCCTTTTAGTCTTCCATATTAATTTAAGGATCCCTTTGTAAATCTCCCATAAAAACTCATTGGAATTTTTACTGGAGTTTCATTAGAGATGTTGATCAACTTGAACACAATTTCTGTATATTGAAGTCTCATTTAAATTTCACAGATTATATATATATATATATTATATATAATTTATATTTGTATAGAAATTTTCTCAGAATTTTCAGAGGGAATAGAACTGGTTTTGATTGGCAGGGAGAGAGGTGCTTTCACTTTTCATGTCATGCGGTCTTCTATATCTTTTTAAAAAACACAAATATTGTACATATGACTTCTGTAGAAATAAATACAAACCAGTAACTTTCAAAGTGGAGTATGCATTACCCTAGGGTACAGGAGTTTGAAGGGAATGAATTTCTACTCCAAAATTTCATATGTAGGTCTTAAAACTGATCTGCCAGAGAACATACTTGTGGAGGAATCAAGCTGGTTCTCTTTCTCCATCTCCCCTTTCATATGCTCCTTTTTTTCACTTACAAAAGAAAAGCATACCCTTTACTCATCCTGAATTTTACCTGGATGCACTGCCCCTGTGGTGTAAAATCCTCAGGGCACCAGAGAGACAATTCCAAACACTGCTGTGGATGGCCAACAAACAAACTGCTCTAAGAAATGAATGGGGAGAAATCCTTTTGCACTTCAAATGTTTTCCAATTTTTTTGTTCCCAATAAAATTGAAAGAAAACCCAGTAGAGTCATCAGCTGATAAATCATGACAAATAATTTTGAAGATAAATCACTGTGTAAATTCTCCTCACATATCCCCAAAGGAATACTTGAGTGATATTGCTAAAACAAAGCATCCATTCCCATTTACACATTTATATAAGGAAGATTTCTGTGTGCTAACATTAAGCCAAACAAAAAGAGGAAGAGAATAGATGCTGAATCCTGTCAATAAGAATTATTTATCTATGGATACGCCAATTAAAAAAAAAAGCTCTACCAAGCCCTATCTCCATAAACTTTTATGTTTAATAATTACATATCATAATTTTTAATATTTACAATCGTTTGATCCATCACATTCTGATACTAATTGCAACTATAACTCCAGCAGGAGCAAAATTTTTTTTGGTCTCTTTTGAGACAGGGTTTCACTATGCAGTTCAGCTTGGCCTTGAACTCACTTTTTAGCCCAGGCTACCTCGAACTCGCAATAATCCTCCTGTCTCAGCCTCTCAAGTGCTGGGATTACAAAAGAGCAAAATTTTAAACAACACTTAAAAAGCCTTATGATCACAGGAACATTTAAAGAGTATCTATTTATTTATTTTGTTTTTTTGAGACAGGGTCTTGCTATGTAGTGCAAGCTGGCCTTGTACTTACTTGCTTATGTAGCCCGGGGGGACTCAAACTCATGGCGACCCTCCTCCCTCAGCCTCCCAAGTACTGGGATTATGGGCATGCACCACCATGCCTGGCTTAGAGAATTTAAATAGCAAAACATATACATATTTTTGCTACAGTGTAATATTAGTAAAATAATCTATGAAACTGTTTCAAGTGCAAAATATATTTTGTTTGAACAAAATTCTGTTGGAAGAGTAGAATTAAGAACTCAAGGAGAAAAGGGAAAATGTACAACTTGTAACTATCAAAGAGCTTGGTTATGAATTTTTAAAACAGAGGATGGTGCCTCTGAAATTATTAAGGTTTCACCAGATTCATGTAAAATAGTGACATAACAGTTTTATTTTTGAAGGTTAACACTTGTCAGAAATTACATTTTTTTTTTGTGGGTACCGGGGGGTCGACCTCAGGACCTCGTGCGCCAACAGGCACCCGTGCCACTGAGCGATATCACCGGCCCCTTTTTCGTATGTGGGATCCGGGAGTCGAACTCGGGCCCTTGCGCTTGCAAGGCAGGCGCTTACGCCGCTGAGCCATCTCACCGGCCTAGAAATTACATTTTTGCAGCCAGTTGACATTTATGATACAGAATTTTAGATGTCAACCTAAACATACATGAAGGAGCACAACATTTTTCAAAATAGTTTGAGATAGCATTTTGATATAAACCAAAAGTTTTATATAAACATACAAAAAGTAACAAGGAATTGTCATTTACTCTTTTGCCACCTTGTGGTCAGAGCTGTACTTCGCGTTCAGGTGCGTGGACTGAGAAGGAGCTGTCTTTTCCTAAGGTCAGTCCCTTCTGTCAGCATTTGTCAGGTCTTGTGAGGCAGACATGGTGATTCAGTATTTGCCCAGGACTGAATCCAGACTCAAACAACCACTAAGAAACTCAAGATTATGGTGACAGCCTCCGAATGTGATTCAAAGCAAAAGCAACATGCAACAAGGAAAAGAATGTAAGGAAGTACAACTAAATTATGATTTTTCCCACAGGGACCCTTTAAAAATTATATATATATATCAATATAAATATATATATAATTTTTATTATATATATGTACATATATATGTATATATATATATATATTATTTTTTTTTTGATGCCACTTATCTGCTAGTGACCTAGACACTTCCTTAGTGTTAGTTTGCTTTTTGGGGAAGCCAGTCCTGATTCTGGCCCTGGGATAAGTGTACTTGATTCAGCATCTGGTTGTGGGTGGGTGCTGAATAAATATCCATTGAGTGAATGGTGGCAGAGCCCTCCACTTCCAGAACATGCTGGTCTGGGAGAGTCAGGTGGAGTTGTGGGCTTCTGCAAGGAGTTAGTTGATCAGTAAGGCAATCAGGTTGTCATGGTTAGTCTTCCATGGTAGACAGTCTCAGGTACTCAGAGATCTTTGGGTCTCTTGATTATCTGTGAAGACAGCAGTTAGGAACAAAACACCCTCACCCCTGCCTCCCACGCTCCCTGACCTCAGTCACTTTTAGCAGCAGCAACAGTAGCATTTCTTAGGAGATACATTAGTTGCAATTCCTCTGGTTGCAGGGCACGAAGGTAGGCACTTGCTGGAAGAAACCCTGGGTGATTCAAGGAATTGAAGACAGAGCTGACTTAGGAAGGGCAGGCACCAGGGGAATCCTCAGCTGGATGGGAACCAGGCGTCCAGCTCGAGGACTCTGGGTTCCTGATGACCACCTCCTGTTGCTAACCCCAGGGGATCTGCCCCACCCCTCCCTGAAGGGAAGGTCAGGGGGACGGTGGCATCGGTGCTGAACAGGGAGAACTTTGCTGGGGTATAATCAGGCAGCACAGTCCCACAAGCCAGCCAGTGTGCACCAGACCACACCAGCTGCCACCAGGACTCAGGGACCTGGCTCTGAAAACATTCTTTCCTTTCAGCCTCTTGTACCGATGCCTGCTTTGGGACACACTTCCTGGGACCAGTAGCTGCAGCTGCTTCCCGACATCCTCAGCAGTGCTCAAGACCTGAGCCACTTGTTTTGAGCTCATTCCTCATGGTCCCCCAGGTGCTGCTACCCTGTGCCAGCAGCCCTTTAGCATAGGAGTTCCTGGAGGTTTCCGAGACAAGTGCCCAACCCCTTCTCTCTGCTGGCAGCTCCAGACTTCCAGTCCTACCTGCTGCCTACCTTGGGACTCTGTTAGGGCTTAAGGGTCTCGGGACTGTGTGCAGTAGCGTAGGCCACTCTCTCACCCGTAGGGAAGGTGTCAGCTGTAGGGATGGCCCCTGGGCTGCTCAGCTTCTGCTGGACCAGAAGGCCAGCTGCCAAACCCTCATTTCACCCTCAGCCTTGGGAGCCTGAGGGGGAGGTGAGGAACCAGCTCAGACTGCAGGGCGCTGATAAGATGGGAAGGGGGACGCGCCACTTCGGGCCCAGCGGCCTTGGAAGCGCTGCCTCTGGGATCTGGGGTCCAGGTCTGCTCCCAATGGAGCGGGAGTTTCATTCATGGAAGGAATTAGGTGAGAGAGGAGACTGGGACAGACTGGAGACAAGCTCCGCCGCCGTGTGATAGCTGGTCACGGCTTCTGCCTGCACTCCCCAAGACACCCCCTCCCGTAAGGGGACATTTCACAGCCTCAGGAACATTCTTGGACTTGGCAAACGTTCGACCCCGGCCCCACGGTGCTAAAGGAAAGCTGTATGGACGAAGGGAAGGACGAGGAGAGGGGAGGAGACGACCAAGGGGGTCAGAGCAGCGATTGGAGCTGGGAACTGGAAGCGCCTTAAAGAGACTGCGCGGTCCCCGCCCCCCTTCCCGCCAGCCTCAATGAATTAGAGCCGTGTTTCCCAAACTTGCCTGATCATAAGCAGCCTCTCGGGCCCTAGTTAGAGATACAGGTTCCGGAGTACCTCCCTTGCAGAGTCTGATCCAGTAGGCCTGCGAGTGGAGCCGAGGAATCTGTAATTTTAACACGCTCCCCACGTGATTCTCGTGAACAAGCAAGTTTGGGGAATATTGAATTAAAGGAAACGGGGCCTGGCTGCCGAAGCGGCCTCCGCTAGGGGGCTTCTGTAGGAGGATTCCCGGGGGCGTCGCCTGCTTCCGCCGCCGCCTCCTTCAGTGAAAGTCCCTTTTGGGTCCAGCTGCCACAGTCACCGCGCTCCCTCAGGCCGGGCGGGGAACACCCCAGGTCTGCGTGGCCCCCGCGCCGCCACGCCCAGTGGCCGCCCTAGCCCTGCGAGCAGGGGGAGGAGCCGCCACCAGTGGAGGCGGAGGAGGTGGAGGAGGCGGAGACGGCGGAGACGGCGGAGAGGAAGGTGGTGGCGGAGGCGAAGGTGGAGGGGAAGGTGGAGGCGGCAGGGAAGGTGGAGGCGGCAGGGAAGGTGGAGGCGGCAGGGAAGGTGGACGCCACCGAAAAGGTGGAGACCGCGGGGAAGGTGGACGCCGCGGGGAAGGTGGAGACGGCAGAGGGTCCGGGCCGCCAGGCTGAGCTCAAGCTGGAGCCCGAACCCGAGCCGGTACGGGAAGCGGAGCAGGAGCCGAAGAGGGAGCCGAAGCAGGAGCTGGAGGATGAGAACCCAGCCCGGAGCAGCGGTGGTGGCAGCAGCGACGAGGTTCCTCCCCCTACCCTTCCCTCCGACCCGTCGCGGCCCCCAGATCCCTCTCCGCGTCGTAGTCGTGCCCCGCGCCGCCGACCCCGGCCCCGGCCCCAGACCCGGCTCCGTACCCCACCCCAGCCTAGGCCACGGCCCCCGCCCCGGCCCCGGCCCCGGCGCGGCCCTGGGGGCGGATGCCTGGATGTGGATTTTGCCGTGGGGCCACCAGGTTGTTCCCACGTGAACAGCTTTAAGGTGGGAGAGAACTGGAGGCAGGAACTGCGGGTCATCTACCAGTGCTTCGTGTGGTGTGGAACCCCAGAGACCAGGAAAAGCAAGGCAAAGTCGTGCATCTGCCATGTGTGTGGCACCCATTTGAACAGACTCCACTCTTGCCTTTCCTGTGTCTTCTTTGGCTGCTTCACAGAGAAACACATTCATGAGCACGCAGAGACAAAACAACACAACTTAGCTGTAGACCTTTATTATGGAGGTATCTACTGCTTTATGTGTAAGGACTATGTGTATGACAAAGACATTGAGCAAATTGCCAAAGAAGAGCAAGGAGAAGCCTTGAAATTACAAGCCTCCACCTCAACAGAGGTTTCTTACCAGCAGTGTTCAGTGCCAGGCCTTGGTGAGAAATATCCAACATGGGAAACCACCAAACCCGAGTTAGAACTGCTGGGGCATAACCCACGGAGAAGAAGAATCGCCTCCAGCTTTACCATTGGTTTAAGAGGACTAATCAATCTCGGCAACACGTGTTTTATGAACTGCATTGTCCAGGCCCTGACCCACACTCCGATCCTGAGAGATTTCTTTCTCTCTGACCGGCACCGATGTGAAATGCCCAGTCCTGAGTTGTGTCTGGTCTGTGAGATGTCTTCACTCTTTCGGGAGTTGTATTCTGGAAACCCGTCTCCTCATGTTCCCTATAAGTTACTGCACCTGGTGTGGATACATGCTCGTCATTTAGCAGGGTACAGGCAGCAGGATGCCCATGAGTTCCTCATCGCAGCGTTAGATGTCCTGCACAGGCACTGCAAAGGTGATGATGTTGGGAAGGCTGCCAACAACCCCAACCACTGTAACTGCATCATAGACCAAATTTTCACAGGTGGCCTGCAATCTGATGTCACCTGTCAAGCCTGCCATGGTGTCTCCACTACCATAGATCCGTGCTGGGACATTAGTTTGGACTTGCCTGGCTCTTGCACCTCCTTCTGGCCCATGAGTCCAGGGAGGGAGACCAGTGTGAATGGGGAAAGCCACATACCGGGCATCACGACTCTCACGGACTGCTTGCGAAGGTTTACAAGGCCAGAGCACTTAGGAAGTAGTGCCAAAATCAAATGTGGTAGTTGCCAAAGCTACCAGGAATCTACCAAACAGCTCACAATGAATAAATTACCAGTTGTTGCCTGTTTTCATTTCAAACGGTTTGAACACTCAGCCAAACAGAGGCGCAAGATCACTACATACATTTCCTTTCCTCTGGAGCTGGATATGACACCGTTTATGGCCTCAAGTAAAGAAAGCAGAATGAACGGACAGTTGCAGCTGCCAACCAATAGTGGAAACAATGAGAATAAGTATTCCTTGTTTGCTGTGGTTAATCACCAAGGAACCTTGGAGAGTGGCCACTACACCAGCTTCATCCGCCACCACAAGGACCAGTGGTTCAAGTGTGATGATGCTGTCATCACCAAGGCCAGTATTAAGGATGTACTGGACAGTGAGGGGTATTTACTATTCTATCACAAACAGGTCCTGGAACATGAGTCAGAAAAGGTGAAAGAAATGAATACGCAAGCCTACTGAAGTGACACACAGACCTACCTGTAATGGAAGATGATGACACCTGTGCTACAACTGGCATCGAAATTTAAAGGACTACTTGACCACGGCTCATGGGCCTGACAGAGTAAGAATTGAACAATACCCAGTGTCCAAAAGGTCCTGAGTGGAAGATAAGTAGAAGGGGAGGGAGAAGAGGCTCTAGTCGAAGCAGTCACTTAAAGGAAAATTAAATAGCAGGAATGCTCTTGCTGGGGAAGGCAGGAACAGGGAAATTGTGACACTGGTGCATATCCTATATTCCTCCAAAAGGTTGTGTGGGAAGGTGTGGGGGGAGGGGGGTGGTGTGTGTGGGGGGGTGTGTGCCCTTGTAACCATAAAACATCTTTCTCCATGGGTGTTTCAGCTTCAAATGACCCATCACATAACAGATATATGTTTGGAGGAAAAAGAAAAGTTTATAAAAATGTAGCCCATTACATACGTGGGTATGAAAGCGGAAAAGTGGAGGATGCAGGGATATCTCATTGACAAACACCTTTGCCAGTTTCTTTGTATTCGTGATTTTTTGTGCTATTAAATCCAGTATTAAAGAAAAGCCCACATGGGCTAGTAAAAGAAGAAATAAGGGGGCTTGTATAAGGGGAGCAGTCGCTCCAGAAGTAGAGAAGACAAGAAATGCTGTAAGATAAGCAATCAACACAGACAGGCCTCAGCTGACAGTGTAGCGTGTATTTTTTTAAAAAGCTGTATGATATACTTGAGCAAATCAATGAACCTTTTTGCGATTGTTTTCTCATCTGTAAAATGCAGATAATTCCTTCCTTAAAGGGTTGTTAAAGATTAAATGATATAAAATGTGTCAAAGTATAAAGTAAAAGGCTTGGAACTTTGTAGGGACTCAGTAAACGTTTGTTGGATCTGAATCTGAACCTTCTTTGGACTGGGCATCAGAGGTGAAGGTCAGTCCCACCTGAGACCCACGGACAGAAAGGACATGTTACGTGCAGTCACATATGTGAACACAAACACAGTCTTAAGAGCTGTCTCCCCAATACTGTCTACTTGGAGCCTTGAGGTAATGGACTCCACTATTGTCCCTGTGTACAGGGCATCACAGTTGATATCACACCCAGGATTGGGGTTTGGGGGTAACCAATTGTCCACAAAAGGTCATTATTCTGTCCATTTGGAAGACATGTCATTTTAAGGACTCAGCACACCATTGATGGGATTCTCATGGCAAATATACTACCAGGTTTCCACATGAAGGTATTTGGTGGTCTTTGCCCTCTAAAGGCGTTATGGATATAGCTGCCACATTCACCTACAGGCATAGATCAGGAGAAAGACTGTTTTCCAAAGCTCACTTGTCCATCAGCCCAGAGATGTTGATTGAGTGGCTTATTGGCCCCTTCCCTGATCCTGACAGAGAGCAGAGCAGCCTGCAGAGAGCTAAGCCGAAACAGATGGGATGAGCCCAGGATGAGGTAAGCACTGAGTCCTCTCCTCAGCATCAGGTACAAGAGTAACTATTACCTAGAAAATCCTGGGAGGGAATTGAATGTATATCAGATCCACTGGCTCTGGTAAAAGGCTGGGTGCCCCATGACTTCCTGCATCTACGTTGTGGTCAGCTCATTTGGAAATACAGATTTATTGATGTGGTTGTGGGTGCATCCCCAATGAGCTTACAGCCTTTTTTAGGGCAGGGGTTATGTCTCTTCTTGTACCCTAAGCTGCATCCTCAGATCCTGGCACAGTTCCTGGTACATAGTAAGTAGGTGCTCAAAACATTTACTGAGTGAATGGATGGGTGGGTGAATGAATGAATGCAGATATTTTCCTTTCATAACCAAAATGTCTTCAACACCCAGGGCCCATAATTCTCAGGAGGAAATAAAAAAAAATTATTAGTTTTGGCATTTTGTAGGATGGGGAAGATCAAGAGGTAGATGGCTTCAGGTGTCACTTGGTGGCATTTTGTTGGGTATCTTTTGGGATGTGTCTGGTAGCCCTACTGGGAATACACAGCAGTGTCCTCATTCCTTGTGTCTGCCACAGAAAGAGTTCAGTTAGTCATGTGCCACCAGATTCTGCTTACTTGCACAGAAACTGTCCTTTAACATTTTAAAGCATTTTTATTTGGAAATAAATTCAAACTTACAGGAAACGTGCAAAAATAAAAATAGTATCAAGAACATCATTATACCTTTTACCCAGATTTACCTATTGTTAACATTTTACCCCATTTGCTTTATCAGTTCTACATCTCTACTTTCATTATTATATTTGAACCCTGTGAGGATAAATTACATACTTCATGGCCCTTCATACTAAAATGCTTCAATGGGCATTTCCTAAGAATAGGCATATGCCTTGTATCACCGCAGTATAGCTTCAGAAAAATTAGCATTGATACAGTGCTTTTATCTATCTACCATTCATACTCCAATTTTGTCTGTTGACCCAGAAATGTCCTTTACAGCATCTCGCTCCTGTATTATAGGATCTGGTCTAGGGTGAGGTGCTGCATTTAATCATGTCCTTTTAGCCTCCTTTAATCAGAAATATTTCCACAACCTTTCTTTGTCTTCTATGGCATTACATTTTTCATAGGTAGAATGTTCCTCAAATTGGGTTTGTCTGATACAGAAACTGTCTTTTAAATACGCTACACTCAGTAATATTCAAAGAGGAACTCACTGACAGATGAATGGCCTGAGACGCTGAAGCTGACCTCCCTGTTCCCGATGGTGGAAGACGAAGACCACCAGAGGGAGCAGCTGTGCCTGGCACTTCCTGACTGAACCTCGCACCTCTTGTCTGAACAACAGGATTCTCCCTCAGCAGCAGGGGAGCCATTCAAACCTAGCCCTGTGTCCCTAATAGTCACCAAGCCCCAAATTGAGCCATGGAATGTAACAGCAGGTGAGGGCTTGCTTTCAGATCACGCCATTTTGGCACTCAGGTATCATATGTATTCCGCAGGTATGTGTTAACTACGAACACACACTGAGATTCAGGCATGTTTGAGCATATCTGGTGTATGACCAGGCGCCTCCAACATTGGAGACTTTAGGGGGATCAGGAGCTAGAACCCTGGCGCCTTCAGCAATATTTCCATGGTGGACGTGGTGCACATCAGCAGCAGAGGTGTAGATGGAGGAGGGAAGGGGTAACTATTTCTTAAGGAGCTTCATCAACAGAGTATACAAAGATGAGACCCAGAATAAGTAAGGAAAAATATGAAAGATGGTGAAAATAGATGGATGGGGACTTTCAGATGCAATTGAGTTATTTTATACTCAGGCGGGAGTTCCTATATGAGCAGATAGGGGCAACAAGCAGTGAAATTTAAGCTAATTCTCTAACTCCTATAGCCACAAGCTGGTGAGGCTGAGAGACTCATTTTACAGGGTGTGATAAAAAATACAATGAATGTTTAAATAACTAACAAGTTTTATTTCAGTAAAAGGCACATTTTCATTAATTCTCAAAATACTCCCCCTCGTTTCAAACACATTTATCCTGTAGTTCTTGCTGCTTTCTGAAGCAGTTCTGGAAGTCCTCTTTTTTGAGTCTTTTTGTGGCTGCCTCGATGTCCTGAATCTATTCAAAGTGTTTACTGAAATTCTTGTCAAATAAAAATGTCATGGTGTATCCTCATCAATTTTATTTGCCAAAATCTGGCACTGTGATGTCTGGCTCTTCCCTAAAATCAAAACGACCATTGAAGGCAAACATTGATTCAGGACATTGAAGCAACCATGATAGCACAACAAAAAAGACTCAGGAAAGAGGACTTCCAGAGGTGCTTCAGAAAGTGGCAAGAATGATGGAATAAGTGTGTTTAAAGTTAGGGGGAATCTTTTGAGGGGGATTAATGGCAATGTGTCTTTTACTGTAATCAATTGTTTTAAATTTTTTTCAACATTCACCATATTTGTTGAGCATACCTCATAATATATAGATTTATGATCAGGGCCCAGAAGGGCAGAAGTAAAAGATGTCTGCTCAAAACTGAAGGCCTTAACCACCCAGACAACTCCTATGGTTTCTTAGCCTAACCTGGTTGAAAATCTAGAATCTCACCACTGCCCATTTCCTAGACTAGTGAGATACTGAAATTGACTCTGCTGTACAGGTCACATAGATAATTGCCTCACCTCTTCACTATCCACAGGGCATCTTGATCAGAGGTGCCATCAAAATGTCTTTTCCAGGGCCGGTGAGATGGCTCAGCGGCGTAAGCGCCTGCCTCGCAAGTGCGAGGTCCTGAGTTCGACTCCCAGTACCCACATAAAGGAAAAAGGGGCCGGTGATATTGCTCAGCAGCAAAAGCTCCTGCTGGCAAGCACGAGGTCCTGAGTTCGACTCCCGGTACCCACATAAAAAAAAAAAAGTCTTTTCCAGTGCTGAGTGTGGTGGCGCATGCCTTAACCCCAGCACTTGGGAGCCCGAGGCAGGAGGATCGCCATGAATTTGAGGCCAGCTTGGGCTACATAGTGAATTCAAAGTCAGCCTGAATTACAAAGCAAGACTGTCTCAAAAAAACAAACAAAAAATGTCTTCCACTCAGGAAGTGGAGTGATCTATTGTGATGCATCATAGATCCAATGCCAGGAACCTGCATGTACTCCAAGTATATATTTCACACCCAGAAGTGCAGGCCCATGTCCTCAGAGAGTATGTACTCCAGCAACGCACAGCAGTGCGTCATTACGCACTTACCTTTCCTTGCAGATGACTCAGTGCCATTTTTAAACTTTTGTGTTGAATTGTATTAAATATATAGGAAAAGTGCACATATCATATGTAACTTGATGAATTTCTACAAAATGAATACATTTCTGTAAAAAGCATTCAGATCAAGAAACAAAGGCATCTATCCTGACTCACTGTAGGTGAGTGTTGCCTGTCTATACCTTTTGTAAATGGAATTAGTCAATGTGTCTCTTTTATGTCTGGCTACTTTTGCTCAGTATAATTTTATAGGCTTAGGAACTCAAATCTTTCTTGTCAAGAAAAATTAGGAGAAACTTCCTTATTTCCATCTAATGAACTGAGAGTAGGAATCCCTATTCTTCCCAGAGGTTTCTGACACATTGAACCCAAATGGACCCATTGAATTCAAATAGACCCAGGCCATTGCAGAATTGAACCTTGAGAGTGTCTGTAATCTCACTTGGACATAAAGTGATCGCTTGAGAACAACCTTCCTAAGAAGATTGTGTTGATTTAAATACACAGAAATACTAACCTTGGGCAACACGTTAGCCTTTTTTCTAGTAACTCCAGAATGAGATATTCTGTTTCTAGCAGATCTCCAACTAACAAGCATCACCAACTAATAACTAATAACACACCTGGAAGAATTAACATACTGATTTCTGGGTCCCACATCCAGAGTTTCTGATTCAGTAGATATGAGATGTGGACTTGAGAATCTGCATTTCTAACACATTCCTAGGTGGTGTCCATGCTTCTGGTTCTGGTACCACGCTTGGAGAACCACTGATTCAGTCTATGTGTTTTTCTTCATGGTACATGGACCCTAAGGAGTCTATGAAGATGCCTAGGGAAGCACCTTGGAGAATACCTTAGGGAGCAATGAAGAGGGTAAATTGGAGAGGATCAGAACTCTCCACCTCACTTCAACCAGAGCAGCTGCCCTCTTACTTGTTTTATATTTTGGGGATCCCAGTAATATTTGAAGAAAGGGTTCTGCTACTATCATGTTTAAAAGTTGAAAATCACTGTGCTAAGAAATTTTACACCCCAGGGGGATTACAAAATACATGGGTGGTGCATCTGGAATATAATTCAACATGATACATAGGCCTGGCCTTAAATGTGGCTGTAATCTAGATGTTCCTGAGCGGAACTTCATTTCTGGAACCTGAAGAAGTGGGTATTTATGAGGATGGAAGTAATAAGGAAAATGCTTAGTTATAAAGGTACAAAATTTTGTAAAATATGCTTTCTTCTGGCACCATAGCAAATTAAGATATATGAATAGTGCCTCCCCCACTAGAAACACATGTTAACACAAGATGAACTATAGTGAAATTTTAAATTTATAGTTGAGCTTCAAAAACAAAAAAAATGTTATGTCTAGAGAAATGGAAAGAAAAAGCCAGTGACAACACAATGACCCATTCGGGTATTGGTTCCAGACATCAGGCCCTAGGTGCTGGGGGCTTGGAGCTGGGAGTCTAGTACCCACAACACAATGTCAGATCTGCCAGAGGCAGAGAAGCTACAACTGAAACACTGGTGTGAAGCCTTTAGTAGCTTTGCTTGTCCATTTAAGGGAGTTTGGGAATAAGCAGTAATAGGGCTTATGCTCTACCTGGAGCCACCAGGAGAAATAAAATCCCAGGCCTAGGTTATATCAGGCCTAAATTTTCCCTACTGTGTATTATGGGAACAGCATACTGAAAGATTAAAATAAAAATTGGGGCATAATTATTGAAACCTGTAGAACCTCAGCAAAAGCAAGTACATTCCAAGACACATGGACCCCCCGCCCCAAACAGTCTTCTGAAACAGTGCTCAGAAATGCAACAATGAAAATACAGTTCTCGCACAGAAATGGTACAACCTGAAGGAGAATCACCAGTTGGCATAAGGAGAATTGTTAGTATTCCCACCCCAAAATGCAGGTGAGAACTACCACTCTTTTTTGGAAAGTGAAATTCTCAGAAAAACAAAACTAAGAAAGTTTAGCAGGAATAGACTCCCAGTGAAGTAGCTGCTGAAAGACACAGTTCACAAAGGAGCAAATGGAAAGCAGAAACAAGGGATGAATAGGAGGCAAGGAACAGCAAACGAAATTATACATATGGGGAAATCTAAATAAGTATTAAATATATAAAACAACAATGGCATGGTGGCACGTGCCTGTAGTTCTAGGTACTCTAGAGGCAGAGGCAGGAGGAAGCTTGAGCCCAGAGTTCAAGGCCAGTCTGGGAAATATAATGAGACCCTGTCTTTAAAAAAATAATAATAGTGTTGAATAATAAGGGAGTATGAAAACAAGTGGGCTCTGAAGCACAAAAACATGCTGACAGCAGGGAATTGTTAATATTTAAAGCATTCTGATGTTGTATTGTTCGGGAAGACAATAGGGATATTGCCTGAATTTAGGCCTTGTTAAGTCAAGTGTGAATGTTTAGGCATTTAAGAGTATAGACTTCTAGTTTCTGGAAATGGTAGATTTGGTTATTTGATTAAGGTTTCCTTAATCATTACTTAAGTTATGAAGAAAAGCTGGATAAAATCTTTCAAAACTACTTTAAAAAGCACCGAAGAGCTGAGGGGACAGAGATAAACTTCCAGCCAATTTCTGTATGAACACTTGTAACTGGACAGTTAAGCAGAATATTGGAGTACGAAAGCCAATTTGCTGAAGGCATTTGTCTACACTGCCCACCTAAACTTTGCTTCAGTGGCCACACAGGGCTAAAGGGAAAGAAGTCAAGGCTCAGGACCAACCCAGGGGAAGAGTTTAATAGGAGACCCTTTCCACTTTAACTGAGACCTTAAAGGGCTACACTTATTGCATAAGGGCCAACCAGAACTGAACCTGCCCCTGTTCCCAGTAATACTAGAAAGGTATACAAGAGGCTGCCTTGGCACTACTTAGAACTCTCTTGCTAAAAAAGAAGTGCAAAAAATTTCATTCCTGAGAAGATGAGGCCACACCCCAGGCCTCGTAGACTTATTCCCTTATTACCCATGGCCTGGGTCACCCAATGAACTTCAAGCCATGAACTTGGTTTTCAGTGGTTCCCAGACAGGTAGTAATTCAATGTGTTTGGTAGAAACAAAGCATCTAGAGGAGAAGATGTCCATCCCAGGCCTCGAGAGACCCTCCAAATAAATATTCATGGGCAATGAGCAGAAGCAGACTAAAATAGTCAGGTGCTCAAGGAAACAAAGAATCTTGAGTTAGAACTAGCTGAAGGTAGTGGGATGATCTCCAATTTGCTGATTATTAACTTAGTATTCTATGCTCAGCAAAAATATTTTTAAAGAATGAAAGCAAGAAGATAAGAAAAAGAATACTGAAATAAAATACACCTTCAGAAAAAAATTGTTGAGTTCTTCACTAGCAGATCCTCACTAAAAGAAATTCAGAAGAATATATCGTAAGTAAAAAGAAGAAGGAAAGTTGTCCCAAGTAGAAGGTCTGTTTTTGGTGAAAGAAACTAAAGATATTGGTAAACATGTAGACAAAGGTAAATAAATATCGAGGCATAAAATAATCATAATAATCATTGTGAGTGGGATTTGAAAAAGCAATCTAGACTTGAAATGTAGGGGAACAATAAGTGTGTGAGTTATAAACTCTTATGTCATCTGGAAGGAAGGTAAAAATTATTTTTCCAGTGTTACTCCTTTGTAAGTTGATTATGCATGTTGTTATTTCTGTGGTAGCCATTTAAAAAATAGAGTGTATGACTACCTAACTTGCACACTAGAAGAAGGTGAAAATGGAATGGTAAAAAAGAATGTATAACCTCCAAGCCACTGAAGGAAATAAAGGAGGCAAACCCCATAAATCAAATTAAAGACAGGAGAGGAAAAAATGGATAAACATTGAAAACTTAGAAAGCACAAATTAAAATGGTGTAATCAAATCAAAATACAACAATATAGTAATAATGATAAATGTACATATGTTAAAGTCTCCAGCTAATATAGTGTCAGGTTGGATTATGAAAGAATCCAGCTATATGCCATTTAAAAGAGACATATCTTTAAAAACAACAATGACAACAAAAAAGACATATCTAAAACACAATCACAGATTGGGAATATTAAAGGATGAAGATATCAAAGTTTATCAGTCAGTGCTCACTAGAGAAACAGGCTTATAAGCCTGCAGAGTCAGGTGGTAGAGTGCAAAAGGGCTGTCTGCATGCTGGAGATCCAAAGGATCCAGTCAAAAGTCAAAGGCTTGGAGCTCACTGTAGAGTCCCATGCAAGTCTGAATCAGGAAGCCAGAGGGTCTGCACTGGAAGGCCGAAGGGTTTATGCTGCAAGGCTGAAGATTTTGCGCTGGAAGCCAGGAGACGACATCCAAGGTGAAGGCAAAGACAGGAGCTCCTCCAAAGAAACAGAAGCAAGCCTGCCTTCTTCTTTCCACTTTTTATTCCATTCAGTATACAAGCCTGTTGGTTAGTGCCACTCGCAGCCAGGTGGGTCTTCTATCTTCAGTAAATCCATTCAGTCACACCCTAGAACTATGCTAAGCCAATCGGGCAGTTCTTAAGCAAGTTGACACATTTAACTATCACACCAAGAAAACATTGACTGAAAGAAAATTTATACCATAC
The DNA here is from genome assembly GCA_028451465.1 of Erethizon dorsatum. Classification (NCBI taxonomy): domain Eukaryota; kingdom Metazoa; phylum Chordata; class Mammalia; order Rodentia; family Erethizontidae; genus Erethizon; species Erethizon dorsatum. The sequence continues at coordinate 41,438,949 of CM051842.1, forward strand.
AAAATAGATTATGGATATAAGATCAAAATCACTACAAGGAACAATTCAGGAAAATATTTTAAAATTCTAAATTCCTAAATTTTGTGTTTTATAAATTGTAACATAGCTTCAAAATATATATGGCAAAAATGAGCAGAATTATAAGAAGGGGGAAACTGACAAATATATACTTACAGTGGAAGATTTTAACACATCTTCCTTATAAATTGATTAACCAAATAAAAGTCAATAACATAGATCTGAACAATACAGTTATCAAGCTGGATCTAATGCACTTCTACTCATCTAAAAGTTAATACATACACAGTTCTTTTCAAGCATACTTGGGATATTGACCACATTCTAGGCTACAAAGCTAATCTCAGCAAATATAACAGAATTAGTTTCATTCAAACTACATTCCCTGATCACAATGCAATTAAGTTAGGAATAAAAGCAACAACAAAAATGTTTAAAAAGTTGTTTGGGGTATTTAAAAATACTCAAATGATTTATGGCTTGAAAGAAAGTCATAATGTAAATTATAAAGTATTTAGAACTGAATGATGATAATACAGATATCAAAGCTAGAAAGGTAGAGATAAAGCAGAATTAACTCTAAAAAAAGGAGATCAAAGAGGACATCTGAAAATGAAAGTTATCCCCTCATCCTGGATAGGTAGAACCAGTATTGTCAAATGACCATACTCCTAAAATGTATATATATATATATATATATATATATATATATATATATATATATTTAATGCAATCTCAATCAAAATACAAACAACATTCCTTGCAGAAGTAGGGAAAACAATACTAAACTTTATATGGAACCAAAAGAGACCCAGAATAGCAAAAACAATCTGGGCAACAAAAGCAAAGCAGGAGGCATCACAATCCTGATTTTAAGTTATATTACAAAGCTATAGTGATAAAAGGAGCATGGTTGCTGGGCATGGTGGCACAGGCCTGTAATCCCAGCATTTGGGAGGCTGAGGCAGAAGGAGTGCCATGAGTTTGAGGTCAGCCTGGGCTACATAGTGAGTTCAAGGCCAGCCTGAATTACATAGTGAGACCCTGTCTCAAAAACAAAAACAAAAACAAAAACAGTGTAGTACTGGCACAGAAACAAACATGTGGATCAGTGAAATAGAATAGAGGATACAGAAACAGGCACATTCAGTTACCTGAACTTCAACAAAGTGGCCAAAAACATATGTTGGAGGAAAGAGAGATCTATAACAAATGGTTCTGGGATGCATGCGGTTATCTGCATGCAGAATAGTGAATCTAGACCCAAATCTCTCACCATGTACTAAACTAAAATCAAAATAGGTCAAAGATCTAAATCTTAAAACAATATTGAAAACTTAGGTATAGACAAGGACTTTGTGAACAAAACCCCAGTGACAAGAAATAATACCAAGAGTCAGAAAATGGGATCATATCAAGTAAAAAATCTTCTGGATAACAAAGGAAACAACCGATAGAAGGAAGAGACATCTGTAGAAAGAGAAAAAAGTTTTCCAGCTATACCCAGGACAGAGCGCTAATATCTAGATTATATAAAGAACTCAAATAAAATTAGATCCCCCAAATAGAAGACCTAATAAAAAAGTAGGCAACTGAAATGAATAGACACTTCTCAGAAGAAGTACGAATGGCCAATAAATACATAAAAAATGTTCGACAACTCTGGCCATTAGAAAAATGTAAATTAAAACCACACTGAGAGTCCATCTTACTCCAGAAAGAATGGCTATCATCAGGAACTCAAAAAACAATAAATCTTGGTGAGGCTGTGGGGAGTAGCGGGGAGGAACCTCTCTACGTTGTTGATGAGAATGTAAAATAGTACAGTTACTATAGAAATCAGTATGGATATTCTTCCTCAAGAAAGTAAAAATAGAAATTTAATTCAACCCAGATATTTCTTTTTGAGGTATCTTCCCAAAAGAGTTAAAGATTATATTACAGTGATATAAGCATACCCATGTAGATAGCAGCACAACTCATAATAGCTAAATCTTAGAAGTGGCCTATATGTCCTTCATCAGATGAATGGATAAAGAAAATGTGGTATTTATACACAATGAAGTATTACTCTGGTATAAAGAAGGAAAAACTTGAGTCATTTGTAGGAAAATGAGATCATAATGCTAAGTGAAGTAAATCAGACACACAAGCTTAAATATGGTTTCTCTTATATGAGAACTCAAAGTATAAATAAAGAGCAAAATAAAAGATAGCTAATAGGAAACAGAGAGATAGAACTTTTGCAAAAGAGAAGGGGACCAAGAGACGGATGGAGGAGGGGATGAGGGAGGGAAGAGAGAGGGGAGTGACAGGGAAGGGAATAAAAAAAGAGTAAAGATGTGTTATGTACATCTACCAACTCCCAACAATTAATGTAATTATTATGTACTGAAAACATGAATTAATAAAAAAGAGCTAAAGCAGATTCACATAATGTAATTATTATGCACTGCAGACATGAACTAATAAAAAAAGAGTAAAGCAGAATAAAATGCCTTTTATTAGAAAAGAAAGTAAAATTCAGTGATTCAATCATCTAATTAAAGAAGTTAGACAATAAGAAATGAAGCCTAAAGAAAGCAGAAGAGCTAGTCATAGTGGTACACACCTGTAGTTCCTTTTGGGAGGCTGAGGCAGGAGGGTCATAAGTTTAAGGCCTGCCTGGGCAACATAGTAGACCTTGTCTCAAAAAAAAAAAAAAAGAGCTGGGGAAGTAGCTCAGTGGTAGAGTACTTATCCAGCATATGTAAGACCCCCTGAGTTGAATCCCCAGTAATGAATAAAAGCTGAAAAAGCATAATCTAATGAGGTCATCAACTGATGAAATAGAGAACAAGAATGCAGTAGAGATAAGTAAGGCAAAAATGAGGTTCTTTGAAAAGACAAACCTCTGACAAGACTGGATAAAAAAAAAGGCATTGGGCCGGTGATATCGCTCAGTGGCATAAGCGCCTGCCTGGCAAGCACAAGGTCCTGAGTTCAACTCCCCGTACCTGCATAAAAAAAAAAGCATTAGTGAATAATATTGAGAATGAATGGAAGATACAATGGAGATTTAAAATAATTTAAAAATACTATGACAACCTACAGATAAATATAAAATTACAGATAAATGAACAACTTTTAAGGAAAATATAACTTTCAAAAATTTAAAAAGAAATAGAAAGTCTGAAAGACATAAATATTAAAAATACTGAGTCAGTAGTTTAAAACTTACATTTTCCTGACATAAAAAACTAGGTGTCACTGTGGAAATCAGTGTGGAGATTCCATAAAAAACTAGGATCAGAGGTCCCATTCAACTCAGCTATTCCCGTTCTGGGTCTCTTCCCAGAAGAATTAAAAACATCATACCATAGCAATGTTTGTGCATCCCTGTGTATAGCAGCACAATTTGTAATAGCTAGATCGTGGAAACAACCCAAATGTCCATCAACAGAGCAATGGATAAAAAAGATGTGGGTTTTTTAATATAGTGGAGTACTACTCAGCCATAAAGAAGGATAAACTTGAGACTTTTATAGGTAAATGGATGCAATTGAGACCATACTCATAAGTGAAATAAACCAGACCCACGTGTGTAAACATCATATTATCTCACTAGTGTGAGAAGCTGAAAGAGAAAATAATATCCAAAATGTACAATAGATATTGTGAATTGGGAGGAAACTGTTCAAAAGATAAGAGAAACTGTGATGAGGGAAAGGGGAAAGGAAGGAAGGAAAAAGGAAAAAAATATATATATACAAGATAGCAAAGATAGTTGTACTGCTAGTTACTATTAGTTCTTTGAAAAGAAAGTTTGTGCTAATATTCTTTGGACAATATTTCATGCCTGTATCTTGTACTGAGTAACTACTATGAAGATAACAATACATAATGTATTGTTACTGTCAGCCTGTTCTGAAACTGTTTTATTTTTATTTCTATTTTTTCTCTTTGGAAAAAAAAAACTAGGTGCCTAAGGTGATATCTATCAAATGTTCTTGATACAACGTGTTCCAGGAAATATAAAAGAAGGGACCACTTGAGCATCATTTTATGCAACTAAGATATAATCTTTACATTAAAACTGATATCAGTACGATATTTTGGCCAATCTCACAAACCTAGATATAAAAACCCTAACAAGGCCGGTGAGATAGCTCAGTGACATAAGCGCCTGCCTGGCAAGTGTGAGGTCCTGAGTTCGACTCCCGGTACCCATATGCGAAAAAAGGGCCAGTGATATGCGAGGTCCTGAGTTCGACCCCTGGTACCCACACACACACACATACACACACACACACACACACACACACACACACACACACACAAAACCCTAACAAAGTGAACTAGCAATGTATATGACAAAGCTGTATCATGACCTAATTTTCTTTATCTCAAGAATTCAAGCATGGCTTAATATTAGGAAATCTAGTGAGACTTTTGGTTACCATGGAGAGTTGAAGCCCACATTAGCTTTTCCTCCACTTCATGACCTCACTGATGTGATAATAAAGGGGTTTTAAGAGGGAAAAAACCCCACAGAAACAAGGAGAATGAAGGAATATAAAAAAGTAACAAAACTAGAGGATCTGAAAGCAGATCTGGTTTTAGCTCCAGTGTATCGAAGTGCTTGGAAGTCATCATTCAGTTCTTTACAAAAAGAAATCTGGATAAACTGAAAATAGACGATCTATAGAGAATTGAAATTACATGGCAAAATGCCACCCTGAAGTCTGGAAATGCTGTTATATCCAAAAAGATTCAGTACCAGAGATATGCTTAACTGGAATGGAAGCTTTATGGCTTTCCCACAAATAAACTCACCAGATTCTCATGGTAAGGATCTGAGAAATGTCCTCTTGCAGACCTGGCAGGGTAAGGGGAAGAATAGCTGTTGTGTAACCCCAGATCCTTCTCCATAACAAAAGTCTACTCTTGGGCTGGGAAGGCTTCACAACAGGGCAGTACAGAAACATTATGCTAGCTGAGCAAGGGATTTCCACCCCACTCCAGTCTTCCTGTATCACCTAAGAGGAAAAAAAAGCCCCATAGATTTTAGGGAGCAGCCTTAATGAAAATAGATTGGAAATACTGCAGTCAGGAAAGGGAGTAGGGAAAGGAGTTAGACTCCTAGAAAAAGGCAGAAACTTTTGTGTCAGCCACAATTTAGGGCCAAGACCCAGGCTCACTAAAAGACTGAGACTTAATCAGAAGGTTATAGGCCTAGTCAGGCATGGTAGTGCATGCCTGTCATCTCAGCACTTGGGAAGCTGAGGCAGGAGGATCAACCAGGAGTTCAAGGCCAGCCAGGGCTACATAGTGAGACCCTGTCTCAAAAAAACCCCAAAAAACCAAAACCGAAGAAGAAGGAGAAGGAGAAGGAGAAGAAGAAAGAAGAAAGAAGAAAGAAGAAGACGACGATGACGAAGATGATGATGATGGTGGACCTATTCCATTCATCAACATACTACCATCCCACCAAAAGCCACCAGGATAACAGTGGCTGACAGCTAACATAACTGTAAGACACATACTGTCTGAATACAGACAGAAATCTCTAAGCTAGGAAGAAAGAAAGAAAAAAAAAAAAAGACATTAGAGGATGTTGAAGCCTCTGATACAGTTACAGAAAACATTAAGTACAGTCCTTATTTATCTATCATCTATCTCCTGTTGGTTCTGTTTCTCTGGAGATCTCTGATTAATACAAGAGTGGAAGAAATAGTTGAGGCAATGATGGCTAAAAGCGTTCCAAAATTAGTGACAGACAACAAACCACAGATCCAGGAAGCTCAAAGAACAGCAAGCAAGATAAACACCAAACTAAACTCCAAAAGCCAGTACATGAGCATAAATAAACTTCAGAAGACAAAAGACAGAGAAAGTCTTGTAGGGAGAGAAAGTGATGAACGAATAACTGACCTAGCAGTCCTAAGAAAGCCGAGTGCTAAAATGGCAGTGGAACAAGTAGAGAGACAACTGATACCATGGGATTCTTAAAAAAGCTCAGGTACTGATAGCACCAAAAATCTCTGAAAATAGGGTAGACGGTGGGACTAAAAGCAGGAGATTTGGTTTACATTTTGTTTATGAAGCATTCCACAAAGAAAATCCCAAGAATGAATGGTTTCACTGGTGAATTCTACCAAACATTTAAAGAATGAACAACAATCCTTCACTAACTAAAAAAATACAAGATGATGTAACACTCCCTGACTCATTCCGTGAAGCCTGTATTACCAATACTAGACAGAAGCATCGCAAGGAAAGAAAATCATAGACAAATATACTTTATAAAAATAGGTGTAAAACTCTATTATCCACTGTGATGAATGGGATTTATCCCATGATGTAAGGTTGGTTCAAATCAATCAATGTAATAGATGACTTTAATAGAATTAAGGAAAAAAAATCCATATGATCATCTCAATAGATACAGGAAAAAAAATGAAAACAACAACAACAACAACAAAACCCAGAATAACAAAAGTTGAAAAGGATACGGAGAAATTGGAACACTCATACATTGTTGGTGAGAATGTAATATGACACACTTGCTTGGATTAAAAGATTAAACATAGAGTTACCGTATGACTCAGCAATTCCACTTCTAGGTATATATTCAGGAGAAACGAAAACATACATTTACACAAAAACTTGTATAAATGTTTGTAGCAATATTATTCTTAATAACCAAAGTATACACTGGGCGTGGTGGTGCATTTTGTAATCCCAGCACTCAGGAGGCTGAGGCAGGAGGATCTCCATCAGTTTGAGGCCAGCTTGGGCTACATAAGCAAGTTCAAGGCCAGCCTGTACTACATAGTGAGACCCTGTCTCAAAAAAGATCAAAACCAAACCAAAACAAATGAATAAACAAACAAAAACAACAAAAACAAAAAGTGTGGAAAGAACTGAAAAGAGCCTCATCTGATGAACTGATAAACAAAATATGGTATAGCTATACCATGGAGTATTATTCAGCCATAAGAAGAATGAGTGAATCTTGAAATTATAATAAGTAAAAGAAGCCAGATACAAAAGGCTTCCTGTTATATGATTCCATTTATATGAAATGTGTAGAATAGGAGAATTTATAGGGACAGAAATTAGATTCCTGGTTGCTGAGTGTTGGAGAGAAGGGTAATGGGAGTAACATGTAATGGATATGGGATTTCTTTTTGGAGTGATGAAAAGGTTCTGGAATTAATGAGAATTATTGTATAGCCTTGTCAGTATACTAAAAGCCACCAAATTGTATACTTTTAAAGGGTGAATTTTATGTTATGTGAATTATATCTCAACCTAAAAGGTAGATTACATTAAGAATTTTTCCCAGAGAGTTGTGAAGATTCAAAAAGATAATGTATGTATAGTCTTTTGTACAATTACTGCCACCATCCCAAGTGCTCCATAAGTTAAAGGTGCAATTATTTCAAGAAAGAGAAATAATGAAGAGGAATCAAAATTATTATACACTTATACTAAACAATTCCACTTCTATGCATTTATCCTACAGGTATATCTGTATAGATAATGCAGATATGCAGATATACCTGTACACCTGTATGTATGCTATTTATTGCAACATTTGAAACAACTTAAATGTCTATCAATAAAGAACTAGTTAAGTTGTGGTACTGCTGTACAATGAACTAAAATGCAACTGTTAAGATATGAGAAAACTGAGGTGGGGATGTAGCTCAGTGGTAGAGCACATGCATAGTATGCATGAGGCCCTGGCTTCAATCTCTAGCACACAAAAAATTTTTGTTTCAAATCAGAAAATGTCTAAGTACTAATATGAAAAAATTGGCAGGATATATTGAGTGAACAAAGCAAAGTGCTGAAAAGTAAAAACAAAAGGCTACCATTGCATGTAAATATATTACCTATTTGAAAGATATGATTTAAATTAGGTAAGTTATATATGCTTACCTGGTGTTATGGTTTAGATCTAAAATGTCCCCCAAAAGTCTTATGTGTTTGGAAGGTGTTTGAATCATGGGGGTGCTATACTCATCAGTGGTTTTCTCCATTGATGAGTTCAGTAGCTGAATGTGTTGTTAGGAGGTGGGGCCTGGTTGGAGTTGGGACACTGAAGATGTAACCTGGAAGTACGTACTCTTGCCCTTGGCTCCTCTTTTCCTCTCTGCTTCCTGGCTGCAATGGGATGAACAGTTGTCCTCTGTCAGGCCCTTCTACCATGCTGTTTATGCTTTGGAGCCAGCCAGCTTTGGATTGATCTCTCTAAAAATTGTGAGACATGGGCCGGTGAGATGGCTCAGTGGCATAAGCGCCTGCCTGGCAAGCGCGAGGGCCCGAGTTCGACTCCCGGAACCCACATACGAAAAAAGGGCCAGTGATATCGCTCAGTGGCATAGGCACCTGCTGGCGCGCGAGGTCCTGAGGTTGACCCCTGGTACCCACACAAAAAAAATTGTGAGACAAATAAGCCTCTGCTCCTTTAATTTGTGAGTGTCAGGTATTTTTCCCATTTATGGTAAAGTGACTAATTCAGAAAATTGCTATGGGTGAGTCACTGCTGTGATTATACATGACAATGTGGTTCAGAAATGTTTGGAACTGGTTTGCAGGAGGAGTTCGGAAGGTTTGGACATGTTGGCTAGAGAAGCCCTGGAATGCTGTAAGCAGAATAAGCAGATTGATAAGAGATTCTCGTTGGAGCTCAGAAGACCAGAATGTTGACAGGAATGTGAACAGTAAATGCCAGGTTTAGAAGGTTTCACTTGGAAACAAGGACTCCATTGGCAGTTGGACTAAGACCATGTATATTACACCTTGGCAGAAAATTTTTCTTCATTTTGCCCATTCCCTGAGACTTTGTGGGAGAATGAGATTAAGAGCAGTGGACTAATTAATCAGGTGGAGGAAATCTCAAAGCAGCTCAATGTTCAGGCTGTGGCATGGGTGTTGTTGGCTGCTTTTAGCCAGATCTACAGTGAGAATCAGGAGCAAAAAACATGTGAAAAGTTTGCAGTTTCATCATAAAGGAAGAGCCTGCAAAATTAAAGCTTGGAAAACATGCTTGTTGAAGAGATTAGCACTAAAAAGAAGCCAATTTATTTACATCAGGACAATAGGAAAGATGGCTGGAAAGCATCATAGGAGTCAGTAAGACCCCAACACTCACAGACTCAAGATTGTGAAATTGTAAAACTGTCATTTGAAAAGAGAGCCCCTGGGACCCCTGCTCAAGAAAGGCCACTTAGGGAATTGATTGTTTGAACCTGGGACTCAGAGCAGCCATAGAACAACTTCAGTTCAAGGTTCCCCATGTTACATTCCCACAGTGACTGGGTGAAAGACAGCCACGATGTGAGCACGGTCAGGGAGCCATAGTCAGCCTGGCTAGAGAACCTCTGAAGGATTTAAACTAAAGGACATGGGCCCCAAAAGGCTGTGTCAAACTGAATTATTCTGGATTTGAAATTCATAGCCTTGGCACCCTTGCCCTAATCCAACTACCTGCTGGTGACCACATTCAGCATGGATATGGGGTCTGACAGCCCTCTATCTACCAGCGTGGGCAGGGACATGTCTTGACTTGGACACTGCCCCAAAATTGTAGATCCTGGAAGAAAACCACATGTTCAGTATCACAGAGGAATTTCTTTTCTTTCTTTTCCTTTTTCTGGCTATTTTGTTTTTGTTTTTGGATCTGTTTTGCTTTCATTCTTTTTGTTATTGTTTTTCCACTTTGTGGGCATGTGTGCATTTTTTTAACTTGTTTTGTTTTTTCTTTTTTCTTTCCTTTACTTCTTTCTTCTTTACCAGTTTATTGTGGCTTGGTGAATATTCATTTGTCCTTCTTCCTTGGTTCTTTTCTCTTTTACTTTTTTTTATTTTAAAAAATACGTCTTATTTATCAATTGAAATGTCTACAAATATTTTTGAAAATATAACAAATATAAGATAAACATAAAAACATAGATTAAGTAGAAAATTATTCACACAGTTAAACTAGCTAACATTGAATCAACAAAACATGCTGAAACTATGTTAATTTGACACTGTTCGATTTGTACTTCAAAGTAAACAAGGATTACAGTAATCATATAATGATATAAAGGGCAGTTCTTTAACAAGAAATAGTAGTTCTTGATACATATTTCACTAACAAAAGCACCTAACTACATAAGGCAAAAACATGATGCTGAAGGGAAGAATCGTAGATCCATAAATATTACTGAAAATTTGAAAACACCTCCCTCAGTAATTGACAGCTAAAGAAGGTAGAAAAATTTGTAATGAACAGTTAAAACCAGTAACATCATGCCTCAAGTGGAACATTATATTGTATGCAAAAACTGCAGAGCACTCAGTCTGTCAAAATCATGAGAAATATTCACCCAAACCGATCATATTCATAGCAACAATAAAGACATTAACATATCCAAAAAAATGGAAATCTGGCAAAGTAAGCTGTCACACCATATTGGAGTGAAACCAGAAACTGAAAGTAAAAACTTCCTAGAATACAATGACTTTTTAATTTCTTTTTTCCTATTATCTTTTTTTTTCATGTGGGTACTGGGAGTCGAACTCAGGACCTCACGCTTGCCAGGCAGGCGCTTATGCCGCTGAGCCATATCACCGGCCCCTATTATCTGTTTTTTTTTTTTTTTTTTTTTTTTTTTGTGGGTACCGGGGGGTCGACCTCAGGACCTCGTGCGCCAACAGGCACCCGTGCCACTGAGCGATATCACCGGCCCCTTTTTCGTATGTGGGATCCGGGAGTCGAACTCGGGCCCTTGCGCTTGCAAGGCAGGCGCTTACGCCGCTGAGCCATCTCACCGGCCCTATTATCTGTTTTTATCTCATACTTTTTATAAGTTTTTCATATAAGAGAAACCATGTGGTGTTTAAGCTTGTGTGTCTGATTTACTTCATTTAATGTTATGGTCTCAAGGTGCATCCATTTTCCTATAAGTGTTTCAAGTTTATCTTTTTTATGGCAGAGTAGTACTCTATTGTGTGTAAATACACATTTTCATTATCCATTCATCTGTCGATGGACATACAGGCTGTTTCTAAGATTTAGCTATTATGGATTGTGCTGCTATAAACATGAATATGTATACAGTATGATACTCTTTTGGGAAGTTTTTAACACTTTTGTGAAGATACCTAAAAGGGGAATAGCTGGATCAAGTGGAATATCTATTTTTAGAGTTTTTTGAGGCATTTCCATTCTGATTTCCATAGTGGTTTTATCAGTTTCCACTTCCACGAACAATGAAGAAGGGTCCTTTCTCCCCTACAGCCTCACCAGCATTTGTTATTCATTGATTTCTTGATGGTAACAATTATTTTGGGGGTGAGATGGAATCTTAATATTGTTTTAATTTTCATTTCTCAAGTGGCCAGTGATGATGAGCATTTTTTAATGTATTTATTGGCCAATTGTTTTTCTTCATCTGAGAAGTGTCTATTCATTTCAGAGGTCCATTTTTTTGTCTTTAAGTTTGGGGGTTCTAATTTTTTAGTTTTTTAGATATTCTAGATATATATCCTTTGTCTAAGGAATAGCTGGCAAACATTTTTACATATTCTGTAGGTTGTCTCTTCACTCTGGTGGTGCTTTCCCTTGCTGTGCAAAAGCTTTTTAATTTGATGTGATCCCATTTGTTTATTTTTGGTATTATTTCTTGTGCAACCTGGATTTTGTTCAGAAAGTTTTTGCCTACACACTTCAAGAGTCGTACCTGTTTTGTTTTCCACTAGATTAAATGTTTCTATTCTGCTGTTTAGATCTTTGATCTATTTTGATTTTAGTTTAGTGCATGGTGAGAGATATGGCTCTAAGTTCAACCTCCAACATGTGGATAGCCGGTTTTGCAAGCACCATTTGTTAGAGAGGTTAGAAATCAACAGCAAAAGACACCACAGAACCTATGCAAACACATGGAAATTAAATAATACCCTCTTGAATAATCAATGGGTCACAGATGAAATGAAAGAAGAAATTAGACAGTTCCTACAATCAAATTATAATGCCAGTACAACATACTGGCACCTTTGAGATAAAATAAAAGCAATCCTAAGAAGGAAGCTTATAGTGGTGTATTCTCACATCAGAAATACAATGTACTCAAATAAATAACCTAATGATGCACCTCGTAGTCCGAGAAAATCAAGAACAATCCAAATCCTAAGGTAATACAAGGAAGGAATCTATAAAGATCAGAGCAGAAATTGATAAAATTCAGGCTAAAAAATACAAAAAATCAATGAATCAGAGTTGGTTCCTTGAAAGAATAAGCAAAATAGCCAGGAATGGTGGCACATGCCTGTAATCCCAGCACTCAGGAGGCTGAGGCAGGAGGATTGCTGTGAGTTCAAGGCCAGCCTGGACTACATAGTGAGTTCAAAGCCAGCCTGAACTATATAGCAAGACCCTGTTTCCAAAAAAAAAAAAAAAAAAGGAATAAACAAACAAATAGACAAACCCTTAGCTGAGCTTACCAAAATAAGGAAAGACTCAAATCCATATAATTAGAAATGAAAAAGGCAAAATCACAATGGACTCTGCTGAAATCTAGAATATTATTAGTAAGTACTTTGAGAACCTACACTGTACTAAAATGGAAAATTCAGAAGAAATGGATAGATTCCTACATATGTGTGAACTACCAAAGCTGAATAAAGAAAATATAAAAATCCTGAATAATGCAATATTAGTCAATGAAGTTGAAGAGTAATTTAAAAAAACCCTACCAACTAAGAAAAGTCCAGGTCCCAACAGATTTCACTGCCCAATTCTACAAGAACGTTAGAGAAGATCGAATGCCAATACTCCTCAAAGTCTTTAATGAAATTGAAAGGGAAGTAATACTCCCAAAGTCATACTTAGAAACAAGCATTACCCTGATTCCAATACAGTACCAGAAAAAGACCCAATCAAAAAAGACAACTACAAGCCAACCATCTTTTTTTTTGTGTGTGTGGGTACCGGGGGTTCGACATCAGGACCTCGTGCACCAACAGGCATCCGTGCCGCTGAGCGATATCACCAGCCCCTTTTTCGTATGTGGGTTCCGCGAGTCGAACTTGGGCCCTCGCGCTTGCAAGGCAGGCGCTTACGCCACTGAGCCATCTCACCGGCCCCAAGCCAACCATCTTAATGAACATAGATGCAAAAATCTTCAATAAGATACTGGCAAACAGAATGCAGCAAATCATCAAAAAGATTATACATCATGATCAAATAGGATTAATTCCAAGGATGCAGGGATAGTTCGGCATATGTAAATCATTAAATCATTTATGTAATTCAGCACATAAATAAAAGCTATGGCAAAAGCCACATGATCATCTCAATAGATGCAGAAAAAGCATTTGACAAAAGCCAACATCCATTCATGACAAAAAAAAAATCCTGAAGAAAATAGGAATAGAGAGTCTTTATCTCAATCTGATAAAAGCCATCTATGAGAAACCAATGGCCAGCATCATACTAAATGGAGAGAAGATGAACGCTTTCCCTCTAAAATTAGGAACAAGACAAGGGTGTCCATTGTCACCACTTCTGTTCAATGTAGTTCTTGAAACATTAGCTAGAACATTTAGACAAGAGAATGAAATAAAAGGGATATGGATAGGCAAGAACTAAGTTAAATTATCATTATTTACAGATGACATGATCATTTACATAGAAGACCCCAAAAACTTCACCAAAAGACTCCTGGAAGTAATAACCAGATTCAGTAGTGTAGCTAGATATAAACTCAACACTCAAAAATCAATAGCTTTCTTGTACACCAATAACAAACTTACAGGGAAGGAACTTAGGGAAACAATACTTTTCACAAAAGCATAAGGGAAAATGAAATACTTAGTAATTAACCTAACCAAGTGTCTTAGTTATTTTCTCATTTCTAAGACAAAATAACTGACTCCCAAAGTTAAAGGAGGAAAGGTTTATTTCAGCTTGCAGTTTGTACTGGTTTCAGTCCCTCGTTAGCCGGTTCTAAGGCAGGGTGGCGTGGCAGAGGGGCATCACAGAAGAGAAATAGTCCACAGCAAGCAGGCAGGAGACAGTGAAGCAGTAAGCAGCAGCAGCAGCAGCAGCAGCAACAACAGCAGACCAGCTTTCTTTCTGTCCCTTTATATGCTATCAAGGCTCAAGTCTATTGATTCATGCAACTCACACCCAGGGTGGTGCTTCCATTATGTACTCCCTTAATCCCAGTATCACACCCTTAATCCACATTCGCAGACACTGATCCAGCCACCTTGGAAACTCCCTGCCTATGACTGCATGAGACTTTGGGGGGACATCTAGATACAAGCCATAACACCAAGGAAGTGAAAAACCTCTACAATGAAAACTACATCACTCTGAAAAAGCATATTGAAGAGGACATCTGAAAATGGAAATGTATTTCCTGTTCTTGGATAGGCAGAACGAAGTCAAAATGGCTGCACTTCCAAATCTGTTGTACAGATTTAATGCAATCCCAATCAAAATACTAATAGCATTCTTCACAGAACCAGAAAACAATCCCAAAATTCATTTGGAACAAGAAGAGACCTAGAATAGCAAAAGTAATCTGGACAACAAGGGCAAGGCAGGGAGCACCATAATCCCAGACTTAAAGTTATATTAAAAAGCTACTGAGATTAAAAAAAAAAAACAACAGCATGGTATTGGCAAAAAACAGACTTGTGGATCAATGGAACAGAATAAAGGATGCAGAAAGAACTCTAGGCACACTCAGATACCTTATCTTTGACAAAGGGGCCAAATCCTTTTGCTGGAGAAAAGATTGCTTATCAAATGGTGGTGGGAAAACTGGCTTTCCACATGCTGAAATTTGAACCTAGACCCATTTTTCTCACCATGCACTCAACTAAAATCAAAAGGGATCAAAGATCTGAACATTAAAATAAAAACACTTAATCTACTGAAAGCAAAATAGGTAAAACTCTTAAAGACATAGGCATAGGCAAAACTTTCTGAACAGAACCCCCATTGCACAAGAAATGGCACCAACAATCAACAAACGAGATCACATCAAGTTAAAAAAGCTTCTGCACAGCAAAGGAAAGCACTACCAGAGTGAAAAGAACCTACAGAATGGGCTAAAATATTTGCAAGCTAATCCTCAGACAAAGGTCTAATATCTAAAATACACAAATAACTAGAAAATATTAGACCCCCCATGTTAAAGACCCAATCAAAAAATGGACATCAGAAATGAATAGACACATCTCAGATAAAGGAAAACAAACAGCCAATAAATACATGAGAGGGCCGGTGAGATGGCTCAGCGGCTTAAGCGCCTGCCCGGCAAGCGCGAGGGCCCGAGTTCGACTCCTGGAACCCACATACGAAAAAGGGGCCGGTGATATCACTCAGCGGCACAGGCGCCTCTTGGTGCAT
The DNA here is from genome assembly GCA_028451465.1 of Erethizon dorsatum. NCBI lineage: Eukaryota > Metazoa > Chordata > Mammalia > Rodentia > Erethizontidae > Erethizon > Erethizon dorsatum. Next base: position 41,454,367 of record CM051842.1, read on the forward strand.
GAGGTCCTGAGGTCGACCTCCCGGTACCCACCAAAAGAAAAAAAAAAAAAAATACATGAGAAAATGTTCAACACTGCCAGCCTTTGGAGAAATGCAAATCAAAACAACACTGTAATTCTGTCTTACTCCAGAAAGAATGGATGTCATCAAGAATGCAACCAGTAATAAATGCTGCAGAGGCTATGGGGGGGTAGAATCCCGTCTTCATTGTTGGTGGGCGTGTAAACTGGTACAACCACTGTGGCAATCATTATGGAGAGTCCTCAAAAAACTAAAACTATAAATTCTATTTGAGCCAGCTATTCCCCTTCTAGGTATCTTCCCAAAAGAGTCAAATACATCATATTGGAGTGATGTAGTCATGCCCATATTTATAGCAGCATAATTCATAATAGCTAAATCTTGGAAGCAGCCTATATGTCAATCAAGAAATGAATGGATGAGGAAAATGTGGTATGTATACACAATAGAGTACTACTCTGTTGTAAAGAAGGATAAATGCAGGTCATTTGTCAGAAAAATGGATGCACCTTTGAGACCATAATATTGAGTGAAATAAATCAGATGCACAGGCTTGAATATTTCATGAGGTTTCCTCTCATATGAGAAGGCCAATATATAAATAAAGTGAAAATAAAAAATAGATATCAAGAAAAAAAGAGAGAAAATGTCATTGTAATCCAGCCTAGACAATGTACCTAAAAGTGTACCTTCATTTAGTATAATCATCCTATGTGTTTTTATGGTTTTTAGCCTCTTAGTCTGACTGTTAATCTGTATTTATAATTAACTTGATAAGGACTTATAAAATAAATAAATCTGATACTGGCAAAAACAGGGTAGAGGGGAAAAAAAGAATTAAGATGTGTTATGTACATGTACCAATTCTCCACAATGAATGTAATCATTATGTACTGCAAAGATGTATTAATAAAAATGAAAAAAATTTAAAAGCCCCCAAAAATAAGTCAAGCTTATATATCTCAGAACAATACAGTAGAAATAAATCACAAAGCCACATTAGAAGCAAGGCAGCAAGGCAGCAAACAAACCCTACAACTGAAAAGATAGAAACATATGAGAAAGCTCAAGGAAATTACACCAAATGGAAAATACCAATAGCACCATAATGACAGGTTGAAATACAGCTGACAAAGTAGATAAGGCTGATGTGAGAAATCCTTCATCCACCTCAAATACATAAATGCAGAAAATGTAGTGGAAACAAAATAGGTACAACCATATTCAAAATTAAGAAAGGGAGTTCCCAAGTACCAGAGCAAAAAGGGAAGGCAAAGTTAGGTTAGTGGCCCTTGACAAATATTGCTAGATACATGCCACATAAGAAAAGCTCTTTAGCATTTTCAATAACTTTTTATTTTTAATTTTAAATTAACATAACATAGTAAACTGTCATCATGCAGTATGATGAATTTTAACTCTGTATAGGTTCATGTGACCATCACCACAATCAGAACAAAGAACAAAAAATTTCCTTTTGCTACACTTTTGTTACACCTTATCTTTACCCCAAGCTCTGACAACCACTGACTTGTTCTGTATCACTATAGTTACATCTTTTTAAGAATGCAATATAAATGGAATCATACAATATGTAACCTTTTGAAATTTGCTTCTTTACCTTAACATAATACCTTTGAAATAATTTAAGTTGGGTGAATCAATAATTTGTTCCTGAATAGTACACAGTTTGTTTAATCCACTCACTTACTGAAGAATATTTAGATTATTTCCACTTTAAGGCTATTACAAATAAAGCCACTATGAACATTCATGTACATGTTTTGTGTGAACAATTCTTTGAGGTAAATAACTAGAAGCGAGATCACCAGACCATATGGCAAGCATACGTTTAACTTTATAAAGAACTCCACATTGTTTTCCAAAGTGGCTGAACCCTTTTGCCTCCTGAAGAGCAATATAAGAGTCCTAGTTTCTTGTACATCCTTGTTAGCAATTGGTTTTGCAATATTTTTAAATTTCAGCCATTTTATAATTGTGTAATCTCAACATAGTTTTAATATTTTTTTTTGTGGTACTGGGGATTGAACATGGTGCACGCTAGGCAAGCACTCTACCACTGAGCTACATCCCCAGCCCTAACATATTTTCGTATTGATGAATAATATTGAAAATCTTTTATATGCTTATTTTCATCCCTATGTCCTCTTTGTTGAGATTGCTGAAGTCCTTTGATTGTTTTCTAATGAAGTTTTTATTTTTATTTTTATTTATTTATTTATTTATTTATTTATTTATTTATTTTTTGTGGGTACCGGGGGTTGACCTCAGGACCTCGCGTGCCAGCAGGCGCCCGTGCCACTGAGTGGTATCACCGGCCCCTTTTTCGTATGTGGGTTTCGGGAGTCGAACTTGGGCCCTCGCGCTTGCCAGGCAGGCGCGTAGGCCGCTGAGCCATCTCACTGGCCCCAGAAGTTTTTATTTTGTTATGGTTAACTTGTGAGAATTTATAATATATATGCTGGAAAGAAGCCCTCAGTCAGATATGTCATTTGCAGATGTTTTCTCCTGATCTGCAGCTTCACTAATCATTATCTGAACAGTGTTTTTCACAGAATAAAAGGTTTTGGTTTTAATTAAGTCAAACTTACAACTTTTGTGGATCATACTTTTGGTATTATATAAAAAAACTCTTTACCTAACCCCATGTTGTTGAGATATTTATCTTATATTTTCTGCAGAAAGTTTCATAGTTTTACATTTTACATTTAGATCTTTTTGATTTTGAATTAATGGTTGTATAAGGTATGAGGTTAAGGTTGAAGTTGATTCTTTTTGTTATCTCAATACCATTCGTTCATTTGTTGAAAAGACTATCCTTTCTCCGCTGAATTGCTTTTGTACCATTAACAAAATCAAATGGCTGTATTGGTGTGGATCTCTTTCTGGACTCCATATTCTGTTTTGATCTATATATGTGTCCTTTTGTCTGTAGCACACTATCTTGGTTTCTATACCTTTATAGTAAGTAATAGTAAATAAAATCAAGTAGTATAATTACTTCAGCTTTATTGTACTCTTTAAAATTGTCTTAGGTACTATTATTCCCTTGGTTTTCATAAACATTTTGGCATCAGCTTATCAATAGTAACAAAAATAATGCTTGGTTCTGATTGGAATTGTGTTAGATATAGATTAACTTGGGGAGAATTGGTAACTTTATTACACTGGATCTTCCAATTCATGAACATAACATGAGCTTACATTTACTTCGGCCTTCGCTAATCTCATCAGCACTTTGGAGATTTTAGTATACATTTTTGGGTTTTGGACTGCGTGAGCCCATACCAATCATGGCAGAGGAAAGAAAGTGGTAAATTCATTGATAATTCAGTGGTAGTATGAAATCTGCCTTCTTTCCCAATCCATTCTCTCCTACTTACTTTCATAATACTCTAATAGCTACTTCATGCGTTCTGTCTAGGTTTACAGCTGGATTTAGTGCAAGAGCTATTGCAGCATTTGCTTACTCTGTATTACCCAGAACAAAACCCAGTAATTTGTGTCAATGGGTCCTGAGATGAAAAAGTTTGATAACCATTACGTTTTAGGGACAGGAGTTTTAATGCATGTTTAGAGATAGAAGATGGTCCCATGAAGCAAGAACTGAGTTCCATCCATTAAGCAATGAGCCACTCTTTTTTTTTTTTTGTGGGTACCAGGGGGTCGACCTCAGGACCTCGCATGCCAGCAGGCGCCCGTGCCGCTGAGCGATATCACCGGCCCCTTTTTCGTATGTGGGTTCCGGGAGTCGAACTCGGGCCCTCGCGCTTGCCGGGCAGGCGCTTAAGCCGCTGAGCCGTCTCACTGGCCCGAGCCACTCTTTCATACAAAGCAAACTAATGAAATTTCACCCACAGTTCCAGAAATATGGCATGGAGGTTTACCATTTGTTCAGGACAATGGGTTGAAAGAATAGTCACCTCTAAAACAAAAAGGATATAACAAATAATTTCAAAATCATTAGAGAAATAGATGGGGATCTTTTTAAAATGATCAAGAGAGTAAAGGAGGAGAAAAATAAGAAAACATGGTTAAAAGAAAACAAAAGGACTTTCTCATGTTCATGAAAAAGTAAAAGGAACTGAATTTATGTTCTTGCTTTAAACAACTAAAATGGATGAATTACACAAAGCAATAGTTTTCAGACGCTGGACATCAAGTGGCATAAGACACTTATTCTTGAGAGAATGAAAGCAAATATATTGAGCCTATGATCACCTTGGCTTGCTTCCTGAGGGGACTTTACAGGTCACAGCACAGCCAGGGAGACTCTAAGAAGACTATGGCAGCAGTCTTCCTGAATAAAGGAGACAGAAGCAAATACTGGACACCTAATATATTGACCATACTTAAGAATATGTACTGTATACTTAGAATTTGCTGAGAGTAGAACTCGTGTTACACACACATGCACAAACACACACACACACACACACACACTCATGCCATAATTATATGAGGTGATGGATATATTAACTAGCTTGCTGTATGGTAATTATTTTATATACATATATCAAAACAGCATGTTGCATGCTTTAAATAAATACAAATTTTGTTAATCATAACCCTCAATAAATCTGAAAAAAGTAAAATGAATTTAAGAGGGGGCAAGGTTATTCGATTCATAGGGTAGGGTAAGGATGATGGAGAAATAGATCTGCGGAGAGGGTAAGACAGAGGAGAGAGAGAGGGAGGGAGAGGGAGAGAGCAAAGGGAGGTGAGAGAGGAGAGGGAGAGGGAGGGAGAGGGAGGGGGAGGAGGGAAGAAAAAGGAGGGGGAGAGAGAGAGAGACCACTTCGGAATATGCTCATGGTCTCTTCCAGTCTTAGGCGGAGTACTAATCAGCACAGACATGCAGAAATATTACCCAAGGCTAGGGAATGAATCACAAGACACCAGCATTCAGAACAAACTCTGGAGCTCTCACAAGACCAGAGCTTTGGGTAGAATACTTTCAGAGAGTATTGCCTCAGTACAGGGCGCTATTAGCCTTAAACTGCTGCTCAGATCTGTTGGGAAAAACTAAAACTTCATGCCAACTGAGGAAATACTCTTTGTAAATATAAAAAAGAAAGAAAATAGTTTTATTATTGAACAAACATTAAACCAAACTGATGCCAATGAATTGCAAAGACAGAAATGATCCCATTCTTTTGTATTTAATGTATCCAACACACACACATTTTTAAGACAAATGATAAATTGCCCTTGTATAGGAGGGCTTGGCAATAGCATTACCTATACAGACAGCCCTCCAATCTGTGGGTTCCACATCTGTGGACTCAACCAATAGCAAATTGAAAACATTTTGAAGAAAAAATTTGTGTCTGTACTGAATCTGTACAGGTTGTTTTTACATGTCTTTATTCCCTAAACAATACAGCATAACAACTGTTTACATAGCATCAGGTATTATAAATAATCTACAGATGATTTCAGGGTTATATGCAAATGTGACACCACTTGAGCATCTGCAGATTTTGGTATTCTGGTGGGAGGGGGTCTTGGAATCAATCCTCTCTGACCTAGGGAACGACTGCACAGTAATCCTCTCCTTACCTGTGGTTGCGCTTTCCATGGTTTTAGTTACCCAAGGTCAACTGGAGTCCAAAATATTTAAATGGAAAATTCCAGAAATAATTTGTATTTGTTAAATAACTTTTATTACATTATATAGTTATAAGTTTTCTATTTCATTATGTTGTTAATCTTCTACTGTGCATAATTTATAACTTAAACTTTAACATAGTTATGTATAGGAAAAATATATAGGGTTTGGTACTATGCATAGGAAAATATATAGGAAATATACATGTAAGGTTTGGTATAATCCACAGTTTCAGGCATCCACACAATGTCTTGGAATGTATGCAGGCTGATAAGGGGGGGCTACTCTGCATTCTTTCATAGTTCATCCTAAGTTCACCTAGTAGTTGGAATAAGCATCTGTGCTAGATAATTGCCTTTATCTGAAAGAAAAATCAAACTTCTTTCTTATGAGAAGCAGGTGCTTACAGCTTAGAGCAAGACATCCAGGGTAAACTCCCAGGATGAGAGGGAGATAGAGCTGCTCTCGCCTTCAATGTTCACATTTTGAAGAGTTGGCTCCCAAGTCCCTTAAGAAAAACATTTCTTAGTTACAAAGCTGTCAAGAGGCTTCTTTAGCTTTTAAGAAGATTTACATACATATCAAAGGAAAAGAGGAAGGATCCATAAATATAGTACTTAGGTTTCTCAAGAAAATATTACAATAAAATATCTCTTTCCCTTTTTGGTAACAGGGAAAATTCAATTTTTTTATTATTTTAAAGAGAAAAAAAATAAAAACAATGATACAGAATTTCAAAACAAGATAGTAGGAAATTAACAATGGTTCGTATATTGCGTATTGTTATCTTCAAAGTTGTGCTCAGATTATAAGATATAGGCATGCAGAATTGATCAAACAATATAAGCAGAAACCATTCTTTTCAATGAACTAAAAGAAATTAGTATAATTATCTTAGCTGTCTTGTGTTCATATATATATTTTTTTTCTTTTCCTTTCCTTCTTTTCTCCTTTCCCTTATCTCAGTTGTTCTTTTCTTTTGAGCAATTTCTTTCCTTTTCACAATGTCTATTACAGATTTTGGATCTTATTTACTCTTTCAGTTTCTTACACTAGGGAGACAATACGATTTATTTCGCTTATGAGTATGGTCTCTAGTTTCATCCATTTACCTATAAAAGCCTCAAGTTTATCCTTCTTTATAGCTGAGTAGTACTCCATTGTATAGAAATACCAAATCCTTTTTATCCATTCCTCAGCTGATGGGCATTTGGGTTGTTTCCAAGATTTATCAATTTTATTTTTGTTTACCTTTCCAGATTTCCATTACAAAGATTAAAAGCAAATTCCAAATGGATCAAACTCTTTCCATGTAATGTAACTGCATCTCAGAAAAAAGCTAAAAATTGTAAAAAGAAATATAAAAATTCACTATCAACATAAAATACAGCATATCTGGTATTCAATTAAAAAATCACCAGTTATGCAAAGAAACAGGTAAAATGACATAATAAGGGAAAAAAATCAATAGCAACCGATCCACAAGTGGTAGAGATGATAGAATTAGTAGAACAGGATACTAAAACAACTATTGTATTCCAGACATGAAGAGAAATGTATAAGCACATTAAGGAGAGAAACGGAACATATAAAAAACATGTACAATGTCCTCATGGAGATGATAATATGTCTATGATATAAAATACATTGGACAGGATTAACAGCAGATTAGATCCTGCAATTATAAAAAAGCTTAGGAGATGAGAGTGGGGAGGACTAAGAAGAAAAGATTAGTGAACCTGACAGCAGGCAATAAAAATGATCCTAAAAGAAACTTACACAGGAAAACCTGAAAATAAATGAACAGAAAATTAGTGAGCTGTGGGATGACTGCAAACAGCCTAATGTATGTGTGGTTCCTAAGAGAGGAGAAAAAAACAGCAAAGAAAAATTATTAGAAAAAGGAATGGGCAAAATTTCCCTAAATATGATAGATATAGAAACCCACAAATCTAAGAAGCTCAACAGTCTACAACCATAAGTATGAAGATGTCAAAATCAAGTTACTAAAAAAAAAAAAGGTACCTGACATGCATGAAGTCCTGGGTTTCATCCCCAGCCCCGCTAAATCCATCCATCCATCCATCCACCCATCCATCCATCCATCCATCCCTCCCTCCATCCATCCATCCATAAAAAGGGTGGAGACAGAAAGAAAAGAAGTGGTAAATAAAAAAAATCCTAAAAGGAACTATAAAAAACACATTATGTACAGAGGAACAAAGACAAAAATGGTAACATATTTTTCATTAGAATCCGTGTAAGCCAGAAGTCAGTGAAGCGCCATCTGTAAGGACGAATAGAAAAAATTACACTAAATTAAAATTCTATGACTAGCCAAAATACTTTCAAAAACAAGAGAAAAATTAAGACCTTTGCAGATGCACAAAAGCTAAAATAATTTATCACTAGTGGACTAATGCCACAAGAAATGCTAAAGGATGTTTTTCAGGTAGGAAGACAATACCAGTCTACATAAAGAAAGATCTACATAAAGAAATGAAGAAACTGAAAAAGGGTAGCTGTGTATAAATATATATTTTCCTTAAAAATCTCTCGATTTTAAAATCAAGAAATCACTGAATGAATTACAAAACATTTTGACCTGAATGAAAATGAAACTGTGAGCCAGACGTAGTGAAACATACTTGTAATCTCAGCACTCCAGAGGCCGAGGCAAGAGGATCGTTGTGAGTTCAAGGCCAGCCTGGGCTACATAGTGAGTTCAAGACCAGCCTGAACTGCATAGTGAGACCCTGTCTCAAAAAAATGAAAATACGGCATATCAAAATATGAGGATGACAACTACAGCGGTGTTTAGAGGGAAACTTACAGCACCAAAAATTTACAATTCAAAAAATAAAAGAGTCTCAAATAAATGACCAATGCTTCCATTTTAGGGAACCAGAGAAAAAGAAGAAATTCAAACACACATAAGACAGAAGAGTAGAAATAGTATTAGAGCAGAAATCACTATAATATGAAATAGAAAAAAATCAATGAAATGAAAAGCAGGTTTCTTGAAAAAATCAGTACAACTCTTAAATATTCAGAATGACCAGGGCAAAAAAAAGAGAAGATACCATTTGCTAGAATCAAGAACAAAAGGGAGGACTATTACTACAGATCCCAGAAACATTAAAAGGATTATGAGAGAATATTAATAACAGCTTGATGCCAATAAATCCAGCAACATAGAAAAAAATGGGCAAATTATCTGAAAGAAACAAAATGCCACTCACTCTAGAAAAAGCAGGTAACCTGAACAGACCCATTACTGAAAAAGAAATTGGAATTTTATTTACAAACCTTTCCACAAAGTAAACTCATGGCACAGATGGCTTCATTGATAAATTCTGCCAACCATTTATGGAAAAAATAGACAAATTCTTCCAGAATATAGATGAGGAAACACTTCTAATTAATGGTATGTGGCTAGCATCTGTCTCATACCCAAGAACAAAATAAAACAAAACCTGCTTGGTGAGGTGGCACAAGCCTGTTATCCCAGTTATTTGGGAGGCTGAGGCAGGAGAATTACAAGATTGAGGCCAGCTTGGGCAACTTAGCAAGACCCTGTTTCAAAAGAAAATTAAAAGGGCTGAGAATGTAGCTCAGTTGTAGAGCATTTGCCTTCGTCTTTTCAAGGCTCTGGCTTCAATCCCCAGTACTGCAAGGAAAAAAAAAAAAAAAAAAAAGACTTAAAAAACCAAACCCAAAACTACAACCTATATCCATCACAAAATTTTAACAAATCATCAACTACATCATGAACGAGTGATTTAGTCCAAGAATACAAGGAGTTAACATTTGAATACCAAACAAAGTTTTTCACCATGTTAAAACATGAAAAAATTATAACCGTAGATTGTTTTGGTAGATTCACAAAAAGCATTTTACAAAATTAAACATCCCTTCATGATGAAAATCCTCAACAAACTAGGAAAAAAGGAAATTTCTTCAACTTGCTAAGGCCATCCACAAAACCCTATATGTAGCATCTTATTTATGTTGAAAGACTGAATGTTTGCCCCCAAGATCAGAAAGAAGGAAAGGATATCTGCTCTCCATTTATTATTCATTATTTTACTTGAGGTCCTAGTAAGGTACAACAAAGCTAGGCAAAGTAAGTAAAGGTATACAGAGCAGAAAGTAAGTAAAATTATCTTGATACTCAGCTGATATGATAGGCTATGTGGAAAGTCCTAAGAATCCACAGAAGGAGTTACTAGGACTAATAAATGAGTTTAGCAATGTTGCTGAGTATAAAATCAATATACCACAATCAATTACATTTCCATATACTAGATGTAAATATCAGAGACTCAACTTTAAAAATGTATTCCATTTACTATTGCATCAAAATATATAAAATACTTAGAAATAAAAATCCAACAAAATATGTGCAAGATCTGTGCACCAAAAACTAAAAAAAAATTGCTAAAAGAAATTACAAAAGACATATAAATTGAAAGATATATCATGATCATGAATTTGAAGATTTAATATTGTTAGGATATCATTTGTCCCCAAATTGATCTATAAATTCAATGCACTCCTACTCAAAATCCCATCAGAATTTTTGGTAGAAATCGACAAATTGATTCTAAAATTCATATCTTAATTCCAAACATCTAGAATTGTTAAATACATATTTGAAAAAAGAAGAAGAATGTTGGAATATTTACAGCAACTGACTTCAATATTTATTATAAAGGTACAATGATCAGGACTTTGTGGCATTGGTGTGAATATAGGTAAATAGATCAATGGAACAGAATACAGAGTCCAAATATAGGCCCACAGAATTGATTTTTGACAAAGATGCAAAGGCAATTCATTAGCAAAAGAACAGCATTTTCAACAAATGGTGCTCAAATAATTAGCCATTCATATGCAAAAATAAATTTTTTTAATGTCTCTTTCCATTTTTAAAAATTAACTCAAAATAGTTATAGGCCTAAATGAAAAATCTAAAGCTATAAAAATTCTAGAAGAAAATACAGTAGAAAATATTTTTTAATAAATCTTGGATTAGGTACATATTTCATATCTACCATACCATAAAAAATAAATTGGTCCATAAAAAATAAATTCATAAGTTGGAATTTGTCAAAATTAAAATCTTTTGTTTTTTAGAAAGACACTGCTAAGAGAATAAAAATACAAGTTGAAGACTGTGATGAAATATTTGCAAATCCATATTCGACAAAGGACTTGTAGCCAAATTATAACTTTCAAAAGCTAAATAGACCAGTAACAATTATATATGTCAAATTGGTAGTAAAAAATCCCCTAAAAGAAGGCCAAAATGATTTTATCATAGCTTTCTCAAGCCAACCTTCAAAAAACTATATAATACCAACTTTCCTAGTGACTAGGGAAACCTTACACATTTTTTGAAGCTAGAATAATCTTGATGCCCAAATCTGATTGAGGTGGTACACGAAAGATTTCTAGGCCAAACTTGATTGTAAGCATACATGAAAACTCCTAGCTAAAATGTAAGCAGATTTATTCTTTAATAGCTATTTTAAAAACGTGAACAAGTAATATTTAACCCATTATTTAAAGAGTGGCTTAATTAGAGACTCTTAATGTAATTCATCACATTATTAGATAAAAAGGAGAAAAGGTACATTATCATCTTAGTTGTAGAAATGCAATTAATATTCACACATTCATAATTTAAATATGAACAAACAACAAAAGAGAACCAATACAGAAGTGAAAAAGCATATCCATTCAAAACTTACAGAAAACCTAGTACCATTATTATCCAACATGATATTGGAAGTTTCAATGAACATACTAAGACGCTAAAAAAAAAAAAGGAACAAATATTGAAGAAGACAAAATTAGAATTTATAGATGATATGGTTATTTAAAGATTCTATGAGAATCTGTAACCAAACTATTAGAATAAGAGAATTCACAATATTGCTATGTATATGTATATATATATATATAAAACACACATATATAACAGTTTCTACATAGTAGCAATTAGTTAAAATGTAATTTTAAAGAAGGATCTCATTTCCAATAGAATAAAACCTATAAGGTATCTAGGAATAAATCTAAAACTAGCATTTTATTTAAGATACATATAAATTATCCCATTTAAAATTTATTTCTGTCTATTTATACTTTTATCTCCACTCTGTCAAAATGTTAAACGCATAGTGTGTTCTGGGTACTGTTCTTCATGCTATTAGAGATGTAGTGATAAAGAAAACAAAGTTCTAGCCTTCATGAAACACATTCTAGTGGAAGGAAGTGTTAATAAAATGAGTAAATGTACAACATTGTATAAAGTGCTTGAAGAAAAACAAGTTAAGGGATTAGATGGTAACATTGTATAAAGTGCTTGAAGAAAAACAAGTTAAGGGATTAGATGATGAAGGGCCTAGTATTCAGAAGGAGTGGAAGAAGGAAAGGTGAATACATAAAACAGGGACCCAAATGAAGGGAGAGAGCTTGCCAAGGGGATATTTGGAAACAATAAGGGAGGGTTTGAGAGAGAGAGAGAGAGAGAGAGAGAGAGAGAGGCAAGTGCAAAGGCCCTGAGGTAGGAAGAGGATGGAAGTTCTAAAAACAGAACCATAAAGTCACTGTGGCTAGAGGAGTGGATGAGGTGGAATACGGTGCGAGTTGAGGTTATAGAGTTATGCACGGAATAGATCATAGAGGACTTTCCTGTAGGCCCTCATAAGTAATACAGATTTTCTTTTGAGTGACATGGGGATGCCACTGAAGGGTATTGAACAGAGAAGTGGCGTAATTTGATTTGTGTTATAAACAGATCATTTTCTTCTGTTTTGCAGGTGGAATATAGAGTGGTGTGGGTAGAATCAGGATCAGTTAGGAGAATACTGTATTGTAATAAACCAGGTGAGAGATCATGATGTCTAGGAGCAGTGTGGTAGTGGTGAAGGTGGGAAGTGATATAGTTCTGGGCATATTTTGAAGAGAAAGCAAAGGATTTGCTAATATGTAGTTTAGATATGGGTTGTGAGGAAAAAGTCAAGGAGATATGTGGCTATAACTAGGGTTAAATTTATGGCCAACTTACGAAAAAGGGGCCGGTGATATCGCTCAGCGGCACGGGCGCCTGCTGGCGCGCGAGGTCCTGAGGTCGACCCCCCGGTACCCACAAAAAAAAAAAAAAAAAAATTTATGGCCAACATATTTCGGCTCAAGTAACTGGAAGGATAGTTTTCCAACAACTGAGATGAGACATGTCGGATGGGGGCTGGTTTTGAGGAAAAATGGGGGTTGAATATTTAATATCTATTTTCAAGCTGAGATGCCAAGAAGGCAGTTATCTATATGGTGTGACGTCTAGCAGAGAAGTTAGGCCAAGATAAATTTGGAAGTATCTGCTTATTGATGCTAATTGAAACCACGAGACTGGATAACTCATCTAGAGAATGATTATAGAAAAGTCAAAAGGACCTGGGGGCACATATCTGTAACCCCAGCTACTGGGGAGGCTGCGGCAGGAGGATTGCAAGTTTGAGGCCAGCCCGGGCAACTTAATGAGACCCTGTCTCAAAATAAAAAAATAACACAAATGGTTGGGGGTGTAGCTCAGTGGCAGAGCACTTCCCTGGTATGTGCAAGGCCCAAAGTTCAATATCCAGCATCAAAAATAAAAAAACAAAGAAAACCACCCCCGCAAAAAACCCAAAACAGAGCAAGAACTAAGCTCTTGAGTTCTTAAGCACCATCTTAACCTTTGTGTTCTTGTGCACTTAGGGTTTTAGATCTAAGTGGTTTGCTCTATACTTTTTCCTATTCGGCTTGGTATTTTTTACTTTTTTAAATTTAAAATTGACACATAATTGCACATATTTATGAGGTACAATGAAAAGTGCATGTATACAATATGTAACTATCAGTGCAGAATAATCACCATATCCATCGCCTTGAACATTTATTTCTTTGTGCTGGGAGCATTCAAAATATTCTCTTCTAGCTATTTTGAAATGTACAATAAATTACTGTTAACTATACTCACTGTACTCTGCTATAGAACACTAGAAGGTATTCTTCCTAAGTATATTTTTATTCTTGATGACTAACCTAACTAACACCTCCTCCTTGCTTGCCTTCAAGCCTCTGACGACCGCTATTCTGCTCTCTACTTCTATGAGGTCAACTTATTTAGCTTCTACATACAACGCTGGTGTGTTTCCCTGTACTTCCTATGGGAAACTCCACTAAGTCCCTTGTCTCTGCCATCCTCAGCTTCTCAGTTAGATATATTAATTTCCTCATCTGTAGTCAATCTAGTTCCAATTCCTAAAACGATTCACACTGGAAATATGAAGAGTTTCAGAAAGATGAAGATTTCTTTCCGGTGGGGTATAAAATAATTTACTGTCATTGTTTGGGGATATAACTCTGTGCCTCTGGGACTCTGCATCTGCACTGGCAGGAGCGAAGGGAAGCCCTGAGCACCTACCTACTTCTCCCTCTCAGCATTCACATGGCTATGACTATCTGCTTAAGATCACCAGAGCCAAGTTCTTTATGCCCTTTATCTTTGCTAATGTGAGTCATCACAAGAACTCTGGGACTCCTTGGTCACCACACAAGTGTCTTCTGTTCTGAGCTCCCACCCCCACACACAACTTTATGTATTTCCTTAACCTATCTCTACCTCTTAGCTTTCTTCAGATCCTGAAATCCTTCTATTGTATTCTCTAAAACCATAGTCCTTGTTTGCCCAGGACAATTTCAGTTTAAGTATGGTGTGTCACTGTTCTGCTCAGTTTCGCATCTGCCATTCTCAAAAGGGTCTCAAGTAGGTTCAGAAAATATATAGTCACCTTTCTAAGAACACAAAATCATCAGCACAATCTGCTATATCCTTTCTCTGTTTGCTGAATGTTCCCTTCATCTTTGTTGTACTGGGGATGAAACCCAGGCATTCATGCATGCTAGGCAAGCACTCTACTACTGAGCTATACTTTCAGCCCTTTAGAAAAACTGTTTTATTTTGAGACAGTAGCTTGATAAATTGCTCAGGCTGGCCTTAAGCTTGTGATTCTCCTGCCTCAGCCTCCCAAATAGCTGGGATTACAGGCATGCTCTACTGTACTCAGCTCCCCCTCACCTTCTTGATTTAACTAAAATCTGGATCTATCCAGGGACCCACAGACCTCTCAGCGTAAGGTCCCTCACTGCTGCTACCACATTATTCTCCATTTCTCGTTCCTAAAATCCCCATCTGTGATTTTCTATCTCCAAATATATTAGCCATTTTCCTACCTTGTTGTTGTTACCTACAGAACCTCTGGTGCCCTTCTAGTTTCTCCAATATTTTAACTTTTGCCTCACTGTCCCTCTCTCCAATTAATTCTGTCATTCTTTGTGATCCCAATATATCAATACCTGATCCTTCCAACACACTAGCCTCTCAGTGCCTTGAAATGCCCTCTTCCAGTTTTATCCTCCTAATTGCAGCCCCTTGCTCCTTGTCATTGCCAATGACTCCTACTCCTTTCCTATATCCCACAAGAAAAACACAAAATGACACTCTCACTTTAAATTCAAGACCATGAATCTCAAGTGGGCACTTAATGTTGCCAGGAAATCACATAATATTATCCTAGTCCATTTACTCTGCTGGTTTCCTAGACAACTATTTCATACCTTCTCCTCTCCCTTCAAACCTCTAACACCCCTGCACACATCCTCATTCTCAGCTCCTGACCTTGCTTCTGGTTTCACTGAGAAAATAAGGGCAACCAGAAAACAAAGCTCACAAATTTCTACCGCTGCATCTACTCACCCACCTAGCTCTGTGCATATGCTCTACCCTTTGCACTATTACTATGGATGAACTGTCCCTGCTCCTAGTAAGCCCAACCCCTCCACTTGTTTGTGAGTTCCCATTTCCTTCTGGCAATTTTCTCCTCTTTTGCCTCTGTCGTATAAAACTGTTTCCCTCTACAGGTTCTTTTCCATCAGCTTCAATTAATGTATTACTCCCATTAAAAAATTATAGTTTTTTCTTTTGAGTCACCATCCTTTGCTCACTACCTGCTCCATTTCTCTGCTCCCTTTTACAGTGTAATACCTCTCTAAAATTGTCTTTATTCAATGTCTGTAATTCCTCCTTACTCTTTCTATCTTTTAATTTTGAAACAATTAGAGATCCACAAGAAGTTGCAAAAATATGTAGATCTCTGTGTAAGCTGACAGCAATCAAGATACAGAACTGTCCCACTGCCATGGACATCTTCCTGCTATCCATTTCTAGCCACATCCACTCCCCTCCCACCCACCAGCCCTAGCCCCTGGCAACCACTAATCTGTTCTCCATCTCTGTAATTTTCTGATTTAGAAAATGTGTAAATGGAATCCTACAATATGTGACCTTTTGAGCTTGCTTTCATGCATTCACCATAATGTCCTTGAAATTCATTTGTTAATGAATGTCTTTCTTGTTCCCCCCACTTCCCTTCCTTTCCCTTATGTTTATGTACAAAAAGGGAGAGGGGAGGCAGTGCACAGGGGCAGCAGCAGTATCCACAGGCCTTGATGGAGGCACTACAGGTCTTGAAGAGATCATCCAGGACAATGTCAGGTGTGGTGCTGATCTTTTGTGGCCACCTAGCCATGCTCCATGGTGCTGAGGTTAAAGGCAGAGGCTGAGCAGCTCCTCATGGAGGATTCTCCATACCATGATCTTTACGAGTGCAATGGTCTATGGGCAGCATCTGGTAGGTGGAAGGGTTGAAGCCAGTATGGTGGGGCAGCATGGTGTTCTTCACCTTATGCAGCATCTGCAGCTGATCATAGGCCTTCACTAGCCCAGGAGAATCTAATCTGTCTCCCACATCATGGAGTTCTTGCTGAGCCCCTTGGCTAGAATGTGGTCATGCAGGTGCTAACAGGGAAGTTTGCCTAGCACAACAGACACTTGTCTCCCAAAAGTCTCTTTAGCTACTGGCAGGTACATATATACTGGTGAGGTTTCAGACTCAGTTAGACATCAGGACACCATGGAGTCCATACTGTACACCTCAGGGGCTTGGCATCCTGGGACATGAGGCTCGGTATTTTGCTCTCTTCCAAGTAGTATAGTATGAGATGCTCTTCGCGACTTTCTGGCCAGGTTGAAATTCCCCAGGCTGCTCATCTAGTGTATATACAGCTGGGTGCTGCAAGATCATGCTGGTCAGCTTGCTGCCCTCAGGATCCACAAGAAGCTCTTTAGCCAATGGCTGACACCAGGTGGCCACTGTGGTGACACAGAACAGTCATGAGCCCCTTCTGTTCCTTCTCACACACAACCTTGAGTTTGTTCTATGGTAAGTGTATGTTTTGTTTAAGAAACTGCAGTATTGCTTCTGAAAGTATACCATTATACATTCCAGAGCAGCTATACCATTTTACGATCCCACCAGAAATGTAACATCCAGTTTGTTTGCGTCCATGCCAGCATGTAGTATTATAACTCCTTTTTGATTTAGCTATTCTAGTAGGTATGCAGTGATGACACACTGTAGTCTTAATTTGCATTTTCCTGATGGCTAGTGATGTTGGACATCTTTTTTATATGTGTATTTGTCAATTGTATATTCTCTTCAGAGACATGCTCCTTCAAATCTTTTGCTCATTTTTAATACTTTTTGTTTGTTTTCTTTAACTGTTCATTTTTTTTATGTGGGTACTAGGGGTGAAACTCAGGACCTCGCGCTTGCTAGCAGGCACTTGTGCGGCTGAGCGATATCACCGGCCCTTTTTTTCCTTTATGTGGGTACCAGGAGTCGAACTCAGGACCTCATGCTTGCCAGGCAGGTGCTTATGCCGCTCAGCTATCTCACCGGCCCCTAACTGTTCAATTTTGAATGTGCTTTGTATGTTCAATTCTTTTAGCATCTGAAAAAAGTTATGCCACTTCCTCTGGCATGCATGATTTCTGATGAAAAATATGTCTTTATTCTAATTGTTTTTCTCCTCTAGGTAAATGTCATTTCTCACTTGTTGCTTTCAAGATTTTTTTTGGAGGTGGAAGTGACATCTTTTATTCTTTTCTATGATTATTTTGATTAACACATACTAATTGTACATAATAGTGGGTTTCAATGTGATATTTCCACACATGCATACAGTCTGCACTGATCAAATCCAGTCTCCTCTTATGCACTCTCCCACTCCTCTTTCCAAACTCTATTAATTGCTATTCTACATTCAGATTGACATTTTTTTATTAGTACATATTTGCCATACATATTGATCACATTCATCGTAGGGCAGATTGACTTTTTTTTTTTTTTTTTTTTTTTTTTTTGTGGGTACCGGGGGGACGACCTCAGGACCTCGCGCGCCAACAGGCACCCGTGCCGCTGAGCGATATCACCGGCCCCTTTTTCGTATGTGGGTTCCGGGAGTCGAACTCGGGCCTTCGCGCTTGCAAGGCAGGCGCTTAAGCCGCTGAGCCGTCTCACCGGCCCCAGATTGACTTTTTTAAAGCTTCCCTTTATGAAAGAGGCTTGCATATATCTCTTTGGTTTTCTCATTTCAAGATATTTTCTTTGTCTTTAGTTTTCAAAAGTTTGCCGTATCTTGGCCTGGGTTTCATTGGGTTTATTCTGTTCTGGTTTTGTTCAGCTACTGAATCTGTAGACAAATTTCCCAAATTTTGGAAAGAGGCAATCATTACTTCCTCAAATACATTTTAAGCCCCACATTTTCCCCTCTCCTCCAGGTCTTCCAGAGTACGAATATTAGATCTTCTGACATAGTTCCTTAGGCTCCTGAGGCACTGTTCATTTTTTAAATCCAGTCTTTTTCTGTATGCTGTTCAAACTGCATAGTTTCTATAGTTCTCTCTTCTAATTTGCTCCCTATTTCCTCCATATTCTCCATTCTGCTGTTTGGCTCATTTAATGAGATTTCAAACTTTAATTATTGTAATTTTTGTTTCTAAAATTTCCATTTGGCTCTTCTTTATATCATTTATTTCTTTGCTGAGACTATTTTTCATTCATTTTAAGCCTGTTGATAATTGCTTTTTGAAGCATTTGTGCATTGGATGCTTTAAAATTCCAGTAAATATAGTTCTAACATCTGCATTACATGGGCCTTGGTGTCTGTTGATTTTTTTCTTACTTGAGATTCTTCTGGTTCTTGTTATGACAAGTGATATTTGTTTGTATTTAAATCTTCTGTTTTAACTGGCCTCCCTGATACCATACTGGGAAGGGAACACTGCCTTGTTATGCTAGTTGGAGATGGAAGACTGTGTTCCCTACCTTGTTTCCACTATAGGACAGAAGAGGCACTTTGTTCCTATTGAGAAAAGGTGAAAATTTAAGGTCCCTGCTAGGCCTGAACTGATTGCACTCAAGCACTATGCCATTCCTCAGATTCCAACCTCCCTAGATCTGCCTTCAATTCATCTTTCAGAATCGTCTTAGTTCACTTTATATTTAATATCCAGAGAGTTTAATTAGCAGGTGGAATAAGGATGATTTCATAAACTCTATCTCATGTACAAGCAGAAGTTCCCTCTTTTCCATTTTCTCCTAAACCCACGCTTATCAAGGTTTCAGCTTCTGTGACTACCAATATGGTCATTATCACCTGTGACCTCCGCGTTGCCAAATCCAATGCCATCCTCATTTTGCTTGACCCATCAGTAGTGTTTAACTCAGTTGATCACTACCTCCTTTTTTACTTATTCTTTTTTAAATTAAAAAAAATTTTTTTAATGTGGGTACTGGGAGTTGACCTCAGGACCTCATGCTTGCCAGCAAGTGCTTGTGCCACTGAACGATATCACTGGCCCTTTTTTTTCCTTTATGTGGGTACTGGGAGTTGAACTCAGTACCTCGCGCTTGCCAGGCAGGTGCTTATGCTGCTGAGCTATCTCACTGGCCTCCTCTTTTTTAAATTTTTAAAAATTTATTTTAAATACATTATTTTTATTTGGCACATAGTAACTATACATATGTATGAGGTATAATGTAACATACAATATATACATGTATACAACATGCATACAATGGGTAGTTATTAAATTAGGGCAATACATTATTTCTTTGGGATGGAAACATTTAAAATCCTTACTACTAGATATTTTGAAATATGCAGGTAGTTTTTGTCAACCATTCCCTCCTTCTTGAAGTAATTTCTTCACTAATTTCCAGGATGCCACACTGTTCTGGATTTATCTCACAGTTACTTTCTTAGTTTTCTCTTCAGTTCCTCCTCAGCCTCCTGATCTCTAAATGTGGGAGTGTCCCAGAGTTCAACCTTGTCCTCTTTTTTCCTCTATCTCTCCGCTCTCCTTTGGTCATTTCATCTTATCTCATGGTTTTAAATACCAACTGCTGTTAGTTTTCAAATTTATATCTCTGGCCAAAACATTTGCCTTAAATAATAGTTTGTGCTTAATATCTCCACATGAGTATCCAATATATATTTTAAATTTAAAAATGTTAAAAACTGTTCACCTGATTTGGTGCACAATGTACACATGTATCAAAGCATCACATTGTACTCCATAAATGTTTGCAATTATTATGTGTCAGTTAAAAATTAAATAAAGGGCTGGTGAGATAGCTCAGTGGCATAAGCGCCTGCCTGGCAAGCGCGAGGTCCTGAGTTCGACTCCTGGTACCCACATATTAAAAAAAAACTTAAAAAAAGAGAAAAATATTAACAATGGATGAATCTGGGTAAAGGGTATATGTGTGGTTTTTGTATTTCTTCAAATTTTGCAACTTTTGAGGCCAGATGTGGTGGTGCACACCTGTAATCCCAGCACTCGGAGGCTGGGACAGGAGGATCATGAGTTCCAGGCCAGCCTGGGCTACACAGTGAGACCCTATCTCAAAAAATGTTTTTTGCAACTTTGTTTTTCTGTACTGTCATGGATTGAACCTAGGGCTTTATGCATGTGAGGTAAACACTCTATCACTGAACTATACCCCAGGCCTTAGATTTTGCAACTTGACTGTTAACTTGAAATCATTTTCAGTAAAAAAGTTTTTGAAAAGGCAAACAAATGAACACAAGGTTAAAAAAACTGAAATTCTGATCCCTATCCTCCCCAAACTCCCTTGTCCTTCATTATTCCTACTTGCTCAACCCACAAACCTTGGGATCATTCTTGACCTCTCTCTCTAATTCCACATCCAATCCATCAGCAAATCCTGATGATGCAACCTTGTAGACAAATGTACAATTCGACCTCCTCTTATCACCCTCACTGTTATCGCCTTGGTCCAAGCTACTATTATCTCTTGCCTAAGTTGCTGAAATCATCTCCTAACTGATGCTTCTCCTTCCACCTTTGCCCTTCTGTGTAACTCAGTAATCAGAACAATCTTTTTAAGAGGAAAGTCAGACCCTGTCACTCTTTTTCTGAAACCCTCTCATGGCTCCCAAGTCATGGCTCAAACAAGAGCAAAAGTCAAAGCCCTTATATGGTTGGACAGGATTTGGTCCACTGTTAGTTCTCTGACCACGTCACCATTTTCCATCTTCTTTGCTACTCTGTTTCTATCACACCAGTTGTTCTCAGTCACGCCAGGCAGGCAGCCATCTCAGAGCTTTTCCACTGCTTTCCCTCAACTGGAACTATGAGTCCCCTTCCTCAAGGCCGAGGCCTGGCCTTTTCTCTTACTTTCCTCAAGCTCTTTCTCTGAGTGCCACCGTCTCAAGTGGCGGCTTCTCTCAAGATCTTTTCTGATTTCTCTGTTTTAAGCTGCAATCCTCTGAATACCTTTATACATCCCTTCACAGCTTAATTTCTTCCATAGCCCTTAATTTTTATGTGTACCACACAATATTATTTTATCTAGTCACCACCTGCCATCACTCCTACCCCCTCAAAAGTATAAGCTCAGGAGTGGCATGGACTTTTATCTTTTTGTTGTGTTTTCTGTACTTAGAACTGGGTATGACACATAGTAATTATTCAGTGTATAAATAAGTGAATGTATCACCTCAGAATGTAATGTCCCAGTACTTTTTGGTACTAATTGTGGCAGCCTTTGTAGGATTCAAGTATTATAGTTTTAAATTTGAATTCTTTTTACTGCCATTATATCTTAGAGTTAACTTATTTACTCGTTAGATTCTGAAGGTTACCAGCATAATGGACCAACAATAGCAAAAAAAAAAAAAAGTATTTTGTCAGATTTTTATCTAGTGTAGCAAAACTAGATAAGGTAAATCATTATTTTGAGTATTCTGAAGGTATTTAAAGTGACTACAAAAATATATAAAAACAGATAATCTGGCCAAGGGAAAGCACAGATAGTAAAAATAAAATGGAACTAGAGGTAAGGTTAGCACAAAATACAATTTATAAAATCCTGTTCATCTGCTACTGGTGGACCACACATTTGACTTCAAGCTTTCTACTAGCCAAGGCAAAACAGCAAAATAAGGTAGGGCATGAGTCACAAATCCATACCTGCAGAAAATATCCTTTCTCTAGAGCCACGTTCTTTACCAGTAGATGGCACATATTCCATGTGACCTGAGTACCGAACCAACTCTTCAATGCAGGCCTTCTAATCCAAGCCCAATATTAAACAATCATTCTTTCTGAACTACGTGACTAGATATTTATTTTTCACCATTTAGTTCTCAGTGAATTTTTGTGGGGAAGCTGTTATTATCCCCTTTAGAGATAAGGAGAGGCAAATCTCTTGCTCAAATCTGGATTCCAAACTAGTTCTCTGCTCTATCACACCCCGCTGACAAACTGCAGTCATTTGGAAAACAAGGTAGTTATTTTTCTACTATCTGGAATTTGTGGGAGGCTCTGTTTGATTGGAAGGCTTTCCTGGTGTATTCTCAGGTCACCACCTCTTTGGTGGCAGAATGGCCCTTCTTCTCCTTGCCACCCTTCTTTGCAGGAGCCATTCTGCTGGCCCAAGTTGGAAAGGAAGAGCGTGATTGTGAGAGGGAAAGTCGCAGTCTCAAGTACAATCTCATACACTTTCTAATATAGGTTCACAGACTAACAGGATCTTTCACTGGCTGGCACTAAGGAGTAAACTAACTAACTGGCTGTTTAGTCTAATTTTCACTATCCTTGACAAGTTATTCTAAAGTTTTTCTGTATTACTTTTAAAAAATATAAAACTGAACAGGATATATACTTCATGGGACAAAATCGAGAAAGTACACAGCTTACATTTTGCTTTTTCCATATTACGCATTAAAGGTAATTTTATGTATAAGAACATGAAGAACTGTCTTACTATTTCTTTTCCTATTGGATAAGTATTCCATTATTTATTTAATCAGTCGTCTATTGGGGGACATATGGTTGTTCTCCATTTTTTGCTATTACAAACAATGCTGTGATGAATCATCTTGTACACACAGCATCTTACACCTATGTATGCAACCTAACATAAATACCCTTTGCTTTCTAAACTGGATCTTGCTAACTGAACTGGATCTTGGTCATCAGTCTGTTGACCATCTTAGGTGTGGGAACATCCTTTTCAAATTTTCCAGGGAAGGAGGAGAGCAACAAGAGTCATTTATAGTGATCTCTCTTCACACTTTTGGCCAAATCCTCTTGTGACCATGTGCATGCACATATGGGACACTTGGCTAAGATTCTGTGGAGTGTGATCTGGCCCTTGGGGAAGAGAACAGAGTTAACAGAATCTATACCTGCTGATTGAACTGTTAATTTTGCCTCAGGGCGACATCCTACCATCTTTGCCTGAACAGGCATATGCACATTTATATTCACCACACAAATAGCTCCTTTTAAACTTGAGGACCCAAAGGCTAAAGGAGTCTGAATCTCCCTCCTTCCCCTCCTCATTATCAGTAATATTAGTGAACATTTAAGTGTTTAATCTGTTCTGCATCTGTTAATACACTTAATCCTATTCCATTTCACAGGTAAGAATCCTGAAGCAGAGAGAAATTAGGCAACTCTAATGATGGAATACAGCTAATATATGTCTGAATCTGGTTGGTTTTGAGCCCAGGCCGTCTGGCTTCACAGCCCACCATCATAACTGTTTTGTTTTGTAATTTGCAAAAGATAAAATGTTCTTTTTGTTTTGAAATATACATTGTTTTGAAATGTGGTCCCCTGCCAGAGCCCTCCAAGCTGTCAGCGGTCAGTGGCGACACCAAGTGGTAATATTGGAGTACTGCATCCATTTTACAATTTTCAATAAACCACCCCTTTTCCTGCTTTGCCAAATAAACCTACACCCTAAGTAAAGCCAATATGCTCCTGTTGCAGAGGCAGTTTTGAACACTTGTCATCAAGAGACAAGTTTTCTTTGAACTAGGCAGCCATTCTTCAACTCCTTTTTTTCATATATCAGGGGAAGGGACATCTTTTCCAAGGTTAGCTGGGATTTTGGATCTCTTTTCTACCTCCCCAAATATTACTACATTACTTATGTCCGCATTTTCTTGCATCTTCTATTTTTATCTCACCAGTGACTCTTCCTGCTCAACCTGCAAATAAGCTCTGTTTTCTTCTATCCTGCAACAACAGAAAGGAAAGGCAAACAAATAAATCTCTCTTTGAACAGTTATACCTAATTCACCTTAAAGCTGAATTCTAGTAAAGGAATTTCCTTGCTCCAAACCCTCAATTCTTGGCCTGGGGGGTATATCTTAGTGGTACTGTGGGTATTTAGCATGCATGAGGCCCTGGATTTAATCCCAGTTGCCAAAACAAAAACGAAACAAACAAAATGTCTCAATTCTTCCTCAGTCAGTTTTAAAATGAAGTACAAATCTCAGTCCAATATTGAGGATCCTTTGAAATTGGGCCCCAGTTTACACAGTTTATAACTCCTCTATATTTTTCTATGCTACCGCTGTAAAATGATAACAGTGCTTGAGGGACCACCACTTTTAAATTCAGCTTGTTCTCTAAAGTCACAAACTATCAGAAACTTCGCTGCTTGAGATACTATCAGTAAGAAGAAGTCTTCCCACATTTGTCTGCAGGACATAAGCTTTTTTGACACAGAACCAGCCTTGATTTCCAACCCCAGTGCAGGGCTTCAGATAAGGAGTATCTGGACACAACATTCCACATCTATCTTTACTTTGTGGTTCCCAAGGATACAGAGTCCAGACCTGATGGTGAACCCATGTGACACAGTACTGTTTTGCTTTGAGTTTACCAAGGCACTGCTTCTGTCAGTGTATGTGCTGCTGAAGCGAGCACAAAACACTGCTTCTTTTAAAATTTACCTACATCCCATTCTCCCCCCAAATCCTATGATGACTCTATCTTTTACTTTGTGTGGTGAGATGACCATGATTTTTCTGGTGTGTTGTCTCTTCAGTACAACAGGCCAAAACTTGATTATGTTGGATTACAGATTTGTTTCTGGACGATTTACACTGGTTGAGCTTGGATACAGGTTTTGTGTCCTTGACCACTTAGGTTGTCCGAGGTAGGCATTCAAAACTGTTCACTGCAGTAGACCCTGAATTAGAGTGCTTGGATTCTAGTTAGATTATCTGGACTGATGATATGGATTCCAGTTTCTATTCTGCCAGTAACTTTATGAGCACTCCATTTGGTCTAAGTTTTTGCTTCTTTAAAAAGTGAAGGGTGAGCCGGTGAGATGGCTCAGCGGCGTAAGCGCCTGCCTGGCAAGCGCGAGGTCCTGAGTTCGACACCCGGTACCCACACACACACAAAAAAAAAAAAAAGTGAAGGGTGATATTTCTTTGAATCCTAGGGCAAGGGCTTTGGAATCAGATTTCAGTTGGTATCTACAACTTGCTAGTTCTGTAACTATTGCTTTTCTGAGCCTTCGTTGTGTAACAATTAATTAAAACTGATAATTGCAATATAGACTTTCCAATGTTGCTATAGAATCGAATTGGCTGTTTCAAGCATCACTATATTTGATCCCTATTCCTAGTCCTACAATTATATGAGGTTAGAAAAGTTACTTAACCTTTCTGGACCTCTGTATTCTTATGAGTAAAAACTGAGAAATAATGGTACATGCTGCATAGGGCTATTGCAAACATTAAATATCATGAAAAAGGTCAAGGGTTTAGAACAGTGCTTGACATATAAGAGATTCAAAATATGTGATCTAATGTTATTAGTGCGTATTAGAATTCTACTGCTAACTATTCTGTGGGCCAGAAGCTCATGATAAGCAGTTTCATTCTATAAAGCCAAAATCAAGATACTTGCAGGCTGGAAACTGAAACAGAACGGTGCATTGCTTTTCAAATGCAACTGACATGCCCAGCACGGGGTTAGGACCCGCCCATCCCTCATTAAATATGGCAGCGAGCCGGGCCTCTCTACTGCGCTTGTGCAGGCTGAAACTCCTCCCAGCAGCTTCTCCCTCAACTCGGGTCCCTCCCACCCCACCCTCACCAACCCGCACACGCCCGCCCTAGTCCTTAGCTGGGCAGTGGTGCCTGGAGAGGACCTTCTGCAGCGCGCATGCGCAGGCGCTGGCTGGGCTGAGTTGATACTCGCGAGGCTCCTGTCACATGAGCCGCGCGCCCGCTTAGCTCTCCCTCCTCCCTGGCTGGGCTGTGTGAATGAAGCTCTGCCGGCTGTGTGGGGCGCTAGCTCAACTTGGTGTCTGGGACGCTAGAGCCGACCGAGCGCGCTGCCCACCGGCGGCGGACACGGGCTCTGCAGCTTCTGAGCTCGGCGACAGGTAAAGGCAAACGGGCTGTCCCTTCCCCAACAAGTCCTTCACGGGCCGCTGGCCCCCGGCCCACCTCCAGAGCACCCCCAGAGCGCAGCGACACAGGGGAAGGGCTCCCCTGCTGGCTTGGCCCCCTGGAGGTGGGGGTTTCCCCTGCCCCGGCCGCCGCCTGGCACTCGGAGAAAGTAGACAGGCTAGTTCCAGCCAGTGCGGGCGGCATCTAATCCTGGAGCCCAACCCTTTTCTTGGAGAAGGGACCCTGGGCTGCTTCAGCGAAGTTTCCTTGTTGAGCGGCACCAAGCCCGTCCGCTTTTGAACCGGGGAGGTTAGCTGCTTGCGTCCCCTGTCTAGGACTAGGGTAGGGTGGCGTTTGCTGGTAAAGCTCTGTCGAGGTCCCGTTCTCCCTCCTGCTCAATGCTTGCCGCAGGTTTGTGTGGGTCTTAGCGAAGTCGAGTCAAGACTCTCGGAGAAGTATTTGCTGCGCGTTTCCCTTTTGCCTCTTAACGAACGTAACTGATTCTCCCCAAACTTTGCAGCCTTGCTCTTGAGCGTCTTTACCCATAAGGGGAAAGTTTGCCTTTACGTAGATGTGCATTTACCTTTATTAACATTTCAGAGCAAATCAGTTGCCCCGAGTTTCAAGTTGTGCATGTACTCGTGCGATAACGTCAGTGGAAGCTGCTCCGGGTAAATGAGGGAAATCCAGAAGTTGGAGCATTAAAAGCCAGTAAGAACTCGCTTTTACATTCATTTCGTACATTTATTAGCAACTTCATGAGTTGAACGTCAAAGATGTTAAATTTTGATTGGTCCCACGACGTGCGGATCACTACTTCTTAACTGCAAGCGAAATAGGAGAAGGAAAACAAAAGGCAAACCAAAATAAACTGTGTCAGCTTCCAATAAGTCATTGGAGCGCTTTTTCCTGGTGAATTCATCCTGGAGTTTCTTAAGTTCCTAGTTTTCTTGGACTTCGTGTACCTTTCCTCCTCCAAAGCGCTCTCTTTTTCTCTTTTGGTGTTTTTTGGGACTGGTGTACACATTAACCTTTTGTCCTTTATAGAAAAGAAGAAAGAGAACATTAAAGAGGACCAGAACGATTCTCAAGCTAGTATTAGCCTTCAGTGTTTGTGCTTTGGCTGTTTCACTTCAGAGTTGGGGATGTTGGTTGTATAAAACCTGTGGAAACAGCAATCTAATTTGATATTCACCATGTAAAAAGAGATGAGGACTTTTTCTGAGGAAAAAAAAGCAGACTGGCTTGTGTGTAAGGAAGACCAAATTATTAATGAAAAACTTGTTTAATTGGACAGTGTTTCATATATGAAACCCCCAGATCAAACTAAGTAGTCAGACTTTACATTTTCCCCTCCCATTTCTGTCTTTCATGTTCTTGCAAATAGTATTGTCTTGTGACTCGAATTGAAGCTTTAACAATAGGAATTAGCTGACTTGATTCGATTTTACTTAAAATGGTATTGTTTTACATTTTTCTTTGTCCTTGGTTCATTCTCCCCCATCCTGTTATAAAAGCAATATGTGCTCACTATAGGAAATTTGCAGAGTTCATGACAGAATAATGAAGGGCATCATCATGCTTCACTTTTTATTATACTTCCTTTCTTTTTTTCCTATGCAAGATCTATTCTAAAAGCTTAAGTATTCACAAGGTTTTCTTTCCTTTGTGCTGATTTCTTGAAGTTGAGTATTTTGGGTGTTGAGGAGAGGATTGGATATTAATGCTGCTCTCTATTCCCCAAAGTGTGGGGCTTCAAGATAGGAAAGACAGAATGATTATCTCATCCAACTGCTCATTCTTTGAGGTTCTGGATCCCATTTACTAAAACTCCCAGTGATTTAAGGAGAATCCTACAACACCGAGTGGCACTGTTAACTGACCCTAGATCTCAGATTCATACCTTGCTGTTTAGGGGGAAACAACACTGCTCGTGTCTGCATATTTTTGAAAGGGGTTCAGAGAGGGGCAGGAGATAATTCTGCAGTATTTGAAATTTTTTTTCTTATTCCTAGGTATTTATTTTTCTGTTTACATTTTCAGGTTTGAGGCTTTAGAATCTCGCAGAAAGCAGGACCACACAGCCTATCTTTCATCTACACACCATTCAAGTCTCCCTACAAAACTCGGGGTCTCTGAGAAACCCTGAGCCTGTGACCCCAGTGTGGGAGAAGATTGGATCAAGATGGCCATGTGGCAGGGTAAGAAATTAGCACTTATTCCTCTAACTGGTTTTTCCTCCTACTCCATCTTCTACCCACCCAGCCCCCCCCAAAACAGTGGCTGGTAGCCAGCTGTTTCTTTAATTTAACTTTTTGTCTTTGCAGGGACAAAGCACATCAGTTTAAAAGAAGCTTCTGCTAGCTAGGAGTTCAAATTATTTTTAAGTGGAGGTTGGGGGGTATTAAGAAAATGTCATGGCAGAAGCATGACAAAAGCATTCTTTAAAAAAGAATCCTCTTTATTTAAACATGTTCTCTTGAGGGTTATGTGTGAGGAAATGAGGATTTTTTTTCCTAGTTGTGTTTTTCATTTGTTTCCAGAAAATTCATATCATAAGATTCTCAAAGGTGGGAGAAACAGATATTGGCACCTCTCTGGCGGCGTCTTCCCAATAGACTGTCCTGGGACTTAGGTAGTGTGAAAAAGCATATTTAGTGTTATAATGTTTATATTTGATGATAGAAGGAAAATACTTATTTTAATAATAGAAGCTACTTTACAGTCAAGCTCAGTACTGTCTTGGCTGAAAGATTACATCTCTTGTGAACTTGTGATTTTTTTTTTTTGTTACCACAAAGTTGTATTTAATTTTTTGGTGGGGTTGAGGATTATGTCCTTCAGGACAGTATCAGAATCTCTAGGGATGTGTGGGTTTTTATGCTTATCATAAGAGAGTGTGAATTTAAGAAGTGATAGACTCCCAAAATGAGTCTGTGTTGCACAAAATGTTAAGGACCATTTAGATGGAGTAGAATGAAATAGCTTGAATGTCTGTAAATATTGAACAGCTAGGTTTATTGGTGGTCTAATGTAATGTAGCTTTTAAAAAATGTTTCATTATGTTGGTTATAGTTTAAACTACTTAGGCATACAGATGTAACAAACAGTTTTGATATATAAGGATTGTTAATTTAAAGACATTTGTTGAATTGGGATTTGGCCTCTATGCCAGCTTTGACTCACATAATGGGCGTTTATCAAGAGCAGTTTATTCTTGCTTAATCCTGAGACATTCTTTCATTTTACAAACAGAATACAGAGATACACAGTCCCTTAGAGGGTTTCTTGTGAACTGGGAAGACAGATATATGAACAAATTATTGTGTCACATCGAATAAGTGTTACACTAGGGAGGGAGTAAAATTCGATAGAAGCTTGGAAAAATGCATGATAAAAACTTTGAGGTTTGAGCTGGTCTAAAAAATGAGTAGGAGTTGGCCAGATGGGAAAATGAGAGAATTGCATTCTGAGCAGACAGAGCAGCATTGTTAAGGATCTTCCGAGTTGCTTTATTTGTCTAGTATGAGATGTATAGGGGCACGACCTCAGATGAAGCAGGGAAGGTAGGAAATAAAGAACTTTGTATGTTCTAGGAAGGATTTACACTTTATCCTGAAGACAAAGATTCTAAACAGGGAAGTAACATAAGCAGATTTTCTTTTTGAAACATTACTTTGGCAGCAGTGCTGAGGTGGGGTGGGAGCTGGAGATAATGAAAGCTTGGACTCATTTAGGAGATTTCTGGAATAGTGCTTTCAAAGAGGGGCTGAGCAGAAGGAGGGGCAGTAGAGGTTAGAGAGAATGGGATGAGTTCTAGAATGTTCTGTGACTGAATGTGATAAGAACTGACCCCAGATTGACAGCTAGTTTGGGCTTGAGGGGTGGTGGTGCCATTCTCTGAGATGCGGAACCTGAGGGCATATAGATGGCGGGATCCTGTACTGAACTTTGATTTGACCACTTAGATACCTTTGGGCCATCAGGACAGTTATTTCAGAGATAGTTTTGAAAGCATGCAACTGGAGTTAGGGCATGCAGGGATCTAAAATTTTGTTCCTAATGATGCATAAAGAATTTGTGGTTTTTTTTCCCGGTAGTTCATGGAAAAGTCTTTAGTCATTAATGATTTACTTATTTTACAATGAAAACATTTCGATGTTTAACAATTTTTTTTTTTTGTGGGTACTGGGGGTTGACCTCAGGGCCTGGCGCGCCAGCCGGCACCTGTGCTGCTGAGCGATATCACCGGCCCCTTTTTTTTCGTATGTGGGATCCGGGAGTCAAACTCGGGCCCTCACGCTTGCCAGGCAGGCACATAGGCCGCTGAGCCATCTCACCGGCCCGTTTAACAATTCTTAATAAAAATGTCACATATTCTTAATAGATAAAATATCTCTCAAGCTCAAGTACTGAAATCTGTTCTGCTTAAAATCACATTGAAGTGAAATCTTATTTTTCAAGCATTAGTAAAGAGGGGCACAATCCATATCAGTAAGCTCTTTGGAGTACTGCAGTTTGTCCCTTGTTTTGAGCAACTTCTGAGGTGACAAGCATACTACAATGATAGTTTGGAAGACTGTTTGGTATGATAGTTAATCACATGGGGCTGAATTCAATTCTCTTGATTCTGTTACTTGGTGGCTGTGAGGCCTTGGCCAAGTCACTTAATCTCTCTGTGTCTCAGTTTTGTCATTTGTAAAATGAAGATTCTAATAGAACTCACTTTATGGGTTTGTTGTAAAGATGAATTAATGTATGCAGTGCACTTGGAACATAGTTAAGTGCCATGTAAATGTGTGCCTTTGTTATAATCATAAGATGCTTAGAATATTGCTTAGTATTTTAAAGCGCTCAGTAAAATTTAGCACTAGCTATTAATAATACTATTACTATTATTTTCTTTAGCTTGAATGAGACTGAGACTTGTTCTATGGAGGTAATTTCAGGCTGTCATGGAAGCGCTACCCTGTAGTAGTCTATTTGGGTCTTCAGGTAGAGGTTTAGATCTGAAGACATTCTTAGAAGACATTTAAAAAACATTTGAGAAAAACCCTAGTGGGTAAGCAGTATGTTCAAGGCCAGATCGGTAGTAGTTGATCCTAGTGACAGGGTCAAAACCCAGGTCTCCTGATTCCCTAATCCAGTGTTTTCCATGCGATCACAAGAGAGGAAATGAGTGGGTCTGTTTTCAGCTCAAGGAAGCTTCTGACTCAGTCTCTGGAGGAACTAAGAAATTTTAAGAGCCGGGGGGACCCAAACCTCCTTGGTTTCTTGGGTCATTGCTGTTTAGTTCTCCATGGTGTATTTGGTCAGAGTTCCTATACCTCTTAAACATGGCCAATGTTATTTTGATTTCACTTGTTGGAATCCTCTATTACATTTTCTTACCACCTTTAATAGAGTGTAGTGGCATACTTTAGCTAACTCAAGGTCAGCATTAATAACATCAGTTCCATTGGTGTAGTGGTCAAGAAAATATTGAAGAGACTAACCACTTTGATATTGGAGACTTGAGTGTCAGGTGTTATTTATTTACTTATTTATTTATTTTTTGGTACCGGGAATTGAACTCATGACCTCGCACTTGCCAGGTAGGCGCTATGCCGCTGAGCTATATCCCCAGCAAGTGTTATTTATTCAGTTAACATTTATTGAACCACTTCATGTGCCTAGGATATTTATTCAGTTAACATTTATTGAACCACTTCATGTGCCTAGGACTCTGCTGGGCCCTACAAATGTGGTGGTCAGGGAAAACAGATATGGTTTCTGCTCTTCTGGAACTTATGAACTAGGATAAAGGTAGCATTTCAAATTAATGAAATGATTTATTTATCAAATGTATTGCAGTATTTTGGAAAAATGATATCTACATGCATTTAGAAGGATTAAAATAGTGAGGAGGCAGGGGATTAGAATTTCTTGTGATTCTTTTCTTTTTTGTGGGTACCGGGGAGTCAACCTCAGGACCTCGCGCACCAACAGGCACCCGTGCCGCTGAGCGATATCACCGGCCCCTTTTTTGTATGTGGGATCCGGGAGTTGAACTCAGGCCCTCGCGCTTGCAAGGCAGGTGCTTACGCCACTGAGCCATCTCACCGGCCCAATTCTTTAAGAAATATTCCTGTCAGGTCCTATCCCCCCAGCTTGTGATTCAATCTTCAGACTTAATCTGAGGATTTAAAGAAACCCTATGAGCAATTCTGGTGTGTATTCTTGTCTGGGGGCTGCTGCATTAAAGAATCAAACGTTCCAGCTACTTAGGAGGCTGAGATGAGAGGTTTGAGAGTTCAAGGACATCCTGGAGAACAGGTGAGACCCCTGTCTCAAAAAATTTTTTTGGAAGTTAAAAAAGAGAGAGAAATGGTAAAGGAACAAAAACAAAATATAAGAGACTATATGCTCTTGAGGTTAGGAAGATAATTGTAAATATGATATCGAAGGTAAAATAATAAAAAGATTAATATAATCTATATGAAAATTTAAAACTTCTGCACAAACTATAAAGTTAATGACAAAACTAAGAACAATTGCAACAAGAGTCATTATGCTTAACATGTGAAGACACACAGAGCAAGAAGAAAAATACAGGCATTTTTCTAGAAAAATGAGTAGTGGATGGGGGAAATGTGCAAAGGAAAATACATAAAAGGAGAAATCCCAATGGCCAATAAACGTGAAAAATGTACTATAATCATACCTTAGTGTGGGACTGCTTAGGAACTCATCAAATTTGGAATTAGCTGCATCTTGACACAAAAATTTTATCCCCATACTGGTTGTTTATTTGGTGCTCAACATACAAGCTAGAACTTGCTGGAGTCCATTGCCTCATGACTTGATACCCTTTCCAGCCAGAAAAATTCGTTTGGTGCTCCAAGCCTCCTGGAACCAATTAACAATGAGTTCCAAAGTACCACTGTATCTCAGTAGTAGTCAAAGAAAGGGGAAAGGGGAAAGGACAGTAGGGAAAAGGGAAAAAATGCAAGTCAGTTATACTATTAGTGTCTCTTAGTTCATTAAAAAGGAAGGTTTGTGCTACTATTGTTTGGAGAAATTTTTAGGCCCATATCTTGTACCCTGAGCAACTACTTTAAAGATAACAACATATAATGTATTAACTATCGTTATTCTATTATTTTGTTATGAAATTTTGTTTTATCTTTTTTCATAAAATAAAGTTAAAAAACGAAAAAAAAAGAAAGGGAAATTAGAATGGCGTGCCATTTTCTTCAATATATTTTGCAAAAATTGAAAAGGAATGACAGAACTCAGTGCTGCCAAGAATGTGAGGAAGCAGCTGTTCTCACACACTTCTGGTGGGAATGTCAATTTGGCAATGTTTATCAAAAGCTTTAAAAATGTGTTTACCTTTTAACTTAGCAATTCATTTTCTTGGAATTCATCCGAAAGGAAATAATTAAGGCTGTGCACAAAGATGTATCAATTATTACGTTAATTGGAGCATTTTCTATAATGGGAAAAGTGGGTAACACTTGCATTCTGTCACAGCTATACAATGGAATACTATAGTTATAAAAAAGATAAGGTACAGTTTTATGTATTAAAATTAGAATAGGTTCATGATCTAATGTTATATGGCAGGTGTAGGGGAAAGAAGAATTCAAATAATCAGTTCAAAGTGTGGGCTCTGGACTTAAACCTGGATTCAAATCCCGGTAACATCTTTATCAAATATACAATGATGGGTAGTTACTTGCCTTAGTGTTTCTCAGTTTCCTCATCAGTAAAATAGGGATAATATTGTAGCTAATCTAACGTTCTCAACTTCTGCGCTCATTAGGATCACCTGGGGAATCTTAAAATTTCTGAAGCCCAGGCCTTACTCAGCCCAGTTAAATCCATCTGTGTTTGTGTCAGGTCTAAATAATAAGAAATGTCTGAGAGGATACATGCAAAATTATTAAATAGATGCAGCTCTGGTACATGCTTAGCAGGTTCAAGGCCCTGGATTTGATCCTCAGCACTGAAAAAAAGAAAAAGAAAAAGAAAGAAAGAAAGAAAGAAAGAAAGAAAGAAAGAAAGAAAGAAAGAAAGAAAGAAATTATACTTGACTTTAGTTTTGGTTATTTCTGTATTTCCATTTTTTGTAAATAACAGATAACTTACTAATTTTAAAAAGTGTATCTGAGGGAAATATCAGATACATATAAATATTTGATATTTCCCTATATATCTTTTAAGATTTTCACTGTAAAAAAACTGAAGACATAGTTTCCGTAATAGGCCAGTGTAAATAAATAGTAAATTATGGCAGGTCCATACGGTGTAAATCTGGCAATTAAGAGTAATGCTATGGAAAATTTTCATGGGATAAATACAGATTGGAAGGAAATGATCCAAAGTTGTTAAAGTGGCTTACTCTATGTGGTAGGGTGCAATTACTCTTTCCTCTTTTTTTACACCTTTATATTCCAAACTTTATACAACAAATAGGTATTGCTTTTATAACCAGCAAACACATGATTTGAAAATGAGATGTAAAATAAAAAGTCAGTGTACTGTCAGAGTGCCTCCAACCAAGAGCACTGCATTTGGCTTCTGGGTAACTGTTTTGGTCACTCTCTGTCCCCCTCTACCTTCAGATTTAAAAACAGCAGCCAGGCATGGTGGCACATGCCTGTAATCTCAGCACTCTGGGAGGCTGAGACAGGAGGATGGTGAGTTCCTCCTGCCCTGACTACTTCCATGAGGAATATAGAGCAATACAGAAATTACAACATAGAATAATCAGAAAGAAATCGAGGACAGGGACCATCCAGTAGAAATGAAATAGTTATTACTAGGTACGTGAGATACTCTGGGGACTGAATTTTTCTTTTTTATTTTCTCCCTCCACCCCCAGATAACATACTTAATTATATCACTGACATCTTCTTTTTTTTTTATTTTAAAGAGAAGAAAAAACAAAACAAATCAAAAGAAGAACAAATTTTCAAAACAACATAATAGGAGGGTAACAATGGTTAATACATTACGTATTACTATCTTTAAGTTAGTTATTCAGGATACCAGACATTAGCATTCAATTGTCCAAACATTATTGGCACAAACCTTACTCTTCAATGAACTAAGTAAAATTGGTAGTGTATCTATCTTAACCATCTTATATATATATATATATACAATTTTTTTCCCTTTCCCTTCTTTCTTTTCCCTATTCCAGTCTTTCTTTCCTTTTGACCAGTTTCTTTTTGATTCACCATGTCTATTGTACATTTTGGATCTTATTTACTCTTTCAGTTTCTCATACTAGAGAGACAATACGATGCTTACACATGTGCTTCTGGTTTATTTCACTTATGAGTATTTTCTCGAGTTGCATCCATTTACCTATAAAAGTCTCCAGTTTATCCTTCTTTATGGCTGAATAGTACTCCATTATATAAAAATACCACATCTTTCTTATCCATTCCTCAGTTGATGGGCATTTGGGTTGTTTCCAAGATCTGACTATTACAAATTGTGCTGCTATAAACATGGGTGCACATATATCACTGTGGTACGATGTTTTTAATTCTTCTGGGAAGATGCCCAGAAGGGGAATAGCTGGGTCAAATGGGACCTCCAACCCTAGTTCTTTGAGGAATCTCCACACTGACTTCCACAGTGGCTGTACCAGTCGACACTCCCACCAACAGTGAAGAAGGGTTCCTTTTTCCCCACATCCCCTCCAGCATTTGTTATTAGTTGATTTCTTTATAGTAGCCATTCTTTCTGGGGTGAGATGGTATCTCAGTGTTGTTTTAATTTGCATCTCTTGAATGACTAGTGATGTTGCACATTTTTTTGTATATTTATTTGCCATTAGTATTTCATCTGAGAAATGTGTATTCATCTCAGATGCCCATTTTTGGAGTGGGTCTTTAAATTTGGGAGGTCTGATTTTTTTGAGTTCTTTATATGTTCTCGATAGTAATCCTTTGTCTGAGGAACAGCTGGCAAACATTTTTTCCCACATTGTGGGTTGTCTCTTCACTCTGTTGGTGGTTTCTCTTGCTGTGCAAAAGCTTTTTAATAAGATGAGATCCCAGTTATTGATTCTTTGGGATAGTTCCCGTGCGGTTGAGTTTTTATTCATAAAGTCTTTGCCTACACCAATGTCTCCAAGGGTTTTACCTATCCTACCTTCCAGCAGATTTAATGTTTCTGTTTTAATATTTAGATCTCTGATCCATTTTGAATTTAGTTTAGTGCATGGTGAAAGATATGGGTCTAGTTTTAATCTTCGGCATGTGTAGAGCCAGTTTTTCCAGCACCATTTATTAAAGAGGCTATCTTTCTTCCAGCGAATGTGTTTGGCACCTTTGTCAAAGATAAGGTGGCTTAGTATGTCTGGGGTTGTTTCAGCATCTTCTAATCTGTTCCATTGATCTTCAGGTCTGTTTTTTTGCCAGTACCACACTGTTTTTATCACAGTAGCTTTATAGTATAATTTCAAGTCAGGGATTGTGATGCCCCCTGCCTTGCGTTTGTTGCCCAGAATTGCCTTTGCTATTCTAGGTCTCTTCTGATTCCAAATGAATTTTAGGATTGTTTTCTCTAGTTCTGTGAGATATGCTGTTGGAATTTTGATTGGAATTGCATTAAATCTGTATAACAATTTTGGGAGTATGGCCATTTTCACTATATTGGTTCTTCCTATCCAGGAGCAAGGGATATCTTTCCATTTTCTGATATCCTCTTCAATCTCCTTTTTCAGAGTACTGTAGTTTTCAGTGTATAGGTCTTTTACATCCTTTGTGAGGTTGATTCCTAGGTATTTCATTTTTTTGGATGTTATTGTGAAAGGTATTGTTTCCCTAATTTCTCTTTCAGTAAGTTTGTTATTTGTGTACAGGAAGGCTATTGACTTCTGAGTATTGACTTTGTATCCAGCTACACTACTGAATTTGCTTATTAAATCTAGCAGTTTTTTAGTGGAGTTTTTGGGGTCTTCTGTGTAGAGTATCATATCATCTGCAAATAATGATAATTTAACTTCTTCCTTTCCAATCATTATTCCCTTTATTTCTTTCTCTTGTCTAATTGCTCTTGCTAAAGTTTCCAGAACTATGTTGAATAAGAGTGGGGACAGTGGACAACCTTATATCACTGACATCTTCTGACCAAAGAAAGTGTTCAAATGTAGAGACACTACCTGGCTTTGTCTATGCTAAGTATTCTGGTTCTTCCACCACTCTTCCTTTGGTCTGGCCTGACCTGAAGGCCACCTGTGACTCAGCACTGATATTCCCAGGTTGAAATCATGATCTTTCCTGTTCGGCTTGAAGATGATGAGGGGCAGGTGGGCAGGGGAGTCCCTGCTGTCCAAAATTTCAATTCTACCAAGATCTTTTCTTCCTTCAGTCTGTACTGTGGTGATAAATAATAACAGAACCTCCTCCTCTTACATTTCTCTCTATTGAGTAATTGTACCACAATGCACCCAAATATCAAAGCCCAAATCCTGAGAGACACCAGGCATTTCTTGTTCCTTCCCATTTGCAGGCTGCATGCCCTGGTAGCCTAGATTATTTTACTAGTGTTTCTGGCAAGCCCCTGCCTATACTTCAGCCTTTAGCTTTCCCCCAAACTTGCCCCATCCTTTGGTAAAATTGCTCTTGCCTTTCTTTATGTGTTTTCCCTTTTTTATTGTATGGCCCTCAAGGCTATTGGCAACATTTATTTGGTCCTTCTGTTCTCCTGTTTACTCCCACCCAGTGGGAGGTGAATGCTGGTGTCATGAACCCTGCCCGCCCTAAGCCTTGCAATCTTGTGGGGATGCGGAGTGCAAACCGATACACATGTATTTCCTTATGATGTTTTGTGAGTTCCAGGAAAGTTAAGTCTTAGGAAAAAGAATAATAGATGAAACATGCAAGGTGTGATCAAAATATACAGTAAATGTTTAAAATATATCTTAAAATTTATTATAGTAAAAGACACATTGACATTAATCCCACCTCAAAATGCTCCCTTTCTCTTTGAACACACTTATCTCATTGTTCTTGCCACTTTGTGAAGCAGTTCTGGATGTTGTGGCTGCCTCAGTGTTCTCAGTCCATTCAAAAGATTTACTTTTCATGGTTGTTTTGACTTTGAGGAAGAGCCAGAAGTTGCATGGTGCCACATGCAGTGAATAAGGTGGATGAGGGCATACCATAATGTTTTTATGAGTCTGCCTTCCATTGGATGGCAGCATCAGTGTTGGCTGTACTTTCGATCATACCTCGTACTTTTTTGATCACACCTTGTAAAGACACTCATGAAAGCAGACTTCCAGAACTGCCTCAGAAAGTGGCAAGAAGGATGGGATGGGATAAGTGTGTTCAAAGTGAGGGGGAGTATGTTGAGGGGGATTAATGGTATGTGTCTTTTACTGTAATAAATTTTTAAAATTTAAACATCCACCTTATATTTCGACCACACCTCAAAATTTGTAGGGGTGGGGTGGTGGGAATAAGAGGAAGTGAAAAATTCACTTGAGACCTGAAAGGTGAGTAAGATTTATTCAGAACAAGAGTTAGGATTCGAGGTAGAAGAAACAAAGTGGAAATCCCTAGGCGGAGAAAGCCTGCGTTCTTTTCCAGTGTGGTTCAGTGTGGCTGGTTCGTAGTAAATGAGATATAAAGGGATACAGGATGAAAATGGAAGAGTGAGCAGAGAGCACATCATACAGGGCTTGGTAGGCCAAGCATTCGAACTTGGTAATGTAAAGGCCCATCAGATACATTGGGTAGGACAGGGTGAATGAGTAGGCAGTGTCTCACCT
Organism: Erethizon dorsatum; assembly: GCA_028451465.1. Taxonomy (NCBI): domain Eukaryota; kingdom Metazoa; phylum Chordata; class Mammalia; order Rodentia; family Erethizontidae; genus Erethizon; species Erethizon dorsatum. The sequence goes on from CM051842.1 coordinate 41,493,480, forward strand.
CATCTTCTCATACTGGTTGCCTGGCAGAGAGTGCCCAGCACAACTTATGTTGAAGTTTCTCTCTTCACTCTCTCTGTGTGCCCCGAACTGCACTTCAGATCCTTCCTGGGTCCAGGGGAACCACTTCCCTCTTTCTTGTTCTCCCCGAGCCGCTATATCGCAGTGTCTGGTCGGCGACACTCAAGAGAGGCTAGCTGTCTGCTTCTCAACAGTCCGCCATCTTCTACTCCACCCAGCACAACTTACAGACTCATTGAATCTTTGTTTAATAAGTAATAGAAGCTTGATCTTTCCACCAGGATTGCCATAGAGATTAGAGATAAGGTATGCTAAAGTGCTTTGCAAAACACAAAATATTAAACAAATGTTATTCTAGATGCAGTTCATTAAATTCTATGCAGCGATGCTTACAAACCTTCGCTGTCACTAAGAAACCCCCTCCCATTCTCTGTTAAGCTAGCAAAATCTCCCATTTAGATCCTCCCATGCCACGAATATGCTGATATACTGAGTTCTTACATATTCAAAGTATGTCTCCATTGCCAATGCCTTTAACTAATTATGGCTGAGTGGGAACTACCTGTATCACACCACTATGTTACACTCCTGATGTTAGAGATAATTATGCGTGGTATTGCCAGAGGGAGTATAGGTTTCTCTTCTCTGCTGAATTCACTCTCTAAATCTCTGAATCTAAAGAATTCATTATTTAAGAGCCGGGGAAAAGCACCTCATAAATTTGCATTTGGATAGGGCAAAGCTAATCACAGCAGGTTGTGGCTGTCACCAACTGAGGCACTTAGTTGTCTAAACTATGAAAAGTTGTAACAAAGTGTTTGGTGCTTTGCTATTATTGTGTTAAATATTTAGTTCCCTATTTGATCTGCAGGAACTTCAGACCAGAGTACTGACTTAAAAGCCCACCTCTGTGCACTGTTGGTGGCAGTATAAATCAGTAGAGTCCATTGAGAGGACAGCTTGGAAGTCCTTATGAAAATGTAAAATGTGAATACCTTTTGTTCCAGTGGATCTATTCTAAAAAATAACTGCACAAAGGTCATTTGTTACAAGGATGTTGGTTGCCTCATTATTGGCCATCTTTTCACTATTGACAATGTTAATGTCCAGTGTGAGAGACCAGTTATATTAATAATGGCATATATTCACAGTGGGATGCTGTTCATTTCGTTAAAAAGAGTGAAGTAGATCTATACATAGGGACAAGAAACGATGTCCAAGATACATTTTTAAGTGGAAAAAAGTGCAGGGCCGGTGAGATGGCTCAGCGGCATGAGCGCCTGCCTGGCAAGCGCGAGGGCCCGAGTTCGATTCCCGGAACCCACATACGAAAAAAGGAGCCGGTGATATCGCTCAGCGGCACGGGTGCCTGCTGGCGCGCGAGGTCCTGAGGTCGATCCCCGGTACCCACAAGAAAAAAAAAAAGTGCAGAATGGTGCGTATTGTAGGGCTGCATTTGTATGACAGTAAGAAGGGAGGTGCTGTGGGATAGATATGAGTTTCTATGTATGTATCCATACATATGCTTAGAAAATTTCTGGAATGATGCATAAGAAACAGTTTTCAGTCACCTCAGAGATTAGGGTGGCAGGGCTAGGAGTTTTTAATTTTTACTTGACAACTTTCTATTTTGCTGGACTTGTTTACAACAACTTATAATACCTTTAAATAATAAAGTTTATGTAAAAACCATATCCCACTAGATTGTTCCCTTGATACTTTTAATTTATACTAAGAAATAAAAGGTATAATAGTGGTTGATGTGGCAAATGAGGTCTGAAGCACGGGAGTCTGAGTTGGAGTTCACAATACTGAAGAATCATCATGGCCAGAAGGCATAGAGAGATGTTGCTGTGTTAAATCCTAGCGCTAAGAAAATAAGTAAGATTAAATTAGGTAAAATTTGTGATTTTATTAGTTTTTGATGAAATAATTATAATTATGTCATTTGTTTTATCTCTGGGTGTTTTGATATCTAAATAGTATAGTAATTGTATTCCAGACCAAAGTTTCAAAATTAAATGTCTTGGTGCCTGGCATCATAGCTGTTATTCTTGTTCAACTTGTTTGAATGTTGTAAGTGAATGCTAGGCTAAAGTTCTTGAGCTTTTTGCTTAATGACCTGAGGAGAAATGCAGATGTAGGCTTATGTTAGAAGCAGAAGAAAATGTAAGTTCCCTAATATCTACATTATGGATTTTGATTAAATTAAATCTCCCAATCCTTTAGGCTCATTTTGGCCCATTCACCTCAAAAATAGGGCGCTGGCTTGTGATACAAGAAGACAAAGGAATGTTCATCTGAATGTTTTCTTGATTTGGTATAATGTAGAATTCCTCATGCAGTTGTTGATGTCCAGAGACAAGAGTGACTATCCTGTGCTAACTGGTCCTAGTTCTCTAATTTTTGTAATATTAGCCAGGAGATGGACTGTAGAAAACTTAGCTGGACTTCATGTGTGCTAAGAATGTATACTTGGCTGCCCTCTAAGGATGTTGCTTAGATTTCTCACTCCACAGTATTCTGATTTGACTGAGGTCAAGAAAGAGAAGAGACCAAATAATAGTAGCTGTCTTTTTTGGGGTACTTAGTGTGTGTTTTTAAAAGTGCTTCACATGGATTATTTCATTTATTCTTCACAAAAATATACAGGAGGCAGGAACTGAAGTGTGAAGTGGTTGAGTAATATTCTGAGATGGTAACTGGTAGAGCCTGAGTCCAAGGCAGTTTGGCTCCAGAACCTGTGCTCTTAGTTACTCTCTCTTTCTTGGAGCGCAGCTCCTAGAATCCCTCCTCTGCCACCCCAACATAATCAGGGCGCTAGCCAGTTACAAAAAAAGAAGCTTCCTATTAGAGTACCTGTGCTGTGATCCTACTGAGCAAGTGAAATGATTTCAAGGGAGCAAGAAAGCAGAAGGCTTGAGCAAACATCCTGTAGATAAGTGGAGTACACTTCTGTGGGCAAAATTCTGTGTTCTTTCTGAGTTTAAGTAAGTTTGTGAATATCTTCCCTGTGGAACACATTACTGAGGATCATGTGTGTGACTAAGAAGGTTCAGAAACCGATGTTGACCTCCCAAGGCTAATCTCTAAGGAAATGAAAACCTGCACACATAACCATGTCCCAAGCTAGTGCTGAAGGCGTGTTATGGAACACCATTATGGTTTGGATCTTGAATGTCCCCCATGTGTTGAAGGCTTGGTCCTCAGCCTGTAGCACCATTGGGAAGGGGTAGAATCTTTAGGGTGTGGGACCTACTGGAAGCAAGTCAGGCAATTGGGGGTGTGTCCTTGAAGGGAATTTTGGGACCCAGCTCTTCTTCTTTCTTGGTCTTTCACTTCCTGGCTGCCATGAGGTGACCAGCATCCTCTGCCATAAGGTCTGCCTTGCCAGAGGCTCAGAAACAATGGGGTCAATTGACCATGGGCTGAAGCCTCTAAAATGTGTGAGCCAAAATAAACCTTTCCTTTTTTTAAAGTTGATTTATCTCAGGTGTTTGTTACAATAATGGAAAGATGACTAACACAAATCCCATAGGAGTTAGACAAAGGTGAGGAGGTGACATGTGAGGTTGGTGGAGTAGTATGACTAGGTTCTTCTGTAGTTAGAGATGTTGGAGATTCGACTTCGGCCAGCCAAGTACCAGGTACATCTGAAAGAACTAGAAAAGAAAGTGTCATTTTACACTTGTTATATTTATGAGCACTGTCTCATTAAATCCTTGTAACAACCCTTTATTGACCAAATGATTTATTGTCAAATGAGGACACTTGAGAGTGGAGTACTAATTAGATGGAGTAGGCATAAACAGGGCCTGACCCAGAGAAGCCAGGGCCTATGAGGCAGTTGGTATTATTTCTATTTAACATATAAGCAAAATGAGACCTCACTTCACATAGCTAGAAAGCAGTGACACTGGGACTTGAATCCAACTATGGCTGCAAAACTAAGAGCTCTGTACTTCATTCTGTACTCCATAGGCAATTAAAAGGCTTTGAGCAGAGAATTGCCACAGTCAGACAGTGCAGGACAGATGGAGAGACCAGAATTGGGGGGATGAGTTAGGGGATTACTGAAAAGCTTAAATAGGACATTATAAGAGCCTGGATATAGTATGTTGACATTGGAGATTTAAAGGAAGAGATAAATGTGTGAGGCACAAGGGAAGAAATGACAATGTTTAATTACTGGTCAACTTTGGAGAGAGAAGAGGAAAGGATGGTGTTGTGTTTCAAATTATTTAAGTGAAGATGTTATGTTAACTGAAAGGAGCTGTTATAACCTAGAAAGTGACGTGAGTTTTATTATCATTCTAGATTAAGGGAAAATCTGCTTCCTGGTTAAAATGATCAATTGACTTGTAATTGAACAAGTTATTTAACCCTTCTTTTGCCCAGATTTACTCCTCTGTAAAATGTGATGTTATTTGCCACTATAAAAGTTCCTGAAGTAGCACAGATTATCTGAATGTTTTACCTCCATATTTTTTCTTTTTTGGTGGGTACCAGGGGTCGAACTCAGGGCCTCTCATGCCAGCAGGCACCCATGCCGCTGAGCGATATCACTGGCCCTTTTTTCATATGTGGGTAGTGGGAGTCGAACTCAGGACCTTGCGCTTGCCAGGCAGGTGCTTATGCCACTGAGCTATCTCACCGGCCCTTACCTCCATATTTTTGAAATTTGAATGCTTATGCTCAGTAATGTGAGTCGAATCTTAATGTTGAATAGGTTTGCCTTTACATCATATTGCAGAACAGTAGTTGTAATATCTGTCTATCTATCTATCTATCTATCTATCTTTTTGAGAGAGGGTTTCATTATGCAGTTCAGGCTGGCATTGAACTCATTTCATAGCCCAGGCTGGCCTCGAACTCGCAGCGATCCACTTGCCTCAGCCTCCCGAGTGCTGGGATTATAGGCATGTGCCACCACGCACAGGTAGTAATTGTAATATTAATAATGATGTGTTAGGGCCAGTGAGATAGCTCAGTGGCATAAGCGCCTGCCTGGCAAGCGCGAGGTCCTGAGTTCGACTCCCGGTACCCACATAAAGGAAAAAAAAAGGGCCGGTGATATCGCTCAGTGGCACAAGCGCCTGCTGGCAAGTGTGAGGTCCTGAGTTCGACTCCTGGTACCCACATTAAAAAAATAATAACGATGTGTTATCTCCCTCTTATGAACTCTTGTGTCTGTTACTGCTTTTAACTAATTGCCAGATGAATTTAATACCAGCTTTATAAACCTTTTCTCTCATTGTCTTAAAATGTCATTTAAGTTGTTTATCATGTGTAATATTTTATTAAGTTTATCTTAGCTCTCCAGATAGAGTGGAAGATACTTGAGGGATTGGAACATACTTTATGGTAACTCTAGTCTTAATAATGCCTTAAATAGAGGGCCTCAGAAGTATTTATTGATTTGATTTAACTGATTTATATGACCCAGTAAAACTTCTGTTTTGTGTTATGCTCTGTTAATATGACCTCAAATATAATTGGGTTTTTGATAACTATGTCTTACTATGAACTCATAATGAGCCCACGGCCCACTTTTTCCTCCAAGTGTCTGTATGCCTGCCTTTAAATGAAAAAAGGCATGTTGCACAAATTTGCATGTCATCTCTTGTGCAGGGATCATCTCTGCATTATTCCAGTTGTAGTCAATATGCTGCTGAAGTGATCACTCTTTCAATTTTTTTAACAAGAGCCTTTTGTTTTATGTCTTTACTTAAACATTAACATAGTTAAGTTTTTATTTCTTGTTCATTTTGTTAGTTTTAGCTTTATTATATACATATTTCATAAATATTTTTACCCAAGTAATTAATAAATATTGCTTGGTATATTTATTTTCTATTGCTGCATAATAAATTACCACAAACGTAGTTGCTCAAAATAACACACATTTATTATCTCACAGTTTCCATGGGTCAGGAGTCTGTTATGGCTCAGCTGAGTCCTCAGCTCAGGGTTTCCCAAGCAGTGGTCAAGATGTTGGCAGGGCCTGTGGTCTCATCTCAGGCTCAGGGTCTTCTTCAAAGTCCACGTGGTTATTGGCAGAATTTAGTTCTTTGTGGCTGTAAGATTGAGGCCTTCAGATCTTAGGAGCTGCCTGCAGTTGCTTGCCACTTGGACCTCTCCATAGACAGTTCATTTAATAGCACTGTGCTTCTTCAAGGCCCACAGGAAATAAAGTCTCTCGTATAGCAAGAAGGAATCTGTGTGTGTATGTGTGTAACATGCACGTGCGCACATACGCACACATGCCCCTAGTCAAGAGAGTGACATCTCATCGCCCTTGCCATATTCTGTTGGTTAGCACCTAGTCACAGGTCTCACATTCAGGACAAGGGATTTTTTTTTTTTTTTATGTGGGTACCGGGAGTCGACCTCAGGACCTCGTGCTTGCCAGGCAGGCGCTTATGCCGCTGAGCCATCTCACCAGCCCAGAACAAGGGAATTTTATGAGGACATGAATGCATATGTGGTCAACATTATTGGAGGTTACCTTATGGTCTGTCTGCTACACTTGGCATAGATCTGAATCAGGCTAACTGATGGCTTTCCAATTTATCATTAATCCTTCATGAGTACTCACTAGGTAAGACTGCTCTGACAGCTGTGATTCTAATGAGAAATGATGTTCAATACTTTGGTATTTGGAAGATCATTCGTTGTGTGGGGACTTCTGCTGAGACCCAGAGTGCTAGAATGGGAATTAAATGGTAGGATTGTGACTTCAGTTTTGGAGCCTATAAAATACCCAGGTAGAGATTTTCATTTCCTCTGGGCTAGAGTTTAGGAGAGGATCTGGATTGCAATAGAGATATGGGTTTTTTTTGTTTTGTTTTGTTTTGTTTTGTTTTGTTTTGTTTACATGCTGGGGATCAAACTCGGGGCCTTGCAAATGCTAGGCAAGTGCTCTACCACTGAGCTACATCCCCAGGCCTTGGAATAGAGATTTGGGAAGCCTTTGTATATAGATGATAAGTGGCGCCTGGGGTACGGATGTACTCTGAAAGGGCAAGGGTGCCAAAAGTAGAATTCTGGGGAAACCCAGGTACTCTCTCTGAGGGGGTTCCCCTGACCTCCTAATGTGTCAACACAAATTACAAAGGAAACAAATAAATTATCAGAGAACTCAGAGGAAAGTTTCATTATTTTTGTCTGCTTCTATCTTCAGTTGTATCTTTTCCTGTCTATTCCAGGTACTATTTATTCAATTATCTCCCTTTTCTTCTGATATCTGTCTCTTTCTTTCTACTGGCACATTCACTAGCTTATCCACAGCCATGTTCTAGTCTCCCTTGCTGTGCAGTCTAGCTACCAATACCTATTGAGCCAGCTACTTAACCTTTCTGGGCCTCCATTTACTCAGAGACTGAGGGGTGTGATATAGGGAGAAGGTTATGATTTTTAAGAAGTCCTTTTCATATGTAAATTCTGTCCTGCCATCTTATTTCTCTCCCATTTTTCCTTTTTGATTCTGTTGCAGGTTCAGCTTGTTTAGTTCCTTTGTGGAATTTCCTTCCCTTGGCCACAGCGTTGTTGTAATCCCCTAGTTCTTTTTCTGCCTGCGTCTACCACTGCTTCTTCATTGCTTTTGCTTCCTTCTGCTCCCTGATTATGTCCATACTCAGAGGTGTCAAGTTCTTTGTCTTCTCTCTCTTTATTCTCCTGGCCTCTGAGATAGCATCTATTCTTTTAAAAACACTGCAGAAGCATCTAGAGTGAAAAGCAAATATGCCCCTTCAACCTCCTGCTCTGAGGTAACCACCATTGTCAAAATGGTGCCCTTCCTCCAGGTGTTGAGTACCACATTCATAAATGAAGTCCTAAACTCTAGTTTTCAGCTAGAGCTGTCAACGGGATCAGCATATCAGGTCAGCTAGCTAAATGACGATGGAATATGGTTGATATGTTTCTTTCTACAATTCCTTCTGTTCCAGGGTTCTTTCATGCTTTATATTTATTTCTTGTCCCCTATACATTAAAGAGTAGCTATTCCTTATATGCTTGGTAGATTCTATTACCAATTTGCTTATATGCATAGACCCAAGAAATAGAATAACTCTCTGTCAAAACTTGAGATGAAAAAGCAGTGATTGGACAAAGGGCTTAGTCATTGGGATATGTGAGCAGGTTGGTAGGTAACAGGAAGCATGGGGACTTGATAGAGGAGAATGGGGTGGGGGTAGGTAGTATATTGAAAACTTCGGTCAGTAAAATATTTTTGTGGTACAGGGGATTGATTCCAGGGCCTGTGCCCTGAGATACATCTCCAGCACTTTATTTTTGAGAGAGTGTCTCACTAAGTTGCTAAGTTGCCCAGGCTGGGTTTGAACTTTTGATCCTCCTACCTCAGCCTTGCTAAGTGCCTGGATTACAGGTGTGTGTTACCATGTCTGGCTGGTCAGTAAATTAAAGCCATAATTCTCATGTTAAAGAAGCACATCATAGACTCTAAAATGTAAATATCTTAATCTCAAATATTAGCTACTAAAATCACCATTTGTGTGAAAACATTGTTTTGGGTCTAAAAAAGATACACAGATAAACTCTGCAGCACAATGAGTCATTTTGCAAGAATATAGCCCACGTTATGTGTGTTAAATGCAAATTAACAGATAAATTATGCCTTTTGAAAATCCAGATTGCCAATAAGAGTTGATCATTGCGTGTTGTATTAATACGAGGGTATCATAACCAATGACACACTAAAAATTGCAAGTCTTCATTAAAGATCCATAGTAGTGGTTTTTAACTGAGGGCAGTTTTGCCTTTGGGGACATTTGGCAATGTCTGAAGGCATTTTGGGCCATCACGACTGTGAGGAGGTATTACTGGCATCATTAGGAAGAGGACAGGTGCTAAATACTCTACAATGCACAGGCCAACCCCCTGCAACAAAGAATCATCTGACCCAAGATGCCCATAGTATTGAAGTTGAAGAACCCAGGTCCACGGAATTAGGAAGAGCACAGCAGATCTGTGGATGTGATTATTGATGCCTCTCTGTGTTTATGCTGATGTTCTATAATTCTTAAACTTGTTACCTAGTTGAAAGCTAGAGGATATAATGATTACTTGGGTTCCAGTGATGACAGCATAAATATTAGGTAGATAAACCATTTATTTGTTTTTCTAAATATGCAAGTTATTTTAATATTAAATAATCCTAAAACTTCTTCATTGTTCATGTTTGCAAGAGGAACATATTGTCAGAACACTTAAAGAGAGGTAAAAAGAATGCTAAGGCTTGATGCAATTTGATCTTGAGTAATTTTGTATTTTATTTTATTTTATTTATTTTTTTTGTGTGTGGGTACCGGGGGTCGACCTCAGGACCTCACGCGCCAGCAGGCGCCCGTGCCGCTGAGCGATATCACCGGCCCTTTTTTCGTATGTGGGTTCCGGGAGTCGAACTTGGGCCCTCGCGCTTGCCAGGCAGGTGCGTACGCTGCTGAGCCATCTCACTGGCCCCGTGATTTTATATTTTAATAGTTAGCGTTACCTTATCTTATACTGAGATATAGTTCAGATGTTTAAATGGATCACCCAAGATCACGTAGTGATTTATTCATTTCTAGGCCATTGTTCCTTCATTTTGCTGTGACTTCTGTATCTTTTCTGCTTTGAGTCTCCTGAAGGGCACAATCAAGTATTTGACAAAAGATTGGCCTTAGGCACTGAGCATTTTGTAAATTTATGTCATAATCTTCGGTCTTACCTGTCATCTAAAAAAAGCCCTGGGGGCTGGGGATAGAGCTCAGCGGCACGGTGCCTGCCTGGCAAGCGTGAGGTCCTGAGTTCGATTTCAAGTACCCCCACCAAAAAAACCAAAAACAAAAACAAAAAAAAAAACCTGGCCGGGGATATAGCTCAGAGGCACAGCCCCTGCCTGGCAAGCGCAAGGTTGTGAGTTCAATTCCCGGTACAAACAAAACAAAACAAAACAAAACAAAAAAACCAAAAAAACCAAAAAAACCCCCTCCAATCGCAACCCAAAATAATGGAGAAATAAAACATAAATTACTTTTTTGTTTTTTTGTGGGTACCAGGGTGTCGACCTCAGGACCTCGCGCACCAGCAGGCGCCCGTGCCGCTGAGCGATATCACCGGCCCCTTTTTCGTATGTGGGTTCCGGGAGTCGAACTCGGGCCCTCGCGCTTGCCGGGCAGGCGCTTAAGCCGCTGAGCCATCTCACCGGCCCAACTTTTTATACCTATTGACATGAATGAAATGTTATAGCAAATGAGGGCTGAGGTTAACAAAAGTGGTGGGATAAAAGGACCGTTAGTATAATACAGATAGATGGCATTTAGCTAAGCTACCATTTTGAAGAATGTTGCCTTTTGGACTGACTCCCAAACTCCATTTGGCTAGCAGTTTGGAATTTTAAATGGGTAAAAAATATAATTTTCTATTGCTCCCAGCTGCCCTGCCTGGTTTAGTAGACAACTGTGTAAAAGACAGAAAGTAGAACCAGCATTGATTTGCTTGCATTTGGCAAATACATTCGATTTTTTAGCTCATTTTTTTTTCATAAATGGATGGTAATCGTGGTACTTAATATTTATTGATTTCTTTCAGTTTGCCAGGTTTTGCTTGTTGTGAGCCCTTTACACATATTTCATTATTAAGCTTCAATCCAAGTCTGTGAGGCAAATATTATCATCCTCTTTTTAAAATTTGGGAAACTGAGGCAAAGAGAAGTTAAGTAAATAGCTTTTACAGCTAATAATAGTACTGGATGTGAACTGAGATATGCTATGAATGTAAAATGCACACTGGATTTCAAAGACTTTGTGTGATTAAACAATGTGAAATATCTCAATAAATTTTTACATTGAGTACATGTTGAAATGATAACATTTTGGATATACTGGGTTGACTAAAACAGTATTAAAGTTAACTTCACCCTTTTGTTTTTGCTTTCCTTAATGTGGCTTCTAGAAAACTTAAAATTGTGTATATAGCTTACATTTTCATGTTTCTGTTAGACTGTATTGCTCTAGAGAGTTTTTTATTAAGCTAATTTCTGGAAGTGAAAAAATACCCTTTTATCACATACGTGAAACAGAAGGCTGAGGAAGCCAAAAAAGTTTAATACATTGGGCTAAAGTTTGTACAGTCATTAAGTCTCCGAGGTGGACATTAGGCCTATTCTTTAATGAGTACATTAATAAGAGGTGAGGAGTAAGGGAGCTTTTTCTCTTTTTCATTTCTTTGTGTGTGTGTGTGTGTGTGTGTGTGTGTGTGTGTGTGTGTGTGTGTTACCAGAAATTGAACCCAAGGACTTTGCACTAAGCTATATCCCCAGCACTTTTAGTCTTTTTAAGAAAGGGTGTTATTAAGTTGCTAAATTGCTTAGGCTAGGCTCAAACTTGTAATCTTCCTTTCTCAGCCTCCCAGGATGCTGGTATCACAGGTGTATACCACAATGCCTGGCACTAGGAAGTTTTTAAACTTTGGACCATTCTATTAGCAATAATCGCGCCTCGGATAAACCTCATTGGCTATGATAGTGCCACTGCACAAAGAGGGACCATTCTAGAGTTTTAGTTCAATACACATCTATTGAGAAACTATGTAAGACACTGCGTTTATACTGTGGCTCATAAAAAATTATTGGAGTGGATGTTTCCATTAAAGAATTTATAATCTAGAAAAAGAACATGTACACACATAACTGTATATAAAATCATATATACAATGAGTGGTAGAAACAAAGGCCTTAAAATCCTAAGAGAATAAGAGGTAATTTACAGGTAGGGTGAGGAGGGAAGGTTTAGGAAAAAGGTGACATTTGAGCTGGTCGGAGAAAGATGAATAGGATTTTAATAAAGATCCTTTCGAAACTCAAGAGACATGCAGACCTAGGTAAGAGATCACTGAGCTGGCATGGTTTTGTGCTCACCAAATGGAAGCTTTCTGTAGCACAAAATGGAGACAGGTCAGATACCTTCAAATGTGGACTTTTCAGGACCCATTTGTGTTGCTATACCTTCTTCTTCTGACTCCTTTCTTGCTTGTACATAGAGACTTCCTATCATGGAACAGACTGCTTTGATTTCTGAACTCCAGCATCAGCTAAGCAGCAAACATTGATTAAACACAGGTCTCATGCCTGCACATATGTTTTTAGGTATGTACAGATGGATGGGCAAGCAGATAAACTGTTTTAAAACTGTGGTTAAATGGCCTCACCTTGAAATTTAGATTTAACATGCATTTTTTTCTTGTCTAATCTCTCAGGCAAATAATTGTATATCCCTCCTTGGGGAGGAATGAGTAAGGAGGCAGGAGAAGGCCAGGAATGTCACACAGAAACTTACGTGCCTTGAAATGGGAAAAGTGGGAAAAAATCTTTCCCTCATCCCACCAATGCCACTGTGTTCATTCCTGGCTTTTTCTTCTAGCTACCAATTGTACATAAAGTTGATTGGTTTGGCAGTTTTGTGCCAGTAAAATAGATACTGTATGTAAATATGAGTAACATCTTATATAAACAAAATATCTGATAAAATGAAAAATCGTGAGGACAAAAAGGGTTGATTGGTTTGGTTTTGTGTAGAAGTCACTTGACATGAAAAAGAAGAACGTTAAACAACAAACAATAAAAAAGAATGTGGCTTTTAAAATAAAATTTGGAAGGAAAGAACTCTATAGTATTTTTTTTTAATTACCAGATTATATTTTAGGAACTAAAGATAAAAGGCTTTGTGAAATTGAGACTCGGAAGGATCACTGACCTGCAGTGAGCATGCAGGCTGGGAGAGCTCAGAGAGCTGGCCACGCACAAGGCAAATGCCCTGGCATCAGGAGCAGAGCCAGGGACAGCCTGCCGCTCCTCAGTGTGCAGGCACAGAGCGGCCTGCGGGCTGCAGGTTCATTAGCGACATCGCCAACTCCAGAGGGAGCCAGCGAGTGAGGCCTTCAGGGTGGGTGGAAGTATTAGCCTTTGATTAGAGGAAGGGGATGAGAAGAACGTGGAAGAGCTGTGAGAAGCAGCCTTCAGGGAATGCCGTGAAGAGCATCCTAGAAGGCAAAGACTGTCCGCTGCTGGATGGTCTCGCGTGAAACAGTCCCGGGAGAAACACGCCAAAGGCTCTGTTTCAGGAAGGGCTGACTCTACAGACCAGGTCAGACCCAGCATGGAAATGAGGGCATTGTTAACACTGCCACCTGTCTTGCTGCCACCCTAGTGGCTGGTGTGAGTACAGCCACAGGAAGTAGATGGAATTGAGCAGAAGGGAGGCTGGGACAAGTGAGGGAGGGCAAGTGTGCTTCAGGCTGTCTGTAGTTTTAAGTAATGAGGATTCTTTAATCCATATTTGCAGGCAGGTTGCCTTTGTCTCCTAGGTGTGTTTTTATTATTTTTTGGCTTGCTCGTTTTATGCTAATAATGTTTTGGCCTATTAATGTAAAATATGCTACAGTGATTCCTTCCTGCTCTCTAGAGCACGCTGTACAGTTAATTAATTGGCTTTTCCTTTTATAGAACCCTAAAATGTTAAATACAAAGGGGTACTCCTGTGGCATGTAAGAGTGGCTAAGACTCATAGTCAGAAAAGATAACTCATACCTTCTCTTTAGAAACCTAGAAATAAATGTAATATATTCTTGTTATAACCAGTTAAAAAATTAGAAAATACAAAGAGAAAATTTTTATTTATGTTATCTTTCAAACAAAAATTTTAATATCACCAAATTAAAAAGACGGAGTACCATTATTAATGCCTGTGTGTATGGCCTTCATGCAAATTGCAAATTTTGGTGAAGCCAAACCCAATCTCAACATATAGAGAACTGTACCATTATTTCAAGTGTCTTTCTTAATTCTTTGAGCCTGATGTTATTCTCTCAATGTGCTTTGGGGCCTGAGAGCTAACATTAGCCCTAAACTGGAGCCATGCCATTTCCAGAAGCACTCCACGCTGTTTTGAACCCAAACAGTCCTATCATCCAAGATCCTAGAATTCCATTATATAGGGATATCTTGATCTAGCATAGCTTCTGACTGAGGCTAGCAGGCCACTCACCTTGCGGTGGCCTTAGTGGGTGATTCTTCTAGTTACCTGCAAGCAGTGGCTCTGGAGTAGGGCTGCTCGAATTTGAATTCTAGCTCTGACACTTGATTAGCTGTGATTACAGCCCTAGGCAGATCAGTTAATTCCTTTGTGCTTTAGTTCTCTCATCTGTAACAGGGAGTTAATGGATCTACTTCCCTCAACTGTTATGATGATTAAATCAAACAATAAAATGATTAGTACTGCAAAAATATACAGTACTTATGATGTATAGTAGCACATCCTTGTTGCTTTTAATGTTGTTATTCTATTGTCATGAACACTGAAATATTTGAAAATCCTTTATGTCAAGCTGAAATCTGTTTCCAGTCTTTAACTCCTATAGCCATGCAGAAGAAAATCGAACCCTTTCTCTACTTGCTGCCCTTTCAGATATTGGCCAGGTAAGGACCCAAGTATGAATGCATGTTGTAAATTGTCATGTTACCTACAATGGAGTACCTAATATTATCATTGATTATGGCCCACATTATAATTATCTAACTTGTCCCTTCTGCCTGCCACATTTTATCTTTTTCAGGGTATCTTGTGTTTCTTCTAGCATTCTTCATATAATAAGATTTTTAGGTATTTAACCATCTTAGTTGCCTTCCTTGGGATACACTCTGGTTCATTCATGTGTTCTTTAAAATTTGGCTTTCCAGGAATTGACTTGGTCCTGTATGTGCAGAGCCCAGAGCAGAGATCTGACTATGCAGAGTGTAGCGTAACTAGTGCAGAGGTAGTGTAACATTTACCTCCACATTGTCTCAAAAGATGTACACTTTGTTAATGAAGTAGAATATTCTTCCAGCTTGAAGGAATATTATCATTCTGTAGACTAAAGTACCTTTTTAGATGAACTTCCACTAAACTTGTTGAATATTTTTTTTTTTTGTGGGTACCGGGGAGTCGACCTCAGGACCTCGTGCGCCAGCAGGCGCCCGTGCCACTGAGCGATATCACCGGCCCCTTTTTCGTATGTGGGTTCCGGGAGTCGAACTCGGGCCCTCGCGCTTGCCGGGCAGGCGCTTAAGCCGCTGAGCCATCTCACCGACCCTTGTTGAATATTTTTTAAAAAGACTTGCATTCACTTATTTTTTCACCAGATTTTTTTGAGTCCTCTTCTTTTGTCAAGCACTTTTCCACATGCTGGAGATATAATGATGGGCTTTATCTTTATCTCTACTGTCTTCCAACCTCTAGCCTAATCTGTTGATATTTTTGGATTCTAGTTCTATTTGAAAACACATTAGTGATGTCTCTGTACTTTATGTCATTTATAAATTGAACATGCAGTCACTGTCTTTTTGGTATTGCAGTAGTGCTAAGTATAGGGCTTGAGGCATGCAAGCAGACCCCCTTCTGTGAGGCAAACATTGATCTATTAATTAACATTTTAAAAAACATTTTTATTTGAAAATAATTATGAATTCAGATAATTATGGACACCGCAGTGAAATGCACAGGGAGGTCCCATGTATCCCTTCCACCAGCTTCTTCCAATGATAACATCTTATATAACTATCGTACAATATCAAACTGAGAAGCTGACTTAGAGCCAGACATGGTGGTACATGCCTATAATCCCAGCTACTTGGGAGGCTGAGGCAGGAGGATCACAAGTGGCAAAACCTTGTCTCAAAATAAAAATTAAAAGAAGGACTGTGAGGTATAGCTCAGTGGCAGAGTGCTTGCTCAGCATATATGAAGTCCTGGGTTTAATCCCTAGTGCTTCCAAGAAAACCTCCCAAAAAACCCAAAAAATAAAAACTGATATTTGTACAATCTATAGAGATTATCAAGGAGTCAGAGGGGAGGGAAGGAGAGAGAACATGAGTATGTACACGCTTGAGTGTGTGTGTTGGTCTGTGCAAATTTATCACACATGTATGAACTCTACCATATCAGACTCTCTTGTGCTACCCTTCCTCCTCCCTATCCTTAACCTCTGGAAACCACTAATCTGTTCTCCATCTCTGTACTTACATTATTTCATGAATGGCACATAGATGAAATTGGACAGTATGTATCCTTTTGAGAGTTTTTTTTTTAACTCAGCTTAATTTCCTTGAAGTTAATCGAAGTTGTATTTAGCAATAGTTTGTTCCATGAGCATTTTTTTGAATAAGGATATTCAGTCATAAATCAACCTACTTGTATAATAGTGTGGGAAACACCTTGCTCACTCAGGTGACTGCATTCTTTAAAGAAAAAAAAATCTTTAATGACATATTGAAACTCAAAAACAGCCATTGGCATTACCTTGATGTACCATTCTCATGACCTGATCTTTGCTCATAGCCATCTGTTTAATACTTCATTGTAGACTGGTTTTTTTTTTTTTTCATCAAGATCAATTTTTGTTTTCTGAGATACTTCAGAAATGTTCTGGCTTTGAAAATTGGGCTGCTAGTTGTCAAACTACAGTTATCCTTTATCATTCTAGTTTGCTATTTTTTTCAGAGATCACTAGCAGAGGCTTCTCAATCAGGAATGTAGGTTATCTTAGTACCATAGACTATACTTTATCTGGGTCCACAGATCAAAATTCATTTGAAATGCCTGCCATTTTCCATAGCTCAGCATCTGTTGGGTTCTAGTAAACCCTTATTCATGTTTGTTTTACCATGTCCAGTTTGGAAAACTATCCCTGTCATTTAAGATAGGATAGAAATAGAAACTGAGTCATTCCACTGGTGTTATTGGTGGCACACTTGCTCTTTCTCTCTCTGTGTGTGAGTGTGTGCGTGTGTGACTTGTTCACATATATCTTCTACTTAGGGTAGATGATCTTATCTTGAAAAATCTTGCACCTGCTGCAGTTACATTAGTTCCTGTAAACTACTAGCATATTTTCTGTGTAACTATATTGCATTCTTTAGTCATTTCTCCTTTTTCTTTTCCTTTAAGATCATGGGGATTGATAATATTATGAGGGTCTTTCCTCCAAATCTTTGATTCCTTTTAGACATGAGTCCACTTCCATGTCACTGTGGTCTCTTGTAGGAATTCTCATTCTCAATATCTTGGTAATATCTTTGAGCCTATCTTTTTTTTGTCCATGGTTATTACCCAGCAATATTTAACATAACATGGCCATATTTCCTAAAATTTCTTTCAGTTCTACATTTACCAATCAGTTCTTCTTTCATGGCCAAACTTACAGAGTTTGTGGTTCCTCTTTGCTTCCTCAGCACCCTAAAGGTTGAAGTTTTCCTTTTATAAATTCATCATAGTCCTTCCCCTTTTATAAGCATATTGTTCCCTGGCTGGCACTCCCTTCTCAGATCTCCTGTGCCTTCTAAAACTCTTGTTTTTTGGTCAAGAAATGCCCATGTATTTGCAAGCATTTTTTCTGGAACTCTTTCCCTTGATAATACTGTTTTCTTCACAACTGACTTAATTGGAAGCTGCTCATTTTCCAACAATTCCTCAATCTCAAGCAGGCTTCTGGGGCCACAGTACTGTTCAACAAATTTCCTTTTACCTTATTCTTTGACATGCATGCTATCAGGTATTATGTCAAATCTTTTCATTGGCACAGACCAATCTCTGGTTTACTAGCTTATGTACTCTGAGGCCTCTGCCACCTATGCTGCCTCTACTCCTAGCATTGTCCCAGATCACCTCTGTGGCCACACTGGTGCATCATCAGATGTCCTTGCATATTGCTTCCTGGCCTCTAGTCAAATGACCTTCATTTCACTCTGCCTCAGCAACCACTTCACGTGGCCATACTGATTAATCCTGTCAACATCTGGAACTGTTCTACTTCTGAAATTCAACTTTTCAACTAAAACCTCTAGCTTTACACATCTGTTGTTCTCTCATTCTCACAGAACCTCATGGACCTCATCAGCACGTCTAGTCCCTTCTCTTCTTCCTGACTTTCAGCCTTCTGCTTTGGTGTTTTCTCTACCCCGCAAGCATCTCCTACCCCCACTTGGCCCTGCCAGCCATTTGATATCAATTCCCACACTATCCTCAATTCCCTCACGTCCCTCTTATTCCGCTGCACCTGCCCTGCCAATCCCCAAACCTAGATGGACTTGAGCATCTGTTTTTTTCTGTCCTGTTCCCAGGCCACTGAGTAAGTACTAGGGAAAATTGCCTCACCATGCTGATTATATCCATGACCAAACTGTGATTTCTAACCACAGCTGGATCCTCAATGGCTGCTCACTAATCCTTTTTTACACATTCCTAGTTGGTTCTTTTCCAATTTCCCACAGCAACTGTTCCATTTTCTTACCACACCCTCCAGCCCCTTAATTTAGCCCTCCCTGTCCTGGCCTCTTCTCAGCAGATAATCTGGTTACATACTGTCTTGCAAAGAGAGCCCATTGGTCACAAAGCCTTTCTTTCCCTCTAAACATTTATTTCCATGGTTACTTTTATCTTTATTCTTTTTGTATCATCTTTTCCAAGCTAACTTTGTTTTTCAGTATCCTCTGATGCCTTATTTAAGATATTTTGTTCCATTAATCACCTCCCTTCTTTCTCTAGTATCTGTAGTATTATTCTCAAGGAGCTCATTTTCCTCTACCTACAAACACATGCAAGATTCTCCCCTTTACTTTCCCCTGCTCCAATTTTGTTAGTCTGATCAGATTCACAGACTAATGGGGTATCTTTTTCTTCCCATTATCTCAAAATATGTTGAAAGAACCATCTATATTTCCTCATCTTTCAGTGACTTGGCTTCTGTAACATTCCTTGTTCTAAAAACTGACCTTTCACTGGTTGGCCATTTTTCAGTTTGGGTAGATTATGTACCCTGAGATACAGAGAATAGAAGTGGGAAGAGATGTGTGTGTGTGTGCATGTGTGTGTGCATGTGCGTGTGCGTTTGTGCTTGGGCAGGTGAGATTGCCCATACCTGTTTAGAGGGGAAAAGAAGTACAAGGGCTGGGGGAAGAACTCGGTGCTATACCTTTCTTCCAGGGATATTCATAGTGTGATCCAGTAACCAGACTACTTCTTCCTCTTTGCTTTTCATTCTCAACCAAATGTTACTTACCATGTTTCTACTTTCTGGTTTGTTTGGTTCCATAAAAGTACTACATTTATTACTAATGGTAGTGATGATGATATATATATATATATTTTGTGGGTACCAGGGGTCGAACTCAGGACCTCGCGTGCCAGCAGGTGCCCGTGCCGCTGAGCGATATCACTGGCCCTTTTTTCGTATGTGGGTTCTGGGAGTCGAACTCAGGACCTCGCGCTTGCCAGGCAGGTGCTTATGCCGCTGAGCTATCTCACCGGCCTGATGATGATATTGATGATGATAATGGCCACCTTTTGGATGCCTACTCTGTGCCATATACTGTGACAGATATTTAAATATATTATAAACTTTAATTTTTGTTAATAGTTTAGTGAAATAAGTATTGTAATTCTCAAATTACAGATGGACCAGTGGAGGTTCAGACCAAGATCTTGACTAAGATCACTTGACAAGTATGAGGCAGCGCAGGGAGTTCAACACTAGTTAGCTTGCCTCAAAGCACTGCTCTTTAATAGCTACAGTATTGCCAGGCCTGGTGGCACATGCCTGTAATCCCAGCACTCAGGAGGCTGAGGCAGGAGGATCACCATGAGTTCAAAGCCAGCCTGGACTACATAGTGTGTTCAAGGCTAGCCTTAACTACATAGTGAAACCCTGTCTCAAAAAAGAAAAAGAACAACACACTATTACCTTCTATGACCAAGTGCCAGAAGTGACCTCACCAGCTCTTGATGATGTTAACTGTGAAATCATATTTGCTTTCTAGCATTGTAAGCACCTCAGTGACTTTGTGACTAGTACACTAGTACTTCTTGAGTCCTGGGTGTACTTTCTAGCTCTTCCTCTGTTTTCTCTTGAGAACCATGGGTATCCCTTCCCCTATGGATTTTTCTTTCTGTGTCACATTTGGTGGTATTTTCTGTTCTTTTAACATTCCATTTAAGTCCATAATCATCATATTAGTCAATCTCCAGCAATATCATTTCTTCCTGGGCTTTGTGAAATTTCCTCCATCCCTTACCAGAAGTCTATCATTTTGAGATCTTGAGTGATTGTCCAGGAAACCACATCCTATTCTTCAACATTGTCAAAGTAGCAAGATATTCATTTCCCATATCCTCCCTTCCAGTCAAAAGTCATGACCTTCACCAGGAAGAAGAGGCAAAAAACTTCCACTTGCCCTTAAAATCTTCAGTTTTTCTACCTATGCTTTCAAAGTCGGTAGAAATACAGTTCAGGGTTTTTTTTTTTTTCCCCTTTGGTTGTATAATTTGGCCCAAGATCCAAAGTCGGCAGGATTAAAAAGATACTGGAAGATGCATATCATCCATGCATATCTCAGGGAAGGAGTCAAAAAGGTCAGGAATGTGAGAATCAGCTAGGACTGAGAAAGAAAAAGGCAGCTCCTGCTGTTAATTGGGCTGAAAAATGGCACAGTTAACAGGAAATGTGGTTTCTTCCAAACTCATACAGCAACTGGAAGATGGCAGAAAGATCTCTTTCAGAGACTATTGCTTTTTTTCTTTGTTTTTTCCTGCTTTCTTAATGTTGCCTGCAGACCCACTTTGTTCTTCTATTTATTGCTGGTGACTCCCAATTGCCGAGCTTCTCTTGCCTTATAACAGACCAACCTCCAGTTTATCCCTGCTTCTCCTAATACTTCTAGTCCTGCCTCAGAAATAGTTACCAATCCAAAATGGATCCCTGCTTTCCTAAGGCCCTCAGAATCCTTCAGGAGGAACCCACAGAAGCTTCCTTCCTCCCTTTCATTGAGCAACATCCTAAGGTTACTCTGGAGTGTCATCCCTTATGACAAATGAACAAATTTGAATTTGTCAGACAATAGCTTGTCCTTGGTGCTTTTTGGCTAAGTGACAGTCTCACTTTGGTCTTTCCCAAAATGAGAATTTAACCCATTTAATTTTAAGCCTGGCCCAGTCCCATATTTCCTGCCTTAAGAATGAAGATCTCAGCTCTCTTCTTCGTACAGCCCAGGTGTAGTGCTGGTAACAGATTGATATGGTGCTGTCTTACATTAGAAGCAGTAGAATGAGCTACCAATGCAGTACTGGGATGATGTTAAGGTCTTGGCATACCTGCACCTATAGTATGTATAGTGGTCAAAGGAATGCAGCACCAGCGACTCCAGAGGAGCTGAGAGGTCATAAGGAAGCAAGAGTCATAATTCGGCTTTAAAAATATTTTTAAGCAAGTATTTGAGTTGGAGTGGGGTAGAGGGGCAAGAGCAAATGATCCTGGGTAGAGCAGAATGACTTGTGTGGAAGGATGGAGCAAGAATGAGTAAGTCATGTTGGAGCAGTAGCCCTTCCTTTGAGACTGGAGCACTGAAGAGCAAGAATGCTTATATTTATTCTTTTCTGTGAAGTATGTGATTTGAGGGCTAGAGAGAGGGTGGTTAGGATTTCAGACAAAACTGCTGCAACAGATGCCCCTCAGAGTAATGGAAAATCAGTCTAGAAAGAAGGAGGAACAAAAATATCTAGCAGGACAGAGTGGTGATCACTTCTAATTTACAGCATGCTTTGTGCTGAGAACTTTAAATGCTCTATATCTGTATGTATACATACATATTCTCTTTCTCTCTCTCTCCCCATGTGTGTAATGCATGTACACACAATATACACACATATATACATAAACATATGCATGAACTAGGCAGCTTCTTTTGAAGGCACTTTACTTGTTACCTGTGGAGAGGATGCTTTCAGCTTTTACTGTCCTGGATATTTCTTCCTACTTGATTCTGGTTTTACATTTGGACAAAGGGAAATTGTTGTCTCTCCTTAGAAGTTATCTCAGGACAAATATTTCAAACAAGATCCCTTTTCCCCCCAACAAAGGAATGACTAGTGAATTAATTACAATTTAGAGTTATCCTGAAGACCTGTGTTGTTTCCCCTTGAGGTCATTTAGAGTATAGCATCTTATTGCTGTTTGTGGGCCATGTGTAGTTCTGCTTTTTTTTTCTTGTTATCATGAAGAAATTCTAAACAATGTCTGCATTGCATTATCAGTTTGGCTCCAACCAAAGCCTTAAGTCTGCCACTTTTCCAGGAAGCTAGCAGCATTCTTATCTTGGTAAATTCATTAAAGTTGGTTAACCGGTTAGGTGGTAATTCTACCTCTTATGAGGCCTTTATTCCCTATTTGGATCTGATGCATATTGTATTTTTGTCTGACTGTATAAATAACCATATTAACTATGGTAAATTTGCTTTGACCTGGAAGTATGTTTGACCAACAACTATTTATTGAGCATCAACAATGTGCCAGAAAATGTTAATCAGTGTTTGAAAAAGAGCTGCTTTTGGTTCATAAGAGAAGTAAGCTACTTCCAAGACATGTTCTTTAGAAAGAACCATCACAGGAGGAGTATAGGTAAGAGAAAACTTCAACAATTCTGAATGTAAGTAAAGTCATTGTATTTTGGTGAAAAGTGTAGCTTGAAATAAACATTTGTCAGTTACAACTTTAATGAACAAGTAGCAATGTATTTATTATTTTACTTAAATAAGATGAACTCTGTGCTAGGCTCTTTGCTAAACATCATGTAAATATTAACTCACTGATCATCAAGACAACTTTATGAAGTAGATACTGTTTTACCTCTATTTTATAGATTAAAAAACCGAGTCACACAGAAGTTCAGTACTTTGTCCAGGGTTATATGGTTATTAAATCATGATGTTGGGGTTTGAGTAGAAGCAGTTTGTTTATATAGCCTGTACTACCTACACTAAGCTGCAAATCAGTTCTTGCCAAGGGGCCCTGTATGGTTAGTTTGCCTCAGTGGATATATCATGTCCCTTGAAAGCTTGCTTATGCTAGTGATGTCTTAATCAAATGCCTTTATCCCAGTATAAAGATCTTTTTCTACTCACCTCTAATCCAGATTATGAAAAATTCTGAACTGATGGTATGTATTTTTAAATTTGATTAATTTTATTAGATTATTTTTGGCTAGTTTTTTAGAGTACTTATTATGTGCCAGGCACGTGTCTCCAAGACTCATTCTTTTGACCAGCATATTATTTAGTTTTCTACACCTTTCTCTTTTCCATTGCTTCCTCAAAGGCAGACTCATACAGACTTTACATGAGATCACTTTATCCTGCCTCAGTCTTTAGGGACTGAATCTCCAAAGCTTGGGGAAAACATTTCCTGAAGTATATCAGTCTGTAAAAAGACTGAAAGTTGTGTCAACTCCAAGAAAATATATGTGCTCCTAGGGTACCCAGCAGGATTGAAATAGGTTAGCCAAAAGCCTTATGTTGCTTGTTCCAGTTGGAAGATGAATGCATGAGGTCATACTTCTCAGCTTAAAATCAAGCATTTAAGTAGCAGAGGGCCTGGAAGATCTGTGTGGAGTTGGTCTGACAATTTCTGAGAATATCTGTTCTGCCTTGAGAACATGCAGTCTTTGTCAGCTTTATTGAGACATAATGACATATAATAAACTAATATACCTTTATGTAGGTTGTATTTCATTTCTCTCAGCAATGTTTTATAGTTTTCAGTATATGTGCAGGCCTTGTATATCTTTTGTCAGATTCATCCCTAAGTACTTTTGTGGTTTCAACACTATTTAAAGTGATATTTTAATTTTTGTTTGTTCCTAGCACTGTATGTGGAAGCAATTGATTTTGATGTGCTAACCTTGTATCCTGAAACACTGTTGAACTCACAAGTTTTAGGAGTTGTTTTTGTAGCTTCTAGGCATAGATGATTGTGTCTCCTGCTATTAAGAGTTTTCTGTCTTCCTTTCCAATCTGGATGCTTTTATTTCTTTGTCTTACCTGATTATGTTGGCTGGAACTTGCAGAACAATGTTAAAAAGAAGTAAGCACACAGTGTTGAAAAGAAGTGAGAGCACATATCCTTTATTTGTTTCTGATCTGAGGGGAAAGCAGTCTTTTACTATTAAGAATGATGTTTGCTGTAGGCTTTTATAGTTCTTTATCAGGTGGAAGAAGTTTCTATCTGTTCTTAGTTTGCTGAGAGTTTTTTAAATATTAGAAACGAATGTTAGATTTTCTCAAAAATTTTTCTGTATCTATTGTGATCATACAGATTGTTAAAAATCTTTTAATATGGTGAATTACTTTTTTTGAGAGAAGATCTCGGTATGTAGCCCAGGCTGGCCTTGAACTCATGATCTACCTGCCTTGGCCTCCTGAGTGCTGGGATTACAGGTGTGCAGCACCACTCTAGGCTTACGTTGATTTTCAGATGTTAAATCAGCCATACATTCCTGAGATTAATCATGTTGGATCTTTTCTTTTTTTTTTTTTTTTAATATATGCTGGTACCGGGAGTCGAACTCGGGAACTCACACTTGCCAGGCAGGTGCTTATGCTGCTGAGCTATATCACCGGCCCGATCCTTCTGGATCTTGATTATCAGTTTTATATATTGTTGGATTTTCTAAAATTCTGTTGAGGATTTCTATAGGTATGCTTATTAAAATTGTTAGGGATCTTCAGTTTTCCCCAAACATCTTTGCCAGGTTTTGATATCAGAGTAATACTGGCCTCATAGAACAGGTGGAGAACAATACTCTCATCTTCAATTTTTTGAAATAGTTTGGTAGAACTTTTATAATTTTTTTCTTTAATTGTTTGGTAGAATTCCCGTATGAAGCCAGCTGGACTTGAAATTTTCTTTGGGGAAATAATTTTCAAGTACAAATTCAATTTCTTTAATAGCATATTGTATTCATGCAATCTATTTCTTATTTAGTCGGCTTTGGTAGTTTGTGTGTGTTTTATAGAATTTACCTATTCTATCTTTTTTTCAAATTCATTGTAATAAAAATTTTCACAGTATTTTCTTACAGTTTTAAAAATTGTGGAATATCCCCTTTCTCATTCCTGCCAGTGGTGTCTTGTCTTCTCTCATTTTTCCTTGTTTGGTCTGGTTAGAGATTGATTACATTTTACTATCTTCTCAAAGAATCAGCTTATCATTTCCCTGATTTTCTTTATTGTTTTTATGTTTTCTATCTCACTGATTTCCACTCTAATCTTTAATATTTTTGCTACTTACTGTGGGTTTTACTTGCTCTGCTTCTGTAACTTTCTTTCTTTACAAGCTTAAGCATTGATTTGAGACTTGCTTCTCAAAATAAGAGTTCAGTGGTATAGATTTTGCTTCAAGTACTGCTTAAGCAGCATTCCATAATTTGGAATATAGTATATTTTCATTTTCATTCAGTTCAAAATTTCTAATACTTCTTTTGATTACTTCTTTGATTCATGGGTTATTTAGAAGGCTGTTAATGGTTCCCAAATATTTGGGGGATTTTGCAGCTATCTTATTTAATGCCACAGCAGCCTAAGAACACACTCTGTGTAATTGGAATTCTTTTAAATTCATTCAGAAAACATAAATTCATTCAGACTTACTGTATGGTTCAGAAATTTTGAAAAGAATGTACACTCTGCTGCTCTTGGTTGGAATGTTCTATAAATGTCAGTAGGATCCAATTGCTTGCTAGTTTTTTCAAATTTTCTATATCTTTTCTGCTTTTCTGTTCGTTCTATCAGTTGTTGAGAGAGTGGTATTGAACTGTCAATGTTATGGATTTATCAGTTTTTGCTAGTAGTTCTATTTGTTTTTGCTTCATATATTTGAACCTTGGTCATTAGGTACTTACAAGTTTAGGATTATTATGTACCTGTGATGAATTGTCCTTTTAATATTATGAAATGATCATTTTTATTCCTAGTAATAGTCTTTGCTTTACACTTTGATATTAATGAAGCTTTTTCAGTTTTTTGATTCCTATTAATGTACTGTATCCTTTCCCAGTCTTTTACTTTTTTTTTTTGTGGGTACCGGGGGGTCGACCTCAGGACCTCGCGCGCCAGCAGGCGCCCGGGCCGCTGAGCGATATCACCGGCCCCTTTTTCGTATGTGGGATCCGGGAGTCGAACTCGGGCCCTTGCACTTGCCGGGCAGGCGCTTAAGCCGCTGAGCCATCTCACCGGCCAAGTCTTTTACTTTTAACTTATTTGTGTCATCATATTTGAAGTTGATTTCTGTAGGCAGTATATAGTTAATAAGTTCTTGGTCTTTATATCCAGTATATAGAATTCTGCCTTTAATCAACTTATTTAGACTATTTACATTTTGAAGTAACTTTATTTAGGTGTTATTTGCCTATTATACAGTTCACCCATTTAAGGTATGTAATATAATGGTTTTTAAAAATTATTTAGAGTTGTACCAACTATTACCACAATCTCATTTAAGATCATTTAAAAAAAAAAAAAAACATTTTCATTGCCCTGAAAGGAACACTGTACCCATTATCAGTGAATCCTTCCTTCCTCAATCCTTACCCTAGCCATAGATCATCATTAATCTTCTTGTCTCTATAGATTTGTCTACCTGGAAATTTTCTATAAATGAAATTTTTTTATAAATGATATCATACAATATCTGGTCATGTGTGACTGGTTTCTTTCACTCAGGATAATTTTTTCAAGGTTCATCCATTTTGTGGCAGGTAACAGTACTTAATTTTATGGCTGAATGATATTCGACTGTGTGGCTATGCCACATTTTATTTATTCATTTATCAGTTGATGGACATTTGTGTTGTTTCCACATTTTGGCTATTACATATAATGCTACTATGAACATTCACATGTAAGTTTTTGTGTAGACATATATTTTTCTTTTTCTTGGCTATATACCTAGGAATGGAATTTCTGGGTTATGATAACGCTATGTGTAATATTTTGAGGAACTGCCAAACCATTTTCTAAAGCAGCTGTAGCATTTTACATTTCCCCTCACATTGTGGGAAGGTTCCAATTTCTCCTCATCCTTACCAACACTTGTTATTGTCTATCATGAGGTATCTTTCCATTTATGTAGGTCCTCTTTAATTTCTTTTAATAGCATTTTGGAGTTTTCACAGTATCCATTTTGAAATTTTTCTCTTAAATTTATTCCTAAGTATTTTATTATTTTTGATGATTATTTTATGTGATTATTTTCTTAATGTCATTTCAGATCATTCACTGCTAATGTATAAAAATGCATGGGTTTTTTTAGTTACTCAAATAAAAGTTTAATGATTGCAGTTCAATACAACTGAAAATGTGGTGTCATTAAGCAGCATTTCCTGCTAAATTTCAAGTTACAGATTTGTGGGCCATTTCTGAACAGCAGCATCATTTCTACTAAGTATTCAGCTTTTAGTTAAGATAACTGACAGTATCATGGCAAGAGTGGGGAAGAACAATGATTGGCTCATAGAGTTCGTCTAAGAAAGGAAAACAACACAACCAGCAAAATAGCTACAGATATTAGTAAAATAAAAATACAACCCCAAACATCCATGTCCTGGTGGATTCTAACTATGACACTCATCCTCTCCGTGATGGTATCAATGGTGACTTGGAAGTTATGAATGAACAGAAGCCAAGCAGATATCCAGCTTCTTCTCTTGTGGTTGTTAGATCTAAAACAAGATCATAAAGAAGTGGGACCTCTACCTACAAAAGTGAATCTTGCTCATTCAGAAATTAAAGCTTTTTCTTTTTCTTTTTGTGGATTTCATCTTGTTCTTGATTTTAGCATTCAGCCCTTTGCCATTAATTATGATGTTAGCTGTGGGTTTCTCAGAAACAGTCTTTAATCAAATGGAAAAAGTTCTCTTTTATTCCTACTTTACTGAGTGGTTTTATGATGAAAAGGTGTTACAACCTCTACCCTGGGAGGGAGCTTGAGTGAGGGTGATTAATGCCCAGGGTTCTTGGCCTACTGTAGCTGGAACAGAGTTTTCACCATACAAGTGGAGGCTGGATGGGAGGAAGGCACATTTGGTCTACTTGGCTGTGCCTGCCTGCCTGGAATACACCTCTGTAACATGTGGCTGTTGGGGAGGATGAGAAACACCAGCAGTCTGCCCCTCTGGTGATACTAGAACCCTGGCTGGGAGCTGAGGGAAAGAAGGAGCTGCCATCTTCCTGGCTATTGCAGGGTGGAGTCTCTGTAACACAGAACTGGCTGGAGATGGTAATGAACTAGTTTGTAGCTCAGAAGCAACCCTTGCTCGCTGTTCTTCCTGAGAGGTAGGGTTTTTTTTTTTTTTTTTCTTTTCTTTTCAATGTGTGGTTTGCTTGTCCATTTTTTAAATATTTTAAATTAATTTTATTGGTACTTTTTAATATACATAATGATCACATTCATCATAAGGAATTTCTACCTGTGCATAATATATCTTGATTTTTCTTTTTTCCCTAATCCCCTCCCCTCCTTTCAGCCCTCTTCCCTTCCTTATTTATGAAAGCTTTGTTTCCATTTTTTCCTTCCATTCTTTTCCCTTCCTTCCATTCCCCCTCCCCCTCCCTTGTTCCTCTTCCCATTTGAACATTTTCTTCCTACTTCCAAATATCTGTCATTCATTTTGGTCCTTATTTACACTTTCAATATCTCACACAAGAGAAACAATATGATATTTAAACATATGTGTCCAATTTATTTCACTTTGAAGTATGGTCTTAAGGTGCATTCATATACTTAAAAATGTCTCAAGTTTATTCTTTATTGCAGAGTAGTACTCTATTTTATATAAAAAACCACGTTTTCTTTATCCATTCATCCATTGTTGGACATCTGGGCTGTTTCCAAGATTTAGCTATTACAAATTGTACTGCTATAAACATGAGTGTGCATATATCACTGTGGTATGATGCTTTTAACTATTTCGGAAAGATACCAAGAAGGGAAATAGCTGGTGAAATAGAACCTGCAGTTTTATTTTTTTGAGGAATCTCCATATTGATTTTCATATTTGTTGTACCAATTTACACCCAGTAGAGAAGGGCTCCTTTTTCCCTACAGCCTCACCAGTATTTGTTATTGGCTGATTTCTTGATGATAGGCATTTTCTGGAGGGAAATGGAATCTCAGTGTTGTTTTAATTTGCATTCCTCCAATGACCAGTGATGTTGAACATTTTTTTCATATTTTTTTGCCATTTGTACTTCTTCATTTGAGAAATATCTATTCATTTCAGATGTACATATTTGAATTGGGTCTTTAAATTTGGGGGGTCTGATTTTTTTGGTGTTCTTTATATATTCTAGATATTAGTCCTCTGTCTGAGGAGTAGCTGGTAAAATTTTTTTCCACTCTGTGAGTTGTCTCTTCACTCTGTTGGTGGTTTCTTTTGCTGTGTAAAAGAATTTTAATATGGTGACTTGTTGATTCTTTGTAATATTTCCTGTGCGATCGAGGTTTTCTTCATAAAGTCTTTGGTTACACCTATGTCTTCAAGAGTTTTACCTATTTTATCTTCCAACAGATTAAGCATTTCTGTTTTAATATTTAGATCTTTGATCCATTTCGATTTTAGTTTAATGCATGGCGAGAAATATGGGTCTAGGTTTAATCTTTAGCATGTGGAAAGGCAGTTTTTCCAGCACCATTTATTAAATAGGCTATCTTTCTTCCAGTGAACGTGTTTGGCCCTTTTGTCAAAGATCAGGTGGCTGAGTGCATTTGAAGTTGTTTCTGCATCTTCTATTCTGTTCCATTGATCCCTTGTCCTTTTTTTTAAATTTTTATTATTATTATTATTTTTTTGTCCAGTACCATTGTGTTTTTATCATGGTAGCTTTGTAGTATAATTTCAAATCAGGGATTGTGATGCCCCCTGCCTTGTCCTTGTTGCCCAGAATTGCTTTCGCTATTCTAGGTCTCTTCTGGTTCCAAATGAATTTTAGGATTGTTTTCTTTAGTTCTGTGAGGTATGCTATTGGTATTTTGATCAGGATTGAATTAAATCTGTATAACAGTTTTGGAAGTATGGCCATTTTCACTATACTGGTTCTGCCTATTGAAGAATAAAAAATATCTTTCCATTTTCTGATATTCTGTTCAATCTCTTTTTTCTGAGTATTGTAGTTTTCAATGTAAGGGTCTTTTATTTCCTTTGTTAGATTGATTCTTAAGTATTTAATTTTGTCTTGATGCTATTGTGAAAGGTGTTGTTTCCCTAATTTTTCTCTCAGTGAGTTTGTTATTTGTGTACAGAAATGTTATTGTTTTTTGAGTGTTGACTTTGTATCTTTCTAAATTACTGCATTTGGTTATTAATTCTAGGAGTGTTTTCGTGCAGTTTTTGGGGTCTTCTATGTACAGTATCATATCACCTGCAAATAATCATAATTTAACTTCTTCCTTTCCTATCCTTGCTCCTTTTATTTCTTTCTCTTGTCTAATTGCTCTGGCTAATGTTTCCAGAACTATATTGAACAGAAGGGGTGATAGTGGACATCCTTGTCTTTTTCCTGATTTTAGAGTGAAAGCTTAATTTTTCACCATTTAGTATGATGTTGGCTGTTGGTTTGTCATAGATAGCTTTTATCAGATTGAGAAAAAGACCTTTTATTCCAGTTTTCTGTAAGGGTTTTTTGTTTTTTATCATGAATGGGTGTTAGACTTTGTCAAATGCTTTTTCTGTGTCTATTGAGATGATCATGTGATTTTTGTCCTTGGCTCTGTTAATACGTTGATTTGCGTATATTGAACCATCCCTGCATCCCTGGGATGAGTCCTACTTGGTCATGGTGTGTAATCTTCTTGACTTGCTGTATTCTGTTTGCCAGTATCTTATTGAGCATTTTTGCGTCTATGTTCATTAGAGACATTGGCCTGTAGTTCCTTTTTTTTTGGTTGGATCCTTCTCTGGTTTTGGTATCAGGGTAATGCTTGCTTCCAGGAATGACTTTGTGAGTATTGCTTCCCTTCTAATTTCATTAAAGAGTTTGAGGAGTAGTGGCATTAGATCTTCTCTAAGTTTCTTGTAGAATTCAGCAGTGAATCTGTCAGGACCTGGGCTTTTCTTTGTTGGTAGTTTTTAAATTACTTCTTCAATTTCATTGACCGATATTGGATTATTTAGAATTTTTATATCTTCTTGATTCAGCTTTGATAATTCATATATATTGAGGAATCTATCCATTTCTTCTGTGTTTTCCATCTTAGAGTGTAGGTTCTTGAGGTAGGTATTGATGAACTTTTGGATCTCTCCAGGATCTGTTGTGAATTCACCCTTTCCATTCCTAATTGCATGTATTGGAATCTTTTCTTTCCTTTTCTTGATAAGTTTGGCTAAGGGTTTGTGTATTTTGTTTAATCTTTCAAAGAACCAACTCTTTGATTCATTGATTCTTTGTATTGTTTTCATAGTCTGAATTGCATTAATTTCTGCTCTGATCTTTATAATTTCCTCCCAGCCAGGTGTGGTGGCGCCCACCTGTAATCCCAGCACTTGGGAGGCCAAGGCAGACGATTGCTGCAAGTTTGAGGCCAGCCTGGGCTACAGAGTGAGTTCAAGGCCAGCCTGAACTGCTTAGTGAAACCCTGTCTCAAAAAAAACTACTATTACTACTACTACTACTACTACTACTACTACTACTACTACTACTACTAATTTCCTCCCTTGTATGTACTTTGGGTTTAACTTGCTCTTCCTTTTCTAGAAGCTCGAAGTTCAACATTAGGTTTTTTACTTGAGAGTAGCAGTGAGAGTTCACCGCTATAAATTTCCCTCCTAGGACTGCTGTCATTGCATCCCATAAGTTCTGGTATGTTGTAATGGCATTGTCTAATTGTAGAAAGTGTCTAATTTCTTCTTTAATTTCATCTGTGACCCATTGGTTGTTCAGGGCGGTGTTATTTAATTTCCATGTGTTTATGCAGTTTTTGTGGTTTCTTTTGCCATTGATTTCCAATATCATTGCACTATGGTCTGGTAATATGTGTGGGATAATTTCAATTCCTTTGCATTTCCTTAAGCATGCTCTGTGAAGTAGTATGTGGTCTATTTTGGAGAATGTCCTCCGTGCAGCTGAGAAGAATGTGTATTCTGTTGTTGCGGTGTGGAACACTCTGTAAGTATCTTATTTCTCCATCAGTTTTGAAAGATAGTTTTGTGGTGTACATCAATCTGGGTTGGAAGTGTTTTTCTTTTAGGGCTTGAAATACTTCACTGAAGTGAAGCCAGTGAAGAAGATGGGAGGGAAAGAAAGAAGGAAAAAACAAAAACAAGAACTAAACAAAGCAGAAAAAAACTAATAACAATATTCACACTCATGAAAAAACAAAAACAAACAATCAAGAAAAAAGAAAAAAAATCAAAGAGAAAAAAGAGATTTCTCAGTGATTTCAAGCCTATTGTTAACTTTTGGGATCTACAGTTTTGTGGTAGTATCCAATTCAGGGCATTTCTCCACTGTCACTGGTAGACAAAGGAGGCAGATAAGTGGTATGCATATGGGAATACATGCTCAAATGTATTTTGATGGACAAATGTGCAATAAAAAATTTTGTGAGGCAACCAGTTGAGAGACTGATTTTATTAGGTCAGCAGATCCTGCCAACACCTTGTGACACAGGCAAGGTATATTTTCCTCATTCATCAAATATGGAGAAACACTGAGGAATTTTCTAAAGATAAACCTTAGCCATTATTGGATCTTGGCCTTGAACCCAGGATTTCTGGCCTCAAAGTCCATACTCTTTCCACACCCAAACTACTTCGCTGAATAAGCTCTCGGCTATCCACATGCGACTTTACTTTATGAGTTTTAAAGCAATTTAACATCATAAAATTCTAAAACTGCTTCCAACATGCAGGTTCAATGAGGTTAAGTGGCCATCATTTCTTAAACCCTCCCTTAAGCAGAAGGAAAA
Source organism: Erethizon dorsatum (assembly GCA_028451465.1). Lineage (NCBI taxonomy): Eukaryota > Metazoa > Chordata > Mammalia > Rodentia > Erethizontidae > Erethizon > Erethizon dorsatum. The sequence continues at coordinate 41,526,321 of CM051842.1, forward strand.
AGGAAACCTTGCTGCCATTTCCCTTTGGCCTCTCAAAATTACCCTCCAGACCTTCTCAGCAATGTTTGACTTGACTCCATAACAACATTTATATTGTGCTTTATTGATTTTAGTACATTCTTTCAGTCTAAATCCACAAGCATCCTGTGAAAACAAGAAGTGCTCCTCTAGAGCACCCATCCTTTGCATCTAAACAAACTTGCCTTTCATTTTTCCCTCCCTGATCTCTCTGGTAATACCCATGAATTCTTGTCATATCCCAGAGAGACTTTACAACCAGAAGATTTATGTTTGGTCCATATTAGCAGTCCCCAGAGTGGGATATACAAGAGAATCTAATATAATGTGGGAAGAAAATAATTTGCAATTTTGGGCCATTTTTCTAGTTTTACTTTTATTCTCTGTATCTTTTTAAAGTAGCTTTATTGAGATATAAGTTACATATCATAGAGCTAACCCATGTAATATTTTTAAATATATTTATGTTAATTTCTTTATTCACATTAATTTCTGAATATGAAACAAAACAGAAAAACCTCCTGACCCATTAGTAGTGAATCCTTAGCTCCAGCCAACCATCAGTCTACTCTCTATCTCTATAGATTTGCCTGTTCCAGATATTTCTATGAATAGAATCATAATATGTGACCTTTTTTGTGTGGCTTCTTTCACTCAGCACAGTGTCTTCAAGGTTCCTCCGTGTTGTAGTATCAGTACTTCATTCTGTTTTTCTTGACAGTACTGGGATCGAACCCAAGGCCTTTGCACTGAGCTACACCCACAGCCCTTTATTAATTTTTATTTTGAGACAGAGTCTTGCAAAGTTGCTCAGGCTGGGCTTGAAATTGTGATCCTCCTGCCTCAGCCTCCAGAAGCTAGGCATGTGTTATGATTTGTATCTAGATGTCCCCCCAAAGCCTCATGCAGTCATGGAGGCGGGCTTCTAGAGTTTGTGATTGATTCATGGTCCAATGCTGGGATTATGGGTGTGAGTGCTATACCCGCCCTGGGGTGAGTAGCCTGCATACAACATAAGGGAGGAAAAGAGGCTTGCTCTCTTGTGCTCCTCCCTTTTTGCTCTTGCTGTTTTGCTGTCTTCCACTGCCATGAACGGTTGCCCGTGTGCCACGCCACCCTGCCTTGGAGCCAGCTGATTATGGACTGAAACCTCCACAAACTGTAGCTAAATAAACCTTTCCTTCCTTAACTTTGGGCACAGGGTATTTTGTCTCAGCAACAAGAGAAAAGTAACTAAGACAGCATGTACCACCACAGCCAGCTACTTTGTACCTTTTTATTGCCTTATAATATCCTACTATATGGTCAGACCACATTTTATTTATGGGCATTTGTGTTGTCTCCAATTATTTGGTATTATTTGCAATGAACACCTGTGCACAAGTTTTTTCTTTTTCTTTTGGTGGGTTTATGATTTCATTCTTCTTGGTTAGTACTATGTTCGTAGATTAGCATAAATGCCATGTGTTAATTTTTTTTTTTTTTTTTGTGGGTACCGGGGTTCGACCTCAGGACCTCGCATGCCAGCAGGCACCCGTGCCGCTGAGCGATATCACGGGCCCTTTTTTCGTATGTGGGTTCCGGGAGTCGAACTCGGGCCCTCGTGCTTGCCAGGCAGGCACCTACGCCGCTGAGCCATCTCACCGGCCCTATATGTTAATTTTTAAGAGAAACAATAATAGAAAAATGTGGCTCTTGGAAGAAATGGAATTTTAAATTTCTTCATCAGCTTTCCATGTTATCCCTCTCATTCTGCCCCATTTTATTGACCTTTGAACTAGTCTTTCTGTCCATTTTCCTACCCACTTCTTGTTTTGCCAGGGATGCTGTTGGCCAAGGAAGCATTTATCCAGTAATGCTGGAATGCTAAGTACTGCACTTTTAATTGGTAACAACCTTGTGAATTAGGTATTATTAAATCCATTGAAAGATGGGGAAACTAATTAGGTGTGGTGGCATACATCTATTATACCAGCACTAGGGAGGCTGAGGCAGGAGGAGCACTGTGAGTTTGAGGCCAGCCTGAGCTACATAGCAAGACTCTGTGTCAGTACCCCTCCCCGTGGCCAAAAGATGAAGAAACTAAGGCTTTGACAGGATAAATAACTCATTCAAAGTTATCTGGCAACTAGAGGCAGAAAAGAGATTAGCTCACTGCTGCTGGATTCTGAAGTTCATATTCTTTCCTTAGGCTGTCTCCCAGATGGGATGTTTATGAAGTGTTCAGTGGATGGAGCTTATTTTATGCTTGAGATACTACATATGGACGTATGAAATAAAAAGGAAGATTCTGATAAGCTTTGGGGAATATTGGGGTATTCAGGAGGTGGCAGGGATGGTAGGCACTGTAAATGAGATGTTGAATACAGAAGGAGAACCTGGTTTGGAGAAGGAATGGGTTGGTGAGCGTTCAGCTTGGGACATAAGGAACTTGAGGACACCATTCATTCAACTTATACTTGGGTGGGTTCTCTGTGCCAGGCACAGTGTAGGATGCTGGAGAGGCATTAAAGAACAAGATATCCATGTTCCCTGCTCTAATGGAGCATGTAGTCTTAGTAGGGCAGACATAAAATCAATTCTAATCAAGTGTAATGGTGTCATGCTAGAAAAGGAGAGGAGGATTTAATTCAGGCATTTGGAGCAAGTGATTTCTTAAGGCTCTGAGATTAGTAGAAAGAAATTTACAGGGGCAGTAGCTTAAGGCACATGTGGGGACATTGACTTTGTAGCAGATAACAAGGTTTGGGAATCATTCATGATTTTCTTCCACTTTCCCCTTCCTTACAAGAGAAAAAAACATGATTGCCTCCAGCTGCGTGGAGCAACTGGCAGTTCTTGGACTCACCTTTTTTTGCCCTCGTGTCTTTAAGTATGTGCTGCCTTCTGCCTGCAGTTCTGCTCCCCTATCCCTTTGTGTAGCCAACAGCTGCCTGTCTTTATTATAATCTTTCAGAAAGCATAACACCCTGTCCCATGTCCCCATAATCTCCTGGGCCTATTGATCACACTGTCTCTTCTATTAATTGTGAGTACTCTAAGAGCAGGGATGTGTTCATCAACCCCAGTTACCCACACAGTGCCTGACACACATAGATGGATGCATGGATGAATTAAACAAAAAGAACCAAATTGTTAAAAATATCTGCATCTTTTTTATCTTTTTGAGACAGGATTTCACTGTGCAGTCCAGGCTGGCCTGAACTCACTTTGTAGCTCAGGCTGGCCTCAAACTCGCAGCGATCCTCCTGCCTTAGCCTCCCAAGTGCTGGGATTATAGGCATGCGCCACCATTGCCAGATCTGCATCTTTTGAACAAGAAGGGAGGCTGTGTTACTTCGCAGAAAGAGAGCTTGGCTGTCAGTCTAACTCAGTGATTCTTAACCAGGGGTGATTTTGCTTCCCCAGGGAACCTTTGACAATGTCTTGAGACATTTTTGGTTGTCACAAATAGCTAAGATGTGAAGAGGACAAGGATGATACTAAACACCCTACAGTGCACAAGACAGCCCTCCACAACAAAGAATTATCTAGGCCGAAATGTCATTAGTGTCAAGTTTGAGAAGTCCATGTCTAATCTGGTTCAGTTCTCTGCCGTGCATGCTGGCACACACCTATAATCCCAGTGCTTGGGAGCCTGAGACAGGAGGATTATAAATTTGAGTATCACCTGGTCAGTTTAGCTAACCGTCTCAAAATAAAAAATAGAAACGGCTGGAGATGTAGCTCAGTACACAGGCCATGGGTTCAATTCACAACACAGAAAAACAAAATCTGGTTCAGCTCTCTCTACCTAAAGCAGCAGTTCTTAAAACATCATCCCTAGCAGTGGCAGCATTGCCTGGGAACTGTTAGAAAAGAAAATTCCAGGATCCCACTGGAAACTCAGTGAAGGAGAAACTGGGAGTGAGGCCGCAGCAATTTGTTTTATCAAACCCTGGAGTGGATTGGGATGCTGATTAAAGTGTGAGAACCAGGCCTAAAGTGAAAAAGGGTGGTTGGTAACAGAACCCTAAGAGAAGCCAGGATAAGAAAATGGTCACGGAATAATGTTAGAAAAATCCACAGAACTTGATGATTTCCGGGATAAAATGGTCATTGGTGTCCAACATTCCTAGAGAGTTGTTAAATACAAGAACAGGCAAAAAACAAAAACAAAACCAAAACAAAACAGGCAAAGGGAGGGGAAATGGCCACTAGTAATTAAGACTTCTGAAATGGAGGCAGGCGAGGATGATGACATTACAAAGGGCCAGGTTTAAGCAGTGAAGGGGCCTGAAGGCTTTTAGTTTGCAATCATCTATGCAAAAGAACTACTTTTAAAATTTCCGTGCAATGTTAGTTAGGCATCTGAGAGTAACTTGCCAGTACTCTCATGTCTCTAACATAGCAGTTCTTAATATTTTTGTGTTTTCTTCTAGGTTTTGTCTATGTACATAAGTAATTTTACAGTGTAATGTTCTGCTGTCACAATAAATAGCAAGACATTTTCAAAGGTTATGATAGAGCAGTAGGCAGCACTTTGCTATGGCAGCAAAGGTAAACGTGATCCCATTGTCAGTTTGTTCTGCTTGGGAGAGAGTTGTTTTGTGGAATTTGAGGTCAAGAAAAGTAAGGCAGGTACACTTAAGCTTGTTTTGTTATCTGGAAAAAAAAGGGGGAAAGCCCAGAATTTTTTTCCTGAGTTTCACTAAGGAAGCTGAGGATGTAGATGAGACAATGTGAAACAAAAGGTCTCCTTTAGGGGGAAAAGCTTGCATCATAATAGTAGATACCCCAAGTGGTATCTCAGAGCCACCCTGGGGATACCCTGGACTTTATTTGGATTGCTCATTTGGATTGGGTTATTTTCTAAAGAATCTTTTATTGAGTGCAGGTTGGGGAGCAGGGAAGGATTTTAGAGCATGTCTGTTTAGGGGATGGTGAGTTGAAACAGGTGCTGAGGTTAGGGATGTGTTGCCTTCGTAAATTCAGTATGTTGGGGAAATACTCTCTAACACTGAATATGCACTTTTTATTTTTGGTCTACCTTAGGGATACATAGTACTTACATTCATCTTGGGAAATTGGTAGATATACATATAACATCTTCATCATTTTTACTTCTTTTTCCCCTCCTTGTCCTCTCTTCTCTCCCCTTCCTCAGGTCTCTTGTGCATAGAGGACTTAGAAAAAGTCCTCTTTTTAAAACTTCATGAATATATGCATGTCAAGCACAGTGTAGTGAATCTAAGCCCACTTTACAACCCAGGAAAATTGATGGTATAGCCCCGGTTTATAGATGGGGAAATTGAGGCTCAATGGAGTGAAACAGCGTGGCCAGAATCTGACATAAATGTCAGTGCTAAAATTCCAACCCAGCTATGTTTCTTTTCAAGTCTTGTGTATTTTCCATGGTGACGTATTTGCTGTATATAATCAGATTCCTGGAGGTATCTGAGCCTCTTTCGTTCTCTTTATTAGACTAAATCAGTAGTTGTACAATCAGTGGTTATACATCAGGACAACATGGGGAGTTTTTCAAAATATCTGCTTTCAGACACCCCCATCCCAATAGAGGATCTATGGAGAGACAAGAGAAGGAGGAGGGTGATGAGGGGAAGGGGAGGGAGAAGGAGGGGGAAGAAGGAGGAAGAAAGAAAAAAGAAAGAGGAAGAAGGAAGAAAAAACACCCCACCTTCCTTCCATCTTCTAGTGCCTTTTCCTTTTATTCCCAGAAGCTCAGGCTATATGAAAGAGGAATTTAGAGTTGTACGGCAGGTGGTGGGCAGGACTAGGCCAGCCAGCAGCAAGCAGGCCGATTCAGCTGTGATGGTGACAGCTGCTCCTCTCCAATTGCCCATAACTAGCTGATCTCAATCACATGCAAGAGGGACAGGGCGCAAAAGCCTCTTTTGTGGCCATGGGTAATTGGAGTCAAGCTGCCTGCATTCAGATTTTATCTCTGTTGCAAACCCATGGTGTGACCTTGGGTAAGCCGATCCCTGAAATTCCCTAGGAGACAGAATAACATAGTGAGTATAGTCATAAGGACTTTGAGATCTGAGGGAAGTGGGTTAACCCCAGCTCTACAACTTTTACTAACTGTAGACTTAGTGTTGACTTTTTGCGCATGCCAGCTGTGCAGCCCCATGGGACTGGGCACTCAGAAGGGCCTTGCACTTGGTTTAATGCTTTACTGTCACTATCTTGGAATTCATAATAATTTTGTAACAAGGGTTCTCAGAGTTTCATTTTGCACTGGGCCCCACGAATTACGAATTACGTAACTTGTCCTGTGTTACTTATGGGAGAGTACTTAACTGTTTTGTGTCAGTTTCTCTTGAATGGGGATTGCACTGAGGCTTATAGGAAAGGATGCATGCACACATGCAAAGCACTTCTTTGGTGCAGGGTATGGGCTGTTGATATTAGCCATTGCTAAGAAACCCTGGGCCTCATTGTCTTGTCTGTAAAATAAATGTGCTAGATTAAACACACCTAAGACTTTCTATACAAGTACAATATGCCTGCAATTTTCTTTGACCCTAAACAATATGAAAACATCTTGAAATACATAATGGCTGCTTTTTATCTTTTCTTGAGGTGCTGGGAATGGAACCCATGGCCTCATGCATGTTAGGCAAACGCTCTACCACTAAGCTACACCCCCATCCCTGATCTTTAAATGTGAAGGTAAATTTCCTTTCTTTACAGTCTTAATTATTAATTAATTAATTTTAGTGCTAAGGATTGAAGCCAGGGCCAGTCTTGATTTTTTTTTTTTTTTTTGTGGGTACCGGGGGTCGACCTCAGGACCTCACGCGCCAGCAGGCGCCCGTGCCGCTGAGCGATACCACCGGCCCTTTTTTCGTATGTGGGTTCCGGGAGTCGAACTCGGGCCCTTGCGCTTGCCAGGCAGGCTTGTAGGCCGCTGAGCCATCTCACCGGCCCTTGATTTTTTTTAAAACCTCGTCCACATTGATTGTCTCTGCTTGTAGCCTCTACATGCCAGTCTTGAAATCCCCTTTGAAAATTCTTACATAATGATTTTAACGCCTATTTAATCTACATGTGCTCTTTATTTAATGAATATATGTTAAGAAGGTAGGTTTGGCCTGTAAACTCAAAATGGTAGACACTTTTTAAACCCATGTAGATGATCAAGGCATGAGCAAAATGTGTGTGGAGGGGTGGTGGATTGCTGGAGCATTAGAATACATCACTTGGATGTGGAAGTTGGCTGGGGAACAGTTGAAGCACAGGCCCCACAAAGGTGAGGAAGAAAATAATTGAAATGCAGGTTAGGGGGCTAATTTTGTAAAGGATGAGGGGAAACAAGCAAATACCTTACTGAAGTAGCTTAAAAGAAGCCAATATCTTCCCCACAAAGTACCAACTCTCTAGACAACGTTGCAGTCTCTTTGGATCATAGTCACTTTTTGCAAATAAGATGTTTGTGTTCTATCTTGATTTTAGGGAAGACTTGCTACAGCCCATCTCTACTAGCACCTCCAACCCTAGCATGGGCCATGTGTTTATCCTTTTTCACTTTTGATGGCTAGAGCTTAGTCCTTTACAAATGTACTAAAGTTTTTTTTTTTTTTTTTTTTTTTTTTTGTTGGTAGGGGGTCGACCTCAGGACCTTGTGTGCCAGCAGGCGCCCGTGCCGCTGAACGATATCACCGGCCTCTTTTTCATATGTGGTTTCTGGGAGTTGAACTCAGGACCTTGCACTTGCCAGGCAGGCGCTTATGCCGTTGAGCCATCTCACCGGCCCTGTTTGTTTTGTTTTTGAGACAGGGTCTCACTATGTAGTCCGGCTGGCCTTGAACTCATTATGTAGCCTAGGCTGGCCTAGAACTTTTGGTGATCCTCCTGCCTCAGCCTCCCCGCATACTGGGATTACAGGCATGTGCCTCCATGCCTGGCACAAATATACTAGAGTTTATTTAACCATTGACCAATTTAAAAATAATTGAAAAGCAGTTGATTTGTTTAAAAGAATGAACTCACCCATAGCCCTCATATATTGCTTGTTTCTGTGTGTATCACAGGGTAGTTATGAAGCTTTTCTCTTATGTTGAATCAATTCTGTCCATTGTTTAATAAAAGAATTCCTTTTCAGCCCATCATACCTTTTCATCTTGTTTGGCAGTGTGTTCATGAATTTTAAAAATTCCCTCCAAGCAGGGCTTGGTGGCTCACTCCTGTAATCCCAGCACTTGTGAGGCTGAGGCAAGAGGATTGTGGCAAGCTCAAGGCCAGCCTGGGCTACATAGTTCAAGGCCAGTCTAGAATATATGGTGAGACTCTGTCTCAAAAAATTAAAAAAATTCCTTCCAACATTAGGTAATCTTTCAAGTGATTGATTTTAGTCGACAAATTTTATTTATATATATTTATGGCATATAACGTGATGTTTTGAAATATATACGTATTGTGGAATGACTAAATAGAGCTAATTAATATGCCATTACCTCTCTTGTTTTTTGTGTAGTGAGAATACTTAATATTTATTGTCAGCTATTTTCAATGATACAATACATTTTTATTAACTATGATCACCACTTTGTATAATAGATCTTTTGAACTTATTTTTCCTAACTGAAATTTTATAAACTTTGACCAACATGATTTAAAAATTTTTTTCATCTTCCCTGATAGCTTTTTCTCTTTAGCTGTGCTTTCTCTGCTTTATTTTTCTATAATTCGTCCATATTGAAGCCACTTTACTTTTATATATACTGATTAGTCACATTAAAAGTCTAGTACTGTCTATTGATTTAGGGTTAAAGATATACATAATTCATGTTAGAATGCTGAATTACAGTGGTACCTTGGTTCATGAACTTAATTTGTTCTATGATTTTGGAAAAGATGGCCATATTTGTGTTTGTGTGGAAAGATGGCCATGGTCATGTTTGCCACCTGATGCAGAGTTTGCAAACAAATACAGAATTTTGCCAAACGCTCTGTTTGTGAACCACATTGTTTGCAAACAAAATCATTTGTGAACAGAGGTACCACTGTAATTATATGTCTGTATATTTCTCTCATAGTTTTACATTACAATGTTAAAATAACGTTTAAAATCTAAAGCTGCTTTTAAGAATACCTAACCAAAAAATCCCTTGAAACCCTGTTGAAAGCTTTGTTTCTCTTTATAATATAGGCAAAACAAAATACTTTAAAATACCTTAAAATGCTTTTTTAAAAGTAACTTTTAAGTATCTTTTAGCCACATAGCTAGAGAAAACTAGTAGAACTATAAGGTTGTATCAGAATTTTATTATTTTCTCTATGAAGTTATTTTTCTATCAAAATCATGGCTAATTTTATTCATATTGCGTTCCTTTTGCACTTTATAATTTTTTTTTGTGGGTACCGGGGGGTCGACCTCAGGACCTCGCGCGCCAACAGGCACCCATACCTCTGAGCGATATCACCGGCCCCTTTTTCGTATGTGGGTTCCGGGAGTCGAACTCGGGTCCTCGCGCTTGCCGGGCAGGCGCTTAAGCCGCTGAGCCATCTCACCGGCCCTGCACTTTGTAATTTTTAAAGTATTTAAAAATATATTTTAAAAAATATTAAACTATGCCTTTTAAAAGTTGTATTTTTGAGAGGGGAATCTTACTATGTTGCCCACGGTGGCCTTGGAACTCCTGGGCTGAAGGAGTGTCAAATGATACTCTTGCCTCAGCCTTCTGAGTAACTGGGACTAGAAGCATGTAATGCTGTACCTGGCTAATTACTTTATTTTTATTTAGTCCTATTCATCATGCATGGGTAGTCATTCTTACTTTTGCCCTGCTATTAGTAAAATTTTCTTACACATCGAATATAAATGCAGCATTCCATTTTCTTATAGTTTTTCATAATTAAAAAGTTTGAATTCTTGACTCATCTGGAATTAATTTTAGTCATTTTCTTAGTATCATTTATTAAAATTTCCTTTCCCTTATAAACCTGCACTTCTCACACTATAATCCATAGATAATGTGTGAATTCTTTTTCCACTGTCTATTCCCCATGTAGCTGAAGTTGCTCGAATATTAATTTCTGATTTCATGGTTTCTTATGCTTTGTCTCTGACTCTTATCCACATCCTTTTTAAAAAATTTTTAATCTGGAAAATCAACCCTTATACTACATCCTAGCCAAAAACTAATGATCAAATGAACAAACCAAAAACTGTATCTTGAAATTCCATGAAAAGATACCCTGGGTATTTTATTTTATTTTCCCCTGCCTCAGCATTAGCTCCTCAGTCTTAGCAGATTTTTGGTCTATTTATTTACTTATTTGTTAAGTGAAATTTTAAACTGCAAAAGTCAAGTCTTTCAAGAATTAGGGCTTAAATTCAAATATTACTAAATTCATTCCTTTCTCTTAACTAACAGCCTGAGAATAGCAGCTGTTGAACTTTGGAGAGAATAGTAAAAGGATATGGAGAAGAAAGTATTTGGGCTATAATTAATTGTGTTTAAACTAAATATGAAGCTGAAGCCAATATAATAACTGTTTACAAGAATCAATTCACCACACTCAATGGCATCATTAAGGAAAGTAGTCGAAGTACTTGGACCCAGTGTACTTTGTGTTGGAGTTATTTCTTTGTAATGCTTCCAACTAGAGCCATGAATTGTGTATGGAAGGGATCTGGGGGTGATTTACCATGGTCTTGAAAGGCAGTTCCTCTTTTGCTTGACTACCATTATTACCCATGCTCATTTCTTTCTCTGGTTTGTACTGTTAATTTTGGGATGTTTTTCTGAGCAGCAACAAAGACAAAACATTGTTTTTCATGAAGGTGGCATTAAAAAATGAAGTTGGAAGTTTTCATAATAAACATAATAGAGTCCCTCTGAATGTCTTGAGGGGCCAAGAGTAGCATGAATGTAGCCCTGCCCCTGATGAGGGATTTGTAATGTCTGCTTTCAGGGTTTCTTTTTATATTTCAAAAAATAGAATCATATAAAACAGGGTGGGAGAACTTTTTATGTATTCTATCAAAGGCTGTTGACACAATGAAAGAATTCAATTAAGGGTCACAAGGAGGAAAAAAGCAACTTTTACAATGTGAAGAAATAGAACATGTTCCATTCATCTGGCTTGAAAATCAGGAAAAGGGAACATGAAACCCCTCTTTCAATAAATGCAGCAAGTAATTTGCAGGGATTTCTTCAACTTTATGTTATTGACAATTAAAAGAAACAGACAAGAGGGGAAAAATAGGAATATACTGAGTTACTTGCACATAAAGGTTGGTCACCTCTAAGAAGTACAGCTGTCACATAAAAGCAGCCAAATAATGCTAAAGTTTGCTTTTGAAAGCATTCTAAAAGTTGCAGTGCAAGCGCAGTGGATCCGTGTATAGAAAACTATTCCACATGTTTAAAATACCAGCTATGCATATTATTGTCCATTTCTTACAAATTCTTCTCTCCTTTGTTTCTATTTGCATGTATATAGACAAAATCTTTTCACATTGCTTTTTATAACTGGGTGTGCAGATTTTGTTGTTATTAGACCTTTTCAACTTATGTTATTTTTTTATATTCATTTCCATGCATCCGTGTGTGACAGAAATATTTATTTTAATGGTTAAATTAAAGAATATTAGGTAGGTTACTTAAGATCAGAGACTGCCACGTTTCCCTTCAAGCTTTATTGAGGTATAATTAATTGTTACACAAAAAACTGCTTATAATTAATATATACAGTTTGGTGCAGAGACCACGTGTTTGTTCATGTGTGTATCCCTCACAATAAATGATCAATGGGGGGGGATAAATGGTCTATCCGAACTGGTTTCATCACACGTCTGGGATTTAAAAAATGTGAGTAAAACTGTGAGAAACATCTTTTGTATGAAGTATATTTTGGGATGGGAGAGGAGAGGTGTTTTTGAGGAGACCTATTCTCTGAACTGGGAGCACTAGATCAGAAAAGTTAGTATAAGTTATAGACAACTTCATGAATGTCTTCAGTATCCATCTAGTCCCATGGTTATTTGGTTTTGTCTTTATTTTTTTCTTAACACAGTGAGGGAATATGGTTCTTCATAATCATTTGTGTTTCATTTAATTCATTGTTTTTATATGAATCATCTGTCTCTAACCTCTTCTCTTGAAGAACTGTGGTTAACTTTAGATGGCAAGCTTTTTGGATGTCATGTTGTTATCATATTAACTGTCAAGGTGGAAATAGAGACTTCTTTGCCATACTTAATCCCCACAATATATATGTGCCTAGTTAGAGTAATTCTCAGGTGCGTGTGTGTATTTGGTGATCATCGTGGTGATAAAAAGAGATGTCTGTCCTTCTAGTTGTATTTGATAGATGTTATTATTACAGTGGGGATGTAATAGATTTTTATTCTTTTGTCTTGTAATTTGCCCCACTTCTTTTTTTTTTTTTTTTTTTTGAGACAAGTTCTTACTATGTAGTTCAGGCTGGCCTTGAATTCACTATGTAGCCCAGACTGGTGTCAAACTCACAGTGGATCCTCTTGCCTCAGCCTCCAGAGTGCTGGGATTACAGGCATGCACCACCACATCCAGCTTTTGCCTCATTTCTTGAACTCATTATTTTTTTTTTTTTTTTTTTTTTTATGGGTACCGGGGGTCGACCTCAGGACCTTGCGCGCCAGCAGGCGCCCGTGCCGCTGAGCGATATCACCGGCCCTTTTTTCGTATGTGGGATCCGGGAGTCGAACTCGGGCCCTCGCGCTTGCCAGGCAGGCGTGTAGGCTGCTGAGCCATCTCACCGGCCCTGACCAGCTGTTTCTAAGAGATAGGAGCAACCAGAACTGGAACAGGAACTATTACCTGGGCAACTAACAAACTGAAGTATACTGGCTGAGGCGGAGGCGTTTTCTGCTACAAACTCATTATTTTTAATAAATTCAATTCTCAACATCTCAGTCTTCTAGGTAATACAATTAATTATATAATGTGCAAGTGGTGCTGTTTTCATCTTGCTTCCTTTTCATACTCAATTACTGTGGTCAAATTTTCTAACATGGTTAATTAGGAATGATGATTAGATATCTTTGTTGGATTTTTCTTCTTTTTAAAGGCGTATAACTCTAATATAGCTCAAGTAGAATGTTGTGTTTTTTCAAACACATCATATTTATAATACTAAAAGAAAATCCTACTTTTAAAGTCAGAAATTGAATGTTGAATTTTCAGATGTTTAAAATCATATTTATTCACTCATATTTTTACTATTTTTCTTATGACTCATTGTCCTTAAAATCAGCCTTGCAACCTCAGGCTCAAACCTAACTAATCATGATAAACAATTCTTTTAAAGTTTTGATGTATAATTTGCTTAAAATTGTATTTAGAATTTTTCTTCTATGTCCACAAATAAAATAAATTTATAATTTTCTTTTTGGGATTTTTAGCCACAAGTTAGGTTTAATAATGAAACTGACATCTACCTCAAGAAAATAAATTTGACAGAATACTCTTAAGTGTCATTTGCATAGTGATATCATTGTTCATTGAATAACCATTTACATACCTTTGTTTCTTTTGAAGTTTGTCAGTAATACTGCTTATATCTTTGGCCTGTTTTAGATTATTTATTTCTTTTTGGGTACTTATTATTATTATTTTTTTTTTGAGAAAGCTATTCATGATTTTTAGCATATTTACATATAGAATTTCCTAATAAATTAAGAAGTTTTATGTCTGAGTATATGATAAATTATTACAGAAAATGACAATTTCTGAAAGTTTTCACTTGCATCTTATGATAAACCTGATGATTATATTGGATTGATTATCTTGAGCAGATCTACTGTACTGAATTTATTCATTGTTGTTTTTGTTGCTAACTTGATTTTCCTTATCCAGGTACTGGAATAATTTCTCCAATTAGGCTTGTGTTTGTCTGTCATGCTGAACTAATCAGTTTTATTATTTTGTAGAAAAATCATTATATTTTCTTTTATTTACTAGGTATTTAAAAATCATGTTCTGGTGCCTTTGTTTTTATTTTGGTCCTTGTCTTTTGGTTAAAATTTGCTTTTTTTCAGATTCTATCACTAGCGTCTTGCCCTTTTTGTTTGTTTTAGGAATATTAAAAAGTAGCTATTTTAACATTTTTATAACCAATAAGGGTTAGATTTTGTTTAATCTGATTTATAATTATTTTTATATTTGCTGCATAAAATTTAATGTTATAATTATCTTATTTTTCACTTAGCAATGCATTTTTCCCTTTAAAATTCATACTCTGGTAAATTTAAATTGAGGGATGGTTTAATGATGTGAAGTAGTCTTAATTCCTTAACGTATCATATTGCTTCTTTTTTAAAAATTTCTGTGTATAGCGATTTATTTTTTTCTAATAGAGGTTGAATATCACTAATCTGAAATGCCTAGGGCCAGAACTGTTTTGGATGGTTTCAATATTTTGTAATATTTGAATATAGTGAAGTATGTTGGGGCTGAGACCCAAGTCTAAATATGAAATTCACTTATTGTATTACCACTGGTGGAAGCAAATGCCCAACACCCGCCACTTAAAGGAGGAAATGGCTTATTTGGCTCACTGTTTCAGAGGTTTCAGTTCATGATAGGCTAGGTCCAAAACAGAAACATCATGGTACGGGGCATGACAGAGCAAAGCTGTTTAGTTCATGGCGGCTGGGAAGCAGAGCAGGGGAACAGCACCAAAGAGGAAGGGCCAGGGAGCAGATACAGTATTTAGGGTCATGCCTTTATGACCTACCCAGACATACCCAGAAGTATGTTTTACTAATCCACTAAGCGGCTCCCAAGCCAATCAACTTGACAGTTAACCTTGGGTCGTCACGGCAATTTTGTGTTAAAGGAGCATACTGAAGAGTGTACAAAACCCACATCTATTCTTTTTTTTTTTTTATGTGCATACCGGGAGTCAGCCTCAGGACCTCGCGCTTGCCAGCGGGCGCTTATGCCGCTGAGCAATATCACCGGCCCTTTTTTTCCTTTACGTGGGTTCCGGGAGTTGAACAGGTGCTCATGCTGTTGAGCTATCTCACTGGCCCCCCACATCTATTCATTAGAAGTATTTCTATTGATGAATTATTAATTTTAATGTTATGAGTTTTATTATATTGAAAAATGAATACTTAACAGGAAAAAAATATAAAGAAATAAAGTATCGAATTTTTAATATTTATTTAGTGTTTATAAAAAAGGCATCAAAATTTTCAACATCAACTGTTTTTGGTTTACAAAGTCCAAAAATTAACAACAGAAATAAATTCTTATATGAACTACAATGAAAATAGCAATAGAACTCTATGACAAAAATTTTTACTTCAATTATCACACCTAAGGCAGCCTTCACACATGACAACAGCATGTTCCATATACATATATCACACTGACAGCACATGTGCTTAGCTTTCCTGTCTTTTTTGTAGGACATACTTGACATCTTGCTGTTTTGTCAGGAAGTTCTTATTATATTATATAATGTGTAGTTAACAGGAACATAAAATATCAATAAAGTATTAAATTCTTAGTATGTATTGCACTTTTAGAATAAACATCAACATTTTCATATCAGCTGTGTACTTGCCTACAACACCTAAAAGATAACATCAGAAATAAATTCCTATGTGAACTACAATGAAAATAGCAATAGAACTCTACAACAAAAATAATCTTTGCAAAGATGGTGGATCTGTAAGAAGCAGGTAATGAACCTCTCCAAGAGTCACCGTCCAGACACTGGAATATAGTGACTGCAGGAGGACAAGAAAGAGGGAAGTGGCTCCCCTGGACCTAGGAAAGATCTAAAGCACAGTTTGGGGCCCACGGAGAAAGTGAAGAGAGAAACTCCAACAAAGAAGAAGGAGGTGGCCACCGGCACCTTTGCCCTGTGTCAGGAATCCCGACGCGACAGAAGTGGTTCAAATCTGCAGACACACGGTGACTGGCGGCACCCCCGGGGGCTTTCACGGAGGAACGTGAGAAGCCAAGAAGCGGCAGCTGTAGAGAAGCAGCGGCTGTGAAGGACACACTGACTGGTGGTGAGTGCTGACGCCCAGCCGTCCCACGTGTGAGAGCGACTAGCCGGGTGCCATTGGGGGTGGGCAGCATCTGAACTTGAAACTCAGGTCAGTGGCCACACTGTCCACAGCTCCAGCGGGGACCTCCACGGAGGAACGTGAGACGCTGCAGTACAGAGAAGCAGTGGCCGTGAAGGACACACTGACTGGCGCTTTTCTTCCTGGTATTCCAAGACTGAGATTGTCTAAGGATCACAGAAAGTACTGTGGAACAGTACCAAAGAACCAAGGACTGGGCCAAACAGGCAGCAACTTCTTATCTCCAACAAATTGAAGAGGTAGGATCTTGCAGCAGGCTCAAAACCCAAAAATAAGCTACACCTGGAAGATACCTCAAAGAAGTAGACATCTCCTAAGAGTTTGAAATACTAGCAATAAAGCAACCTACCATAGGCAATTTACAAATATCGCCCCAGGAATTAAACTAAAGAAAGAAAAGAAAATGAGACGACACTTAAACAAGATGCAACCCCACACATCCAGTTCACCAAAGGCAAACCCAGGGGGCAATGAGGTGCAACAAACGGAAAGCCACCCACCTGACATCTCTGAAGTGGTAACAACAAAGCAGTTCAATGAGGCTCTGGAAAAATTTAAATAAGAAATAATTTCTCAGATAACTGCAGAGATAATGTCCACAATGAAGACCATGCTTAAGGATGCTAGAGCAGACACAGACAAAAAAATAGATGAGCTTAAGAAAATGATGGAAGCCATGAATGGTCAGCATAGGAAAGAAATGGACTCCATAAAACAGATTCAAGCAGATATCCAGGAGAACAAAAATTCCATTGAAGGTATTTGTAGCAGATTAAGCCAATGTGAGGACAGGATCTCAGATATAGAAGACAGGCTTGCAATTAGTGATCATGAAAAGAAAGAATTCTTAAAAATAGCAAGGGACAATGAAAAATCAATCCAGCAGCTGCTAGATGATGCAAAGAAGAATAACTTAAGATTGATTGGAGTCAATGAAAAAGCAGGAGATAGCATAAATGACATCAGAACCCTGTTCACAGACATTATCACAGAAAATTTCCCTGGTAGAGAAAAAGACGTTCAGATAAGTGAGGCTTATAGAACTCCAATTAGCCATGAACAAAAAAAATCTTCAGCCAGGCATATCATACTCAAGATTCCAGAAATTCAACATAAGAGTACAATCTTAAAAGCCATTAGAGAAAAGAAACAAATCCCCTATAAAGGAAAGCGCATCAGAACTACAGCGGACTTTTCAACACAAACCCTCAAGTCAAGAAGAGCTTGGAATGATGTATTTCAAGTTCTAAAGGAAAATAACCTTCAAGCCAGATTGATGTATCCCACAACACTATCTTTCAAAACTGATGGAGAAATAAAATACTTCCATGACAAAGAACATCGTAGAAAATTTATAACCACCAAACCAGCACTCCAAAATGTTTTGAAGGACATTCTAGAAAGGGATAACAAGGACTGCAACTCCAGAAACCTCAACAGAAGGAATCCACCAGGCAGGGCAAACAATTAAAAAGAGGGAGGGAAAAAAAATAAAAAGAGAGGGAGCCAACAACAGGAAAATAATATGACAAGGATGAGTCAACACATATCAGTTTTACCATCAATGTTAATGGTCTCAATTCACCAATCAAAAGGCACAGACTGGCAAATTGGATCAAGAAGCAAGATCCAACAATATGCTGCATACAAGAAACACATTTAATTCAAAAAGAAATTCATAGACTGAAAGTCAAAGGATGGAAAACAATACTCCATGTGACAGGAACCCAGAAAAAAGCAGGGGTAGCTATTCTTTTTGCAGACAAATTGAATTTCAAGCCAAGAATGATTCAGAGAGATAAAGATGGTCACTACATCCTTGTAAAGGGAGCAATCCAAGAGGAAGAGATAATGATCATAAATATATATGCAACAAATACCAGTGCACCCAACTATATAAAACAAATATTAATGGACATGAAAAATCAAATAAGCACTAATACAATTGTATTGGGGGATTTCAATACTCCACTGTCACAAAAAGACAGATCAACTAGACAAAAAAATAAACAATGAAATAGTAGAACTGAACCAAACTTTGGAACAAATGGACTTAGTAGATGTCTACAGAGTGTTCCACCCCACAACATCAGAATACACATACTTCTCAGCTGCACATGGGACATTCTCCAAAATAGACCACATACTAGCTCATAAAACCTGCTTAAGTAAATGCAAAGGAATTGAAATTATCCCATGTATATTATCAGAACATAGTGCAATGAAATTGGAAATCAATGGCAAAAGAAACCACAAGAACTTCCTAAACACATGGAAATTAAATAGCACCCTACTGAACAACCAATGGGTCACAGATGAAATTAAAGAAGAAATTAGACAGTTTCTGCAACTGAATGATAACGACAGTACAACATACCGAAACTTATGGGACACAATGAAAGCAGTCCTAAGAGGGAAATTTATAGTATTAAATACCTATATCAGGGAAACAGAGCAAGCACAAATAAACAACCTAATGGTGAACCTCAAACTTCTAGAAAAAGAAGAGCAGGCTAAGCCAAATGCTCGTACAAGGGAGGAAATTATAAAGATCAGAGCAGAATTAACCTATTGGAGACTAAAAAAACAATACAAAGAATCAATGAATCAAAGAGTAGGTTCTTTGAAAGATTAAATAAAATCAACAAACCCTTTTCCAGCCTTATTAAAAAAAGGAAAGAAAGTACTCAAATCCATGCAATTAAGAATGAAAAGGGTGATATCACAATGGGCCCTGCAGAAATCCAGAAGATCATATACACCTACTTTGAAAACTTGTATTCTAATAAGATGGAAAATGCAGAAGAAATGGACAGATTCGTAGATATGTATGAATTACCAAAGCTCAACCAAGAAGATATAAAAATCCTAAATAAACCAATATCAATCAATGAAATCAAAGATGTAATTAAAAACCTCCCAACAAAGAAAAGCCCAGGCCCTGATGGATTCACTGCTGCATTCTAAAAGAAATTTAGAGAAGACCTAACACCACTACTTCTCAAACTCTTTCATGAAATTGAAAGGGAAGCACTACTCCCAAATTTATTCCTGGAAGCAAGCATTACCCTGATACCAAAACCAGAGAAGGACCCAGCTAAGAAAGAGAACTATGGACAAATCTCCCTAATGAACATAGATGCAAAAATCCTCAATAAGATACTGGCAAACAGAATGCAGCAAATAATCAAGAAGATTATACACCATGACCAAGTTGGATTCATCCCAGGGATGCAGGGATGGTTCAGTATACGTAAATCAATAAATGTAATACGCCATATTAACAGAACCAAGGACAAAAATCATATGATCATCTCAATAGATGCAGAAAAAGCTTTTGACAAGTCCAGCACCCATTTGTGATAAAAATCCTTCAGAAAATTGGAATAGATGGTCTTTATCTCAATCTGATAAAAGCTATCTAGGACAAACCAACAGGAAATATCATACTAAATGGACAAAAACTGAAAGCTTTCTCTCTAAAATCAGGAACAAGACAAGGATGTCCACTGTCGACACTCTTATTCAACATAGTCCTGGAAACTTTAGCCAGAACAATTAGACAAGAGAAAGAAATAAAAGGAATAATGATTGGAAAGAAAGAAGTTAAATTATCATTATTTGCAGACGACATGATACTCTACGTAGAAAACCCCAAAAACTCCACTAAAAAATTGCTCACTTTAATAAGCAAATTCAGTAGTGTAGCTGGATACAAAGTCAACACTCAAAAATCAATAGCCTTCCTGTACACGAATAACAAACTCACTGAGAGAGAAATTAGGGAAACAACACCTTTCACAATAACATCCAAAAAAATGAAATACAAAGGAATCAATGTCACAAAGGAGGTAAAAGACCTCTACACTGAAAACTACAGTACTCTGAAAAAGGAGATTGAAGAGGATATCAGAAAATGGAAAGATATCCCTTGCTCTTGGGTTGGAAGAACCAATATAGTGAAAATGGCCATACTTCCAAAATTGTTATACATGTTT
This sequence comes from Erethizon dorsatum, assembly GCA_028451465.1. Taxonomy (NCBI): domain Eukaryota; kingdom Metazoa; phylum Chordata; class Mammalia; order Rodentia; family Erethizontidae; genus Erethizon; species Erethizon dorsatum. The sequence goes on from CM051842.1 coordinate 41,546,436, forward strand.
AATGCAATTCCAATCAAAATTCTAACAACATATTTCACAGAATTATAGAAAACAATCCTAAAATTCACCTGGAACCAGAAGAGACCTAGAATAGCAAAGGCAGTTCTGGGCAACAAAAGCAAGGCAGGGGGCATCACAATCCCTGATTTGAAATTATACTATCAAGCTACTGTGATAAAAACAGCGTGGTATTGGCAAAAAAACAGACCGAAAGATCAGTGCAACAGATTAGAAGATGCAAAAACAACTCCATACATACTAAGCCAACTTATCTTTGACAAAGGTGCCAAACACATTCATTGGAAGAAAGATAGCCTCTTTAATAAATGGTGCTGGAAAAATTGGCTCTACACATGCCGAAGATTAAAATTAGACCCATATCTTTCACCGTTCAGTAAACTAAATTCAAAATGGATCAAAGATCCAACTATTAAAACAGAAACATTAAATCTCCTGGAAAATAGAATAGGTAAAACTCTTTTTCTTTTTTTTTTTTTTTGTGGGTACCGGGGGTCGACCTCAGGACTTCGTGCGCCAGCAGGTGCCCGTGCCGCTGAGCGATATCACCTGCCCTTTTTTCGTATGTGGGTTCTGAGAGTCGAACTCGCACCCTTCCGCTTTCCAGGCAGGCGCTTACGCCACTGAGCCATCTCACTGGCCCCAAGAATAGGTAAAACACTTGAGGGCATTGGTGTAGACAAAGACTTTATGAATAAAACCCCAACGGCACAGGAACTATCACAAAGAATCAACAACTGGGATCTCATCTTATTAAAAAGCTTTTGCACAGCAAGAGAAACCACCAACAGAGTGAAAAGACAACCCACAACGTGGGAAAAAATGTTTGCCAGCTGTTCCTCAGACAAAGGATTACTATCGAGAGCATACAAAGAACTCAAAAAAATCAGACCTCCCAAATTTAAAGACCCAATCCAAAAATGGGCATCTGAGATGAATAAACACTTCTCAGATGAAGAAGTACAAATGGCAAATAAATATATGAAAAAATGTTCAACATCACTACTCATTCGAGAGATGCAAATAAAAACAACACTGAGATTCCATCTCACCCCAGAAAGAATGGCTATTATCAGGAAATCAACTCATAACAAATGCTGGAGGGGCTGTGGGGAAAAAGGAACCCTTCTCCACTGTTGGTGGGAGTGTCGACTGGTGCAGCCAGTATGGAAATCAGTGTGGAGATTCCTCAAAAAACTAGGGTTGGAGGTCCCATTTGACCCAGCTATTCCCCTTCTGGCTATCTTCCCTGAAGTATTAAAAATATTGTACCACAGCAACATATGTGCACCCATGTTTATAGCAACACAATTTGTAATAGCTAAATCATGGAAACAACCCAAATGCCCATTAACCGAGGAATGGATAAAAAAGATGTGGTATTTTTATACGATGGAGTACTACTCAGCCATAAAGAAAGATAAACTGGAAACTTTTATAGGTAAATGGATGCAACTCGAGAAAATACTCACAAAGCTAAATAAACCCGATGCACATTTGTAAACATCGTATTGTCTCCCTAGTATTAAAATGCAATTTCACTGTGAGTATTCCATTCCTTAGTCTTCTATTTTTACCTAGCTTTTACATGGCTTAATCTTATACTGAGTAATGTATTTCTCCAGAAGGTATTTGTACATTCTCTAATGCTTGGATTTGTTAATACAGGAGAATGTTTAATTGTTGTCTTTAAAATAAATAAATAAATAAATAATAAGTTAAAAAAAAAGAAAAAAAAATAATCTTTGCTTCAATTTTCACACCCAAGGCAGTCTTCACACATGAAACCTGTAGGGGTTCCATGCACAAGTATCACTGAGAGCATGTATATGATTTTTTTGTTTTTGTTTTTTGTTTTGGTACCGAGAATCAAACTCATTACCTTGCACTTACCAGGCAGGCACTGTGCCGCTGAGCTATCTCCCTGGCCCAGCGTGTATGTTTTGTTTTCCTGTCCTTTTTTGTAGGGTACAGCTGACAACTTTCTGGTTTTCCTGTTGTTGTAGTAGGTCTTTGTGATGTTTCACCTGCCTGCTCACCTGTGAACTCACCCGTGTGCTCCATAATTTTTTGTGTACTTTCCTGGGCAGAAAGATTTTGCTCTTCCTCTGTTGTAAATGATCTGAGTTCCAGTCCCAATCCTCTAAAAAATCATTTCTCCATGATATTTTGTACTTGTTATTTTCTTTGTAAACTATCAAACTATTCATGCCACACATGTTTAGGATCAAGTAAAACTCAACTGTTGGCCAACACTTTGTGTTTCCAGTGACATCATAGTTGCTGCACATCTCCTCAACGACATCTACTCCACCTTTGGTTTTGTAGAAATTTGCCATCTCAGGCTTCAGTTTTGTCGAGGCTTCTCTCTCAATTTTTCCATCATGGTGCAATGTTGATATCAGCAGTACCAGTTTTTCTTTGCCATATCAAGGCCAATGTTATATCTTTCTGAAATCCAAAGATTGTACTATACAATTCTCTGTTTTGAAATTGCATCATTTCATTGGGAATTTCTGCTTTGTTCTTCCATACAGTTTCTGCACTGGTCAACTTGTGTTCTATTAGCAAAAGTAACATCAATCAGAAACGGGTAAACTAATTGTTGAATGTCACATTCTGATTAGTTTGGGAGATGGGAGCAACAAGTCTGTTCACAACATCATTTGTTTCATTACTATACGAATAAAAACCTGGTGGCTGAATTCCAGGATAAATTTCTAAATCAAAAGTACATGACTTTGCATCTAGCAGGGCATATATTTTTATACTGTATTTTGAAGGCTTTTTTGGCATATACTGCCTAAAGCTACATTAACCAGGTTTTTCATGTGCCAATGTGCTGAATTTGGCTACTTCTACAAGGAAAATCAAAAGAAAACTTAAAAAAAAATCCTAAATGCAAGAAATTCAACAATGAGCATTTCATGGGTAAAACTCACCTGTTCCTGCTTTGGAGCTCTTGTACACACCTTGCCGTTCATCTGCCAAGTGAGTGAATGCACAGATGGGTTCCTATTTTCTCCAGGCATAGCTACTATGAGCCACACCCAGATTCCATTATGGCAAATTAGATGTTTGCAGACCAGAAGAATGGTATGGGTGTATTTTACCCCCCATAGTGCTCAGGGATATATATACAATACATGGAGCATTATGTGGGTAAAAATCTCAATTTGATACTTTTGCACAGGTGTACACACCTTGCCATTCATCGTACCAAGTGGATGAACACAAAGATTGTTTTCTGTATTCCTCAGGTGCAGCTACTGAGATGCACAACCAGCTACCATCATCCTAAAGTACATAATTTCATTGGAAAAGTATGGAATGGGTTATGGTAACCCACAATAATGCCCCAAGTTAACTGGTACATCCCATCTCCTGTCAACTTGACACCCAAACACATCTTAAACCATAGTAAATCTCCAAATAAACACAATAGCAAGTTAATAATTGTCCCTGACATGATGTAGCTATCCTTCATACCACCAAAAATACAATTCCTTCCCCAAAGTCTCAACAGTTCCTGTATTGCTCCAAAGTCCACGTCTAAGCTGAGTGTGGTGGAACACATCTGTTATCCCAGCAGTGTAGGAGGCTGAGACAAAAGGATTATAAGTTGTAGCCCAGCCTGAGCAACCTAATGACTTAATAAGATTCTGTCCTAAAATAAAAAATTAAAATAGATAGGCAGATGTAGCTCATTTCAAAGGACTTGAGCTCAATCCATAGTACTGGAAAAAAATCCACATCCAATCTCCTCTGGGACTCGAGGCAAAGTCTAACCTATAAACCCTTATAATAATGAAAAAGTAAGTTATGTTATCCCAAGATACAATGGCACAAGGTACACATTCCTGTTCCAAAATGGTGGGATAGAGGGACAGAAAAGAGTTGGACCAAAGCAGGACTGAAAACCAGCAGGGCAAACATTAAGTCCCCTAACACCATGTCTAGCAACTGGGCATATGGTGGTGAGGTGTGAGCTCCAGAGGGCTTTAGTGGCCCCATTCACATGGGCTTGCTGGTTGCAGATCCCATAGTCTCTCTTTTGGGATGGCTCCATTCATAGCCTGCAGCTTTCCTCAACAGATAGTTTTTTTTTGTTGTTGTTGGTTGTTTTTGAGAGAGGGTTTCTCTGTGTGGTCCAGGCTGGCCTTGAACTAACTATGTAGCCCAGACTGGCCCTCAAATTGATGGCAGTCCTCTTGCCTCAGCCTTCCAAGTACTGAGATTACAGGTGTGTGTCACCACACCTGACATCTTTCCTGTTAATCTTAATTTGCTGTCTTCATCTTATCATTGTAACTTCATTGTCTTAGCTACTTTTTCTCATTGCTAGGACAAAATACCCAACACCCAGTGTTAAAGGAGAAAAGGTTTATTGTGGCTCATAGTTTGTAGAGGTTTCAGTTCATAGTTGGCTTGCTCCAAGGCAGAGTGGCATGGCAGAGGGGCAACATAGAGGAGAAACAGTTCATGGGAGGCAGGAGGCAGCAAAGCAGCAGCAGCAGCAGCAGCAGCAGCAGCAACAAGCCACTGCAGCAGCCCTCTTTCTGTCTGTTATATTCAAGGGCAGGTAGCCCTCACACCCAGGGTGGGTCTTCCCATTATCCACATCCAGAACTATGCCAAACCAATCAGTGGACCAATTTAGTTATCACACACCCTTAATCCCAGAATCACACAGTCTAGATCCAGCCACCTCTGAAAAGCCCCACCTATGACTGCATGAGGCTTTGGGGGGGACATCTATATACAAGCCATAACATTCACTTATCTACTTTTAGTATTATAAAACTTTTCATTTGCACTTGCCTGGCTTAGTTTTTAAACATTCATAGTAATTGAAGCCTATCTTGATTATTTTGTTAGTAATATTTGTTATTCTTCCACATTAAAAATAACTAATATTTTTAATTTCAAAGAAGCTATTGTTTTTCCATCTGCCCAGGTGTCTAGCTTCTTGTATTGTCTTAGTTTCCTCTATTTATTAACAATCAGCATTGTTTTAAAAACATCTATATGAAATTTCTAAAATATGAAATAAATTGATCTTTCCTTAGTCAAACATATGTAAGGATTTGAGTGTTTATTTAAAAATTTAAAATCCTGGGCCGGTGAGATAGCTCAGTGGCATAAGTGCCTGCCTGGCAAGCGCGAGGTCCTGAGTTTGACTCCCAGTACCCACATACAAGAAAAGGGCCGGTGATCACTCAGCAGCATGGTCGCCTGCTGGCGCGCGAGCTCTTGAGTTCGACCCCCGGTACCCACACACACACAAAAAAAATTTAAAATCCTTTCTTTTATGTTAGAAGTTGTGCTATTTAGCTTATTCCTATATGGTAAGCCTTTAGAATGAAGAGCTTCACTTTGTATTTGTGGTTTAATTTTCCATCCTTTTATCATTTGTAATTTAAAAAAAGAAATTGAAATTATTTAGAACTCTACCTTCTGTTTCCTCTAGCGGATCATTTCCAAAATGAGTTAAATGAAAATTTTAATGTTTCTTTACTATAAGCTTCTCAGACCCTTTAATATATTAGTATGTTTCACCAACCTTTTTGTTGACCATGAAGCAATCAGACTTTTTCTAAAAAAAAAAAAAAAGAGGGCCGGTGAGATGGCTCAGCGGTGTAAGCGCCTGCCTGGCAAGCGCGAGGGTCCGAGTTCGACTCCCGGAACCCATATACGAAGAAAGGGCCGGTGATATCGCTCAGTGGCACGGGTGCCTCCTGGCACATGAGGTCCTGAGGTCGACCCCCGGTACCCACACACACACAAAAAAGAACACATGGTAACATTTCATAAAACTAAGTGTTCCATAATTCAGTTTTGAAAATGCTTTTCTAAGGAATATATACTTGCACTTACTCAAGAAAGGCTGCTGGACTTGATAATCTTCAAAACCAGAAGACTATGCAATAAGGAATAGTTCAAGACATGCTCAGGAATAGTTAACACAGTCGCTGATAAAGGAACCAGCTTACATGGTGTGATCAAAAACTATAGTGAATGTTTAAATTTTTTAAAAAAATTGTCACATTAAAGGCACCTTGCCATTAAATCCCCCCAAAATACTTCCTTTCACTTTGAACATACTTATCCCACTATTCTTGCTGCTTTCTGAAGGCGTTCCGAATGTCCTTTTTCATGTCTTTAGTTTTGTTATTGTGGCTTCCTCATTGTCCTGAATTAATTCAAAGCATTTACCTTTCATCATCATTTTGACTTTGGGAAGAGCCAGAAGTTGCATGAGTGCTAGATCCGTGAATAAAGTGGATGAGGACACATTGTAATGTTTTTGTTTGACAGAAATATCAGAGGTAATGTCGTGATGGAGGATGAAACTGTTTGCCCATTTCTCAGGCTGTTTTCTATGCACATTATTTTTTAAACTCTCTGATAAGCCCTTATAGTATTCAGAGTCCATCATAGAGTTCTTGGGTACAAACTCAGTTCACACAATTCCATCAAGGTAAAAAAAAACACAGTGTTTGATGTTGGATCTTGATTGATGTGTGTGTGTGTGTGTGTGTGTGTGTGTGTGTGTGTGTTTTAACACAAGGAGAACTGGATGCTTTCCATTAAGAATTCTGAACCTTGGTCTCAGGATCATAATCATAGACTCAAGTTTCATCTCCTGTGTTGATATTTCTTAAAAAGCTGCTGGGCACCGGGGTGCATGTCTGTAATACCAGCACTCAGGAGGCTGAGGCAGGAGGATTGCTGCTAGTTCGTGGACAGCCTGGGCTACATAGTGAGTTCAAGGCCATTCTGAACTACATAGTAAGACCCTGTCTCAACAAAACAAAACAAAACATAAAAGCTAGAATCTGAAGTGGCATGATCATACAATCTGATGAAATGTGTTTTCCTTATCCATGACTTATGGCACACTTTAAAACACACCTCTCAACCCACTGAATGCACCAAATAATATTTGTCCACATTTTTCCTAAGGTTTGATGTGCAGCTTCTAATATGGAAGATCCCTGCTTTTCTGTTGGATGACACTTAGCAACAGTGTTCATCATATTGTTTGATCGCAATTCATATATTGGTAACACACTTTTGAAATGATATATTCTCATCCTTATAGCACCCTTACCTGCACTATGTCTCTAAAATATTTCATTGGCCACAGTCCATTGAAACCTTACTGAAGTTTCTGGAATTGTGACCTCTTAGGAGAGTGCAGCCACATAGTCCTTTGCTATCTTCTAAGCCTGGTAGTTCTCTTAGCTTTATGTGCTTTCTTACCTTCCGTGCCAGCTCCTATGGGGGGATAAACAAAGTAGTTGTCATAGAAATGGGTGGTATATTATCTGGTAAGACCTTCTCTTAGCTAGATTTTGGGAGAAGTTTATCTATGTATTCTTTTGGAGAATTACAGCAATGCACTTGTATAAAAGCAGTCTTTTAAATACTGTCTATTAAATCCTTAAGAATGAGATCCCCTGTAATCTACATAGTCATGGTTGTTACATTTCATCTGTTCTTTTGTCTTTTGAGCCTCCTAAAAAGAGAACAGGAGGTCTTCTGCTGGAGCTTCTGTTTGTTTAGAAATTCATCTGGGTGCCATTTCTCCCTGAAGCCCCATCTTCATGGCCACTGACACGGAAGGGTGCTGGATGCTGCCAGAAAGCAGTGTCTTTGGTCTTGAAAATCAGTGTTGATATGTTTCCCTTGACTCGGCAAGCTCCATGTGAGTCTCAGGAAGTGAGTTGTATTTGATCGTGGTGTTTTACTTTTGTCTTTCTTTGAATGTTACTAACAACTCCTCTGGCGCAGAATAGACACCCCAACCCCAATGATGAAACCCTCATAGAAGGATAGCATGATGATCTTGCAACTCCTCTGGCTTTTTAAAGAATGACACTTGAACACAGTATTCTGAACGGCCCTAATTTTCAAATCATATCTTTAATATATATTAATTTAATACATTCAGTATTAATGTCTAAAAATTACTTTATATTTTAATGTTTTAATTATATAATTCAATTTTGTAAAGGTATTTGCATATGATTTGATTTTAATATGTTGTAAACTAATTTTGGTATAGTAAAATATTTTCTTTTCCTTTTTTAAAAATAAGAACTGCTTGCTCTTCATTCACTTTGCTTATAATGCTTTTTGTAGCCAACCACAGGGTATTAAGCCATACCACCAAAAATATGTTATGTATGTATGTTGTTTTTTAACAATATATTTTCCATGTAGCTTAACCTGACTCATGCAAAATGATGCAATAGTATTTTTCCATATTATCAAGTACCAGGATGAGTGTGTTTCAGTCCTGGTACAACATGTGCTACTATAGTCCTGCAGCGGAATGCACTGGATTCAGTTTGTGAAAATGGATTATGAGATTCATCTGAGGAATGGGCCAAGAGCGGTAGCTAGATGAGAAACACCAGAAGGATTTCTAAACCCCGTGAAGCTGCTGTAATGGTGTCAGCATCATTGCTGTCATAGCTGGGACTCTCGCTGTCGGTGCCATTGTAGTCGTCTTCCTGTCCTCTGCTCCCAGAGGGCCCGGGCTGCGTACACCTGTAGAGGAGTCTTCAGTTCTTCCCACCCCTGCTACTAATTGTTCCCACCCAGAGACGTTACGTTTGATGGGATCGAACCCAGCGTGTCGAGCTTTCTTCTGTGTAATGATCAGTGCCTTCTATTACTAGAGATCCTCCTCTGGTACCTCTAGGTGTTTTGTTAATTATGTTTACTTGTTGGAACTATGTAATTCTAACCATGAATAAAACATCTTTTCCTTAAAAAAAAAAAAAAAAAAAAAGAATGAAGGCCTAACAGGTGCAAGTATGGCAAGGGGGAAAAATCACTGCTCTTCATAGAGAATGACCTTAGAAATACTTATGTATCACGAACTGAATGTTCACACACCACTGGTGTTATAATTGTAAACTTTATGTGACGGTGTCCTGAAGGCATTCTCAAATAACATCTGTTGCTAGGTTCTGTGAAACGGAGACCCAGAGAAGTAGGGCAGGTGACCATTTTTACATACATTCACTGTGAAACTCAGGATAGAAACTATGTAGTCGGATTACAGCAATTTCATGAGTTTCAGTGTTAAAGTGTTACTTTTCTAAACCTTTTATGCTTCCTGTGGTTATACCACTTGCCCCATCCTACTTCCCAGAAAATACCCTCTATTTTCTAAGTAAGTTAGTGTTTTGAATCCCCTACATTCCTTACTAGTTTATATTTACAAGTTTTCCTCTGTCAAGACTAAGTTTTTCCTTTACTTGGGAGTAGGGGAGATATTAGGGATTGAACCCAGGGAGCACTAAGCTACATCCCCACCCCTTTTAAAAATTTTATTTTGAACCTAAGCCTGGTGGCACATGCCTATAATCCTAGCACTCTGGGAGGCTGAGGCAGGAAGATTGCAAGTTTGAGTTCAGCCTGGACAACTCAGTGACTCAGCAAGACCCTGTCTCAAAAAAAAAAAAAAATGCTGAGGCCACGGATGTAGTTTAATGTGAAGGCCCTGGGTTCAATTCTTAGTAATAAAAAAAAAAATTGAAACAGGGTCTTGTTAAATTGCCCAGGCTGGCTTCAAACTTGCGATTTTCTTGCTTCAGCCTCTCAGAGTACTAGGGTTATAGGTATGTACAACCATATCTGGCTACAAGGAAAGTTACTTTGAAATCACCCAATCTACTGCTTAGGTTTTTCTGCTTTTTTCAGATCTCTTCTGTTTATGAGTCCAGTCTCACACATGTGAGGTAAGAATTCCACTGAGTTATATCCCAAGCCCTATTTGTTTATTTATTATTATTATTTTTTTCTTTTGTGGGTACCGGGGGTCGACTTCAGGACCTCATGTGCCAGCAGGCGCCCGTGCCGCTGAGTGATATCACCGGCCCTTTTCTTGTATGTGGGATCCGGGAGTTGAACTCGGGCCCTCGCGCTTGCCAGGCAGGCGCTTATGCCACTGAGCCATCTCACCAGCCCCTATTTGTTTATTGTTTGGAGACAAGGTCTTGCTAAATTGCCTGGGTTGGCCTTGAATTTATAATCCTTCTGACTCAGCCTTCGAGTAGCTGGGATTATAGGCAGGTACCACTGTGCCTGGCTTGGCTTTTCCTTTAGAGAAGCAGGGTCCTGGTAAATATTGTTTATTTCACCCATAAGAAGCATCTGCTGACAGGTACAAGTATGGCAGGGGGTCTTGTATCAGCAAGAAACCTTGGAGTCCTTTTTTTCCCCTTTATCACATGCAAACAGCAACTCTGTCCCTTATTTTCCAATGCTGTTATCTACCACCGTGAACCAGTGTTATGGCTTGTGTCTAGATGTCCCCCCAAAGCCTCATGCGGTCGTAGGTGGGGCTTTTCAGAGGAGGCTGGATCTAGACTGTGTGATGCTGGGATTAAATGCATGATGTTGGGTTCAAGGGTGTGTGATTACTAAATTAGTCCACTGATTGGTTTGGCATAGTTCTGGATAGGATTAAGGGTGCTGCACTCTGGGCATGAGTACTGTCTACCCTACCCTGAATAGAATATAAGGGATAAGCTGGGCGGGGTGGACACACTTATAATCCCAGCACTCAGGAGGCTGAGGCAGGAGGATCACTACTACTTCGAGGCCAGCCTGGATTACATAGCAAGACCCTGTCTCAAAAAAACCCAAAAAAAAAAAAAAAAAAGGGACAGAAAGAAGGCTAGTATTGTCGCTTATTGCTGCTGCTACTTTCCTGCCTTCTGCCCTCCATGAACTATTTCTCCTCTGTGATGCCCCTCTGCCATGCCACCCTGCCTTGGAGCCAGCTGACTGTAGACTGAAACCTCTACAAACTGTGAGCCAAAATAAACCTTTCCTACCTGAACTTTTTTTTTTGGGGGGGGGACGGGGAATCGAACTCAGGACCTCACGCTTACCAGGCAGACAATGTGCCACTGAGCTATATCCCCGGCCCCGCTACTTTGAGTGTTGGATATTTTATCTCAGCAACGAGAAAAGTAACTATGACAGCCAGAGTGTTTTAGGTTCAGCCTCCTCATTATATTTCCAAATTACTTTAATGTTTTGACAGGTCATTCTCCTTTCCAATCAAACTCAACAAACCACTGCCAGACTCTCCTATGAAATAACTGCTTTCTTCGTGTCAGTTCGTTATTCATGAACCTAGGCTGACTTTCCAGTGCTTATTATTTCAAATAGAAATTACTCCATGTGCTTGAATTTCAAGGCCTTGATCAACTTGCCTCACCCCATGTATCCATCCTTTGTTTCCCCATCATTCCAGCACATACCCCAAGTCTTCCAAGCAGATGTATCATCACTGTCCATGACCAGTGCTTCTTAAGGTAGCTGTGCTAAAAGGCCCACTGGTTTTATTTTTTAACTTCTAAACCACCATAGATTGATACTTTTGCAAAACGCAATAAAATCATTAGAATAACTTATAAAAACATATTAAATATAAGCTTCACTTTTTGTTAGATTTATAAAATATAAAATCACTCTGTCAAATCACTAATAAGAAGTTCTAAATGCAGGCTGGTGAGATAGCTCAGTGGCATAAGCGCCTGCCTGGCAAGCGTGAGGTCCTGAGTTTGATTCCTGGTACCCACATAAAGGGAAAAAAGGGCCAGTGATATCACTCAGCGGCATAAGCGCCTGCTGGCAAGTGCGAGGTCCTGGGGCCGACTCCCAGTACCCACATTAAAAAAAAATAAAAAGACTAAATGCTTATTAATTTCTGTACTTTTTTATTTTAAAGGGAAAAAAGATAAACAAACAATGAAACTGAGTTTCAAAATAGGTTAGTAGGACATTTACAACAGTTGATACATTGTGTATTGTTGTCTTCCTAGTACTTATTTAGAGTATAAGATATAGGCATGATATCTTGTCTAAACAATGTTAGCACAAAACATTCTTTTCAAGGAACTAAGAGAAGCTAGCTATGTAACTATCTTAACTAATTTCTGTACTTATATCAATAATACCAGTAATAAGAAATTTGGGTACTGGTACCAGTCCTTGAGCCACACTGTGAGTAGCATTGCTCTGCCTCTGGCCGGTTCACACTGCCTTGCCCTTCACTGAGGCTTTCCCTGCCCTGCCTGGAATGCCTTCTTTTTCAGTACGGTCACCTGCCCAGGCTGGAAGGCCCAAGCGAGTTTCATTCTGCAGCTATATGAAGCTGGACTGAATGGACTCCTTCCTTGAATTCCTGCTGTTCTGGAGTTTACTTAATACCATAAAGCTCAGCACTTGAGTATACACCATACTGTATTTTTCTGTAACAATTCTATCTCTGTTAATCTCACCCATTCCATGCCTTTCCAAGTAGTCTGTGATCTTAAAGGGTATGAAGTACGTGTTCTCACACACAGACACACATACACAAACAGGCACTCTGCAGTGGTTTTTCCCTCTAGCTGTTAGGGGAAGCTTTAAAGTGAGAGAGTGTTATAGTTGCCCAAAGCTTTGGAAATTGCTGACTTACCTATTTCAGGTTAAGTGGTCCAATCTGTATATGCTTTGACCAATGAATGATTTCTCCCTTATGTATTTAGTTGCAGGGTCATTTCTTAATGTTCATGTGCTAGTAGTCCATAAGCAGCTACATTTCCATTTCAACCAGTGAGCTTATTCTAAATGACTGGATGGTTATGCCATTTAAGCACTTGTGTGGTGAGATGTTTAATGATGCTACTGCTTTATCCAAAGGATGCTGAGAAGTTTTTAAACTTTTCTATTAAAATATAAGCACTGGGCTGGTGAGATGGCTCAGTGGCGTAAGTGCCTGCCTGGCAAGCACGAGATCCTGAGTTCGACTCCTGGTACCCACCTAAAAAAAAATATATATATATATATATGCACATGTACAAAATAGTGTACGAATTCAGAGTTACAGCTTGGCAATCTACCACAAAATGAACACACTCTTGTAACTAGGGGTGGTGAAAATTTGCTTTGAAACTTTCTTTCATCTACAGCTCTGATGATGATTTCTTATACATATGATATTTGTGAGAGTGTACATTATGAAGTGTAAATAGTAAACTATGTGCAGAAGTGCTGCTCAGTTGAATGAATTAAGCCTTTGTTTTGTCTCATTGTCCTGAGAGCACTGACAGCAGCTGTCTAGCATGCAGAAATTCTGAAAACTGCCTGAATCTGTAGTCTTTCAGTTCATTTATTTAAAAAAAGAAAGATTTCCAGGTGTTTTGAATTATAGTCAGTTGTGGTTAGTGGTAAATTTATGAGCTGGCTGGCCATATCTTCTTGAAGAATTGTGCCGTATAATCTGCAAAAGGGCCTCAGATATATATATATATATTTTTTTTTTTTCAATTGATCAGAGCCTCTGCATGTAGACTTGTATGTACACTTCATAATAGAATATATACATATTTTTTTTCTTTTTTGCCTACAAAATTTCAGCTTGGAAAACTAACAAAACTGTTCCCGTTTTCGCACTATTTTCTTTGAGGTGGAAAAAATGAATTTGGATACATGATTTTGTGTCCTTTCCTAGAATTAGACACAACCCTCATAAAGTAACTGTGGCTAAGAAACCTGACTTTTTCCTCTGAAAAGTTGTATGTGGTTTGTAGAATTGGTATTTTAATCAACACTCTCATTAAAATTCTCATTGAAAATCCAGGTGCATCACGGGCAGAATCTCTAAGATCTCTGTTTAGGAATAAGAAGGGAAGAATGAGAGGAAATACATGTCATTCTTATGGTTTGTGTTAAGGAGAAAAATGGGCACACTGCTAAAATCTCTCACAGTTCAACTAACACTTTGCTAGGAATATGTTGAGTGTTTTGCATGCTGCTTCCCTCGCTTTTTCTCTCTCTAGCAATAATGTCTTAACTCAATGTTACATTAACCTTGAGGCAAGCACTAGTAACTTTCTAAGATTGCTTTTAATGCAAGTAATTTGCTTGTCCATATGATTAATTAAGGGATGTATGTATTGCAATTATACGTAATTAAGTTACATATTATGTAATTATACGTAATTGAGTTCTGCCGGCCAACAAAAACCTCACAGTTACTATTGGTATTAGGCAAAGTACAATAGGATGTGTGACTGGTGTGCTGTTGTTTCCTTGAGCTAACTAGGCAGGACTTGTTCTTTGGTGGCTGGGTGATGGGTTAAGCAATACAATAGTTTAAACAGATTTAAGAATCCAGCAAGGCAAGTTAGGAAGTGAGGTTCCTAAGAACTTCTGGCATTTGACAGAGATGTGCTGAGCCCCAATAGATCTGGGTCTCTTCTTCCACTGGCTTGACTCTCCATTCCAGGCATTTAAGGCTTCCTCCCCACAACCAGCTTCACCACCAGGATCAACCTCAGCAGTGTTTCCCAGAAACCCGGAGAAAGGAAGTGTTTCTGGTTGCCCTTGCTTTTTAATTTAAGGGCTTTATTCAAAACTGAATGCTGGGCAAGGGACAGCTTTTTTCAAATGCAAAGGAAACATGCAGCTAGATTTTGTGGCCTTTGGTATTGTTGTGGATTTTTACTATTGTGGGGTATGTGTTTCTCGTGTGTTATATTCTAGAGTGGGAGAAGAATAGGTAGGGAAACCAATGTCACGACTTTGGCATAGGCTCACCTATATTTCAGTATGTGATTAGTGAGAAGACAAAGAAGAGCAGAGTCTTTTAAAATTAAATAGCATAGTTTGAATAGTAAACATTGTATGAGCCAAAAGCATTTCTTGAGCACCCATTTTTTTGTCTGTCACTGTGGAGGAAGATAACAGGAAAATATGCCTGAATCCTGTGTTCTCTGGTCCTTACTATTCAAGAAACAATGGAGGGGAGGTGGTAAATGGGAGTACAATAAGATAGTGAGTAGCAACAGTCCAAAGGAAATTTAAGAAAGGGAGAATATCAAGAAATATTTGAGCTAATTCCAAGCTAAGAACAACCAAGCTAATATTTGGACATGTAGAAAGGAGGGGTAACGGAAACAGGTCTGGTTGGGGGTGGGTGGGGTCTGATCATGAGGAAGTTCGCTTAACTAGGCAAGAGGGCTCTTGGGACCTGGGAAGTGGGGGAGGTGTCAGCTGTGGAATGAGGCCAACAGTAGGGGTGGCCTTGGAGGGGAATAACTGAACAAAGCTGTAAAGTGTTTCAGGCCCTGTATGTCCATGGGAAGAGTGGGGATATAAAGTAAAGGAATAAATAGGAAATATTGGAAATAAGAAAATTCAGACTTGGTAACAAAAACAAGGAACAAAGGGGGAGGGAGTGAAAGAATCAACATCCTAAGCAGGCATGATCAAAATAGCAATAATGAAATCAAGTATGGTGGTGCACATCTGTAGGAGCAAGTGGGTTTATGCAGTAGAATAGAATCATGGGTAAAATGCTTCTAGGAATATCTACCCTCTTAGAATGGAGTAGAAGTTTGACTAGTGGTATGTCAAATTCTGCACCATTGTAGGTTGTGACTCTAGGGTAAAGGGGCCTTAATATATGCTGGAATTAACATAGCTAAAAGTGTTTTTTGAAAACTTTACTACCTTCCTTAATTTCTTTTTATGATATCTGCCACAAGGTGATTCCCTAATTCTTAAAATGCCCTCATCTATCTTTCTGATCCTGCTTTTCAGGCTTAATTGCCACTTCTTCCTTTCTATTATGTCTAGTATCCCTGCCCCAAGAATATATATTTATAATCATTTCTCTCCAATTTCTGTTATGGGTTTCATATATCATTATTCTCTAATAAACCCTAGGAACAGCATAAGACAAAGGCTTAGGCATGCTCATATAAAATATGTAATAGTAGGTCATAAAAGTTAAAGTAGGTTGGGTGAATTCTTCCACAAAATTTTAGCAAGCTTTTTCTCTGAACCCTTCCAAAAAATTTTTGTTCATAATCGACTTTGGTATGAGGGAACAGGGTGCAGAAGTGTCAGCCACTTGATCTCTCTTTTTTTTTTTTTAATGTGGGTACCGGGAGCCAAACTCAGGACCTCGCGCTTGCCAGCAGGCGCTTATGCCACTGAGTGATATCACCGGCCCTTTTTTTTTTCCTTTATGTGAGTACTGGGAGTCAAACTCAGGACCTCACGCTTGCCAGGCAGGCACTTATGCTGCTGAGCTATCTCACTGGCCCCAGCCACTTGATCTTAAGACTCTGCTCAAGTCAGGAAGTGTTGGAATGAGAATGCAGTTCCCCAGATTGTTTAATGTTTTCTTTTCCCTTGCCCATTGAGGGTATAAAGGCTAATCTTCAACTCAGTATAACTTGTCTGTTGGGCCTAAATTCAGATCAAGACTTATTCACAAGCTTACATTTTAGAATTACAGAGTGAGGTGTAGGCAGTATTTGTCATGCCAGTAGCCACCACACCTTGGGTGGGTGGTTAAGCAGAATAGTGACTGAGGGATGGAGTGTGTGTCCCTAAATCTGACACACCCTGAAATCTTCCTGAATTAGTAAATCATTTTACCTATATTTTCTTGCACAATAACGGTGAAGGGGAAGTAATTTAAATAGCTGCTGATAAGACATTTTTGGGCTCTGGAAATGGCAGTACTTCAAACAGAATGGGAGTAGCTGTACTTAACCTAAAAGCAAACAGGTTTATTTCACAAATAGCTATGGAGCATCTACTTGTATCTGAGGCCTCCAAGCAATGGCAGTCAGTATCTTCTTTTAGGGAGAGATAAGGCACAAGGCAGGATGTGCTAACTGCTGTGTGAGCGATTCTAAGCAGAGACATTCTTAGAGTGGGTTCTTGGAGGAAATGTAGAGTGCAGAAGCTTGACAGCTCCTAAGAAAAACATAAATGTAGAGTAATGAATCTGTTCATTCTGCCAGTCTGCCAAGTGGCGAGATGTAGTAAGTTTATGTACCAAATGAATGGTGTTAACTGTGTCTATTTTTAGAGGGGACTTGAACTCATGAGTAAGGTCCTTCCAAGTTGTTGGTTGTTTTTGTTTAAATTTCCCTTGAGCAATAAAATAAAATTCCCTCAACTGCTAGGTTTATCATGTGTTATATCTTGGCATTAGAGCTACAGGGGATGGGAAATATTAGTGTTTTGTATTGGGAATACCAGCACAGCATAGGTAGCTTGTTCAGAACAAAGAGTAGCAAAAGTACTGTATATCGAAGGCCTTGGTATCCGTGTGGCATACAGCATTCTGTTGTTTAATGAAAGATGCTAAGACCCCAAATACCTAATTCTTGGCTTTAACCATTATCTCTGTGTTAATGCTGGAATCCTTGGCATTTTCTCATATAATCATGCCCAAGTTTATCACCCAAATTCTGTGGATTGTTGAAAAGTCCCTCATGCTCTTCTCACTTACATTGGCTCAGCAGACATCCTCATTCAAACCTTGTTCCAAAGATTATTGCAAGATTCATCTTCATAAAACACTGCGTAGAATGAGTCGCTACTTCCTGTTCTTGCAATCTACTGAATCACTCCTCTCCCTACCCCACCCCTCAACCACCCCATCACTTCCTCTCTCTTCTTACCTCTGCTCAGCATAGTTCAGGCCCTCCTGAACTCTCTCATCTGAAGATTGTGAGAGCTGAGGTTTTAAATTGATCTCCCTAGCATAAAGCAGTATTTCCACTTGGCTGCTAGACTAAAGCTCTTAAGGAAGTGTTTTACTCTGCAATTTAAGAAACTTCGGGGCCAGTGAGATAGCTCAGCGGCTTAAGCGCCTGCCCGGCAAGCGCGAGGGCCCGAGTTAGACTCCCGGAACCCACATACGAAAAAGGGGCCGGTGATATCGCTCAGCAGCATGGGCGCCTGCTGGCGCGCGAGGTCCTGAGGTCGACCCCCCGGTACCCACAAAAAAAAAAAAAAGAAACTTTGGTTGCTGCCCACATTGCCTGGGGCTCTATTTCACAGCCAGCCTAGTGATTTGCATACTGTGTCACCATCCCCATGTACTTCTGGATTTATTACTTTCCCTTAAATCAACTCATTTTAAACTGGGCATGGTGGCCCACGCCTATAATCTCAGCACTCAGAGGCTGAAGTGGGAGAATCACTGTGAGTTTGAGGCCAGCCTGAACTACATAGTGAAACTGTCACCAGGCTGTGTATGAGGCTGAAATAAAGAATTTAACCCACTGCTTTAAAATAAGTATACAGATTTGCCTACTCCTGTCATGGAAAAAGAATTTTCAGGACCAGTCAGTAAAAGAGGCATAAGAAAGATTTATTAGAGGTAGATATATGACATACTCAAGAGCGGAGTGCAGGTGCTCAAAGAAATGAGGCACAATATAGTTAGGAACTGGGGATCTTTTATGTGTTTTGGGAGGTGGAAATCTGTGGACTTTGATAATCTATAGTCTTAGTCTTCCTCTTAGTGGGTGGGAGAGGATCACCCACCCCTAGTGAGATAATGGTCTATGCCCATGGGAAATGCCAAAAGGGTGGTCCATTCATGTGTGAAAGAGGAACATTTGCAAGTAAAGGGGATGGGCAGACCCATTTGCAGCAGAAAGGGGGTTGCCCAGGTTTGCTGTTTGGAGAGAAGGAAAAAAAAAAAGGTAAATAAACCAGGCTTAAGTCCTGAGACTGCAGTTTTTCTTTAAAGTGCAATTTTTGAAATCTCGCTTTCTTTGTCTCCTTTCTACCTAGCTTTATTTCTTCTTTCTTTTAAGACCTTGTCTCAAAAAAATCAAAAATCTTATGCCATCTCTTATGTGAGAAACTCAAAATATAAATAAAGAGCAAAATAAAAGGTAATAGGAAGTAGAGAGATAGATCTTTTGCAAATGGGAAGGGGACCGAGAAAAAAAGGGAGGGAGAGGGAGAGGAGGGGTAGGGGAAGAAAAGAGAATTAATATGTGTTATGTACATGTACCAACTCTCCCTGAGGAATGTAGTCATTGTGTACTACAAACGTGCACTAATAAAAAAAATTGAGAAGAAAAAAAATGAAAAAAAAAAGGCATTTAAAAAGTCAGCTCATTTTAAAAGTAAAATATCTACTGCAGCCTAATTCTAAGCAACACATTCCATACAAACATGAATTAGGGTTAGTTTTAGATTTTTCCTCTTCTCAATGAAATGGACACATGAATTAAGAGCAACAATATAGACGGGCATGGCGGCATATACCTGTAATCGCAGCACTTGGGAGGCTGAGGCAGGAAGATTGCTGTGAATTTGAGGCCAGCTTGGGCTACATAGTGAATTCAAGGCCAGCCTGAACTATGTAGCGAGACCCTGTCTCAAAAACAAACAAACCAACAAAAAGTAAAAGCAACAGTATCAGTGAGCTCCCTAAATTCCCTCTCCTAAGTAATTGCTCACTGCACTGAGGGTCTAACTCAATATTATTATTGCAGCATTTAAGGACCACAGCATGGCTATGACCTTATTTACCCTCTTTTGCTGGCAGAACCCTCCACTCCAGCCAAACTGGTTTCTTTGTGGCCTCTTAAGTAGTACCTTTAGGTGCCTTCCTCCTCACCTCTGGAATACCCTCTGTCACCTCCTCTTCCTCATTCCTAGTCTTCATCTTTCCCATCCTTTTGGTTGCTCTTTCTTCCAGCTCATCTGGTCAATAGTAGCATCTTTCTTCACTGAATTCTTATATTTTGCATTTACAGCCTTTTACTGATAGTTCACCATGTCATTTTCTCTATCCTAGTTCTGCCCTCATGTATCATAAAGTCTGAGTTGGGTTAGATCTTAGAAAACTTTTCATAGGACTCTTAGATAAGGTAGACACTTTAGGCTTCTTGAGGGCAATAGTCATATTGTACATACCAATCTCCAAATGGATGTCTTCTTTTTAGAGTTTTCCTGACTCTGGGTGCATCACTATCTGAGGATTTTTCAAGAGTTAGTTTTTTTATTCTGCTGATCACGTATTTCCACCAGAGGTGTCAAAGTCACATCTTTAGTACCTTATCGCCCGTGTATCCCTGTTATATAGTCCTACCCTTCTCACCATACCTCAGTACCTCACTCACCTCCTGAACACATATGAGATATAATCTAAATATATGGTTGATGTTTAAAACAATATTACAGTAAAGGATACATTGCCATTAATCCCCCTCAAAATACTTCTCCTCACTTTGAACACACCCCATCACTTTTGCCACTTCCTGAAGCACTTCTGGAAGTCTTCTTTCATGAGTGGCTTTATGAGGTATGACCAAAAATACAGGGAATGCTGCTGCTGAGTATGTTAAAAGTGAAGGAGAGCATTTTGAGGGAGATTAATGGCAATGTATCTTTTACTGTAATAGAAACAATTTTTAAATATTCACCATATTTTTCAATCACACCTCATATGGCCTTCTCAGTCTCCAATCCATTTTTACATTCTCCTTTACTTCAAAAATTATAATAATGAATATTTTTTAAAATTGAAGATTATACTGCTGCATCTATCTGTCTCCGTAATTCTCTCTTTCTCTTAGCACCACATTGTTACACATAAAACTTCAGAAAGTAACCACCCATTAGCAGCTCCTTTCTAGTCCCAGATAAGGATGGAGATGAACAGGTGGGGTCACTCACCCTCCCATCACTGCTGCCCTCCTGCCATTATGTGGGCACTGTACTTGTGTAGGCACTGCTACAGAGTAAACCTGCTGAGCAGATGTACTCATTAATGTAAGCCTTTAGCTTCAGACCCACAGCACACTGACTTCCCAACCTGCTTGCTACCTCATGGCCCAAAGTGTCACAGGATGAATTTTTGCAGTCCTTCTCCCATACTTTGGGTTCACTAGTGAAGTAACCTTGCTATGCCCTCTCTCCTTTCCTCTAACTCAGACACTGAGTGCCTGAGAGAACTTTCTGACTTCACCACCCTTTTAGATACCTTTATTGCAGGGGAAGGAGCTTTCCACATTCCACTCCCACTTGTGCAGTTTGCAGAAGTGTGCAACTTTTTGTGACTCTTCTTCCTGATGCACACATTCATTACATAGCACACACCTCAGACATGTGACCCATTCACTGTCCCATTTGCCTTAAATGTTGGAGTATTTGCTTTTTCAACTCCATTCATATACAGGATTTACAGGAGAGTGAACTTTCTCTGTAAGCGAACTTACAGAACTTTCTCTGGAGTGTCCCTCCAACCACACAGAGGCCATGCACCCCTTCACTCTCACCTAGCAGCACCCAGGACTGAGATTGCTTTGTGCCTTTCTTACAGGCTTAATTATGATGATCACACCCTATCCACCCCAGACTCACACACAGGTATGCACACAGGGGTATAAGAGAGTGAGGCTCCTTATCACTCTACACCTCCTCATTCCTATGTCCATGCACATCCTCTGTCAGTGAGGCAGACAGGAGGAGACTCCCAACCTATTCATCTCAAATACCTCACATGTTGGGATATGAGGTCTACAGATGTCCATGCTTTTTGACTTGTGCCCTGTCCTTTCAACCTAGCATGCCTCCTCAGTGCCCTGCCCATAAGCATGTTATAGGATGGTGGACTTTAAAAGCAGATTGGCTCTGACCACAGGCATGTATGCATTCATATGTGTGCACACATGCACACACACACTGGGAGGGAGAAGAATCCTTCAGTCTGTTAGTGTTTGCTTGTATGGAGTATGTTGAGGAGTAAATAACTTGTCCCTCTAAACTTAGGAAAATAAATACGATCAAAAGTGAGAGTTTGTCCTTCAAGGAAAGAAAGCAACCTCTAAGCTGTATGCTGCTGGCTAGCCAGATTGAAGACTAAAGAAATAGTGTCAAGGTAAATACATATTTGGCTCATTATACTGTAGTTAGTGTTGCCACATACCTGACATCTGTAGAAAGGAATATGAAAATTATCCTACAACTACACTTATTCCCTTGGCATATACATTAAAAGTCCTTTGTCCTTTAGTTGTTCCAAAGGTTACGAAGCATTATTCAAATGATAATTATTTACATCACAAAAATAGTGTGAACTTTTACAATGTTTTAAAACTTTTTATAGGATTTATCACTAAGCATTCTTCCTAGATCTGCCCCATTGTCTATCTCTGTCTCTGTTCTCCACTCCCCCCAGGTCCCTTTCCATGTATGTAGGGCTGTAAGCCTCTTGAACTGGCCCATCTTTTCCACCTTGATCATACAGGGCTATGAGCAAGACTATAAGCTTTAAAAAAAAACATGATTCCCCAAACACACACAGACACACAGACACACAGACACACACACACACACACACACACACAGAGTGAAGGTAAGTGAGCCTTTTATCTTACATGCTCTTCCTGTTAGATTGTTCCCCCCAGTTGTAGGGTTTGCAGGAGACCAGCATCTCTCTCTCTCTTCTTTATTTTGCCACTTTTAACCATATGAACTAGATTTGTGGTTATATAACAAAATGTAAAACAAACCAGAAAATTGTATACAGTAAATATGCCCTCAGTATGGCAATTTTACCCTCAGGGGAGAAAATTTAAATGGGGTTGGGGGCAAAATGGAGAAATAGAAGGAGAAGGAGAGGAAGAGGAAGAGGAAGAAGAAGAAGAAGAAGAAGAAGAAGAAGAAGAAGAAGAAGAAGAAGAAAAGAAGAGACTAGAAGCAAGGCTGGAGGATAAAGGAAGATTATGCAAACTTTGGGAAACTGGTAAAGAAGATAGGATGGAAAGAGAGAAGGAAGAAATATAAATGAGAATAAAACAACAAGAAAACTAGAAACAATGTTCATACTTATATAAAAACAAGATCAAGAAAAAACAAAACAAAAACAAAACCAAGAAAAGAAAAAAATAAGAAAATAAGAAAAATAAAAGTCCACTTCAAGGCGTGTCACTGGTACACAAAGTGAGCAGACAGAGCCCAGATCCATGTTGATTAATCCCAGCAAGCCAGGGGTAAATTTATGGTGGGGTAGTGGATAATCCCAGTGAGCCTGCACCTTTAGTTCCACTGAAGTTCAGGCTGGTTTCTGCCTGTGAGGCTGGAACCCAATTTGTTCAGCCTCCAACACTCCATGTGGCTCCTGTCAGCCTGAACTCAGCTCTTTGGCCTTCTGCCAACTTGAACTTAGTTCTGCCTCACACTGACACTGGGAGCTGCTAGATAGAGCCAGCAGCTGCTCTGAGTTCTGAACTCATTTGGCCCCTTTCCAAGATTGCTCCCAGCCAATTGCCCTCTTTTGGGGGACATCTGAACCTGAATAACTCATCAGCCACTGCAGTCCACTGCATCTGCTGCTCCGTTCCACTGGTGTGTTTCTCCATGGAAGCCTCAGGGATTGCTGGTAGTCACCATGCATCTGCAGGTTTGAGCTCCCCCTCCCATGCAGTGATTCAGGGCTCAGGGAGAAAATGCCACTTGCCACCTCCTCCTTCTTCATCGAGGTCTCTCTCTTTACTCTCTCTGTGGGCTTCAATTCTCACTTCAGATCCTTGCTTGGCCCTGGGGACCCACTTCCCTCCTTCTCTTCCTCACATTGCTATATTCCAGCATCTGGACACCAAATCTCGGAGAGGCTGTTTCTCTGCTATTCACCACTCTGCCATCTTCCCAGCATCTCTTATTGTGGTCACTCTTTTTGTCTCTCATGTGCACACGAATGGTGTGCACGTAAGAGAGACAACTGAGCTGTCCCATTTCATCCAGCATCACAGAACTGTAAGTCTTCTAGAGCCACCGCCCTCCCAATCCATGCATGGTTAAACTAAAGTAAAACTTACCTTATTATTACAACCTCCTAGTATACACATGAGCTGTGCCACTATGTCAGCTGCCTCCTTACTCCTTTCTTTGTTTGGCTACACACATTTATGACATAAGCCTGAGCTTTCTTTTTCTTCTTTTGGTGGGGGAATGCTGGAGATTGAGCCCAGGGCCTCAAAGTATGCTAAGCACATTTTGTACCACTGATTTACACCCCCATGCTTTGGCTGGAGGAATTGATTCTAGTTAGAGCAAACTTACTCTTTTGCTCACTGGTCTCACTATATGAAAATTCTTAGAAAGTACTGCCCTGAGTGATGATGTCATAACCCTCTTCCCCCTATCAAAGCTCCAGTGTCATTTTCCTTCCTTCCTCCTCACTCTCAGCTGCTGACCTTGCTTCCTCCATCAGTGAAAAAATGGGAGCCATCAGAAAGCGACTTCCAAAGCTCCCATGATGTCTCCTTAGTTAGCTACAGGTGTGCCTGAATGTGAGCTGCACTCTGTGATACAACAGATGATCTATCTATACATAGCCAAGACCAGGTCTCTCACTTGCACAGTAGCTCACAACCCCTTTCCCCTACACAATGACACTGCTCCAGCAATCAGTTCCTCTGTGCTTCCTGCATCATCATCTGTTCTATTTATATTTAAATTTACTGCAACATTTTCCAGCTAAAAACAATTTTAAAACTTAAAAAGCACTACCTTCTCTACCTAAACAGCTCCTCCAATTTCTCCCTGTTTCTCTGTTTCCCTTGGCAGAAGGAGCTCCTCTGTCTACATTTCTACTTCTCTCTCTTCCCTCTCCCTCCTCACAAGGTCTGGCTAAGTTGCCCAGGCCAGCCTTACAATGACCCCTCAGCCTCAGCTTCCTTGGTGGCTGGGATTATAGGTGTACGCTGTAATCACACCTGGCTCCCATTCTTTCTTGAACAACATTCATGAAGACCTTAACCTTGCCACACCACTATAATTACCCTTATCAAAATCCCTAGTGCCCTTCACATCTCCCAATTCATTGGGCCATCTTACTCAACAGATTAACACACACAGTTGATCACTCCCTTTATCTTGAGACTCTTTACCTGCCTCCCAGGATTCCACACTTTTGATTGTTCTCTTACTTCACCAACCTCTTTCTCAGTTTGTTTTGGTGGTTCCTCCTCTTCTACTTGAATTCTAAATTCTAGAGAGATATGAAGTATTGCCTTTGGATTTCTTTTTTTCACTTCTTATTAGTCCTCAGCTGTTCTCATCTTGTCCTGTTGCTGTAAATACTGGCCCATATGGATGACTTTCACATTTTATTTTCAATGTGGAACTCTTTGCTAAATTCCAGATGTTTATGTCCAACTGTGTTCTGGACATCTGCCCTTAGATGTCTAATAAGCTTCTCAAACTTGAACACAAACAAAGCTTAAGTCCGGGTTTTCTTCCACTCTCCTTCAAAAGCCCTACTTCTCTCTCAGTGTTGTCCAGCCCAGTAAAGAGCATTCACAAATTATTGTTCAGGTTAACTATGCAGAGGATTTGACTAGGATAAAGTCTCTAGATTAATCTTTGACTCTTATTTTTTCCTTTATTCTCCAAATCCAAACCATTATCGAATCTTGTTGACTGTACTTGCAAAATCTGTGTTTCATACAGCTACTTCTCACTTCCTCCATCCTTCCACCCTGATCCGCTCTTTCCTGGGCTGACAAGTATAAGCCCCCCTCCCCCTATTGCAAGCACACACATGGGTCAGGAGACTGAGCCTTCTTTGTCGAGTCCTCTTCCTAAGGGCCCACATGCCAGATTCTGAATTTTCTTACCATCCATTCTATATGCATAGCCTGGTGGTATTTCATCTATACAGTAGGGATAATGATGTAATGATAATGATGATATGAAGTAATCTTCATATATAATTTATGAAAATAAATGAGTTATATATGGAAGGCACTTAGAGCAGTGCTTTGCCAATAGTAAATGTTATACTGGTGCTAGAAATAAAAATTAAGGAAAAGAAAGAAAAGGAAAATGAAAACAATAGGTTATAAATTGTGAATATTCCTTACTGAAGGTACATATGTGAATGTACACAAACACACAACATGTCTGGGCAAGGCATCCGGAACACACTCTCTCTCTGTCTCACACACACACACACACACACACACACCCCCTCATACCCTCATGTGCACACAGTATGTAGGAGAGTGAACCCCCCAACTTGCTTTCTCTCTTCCATGCCTTGAGTGTAGGACCGTTGGCATCTTAATTACCCTCCCACACCCAAGGCTTGCGGGAGGGTGAGCCTCCTCTTCTCTCTCCTGTGCAAAGGTGTGAATATGTACACACTACCAAGGGGATGTAGCCCCTCTCTCATATGCCCTGTGTGTGGGATACACATGTACCATTGCCACCAGCCACCCACTCCCAATGACTGCTCCACCTCTGTGTGTGCCCTTCCTGGTTCACCCCCTAACACCTCCCCATGGCTGGCTTGCTGCCCATGTGCAACCCCTGAGCTGCTGCCCTTTGTTTTCTTGGGCCTACCTGCACACCGTGCCAAGAGAGCGAGCTCTTCCCTGCTCCCTCTCTCACATCCCTTGCATGGTGGAGGGTGAGCTTTCTGGAAACCCCTCCCACATGCAGGGTTTGCAGGATGGTGAGCCTCAGCTTTCCTTGCTCTCTTGTGCATGTGCACGTTCATCTAGGTACATCTTCATGAAAATAGACAAACCCAGGTAGTGGGAGGGAGAATGCCCCTCTGTCCTTTCTCCCAGCTCAGTCATCCGAATATCTTGCAGGAGAGGTACACTTTTCTTTTCTTCCTTTTTTCTTGTGCAGAGTGTAGGCCCTCACATTCAGGGATGGGCATAGCCTAGAAGGAAAGGAAGTCTTTTGACTTGGTCCTGTCTTGCCAGCCCCTAGGGAAAGAAAGAGTGGCTTCTCAGCATTCCATACATGGGGCATGATGGAAAAGGAGCTTCTAGCTAATTCTTACAAACCCAAGGTGTGAGGGATATTGCATCTCTTCCTTAATATGTATATGTGTATATAACTATGTAGTATATATTATGCTCACATACACATTTAGGGTGCAGGAAGTAGAATCCCATCACTATGCCTGTCTTCCTATATGCACACTCACTTGCACAAGAGGATGTATATATGTCTTAGACATTCACATGAGTCAGAGTGTGAGCTTACCCTCTTCTTTTCCCAGACCCAGGATTTGTAATTGATTTGTTTTGTAAGCAATCTATTCATTAAGTAAATATTTATTGAGCATATACTATGTATTGGATACTCCCCGAGGTACCAGGGATACACCAGTGATCAAAAGACAAGAATAGCTTCCCCAATAGAAGGAGTCAGGCAGTGAATAAAATAAGTGAATAAAATACATAGTGTGTCAGTTGGTGATTAAGTGTTCTGGAGAATGATGAAACAGGAAAAGGGAATACAGGGTGGGTGGGGGAAGTGGCCATGGAGATGGTGGTAGAGAAATTTCGGTATTAAATAGGGCAGTCAGGAAAGGCCTACTGTGTTCTAGAAACAAAATAGAGCTATTGTGGCAGCAGTAGAGGTTGAAGTGGTAGAAAGATATTACAATGTATCTCTAAAAGGTAAGGATGCTGTTTAAAAAATAACTACTATTGTTGCACTTAAAAATAATTACCAGGGGCTGGTGAGATGGCTCAGCGGTTTAAGTGCCTGCCCGGCAAGCGCGAGGGCCCGAGTTCGACTCCTGGATCCCACATACGAAAAAGGGGCCGGTGATATCGCTCAGCAGCACGGGCGCCTGCTGGCGCGCGAGGTCCTGAGGTCAACCCCCCGGTACCCACAAAAAAAAAAAAAATTACCAATAATTTCTGAACATCATCATATGTCTATTCCAATTTCCATTTGTCTCAGAAATATCATAAATTAGGACCGAAATAAAGTCTACACATTGCATTTGGTAGATAGGCATCTTGACTCTTTGAATTATAATTTTACCTTATACCTATATATTTTTTATTTTCTTATACTTTATTTGTTGGAAGAAAAGTGGCCCATTCGTCGTATATGGTTTCCTATAGTCTGGATTTTCTAATACTTATCCCTATGATGTTGTTGACATATTTCTTTTCCTTGTTTGTATTTCCCATAAATTGATAGTAGATCTAGAAGCCTGATCAGATTTGGGCTTAATTTTGGGGAAACAGGGCAGGACTATTTCCATCAAGATACAACTATGACTGATTTTTTTCTCTCTTTGATGTTAGTTTGCTATTGATGCTCAATTCCTAGAGCCATTATTTCATTAGGATTTGCAAAATGATGATATTATTATTTCATTATTCTCTCTTCATTTATTGGCTGGATTACTCTTATAAAGAAAAACTTCCTTCATCTAATATTTGATTACCCAGTAGTAAAGTTTTTATAGGAAAGTTAGGGTAAATGCTTGATTGTCTTTATTTATTTATTTATCAGGACTCAAAATAATGAATCGGTTTACTAGCTTATTTCAAGGAGTACTTTTTAAAAAAAATTGTGATAAACCAATGGATTTAAATATAGTGAGTCTTTTTTTATAATTAATTTATTTTTTTTAAAGACAACAAGTAAACATTCTTATGTATTAACAAACTCAAGAATTAGAGAATGTACAAACACCTTTTGGAGAAAAACATTACTCAGTATAAGATTAAGCCATGTAAAAGCTAGGTAAAAATAGAAGACTAAGGAATGGAATAGTCACAGTGAAGTTGTATTTTCATATTAGGGAGACAATACGATGTTTACAAATGTGCACCGGTTTATTTCACTTGTCAGTATTTTCTCGAATTGCATCCATTTACCTATAAAAGTTTCCAGTTTATCTTTCTTTATGGCTGAGTAATACTCCATCGTATAAAAATACCACATCTTTTTCATCCATTCCTCGGTTAATGGGCATTTGGGTTGTTTCCATGATGTAGCTATTACAAATTGTGTTGCTATAAACACGGGTGCACATACATCACTGTGGTACGATGTTTTTAATTCTTCTGGGAAGATACCCAGAGCTGGATCAAATGGGACTTCCAATCCTAGTTTTTTGAGGAATCTCCATACTAATTTCCACAGTGGCTGTACCAGTCGACACTCCCACCAACAGTGGAGAAGGGTTCCTTTTCCCCCACAGCCCCTCCGGCATTTGTTATTAGTTGACTTCTTGATAATAGCCATTCTTTCTGGGATGAGATGGAATCTCAGTGTTGTTTTAATTTGCATCTCTCAAATGACTAGTGATGTTGAACATTTTTTCATATATTTATTTACCATTTGTATTTCTTCATCTGAGATGTGTATTCATCTCAGATGTCCATTTTTGGATTGGGTCTTTAAATTTGGGAGGTCTGATTTTTTTGAGTTCTTTGTATGTTCTCGATAGTAATCCTTTGTCTGAGGAACAGCTGGCAAACATTTTTTCCCACGTTGTGGGTTGTCTCTTCACTCTGTTGGTCATTTCTCTTGCTGTGCAAAAGCTTTTTAATAAGATGAGATCCCAGTTGTTGATTCTTTGTGATGCTTCCTGTGCCATTGGGGTTTTATTCATAAAGTTTTTTCCTACACCAATGTCTTCAAGAGTTTTACCTATTCTATTTTGCAGGAGATTTAATGTTTCTGTTTTAATATTTAGATCTTTGATCCATTTTGAATTTAGTTTAGTGCACGGTGAAAGATATGGGTCTAATTTTAATCTTCGGCATGTGTAGAGCCAATTTTTCCAGCACCATTTATTAAAGAGGCTATCTTTCTTCCAGTGAATGTGTTTGGCACCTTTGTCAAAGATAAGGTGGCTTAGTATGTCTGGAGTTGTTTCTGTATCTTTTAATCTGTTCCATTGATCTTCGGGTCTGTTTTTTTGCCAATACCATACTGTTTTTATTACAGTAACTTTATAGTATAATTTCAAATCAGGGATTGTGATGCCCCCTGCCTTGTGTTTGTTGCCCAGAATTGCCTTTGCTATTCTAGGTCTCTTCTGGTTCCAGATGAATTTTAGGATTGTTTTCTGTAATTCTGTGAGATATGTTGTTGGAATTTTGATTGGAATTGCATTAAATCTGTATAACAATTTTGGAAGTATGGCCATTTTCACTACGTTGGTTCTTCTGACCCAAGAGCAAGGGAAATCTTTCCATTTTCTGATATCCTCTTCAATCTCCTTTTTCAGAGTACTGTAGTTTTCAGTGTAGAGTCTTTTACCTCCTTTGTGAGATTGATTCCTAGGTATTTCATTTTTTTGGATGTTATTGTGAAAGGTGTTGTTTCTCTAATTTCTCTCTCAGTGAGTTTGTTATTCGTGTACAAGAAGGCTATTGATTTTTGAGTGTTGACTTTGTATCCAGCTACACTACTGAATTTGCTTATTAAATCTAGCAATTTTTAATGGAGTTTTTGGGGTCTTCTATGTAGAGTATCATGTCATCTGCAAATAATGATAATTTAACTTCTTCCTTTCCAATCATAATTCCTTTTATTTATTTGTCTTGTCTAATTGCTCTGGCTAAAATTTCCAGGAATATGTTGAATAAGAGTGGGGACAGTGGACATCCTTGTCTTGTTCCTGATTTTAGAGAGAAGGCTTTCAGGTTTTGTCCATTTAGTATGTTATTGGCTGTTGGTTTGACCTAGATAGCTTTTATCAGATTGAGATAAAGACCATCTATTCCAATTTTCTGTAGGATTTTTATCACGAATGGGTGCTGGACTTTGTCAAAAGCTTTTTCTGCATCTATTGAGATGATCGTATGACTTCTATCCTTGGTTCTGTTAATATGGTGTATTACATTTATTGATTTACGTATGTTGAACCATCCCTGCATGCCTGGGATGAATTCAACTTGGTCATGGTGTATAATCTTCTTGATTATTTGCTACATTCTGTTTGCCAGTATCTTATTGAGGATTTTTGCGTCTATGTTCATTAGGGAGATTGGTCTGTAGTTCTCTTTCTTAGTTGGGTCCTTCTCTGGTTTTGGTATCAGGGTAATGCTTGCTTCCAGGAATGAATTTGGGAGTAGTGCTTCCCTTTCAATTTCATGAAAGAGTTTGAGAAGTAGTGGTGTTAGGTCTTCTCTAAATTTCTTTTAGAATGCAGCAGTGAATCCATCAGGGCCTGGGCTTTTCTTTGTTGGGAGGTTTTTAATTACATCTTTGATTTCATTGATTGATATTGGTTTATTTAGGATTTTTATATCTTCTTGGTTGAGCTTTGGTAATTCATACGCATGTAGGAATCTGTCCATTTCTTCTGCATTTTGCATCTTATTAGAATACAAGTTTTCAAAGTAGGTGTATATGATCTTCTGGATTTCTGCAGGGCCCATTGTGATATCACCCTTTTCATTCTTTTTTTTTTTTTTTTTTTTTGTGGGTACCGGGGGTCGACCTCAGGACCTCGCGCGCCCGCAGGCGCCTGTGCCACTAAGCGATATCACCGGCCCCTTTTTCGTATGTGGGTCCCGGGAGTCGAACTCGGGCCCTCGCGCTTACCAGGCAGGCGCTTAAGCCACTGAGCCATCTCACCTGCCCCCCGCTGAGCCATCTCACCTGCCCCAATTGCATGGATTTGAGTACTTTCTTTCCGTTTTCTAATAAGGTTGCATAAGGGTTTTTCAATTTTATTTAATCTTTCAAAGAACCAACTTTTTGATTCGTTGATTCTTTGTATTGTTTTTTTAGTCTTCAATATGTTAATTTCTGCTCTGATCTTTATAATTTCCTCCCTTGTACAAGCTTTTGGCTAAGTCTGCTCTTCTTTTTCTAGAAGTTTGAGGTTCACCATTAGGTTATTTGTGCTTGCTCTGTTTTCCTGATATAGGTATTTAATGCTATAAATTTCCCTCTTAGGACTGCTTTCATTGTATCGCATAAGTTCCAGTATGTTGTACTGTCATTATCATTCAGTTGCAGAAACTGTCTAATTTCTTTTTTAATTTCATCTGTGACCCATTGGTTGTTAAATAGGGTGCTATTTAATTTCCATTGTTCAGGAAGTTCTTGTGGTTTCTCTTGCCATTGATTTACAATTTCATTGCCCTATGGTCTGATAGTATGCATGGGATAATTTCAATTCCTTTGCATTTACTTAAGCAGGTTCTATGAGCTAGTATGTGGTCTATTTTGGAGAACGTACCACGTGCAGCTGAGAAGAATGTGTATTCTGATGTTGTGGGGTGGAACACTCTGTAGACATCTATTAAGTCCATTTGTTCAAAAGTTTGGTTCAGTTCTATTATTTCATTATTGATTTTCTGTCTAGTTGATCTGTCTTTTTGTGACAGTGGAGTATTGAAATCCCCCAATACAATTGTATTAGTGCTTATTTGATTTTTCATGTCCATTAATATTTGTTTTATATAGTTGGGTGCACTGGTATTTGTTGCATATATATTTATGATTATTATCTCTTCCTCTTGGATTGTTCCTTTAGAAGGATGTAGTGACCTTCTTTATCTCTCTGAATCATTCTTGGCTTGAAATTCAATTTGTCTGCAAAAAGAATAGCTACCCCTGCTTTTTTCTGGGTTCCCGTCACATGGAGTATTGTTTTCCATCCTTTGACTTTCAGTCTATGAATTTCTTTTTGAATTAAATGTGTTTCTTGTATGCAGCATATTGTTGGATCTTGCTTCTTGATCCAATTCGCCAGTCTGTGCCTTTTGATTGGTGAATTGAGACCATTAACATTAATGGTTAAAACTGATATGTATTGACTTATCCTTGTCATGTTATTTTCTTGTTGTTGGCTCTCCCTCTTTTAATTTTCGTTTTCCCTCCCTCTCTTTAATCATTTGCTCTGCCTGGTGGATTCCTTCTGTTGGGGTTTCTGGAGTTGTAGTACTTGTTATCCCTTTCTAGAATGTCCTTCAAAACATTTTGTAGTGTTGTTTTGGTGGTTATAAATTTTCTCAGATGTTCTTTGTCATGGAAGTATTTTACTTCTCCATCAGTTTTGAAAGATAGTTTTGCGGGGTACATCATTCTGGGTTGAAGGTTATTTTCCTTTAGAACTTGAAATACATCATTCCAAGCTCTTCTTGACTTGAGGGTTTGTGCTGAAAAGTCCGCTGTGATTTTGATGGGCTTTCCTTTATAAGTGATTTGTTTCTTTTTCTTTAACAGCTTTTAAGATTGTACTCTTATGTTGAATTTCTGGAATCTTGACTATGATATGCCTGGCTGAAGATTTTTTTTTATCGTGGCTAATTGGAGTTCTATAAGCCTCACTTATCTGAACGTGAAATTCTTTTTCTCTACCAGGGAAATTTTCTGTGATAATGTCTGTGAACAGGGTTCTGATGTCATTTATGCTATCTCCTGCTTTTTCATTGACTCCAATCAATCTTAAGTTATTCTTCTTTGCATCATCTAGCAGCTGCTGCCTTGATTTTTCATTGTCCCTTGCTATTTTTAAGAATTCTTTCTTTTCATGATCACTAATTGCAAGCCTGTCTTCTATATCTGAGATTCTGTTCTCACATTGGCTTAATCTGCTACAAATACTTTCAATGGTAGTTTTATTCTCCTGGATATCTGCTTGAATCTGCTTTATGGACTCCATTTCTTTCCTAAGCTGACCATTCATGGCTTCCATCATTTTCTTAAGCTCATCTATTTTTTTGTCTGTGTCTGCTCTGGCATCCTTAAGCATGTTCTTCATTGTGGACATTATCTCTGCAGTTATCTAAGAAATTATTTCTGATTTAAATTTTTCCATAGCCTCATTTAACTGCTTTGTTGTTTCCACTTCAGAGATGCCAGGTGGGTGGCTTTCGGTTTGTCGCACCTCATTGCCCCCTGGGTTTGCCTTTGGTGAGCTGGATGTGTGGGGCTGCATCTTGTTTAAGTGTCATCCCATTTTCTTTTCTTTCTTTAGTTTAGTTCCTGGGGTGATATTTGTAAATTGCCTATGGTAGGCTGCTTTATTGCTAGTATTTCAAACTCTTAGGAGATGACTAATTCTCTGAGGTATCTTCCAGGTGTAGCTTATTTTTGGGTTTTGAGCCTGTTGCAAGATCCTACCTCTTCAATTTGTTGGAGATAAGAAGTTGCTGCCTGTTTGGCTCAGTCCTTGGTTCTTTGGTACTGTGCCATGGTATTTTCTGTGATCCTTAGACAATCTCAGTCTTGGAATACCAGGAAGAAAAGGGCCAGTCAGTGTGTCCTTCACAGCCGCCGCTTCTCGGTACTATGGCGTCTCGGGTTCCTCTGCAGAGGTCCCCGCTGGAGCCGTGGGTGGAGTGGCGGCCGCTGTGAGTTTCAAGTTCAGCTGCTGCCCCCCACCTACAATGGCACCCGGCTAGTCGCTCTCTCTCGCGGGTCGGCTGGGCATCAGCACTCACTGCCAGTCAGTGTGTCCTTCATGGCCGCTGTTTCTCTGCACCGCCGCTTCTCACGTTCCTCCGTGGAGGCCCCCCGGGGCACCGGCAGTCACCGCGTGTCTGTAGATTTGGACCACTTCAGTTGCGTAGGGATTCCTGACACAGGGAAAAGGCGCCGGTGGCCACCTCCTTCTTCTTTGTTGGAGTTTCTCTCTTCACTTTCTCCGTGGGCCCCGAACTGTGCTTCAGATCTTTCCTGGGTCCATGGGAGCCACTTCCCTCTTTCTTGTCCTCCTCTAGTCACTATATTCCAGTGTCCCCATGGCGACTTTTGGAGAGGTTTACTGTCTGTTTCTTACAGATCCACCATCTTTTTCTGGAAGTCAATATATTTAGTCTTTCAGTCCATTGGAGTTCTTTTCTTCAGTGAAGCTCAAATGTCCCATCTTTGGCCAATGTGAATTTCTTCAAACTGGCTCTCCAGTCTTTTTGATATGGTCTTAGTAGTTATTTAGTAACTTCTCTGCTTTCAGCAAAGGAATATGTTCCCAACTGATCTCAGACATCTCCTTCCCCAGATCTGGAGTCTGCCTTGCTTTCTTTCAGTCAGAAATAATGTTTAGAGATCATATTCTGGCACCAGGAGTGCTCATTACCTCTGGATTGGTCATTGTTTTTAGGCTTCTTCAAGATTAGAACAACAGCATAAAGTTTGTTGTTGCTTTGTTGTATTTCTAAGTAAAATACATCATGAGTTCATCCTCACATTCCAATTCAAAGTCGGTGTTACTGGGGTTTTACATGCCCTTCTTTCACAAATATTCTGACCATGGCATGGTGCACGGGGAGCAAGTGCAGAAACAGCAGGACAGGCTAGGAAGCCATGGAAATAATTCAGGACAGAGATTGATTTTAAAGTTGGAGCCAACTAGATTTATTGATAGATGGGGCATGAAAGGGTTGGAAGAGTCAAAGACCGAACCTTTTCTTTTCTTTCTGATGTGAGTTGGGCACCTACATGGACTCTGCCTCTCTAATCATTAGCACCCAGATGTATGTGCCGCCCCAGTGCAGTGCACCTGGGCAAGGGCTCATGGAGGGTTAGCATCTGCTGCAGAGAGGAAGAGAGCACCTATCATTTCTTCTCATTCCTTTGTCAGAGCTCTACGAATGTATTTTCCATTTGGGGATTGGATAGTGAGCAAAGCATGAGGGGCCCTGGGCTTACTACATGGTGAGATTATGCCCCAGAATAAAATCCCTCACTCCCCTTGAGCCTGCCTTCATGCATTCAGGGGGCTCAGAAAAGTGAGCTTTGTCTTTCATTTATCCCATGCCACCCTTGGGACAAAGGTGCCTGAGCCTTCTTATTTGCTCCTTCTCTCTAATCCTTGGTACTTGCTGCTAGTCCTTTCAACATGCAATGTACCTGGGCAAGGGTTCAGAGTGGGATGAACCTTATTTACAGGTGGAAGGAGGGAGCACCTGTATGTCACTTCCCTCTTTTGCCTGCCTGCCAGTATATATTTTATAGTCATGCATTGCTTAACAATAGAGACTTTTGAGAAACATGTAGTTGGGTGATTTTGTCATTGTGTGAACATCGGAGTGCACTTATACAAACTAAGGTAGCTCCAACATCACTGGGTGATATAATCTTGTGAGACCACTGTTGCATATGCAGTTTATGGTTTACTGAAATGCTGTTGTGTGATGCATAACTGCAGTTCCTACTATGAGCCAGAAAGTCTGCTGGGTGTAGGGACCTAGCAGTGACCAGGACAGCCATAGTCCCCTGAGCATACTGCCTAGTAGCATATTCATACCCATTGTGCAGGTGCGCATACAGCATGGGATGCTGCAGAAGGAGCTTACTCTTTAGTCCCCACTCCCCAAACATCTCACCTCCTCCCTAGGACAGACTGGCATCTAGGGATGTAGACTTGTATGTGCAGAGCTGCACTGATACTGTAAGCAGGGGTAGAGTCTTCTTCCCTCTCCCTGCTCTCTCTCACTTCCCAGCAAGGGTTGTGGGCTGTTTCAGTATTCTTCCCTCATGTGGCTGTGGAATGGAGGTGCACTGCTTGTTAGTGCTCTGTCACTTTTGCACATACACAGATACGCACATGTGTATGTACACACCAGCAAGGGAGACCCACACATGGCTAGCTGGCCATAAAATGTGGGCATGTCAGTATACAAGGTAGTAAATGCAGGGGGCTTTTCATTTCATATTCACAGAGCAAATGCCTGCACACCCACTCATGCACCCCCACCCACCCTTACACACACAGCAGGGAAAGTGAAAAATTTGATGCTTTCCTTGAGAGCCCTTGTATGAAGGAGTGGAAACTTCATTGATTTAGGGAGACTGAAGAAGAGACTCACCAACTCACAAGAATGAATCTATACTTTACACCCACAGGTACTCACAGAGATTCACTCCTCTTCCCTCATGTAGACTTTGCATGCAGGAGTGTGATCATCCTGTCTTAAAAATGCACATTCATGGGGCCGGTGAGATGGCTCAGCGGCTTAAGCACCTGCCCGGCAAGCGCGAGGGCCCGAGTTCGACTCCCGGAACCCACATACGAAAAAGGGGCCGGTGATATCACTCAGCGGCACAGGCGCCTCCTGGCGCGCGAGTTCCTGAGGTCGACCCCCCGGTACCCACCAAAAAAAAAAAAAATGCACATTCATGCGAATACATATATATTTAAAAATGGAGAGTAAAAGGTAAAAATAATAGTTATGTCCAGGTACTGTGTTCCACTTTAGGTTTGTCATCTTTTTTCATCTTCCTGGCACCATTTAAGAGGTAGCTCTTGTTATCTCCGTTTTTAATAACTGCTATGTGACCCTGGGAAAATCAGGCTGATTCCTTAAACTAATATATGGTAGAATGTGGATTTGAACCAGGGTTTGTGGAAACCAAAATCCATAGTTTTCCCACTACATCCCTGATTTTCCCAGCGAGGTTCTCAGACCAGCAGCATCAGCATCTCCTGGGGACTTGTCAGAAATGCAAATATATGGGTCCCAGGCATATGAAATCAGAAACCCCTGTAACCTGTCTTAGGCCAAAACTGTCCAGGTGATTTTTATGGATGTTAACATTTGAGAATAAGTGTGCTAACCTATCCTGCCTTATTACATAGTCACACAAATGATTTGTGAGCAGAAAAAGCCTATTCGTTCTCTGTGACTTCTCTCACATTCCTTTCCTTCCAGTCCCTTTATTCTTACAGGTTTATACTTTGATGTTGCTGTTATTGGAGAGAACAAAAATATGTGTTCAACTGGTCATCTTTAATGTGAAGCTCAAAAACCTCTTTGCTTCTTTCTCTTTGCAAGTAAGTAGCTTGTGTGAAGAAGGGTAACCTCCTTGTCAACCTGCAGTGGCTTTCTGCCCTGCTCCCCCTCTCTAATCCTTGCTACCTGAGTGAGAGTGCTGTCTCAATGCAATGCACCTGGGTAAGGGTTCCGAGAGCAAGCGCTCTGTGTATGGAACGGAGCACCTTTCTGTCCTCCTCCTGTGCATCCCATGTATTGACCACCTCTTTTGTATGGGGTACTAAGTTGGGAAATTAGCGTACAACAAAGCATGCCTGGCCCCTGCCCTCATGAAGCTTACAGTTGAGAAGGATGGAATCCCACCTCCATGCCTGGAGAGGGAGTGGGCCACAGCGTGGACCTCACATCACCACTGTTGCCCACAAACACATACACAAAGGTATAAATGTCTTCTGTGTTATTGCATGGATCTATGCAGGAGAGAGCATTCTCTGCCTCTCTGTATGATTACTCATAAATGACACTGTTCACAGAACAAGACTTTTTGTTCTGGATACACCCACCCACACACACACACACACAAACACGATGGGCAGATACCTGAGCCTTCTTGTCTGCTCTCCCTCTCAAATCCTTGGAACCTAGGTGTGAGTGCTGCTTCAGTGCAACACACCTATTCAAGGATTCAAAGAGGCTGAGCCTTGTCTGCATGTAGAAGGACTAAGTACTTGTACATCACCTCTGCCACCCCCCACCTTCTTTCCAATATTTGAGTTTGCCATGAGGTGCCAAACCCCATGCCAAGCTTTAGAGATACAGTGGTGAATAAGGTAGCCAAGATCCCTGGGTTCTCTAGAGGGCACTTACGGGCGAATGAATTTCAGTACCCCTAGTGTTCCACCTCTATTTTTTATTCCCAGTTTGCTCTGTGTCAGATGCCACGATGTAGAAACATACATTGGATGATGAGACTCACACAACCACTGATTGCCCTGCACAAACTTAGAGGAACAGGAGGGAATAAAGTATTCCCTTCGCTGTGCCATTCTCCAATATGTGTGTATACGTGTGGCTCTCAGCCTTCTTGCTACATCCATACACTGAGCACATGTAGACTGTCAAGTATGATCTGCAAAAGATCCATTCCAGAGGTTTGAGAGAGCACATCTATGTGACCTGTGCGTGGAGAGGAATATTATCTGCGCGCTCCAGGGAGGGGCATTGGTCTTAGATGTGCACAGTGATCCTTTGCTGGCACAGGACCAGGAGAGACACCCAAACAAGATGCAGGTGTCCAAGCCTTTTGCTCTGCTCCTCCTCTCTAATCCTTTGTCCCTGGGTGAGAGTGCTTTCAAAATGCAATGCACCCAGGCAAGGATTCTGAGGAGGCGAGCCTCCTCTGCGTGGAGAAGGACAGATCTGTATATCGCCTCTCATCTGCTTCTTGCTGGCCTGCATTCTATCTATCCTCTGCCCCTCATTTGTTCATTCCTTCCTCAGATAATATGTCTTGGGCACTGTGTGGGACATGGGACACAGAAGAGTAAGCAAGACAGACAGGCCAGGGAGGGGAATGAACTTGGTCACCACCCATCAACCCTACACGTACTGAGGGTGAGTTGGACAGACAGGGAACTTCTTATCTACCCCCCAACTCACAAGTGCGAGACTTCTCATTCTTACTCTCACACTGACTCTGTAGAAAAACTACTTTAGTTCAATTCTGGGTAAATGCACTGGGCAAGAACAGCGAGCCTTCTTGTTAAAGCCACGTGCCAGCTGTGCAGGTGATGTAATCTTCTGTTCTGGCTCCCCCTCTCTAATCCTTGCTACCTGGGTGAGAGTGCTTTCTGAATGCAGTGCACCTGGGCAAGGGTTCTGCGAGGGAGAGCGCCATCTTCACGTAAGACAGCACCTCTCGGGCCTCTTTCCATCCTTTGTACTACTTACTGTCTGTTGAGTGCCTACTCTATTGTAGGTGCTATTCTGGGCACTTGGCTCACAGGAGAATGAACCATACCTGGCCCCTGCCAGCAGGGAGTATACAGTCCCGGGAGAATGGACTCATTCATTATGCCCACGTGTCCTGAGGGTGGGTGAACCACAGATTGGGAGTTATATGCCTCCCTCTCTGTCTGTCTGTCTGTCTGTCTGTCTGTGTCCCTGGTCTCACAGAGATTTGTGGGGGAGAAATTTCTAAACCTTGGGATAATCCCACACAAATGCACCATGGTGCAGGGGAAGGGGCCCAGCTGGCCATCCACACTCAGACCTGCACCCGCAGAGCGGGCTCTCCAACCTGGTGCCTCACTCACATGCTTTCAGCCTGGGCACCAGCGCTGCCTTGAATCCCAAGGACTCTAAGGGACAGAGCCTTGTCTACATTCAAAGTTTGAGATCGAACTCCTGCACATCAACTCTCCCTCCTTCTCCCTCCTTCCTCAGATATTCAAGTATCTATTAGGTACCAGGTAATATTTTGGTTAGAGAGGACGTAGCAGATCAAATGGACAAGGTTGCTAACTACATTCTGGTAGGGAACTGATATATACACTGTAATCACAAATGTTGTAGACTAATTGGCTGCTGTTCAAAAGAATAAAGTAAATCTATATGTTCCTCTTTACCCAGTCCACATGAATGAACACGTGTAGGTTCTGTTCGATGAGATTTCTCAAACTCTGCCCACCCCAGCCCTGCTGTGCCCCAAGGCACACCCAG
The DNA here is from genome assembly GCA_028451465.1 of Erethizon dorsatum. Classification (NCBI taxonomy): domain Eukaryota; kingdom Metazoa; phylum Chordata; class Mammalia; order Rodentia; family Erethizontidae; genus Erethizon; species Erethizon dorsatum. Next base: position 41,586,479 of record CM051842.1, read on the forward strand.
AGATATGGACCTGTGTGCAGAGAACTCGCTTACAGGAAAGGAGCAGGGGGCAACTGCTGTGCTGTGCCTCTCCCATTCCCCACATACAGTGAGCTTTCTTAACCCTCCCATAGAAAGGGATTAAACGAGGGAAGTTTCCTTCCTGCTTCTTCTCTTTCTGCTGCTGTGTGGGACAGATCCTTTTTTTTTTTTTTTAACCTTCCTTTATCTGTGAAAATACTCTGTGCAGAAAAGTACATTTGTGTAAGCACATTTGTGAGTACACACACACACACAGTGTGTGGGTCCTGAGCCCTCAAGTCCTGCCCTCCATCTCAAATCCTAGTACTTGTGTGCAAGTGCCATCAGTGCAGTATGCCTAGGCGGAGGCTGAAACTATTTCCACATGGAGCACAGTTCCTGTATGCTATCCCCATCCTTTGTTCATGTGTGCCTTTAACTAATAATGATGGTCCTCTGTCTGTGCCAGTCGTGGTGGAACAGGATGAACAAGACAGGCACCAACCCATCTTCACATCCACAGTGGGCACGTTAATAGAGTGAACTTTCTCCTTATTGCTCAGCATATACATATGCGAGGGAGCGAGTCTTCCAGTCATCCCTCCTTCCTCTCTTTTACACACACACACACACACACACACACACACACACACACAGCACTCACATACGGAAACACAGAAGCTGTGTCCTCTGTACACACAGCTGCATCCACAGTGTGTATCAGATGAGGAACATCATTAGCACCCATGTGTGGTGTGGAAGGCAGTGCACTTTCTCCACACTCCTTTCATGGCCAGAGCTTGCAGGAAAATGATCCCTGCTTATTCCTCCTCTCACACATGCGTAAACAGAAAAGATGTTTCACCTTTGTATGATCCTAGCTAAACCGTCTCTGAGAAGGAGACTGCTGTTTCTCGTGTACCACACACATGATCTGAAGATGCCCGAGCCTTCTGCTCAAATTCCTCTTGTTCTTGGAACCTGGTTACAAATGCTGGCCCAGTTCATTGACCTTGTTTAAAAATTCAAGGAAAGTGAATCTCATCCATGTTTAAAAGCTTAGAGTTTTTATATTACCATATCACCCCTTGCCCCATTCTTTCATTTCTTTATTGCCCATTTAGAGTGATGGTTCTCAAAGTGTGATCCCCAGATGAGTAACATGACAATCAGCTGGGAACTTGTTCAAAATGCAGATTCTTGAATCTCATCCCTGGTCTACTAAATCATAAACCACAGCAATCTGTACTCTTAAGAAGCCTTCCAAGACTGATTCTGATGTTTGCTCAAGTTTGAGAATCACTTAATTTTTTTGCCAGTGTTGGTGACACAGTGATAAGCAAGTCAGGTGAGGGGTATTTCTCATGTATGTTCATGTAGGCTGTAATGGGGAGGACATCATCTTATGGAACACAGCTGCACAACTGGTGAGCAAAGGTTAAGTGAATACACAACACATGGACGGGAAGAGCCTTCGCACTACTTCTCTGGAGTGGACCTGACACTTTAAATGTGCGTGTGCCCACACAAACATGCACTTGGTGTGCAGAAGAATGAACTGCTCCTTCTCCCATACCCATTGCATATCGGAGTTGTGAATTCTCAAAATACCTCCTGTGTGCATGGATTACAGGAGGACGAGCCTTGTCATCATGAGCCTTCTGCCAAACAATTCAGTTAGCATATCTTTATTCGTCACTGGTGGTGTGCCATGCACTGTGTTGGGAGCACCCTGTTGAGGAAAGGACAGTTTTTCTCTCCTTAGGACTCCCTATCCAGTAGGGTTTTCCCCGGGCTGAGACACACGAGGCATGCAGTTGTGCCGGGAGTGAGCCTTCTCTTTCTCGTCTGCAGAGACATGCTCCCCTGTGCTTGTAGGTGTATATATGTGTAATGTAGATGGGAGAATGAAAGGTAGGGGAGGGGCCTTCTTATTATCTCCACTTGTCTTCAAGAGTGTAAACTTCCTGGTTGCACACACTCAAATGAACATCTGGTGTGCATGTGCCTCAACCATGATTTTGCTCACCTCTGCCTATGTTTGCAGCCTTGGCATGCATGTTGTCTTATGAGTGCATTGTACTCGTGTAAGGATACAGGACTGTGAGCCTTGTTCACATGTGGGACAGAGCCTGTGTAGCACTTTTCTTTCCTTTGCTCATTCTTTCAGTACGTCATTTGTGTGTGCATTTTTGGGTCCATCTATCCATGTGTTCATCCATACCTTTAACAAATTCACTGAATTCCTGCTGTTTGGGGATGCCACAGTGAACTAACCAGTAAGAGATGCTAGCCTTACTATCTAGTAGGCTCATGGAAAATAAACTTCCTCCTGACATCCAGCTTCCTATTGGTAGATGGGCTCAGTGTGCCTGAAATTGGGTTTCTCGTTATCCCTTCACATAGACGAGTGTGTCTGTGCATGTGCAAGTGGTGTATACATTTTGAGCCTTCTGTTCTGCTCCATGTATCATCTCCTTGTCACCTAGATGTGAGTGCTATCTTGGTGTAACACCTACTCCAGAACAGTAAGAAGGTCCCTTGTTGCATGTGGGACAAAGCACCTGTGAATCACCACTTCCTTCTTCCTCCCTTCCCCCTGCCCCCCTCTCTTCCAAAAGTACTAAGTGAGCACTTAGGATGTGCTGACTCTGTGCTCCCAGGGCCATGAGCAGATGGTGGCACACAAGATGGACTTGGTCCTTGCCTCAAAGAAGATGGGTAGGACAATGGACTTTCATGTTACCTATGTTCTTGCATGTACTAAGTTAGTGGCAGGCCACAGAATGGTACTTCTTATTGACTCTGTATTAGTCAGCTTTCTCATTGCTGGGATACAATACCCAATAGCCACAACTTAGAGGATAAGAGATTTTATTTGCCTCAAGGTCACAAAAGAGTCAGTTCATGATTGGCTGGCTCCAAAGCAGAAACCTCATGATAGAAGGGCAGGTGGAGCAAAGCTGCTTAGTTCATGGTGGCCAGGAAGCAGAGCAGGGGAACAGTGCCAGAGAGGAACAGGCCAGGGGCCATACGTAGTACCCAAGGTCATGCCTCCATGACCCTCCCAGATACACACCCAATAGCTTTACTTGTCTTCTAGGCATTTCTTAATCCAGTGAAATTGACATATCAGGATTAACAGTCATAGACACCTTTTCCCAACCCACACAGAAGTGGTAGACTTCCCATTCCCACTCTTACATGGACCTATATAACCTATGACCTTCTCCACATCGAGCAGTGTGGGGCCCTGAGCCTTCTGCCCTGCTCTCTCTCTCTAATCCTTGCTATCTGGGTGCTAATGCTATCTCAATGCAATGTACCTGGGCAAGGGTTCAGAGAGGGTGAGCTCATCTGCAACAAGAAGGACAGAGAGCCTATTTGTCACCCCCACTTCCTCCCTTATAATAGTTTTTGAGTGACAAGTGTGTTTTGGGGAAGCACAGAACAGAATAGTTAAGGATTTCAGGCACTCTGGTGGTCTTGTCTATGTACTAGAATAAATGTCTTTATTAAATAATGTACATATGCTCAGATACCCAGAATGTGACAATGAGCTCGTTCTGTATTTCCCTCCTACCATCCACACACAGGGTGGTGGGCACAAACCAGAGCCTTCTGATCTGTTCCTGAGCCCACTTTCTTTAAACCTAGAGGTGACTGCTGTCTCAGGTACTGTTGTCAGCCAGAGTCAATGAGAGGGAGCCTTCTCTACCTCTACAATGACCAAGTGCCATTATGTCTGCCTTTCTGCTTTCTTTAATGTCTTCAGTTTCTATTGTGTGTCAGGCACTCTGTTTCATGTTGAGGATGCAGTGATGAACAAAATGGGGAGGGTCACTGGTTGTGCTTTCTTGTGGGCACCTGTAAGAGAATGGACTTCATCTAGATTCATAGCACATCTTTCAGCACAAGTGATGGGGCACCAAAGAGTGAACCTTTCCCTTCTCCCATCTCCTGTGAGGAAGAGAAATGTACACATTTGTAGAGAAGTTCCATAAGTACAACATGTGTAGAAGTCTAAGCTCATAAGCTATTCTTTTTTTTTTTAATTTGGTTTTTTGAGACAGGGTCTTGCTATGTAGTTCAGGCTGCCCTCGAACTCACTATATAGTTCAGGCTGGCCTCAAACTTGCAGTGATCCTCCTGCCTCAGCCTCCCTAGTGCTGGGATTACAGGTGCGTGCCACCATACCCAGCTCCCCATCTGCTTTATAGCTTCAAGTTTGGATATGGAAAGGGGCAGAAAAGTGTTGTCCCAGAGTTCAAAGTTGTGTATCAGCAGCACATTTTCTCTTCTGGAAATGAGGGAACCATCAAATGAGTAAAGCTACCTAGGATAAATCTTTAAGACAAAAGGGGGAGGTTTTAAAGAATTCAGAATAGCCTGTCAACAACCATTTCCTCAGCAGTATTCTGCAGTAGTTACTTGCTACTTCAGCTGAACTGATCTGTTGATTCCTACGTTTCTTAGTACTTTTTCCCATTGCCCATAACAAATGTATGATTTTTTTTTTGTGGGTACCGGGGTGTCGACCTCAGGACCTCACATGCCAGCAGGCGCCCGTGCCGCTGAGCGATATCACCGGCCCCTTTTTTTCGTATGTGGGTTCCGGGAGTCGAACTCGGGCCCTCGCGCTTGCCGGGCAGGCGCTTAAGCCGCTGAGCCATCTCACCAGCCCAAATGTATGATTTTTAACTCAGTGTAGCAACACAGGATTACAAGTAGTGGTGAGAGATATAGAAACAGAAAGAGACAGACACCATATTTTAGTCTTCTTTCTTAAGTTAAACAGCTGGAATTATAAATTCTGACTCTTGGTTCTTCCTCTCTGCCAGATTCTTCAATATATGCTGCAGCAAAAGTTAAGGTTGCTGTTATGGTTTGTGTCTAGATGTCCTCCCAAAGCCTCATGGGGTCATAGGGTTTTTTCCTTCAGAGGTGGCTGAATCTAGAGTGTGTGATTGATTCATAGTGCAATGCTGGGATTAAGCATGCTGGGATCAAGTGTGGGTGATTGCTGGGATTAGTCCACGGCCCTAATCCCAGCAGTCTGGATAAGATAAAAGGGGCTTGCGTTTGCTGTCTTCTGCTGCCATGAACTGATTCTCCTCTGCGATGCCTCTCTGCCATGTGCCACCCTGCCTTGGAGCCCGCCGATTATGGACTGCAACCTCTACAAACTGTGAGCTAAATAAAACTTTCCTTCCTTAACTTTGGGTGTTGGATATTTTGTCTCAGCGATGAGAGAAGAGTAACTAAGACAGTTACATAATATGTGCCCCTTAATTTATATACCCTAAAATTCCATGATCTTTACTACTCAGCTGTACTCTTCTCAGTTTATATACCTCTTGATGTCCAGGACTAAAATCATCAGCATCCTCTGGGAACTTGTTACAAATACCAATTCTTAGGTCTTACCCCAGACCTATATAGCCAGAAAGCCAGGAGCAGAGCCCTATAATCTGTGTTTTAAAAAGCCCTTGAGGGGATTCTGACATACACACAGTCTGAGAAATACTGGTTTAAATAATTTTAGATTTCCATTCTTTAATTACTAGAGAGATTCTGTGTAAATCTTCTTTTAACAGGATAATTTTTAGTATCAAATTTTCTTATATGAGTGAGGCATGGTGGTGCATGCCTGTAATTCCAGCACACAGGAGGCTGAGGCAGGAGGATCATGAGTTCAAGCCCAGCATAGGCTATATAGCAAGTTCGAGGTCAGCATGGACTGTATAGCAAGACCTTGTCTTAAAAAAAATAGAAGTTTTCTTTCTGATGTGTAAACTGTTATTTCAGTCTCCTTTGATTATGAAAAATTAATAGACTTACTTTTTGGAGTTGTAGGTTTACTGGGAAGATTGAATAGAAAGTACAAAGTTCCCATATACTTCCTATCCCAGTATCGCCTATTATTAGCATCTTGCATTAGCGTTGTGAACTGTTGGAATTGGTGGGCCAATATTAATACAGTATTATTAACAAAAGTCCATAGTTTACACTAGAGTTCTTTTGTTGTTGTTATTGTTGTTTGAGACCCAGTCTTGCTATGCATTCCAGGCTGGCTTTGAACTCCTGGGCTCAAGTGATCCTCCTTTCTTAGCCTCTGAAGTAGCTGGCACTATAGGCACATGCAATCATGCCCTGCATGGTTCGCTTTTAGTGTTGTACATACTAAGGGTTTGGACAAATGTATAGTGACATGCATCTACCATTGTAGTGTCGTACAAAGTAATTTCACTGCCCTAAAAGTCCTTTGTGTTCCATCTATTCACTCATTTCTCTTCCTTCACCCTGAATGTCTGGCAACTACTGATCATTTTATTGTCTCCAGTTTCATCTTTTCTAAAATGTTACATAGTTAGAATCATGCAGTATGTAGCCTTTTCAGAATGCTTTCTTTTACTTAGCAGTATACATTTAAGGCTCCTCTGTCTTTTCATGGCTTGACAGCTCATTTATTTTTATTTTTTTAAAATTAAATTTAGTGTTTTTTTTTTTTTTGGGGTACCGGGGGGTCGACCTCAGGACCTCGCGTGCCAGCAGGCGCCCGTGTCGCTGAGCGATATCACCGGCCCCTTTTATTGTATGTGGGTTCCGGGAGTTGAACTCGGGCCCTCGCGCTTGCCGGGCAGGTGCTTAAGCCGCTGAGCCATCTCACCGGCCCTTTTTTTGTCTTTTTGAGACAGGGTTTCACTATGCAGTTCAGGTTAGCCTTGAACTCACTTTGTAGCCTAGGCTGGCCTCAAACTTGAAATCACAGTGATCCTCCTTCCTTAGCCTCCTGAGTGCTGGGATTACAGGTGTGTGCCACCATGCCCAGCCTTTATTTCTTTTTATTGTTGACTAATTTTCCATTGTCTGAATATACTACAGTTTTTCCAGTCATCTATTGAAGAGCAGCTTGGTTGCTTCCAAGTAGATTTTTTTTTTTATATGGGTACCGGGAGTCGACCTCAGGACCTCGCGCTTGCCAGCAGGCTCTTGTGCCACCGAGCGATATCATCGGCCCTTTTTTTTCCTTTATGTGGGTTCCGGGAGTCGAACTCAGGACCTTGCGCTTGCTAGGCAGGCGCTTATGCTGCCGAGCCATCTCACCGGCCCCCAAACTTTTTTTTTGAGATAAGGTCTCACTATGTAGTTCAGGCTGGCTTCAAACTCCTGGCGATTCTCCTGCCTCAGCCTCCCGAATGCTGGAATCACAGGCATGCTCCACCACGCCTGGCTTGCTTCCAAGTTTTGACAATTATGAATAAAAGTATTAAAAACATTTTACAGAGGATTTTGTGTGGGCATAAATCCTCAACTTACTTGGCTAGATACCAGGAGCATAATTGCAGGATCATATGGTAAGTCTAAGTTTAGTGTATTTTCTTTTTCTTTTTTAGTTAGTCAATATCTTTTATTTATTTATTTACTTTTATTTTTAAAATTTTATTTTTATTAGTACATGTTTGTAGTATATAATGATTACATTCATTGTGGGAAGTTGGTATATGTACATAACATATCTTAATTATTTTTTCATCCTCCGCCCCTCCTCTCGCTTCCCCTGCTTCCATCCCTTGGTCCCCTACCATCTTGCAAAAAGATCTATCTCCCTGCATCCTCTTTTATTTTACTATTTAATTTATATATATTTTAGATTTGTCATATAAGAGAAATCATTCAATATTTAATGATTTGTCTGTTGATGGACATATAGGCAATTTTCAAGATTCAGGTATTATGAGTTATGCTTCTATACGTGGGTATGCATATATCACAGTACTATGATGTCTTTAACTCTTTGGGGAAAATACCTAGAAGGGGGATAGCTGGGTCAAATAGAATTTCTAGTTTTAGTTTTTTGAGGAAACTCCCTACTGATTTCCATAGTGGTTGTACTAGTTTACATTTCCCCTAACAATGTAGAGAGGTTCCTTTTTCCTCACAGCCTCGTCAGCATTTGTTATTATTTGATTTCTTGATGGTAGCCATTCTTTCTAGAGTAAGATAGAATTTCAGTGTTGTTTTAATTTACGTTTCTATAATGGTCAGAGATGTTGAACATTTTTTCATGTATTTATTGGCCATTTGTACTTCTTCTGAGAAGTGTCTATTCATTTGAGTTGCCCATTTTTTGATTGGTTCTTTTATTTTGGTGGTCTAATTTTTTTGAGTTCTGTATATATTCTCTGACAAATAACTGTCAATTTTTTTCCCATTCTGCAGGTTGTCTCTTCACTCTGTTTGTTTCTTTTGCTGTGGAGAAGCACTATGTTTAGTTTTTTAAGAAACCGCCAGTCTGTCTTAGAAAGTAGCTGTATCTTTTTGCGTTTCCACAGGCAATGAATGTGAGTTCCAGTTGTACGACATCCTCATCAGCATTTGATTTTGTCAGTGTTTTGGATTTTACCCATTCTAATGGGTGTGTAGTGGCATCTCGTTTTAATTTGAAGTTCCCTAGCCACATGTGACGTTAAGCATGTTTTTGTATGCTTCTTTGTCATCTGGGTATCTTCTTTGGTAAGGTGCCTAATCAGGTCTTTTGTCCATTTTATTTCCTCTTTGTAGTGCTGGGGGTGGAAAGCAGGACTTTGTACCAGCTAGACAAAAGCTCTACCACTGAGTTTTACACCCCACCCCTTGCCTATTTCTTAATTGGATTTTTTATTTTTTTTAATTTTTATTTTAAAGAGAAAAAATAGAACAAAATTTCAAAACAACATAACAGGAGGGTAACAATGGTTAATAAATTGCATATTGTTATCTTTAAATTAGCTACTCAGAGTACAATATATCGGCATTCAATTGTCCAAACAATATTAGAACAAACCTTTCTTTTCAATGAACTAAGAGAAATTAGTAGTGTATCTATCTTAACTATCTTATATATATATATATATTTTTTTTGCTTTTCCCTTCCTTCTTTTCTCCATTTCCCCATCCCAGTTTCTCTTTCCTTTTGAACAGTTTCCTCCCATTTTACAATACCTATTGTACATTTTGTATCTTATTTACTCTTTCAGCTTCTCACGCTAGGGAGACAATACAGTGTTTACACATGTGCATCTGGTTTATTTCACTTATGAGTATGGTCTTGAGTTGCATCCATTTAACTATAAAAGTCTCCAGTTTATCCTTCTTTATGGCTGAGTAGTACTCCATTGTATAAAAATACCACATCTTTTTTATCCATTCCTCGGTTGATGGAAATTGGAGTTTTTCTTATTGTTGAGTTTTAAGAGTTCCTTGTATATTTTAGATACCAGTTCTTTATTGTTATTGTTTTTTGAGACAGGGTCTTGCTGGGTAGTTGAGTCTGGTCTCAAACTCATGGCGACCCTTATGCCTCAGCCTCCTGAGTCCTGGGATTACAAGCATGCACCACTACTCCTGGAATCAGGCCTTTTTTATACATGTCTTTTTCTAATATTTTCTCCCAGTATGTGATTTGTTTTCTTATTCTTTTAACAGTGGCTTTTGCAGAACAAAAGTTTGTAAGGAAGTCCAATCTATCAAATTTTCTTTCATTGATCATGCTTTTGGTGTTGTATCTAAAAAGTTGTCACCAAAGTCAAGATTGCCTATGTTCTTTTCTTTTTCTTCATTTTTTCTTTTCTTTCTTTTCTTCTTTTCTTCCGCCCTCCCCTCTGTGTGTGTGTGTGTGTGTGTGTGTGTGTGTGTGTGTGTGTGTGTGTATGTGTATGTGTTGCTAGGAATCAAACCCAGGGCCTCACATACTCTACTGTTGAGCTTAGCATGCTCACGTTATTTTCTGGTTTTATAATTTAGTGTTTTACATTTAGGTATATGGTCCATTTTGTGTTATGTTTTGTGAAAGTTGAAGACTTATATCTAGATTCATTTTTTTTTTGTTTGTGTATGATCAGTTGTTTCAACATTATCTGTTGAGACTATCTTAGCATTATTGTATTGCCTTTGTTCCCTCCTCAAAAATCTACTGCCTAGGGCTGAGTGTGGTGGTGCACATCTGTAATCCCCACACTTGGGAGGCTGAGGCAGGAGGACAATCGTGAGTTTGAGGCCAGCCTAGGCTACATGGTGAGTTCAATGCCACCCTGAACTACATAGTGAGACCCTGTCTCCAACAAACAAATAAACAGACAATCAGCTGACTGCATTTTAGTTACCAATGGAGATGGTCTGTGTATTAGATCCCTATATTTAGGTGGTCTGGGTATATTTATAGGCTCTCTATTCTGTTCCATTGGTCTATTCTGTAACCAGTACCACACTGCCTTGATTATTGTATCTTTATAGTAAGTCTCGAAGTCTGATAGTGTCAGTCCGCTGGTTTTCTTCTTTCTTAATGTGGTGTTGGCTGGTCTGGGTCTTTTGCCTTCCCATATAAACCTTAGGATTTGTTTGTCAGTATCTTCAAAAATAATCTGCTGGGATTTTGATTGGAACTACATTGAATCTATAGACTGAGAAGAACTCACTTCTTGACAATATTGTCTTCCTATTGTTGTGTGTAAAATATCCCTCCATTTATTTAGGTCTTCTGCTGATACAAGTCTTATATGTGTTTTATACCTAATTATTTAATTTTTTTACAAACTTAATATAAATTTAATTATTTATTTAGCTCGCAGTCCGAGGGATTGAACCCAGAGCTGAGCTATATCCCCAGCAAATTTTTTTGGTACCAGTATAAATGGAATTTTTTTTTTTTATTTTCAAGAGAATTCCACTTTTTCATTTTTGGTGTAAGAAAGCAGTTGATTTTTATATATTAACTTTGTATCTGCAACCTTGCTGTTGTTGCTTATTAGTACCAAAAGTGTTTTTGTTGTTTCTTTGGAATTTTCTACATCAATAATCATGTCATGTATAAACAAAGACAGGTTTATTTCTTCCTCCCCACTGTGTATAGTCTATTTCCTGTCCATGTCTCACTGCATTAGCTAAGCTGCTAGGACATTCAGTATGATGTTGAAAAGGCATGGTAGGAGGTGACATCCTTGCTTTGTTCCTAATTTTACTGGGAAGGTTTGAGTTTTTTACTGTTAAGTATAATGTTAACTGTAGGTTTTTGTAAATGTTCTTTATTAAGTTGAAGAAGTTCCTTTTTATACCTGAGTTTCCTGACCGCTATTTTTAAAATCATAAACGAATGGTGGATGTTGTCACATCTTTTTTTGCATCTATTTATAAGGTCATGTGATTTTTATTTAGTCTATTGATATGATAGATTACATTAATTTAGTTTTTAATGTTGCACTAGCCATCAGTAACTGAGATAAATCCCAGTTGTTTGTGGTGTGTAATTACCTTATATGATTTGTTAATATTTTGTTTAGTATTTTTGTATCTCTGTTCATAGGAAATACTGGTCTGTAGTTTTCTTTTCTTGTAATTTCTCTATCCGGTTTTGGTATTAGGGTAGTGTTGGCTTTATAGAATGAAGTAAGAAGTATTTCATTTGCTTTTGTCTTCTAAAAGAGACTGTAGAGAATTGGTATAATTTCTTCTTAAATGTTTGGTAGAATATACCAGTGAACCCATCTGGGTCTGTGCTTTTTGCTTTGGAAGCTTATTAGTAATTCAATTTATTTAATATATATAGGCCTGTTCATATGATCTATTTGTCCTTGTGTGAGTTTTGGAACATTTGTCCTTCAAGGTTAATTATTCCATTTCATCTAGTTTATAAAATCTGTGAACATAGAATTGTTAACAGTATTCCTTTATTATCTTAATGTCCATGTAATCAATAGTGATAGTCCATATTTAGTTTTTGATATTAATGATTTATACCTTCTCTCTTTGTTAATTAGTTAACCTGACTAGAGATTTATTAATTTTATTTATCTTTTAAATAACCTACTTTATTCTTTATTGACTTTTTCAATTGATTTCCTGTTTTCATTGAATTCTACTTTTTTTTTTCTTTTTGTTTTGGTACTGGAAATTGAACCCAGAGTCTGTGCACTGAGCTACATCCCCAGCCCTTTTTAGAAAATTTAAAAAAAATTTAGGGGTCTTGCTAAGTTGCCCAGGCTGGACTTGAACTTTTGATCCTTCTGCCTCAGCCTCCTGGACTCCTGTGATTATAGGTGTGCGCCACCATGCCTGGTTCCTCTAATGTTTATTACTCCTCTCATTTTTATTACTTCTTTTCTTCTACTTTGCTCTGAAATATGCATTGTCTGGTTTAATAACCTCTAATTTTGGATTAACTCTATTCTTTTTCTAGTTTCTTAAGGTAGAATCTTAGAATATTGATTTTAGAGCTTGTTTTTCCTAATATATGTGTTCATGCTATACATTTCCATCTGATTGGTTTCACCATATTACATACATTTTATAAATTGTTTTTTCCTTTTCATTTAGTTCAAAATTTTAAAAAATTTCTCCTGAGACTTTTTTGACTCATGTGATATTTAGAAGTATGTTTAATTTCCAAGTATGTTTTTCCCAGCTATTGTTCTTTTTTAATTAGGTCTCATTGGGTCTAATTCCAGTGTGGTCTGGGAGTATACTTTTATGATTTTTAGTCTTTTAAAAATTTTGGGTGTGTTTTATAGCCGAGAAGTGGTCTATCTCAGTGAATGTTCTATGTGAACTTGAGAAGAATATTTATTCTGCTGTTAGATAAAATATTCGATAGCTGTCCAGTACTTCAAGTTGATTGATGGTGCTGTTTAGTGAAACTATGTCTATTGATTTTCTGCCTCAGATCTCTCAATTACTAATAGAAGGGTGTTAAAATTTTCAACTATAATAGTGAGTTTCTCTGTTTCTCCTTCCATCTCAGTTTTGCCTCACACATTTTGACACTATTTTTAGGCACACACTCATTAAAGATTGTTATGTGTTCTTAGAAAATTGACACTTTTATCATTATATAATGTCCCCTTTTATCTCTGATAATTTTCTTTGCTCTGAAATATGTATTGTCTGGTTTAATAACCTCTAACTTTGTTTAGATTGCCAGTAGCATATTATATCTTATCTACTTTTCTGTTGTAATCTTTTTCCTTGCCCCTCTATGATAGCAGTGGCTAATTTCATGATTTTTTGTTTGATTTTCATCAGTTTGGATGTGATGTTCCTAGATATATAATTTTTGGCATTTATCCTCAGTGTTCTCTGAGTTTCCTGGACCTGTGGTTTGGTGTTTCATTATTAATTTTGGGAAATTCTTATTAAATCATTACATGATGATTGTGATGATTATATCATTACATCATTCTGTTCCTTCTCCTTCTGGTGGTGCCATTATGCATATATCATATATTTTATAATTTTTTTCACAGTTCATTGATGTTCTGTTCTTTTAAAATTTTTTCTCTTTGCATTTAGTTTGGGAAGTTTCTGTTGATGTTTCTTTGGGCTTACTGATCCTTTTCTCTGCTGCGTCCAGTCTATTGATGAGTTCATCTAAGGCAGTCTTCATTTCTGTTGCAGGGTTTTGATTTATAGCATTAACTTTTGCTTCTTTCTTAGGCTTCCTATTTCTCTGCTTATAGTACACATCTCTTCTTGTGTGTCATCTACTTTTTCCATTAGGGCCCTTAGTGTATGAAACATAGTTATTTCAAATTGCTGCTCTGATAATTCTAACGTTCCTTTCATATCTGAGACTATCTCTTCACAGTGTTTTTTTATTTTTTGGTATGCCTTGTAAGTTTTTGTTTAAAGCTGGACATGATATATTGAGTAAAAGTAACAGAGGTGAATAGGGCTTTAGTGTGAGCTTTTATATTTTTCTGGATAAGAGTTAGGCTGTTTAATATTTGTTGTAGGTTTAAATGTCAGAGTGTAAAATTTCTGTTAGTGTCTTTGTTTTTATCTTTCCTGTGTATATGGGTTCCTGTGTTACCAGATAAGGTTTAAGACGTACAGTTCCTTCCATTGTATTCCCCTGTTGGTATATAGCAGCCTTGTTGGAGTAGCAGTAAGGTATGGAGGGAGGGACACTACTGTATAATCTTATAATTAGGTTTCAGTATTTTAGTGAGTCTGTGCCCGACTGTTAGGACCTTCAAAAGTACTTGTTGGTTTTGTTTTGTTTTCCTTCCTTAGGCGAGATAGGAAGGCTAAAATGGAGCTAGACTTGGACATTGATTTTCTCCCAAATTGATTATGGTTTGGTAAAATAGTTTCCCTTGAGGATAAACCTTTCAGGAAGAACAAAATGTTCTGGTTGTATTGTACAATTACTACATTTCCTCTCTCCCTGCTGGAAGCAGCAGAGTATTTTTCTCTGATCTTCACTATGAGAACCTTGGGCTCCTCAAAGTAAAACACATGAAAATGTGCGGTTCCCTTAAGACTAGGCCTCTCAGAGTTTTTAACTCTCAAACTTGTCCGCACTGAGCCTTCAGCTGTTCTTCAATTTCTGTTCATTTTCTCTTACCTTGCTGTGGGTTCCTGTGGAGGTTTTGGCTTGTGTAATCTGTGAGTCTCTGCATTGGTCAGTCTGTCTCTACAATTTTCGGGGCAGTGATTTGCCCAATGACCTCATTACTGTGGTGCATCTAAGAAGAGCTGTTGATTTTCAGTTTGTTCAATTTTTTTTTTTAATTTTCATTGTGAGGAGGGGAATGGTGACTTCCAGGTTCCTTACATGCTGGACCGGAAACTGGAAGGCTTCCTTTACTTTTTACTTGGATATTTGTATTTAATTTTTCTTTAACTTTTATCAGTGATGACACAGATACATCCCCTTTCTGTTTGTTTCACTTCACTTTATTGTGTAATTTTCTGATGCAAAAAGTTATTTATTTTTAGTACATGCGAATTAACTCATTTTATTTCTTTCCATAATCAGAAATAATTTCATCTATTCTCCAAATCTGGGGTGAATATACTATTCTTTGTTCTTTTTTATAATCAACCTTAAAAAATACATCTGGAATGTATTACAGCTTGATATATGTTATAATCCTATGTTCTTCATTTTTATATCTCACAGACCCTCAACCAGAGTCTTTTTTCCAGTACTGTGGATTTAAACTAGATCCTTTGCAATGAGCTACATATGTCCTCAGGACTTTAATTTTTTTTTTTTTTTAATTTTGAGATGGGGCCTTGCTAAGTCACTAAGTTGCCCAAGCTGGCTCAAACTTGCGATCCTCTTGCCTAAGCCTCCCAGAGTGCTGGGATTACAGGCATGTGCCACCATACTCGGCTTAAAAAATGATAGTTATATTTGTGTTGCTTCTAGTTTTATCAACTTTTAAGTTTTTCTAGTACTTTGGATCCATTGCTAGAATCTATAGTCTTAAATTCAGTACCATAAGATTTTTTTTATTAATGTATACTTGCAATGCATAATGATTACATACATTATGGGGAGTTGGTACATGTAATAATTTACAGTGTCTTAATTCTTTTATTTCTTCTCCTGCCCCTCTTCTTCCTCTCCCTTGCTTCCATCTCTTGGTCCCCTTCCATTTTGCACATTATCTCCCTGCATCCTATTATCTTTTATTTTGTTCTTTATTTATATTTTGGGTTTCTCATAAAAGAAATCATGCACTGTTTAAACTTGTGCATCTGATTGATGTAATTTAACATAATAGTCTCAAGTTTGTCGTTTTTTTTTTTTTTTTTTTTGAGACAGGGTCTCGCTGTGCAGGGTCAGGCTGGTCTTGAACTCACTATGTAGCCCAGGCTGACCTCGAATTCACAGTGATACTCCTGCCTCAGCCTCCCGAGTGCTGGGATTACAGGCGTGTGCCACTGTGCCCAGCTCAAGTTTGTCCTTCTTTATGGCAGAGTAGTACTCCATTGTGTATAAGTGCACATTCTTTATCCATTCATCTGTTGATGGACATATGGGCCATTTCTAAGCTTTAGCTATTATGAGTTGTGCTGATACAAGTGTGGGTATGGATGCATCCCTGTAATGTGATATCATTAATTCTTTTAGGAAGATAGAGGGGGATAGCTGGGTCAAATGGAATTTGTAGTTTTAGTTTTTTGAGGCATCTCCCTACTGATTTCCATAGTGGTTGTACTAGTTTACATTTCTACTAACAATGTAGAGTTTCCTTTTCCTCACAGCCTTGTCAGCATTTGTTATTATTTGATTTCTTGATGATAGCCATTCTTTCTGGAGTAAGATGGAATTTCAGTGTTGTTTTAATGGCCAGTGTTGAACATTTTTTGATGTTCAGCATTTATTAGCAATTGTACTTCTTCTGACAAGTACCTGTTCATTTCAGATGCCCATTTTTTTATTGTATCTTTTATTTTTGGTGTCTAATTTTTTGAGTTCTTTATATATTCTAGATATTCGTCCTCTGTCCAAAGAATAGCTAGCATTTTCCTCCCATTTTGTCGGTTGTCTCCTCACCCTGTTGGTTGTTTCCTTTGCTGTGCAGAAGCTTTTTAATTTGATATGATCCCATTTGTTGATTCTTGATATTATTTCTTATGTGATTGGGGTTCTATTCAGAAAGTCCTTGCCATTGGTTATGTCTTCAAGAGCTTGATCTATTTTATCTTTCATCACATTGGTTCTATTTTAGCATTTAGATCTTTGATCCATTTTGTTTTCAGTTTAGTACATAGTGAAAGATATAGGTCTAGATACAATCTTTTACATGGGGATAGCTAGTTTTCCCAGCACCATTTGTCAAAGAAGCTCTTTTGTCCAGTGTATATTTTTAGGCCCTTTATCAAAGGTCAGATGACTGAATGTGCCTAGAGTTGTTTCTGAATCCTGTGTTCTGTTCCATTGATCCTCATGTCTGTTTTTGTGCCAATACCATGCTGTTTTTATCACTGTAGCTTTGTAGTATAACGTGAAGTTCAGGATTGTAAAGCTTCCTGCTGTGCTCTTGTTGTCCAGCATTGCTTTTTCTATTCTGGATCTCTTCTTGTTCCATATGAATTTTAGGATAGTTTTCTTTAGGTTTTATTTTTTTTTTTTTTTGAGACGTGGTCTCACTATATACATCAGGGTGGCCTTGAACTCATAGCAATTCTGCTGCCTCAGCTTCCTGAGTGCTGGTATTACAGGCCTGCACCATGCCTGGCAGTTTTCTCTAGTTCTGTAAGGAATGCCATTGGTATTTTGACTGGGATTGCATTAAATTTGTATATTAGATTTTAGTGGTATAGCCATAATGACAATATTAATTCTGCCTATCCAGGAACAGGGAATATCTTTCCATTTTATGATGTCCTCTTTGAACTTCATTTTTAGATTACTGTAGTTCTTGTTGTAGAGATCATTCACTTCCTTGATTAGGTTAATTCCTAAGTATTTAATTTTTCTTTATACTATGTTGAATGGTATTGTTTTCCTATTTTCTTTCTCAGTGAGTTCATTATTAGTGTATAGGAACACTATTGATTTTTGTGTGTTCATTTTGCATCCTGCTACTTTTCTGAATTTGGTTATTTTAGGAGTCTTTCAGTGAAATATTTGGGGTCTTTTATGTAGAGGATTATGTCTTCTGTGAATAATGATAATTTGTCCTTTTCTTTTCCTGTACATATCCCTTTTATTTCTTTCTCTTGCCTGATTGCTGTGGCTAATGTTTTGAGTACTATATTGAACAGGAGTGGTGATAGTGGACATCCTGGTCTTGTTCCTGATTTTAGAGGGAGAGCTTTTAGCTTTTCCCCATTTAATATGTTGTTGGCAGTAGGTTTATAATAAATGGCTGTTATGAGATTAAGTCCTTCTATACTTATTTTCTTCAGGCTTTTTTTTTAATCAGGAATGGATGTTGGATTTTGTCAGACTATTTCTGCATTTATTGAGATAATCATGTGATTTTTGTCCTTGCATCTGTTTATGTAATATATTACATGTATTGATTGGCATATGTTGAACCATCCTTGCATCCCTAGGATGAAGCCTACTTGGTCATGATGTATTTTGATAATTTGTTACATTCTCTTTACCAGTATCTTGCTGAAGATTTTTGTGTCCATGTTCATTAAAGAAATTGTCCTATAGTTCTCTCTCTTTTTTTTTTTTTTTTTGTGGGTACCAGGGGTCGACCTCAGGACCTCGCACGCCAGCAGGCGCCCGTGCCGCTGAGCGATATCACCAGCCCTTTTTTCGTATGTGTGTTCCGGGAGTCGAACTCAGGCCCTCACGCTTGCTAGGCAGGCGCGTACGCCGCTGAGCCATCTCACCGGCCCAGTTCTCTTTTTTAGTTAGGTCCTTTTCTGGTTTTGGAGCCAGTGCAATGCTAGCTTCCAGAAATGACTTTGGGAATACTGCTTTCCTTTCAATTTCTTTACAGAGTTTGAGGAGTATTGGCATTAGATCTTCCCTAAAGTTCTTATGGAATTTGGCAGTGAATTCATTGGTCCTAGGCTTTTCCAATTAATAAGTTTTTTATTACTACTTTAATTTCAATGTCTTTTATTGGATTGCCATTCTTAGTCAGAGTTCTTATAACTTCTTAGTTTAGTTTTGGTAATTCATATGTATCTAGGTATCAATCCATTTCTTCTGGATTCTCCAATTTATTGGAATATAGGTTCTCAAAGTAGTTACTAATAATCTTCTGGAATTTGGCAGTGTCCATTGTAATTTCAGCTTTGTCAATTCTAATTGTATTGATTTGGGTCTTTTCTTTCCCATTTCTTGGTAAGATTGGCTAAGGGTTTGTTTATTTTATTTATTGTTCTGTGCAAATCAATACATGTACTACAGTGGTACCTCCATTCATGAATGCTTTTGTTTGCAAACAATTTGGTTATGTCCAATAGTCTTTGTTTTATGAAGTTGGGTGAACCAGTGTTCGGCGCATATATGTTTGTAATTGTTACCATTTCCTGTTTAATTGTTCCCTTACCATATATGTCTTTGCCTCTTCTAATCAGTTTTGGCTTGATATCTACTTTGTCTGAAAATAGGCTAGCTATTCCTGCTCCTTTTGAGTTCTTGTTGCATGGAATATTGTTTTCTCCCCTTTGATTTTTAGTCTATGAATGTCTTTTTGTTTAAATGTGTTTCTTGTATACAGAACACTGTTGGGTTTTGGTTTTTGATCCATTCTGCCAGTCTGTGTCTTTTGATTGGAAAATTGTGGCCATTCACATTGAGATGTATTAGTGAAATTTATTGATTAGCTCCTATCATTGTATTCTTTTCCTGTTGCTGGTTCTCTCTCTCTTTCTCTTTTTTTCTTCTGCTTAACTACTCCCCTTGTCTGATATATTCAATCTGTTAGACTTTTTGGCATTGTTGTTGGCTTCATTGTCTCCTTCTAAGATATCCTTCAGCATTTTTTGGAGTGATTGTTTGGTGGTCATTAATTTCTTAAGATGCTTTTTGTCATGGAAAGACTTTATTTCTCCATCAATTTTGGAAGACAGTTTTGCATGATATATCAGCCTGGGTTGGAAGTTGATATCTTTTTGCACTTTAAACACTTCCCTTCAAGCTCTCTTGACATTTAAGGTTTGTATTGACAAGTCTACTGTACTTCTAATGGGTTTACCTTTATAAGTCATTCATTGCTTTTCTTTCACAGCTTTTAAGATTCTATCCTTATGTTAGACTTCTGGAATTTTGACTGATATATTGTGAAGGTTTTCTTTTCTTATCATAGCTATTTGGGGTTACATATGCCTCACTTATCTGTATGTTAAATCTTTTCCCCATATTTGGAAAGCTTTTTGCTGTTCTTTATGTAAATAGTTTTTTTGTGTGTGTGCCATTTGTGCTTTTTTAAATTTTTCACTAATTCCAAATAACCCTAGATGCGGCTTTTTGACACCCAGCAGCTTTTGGACCTATTTTTCATGTTCTCTTATTTTTTTAAGGTATCTCTCACTATATGGTCACTGGTATCAACTCAGTCTTCTAGTTCTGACACTCTGTCCTCACATTGGTCACTTCCATTGCCTATACTTTCAATAGTATTTTTAATCTCCTGGATTTCTGTTTGGCGTCTTTTCGTGGACTCCAATTCTTTGCTAAATTGATCTTTCATGTTTTGTACCATTTTGTTTAACTCAGCTGGCTTTTTTTTAGTGTCTTCTGTAACCTCACTCATTGTTTTGTGTATTAAGTCTATTCTGTGTTTAGTGAGCTTGTTGAGCACGTTACTGATCTATTTTTTAAATTTTGTCTTTCATCATTTCAAATAATTCAGCTGTGTGACTATAATTTCCTCCTTATTTTTGCCCTGTGGATCAGCCTTGGGGGAGTTGTGATTTTTATAGAAGCATTTTGCTGCCTTGCCTTCTCATGTTTTTATGTGTGTGTGTGTGTGTGTGTGTGTGTGTGTGTGCATACGTGTTGAGTCTTGGGGGTCAATTATATTGGAAAGACTTTGTTGCTTGTAGGGAGATCTCTTTAGTTAGTAGTGTCTGCTTTTCAGTGATGCACTCTGGGGTGGCTAACTTTAGGCCTTTGCCTCTGTCTCAAGATCCAACCCCCTCCATTAATTTGGGAGTAGAAGATGCAGTATATTTGGCCCAGCAACCAATTGCCTGGAAATAGACCACAGTATTGTTAATGACACAAAGACAATCCAGGCATTGGCATGCAGAGAAAACCATTTAATACCAACAACTATGTCATTCTGGCAGTAGCAACAAAATCAAGAACAATAATCGACTCAAAGACAAACTGGATATTGACATACCATAAGAACCAGTAGTGTACCAGCCTTAACCATAGAAAACATATCTATAATTATAGTATAAACACAAAGACAAACCAAATGCTGACATACAGTAAATACCTACTAAATGCAACAACTATACCTCCACTAAAAATAGAAAAGAATTCAGCAGTAGTAACAGAGAGTTAACTAAATATCTAAAGATTAGTAAAATCTAATGGTTATACTATGAGGGGGTAGGGAATGGGAAAATAAAAGATGTAAAATCTGAAAAATGAAGATGAGAAGGAGGAGAGAAGAGTGAGATAAAGGATCCTATTAAGGAGTGAAAAGAAATTAATAGAATTAGATAAAAAGTGTGAGAAAACAAGCACTAAAAAGAAGAAGAAAAACCACAGAGTAAAATAAAGAAAAAGCCGGCTGTTTTTGCAGTTTCCAATAGCCCCGGGCTTCTTTGGGGCCAATGCCGCCCGCCTGGTGGGCAGCCTGTCCCCGCTGCTGACTCTTGGTCTTGCCCTGCGGCACAGGAGCCAGGTCCCCTGCCCAGGAGTCCAGGGGAGCCTTGTGGGGAGCCTCCCAGATGGCCTCCCTCCTTTGTCTGCGCTGTGCTCCCTCTTTCCAGCTTCTGTGCAGCTTCCAGTCCTCCTGTCAGCCGCCTCCCAATGCCTGGAGATTCACCTCTGTCCTTCTCTTCACCACAGTGTTGTTTTCCAGGTGTCGGGACTCCAGGCCACACAGAGGTTGCACTTCACTGCCAGGCTCTACTCTGCCTTCTTGAATCAGTGCCATAAGATTTTGATGATTGCTTTTTTTTTTTTTGAAGAAGAAGAAGAAGACTGAACTCCACTGAATTAAGTTTGTCATATTTAATTTCAGAAAATTCACTAATGTCTTTGCCTGCTTATTCTTTTAGATGAATTTTGCTGTCAATTTTTCAGGTGATGTAACAGGTACAATAGGGACTTCAGATTATTATATAGATGTAATATAATTCAAATTAGAGTCTATTTCATTCTCGCTATATTTAGACTTTCCAACAAGGCCATGAGACATCTCTTTTGACTTACGTCTTCCTTCTTTCCTTTATATTTGTCTTTTATAAATTTTAAAATAATGTTGTGTTTCAAGTTTATAAGTATAAATTATGTAATAGATGTATTTTTTAGTTTTATGTAGAAGTGCAGCTTTTTGGTAGATTTACTATATAATTTCTGAATTCATTTATTATTTTTCACTATTTACAGTTGATGTACTTAGAGTTGTATAGGAACTCATTCATGAAGTTCAAACTGAAATATCATTTCTTCCTTGATTATATACATTCCTCACTTTTTTCTTCTTGAAGTTTATCTTGTACCATGTTAAATATAATTAGCACCATGAGGTATCATTGCTTTCCTGTGTTAAGGGGAATGATGTTTTGCTTGTTGGTTTTATTTATTTATTTATTTTGGTTTTCTGAGACAGGGTCTCGCTATGTAGCTCAGGCTCATCCTAAACTCACTATGTAGCCCAGGCTGTCCTTGAACTTGTGGCAATCCTCCTGCCTCAGCCTCCCAAGGGTTTTAATTTAAATATTCCATGTCATGTCCAAAAAATAAATCCTGTACATGGAATATTTAAAAAAATCTTTAATCCATCTTTTGATGGGCATGTAGGCTGCTTCCAAGATTTAGATATTACAAGTTGCAATGCTATAAATATGGGTATGCATGTCTACTGTATTATGATGTCTTTAACTCTTTTGGGGAGATATCCAGAAGAGATATAGCTGGGTCAAATGAAATCTCTATTTTTAATTTTCTGAAGCATATCTGTACTGATTGCCATCGTGGTTGCACTGGTTTACATCCTCACCAACAATGTGGAAGGGTATCACCAACATTGTCAGTGTTTGTTGTTTTATTTTATTTTATTTTATTTATTTATTTTTTTTTTTGTGGGTACCGGGGGGTCGACCTCAGGACCTCGCGCGCCAGCAGGCGCCCGTGCCGCTGAGCGATATCACCGGCCCCTTTTTCGTATGTGGGTTCCGGGAGTCGAACTCGGGCCCTCGCGCTTGCCGGGCAGGCGCTTAAGCCGCTGAGCCATCTCACCGGCCCTGTTTGTTGTTTTATAGTTGGTGATGATAGCCATTTGTTCTGGAGTAAGATGGAGTAAGATGGAATCTCTGTGTTGTTTTGAGAATGGATAAAGAAAATGAGGTATATATATACAATGTAGTACTACTCATCCTTAAAGAAGGACAAATTTAAGCCATTTGTAGGAAAATGAGACTGTAATGCCAAGTGAAATAAATCAGACAGAGAAGGTTAAATATCGCATAGTTTCTCTTATATGAGAAAACCAAAGTATAAATCATTTATTTAATTAATTTTTTTCCACTGGTGGGGACTGAACCCAGTGCTTCACACATGCTAAGTCTGTGCTATAGCACTACATCTCCAGCCCTCCAAAGAATAAATAATTTAGGATCAAAATAAAAGACAGATGATAGGAAACTGGACATAGACTTTGTGGAAATGGGAAGGGGATCTAGGGATAAAGGGAGACAGGAGGGGGGAGGGAGCAAGGAAGTAAAAAGCATCAATATGTGATATGTATATGTACTAATTAAATGTATTTATTATGTATTGCAAACATGTGCTAATAAAGGGATGGAAAAAAGTTAATCTAGAATGACTATAAATTTTAAAAATCTACTCTTGACATCTGTTTGAGGTAATTATGGGTTCAAAAATTTTATCTGTTGGTCTGATAACTCATGTTGACAGTTTCCCTTGTGATAACAATCTTTTTTTTTTGTGGGTATCGGGAGTCGAACTCAGGACCTCATGCTTGCCAGCAGGCGCTTGTGCCATTGAGCGATATCACTGGCCCCTTTTTTTCCTTTATGTGGGTTCACAGGAGTCAAACTGAGGACCTCGCGCTTGCCGGGCAGGCGCTTATGCCTCTGAGCCATCTCACCGGCCCGTGATAACAATCTTGCATTCCTGGAATAAATCTTACATATAGCAGGCGAATCTTTCAATGTGATGCTGCCTTCAGTTTGTTAAAGTTTATTTAGGAGTTTTACATGTATGTTCCAAAGAGAAAATGATCTATAACTATCTAGTGTTGTCTTTGTCAGACCTGGACTTGTCCTTGACTCACCAGTGTGTTTCTCTAGCCATCCCATTTAGCACACTCTTCAAAGCCTGTATAACAGAATATTTGTTATCATAGCTGAAGAATCTGCTAAGTGAAGATAACATTTTATTGTTTTGGTTTAAATTTATCTGAATTGTTAAAGCCATTTTAAATAAATTATCTACCAGTATCTTTTGTCTATTCATCATTCATAGTCCTCAATATGGTCTCTTGACTAGTGTGTCATCTTCTTCTTATCAATTGTGGATATCGTCTAAGTGTAGTTTCTCCAAGCTGAGCACTTTCTCTATTTCAGCAATTTTCACATTGTGTCTGTGGGGTTCTGAGACTTTTTTTGGGGAGAGATTATCAGGGTAAAAACTATTTTAGTATTAAGACATTACCTGGGAATGTTGGCACATACCTGTAACCCCAACACTGGGGAGCCTGAGGTAGGACGATTGCAAGTTTGAAGGAAACCTGGGCTACATAATGAGTTCCTAGACTACATAATGAGTCCCTGTCTCAAAACAACAAGAGAAAAGTAAGACATTGTTTGCCTTTTCCAGTCATTTTCCTCGCGAACATATAATGGAAGGTTTTAGAGGCTTTGTGAGGGGTGATGAGGCCGTTGCTCTGCTGGCTAGTAGAGTGTGTGAAGCAGAACCCAGCTGTCCTCTGTTGAACCCAGTATTAAAGAGATTTAAAAATGCCTCATTAATTTTTGACTTGGAAAACATATTTTTCAAAAATATTAATATTAACATATAGCTGGTTGAATGTTGTTATATTTAAATAAATGAATAAACATCTTTTTAAAACATTTATCAGTTTTAATTTCAAATGCAGTAATTACCTGTAGATATAATCCCTATACATAAAAGCTCTTAGGGTCCTCAGTAATTTTGAAGACTAAAAGGATCCTGATACCCAAAAGTTTGAGAACTACAGCTCTGGTATTTCCTGTTCGGATTTCTTACTGTTTTTCAGAACCCCTACTCATTCATGAGGGTGACTCTCAGACAAAGACCACGCTGTGAAAAGCAGCACAATGATTCCGTCCTGGGGCTTTATACCTGCAATTCTGACAGGTGGGGAAAATGCCTTGGATTAAGGATTAGCCCAAACCTCTGAAATAAGCACTGTCTGTGGCATTTTAGAGATTAACATCTGAGATCTGTTTTATTTAAGCTTCTCAAAATGTAATAACTAGAACTAGAATTAGAATATAAATTAGATTATTTTGTGAGCCCTGTCTTTGTGGCAGACACTTAAGTAATCCTGTCCTTGAGTAGCTCAAAGTATAGTGGGCAGCTGGAAGATGATTTTTTTTGTGTGTGGGTACCGGGGGTCGACCTCAGGACCTTGTGCGCCAGCAGGCGCCCGTGCCGCTCAGCGATATCACCAGCCCTTTTTTCGTATGTGGGTTCCGGAAGTCAAACTCGGGCCCTCGCGCTTGCCAGGCAGGCGCTTATGCTGCTGAGCCATCTCACCGGCCCTGGAAGATGATTTTATGTGTGCGCCAACTCTCATTACTTTCATTGTTATATTTGGGATTATTTTTAATGTTTTATTTTAAATAATAGGACAATACTCCTATCTTTGTAAATTTTATAATGCCTCTTATGTCCACATTTTTCTCTCTCATTCTTCCTTTTCCATATTTATGGTATTTAACATACATTAGTTATCCAGGAAGCCATGTGCAAGTCAACAGTTTATTTTGTGGAGCAAAGGCAAGAAATAGAAATGTTTATTGCTTCTCTGTACTTGTTGGTGTTGAAATATGTGACATTCATTATGTTTTCATTTAATGGTTTGTGTCAGCCCACCAACATATTGGTTTATACATTTGTTTTTGCTAAGTGGGTTAGTTGAGATGGGAGTATTACTTTATTTGAAACAACACATGTCAGTGTCACTAGTAGAATGGGATACCAACATACCATACCACCAAGTAGCACTGCCCTGTCCACACCCACCACCTGGTTCTTGCCTTGGTTTTAGTACAAGTGGTGGAAATATGTACTCTTCCTTCTATTTTCCTTCTTCCTCTTCCAGCTAAATCACCTGCATTGAAACCGGAAGTAGCAAAGTACTTTCCTATCCTTTCCTCCACTCTCTTGTCCAGCCTACTGGTGCCATACTTATCTCCTAAAATAATATTTGTGTCATGTTGCTTTTCAAAAACCAATGACTCCACTGGCTTCCCAGGTCCTTCATGACCTTCCTCTTTCTACCCAGGTGCTTGCAGACACCTACCTACCTTGTCCTTTAGTGAGGCACAGATGCCAACTTTATTCTCATCTTCAAGTCTTGGGTCATTTTGTTTCCTCAACCTGGAACACCTTCTCTCCTTCATGAAGTCTTCTCTAGTTTACAGTCCTCCCTCCACTTTCTAAATGCTAATTTCACTTTTATTCTACCAGTTTAACAGTTGGCTGTGTTGTCATTGCATTATGTGAATTTTCTCTCCCCATCTAGATCATAAATTCTTTAAGAGTTAGTGACAAAATAATACTCTTTTTGTATCCCCAATTCCATCTCCTTATAGTGAAAGGCATAGATTTATTGGAAGCCATATAAATATGTTGACTAGCTGTTCCTCCTCAACTGGAATTTTTCTCAGTAAGCATTCATTGAACACCTACTCTGAGAACGTCAGAGTCTCTGGGACAACAGAAATGAGAAGAACATGAGATAGTCACAAGGCTCAAGTGGAAGAGATTATGCAGTCAACACAGATGTCTGAACAAAGTGGATACTGAGGGAAAAACCTGCTTGAGGTGACCCTACATGGATTGAGTGGGATTTCACCAGACTAAAAAAGTGTGGGGATGGGGATGGGTGGGATTCTTCACAGAGCAGCTGGCTGGTACAAAAGCATGAAGACCTAAAAGTACAGTTGCTGCCGGGCATGGTGGCATATGCCCGTATCCCAGTACTCAGGAAGCTGAGGCAGGAGGATTGCTGTGATTTTAAGGCCATCCTGGGCTATATAGCGAGTTCAAGGCCATCCTGAACTGCATAGTGAGACCCTGTCTCAAAAACAAAACAAAACAGTACAGTTGTCATTCTATAGCATAGGAATTTGCTCTAGGACTCTCTGCAGATGCTAAAATCCATGGATACTTGAGTCTCATATAAAAATGGCATAAGATTTGCATAGAACCTATGCATATACTCCTGTATCAACCTTAAATAATCTTTACACTATACATAATACCTAACACAATATCCATGTGTTATTAGTTATTATAACAGTTATTATACAGAAATAGTTATTATACAGTGACATTCAGGGAATAGTGACAAGAAGTAAAAATCTGCTATTACTTTAGTACAGAATCTCCTGCCTCTAACAGTTTTGATCCTTCATTGGTTGAAATGGCAGATAAAGCACTCATACATACAGAGTCAACCTTACATGTTCTCCGTGTGGCATGACAAATTTGTGGCAGTAGATAGTTCTATACAGGTAGATGGGATCCATATTTGATAGAGCCCTGAATGCTATGCAAAGAAATTTAAACGTGACTCTATAGTCAATGAAGGAACAGCTTATAATTATAAGCAAGAAAGTGATTAAGAGAGCTGGGTGTGGTAGTGCATGCCTGTAATCCCAGCTACTCAGAAAGCTGAAACGGGAGAATGGCAAGTTTGAAACCAGCCTGGGCAATTTAGTGAGACCTTGCCTCAAAATTAAGAAGGATGGGGGCCGGTGAGATGGCGCAGCGGTTTAAGCGCCTGCCTTGCAAGCGCGAGGGCCCGAGTTCGACTCCCGTAACCCACATACAAAAAAGGGGCCGGTGATATCGCTCAGTGGCACGGGCGCCTGCTGGCGCGCAAGGTCCTGAGGTCGACCCCCCGGTACCCACAAAAAAAAAAAAAAAATTAAGAAGGATGGGGATATAGCTCCACAGCTCCTGGGTTCAATCCCCAGTACCATTCACAAAAAAAATGTGACCAAGGATATGTGTTAGCTTTGTAACAAAAATATCAACCATAGAACATTTCCCCCTGATTACCCTCTTCCTTAGACCTCCACTGCATGGTAAGTCCTATCTGTTGGGAAAATAAATCTTCTCTTTTTTCCTGACCTGCTCAACATTCTGGCTGATCTCATGCTTGTGGCCATCTAGAGGTTTGATTTATTTCACATGTACCATTCTTTGGGCTGACATGTCATAGTGAAGCCCTACGGTGTTATAGAAAGAGCAGTGGGCTTGGAGTTCCACTAGACATGGGTCCAAATCTCAACTTTAAGTTGTTTCCTCATTCTGCTGCCTTAATTTTTTTCTCTTGAACATCCTTATATCTGCAAAGTAAAATGAAAGACTATCAGAATGAGTTATCAATGGCCAAATACCACTTTCACTGTTACTGATGTTTACAGTATTTCCTTTGTTGACCTCCTATTCGTATAGTCTGTTTTGCTTGATTTACTCACTGCTTCTAATTTTCCTTTGTTGACCTTTTCTTTCAGTGCATTTATTAAGGAAACACTTTATAACCAAAATAGTGAGCCTGACAGCTGCTTCAGGAAATGTTTCAAATGACGCAGCTCAGTTTTGCCGGATTGTTTCATGTCAGTGGGTTGCAGGAAGAAGTTTGTAAGGTCCCTATGAGTAAACTAAGTTTTCCAGCTTCTTTGTAGAATCCTCTCTTATAACGTCATTATTTTGTTTTAATAAGTTTGCAGAATAATAGATACACCCATCGAAACTATGACTACAGGACACATTCCAAAGCCAAATGTAAATTATTTTTGGATTTCCCATACTTTTTCTCCCTATGATTTGTGTGACTAATGTAGAGTTGCTAGAACCATGTATTTTAAATCACTTCGTGAATGAAACATAACCAGTGGGAAGAAAAGAAAGCGATTCTGTATTATCTTATACATTTTCTTGCTTGCTTTCACTGCTAATCACTGTACAGAACTCATGGGCATTTAATAAATTTACACTGAAAGAAAACTTCTTGATTTGTGCTATTCTGTTAGCCTTAGTTCTTTTCATCAGCTCAAACGGTGCTTGTTTTCATAAAAAATTTCTAGAAATCTGGAGTGCTTGCTAATGAGATTGAGTGGTGTTTATAGGTTCATTGAATGTAGTAAATCCCAGAGTAAGACAAATATTAACTGTAAATATTGACTCTGATTGCTACCTGCATTTAAAAAGGAACACTGATATTCCAATAAATTGACTTTATTTAGTGAAATGGTCCTTTTCAAAAATGATTTCCAAACATGATAATTGGTCATAAAAATGCAGAGGTACTGAGATGTGTGTGTGTGTGTGTGTGTGTGTGTGAGTCACCTAAGGGATAGTAATATTATCAGTAATACTGATTTCCTCAATATTAAAAAATAACATAAACAGAATACTTTTTCTTGGTATGCATACATTTTTAGGTTCTGAGCCATGTAAGTCTTTAAAATCATTTAAGTATTTTTAATGACATTATGAAAAATGCATTTTCTTTTCAATATGGTCTTTTTATTACTACATGTGTTACATAATTACATTAGTTTTGGGGAAGTAGTACAGATATATACCATATCTTGATCATTTCTATCCCCTTTCCCCTTTTTCCTTTTCCCTACCCTAGATTCCCTTCCCCATCTGCAAAAAGTCTACCTACCTATTTTTAATCATCTTTCCTTTATTTTGCTATTTAAATTTTTTATACTTTTAGTTTCTTAGAGTAACCATGCAATATTTAATCTTCTGTGTCTGATTTATTGTACCCTAACATTATAGTCTCAAGGTGCATCCATTTTCCTACAAATGATTCAAATTAATTCTTCTTTATGACTAGTACTTCATTGTGTATAAATACCACATTTTATGCATTCATGTGTCGATGGGCACATAGGCCCACTTCCAAGATTTAGCTATTATGAACTGTTCTTCTAGAAAAATGGGTATGCATCTATCACTATAGTATAATGACTTTAACTCTTTCAAGAAGATACTCAGAAGAGGTATAGCTCTGTCAAATGGAATTTCTATTTTTAGTTTTGTGAAGAATCTCCATATAGATTTCCAGAGTGTTTGTATTAGTTTAGATTCCCACTAACAATGTAGAATTGTTCCTTGATCCCTTTTCCCCCACAACCTGGCCAGCATTTGTTGTTTGTTGAGTTCTTGATGATAGTCATTTTTACTGAAGTAAAATGGAATCTCAGTATTGTTGTGATTTGCATTTCCGTAATGGCCAGTGAGCATTTCTTCATGTACTTATTGGTCATTTATACTTATATATATTTTTTTGAGACAGGGTCTCCCTATGTAGTGCAGCCTGGCCTTGAACTCACTACATAGCCTAGGCTGGCCTCGAACTTGTGGCCATCCTCTTGCCTCAGCCTCCCTAGTGCTGGGATTACAGGCATGTGCCACCATGCCCAACTATACTTCTTCTTTTGAGAAGCATCTGTTTTATTTTCTTGTTGCTGGGACAAAATATCTGACACCCACAAGTTAAAGGAGGAGAGGTTTATTTTGGCTCACAGTTTGTAGAGGTTTTAGTCCATAGTCAGCTAGCTACAAGGCAGGGCGGCATGGCAGAGGGGCATGGCAGAGGAGAAACTGCACATGGTTTGGTAGCAAGAAGCAGAGAGAGAGAGGATCAAGGGAGGAAGAAAGATATATATCCTTCCAGACCACATCAGTGATCCATGTCTTCCCATTGGGCTTTGCCTCCCAACATCACATCCAGCTATAAACCCATCAGTGAACTAATCCAGTATCACACACGCATCATCCAGTCACCTCCTTGGAGCCCCACCTCTGAGCACATGAGGCTTGGGGGGGGCATCTATATATAAACCATAAATAACAGTGTCTATTCATTTCAG
Organism: Erethizon dorsatum; assembly: GCA_028451465.1. Classification (NCBI taxonomy): domain Eukaryota; kingdom Metazoa; phylum Chordata; class Mammalia; order Rodentia; family Erethizontidae; genus Erethizon; species Erethizon dorsatum. The sequence continues at coordinate 41,617,040 of CM051842.1, forward strand.
CCCATTTTTTGATTTGGTCTTTTTTGGGGGTGGTCAAAATTTTTGAATTCTTTATGTGTTCTAGATATTAGTCCTCTATCAGAGGAGTAGCTAGCAAAATATTTTCCCATTCTGTGGGTTGTCTCTTCACTCTGTTGATTGTTTCCTTTCCTGTTCCAAAGCTTTTCAATTTGATATGATCCCACTTGTTGTTTCTTAGAATATTTCTGTGCAAATGGGGTTCTGTTCAGGAAGTCCTTGCCTATCCCTGTGTCTTCAAGTGTTTTACAATTTTTTCTTCCAGCAAATTCATTGTTTCTGTATCAATGCCTATGTCTTCGATTATTTTATTTTATTTTATTTTAGAGAGAGAGATATGGTCTAGATTCATTCTTCTGCATGTGGATAGCCAGTCCCCCCCGCCATTTTTTAAAAGATGCTATTTTTTCTCTAATGTTTGTTCAGAAGACAAAATAGCCCCACACATCTTTAGCCATCTGATCTATGACAGAGGAGTGAAAAACAAATGCCGGAGGTTGAGGATTGTTTATACAATATGTTTGGGACTAGAAGTGTTTCAGATTTTGGATTTTTTTTTCAGATTTCAGAATATTTGTAAATACATACTGAGATATCTTGGGGATGAGACCCAAGTCTAAATATGAAGTTTGTTTATGTTTCACATACCGCTTATACTGTACATATATCCTGGAGGTAATTTTATACAATATTGTTAGTGTGCTTCCGTTTGACTGTAAGCCATCACAGGAAGTCAGGTGTGGAATCTTCCACTTGTGGCATATGTCAGTTCTCAAAAAGATTCAGATTTTGGAGCATTTCAGATTTTGAGTTTGTTCTCCTTGAAGGATAAAATAAAATAGATCAGATTAAGGCTGGGAAGCATTTTTTATCTCAGTCAGATGGGAGCTAGGATCTAGAGTAAAGTGGAAGGGCTTTTTTTTAAATATAAAATTTGTTTATTTATTTATTTATTTTTTTGTGGGTACCGGGGGTCGACCTCAGGACCTCGCACGCCAGCAGGCGCCCGTGCCGCTGAGCGATATCACTGGCCCCTTTTTTTCGTATGTGGGTTCCGGGAGTCGAACTCAGGCCCTCGCGCTTGCCAGGCAGGCGCTTACGCCACTGAGCCATCTCACCGGCCCAAAATTTGTTTATTTGTTTGTTCCTTGAAGAGTATGTCTGTGCATGTAAGCAGGCAGCTTAGAGAATCAGCATCCAAGTGATGTGAGAATGGAACACTTGGAAGGGTAGCTTGACTTGAGGTGTGAGAATTTAAGTATATTGAAGATGGTGTGTGAACTGGGCATGGTGGCGCACAGCTGTAATCCCAGCACTCAGGAGGCTGAGACAGAAGGATCACCACAAGTTCAAGGCTGACCTATATAGCAAGACCCTCTCTCAACACTGCCCCCAAATAAAGATGGTGTCTGGACTTCACATACATATATGACCTGAATATTGTAAAGAAGACATCTACATGAGATAACAGTTCAGTTTTGTGAGTCAGAACCTGGCAGGCATGCAGAGAGCATCTGTGCAAGGGAACAGAGTTGGGGAGGATATGGGAGATTAGTTACATATAGGGGCATTGTTCAAGAAAGCTGAAAGAAATTAAGGGTGATAGGATCCAGATTTTCCATTGTCAGTGAAATAAAGTACAAATATAGTAAGGGAGAGTAACTAGATTGAACCCTGTCAGGTTGGATTGAAATCAGAGTTATAAGTGAAAACTAATAGTATGTGTATGTATGTATATGTACACATATGTATGTAAGTTATCTATGTGGTCAATATATGGAGATGGAGATGAAAATATATATGAAAATGTGTGTACACTTGTATGTGTGTATATCCTACCTATGCCCACAGAAAGAGCTCGGTAAAAGCAGCACCACAATACCAATGCACACACCTTGCATCCAGGTCTCACCTTCTATCTAAATACTGTTTTTGACTGAAAAGACTCAGGTTTCCTGGAATAAATGGATGAATGTAAGAGTGGAGCACAAAAGTACAAGACAAGTGTGGAACGTCTTTTGTGATAGAGATTAAAGTAATTCTCAAAGAATTATGGGAACATGTCAAAAGGACCGAAGCCAGCTTGAAAGAAGTTCCCACTGGCTACAATTTTTTGAAAATTTGAACATGCACAAAAATGATATTCATGGATTATAACTCATTGAATAATATAGGAGTCTACTTATATATAAATACATAATGATTAAATAAGTATTTTATAGGAAATGGTTTATTTACTTAGTGTCAAAGTACCTTATCAGAAAATAATCTCTATTACAAGGTAAAAAATATATTAATAGTGGAGGGTCCTGGAAGATACCACTTTTATCAAGTGATCCAATAAACATTATAATCAATAGGACAAATAAAAAGCACATGCCCTCCGATAGGATGCAATTAGAAAAACACAGTATCAGTTCTCTGCTATTCCTGCCAAAGATGTGTACCTTGAATCTGTTCATGAGCAAACATCAGACAAAACAAAATTGAGAGATTATCTACAAAACAATTGGCTTATAATCTTCTAGAGTGTCAACATTTTGAACCTCAAGGAAAACAGGAGATTATTTCAGTTCTTTTGTATTTATTTAAGTATGCTTTATGGCTTAAGATGTAGTCTATTTTGGAGAAAGTTCCACGTGCTGCTGAGAACACTATGTATTCTGTTGTTGGGTCCATGTGAGAGTATAATATTAAAGTCCCCTGCAATGATTGTTTTAATGTTTATCTGACCTTTTATATTCAGTAACTTTTTTGTTTTGTGAAATTAGGTGCGCCAGCATTTGGTGCATATATATTTACAATTGTTATCGCTTCTTGTTGAATTCTTCCCTTTACCAGTATATAGTGACTTTCTTTGTCTCTTCTAATCAGTTTTGGTATGAAGTCCACTTTGTCAGAAAATAGGATAGCTACTCTTGCTTGCTTTTGGGCTCCTGTTGCATGGAGTATCATTTTCCATCCTTTTACTTATGGTCTGTGTATTTCTTTGTGGATGAGGTATCTCTTGTAGGCAACACCTTAGTTGGTTTTGTGGGTTTTTTTTTTTTTTTTTTTGAGTATTTTGAGACAGGGTCTTGCTATGTAGTTCAGGCTGTTCTTGAACTCACTATATAGCCCACAGTGGCTTTGAACTTGAGGCGATACTCCTGCTTGAGCCACCTGAGTGCTGGAATTATAGGCATATGCCACCACGCCTGGTGGGTTTTGTTTTTGATCCAGTCTTCTAGTCTGTGTATTTTGATTTGGGGGTTAGGGTTTATTTTTTATTTTATTTTTTTTTTTTTGTGGGTACCGGGGGCGTCGACCTCAGGACCTCGCGCGCCAGCAGGCGCCCGTGCCGCTGAGCGATATCACTGGCCCCTTTTTCGTATGTGGGTTCCAGGAGTCGAACTCGGGCCCTCGCGCTTGCCGGGCAGGCGCTTAAGCCGCTGAGCCATCTCACCGGCCCGGGGGTTAGGGTTTACATTGAAAGTTATTACTGAAAGGTATTTATGAATAGACATTTCTCAGAAGAAGAAAAAATGGCCAATAAATACATGAAAAATTGCTTGGCCACTTTGGGCATTAGAGAAAAGCAAGTCAAAACAACTCTGTGATTCCGTCTTACTCCAAGAAGAATGGCTGTTATCAAGGACTCAAAAAACAACAAATGCTGGCAAGGTTGAGGGGAAAAAGGAACACTTCTATGTTGTTGGTGGGAATGTAAACTCATATAACCACTGTAGAAATCAATATGGAGATTCCTCAAAAACTAAAAATAGAAATTCCGCTTGACAGATGGGCGTGGTGGCACATGCCTATAATCCCAGAACTTGGGAGGTTGAGGCAGGAGGATCGCCATGAGTTTGAGGCCAGCCTGGGCTACATAGTGAATTCAAGGCCAGCCTGCACTGCATAGAGACCCTGTCTCGAAAAAAGGAGGAGGAGGAGGAGGAGGAGGAAGAGGAGGAGGAATAATTCCATTTAACAGAGCTATACCTCTTATGGGTATCTTCCCAAAAGAGTTAAAGTCATCATATTATAGTGATACATGAATGCTCATATTTATAGCAGTACAATTCATAATAGCTAAAGCTTGGTAGTGGCCTATATGTCCATCAACTGATGAATGGATAAAGAAAGTGTAGTATATATAAACAATGGAGTACTACTCTGACATAAAGAAGGATAAATTGGAATCATTTGTAGGAAAATAGATGTATCTTGACACTATAATGCTAAGTAAAATGAGTCAGACACAGAAGATTAAATATTGCATGGTTTCTCTAATATGAGAGACCCCAAAATATAAATAATTTAATGAGCAAAATAAAAGAGATATGATAAGAAATAGGAAAGTAGACTCTGTGGAGATGGGAAGCAATCTGGGGAGAAGGAGAGTAGAGTGGGGAGGGGGAGCAAAATGACTAAGATGCAATATGTATATGTACTAATTCCCCAAGATGAATGTAATTTTTTTTTTAATGTGGGTACCAGGAGTCGACCTCAGGACCTCGCGCTTGCCAGCAAGTGCTTGTGCCACTGAGTGATATCACCAGCCCTTTTTTTTTCTTTATGTGGCTTCCAGGAGTCAAACTCAGGACCTTGCACTTGCTGGGCAGGCGCTTATGCTGCTGAGCTATCTCACCGGCCCAAATGTAATTATTATATATTGCAAACACATAAAAAACAGGATCTGTTCCAGGTAGCTATTTTATATGGGCATTCCTCTGTCACTTTTCAGAAAATTTGTCTTTTCCTAAATTTTGAATCCTGTCCAGTATCAGTTGAACATTGGGGGAGTGGGAGAGAATTAACAATCAATATAGATATGTTGATGGTTTGAAAGAATATGCTGATGTCTAATTCAAAGCCAAGAGTAGAAAGCACTGAAAGAAGGATGAAGGGTCTAGCTCAGTGGTAGAGCACTTGCCTTGCAGGCATGAGACCCTGGATCTATCCCTAGCACCACAAGCAAAACAAAACAAAACAAAACAAAACAAAACAAAACAAAACAAAACAAAACCAAGGATAGTCGAAGGTAAAGGACTGCGTTTCCAGAAAGGAGGACAGCATCTTATAAGAGGAAAAAATCATGATGTAAGTACTTAGCCTCAAGCTGTTGCATGTGTATTTGTATGTCTATGGCCCTGTGTGCTGCTAATGGTGAGTCATTCTTATAAGTAAAATAAATGATAATATGTTTATATGCATAGTAGACTTTACAGAAATCCAGTAGTGTTCCAAGAAACAACAAGCTTTGGAAGTGAAATAAGCCCACAAGTTGGCAGTTTTGTCATATGATTCTGTGTGGTGCTGTTAATCGTACACGGTACCTCCAAATGTTATGTTATATGAATATTACCCAACAATGTTTGCTGGTTTCATTCTTCCTGAGTGTTGCAGTATTCACTACAGGGTGCAATTATTTGTAAAACAGTCAAAATATTTTCATCTTTTAAAAGTAAATAAACTTACATGAGCTAGCACATATCCTAGAGTCCAAAGGGAAGATTCTTATAGACTCACTCTTAACAATTTCACCAATATCAATACAGAATGAAAGAGTAAACAAAGAGTAAAAATACTTTTTCTGGATGGCGGGAGTGATGACAGAGAGAACTAAGATTTTGTATGTGTTGTTAATAATAAGAAAAAATTGCTACTAGTCCTATGTTTTGTCCAATTCCCTAGAAGTGGAAGCTGAGACAGCAAATTTTTAAAATTTAATTAGTGTGGAGTTGCTGTCAGGAGAAGGGGAGTGAAGGAAGCAGGATAGAGAAGGAGGAAAAGCCCAGCAAGGATGGATTATTAGTTGCAGGAAAGGAACTCGACAGAGGTTGCAAAAACTGGTTTCACGGTATCCCAAGACCCACTTAATAATCTACACAGCAAAGTTGGCTTTTGTACCTGAGAAAATGGTGTTATGATCAATCATTTTATATATTAATTAGCACCTTGGGGTAAATTTGACCCCTTCCTTTCCTTATAATATATGATCAAAAAATGGTGTAACCTATTATTTAGTTCACATTTGCACAGACTAGAAGCTATTTGTGTATACTACAGGATAGTGAGAATGCATATCTTTTACTAGTATTCATATTTACCCTTAAGTACACAAATAGTTCCCTTGGAGTATCTGTTCTCTTGGTTTCAACCACTACCTTGATGTTGTTATTTCCCAAATCTTTGCCTCCCAGTCTTCATCTCATCTGGCCTAGATAACGTCATTTTTTTCTGTTTTACTATCACACAATGAGTCATACTTAGTAATGGTTCCTAAATGTCACTCACACTTAAGTCAGGCTGGTCACTTTATCACAAGTGAAGTATTATGAAATTGAGCACATGATTTGGGGTTTCACTTGAAAAAAGTATTAACTGGGCAAGTTACTTAGCATTTCTGAGCTTCAGTTTCCTCATCTGCACTAGGAGTTATAATGCCAGGGCATAGAAATGTTGTAAAAATTAGCTGGGCATGGTGGTGCATGCCTGTAATTCCAGCACTCTGGAAGGTGAGGCACTTGTATTGTGAGTTTGAGGCCAGCCTTGGCTACATAGTGAGATCAAGTTCAGCCTGAACTATATATCAAGACCCTGTCTCAAAAAGAAAAAAAAGCTAACCTTTGTAGCAAATGTCTGTAATCCCTGGAATCTCACCACACCCTGGGATGCTGAGGCAGAAAGATCACAGGTTTGAGGCCAGCCTGGGCAACTTAGTGAGACCATGTCTCAAAATAAAAAAATAAAAATGACTGGAGGTGTAGCTCAGTGGTAGAGCATTCACCAACGAGTGTGAGGCCCTGGGTTCTATCCCCAGCACTGGAAAAAAAAAAAAGAATGAAATTCTGATACATTGTGCAATATGGATGAACCGTGAAACATGCTAAATCAAAGAAATCAGACACACTGTATGATTCCATTTTTGTGAAATATCCAGTGTCAGCAAATCTATAGAGACAGAAAGTATAATAGAGGTTACCAAGGGCTGAGGGACGGGGATGTATTGTTTCCTGGATATAGAGTTTCTGTTTGGGATGATGAAGAGTTCTGGAAATGGATAGTGATGATGGTTAGACAGCATTGCATATGTACTCAATGCTGCTGAATTGGATACTTTAAACTCATTCAAGTGGTATATGGGGGGAAAAAAGAAAAAGTGATGAGAAGTTGGGAGATCATTGTCATAATCCTCCTGTTTTTCCTTTTGCACAGGAGCCATGGATAACAGAGGCTTTCAGCAGGGAAGTTTTAGTAGCTTTCAGAGCAGCTCCAGTGATGAAGACTTGATGGACATACCAGGGACAGCTATGGATTTCTCCATGAGAGATGATGTTCCTCCCCTAGACCGAGAAATAGAAGGTATCATTAGTGCTGATGACCATTTCTTTTTAGTAAATTCTTTCAATTTACATACAATAAAATTAGTTTATATTTAGGCATACAGTCCTGTGAGTATTAACACATGCCTAGATTCTTGTAACCAGCATCACCAACAGGATACGGTTTTACTCGCTAAAAAAAATTCCTTCTTGCTACCCCTTTGTACTCAGCCTTCTCTTCCGCAACCCCTGGAACTACTGATCTTTTCTTTTCCTATTGTTTTTTTGTTTTTACTTTTCAAGGATATCATGTACATGGAATTGCATGCCCCCTTTTGCGACTGACTGACTTTATTCAGCTTAATGCCTTAGAAATTTATCTTTTTCTTGATGCATAGTATACCCAGGAGTGGGAGGGCTGACTTACATGATAAATATATGTTTAACTGTATAAGAAAATTACAAACTATTTCCCTTGTCTCAAGAAAAATTTTAAAAAAAGAAAATTTTTTATATAAATATAGAGTATCTACAAAGTGAAAATTCTCTTCATTGGTTATTTAGTTACTCAATCACATCATTCTCTTCAGTGACTATGGGTATGATTATACCATAGTTAACCAAACTTCTATGAATGCACATTATAATTTTTTCTCATCTTTTGCTATTACAGTCAATACTGCAGTTATCAACTGTGTGTGTGTGTATCTTTTAAACATATGAGAACATTTTTGTAGCATGAGTGTATGAAAGTACTTATTTCTCCTACAACCTCTCATATGCTCAATATTATTATTTTTCATCTTTACAATATGATAGGATGAATAAATAATTTCTTCTATTGTTGTAAATTCCATTTTTAATTAATTTTTAATTAATGAAGTTGAACATAGTATCATATATTTACTAAACATCTTAATTTCTTTTTTGGAAGTTTCCTGTTTATATATTGTTCTTATTTTTGTAATGATCTGATTATCTTTTTTTATTTATTTATTGGAGCCCTTCATATACTTTCTTTTGTGGTACTGGGGATTGAATGCAGGTCCTTCACACTGAGCTAAATCCCCAGCCCTTTTTATTTTTTTGAGACAGAGACCTGCTAAATTGCCCAGGGTGGCCTCGAACTTGTGATCCTCTTACCTCAGCCTCACAGAGTGTTAGGAGCCCGTCATATATTATTACTAATTCTTTTTCTGATGTAGGTTAAATGTATATTTTTTATATTTCTTCTTTGTCTTTTAAACTATTTCATTGGATTACTGGGGATTGAACCTAGGAGTGCTCTATCACTGAGCTACATCCTCAGTCCCCCTTTTTTGGGGAGGAGGGATGATACAGGGTCTCACTATATAGTTCAGGCTGGTTTAGAACTCACAATAATCCTGCCGCCTCAGCCTTCTGAGTGCTGGGATTACAGGTGTGTGCCACCACACCTGACAACTTTCTTTTTTTAATCTGTAAATATTTTTGTTTTTATATAACCAAGTGTTATGGCTTGTGTTTAGATGTCCACCCAAAGCCTCATAGAGTCATAGGTGTGGCTTTTTCAGGGGTAGATGGATCTAGAGTGTATGACCCTGGTACTGATTCATGGTGCAGTGCTAGAATCAAGGACACTAGGATTAAGGGTGTGAGTGCTACCTGTCCTAAGTATCCTAGATAAGATATAAGGGATAGAAAGAGCTGTGGTCATCTCTTGTTCCTTTGCTACCTTCTGCCCGCCATGAACTGTTTCTCCTCTGAGGTGTCTGTCTGCCATGCCACCCTACCTTGGAGCCAGCCAATTATGGGCTGAAACCTCTACAAACTGTGATCTAAATAAAGCTTTTCCCTTTAACTTTGGGTGTCAGGTATTTTGTCCCAGCAATGAGAGAAAAGTAACTAAGAATTTGGTACCAGAGAAGTGGGGTCATTGCTGTGACTTTACCTGACCATGTGGTTCGAGAGCCTTTGGGACTTGTTTGTGGGAAGAGTTAGGAAAGGTTTGGAGATGCCAGGTGAAAAAGTAGAGCTGGAGCACCTTAGGCCGTTCTTTATGGGAGATTCTGTTCAGAGCTCAGAAGACCAGAAGGCTGATAGAAAATCTGCCAGTAAAGACCAGGCTCAGGAGGTTTCTGCTGGGAAGAAGGACTGCATTGGTTGTTGGACTCCAGATGATGTGTGTTATGGCTTGGCGGAAAGTTTGTCTGCATTTTGCTCATGTCCAGATACTTTGCCTGAGACTAAGATTAAGGGTGGCTGACTAATTAATCTTGCAGAAGAAATTTCAAGGCAATCTAATGTTGAAGCCTTGGCATGGCTGCTGTTTGGGGCTTTTAGCCAGATCTATTTTGAGAATCAAGAGCAAAGAGGCCTGCAGAATTATTTAAGATGTTTTGAGTTTGGTCAGAAAGGAAGCTCTAGTAAAGCTGTCAATTGTAAAGATAGAGCAGAGGAGATGTTGATTGCTGAGAAGAAACAGCAGAATAGAAAAGACAGTCTGCGGGCATCACAAGAAGTAGCAGGACTCCACCCTTTGCAGCCTCAAAAATTGCAGAAGTGTAAGATTTTGCTTTGAGAAGAAAGCTGCAGAGCACCATGTTCAAAATGGTGGTGGCCTAGAGAATTTGTTTCTCGGAATTCAATTCAGAGTGCTCAGAGATCCAGGCACTCGACCCCTGCAGCCAAGAGAGAGGGAAGCGTGGCTACTGCTCCAGCTGGCAACAGACTGTGGCATCATCCATGTGGCACTGGTTTTAGGTGCATGCAGAATGCCAGAGCTGTAGAGTCAAGAAGGCTTCCACCCAGATTTCAGAAGAAGGCCTGGGAGGCCAGGCAGTGTGCGCCTGAGAGGGCAGTGCATGGCACTGTGTGAGGCAGAAGGTGCAGTGGGGACCCCAGAAGGTTGGAGAAGCCAGGAACGTGGTTCATCTGAGGAAAGCTGCAAGGAGGGAGTAGAACCGGCTCAAGAGAGAAGCTCCAAGAGCTGCAGTCACCAGCAGTCCTGTAGGAATGGAGCCACCCAAACCCTTTGGAGTTCACAACTTGCCACAGATTGCCAGAGATGCTGGAAGTGGAACTGTGGGATTTAATGTTTGTCCTATTGGATTTGGTCTTGCTTTGTTCCCATTCCTTGCTATCCCCCTGTTTGTACCTTTTGGAATGGAAATGTCTATGTCATGCCATTGAATGTTGGAAGTGTTTAACTTTACATTTGTACAGGGGCTCACAGCTAAGAGTTTGCCTTACATCTCAGAGGAGACTTTGGACTTGGACTTTTCAGCAATGCTGAAAGTGTTAGGACTTTGGCAACTCTTAGAGATGGACTAAATGCCTTTTGCATAAAGGGATGTGCATGAGTCTTTGGGGGCCAGGGGCAGAATGTTATGGTTTATGTCTAGATGTCCCCCTAAAGCTTCATAGGGTCATAGGTGGGGCTTTTCCAGGGGTGGATGGAACTAGAGTGTGTGACTCTGGGATTGATTCATGGTGCAATGCTAGGATCAAGGGCGCTAGGATTAAGGGTGTGAATGTTACCTGCCCTAAGTAGCTTGGATAAGATATAAGTGATAGAGCTGTGGTGGTCCCTTGTTGCTTTGCTACCTCCTGCCTGCCGTGAACTATTTCTCCTCTGAGATGCCTCTCTGCCTTGGAGCCAGCCAATTATGGTCTGAAACCTCTACAAACTGTGAGCTAAATAAACCTTTCCTCCTTTAACTTGTGGGTGTCAGGTATTTTGTCTCAGCAAAGAGAAAAAAGTAACTAAGACACCAGGTATATCACTGTATCACTTTTTTCTGGTAACTTTTGAATCAATTCCTTCTTTCTTTCTTTCTTTCTTTCTTTCTTTCTTTCTTTCTTTCTTTCTTTCTTTCTTTCTTTTTCTTTCTTTCTTTCTTTCTTTCTTTCTTTCTTTCTTTCTTTCTTTCTTTCTTTCTTTTCTTTCTTTCTCTTTCTCTTTCTTTCTTTCTTTCTTTCTTTCTTTCTTTCTTTCTTTCTTTCTTTCTTTCTTTCTTTTTCTTTCTTTCTTTTTCTTCCTCCCTCCCTCTCTTTCTTTCTTTTTTTCTTTTTTCTTTTTTTTTTTTTTTTTTTTTTGAGACAGGGTCTTGCTATGTAGTCCAAGCTGGCCTTGAACTCACTATGTAGCCCAGGCTGGCCTTGACCTCACGGTGATCCTACTGCTTCAGCCTCCCGAGTGTTGGGATTACAGGCATGTACCATCATTCCTGGCTTTTTATTTTTTTTATTTTCATTTATTTTTTATGCCCAGCTTTGAATTTATTATATTTGGGAAAGACTGTATCACTTTAAGATTACATTTTTATAATTACTTTAAAACTACTGTCTGGTTCTTTGACTGGAATTGCCTTTTTCAAAGTAAAATCTGAGGAAAAGGAAGTAGTAGCAGAAATCATTACTTAGCAAATTAATATTAAGGGCATATGACTTTGTAGACACATTGCTAGTATCTAGGAATTAGCAAGTCTTTGAGACATTATCCCTTCCTCCATTTAATTAATTCTATCTAGCTAAACAGCTACACAAAGTACTTATAATACCTGGGCATAGTGGCACAGGCCTGTAATCCCAGTACTCTGGGAGGCTGAGGCAGGAGGATCATCAGTCAAGCCTAGCTTGGGTAATTTAACAACTTAGCAAGACTCTGCCTCCAAATAAAATTGAAAAAGGGCCGGCAATGTAGATCAATGTGAAGGCCCTGTGTACAGTCTCTAGTACTGCCTCCCCCAAAGTACTTATAAATAATACCTACCTCTTAGAGTTGTTTTCAGGATTATATGTGATAATATATATCAGGCAATCATAATTGTACCTGGCATGGAGTTATATGCTCAATAAAATGCTAGGTATCAGGCAGGAATTGTGGTATGCCCTTTGTCCCAGCACTTGGGAGGCTGAGGTAGGAGGATCACTTGAACCCAGAAGTTTGAGGCTAGCCTGGACAACATGGTGAGATCCTGTCTCCAAAAAAGTTAGGTATTATTATTACAGTGGTACCTCGGTTCATGAACTTAATCATTTCCACGATTCTAGTCATAGAATTTGTTCCACAATTCTGGTCAGAACAAATTCTGCCAGCAGAATCGCAGAAAGAATTATGTTCGTGAACCAAGGTACCACTGCATTATTATTATTATTATTATTATTATCATCATTAGTGCTATAATCCTATGTTATAAATGCTACAGTTCTTAGAGTGAGTTAGCAGAGGGATCATTTCATGGGTATGTATCTGTGTATCTGTTAAGGATGGGAGAAGAGTTCACAGAGAAGTTGTATTAGAGCAGGGCCTTGAAAGATTAGTTGTTTAGTAGGAAAAGCATTCCAGACAAAAAGCAAGCTTTTACAGGGAGAGCAACAGGCATAACATACAGGGGTGTAACAAGGCAGAATGTAAGCCTAACTAGGCAAGTTGTAGCCTTCAATGTCATGCTAAGATGTTTGATTTAATCTTACTGTCAATTGTGAGGATAAAGCTCCTTCAACCATTCATTCAACAAGTAGTTTTTTGAGCACTTACTATGAATAAGGCACTGTTGTAGATATTGGGGATATAGAGTGGTGGGATTAAGACAAATAGTCCCCTGGAGCTTGGATCTAATAGGAGAAAACAGTTAATGAATAAATACAGTCATCCCTTGGTATCTAAGGGGGACTGGTTCTAGGACCTTCAAGGATACCAAAATCTGTGGATGCTTGAGACCTTTATATAAAATGGCATGGTATTTGCATAGAACCTATGCACACCCTCCCATACACTTTAAATCATCTCTAGATTACTTATAATACCTAATACAAAATAAATGCTATGTAAATCTTTGTATTGTTTAGAGCATAATGACAAGAAAAAAGTCTGTGTGTATTCAGTACAGGCACAACTTTTTGTTGTTTTATGTGTGTGTGTTTTATTTTGTTTTGTTTTTTGTTTTCCACCAGGGATTGAACCCATGGCTTTCATAATGAGCTATATCCTTAGCCCTTTTTAGAATTTTTTTTATTTGTAGACATGATCTCTCTAAGTCCTTAAATTGCCCAAGCTGGGCTCATACTTACAGTCCTCTTGCCTCAGTCTCTCAGAGTACCAGTTACAGGCATGTGCTACTGTGCCCTGCTCAGGCACAGTTTTTTTTTTTTTTTGTGGGTACCGGGGGGACGACCTCAGGACCTCGCGCGCCGGCAGGCGCCCGTGCCGCTGAGCGATATCACCGGACCCTTTTTCGTATGCGGGATCCGGGAGTCGAACTCGGGCCCTCGCGCTTGCCGGGCAGGCGCTTAAGCCGCTGAGCCATCTCACCGGCCCCTCAGGCACAGTTTTTAAAAAGATTTTTTTTTACAGTTCATGGTTGAATCTACAAATGTGGAACCTGTGGATATGGAGGGAAAATTGTGGACAGATTACATAGTTAATTACCCATTGCAATAAGTACTAGGATAGAAATAAAATGAGAATAGATGGTAACAAGGGAGCAACAATTTAGTTAGGCAAGTCAAAGAAGGCTGCTCTGAGAAGATGACAAACTTGGACTGAACATGCCAGTGTGAAATCCATAGATTAAAAAGGATGATGAGAAATTTGCCTATGAAAGATAACTCAGGCAAGTGACAGCAGGAGATAGTCCCTAATTTAAAGTTCATGAGAGAGGTGCTCATGGTTTGACATTGAATCTTTTCTCGTTTAATCCTACTTCTACAACAGGGAACTGTGTTTGCATATCACTTCCACTTACATGCATTTATAACCATTGTGAGTCAGTTCTAACTCTCGGTGGCTCTAGGAAAGTGGTTAGTTATCCTTAAATTGAAACCTATATTTAAGTCTTCTGTTAGACCAGAGCGGCCTAGCTTAATCATTATAGTTTCTAACAGAAAGTGGACTTAATCTAGCATCAGCATCAACAAAGTACTTTGTTGTTGTTGTTGTTGCAGTACTAGGTATTCAACCTAGGGAGCGCTAAGCTACATCCTCAGCCATTTTTATTTTAAAACAGGATCTCTCTAAATTTCCCAAGCTAGCCTTGAACTTGTGATCATCCTGCTTCAGCCTCCTAAGTAGCTGAGATTACAGGTGTGTACCACCATACCCAGCAACTGAAGTACTTTTTGTGTATTTACATTACTCTCAGTAGATGATTGGGGCAAGAGACTTTATTATTCCCATTTTATAAACTAAAAAACTGAGGCAGAACAAGATTTTTGACATTGCTATAATTGTAGAATGTGTTTTTACATGAGTAGTCCTTCATCACTTTTCACTTACTTTTATAGGAGAATGATTGCTTGTGGTTTACAAGATCTGACTGAAATAATGAGGCTCCTTTCTATGAGCCCTACACAAAAATCCATCCATTTACTATACCCTGTAGTAATGCAGTTTTCTTGCTTTGCTTTTGAATTATCCTTCCTTCACTTAATATGTTAGCATGAGATTTCCTCATAAAGACAATACCAGCAAAAAAGCAAAACACTTGATATGTGGTAGTAATACTGTACATAAAATACTACATTTTGTATTGGGCACAATTGCATGTACTAAAAAGATTAGTTAGAGGGAGCTTGAAAGGCAGTGAAAGTGGTTCTTGTTTTCCAGATGGCTAGAGGAATTGATTTATGAGGAATGAATAAATAAATTATGCATGGCATGACTAAGTGCATCTGAGGTAGTGTTATAGTAGTCTGTAAATTAGAAGAAACATAAACACAGAGATCTGAAAGCAGCAGAGGGGGAAGAAAATAGGAAAACATTTAGCTGTTGTCAGAGTCCATCTGTTCTCGCTTGCCTGCCTCTGTAGCCTATCCCTCATGGCCAACACTGCATTCATTCATTCATTCATTCATTCATCCATTCAATATTTACGGAATACTCAGATGTGAGCTGAGTACTGTGCTGTTTTAGTAATGTTCTTTGATTCCCTTCTTTCCCTCACCTCCTTGTCTTTTTATCCAGTGTGCTTTAATCATTGAATGAGAAGACATTTCTGACAGAGGGTACAACACAGGTAAAGGCACAGCAGCATGAGAATGCCTTTTGAATTCAAGAAAGACAGAGTCTGTGTGTCTAAGGTCTACGGCATTTGGGGTGGGGAGGGTGGTGGCAGCTGGAGCAGAAGGAAGGACAAGAGATATGGCATGTTCTCTAGGCAGGTTCACACTGTGTACATTTTGGGACCTTATCTTAAAACCAATACATCATTAAATGATTTAAAAGCAGAGGAATGATGTAATCAGATTTGAGATTTTAAGACTTGGCAGCCTGGATGGTGGAATGAGGGGAAGTGTCACTGGAGCCTGGAAGACCAGGAAAGTATTATTGTTGTTTTTTTTTTTTTTCAACTTTTTTCTTTCTTTTTTTTGACAGTATCATATTTATACATTTTATAAGTCTTTATTGAGTTAATTATCATAAGCACAGATTAACTGTTATTGTTTTAACAATCTAGGCAATAGCCAGGCATATTGGCGCATGCCTAAAATTCCAGCACTCAGGAGACTGAGGCAGAAGGGTCACTGCAAGTTCACAGCCAGCCTGAGCTATGCAGTGAGCTCAAGGCCAGCCTGAACTACAGAGAGAACCTGTCTCAAGAAACAAACAAACAAACAAACAAACAAACACAAATCTAGGCAAGAGATCAAAAGGGCTAAATGAAGACAACAGGAATGGAAAGGGAGAAATAATATTTCTGGACATATTTCAGAGGGGAAATCGATAGGACCAATTAGATATGGGGAATAAAATAGAAATGAAACAGGGATGACTTCAAAGCCTAAGTTTATTATGGGGTAGGCTGGGCTTCCCCATACCACTTGCTGAGTTTCATCATAACCTCCCAGTGTCCCAGAGAAGAAAAAAGTCCTGATTGTCAAATGTAGTAGAATAAAAAACATGATGGGACTTGAAATCCACCAAGTTCACTTGTGGATTAAGTTTGGTTTGCTCTGCCATACTGTAAAAAGTTTTTCTTCAGGGACAAACTGACAATGAAGGCAAACATCTTGGGCTCCAGCACATGGAGAAACCCACCATCATAACCTCAGTTAGGTTTTTCCCACGCAACTGTGTGGATTGCGTACAGAGAAGAGAAAGTAATTTGGAATCCATCATCCTCACAATACTGAAAGTTCCCTAAATTTAGTCTGGGAAAATGGCCTTTACTTTTTGTATTTGAAAAAAAAAAGCAGCTCTATCTCTGTGGGGCTATAAACCATGTCATTTCATGTGCTGAATCTTAAAAATGACTCCTATGATGTTGTCTATAGGCCTTACATTTTTTTCTTTAAATTACTTCATAGGAGAATGTGTAGATTTTAGGATTAATAACTTCTAATCTTTCCCCTATTTATTTTTGTATTAGCTAAAGTACACACTTTATTCAGATTTACTTAGCGTTTACCTGCTGTCTCATCCAGGATGTCACATTACATGGAGTCATCGTGTCTTCACATCACACCATATCATGGCTTCTTGCTGTTGATTGTAACTTTGGTGGCCTGGCTGATTTACTGTTTGTCAGGTTCTCCACTGTGGTACTGGGGTTCAAACCCAAGGCTTCATTCATGCTAGGCAAGTACTCTACCAATGAGTTATGCACCCAGCTTGAAATTTTAAATTTTGGTATTTTGTGTGTGTGTAGGTGCTGAGGTTCAAATCTAGGGCTTCATACATTATAGGTAAACACTGCCCCTGAACTATACCAGCAACCCATGAAATTTAAAAAAAAATTTTTTTTGAGACAGGGTTTTGCTATAAAGTCCAGGCTGGCCTCGAACTCATGGCGATGCTCCTGCCTCAGCCTCCCAAGTGCTGGCATTACAGGCATGCACTCTCAGGCCTGGGTGAAATTTTTAAATTTTTTTTTATGAGGGTACCGGGGGTCGAACTCAGGACTTCGCACTTGCAGGCAGGCGCTTGTGTTGCTGAGCGATATCACCGGCCCTTTTTTTCCTTTATGTGGGTACTGGGAGTCGAACTCAGGACCTTGTGCTTGCTGAGCAGGTGCTTATGCCTCTGAGCTATCTCATCAGCCCTAGTCCTAGCTTTTCGAGGAATCTCCACACTGATTTCCACAGTGGCTGCACCAGTCTGCACGCCCACCAACAGTGGAGAAGGGTTCCTTTTTCCCTGCATCCCAGCCAGAATTTGTTATTGGTTGATTTCTTGATGAGAGCCATTCTTTCCCGGGTGAGATGGAATCTCAGTGTTGTTTTAATTTGCATCTCTCGAATGACTAGTGATGTTGAGCAGTTTTTCATATATTTATTTGCTATCTGTATTTCTTCATCTGAGAAGTGTGTGTTCATCTCAGATGCCCATTTTTGGATGGGATCTTTATTTTTTTATTTTTTATTTTTTTTGTGGGTACCAGGGGTCGACCTCAGGACCTCGCGTGCCAGCAGGCACCTGTGCCACTGAGCGATATCACCGGCCCTTTCTTCGTATGTGGGTACCAAGAGTCAAACTCAGGACCTCGCGCTTGCCAGGCAGGTGCTTATGCCGCTGAGCTATCTCGCAGCCCCTGGATGGGATCTTTAAATTTGGGAGGGGGTCTTATTTATTTCAATTCTTTATATGTTAGATATAAGTCTTTTGTCTCAGGGATTGTTGGCTAAAATTATTTTCCCATCCTGTGCATTGTCTTTTCACTTTGTTGGTGATTTCTTTTGATGTGCAAAAACTTTTTAATAAGATGAGATCACAGTTGTTAACTCTTTGGAATATTTCCTGTGCAGTTTGGCTTTTGTTTATGAAGTCTCTGCCTACATCTATGTCTTCAAGATTTCTGCCTACTTTCTCTTGCACTAGATTCAGTGTTTCTGTTTTAATGTTTAGATCTTTGATCCATTTTGACTTTAGCTTTGTGCATGGTGATAGACATGAGTCTAGTTTTAGTCTTTGGCATGTAGACAGCCAGTACCATTTATTAAAGTGGCTATCTTTCTTCCAGTGAACATGTTTGGCCCTTTTGTCAAAGATAAGGTGGCTGAATGTGTTTGGAGTTGTGTCTACATCTTCTAATCTGTTCCACTGGTCCTCTGATCTGTTTTTTTGCCAGTACCGTGCTGATTTTATCACAGTAGCTTTGTAGTATAATTTCAAGTCCAGGATTGTGATGCCTCCTGCCTTGCCTTTTTTTGCCCAGAATTGCCTTTGCTATTCTAGGTCTCTTCTGGTTCCAAATGAATTTTAGGAATGTTTTCTCTAGTTCTATGAAGTATGCTAATGGTATCTTGATTGGGATTGTATTAAATCTGTACAATAATTTTGGGAGTATGGCCATTTTCACTATGTTGGTTCTTCCTACCCATGAGCAAGGGATATCTTTCCATTTTCTGATATCCTCTTCAATCTCCTTTTTCAGAGTACTGTAATTTTCAATGTATAGATCTTTTATTTCCTTTGTTAGATTGAGTCCTAAATATTTCAGTTTTTGGATACTATTGTAAAGGGTGTGGTTTCCCTAATTTCTCTCTCAGAGAGTTTGTTGTTTGTGTACAGGAATGCTATTGATTTTTGAGTGTTGACTTTGTATCCAGCTACGCTACTGAATTTAGTTATTCTAGAAGTCTTTTGATGGAGTTTTTGGGGTCTTCTATGTAGAGTATCATGTCATCTGCGAATAATGACAATTTAACTTCTTCCTTTCCTATCCTTCTTCCTTTTATTTCTCTCTCTTGTCTTATTGCTCTGGCTAATGTTTCCAGAACTACATTGAATAGGCGTGGTGATAGTGGATATCCTTGTCTTGTTCCCTATTTTAGAGTGAAAGCTTTCAGTTTTTGTCCATTTAGTATGATGTTGGTTGTTGGTTTATCATAGATGGCTTTTATCAGGTTGAGGTAAAGACCATCTATTCTGATTTTCTGTAGGGTTTTATCATGAATGAGTGTTGGATTTTGTCAAAAGCTTTTTCTGCATCTATTGAGATGATCCTGTGATTTTTGTCTTTTGCTCTATTGATATGGTGTATTACATTTATTGATTTGTGTATGTTGAATCATCCCTGCATTCCTGGGATGAATCCCACTTGGCTTCTTGATGATTTGCTGCATTCTATTTGCTAGTATCTTACTGAAGATCTTTGCATGCATGTTCATTAGGGAGATTCGCCTGTAGTTCTCTTTTTTGGTTGGATCTTCCTCTGGTTTTGGTATCAGGGTAATACTTGCCTCCAGGAATGAGTTAGGGAGAATTGCCTCCTTTTCAATTTCATTAAAGAGTTTGAGGAGTATTGGTATTAAATCTTCTTTAAATTTCTTGTAGAATTTAGCAGTGAATCCATCAGAACCTGGGCTTTTCTTTGTTGCTAAGTTTTTAATTATATTTTTGATCTCATTAACTGATATTGGGTTATTCAGACTTTTTATATCTCCTTGATTCAGCCTATGTAATTCATATGTATCTAGGAATCTGTCCATTTCTTCTGTGTTTTCTATCTTATGAGAGTAAAGATTTTCCAAGTAGGTATTGATGATCTTCTGAATTTCCACAAGATTTGTAGTGATTTCACCCTTTTCATTCCTCAATGTATGAATTTGAGTCTTTTCTTTCCTTTCTTTGATAAGGTTGGCTAAGGGTTTATCAATTTTATTTATTCTTTCAAAGAACCAACTCTTAGTTTCATTAATTCTTTATATTGTTTTCTTAGTCTCCACTGCATTAATTTCTGCTCTGATCTTTATAATTCCCTCCCATTTATGTGCTTTGGGCTCGTCTTGCTCTTCTTTTTCTAGAAGCTTGAGGTGCAACATTAGGTTGTTCATTTGTGCTCGATCTGTTTTCCTCATGTGAGAATTCACTGCTATAAATTTCCCTCTTAGGACTGCTTTCATTGCATCTCATAAGTTCCAGTATGTTGTACCTGATTTCTCGTTTAGTTGTTGATATTGTTTAATTTCTTCTTTAATTTTATCTGTGACCCATTGGTTGTTCAGCAGGGTGTTATTTAATTTCCACCTGTTCATGGAGTTTTTGTGGTTTATTTTGCCATTAATTTCCAATGTCATAGCACTATGGTCTGATAATATGCATGGGATAATTTCAGTTCCTTTGCATTTACTTAAGCATGTTCTGTGGGCTAGTATGTGGTCTATTTTAGAGAACATCCTGTGTGAAGGTGAGAAGAATGTGTATTCTGATGATACTGGTTGGAACACTCTGAAAACATCTACTGAGCCCATTTGTTCACAGATTTGGTTCAGTTCTGATATTTCCTTGCTGATTTTTTGTCAAGTTTATTTATCTCTTTGTGACAATGGGGTATTAAGGTGTCCCATTACAATTGTGTTATTGCTTATTTGATTTTTCATGTTTATTAGTAATTGTCTTATATAGTTGGGTGCTCCTGTATTTGGTCCATACATATTTATGATTGTTATCTCTTCTTCTTGAACTTTTCCCCTAACAAATATATAGTGACCTTCTTTATCTCTTTTGATCATTCTTGAAGTTCACATTTTCTGCAAACAGAATAGCTACCCCATGCTTTTTTCTGTGTTCCAGTTGCATGGAAGATTGTTTTCCATCCTTTGACTTTCAGTATATGAGTTTCTTTTTGAGTTAAATGTGTTTCTTGTATACAGCATATTGTTGGATCTTGTTTCTTGATCCATTCTGCCAGTCTGTTTCTTTTGGTTGGTGAATTGAGGCCATTTACATAGATAGTAATAACTGATATGTATTGGCTTATCTTTGTCAGGTTATTTTCCTGCTGTTGGTTCTCTGCTTTTCCCCTCTATTTAATTGCTTGCCCTGCCTGGTTGTTTCTTTCCATTGTTGTTCTTGGAATTGTGGTCATTTTTATCTCTGTCTAGAATATCTTTCAGTACTCTTTGTAGGGTTGATTTGGTGGTCATGAATTTCTTCAGTTCTTCTTTGTCATGGAAGTATCTTATTTCTCCATCAATCTTGAAAGGTAGTTTTGCAGAGTACATCAATCTGGGTTGGAAGTCGTTTTCTTTCAGGACTTGAAATACTTCACTCCTTGACTTGAGGGTTTGTGTTGAGAAGTCTGCCATGATTGTGATTGGCTTTCCTTTATAGGTGATCTGTTTCTTTTCTCTAACTGCTTTTAATATTCTGTTCTTGTGCTGAATTTCTGGTATCTTGATTATTATATGTCTTGGTGTAGATTTATTTTGGTCGTGGCTGTTTGGAGTTCTATATGCTTCATTTATTTGTATGTCAAATTCTTTATCCAAGCTTGGGAAGATTTCTGTCAGTATTTCTGTGAAGAGTTTTTTTTTTTTTATGGCATTTGTGCTGTCTCCAGCCTTCTAATTGACCCCAATCAATCATATGTTATTCTTTGCTTCATCTTGTAGCTGTTGGATTGATTTTTCATGGTTTCTTGCTATTTTGAAGGTATCTTTCTTTTCATGATCACTAGCTGCAATTCTGTCTTCAAATCTGATATTCTATCCTCTCCTTCATTCAATCTGTTGCATGTACTTTTTTTTTTATGTGGGTACTGGGGGTTGAACTCAGGACCTCGCGCTTGCCAGCAGGCGCTTGTGTCGCTGAGTGATATCACCGGCCCTTTTTTCCTTTTTTTATGTGGGTACCAGGAGTTGAACTCAGGACCTCGTGCTTGCCAGGCAGGTGCTTATGCTGCTGAGCCATCTCACCAGCCCTGTTGCATGTACTTTTAATGGAGGTTTTAATCTCTTGGATTTCTGTTTGGATCTGTTTCATGGATTCCATTTCTTTCCTATGTTGGGCATTTTTTGTTTCCATCCTTTTTCTAAGCTCATCTATTCTTTTATCTGTGTCTTCTCTAATATCTTTGATTTTAAGTATCATTTATTTTTGTACCAGAGAGATTATTTTCTGTGTATCCTTTTCCACTTGTTTTTGCACTTCTATTGCTATCATTTCAGAAAGTTCCAGTGTTTGACTTCCAGTTTCTTCTATCTCATTGTGTTCCAGGCTTGTCCTGGGTGGGCTGGGGGTCTAGGGTTGCATTTTGCTTCTGTGCCTTGTCATTTTCTATTTTCTCTTTTTTATTTTATTTTGTTTTCTATGTTGATGCTTGCCAATTTCTTATGATAGATAGCTTTATCACTAGTATTGAGGCTTCCCTAGGAGATGTCTGTTCTTTGGGGATGTCCTCTAGATGTAGGTGGTTCTTTATAGCTATCCCAAGAACCTACCTTCCCTATTTGTAAAAGATGCAAAGTTACTATTTGGCTCAGCACCCAATCCTTCAGTACTGGGTTGTGGTGGTGAATATGACCCCATATAATCACAGCGTTATCATACAGGTGAGAAAAACTGATTATAACATGTATGATATCCTGGTTAAAGTTATACAGTTAGTGGTAACAATAGTTTCAAGTACAGCTTAACTACTGACAAACTATGGTAACCATTATCCTGCTACCTCTAACCACAGGAGCAAACTCTAAAGTTATGTAACAAAATCAAGCATATACCATGTACTTGTACGCAGTGATTTTCCTCTTAGTGGAGTGATTTTACCCTTTTGTGGTGGGGGGGGTTAAGAGGGTAGGGGACAGGATAAAGTGATGAATGATATCAAATATAGTAGAGTCAAGGCAGGAGGTCAAAGGATGATCACCCAAGTTTTGGGAAACTGGAGGACACAGGAGGGAAAGAATGAAATAGAATGTGAAGGAGTAATCAGAAAGGGAAGAGACAGTGTTTACTCACTTGAAAGTTTAAATTCAAAAATCATTTGAGGAAGGAAAGAGGATCAATAGAAGACAAGGAAAAATATAGGTAAGAAACCTAAACAGAGAAACAAAAAAGAAGGGAGAAAGAAAAGGAGAACGGAAAAGAAAAGAAGAAAGAAAGAAAAAAGTAGACCCAAGAAAGAGAGGAGAGTGGAAAAAAAAATCCAAAACCAAAAATAACCACTAAATACAAGACAGAACAAGATGACTTCCAACCAGACAGGAAAGGGGTAGCCAATCAGACAAACAAGGGAGAATAAAAGTAGTAAAATGCCTCTGGTGTTTACAGTTCTGTGGTAGTGTCCATGTCAGATCTCAGAACTGTGCTGTGTACTCCAGCCAAGTATGCCATGGGAATTGTGCAGGGTATGGAGCGGGTCTTGGCCTCTGGATGTGGGGACTGAGACAGGTGTTCTGTTGGTGGAGTTCTCCAGAGCCCAGCTGCTGGCTCCTCACTGCTGCTTCAGACACTTCCACGTTGCTGGTCTCACTGATTACTCCATCCGCCCAGGAATTGTTGTGCTGAGTCTCGGGGGTTCCGTTAGGTCCGCTCGCCAAAGGCGTGTGTTAGTTATCCACTTTGAGTTAATTTTTATAAAAGGTGAAAAGTCTTTGTCTAGGTCCTCTTTTTTTCTCTTTTTCCCTCCTTCCCTCCCTCCATTTCTTGAGACAGGCTCTTGCTATGTCACCTACATTGGCCTCAAACTCATAGGCTCTAGCAGTCCTTATGCCTCGGCCTCCTGAGTAGCTGGGACTACAAGTGTGCATGCCTGTAGATCTCTTTTTCACCTATGTATGCCCAATCTTTGCAGCACACATTGTTGAAAACACTGTCCTTTCTCATTGAATTGCCTTTGCACATTCATCAAATATTAGTTGACTGTATTTGTGTGGATCTATTTCTGGGCTCTCTGTTCCCCTGGTTTATACATCTTTTCTTTTGATAATATCCTGCTGTCTTGATTACTGTAACTTTATACTAAATCTTGAAATTGGGTAGTGTGAGTCCTCCAACTTTGTTCATCTGCAGTATTGCGTTGGTACTCTAGGTGTTTTGCTAACGACAGGAGCTTTGGAATATGTTTGTACTAGCCATAATATAACTTGTTTGAGTTTAGAGTGGGATTGTGATTAGGTTGTGAAGGATTGATATCTTAATAATACCGAGTCATTCAATGAATAAAATATTTATTATATTTATTTAGATCTTTGATTCCTTCCATCAGTATTTGTACTTTTCTGGATACAAATCCTATATATGTTTTATTTTCTTCTCCTTCTTTTTTGAGACAGGCTCTTGCTATGTAGTCCAGGCTGGCCTTGAACTCATTATGAAGACCAAGCTGGCTTCAAACTTGTGATCCTCATGCCTCAGCCTCCTGAGTGCTGGGGTGGCAGGAGTGTACCACCACACCCAGTCCTATATACTTTTTTCTTAGATCTGTACCTACTTATTTTATTTGGGGGTACTATTGTAAATGGTATTTTTAAAATTTGTAATTCTAGTCCATTGACAACATAGAGAAAGCAATTTATTTTTGTACATTGATCTTATATCTTGTGCTCTGACTACATACTTCCTTTATTAATTCCACATGGCTATTTTTTTCCCCCTTTCGGGATTTCCTTAGGATTCTTTGGGATTTTCTAAATTGATAGTCAAGTCATCTGTGAATAAACACAGTTTTATTTCTTCTTTTCTGATCCATATACCTCTTATTTCCTTTCATTGTCCTTTTTAACTAGGTAAGATGTTGATAGATGAGTAACAGAAGACATGCTTGCTTTGCTCCTGATTTTCTGGGAAAGAGTCTAGCTTCTTACCATTAAGTATGATGTTATCTGTGGTATTTTTTGTAGATGTTCTTCATTAAATTGAAGAAATTACCCTTTATTGGCCGGGCTTGGGAGCGCATGCCTGTAATCTCAGCACTGGGGAGGCTGAGGCAGGAGGATTGCTGTGAGTTTGAGGCCAGCCTGGGCTACAAAGTGAGTTCAAGGCCAGCCTGAACTGCTTAGTGAAACCCTGTCTCAAAAGATAAAAAAAAAAAAAAAAAAAAATTACCCTTTAGAGGAGGG
This sequence comes from Erethizon dorsatum, assembly GCA_028451465.1. NCBI lineage: Eukaryota > Metazoa > Chordata > Mammalia > Rodentia > Erethizontidae > Erethizon > Erethizon dorsatum. The sequence goes on from CM051842.1 coordinate 41,642,131, forward strand.
AGGGGGGAAGGAAAGAAGGGATAAGAACAAAAAAGAAGGAAAAGTGGAAACAGCTTTTGTAAATAAGGAGGGGAAGAGGGGTTGAAGGGAGGGGAGGGGAATGGGAAAAAAAGAAGCAAGATACGGGGCCGGTGAGATGGCTCAGTGGCATAAGCGCCTGCTTGGCAAGTGCGAGGGCCCAAGTTCGACTCCTGGAACCCACATACGAAAAAGGGGCCGGTGATATCTCTCAGCGGCACGAGTGCCTGCTGGTGCGCGAGGTCCTGAGGTCGACCCCCGGTACCCACAAAAAAAAAAAAAGAAGCAAGATATGTCGTGTACAGGTACTAATTTCCTATGATGAATGTTATCATTATGTATATTTAAAATGTACCAATAAAATAAAAATTTTTTAAATTAGCCTTTATCCCTAGTTTGCTGACATTTTTAAGTATAAAGAAGTGTTGTTGCATTATTGTCAAATTTTTTTGATGTCAATTGATATAATCATGATTTTTCTTCACAAACCTACTGATATGTTGGATTACATTGATTTTTGGAATGTGGAACAAGATTTGTATACGTGGAATAAATCTCAGTTGTGGTGTATAATTCTTTTTATGTATACATTTGTTGGATGTATTTATTTATTATATTTTGTGGAACTGGGGTCTTTGAACTGAGGTGTATCCCAAGCCCTTTTTATTTTTTATTTAGAGACAGGGTCTCACTAAGTCACTAAGCTGCCCAGGCTGCCCTCTAACTTGCGATTCTCCTCCTCAGCCTCCCAGAATGCTGGGATTACAGGTGTGTGCTATCACGCTGGGCTTGTTGGATTTTATTTGCTAATTTTTTTTGAGGATTTTTACATCTGTGTTCATGAGATATACTGGTCTGAAGTTGTTGTTTTGTTTGATGTTTTGTTTTGCATTGGGGATTTGAAACTAGGATCCTCATGCTGAGCTACATCCCCAGCTCTGTTTTATTTTTAATTTTGAGACAGTCTCCCTAAATTGCCCATGCTGAGCTTGAACTTGCAGTCTTTCTGCTTTAACCTCTCAGAGTCTGGGAGCATAGACATGCACTACCATGCCTGACTTGTAGTTTTCCTTTCTTTTAATATTTTGTTTGGTTTTCATATGGAGTAATGTTGAACTCATAGAGTAAGTTAGGAGGTTTTCATCCTGCTACTATTTTCTGGAAGAGATTGTGAAAAAAATGATATTATTTCTTCCTTAAGTGTTTGATAACACTTGCCAGTGAAACTATCTTACTAAGTTATGTAGAAGCTTAGGATATTGATTTTAGGTCTTTCTTATTTTCTAATACGTACACCAAATGCTATAAATTTCCCTCTAAGCACTGTTTTTTATGTGTCGCACAAATTTCGATATGTTGAATTTTCATTTACTTCAAAATATTTTCAAATTTGCCTTGAGGTCATTCTGACCTGTAGGTTCTTTGGAAGTCTGTCGTTTAATTTCCATTTATTTGGGGAATTTTCCAGATGTTTTTCTGTTACTTGTTTTTAGTTTAATTTCATTGTGTAGAATTTATGGCAATATGGCTAGGAGTTGGGGTATATTTACTATTTGGTATAACTAATTGTCAGAGAGGTCAAATTCCTATAGTGTCCCTGGCTTGTCCTTCTTGATTCTGAGTTTCCCTCTATACAAGTCCTCTAGAGAGTCCACGTCTCGCAACTTTCTAATCTGTAATTTACTGTTGTTATACCGAAGCCCTGTTGGTGTGTCGGTAAAGTATGAGGAAGAAGTAATTTTGTTTTTGTTTTGTTTTGTTTTTTGAGACAGAGTCTTACTATGTAGTTCAGGCTGTCCTGGACTCACTATGTAGCCTAGTCTGGCATCAAACTCGATGTGATCTTCCTGCCTCAGCCTCCTGAGTGCTGGGATTACAAGCATGCACTACCACACCTGGCTCAGGAAGAAGTAATTTTACAATCTTTTTTCTTTTTTCTTTTTCTTTTTCTTTTTTTTTGAGACCCAGTCTCACTGTGTATTTCAGGCTGGCCTTGAACTCACTATGTAGCCCAGGCTGGCCTGGAACTCAGGTGATCCTCTTGCCTCAGCCTCCTGAGTGCTGGGATTACAGGCGTGTGCTACCAGGCCTGGCAATTTTACAATCTTCTGATTGATTCTTGGTGTTTCATTGGGATTGTGCCTTGTGGCTGTGATCTTCACAAACTTTTCTCCAGTGGTATAGCTTTTGTTTTCCCTGCCTTTGCTCCAGTCCTTGACTGCAGCACTCACAGTCTACTTCCTTGAAGACTCAAGCCCAGGCAGAGTACGTTTTTCCCCTTGGGTGAGACTAGAAAGCTAGAAGAGATAAGAATGCCCTTCTCACAACTGGGATAAGGCTTGGGATAAGTAAAACTATTTTCCCTGGAGCATAGGCTTTTGTTATGAAGAAATCTCTGGATTTATTTCACAATGATTACTCTTCCCCTCCCCTAGTCATAACCAGGAAGGGATCTTTCTTAGATCTTCACTGTGAGAGTTCAGTGTGGCTCCTGGAAGTAGAGCTTCAGTGTGGGAGTCCCCAATACTATACCATGGACCTAAGGAGTTTCATAGACTCAGGAGAATCTCAGACTCCTGCTAGTCCACACACAGCCTTCAGTGGTCCATCCAAGTTAATGCAGCGGTCCTACCAGTATATGACTCCAACCTTTTCTACTCTAGGTAAGCAAATGTCACTTGTGTCTCTGGATAAGCTTTTGTCTTCCGATTTTGGGGTGTCGTTTTCCTCTGCAATCTCAGTTCTCCGATGGGCCTGGAAAAAAATCATTAATTTTTCAGTTTTTGTAACCTTGTTTTAAGGATAGGTATTATAACTTCTAAGGTGTTTGCTTGCAGGAGCCAAATTCAGAAGCCCTCCATTTACTTTTCAATCAGTAAAACTGCTTTGGTCCCTTCTTGAAGGAAATACAGTATATACTTTAGAGATCCCTTGGTAGTACTGTAATTCCTGAGTAGATTATTTTCCACCTCACTTCGTTTCAATTTATGCCGTGTGGTAGAGGAGAGGGTTGCTGTAATGCTTCGGGGGAATGGGCCGCATGTTTTTAGGTCTGTGGCTACCAGGTCCTCCAGAGATACTGTAGTCACATTATATAGCTCTAGTTAGCCAAATGGCAGAAATGCTGGGGTCCAGTGAGCGACTGTGTTGTCCTCTACTTCACTGATGAATATTTCTTTTGTAAAGATTGACAGCACCATTTTGTGATCTTGCTAGAAGTGTGCTGTCAGGAAATTACGGTACGAACATTCGAGTTGTGAACTTTCACAGATATGAATGGATCTCGAGTTACGTACACGTGCAGGTGCAAACAAATCACGGAAGTAGCTCGCATGTCTGCTGAATATTGTCGCAGTTGTGCTGCTGTGTGCTTACTGTACAGTGCGATAGTGTGCAATGGTACAGTGCTCAATCAGAGCTCAGGATGTCTGGAAGCAAGAGGAAAAGCAGTGGTGATGTGGGACTGCTAGGTAGCACAAAGCAATAACTATGGAAACAAAAGTGAAAATACAGTATAAGACTCACTTTGTCGGACTTAACAAATCTGACTTACAAATGTTCTCCCGGAAAGGACCTCTCTTAAGTTGGGCTTGCCGTATACACAGCACCATTTGGAATTCCTCAAAGATAAGGTCCTCTCAGAAGTCATTCCAGGCAGCCGTGGGTGTGATGGTGCATGCCTATAATCCCAGCACTTGAGGTTGAGGCAGGAGGATCAGGACGATCACAATAGTTTGAGGCCAGCCTGAACTACATATCGAGACCCTATCCCCCGTCCAAAGCCATTCCATACAACACATATGTGACCAAATTTAAAAAAATCATTGCTAACATAATAGAGCACAAATTTGGAAGGGACCTATCATACTTGCTAATACCCCATCATTTTACAGATGGCAAGCTATAAACCCACCAAGATTAAGGCAGTTGCCCAAAATACTACAATGAGTGATTTGTGGAGCAAGGATTAGACTCCTTATCTTTGCATTGCTGGATAGGTCTGTCTGATCACTAAGACTTTCTTCCCATTGTCTTTCATTGACAAACTGAATAAGCCCTCTTAGAGTTTTCCTTTAGTCTTCATCAGAAACTATCACCTGATCTGTCCCTAAATATCCCAGTGGTCTGCCTCCCAGAGTATATGTCTGCTCTTTGCATGTGCTGTCTCTCTCTATTCTCTACTGCTTCTAAAACAAGAATTGCAAGTTATCAGGCAGAATCATGCTATCCAGTGGATTTCCTAACACTCTGGTATGTGACATGTATTTTATTTTATTATTTTATTATTTTTTTTGTGGGTACCGGGGGTCAACCTCAGGACCTTGCATGCCAGCAGGCGCCCGTGCCACTGAGCGATATCACCGGCCCCTTTTTTGTTTGTGGGTTCCGGGAGTCGAACTCGGTCTCTTGCGCTTGCCAGGCAGGCGCTTACACCGCTGAGCCATCTCACCGGCCCGTGACGTGTATTTTAGAGTAGTGTCTTCTATCCATTATGTTCCTCATCCTCTTGTCAGTCTCATAAATGTGTAAATTTGAGAAGGAAGAAATGAGGAGTAAATAATGGAAAATAGGGCTGTTTTCTTTATATGGACAGCCCTGTCAGCAGCTTTGACAAACCTAGCCCCTGTCTACTTCCAGTTCTGCATTGATCTCTGGCATTTCCGCTCAGTGGGAGCTTGAGAATACCAAGCTGAAATCCTCATGTCGGTTGCTCTCATTCTGGCAGGTAGCATCATGGTTCTACTGGTGGTGAAAACCAGCAGGAAATTTACAGATTAGAGAAGATGTTGAGAATAGGAGGCATAAAAGACGTAGATCCCAAACTAATGTCTACAGTCTAAAGGATAGGGCTGTGTCCAGTGGAAAAGAAGTTAGAAGGTGGTGTAAGAATGTAGATTCATGCATGTCTCTCAAGTTTTCCCTATCCTTTTCTGTTACGCTTCACTTTCCCATATGCTTCTAACAACTCTAAAACATCATTTCAAATTGTGTGTGATTTAGATTTGTTGCAGGTTTTGGAGTTCCATTACCCACACCTGTCACCCCTCCTTTTATTTTATTTTATTATTTTTTGAGACAGGATCTCTCTGTGTAGTTCATGCTGGCCTTGAACTCACTATGTAGCCCAGGCTGGCCTCAAACTCATGGTAATCCTTTGCCTCAGCTTTCTGAGTGCCTGGATTACAGGCTTCTGCTGTCACACCCAGCTCATCACTCCTTTTATTGTCTAGTTCTCAGCAGAGCTAGGATAAAGAGTTTCTACCTCATTGTCCATCTTGTGTCTTAGACACCTGCAGGTTTTAACCTACTGTGAACAGGAACCAAAGCAGTGGATCCCTAAATGACATGAGTGCAGGGGTGATATTCAAATCAACACAGCACACTGATCAATCACTGCCCTGGAGCAGTGTCCCGGGGGTGTCCTGGGATATTAGCTGCTGAATCCTGAAAAAGTTCTGGAGTTTCTAGGGGAAAGTGAAAAAAATGATTTCAGAGAAAGAGGTTATTTATTTATACCTACAGAAGTAGTTCAGTATTTGACAACCAGTATGGCATACAAATTCATACCAATAGAATACACTTCCTGAGTAAGCATTGCAGGGTCAAATTAAGATAGTATATTAAAACACAGCATGGTCCATCAGTACTGCCAAGGGCTTAGATGGTAAAGTTATTCCACCAACATTTGCTTTTTGGTCACTGGATTTGGGCAAGTAAGAAAGCAAAATAGCAAAATAGAGGTGTTAGGCATGGTGGCATGCACCTGTAATCCCAGCACTCAGAGGCTGAGGCAGGAGAATTGCCATGAGTTCGAGGCCAGCCTGGTGAGTCAAAGGCCAGCCTGAACTACATAGCAAAACCCTGTCTCAAACACAAAACAAAACAAAACAAAACTTTAAAAAACTTTTAAAAAGAGGCACAAGTAGCTAGATACAAAAAAAAAAAAAATCCACAAATGTTGACTATTAGGTCTTCAGCTGTAATGTATTTTCAGAAATGTAGGGGAAATGGCATGTGAAAGACTTTATGACTTAATGAGAGAACTAGAATAGATGAACCAGTAAAATAACAGAAGAGGGGGTGAGTCTAGGTATGGAAGTGAGAGGTGGCACACAATAGGCTCTTAGTACTTGCTGCTGAGTGGAGGTAAGGTTTAAATGACCATGGGAGGAATATCTGTTGATGTGTGCTAGGCATAATGTTGAATTTTTTGCTGATGCAGTTCCAGCCTTGATAAGATACAATATATCCCTGTAAAACTAAAATACATTTTTAGAAGAGACAATTTCTCATTCCTGTGATGCATACCAATAGCTAGAGCCAGCCCATTTCTTTGAGTGCTTATTTCTTTAGGTTATTGGCAACAGGTGAGGCCCCCAGGTAGCTGTGATATTATTACTAAAGCAGTACTTCAAGGTCTATGCACTAGGTTTCTCTCTGTCCTTTTCCTCCTTGTGTTTTTGTTATTGTTTAACTAGTTCACTTAATCAGTTACTGTTCAGCTCCCGAGGTAAATTTCAAATGGTTCGTTGGTGAGTGATTATAATAAACATTCTCAAATCAGAATTTGTTTTTGTGTATTTTAAGAGGTTTTCTAGTTTTAAGCATCAGATGATTTCTAGAAAAAATTAGAAAGCAGTTTCAATAATGAGATAAAGGTTAAATGCATTCATTTATGTCTCCTAGTTCAGGCAGTACTTCTGAAGACCCATTGTTAAGTCTTTAGACCTAAGTATAACCTACGGGGGAAGGCTTTTTCAATATTGACTGTTTTTCTGACTAGTTTACTATATGTTTTCCTGGCCTCAGGCAATGCAAATTAGCCCCTTTCATCTATCATTCAAGTTAAAATATAGTTGTACCTTAACTTGAATCACTTTCCTGCTACAGCATTAAATTATTTTTTTATATATTAAATGCCTTCAAAACGTGATGTGTTTTACTTTTTTTCCTATTAGAGGCAAAAATCTAGTACCCAACTGACATTTAGGCTCATTGCTTAACTCTGCTTTCCTTGGCAGCACTTTTACACACCAGAAGCTTAACTCTGAATATGCTGTTTTTTTTAAAACGCTTTGCATTTTTTGCTTTGTTTGTACCTCACTAGTTAGTCCTGCTGCCATTCTTTTTTTTTTTTTTTTGAGACAGGATCTCACTATGTAGCCCAGGCTACAAGCTTGTCTCAGCTTCCTGAGAGGTGGGATTAGAGACATGCTGCACCACACCTGGCCTGCATTCTTTTTTCTTTTCTTTCTTTCTTCCTTTTTTTTTTTTTTTTTTTTGTGGTACTAGGGGTTGAACCCAGGGCCTTCACACGGAGCTACATTCTTAACCTTTCTTATCACTATTTTTTGAGACAGGGTCTCACTAAGACACTAAGTTGCCTAGGATGGTCTGTTTGTGATCTTCCTGCCTCAGCCTCCCAGAGTGCTGAGATTATGCCCAGCCTCTGCTGCTGTTCCTCACCACTGTTTTGCTAATTTACTCTTTCTATTAAATTAAGAAATATTAATAAAAGAAACCAACCAGACATGGAATGTGACCAATAGCTTAACCACCTAACAATTTACCTGTCACTTGGCAGCATGTTTGTTTACATACTATCCTGAGTGTCACCCAGGCAGGTGTCATTTCAACCAGTTGATTCTTGTATTAAATAAATTTGATACAATTGTCATTTTAGTATTTCCTGTTATCTTATAAAAATTAAAGAAAAATTATGCAATTTTTGGTCATCCTGTATTTAAATAATTGGACTGGTAAGTGGTTAAACTATTTGTCATCAAGTCAGACATCTTCATACCCTTGTGAAACAGTGCAAACAGTTTAATCCCTTATTGATGAAATTTAAAAGCCAGCAGTGTTGTTATATCATCATTATTATACATTTTATTTTGGGGAGTCTTTTGGGACAAGGTATAGCTATGTAGTACAGGCTGGCCTTCAACTCGTGGACATCCTCCTGCCTCAGCCTCCCAAGTGTGCCACCATGCCTGGCATTATATATTTTAAATACTTTATTTTTCCTATCCTAAAAATTATGGTTAATATTTTTAAATCCCTGGTCCACACTTGTGCCAAATGCCCATTAAAGTGTCTTCATATGCTGAAAGTTTTCAAAACATTGCTGTAGGAGCCACTGACAACATAGAAACTGGGAAATAATCTGTTCAGATCCATGTTCCAGAAACGTAACTCTGCTTGCCCCAAAACATTAACTCTATTGTGCTTTTATCTTAGGATGCATTAAAACATGGGTAGCATTTTGTCTTGTGTTCATAATATATCAATATAGTACGAATACATATTTGTAATATCAGACCTACACTGAGCCATCTGTATAGTGAACATACAGTATGTTAGAGATTCTAAATTTGGCAGAGAATGGAGGATAGAAAAGAATAAAAGAAACACAGCATGTCAGACTCTGAATACCAGTGCTTCATTTTCTCATTTTAGTATGAAAACCAGCTCTCTAGTACTCAAAGTAACTTTATATGGAATAAAAATGTCTTTCCCCTAGAAGCTCTGATGAAGCATTTGAGAAAAGTCTGAACTTCCATTAAAAGTTATTAACATGGATCCAGCTACACAATCTGTAGAACTACACTTTTTTTGAGACTCCATCTTGCTATGTAGTTCAGACTGGCCTTAAACTTACTATGTAGCCCAGGCTGGTCTTGAACTTGTGGCGATCCTCCTGCCTCAGCCTTCTGAGTGCTGGGATTACAGGGATGGACTACCACACCCTGCTAAAACTACACATTTTTTTTAAGGATCAAAAAATAATAAATTTTCTAAATACTGTTTTTGGTGAAATGTGAAATAATCCTGACAAGATAAAGCTTCTTAGATAATGTAAGTGAGGACTGGGGGTGTAGCTCAGTGGCAGAGTGCTTGCCTAGCATTTGCCGGGTGCCTCTCCTGCGCTGCAAAAAAAAAAAAAAAAAAAATGGAAACCGTAAGTGAATTCTATAGTGATGTTCAGATAGTACACATAAAATACTGTTTAATAGCAGGGCATGGTGGCACATGCCTGTAATCCTAGCACTTGAGTTCAAGGCCAGCCTGGGCTACATAGTAAGTTTAAAACCAGCCTGAACTATGTAGTGAGACCCTGTCTCAAAAAACAAAAAATTAAGCAAACAAAAAAAAACCTGTTTAATAAAGGGTAGCTTTGAAGAGAGTCTTGTGGGGTTGGGTATGTAACCCTCTTTTAATATGATATGCATAATTTTCTAAAAGTTTAATTGTATAAGATTGTCACTCAGGGGCCGGTGAGATGGCTCAGTGGCGTAAGCGCCTGCCTGGCAAGCACGAGGCCCCGAGTTCGACTCCCGGAACCCACGTACGAAAAAAAGGGCCAGTGATACCGCTCAGCGGCACAGGCGCCTGCTGGCGCGCGAGGTCCTGAGGCCGACCCCCGGTACCCACAAAAAAAAAAAAAAGATTGTCACTCAGTGCGTCACTATAGCTATTGCTTTCTATAGTATTGTCACTTATTTCTACTTAATATCAATTGCCAATTTATTTAAATTCTCCTCATTAATGCTATATTAGTTCAAGAGAGTGAGATATTATAATTAACCATGGACTGAAAGTGTACAGGTTTCATGTAATGCCTCACATTTCATAAAGTTTTGTTGTATTAAGGTTTTAGAATGTATTGAGCCTTAAGACTGATGAGAGATGGGTCGGTGAGATGGCTCAGCGGCATAAGCGCCTGCCTGGCAAGCGCGAGGGCCCGAGTTCGACTTCCGGAACCCACATACGAAAAAGGGGCCGGTGATATCGCTCAGCGGCACAGGCGCCTGCTGGCGCGCAAGGTCCTGAGTTCGACTCCCGGTACCCACAAAAAAAAAAAGACTGATGAGAGCTGGGTGTGGTGGTGCACACCTCTAATCCCAGCACTTGGGAGGCTGAGGCAGGAGGATCACTGCAAGTTTGAGGCCAGCCTGGGCTACCAAAGTGAGTTCAAGGCCAACCTGAACTGCAGAGTGAAACCCTGTCTCAAAAAAGCCAAAAAAAAAAAAAAAAAAAAAAAAAAAAGACTGATGAGACTAATAGTATTTCAAAGCCCTACATGTGTAGTCTGATTATTGGAGCGCACAGTGACTGAGTTAATGTTTAACAGTGGCTATCCTGCTGATTCGGTTAGGAAGTTGGAAGATGGCAATTTTATTCTTTTTTACTGGACTGACGTTTTTGCACAATTAATTAAGACCTGTTTAAAAATATCCTTTATAATAGGGTCAGGAAAGGGTAAGCCTTTCAAATAATGTAAATATAATGAATTTATTGTCAGGGCTGCAATAGCTACTTTTACCCAGGTTGGATGAATAGAGTTGATTTTGCTTTCAGAGGAGAACACTACTACTAAGAAACAACTCATTTTCTTGATAGTACTCTGGAGTTTCAAAGTAAGTAGGAGCAATTAAAGAGCTGACCTTGTATGGTAAGTTCAAATACAATTCAGTTTTTTTTTGGAACCAAGAATCAAACTCAGGACCTCGTGCTTGCCAGGCAGGCGCTGTGCCACTGAGCTATATCCCTGGCCCTACAATTCAGTTTTTCACATTATTCTTTTTTTAAAATGTGTTACTGGGGATTGAACCCAGGGTCTTGCACTACTAAGCATGTGCTCTACCACTGAGCTGTATCCTCAGCCTCAAAATAACCCTTTAAAAAAAAAGATGGGGACTGAGTAGTTCCCAGGCTGGCCTTGAATTCCTGGACTTGTGATCTCTTGCCCCAGCCTCCCAATTAGCTGAAATTACAGGTGCATTCTGCATCTGGCCTCACATTTTCCTTTAATTATAATATATACATAGAAAGTCAGACATATATGTATACACTTTAAAGAATAATTATAAAATGGTCACTCAGGTGACCACTGCCCACATCATGAAAAATGACCAGCATTCTGAAAGCCCCACCTATGCCAAATGCTTCTACCAGCCAGTGACTTCCTCTAGGTAGCTCTTGTCTTTACATTTGTCATTTTCTTCCTTCTTTTTATAATGTAAGCATTTGTATCTGAAAACGGTATAATTTAAGTGTGCCTATTTTTGAAGTTATAGGAATAGATTTGTAATGTTATGTGCTCTTTGTATCTGCAGTCCTTTATTCAGCATTATTTTTGTGAGATTTTTATCCACGTTAATGAGGTCTGAAGAGCAAAACTTGTCTGGAGCCCAGTTTTCTGAGCTGACTTTCATTTGGTGGCATTTGTTTAGATGAGACTACATCTTTAAGGCGTCTATGCTTGGTTAAAAATCTTCCTTTTTCCAAGGCTGGTCCAAGGGTCTGGTCACGTGATCCCAATAGTGACATCACACTCTGACCGCCGGGGAGCACTGGTGACTCTTTAGGTGGCGTTTGTTGCTGTGAAAGGCAGACAACGCAGCAAGTGCCCTTCTGAAGTGCCCCAGAGCGGAGCTCCTTCTGTTAAAGCGCCTCAACCTAAATGACCAAATGTGGGCTGTCAAGGTTATTTCTTCTTTGAGACAGAAAAAAAGGAAACTGTGATTGAAGGTAAGCAGGCTTGAGCCTGACCCAGGACTGAAACGTGTCCCTGGGAGGAGGAGATCTGGAGAATCGCAAGCAATCTGTAGTAGGATTCTAATCACTGCCTGCCCTTTGCAAGGGCCTGACAATTTCGTCTCTAACAGGAGACTGATGACAAAGGAGGATGATGCGGTGCTCATGTTACCTAGTGATGTAATAGGATTCTTTCTTTCCTGCCAGGACGCTGTTGCAGATCCTCATTTTGCCTTAAGATCCTTAAAGCTGGGGGCCTCATTTGATATTTAGTGTAACATTAGGTAGCCATTAGATGCTTTTTTAAAAATGAGCTTCACAAAATTCGTCTTTTTTTTTTTTCTTCCTGAAAAGAGAACTCTTAAACCAGAGTAAATTCAAAGGAAGTGTTAACCTGCCTTTAAAAAAAAAAAAGTCAATTTCTGGTTGTTTGGTGTCCCGTGTTCATCTCAGCACTGGATTTGAGAATTGAAACAGCTTGGTCCCCCACCCCCATAATTTACTCTGTTTCTCTTTTTTGCCCTTCGATCCTAACTGGATTTCCCCCTGCAAGCTCTCAACACACCAGCTTTCATCTTTATCAGTGTGACACTGACATGGTAGGAAATGCTGGGTTGGTGATTCAGCAGCCATCCATTTTATAGCCAGGTACAAGTGAAGATATGGAAAGGACTTTGGTTTGGGGTTTTAAGATTAACTTGTTCACCTCTTGCATGCCATCACCCTGTCCCACCCCCACTCTCCAGATGATTTGGACTCTGCTGAGCTTTTCCTGTCAAATGTGTACATTGCTTGTAAAAAGTATGCTGAATTAGGTATTTGGAAGACTTACAACTGTAAAACACATACACCTTGATGTGTTCATTCAAACTTACCCCATGGGAGCGCTGAAGTTGTCTGGTAGGAGTTTCTTTTTTTTCTTTTTTTTTTTTTTTTTTTGTCTTTTTGAGACAGAGTTAGTTTTGCTGTGCAGTTCAGGGTGGCCTGGACTTACTATGTAGTCCAGGTTGGTCTCGAACTCGAGGTGATCCTCCTGCCTCAGCCTCCTGAGTGCTGGATTACAGGCATGTGCCATCACGCCTGGCTGGTAGGAGTTTCTAGCAGAGGTGGGCATGCAGATGCAGGAGAGGAAGTCAGCTGAGGCCCACTTGTGCCTTTTCTGCAGAGGAGTTCATTTTCTGACCAAAGCCTTGTCCCTGCTGAAGCTCGTGCTGCAAATGTGAGCTTTGACTGGGTGAATTAAATGATGGCGTTACTCTGCACCCCCTGTTCATTTGCATAAATTCCTCAATACTCTTTTACATTTTATGTTTAATAGCAATATTGTCCTATCAGATGATATTGCCCAAATATTTTTAATGAGTTTATTAAGCAGTACTAACCACATGTGAGTACAACTGCTTGGTTTAAATACTTCTCCCTTGTCCCTGCTGTTCATCAAACACATTTTGGTTCAGCTGGTATTTATTGAGTATTGGGTATGTATTAAGACACTGGAGGAGACAGTGATGAATCAGACATAGGACTACCAGCAAAGAGCTTCTAGTCTAGAAAGGAAGATAAATCATATGCGTAAGTAATTGTAAAGGAAGTGCTAAAAGTCAAGCAGATACAGGATCATGGTAGGTGGGCAAATGGATATGTTTCTTCTAGTTGAAGGATTAGAGAAGGACATATCATCATTGAGCCATGCACTGTTCTTTAAATCTACATGTAAATTGCAGACTGTTTGACATACATGGAAAATTTCTACAAGCCCATTATATCAGGAATCAAAGTGTTCCACCTATTGAAGGGAAATTTGTACATTCCAGCCAGCTTAACTCTGGAAGAGACGAAGATGCTTCCTTTGGAGTTCCTAGTCAGGCAAAAGCTACCTCATAGGATTGGATTACCACCCTATCAGTGTAAAATGATTTCTGATGTGATATGCCTGCAATAACCTTTGACCCTTTTGTCTCCCTCCCATAAACCATTACCTAAGTTACTCCTTTCTGTCTCTTGTTCCATAAACTGTGTCCTTTTGCACATCGGCTTGCTTTGTTTCTCTTTGTAGTATCACTCTATCTGTCCCTTTTCATTCTCACTGCCTTTAGCTACTCATCAGCTACTCATTTGTTTGAGGTTAGACCACAGAAACCTCTGAATGTGATGGATGTCCCCACCGGGTGATTATGTATTTTATTAGTACACCCTAACTGTAGTCATCTGATAATGTATGGGCTTACCTTTGGAGTTTAGAAAGGAAGATAGTATTAAAAATGTTGAGTGTCAGAAGTACTAATGTCTATTTCCTGTTTAATACAGGGAACAAGTTCTATAATAGTGGAGGAATAGCTTCTTCAAATAGGATCATGGACTTCTTGGAGGAGCCGATTCCTGGTGTAGGGACCTATGATGATTTCAACACAATTGACTGGGTGAGAGAGAAGTCTCGAGACCGGGATAGGCACCGGGAGGTAAGACAAAAGATGGCACAGAAGTAAATGTTAGGAAACACTGGGGGAAGAAATTATTCTTTCTGTTCTTTCCTTTGTTGAGCTGTGAATGTGGCTGAATCTGGTTTCTATTGGAAATGTAAGGTTTCATTTTTTTAAACTTATTTTTAGACATCTTGTATATGATTTTTATCCAATATTTAAAAAATTTTTATATCATGATGATTTATCTTTCTATAGTATGTGGTTGAAAAAGATTCTTACGGCCCTGGAATGAGTATAAATTCCTCTGTGCAGGTGAAAACAGTCTTGGGGAGGATGGCAAAATAAATGTCAAAGATCTTTCTCCGTCATCTCATCTCCCTTTTACAGTTTTTCCCGTGAAGCGAGATTTTTTTTTTTTGTTTGTTTGTTTTGTGGGTACCGGGGGTCGACCTCAGGACCTCGTGCGCCAGCAGGCGCCCGTGACGCTGAGCGATATCACCGGCCCTTTTTCGTATGTGGGTTCCGGGAGTCGAACTCGGGCCCTCACGCTTGCCAGGCAGGCGCCTAAGCCACTGAGCCATCGAAGCGAGATTTTTAAAACTAACCAAAATAAATGGGCTCTTTTTAAAATAATAAAAGAAAAAATTTCTCACAGCCCTAGTATTTACTGAAGCATACAAGATAAGCTCCTTATGGTTCTATCTCTTCTTGTACAACCATAAAGTCCAAGTAAATTTATGCATTCAACTCCAATAAAACTGCAACCCCAATCAAGTTCAGATTAAGGACATTAATATAGGTAATAGATGATACTTGGATGGTAATAGATGGTGCCTCTGCTTTGGTATAGGTTCTTTGGAATTTGGTAAGATAATTTCCCCACTTGTCTCTTTTCAAAGTGCCTTGCAAACTTCTCAGAGTGGTCTGACAAGGTTATTTGTTTTGAACTTGTTGCCTTGTACTATTTAAATTAGGGAATCATAATTTCTAGTTTGTTTAAGGGCCACAATGGAGAGCTTATTAAGAAGGCAGGTGCCCAGCCCCAGCCAGCCCAGAGAGTCCCAGGGGGTAATCCTCTAGCAAGTCTTTTCTTCAGGCCACAGTAGCAGTAGTATTTTTTTTTTCTTTCTTACTATTGCTGCTTGCACTCCAAATTTAAAATTTGATTGTTAAGCTGACTCCATTCTCTCCTTAGTTCATGATTTCCTCCTCTTAAAGCCAAGCAAATTTCCTGAACATTTAGGTGAAATTCACTTTTTTTGCTCTCTCTTTTTTTTTAATTTGAGGTCTGGGGATGGAACCCAGGCCCTCACACATGCTAGATAAGTGCTCTACTACTGAGCTACAACCCCAGCCCTTGCTTTTCATCCTTAAGCCTTTCCCAGCTCCTGACTGGCTTTCTCAAAAGCACCTGAACCCAAGAGTCAGGTTGTCCTGGGTTCAGTTTTTGAGAAATTCCTACTTAATCCTCGGAACTGTAGTAATTGCACACAGTTGACTTATCACTATGCAAAAGGATGTCCTCTCCATAAGGCATTTTATGTTTTTCATAACATTTCTGTAATATACTTAATCTATCAAGAGGCAGGCTTTAGAATTAAGACTCTTCTGGCTTGAGAATTTCTGCTTGCAGAGTTCAGTTTGTCATCCATTGCATATTCAACATGTTATTCAAATTATGAGTGACCTGTGATATGACAGGGTACATTTCTCATTAATGGTTGCATCTGAGATAAATGATGCCAATTAATAATCCAAAACTAATTAAAGCATGTTTATCATATGGTCCACAGAGACTTTTTTTAGTATCAACTCTTCATTGTCAGAAAAGAAATAATGTCACAGGAAAAAATGTAATGTCATCTGTTTTCAGCACTGAAATTGGAAACTTACAGTCATAGGTCAGAATGCATTTTAAAACTCCTTTTGAATTTTTCATAATTTACTATGTATTTATGATGTTGTAGAGGAAGATGGGGTAGCTACAGCTGTTTTGAGGGTAAATAGTGGTACAGAGAAGGGCACACAGCTACACAGCTGTCAGAACGTTAGTGTTAAAAATGTGGACACTGAAGGGTTAAATTGACAAGGGTCAGACCTAAAAGGTAAAACTTCCTGTATCTCTGATAGGCTCAGATACTGCCTTGAAGATTCATGAAAATGAAAGAAAAGCATTGCTGATACCACTTAGTATCTGTGACCCATGTACAATTAGGGGTTTGTGGTATCAAGTTTTGGTATTTGTCTGACTTGAACCACAGCCCTAGGAAGTAAATCTTAAATTGTACTTTCATTACTCAAATAAGCCTGTGTTTGTTTATTCTTTGCAAGACAATCAGAATATTTTCTGGGATTCACGTGAGTATCCTTGGGATGGAAAGAGAGAGACCCCTCCAATGAACAAAACAGGTTGACAGCTATAAGAAATTAGCAACTAAATAAGGAAACCCTAAATAAGGTCCTTGGGAGCATTAAAAACTATGGATAAGGTGTGTATAATCTACAGCCTGCAGGCCACTTGCCCTCTTTTTTTTAATGTTATAATAACAGATACAAAAAGGAAGTTTTTGTTATTTATATTAACCATATTTATATATTCTATATGTGTCCCAAGACAGCCTCTGCACTCAGTGTGACCCAGGCAGGCCAGGCGTGGGTTGCACATGCCTGCTGTACATGAAGGTAGAGTTCAGTAAGACTCAGAGCTCGTGCTGAATTTGGTTGAGCTAAAGATTGTGTAAGAAGTAACTTTCAGGGCCAGGGAGATAGCTCAGCAGCACAGCGCCCGCCTGGCAAGCGCGAGGTTGTGAGTTTGATTCCTGGTACTGAAAAAAAAAAAAAAAAAGTAACTTTCAACTGGTCTGTGTTCCCAGGTGATTTGTCATTGTATTTGTTTACTGAGCAATGTTGAGGTAAAGGAAGGGTATATGGAGAGTGTACTGATGAATTTTTTTCATTTTTCCCTAGATTACCAATAAAAGCAAAGAGTCGACATGGGCCTTAATTCACAGTGTGAGTGATGCTTTTTCTGGCTGGTTGTTGATGCTCCTTATTGGGCTTTTATCAGGTACAGTAAACTATGTTAGTTTTCACAACAAATCTCCAGAAATTGTGCCATACACCTCCCTTACGTCATGAACTAGGTGGAGCGCTGATTCCCCACCTGAAATGAATTGCTGGTGAACCTTTTGGATGCTGAATGTCCCATCTGTAAAGGAGTAGTAACACCTGCAAACCACCTTCCTTAAATAAATATGTGCTCTAAAGTACTGGATCCATTGTAAGGGATGTTAGCCATGCATTACAGTGCTTGTCTTTGGGAAGAACCTTTCTTTTGGAGACAGTCAAGCTTTTTATATACATTCTAAATGGGGTCTAGAAGAAAAGATGGAGAAGAGCACTTCCTGAGACTTTTTGTGGCTGTTTCTTAACCTTTTGTCTACTCTCTTATTTGATGGTATAGAAAGGCATATAAGTTATGTCCATGCTCACAAAGAACTTATCATTGCCTTCTTACATGATGGCTGAAGGTGGGACGGTACCACCTATTTCTTTAACCTCCTCTACTATTCTAAATAACTTCTTATTCAAAATGCTTGGGATCAGAGGTGTTTTAGATTTCAGATTTTTAAAATTTTGGAATATTTTCATATATATATATGAACAGAGCCAAGAGTACCAGGCAGAGATGCTAAGAGGTATGTCCTTATGACATTAAGAGATACGGCATAGAAAGATCTGGAATCTTGAGCTGAAATAGGAGGTAGGTGGGAAAGCTGGATTATATGGCATTAGATAACAGATAATGGCACAGGCTCTAGTTTCAGGCAGCTGAGATTTAAATCCCAGTCCTGCTACTTGTGGCTTTGGTCAGTTTTGTGGCTTTGGTCAGATTTCTTAACCCTTGGAAGCTTTAGTTTACTGATCTGTCAAATGTAGATAATAGAAGTAGCTATGTTGAAAGTTTTCTATGAGGATCGAATGCAATATGGCATTTAGCACAGTGCCCAGTTGTTAATGCTGCTGCTGAGCTAGGGATAGTAATCTATGAGCCATGATGTAGAAAATGACTACAGCAAGTAAGGAATGGCTTATCTGTAGCTGACTTTTCAAAATTTGCCTGGGGCAGTGATGGTGAACCTTTTAGAGCTTTCAGTGAAAACAGCTGTGGAACGCGTGCCATAGTTCACCACTGGGCTAGGGTAAAGGTTGGCAGGTTTTTTTTCTGTAAGGGGGCTAGATAGTAAATATTTTAGGATTTATGGGCCAAGTAGTCTCTGTAGCACCTACTACGCTCTGCTGATGGGGCACAAAAGTAGCCATAGACCCTAGATAAATGAATGAGCCTGGCTGCTACCAGGACATCATTATTTACAAATACAGGAGTAGGCAGGGTTTAGCCTTTGGGTTGTTTAGCCAACCCATAACCTAGGATTTTAACTCTGTCCCTCTGGCTCTTACAGGAGAGGGGAGATGGTCAGTTTGGAGCTGGCTGATAATAGACTGGGTGGTCTTTAATGCCAAGTATTGCAGAGAAGCTGAGGAGAAGAAAGATGGTGGAGAAAAGGTTATGCAATCTACCAGTTAGGAGTGTATCAGTGACCTGGGAAAATCATCTCAGAGAAATATTAAGAGACGGATATCAAGGAAAGGCAGCCAGTGTTGAAGTTCTGGTAGTGATTGGAAAGGGAAGAGGAGCAAAACTTGAAATGGTAACAAGGACAAGGGACAGCATTTTATATTTTGGGGCAGAGGAAACCTGGTCACCAGAGAAGAAAGGGCCAACTGGGAGAAGCAGGAGAGGAGGTAGAGGCAGCAGGGAAGACAGAGGTGAGGGTAGCAGTATTGGCTGAAATAAGATATGCACACATGGGACAACCAGAGAATGAGCCAAACTGTATAATGGCATGTTAATTTTCTGAGTCCAGGTTGTAAGTACAGTAAGAGTTAGAGAAGGCTAGGGGTCTGTAGTGTCTGAAAGTAGGTGTCAAGCAATGTGCTAGATTTGCCTAGGTTATTCCAACATGTAAATAACCTGTGCTAACATTTTCAGGACCTACCAAAGCCTACACAAGACATGGCTGTCTCCTGCTGGAGTGTAGGCGTAGCATCCTCGACCTCTTTATTTCCTGTCACTAGGTGGTCAGTGAATGTTTTTCTTTCCCTCAATAGAAGCAGTGTGTCTGAATGCAGCAGCAGTCTGAGAATTCAGGGTCTATGAGTTTTATGATGTCTTTACTATTTCCAAAATCATGATTCTGGGCCATTTAATTTCCCCATGCCAGAATTTCTTCACCTCAGTGACAGAAATGACCAGAAGGCCAGAATCTAAAATACTAAAACTATCTTAACCCCACTAGCCTACTAGCCTTAGTGCATATGTGCCTGGTTCACTGTTTATTCCTTCTTAGTTTTCTTTGATGAATGTTCTATGTATAATACCATTTGTTCCTTCTCACTAAGAAAAATTCAGAACGTTCATGTTCTAGGTTCAAGAGGCTTCAACATGTGTAAAGCTTTTCTAGCTTTCCATGCACATTAGTTTGTGCTTTTGTTTTCA
Source organism: Erethizon dorsatum (assembly GCA_028451465.1). NCBI lineage: Eukaryota > Metazoa > Chordata > Mammalia > Rodentia > Erethizontidae > Erethizon > Erethizon dorsatum. Next base: position 41,661,673 of record CM051842.1, read on the forward strand.
GTTTTGTTATGTAATTTTGTTAGTGCATGTTTGTAATACACAATGATTACATTCATCATGGGGAATTTGTATATGTACATACTACACCTTAATTCTTTTTTGTCCCCTTTCCCCCTCATCTCTCCCTGCTCCCTCCAACTTTTGATCCCCTTCCTATTTGAAAAAAAACTATTTCCATTTTTTGTTTGATCATCTTTTTGCAGAATCCCTTTTCCCTTCCTTCCTTCCCTACTCCATCTCTTGTCCCCCTTCCCATTTGAAAAAGATCTCCCTACTTCCTATTATCTATCCATTTGTTCTTTTATAACCACAATCCCCTTAGCCTAGAATACCTTCCTGCCGTGGTGCAAAGGCCCTTGTCCATGGAGCAAACCCCTGCTGTCCAGGCTTAGACTCTCTCATAAGGTTCATCAGCTCTCCTCCTGAGCTATCTAAAATAAATAGCATAGAATTCCCAGGTACGGGCAATTCATGTTTTCTCAACTTTGTATATATGAGGAGAATAAAATAATCTCAAATAAGCTTTGCTATCTTTGTGGATCAGTATTCATAAACTCTGTCAAAGCAGTGTCTTTGCCATGTAAATTCAGTTGAAAAGCAAATCTTCTAGCCCTTCACTCCCAACCAATTTTGTTTGTTTGTTTTGTTTTTTGAGATAGGGGCTCACCACATAGTTTAGGCTTCGAACTCACTGTGTAGCCCAGGCTGGACTCAAACTCACAGTGATCCTCCTGCCTCAGCCTCCCAAGTGCTGGGATCACAGGCGTGTGTCACCACATCCGGCTCCACCCAAACATTTTGTTTTCCTCTAAATCCCTCCTGTATATAAATTCTGTAGACACCAGTGTTTAATAGAGAGATAACAAATAAAAACCAAGCAAAGAGACAATCAGAGAGAAGTGGCAGATGGAATGGAATATGTTTGTCCTTTTATTAAATTCCTTTTCTCTCATTTTTCTGACAAAGATTATTCTGATTATTGTAAAGGACAGTTTAAAGAAATAGAATTTAACTTTAGCCTCCCCTTTCCCCCAAATCAGGTTCCTTAGCTGGTCTGATAGACATCTCTGCGCACTGGATGGCAGACTTAAAAGAAGGTATATGCGCAGAGGGGTTCTGGTTCAACCACGAACACTGTTGCTGGAACTCTCAGCAGGTCACCTTCGAAGACAGAGACGAGTGCCCAGAGTGGAATAGTTGGTCCCAGCTTATCATCAGCATGGATGAGGTAACACATAGTGGTGATTTGTGAACCACTGAATTTTATTCTTACATTTGTTTTATGTCTTATACAATACTCGTGACAATTGTGGAATCTTCCCCTACTTTCCTTTTCACAAAAAGGGGAACCCATGCCAGCTGCCTTTTTCTGTGGTTTGTATAGTCCTATTTCCTTCTCTTCTGGTGTGTGGACTCTTTGTTGCTTATCTTTAAAATTTCAGTTTGTTCTAAATAAGCCTGGTGGTTCTTCTTAGTTGTTTATAGAGTGTTACTGGATTTATCTTTCCTTAATAATTTCAATAGGAATGTCAGAGGCAGCCAACAGGTAAGCTGTAATTTCTAACAAAGAATGGAGTGGGTTATGTGTTTATCATATAGATACCAAAAGTGATTTGTTCCTGAGCATTGCATTAGAATATTTTTTAAATTACCAAAAATTCCACACCAAAAGAACAGAAACTCAGGAATAAAATTGCCCCCAATCTCATCTTGCAATCAAATCATATTTTCATTGTCATCTAGCATGTTTGTTGATGCAAAAATAGATGTTTTTCAGTTCTTTTCCTTCCTCTGACTACTTTATTATATGTCAGAACTCTCCCACTGAAAATAAAAGTACACAAAACAAAAAACTCTCCCACTTCCACTCTGGCTTCCACACACTGAGAGGGGTAGCATTTTAGCTCCCCTATCATCCATTCTGTTGGTGAAGTGAGGAAGACCAGACTAGGATATAGATTTAGACTCTATTTTTTAAAAAAAATTAACGTGTGTGTGTGTGTTTTGTTTTATATTGTTTTGTTTTGTTTTTTTGAGAAAGGGTATCACTGTGTCCAGCCTGGCCTTGAACTCACTATATAGCCCAGGCTGGCCTAGAACTTGCAATGATCCTCCTGCCTCAGCCTCCTGAGTGCTGGGATTATAGGCATGCGCCACCACACCTGGCTGGACTCTATTTTTTAAAGCTGATCACATAGCAATAGCACGTAGAATAGTGGTCATTAGAGGCTGGGAAATGTAGGTGGAAAAGACAAAAGAAAGAGATTGGATAACATTTCAAATATAGTTAGAGAGGAAGAGTAAGTTTCAGTGTTCTACAGCACAATAGGGTGACTATCAACTTTTTGTATATCTATAAAAAACTAGAAGAGAGGCGTTTGAAGTTTCCAAACAAAAAGACATGATAAATATTTAAGGCGATAGAAGTGTTAATTACCTTGATTTGATCACTATACATGGTATATGCACAAAATTATCACACTGTGCCCCATAAATACATATAATTATTATGTGCCAATTAAAAATAAATTAAAAATTTTCATTACCCACCTTAGTTCCCAAACAACTTATGGTGGCATACACACACACACACACACTCATTCACTCACACAAAATCAGTCAAGGGGAAAGGAGGATAGGAAAATAATAAAGTCAGAAACAGAGTTTATGTATACACGTGACTATGCATACACATACTGGCTCAGGGAAGGGGTTCAACTAAAAGGTAGATAGTGCGTATGGTGCATGTTTTGAGGGTTTAGGTCTGTGCTTCTCAAACTGAGGTATGGTCAGAGTGCCCTGGGACAGGTGAAACTGCAGGATGAATCTTACATGCCTTTCTAGAGCATCAGATTTTCTATTTGGAGTAAACTTTTTTTTTCAAAAATTAAATTAAGCAGTCATTAAAAATGGAATAAAAAATTCCTGTGTTTGTGAAGAAAAAACCAAGATGTCTGTTTTAACTCTGTTCTCGGGGTACTACCACCCCTTACCCCGATGTCTTTTGCTTATTCTCCTATATTAAGAGGAACTGGGATAGAAAAGTTTGAGAATCCTAGAACGTAGGGTGAGCGAGCATGCATCTGTGCAGGTGTGCACGTATGTAGGCGTCGCTTGCTTTTTTGGAACACTTAAAGTAATTAGACATTCATAGGAAGTGTTAAAACAGCATACAAGAGAGTCCCCTGTACCTTTCACCCAGCCTCTCTCAGTGGTAACACTTTGCATAAGGATAGTACAGGAAATTAACATGGCTACAGCCCACAAACCCTATTTCACCAGACCTTGCCTGGGAAAAGAGTCTTCCAGATTTTGAGAAGCCTTCTCTTGCCAAAAATTTGGCTTCTTGGTTTCTGCCTTTGGCCAGTTTTCCTTACTTTCTATTTTTCTCCCTTTCTCTCTTTGTTTATTACCTCTGGAATCTTCTTGCTCCAAGCTATGTTTGAAAGGTAAAGAGAGAGCAGTTGTCTTTGCCTTTGAGGAACTAAAATCATAGAAAACCTGTGTAAAATCTACAGCTCAGAAAAAATACTGAGCATTCTGGTTCTCCTTGTCTAGGTCAGAGAATTATTTTAATAGTATTCAATAGTGTTTTTAAAAATGAAGAATTAAGCTGGGCATGGTGATACACGCCTGTAATCCCAGCACTTGGGAGGCTGAGGCAGGAGGATCACTGTGAGTTTGAGGCCAGCCTGGATTACATAGTGAGTTTGAGGCCAGGTTGAACTACATAGTGAGACCCTGTCTCAAAAAACCAAAAAAAGAAAACCAAAAAAAAAAAAAAAAAAAGAAGAAGAAGAAAAGAAAAGTTATTATTATTATTTTTTGGTGGTACTGGGGATTGAACACAGGGCTCTTGCACTGAGTTACATCCCCAGCCTATCCCCACCTTTAATTTTGAGACAGGGTCTCACTAAATTGTTAAATCACTCAAGCTGAGCTTGAACTTGTTTTTGTTTGTTTGTTTATTGAGACAGCATCTTGCTATGTAGTTCAGGCTGGCCTTGTACTTACTATGAAGCCTAGGCTGGCTTTGAACTCACTAGTTAAAGCTTGAACTTATGATACTCCTGCCTCAGCTTCCCAGAGTGCTGGGACTACATGTGTGGAAAAGCCTATTGAGTTTTGCATTCCATGTAATTTGAATGAGTTTCAACTAATATTTTTACCAGTAAGCATAACCTCCTAGTATTCCAAAGTGCTTTTTTTGGGCAGGGGATATAGCTCAGCGGCAGAAGTGCCTGCCTGGCAAGCACAAGGTCCTGAGTTTGATTCCCAGTACCAAAAAAAATTTTGCTTTTTTTTAAAGAAAATAAGGTATGTCTATCTATTGGCCCTTTATTGTTGATGAATTTTTTATTAGTGGTCAAAACTAGATTGTTTTGTGGCACACTTCATTATCGTAGGGACGTAATCTCAAAAACATGTTCTATTTTAAAAATGGATAAAGGGGCTGGGGATATTGCTCAGCGGTAGAATACTTGCCTACTATGCATGAGACCCTGGGTTTTATCCTCAGTGCCCCCCCCGAAAAGGTTATTGCCCTTTTATTCTTCACATATCTACCATCACCAGTGCCTGAAAACCTTCTACTCATAACACTTGTTGCTGCATCTGTGGTAGCACAAATTCTCTCAAAGATATAATCATTATATGCACAATCTTAAAAAAAAGTTGAATACATAGAAGGTAGGATGATGGTTACTAAGGACAGAGAGGGGAGAAAATGCAGAAAAATAGGCCAAAGCTATAAATCTGCAATTAGGTAGGATGAAATAAATCTCAAGATTCAATGTATCACACAAAGACTGTAGTTAATATTGTATAGTGAAAATTTCCTAAGAGAGTAGGTTTCTTTTTTTTTTTTTTTTGTGGGTACCGGGGGTCGACCTCAGGACCTCACGCGCCAGCAGGCGCCCGTGCTGCTGAGCGATATCACCGGCCCTTTTTTCGTATGTGGGTTCCGGGAGTCGAACTCGGGCCCTCGCGCTTGCCAGGCAGGCGCTTATGCCGATGAGCCATTTCACCGGCCCAAGAGAATAGATTTTAGGTTCTTATCATACATATAAAGAAAGGTAACTGTGGAAGGTGATAGATATGCACATCTGTAGTAATCATTTTGTTATGTAAATATGTATCAAAACATCAGGACTGAGGGTGTAGCTCAGTGGTGAAGTGTGTGCTTTGGCCTGTGTGAGGCCCTGGGTTCCATCCGCAGCACCAAAAACAAAACAAAACAAAAACAATATCATGTTGTATATCTTAAACATCTACAATAAACATAATTTAAAAACACAAAGTAAAGACATTTAGGAATCTTAGTCACTATAACCTTCTGTGAGAATTGGACACCAAGATAGGTAGCCAGAGGTAAATTAATAGAACTTTTTTTTTTTAATAGAAAAACTTTGGATCTGGTTTTCAGTTTCATTGTGCAGCCAAGGTTCAGCCATTGTGGCAGGGGGAGGACACTGTTAAAACTCTTGGTAAAATTGATGCAGAATCTTACATATTTGACTATAAAACCTAACAAAGCACTCACATCAAAATGAATTTTGTTTCAGGGTTTTCGATTGGCTTTTCCTCCATGTCCATTATTAGAACCTGTTGTAAATTTCCTTTGGGTATAGCAGAGCATTCCATTTTCAGCACTAAGTGACCTGACAAGTGTTTCAGTAGTTGTTTCAGGGAAAAAAAAATTGAGTAATTTAATGTTGATCATTGTTTTTCTGACCTTTTCTCCTGGAAAAATCATTACTCAGAAGAACTACATGCCTCAAGGAGCCAGTGTAGGCTAAAACAAGCTTCTCTGTTTTTTTTCCTTGTTCCAGGGAGCCTTTGCCTACATAGTCAACTATTTCATGTACGTCCTCTGGGCTCTTCTATTTGCCTTCCTTGCTGTATCTCTTGTTAAGGTGTTTGCACCTTATGCCTGTGGCTCTGGAATCCCTGAGGTAAGTCTGTTAAAATGGTTTCCAAATGTTCATTATATGAATCTTTTTTGGTTAAAATATTTTAACGTATATTCCAGCATGCACCACAATGTTTTTTGTAGTACTGGGTCTTTGCACTGAGCTACATCCCCAACCCTTTTTAAAATTTTGTTTTGAGGGCCGGTGAAATGGCTCAGCGGCATAAGCGCCTGCCTTGCAAGCGCGAGGGCCCGAGTTCGACTCCCGGATCCCACATACGAAAAAGGGGCCGGTGATATCGCTCCGCGGCACGGGCGCCTGTTGGCGCGCGAGGTCCTGAGGTCGACCCCCGGCACCCACAAAAAAAAAAAAAATTTTGTTTTGAAACAGGGTGTCTCTGAGTTGCCCAGGCTGGCCTTGAACTTGCTGTCCTCCTGCATCAGGCTCTCAGCTCACTGAGATTCCAGGGGTACACCACTGTGACTGGCAGTTTGATGTATATTAAACACAGTTAGATAAGTTGGATGTCATGTGCCTGTACTCCCAGCTACTTGGGAGGCTGAGGCAGGAGAAACATTTGAGCTCACAAGTTCCAGACCAACCTGAGCAACATAGTGAAACCCTGGGTCAAAAAAAACCCCCCAAAACAACAACACTTAAACAGGGTTTAAGGTCCTGAGGCCTTGTAATATCACTCTAGATTTTCCTTCAAGTCTCCTCTCATCCTGGGTTACCTGATGTAGTCTAGGAAGGGATGATGGTGACTAAAACCCTATTTCTAACTACTTTTGGTTTAGATTGCTTGACAGTGACTGAAAGCACTGAGACTTTAGGTTGCCAGGGTGACCTTGCCCCTTTCTGTTTCCTGACCCAGGAATAGTCCCACATTTCTTTGGGAATGAAGCAAGGCTGTACCTAATCTTTCAAGTTGTTTCAGGAGCACTGACCTTGCCCTCTCAGAACATGACTCTTGGGCCACCAATTTATAAACTAAGGAAGCACCTATTCTTGCCTGCGTGCCTCCCTCTCCATCTAAACACTGTCGTACTTACGATATGCTCTTGCCCAGCTGTCACACGGATCCCCCCTGCCACCCCACCCAGAAAGGTACATGAAAGCTTGAAGAAAAGTTCTGGCTTTCTTTGGCTTCTGGGTTCCCTCTCCAACTGTATGTCACTTGTTCAAAGGTTCAGTGTCTGTAATGAGGTCCAGATTTTTGCTTCTTAGCCTTGTTTACCTCCATAGTCTATATCCAGTCTCTCTGTGTTTGACCTGCAGATAAAAACTATCTTGAGCGGTTTCATTATTAGGGGCTATTTGGGTAAGTGGACCCTGGTTATCAAAACCATCACCTTGGTGCTGGCAGTGTCATCTGGCTTGAGCCTGGGCAAAGAGGGCCCCCTAGTGCATGTGGCTTGCTGCTGCGGGAACATCCTGTGCCACTGCTTCAACAAATACAGGAAGAATGAAGCCAAGCGCAGAGAGGTAATGGTAACTGGCCTTATAGTCTCCTTTTGCATGAAAGCATAAATGGTACAATCTTAGGGGTGGGAATTGGGGGACTCTATCACTATGAATGCAAGGACCCTTTGACTTAGCAAGTCCACTTGTAGGAATTTTCTTACATTTTAGCGTGTGTGTGCATACAGTTGTCTGGGGATAGTCAGTGCAGTGTTTGTTAACATAGTGAAAATCTGAAACTACCAAAATGCCCATCAGTAAGGGACCTACCAAATAAGCAATATTCTGTCCACACTTTAGAATACTATGCAACAATTAAAAAGAATGAGATAGTCCTATAGATACTGGCATGGAATGCTGGTGATATTACACTGTTAAATTAAAAAAAAACAGTTTGTGACTAACATGTATAATATAATTCAGATAATGTTTTTTAAAAGTGTATTATCTATGCACTTAAAAAGAATGTGTCTGGAAAGTGGTCTTAACCCCGAACTGTTAAAAACATCTACTTCTGGTAAGACAGAGAATAAAGTGGTCGGTAAGGAGAAGTAAGGACTTTAATTTTGTATTGTATATAATTCTATACAAGTATGTATTGCTTCTGTTACAAAAGAAGTTACAAAATAGTAGATTTTTAAAAAGTTTATTCTTACAGAAGAATATAAATGAATTGTGTATTCCAGATATCAGCTTTTTCATCTTTTATTTCTGCCTAATACTACACTTGAACTAGTTTCTCACTATATTGGATCACTACCTCCCGCCTCAATTAGCTAAATTAGTCCCGTCACAGTATCTCTATAGTTGTTCTCAAATTTATGTAGTTGTTACTATATGTTATTCTGAGGGGGAAGACCATTTTTAAAAAGATCTCTAAGTCATTAGTTATTTTTGTTCTGCTATAATTAAGGACTTAAGTAAATAATGGTTTTTGCTTTATTTTTCTTGAATAATAAAGAAATCACATATGGAATGGGTCAAGACAAAGGTCATTTCATTCAAAAGGATTTCTCACAAAATTGGAACCTCATGATTTCTTCTGAAAACAAAAAAAGATTAACTGTAAAACCCAGGAGGAAACTGGAAATATGTTGAGATTTCAAATAAGGAATAAATTTTGACAGTTAAGTGGGGAAGTTTCTGGCAGAGTTAGAAAGGAGAGAAAACTCAGAAGGAGCGAGATAGAGACATGTGAGTAGATTGTTTAGCTACCTGTAGAGGGACACAAGCCTGTGTTAAATTATGGAGGTTGTTAAACGGGAATAACTCACAGAAGTGAGAATTGAAAAAACACTTTAATAGGCAAGAGTGAAGTGTTGATTATTGCTGGTTTTGTATGGGTAGAGATTAATTTGAAACTACAGGTTACTGGTTACTTTCCTTCCATGAAAGTGGCATTTTTGTTCAAATTGTTCCTTATACAATGAGAGGAATTTGATTTGCCTGTTTCTCTGTACAGATGCCATATATTTCTCTGACTTGACTCATGAGTATTTGAATCTTAAATTTATTCCCTATTGCTTACACAAACTTTTATTTTTTCCTATTGTTTGCATCATTGGCAACAACTCTTTTGTGCTCAAGTGGCCTTGCCAAAGTGGGCAGATGGTTGCGAACAAACAGATACGAGAAGGGTGTAGATGTATTCCACTCTACACTATAAAACTAAAGCACACCAACCAATTCAGTTCTTTCATCTCCTTCTCATTCATCCTGAACACAGTAAAATCCCCTTTCTCAAGTTGCATGATGGCCGTCCTCATCCTTCTCATATGGAAGCCATTTTAGCTATACATTTTGAAGTCCTCACAGCTAGCAGTGGAAATCGCACTCATCTCTCTCCTTCATTTTCCTGGGCCACCTTACACTCCCGAAGAAACTTGCCTACTTATTTTGCCAAGAACCATTTATTCTTCGAAATTCTTAATTCTGTTTAACTTTCTCTTTAAAATATTTCCTCACTCTCCAAATCATTTGTCTCTCCACAGCAACTAGAATCCAAGGAAAAAACGTGAGCTCTTCAATTAATTCCGGTTTGTTTTCTGTCACCAGAGTTAGTCCTGTACATTTTACATGCACATACATGCCTGCATACTGAGGCGGCACCCTCTAAATATAATTTATTTTCTTTCCCTATTTATTTGTCTCTCTTTCCCAGTCTCAGCTTCTTCCTCTTCCTTCTGGCCCCTCTGCTTGCCACACCTAATCTTGTTTAGGTCTTCTCGTCCTTTAAACATCTGGTCATTTCCCTTTTTATGTTTCCACAGGTTACCAGATATGCATTGAGCACATAGTACAGCAAACTCTCAATACTAATTGTATGAGTAGTGCAGCCCCTGAATAGCTGTGAACCAATCATTACTTCAGTTTTGTATCACTAGAATCTTCTTTAACATCTCATTTCAAAACATTCCTTTACAAGTTGCTCTTTAGATACATACTGTAAGCACTTCAGGTGAGGAATAAATAAGTCTCCAAGTTCAAATTCAGTTTCTGAACTGGGAGTATGGAGAATGGGGGGGCATAATTTAGAATAAAGCACATACCTAAATCACAAAGAGAGTGCTCTCTTTCCCATTTAAACATGTCTTTGTGTTCAACATCTGACATATAGTGTTTGCTCTCAGAGTAACTAGAGATTGAACTTCATTTTTGAGGATATGGAACATGTAAAGATTTTTACAAAAATATTAGTAACCAGTAACATTCCTTTTAAAAATGCAGTTGAATTTGGGAAAGCAGTATTATTTTGTCACTAATCTTGAGTTTTGGATTTTAGGTCTTGTCGGCTGCAGCAGCTGCTGGTGTATCTGTAGCCTTTGGGGCACCTATCGGTGGAGTATTATTTAGCCTGGAAGAGGTAATGACTTCTGACTTTCAGTAGAGTATGTGTGTGCTTTAGTGTCAGGAATTTCAGTTAATATCTAGGTACATTGCAGTCCCCAAGTGCACTGCCCAACTCAGTGGTTTATCATGTGACCAGAAATTCCTGGCCAGTTTTTATTCCCAACTCTAATGCCAGCATTGCCAGTTTTCCACCTGAAACAGTTTTTGCATATTGACTGAATTTGCTTTCTCACCTTCTCTCTTACAGGTCAGCTACTATTTTCCCCTCAAAACCTTGTGGCGTTCATTCTTTGCTGCCCTAGTGGCAGCATTTACTCTACGTTCCATCAATCCATTTGGGAACAGTCGCCTAGTGCTATTTTATGTGGAGTTTCACACCCCATGGCATCTCTTTGAGCTTGTGCCATTCATTCTGTTGGGCATATTTGGTGGTCTGTGGGGAGCTCTGTTTATCCGCACAAATATTGCATGGTGTCGGAAGCGGAAGACTACCCAGTTGGGCAAGTATCCTGTCATAGAGGTACTCATTGTGACAGCCATCACTGCCATCCTGGCTTTCCCCAGTGAATATACCCGGATGAGCACAAGTGAGCTCATTTCTGAGTTGTTCAATGACTGTGGCCTTCTGGACTCTTCCAAGCTTTGTGATTATGAGAACCGTTTCAACACAAGCAAGAGTGGTGAACTGCCTGATAGACCTGCTGGTGCCGGAGTCTACAGTGCCATGTGGCAGCTGGCTTTGACACTCATACTGAAAATTGTCATTACAATATTCACGTTTGGCATGAAGGTGAGGAACTCTCTTGGTACTCAGTGACTGTATGTGTGGCTGTGGGTTTTGAAGAGCAAAGGCAAGGTGTCCTATAATCTTAATAGTTCACGTGGTACAGTGCTTTCAGCTTCCCCAACATGATTTCCCCCAAACCTTCTTAACCCTGACTTGTTCTTATAACTTCATAGACAATTGCACCTCTGTCTCAAATTGTCCACGCTTAGTTTGAGATCGAATGCAAGCCTCAGTGTTGAGATCTGAGGAAGAAATGTTTTTTTTCTTTTCTGTGGAAACCATTTTGCCCCTCAAAAAGGATGGTGATGTTTTTATTCCAGTGCCTCTTGTATCAAACACCAGTATCCAACAATAGTTTTAGTCCTTATAGAATGGCTTTAGAGTTTATTAATTAAACATAATTATAGGCTGAGCCTCGTGAAGTTGCTGATATTCAACCACATTGACCGCAGTTTCACATGGTTCATCCCCATACATAGCTAAGAGTGTGTTTTACAGTTGAAGTCAGTGCTAACTTGTCAACCAATGGGATGCATTTCATAGGTTAGTACTATAATATTTAAATTATCAAAAGCAGATATCAATGCATTCTCTTCTGGTATGTAGAAGCTAAAAGAAAAGGTTGATCTCTTAGAAGTAGAGAGTAGAATAGTGGTTCCTAAAGGCTGGGAAGGGTAATAGGGAGGAAGAGATAGAGAAAGATTGGTTAATGTTTACAAAATATAGTTAGGAGGATTAAGTTCTACTCTAACACAACAGGGTGACTATAGTTAATTATTGCATATTTCAGAATAGAGGGGAGGATTTTGAATGTTTCCAATACAAAGAAGTTCAAAGTGATATATATGCTAATTACCTTGATTTGATCATTACACATTGTGTACATGTATTGAAATACCACACCACATCCCATAAATATGTATAGTTATTATGTGTGAATTAGAGAAAACAGACATAAGGCTGGCATGTTTTACTTTCAGTACCTGTTACCATTTTCATGTTTCAGCAGAAACTAAAAAGGAAAAATTGTGAAAATGTTTCCCTCCTCCATTCTAGGTTTTGTTTGTTTCTTTTCTTTACATGCTACTACCCGATTATTCCCCTAATTGCCTAGGGAAACTGAGATTCAAATCAGAATAAGAGACAACAACTAAGTGTAGACAATGTGTACTCTCCGAGACCAGGTCATGTGTCCCTTCAACATAGGGATAGGATGGAGACTGAAAACTTTTGCAGTGCTTCTTGAATTATTTTTCACTTCACGGCTTCATTGCTTTATTTAAAGGACATCTGTACACCATCAGAACAACAAATACAAATGCCTTCCAGGATTAAACACAGTATTTCTGCAGTTTTGATTATCCTTACCATCATTTCCCTCACTTAGTGCAGAATATTAAAAATATCCTAGAATTCAAGAAAAAGAGCAAAGAGATAAATGAAGCCTCCTTTTTTTGGTTAAGCATGCAACTGTAGCCACTATCTCATTTTAAATTTTATTCATTTACTCTTCCTTTATACAGTTACAAAACAGACTGGAACCTCATATGCCATCCTTTTTGTGTGTGGAGTGGGTTAGGATTCAATATATGAGTAGGGTTATGGGCATTCCATTTAAATCCCAGTTCACTAAATCTTGACCTTGGGTCAAGGACTTAACCTCTCTAAACCTTAGGTTCTTTGTCATTTGAGAATAATAATGCCTATTTCCTGGGGTAGTTATAAAGAATCTGTAAAATCTTATATGTAGAGCATCCAGCATAGAACATGGTAGTCAATAAAGGGTAGTTGCTGTTGATAGAATTCAAATTGGGAGAAATGTCTGCATATTTAAGAAACTCCATCTATTTTCCTTTTTCTTTGGGAAAGGCCTAATTTCTGCCTCCAGTTCTGTGTTGGTCTGGAGAGTTCAGGCTCTTGCTTGATGGACCCCGAATCAGGGTAAGCTTCTTTGCAGTCATTCTTGCCTGCATATCCCAAAGAGCCTCTATTCCCTGTAGCGTTACACAAATCTTTACAGCCACTTGCTAGCATAGTGCATAGTTAAACTGTCAGTTGGCCTGTTTGCTTCGCAAAGGGTCAGTCTTCCAGCCCTTACCATTCACCAAGCAGTTGCATTATTTCTCACTAATCATCTCTGCTTTCTCTTTGCAGATCCCTTCTGGCCTCTTCATACCTAGCATGGCTGTTGGTGCTATAGCAGGTCGACTTTTAGGAGTAGGAATGGAACAACTGGCCTATTACCACCATGACTGGACCATCTTCAATAGCTGGTGTAGTCAGGGAGCTGATTGTATCACTCCTGGACTTTATGCAATGGTTGGGGCTGCGGCCTGCTTAGGTGAGTAGTTTTTGCATTGATTTCAAAGAGCTGCTCTCCACATAAAAGGAGAGTGATGGCAAGCACAGTTGACTGCACAATTTTAAAAATGATCATCCATTTCCTGTTGAATCTGTTGTATTTAAGTCATTTATGAAAGCTACTTCTACTCTCTCACAGTGGGGTGATAATTAGAAACTTCTACAAAGATAACAGCACAAGAACAAAAAATTAGAAATCAGCCTAAGTTTGCACAGTAAAGAATGGGTAAAATAAATTATTGCATTCATATAATACTATATTATGCAGCCCTTAAATATGATGTTAATGTTTAACGCCTTTAAATATGATATTAAATAAATTTGTAATAATATGTGAAATGTTCCCAACATAAAGTGGGGGGAAAGCATGGTGCAGAATTAAACTTAATATGAGCTTCCCTATGTAAGAAGTATGTTTTTGCATAGAAAAAACTGGAAATTGTCATTCAAAATTGTCAAGCTGACTTACAGGTAGTGAGCTTGTGAATAATGACTCATCTTTTCTGAATTTTCTACAGTAAGCATGCATTTCATAATTAGGGAAAAGAAGCAACAGACAAAACAAAAATCAAAAGGCATCTTATACTTCCATAGACATTTTTAAAATTAAATCTCAATTGTAACCTTATTTTAATGCAATCTCTGGGGTCTGCACAGTTATAGATGAAACCCCATTCTAGTGTTAGTTTTGCTAAATAAGCTTTTCCTGGATGGGGCCTGTGACAGGCCCATAATTGCAATGAATCCTTTGCTTCGTCTGCCTTCAGTGGGCTGTCTCTTTCTTCACAGGTGGAGTGACTCGAATGACTGTTTCACTTGTTGTAATAATGTTTGAACTGACTGGTGGCTTGGAATATATTGTTCCTCTGATGGCTGCAGCTATGACAAGCAAGTGGGTGGCAGATGCTCTTGGGCGGGAAGGCATCTATGATGCCCATATCCGTCTCAATGGATACCCCTTTCTTGAAGCCAAAGAAGAGTTTGCACATAAGACCCTGGCAATGGATGTGATGAAACCCCGGAGAAATGATCCTTTGTTGACTGTCCTTACTCAGGACAGCATGACCGTGGAAGATGTAGAGACCATAATCAGCGAAACCACTTACAGTGGCTTCCCAGTGGTAGTTTCCCGGGAGTCCCAAAGACTTGTAGGCTTTGTCCTTCGAAGAGATCTCATTATTTCAATTGGTAAGGACTCAGAAAGGGGATAATGAAATAAATGTGCATGAAGCGGGGGGAAAGAGAGGGAAGAGGGAACTGGTTAAGGGCCAGAAAGGTAGATCTAGCATTTCTATTTTCAACACTTTCCCTTCTGTTCAAATAGAAAATGCTCGAAAGAAACAAGATGGAGTTGTAAGCACGTCCATAATTTACTTCACTGAGCATTCTCCTCCAATGCCACCATACACTCCACCCACCCTGAAGCTTCGGAACATCCTCGATCTCAGCCCTTTCACTGTGACTGACCTGACACCCATGGAGATCGTAGTGGATATCTTCCGCAAGCTGGGACTACGGCAATGCCTGGTTACACACAATGGGTGAGGACTCTTGGGGGAAGGCAAGAAAATGTGGAGACAGAAAGAAGAACCCAATTTAAGTGAACATTAGTAGTACTTTTAGGCCTTTTTGAAGCTCTGAGATGAAGAGTCATGTATTTTTTTAATCATAATTAATAGAAAAAGAAGATGACTGTGTTTGAGAAACATCAACTGTTAGTTTTACATTAACAGTTCGTTCCTTACAAAGGAAACAGCTGTGTTGTTATGCACAGGAAGCACTGAAATTATAATGGTATCAGTGGGATATGTATAGTACAGTAGTCTCCCGTTATCGTTGGGGGATAGCTTCTAAGACAACCATGGGATACTTGAAAACCATAATATTTTTTCAGTACATACATATCTATGATAAATTGTGTAAATCAGGCACAGTAAGAGATTAACAGCAATAAATATAAAATAGAACAGTTATAACAATATATATATAAAAGAAGTTATATGAACTCTCTCTCTCTCTCTCTCATCTCTCTCAATAGCTTATTGTACTGTACTATGTTTTTGGACCATGGTTGACCATGGATAATAAAAACCATGGATAAGAGGAGACTATTATATTTTACTCTTACAATCCATTTTTTGTTATTATTGGAGGACAAGAAAATCAATTTTCAGTGAGTTCTAATGATTTACATGAGCATCCCCAGGTAAAAAATAGCAGAGCTAGAGTATTTCATTTTTGAATGCTCCCTACTCATCCAGAGTAGCTATCATCTCTCTCTTCCCCCTTTTTCTCCACCTTCAAATGAATCATCTTCTCTTAGTTTAAAAAAATAGCAGAGCTAGGCTTTAAAAAATAGTTTCCTGGCTTCTAAGCCTAAGGCTCTTTCCTTCCTGGGATAGTTCTTCTCCAGTAAAAGAAGCCCTGCTATTTTTATTGGAAAGGAGGGGAGGTTTAGGAGAGGGGTGGAGTTTTTCTGAATATGCTATGTGTTAACTAGCAACTATGCAAGAATTTCCTCCTCCTTTAAAACTTTGAAGTAGTATAACAGATGTCTTGCAGGATTTAAATCAGTAAGGGGACTTTCCCTAACTGGTTTGTTCTGCATTTACTGAATCCCTACTCATGTAAGAAGCTATTCAGCTGGACTCTAAGGAGATCTAAAAATCAGTAAGACCTTTCTCTGCCCTCAAAGAGCATGTAGTATTACTGGTAAGGCAGGAACACACAAGTGGCTGCAGGATGATAGCAAAGAGGACAAGTGCTACAGAGGAAGCCTGCATATAACATGCTGTTGCTGGGAGGAGGGCAGAATGATTGCTGGCTTGTAGGATCAAGGCAGATTCTGAAAGAGGGAGCATTTAAAGTGGACTTCAGTTGGGTAGGTAAGATTTATATATGTAGAGAAGAATATTTAAACCAGAGGAAATTGTAGGGCCTGAGACCTAGAAGTAGAAGTGCTTATGTGTGTGTATATATAGGAACCTGTGCATGGTCTCATTTGTCTGGAGCGTGCATCCTACTCCTGTTTTCTCATCATTCTGGAAGTGCAGATACTGTAGTGTTTAAAAACACCACTGGAAAAGACTGAGGAAGACAAGTGTCATATTGGGGGAAGTTGTTTAAACTGTAGATTTATTGTTTTGTCATATTGTGTCTTTTAGGCGATTGCTTGGAATCATTACCAAAAAGGATGTGTTGAAGCATATAGCACAGATGGCGAACCAAGATCCGGATTCCATTCTCTTCAACTAGAATCGGGGTTCTTCTGGATATAAAACAGGAAGGACATTGCAGACCATGGATATATTTTATTAACTGGGTACCCAAAATACATTTCCCATATTTGGATGGTGAAGTCATATTAGTGTGTTGTTTCTTTCCTACAAGTTAACCAGTTGCACTACATAATATGGAAATCAATCTCTTTAGGAGAAAATATGGTTAGGCTTCTGATATATTGCATTAGGAAGATCTCATGAAAGAGTATAAATAAGATTGCTATGGTTTATATTTTTTAAATGATTTTTTTAATTTAAAAAATAATTGTTAGCCAATATGCAATCACTGAAAACTATGCAAGAAAAATTCCAACCGTCCTGACCCATAGCCTGCAGGAAACTCATGAAAAAAGTCACTTTTGTGGGATCTGTCATTGGTGGAAGATGAAGTGTAAACTAAGGGGCTTTGCTTTTAAAACCATAGAAAAGAAAGCCAGAAGGAAAATAGTGATGGTATTTTTTAGACTGTGAAGATTCAGTTCAAATGTTATCCTTGTTCCTGTTACAATATTTAGCATTATTGGTTTGTTATGTGTTTATGTGTATGTTAATTTTAATTTCTGATTATAAGACAATGCTGCTTTGGTTAATCTCCTCTAAATGAATTTAGAGAGGTTGACTTTTATAGCTTGCTTGTTCCTGGTACTCTTTTGAAGTGCACAAAGATAAGTTATAGAGCTTTCTTCTTGTCTGCAAATGGTCCAGATGGTTTTTGTTAGCTAGTACACAAAGACTTTGCCACGAATTTATTAGTAGCAAGGGATGATTTCTTTCAGCTTCCTTGAAATGAATGATAAGTAAAGTTCTAAGCAAAGTCAATGACTAGGAATTTCACATTTTTGTGAGGTCCTAACTAATCATCTTACTCAGATGCCACCTCCACGAATGATGGTGCTTTAGGCTTCTGGAATATTTAAGAATAGTAAAGGGAACCAAATCTAGACTGCATACTGGTAAACCAGGGAAGATTCAGAGCTGCATCAGCATCCTCATGCATTCCTTTGTAAACACTACCAGTACTAAAGTAACAGCACTCATGTTCCTCCTAGCATCAAGTACATATAACAGGCCAATGTTGTCCTGATGAGCATTAATTAGGCTTGAGATACTTTCAGATATATTCAAGATGTTGGAACAGAATAGGCAACTGTGACTTGAATGCAGAGCCATCCAAGACCCGGGGATATGGACAAGGCCTGGTGACACCAAAGGTGCTTGTATCCACTTGAAAAGGTGCCTGTCTCAATTTTCTACCACACTTACTACAGTTTAAAAAAAAAATCACACAATAGAGACACCTGGTGGAATTGAAGAGCCACCACCATCATTCCAACCACTATTTCATTTTCTGTACTTTTTCTTACGTGCAATACTCCTCATCCATTTGATTCCTCTTCCTCCTTCATTCTGTTCTTCAGTACTGAATCCTCAGATTGAGCACTATGCCTGGTTAATAATTTCTAGTAACAAAAAATAAATACTAGGGCTAGTTAAATTGTAAAGCAGGGCTCAGCAATCTTATGGCACATGGACTAGAGATGTCACATGACCCCTTTATTTGCCATGTGGCTCAGTTGCTGTTGCCCTGCCTCCGTTGCTGCCCCAGATGCCCATGGCAAGGAAACTCCATTGTCAGGGATGAGAATTCAACTCTGCTTATTTAAAAAACAATCTGTTCCTAGCACTTGCTCCAGAATCAGCAGACATTTGGCACATTCTCCCATACTCCCCAAACACCACAGTGTACCTCATTTAAAAGTCGTTGCTTCCCAAATCTAGGACTTTTTGTCTTTCCAAAATCTGAAATTCTTTTATTGCCCAGAGCTGAGTAGCCAAGTTTTTTTTTTTTAATCTTTTAACTATCAAGACAGTCATCAGAGTTCCTCCTTGTAAGTGTATCCCTCTGGCATTTTAATGAAAAACAAGAAAATGCTCCAGGGTACATGGTATCATGGTCACAGCTCAGTAGCTTTATGCCTTTTGTCCCTTCCATACCACTGATTCTTTCCTATGAGATAAAAATTTGCCTGACTGACCAACCTGTATATTATGTAGAGATCAAACTTCTTATTTGTATATTTCTGGTTCAGTATCTATCTTATTAACCATCCTTCCTTACTAAAGTTTGCAAAACAAGAAATGTTACTATTACTGATATTTGATGGCAAGGGAAGGTTTGGCTAAATTTCATAGTCCAGCAGTGACATGAAGGGTATCTTGTTTGCCTTTGTGTTTTTTCTAGGCTCTGTTCTTGATTTCAGACGGATGAGCCAGTGCTAAGGTGCTACTTCAGAGAATTCATTAAAAAATCAGATAACACTGTGCCAAGGTATACTTTCTAGATACTAAGCACCGATTGGCCCCCCCAGAGAATGACAATATCTCTTTGATACCTCACTCATAAATCTCATTCATTAACCTCAGCTTCTCAGGAATTCTTGTAGCTTGTACGCTAGAAATAGCTGTAGTGTATGGTGTGTACTATATGTTCAATCCTATGGTTTGACTTCAAAGTTTGGCTCATTGTCCTGGAGCACTCTACAAGACTGCTAGCTCAGCACCTTGACACTCACAGTTTCTCGTCTTGAGGAAAAAGGACAAGTTTCTTGTCTTGAAGGAGGATATGCTTCCTACCATTGCCATTTCAGCAGTTAAACATACTTAACCAAAAAGCAAAGCCAAAATAGGGAGGTCTGTCCAAAGCCTCAACTGGCCACATACCTCAGTGGCAAAAGACTAGATAACTTGTGATTTTAAAATGAATGAATAGAGACTACTCTATTTTGGTACTAGACTAGAAAATTACCTGACACAAAGAAGGGTTTACAAAAGAATGCTAATAGGTACTTTGACAGAGTTTGGATTTTCCAAGGGAAAATATTTGGTGGGCATCCAGCCACGAAGTGAGTCAGAGTGTTAAGTCTGACTGCTACATTTTGTATCTTCAGATCTTCGATGTAAAGAATGTAAGAAAGCTGACACAGTGAATGTATGATGAGAAAAAGTGAGGGGAAGAAGCAGAGGACTGAAATAAAAAATAATGGCTATGTTAAAAGATCATTTCCATTCTAACATTTGGCTAGAAATGAATTGCAGCACTCTCTTCCTCTGGCTCCAGCCTGGCTCAGCCCAGCTGTAGGGTAGAGGTGATAACTGCAAAATAGATATCCTCTGGTGGATTACTTGAATTTGACAGTGCTTTGAATTTGCCAGCTGGCATAGCAAATGATTAATTTGCTGATTGAACAGTAAAACAATTCGATTGTTTTGGTGCCAAAGGCTGAATCTAAACCTTTTGTAGGAAAAATGGAGTCCATTTTGTAAGATAGATCCTCCAGATATGTGGGCTGAACATTAATGTCCTAAAGTTTTAATTTTTTAACCACTTCTGGGATTTCCTGGATTTCCTTTGGGGAGGGAGTTGAAAGCGATGGCAGTAGTAAGGCCCAGGTAAGAAAATATATGAATAGTATAAAATGGTCCAAGGAAAGGCATCCCATACCCCTTGCCATGCATACTGGCACTGAGATGTGTAGAAACTGCTTGATCATGTGCCTTGAGGCGAGAACAAGTCAAGTAGTTCCCCAAGGCCAGGCTTTTGAAGCAAACCAGAGGCTCAAAGCCGTGTTCAGCTCAAAGGCAGTCTGGTTTTATGGAGAGGGCTGACTCCCAGATATTTGCACAGAAGGGAATGTGCTATCTAAATGGTAAGCTTTCTTTACCTTTATATTTTTAACCACCCTACGATGTCCTTATTATATATTGAAAAGAAAAAGGTAAGAGTTGCTCGGGTCAGAGCACAAGAGCTGTGTAAATTTGAAGCTCAGTCAGCACAATGGACCTGGGCTATTATTGAATTTTGTTCCGCTTCAGTTCCAGTTGTTTGCTCCAAGGAGAAAAGCTCTGGGAAGAGTTGGTGTTAGCAAATTTAAGTTATTCCCCCAGCATTTGCTAGCCATATTCTCATTTCTACACATCTGGATCCTGGCAAAATTTTGAAAAGATGCAGGGAACAAAAGTGGTTTTTCCATGATGTACTCTATGTAGTCTGATTTTGCCAAATCAGCCAAGAAAGAAAGAAAGAAAGAAAGAAAGAAAAAACGGTATGCTGAGTTTGCATTTTTTGGATGGGACTTCTCAGGCCACCCAGCCCAGTCTTGCAGTCATAAATTCCTACCTCTAAATTCCTAAATTCCTACCTAAATTCCCACCTACCAGTGGGTCTTCAGCCTCAGTGCACATTCATTGAATGAATATACCTTGCCTAAAGTTTGACTTTTACAGCATGTGATATACAAATGTGAGGGTTTATTAAACACAATCTCTGCCTCTCCCCTTACTTTAATCTCTTTATCTGCCTTTCCCTCCACCATGTTCTGAATTCAGATTTCTCTCCACTTTCACAAACAGTGTTTTGAATGTGTACCTTGAGGAAGAGAGAGAGGATGCTGCTGAGAACAGAGAATGAAAGCTCCTCCCGAGTGAATGGGGCATTAACATTTTGCTCTACTGTAGGGGTTAAAGCCAGAGATAGTATTGGGACTGTCAAGGGCTTTAGCATTGTAAGGAAGACCTAGGAAATAGCCATTGCTAAACCTTATTATCTACTAATCCCAATCTTTTCGAATTCAGAGGCAGTCTAGGATTTGGTGAGGGAAATGCCATCTAGGAAAATGAGGAAGAAGGCAGGGCCTGTATTGACATTCATGCGGGTGGGAATGTTCAGCCTCACTATCATATTGAGGGTACCTCAGAATATATGATTCTTCCAGAGTGCTCCTTTGCCCTTCCCCATTTAACTTTGTCCCCCTTTTACCTTCCTTCCCCAGTGTCCTGCCTTTTTAGTACTCAGCTTTATATATATATATATATATATTTACTTTTTTATTATATATTTGGTCCTTTGGGACTGTGTAATGGTTATGAATTTATTCCATTCAAGAAAAAATATGTTTAATATTTTGTTCTCTTAAGCTGTCTTTTGAAGCTATGCTGCTAACCAGGTACGGGCCAGAAAGGAGTTGGGCCTGACAGCATCTTGGTCATATCACTGAAGGGTGACAGTGATGTCATGATGATGACTCTTCTTCATTTGACCAAGGGCAGCCTCTTGTTCTTACCTCTACCCATTCATTTCTGGCTATTGGAAATATACCAGCCTTTGGGTGAGCCATCGAGGCCAGAAGGATCAGAGGGGCCAGATTCCAGCCCATGGGCCACTATGTGAATATCTCTGTAAAAAGCTCATTTGTAGGGCTGGCTCCAATTACAGTAACCCAAGAAAACCTGTCTGGACATTTGAATTCCTTAGAGTTGGTTCAAGTTCAGCCAGCTGAAGGAAGCTAATATGAACGAGCAGTAGCTACGTATCCAGAAACTGGCTTCAACCAAAGCTGATAAAGCCTGAGTTTCCACAGGAAGCTTGGTGCTGAGCTGTGGAGAGCAATTGTTTATCTGAGTGTTGCCAACCCTTTAGCCATGCTTTCTTAGCTTTATCCTTGCCTGTTCGTAGGCACAGTCTGAACCAAAGCTATGGCTCACTGCTCACTTTTTTCTGCTCCCTGGTCATGCATAGCGACAGTGTAAAAAGGAAGACGTGGACAGGGAGTTAGGAGACCTGGTTTCTATTCCCTGTGCTTCTACTAACTAGCCTCGAGATCTTAACCGCTCTGTGCCTCAGTGTTCCCATCTGTAAAATGGGGATAGTGTTAATTGCCCTACCTACCTCACAGGGTTGTTGTGAGGATAAACTGAGACAATGAATGAAAAGTACTTTGAAAATTGTGCTATGAAAATTGTAAGAAATGGAAGCAATCATGTTAAAGGCAATGGGATGGACATTGCCAGAAGGGTTAACGGGATTGTCCAGCCCTTTCTCTGTGTGGCTTAAATCCAGGTCGCCATTGCTTTATACATTTTCACTTAGCACACATTTGTAATTATGCATGTAATAAAGCACAGCCTTATCCAACCTGGTATCTGTGTGTTTTTGAAAACCCTAAACTTTGTAGCTGTTGATCTCTGACTATAAAAGAAAGCAAGGAGGCAGGGTGTAGGGCTTGGGAGGGTAGTATAAAAAGCCACCGCCAGCTGGGCCTGGTGGCGCATGTCTGTAATCCCAGTACTTGGAAGGCTGAGGCAGGAGGATCCCCACAAGTTTGAGGCCAGTCTGGGTTGCATAGTGAGTTTGAGGCCAACATGAACTACAAAGCAAGAGCCTGGCTCAAAAACAAACAAACAAACAAGCCACTGCAAACCCCTACTGGCAGGCTCACTTTTAAAAAGATTTATTAAATATATTTAGTTTTACATTTATAGATTCAGTAATTCTTTTTGCTAGAAGGAGGCAAATGAGAGGCAGCGTATGTTTTTGAGATATCCCAGACACCTAGATAACCTCATTCATTACAGCTACTTAAATGTTCTTGTCTCATACATTGGTGATACTTTCCTGATGGCATGAAAATTAATGGGGAGCTGTTATTTTTTTGTTTTTGTTTTTATTTGTTTGTTCTTTTGAGACAGGGTCTTGCTATGTAGTCTAGACTGGTCCTAAACTTACTGTATAGCCCAGGCTGGCCTTGAACTCACAGCAATTCTCCTGCCTTAGCCTCCAGATTGCTGGGATTACAGGTGTGCACCACCACACCTGGTGAGAGCTGTTGTATTTCTTTCTTTTGGAGATTTTAGTAATGTAAGGTCAAGGACTTTGACACGTCTCTTGCCTACAGTCATTTAAACAGGGAATAGGAAAGGTGATTAATATTTCTCCAGTGAATACCAAGGTTCTTAGTGTCCTCTTTATGGTATGCTGGGAATAAAATGTCTTCTGTGGGAAACCCTGTGAAGTGACCATGTAAATTAGAGCAGGGTGGATTGTGGAGAGATGGTTGGATCTGCAAACATTTCCTTTTCATGCCTCTCTGAAACATGGAAAACAGAGGAAAGCTACAGTTTGAAGTATGGCCTTCTACTTTCCCTAATTTTTCTGCATCTGACTCCTCCTCCTCCATCCTCCCTTCCTTTCTTTGTTAGCTAGACACTACCAGTAAGAGTTTACCATATGTCTTAAGTTTTGGTTTAAAAAGAATTTCTTTGGTTGACATTTGATCACATCCACACTAGTGTTGATTTGATACTTTGCTGTTACTCAGTTTGGCCTACTTGGCATCATTTCAGGGAAGACATATCCATGTGAAAGTAACTCCCTTAGAAACCTGAACTCACACCAACATTTTTCAGCTTTTTTTTTTTTTGTACCGGGAATCGAACTCAGGACCTCATGCTTGCCAGGCAGGCGCTGCACCACTGAGCTAAATCCCCAGCCCCCATTTTTCAGCTCTTAATGATATTTATCATCTTTACTGTGGGCTCTTTCCACATTATCATCATCCATGCTTCTAAGCTCAATACCTCTTGAGAAAAAATTAGTATATTACTACTAGCTATCAGCAACTTGTTATGAAATAGGGTGTCATGTCTAGTTACTGTAGGGTTCAGATAAAAGTTGCTTTGATGGAGTATGAAGTACAAGATGAAAAATTATCTGGTACAGAACTACCCAGAGAAAAAATGGCCACAAGGTGTCAGTGCAATCATAAAAGTACTGATACGGCTAGGGTTTGCCCACAGAACTGAGAGATAGATCGGGCCAGAAGCATTCATTCATACTCATGAATAGGTGTTGCCGGCACTAAATTCAATCACGTGGTTTTCAGAGTTCATTACACTTTTTGTTTGAGGTACTAGGGATTGAACCCAGGGCCTTCACACTGAGCTATATTCCCAGCCCTTTTTTATTTTTTAATTTTGAGACAGTCTTACTAAGTCAC
Organism: Erethizon dorsatum; assembly: GCA_028451465.1. Taxonomy (NCBI): domain Eukaryota; kingdom Metazoa; phylum Chordata; class Mammalia; order Rodentia; family Erethizontidae; genus Erethizon; species Erethizon dorsatum. Next base: position 41,686,157 of record CM051842.1, read on the forward strand.
TAAGTTGCCCAGACTGTGCTGGAATTTGTGATCCTCCTGACTCAGCTTCCCAGAGTGCTGGGATTACAAGGGTGCACCACCAAGCCTGGCAACATTTTCCTTTGAATGTACACAATAAAATTTATGCTTTTTTATTTAAAAATTAATAACGGTAGTCCCTCCCGTAAAGGACCTTAACTGTTCTTGAATCTGAAAGTTGTTTCTTTTTCCAAGCAGTTTCTGGAGTGAAAACAATAGGAAAGAAGGTTCCATTACCTTACTGATTAGGGTGGCCACATCATTTGTTATATGATTAAGGCACCTTTGACAATGGGAGGGTGTTAATTACCTAGAGACAACAGTCATAGATTGAGACTATCTCCGCAAACCAGGCATACTCACTCTGTTCCTCAGGCATCAGCAGTTCCTAACCTTTGACTCAGGTCTCCCAAGCTTCTTTCCTAGGTTGTGCCCCTCCTCGAGCTCTTGTGGACCTTTCCCTGGACTCTTCTCCCTCATAGTAAGTACTCTGAACTGGAACATTCTTACTTCTGAAAGCAATGATAGGGGTCTGAGTAGGGAGCAACATTCAGGGTAAGAGAAAGCCCCTTCGCAGTTTCCTTAGGCCTCCTCAAGCTGTCATGTTGAAGAGGCTCCATGCCTGTACGCTGCACACTGCTAGTATCTCTAGAACATTTTATGATCTTGAGTCAGGAGGATGTAGATAGAACAGAATATAGAAATAATGGGGAAAACATAGGATTCAGTCAGAGGACCTGGGCTCAAGGCTTACCTTAGAGGAATTGCTACTGCTTTTGATCAAACGAAACTCACGATCTCTAAGATTGGACTTGAAGGAGGAGCAGCCCTTGAAGGGGGTCCTGGACCTCACAGGACGTTTAGGTTCCACAAGATTCTCCTTGCCTTGAGAGCATTTTTTCTGGTTACCTCGCTGATCTAGGGGTGTGGTGGAGATCACCCATGTTTTTAATATTCTGGCCCAAGTATGCCTCTGGCACAGCTAAGATAAAGTAGAACTTTCCAACTAAAAGCTTGGGAAGAAGAAAAAGGAGCCAGTGTGCAACACGACCATCCCATTTACCTATAGCAGTAGCTCCCAAACCTGTCAGGATCATCTGAAATGGGTATTAAAATACAGATTCCTAGAGAGTTTGGCACCGGGTCCTAGACTAGTCTTTGGAAACCCCTGGAGGGGAATTCAGGCTTCGTCTCAACCTAAATTCTTATCAGCCTCCTTGTAGTGGATGGCATATTAGCTGGAGAGAACTTGGTGTCCTGCTTCTTGTTTTGTTTTGTTTTATTTTATTTTACTTCTTATTTTTTGTGGTACTGGGAATTGAATCCAGGGCCTTCATACTGAGCTACACTCCCAGCCCGTTTTATTTTTTGGTAGTACTTGTTGCAGTACATAATCTTTGCATTCCTCAGATGGAGTTGGTGCATGCAGGTAACACATTTCAATTCCTTTTGTCATCCCTTTTCCCGCCCCTCCCCCTCCGTCTCTTGATCCCCTTCCCATTTGAGAAAGGTCTGTCTCCCTACTTCCTCTTATCTATCTTTTATTTTGCTCCTTATTTATAATTTGGGTTTCCCATACAAGAGAAACCATGCGGTATTCAAGCTTGTGTGTCTGATTTATTTCACTTAACATTATGGTCTCAAGGTGCATCTATTTTCCTACAAATGACTCAAGTTCATCTTTCTTTATGGAAAAGTAGTACTCTGTTGTGTGTAAATACATTTTCTTTCTCCATTCATGTGTTGATGGACGTACAGGCTGAGACAGGGTCTTGCTAAGTCACTAAATTGCCCAGGCTGGGCTCAAGCTTTTGATCCTTCTGCTCAGCCTCCCAGAGTGCAGGAATTACAGGTGTGCACCGCTGCTCCCAGTTCTTGTTTACTGTTGTATCCTGAGCACAAGAGCCTAGCACAGAGCAAGAGCTCGGGAAATAGAATGCTTGCTGGATGCTGGCTGGCGATGTAAAGTTTGCCTCCTTTGTTCCTGTTTCCTGCCTGAAGATATGTCTCTTAGGGACACCATGCTTACCCAGCCACAAGTGACTCTTATGTTACAAGTTGCAACCTGATCATCACAATCTCAGTACAGTCCTTGTAGATGATGAAGGACCCACTTATTTCAGGTTCTTGTACTTATTCACATGGTGATTTTTGTATGTGATTTGACCCTTCTGGACTTCATAACCTCACCTGTAAAGCAGGACCTCAGTAACCTCACATGTTAACCTGCCTCACTGGACCATTGAGATGATAGGTTGGAAGTGGGTATGATAACTGGGCTTTACAAATTGGTGATATGAACATCACCATTGCTACTTTGGTCCAGAGGGCTAAAAGAGATAACGTATGAGGAATAATCAGTTCACTGAAATAATATTTATTGAGCACCTACTCGGTGGCATGTACTATACTTGGCTCCAGGGATACAATGATAGGAAAAGATACTCATCCTTTGGGAGATAAAACATAGCCAAAAATTTTTTTCTTAGGTTTTTTTTTTTTTTTTTTTTTTTTGTAGTGGGAATCAAACTCAGCACCTTGCACTTGCCAGGCAGGTGCTTGTGCCACTGAGCTATATCCCTGGCCTTTTTTAGGTTTTTTGAGACAGGGTTTCACTCTAATTTAGGCTGGCCTTGAACTTGCAGTGATTCTCCTGTGTCAGCCTCCCAAGTGCTGGGATTACAGGCATGTGCCACCACACCTGGCAACATAGTCAACTTCGAATGTTATAAATTGGCAGTCTTTTCTGGGGAAAATTTTTTCTTTTCAAGTCTAATAATGTCTACATGCATGGTGGCCTCTCCCTAGGTTTTAGCATAGTCTTGGAAACTCCTTTCCCACCAAAATATTTCCAGTTATTTTCTCCCTCCCAGCCTCTGAATACACTATTGAATCAGTGTGTCCCAGCTACACTCAAACCAGTCTGCCAGCTATGATTGTCAAGAGGGAGGTATGCATTTTGTTCCCTCATGCTCCAACTCTCACTTGGCCACATCTGCAGCCTGCAAAGCCACTCAGAGAACACTCACCCCCACATGTCACCCAGCCCTCCAAAGTCCATTGGAGCCCTTTTCCTCCGTGCCTCTCACCCAGCATCATTCCTCTTTCTAGTTCTAGTTATGAAACAAAAACTCACTTGTCTATGAAAGAATACCAGCAGATATGGCTGTATGTATTTTGAGATTAGAGAGGAGGGTTGTCTACATTTGTAACAATGTACTAGAAATGCTTTATTATACAAATACCCTTGAGCTTCACTACAGCCTCATGAGATACACAAAATATAAGGAAATGAAGATGAACACTTGGTTACGGTTTGCTCAGTATCTCAGTGTAGGGAGTGTAACAAAATGGAACTCAATGTATTTTACCCTGAGTATAATGAGTGTGTGTGTGTGTGTGTGTGTGTGTGTGTGTGTGTGTGGTGCTGGGGATGGAACCCAGGGACTTTACGTATGCGAGGCAAGTGCTCTACCACTGAGCCTTCAATGATCTTTTTAGTCCTAGTCTTGCTCCTGTTCATCCTGAATGTTCCCATGCCAGTTTATAGTAAGAAGGTAACAGAAGCCTGCCTTGGTGAAATTGGACAGTTAGCCTAGTGTTAAAACTTTACTGTGGATAAGAATCTGTATAAAAACATACAGAGATGATCAGAAACAATTCTAGGAAGGGGATCTCCCGAGAGATTTCTTTTACAATATTGAATGCAAAGAAAAGGAGAAGTAGCAATGGAAAGGGGGTGAGGCACTGTCCTGTACTTACTAATTTACTTCCCTTGGTATACCAAGTGATGGTTTTACCAAGAACTTATATTACTTTTATAATTTTTAAAGTAAACATCCAGGAAAGACAACTATTTTTATATGTCATTATGAGAATGTGTTCATCTCACCAGCTGGAAGCTAGATTTATTTTTCTTGTGAACTAATAATAAACAATGAAAACTGAAGCCTCAGGTCCAGTAAGTGGTTGTTCTGCCGAGAATTCTCATCCCTCACAGGGCAGCTACGTGACTCATGCAGGCACAGGGGCTGTTTTTTCACAAAATCTACCATAGCAACCAGCATGTTCCTTTTAAAACAAATCAAATCACATAACTTGTCTGATTTGATAGTCTTTGATGACTTCCCTTTACATCCAGAGCAAATCCAACCCCTTCCCCTGGTCCCTGAGGCCTTCTGTGATCCTCATCTGGCATAGTTTGCTAACCTCATTTTATGCCTTGAATTGTGTTCTCCAAAAATTTATGTTGAAGTCTTAACTCCCAATAACTCAAAAAAAATGACCTTATTTGGAAACAGGGTTATCACAGGTATAACTGAATTAGAATAAGGTCACACTGGAGAAGGTGGGCCCCTAATATAACATGAGCATTGTCCTCATAAGAAGGAAAACTCTGGCTGGGCGTACTAGCGCACTCCTGTAATCCCAACACTTTGGAAGGCAGAGGCAGGAGGATCTGAAGTTCAAACCCAGCCTGGGCAACTTAGCAAGACCTTGTCTCAAAATAAAAAATTAAAAAAGGGCTGGTGATATAGCTCAGTGTGAGAGCCCTATGTTCAATCTCTAGTACTGTGAAAAAATGCATGTTTAGGGCAGGGGTACAGCTCAGTGGTACAGTACTTATCTAGCAATCATGACACCCGGGTTTTATCCCCAGTACCACAAAAAGCTGAGGGGGATTTGGATGCAAACACACACAGGGAAAATTCATGTGAAGATGAAGCAGAGAGTGGGGTGATGCTTCTACTACAAGCCAAGAGATGCCAATGATTGCCAGAGAAACACCAGAAGTGGGGGTGGGGGTGTGGGTGTCATGTGACAGACACTTTCCCACAGCTCTCAGAAGGACCCATGCTGACACCTTGATTTTGGTGAGCTATACCTCTACCCTTCAATGAACACACCTCATCTCTTACCACTCAACCCCTTCTCTCTCTTGCTCCTAGCATACGATCTTTTTTTTTTTTTTTTTTTTTTTGTCAGTTCCTTAAAGACACGGCAAATTTATTCCTGCCTCAGGATCATTGCATGGTACCCAGTAGATGCTCAAAAATGACATTTCCTTTTCTACTTCACTCTAGTGAAATAACTAGAGCCCCTCTGCTCACAGCTATTTGCCTCTTTTGGGGAGAGATTAGAAATTCTCAGGACAGCAGAAGAAATATTTCCAATTAAGCCTGAAGGGAGCCCCCCTGGGTGACCCCAGTCTTCCTATCAGAGGAGCTATTCATATTGAGGAGCCACTTGTTGAAATAAATACCCAATGTACATCTTTTCATGCCTGTCTTAGTTTTCTGTCATTATAACAAAATACTCAAGACTGGATAATTTAGAAAGGAAAGAACTTTATTTTAGCTCATGGTTGTGGAGGCTGGGAAGGCCAAGACCACAGCAGTGGTATCTGCTGAAGGCATTTTTTTTCCAGTTTTTTGAGACAGGGTCTCACTGTATAGTTCATGCTGGCCTTGAACTCACAGTGATCCTCCTGCTTCATCCTCCCAAGACCTTGTCTTTACAGTGCTTGTTATCTACTACAAGTCTTTTGTTTGAATGTTTGTATGCCTTCAGCAAATATTTGTTGGGTACGGCGGTGCTAGGTTTTGTCTATCTAGAGACAAATGTGGCTGTGATTGCCAGATTTTCATTATGCCACTACTAGCTGTTGTCCCAGATGACCAAGTGGGCCTGCATCTGGGGCAGTAGAGGCCAGGATGTTTGTTCCTGAGGGTACACAGGCTTAGGAACCCTCTGAAAATTTTTTAAATTTCTCTGTATTAAATGCTTACATTTTTTTAAAGAGAAAAAAGTAAAAATAACAATATAACAGAGTTTCAAAACAGGATAGTAGGAGAGTAACAATAATTAATACATTGCATATTGTTATCTTCATGGTAGTTACTCAGAGTACAAGATGGCACGAAGTATTGTCCAAAAAATATTAGCTCAAACCTTTCCTTTCAATGAACTAAGAGAAACTAGCCGTATAACTATCTTACTATCTTGTGCATATATATATATATTTTTTTTTTCCTTTTCCCTTTTCCCTTCCTTCCTTTCCCCTTTCCCCCATCACAGTTTCTCTTTCCTTTTGAACAGTTTCTTCCCAATTCACAATATCTATTGTACATTTTGGATCTTATTTACTCATTTGGATTCTCAAACTAGTGAGACAATATGATGTTTACACATGTGGGTTTGATTTATTTCACTTATGAGTATGGTCTCGAGTTGCATCCATGTACATATAAAAGTCTCAAGTTTATCCTTCTTTATGGCTGAGTAGTACTCCATCATATAAAAAGACCATATCGTTTTTGTCCATTTACCACTTGATGGGCATTGGGGTTGTTTCCAAGATTTAGCTATTATGAACTGTGCTGCTGTAAACATGGGTGCACGTATATCAATGTGGTATGATGTTTTTAATTCTTCCATAAAGGTACCATTAGGGGAATAGCTGGGTGAAATGGAACTTCTAGTCCTAGTTTTCTGAGGAATCTCCACACTGATTTCCACAGTGGTTGCACTAGTTGACACTCCCACCAACAGTGGAGAAGGGTTCCTTTTTCCTGACAGCTCTGCCAGCATTTGTTATTGGTTATTGTTATTGGTTGATTTCTTGATGATAGCCTGAATGCTTACTTTGTTTCAAGTACTAGACTTCATGCTTCACATATATTATATTGTTTAATCCCCATAACGATCTTGAGAATTGTACTTGAGAATTATACTTATGTATTGGAAGCTTAGTCCCCAACAGTACTCAGAGGTGGGGCATTGGGAAGGTGACTGGATCATGAGGGCTCTAACTTCATTAGCAGATTCACGCACTGATGGATTCATAATTTGGTGGCATTACTGGGAGGTGGTAGAAACTTAGGAGGTGGGGCCTAGTTGAATGAAATGGGTTATGGAGACATAACCTTGGGGACTATTTCTAGTTCCTGACCCCTTCCTCCTGGCCTCTTGGAGAGTCATCAATCTCTCTCTCTCTCTCTCTCTCTGTCTCTCTCTCTTTCTCTCTCGCTGATTCTTTGAGCTCCTTACGAGGATATAGTAATAAAGTAGCCATTTACAAGGACGTCACCATCAGAAACCAGCCCCGTTGGACCTTGGTCTGGGACTCCCATCCTCCAGGACTGTGATAAAATATATTTCTGTAGTTTAACCCCCCCTAGTTTATGGTATTTTATTGTGGTAGCCTCACTTGACTAATATACCTCCTTTGGAAGAAGCTACTAGAATCCAAAGATCAAAACCCACTCCCCTCTTTTCTCAGCTGCTCAATAGATGACATTAGGGCATGGGGTTAGCAAAAATCTATTTACATTTATTATAAAAATTGGAAAAGTTTTAGAAAATTTCTAAAAAATTAGAAAATCATAGTGAAAAAGCAAAATTGCTTACAACTCCTTCACTCAGCAATATCACTGTTAAGGTTTTGGTGGATTAATTTTTATTATTTTTCTGTACATGGCAGTTTATGCACAAGCACACACACATATGCACACACACAAATAGAATAATTCTGATTCATAGTGCCTTATATTCTTTTTTCTTCCACTTAACATTTATTGGAGCAGATGTTCGGAGCTTTCCACAGATTTCTTTTCCTTCAGAATTTCTTTCCTGGACTTTTGACTTCCTAATCTCCAGCCTGTTCTGGGCCAGCTACAGCTTGTTTCAGGCCTTGGCTTTGTGCCCATAGGAGTTTTGCCACCTATAGAGTGGCCTCAGGCCCCGTGATATATCAGTAACTATGGTTTCACCTGTAACCTCCCTGGGAAGAGGAGAGGAAATGATGGCTCTGGCAACAGGTAAAAGAAGTAAACTAGTATCCATGACTCCTTTAAGTCTCAGATTCATTTCTTCCCTTAGTAAAACATGACAACAGAATTTCAACCACAGGCTAGGATTTGAGTCGCAGGAGCAAGGAAATGCTTCTGTTTACTAGCTATGTGAATGGTGTTTAACTCAATTAAACACCCCGTGCCTCAGTTTCTTCATCTGTGAAATGGGAATGATGGCAGTTCTTACCCCATATGTTTTTGGTAAGGCTATAGATTATTTCAAAGGTTAAATGAGATACTAGCTGGAAAGCACTTAGTATAGTACCTGAGACAAAGTAAGCACTTAATGAATGTGAATGTTCACAAACTAAGTGTTCAATGAATGTGAATGTTAACTATCATCTCTTCATTATCTACTTATGTTATAAAAATAAGTCTATTGAATAGATTTATTAACTGTATAACTATCATAGTCTCTCAAATCTATGATTCACTGCTTTTTAACATTTCTGAAATAGGGTCTCATCACACCATCATTTTACATTTACATTTAAAGTTGTTTCCTCCCACCCAATCCAAAAATTATCTAACTGCAAAAACCATGTTCTAGGTTAGTGCTTCTGAGACTTTGATGTGGTGATCTTGTCAAAATGCAGATTTTAATTCATGGGCCTGGGGTACAGCCTGAGATTCTACAGGTCCGAGGGGCTTCAGGGTAATGCTTCAGTGTCTGCTCCAGGGACCACACTCTGCATAACAAGGACTTAGATCCCCAAACTAATAACTAATCTGGGAACCATTATAGAGTCAGGTCTCTACAGCAGTCTCCTCCCCCTCCCCTTCCCTGTCCACCTTATCCTTCACCCCTCTTCCTCCTACGTTCTTACAGTTTATTAATCCTCTCATGAAAAATTCACGTAATTGCTGCAGATAATTACTGTAGAAACTTTACTCCTATTTTTTGCCAGCATCAACATTGGCCCCTGACTTTCTTCATTCTGCTCTTGCATTCCATTTTGTCATTTCTTTTTTTTCTCTTCTTTTCTTTTCTTTCTTTCCTTCTTTCTTTCTTTCTTTCTCTTTCTTCTTTTGTGTTCTTTTTCTTCTCATACAGGCTATGTCTTGCCCACCATGCCTGTATGTATTCATTTTCTTTTGCATAATCCAAGGAATAATAAATCACGCCAAAGCTAGTTGTCTTGCTACCACCAAAATGACTTCTGAATCCAAATACAAAGATGACCTCCAGTGTACTCTTGTACAATTTTGTGTGTTTTACCTAAGAACGTCTGTCTTAGGTATTGTTGCTTTCCCAAGCTGAAGGACATCAGTGGCCTTTTGTGTCCTTTGAAGTAAGTCAATTGGCCATGAACTTCCTGGTCTGGATACTTCCTGTATCATTTATGATGGTGACAGATTCTCAGGCAGCTAGGGAGGAAGAAAATGAAGCAGTCTTCTTGATGTAGCAAGCTACTGTTTCAATACGCACAGGACTAATATTTTAGAACAGTGCCAAAATTTGTGGGTAAAACACTAAGGTCTAAGGGGGATAGTGAGTGTTTCAAAATTAGCATCTGTGATTACTTCGTAGCAGAAGGAGCATAATGGGGCTTGTTGTGTGACAGCCATGTCAGCCATTCTGAATTGGAACTTTGTAGGTCACATAGCCAAATTACATTATTTATATTTTACTTGTTGATTGTATGGCAACGGTACCTCTAAAGCTTTTGAAGGATTTTTAAGCCAATTTGTTACATAAATTGTTTAACCATTTTCTTCTCCATCTTTATTACTGTTAAATTGCTCAGCAAACCCTTTTCTTCCTAGAAAGCTGAACCTCAGCTATGCTTCTATCACCAAGCATCCCGAGCCCAACCGAGAGGAATCAAAACAGTGCCTGATGTCCTAGTATCTAGCAGAGTGAAACTCACGGGCACACACTCCATACGTAGCTCAGAAGAGGGATGTGGGACTGATGCTGATGAGGTCGGGAAGAAGAGAAGCTTTCTTCTCTACATCCTTTCTACTTCTACACTGACTTTTCTTACAATGAATGTTACACATTGCTTGTGTAAAAAACACAATACATCTGTTTATTTTTAAACAAATGGCAACAAAGAGAGAAGGTAAGAGAGGCTGCAAAAGAATCATAATCATTCAAATTTAGTTATCTTCAGTGATAAACAAGGAGATGCCATATGTTACTTGTCAGAATGGTTAAAAAATTAAAGTTTGATAATGCTCATGGTTGGCAAAGCATAAATAAAAATAGACACTATCCTCCACTGTTAGAGGAAGCTTAAATTGGTACAAATCCTTAGGGACCAATTTTTCATTGTGCATCAGCACTTAGCATGAATTTATCTTTCACACAACAATGATGCTGCTATGAGTTGACCATGTGGATATATACTCTAAAGCATCTCATTATGTAAGCATATGAGGATGTTTACTGAAGAATTTATTTATAATGGCAAATAACCAAAAGTCTATCATTAAAGTTTGGTTAAATAAATTGCATTTCATCTATTTTTATTAAAACAATAAATAGCTATTTAAAAGAAATAGGTAGAGTGTAGTATGATATGGAATGATTTGGTTGATGCATTAAGTGTAAAACGTAAGGCACTCTGAATATACCACACTGCCATTTGTGTCTCTTTTTATTCTGGGAGAACACACAAATTTGTTGAAAGTAAAATTAAATTTGGGTAGAAGTAAGTATTAGAATTCTGGGAGATTTTATTTTAAATTTAAATTATTAGTACTTTACAAATATTTTACCACGTTTGTGAGTAGCTTCTAAACAAATACAAAAACCCTTCTAAAATATCAAAGAGGGGCATTAACAGACTTGAAAACTTGACCTTGGACTCCAGGTTAAGAACCCTCATCTTGTCCAGTGTGATGGCGCAGGCCTGTAATCCCAGTACTCGGGAGGCTGAGGCAGGAGGATTGCCATGAGTTTGAGGCCAGCCTGGGTTACACAGTGAGTTCAAGGGCAGGCTGAACTGCACAGTGAGACCCTGTCTCAAAACAAAAACAAAAACAAAAACAAAACAAAACAAAATCACCTCTCTTCTTAGGGGACAGAACCTGCCCCATTTCTCCAGTTTGATGGCTCCTCAAGATCAAAGGCTGTAAGGAGACACAGGTAGTAAAATCTGTACCTTGGAGGTAGGTACCCTTGGGCTAAAACTGCTTAACAAACAAGGACCACGTGCATGTTAGAACATTAGGGAATACCTTTAGCCAACTCCAGGGCTCTGCTCTTAAATCTTTTCTTCAGCTTTATTAAGGTGCAATTGACAAATAAAAAAAAATTATTTTTTGAGACAAGGTCTTGCTATGCAATTCAGGCTGAACTCACTATGTAGCCCAGGCTGGCCTCAAACTCATGGCAATCCTCCTGCCTCAGCCTCCCAAGTGCTGGGATTACAGGCATGTGCCACCATGCCTGGCAAAATTTATATATTTAGAGTTTAAAACATGATGTTTTGATATACGTACACATTATGAAATGATTACTACAGTCGTACTAATGAACATATCCATCATTTCATGTAGCTACCTTTTCTGTAGTGAGAACATTTAAGATCCACTCTCAGCAAATTTCAAGTATACAATTCAGTATTAAATGTGATCACCACGCTGTATATTAGATTCCCACTGTACCTTCACTCTGTTACTATGGATTAGAAACTTTTTTAGATTCACTTACAAGTAAAATCATAACAGTATCTTTCTTTCTGTATCTGGCTTTTTTCACTTAGCATAATATTTTCACATTTCATCCATGTTGTCCCCAACTGAAGGAGTTCCTTCTTTTTTTATAGCTGAATTATATTACTGTGTGTGTGCGTGTGTATGTGTGTGCGTGTGTGTGTCTTAGTCACATTCTCATTACTGAGACACAATACCTGACACTCACAACTTCAAGAAGCAGAAATTTGTTTTGGTTCACAGTCTCAGAAGTCTCAGTCAGTGTTTGGAGGGCTTAAACGCAGAAACAGAATGGTGGAAGAACCTGGGCAGAGGAGCGCTGTTCACATCACAGTGGTCAGGAAGCAGAGAGAGAAGGGACGGACTGTGAAGGGAGCTCCACCCTCCCAGGTCGTGGCTCCAGTGAGCTGCCTCTCCCAACCAGACCCCACTTCCTAACAGCAAATCAACTGCTGTGTTCCGATGATTCAGTCACCTTCCAAAAGCCCTGCCTATGAGTGCATGAGGCTTTTGGGGGACATTCTCAATTTAAAACAAAACAGTATATGTCACATTTTCTTTATCCATTCGTCTATCAGTGGAAAAGTGTTGTTTCTGAATCTTGACTATCATGAGTAATGGTGCAGTGAACGTAGAGATGCAGACATCTCTTAGAGGAAGTGATTTTATTTCTTCTGGATAGGTGTCCAAAAGGGGGTTTGCTAGATGGTTTATTTCTAAGGTCTTGAGCATCCTTCATACTGTTTTGCATAATGGCTGTACCAATTTCCATTCCCACCAACAGTGTTCAAGAGTTCCCTTTTCTTCATATCCTCACCAACACTTTTTGATAATAACCTGCTAACGGATGTGAAGTGATATCTCATTGCAATATCTATCAAAATTCCAATGAGATTTTTCACTGAAATAGAAAAAATCAACCCTAAAATTCATATGAACCACAAAAGAGCCCAAACAGCTAGAGGAAAAGCAAGAAGAAGAAAGCTGGTGGCGCCAGGCTTCCTGATTTCAAACTATTACAAAGTCACAGTATTGGCATGAAAACAAATACATAGACCAATGGAACAGAATAAAGAGCTCAGAAATAAGCCCATATGTATATGGATGACTAATTTCCAGCATGGGCAACAAGAATCACAATGGAGAAAGAATAATTTCTTTAATATGTGGTAATGAGAAAACTGGTTATCTTTGTCCAAAAAAGAAAAAAAGAAAGAAGAAAGAAAGAAAGAAAGAAAGGAAGGAAGGAAGGAAGGAAGGAAGGAAGGAAGGAAGGAAGGAAGGAAGGAAGAAACTGGACCATTCCCTTACACCACACACAAAAAACAAATTGAAACAGATTAGAGACTTAAATGCAAGTCTTGAAACTGCAAAACTCATAGAAGAGACCTGGAGAAAAGCTCCTTGACACTGGTCTTGGCAATGACTTTTTGGAATTGACACCAAGTGTACAGGCAACAAAAGCAAAAATCAACAAGTGGGACAACATCAATCCGAAACATTTCTGCACAGCAAGGGAAACAATCAACAAAATGAAAAGGAAAGCAATAGAACAAGAGAAAATATTTGTATATATGCAATAAGGTGTTAATATCCAAACTATACAAAGAACTAATACAACTCAACAGCAACCAACAAAAACTGACTTAAAAATTGGCAAAGGACCCAAATAGACATTTTTCCAAAGAATACATACAAATGGCCAACAAGCATATGAAAAATGTTCAACCTCATTAATCATCAGAGAGATGCCACAATGAGGTAAAGTTTTATTCCTTAATTTATTTCTCAATTTCTCACAAGTTGCAAAATTAGCATAGAGGTGTTATGTCCCCTTACTCAGTTTCCCTAATAGTGATGCATTACATAATTTAAGTTCATATTGAAACCAGGAAATTAATTGGCCCAGCATAATTATCTACTTACTGTCCTTTCTCAGATTTTTACCACTTTCTTCATGCATTCATATTTTGAATATCTTTCTAAGTAATTCTATTATATTTTGTCACATGTACAGATATGATAAATGTGATAATTCACCTCACAATCAAGACACAGAAGTGTTCTGTCACCACAAAAGAAATCCCTGCACTACCCCTTTATAATTGCACACTCTGTCTCCTTCCTTATTTATTTTTCGATATTCTCCATCTCTATAATATTGTCCTTTTGAGAATATTTTACAAATGAGTTGCAGGGTATGCAACCTTTTGGGATCATCTTTCTATTACTCAGCATAATTCCCTGGAGAGCCATCCCAGTTGTTCCCTGAATTAATAGTTTGTTCCTTTTATTGCTGAAAAGTAATTCATTATGTGGATGTACAATTTGCTTAACTACTCATCCACTGAAGGATGACATATTCTTTCCGGTTTTTGACTGTTATACATGAAGCTGCTATGAATAGTCATGTGCAAGAATTTGTGTGAACATAAATAAAGTTTCCAATTCTCTAGGAACATAACTGCCAGATCACATGTTAAGAAATCACCAAACTATTTTCCAGGGTAATGCTATAATTTTTCATTTCCAACAGAAATGTCTGAGACTTCCAGTGGTCCCATATCCTGGTCAGGACTCCATATTGTCAATATTTTTTTTATGTTAGCCATCTTAGTAAGTATGTAACGATATCTCATTGTAGTTTTAGTTTGCATTTTACAAATGGCTAGTGGTGTTGATGACCTTTTCATGTGTTTTTAGATTCTTATTATCTCCTTTGATGAAGTGTCTAAGTCTTTTGCCAATTTTCTAATTGCATTGTTGTCTTACTGTTGAATTTAAAGGGTCCTTTCTATATTTTGTCCTGTGTCAGATCTGGAATTTGTAAGCATTTTCTAATTGATGCCTTGTTTTGATATTCTCTTAACAAGATTTTTCACAGAATGATAAGTTTGAATTTTAAAAATGTTTAATTTATCCATGTTTTCCTTATGGAGATCAGAAATACATAGCACAAAATTTTCCAAGTGTTGTAAGTAAAAACCTGTCAATTTAGAATTCTGTATCTATTAAAAGTATCCTTCAGGCCAGGTGTGGTGGCACGCACATGTAATCCCAGCACTTGGGAGGCTGAGGCAAGAAGATTGCTGCGAGTTCAAGGCCAGCCTGGAGTACATAGCAAGACCCTGCTCAAAAAAACAAAACAAAACAAAAATATCCTTCAGGAACACAGGTGAATAAAAACATTCTCAGATGAAAGAAAACTAACATGATTCCTCACCAGCAGATCTACCATAAAAGAATAACCAAGAAGTTCTTCGTACAGAAAGGAAATGACAATGAAAGGAAAATTGAAAAATTGAGAATGAAGAAAAACCACCAGAATGGGTAAAGATATGTGTAAATATAAGACTAGCTATCTCAGCCAGGCATGGTGGCACATGCCTGTAATCCTAGCACTTGGGAGGCTGAGGCAGGAGGATTGCCACGAGTTTGAGGCCAGCCTGGTCTACATAGTGAGTTCAAAGGTAGCCTGAACTATGTAGTGATAGCCTGACCCCTCCCCAGAAAAGAGTTTTAAAAATTATTTTAGATTATGGACAGCAAAATTATATTATATGTTGTGATTCATAATGTATATAAAGGAAATATTTAAAATGAATAAATTATAAAGTGGAAGCATAAAAGGACCTGAGTGGAACCTCCATTTCACTTGAGTTACCTTTACAGTGATGGGATAGGTTGTTTATATATGTTGTAACCATAGAGCAATGAATAAAAACAAAGAAAGAAACAAACAAACAAAATAATGTAAAACCAAAAGCTATCCAAAGATAACATCTACAGCTACTATTACAACTTCTGATATCAGATAACTGTCCTTACACCATCACATGCTGCAGGACTTTGACACCTGCTTCCACAAGCCAACTTTCATATTTATGTATTTCATAATACATATGAAATCTGTGTGAAACTGGGCCTACATTTTTATGAGGTTCATATCTTCTTTGTATGTCATGTATGAAAGTTTTGAGTGCTGTGCCTCTAATGCTGTATTTCTGATAACCCCTGGGGTTTGTATTGCATACATCTGCATAGCGCAGTGATTCTGAGGAATTCCTATGTCACATCACAGTGGGAGTCACTGTGTCTAAGACAGCTCTTCAGAGCTGAGCAACCATTGCAGAACTATCTCATCACAACTCAAATACCTCGTTCATTTGATCGATATTTTATATTTCATTTAGAGTGGCCAGAGCTACTCCTTGAGTGTTTGCAAAATACATTTGCTCTTTATAATAAAAAATAAAGCTCAAGGGGATGAAAAAAAAAGGAATTAAGATGTACTATGTACATGTACCAACTTCCCACTGGAAATGTTAGCATTATGTACCAACCCATGTACTAACAAACTAAAATAATTAAAAAAAAAAACAATAAAGATGGGAGGGGGGGAGGTAAGGAGGGAAGGGGATAAAATAAGAATTAAGATGTGTTATGCACATGTACCAGCTTCCCCCAAGGAATGTAATCATTATGTACTGCAAACATGCACTAATAAAAATAAAAAAAATTGAAGAATAAAAAATTAAAATAAAAAATAGAGCTCGGGTAAAAATGTCGGAACAAGTTAAGAAGAAATCAGTATCATAATGTCGATTGAGTGCCTACTAGCTGGGAGATGTTGGACATACATTACCCTTAGTGTAGATGCACAACGATCCTTTAAGCATAGTATTTTCTCTTTTTTTCCTTCTTTTCCCCCTATTTTTTTGTTTTCTGAGGGGAAATATTTTCATCTTTGTTTTGCATATGAGGATAACTTGGGCTTAGAAATAGAAAGTTCTTTGCCCTCAGTGACACAAGTGCATTCTGTGCTCCTTTTCCTCTATCACATTCACTCCCACTGAACGGCCTCCTATAAGGGCACGTGCTAGAGCGCTTGAAATTCCCTGGAACCCGGCATATCTTGGTCATGCTTTATGCTTTTGCTTATGTAGTTTCTTTGTTTGGGCCATCACTACAGCCTTTTATTGCCTGGAAAACTCCTGGTCATCCTTTAAGACCTTTGTATCTCTGTTGTCTAAGTCACCAGTCTAGCACAGAGTAGCCATTTAGAAAATATTTATTGAATTGAAATGAACTAGAATACAGTGGTGTTCATAGGTAGCCTATATCCAGATGCATAAGAGGCAGATGTTCCCTAGAACAGATCATGTTTTTTTTTGAGCGAGAGTGTGTCCACTCAATCTGGAATACCTAAGGGCAGCATCTAAATTTTGTTAACATCGTCCACGGGTCTGGTCTTTGATTTCTCATTGCTCCTTGTCTTAGTCTGTTTCCTGTTGCTATAATGAATACTTGAGACTGGGTAATTTATAAGGGAAAGAAGTATATTTAGCTCACGGTTCTGGAGATTGGTAAATCCAAGAGCATGATGATGATATCTGTTTGGCTTCTGGTGAAGGCCTCGTGCTGCTTCAACTCATGGTGGAAAGTGGAAGGGCAAACTAGTGTCACCAGGAAGCCAGGTCTTAACACTGTGAGGAGCCAGTGACGTCTCAATTCTTTGTATCTTTGACAAAAAATTTTGGACAAGACCAGTAGGCTGTCATATGGAGTATAGGTAGAGTTTATTTTAAAAAAAAGATAGATTTTTGTGTTTGCATGTGCGTGAGAGAGAAAGAACACTTTCAAGCATGAAGGTGGGCACATGCCAAGATGGCATTTGCATTGAATGAGGTCTCAGTTTGTGTTTATATGATTAACTGGGTCTTTCAAGGAATATCCTTTCCTTCCTCCAGGTCATTGTTTTTTTCTAACAAGGAAATGGGTGTGTTGACCTACTAGGTCCCTATTTACCCCTAGGTGGATGTTTTCCATTTAGTTTGTTTTGTGACCTTCAGGGTTTTTTTCAACTCCTCACCCATGGTCTGGACTTTGTTTGGGCCTTGGACCTCAACAGCACACTCAGAGGATGTTACAATATCTTGGGCTAATGTTTGAAATCACAAGCTTGTATGGATTTTATCTATAGCTAATGATTAAGAAAGTGAAGAGAAAAAGGAAAAAAAATCACATCTTTGCTTTTTTAGTAGCCCCCAACTACAAGTCTCCAGTCCTGCTGATGTCTAACTTTCTGCCTAACACTAGTGCATGTGGAAGAGACAACATATAAGGCGTTTACAGTAACTGGTTCTCATGAAACAAGCTCACTCCCATGAGAAAGGCATTAATTCCTTTTAGTGCTTTTTTTTTTTTTTGGTGGTACTGGGGATTAGACCCATGCCTTCAGCTACATCCCCATTCCTTTTTTTTTTTTTTTTTTTTTTTTTTGAGACAGGTTATCACCTAGTTGCTAAATTTCACAGACTGGGCTTGAGCTTGTGCTCTTCCTGCCTCAGCCTCCCTAGTAGCTCAGATTACAGGCATGAGCCATTATGCCTGGTCTACCTTTTGAGGGCCCTTCCACCTCTTAACACTGTTACATTGGACACCAAATTTCAACATGAGTTTTGAAGAAGACAAGCCATTTTCAAACAAACTGTAGCACCCACCCCAAATACATTTTCAGTACACCCATAAATTCTTACACTGTTGGTGATGACTCCCATTAACATCTGACGGGATATTTCAACCAGAATAATCATTTATTGTTACGCAGTTGTGAAGATACCTTTGTAGTTATTACAATGTTTGTCGCCCTACCCAGAGCCTATCCCAACCCAGAATCAAGCTACTTGGGAAGTAAAATCGGAAGGCTGGCGGTGAGTGTGGAGTCAAAAGGAAAAGGAATCATTTGGAGAGGCTGTGTCATCACCCTCCGCAGTAACCAGCACACTGATTGCGATCTGTGTTCTCTGTACCAGCACTGATAACCACCAGTCTCATTTTGCCTTTTAGAACCCTTATTTTTCTCTAATGGCCTCTCATCTTCCTTTGATGTGTTACCATTATTTGCTTCCCTGTAATCTAGTTGCTGTTCCCAGTAGTCCAGAGAGGTATATCAGTTTGTCAGGGAAAGGTAAGTCCCTAAACAGATTTGGACGTACCCATCAATTCATAGCATTTGGCTGGTCTTTCAATAGGTTTTTTTAGTCACTATGAGATATCCTTATGACAGACTGACATAGTTTTAGCTTAATTACTTTGGAAATTGATGTCTTCCTATGACGATTTTAGGGAGTCCCTTAGACGTCAGAAGATATTCTTCTAGTCTCACTGGCAACATCATCATTTAAAATTGTTTAATAAGCGGCTGTTGTATATCTCAGTAGTAGAGCACTTGTCTAACATGTGCAAGGTTCTGGGTTCTATTCTCAGGGCCGGGGAGAAAAAGTCAACTAAAATTGTGGAATGAGTACCTGTGACAAATACTGCTGGTTGATTTTCCATATCTATTCTCTCCTCTCTCACAATAAT
Source organism: Erethizon dorsatum (assembly GCA_028451465.1). Lineage (NCBI taxonomy): Eukaryota > Metazoa > Chordata > Mammalia > Rodentia > Erethizontidae > Erethizon > Erethizon dorsatum. The sequence goes on from CM051842.1 coordinate 41,705,059, forward strand.
ATAATACACAGGGCTTAGTGGACACATGGCTGCCCAGAATAAAGACATTTTTCATCCTCCCTCATAGCTAGGTCTGGCCATGTGACACACATAGAAGGAAAGATAAGTTTTTGCCAGCTGAAAGTAACTGGAAGTACTATGGCCATTGATGGGTTGTGTCCTTAAAGGGAAAGGACATACCCACCCTGTCCTGTTTCACCTCTCTCACTGACTGGAGTAAAGATAAGTGGTGAGTCAATGTGACCATAAAGATGACACTCATTAAGCAGTTGATATTACAGTAAGAGAAGTAGCCTGCATCCCTGACAACTTTGAAGATTAAAGCCACCGAAGCAGCCCTTACTCTTATCTGCAAGAAAAAGAAACTATCTTGTTTAAGCCACCATTATTTTAGGTCTTTCTGTTGCAAAAGCTAAAACAATGCTGTATCTAATGCTGTACATGAAGGGTCTATTTCTGCAGATGACTGATTTCATGTATTTTATTCATGAAGGGTAACTTTAAGTTTAGATGGGATATTAGGTCAAGAAATATTTATTGAGCACCTGTCTGTGCCGGGTATCATGCTATGAGAACATGTTGTTCTCTCCATGCACTATTAACATCTGCTTTACAGATTTGTCATAAAGATTAGAAGTAAGTGATTAAAGATAATGTACATGAAAGTGCCTAAAGCAATGACAGGCACCTAACAGGTACCTAATAAATGGTTTATGCTAAAACCCACGTTGACATTTGCTGCTTTTGGTTCGCTAATATAAGCAAGTGCCCCTGAAAAGATTATCTAACCTTCCTTATTATTAGTTTAGCTCTGAATTAAGTATCAGTATCAGTTAGTGTGGTAGAATATCTGTAGGTCTGGAAAAAACAAAATCTCTGGTTAGAAGGCACTTACTTGTATGAGGTATCTGAGCTAAAGTGAGAGCTCTGGTGGAACAAATAGGCATCAGAACTAATTCTGGGAATGATATTAAAAAGTGTTCCCTTAATCCTCCTTCATGCCACCTAATCTTTGAATACGTTTGATAGTATAATTATATCCAAGGGAGACTGGTATTCTAGGAATTAAAGAGAGATTGGTTTCAGGACCCTGTACGGATAGCAAAATATGCTGATACTAACTCCCCTTATATAAAATGCTGTAGTATTTGCTTGAAGGCACACTGTCTTGTATACTTCCAGGCATGTATAACCAGTGGCCTGAAGGACACTTGCCTTCTATTTGTTTAAGGTTTTAATAACGATATAAAAAATAAAGGAAGATTTATTACTTATATACATATAACTATATTATATATTTTATATGCAACCAAAGACAATTCTTTTTCACTCAATTTGGCCCAGTCAAGCTGAAAGGTTGGACATGAATCATTTCTAGATTACTTGTAATTCCTAAAACTATGTAAATGTTATGTAAATAGTTATTAGGCTGTATTGTTTAGGGAATAATGACAAGAAGATGGTTAATCAATGAAGATGTCTGAATATTCAATACAGATGTGATTTTTAATTTGACATAAAATTGCACACATTTATAGGATACAATGTGATTGTTTTTATGGTACTGGAGATTGAATCCAGGTCTTTTGCGCTAAGCTTCACCTCCAGCTCTTTTTATTTTCTTATTTTGAGACTGGGTCTCACTAATTTGCTAAGTTGCTAAGAATTTGTGATCCTCCTGCCTCAGCCTCCCAGAGTGTCGAGATTACAGGCCGGCTTCACCATGCTCAGCCCATGTGATGTTTCGATACTTTTATACACATTGTGTAATGTTCAAATCAGAGTTAGTCTATCTATAGCCTCAAAAATGTATCATTTCTTTTTATTCAAAATCCTTTCAACTAGGTTTCTTGAAATACATAGCACATTATAATTATTGTCACCAAACTGTGTGATAGAATACTCATTTCTCTTATCTAACTGTAACTTACTACCTATTGATTAACCTTTCCCATCCCTCCCTCTCCTCTAGTCTCACCACCCTCCAGTAACCATTTTCTCTTCTCAACACCTATGAGACTGATATTTCAGATGCTATGTATAAGTGAGATTGTGTGGTACTTGTCTTTCTGTGCCTGGTTTATTTCACTTAACATAATGATTCCTGTTTCATCCATGTCATTGCAAATGACAAGATTTCATCTTTTTATCACTGAATAGTGTTTCATGGTGTATATGCACCACATTTTCTTTACCCATGTATCATTTAATGGACACTTACGTTGCTTCCTCTCCTTGGCTATTGTGAATAGTGCTGCAACAAACACGTGAGTACAGATGCCCCTTTGGCAGGTGCATTTTCTTTTTTTGAGGCAGGGTCCCACTATGTAGTTCAGGCTGGCCTCGAACTCATGGCGATCCTCCTGCCTCAGCCTCCTGAGTGCTGGGATTACAGGCGTGTGCTACCACACTCAGCCCAGATGCATCTTTAAAAAATATATATTTTGGGTCCTTGTTCGAATCTTTGGATGTGGAACCCAAGCATGTGGAAGGCCAATTATACATAGCAGAAGACTCTAAACTAAAGAGTAGAAGATAATCCAGTGAGTTGTGGGATTTTATATTTAGTTTTTAACTCGAAAATAAGAAACTTCACTTGGTTAATATTTAATATAAGGATTGACAGTGGCACTTTTAAGATAGGAGATTAGGGCATGGCAAAAACTGGCTGGGGAAGTAGGCATGACCTGTTAACCATAAGATCCTAGACACATGTGCAGAACAGTTCCCAAAGCCCTGCACGTGGCTTCTCACAAGAACTCAAGCAGGCTTGCGATAGGATGCCCTAGACCTGACATCAGCCTGAGGTGTGGGATCTTCGCACTGCCTCTTAGGACCCGGATGTAGAAGTTCTTGCGGGTTTCCTTGATATTTGGACAATATAAAAGAAACGCAGCCATGAGGAGCTGGTGTTATCATAGCTTTCCACGACAGCCCACACTGTGTTTCCCATATGCAGTGTGTACTTTTAGCTTTGCTCTTATCCTCTTTTTCTACTTACTTGGCCCACGCTTGCTCTGCAGAGCCAGTTTCTCTCCCACTCCTCGCTTCTGCTTTCTCGAATAAACTTTGCCACTGCTTTTTGCTCATTTCATCCAATTATTTGTTTGAGATGAGAAGAACCTGGAATCTAACTCCAGAGAGAGAGGCTAGCAACCTTGAACCCAGTAACGTTTAGTTGGTGAGCTGCTTTTTAGAAGCAAGCTACCCAATAACAGAAGTACACTCTACAGCATGAGGGTGGCCACCATGCAAGAGAGAACACAGTGGCAAAAACTCAATGTGGCCCATCCTTTTTGTATCATCCGCTCCTCAGGCTGACATCAGGTCTAGCTCATCCTATCGAAAACCTGCTCAAGTTCTCTCAAGAAGTCCATGTGCAGGGCCGGTGAGATGGCTCAGCGGCTTAAGCGCCTGCCCGGCAAGCGTGAGGGCCCGAGTTCGACTCCTGGAACCCACATACGAAAAGGGGGCCGGTGATATCGCTCAGTGGCACGGGCGCCTGCTGGCGCGCGAGGTCCTGAGGTCGACCCCCCGGTACCCACAAAAAAAAAAAAAAAAAAAAAAAAAAAAGAAGTCCATGTGCAGGGCTTTGGGAATCATTCTGCACATGTGTCCTGGGATTTTGTAATTAAGAGGTCATGCCTACTACCCTAGCCAGCTTTGCCATGCCCTCATCTCCTGTTTCACTGTGTACAATCGCTAGAACTCTGCCTGGCACATGGTAGACATTTAAAAAATATTTGTTGACTGTGATGTGGCAGATTAATGATAGTTACAAATCTCTTGCTACAATTTCCACTGAGAAGGAAACTTTAGTCTCTTTCTCCTTTGAATTTAGGCTGGATTTTGTGATTTGCTTGACTAATAGAATATAGCAAAGTGATATTCTGGAACTTCTAAGATTATGTCATAAGATGACTTGCAGCTTTTTCCTAGACCTCTTACAGCACACTCTGGTAGCACTAAGCTACCCTGTAAGAATTACAACTACCCTAAAATTGCCATGCAGCAGAATTCACACGCAGGCATTTCATCAGCAGTCTCAGCTGAACCAGGCTTCCAGTAGTCATCCCTATAAGGTCACATACGAGTAAAGCCATTTTAGACCCTCAAGACCCACCCATCCACCAGCTAAGAATGACTTCAGTCACAAAGGACCGAAAAATTTTCTGGTTGAGACCTGCCAGAATTCCTGGCTCACAAAATTGTGAGGTATAATAAAATGGTTGTTTTACAACCAGCTCTGAAGTAGCTTTTATGCAGCTACGGATAATTGGAACCCTCAGGAAATATTAATCATCTTCCTTGGGAGATTTGCCTGGGTCCCCGGGGAAGAAACTAACTTTCTGAACACCCCACTAGGTGTCAGACCCTTGAAGGAGAACAAGACAACTCTAACAGGACCAGCTTATATCTAGCAGGCCCCCCCCCCATATCAGAATCAGAGGACATGGGATGGTAGTAGGAGGAGACTGTCTTTACTGGGCAGCTTGCCAACATTCTCAGGACACTCAGTCCCAGGAGACTCATAGCTCTTAAGATGTGCCAGCTTAAGGCACATCCGGCTAGGAGTTGGAAGACTCTAGCAGACTCTTGAGCAACTATAAGCATTTCAACTGCTCAGGACTTCCAAGTGCTTGGATCTTTAACAACTAAATGACAACAAACACATGACATAACCTTTCAGGTGGTGGGAAGCTGAGTCTTAATTGGAGCAGTGTCATATGTCTCTGATCTTGCCCCAAAGAAGTTTGAAGAGGGAGGCAAGGCCCACAAACCTATAGTAGTTTCTATCAGGCCTTTCACTTACAGGTGTAAAAGTGCTCTGGTGTAAAGTCCCAGCTGAACCATTAACACGTTATGGAGACTTCTGCAAGGCATTTCATCTTTTGGGGCCTCAATCTTCTCACATGCAAAGGAGAGATGAGAGAGATCTCTCTCAGCAGTAGCAAGCATGTTAGAAGTGCTAGTAGCTTAAGCTCCAAGGGAGCAAAATAAATACATAAAGGTATAAGGCAGTTTCTAGAATGCAAAGGTGACTTCATCAAAAGTGCAATGGTAGTTTCTGAGTCCCATTTGTTTAGGGTCCACAAGGCCTGGCTGCCTCATCCATCCTCTCTCCATCTTCACTGTCTGTCCCTGATATAAGAAACAGCTTCAGCACTGTGTTTGGTTCTGAGATCTTCATTCCATCAATAAATAAATATCTGTAAATATCTGTGGTGATGTCAAGGCATCAAGTGAAGCCCCAAGACTGCAAATGTGTCATGTCTTATTCTCAAGTACCTCTCTACAACATCACCTTTCCACTTCTCATTCCCTTTTATGCATAACTTTACCTGTCTTTTCTTAGGTAAATGTTTCTCACTGGGGCTGTCAGTGACCATGGGGTCATTTGAATTTTGTAATTCTTACATATGGATTAATACTCTTTTCTATTTCTGTACATCACAATATCAAGATTTTGCTGCTTAGGATCTCTGTGAAGAGGGTATGGAGAATACAAAGGGTATAGTTTTCACTCCTTTTATTTATGTGTTTGTATGTGTGCGTGTAATATGTATCAGTATATATTGATACACACATTAATATTGTTAATTAATGGCATGTGAGGAAACACCTGGAGTATGAGGCTGTGGGAAAGATTAGATTTTATTCCACCTACATACCAGCAGGCTGACATCAGAGTGATATCAGTAGCTATCTGGAGAGGAGGCTAAGTGTATATAGTGTTTAGGGTTGGGGTCGCAGTCTCAAAGGATCTGGATGGAATGTTTAAAGTCAAAGCTGCAAGGACAATCAGCACAGGTGTGTAGATAGAGCTGGCATCAGGAAGACTGCAGGTCTGGTCCTAAATTTCTTTGTGGCCCTTAATTCCTCTTTGCTGAGGGCATCCTATTGTCAGTAAGTCTCTCTCAGGTCAGGCCTGACAAATATATAAGGTAATATATATCACTGAAGAGAACACATTGATTAAAGAAATGCAAAAATTTGCCATCACTTCCAAACTTAAATAGTAAAAATAAAAGCTATGAAAGAAAAAAAAAATAAAAAAGCCCAAAAATGGCAGAGCAGTGAGTGCTAGCAACACAGCTTCTCCAGGTCAAAGTGTCTAGAGTCTGGAAAGCAATAGCTTAGAGAGGAGTTGAGATGAGTGAAGGGTACACAGGAACCATGAGGGAACTGAGAGAGGAGAAGAAAACAGGCTTAAGTAGAAATAGACCACACTGTGGAGGAGAGACTGCACAACACTGCCCACGGTGGCTCGCTAGCCACCAGCTGGGAGGCAAACTGGAACTAACAACTTTTTTGCTCATGAAGAACCAGAGAACTGCACCAGGATGGGGAAAGTCTTCTGCAGTTAGAGCCAGCAAGGAGAATGCAAGACAGTGCTTCCAGAGTGGACTTCCACAGTTAAAAGTTGGTGAGTGATCTTGGTACAAGTGCCTGCCAGAGGTCACAATCACAAGGAGCAGGAGCTGCTTGGGATGCCACTGTAGAAAAGGGTTGGATGTTTGAACCTGGGTCCGAGAACAATCCCTTCCTTGGCTGCTTCACGCTGGCTAGATGAGGGAAAGGCAGTCATGGGCAACTGCCAGCAGCTGGATATCAGACAGGGGGAAGTCCTGATGAGAGCCAGGGGCTGGTGAAAGCAGACCCAGCTTTTACCAGAGGCCAGTTTTAGCCTGAGCTACACAGGATTGGAAGTTTACATTGGCACTGTGTTCCCACTGTAAGCAGATCTCTATACTCGGCACCATTCTGGGGGCAGACTGCCACCTTAGACTTCCAATGTGAACAAAGACACATCCTGGCCTGAGCTCTGCTCCTTGAACCTAGGCTGAGGAGAAAAGCCACATGTCCAAATCAATAGAAAACTTTCTTTTACTATTCTTTGATTATAGTATTTTTTCATTTTTAAAACTTTTTTGCGCTTTGCTGTTTTTCTCCTTTTGTAAAATTTCCCTAATTTTATTCCATTATTTTACCCATTTTCTTTTATGAGTGTTTCTGCATATGTGCACTTTTCTTCCTCTTGCCTTTTTTCTCACAGTATAGTTTATAGAAGGTAAAGGAATTCTCTCTTATCCCTTTATATCCCTTCCGCTTTTATCCATATTTCTTTGCCTGACTTCTTTCTCCTGTGTTTTATTCATTCTCAGTCTTTCCTTTTCTTTTCTCTCTACCTTTTCATTTGACTCCTTTAACTTGTCCTCTAATATTTTACATCAATCATAGAATCTTTTCCCATCCCCATTTCTCATTACCAATTTTGTACCCAGGTTAGCCTGTTATTCCCTCCTAAATATATAATAACATACCCTTACCATCAATAGGATCTTTGTCCCCTCTCCTGTTTCCTCCTTCCCATACCGTTATCGGAATCTCCTGGCTTTTGATTCTCCTGGCTGGCTATGCCAAAATGTTATCAGGTAGCTCCTTCTAAAAGTGGCTTGCCAATTAAACCTTACTGGATTCTGGGTTGCTTGCCTCTCCTTCTGAAGTTAGGGTCCAGGTTCTTCTCATCTCGAACAAAGAATTGAATGAAATGAGCAATAAGCAGTGGCAAAATTTATTTGAAAAAGTAAAACTGAAGAGTGAGTGTGAAACTGGCTTTGCAGAGTGAGGTTGGGCTGAGTAAAAGAGGAAAATGCAAGACAGAAGAACAGCCTGGAGAAATCAGGTTGGGCTATCATGAGGAAAGCCATGATAGGTGTCTGTGTCCTTTCATACTGTCCAAATCTCGAGAAAACACAAGAGAACTTCTACATACATGTCCTGAGAGGCAGTGCTTGGGTCCCACATCTCAGGCTGATGGCAGGTCTAGGGCATGCTATTGAAAACCTGCTCAAGTTCTCATGAGAAGTCCAGGTGCAGGCTTTGGAAACTGTTCTGCACATGTGTACAGGGATCTTCTAATTAACATGTCACGGCTACTTCCCCGGCCAGCTTTGCTGTGCCCTAATCTATGTCAATACCACAGAGCTGAGGACTTTTAAAAGAAAACTTTGTTTTCTTTTTTTCTCTTCTCTTCCCCTCTCTGGCGTTACCCAGTCCCTAACCCTCTGGGCTTTACATAACTGAGTGTATAAAATTACGGTTGAATGCTATTTTTCACTAGTAGAGGAGACACAGCCATCACATTTAGTGCACATTAACTGGAGGTCAAGGCTTGGATTGTTGTGGTGCTTACACTATAACTGTGGATTTCTTCTCTAGGTTAAAGGGAGACCCAAAACAGCATTCACGGTATGTTATTTCTCAACTATCCCTGATGGATACCACTGTAACAGTTTAGCCTATTACTGCTGTAGTTGCATTGACTGCATGGGAATAATCCTGATAAGTGGACAATTTAATGCCAGTGAACCTATCTGCTGAATCCACCATCACAATCAGGGGAGAGACAGCAAGAGTTCCTAACCCAGGAACTCAGAATTGATCAGACTCTGCAAGAATGCCTGAAACCTGGCTGAAAAAAGTCCCAAGTGTGAGTTAGCTTCAGTACTGTGGTGGAGGGATCAGAGCAGTAATTGGGGTGTGAGCACTCAGACTCTCTGGCAAAGAAGCTACTTGGGAATTGCATATGTAATGTCTCATTGGAATATTTAATCTGTGTTACCACTGGACATCATATAGGTTTAGGTTTTTGTATGTTTACTGATTTATGTAGTAATGTGGGGCTATGTTATGTTCTTTTATGGTTTCCTGTGTTTATTAGGTTGCAACTTTTGTGTATTTCCTTCCTTGCCTCTGATTTAATAGGCGTCTAGGTTCTCTCCCTCATCTCAGCTCTCTGGCTAGTTTCTTAACCTCAGCCTCCTCCCTGACAACATTATTAACATAGTTCTTTATTCTTTTTCCAAACATGTAAACTCTCCCTCCCAAGTTTTAAAATGCTCCATAGTTAGCTTCCTCAGAGTCACTCACATCTTCACTAGTATTATTTCTCAATCCTCCTCACCCTATGCCTTTGGCTCTTTCATATTTTAGCTAGATTACTGTCCTACCTATGGGCAAATTCTGACAACCACATAGCTTTCCTCAATCACAAAGTAAGCCCCCCTTCTGCTATATCTTGCCTTTCCCCCCACAAAATATCCTCTGAAACTCTCAATACTAACTCTTAATACAATACAACCCAAAGTACTCCAATAATATCAGACCCCACATCAACATTTTCTACTCATCTACCACTATTCTCTCCTTCAAACCTCCCCCTTAGTGTCTAACATTACTCATCCAACCACCTGCCATTCTGCTGACCCCACTTCATCTACCTCATTGCAGAGCAACTACAAATAATAAGCTGTCATACTGTGCACAGAGAACAGACAAGGGGGGTAAGAATAACTGCAAGGAATATCATATAGAAGTGTTGTAAGATTGAACCTGTGGATGCTATTATAAATAGAAGCAATTCTTTTATCAAAACAGGGACAGAGTTGAAATCACATAAAGTAAATGACAGAAGGAGCAAATACTAGCACCGGACATACAAATCTGAGTTATTCATGGAGAGGTAACATCCTACTAAAACTCTCCATATATGGCATAAACTTTTCTCACTTCTCTAGTACCCAACCTGCAGCAACTCCCCAAAAAAAAGGAGGAAAAAAGAGTGTGCTATACATAATTATGCACGTGTGTGTCTCCATAGGAGAATGGGGAAATGGGGAAGCAAGGAAATAGAAGATCTCTGAACCTCTCCAAGTATCCCAAGGCAGAGCAATGGGTCACAAAGGGAGAAGAAAAGAAATACCAAATACAAAATAGCAGAAATCTATGAAAAGTTCTTAGAAGGGATGAAGAAATAGATGAGTTCAAAGAGAAAATGAACTAAAAGTTCATTTCACACAGCAATTTCACTCAATATGCCCGTAATGAATTTCAGAAAAATAGGTAAAAAACTGGATGAGCTAACCAAAACAGTTCAAAATTTGAATGACAGATTCAACAAGTATATGAATCCTTGAAAAGGAGTCAGACAGAAATACCTGAAATAAAAAACTGTATAGAATTCATACATTGCAGAAATGATCAATGTGAAGACAGAGTGTCTGTTTTTTGTTTTTGTTATTTTGAGGCAGATCTCACTATGTAGTTCATGCTGGGCTTGAAGTCACTATTCAGCCCAGGCTGGCCTTGAACTCACAGTGATCCTCCTGCCCCAGCCTCCTGAGTGCTGGAATTACAGATGTATGTCAACATCTCTGACAAAGAGTGTCTGATATTGAGAACAAAATAGTGAATCACGATAAAGAGCTCAAAGAAGCCAAAAAGAATATAAGAGAACAAGACAAGACTATCCAGCAGCTACTAGATGACAACAAGAAGACCAACTTAAGGGTAATTGGCGCTAGAGAAAAATTAGAAGATAGCATGAATGAATTCAGTAACATGCTTACAGAAATTATGGAAGAAAATTCAAGTATAAGAAAAGACTTTTTTTTTTTTTTGTGGGTACCAGGGGTTGACCTCAGGACCTCGCGTGCCAGCAGGCGCCCGTGCCGCTGAGTGATATCACCGGCCCCTTTTTCGTATGTGGGTTCCGGGAGTCAAACTTGGGCCCTCGCACTTGCCGGGCAGGCGCTTAAGCCTCTGAGCCATCTCACTGGCCCAAGAAAAGACTTTTTTAAAAGTAAGCAATGTTTATAGAGCAACAAACAATTATGATGAAAGGAGGACTGCACCAAGGCATGTCCTTATTAAATTCCCAGATATCCAGCAAAGAAAGAGAATTTTAAAGGAGCCAGAGAATACCAAAAAATCAGATATAAAGGTGAACCAATTAGAATTAAAACCGACTTCTCAGCACAAACCCTGAAGGCCAGAAGAGCTTGGAGTGAAGTATTTTAAGTCCTAAAAGCAATTAAATTCCAACCCAGATTAACTTACTCAGCAAAGCTATCCTTCAAAATAGATGGAGAAATAAGGTTTTTCCATGAAAAAGACCAGCTCAGAAGATATATGAGTGCTAGGCCAGCTCTAGCGAAAACACTTAAAAATATTCTCAACAGAAACAACGAATTGGACACAGCTAAAAACACAGACAAAACTAGTGAGATCAATGGTTAAACATCAACAAAAAAATACCAGGAAAAGAAAACCGAAGAATACACCCACAGATTAAAAAAAAGCAATTATAGTAAATAACTAACACACCTCAGTAATATCTCTCCATGTTAATGGCCTCAACTCTCCAATTAAAAGACACAGATTGGCAGACCAGATCACAAGACAGAATCGAACAATCTGTTGCATTCAGTCAACTCATCCAACCCAAAAAGATATTCAGAGACTAAAAATTAAAGGATGGAAAGCAATATTTCATGCACCAGGACTCTGAAAACAAGCAAGGGTAGCAATTCTAATATCAGACATGGTAAATATCAAATTAAAACTGATTAGAAGAGATAAAAAAAGGTCACTACATACTAGCTAATGGAACAATCCATCAAGAAGAGATAACATTGATAAACATATATGCACCAGATACTGGAGCACCTATTTTCATAAAACAAAAACTGCTAAAATTAAAAGATCAAATAAACATTAACACAATCACAGTAGGGGATTTAAACACCCCACTTTCACAAAGAGATAGATGAACTAAACAAAAACTAATAAATAAATTTCAGAGCTGAACTACATCCTTGAATATATGGACTTAAAGGATATATACAGAGTATTCCGCCCCTCTACAACAGAGTATACATTCTTTTCAGCAGCATATGGTACTTTTACTAAAATAGATCACATACTAGTTCCGAAAACCAGCTTAAGTAAATATAAAAGATTAGAAATTACCCTATGCATACTATCAGACCACTATGCAATGAAAATAAAAATCAAAATAAAATTTTGAAAAGGGCAAAAGCTCCTGGAAAATTAACAATACACTCCTAAATAACTGATGAGTCACAAAAGAAATCAAAGAAGAAATTAAAAATTTTCTGGAAGTTAATGACAATGATGGTACAACTTGTCAAAACCTCTGGGACACTAAGATAGAAGTTTTAGAGGGAAGTTCATCACAATCAAAGCTCACATTAGGAAAACAGCGAGTTCAAATAGAAAACCTTATGAAAAGTCTTAAGATACTCAAGAAATAACAACAATCCAGAGGAGGGAAATTATAAAGATGAGAGCAGAAATCAATGAAATTGAGATTTTAAAAAACCCAGTAAAAGAATCAATGAATCAAAGAGCTTGTTCTTTGAAAGAATAAATAAAATACATAAGGCCCTAGCCAGACTTACCAAGAGAAAGTGAGAAAAGACAACATCAATGCAATTAGAAACGCAAAAGGTGGTATTGCAACAGATACTCTGGAAATTCAGAAGATAGTAATTACTTCAAAAAAGTATATTCCAAAAAATTAGCAAATTTTGAAGAAATGGACAGTTTCCTAGACACATACAAACTACCAAAATTAACCCAAGAAGATGCAAATATGTTTAACAATCCAATAACCAGCAATGAAGGGACACAATAATAAGGAATCTACCAACTAAAATGAAGCCCAGGACCACATGGACTCAAGGCTGAATTCTACAAAATCTTTAAGGATGTTATATCACCAATACTCCTCAAGCTCTTCAAAGAAATTGAAAGGGATGGAGTGCTCATATTCCCTGGGACATGGAAGCCAGTATCACCCTGATCTCCAAACCAGATAAAGACCCAAGTAAAAAAGAAAACTATAGGTCAATCTCCTGAATGAACATAGATGTAAAAATCCTCAACAAGATATTAGCAAATAGAGTGCAGCAAATTATCAAAAGATCATACATCATGATCAAGTAGGTTTCATCCCAGAGATGCAAGGATGGTTCAACATACATTAGTCAGTAAATGTAATACACCACATAAATAGAAACAAGGTCAAAAACCATATTATATCAATACATGCAGAAATGGCTTTTGACAAAATACAACACCCTTCATGATAAAAACCCTGAAGAAAACACATATAGAAGGACCATATCTGCATATGATAAAAGCTATACATGACAAACCAATAGCCAACCTCATACTAAATGGGGAAAAAGATAAAAACATTTCACCTAAAATCAGGAAGAAGATAAGGATGTCCATTATCACCCCTTCTATTCAACATAGTACTTGAAACATTAGCCAGAGTAATTAGGCAAGAGAAAGAAATAAAAGGGATACATATAGGAAAGGAAGAACTCAAATTATCATTATTTGCAGATGGCAGGATACTCTACGCAGAAGACCCAAGAACTTCACCAAAAAACTCTCAGAACTAATAGATAACCTCAGCAATGTAGCAGGATACAAAATCAATACATAAAAATCATTGGCATTTGTGTACACCAATAATGAACAGGATGAGAAGGAAATTATGAAAACAATACCATTCACAGTAGCTTCAAGAAAAATGAAATACCTAGTAATTAACCTAAACAAGGAAGTGAAAGACCTCTACAAAGAAAACTACAGTACTGGGCTGGTGAGATAGCTCAGCAGCATAAGCGCCTGCCTGGCAAGCGTGAGGTCTTGAGTTTGACTCCCGATACCCACGTATGAAAAAAGGGCCAGTGATATCGCTCAGCGGCATAGGTGCCTGCTGGCATGCGAGGTCCTGAGTTTGACCCCAGTACCCACAAAAACAAAAAAAAAAAGACAACTACAGTACTTGGAAAAAGGAGAATGAAGAGGACATCAGAAAATGGAAACACGAACCCTGCTCCTGGATAGGCAGAACCAATATTGCCAAAATGGCCATACTCCCAAAACTGTTGTACAGATTCAATGCAGTCCCAATCAAAATAACTACAGCATACTTTACAGATCTAGAAAAAACAATCCTGAAATTTATATAAAACCAGAAGAGACCCAAAATAGCAAAAGTAATTTTAGGCAACAAGAGCAAAGTTGGATGCAGAGGAATACCTGACCTTAAACAATACTACAAAGTAATAATGATAAAAATGGTATGGTACTGGAACAAAAACACATATGTGGATTAATGAAACAGAATTGAGGTTATGGAAACTTCTCCAGACACATTTAGCTATTTGGTCCTTGACAAAGGGGCCAGAAGCATATGTCAGAGGAATGATAGCCTATCAACTCTTCTCACTGGGGTTGAGAAATCAGATTACACAATGACACAATAATTTGGACCTCACAGTACGATGTAGAAACCAGAAGCTTTACATATAACATATAGTCTTTTCATTCAAGTGAAATAGGATTGTTGGAACTATAGGCAGGTCTGTAACCTGTCAACAAAGAGCTGGTTCAGACCAATAAAGCTATGAGTGCCTGAGTCAAGTCAGTGAAAAACAGTAGTGAGGCACTAAAGTATTAAAAATACTCAATTTAAAAACCAATGTACCCCACTACCCTAGTCAGTGTGGCAGTAATACCAATTGACTGCAAAAATCTTTGGTCCTTAAAAGTCCATTTGGTACACGTTTTGCAATTGCTAACCTTGGATACATTCTATGTGCTTTGTTCACTGTCACCACCTCAAGCACAGCATGGCCTTTCACATCAGCTGGGTTCAAATCCAACTTGTAGCTCAGCTGTTAAGCATAAGCTTCAGGTGTTCAGGCCAACTTTTGTATCCAACATGGTTTCAGTCCATGGTGTCAGAAACTGTGTCCCATCCCATTCCTTCCTGCCCCTGCCTTTCCCACCCTTCTTCCATAATTTCTCATTTGAGAGGTACTTGTTATGTCTAGAGGGCATTTTTAGAAATGAGTATTTTGGTTGTCACAACAATTTGGGGGCACTACTGGCAGGGGCAGTGTTGTTAAAGTCCTACAATGCACACGAAATTCCTGTCCTGTGTGACTTTCCATTGTCCTGTAGGGACATAGTCTGTTTAAAACTATTTGAGTTTATAACTTAACTCCATATTACATAAAACCATCAAATATTTTATACAGTTTAAGTTAAAACTGAATTTTCCCAGAAGGCACATATTATATAAACCAGGGAAGGCTGTACTTTGTTCAGAATTTTACCAAGGGTGCTTCACAATTTGGAAGTCATACCACAAGACAATACCATTTGTGGAATTTAAATGGCTAATATAAGACATCTGGATCAGTTGACATCTTTGGGTGGAGGCAACTTACTTCATTATGTCTTCTAGTATAATCATGAATGAGTATTTAAATGTTGAAATACATATTATTTTATTAAAATTTGTATTTTATATGTTCTTCATATTACTTTTAGGACATTACATTTACCCTTTCAAATTATATAAATTGGTAGGTTATTTATCCACTAATTTCATTCCATTTATAACGAAGTATTTGTTAAAAAATTATTATTAAGTTTGATGGTTGAGAATCATTATGTTAAAGTTTCCTTCCTTTATAATCCTGCTCTGTTCCTTACGGGTCTGTGTCTTAGCCTCTACTTTTCTACATTTAATGTCTGACACCTTCAATTTTTGTGGCTTATAATTCTCTCAAAATTCATGTATAGTGTGTGGTAGCCAGACCTCCAAGATGGCTTTTGATAATCCCTGCCTCATTCAGACCTTTGGGTAGCCCCATCTCATGCTGAATAGGGTTGACCTTAGTAACCAATAGTATATTGTGGAAATGATGCGATGTACCTATTAAGGTACATTCATGATTATACTAGAAGACATAATGAAGTAAGTTGCCTCTGCCCCAAAATGTCAACTGATCCAGATGTCTTATATTAGCCATTTAAATTCCACAAAGTCCATAAAAGACTTTATAGCTTCTGTCCATCTCTCACTATTGGGTCACACTTTCTGAGAAAACCTGGTGCCATGTAAGGAAGACACTTAGGCAGCCCTATGAAGAGGACCATGTGATGAGGAACTCAGGTCCCCTGCCAGCATCCAGCACCAGTTTGCCAGCCATGGGAGGAGCTACCTTGGTAATGTATCCTTTAGCCTCAGTCTAGCCTGTGATGACAAGTCTGGCTGACATGTTGACATCTCATAAGAGACATCTCATAGGAGACCCTGAGCCAGAATCACCTAGGTAAGCTGTCCCCAGATTCCCAACAAACATCAACTGTGTGAGGTAATATTTATTATTATTTTAAGCCACTAAATATGGGGACCTTTTGCCAACAATGATTGGCTTTTTCATGTCTTTCCTAGATTATAAATCTTTCCTGAATAGAATATAAACTTTAGAGGGCAGAAACCTGGTCTCTTTGTCCATTACTCTATCTCCAGAGTTCAGAACAAGCCTGGAACAAAGCAGGTGCCCAATAAATATGAACTGAAATGGGTGAATTAACTTTTGGCAAAAGAACTATAAATACTGAACAAATACAGAGCTATCATTATGTGTTGAAAATATAATTGTTTACACAAAAACCCAAGACACTTAACCAAGAAACCATTAAATCAATAAAAATAATTCAGGAAAGTGAAAAACTACAAGTGCAACATAAAAAAGTGTAATATTTTTATGCACCAGCAATAATCTACCAGAAAATGTAACAGATTATAAAATCCTGGTTATAATAACTCCCAGAACTATAATTTGCATAGGGAAAAAATCCAACCATAAATGTACCAAATCTAGGTGAAGATAAATGTAAAAATTTACTGAAGGACATACAAAACTTTCTGAATAAAGTTATAGGTACACTCTAGTATGGTAAAGCTCAACATTGTAAACAGGTCAACTACTTTTAAAAGTCAATAAATTTAACCCCAGTAAAAATCCTAATGATATTTTTATAGAACCCAACAAATTGATTCTAAAAATAACTTGGCTGAGAAAATATACTAGAATAGCTGAGGTGATTTTGAAAAAGAACAGTGGGAGATGAGTTACCTTACCAGATATAACCTAGCACAGAGGTATAGCAATTACAATGGTGAGCTGGTGGAGTAACACATGACAAATGGATCAATGGATCAGGCTAGAGTCCAAAATAGATCCAAATATATATATGGAAATCCAGTTTTTGACAAAGGAGAAAATATGAAGTATTTCATGAATCATATTAAGAAAACTAATTATTCATTTAGGAAAAATAAAGTTATATCTTTACCTCATGACATTCATTAAAATAAATTTTAGATAGCTAAAGGACCAAAATATATAATATAAAATTATAAAAGGAAAAATGTCAATACAGAAGAGTATTTTAAAACTTGGGGTAGACTAGGCATAAAACATAAAGATACAGGTAAATAAATTTTACTTCATCAAAAATACAAAACATCTCAATTGACACCTGTAAATCCAACACTCAGAAGGTGAGGCAGTGGGATCACAAGGTCCAGCCCAGTCCAGGCAATTTAGCAATGTAATGATAGCCTGTCTCAAAATAAAAAATAAAAAAGTTTTGGGGATGTAGCTCAGTGTAAAGGCCCTGGGATGGGTCCCCAGTATTACAAAAACAACCTCAGGACAGTGCAGTGCTGCACTGTCCCTGTGCTGCTGGGAGCAGGAGCAGAAATACACCCCACAGCACAACCCTATCTCCCCTGAGGAAGTTACAGACTACAGCAGAGGCAGGTGACAGTGGCAGCAGAACTTGTAAAGCAATGAATGGGAAGTTAGCGCCCCACCTTGGGAGAGGAGTAAGAATTGGGACTGAGCAGCCTTGGACTGCAACAGCAGGAGCAGAGGACCAGACCATATCACAGCATCCCACCCCACCCTGCAACAAACGACCTGAGAGGACAGAGACTCGCCAGTGGGAGAGGAACACAGAAGGCTGAGCAAGGACCAGGAGGAGCCAAAGGTGCACGGGCCGGGGAAACAGCCCACTGTCTCTGTCCGAAAACAGCACAGCAACTGGGAGAGAGACGCCCCCACCAAGAGAAACAGGGTAAGGGATGGGAGGCTGCAAGGGGACGTACAGAAAGTACTGGCTGAAGACTCTGGCCCCAGCCCCCACATCTGGAGGCCAAGACCAGCCTCAAATCCAGCACAAACTCTACTGCAGGCTTGGCAGTGCTATCCAGTAGATTTGGACTCTCGGTGGACATCAGAGTAATTTTTATTTATTTATTTTTCTTTTTATTTTTTGCTGGTTTGTGGTTTGTTTCCTGTTCCTTTGCTTTTTTTTCTTTTTTTTTGTCTTTCATCTACATCTTTGTTCTGATCTATTCATCTTCTTTCACCCTTTCCTCAATTTATCTCTCTAGACTTAATCATATTCTCATATGAATGAATAGTCTATCTAATGTTTCTGGTCAATTTCAGTAATCCTCTGCTTAATCCTTCATTCTTTCTCCTCTGCCCTCTTCTCTAGTTTCCCAAAGCTTGTGTGATCATCCTTCATCTTCCAGCCTGGCTCCTACTTTATTTCTTTTCGGTTATCTCTGTTCTAGCCACTATCCTTCTTACATTTCCCCACCACAGGGTAAAACCACTCTCCCAAGGGAAAACACTTCACATACAAGCTCCTAATTTACAACCGGTTCTGTTATATAACTGTAGATTTTGCTTCTGTGGTTAAAGGTACAAAATTAATAGTTACCACAGTTTGTCAGTTTCTAAACTGGGCTTGATGCTATTCTCAGTGCTAATTATACTACTTCAGCTAGGATGTCATATCTGTTTTAATGAGTTGTTCTCGCTTTTGTAACAATACTGGGAAGTTCTGGGGTAATAACCTCACCACACCCTATCACCAAAGGACTGGGGACTGAGCCAAACAGATACACACATCTCACCCTTATTTAATTGGAAAGGTAGGACTTTGGGACAGGCACAACCCAAGAACCTCCTACACACAGAAGACATCCTGAAGAACAAACCTTGTCTAGAGAGGCCTTGATACTAGTGATAAAGCTACCTACTACAAAAACTTACATGGATCAGCACAGAAAACAAAATAAAAACTTTTGCAACAGAAAATGACGAGATACAGAAGCAAAATGCAACCTGAGACCTCCAGGCCACCCAAAAGAAGTCCTGGAGATAATGAGATAGAGGAAAATGGCAGACATGCACCTGACATTTCTGAAATGACAGCAGCCAAAGTAGAGAAACAAATCTATGAGGTTGTAGAGGAAATCAGATCAGAAATAATCTCTCAGGTTAAAAAAAAAAAGAAATGTCAACACTTACAAAGGAATTTCTCAGCAAATCTAGAGCAGAGATAGATTTTAAAAAGATGGTGATAAGAATAGGATGGAAACCATGAATGATCAACACAGGAAAGAAATAGAATGAATGAAATGAATTCCAACAGGTATCCAGGAACTTAAAATTTCCATTGAAAGGTGGCAAAACTTTAAAAAACCTAAAGGCAGACTTTCAGACCTTGAAGACTGGATATCTGCTAGCGATCAGGAAAGGAAAGATCTCTTGAAAATAACAAAAGAGCAGGAAATAACAATTCCACAGCTGCAAAATGACACAAAGAAAAATAATATAAGAATAATTGGTGTCAATGAAAAAGCAGGAGCCAACACAAATCACATAAAAAAAACTATTTGCAGAAGTAATAGCAAAAAATTTTTCAAGTATGGAAACAGAATCTGACATACAGATAAGTGAAGCATATAGAACTCCAATTAGCTATAACCAAAATAAATCTACACCCAGACATATAATAATCAATATCTCAGAAATTCAGCACAAAAACAGAATATTAAAAGCTGTTAGAGAAAAGAAACAGATCACCTAAAAAGGAAAGCCCATCAGTACCAAGGCAGACTTCTCAAAACAACCCTTAAGTCAAGAAGAGCTTCGAGTGAAGAATTTCAAATCCTGAAAGAAAGTAACTTCCAACCCAGATTGATGTACCTTGCAAAGCTATCCTTCAAAATCAGTGGAGAAATAAGATATTTTCATGACAAAGAACAACTGAAGAAATTCATGACCAGCAAACCAACCCTACAAAGAGTACTGAAAAACATTCTAGACAGAGATAAAAATGACCGCAATTCCAAGCACAACATCAGAAAGAAACCAGCAGGCAGGGCAAGCAATTAAACAGAGGGGAAAAGCAGGGAACCAACAGCAGGAAAGGATGTGGGAAAGGAGATAAGAAGGAAGGTAAAAGTATATATATATGATAGCTAAGATAATTATATTACTAATTTCTATTAGTTCTTTGAAAAGAACAGTTTGTTCTTATATTGTTTGATCAATTTTTAATGTGTATATCCTGTAATCTGAGCAAGTACTTTGAAGATAGCAATATGCAACATATTAACCATTTTTAATCCCCTATTAGCTTGTTTTGAAACTCTGTATCTTTCTTTTTATTGTTTTTTTCTCTTTAAAATAAAAAAACAGTCAAACAAACAAACAAATAGAATATCTATATAGCAAAAATATGAAAAGTACCTTATAGTGGCAAGCAACAGTTTTGTGCTTTTGGGCTATGAAGAAATAAGCTTTGTCTTATATTTTAAAAAAATAGTACTTATTTATTTGTTTGTTTGTTGAGACAGGGTCTCACTATGTAGTTCAGGCTGGCCTTAAAATCCCTATGTAGGGCCGGTGAGATGGCTCAGCGGCTTAAGCGCCTGCCCGGCAAGCGCGAGGGCCCGAGTTCGACTCCCGGAACCCACATACGAAAAAGGGGCCGGTGATATCGCTCAGCGGCACGGGCGCCTGTTGGCGCGCGAGGTCCTGAGGTCGACCCCTGGTACCCACACACAAAAAAAAAAAAAACCCTATGTAGCTCAGGCTGGTCTCTAACTCATGGTGATCCTCCTGCCTCAACTGCCTGAGTGCTGGTATCATAGGCATGCACCACCACACCCAATTTAGATCCAATTTTTTATAGACGCACTGCAAAATTCTGTGGCAGGCATTAGATTGCCCACTCTGCCTTATATTTTTAGGCAGCAAAGTCTCTTTATTTGGGAGCTATTTGAAAATTACCATATCAGTTGGGGACAGTGGTACGTGCCTATAATCGCAACTACTTAGGAGGCTGAGGCAGGAGGATCATGAGCTTGAGGTCATCCTGGGTGCCATCCAAGACTTTTTCTCAAAAGAAAAAAGAAAAAACTGTCTAAAGTATATATTTTTAATATGTTCAAAGAACTAGTAAAAACCATTTTTACAAAACTAAAAAAGTGTGATGACAATGTCTCATCGAACAGAAAATATAAAGAAAAATATAAAACTTATTAAAGAAGAACCAACTGGCATTGAAAAGTACTATAGTTGAAAAGTTCACTAGAAGGGATCAATAGTAAATGTAACCTGGCAGAAGAGTCAGTGAACTTGATGATAGATCAGTAGAGATTATGCAACCTGAAACATAGATAATAAAATATTGAAGAAATATGAACAAAGCCTCATAGATACATGTGATGCCATTAAGTGGGACAATATATTCATAATGGGAATCTCAGAAAATAGGAGTGAAGATGGCAGGAAAAATATTTTACAAACCCCAAACTTCGCAAATTTGGTGAAAAAACACAAATCTTCTTACTCAAAACGCTCAATGAACTATAAGTAGGATAAGAACAAAAAGATATCCACACCTGAATATACAGTAATTAAATTGTCAAATGATAATGATGAAGAGTGAATCTGGGGGCCGGTGAGATGGCTCAGCGGCCTACGCGCCTGCCTGGCATGCGTGAGGGCCCGAGTTTGACTCCCGGATGCCACATATGAAAAAGGGGCCGGTGATATCGCTCAGCGGCATGGGCGCCGGCTGGCGCGTGAGGTCCTGAGGTCGACCCCCGGTACCCACAAAAAAAAAAAAAAAAGAGTGAATCTGGAAAGCAGCAAGAGAGAAATGACCCATGCAAAGGGTTACTCAAAAATATTAACTGTTGATTTCTCACCAGAAATAGTACAGTCTCAAAGACAGTGGGATGACATATTCAAAGTATTGAAAGAAAAAACACTGTCCGTGTGGAATTCTATATTCAGCAAACAAAACCCTTCAAAAAATGAAACAGAAATAAAAGGAATTACCAGATAAATAAATATTAAGAGAAATTGTGGCTAGATCTGCCTTTAGGCTGAATGGAAATGATACCAGATGTAACTCAAAAGCACATGAAAAAATAAAGAGCATTTGTAAAAATATCTAGGTAAATATAAAATATAGTACATCTATGTAGTATTTCTGTTAACTGATTTAAAAGGTAGCTTCATGAAATACATATAAAATTATGTAAGGGTTCTAATATATAAAGATATAATAAAAATGACAGCAATAGCATAAAAGTCAGGAAAGGGAGCTATGTTGAAGCAAAATCTATTTACTAGAATTAAATTGGCACTAATCTGAAAAGGTGTGTTTTAAATTAAGATGCATATCATAATCACCAGAGCAAACGCAAAGAGAAAAGCCTCTATAGATACAGTAATAAAAATAACAAAAGTACTAAAATGAAAAGGTAAAAAAAAACATTTTACACAAAAGAAGATAGTAATGGAGGAATAAAACAGACAAGAGGCATTAAAAATAAATAGCAAAATGGCAGATGTAAATGTACTGATATCACTAATTGCATTAAGCTAATGAAATCAAATGTCAGATGTAGGCTTCTGTGGTACTCAGAATTCTAAGATAACTCTCAATATTGATGTCCCTGTTATACACCCCTCGTATAATCTCCTCACCCTGAGTGCAGGCAGAACCTGTGAACATGGTGGGCTAGCACTCTCATAATTAGGTTACTCTATGTGGCAAAGATGAAGACATTTTTCTCAATAAAAGTCACTAATCAGTTGACTGAGTTAACAAAAAGGGAGATTGCCCTGAGTGAGTCTAGATTAATCAGGGGAGTCCTTTAAAGAAAGAATCTGTTGGCCTCGAGGAAGTAAGCTATCCTGTTGACAAGAGGCTTGCTGAGGTTGATTATAAGAGCTGAGAGTAGTCCCTGGTAGGCAATTAGGAAAAAACAGGAACATTATTAGCTATGCAACTGAAAAGAGATAAATTCTGCCAACAACTGGTGAGCTTGGAAGATCTCAAATCTCAGATAAGGTCACAGTTCCAGCCAGTGGTTTAATTTCAGCTTAGTGAGACCTTGAGCAAAGGCCTAGGTCAATGCACTGAATATTTGTGTCACTCTCAAATTGATATGTTGAAACAGTAATCTCAATGTGATGACATTAGAAAATAGGTCATTTGGGAGGTGATTAGGTCATGAAAAGGAACCCCAGAGAACTCTCTCACCCGCTTTCTGCCATGTGAGAATATAAAGTTGTTACCCTGCATATTAGTCAACTTTCTGTCACTATGTCAAAATACCTGAGAAAATCAATTTAAGTTGATTAATACGGAAGATTTATTTTTGGTTCATAGTTTCAGAGGTTTTAATCCATAGTTTATTGGCCCCATTGCTGTGGGGCTGAGGTAAGGCAGAATATCATGGTGGGGATGGCATGGTATAGCAAAGCTGCTCAACTCATGGCAGACAAGAAAGAGAGAGAAAGAGAGAGAGGGAGAGAGAGAGAGAAAAGAAGGAGGAGGAAGAGAAGAGGAGGAGGAGGAGGAGGAGGAGGAGGAGGAGGAGGAGGACAGGAGAGGTCAGAGATAAGATGCACAAGATACATACACCCTTCCTTTCAGGGAATGTCCCCAGTGACCCAGTTCCTCCAACTAGGACCCACCTTCTAAAGTTTCTACCACTTTCCAATAATGCTTTCAAATTATGACTACCAATAAATTAATCCATTGGTGAAGTTAGAACCCTCATGATGCAATCATATCCCAAAAGCCCCACCTCTGAACATTGCTACACTGGGGACAAAGCCTTCAACACAGAAGTCTTTAGGGAACATTTCAGATCCAAACCACAACAGTATACAATCTTGAAGCGATCCCTCACTAGAACCTCACCATGCTGGCACTCTGACCTTACATTTCCAGCCTCCAGAATGGTGAGAAGTAAATGTCTGTTGTTTAATTCACTTCTACTCTACAGTTTGTTATAGCAGCTTGAACTGAGATACTCAGCTAGGCAGCGTCCACACAACAGGAAATGTGAGAAAATAAATTGATGTTGTTTTGATCTGCTAAATTGTGGTAATACATTATGCAGCAATAGAACACTGATACAGTCCAGGATTCAGGTTTTTCTTACACCTAGTCCACACAATTAACCACTGCACTCTACAACAAAGTTCAGAAACTGGTTGTTAACCTGCCACAAAAACCTGGAGGCCTTTCTTGTTTGTTTGTCTAGAAAGTATTTCAAAGCATTTTAAAAGTATTTTAAAAGTATTTAAAAGTATTCATTTAGAAGTATTTCAAAGCATTCACTGCTAATATTTAAGTATCAGTGGATTTCGTATTCAAGTTAAATTTTCTGGCTTCTCCTGAAAAACTTGAAGACATTGCATCATTGGCCCATATTGCCAATAAGCACAAACTGCATGGAGGTGAAGAGGTCCTGTGTTCCTTAGTTTGATAGAGACTAGGAAACTCACATTTTAATTAATATTTTTATTAGTATAAGATTTCACTTCGTAAAAAACAATGAAAATCTCTTTTGTCCCTTGAAGAATACAAGGCAAATATAAGGTAAAGCTACTTTGCATGTTTTATTTTTCTTTTCTACTGTGAGACATGAGGGGAAAAGCAAGCTGGAGGGCTGGTAGATAGGAAGGCTCCATTGAGATACTACAATAAAGAATGAATGGCTCTTAAGTTTTTGAAGTTAGTAGAAATTAACAAGAATATAAATCACTGTTTGGAAGATGCATAAGTAACGCCAATTATAGCAAATCATGCTTTAAAATTTTTAAAAAAAATTTTTTAAATTATTTTTTGTACTGGAGATTGAATCCAGGGCCTCACACATGCCAGTGAAGCACTCTGCCACTGAGCTACACTCTTTTATATTCTATTTTGAGACAGTTTCTTAGTGATTTGCCCAGGCTGGCCTTGAATTTGTGATCTTCCTGCCTCAGCATCCCAAGTAGCTGGCATTACAGGCCTGCATCATTCCATCTGCCTAAAACTCATGCTTTTATTTGTAGTTTTTAATGATTTCTACTCAAAATTAATAGAAATGGTAGAGATCCAACATGGCTGAATAAAGCAGAAGCCTTATTCAGAGCTACTCAGAGAAATTCAACTAAAACACAGGTAATTGGAAAAAAGAGGAGGGACATACACCCCGAAACTAAAATCAATCTGACATAAGAGACTAATAGATGAAGCAAAACATAGATAAAAGACTTAATAAAATGGCCAGCCAGCCCACCTGGCTGCCGGTGGGTCGCCAGATCAGGAAGACTGCCCGCCATACTTGGAAACTTAGAAGAAGAAAAAAATGGATATAGGATATATAAAGAATATGTAGTGTGGCTAACTCAAGCCATACAGGATAGACTTGGGATATAAGGTCCCCTGCCTCTTCTGCCTTCCTCCAAACAGAAGATGCTACCGTCCAACAGTAAATTCTGCCAACAGGAACTGCTACTTCCATGATGATTGGCCAGTATTCCTTTTTTTTTTTAATTTTTTTCCTTTCTTTTCTTTTCCATTTCTTTTTTCTTTACTTCCCATTTCTTTTGTGCAACAGAGCGCTAACTGGAACCACAGGAACAAGATTAAAGCACAGAGGTGCTTAGTAAATGGACCAGCTGAACCCTCCCCCATGACCTGTGGTTAGAGAGGCACAGGGAATTAAACAGCCTTGCACCTTGGACTGTGCAGCCCCAGGATGTCCCCATGCAGCTGGGAGCAGGAGCAGAAGGGCATCCCACAGCACTCCCCCATCTTACCCAAGGAAGTTTCAGACTATAGCAGAGGTGGGTGACAGTGGCAGCAGAACTTGCAAAGCAACAAATGGGAAGTCAGCACCCGACCTCGGGAGAGGAGTAAGAAGTGGGACTGAGCAGCCTTGGACTGCAACAGCAGAAGCAGAGGACCAGACCATATCACAGCATCCCACCCCACCCTGCAACAAACGACCTGAGAGGACAGAGACTCGCCAGTGGAAGAGGACCACAGAAGGCTGAGCAAGGACCAGGAGGAGCCAAAGGTGCACGGGCCGGGGAAACAGCCCCCGTCTCTGTCAGAAAACAGCACAGCAACTGGGAGAGAGACGCCCCCACCAAGAGAAACAGGGTAAGGGATGGGAGGCTGCAAGGGGACATACAGAAAGTACTGGCTGAAGACTCTGACCCCAGCCCCTACATCTGGAGGCCAAGACCAGCCTCAAATCCAGCACAAACTCTACTGAAGTCTTGGCAGTGTTATCCAGTAGTTTTGGACTCATGGTGAACACCGCAGGAATTTTTATTTTATTTCTTTTTATTTTTTGCTGGTTTGTAGTTTGTTTCCTGTTCCTTTGCTTTTCTTTTTTTCTTTCTTTTTTTTTTTTTTTTGGTCTTTCACCTACATCTTTGTTCTAATCTATTCGTCTTCTTTCTCCCTTTCCTCAATTTACCTCTCTAGACTTAATCATATTCTCATATGAGTGAATAGTCTCTTAACTTTTCTGGTTAACTTCAATAATCCCTTGCTTACTCCTTCATTCTTTCTCTTTTGCCCTCTTCTCTAGTTTCCCAAAGCTTGTGTGATCATCCTTCATCCTCCAGCCTGGCTCCTACTTTATTTCTTTTCGGTTATCTCTGTTCTAGCCACTATCCTTCTTACATTTCCCCACCACAGGGTAAAACCACTCTCCCAAGGGAAAACACTTCACATACAAGCTCCTAATTTACAACCGGTTCTGTTATATAACTGTAGATTTTGCTTCTGTGGTTAAAGGTACAAAATTAATAGTTACCACAGTTTGTCAGTTTCTAAACTGGGCTTGATGCTATTCTCAGTGCTAATTATACTACTTTAGCTAGGATGTCATATCTGTTTTAATGAGTTGTTCTCGCTTCTGTAACAATACTGGGAAGTTCTGGGGTAATAACCTCACCACACCCTATCACCAAAGGACTGGGGACTGAGCCAAACAGATACACACATCTCACCCTCAATTAATTGGAAAGGTAGGACTTTGGGACAAGCACAACCCAAGAACCTCCTACACACAGAAGACATCCTGAAGAACAAACCTTGCCTAGAGAGGACTTGACACTAGTGATAAATATACCTACTACAAAAACTTACATGGATCAACATAGAAAACAAAATAAAAACTTTTGCAACAGAAAATGACAAGATGCAGAAGCAAAATGCAACTGCAGACTGCCAGCCCACCCAGAACAACTCCTGGAGACAATGAGATAGAGGAAAATGGAAGACACACACCTGACATTTCCGAAATGATACCAACCAAAATAAAGAAACAAATCCATGAGGCTACAGAGGAAATCAGATCAGAAATAATCTCTCAGGTAAAAAAAGAAACATCAACATTCATAAAGGATTTGCTCAGCCAATAGACTAGAGACAGATAAAAAAATAGACAATGATAGGAAGAGGAAGGCAACTGTGAATGATCAATATAGGAAAGAGGGCCAGTGAGATAGCTCAGCAGCATAAGCGCCTGCCTGGCAAGCTCAGGGTCCTGAGTTCAACTCCTGGTACTCACATAAAGGAAAAAAAGGGCTGGTGATATCGCTCAGTGGCACAAGTGCCTGCTGGCAAGCACGAGGTACTGAGTTCGACTCCCAGTACCCACATAAAAAAATAGGAAAGAAATAGAACGCATGAAACAGATTCAAACAGATATCCAGGAAATTAAAAATTCTATTGAAAACTGGCAAAACCGCTTGAACAAAACTGAAGACAGACTTTCAGACCTTGAAGACAGGATCTCTGCTAGGGTTCATGAAAGGAAAGATCTCTTGAAAACAACAAAAGAGCATGAAATAATTCCACAGGTGGAAAATGACACAAAGAAAAATAATATAAGAATAATTGGTGTCAATGAAAAAGCAGGAGCCAACACAAATCATATAAAGAAACTACTTGCAGAAGTAATAGCACACAATATTTCAAGTATGGAAACAGAATCTGACATACAGATAAGTGAAGCATATAGAACTCCAATTAGCTATAACCAAAATAAATCTACACCAAGACATATATAATAATCAAGATCTCAGAAATTCAACACAAAAACAGAATATTAAAAGCTGTTAGAGAAAAGAAACAGATCACCTAAAAAGGAAAGCCCATCAGTACCACGGCAGACTTCTCAACACAACCCTTAAGTCAAGAAGAGCTTCGAGTGAAGAATTTCAAATCCTGAAAGAAAATAACTTCCAACCCAGATTGATGTACCCTGCAAAGCTATCCTTCAAAATCAGTGGAGAAATAAGATATTTTCATGACAAAGAACAACTGAAGAAATTCATGACCAGCAAACCAACCCTACAAAGAGTACTGAAAAACATTCTAGACAGAGATAAAAATGACCACAATTCCAAGCACAACATCAGAAAGAAACCAGCAGGCAGGGCAAGCAATTAAACAGAGGGGAAAAGCAGTGAACCAACAGCAGGAAAATAACATGACAAAGATAAGCCAATACATATCAGTTACAACCATCAATGTAAATGGCCTCACTTCACCAATAAAAAGAAACAGACTGCCAGAATGGATCCAACAATATGCTCTATACAATAAACATATTTAACTCAAAAAGAAATTCATAGACTGAAAGTCAAAGGATGGAAAATAATCTTTCATATAACAGGAACCCAGAACAAGAAGGGGTAGCTCTTCTGTTTGCAGATAATGTAAACTTCAAACCGAGAATGATCAAAAGAGATAAAGAAGGTCACTACATACTTGTTAGGGGAAAACTGCAACAGAAGAGATAACAATCATAAATATGTATGCACCAAATATGGGAGCACCCAACTATATAAGACAAATATTAATAGACATGAAAAATCAAATAAGTAATAACACAATTGTAATGGGGGATCTTAATACCCCATTGTCACAAAGAGATAGATCAATAGACAAAAAATCAGCCAAGAAATATCAGAACTGAACCAAACCTGTGAAAAAATGGACTTAGTAGACGTTTCCAGAGTGTTCCACCCAACATCATCAGGATACACGTTCTTCTCAGCCGTACATGGGACGTTCTCTTAAATAGACCATATGCTAGCTCATAGAATATGGTTAAGTAAATTCAAAGGAATTGAAATTATCCCATGCATATTATCTGACCATAGTGCAATGAAATTGAAAATTAAGGGCAAAAGAAACTGCAAAAACTCCATAAGCACATGGAAATTAAATAACACCCTCCTAAACAACAAATGGGTCACCGAAGAAATTAAAGAAGAAATTAAACAATATCTACAATCAAACAAAAATGTAAATACAACATAATGGGACCTGTGGGATGCAAGGAAAGCAGTTCTAAAAGGAAAATTTATACTAGTGATTTCTCACATCAGGAAAACAGAACGAGCACAAATAAACAACATAGTGTTGCACCTCAAGCTTCTAGAAAAAGAAGAGCAAGAAAAGCGTAAAGCCCATATGAGGGAGAAAATTATATAAAGATCAGAGCAGAAATTAATGCAATGGAGACTAAGAAAACAATACAAAGAATTAAGGAATTGAAGGGTTGGTACTTTTTTTTTATTTTAAAGAGAAAAAAACAAAACAAATCAAAAAAAGAACAAATTTTCAAAACAACATAATAAGAGGGTAACAGTGGTCAATGCATTACGTATTATTATCTTTAAGTTAGTTATTCAGGATACCAGACATTAGCATTCAATTGTCCAAACGTAACTGGCTCAAACCTTACTCTTCAATGAACTAAGTAAAACTGGTAGTGTATCTATCTTAACCATCTTATATACATATACAATTTTTTTCCCTTTCCCTTCTTTCTTTTCCCCATTCCAGTCTCTCTTTCTTATTGACCAGGTTCTTTTTGATTCACCGTGTCTATTGTACATTTTGGATCTTATTTACTCTTTCAGTTTCTCATACTAGAGAGACAATATGATGCTTACACATGTGCGTCTGGTTTATTTCACTTATGAGTATTTTCTCGAGTTGCATCCATTTACCTATAAAAGTCTCTAGTTTATCCTTCTTTATGGCTGAATAGTACTCCATTGTATAAAAATACCACATCTTTCTTATCCATTCCTCAGTTGATGGGCATTTGGGTTGTTTCCAAGATCTGGCTATTACAAATTGTGCTGCTATAAACATGGGTGCACATATATCACTGTGGTACGATGTTTTTAATTCTTCTGGGAAGATGCCCAGAAGGGGAATAGCTGGGTCAAATGGGACCTCCAACCCTAGTTGTTGGAGGAATCTCCAAACTGACTTCCACAGTGGCTGTACCAGTCGACACTCCCACCAACAGTGAAGAAGGGTTCCTTTTTCCCCACAGCCCCTCCAGCATTTGTTATTAGTTGATTTCTTTATAGTAGCCATTCTTTCTGGAGTGAGATGGTATCTCAGTGTTGTTTTAATTTGCATCTCTCGAATGACTAGTGATGTTGCACATTTTTTTGTATATTTATTTGTCATTAGTATTTCTTCATCTGAGAAATGTGTATTCATCTCAGATGCCCATTTTTGGAGTGGGTCTTTAAATTTGGGAGGTCTGATTTTTTTGAGTTCTTTATATGTTCTCGACAGTAATCCTTTGTCTGAGGAACAGCTGGCAAACATTTTTTCCCACATTGTGGGTTGTCTTTTCACTCTGTTGGTGGTTTCTCTTGCTGTGCAAAAGCTTTTTAATAAGATGAGATCCCAGTTATTGATTCTTTGGAATAGTTCCCGTGCGGTTGAGTTTTTATTCATAAAGTCTTTGCCTACACCAATGTCTTCAAGGGCTTTACCTATCCTACCTTCCAGCAGATTTAATGTTTCTGTTTTAATATTTAGATCTCTGATCCATTTTGAATTTAGTTGAGTGCATGGTGAAAGATATGGGTCTAGTTTTAATCTTTGGCATGTGTAGAGCCAGTTTTTCCAGCACCATTTATTAAAGAGGCTATCTTTCTTCCAGTGAATGTGTTTGGCACCTTTGTCAAAGATAAGGTGGCTTAGTATGTCTGGGGTTGTTTCAGCATCTTCTAATCTGTTCCATTGATCTACAGGTCTGTTTTTTTTGCCAGTACCACACTGTTTTTATCACAGTAGCTATATAGTATAATTTCAAGTTGGGGATTGTGATGCCCCCTGCCTTGCCTTTGTTGTCCAGAATTGCCTTTGCTATTCTAGGTCTCTTCTGATTCCAAATGAATTTTAGGATTGTTTTCTCTAATTCTGTGAGATATGCTGTTGGAATTTTGATTGGAATTGCATTAAATCTGTATAACAATTTTGGAAGTATGGCCATTTTCACTATATTGGTTCTTCCTATCCAGGAGCAAGGGATATCTTTCCATTTTCTGATATCCTCTTCAATCTCCTTTTTCAGAGTACTGTAGTTTTCAGTGTAGAGGTCTTTTACATCCTTTGTGAGGTTGATTCCTAGGTATTTCATTTTTTTGGATGTTATTGTGAAAGGTATTGTTTCCCTAAATTCTCTTTCAGTAAGTTTGTTATTTGTGTACAGGAAGGCTATTGACTTTTGAGTATTGACTTTGTATCCAGCTACACTACTGAATTTGCTTATTAAATCTAGCAGTTTTTTAGTGGAGTTTTTGGGGTCTTCTGTGTAGAGTATCATGTCATCTGCAAATAATGATAATTTAACTTCTTCCTTTCCAATCATTATTCCCTTTATTTTTTTCTCTTGTCTAATTGCTCTGGCTAAAGTTTCCAGAACTATGTTGAGTAAGAGTGGGGACAGTGGACATCCTTGTCTTGTTCCTGATTTTAGAGGAAAGGCTTTCAGTTTTTGGCCATTTAGTATGATATTGGCTGTTGGTTTGTCATAGATAGCTTTTACCAGGTTGAGATAAAGACCCTCTATTCCAATTATCTGTAGGTTTTTTATCATGAAAAGGTGCTAGACTTTGTCAAAAGCTTTTTCTGCATCTATTGAGATGATTATGTGATTTTTGTCTTTGGTTCTGTTAATATGGTGTATTACATTTATTGATTTACATACGTTGAACCATCCCTGCATCCCAGGGATGAATCCAACTTGGTCATGGTGTATAATCTTCTTGACGATTTGTTGGATTCTGCTTGCCAGTATCTTATTAAGGATTTTTGCATCTATGTTCATTAGGGAGATTGGCCTGTAGTTCTCTTTCTTAGTTGGGTCCTTCTCTGGTTTTGGTGTCAGGGTAATGCTTGCTTCCAGGAATGAATTTGGGAGTATTGCTTCCCTTTCAATTTCATTAAAAAGTTTGAGAAGTAGTGGTGTTAGGTCTTCTCTAAATTTCTTGTAGAATTCTGCAGTGAATCCATCAGGGCCTGGGCTTTTCTTTGTTGGGAGGTTTTTAATTACATCTTCAATTTCATTGGTTGATATTGGTTTATTTAGGATTTTTAAATCTTCTTGATTCAGCTTTGGTAATTCATACGAATCTAGGAATCTGTCCATTACTTCTGCATTTTCAATCTTAGTAAAATATAGATTTTTTAAATTGGTATAGATGATCTTCTGGATTTCTGCAGGGTCCGTCGTGATATCACCCTTTTCATTTTCAATTGCATGGATTTTCTTTTCTTTTCTTTTTTTTAATAAGGTTGGATAAGGGTTTGTCAATCTTATTTATTCTTTCAAAGAACCAACTTTTTGCTTAATTGATTCTTTGTATTGTTTTTTTAGTCTCCAATACATTAATTTCTGCTCTGATCTTTGTAATTTCCTCCCTTATACGGGCTTTTGGCTTAACCTGCTCTTCTTTTTCTAGAAGTTCGAGGTTCGCCATTAAGTTGTTTCTTTGCGCTTGCTCTATTTTCCTAATATAAGTATTTAATGCTATAAATTTTCCTCTTAGGACTGCTTTCATTGTATCCCATAAGTTCCGGTATGTTGTACTGTCATCATTCAGTTGTAGAAAGTGTCTAATTTCTTCTTTAATTTCATCTGTGACCCATTGGTTGTTCAGGAGGGTGCTGTTTAATTTCCATGTGTTTAGGGAGTTTTTGTGATTTCTTTTGCCATTGATTTCCAATTTCATTGCACTATGGTCTGATAATATGCATGGGATAATTTCAATTCCTTTGCATTTACTTAAGCAGGTTTTATGAGCTAGTATGTGGTCTATTTTGGAGAACGTCCCATGTGCAGCTGAGAAGAATGTGTATTCTGATGTTGTGGGGTGGAACACTCTGTAGACATCTACTAAGTCCATTTGTTCCAAAGTTTGGTTCAGTTCTATTATTTCATTATTGATTTTCTGTCTAGTTGATCTGTCTTTTTGTGACAGGGGAGTATTGAGATCCCCCAATATAATTGTATTAGTGCTTATTTGATTTTTCATGTCCTTTAGTACTTGTTTTATATAGTTGGGTGCATTGGTATTTGACGCATATATATTTATGATCGTTATCTCTTCCTCTTGGATTGTCCCCTTTACAAGGATGTAATGACCGTCTTTATCTCTCTGAATCCTTCTTGGCTTGAAGTTCACTTTGTCTGCAAAAAGAATAGCTACCCCTGCTTTTTTCTGGGTTCCTGTTGCATGGAGTATTGTTTTCCATCCTTTGACTTTCAGTCTATGAATTTCTTTCTGAATTAAATGTGTTTCTTGTATACAGCATATTGTTGGATCTTGCTTCTTGATCCATTTTGCCAGTCTGTGCCTTTTGATTGGTGAATTGAGACCGTTAACATTGATGGTTAAAACTGATATGTATTGACTTATACTTGTGATGATATTTTCCTGTTGTTGGTTCTCACTCTTTGTTTTTCCCCTTTCCTGCTATTTCATTATCTGCCCTGCCTGGTGGATTCCTTCTGTTGGGGTTCCTATCTCTTTCTAGAATGTCTTTCAGAACATTTTGGAGTGCTGGTTTGGTGGTCATAAATTTTCTTAGATGTTCTTTGTCATGAAAGTATTTTATTTCTCCATCAATTTTGAAAGATAGTTTTGCGGGGTACATCAATCTGGGTTGAAAATTATTTTCCTTTAGAGCTTGAAATACATCATTCCAAGCTCTTCTTGAATTGAGGGTTTGTGCTGAAAAGTCAGCTGTGATTCTGATGGGTTTTCCTTCATAGGTGATTTGTCTCTTTTCCCTAACAGCTTTTAAGATTCTGCCCTTCTGTTGAATTTCTGGGATCTTGACTATGATATGTCTGGCTGAAGTTTTTTTTTTTTTGATAATGTCTAGTTGGTGTTCTAAAAGCTTCACTTATTGGGGGATCAAATTCTTTTTCTCTTCCAGGAAAGTTCTCCCTGATAATGTCTTTGAACAAGGTTTTAATGTCATTTATGCTATCTCCTGCTTTTTCATTTATTCCAATTATTCTTAAGTTGTTTACCTTTGAGTCATCTAGCAGCTGCTGAATTGATTTTTCATGGTCCCTTGCTGTTTTTAAGAATTTTTTCTTTTCATGATCACTAATTGCAAGCCTGTCTTCTATATCTGATATCCTGTCCTCACATTGGCTTAATCTGCTACAAATACTTTCAATGGAATTTTTGTTCTCTTGGATATCTGCTTGAATCTGCTTTATGGA
The DNA here is from genome assembly GCA_028451465.1 of Erethizon dorsatum. Taxonomy (NCBI): domain Eukaryota; kingdom Metazoa; phylum Chordata; class Mammalia; order Rodentia; family Erethizontidae; genus Erethizon; species Erethizon dorsatum. Next base: position 41,739,494 of record CM051842.1, read on the forward strand.
TTCCATTTCTTTCCTATGGTGAGCATTCATGGTTTCTATAGTTTTCTTAAGCTCATCTATTTTTTTGTCTGTATCAGCTATAGTGTTCTTAAGCATAGTCTTCATTGTGGACATTATCTCTGCAGTTATCTGTGAAATTATTTCTGTTTTAATTTTTTCCAGAGCCTCATTCAATTGTTTTGTTGTTACCCCTTGACATATGCCAGGTGGGTGGCTTTCGCATTGTCCCACCTCGTTGCCCCCTAGGTTTGCCTTTGGTGAACTGGATGTGTAGGGTTGCATCTTGTTTAAGTGTCGTCTCATCTTTTCTTCTTTAATTCCTGGGGTGATGTTTGTAAATTACCTATGATAGATTACTTTATTGCTAGTGTTCAAGATCCTTAGAAGATGACTACTTCTCTGCAGTATCTTCCAAGTGGAGCTTGCTTTTGGGTTTTGAGCTTTCTGCCAGATCCTACCTCTTCAATTTGTTGGATGTGAGAAGTTAATACCTGTTTGGCCCAGTCCTTGATTCTTTGGTTCTGTGCCACTGTATTTTCTGTGTCCCTTAGTCAATATCAATCATGAAATATCAGGAAGGAAAGCTGTTTAGAACAATTATTTTACATTTGTCTGTAATGGTAACTGAAGCATCAAACACAGCCTAGAAAATAACAGACTGAGCTAACCAGTTATTTACCACTTTTAGCCATATAAAGTAGAGTTGCGGTTATATAAAAAAATCTAAAACACACCAGAAAAATTATATGCAGTATACAAGTCCTTAGTATGTCAATTTTTCCCCTCAGGAGTTTAAATTTAAAATGAGTTAAGGAGGAAATAGAGTATTGTGAGAAGAGGAAGGAATTAGATGTAAGGTTAGAGGACCAAGAGGGATCCCACTAACATTGGGACACTGGTGCAGAGGACTGGTGGGAAAAAGAGAAGGAAAGGATAAAAGGAAGAACAGATCACAACCACAATCACAAAGAGGTTAGAGGCGCTGTTTACACTCATATAAAAGCCAGAGAGAATAATGAAGGAAAGAGCAAATAGACAAACAGAAACAAAAATGAGGACAAAAACAAGAAAGCAAACAGATAAAACAAAAATAAAACCCCACAAAAGAAAAAAAATAAATAAATAAAAATAAAATAAAAATAAAAAACCAAAAATAAAAACCCCTTCACCAGAACAAAAAACTAACGAGAGAGAAAAAAAAAACATAAAAAAATAAAGAGAATCAGTTCCAGGTGTTGACTCTGCTGTAGGCAGGCACCGTGTGATGACAGAGTCCTGTTCTGTGCAGGTCCGTCCCAGCGAGCCAGCAGCGGCCCTGTGGCGGGGCGGTGAGCAGAGCATGGACTTTCAGGCGGAGACCAGGCTCCTTTCCCCGCCACTGTCAGCGCACTGCTTTCGCGCCGCTCTGATTTTCGCTGCACCCCCCCCAATGGCGCCGGGCCAGTCGCTCTCTGGCACGGGACAGGTGTGGCTGAGAGACCAGTCTCGTTCGCCCGCCGCCCTCAGCGCACTTTCTTGGGGCCAAGAGGCGCCGGGCTGCCCTGTCCGGAGCACAAGCTCCCAGAGCTGTTTTCGAGCCGCTCTGATTTTCACCGCACCCCCCACAATGGCGCCCGGCCAGTCGCTCTCTGGCACAGGACAGCTGTGGCTCAGAGACACTCACTCACCTCTGGCCAGCGCAGTTCTCCGCCGCTCCTCTGCCCCGCCGCTGTCTCACGATCCTCCATGGGGGCTCCCTGGGCGGCAGCTGTCACCGTGTGTCCACAGCTTTGAGGTTCTGTCGCTCTGTGATTCCTGGGATGGTAGAAGGTGCGTGCACGCGGGGTCTGGTCCTTCTTTGTTGAAAAGTACCCTTCACTCTTGCTGGGGGTCCCAAGCAGCACTTCAGAACTTTTCTGGGTCCTGGGGAGGCATCTGCCCCCCTCCTGTGCTCTCCCGGTCACTATATTCCCGTAGTCCAATGGCAACTTTTTGAGAGTTTCACTGCGTGCTTCTTACTCATCCGCCATCTTTTTTCCTCCGCACTGGCCCATATTTTTAAAATCGAAGGGTTGGTTCTTTGAAAGAATAAATAAAATTGATAAACCCCTGGCCAAATTTATCAAAAAAAGGAAAGAAAAACTCAAATTGATACACTGAGGAATGAAAAGGGTGAAATCACTACAGATCCTATGGAGATTCAGAAGATCATGAACACCTAGTTTGAAAATCTTTACTCTCATAGGATGGAAAACACAGAAGAAATGGACAGATTCCTAGAAATGTATGAATTACCAAAGCTGAATTGAGAAGATATAAAAATTCTGAATAACCTAATATCAGTCAATGAAATTGAAAATATAATTAAAAACTTAGCAATGAAGAAAGGTGCAGGTTCTGATGGATTCACTGCTGAATTGTTACAAGAAGATTAGAGAAGATTTAATGCCAATGCTCCTAAAACTCTTTAATGAAATTGAAAGGGAAGCAATTTTCCCTAACTCATTCTTTGAGGCAAGTATTACCCTGATTCCAAAACCAGAGAAAGACCCAACCAAAAAAGAGTACTACAGACCAATCTCCCTAATGAACATAGATACAAAATCCTCTGTAAAATACTAGCAAACAGAATGCAGCAAATCATCAAGATTATACACCATGACCAAGTGGGATTCATCCCGGTAATGCAGGGATGATTCAACATATGCAAATCAATAAACGTCATACACAGTATCAACAGAGCCAAAGAAAAAAAAATCACAGAATCATCTCAATAGATGCAGAAAAAGCTTTTGACAAAATCAAACACTCATTCATGATAAAAAACCCTACAGAAAATCAGAATAGATGGACTTTACCTCAATCTGATAAAAGCCATCTATGACAAACTAACAACCAACATCATACTAAAAGGACAAAAACTGAAAGCTTTCACACTAAAATCGGGAAGAAGACAAGGATATCCACTATCCCCACTCCTATTCAATATAGTTCTGGAAACATTAGCCAGAACAATTAGACAAGAGAGAGAAATAAAAGGAAGAAAGATAGGAAAGGAAGAAGTTCAATTATCATTATTTGCAGATGACATGATACTCTACATAGAAGACCCCAAAATCTCCACCAAAAGACTTCTAGAATTAATAACCAAATTCAGTACCATTGCTGGATACAAAGTCAACACTCAAAAATCAATAGCATTCCTGTACACAAACAACAAACTCCCTGAGAGAGAAATTAGGGAAATCACACCCTTCCCAATAGCATCCAAAAACTGAAATATTTAGGACTCAATCTAACAAAGGAAATAAAAGATCTATACATTGAAAATTACATCACTCTGAAAAAAGAGATAGAATAGGATATCAGAAAATGGAAAGATGCCCCTTGCTCATGGATAGGAAGAACCAACATTGTGAAAATTGCCATACTCCCAAAACTGTTACATAGATTTAATGCAATTCTGATCAAAGTAACACTAGCATACCTCACAGATCTAGAGAAAACATTCCTAAAATTCTTTTGGAACCAGAGGAGACCTAAAATAGCAAAGGCAATCCTGGGTAACAAAGGCAAGGCAGGAGGCATCACAATCCCTGATTTGAAACTATATTACAAAGCTACTGTGATAAAATCAGCATGGTACTAGCAAAAGACAGACCTGAGGATCGGTGGAACAGATTAAAACATGCAGACACAACTCCAAACACACTCAGCCACCCTATCTTTGACAAAGGGGCCAAACATGTTCACTGCATGAAAGATAGCCTCTTTAATAAATGGTGCTGGAAAAATTGGCTTTCTATATGCTGAAGACTAAAACTAGACCCATGTCTATCACCATGCACTAAACTAAAGTCAAAATGGATGAAAGATCTAAATATTCAAACAGAAACACTAAATCTACTGGAAGACAAAGTAGGTAGAAATCTTGAAGACATAGGGGTAGGCAGAGAGTTCATGAACAAAACCCAAACTGCATGGGAAGTACTTCAAAGAATCAACAGCTGGGATCTCATCTTATTAAAAAGCTTTTGCACATCAAAAGAAATCACCAACAGAGTGAAAAGAAAAACCACAGAGTGGGAGAAAATTTTAGCCTACTGTCCCTCAGACACAGGACTTCTATCTAGAACATATAAAGAATTGAAAAAAATCAGACCCCCCAAATTGAAAGGCCCAGTCAAAAAATGGACATCTGGGGCCGGTGAGATGGCTCAGCGGCGTAAGCGCCTGCCTTGCAAGCGCGAGGGCCCGAGTTCAACTCCCGGATCCCACATATGAAAAAGGGGCCGGTGATATCGCTCAGTGGCACGGGTGCCTGTTGGCATGCGAGGTCCTGAGGTTGACCCCCCGGTACCCACAAAAAAAAATGGACATCTGAGATGAATACACACTTCTCAGATGAAGAAATACAGATAGCAAATAAATACATGAAAAAATGTTCAACATCATTGGTCACTCAAGAGATGCAAATTAAAACAACACTGGGATTCCATCTCACCCCAGAAGGAATGGCTATTATCAAGAAATCAATGAATAACAAATACTTTTGGGGATGTGGCATAAAAGGAACCCTTCTCCACTGTTGGTGGTAGTGAAGACTCATGCAACCACTGTGGAAATCAGTGTGGAGATTCCTCAAAAAGCTAGGACTAGAGGTCCCATTCCACCCGGCAATTCCTCTTCTGGGTCTCTTCCCAGAAGAATTATAAACATCATACCACCCATGTGCATCCATGTTTATAGCAGCACTATTTGTAATAGCTCAGTCTTGGATACAACCCAAATTCCCATCAACCGAGGAATGGATGAAAAAGATGTGGTCTTTTTATACAGTGGAGTACTACTCAGCCATAAAGAAGAATAAAGTGGAGACTTTTATAGGTAAATGGATGCAACTTGAAGCCATACTCATAAGTGAAATAAACCAGACTCACATGTGTAAACATTGTATTGTCTCCCTAGTGTGAGAAGCTGAAAGAGTAAATAAGATCCAAAATCTACAATATATATCGTGAAAGGGGAAGAAACTGCTCAAACGGAAAGAACAACTGGGATGTGGGAAAGGAGAAAAGAAGGAAGGGAAAAGAAAAAGTAAATATGTATGATAGCCAAGACAATTATGCCACTAATTTTGTATTAGTTCATTGAAAAGAATGGGTTGTGCTCATATTGTTTGATCAATTTTTCATGCCTATATCTTGTAATCTGAGCAACTACTTTGAAGATAATAATACACAATATATTAACCACTGTTAATCCCCTATTAGCTTGTTTTTAAACTCTGTGTCATTGTTTTTATTGCTTTTTCTCTTTAAAATAAAAAATAATAGAAATAGCTTGCATTAATTAAATGTAATCCATGATCTTTGGATGTAGTTGTAAGAAAGTCTTTTAAAATACATAAATGTGAATGTATATGAACTATTTTTATGTACATATGCACACTATAGCTGATTTAGAATGGAGTAGATTCTCTCTTCTGGTCATGAAGAACTGCTAATACTTGGGAACTACTAATCACTATTTTAGGATCACCAGGGGACAGTTCGCCTAAGAATGGACCCAGTATTAAGGAAGAGCTGGCTTGACAAGCCTTTACTGAAAGCAGCCTTGACTTTGATCTTGTTGGTTACATGAGCCATTAGAGTTCCTTTTATGTTTAAACAAGTTTGAATTCTGTTACTTCCAATTGGAAGGATCTTGAGTGACTAAATAATCCTTGACCAGCCTCAGTGATCAGAACTTGTGACAGATCCTATGGGTTGATTCAGTCAGTATTCATTCCAACCTCCTTATTTTGCACCTTCCTATAATTCAAAGGCTAGAAAGCTCAGACCTCTATATCATATTTTTTTGCAGTTGGGGTTCTGGATATGCTTTAAATTCTAATCACTCCTAGTTCAAAACTTGAATTTGATGTGAATTAAGTAGTAGGGAAGCAAGACTCAAGGCCAAACATTTGCTGATACAGATCATGACACAGATGCTGCAATCTGGGATATAGCTCCTGTGCTGGTGGCTCCCTGGTTTGACAGGCAGCTTTTTTATCCTAGCAGTAGTAGCAGTTCCTCAGTGGCCCCGTTCTAGGGTATTTATTTCACAGAATTCTATAAGCTCTACCTAGAATCCTTTGGTTTATCCCCACCAATGTTTCTATAAGCCATTTAAATACCACAAATGCCTTTCTGCTGAAATTAGCTAGAGAAGATTTTGTTCTGAAAATAAACTCTGATCATACAGGAATCTTCAAGCCTTTGGCCCCACAGTCAGTGCTGTGAGAGTCAGACTACATAGCAAAAGTAAACTAAAACTTAAAAGCAACATAAGGTGTGTCTAGTTCTAGACATTCACAATTATTTCTATTCACACCACCCACCACTTAAAACCAAGATTTTTAAATAAATGTCTTGTCTGGGTAAGTCCTCAGTAGGTCTGGTACCCTATGAATAGCCTCTGTATGGTTATAGTTCACTACTTTTATCTGCAACAGTCACAAAATGCAGGAGGACACATGGACCAGATGGCCTGTCAATGTTGTATCTGTAATATGATATCCCAGGTGCCTAGGGCACTAGTGAAGCATGGACATCATGAAAATCAAAAGCAATTTTATGTTAAATGTAAAAACAAGGAAAAATCAGAAATTGGTTAGATTTTGACAATTTATTTTGTGGCTCAGTATTATTTTATTTTGAATTACATATGGAGTAGGAAGTAGAGGACATAATTTTTTTGTAAAATATATGTATTTTGAAAAATAATACACATACACAAAAATGCAGAAGACATAAATGGACAGCTAAAGTCATTATAAAGTAAACACCATGTGACCACCACTCAGGCAAGAAATAGAACGTTGCTGGTAGGATTCCAGGAGGACCATCTAGAATGGCTGATGTCTTGGTTTGCCTTAGACCAATCCACTTTTAGCATGAAAAGTCCCAAATCCCAGGAAATCCCTCCCTAGGATGTGAAAAGTCTCAGTTTTCTCTTATGGGTACAGAATATTGAGAAAAAATAACAAAACCCACATGGTGACCTCCATAAAGGGGGTGAAAACAACAAGGTTTTTAGTGTGAAATGAATATGGTTTAAATTATCTGCCTTCTGGAGTTGCTTTGGCTGTTTTTTCCCTAACTGCTGATAGTGACAACCATGATTTCTGGTTCACAGTAATGGATCATCCATCATTACATCACTCTGCCTGAAAATGTGAGCATTAACAATCCATCTTTGACTTTGTCTGCAGATCACCTGGTGTGATTTGTATTGAAATAGTGCTAGTTTAACTTCGAACATCCTGAATGTTATGTTATGGTTTGTATCTAGATGTCCCCCAAAAGCCTCATGTGGTCATGTTTTCTTTTTTCCCCGAAGGTGGCTGAATCTAGAGTGTGTGATTGATTCGTGGTGCAATGCTGGGATTAGGGGTGTTGGGATTGAGGGTGGGTGATTGTTGGATCAGTCCACTGATTGGATTGGCACCACCCTAATCCCAGTAGACTGGGCACAATATAAGGGACAGAAAGAGGCTTGTCTTGCTCTCTTGTTGCTTTTGCTGTCTTCTGCCACCATGAATTGTTGATGCCCCTCTGCCATGTGCCACTCTGCCTTGGAGCCAGCTGATTATGGACTGAAACCTCTACAAGCTGTGAGCTAAAGAAACCTTTCCCCCTTTAACTTTTGGTGTCAGGTATTTTGTCTCAGCAATGAGAAAAATAACTAAGATACCGAATATCATGATCACGTGTAGTATTTTGCTAGGGCTGTTTTAGCAGAATACCACAGACTAGGTAGTTTAAATGACAAAATTTTTTTTTCTCACAGTTCTGGAGGCTGGAAGTCTAAGCTCAAGGTGTCTGCAGGTTTGGTTTCTTCTCAGACCTCTCTTTGGCTTGGAAAAACCTGCCTCCTTTCTGTGTCTTCATGTCATCTTTCCTCTGTGTTCATACATCCATGGTGTCTCTTTGTTCGTCCAAATTTCCTCTTCTTATAAGAACACTGGACAGAAGCTGAGTGTGGTGGTGCACATCTGTAATCCCAGCACTTGGAAGGATGAGGCAGGAGGACTGCTGTGTGTTTGAGGCCAGCCTGGGCTACATAGTGAGCTGAAGGCCAGCCTGAACTGCATAGCAAGACACTGTCTCAAAACAAACAATAATGGGCAGATTGGATTAGTTTTCACCTGAATGTCTTTATTTCAATTTGATCACCTCTTTATAGGTCCTATCTCCAAATATATTCATTCTTAGGTATTGGAGGTTAGAATTTCAATATATGAATTTGGAAAGGGGCACAATTTAGCCCATAATACTGTTTTTAATAATATAGGTAATGAAAATAAGAACTGTCACATACCATTGCCAAATCACTGGAAAAGAAGGGTAAATTACTGTGTTATCTTAATGACAGAGGAAGAATGTATACAATTGAATCAAGGAGATGAATAACCCACACAGAAATATTATGCAATATAGAGAAAAGAATTGGGGATTGGGCATGGTAGAGAAGGGAATGTAAAAGGACATATGAAGTATTATGGCTTATATAAATATGTTTCCCCCAAAGCCTCATGTGCTCATAGGTGGGGATTTTCAGAGCTGGCTGGATCTAGAATGTGTGACATTGGGATTAAGGGTCTGTGGTATTAAATTAGTCCACTGATTAGAGTTAGCATAGTTTGGGGTGAGGCTGAATGGATTTACTGAAGACAGAAGGCCCACTTGGGTGTGGGTGACACCACCCAAAAGACTTGTAGCCTAGATGAGTTAAAAGGGAAAGACATGCTGTTGGCTGTTGCCTGCTGATTTTTGCCTGCCTTGCCATAGACTGTTTCTCTTCTGTGATGCCCCTCTGCCATGTCACCCTGCCTTGAAGCCAGCTGACTATGGACCAAAGCCACTGCAAACTGTGAGCTGAAATAAGTATTTCCTCCAAATTCGTCTCAGGAATGAGAAAAGTAACCAAGACAGATTTTGACAACCTCACAAGTCTGGCATGGGACCTGCAAAAACCTCCCCAAAGATGCTAATGCCAAGTTGAAAATAGTTATCATTGAATTACCTTGGGCATACCACACAAATGAGCATTCATCATTGTGTTGCTCTCTTGATGGCTCTATGAAAGTAAGGCTCTATATCCTGATTCAGAAATAGCCACTAAAATGTCCTATGGGGGAAATCGTGTCAACAGATATGCCAATGCCTTAGAATATAGAGCTGATTCTGTCAAATCTTACCAATAGTCATGCTTTCCACAGTACATCAAAGGATGCAACATGTTGCAGCAAGAAAAAATGTTCCCCCTAGGTATTAGTACTTTGATTTTAAAAAATGGAGTTTCATATATCAACTATTCCACTAAAACTGGTGTGTAATTTTATCTTCCCAGGAAACTTGTGCACTTACTCCTGTAGGTGTTTTCTATAAGTTACAATTGATCTCAGCTCTAAAAGCCACGTTTAAAGAAGGAGGCATTGCTGAGCCTTAAACAATTGGCTTCTAGTTCTTTGAAAGAGGGTAAGGAAAACATATCAAAGGACGGCACCTTTTATCTTGCAAAGGAGATCATCTTTATAGACAGAAGCAAACAAGTGGCTTGGAGGAATTTCACCAGTGAAGAAGCCTCCAAGGCACCTGTGTTACCTACTTAATCACCTAGGCAACCTTCCTCAGCAGCAAGACAAGACCACACTTTATTTAAGGTTTAATCTAAAATTTCTGTGTCGCTGAAGCTCACAGGTTAAACTTATATCACCTAGCAATCACAATTTACATGTTAGAAAAGGCATATTTATTAGTCTTCTTCATGCGCATGAAAGAAAAAGTTGACTAAAATCTTCTTACTCTCAGCATATGTAAGGCACAAATGTAAATCATTCCCCTGATAGCTATTTTCCTCCATGAAAGGCAAAGAGTTGTTGCGAGCTGCCTCAGCCCAATTTCGGAGAGAAGGGTGATATAATACAAGGTGGTTCTAAAGTTAACTCCCAACAAGTTGGAGAAAATTTAGGGGGAGTTTCTAACTTACTAGCATAGAGAGAAAAGTACAATAGATAAGTGGAGATTTTTCAGCAGTTCGTAGACATTTTCCACTGAGGAACCTTTGGGTACCTGCCAGAGAACAGCCCTGGCCATGATACCTCAGTTGCTCTCAGTTTCTACTGGTCCATGCAACCAGAGATCTGTCTCCAGAAAGGAATCTGGCTACCTGTTTGGTCAACATACCATTGGCCATTGGCTTCAGTGGGGATTCGCCAGAAGGTGCTGAGGAAATCACTCCTCTGCTTTAAGAGTGGCAGCTAGTCTAAGAGTGTTTAACAGGCTGGCAGAGTAACCACTGGTTGTCGAAGTTCTATAATGGATAGGTAAAAAGCCTGAGCAAATTTCATTACATAGCGCTTTATAAGTTTACAGTAAAAGTTTCAAAATCCACAACTTAATATCAAAGTATTTTTCTATATACATAAATGATAACTAGACCTAGGAGGGGAGAGAGAAGGCTGGTGATCCTCCCTTAGGCTAAATGTGTTTTGGTCCCTTAAGCATGGTGCTTTGGAAATAGCTCCTTCTGGTTTTACCCAGAAGTCAGTTCTATCCACTGTATCTCAAGTTCAGTATCCCAAGGGAGACTGTTGCCTGGAACACTAAGCTGGGACATGGCTGTTATGTGTGTTCTCCTGGATGGGCAAAATTCCAGTGTTTCATCTGACCCAGAGACAGGGTATGTGTTCCTCATCTAAAAGGAATTTCCTGTCTTTGGCTTTAGCCAACACTCATTTTCTATGGGCTTAAATTAGTTGTTGGGTAGGAGAAAAATGTTAGGGTGGTTCAGAGTTCTTTTTTTTCTAATCTTGTTGCAGAAACCCAGTACTGAACTGAAAGGGAAACGCTCAGCACTGAGGAGTTTGGAAGGCAACTTATCTTGTTTATTAACTCTGGAGGGCTGGGAGACTGAGTCTGGGTCCAAGTCACCAGCCCAGAGTCAGCTTAGAGTTCAGTTTAAATATAGTTTGCAAGCAGGAAATACAAAGCTGATAGCAGGTTATTACATGACTGGTGACATGAATCAAGTCATATGTTGTCAGGCAGAGTTCTTCTTAGCAGGTTTTACTTATAAGGAATTGTTTATCATAAGGCAGGAACATTTTGGGAGGGAGAGGATTTGAACAGAGCTTGTAGGGTTAAATGTGTCCTTGACCAGGCCAGTCTGTTCTGGGCCTAAAGTCCTTGAAGCATATTGGAAAAACCCAGATATATTTTAGGTAGAAAAACACAGATATTACTGCTGAATGCAGTCAGGTTGACCTAGCCAGCTATCTGGAAGAAGCAGCTGGATGCAGACAGTCAAGTTTAACTGAGCTTAGCAAGCAGCATGAGCATATCCTGTCTCAATAATAGTCACAGGCTATCAATTGATTTCTAATTTCTAATATAAAATTTCTATAAATTTTCCATAACAATCTCACAGACCTCCAAAAAAAGGAAAGTACAAAGTGGCAGGAAAAAATCAGAAATAAGGTCAGAGAAAGGAAGTCTTTTCTTCTCATGCTCAAGGTGAGTTATTGAAACAACTTGCCCATGAGTCATCATTCTCAGCCTGGAAATGTAAGAATGGGGAATCTCAAGAGCGAAGATTGCCTGCTCACCAGTGGAAGATCAAACCAGAAAGGAAACTGAGGCAGAACAAGCTCAACATTTCCTCTAGAGTGTAGAGGAGGATCAGGGCCATTCTGTCCCAGTGAAACCTGTCCTCCAAGTCTTAAGAATGGCCACTGATGAAGCATCTTTTAACTGGTGGAAAGAGTCCAGTGGTTTATTAATAGACATGTATATTTTCTAAATATGAACTAGATTTCATAGAAAAACCATTTTATACATTTCATGTCAAAATCCACTAGGGGAAACTTTAAATACTATTTTTCCCTAGTGCTGCTGTCTCAGATAATAAACCACAGCAGTCAAACAAGTCAAAAAGGAACACTAGCAATTTCAGCAACTAGTCCAAGTGTAACATATACAAAACAGGAGTAAAATGTCCCATTAAAGAAGCAGCATAATCGTTCCATGTTTTTAACTTAAATTTATCATTATTTTAAGAAAATTATATAAGAGACAAAGCATGAGCAATTATAAGCAATGGGCAAAGACATAACATAAAAATTTGAAGCATAAAAGTTTTGATTACCTAAGTGAGTCCCAATCCAGAATCTATGAAACAAAAGCACACTCTTACCTCAGTCCAATTATCTTGGTGGGACCTCCAAATGATATAGGTGAAAGAAACTCCCAACCTACTAGATGTCTGAAATGCTGAGCTCGTGTTCTCTAAAATCGAGAAATGAATTCTAGGAACAATGGAGGTTAAGGGTAGGAAGAATTTATTGAGAGACAGAAAGCTTCTGTCTAAGAGGGACAGAAGAGTCCCTCTTGGAAAGTGGATTGTCCACTGACCCCACTTCTCAAGGGTGTTTATTGAGTAAAGCTATGAGGTGAGGCAGGTTCAAGGTGGGACAGAACTATAATCAATCAATAATATTACAAGTATAGTCTCTTAGGTAATATTGATCCAATGGAAAAATCACAGGATGGGTGTGAGGTGGGATAAAATTATGGTCAACCAATAAAATTACAGCAAGTATAGTTACTTAGGCAATACTGATTAAATGGAGACCAAATTGGGAAGCAAGTCACATAGTAAGTGCACACGAGACAGACAAGGACTTTCCTGGAAGGGGTGGATTAAAGAGGTTTGGTCTTCCACTCCAAGGTGATTGATGTCTATTTAGAATATCAATCACTGGTGTTTGTGAGTAGGTCCTATTTTTCTTGATGTCTGGCCTTCAGTGAATGTGTCTCCAGCCACAGTTGTCTTCTGCACTGACCTTCCAAGGGCTCAGCCCTGTCTGACTGCCATTTCTAAATAACTTAGCTATCTATAATACCATCACATACTGTATAAGCATGATCAACTCACTTAGCATCACTAAACTTCAACTTCCTCATCTTTAAAATGGGTGTGTGGGTCTACACTTATTCCCCACAAATTTTCTGCTAAAACTTAATCCAGATAGTGCTTATTTTAAACAAATCCACAATAAAAATTTCTAATTTTTCAAGCAAGGATTAAAAAAAAGAAACAAGCTGTGTTATGTACATGGCTACCATGTACGTCCAATACTCTGCAATGAGAAGGGCATTTCACCTCTGTGGTATTCTTCCCCCAAATTTACAACCCTCGTCTAGTTATGAGGACACATCAGACAAAACCAAATTGAGGGGTTTTACAGAATACCAGGCCAGTACTTTTCAAAGTTATGGAGGTTATGAGAACGAAGGAAATATTAAGAAACTGATAGCATAAGGGAAGCTGAGGTAGGAGGATGGCAAGTTTGAGCCCAACCTGGGCAACTTAGTGATTTAGCAAGACCCTGTCTCAAAATAAAAATAAAAACATGGCTGGGGATGTAGCTCAGTGCAAAAGGCATTGGGTTCAATCCCTAATACTGCAAAATGGAAAAAACAAAACAAAACAAAACAAAAAAAAAAACGCTGACAGACCGGGGAGACTAAGGAGATATGATGACTAAATGTAATGTGGTATCCTGGATTGAAAAAAGACACTGGCTGAAAAACTGATAAAATATAAGCAAAGTCTATGGTTTAATTAACAATAATGCACTATGGGGCTAGTGATATAGCTCAGTGGCATAAGCGCCTGCCTGGCAAGCACCAGGTCCTGAGTTCCACTCCCAGTACCCACATATAAAAAAATAATAATAATAATGCACCAAAGTTGATTCCCTAATTTTGGCAAAAGGATCATGGTTATGTAACATGTTCACATAAGAGGAAAGTTGTTGAAGGATATATGTGAATTCTCAGTGCTATCTTTGCAATTTCTTCTTCTTTTTTTTTTTTTTTTTTTTTTTTTTTGGTACTGGGAATAAAACCAATGACCTTGCACTTGCCAGGCAGGCGCTGTGCCGCTGAGCTATCATCTCGGCCCTGCAATTTCTATGTTAATCTAAAATTATCTCCAAATAAGAAGTTTGTTAAAAAGTACAAAAGGAATAGTTTTGAGATTCATTTAACAAGGTGTGAGGGACCTTAACTCAATATTTTTTTGGAGTTAAGAATGAATTGAATCCCAGCTCTTGTGCTTACTAGGCTTGTGCCCATGAGCAAATGACTTAACTGCTCTGCACTACAGCTTACCCATCTCTAAAATGAGGATAATAACAGCAACTACCTCACAAGTCAATACAAGTTTGGTGTTTATTAATGAGTTAACACTTGAAAGTGCTTTTAACAATGTTTAGCACTAGTGAATACTATGTAAAAGTGTTATGGATTGGATCTTAAATGTTCTTCAAAGGCCTACATGCTAAAGACTTGGACATCAGACTGTGGTGGTACTGGGAAGTGATGTAACTTTTGAGAGGTGGGGCTTAGTAAAAGGAAGTTAGGTTATTGGGGGCAGTCCCTTGAAAAGGATATTGGGACCCCAGGCCCTTCCTCTCTCTCTTTGCTCCCTGGCCACCATGACTTAAGCAGCCTTGCTCCACCATGTGTAGTTCCCCAATTGATACTGGGGCTGATTTCTGATGAAAGAAGACTCGTGACACATGAGGAGTGGGCTGATAATCACTCTGTTTATTTTAGGAGTGTTTTGTCTTATATACTCAATGAGAACAAAGGCTTTCCTTGAGGAGTCCCAAAGATAGTTTATGAAAAGTACATGTTCTACTTGAGCTGATAGCATTGAGAACAGCACAGAAAATGTGCCCATATCCTGTAGCTTTAAGGCTATGGCCTCCCTCCAAGTCATGCCATGCTCTGCCTTCAGAGTCTTTAGCTGACCTGTCAGGACAGGCCAGATCTACAGCTTAGACACAAGGCACTTCATATACATATTTTCAGTGCTGACTCCCACAACCACGTGCTCCCTGCCATGATATATTGCCTCACCAAAGGCCCAGAAACAGTGGAGCCAATGACCATGAACTTAAACCTCTTAAATCATGAGCCAAAAT
The DNA here is from genome assembly GCA_028451465.1 of Erethizon dorsatum. Lineage (NCBI taxonomy): Eukaryota > Metazoa > Chordata > Mammalia > Rodentia > Erethizontidae > Erethizon > Erethizon dorsatum. The sequence continues at coordinate 41,754,513 of CM051842.1, forward strand.
AAATTTTTTCTCATTTTAAGTTGACTATCTCAGGTGTTTTATGCAACAATGGGAAGTTGACTAATACAGTATTTGTTAAATGAACTATCATGCAATATTGCTACAAAATGGTCCTGGATGGTCCTTACTAGTGCAGCACTCACTGTAAGACTGCATCAGCACACATCAAATGATTCATGTAACACATCCAGGACACAGTGTAGGTATTTGTAGGTATTTGAATCAAGGTATTTATGAAACTAGCAACCTATGAGATAGCTTTCACAATCACAGAAAGGTGGTCAGAGGAGTTACTTTTAAATAATAAGCTCCCTTGGGAATCCCAGATACAGTCTTCCAGTTTAATGTAGACGATGGTAGGTACATATGTCAGAGAGAAAGCCACCAGACTCTGATGTGACCAGTAAAGTAGATATATTCCTTCCTCCACACATTTGCCTGAGTAATTTTCATCCTCTAGTGCTGTCCCTACTTCATGATTGATAGTTTCCTTTTTTAACACCTAATTTAAATTGTACTTCAACTATGAGTGCTCGTCTGCCTACATCAGACTTTCCGCTGAACTCTAATAGAGATTGAGTCTTGGTTTTGGTCCCTAGAACGTGATACTTTGTGCATTTCTTTCTCTCTTCAATTAGGTCAGGCACTGCCTTTGCATCTCTCACAGGACTGAGTCCCTGTTCCCCTGCCACAGCAGGAGATGAACCCACAATTAAGTGTTTAAGACAGAACAGAAAGTCCACTTCCCACTAAATTCATCAAATACTTACTAAGTCTTGTGTTTGGGGTAGGAGATCTCAAGAATGAGAGTTGGGTCATTGTCCTCAGGAAGCCCACAACCTTGAATCAAAATTTTATAATTCAAATTCATAATGGCATTTGCCTCTGGTGTTCGGGTTGGGTGGGACAGGTGAAAGGAACAAATAAGGTGTTGTTTGACTTTATCAGTAATGGCATTTTATACATAATTTAATTATCTCAAGAAAAAGAAAAATGTCTCCCAGAGGGTATAACAGTGAGGCAAAGGTGGGAGGAGGGGGTTAGGGACAATTTAGAGAGAGAGAGAGAGAGAGAGAGAGAGAGAGAGAGAGAGAGAGAGAGAGAGAGAGGTGGCTAGGGAGAGTAGTAAGGAAAGAAGAAAGATTGATTCTTTCTCAAGTATTTCCATTTTCTGTATTTTTATTCCTGGCCTCCGATTTTTTTAAAGTAAAAGCTTAGGTGTCATTGGATTGCTTGTATAACCCAGAGAAAAACATGTAAAACAAAATGAGTGTACCCTGTGCTCAGAGTTCTGCCACTGCAGCTTTGCATGAATGACTGCCATCTACACAGAAGTGCCCAGCAGTGAGTGAGTTGCTGGTGATGGATGAGGCCGGGTAAGTGATACACAGCACTTAAGGCTCACAGTCTAGGGATGAAACAGATAATCAATGAGCAAGCAGGTAAACGCACAACTACAGACTTGATAATAGGAAGAAAAACAGGAGTAATGAGGTACAGGGTTTACTTTAGACTTGGACTTGGAACATGACTGTGGCCTCTCTGAGAAGGGAATATTTAAGCTGAGACTTAAAGACTGAGTCGCTATCAAAGCAAAAGTGGGTATTGGGGAGAGTGTTACAGGTGATGGGAGCAATGAAACAAATATTTCTTTTAAAACTAAGGGTGCATGAATGGAAACAGGCAGTACAGGAGATACTCTGTCCACTGAGCCAGGTTAAATGTTACAGGTTGTCAGTGACAAATGAGAGGGTTAATGTGCTCCAACCAGAGAGAGAAAATTAAACAGAAAGCTTCTGTAGCTTCAAGGTAGCACGTAGCAAGAGACTTGGGGATAAAACAAAGAGATAGAGACTTGGAGAACTTTCCCTTTTATACATGTGTCTATTTGTTTATTTTATTGTATAAATTTAAGGCCTACAACATGACATTGAGAACTTTCTGATATTTTGGAAATTTCATCAATATTCCAGTGTTAACAATTTTTGGTAATCCCTCTCTTTTTCTCTGGTGGGGCTGACAGGAAAACCCTTGAATGAAAATCATGAAAAGTAGCAGATTAATAATAATTTCTCATGCACCAGGCTTTGGCTGCTTGTCTTTGGGGACAGCAAAGAAGGAGGACCTGCAGGCTTTGGTCCCACAACTCAGTCAATCCTGAGAAAGCTGAAGCTCAAAACAAAGTGAGGGCTGACAGCTCCTAAAGGAGAGAAAAGCAACTGGATGCCTGGGTTTGTGGAAGAATCCCCAAAGAGTAGGAAGGACAGCATGTTTGGAGACATGATGGGGGATTGAAGGGATGAACAGGGTTTTACAGTTCATTGGAAGGCCATATAGGTCCCCTAGAAAATGACTTAGACCAGTTACCCTGCTCAAGGCCACATGGCTAGTGAGTGGCAAAATCAGGAGCAGAACGCACATCTGACAGATTTCACTCTTTCTAGTAAATCATCTAGGATGATTTGCCCCACAATTCTTTGAAGTTGCTGTTACACTGTTTTTGGAATGATTAATTAAAAAAAAGCATGTGTATGTATGTGTGAGAGAATGACAGTCTGTTGAGGAGAGACCTAATTAGCATAAATGTGATTCTGTTCTTTTATTTGCCTATTTCCGTCATATTTACTTATGACTTGGTGGAGTTATTAAATAAATGTATTTCTTGCTGGCGAGGTAACCTAATTCCAGACAACACAGGGAAATTTATAAATGTCGAAGAGAGAATCCCCTCTGGTCATACCCTTAAGACTCTGGGAACAGCTAAGCAGAGATGTGGAGGAAACACCTGAAAGCTGTCCACAGGCAGTGCAGGCTGAGCCTTTATGATTGAATTTTATGGGAATAGAAACCTGGAAAGATGGTGACAGAGGGAAAGACACCTGTCTGCCAGTGTCAGAGAGACCAGGCAGTAGAATGTTAAAAGATCAAGAACAGGATAAGAGTTCTCGGTAGCTCACCATCATTTCCTTAGTTATCCCTTTACTGTGTGGATAGATTCCTTCGACAGAAAGTGCTATTAACTCCCATATTTTTGAACAGGACATAAGTGATAAAAGTATAAGCTCTGGAGTCTCTAGCAACTTTGGCAAATCACTTAACATCTTAGTGCCTGGGTTTCCCCATCTGTAACAGAGGTGAATGGGTCCCTACCAAGGCTGCAGTCACCCACACGAGTGCCTTCGCATGGTTCCACTCAGCCTGGCCACTCCCTGATGGCATACATGTCCTGAATCCTGTGGAACATGGTGGTATGGGAACTCTTGGCAGGCTGGCCTGGCATGTTTAGGGTCTGGCCGGGAACTACAGGACTCTGGAGCTCTACTTGAGCTGCTCAGGCCATTACCCAGCCAGATAGCCACTTCAGTCTAGCTTCAGGCCCAGGGGCCTCCAAGCCACATTGAGCCTATGTCAGTGCAGTAACCCTCAGAGGCTCTGTGATCCTTTGCTCTGATATCAAGACTTGAGATTTTTTTTTTTTTGTACTGGTAATCGAACTCAGGACCTTGCGCTTGCCAGGCAGGTGCTGTGAGGACCTGAGATATTAACTGTGTAGAACTCACTCCCTGCATGAGATAGACACTGCTGACCCCTCTGACTCTCAGGTGCAGGTGCCGCTGCTCTGTAGGTGTGATTTGCCCTGGCTTTCTGGAGCAAAAACATCCTCCCTAGACAGACCATCACTATCCTGGATGAAGTCCACATTTCCCAGGCCAGCATCCAGGAATCTGGAACCACATTTTCTTCTGGACATCTGACTTGAAGTTTCATTCTTCTCTGGGGGTGTGTCCTGGATGGGGAGTGGTGAGGGATGCTCTCTAGGGACACTGGACAGTGGGCAGCCTTGCTGCACCGCACCTACCCTACCCAGGAGGGCAGTGTAACCCTACTGGTTACTGGGCCTTCCCCAAGCCTGGGATCCTCTGGGCATTCCCAGGTTGACCAAGACACATCACAAAGACTGGCCACCCCACTGTGTGCAAATGTGTGTGTGCCTATGTGCCTGAGCGAGCACACAAGTGTTCGTACATATGCTGCCCTGCATCCTTCCACATAGCCTTTCTATACTACAATTTAAGATGTTGCCTCGTGTTGTATAATCTGGGGAAAGCCTTGTGTATAAGTCATTGTAAACTTGGAAGAGGACTTTTTTTAATAATGTAGGGTAGGTATTTTTATAGATTGAAGGTTGATCCATTTTTTAGTACTTACCAGAGAGAAAACTATCTGTGTAAATACACACACACACACACACACACACACACACACACACACACACACACTATTTTACCAAGAGGCTATCTTTTTTCTAATGTATGTTTTTGGCCCCTTTATCAAAAATTAGATGGCTGAAGGTGAATGGGGTTGTTTCTGTATCCTCAATTTTATTCCATTAGTCATCGTGTCTATTTTTTTTTTTTTTGATGGGTACCAGGGGGTTGACCTCAGGACCTCGCGCGCCAGCAGGCGCCCGTTCCGCTGAGCGATATCTCCGGCCCCTTTTTCGTATATGGGTTCCGGGAGTCGAACTCGGGCCCTCGCGCTTGCAGGGCAGGCACTTAAGCTGCTGAGCCATCTCACCGGCCCCATCATGTCTATTTTTGTGCTGGGAACACACTGTTTTTATTACTGTAGCTTTCTAGTATATCTTGAAATGTGGGATTGTAATGCCTCTTGCTTTGCTTTTCTTGCTCAAGATTGCTTTGGCTATTCTGGGTCTCTTCTATTTCCATATACATTTTAGCATTTTCTTCTAGTTGTGTGAATAATGCTGTTGGTATTTTTATTGGAGTTGCATTAAATCTCTAAATCGGTTTTTGGTAATAAGGCCATTTTGACAATATTGGTTCTGCCTAACAAGGAAGACAGTATGTCCTCCCATTTTCTAATGTCCTCTTCAATCTCTTTTTCAGAGTACTATAGTTTTCATTATATAGAGGTCTTTCACTTCCCTGGTTAGGTTAATTCCTAGGTATTTAATGTATTTTGAAGCTACCATGAGTAGGATTGTTTTCCTGACTTCTTTCTCCATAGGTTCATTGTTGGTGTACAGGAATGCTATTGATTTTTTTGTATGTGTTGATTTTGTCTCCTGCCACATTGCTGAATTTGTTTGTTAGTTATGAAGGTCTTTTGTTGGAGTGTTGTGGGTCTGTGAGTGTAAAGGATCATGTCATCGGTGAATAAGGGTAGTTTGACTTCTTCCTTTCTGATACATATCCTTTTTAGTTCTCCTCCTGCCTTCCCTGCGTATACTCCTCAGAAGCCAGACTAAGCTCTGTCACTCTGAAATTTCCTCTTTTCCCCTTATATCAGGGAAATCTTGTTTTCAGTCTGAGAAAATCATTTCCCTTCATGTTTCTTCCAATATTTTTTGTTGTCTTTATTGGCAAATTTGCCTCCCTCTGGGGCTCAAGGCAGTTATGAACAAAAGCCAAGAACTGAGTGGCAAATACCAGCTTTCTGCCCTGCTGTTTGAACACCCTGGGGGTCATGAAGGCTAGAACTAATTATCTTCTTGATGGGGGGAGAGAGAAGAATGAACGGGGAGAAAACAAATACATAGATATATTAATCTCTTAAGATATTATCAAGTTACAGGGCAAAAGGAACTCTCATATGCCACTTGTGGAAGTGTAAATAGATATAACCACTTTGGTAGTTTTGCAGTAACTACTAGGTCAAACAAATGTATATCATAACTATTATCTGTAGCTATACATCCAATATAAATGAGTGTTATGACCACCAAAAGACATGTATAGCAGCATTCATAGAAGCACTATTCCTTTTTTAATTTTTATTTATTTATTTATTTTTTGAGACTGGTCTTGCTATGTAGTTCTTGCTATGTAGTTCTGGCTAGCTTTGAACTCACTATGTAGCCCAGGGTGGCCTCGAACTTGTGGTGATCCTCTTGCCTCAGCCTCCGGAGTGCTGGGATTACAGGCATGTGTCACCATGCCCAGAAGCACTATTTTTAATAGGCCCAAACTGAAAACAACCTAAATGTTCTTCAATCATGGGTGATATAACTGTACACTGGAATATTATATACAGCAGGAAAATAAAACAAGATGCAACAACATGGCTGAATTTCACAAACAATGTTGAATTAAGGAAAATAAGCAAATACCCTACCCAGGAAACAGAAAAATCATATAGTATGATTCTCTTTATGTAGAAATTTTTTAAAACACCAAGCTGTGGTGTTGAGAGTCAGTGCTGTGGTCACCCACAGGGAGAAGGGAAGAGGGTAGTGTTTGAGAGGAAGCACAGACTGGCTTTTAGAGGCTGGAAATGTTCTGGTTTTGTGTTTTTGGTGTTGTTTTTACCATGCATGGTTTCAGTTTATGATAATTTCTTGAAAATTAATATGTAATGCTTACAACTTTGTGCACTTTTCTGTACATAGGCAATAAAAGGTTTAATAATATAGACAAGAAAAAATAAAGGCCTGATTAGTTTTAGATACATATAGAAAAGAGAGGGAAGCGAGGACTGAATTAACATTAGATGTGAACATTAGAGAGTGGGAGGAGTCCAAGACAATGTCCAGAGTTCCAAATGAATAAATGATGGTGGGATTAATTGAGATGGGAAACATTGGAAGAGGTAAAACTAGGTGAATAGGTAGTGAATCTGATTGGCACATAACGTATTCATCGTGTTTGGAAGGCACAATAATATGTGGTTTAAAAAGAAGGGACAATTTTTGATTCTGAATTAGCTGGAATAAACACATACCTCCCTTGATCCCCCACTTTATTCAATTAAAAAACGAGTGCAGAATGCATGAGCAACTATTTGAGGACTCTGAAAAGTAAATATCAGCAAAAAGAGCAGAGAAGAACACTAGACCTAAAAATAACCCACCAAAACTAGTGGTGAATTTACTAGTTTTGTTCCTCCAGGGTCCTAAGACAGGAAGTCAACACCTCAATACCAGAAATGAATGTTTTTGAGCAGACAGAGGTCTTGTAGCTCTGCATCAAAAAGCATAAAAGAAAACTGGGAGAAATATGTGGATACTTTTTTCTTCTATTCTCTTGCTCCCCACTTACCAGGCAGTCTCAGTTGGGGTGGTGTGGCAGTGGCAAAGAGCAAATAGGAATGAGAAACTACAGAAGCCAAAATTCTCTTTTTTTTTTTTTTTTTGGTGGGTACCAGGGATCGACCTCAGGACCTCGCGCGCCAGCAGGCGCCCGTGCCGCTGAGCGATATCACCGGCCCTTTTTTCGTATGTGGGTTCCGGGAGTCGAACTCAGGCCCTCGCGCTTGCCAGGCAGGCGCTTACGCTGCTGAGCCATCTCACCAGCCCAGAAACCAAAATTCTTGTTGGGTATGGTGGTACATGCTTGTAATCCCAACACTTATAGCTGAGGCAGGAGGTTTGCAAGTTTGAGCCCAACCTGGACAATTTAGTGATCTAGTGAGACCTTGTCTCAAAATAAAAAAAAAATAATAAAAAAATGAAGAAAGGACTGGAGATGTAGCTCAGTGAAAAGGCCCTGGGTTCAATCCCCAGTACAAAAAAAAGAAAAGAAAAGAGAAGAAAAGAAAAGTAAAGAAAAGAAGTCTGGCAGGACTTGGTGGAGCCTCCCTGTAACCCAGCACTCTGAGAGGTGGAGGCAGGAGGATTACAAATTCGAGTCCAGGGTGGGGCAATTAATGGATTTAGTGAAATCCCGTCTCAAAAAAGGGGGACTGGGCTGAGGATGTAGGTCAGCCAGATGGCCGAGATTCAAACCCCAGTACTGCAAAAACAAACAAACGAACAAACAAACAAAGTACCCACATTCTACAGAACTTTCTTTACTGTTCAACAGAGCTGTGGCTCTGGGAGGAGCCAAAACCTGTGGCTTTTTGTTTTGTTTTGGTTTCTGTCTCCCTGCACCCTGATCTATACCTTCTCATGTAGCCCAGACACAGCACAGTCCTAGGGGTGTATTATATCTGGCCTGTTGAACCACAAACGAGAGCCCAGAGAACCAGAAAGTACTGGGAAGTTAACAGTCAATGGAAAATGAGAACCTAAGGAAAGCAGGCTGGCTCCATAAAGCTGTAATGAACTCTAAGGTTAACTGTTGACCTCTGCATGTGTTTTGGTCCTAATTAGCATAAGAAAGACTCAGAACTGATATAAACAGGCCTCCTTAGGGCCACAACTGACTGAACTGACCCAACTGACCACTGGTTGGTCAAGCGAGAAAGATTTGATTTGCTTGGCAAATTTTTAAAAACTTCAACTGCCATCGGAAACAGGCTCATAGAGGGAACAAAAGCGCAATGTTTTCTGTAAGTGGGCGGGGAGAGAGCAGCAGAGGGAGTTTCACTGAAGTGATGAAACTGTTCTGTATCCTGATATTGGTGGGAGTTGCATGAATCTATAAATGTATTAAAATTCATAAAAATGTAAACCAAAATAAAAGTCAATTTTAGGGAAAAATTAAAACTACATTTTTAAACATGTGACAGCTCTGGAGGCTCAATTTTCAGGCTACCTGTGTTCAAATTCTGGTACCATCAGTTACCAGCTGTGTGACTCCAAACAGGTTACTTCCCCTCTGTGCTTCCCAGTATCCTGACCAATCAAACAGGTACAATCATAGCTTTTGCCTTCTAGAAGTTTTGTTGTGGTGAAAATTAAATGAGATAATACATGAAACGTGCTTAAGACAGTGCCTAACACATAATATATGCTCAGTAAATATCTGTGTCCAGTAGATGGTTCAATGTAAGGGCCTGGCTGGGGTGCAGAAGATGGGTGACAGCATGGAAGACGTCACCCTGTGAATCACGGTTGGCCGTATTTGGCTATTTGTTGTGGGGAGTGAAGAAGCTGAAGATCAGTCACACATGTGGGGCTGGAGCAAGGCTAGTCTCATGAACACAGAATGCCCGAGGCGAGCCACATGAACAAGCTGCTCCAGCCCAGAGAACACCAAGCCCTTAGGCTACCATGCAGGCAGGTTGCTAGGCAGAGGGGTGTCACGTGACATCAACCTGCCAAATGTATAAATAAATGCATTGTGGTGGCTGAGCAGTTCCTTTCTTCCCATGGGGACAGAGGGCTCCACCTGATCCCAGCTTTCTGTATCTTGTCTTCATTTCTTCACTTTCTCACCACCCTTCATGGTCCTCACCCCAGGAAGTTCGAGAGCTGTGTGGGACGTGGCAATTTGTAGCAATAAGAGGAATGGCTGCATGTGACCTGATATATTTTTGACTAATTAATTTTCTTTTTGATTGACACAGAATATTCATACATATCTCTGGGGTCCAATGTGATGTTCAAAACACGTGTCTATAGAGTAATGTTCAACTCACGTGTGTTCTATAGCACAGTAGTGTGAATATAGTTAACAATGCATTATATATCTCAAAATAGAAGAGAGGAGTTTGAATATACTGATCTTACATTTTTAACACATCCAACTCATCTAGCCACTACCCTTCTTTCCTTCATGCCTGACTACCTTCCAGGTATTACCTAGTTCCTAATTGGTGGCACTGTCATCACTTTGGCCTTTAGTGCATTGACTGGTCACGATCTCTCCAAACTACTTAAGCTATTTTCAACCATGGCTGTGAATTAAAATCTCTCAGACATTCTGCAAAATGATTGGCCTTGACTCTTAAAAGCTATCAATGTCATGAGAGTCCAGAAGAAAGGGCAAAGAATTGCTCTAGATTAAAGGAGACTAAAGGAACATGATAAGTAAATGCAATGCATGGACTTTGTATGGGGTGCAAAGGAATAGAGATAAGGCCATTATTGGGATATTTAAAGAAGATGAACATGGATTTTATGTGGAAGAATGTCCTTGTTCCTAAGAGATACACATTGGAGGGTTTAGGGTTGATTATCATGGAGTCTGCACTAACTTTCAAATAGTTCAGCAAAATAATAATGATTTATATAATTATTAAATATTATATATGCATATTATATATGTATAGTCAGTTGTGTGCTTGATATATAAAGCAAGATGCAAAATGTTAACTGGTGAATCTGGATAAAGGTATGGATATTCACTGTACTAGTCATAACAACTTTTCTGTAGGTTTTAATTTCTTCAAAATAGAAAGGAGTAATAGAACACTACTAGGTGAAGAGTTTTCGAAGTGTGCGTGCCCGTATTTCAGCCTGAAACTAAGGAATTGAGTTTTCCTGGGGGCAGTGCAGGCTGGGAAGCTGTATTTTAAAAGTTCCAGGGCCAGAGCAAAGAAGCCCAATTGGAGAACATCATCTCACACCATCTTCTGCCTTCTTTGTTTCTTGCCATCTTTTAGGACCCAAATCCTGGCAAAGTTGCCTCTGTAAAGCAGGCTCAGCTAGGGAGTGCAGGCGATGAAAAGAGCAGTGAGTGGAGGCTGATCTTAGGGCATTCCAACACTTCACTGATGGTCATGAAAGAAACTGAGAAGGAAGGAAGGGCCAGGAAAGTTGAAAGGAAACCCCTATGTGGACTCAATGGAGGACAGAGAGAAATGACAAGTCATCCTAGGTGTGCCTGGCTAGAGGTTATATGAGAATCAGGAGAACCAAGTTGTTCTTTCAGTTTGGAAATAGACCATTGTGCCAGGGACTTTCCTGGCAAGCCCCCTCTTCCCTCCAGTAGATGGTCTGTGCCATAGGGATGGCTGGCAAAGACACTTGAAATTTCTGACAGGAGAAATTTCTTTTCCAAAAGCAAGGTTTCTGGGATCTAGGTGCTATCAATTCTGTTACCCAACCCTTGAAAAGTTAGCAGGTCAGGGCCGGTGAGATGGCTTAGCGGCGTAAGCGCCTGCCCGGCAAGCGCGAGGGCCCGAGTTCGACTCCCAGAACCCACATACGAAAAAAGGGCCAGTGATACCACTCAGCAGCACGGGTGCCTGCTGGTGCGCGAGGTCCGGAGGTCGACCCCCGGTACCCACAAAAAAAAAGAGAAAAGTTAGCAGGTCAAGGTGTTTGCCTTTGCTTCCTGTTTCCTGCTGAATTCAGAGGTAGGATTTTTGGTTTCTCGGAGGTGTTGTGTGAAACCACTTCAGGGGAAAGTACATCCATTTGTCATCTGGAGTGGGGGAGAGTATAGTCTAAAATCTTCTCTTTCTAGCACCTGGTGGCAATGAGAGAAAGTACTGCCATAGGGAAGAAAAGTGAAAATCTGTCACTCTCTCCTTCACTAATTCTGTCCATCATTTCCCCCACCTGATTCCCAAGATGTATGTTGGCCCCTGGTGTGAAGAAATTGTTTCAACCTTTAGTAAAGTCCAGTGAGGCTGGCATTTTCAGAAAGAAAAATGAAAGGAAGAAAAATAAAGAACAACTGAACAGCACATTGCTCCCTCTAATCCCTCCTTTTCATGGCAGGCTGAGTTAGCATTCAAGAACACAAATCTCACTCTGAAACTGTGGGGGTCAGATCTTTCAAATGGCTTCTTCTTGACCTTATGAACAAGTCCAAATTTAAAAGAAATATTAGTATATGTTTGCAATGCATAATGAACATATTTATCATGGGATATTGGTACATACACGTATGGTATCTTGATCCTTCTTACTTCCCCTTCCCCTCCCCCCAATTTTAAACATCATGTACAAGACTCTTTGAAATCTGATGCCATTCTTTGCTCCCCTTCATACACTCTACTCCAGCTACCCTATCTCTGCTTACTATCTAAACAAGCCATTCACTCTGGACTTTCTCACCTGTTAGGTCACCCACCAATCACTCAAGTCAAGCATGTCGGTTGGGTACAGACTCCAGAACCATTTTGCCTTGGCTTAATCCCAGATGTGGATGAACTTCTGACTCTGCGTTCACTTCCTCAGTTGCAAATTTAGGCTACCCACAGGGTTGCTGGGAGGATCACATGAGAAAAACCTGTGCAAAGAGTCCAGCGCCAGGGCCTGACACAAAGTCAGCGCACATAAAATGTTTGCTGTTATTCAACAAACACAGACTGACTAGCTGCCTGGTAGGGAGGCCTGTTTTGTTGTCGTTGTTGTTTTCTTGGTACTGAGGATTTAACCCAGGACCTTCTAACTAGGCTACATCCCCCCCACCTTGAATTTAATTTTGAGACAGGGTCTTGCTAAGTTGCTAAATTGTCCAAGCTGGGCTCCAACTTGCAAATCTCCTGCCTCAGATGCTCTAGGTGCTGGGCTTACAGTCATGCACCACCATGCCTGGTTTGTGGGAGGCCTTTGTATCTGTGATAGTTAAGCTTAGTTGTCAATCAGATGAAGAGACTCTTGGAGTGATGATTGGATCATTCATAGCTGAGTCATTCATGCTGTTAGGAGGTGGGGCCCAATTGAAGGTGGGTCACTGGGGGCATGGCTTTGGAGGGTTTATCTCTCCCTGGCCTTCTTTCCAGCCTGCTCTGTTTCCAGCCACTATGAGGTGAACAGCTTTCTCCACCACATTCTCCTGCTATGCTGATTCTGCCTTGGAGCCAGGTGACCTGGCTCTGAAACCATGAGCCAAATTAAACATCTCTTTCTTTAAATTACAGGTGTTGGGTATTTATTTTGTCCCAGCAATGGGAAAGCTAATACAATTTTCATTTATTACCAGCTAATTACAGTCTAGTGGAGAAGGAAGCACAAAATAAGGACTTTATAAGTCAAAGGGGCAGTAAGGGTAGAGCTATGTGAGTAAGAAGGAGCAACTCATGGGGTCCCTCCCACCTTTTCCTTAGCTGTCCTCACTTCAGGTGTTACCCCCAAATTCAATTCTTTGCCAGGCCTCAAGGGTTGGGAAAGATGAGAGATGGGAAAGCACTTCCATCCAGGTGTGGTAGCACACACTTATAATCTCGCATTCTGGGAGGCTGAGGCAGGAGGATCACAAGTTTGAACCCACCCTGGGCAACTTAGTGATTTTGTGCAACTTGGTCTAAAAAAAAAAAGCCTGGGGATGTAGCTTAGTGTGAGGGCTCCTAGTACCACACACACACACACACACACACACACACACACAGACACACACACACACACACACACACACACACAAACAGAATTTCCAAGCAAGGTATCATAATACATGCCAGTAATCCTAGTAGTGAGGGAGGCTGAGGCAGGAGGATCACAAGTTGAAGTTCTGTCTATTCAACATAGCGAGTCCTTGTCTCGAAATTTTAAAAAATGAAAATAAAAAAAGAATTGAGGAATGTAGATTAGGTAATGTGCCCCTGAGTTCAATCCCCAGTACTGCAATAAATAAATAAATAAATAAAGTAAAAATAAAATAAAATAAAATAAATTCCAAACTAGAGCTGGCATTCAGACTTTAGGTATAGACACCTCCCTACTAGCTATTAAAATGTTAAAATACTTTCATAGTGACTGACAAATGCCCTGAACACCCTACATGTTCCATAACATCTACTTCTCCACCTCACACACTGTGGCTCTTGGGTGCACTGGTTGGATACTACCAGGGACTGCCCTTGTCCTCCACCAACTGTCTTTAGGTACTCTTTCACTCTGTGTCCCCCTCCTCTATACAATGATCAGCCTCAATCCCTGTGAGCAAATGAAAAATCCCCATCTGTTCTGTGAGGTTGCATTTTGAACATGACCTCTGCTTGCATTTGGGAATATTGCCTACTCTGAGTCCCAAGGGTTGTGTCTGTTGTTTTGGGGGTTGCTGGCTGACTTGAGGTAGCTTTAGGCCTTCTTCTGGCCCATCGTCTATTCCCGAAATATTGTACCTTTGACAATCTGTGACTGTCCACCTGGCTGGATTCTTTCCATTCCACCCTCCAGCTCACTGCAGACATTTCTTTTGCCTCCTGGATGTACCTAGTCCATTCTGTCAGTGTTCCCTGCACTGTTCCCAGGTCTTATCCTGACACTGACATTATGGACAAGGTCCTGGTGTTCTATGAAGCAGAATAGAGTAGAAGCTTGCTGTTTTTGAATCCCGGCTCTGCCACTTCTTAGCTGTGTGATGGTGGGAAAGTTACCCAGCAGTTCTGTGCTTCAGTTACCTCATTTTCAAAATGGTATAATGATAGTAACTACTTCATAGGGTTGTTGGGATGATTTAATGATATTATAGTGGAAAGCACAAATGATACTATAGTGTCATTAGAAGAATGCTTAGAAGAATGTTTGGCTCATAGTAAAATCTCTACAAATGTTAAACATTATTATTTTTATTATTATTTTGTTTTGAAGCTTTAATGGGCACATTTAGGCATTTTTTTCAAACATTTTCAATATGGTTGCCTCTTCTGATCTGCACAACAGTTTCAGAGAGGTAGTTACAAATGATACTGATTAGCATCTCACTTTTTGAGGTGGGAAAGCTAACACTAGGCTATAGTAAGTGAGGTGGCCAGGGTTATGGACAAGTTTTATTATTCCTATTCAATGTTATTTTCCCCTACCAGTGAAGAGGTGGATAATTATTTATTCAATAAACATTTAATGAATAGTTACTATGTACTAAGCACTGTATTGGGCACTGAGAATATAGTAGGGGGCAAGCAGAAAAGTCCCTGCTCATGAAGTTACTATTTTAGTAGAAGATAGTAAATAAGCAAGTAAATGACAATAAATAAGATATACTAGTGTGATTAAAAATAAAACAGGGTGATGTGATTAAAAGTAACTACTGGTAGATGTGACCATTAATCATGCTATGTCAACTTGAATGGTTTAAGAAATGCCTAGAAGAATAGTAAAGCACAGTTCTGGGTGTGTGTGTGGATGATTGACATGTAGGCCAGCAAACTGAGGGGAGAAGACTCATCCCAGTCATGAGTGGCACCAACCAACAGGCTTGTAGCCTGAATGGTATAAAAAGGGAAAGGAAGAAGTGTGCCTATTTAGAAGAGTTCCAGTCTTCTTGTGCCCTTTGCTGAAATCACCTTTGTGACATTGGTTTCCAGGTCTCCAATTTTTTTAGCCTTCCAACTCAGACTCACACTGTTGACCCTCCCGTGAGCTTCCAGGCCTATGACCCTGGACTGGTGCTGCAATCTTCATCTCTGTCTTGTTCTGTGGCTTCCACCTTCTTTGCTGGGCAGTGTTATGGGTTTAAACTCATAATAGAAAGCCAGGCAGCTAATCTAGAAGTTTGATGAGCCTTTATTGAGCCGGCGACTGATCTGCAAGTCCACGCAGGGAGATCACAGATCAGTGCCGGGTCTGTTTAACACACTAAATTTAAAGCAAAAACCATATCCTGATTGGAACAGAAATCAACTATCCTCAGAACAGCGAATAATGGTTACGGTACATTGGCTTTTGCATAAGGAACTTACAAAGGTACCTAGCTATGACAAAAGAATAGAACAGCAAGTTTTTTGTCCACTTTTGGTATGCAGTTTAGATACACTTCCTCAATGGTATTTTTCTATTGTCTAGTAACTATGTAGGTGGTAACTATGCAGCTAGTAACTATGTAGCTATGGGAGCCATCACAGGCAGCTACTGGATCCTCCAGCTCTCCAGCACCCAGATGGCCATTGTGGATTCTCTGATCTCTGATCCTGCAAACAGCCACTGTAGACCCTCCCATCTGATCCTGTAAACCTACCGACCAAATACCTTTGCATAATTATACATATACTTTCTATTGATTCTACTCTTCCAGAGAACCCTAATATAGAAGACAAGGTGGTAAAGGAAGGCTTTTCTGAGGAGGTGACTTTCATGACAAGAAGTTGAGATAGATGCCTGCTCATCTTGTATATGTAGCTGGCTGGGATCTGGGAGGGAAGTTCTCATAAAGATGAGGCACCCAAGGTCCTACATTGGAGCACCATTGTCAAGTGAAAGAAGATGGAGGGATGCAAAGTGTTATGGTTTGTGTCTAGATGTCCCCACAAAGACTCATGTAGTCATAGGGGGGTGGGCTTTTCAGATGTGGCTGAATCTAGAGTTTGTGATTGATTCATGGTCCAATGCTGGGATTAAGGGTATGAGTGCTACACCCGCCCTGGGGTGGATAGCCTGCATACAATACAAAGGACACAAAGAGTCTTGCCTCTCCCCCTTGCTGCTTTTGCTGTCTTCCGCCGCCATGAACTGTTGCCCCTCTGCCATGCCACCCTGCCTTGGAGCTAGCCGATTAAGGACTAAAACCTCTACAAACTGTGAGCTAAATAAACCTTTCCCCCTTTAACTTTGGGTGTCACGTATTTTGTCTCAGCAACTAAGACAGAATTCAGTACCACAGTCGTTGCTGTGACTATACTTGACCGTGTGGCTCAGGAGCCTTTGGGAATGGATTGTGGGAAGAGTTTGGAAAGATTTGGAGATGCTGGCTGAAAAAGTAGGCTGAAACACCTTAGGCTGTTCTGTATGGAGATTCTGATCAGAGCTCAGAAGACCAGAAGGCTGATGGAAATCCTGCCAGTAAAGTCCAGGCTTGGGGGTTTCTGCTGGAAAGAAGGACTGCGTTGGCTGCTGGACTCCAGATGATGAGTGTTATGGCTTGGCGGAAAGTTCGTCTGCATTTTGCTCGTGTCCAGAGACTTTGCCTGAGACTAAGGTTAAGGGCAGCAGACTAATTAATCTGGCAGAAAAAATTTCAAGGCAGTCTAAAGTTGAGGCCTTGGCATGGTTACTGTTGGGGGCTTTTAGCCAGATTTATGTTGAAAATCAAGAGCAAAGGGCCCAGCAGAATGATTTAAACCATTGTGAATTCGGCCAGAAAAGAAATTCTAGTAAAGCCGTGGACTGCAAAGGTAGAGCAGAGGAGATCTTTATTGCTGAGAAGGAACAGGAGAATAGAAAAGATGGTCTGAGGGAATCACAAGAAGCAGCAAAACTCCAGCCTTTGCAGCCTCAGAGTTGAAAAGTGTAAGACTGCTTTGAGAAGAGAGCCTCAGAGCACCAATTTGCAGAATGGTGGCGGCCTAGAGAATTTGTTCCTTGGAATTGGTGGGGTCTTTTCAGAGGTGGCTGGGTCTAGAGTATGTGATGCTGGGATCAAGGATGTGTCATTACTAAATTAGTCCACTGATTGGTTTGGCATAGTTATGGGAGTGGATAATGGGAAGGACCTTCCTAGGTGTCAGTGTTACCCACCTAAGATAGTACAGTACAGTAAAAAGTACTGTAACCTACAATCAGCACTGACTAGAATGGAAAAACATTAAGTGGAGCTTAAATCCTTTCATGGCTTGAGGAGTTTGTAAATGGGTGACCCAATCTAAAGAAGAACAGCTTTTCTTTGGGCTACCTAAGTCTCATGGGTGAAAGTCAGAGTTTACTAGACCACTTAGAACACCTACAATTTTAAGAATAAATCCCTAACTTTGTGCTGTCATTTTTCTCTATAGAAACAGCAAGGCCATGAAAGTGAGTTTCTAGTACCAGCTGCCAGTTAAGGCTTTAGGAGAGTATGGAGAGTTGAGGAAAGACACATCTTAAGGCAGACTGGAAGAGTCATCACAGCATCCACACTGACAAGAAAAAATCATCCGAATGCCCTACAAAACAGCCTACTGTAATACCACAAAGGTAGGGGCAACTTCTGGTTTCTTTTTGACTAGATAAGAAGGCGTCTTAATGGCGACATGATACTATAGAAGCTGCTAAGGCACCCTCCAACTTTCTATATTCATAACTTTATTTAAAGTACCCAGAAAAGTCTTTTTTTTCCAGAAAAGTCTTTATCAACATTTCTGTTCAACATAATCCAAAGACCTCTTGCCACATAACTCTTGAGCCTCTAGTGGGAAACTAAAAGAGAAATAAGCTAAAATGGGCAAATAATTTTGTTCATAAAGACTAGTAGCAATTCTGTATATGAAGACTATAGTCCTCCACCAGAATGGTAACTAATATGATTAGGTTATTCTGGAGATCTAGCAAGGAAAAGAAATACGGGTGATCTTGAGGGGTTGTGAACTGCGTAAAATGTTGTGAAATACGTTTACTCTCCTAGACACAACAGTAAAAGTTTACCTTACAGCAAGCAGCCTGATGTGAAAATGATACTGAATTTCCCAGCATGCCTTGCCTTTGCTCAGGTTGCTATAGCATCAGGCATTATGACCTAACAAACCCTCCTGTTACACTCTGAGTCAAAGCCAGTGGGAAACATCCTGGCCCATCAGTCTGGCCGAACAGATGACAGGGGTGGCAGCCAGCTGCAGGTGCCCAAGAACTTGGCACTGCCCAGTTCCATCTGAAGGGGCACATCTTCCTCTGGGTGGCACAATTTTGGCCAAAAGTCCAGAAGAACTTCATTATCAAGGCAATGAGTTTAGAAATTTTTACAGTTTTTTTTTTTTTTAAGATTTAGCCTGAGACTGTGTCCAAATCATATGAGGGAACACTCTACTTCCCTCCTTGTCTTTCTA
Source organism: Erethizon dorsatum (assembly GCA_028451465.1). Taxonomy (NCBI): domain Eukaryota; kingdom Metazoa; phylum Chordata; class Mammalia; order Rodentia; family Erethizontidae; genus Erethizon; species Erethizon dorsatum. Next base: position 41,772,828 of record CM051842.1, read on the forward strand.
AGTTAGTGTTCACTAGCTCTTGGTAAAAAAGAAGAAAAACATCCTCTTCTGAGGGCATTAGAAGATTTTTCTGTAAATTTTCCAAGATTTTATAGAAATTCTTGAAGGAAGAGCACCAAAAGATCTTGGGGAATGGCCAGGATGGTAAGGTTATTAATGTAGTATTATTATGTGAAAGGATTGCCATTAGAGGAGAAAATAAGAGAGGGGGAGGAAGGGAGAGAAGGGAAGAAGGGAGGGAGGGAAAAAGGGAGAGAGGAAAGAAGGGAGAGAGGGAAGAAGGGAGGGAGGGAAGGAAGATAACAAAGAAAGGGAGGGAGAAAGGGAAAAAAGAAAAGAGGGAGGGAGGGAAGAAAGGGGAAGGAGGGAGGGAGGCAGAGAGAAGGAGAAAAGGTGAAAATGTGAGGCTGTTTTGAAGTGCTAGAGGAAAAAGTAGGTCTAAATTTTGAAGGAAATTGTTTCCTGGAATTGACCTTAGTCTTTCCATAAAAGACTTTCCTATGTTTCAACTCCAAATATTTCAGTGTCCTTCCCCATTGTTCACCTCTACTCCAGGCAGTTCCTAGTCTAAATATATATGAAATCAAGATGGGTTTCAGGACCCCCTTCAGAGATTCTTGTCCAAACTGACCCCATTTCTAAAAACTATTTGTAAGCATTTCACATTTCTTTTTATTTCTCTTTATAGATGTCTGATATCGACTGGTTACACAGCTGCAGGGGCGTTTGCAAAGTAGATTTCTACAGCCCAGTAAGACAGCAAGATCAAGAACGAAAAGTGGTAAGATACAAAATGACTCCTAACAAGGAGTAGAAAAACTGCCATATGGGGCCCCAGATAAACTCATGGAGGCTGATACTGTGACTTCTCCAACCAAGCAAGCTCAGTAAGGTCTTTCAGTATACATCACAATGTGATGTCACAGAAGGATTGGGGGTGGGGGAGCCAAGTGAGGAGTGGTGGGGGAGGGGGAGGACTTGAGGGGCGGGGCGAGGATTCTGAGGGTTGGGAGGGAGGAATGTTGGTTGCCTAGGAACCTGCCTTTATTACATAAGACCTCTTAAGTCACAATGTCCAATTATTAGTAAGTTACACTAGGACATCTCAGGAGGGCAAAATACTACAAGTACTCATATTCTGTTTCCAAACCTTCAAGTGATTTGCATAATACTTCACATTTTATCATATTTGAGTAGCACCCATAGTATTATCTACTTGATATATGTTTTTTCAATATTTTAAAAATTGATTTACATTTAAAAATAACCATCACCCTAAACAACATTATTCATAATATCACAGGTTTGACGTTCTAGGAAAATGTATCTACTAAACACAGAAATGTTTATCCACCTGCTGCCTAAAATGTTTTATGTCATCAATAGTAAAAATACCACATTTTGAGGAACACTGATGTAATAGAAAGCCCTAAACTAGAAACCAGGGAAATCAAATTCTAATGCAAGCTCCACCTTTGAGTTTGTGTCAGTTGAGCAAGGTAATTCTCATTTTTCTCAATTAATGCATGTGGACATTGTCCTTTGGGCCTCTCTACAACTGGATGATATTCTTATTTAGGAAATACAATGTTAAGCTTCTGTTTGCCTAGTAATATCACAATATTAATGATTATTGGGTACTATTGCCACATTCTGCTAAGAGCTTTACATACTCCACCTCATTTAATCCTCACGAGAATCCCATAAGTGCTTTTGTCTCCAAGAAAAAGAAATTAGGGCTTTTTCTCTAAAGTTTATCTAAATTCACCCTCCTAATTTGATGCAGATATGCTTTGTTGATGTATCCACCCTGAATGCAGAAGATAAAGATTCTAAGGTGGGTATTTCCTACTCAGAATGGGAGAGGGAGGGAAAAGTGCTGAGAAATGTTATCAGTGAAGAATGAGGAAAGAGAAAGGTTGCAGCAGAGGGTGGAAAGGTGGAGAGGACCAGGTTGAAGGCCATCATTCTCATAAGCCCAGGATCTCTGGTTCCAAATTTATTGTCAGTCTTGATATCAAATCTCATTTTAGAAGCCACTTAAGTTGCTGGTGAGGCTAAAATAAAGCATGGAAGATAGCATGCTAGAAATGTATTTTTTAAACTAGCCTGTCCAAAAGGGTGATGGCTAACAGAATATGGTTCTTGAGACTAAGAACCTTGTGAGCATCTTCAGAGGGAGAAGTAGTAATTTGTGAGAGGAACTTTATGTCATTCTTCAGAGACTAGCTAGTATTACAAGGTTACAGAAAGAAAAGATAAGAGATAAGAGAAGGATAAGAGAAGGACATGACATTCATAATTTGAAGTTGTAGCCTGGGGGAAGCTTGAAGAAGACTCAAAATGCAACTGTTCATAAGAATTTTATCCTTGAACTCCATAGGGTGATGCTGGTTCCAGCTCAGAATTCGACTTTAACCTGCAGACTCTAGAAGCTAAAGAGATCATCGTGATCAAGGACACTGAGAAGCAAGAGCAGTCTAAGGTAGACTTAGTCACTCTAACACATAAATACACATAATACGTAAATACACTCCTAATTACTAGGGCCCAATATTGATTTGAGTCTGAGGACTCTAGTTCAGAGATGGTGAAGAAACTATCATCTAGTAAGTCCATCCATTTGAATAGTATGACATTCAGGAGAACGAAGGACTACATTTAGTGACACGGTAAGTTCAACACCCAGGTACATAATAATGGCATTAATTAATCACAGAAAATCAAAATACCATCTCATTTCTAGACAGCTACTCCAAACAGAATCTTGCTGTTATTATCGTAACAAAATGTAGGCTTATAGACAACATCCTTCCCAATGTTCTTTCCTGGCTTGCAGTGGGCCTGTGCGTCTTATTATTCCCAGCGTCCAGCAAGGAAGCAAGAAGAATATGGAGCTGAAAGAATATATAACAACCAAAAATCTGAGTGTCTAGTCCTTATTCTCGATGTCTAAGAGATAACTCAGGCTGTTAAGTAGCTTTAAATTAGAAGCAATTAGACTTGGATGCTGCTGTTATACACAAAATTCTTTGTTTTTGTTTCTTGAATTATATATCTGTTAGTCTCTTGGTTTAGGGAGGACAGTGTAGCACACAAGAAGTCATCCCCCACATTCCCACAAGGTTGTAGTGACTGGTATTTAGTTTAGTGTTCTGTGTCTCTAGGTTCACATGTTATCACTAAAGAATCATTTCTGGTACCAGATGCCTTCTGAGTAAGGGGTGTGTCCCCTAAGGAAGAAAAACAAGTTACATAACATTCTTCAAAGAGTTTGGGGTTTAATCGGGGTTGGCCAATTCCATTTTGGAGTCTTAAGAAAGGGATATATTTTATCTGGTGTTTATTTCAAAAGAGCAGCCCATATGTTCTACCACGGGTGCAGATCACCTTCATTGTAATTTAAGCCCATTTGCAAATAGTTGGCCTTATGACTTCACTTTCCCAGAAATTCAATGAAAAGAGAGGCAATAAAGCAATGTAAGGGGCAAAGGAGGCAACAGTACTTAGAGATGAATGGAAGATGTATCCATAGCATATACACATATCCAGACACGAACATACATAGTTACAAAGCATAGATATACACATATAAACGCATACAAAATGAAATACACATCAAAATATACATTTATATGCACTTTAAAATAATTTATACAGTTACATACACATGCCTGTCTACATGTGACATTTACAAACACACAAACATTGATATAACAAACTAGGATACACTATTTATAAACAAAAACTTAATATACAAAGATATAGTCTGATGTAGTGACATGCTTACATGTGACACAATAAACACCCATATTTATATTCATGGACACAATGCAGAAACATACACTTATACATGCTAACATATTCAAGCCTTGATCAAAACACAGTGAACATATAGACTCAGGTATTGGCATATATGCTTATAAACATACATGTTTGTGTAAAACTCTATATTATCATACATAATCATGGTGATATACATACATACAAAGTTACACAAAGTGATACATATTCATTAACATTTTTGTATGCATTGATACACACATTGACATAAATGCAATGACATACCCACTCATGTTATTTACATGCATATTCAACTTCCAGAGTATATGCAACACTGACACATTGCCAAGCATCGACAAAGCATATATGTAGCATAATCTGATACCCAATTTATTGACATACAGTCATTATACAATCACTTATTTACACATATTCACATTTTAACACACGTTTACATTAATGAATGTATAAGTTAATATCTGAATTTATACACGTACATTATAAATGTTACAAAACATTAATAATGTATGTGTTAATATGTGAATTTATACTTTAAGACATAAATACATTTATAGCTGCATGATGCACGGCAGTGAATTTATATCATAAACATCTTGATTATTTAGAAATGACATTCAGAGACACACTGACATACACAATAATATTTTGGCATTCACACACACGTACAAATATCCACACTAACATGCACCATGTTGGTCTCTATAGTAGACATGCACAGTAGGCAATAATGTCAACACATGATTACACAGTTACACATATGCACACACACAGACACATTTTCTCACTAGCAGTACACAAGACTGACACATTCTCACATCTACCGAGATGTTCACATACATGAATTGCTATAATGATCTCTACCTACCCACGTACAACATATATATTGACACATGGAGTCAAACACATACTCATCTGGGATCAAAAAGCACATTGAGGGCCGGTGATATAGCTCAGCGGCATAAGTGCCTGCCTGGCAAGCACGAGGTCCTGAGTTCGACTCCTGGTACCCGCATTAAAAAAAAAGCACATCGATAACACTGGTGTATAGTTAAGTATACAAATATGTACACTCTGAGCTTTTGTTTATGCCACTTGCGACTGCATGTATTAATGGATGTAACTGGATTCTACATCCCCATGCAAATTCAAAAATATTTAAATCCCTAATCTGTGCAATTTAGAAGATATATCTTCTAAATGAAATAAGGGAAAGAAGTAGCCTACCCAAACACTTATAGAGAGATGTTTTTCTTTTTTTAGATGGAAGGATCTGTGTGTCTTTTCAAACAAGCTCCCTTTGATCCTCTAATTGTCCTCAATTGGCTCCTCAATGATCTCCAGAAGTATGCCTTAGGTTTTCAACATGCACTCAGCCCCTCAGCCTCTAGCTGCAAACATAAAATAGGAGAGATTGACAACAACTCTCACAAAGCTGGGAACTGCTACAGTGTATATGCTGATAAACTGAGCATTGATCATTCGTCCAAAGGCCCTCAACGCCTCCGTCTAGAAATGACGGCAGCCAAAAATACCAACAATAACCAAAGTCTTTCAACTCCTGTAGTCAAGTCTTCCAACACTCAGAGAGAAGTTAAGTCCTCTGATGGAGAATGTAGTATGGATGATCTTTCCTACTACATCAACTGCCTGTCTTCTCTGGTAATCCAGATGGCCCATAAAGAAATCAAGGAGAAACTGGAAGGTGGAAGTAAATGCCTTCATCATTCAGTGTGTCTACCTGCTGGAGAAAAAGGGAAAAGCAGCCCCCGTAGTCCTCTCAGCAAGATTCCTTCTGAAATGGCCCATGAAGCAGTGGAATTGACTTCTTCAGAAATGCGTGGCACTGGGGAGGAAAATAAAGAGGGTGGCCAGAAAACCTTTATGTATAGCGAATTATCCAACAAGAGCAAGTGTGGAGAAAAGCAGATGTTCCAGAGAGATAGTAAAGAATTTGCAGATTCCATTAGCAAGGGGCTCATGGTTTATGCAAATCAGGTAGCATCTGACATGATGGTCTCTGTTATGAAAACTCTGAAACTGCATAGCTGTGGGAAGCCAATTCCAGCCTGCTTGGTCCTGAAGAGGGTGTTGTTAAAGCACACCAAGGACATTGTGTCTGATCTGATTGATTCCTGCATGAAGAACCTGCATAATATAACTGGTGTCTTGATGACTGACTCAGATTTTGTCTCCGCTGTCAAGAGGAATCTGTTCAACCATGGAAAACAAAATGCTGCAGACATCATGGAGGCCATGTTGAAGCGTCTGATCAATGCCCTTCTGGGCGAGAAGAAGGAGATTAAGTCTCAGAGTCTGTCATATGCATCTTTGAAAGCAGGATCTCAGGATCCTAAATGCAAGAATAAGAACCTTGAATTCTCAGCCAAGAAGGCTGAAATGAAAGGAAAAGATAAATGCAAAATAAAATCAGACCCATGCAAGTCTTTGACCAGTGCTGAGAAAGTTGGTGAACACATCCTCAAGGAGAGTCTGACCACGTGGAACCAGAAGCAAGGAAATCAATGCAAGATGGCTACCAAAGTTTGTGCCAGTAAAGATGAGAAAAAAGAAAATATCAGCCCTTCTACAGATTCACTGGCCAAGGACCTGATTGTATCTGCCCTTAGGCTAATCCAATACCATCTAACCCAGCAAGCCAAAGGCAAAGATGCACTTGAAGAAGATGGCCCTGGTTCCTCCCTGGGCTACGTGGCTCAGAGTATCCAATATGAAAAGTGTGGAGGTGGCCAAAGTGCCAGAACACTCTCAATGAAACATCTCAAATCTCTTGGAGGTCCCGGACCATCCACTTGTCTAAAGGAGAATCAACAGCTGGCCTCCCAGAAGCTGGATATGTCAAATATTGTTCTTTCACTGATCCAGAAACTGCTGAGTGAGAGCCCCTTCAGCTGTGATGAGCTATGTGAAGGTGAGAGCAAGTGTTCTGAACCCAGAACAAACAAAGCATCTTCCATGGCCAGAAGACCTGACAGAGGGGAAGTACAATGTCAGGGTAATGCAGAACTGGACTTTGTCAGTGGGATGAAGCAAATGAACCGTCAGTTTATAGATCAGTTGGTAGAATCTTTGATGAAGCTGTGCATGATCATGGCCAACTACAGCAACAGGGAAGCCTTTGCAGAACTGGAAGAACGAGAAGCAGGTTTGACAAGCAATCTCAACACTGGTAGTTCCAGATGTGGTCAGGAAGCCACAGTGTCAAGGAACCGAGATTGTCCTGGGCCTGAAGTTATTGTTAACAACCAGTGCTCTACAAGTAATTTGCAGAAGCAGCTCCAGGCTGTCCTGCAATGGATTGCAGCCTCCGAATTTAACGTGCCCATGCTCTACTTCATGGGAGACGATGATGGACAATTGGAAAAGGTAAGCAGTCCACCAAAGAACAAGAAGAAGGAATGGGTGGAGGTGGGGAGGTCAGCATTCATACATATGCAAATTCTCTCATTCTCTTTCTCTCCACCCATGTAGACATCACAGCTGCATTTTGCACATTAGATGGACACCAGACAAATCCAACACTTAGCCAGATTATTTTCAGTCCAGAACCCTGAACCCAGGCAATCCTTCCTACTCCCAACCTCATACTTTTTTAGGGAAGCAGAGGAATGGCAACTCCAAACTTTCACCAGCAATCAGCACATACTAACTTAAGTGTCCAACACCCTAATGGGAAATATTTAGTGAACACAATTGATTTCAGAGTTTGTTTTTGAAGCACGAAAGAAAGTACCTTTGGCTTTTTGATCTGTGTCATTAGAGAAGTTTCAAGGGAAACAGAAAAGCAGGTCAGCAGCCTCTAGTCCAGTATTCTTTTTTTTTTTTTTTTTGTGGGTACCGGGGGGTCGACCTCAGGACCTCGTGCGCCAACAGGCACCCGTGCCGCTGAGCGATATCACCGGCCCCTTTTTCGTATATGGGATCCGGGAGTCGAACTCGGGCCCTCGCGCTTGCAAGGCAGGCGCTTATACCACTGAGCCATCTCACCGACCCTAGTCCAGTATTCTTGACACACTTTAATTGTAGAATCATGGTTTGGAAGGTTGGGTAAGAGGCCCGCGGGTGTTAGTTCATTTTGTTCAGCGAGTCCTTCCTCCAGAAAGCCTCAGCTGATTCAATCTGCTCTCTCTACAGCTTCCTGAAGTGTCAGCCAAGGCAGTGGAAAAAGGCTACAGTGTAGGAAATCTACTTCAAGAAGTCATGAAGTTTGCCGAGGAACGACAACTGGATGAAGCCGTGGGGAACATGGCTAAGAAGCAACTGCTAGACTGGCTCCTCACTAACTTATAAAACTAAAACTTCTTCAACTCCTCTCCATCTTACTCCCCCTCTCAGCAGCATTCCATCTCAGCTGGAGCTACCCCTACCATCACGCTGGTGAACTGCACAATACATAACTGTGCTTCCCAATACATCTGAGCAGTTGTATTGTGCAAATACAATATGCCCTGGCTGGGAAAAAAAATGTAGTTATTTTCTTGGTCAAACCTATCTGGGGCAAGGGAGGCAAATGGGTTCTATTTCTAGAGCTGGTGAAACAGTGTTAGATTCATATCCAGATATCACTTAGGTTATTTTCTATGCTAAGCACTCAAAACACAGGAATATAACTCAGGTACAAAGTCTCCTTTAGGATTAACACTAAGTTCCTAGATTTGCTCTATGCTTACCAGGATTCAACTGCAGTGGTAGAATTCATTGCCGATCAGATTAAGACAGTAGTTTGAACTTTATGGCTCTCTGTTAGCTAGTTCACTATGTGCCTTCATGGCTTGGCTTGACACCTGCAAGGTTCTGAGGCTTAATAAAACAAGCACAGAAGTTGGTCTCCCTCTGGACTCAATAGTCAAAGCTTTGCCTCATTCTAGTCACATCCCTTTGGGTAGTCCTCCAGACTTGGATCCTGTTTCTTTACCTGTAAAATGTAGCTAAAGTTTATTCCCGCACTGTTTAGAGGTTAAACTGGGTGAATGGATGTGAAGGTGTTTTGTACCAGATGGATCTTGTAACAAATCTAAATACGTGAAGGAAGCTGTCCTTACACAGAAGAGAATGCTCTCGATTTAAGAACTGAAAATAAGAGGGTTGGAGTAGGAGGCACAGAAAGGCACTTTTTGGAGGAGGTAAGAGGTGTATGGGCAAAGTTTGCCAACTTCTTCATAATGCCAGGACCAGTTAGAAGGAAAGCCAGGGCCATTTAAAGTAGTACCTTTCAAACTCTCCACCCTGGATGAAGGCTAATCTAACCTTTTCTATTCTCACCCTACCCCATGTAAAACTTTGGAGTTGAGTCAACACAGATCTTTCTCTCTGCCCTTGAAGAAAATCCTTAAACAAATCCTGAAGCCAGGGCTGCGTTGCTAATGACATGCATCTCCCCGAGCAGAGCTGGGTCCCCTGGTAGTTCCTTGATTAATTTGGCTCTTTCCTTGCCCCTGATTTTTATTATGAAGCAGCCTTGGAGATTCCTTGGAGGATAAAAATAGAGCAAAGGAAGTTATATGGTCAGTTAAAGGAGGGGGTTTGGGGCAAGAATGCTCTCTAAGTGCCCTTCAGTTCTGACATTTGAGAATCAGAAGAACAAGTCTCTTTTCCATAATTTCTCCAGGAAACTCAGGTGGATGAGTTAAGTTCAGAGTGAAGAAACTTGATTTTTGCCAGAGCTAACTGACAGACTCCAGCAAAGTAAGGAATACTTGAGGCGACAAGGATCTTGACAAGGGTCTGGAGGAATTTAATGGTCCTTGATATTTATTGCTGCAAAGTGAGACCCTAGCCTTTGACCTCTGTAATGAGAAGTGATCCCAGGCATCCCAATAGCAATGTGGCCATGCTCAGTGCCATTAGAAATGCACAAGGACTTATGCTGAGAGCCATGTACATAGTAGGAATGGGACTACAGGAGTAGAAACAAAGGGAGATAGAATTTCTTCCTGGCAGACAGTACAACTGGCATGGTATCTCTTGATAGTTTCTGTCTTTCTGCCATCAGGCATCCATTCTAAAAACTGTGAGAAGAACTTGTCTGGGAGATTATTATAGGGCCAGAACTAGACTGGGATGAGGCAAGATAATTACTTGCTTTGGGGGCCAAAAACCTCAGCAATCAAGAAAAATAATATTTTTTATTATTTTTTTAAACTTTTTATTATTTTAAAGAGAAAAAATAGAACAAAATTTCAAAACATAATAGGAGGGTAACAATGGTTAGTACATTCTGTATTGTTAACTTTAAATTAGTTACTCAGGGTGCAAGATATCAGCATTCAATTGTCTAAACACTATTTTTCCTTTCGAACAGTTTCTTCCTGTTTTACCATGTGTATTGTAGATTTTGGATCTTATTTACTCTTTCACTTTCTCACACTAGGGAGACAATACGATGTTTGCACATGTGTGTCTGGTTAATTTCACTGATGAGTATTTTCTTGAGTTGCATCCATTTACCTATAAAAGTCTCCAGTTTGTCCTTCTTTATGGCTGAGTAGTACTCCACTGTATAAAAATACCACATCTTTTTTTATCCATTCCTCGGTTGATGGGCATTTGGGTTGCTTCCAAGATCTGGCTATTATAAATTGTGCTGCTATAAACATGGGTGCACATATATCGCTGTGGTACGATGCTTTTAATTCTTCTGGGAAGATACCCAGGAGGGGAATAGCTGGGTCAAATGGGACCTCCAATCCTAGATTTTTGAGAAATCTCCACACTGATTTTCACAGTGGCTGTACCAGTTGACACTCCCACCAACAGTAAAGAAGGGTTCCTTTTTCCCCACAGCCCCTCCAGCATTTGTTACTAGTTGATTTCTGGATAATAGCCATTCTTTCTGGAGTGAGATGGAATCTCAGTGTTGTTTTAATTTGCATCTCTCGCATGACTAATGATGTTGCACATTTTTCTGTATATTTATTTGCCATTTGTATTTCTTCATCTGAGAAATGTGTATTCATCTCAGATGACCATTTTTGGATTGGGTCTTTAAATTTGGGAGGTCTGATTTTTTTGAGTTCTTTGTATGTTCTCGATAGTAATCCTTTGTCTGAGGAACAGTGGGCAAACATTTTTTCCCACGTTGTGGGTTGTCTCTTCACTCTGTTGGTGGTTTCTCTTGCTGTGCAAAAACTTTTTAATAAGATGAGATCATAGTTGTTGATTCTTTGTGATAGCTCCTGTGCGGTTGAGGTTTTATTCATAAAGTCTTTGCCTACACCAATGTCTTCAAGGGCTTTACCTGTCCTACCTTCCAGCAGATTTAATGTTTCTGTTTTAATATTTAGATCTCTGATCCATTTTGAATTTAGTTGAGTGCATGGTGAAAGATATGGGTCTAGTTTTAATCTTTGGCATGTGTAGAGCCAGTTTTTCCAGCACCATTTATTAAAGAGTTTATGTTTCTTCCAGTGAATGTGTTTGGCACCTTTGTCAAATATAAGGTGGCTTAGTATGTCTGGGGTTGTTTCAGCATCTTCTAATCTGTTCCATTGATCTTCAGGTCTGTTTTTTGCCAATACCACACTGTTTTTATCACAGTAGCTTTATAGTATAATTTCAAGTCAGGGATTGTGATGCCCCCTGCCTTGCCTTTGTTACCCAGAATTGCCTTTGCTATTCTAGGTCTCTTCTGATTCCAAATGAATTTTAGGATTGTTTTCTCTAATTCTGTGAGATATGCTGTTGGAATTTTGATTGGAATTGCATTAAATCTGTATAACAATTTTGGAAGTATGGCCATTTTCATTATATTGGTTCTTCCTATCCAGGAGCAAAGGATATCTTTCCATTTTCTGATATCCTCTTCAATCTCCTTTTACAGAATACTGTAGTTTTCAGTATAGAGGTCTTTTACATCCTTCGTGAGGTTGATTCTTAGGTATTTCATTTTTTTGGATGTTATTGTGAAAGGTATTGTTTCCCTAATTTCTCTTTCAGTAAGTTTGTTATTTGTGTACAGAAAGGCTATTGATTGTTGAGAACTGACTTTGTATCAGGCTACACTACTGAATTTGCTTATTAAATCTAGCAATTGTTTAGTGGAGTTTTTGGGGTCTTCTACGTAGAGTATCATGTCATCTGCAAATAATGATAATTTAACTTCTTCCTTTCCAATCATTATTCCTTTTATTTCTTTCTCTTGTCTAATTGCTCTGGCTGAAGTTTCCAGGACCATGTTGGATAAGAGTGGGGACAGTGGACATCCTTGTCTTATTCCTGATTTGAGAGAGAGAGCTTTCAGTTTTTGTCCATTTAGTATGATATTGGCTGTTGTTTTGTCATAGATAGCTTTTATCAGATTGAGATAAAGACCCTCTATTCCAATTTTCTGTAGGGTTTCTATCATGAATAGGTGCTGGACTTTGTCAAAAGCTTTTTCTGCATCTATTGAGATGATCATGTGATTTTTGTCTTTGGTTCTGTTAATATGGTGTATTACATTTATTGATTTACGTATATTGAACCATCCCTGTATCCCTGGGATGAATCCAACTTGGTCATGGTGTATAATCTTCTTGATGATTTGCTGCATTCTGTTTGCCAGTATCTTATTGAGGATTTTTGCATCTATGTTCATTAGGGAGATTGACCTGTAGTTCTCTTTCTTAGTTCCTTCTCTGGTTTTGGTATCAGGGTAACGCTTGCTTCCAGGAATGAATTTGGGAGTATTGCTTTCCTTTGATTTCAATGAAAAGTTTGAGAAGTATTAGTGTTAGGTCTTCTCTAAATTTCTTGTAGAATTCGGCAGTGAATCCATCAGGGCCTGGGCTTTTCTTTGTTGGGAGGTTTTTAATTATATCTTCGATTTCATTGGTTGATATTGGTTTATTTAGGAATTTTATCTCTTTTTGATTCAGTTTTGGTAATTCATATGTATCTAGGAATCTGTCCATTTCTTCTGCATTTTCCATCTTATTAGAATATAAATTTTCAAAATAGGTATAGATGATCTTCTGGATTTCTGCAGGGTCTGTCGTGGTATCACCCTTTTCATTTTCAATTGCATGGATTTGAGTCTTTTCTTTTTTTAGTAAGGTTGGATAAGGGTTTGTCAATCTTATTTATTCTTTCAAAGAACCAACTCTTTCCTTCATTGATTCTTTGTATTGTTTTTTAGTCTCCAATATGTTAATTTCTGCTCTGATCTTTATAATTTCCTCCCTTGTATGAGCTTTTGGCTTAGCCTGCTCTTCTTTTTCTAGAAGTTTGAGGTTCACCATTAAGTTGTTTATTTGCGCTTGCTCTATTTTCCTGATACAGGAATTTAATGCTATAAATTTCCCTCTTAGGACTGCTTTCATTGTATCCCATAAGTTCCGGTATGTTGTACTGTCATTATCATTCAGTTGTAGAAAGTGTCTAATTTCTTCTTTAATTTTATCTGTGACCCATTGGTTGTTCAGGAGGGTGCTGTTTAATTTCCATTTGTTTAGGAAGTTTTTGTGATTTCTTTTGCCATTGATTTCTAATTTCATTGCACTATGGTCTGATAATATGCATGGGATAATTTCAATTCTTTTGCATTTACTTAAGGAGGTTTTATGAGCTAGTATGTGGTCTATTTTGGAGAACGTCCCGTGTGCAGCTGAAAAGAATGTGTATTCTGATTTTGTGGGGCGGAACACTCTGTAGACATCTACTAAGTCCATTTTTTCAAAAGATTGGGTCAATTGTAATGTTTCATAATTGATTTTTTGTCTAGTTGATCTGTCTTTTTGTGACAGTGGAGTATTGAGATCCCCCAATATAATTGTATTAGTGCTTATTTGATTTTTCATGTCCTTTAATGCTTGTTTTATATAGTTGGGTGCACTGGTATTTGTTCCATATATATTTATGATCGTTATCTCTTTCTCTTGGATCGTTCCCTTTACAAGGATATAATGACTGTCTTTATCTCTCTGAAACATTCTTGTCTTGAAATTCACTTTGTCTGCAAAAAGAAGAGCTACCCCTGCTTTTTTCTAGGTTCCCGTCACATGGAGTATTATTTTCCATCCTTTGACTTTCAGTCTATGAATTTCTTTCTGAATTGAATGTGTTTCTTGTATACAGCATATTGTTGGATCTTGCTTCTTGATCCATTTTCCCAGTCTGTGCCTTTTGATTGGTGAATTAAGACCATAAACATTGATGGTTAAAACTGATATGTATTGACTTATACCTGTCATGTTATTTTCCTGTTGTTGGTTCCCCCTCTTTTTTTTCCTCCTCCCTCTGTTTAGTTATCTGCCCTGCCTGGTAGATTTCTTCTGTTGGTGTTCCTGGAGTTGTAGTCCTTGTTATCTCCTTCTAGAATGTCTTTCAGAACATTTTGGAGTGCTGGTTTGGTGGTCATAAATTTCCTCAGAAGTTCTTTGTCCTGAAAGTATTTTATTTCTCCATCAACTTTGAAAGATAGTTTTTTGGGGTACATCAACCTGGGTTGAAAGTTATTTTCCTTCAGAGCTTGAAATACGTCATTCCAAACTCTTCTTTACTTGAGGGTTTGTGCTGAAAAGTCAGCTGTGATTCTGATGGGCTTTCCTTCATAGGTGATTTGTCTCTTTTCCCTAGTAGGTTCTAAGATTCTCCTCTTCTGTTGAATTTCTGGGATCTTGACTATGATATGTCTGGCTGAAGATTTTTTTTTAATCATGGCTATTTGGAGTTTTATAAGCCTCATTTATATGAAGATCAAATTCTTTTTCTCTACCAGGGAAATTCGCTGTGATAATGTCTGTGAACAGGGTTCTGATGTCATTTATGCTATCTCCTGCTTTTTCATTGATTCTAATTTATCTTAAGTTATTTCTCTTTGTGTCATCTAGCAGCTGCTGGATTGATTTTTCATGGTCCCTTGCTATTTTTAAGAATTCTTTCTTTTCATGATCACTAATTGCAAGACTGTCTTCTATATCTGAGATCCTGTCCTCACATTGGCTTAATCTGCTACAAGTACTTTCAATGGAATTTTTGTTCTCCTGGATATCTGCTTGCATCTGCCTTATGGATTCCATTTCTTTCCTATGCTGAGCATTCATGGTTTCCATCATTTTCTCAAGCTCGTCTATTTTTTTTCTGTGTCTGCTCTAGCATCCTTAAGCATGGTCTTCATTGTGGACATTATCTCTGCAGTTACCTGAGAAATTATTTCTGATTTAAATTTTTCCAGCGCCTCATTCAACTGCTTTGTTGTTACTACTTCAGAGATGTCAGGTGGGTTGCTTTCAGTTTGTCACACCTTATTGCCCCCTGGGTTTGCCTTTGGTGAACTAGATGTGTGGGGTTGCATGTTGTTTAAGTGTTATCTCAGTTTTTCTTTCTTTAGTTTAATTCCTGGGGTGATGTTTGTAAATTACCTATGGTAGGTTGCTTTATTGCTAGTGATTAAAATCCTTAGGAGATTACTACTTGTCTGTGGTATCTTCCAGGCGTAGTTTATTTTTAGGTTTTTAGCCTGCTGCAAGATCCTACCTCTTCAATTTGTTGGGTATGAGAAGTTGCTGCCTGTTTGGTCCAGTCCTTGGTTCTTTGATACTGTGCCACTGTATTTTCTGTGACCCTTAGTCAATCTCAGTCATGGAATACCAGGAGGAAAAGCTGTTTAGAATAATTATGTCACTTTTGGCTATAATGGTACCTAAAGCATGAAACACAGCCTAGAGAATGACAGTCTCAGCTAACCAGTTATTTGCCAATTTTAACCATATAAAGTAGAGTTGTGTTTATATAACAAAATCTAAAACACACCAGAAAAATTATATGCAGTATATAAGTCCTTAATATGTCAATTTTGCCCTCAGGAGTTTAAATTTAAAATGAGTTAAGGAGTAAATAGAGAATTGGGAGAAGAAGAAGGAATTAGATGTATGGCAGGAGGACCAAGAGGGATCCCATTGACATTGGGAAACTGGTGTAGAGGACTGGTGGGAAAAAGAGAAGGAAGGGATAAAAGGAAGAACAGATCAGAACCACAATCACAAGGAGGTTAGAGGCTCTGTTTGCAGTCATATAAAAACCAGAGAGAATAATGAAAGAAAGAGCAAACAGACAAACAAAAACAAAAACAAAGACAAAAACAACAAAACAAGCAAGCAAGCAAACAAACAAACAAAAAACCCACAAAGAAAAGAACACCTTCACCAGAGCAAAGAATGAATGAGAGAAAGAAAGAAAGAAAAAAAAAAGAATCAGTTCCAGGTTTTGACTCTGCTGTAGGCAGGCACTTTGTGGTGACAGAGTCCTGTTCTGTGCAGGTCTGTCCCTGCATGCCAGGAGCAGCCCTTTGGCGGGGCAGTGGGCAGTTGCCTGTACTCTCTGGCGGAGACCAGTCTCATTCGCCTGCCACCATCAGCACACTTTCCATGGGCCTGAGAGCTGAACCACCGCGCTGAGTTCCTAGCGCTGTGTTCTGGTGCCATGCTGTTTCTCTGCTCCCCCACAATGGCACCCGGCCAATCGCTCTCTCTCGCCAGACGGCTGCATCTCCAAGGCACTCACCGCCAGCCAGCACAGTCCTTCGCTGCTCCCCTGCACCACTGCTGTCTTGTTCCTCTGTGGAGGCCCCTGGGGGTGCTGGCTGTCACCGTGTGTCCACAGATTTGAACTTCTGTCACGCTGTGGTTCCTGGCACAGGGAGAACTCGCCCGCGGTCTCCTCCATCCTCTTCCTTGAAACTACTCTTCACTCGCTCCGTGGGTGCCGAACTGTGCCTCAGAACTTTCCTGGGTCCAGGGGAGCCACCTCCCTCCCTCCTGTGCTCTCCCAGTCACTATATTCTGGTGGCTGAGCGGCAACTTTTAGAGAGTTTCACTGCCTGCTTCTTACAAATCCACCATCTTTTTTCGGGATCAATCTATCCAATTTCTACATCCTAGAGCAACCCAGTCAGAAAGAGGAGAGTCTATTTACAATAGTGAAAATAGACTCCCCTTATAGGGGTTGTCAAACACTACTATGTGTTTTAATTCTTTCAAAAACATAAGATGGCTTATTATTATTATTATTATTATTATTATTTTTTTTTTTTTTGGTACCAGGGATTGAACTCATGACCTCACACTTGGCAGGCAGGCACTGTGCCGCTGAGCTATATCCCCGACCCTGGCTTCTTATTAGATACTTTATTATGGATGGAAAATTAGAAGCTTAGATTTAAATTCCTTTCTCAAGATCATACAGACAGTAAGCAGGAGAGTTGGGATTAAAATCCAGGCTTGCCACATGTCAAATACTATGCTCTTATCATTCTACCATACTCTCTCCTTATTAATCCAGTACCATGCTTATTAAAGAACAAAACTATAAAATATGAACGAGAATAACACAGAAAAACACAGAAGTAAAAAAAACAAAAAACAAAACCATAGCTTCTGACTGGTAAAATTAAATTAAATTAAACCACATTTTCCAATTCAACACATAGTCCTTCTTTAATGCCAATTTAAATCTTTATGGGATACTCACAAAATATATCCTCCAATATATTTATTAATTGCAAAGGAAAAATAGTAACTTTATAACAGAGAAACACTTCAGGCACATTTTAATTACATAATCAAGGTAACATCACCAGTGAAGACATATTGATGTCATGTATCTCCTGATATGATGTGAAGACCATATCACCTGTGTGTCATTCTTGTCACAAAACCATAACCTCAGTATAATCATGAGAAATCATCGGCCAATCCCAAATTGAGAGACATTCTGCACAATATCTGACCAGAATATGTGACCAGAATTGACATCAATGGTCACAAATGAACATTTTGGTGTGATGGAAATGTTCTGTATATCTTCATAGGTGTGTGTTTCAAGGCTGATCAATCTGTACTCTTAAAATTAGTTCACTTATTATAAATAAATTATCACAGGTTGGTTTAAAGATGTTTAAGGCTGGAGATGTAGTTCAATAGTAGAATACCTGCTTAAGATGTATGAGGCTCTGGCTTCAATACTCAGTACCAAAAATAAATAAATTTAAATTTAATAAATGCCTATAGGGAAAAATTCCCTTTCACTGTTCACAAGTTTCTTTGTTCTCCTGTCTTTTTCCAGAAAGTTCCAATTTAGCATCTTTCCAATTTTGGGATCTGAGCCAGCCTTACTTTTTCTCTTAGTTACTTTTCTCATTGCTGAGACAAAATACCCAACAGCCAAAGTTAAAGGAGGAAAGGTTTATTTAGCTCACAGTTTGTAGAGGTCTTAATCCACAATCAGCTGGCTCCAAGGCAGGGTGGCATGGCAGAGGGGCAACCGTTCATGGCAGTGGAAGATAGCAAAAGCAAAAAGGGGGAGAGGCAAGACTCTTTCTGTCCATTATATTGTATGTAGGCTACCCACCCTAGGGCAAGTGCAGCACTTAAAACCTTAATCCCAGTATTGGACTGTGAATTTATCACAAACTCTAAATTTTGCCACCTCTGAAAAGCCCTCCCCCATGACTGCATGAGGCTTTGAGGGGACATCTGGACACAAACCAAAACATTCCACACCTGGCCACCCAAAGACTCACACACATCCCTTTATGGAAAAGACATTTAGTCCATCTCTAAAGAGTTACCCAAGTCCTAACAGTTTCAGCATTGCTGAAAAGTCCAAGTCCACAGTCTCCTCTGAGATTTAAGGCAAACTCTTAGCTGTGAGCCCCTGTACAAAAGCAAAGTTAAACACTTCCAACATTCAATGGTGCAAGATAGACATTTCCATTCCAAAAGTTACAAACAGTGGGATAGCAAGGAATAGGAACAAACCAAGACCAAATCCAATAGAACAAACATTAAATCCCACAGTTCCACTTCCAGCATCCCTGGCAATCTATGGCAAGTTGTGCACTCCAAAGGGCTTGGGTGGCTCTGCCCCTATAGCACTTCTGGTGGTTGTAGCTCCCATGGTTTCTCTCTTGGGCCCGCTGTGCTCCCTCCTTGCAGGTTTCCTCAGATGATCCATGTTCCAGGCTTCTCCAAACTTCTGGGGTCTCCACTGCACCTTTGGCTTCACACTCACAGCTTCACACGTTGCCCTCTCAGGGGCAAACTGCCTGGCCTCCCAAGCCTTCTTCTGAAATCTGGGTGGAAGCCTTCTTGACCCCACAACTCTTGCATTCTACATGCACCTAAAACCAGCACTATGTGGTTACTGCCGAGGTCTGCTCCCTCTCTCTTGTTGTAGGGGTCTAGTGCCTGGATCTCTAAGCACTCTGAATCCAATTTCAAGAAACGAATTATTTAGGCTGCTGCCATTCTGGAATATGGTGCTCTGGGGCTCTCTTCTCAAAGCAAATTCTTTCAAAGGTGTCTTGCTGTTTCTTTTCATGTCCTCAGGCCATCTTTTCCACTGTATTGTTCCTTCTCAGCAACCAAGTTCTCTGCTCTATCTTTGCAGTCCACAGCCTTACTGAAACTTCCTTTATGGCCAAACT
The DNA here is from genome assembly GCA_028451465.1 of Erethizon dorsatum. Lineage (NCBI taxonomy): Eukaryota > Metazoa > Chordata > Mammalia > Rodentia > Erethizontidae > Erethizon > Erethizon dorsatum. The sequence continues at coordinate 41,792,053 of CM051842.1, forward strand.
CACAACATTTTAAATCATTCTGCTGGGCTCTTTGCTCTTTCTCAACATAGATCTGGCTAAAAAGCCATAACAATAGCCACACCACAGCCTCAGCATTAGACTCTCTTGAAATTTCTTCTGCAAGATTAATGAGTCTGCCACACTTAATCTCAGTCTCAGGCAAAGTCTCTGGACACTAGCTAAATGCAGACAAACTTTCCGCCAAGCCATAACACACATGGTCTGGAATCCAACAGCCAATGCAGTCCTTCTTCCCAGCAGAAACCTCCCAAACCTGGTCTTTACTGGCAGGATTTCTATCAGCCTTCTGGTCTTCTGAGCTCTGACCAAAATCTCCCATCAAGTACAGCCTAAGGCATTCCAGGGATGCTTCTTCAGCTGACATCTCCATACCTTTCCAAACTCTTCCCACAAGCCAGTTCCAATGGCTTTTGAACCACATGGTCAGGTACAGTCACAGCAATGACTCTATTTCTCTGGTACCAAATTCTTAGTTACTTTTCTCATTGCTGAGACAAAATACTTGATACCCAAAGTTAAAGGAGGAAAGGTTTATTGTAGCTTACAGTTTATAGAGGTTTCAGTTCATAGTTGGCTATTTTCAAGGCAGGGTGGCTTGACAGAGGGGCATCACAGATGAGAAACAGTTCATGGCGGGCAGAAGGCAGCAAAAGCAGCATGCAGCAAGCAATGGCAAGCAACCCTAGCAGTCCTCCTTCTTTCCCTTATATTCTGTCCAGCTACCCACCATTAGGGCAGGTACCACTCACACCCAGGGAGGTCCTTTCCATTATCCACATCCAGAACAATGACAAAGCAATCAGTGGACTAATTTAGTGATCACACATCCTTAAACCCAGCATCACACACTCTAGATCCAGCCACGTCTGAAAAGCTCCACCTATGGGTGCATGAGGGTTTGGGTCGGGGGACTTCTAGACACAAGTCATAACAACGGTGTCATAAAGAAACATATTCATACATTTGATAAAGTTGGTATTATGGTTTAGGCCTAAAATATTCCCCAAAAGTCTTACATTTGGAGGTGGTGCCTGGTCAAAAAGGCAGGTCACTGAAGGGTGACCCTCAGTGGAAGGGTGTATTCTTTTTTTTTTTTAATTTTAAAGAGAAGAAAAAACAAAACAAATCAAAAGAAGAACAAATTTTCAAACCAACATAATAGGAGGGTAACAATGGTTAATACATTACGTATTACTATCTTTAAGTTAGTTATTCAAGACACCAGACATTAGTATTCAATTGTCCAAACATTATTGGCACAAACCTTACTCTTCAATGAACTAAGTAAAAATGGTAGTGTAGCTATCTTAACCATCTTATATATATAAATATACAATTTTTTTCCCTTTCCCTTCTTTCTTTTCCCTATTCCAGTCTCTCTTTCCTTTTGACCAGTTTCTTTTTGATTCACCATGTCTATTGTACATTTTGGATCTTATTTACTCTTTCAGTTTCTCATACTAGAGAGATAATACGATGCTTACACATGTGCTTCTGGTTTATTTCACTTATGAGTATTTTCTCGAGTTGCATCCATTTACCTATAAAAGTCTCCAGTTTATCCTTCTTTATGGCTGAATAGTACTCCATTGTATAAAAATACCACATCTTTCTTATCCATTCCTCAGTTGATGGGCATTTGGGTTGTTTCCAAGATCTGGCTATTACAAATTGTGCTGCTATAAACATGGGTGCACATATATCGCTGTGGTACGATGTTTTTAATTCTTCTGGGAAGATGCCCAGAAGGGGAATAGCTGGGTCAAATGGGACCTCCAACCCTAGTTTTCTGAGGAATCTCCACACTGACTTCCACAGTGGCTGTACCAGTCGACACTCCCACCAACAGTGAAGAAGGGTTCCTTTTTCCCCACAGCCCCTCCAGCATTTGTTATTAGTTGATTTCTTTATAGTAGCCATTCTTTCTGGGGTGAGATGGTATCTCAGTGTTGTTTTAATTTGCATCTCTCGAATGACTAGTGATGTTGCACATTTTTTTGTATATTTGTTTGCCATTAGTATTTCTTCATCTGAGAAATGTGTATTCATCTCAGATGCCCATTTTTGGAGTGGGTCTTTAAATTTGGGAGGTCTGATTTTTTTGAGTTCTTTATATGTTCTCGATAGTAATCCTTTGTCTGAGGAACAGCTGGCAAACATTTTTTCCCACATTGTGGGTTGTCTCTTCACTCTGTTGGTGGTTTCTCTTGCTGTGCAAAAGCTTTTTAATAAGATGAGATCCCAGTTATTGATTCTTTGGGATAGTTCCCGTGCGGTTGAGTTTTTATTCATAAAGTCTTTGCCTACACCAATGTCTCCAAGGGTTTTACCTATCCTACCTTCCAGCAGATTTAATGTTTCTGTTTTAATATTTAGATCTCTGATCCATTTTGAATTTAGTTTAGTGCATGGTGAAAGATATGGATCTAGTTTTAATCTTCGGCATGTGTAGAGCCAGTTTTTCCAGCACCATTTATTAAAGAGACTATCTTTCTTCCAGCGAATGTGTTTGGCACCTTTGTCAAAGATAAGGTGGCTTAGTATGTCTGGGGTTGTTTCAGCATCTTCTAATCTGTTCCATTGATCTTCAGGTCTGTTTTTTTGCCAGTACCACACTGTTTTTATCACAGTAGCTTTATAGTATAATTTCAAGTCGGGGATTGTGATGCCCCCTGCCTTGCCTTTGTTGCCCAGAATTGCCTTTGCTATTCTAGGTCTCTTCTGATTCCAAATGAATTTTAGGATTGTTTTCTCTAATTCTGTGAGATATGCTGTTGGAATTTTGATTGGAATTGCATTAAATCTGTATAACAATTTTGGAAGTATGGCCATTTTCACTATATTGGTTCTTCCTATCCAGGAGCAAGGGATATCTTTCCATTTTCTGATATCCTCTTCAATCTCCTTTTTCAGAGTACTGTAGTTTTCAGTATAGAGGTCTTTTACATCCTTCGTGAGGTTGATTCCTAGGTATTTCATTTTTTTGGATGTTATTGTGAAAGGTATTGTTTCCCTAATTTCTCTTTCAGTAAGTTTGTTATTTGTGTACAGGAAGGCTATTGACTTTTGAGTATTGACTTTGTATCCAGCTACACTACTGAATTTGCTTATTAAATCTAGCAGATTTTTAGTGGAGTTTTTGGGGTCTTCTACGTAGAGTATCATGTCATCTGCAAATAATGATAATTTAACTTCTTCCTTTCCAATCATTATTCCTTTTATTTCTTTCTCTTGTCTAATCGCTCTGGCTAAAGTTTCCAGAACTATGTTGAATAAGAGTGGGGACAGTGGACATCCTTGTCTTGTTCCTGATTTTAGAGGGAAGGCTTTCAGTTTTTGGCCATTTAGTATAATATTGGCTGTTGGTTTGTCATAGATAGCTTTTACCAGATTGAGATAAAGACCCTCTATTCCAATTTTCTGTAGGGTTTTTATCATGAAAAGGTGCTGGACTTTGTCAAAAGCTTTTTCTGCATCTATTGAGATGATCATGTGATTTTTGTCTTTGGTTCTGTTAATATGGTGTATTACATTTATTGATTTACGTATGTTGAACCATCCCTCTCCCCCTGGGATGAATCCAACTTGGTCATGGTGTATAATCTTCTTGATGATTTGTTGGATTCTGTTTGCCAGTATCTTATTAAGGATTTTTGCATCTATGTTCATTAGGGAGATTGGCCTGTAGTTCTCTTTCTTAGTTGGGTCCTTCTCTGGTTTTGGTATCAGGGTAATGCTTGCTTCCAGGAATGAATTTGGGAGTATTGCTTCCCTTTCAATTTCATTGAAAAGTTTGAGAAGTAGGGTCGTTAGGTCTTCTCTAAATTTCTTGTAGAATTCGGCAGTGAATCCATCAGGGCCTGGGCTTTTCTTTGTTGGGAGGTTTTTAATTACATCTTCAATTTCATTGGCTGATATTGGTTTATTTAGGATTTTTAAATCTTCTTGATTCAGCTTTGGTAATTCATACGAATCTAGGAATCTGTCCATTTCTTCTGCATTTTCCATCTTAGTAGAATATAAATTTTCAAAATAGGTATAGATAATCTTCTGGATTTCTGCAGGGTCCGTCGTGATATCACCCTTTTCATTTTCAATTGCATGGATTTGAGTCTTTTCTTTTTTTAATAAGGTTGGATAAGGGTTTGTCAATCTTATTTATTCTTTCAAAGAACCAACTTTTTGCTTCATTGATTCTTTGTATTGTTTTTTTATTCTCCAATACGTTAATTTCTGCTCTGATCTTTATAATTTCCTCCCTTGTACGGGCTTTTGGCTTAACCTGCTCTTCTTTTTCTAGAAGCTCGAGGTTCACCCTTAAGTTGTTTATTTGCGCTTGCTCTATTTTCCTGATATGAGTGTTTAATGCTATAAATTTCCCTCTTAGGACTGCTTTCATTGTATCCCATAAGTTCCGGTATGTTGTACTGTCATTATCATTCAGTTGTAGAAAGTGACTAATTTCTTCTTTAATTTCATCTGTGACCCATTGGTTGTTCAGTAGGATGCTGTTTAATTTCCATGTGTTTAGGGAGTTTTTGTGGGATCTTTTGCCATTGATTTCCAATTTCATTGCACTATGGTCTGATAATATGCATGGGATAATTTCAATTCCTTTGCATTTACTTAAGCAGGTTTTATGAGCTAGTATGTGGTCTATTTTGGAGAACGTCCCATGTGCAGCTGAGAAGAATGTGTATTCTGATGTTGTGGGATGGAACACTCTGTAGACATCTACTAAGTCCATATGTTCAAAAGTTTGGTTCAGTTCTACTATTTCATTATTGATTTTCTGTCCAGTTGATCTGTCTTTTTGTGACAGTGGAGTATTGAGATCTCCCAATATAATTGTATTAGTGCTTATTTGATTTTTCATGTCCTTTAGTACTTGTTTTATATAGCTGGGTGCATTGGTATTTGACGCATATATATTTATGATCGTTATCTCTTCCTCTTGGATTGTTCCCTTTACAAGGATGTAATGACCGTCTTTATCTCTCTGAATCCTTCTTGGCTTGAAGTTCACTTTGTCTGCAAAAAGAATAGCTACCCCTGCTTTTTTCTGGGTTCCTGTGGCATGGAGTATTGTTTTCCATCCTTTGACTTTCAGTCTATGAATTTCTTTCTGAATTAAATGTGTTTCTTGTATACAGCATATTGTTGGATCTTGCTTCTTGATCCATTTTGCCAGTCTGTGCCTTTTGATTGGTGAATTGAGACCGTTAACATTGATGGTTAAAACTGATATGTATTGACTTGTCATGATATTTTCCTGTTGTTGGTTCCCACTCTTTGTTTTTCCGCTTTCCGGCTATTTAATTATTTGCCCTGCCTGGTGGATTCCTTCTGTTGGGGTTCCTATCTCTTTCTAGAATGTCCTTCAGAACGTTTTGGAGTGCTGGTTTGGTGGTCATAAATTTTCTCAGATGTTCTTTGTCATGAAAGTATTTTATTTCTCCATCAATTTTGAAAGATAGTTTTGCAGGGTACATCAATCTGGGCTGAAAATTATTTTCCTTTAGAGCTTGCAATACATCATTCCAAGCTCTTCTTGAATTGAGGGTTTGTGCTGAAAAGTCAGCTGTGATTCTGATGGGTTTTCCTTCATAGGTGATTTGTCTCTTCTCCCTAACAGCTTTTAAGATTCTGCCCTTCTGTTGAATTTCCGGGATCTTGACTATAATATGTCTAGCTGAAGTTTTTTTTTGATCATGTCTAGTTGGTGTTCTAAAAGCTTCACTTATAGGGGTGTCAAATTCCTTTTCTCTTCCAGGAAAGTTCTCCCTGATTATGTCTTTGAACAAGGTTTTAATGTCGTTGATGCTATCTCCTGCTTTTTCATTTATTCCAATTATTCTTAAGTTGTTTATCTTTGAGTCATCTAGCAGCTGCTGAATTGATTTTTCATGGTCCCTGGCTATTTTTAAGAATTTTTCCATTTCATGATCACTAATTGCAAGCCTGTCTTCTATATCTGAGATCCTGTCCTCACATTGGCTTATTCTGCTACAAATACTTTCAATGGAATTTTTTATCTCTTGGATATCTGCTTGAATCTGCCTTATGGATTCCATTTCTTTCCTATGCTGAGCATTCATGGTTTCTATAGTTTTCTTAAGTTCATCTATTTTTTTGTCTGTATCAGCTATAGTGTCCTTAAGCATGGTCTTCATTGTAGACATTATCTCTGCAGTTATCTGTGAGATTATTTCTGTTTTAATTTTTTCCAGAACCTCATTCAGTTGCTTTGTTGTTACCACTTCAGATAGGCCAGGTGGGTGGCTTTCGGATTGTCCCACCTCGTTGCTCCCTAGGTTTGCCTTTGGTGAATTGGATGTGTGTGGTTGCATCTTGTTTAAGTGTCGTCTCATTTTTTCTTTCTTTAATTCCTGGGGTGATGTTTGCAAATTACCTATAGTAGGTTACTTTATTGCTAGTGTTTAAGATCTTTAGAAGATGACTACTTCTCTGCAGTATCTTCCAAGTGGAGCTTGATTTTAGGTTTTGAGCTTTCTGCCAGATCCTACCTCTTCAATTTGTTGGGTATGCGAAGTTGCTACCTGTTTGGCCCAGTCCTTGATTCTTTGGTACTGTGCCACTGTATTTTCTGTGTCCCTTAGTCAATCTCAATCATGAAATATCAGGAAGGAAAGATGTTTAGAACAATTATTTCACATTTGGCTATAATGTTAACTAAAGCATCAAACACAGCCTAAAAAATGACAGACTGAGCTAACCAGTTATTTACCACTTTTAGCTGTATAGAGTTGCGGTTATATAAGAAAATCTAAAACACACCAGAAAAATTATATGCAGTATACAAGTCCTATGTATGTCAATTTTTCCTTGAGGAGTTTAAATTTAAAATGAGTTAAGGAGGAAATAGAGTATTGGGAGAAGAGGAAGGAATTAGATGTAAGGTTAGAGGACCAAGAGGGATCCCACTAAAATTGGGACACTAGTGCAGAGGACAGGTGGTAAAAAGAGAAGGAAGGGATAAAAGGAAGAACAGATCACAACCACAATCACAAAGAAGTTAGAGGCGCTGTTTACACTCATATAAAAAACCAGAGAGAATAATGAAGGAAAGAGCAAATACACATACAGAAACAAAAACGAAGATAAAAACAATAAAACAGACAGATCAAAAATAAAACCCCACCAAAAAACAAAACAAAACAAAACAAAAACAAAAAAACCTTTCGCCAAAACAAAAAACAAATCAGTGAGAAAAAAAAAATAAAATAAAAATAAAAATAAAAATAAAAATAAAAAAAAATAAAAAGAATCAGTTCCAGGTGTTGACTCTGTTGTAGGCAGGTACCTTGTGACAGAGTCCTGTTCTGTGCAGGTCCGTCCCAGTAAGCCAGGAGCGCCCTCTGGTGGGCGGTGAGCAGAGGCGCGTACTTTCAGGCAGAGACCAGTCTAGCTCGCCTCCGCTCTCAGCGCCCTTTCACGATCCCTGGGCCTGAGAGGCTCAGCGCGCTGTCCGGAGCGCGGGTTCCCTGCACTGGTTCCCGCCGCTCTGGTTTTTCGCCACGCCCCCCACAATGGCGCCGGGCCAGTCGCTCTCTGGCGCGGGACAGGTGTGGCTGAGAGTCCAGTCTCGTTCGCCTGCTGACCTCAGCACACTTTCGTGGGCCTGAGAGGCCCCGTGCTGCCCTGTCCGGAGCACAAGTTCCCAGAGCAGTTTCCGAGCCGCTCTGAGTTTCGCCACACCCCCCACAATGGCGCCCGGCCGGTCGCTCTCTGGCGCGGGGCAGCTGTGGCTGAGAGACACTCACCGCCGGTCAGCGCCGTTCTCCGCCGCTCCCCTGCCCCGCCGCTGTCTCAGGATCCTCCGTGGGGGCTCCCTGGGCGTCAGCTGCCACCGTGTGTCCGTAGAATTGAGCCTCCGCGGCGCTGCAACTCCCGGGATAGTAGAAGGTATGCGCGTGCGGTCTGCTCCTTCTTTCCTTCTTCTTTGTTGGAAGTCACCCATCACTGGTGCCGGGGGTCCCAGATTGTGCTTCAGAACTTTTCTGGGTTTCGGGGAGGCATCTCCCCCTCTCCTGTGCTTTCCGGGTCGCTATATTCCCATGTTCCAATGGTAACTTTTAGAGAGAGTTTCGCTGCCTGCTTCTTACTCATCCGCCATCTTGAGGTCCTCTCGGAAGGGTGTATTCTTGTCCTTGGACCCACACCTTCTTTCTTACAATTACTGGTTGCTATGATGTTAGCAGTTTTTCTTCATCAGGCCACTCCATCATCCCATTTTTGCCTTAGAGCTGGCCAACCATGGACTGAACCCACTGAAATGGTGAGTCAAAATAAACTTCTTCTTTAAGTTTGGTATGTTGGGTATTTTGTTCCAACAATGGGAAAATTGACTAGTGCAGGTGGCAAGACAAATTTTATTCATGCCACCATAGTCAGTGGGACAGATAGAATGAACAGAGCCCAACACCACTGAGACAAGAGGCATGGAGCACTAAAAGAAAAGTACTGAGTGACTTTGTGTGCAAGTAATGTGGTTAGGACATCTGCGTTTGTTACCTGGTGCTAAGGAAGGTAATCCTACCTTCATACAGAGTCTAGGAGACATGGGCCCTATCTTTCTTTCCTTTTTTTTTTTTTGTGGGTACCGGAGGGTCGACCTCAGGACCTTGTGCACCAGCAGGCGCCCGTGCCGCTGAGCGATATCACCGGCCCCTTTTTCGTATGTGGGTTCCGGGAGTCGAACTCGGGCCCTCGCACTTGCCGGGCAGGCGCTTAAGCCGCTGAGCCATCTCACCGGCCCCCCTATCTTTCTTTATGATCATCTTTCAAAGGTATGGCTATAAGGTCTCTTGGGTTATAGAAGATAACACTTCAAATAGAGAAAATATTTACAATGTGTTCAACATACTGATTTCATTTCCTTTTTATATACAGTCTATCTGTCTATCTATTTATCTATCTATCTCCCCTACCCCTCTCTTTCCAATAGTGGGGTTGCTAAGTCATGTAGTAGTTCTTAATTTTTTGAGGAGCCTCCATATTCTTTTCCATAATGGCTGTACTAATTTATATTCCCACCAACAGTATGAGAGTATTCCTCTTTTCTCTGCCTCCACACCAGCACTAATTTTTTTGTCTTTTTTAATAGTAACCATTCTTACTGTAATGAGATGATATTTCATTGTGGTTTTGATTTGCATTTTGCATTTATCTGATGACTAGTGATGTTGAGTATTTTTCAAATACCTGGTGTTCATTCATATATATTCTTTGTGAAATGTCTATTTCAATAAGTGGTGCTGAGATAGATATCCACACATAGAAGGATGAAAAAAAAAGACCCCTTTCTATCTCACCAGTTAAAAAAATCAACTCAAAATGAATTAAAGATTTAAATGTATAACCTAAAACTATGAAACTATTAGAATAAAACATAGGATAAATGCTTCAGGACATTGGAATGGGCAAGGAGTTTTTGGACAAGACCCCCAAAGGAAAAATAGACAAAAGGGACTACATCAAACTTAAAAGCTGCTTCATAGCAAAGGAAACAATCAAAAAAGTGAAGAGACAACCCACAGAATGGCAGATTAATATTTTCTAACTATATATCTGACAAGGAGTACATCCAAATATTTAAGGGGCTCCAAAGGGATAATTTTGAGGATTAAAGACAAAATTGTAACTCTTGTGTCTGGCTCTTCTCTGTGGAATAAGAAGGAAAGGAAGAAAATGTTACATGTTTTACATAAACAGAACACATATCTCCAAAGAATTTTTAAAAAGCCAACTCTATGTTTCCCAGCACAGAAGGGAACAGCCATAATCTGTGTCTGGAAAATATCTTACCAAATCCCTAAATGACAAAGAGAGAACTATGGATGATTAGAGTGCCGTCCCATGGCACCCTAATCTTGTCTTCCTGGAGGCTAATCAGGAGCAGACAAGAGCAACATTTGGATGTGAGACCAATAATGAAAGTGTATGGAAAGAATCAAAGCACATGTGGCTCAGTCACAGGTCACAATATATCCCCTCCTTCTTTGTCATAAGTTGCTGAGGTTCTCAAATTGGCCTGTACTGAGTAAGGGGGATAAAAGGGATGTTCAAAGAGTCAAAAATAAGGAATATGCTATATTAGAGAATGAATATATGGGAAGAGATTGCTCTTAGGTTAACCTTTAATAGTTGAATACATAGACATGAAACATAAAAGCATTGGTCATCATTTCCTAACCATCACTATTGTCATCTATTTTTTAACTTTATTCTACCCAGTCATGTTTTATTCCACACAAGTTTGTGGACAATAGTACAAATTAAAAATTTAAATATGTGCCAGTTTGCATTTTGCTTGAAAAAGCTATTAAGATAATAAGGGGCCGGTGAGATGGCTCAGTGGCGTAAGCGCCTGCCTGGCAAGCGCGAGGGCCCGAGTTCAACTCCTGGAATCCACATACGAAAAAAGGGCCGGTGATATCGCTCAGCGGCATGGGCGCCTGCTGGCGCGCGAGGGCCTGAGGTCGACCCCCGGTACCCACAAAATAAAAATAAATAAATAAAAATGGGATTCATATTTGTAATGTAATGTGATCATTCTGAATAACAGCTAAAGCAAATGAAATGAACTATCAGCTTTCATGAAGTCACTGTCTGCCTGTTAGTCCTGCTGAATATCTTCTGTCCTCAGACTTAGCCTACCTCATTTAGTTTATGTAATGATACTGTGACTATTTGGAAATGAGCGGTGATGCCAGTGATTATCAGACATCATTCATTGTGGACCAGTACAATTGGGAATCCCTCACCTTTTTCTCCTGAATTGTTTTACAGCTGTAAAAATGCACGTCATTTAGAATAGCTTCCTGTAAAGTGAAAAATTGGACAGGTGTTCTGAACATCTCAGCAATAGTGCTACATAATTACTTCTGCATAAATACTATCAAGTATTTATGTTATGTCAGTATTCTGTGTATCTGTCTTTTCATATGTGAGACTGAAAGAGTGAGGACAGAAAATAAAGGAGTTTAAAAACTATAAACATTCTCATTTAAAAAAAAAACATCAGGAGGCAGTTGTTAAAGGTACATAGACTCAAGTATGGTGGGAGGTCCTTTATAAGCACGGGCTTAAGTAGGCAGCTAAGGTCTGTTCTATCGCCTTGTTGTAGAAAATGACTTAAAGCTATTTTTTTTTTTTTTTTTTGTGGGTACCGGGGGGACGACCTCAGGACCTCGCGCGCCAGCAGGCGCCCGTGCCACTGAGCGATATCACCGGCCCCTTTTTCGTATGTGGGTTCCGGGAGTCGAACTCAGGCCTTCGCGCTTGCAAGGCAGGCGCTTAAGCCGCTGAGCCGTCTCACCGGCCCCTACTTAAAGCTATTTTTGAGAGGCAGGCTTGATCTGGTCATGGCCATTTCTGGTCAAATTCCTCCTCATTATAACTGTGAAATTTTTCTTCTGTGATTTTCTTGAACATTTGGTTACTATCAGTATAATTTATCTGACATTTACAAGAACTGGGCTTGTAGAGTTAATTAACTTTTCCTGTTCCTAGATCACATACATTGCAAGCCTGTAGGACAAGTTCTCCGCCTCTTTTTCATTGGTATCCATCAGTATACTAGGCATGCAGTTGGGCTCAAGAATCACATGATGGTTTTGAAATTTCAAGTAGGAAACATAATTCAGAAGCCATGGATACACGGGATCTTTATTAATGACAACAGACAACTTGGCCATCTATCTGAGTGGGCAGGCTTCTTCCCAGAGCACTAAATGTTACATTTTACACTGCTTCAGAATCACCTGGAAGGCTTGTTAAAACAAAATATTTGGGGTCCTACCCAGAATTTCTATCTGCAGGTAGGAGTGGGGCCTGAGAATTTACCTGGTACTGTATTTCACAAGCATTCCTCTTATTTCCTATACAAACTTATGAAATGGGTACTGTAATTTCTTTTCTTTTTTTTTTATGTGGGTACCGGGAGTCAAACTCAGGACTTCGCGCTTGCCAGCTGGCGCTTGTGCTGCTGAGCGATATTACTGGCCCTTTTTTTTTTTCCTTTATGTGAGTACCAGGGGTCGAACTCAGGACCTTGCGCTTGCCAGGCAGGCGCTTATGCCGCTGAGACATATCCCCAGCCCTTATTTTCATTTTTAATCGACATGTAACACGTTTAAGGGATACAGTGTGATGTTTCAATACGAGTATGCATCATGTAGTGATCAAATCAGGATAATTAGCATATCCATTTCCGAAACATTTCTTTGTGGTGGGAACATTAAAAAGTCTTCATGCCGCGTTTGGTGGTGCACGCCTGTAATGTCAGCACTTAGGAGGCTGAGGCAGGAGAATCGCGAGTTCAATGCCAGCCTGGACTACATAGTGAGTTCAGGGACAGCCTGAAGTACATAACGAGACCCTATCTCAAAGAACCGCTCCCCCCCCCCCCGTCTCTCTTCAAAACAAAAAAGTCGTCTCTTCTAGTTCTTTTGGAAAACGTAATGCATTATTGCTAACTATAGCAACCCTATTGTGCAATAGAACACCAGAATTTATCCTTCCTCTCCAGTTGTAACTTCGTCGTAACAGAATTATTTAAATCCCGATTTCATATATGCACGAAGCCCTGTGGGTGATGATCTGGGTAGATCGGCAGCACTGGCCACTTCCATTGTCTTGGAGGTGGGGGGAGTGCAAGTGTGCGTAAGAAGATTAGTATGCCTTTTCTAGGGTATAGGGAGCCAGAAAATAAACTTCTTGAGAAAAAGAAAACAAAGGATACCTACTCTGATCTTCTGACCCCATCTGGTGGTTTCTACTCCAACTGAACAAAAGCATTGATTTGTTGTCTCCCCCTACTGGCGGGAATCGCGTGGTCGGCCCGGTAGGCTCCGCGCTCAGTTTTTGGGAGCGGGTTTTCTCTGGAGGCGGTTGGAGGTGGTTTTCTGAGGAGGTTGTTCGCTCAGGCGGTTAGTCGGTTAGTGCCCTCTCCCTTTGTCTCTCATTCTTGTTTTCTTTGTGTTGTTTCTGTTACCGATTTGTAGAGAACTCTTTTTTCCATGTGTAGCTTTTGTTCTAATGCAAGTATGGCTTGGTATACGAACGACTTGTTTTTACAAACCGTTATGAGAGCTTTATGCTTTATATATTTATAAATGTACAAAAATATTCTACGGAGGTTGGAGATGTGGGAGGAAAACTGGCTAAGGGAAGTAGACTGTTAATCGGACTGTTTTTCATGTCAAAGGAACAAACTTGTCTGGAATATCTGACAAAATAACCCTTTAAAAAAGTATTTAAGGGCCGGTGAGATGGCTCAGCGGCTTAAGCGCCTGCCCGGCAAGCGCGAGGGCCCGAGTTCAACTTCCGGAACCCACATACGAAAAAGGGTCCGGTGATATCGCTCAGCGGCACGGGCGCCTGCTGGCGCGCGAGGTCCTGAGGTCGACCCCCCGGTACCCACCAAAAAAAAAAAAAAAAAGTATTTAAATGTACTGTTAATTGGTGATAAATTCTTTATCCTTCCCTTTAGATATATTATCTTTGTCAGTTAATGACTGTGTTAAACTTTCCAAAAACTGTAAAAGAGATATCAAGCATGAAGTATTTCCTGTTTCCTGTTATGCATACCCGTAAGAGTTCGCCTGGTTTTAGGGACATTAAAATAGGGTGAAGATTAGTTTATTCTCGGACTTCGACAGCTAGTCGTGTTGTGAGGAGGTCAGTCAGGTTTAGACCTCCAGTACCGCTTGCTCTCAGATCAAGATGGTGACTCAGCGTAATGAGTTTATTTATTTATTTATTTTTTGTGGGTACCGGGGGTCGACCTCAGGACCTCGCGCGCCAGTAGGCGCCCGTGCCGCTGAGCGATGTCACCGGTCCTTTTTTCATATGTGGGTTCCGGGAGTTGAACTCAGGACCTCGCGCTTGCCAGGCAGGCGTTTACGCCGCTGAGCCATCTCACCGGCCCATGAGTTTATGTGGTCACTAGGACGTTACAGTTTTTGGAATAGGTGTCCCCACACACAACAGCCTCCCCACCCCACATACAAAAGCCCACATAGAATAGTCAAAGGTGGGGGCGTAAACCTGTAATCCCAGCACTCTGGGAGGTTGAGGCAGGAGGATCACAAGTTTGAATCCAGCCAGGGCAATTTAGTGATTTAGCGAGACCTTGTCTCAAAAATATTTTTTTTAAAGTGGAGAGGGGGGGCGGTGAGATAGCTCCGTGGCATAAGCGCCTGCCTGGCAAGCGCGAGGTCCTGAGTTCGACTCCCGGATCCCACATACGAAAAAAGGGCCGGTGATATCGCTCAGCGGCACGGGCGCCTGCTGGCGCGCGAGGTCCTGAGTTCGACCCCCGGTACCCATAAAGAAAAAAAAAATTGGAGGGGGTGGGGATGTAGCTCAGCATGAAGGTGATGGGTTCAATCCTCAACACCACCAAAAACAACAACAGCAGCAGTAACAAAAACACAAAAAAACCAAACTTATTTTTCTTTTGGTTTTTTGAGATAGTGTCTTGCTGGGTAGTTCAGGCTGTTCTTGAACTCACTGTGTAGCCCAGGAGGAAACCTCTTATTCACCATAAACCATAAGACAAATTGAACTAGTCTTATCAGGGTGGTGGGAACCCACCCCAAATCCAAGTTCGCAGATGCTAGCCAAGGGCCAGACTTACAAGCCGGGTTTTCAAATGATAGCATACTTGGGCCTGATACATTAACTGTCCTGCACAGATTTTGGTAGGGATTATGTTGATTCTGTGCATCAGTCTGAGGGGAACTGGTATTTTAACAATGTGATTGATGAAAGGGGGATGTCTATTTATTTATGTCTTTAAGTTTTCTCAGATGTTTTATAGTTTTATGTGTACAAATCTTGTACTCCTGTAAAATTTGTTTCTAAGTATTTTATTCTTGTTGATGCCTTTGTAAATTGAATTGCTAATTTTATTTTCAGATTGATCCTTGTAAGTGTTTAGAAATTAAGTTGATTTTTGTTATTTATGTTATATCTTGCAACCTTGAGCTTGTTTATTAGCTACAATAGTTTTTGGGGTGTGTGTGTGTGTGTGTGTATGTATTCCTTAGTCTGTATAGATGGTGAACTACATGTGTTGATGTTTTGGAACCAGCTTTGCATCCCTGTAATAAAATGTATTTGCTCATAGTGTATAATACCTTTATATATTGCTAAAACTGTTTGTTAATATCTTGCTGAGGATTTTGCTTCCATCAGGAGTGATATTGGCCTGTAAATTTCTTTTTTTTTTTTTTTAACTGTCTTTGAATGGTGTTGGTATCACAGTAAAAGTGTTCTTATGTAATGAGTTGTTATGTTCCTGCCTCTTCTATTTTTGGGGAAGAGATAGGTGTAGAATTGATGTACATTGTTCTTTAAACATTTAATTTAAGGTGGGCGTGGTGGCTCATGCCTGTAATACCAAAAGTTTGGGACACTGATGCAGGAGGATCACAAGTTCAAGTCCTGCTTAGACACTGTTTCACAATTAAAAAACATTTAAAAAGGGCTGGGGATGTAGCTCAGTGTGAAGTCCCTGGATTCAATCCCTAGTACTAAACACAAAAAATGTTTAGTTTAATTCTCTAGTGAAATCGTCTGGGCTACTAGAATTATCTATTTCATATTGGGTATGTTATAGTATTTTGTGCTTTCCAAGAAGTTGATCTATTTCATTTAAGTTGTCAAATTTTTTGTATGTGTGATCTCTTATTAGCCTTTTGATTTCGATAGGGCCTGTAGTGATATTCTCTCTCTCTCTTTTTTTTTTTTTTTTGTGGTACTGGGGACTGAACCCATGGCCTTTGTACTGAGCTGCATCCCCATCCCTTTTTGTTTTGTTTTATTTTGGTACTGGAGAATTGAACCCAGATAATTCACACCAAAGCTACATCCCAAGCTGTTATGGCTTGTGTCTAGATGTCCCCTCAAAGCTTCATGAGGTCATAGATGGGGCTTTTTCAGAGGTGGCTGGATCTAGAGTGTGTGACTGATTCATGGTGCAGTGCTAGGTTTAAGGGTGCTAGGGATGTGAGTGGATACAATATAAGGGACAGAAAGGCTTGCTGCTAGTTACTTGTTTGTTGCTTGTTGCTTGCTTTTGCTTTTTTTTGCTTGCCATGAACTGTCTCCCCTCTGTGATGCCCCTCTGCCATGCCACCCTGCCTTGGAGCCAGCCAAGTATGAACTTAAATCTCTACAAACTGTGGGCTACAATGAGCCTTTCCTCCTTTAACTTTGGGTGTTGGGTATTTTGTCTCAGCAATGAGAAAAATAACTAAGACACCAGCCCTGTTTATTTATTTATTTATTAATTCATTCATTCACTCACTCACTCATTCATTCTTAATTTATTTAGGAGACATGGCCTCACTAAATCACTAATTTGTCCAGGCTGGGCTTGAATTTGCAATCCTACTACCTCAACCTCCTAAGGTTCTGGGATTATAGGCATGTACCATCATGATTGGCTACAATATCATTGTTTTAAACATCCTCTCTACATACACTGAGAACCACATAAGACAATATTATAATTTTTGCTGTAACTTTCAAACATAATCTAGAATACTTAAGATCAGAAGTAAAGTCTGTTGTGTTTATCCGTACTTAGATCTTTTCACTGTTCTTTCTTCCTGATATTCCAATATTCTTCCTATTACTAGTTTACTTTTCTAGTTTGTAAACTTTTTTTTTCTTTTAGGGTAGGTTTGCTGGTGACATATTCTCTTAGTTTCCTTCATCTGAGAATGTCTTGGTTTCCCCTTCACTCCTGAAGGACATTATCCCATAGATTTTTGAGTTGACAGCTCTTTTCTTTTAGTTCTTAGAAGATATTGTGTTACATCCTTCGGGCTGTAAGGTTTCTGATGAGAAATCATTGTCATTCAAAAATTTTTGCTCTTGCTAGGAAGGTGTCATTCTTTTGCTATCTTCAAGGTTTTTTCCTTTGTTATTAATTTTCAGATATTTTATTTCAGTGTGTTTTTATGAGAGTTTGTTCTGTTTAGTGTTCATTTAATTTCTTAAATTTGTAGGTTTATCTCTTCCAAATTTAGGAAATTTTGTTTCATTATTTAAATTAATTCTATTTTTTTCCTTATTTCTTTGAATAGGTATTTTTTAGGAAAAATTACAAGAACCTGAATCTCTAGGTTAAAGGATTACATTTAAAATTCAGTAAGTGTTTTCAGATGACCCTCCCAAAGTTTATGGCAGTTTATATTACCATCAACAGGGAATTCAAGTGTTTGTTCACTCCCTCACCAACAGAAGTTATTAACCTATTAAGCCTTTGTCAATGTCTGAAACAAAAATATTGGTGTTTTCATATTCATTTATTTTTAGTGAAACTGAGCATATTTTTCTATGTTATTCGTATAGCATATTTGTTGACTATTTGTATTTCTTCTCTAGTTGGCTATTATCATAACTTTTTTTTTTTTTTTTTTTTTTGTGGGTACCGGGGGGTCGACCTCAGGACCTCGTGCACCAACAGGCACCCGTGCCACTGAGCGATATCACTGGCCCCTTTTCCGTATGTGGGATCCGGGAGTCGAACTCGGGCCCTTGCGCTTGCAAGGCAGGCGCTTATGCCACTGAGCCATCTCACCGGCCCTTATCATAACTTTTTTAATGTGCAGTTTCCTTCCTTTTCTTCCTCATTCCCTCCCCTCCTCCTCTTCCCCCTCTTCTTTCTCCCCCTTTTACTTCTCTTTCTCTCTTCCCTCTTTCTGTCTGCTGTTCTGGGGATTGAACCCAGGGTGGGCTTGAATTTGCAGTCCTCCTTCCTCAGGTTCCCAGAGCATGGGGATTACAGGTATGTGTTACCATCTTTTTCTTAAAGTTCTTATTGTACATTTTGGAAGTTATTCTTTTGTAATTTTTTGCCGGTTTGGTGTTAGATTTTTATAAACCTTGTTTTGTTTTTTGGTTAGCCAAATAAGAAAGTTTAAAAGTTTTAGCTACTGTTTTTGTCCTGTTTAAAAGTTTAGTTCCCTAAGATTAGAAAAATATTCTTTCACATTTTGTCTAGTATTTCCATGGTTTCATTTTCACAGTTAAATCTTGGATTCATCTGGAATACATTTTCATGTAAAAGTGAGACAATAATAGGCATTTTTTTTAAAATCAGGTTTTGGAAGAGAGAGAGAAAGTATCATTTATGAGAGTATTGTATACCTAAGAGAAAGGAAATATTAGAAAACTGGAGTTGAGGGTCTATCTTGTCTTTTCTCAGTATTCTTTTGGGAGGCTATGCAAGTGAAAGGTTAAGTCAATTGGAAGTGTGAAGGCTGAAGGAAAATAAATTTAAAAGATTTAGAACAGTCACAAGTTTTACTCAATATCATTTTTGTTTTTATTAGAGGCTAAGAAGAAATAGGAAAAATAAAATTACTACTTTTGTGATTTTTGTGTCGCTGTTGATTTGTAGATGGGCTCTTCCTCTCTTGATGAAAAAAGACTTGTGGTGACTCAGATTAACATTGCATTGCCTTTATAGTGGATCCTGGTGGGACACTTGTCTATATTGATGACTTACAGGATGATATACATTTACTTAGTTAACAAATTTTTCTAATTACATATCAAGGAGGCAGGTATGGGGGTTATACTTATGTCTTTGGTCTCTGGAATCATTCTGCTTGTGTTTAAATCCCAAACTGATCACTTACTGGCTGTGTGATCTTGGACAAGTTACTAAACTTTTCTTTGTTTTACATTCTTCATCTTCAAAATGAGGATATTAACACCTCATGGGATTGTTGCAAGTTCTAGAACCGTGTTATATAGTAAGCAACTGATAAATGTGAGCTACCGTTAGTGCTAATCCTTGGAGATAGAGCACAATATATATGGTCCTGGCCATTATGGACCTCAAATTCTTTTTTTTTTGTGGGTACCAGGGGTCAAACTCAGGACCTCACGCGCCAGCAGGCACCCGTGCTGCTGAGCGGTATCACCGGCCCTTTTATCGTATGTGGGTACCGGGAGTCGAACTCAGGACCTCGCGCTTGCCAGGCAGGCGCTTATGCCGCTGAGCCATCTCACCGGCCCTGGAAAGGACTTTTAATCAAAGATGATACTTGGTTTTCTGTCTCGAATAAGATTTGATGTGGTATCAATTTCTGAAATGGGGGACATGGAGGGAAGGATCAGGTTTGGGGAGGGGGTTGATTATTAAGACTTCTATTATGAACATGTTGAGTTTGAGGTGTCTTTTAGATGTACAAGTGGAAAGGTGGAGTAGTCATTTGGATTTATGAAGCTGGAGTTTAGGGACAGCTTTTA
This sequence comes from Erethizon dorsatum, assembly GCA_028451465.1. Taxonomy (NCBI): domain Eukaryota; kingdom Metazoa; phylum Chordata; class Mammalia; order Rodentia; family Erethizontidae; genus Erethizon; species Erethizon dorsatum. Next base: position 41,811,373 of record CM051842.1, read on the forward strand.
GATACTACACTTGGTCTTAGCTGACAGGCTGAGAAGTGATAGGGCCAGCTTTTAGGTGATACTTAAAATCTTGGATCTAGATGCGGTAACCTAGGGAGATTAAAAAAAAAGAGAAGCGAGCCTGGGATCATATGAATACCTATATTTTTATTAGTCCATATTAGTCACATAGGCTAATGCGTTTCATTTGGCTCATTCATACATGCATATACCATACTTTGATCATTTACCCCCTTTTCTTCCTCCCTCCCTCATCCCCTTCCTTTTCTCTAATAGTCTCCCCTCACACGAATATCTTTAATGTAGAGGCTGTAAGAGGCTAAAAGGAGAATGGATAAAAAATAAAGGTAAGAATGTGGTCAGTGGTAGAGTGCCTGCTGTATATGTAGGAACTTCTAGATCACACCCCTCGGATCTCCATTTATACTTTGCCTCTTCAGAGGACAGGATGGGGTTATAAATTCTACAAAACTTTTGTCAGTTCCACATATCTATGTATCTATACATATGGGTATATGTAGATGAGATATATAGATACAGATATATTCTAGTTCCTGGCACAAAGCAGGTGCTCATTAAGTATTTGTTAAACTGAATTAATGCATAAATGAAATGAATGAGAATATCTGGGTTATAACAGATTCTCTGCCACAATATAGCTTTGTAATATTGGACATTTAGTAAGATATAATTTTGTCATTTGTAAAATGGCAGTAAAAGTACCTATCTTTTAGTTGGATTTAAAGCCATAAAAATTTTATGCAATTAGCACAGAGCTAGTGCTGAATTAATTTTGACTTTATTACCTCCCTACACTTTGAGTGCTCAGTCACAAAATAGGGGCAATGACTGATGTCTTGCTTCCTTCACAAGGTCATTTGTGAAGCCCACAGGAGTTAATGTTTGACTCTAAAAGGGGTTATTAATATTAATATTTTAATCGGTCTGCAACCACATTATTCAGCTGCTGTTCTCTCCCCATCCGCCGGTAGGATTATTTAAATGAAAACGTGTCTTTTAGGAAGACCTGGTCCAGCCAATTGCACTCGAAACCGGGCGCCAACACAAAGTCCATTAGCCGCGGAGTTCAGTTTAAAAACACCCAGCTTCCAAACCCCTGCTAGGGGAACTAAGTAGCTGTGTACGCTGATTGGTCCCCTGCTGACCAATCACCACTGCGCTTCCTGGGGCTGTAATTTTCAAAATCTGGGCCGATTGGATAGAGCAGAAACCAGGTTGAGACAGAGTCGGGTCGCTACGACACGGATCTTCGTTCATTTCCCTTGTCTATCCTGGTCTAGGGTTGCGTCTTGGTGTTTCCTGTTCTGTCCTCAATCTCGGTTTGAGGTAGGCGCCTTTGGGTTGTACTACCAGCTCGAGTGTCTGGCTCTGTTGCCTGGAGGTCTGTCCGCGGGCGTCCCTCCCCCCCTTGTTACAAGCTGTCTTCTCTTACTGGAATGCACCGCAACTCTGCAAGGAAACCTTCGTCTCCTTTCTCGGTCAGTCAGCAGTCTACAGAGTGAACCCTGTACAAGGTTCGGGAGGGAGTGTATGAGGGGATGAGATAGCAAAGCAAATGAGACCAGGTCCCAGTCTTTCAGATGGAATGGCCAGTCCACGTGCCTGAATCAGAGTGATTTTTTAAAAAGTCTTTCACAAGTGAAAGTGCTGCAGGATCGATTTCATTTGCAAGTGTCGTGGGGGCAAATGTATTTTTAAGTCAGAGAATATTACTTGAAGGATATTTTGAACCACAAGTTGAAGGACATGAAGGAAGGGTGGAAACGTGCCCTCTCCCTTGTTATCCCTTTTATTTCCATTGGCTTTCTTCTGCCCCACTCTGGCTTTCCCACCACCTTCTGCTGAAGTCCACTTAGAATGCTAGAAGTTCAGAGGTTGAAGGGACCCTAGAGTGGTGCCTCTTAAAATGCATATAAATTTGCAGATTAGGATTTGATAGGCCTAGCCTGGGGCTGGAGATTTTAGATTGCTAGCAAGCTCCCAGGTGATGCTAATATTGCATTTCCATTGACCACTTTTTTTTTAATGTGGAGGAAGCTCTGGTCCCATTGCCTCATTTTATTAGGTGGGGAAACCAAGACCCAGCTTGCCCAGTTTCACTCAGCTAGCTGGGGAACAGGGCTAGAACTAGACCCTAAGTATCCATTCCAGCCTGGTGCAGCTTTCAGTGACACAGTGCTTCATTTTTTTCTCCAGTGCTTTGCCATAGGTAACCTGCCTTTATATATAAAATGAAGTTGCTACTCCTCCCTGTCGATTATTTTAATCAGCTTAGTCTGCTGCCCTGTGTGGGTTACGGCACCAGCCCAGTAGAGTCAGCTCTTTCTCAGGATGCCCAGTAGAGTCTCCAATAATTATCAGTGTGTGTGTAGGGGTGATGGAAAGTCTGAAAAGGGAAAGGATTCTAATTTTCTTTGTCCAAGTAAGACTCAGGGTAGAAGTCTGAGCGTCCTTTTATGAATGCTTGTGGTGGTGTCAGTTACTTCCCCTCTTTCTCTACTCCCAGTAGCGGAGAAATTAGTTTACCTAAGTCAGTGTGTGTGTCCCCCAAAGCAAGTGTTTAATGTTCAGAATAGTGAATGTGTTGTATGACCATCATCTGAATACCTTTATTTTCTATGAGATTTAATTGGTCTGTGATGTCATCAGATGAGAGTTTTCTAACAAGTTGATTCCAGATTTCTGCTTTCCCTTTGAAAGGTAAAGGTTTCAGAGTATGTCTTTGGTGATCCTTAGAAAATTGTACGAGACATGAATAATAATGGTGTAAGTAGTTTTCAAACAGAATGTAGGTAAGGGTAGATGCACCCAGTTTAGCTTTATTGCTGCTTTCCTGAGTTTTGAGGGATGAGATGAAAAATAGGTTTTCATCTCAGGGAAGGGAAGGACAGTAAACATGCCATTGATTGAGTACCCACCGTGTGTACTTTGTGTGTACATACTTATATTTGAGTCACATGACTCCTCTTTATGTGTGGTGTGCTTGTTTTGCAAAATGAGAAAACCAAGGCTGAGAAATGCTGTTAGCTGCTTTAGAAGCTGGTTGCACAGACTCTAAAACCTATGCCCATTCTACTTCCTCACCCTACAGCCTTTCATTTTTTTGGAATGTTTTTGAGTGTGATCTGAGAAACTGGTATTTTGGAAAGAGCTGAGTGGTGGGTGTTGCATAGTAGTTTGTCTTGGGAAGTAAGTCACTTAACTCGTCTGGAACCGTAAGAGAGCACTGTACCTGTCCTGCTTACCTTTATGGTTTTATTATGATATTAACTGAAATAATAAATGTACTGACCTCTCTTTACCTACAAAATGTTTAATACGTCTCCATCTAAAGCAAAACCCAAATCAGCTTTTCTTCTTTCTTAAGCCTTCCCCTCAAGCCACAGTCTTCTCTGTTTCCCTTTCTAACCAGCCTGGCCCCAGCCTAGCATTTCAGCTCCATTCTAGTGGTTCCTCAACATATTTTTTCCTCAACATATTTTTTATACTTCATACGCGAAACAACTGGGTTGTCCCTGAGTTCTGCATGTTCACACCTCCATCTGGGGTTGGGCTTTTGCCTGGAAGCTTCCCAGTCTACTTGGGACCTTCTTTGTCATTTAAGTCCAGATCAGATGTTACCTCCTCTAGTATGCCTTCTTCCACCTCTGACTTTCCATTTTACCTATCTATAGTACTGTTTTAGCTTGAGTTACTATAACAAAGTGCCACAGACTGGATGGCTTAAACAGTAAACATTTATTTCTCACAGTTCTTAAGTCTGGAAAGTCTAAGACCAAGGTGCTGGCAGATTTGCTGCCTGATGAGGATCTGCTTTCTGGTTCATAGATGACCATCTTGTATTTTCATATGCCAGAAAGGAGCAAGTGAGTTCTCTGGGGTCTCTTATAAAGCACTAATCTCATTCATGAGGGCTCTGTTCTTACCACCTCCCAAAGCCCCCATCTGTTAATACTATCATGTTGGGGGTTAGAGTGTTAGAATGTCAACGTTAATTCTGCAAGGGACATAAACATTCAGTCCATAGCAAGAATCTCCCTTGTCACTGTTTGTATGTGTGTGGGGAGGACCTTTGCACTGAGCTAAATCCCCAGCCCCCCACCCACCTTTTAATTTTTGAGACAGGGTCTTGTTAAGTTGTCCAGGCTGGGCTTGAATTTGTGATCCTCCCGCCTCAGCTCTTCCTGCCTCAGCCTCCCAGTGTGCTGGGATTCTAGGCATGCACCACCTTGCCAGCTTCATTTGTCATGTCATTATGTTAATGTTAGAATTGTGCTTATGAATATTTCTAGAATAAGATCCATGTTTTATGGATGTTTGTGTCTTGCCTAAAGCATCCCTTACATAGAGGTAAGTTTGTTGCATTGCCTTTAGAGTCTTTCTTAGGGAAGCCTGTTCTTTGTCAAATGAATTTGGAAATTGAATGTATTTGGTTTAGAAGGGCCCCTTGTATCTGGGAGTAAAGTGTCTCTTGTTTATCCAAACAATTACTTCTAATAATAAAGTGTTTGCTTGTAAGATACATATGTATTTTTTACCTATTGAGGACTCCCTAAAGGAATCTTCAGGAATATAAGATAGGGTCCCATATCGAGATGGGCAAAGGTCTTCTAAGGGATGTAATGAACATTAAATTCTTATGACAAATAATTTTCAATAATTTAGTTCCTTGTACTATTATCTTGTCTTTTGAATTAGGTTACAGTTTCTTCTGACTGAACGCAGCCTTTGAATGTCTGGACTACCATGCATACATGTGTATGCAGTCATTCTCTTGTCTTCTCTGTAGCATCATTATAATTGCTGTGGTCAGAATCCTATGCCTTTTAAAGAACATTAACTCTACCTCCATACTATAGGAATCATTGTATACTTGGTTGTTTTCAATGCAAAACTGTCATGTTAACATGTGCCAGTTTTCCTAGTCTAAATTAGGTGCTAAGCCACGGTCCCAGTGCCTATACAGAATGGCAGGCACATGTGGAGTTTTTTACATAGATTATCTTATTTAATTTGAACAACACCCTGTAGAACTAGATATACTTATTTCTGTTTTACAGATGAGATAGCTGAAGCCAAAGGAGTTTAAGATTCTTTCCCAAGGTTAATTGTGACATAACCAAGATTTGAACCCAGATCCACCCAACTTCAAAGTATGTTTTCTCAAGGGATGCTATAGAGAAATTGAGGTTTCTTAAAAGTTTCTGAAGAATTCTGTGATGTTTCTGGTGAATGGTGTTTTAAAGACTCCTTTCTGATTGCAGCCCTGCCTTGGACAAGACACTGCTGAATCTGTAAGAGATGCCACTGCCACCCCAAAGCTTCAAGCCTGAGACTAAGAAATTTCAGACCACAAAAATTGTGCCCAGCGATCATGGCCAATCCAAGAAGGTTAGAGCAAGCTGTCTTTCCCAATAGTGTCTCATGGTGTCTCTGTGCATTGGCTCATGACTTTGCCTCACCCTTGCATATTTTATTTATTTTTAAATTAATTTTATTGGTACACTTTTGGTATATATAACAATCACTTTCATCGTAGGACCCTTGCATATTTTAAATACCAGTATGTCTGGATTAATCTGAGAAATTGTGAAGAGGTAGCATCCCTTGTAGGTGGAGAATAAAAGTAAGTTAGAATTTGGGAACAAAGTGTGAACTCTTCTGTAAATACCTGACTCAAATGAAGGCCACCCTCCACAACTTTACAAACCAAACAGTATTCCGTCCTCATTAATGATCGTGCCTGTACTCTTGCTTTCTTTGAGAAGCACCAAGCATCTTACTAGGAGGCTGTGCATCTGGGGCCAGTATGAAGATTGTATCGGCAAATACTTTATCATAGTTTTTACAGATACAGATTAAGTATCCCTAATTTGAAAATCTCAAATTTGAAACTGTGTGTGTGCCAATAGGACTCCACAAATGGAAAATTCCATGCCTGACCTCCTATGACAGAGTCACAGTGAAAGTATAGATGCACTAAAATTACCCCCAGGCCAATTGTATTAAGTGAATATGAAATATAAATGAATTTAGTGTTTAAACTTGGCTCTTATTTCCTAAGAGATCTTGTTATATATATGCAAATACCCCAAAATCTGAAAAAATCTGAAATCCAAAACACTTCTAGATCCAAGCATTTTGAATAAATAATACTTAACCAGTACCAAATTTGAAGAATGTGAATGCATTTTGACTGTGCTGTTTTGACCCATGGATAGTTTGACATTGTCATTCTGACCCTGGTTTATTCCATGTTCATTGTCATACTTTTTTTTTTTAAGACAGTCTCACTTTGTAGTTCAGGCTGGCCTTGAACTCACTATGCAGTCCAAATTGTTCTCAAACTCACAATGATCCTCCTGCCTCAGCCTCCCAAGTGCTGGGATTCCAGGTGTGCACCACCATGCCAGCTGCCATACATATTTTTTTTTTTTTGTGGGTACCGGGGGGTCGACCTCAGGACCTCACGCGCCAACAGGCACCCGTGCCGCTGAGCGATATCACCGGCCCCTTTTTCGTATGTGGGTTCCGGGAGTCAAACTCGGGCCCTCGCGCTTGCAAGGCAGGCACTTAAGCCGCTGAGCCATCTCACCGGCCCTAATCTGAATTATATTAACACTGATAAATTATCAAGAGAGTGTTTCCCAAATCAAACATTAGGCCAATTTAATTTTTTTGATTGGGTTTTTTCTCAGCCCAGAGAAAATCATTTTAAGTTCTAATCATTTTTACTTTTGTTTTACTAAAATTATTTTCATGGATGGGTCAGATATTTTTCCCATATAAATTATAAGGAAAGATTTCCTTGATACATTGATCAAGATTTTATCTATATAACATTTTCTAATTGGAGTTCTGCCCTTTAGTTTTCTTTTGTGGCATTTATTTTTCCCAACCCAACTTTTTGGAGCACATTTTGCAGATCTCAGTTTTTATACATTCAGTTTCCACTGTTAATTTTATATTGGACCAATTATTTCTGCCAGTAATATTAAGTGGAATTGGACAACAGACAGTTTATGTTTTAGCTAGTTTATGAGAAAATAATGTTTTATTTTTGCTAAATATTTCTATTAGGATTATTTATCATGACCAAGATAAAAGACTAATATTTATTTGTTTCTTATCTTAGCCAATTAGAACACAGAAGTAATTCTTCTCAAATCTTAAGGATTTTTGGAATGGTCTGTTGTGTTGTGAATTCAATTTTCTAAATTTCTGATAACTTATTGTACTATATACTAACTGTTAATGGTGTAGCTGGAGAACAGAGCAGATGGTCAGGTCCCAGTGGCCTGCTTCACATGGTAAGAACTCTGATACATGTAAGGCAGGGTTTGTTCTCAGGATTTCATAAGGGAGGTCTGAGAATTAGGATACTTTCACCAAATAAAAGCTGTTAGGGAATAGAAGAGCCCTACAGTGTGATAAATTCTAACCTCATAGAGATGATCTTATTCCTTTTGGAGTGGGGTAAGTCATGTATAGATAAATAGTAGCTAGAAAGGAAACCCCTTCTCCTCTAGCATATTCACTCCTCTCCCCTTCCCTTTTATGTCCACTAGCAATTAAAGATTAATCTGGATTACCAGACTTTTTTTTGTGTGTGTGGGTACCGGGGATTGAACTCAGGACCTCGCGTGTCAGCAGGCGCCTATGCCGCTGAGCGATATCACCGGCCCTTTTTTCGTATGTGGGTACCAGGAGTCGAACTCAGGACCTCACGCTTGCCAGGCAGGTGCTTATGCTGCTGAGCTATCTCACTGGCCCCAGACATTTTTTTAAATACAAAAATTTCCCTGTGAGGTTTATAGTCATATCAGACTACATATTTTTAAAATACTATTTCTGTCCATTTATAGTTTATGTAGACTTTTTTTGGTTTTTGAGACAGGGTCTCTATGTAGTTCAGGCTGGCCTTGAACTCATGGCAATCCTCCTGCCTCAGCCTCTCAAGTACTGAGATTACAGGCATGTAACACCACACCCTGCTAGACTTTTAAAAAATGTATTCTCTTTTTAATTCTAAATCATTCTGTAAAGTAGTTAACATTCCGTTTTTACTGATAAGAAAATTGGGGCTCAGAGATTAAGTAGCTTGTCTAAGGTCAATAATTAGTAAAGATCTGATTCTGGACTAATATCTAGGTATGTGTACTATTATTTTTATTAGAATTGACTTAAATCAGCTACTTTAACATAAGACTTGCTTAAATATCTCTTAAATTATTGAACAGATTTACCGGAAATCACCCATATTAAAGAAATGACTAGGAGTCATGCTGGTTAATTTTGTATAGTATGATAAGTAACCATAAATATGAGAGGAATTAGAGGAAAAATTAGCCTCACCAAGCTATAATGCTCATTCTGAAAGTTATACTGAAGATAATCTTGTCTCTTCACAGTCTTGTCTCCATCATCAGTGAAACTCTGAGTGCCAAATTATCTTTTAGTTGTACTTTATGGGATCTGTTACGTGTATTCCCAGTTACTTGGAGATTCTGGAGTTTTCCAAAGCCCTGAAGATGACCCAAAGTTCCTGAAGGGGGGACTGTTCACTATTGGATATACCCATTTACTTCTCTTACTTTTTCAGGTGGGAGAGAATTACCAAGTAAAAATATCTCCATCCTCACCTCGGTGGACATTCAAAAAGAGATCAGCTTTTGAAGATCTCACAAATGTGAGTATTGCTAGTTCAATTCTTTGCTTTGGTTTTGTATAAGCCTTACATAGCCTCTTCCTTGAGTCTCTCCAGTTTGCCAGACCCTGACCTTCCCTAGAGCAGATTTTATTTGGAATCAATGACCCAATTTCAGAAACGACAGGGTCTCTTCTGGGGCACATACCATTCGAGTTAATTGGTAGAGTGCTCGGGAACAGCAGATAGAGTGATTAACAGGTATAAAGTTGTAGATAACAGAAAAATGGGATATTATACTGTAGTTAGGGAAAGTCCAGCAGTGGTCTAGCTGGCTGCCTAGGATTTGGAGGTAACTACTATTGTAGTGGAATTATTTTAGTCTAGGGCATTGCTTATCAATTCAAGCACTATGGACATTTTGGGCAGGACAATTTTTCTCTTGTGTAGGACTGACCTCAGCTAGCATCTCTGTCACCCAGGCATTAAATTACAGCATTAGCCCAGTCATAATGGCAGTCAAAAATATCTCCTGGATATACAGAACCATTGAGAGCCACAGTTCAAAGATCTGGTCCTCAACGATGAAAATCTAGAATCTCAATTTAACTGGAATTCTTGAGTTCACGTCCAAGTCATCTGCCTTCTGATATGATAAAGGTACTAGCAAAAATCATAATATAATGTTGTTATTTGAGTATAGAATTAGGCCCAAAGTAGTCTTTAGTCTAACAAAATAGTAATGACTGATGGCTACTGAGTGCTTACTATATGCCAGGCACTCATCTAAGCACTTTCTACTGTATCAACTCAGTCCTCATCTGAGTCTATAGTAGATGCTATACTTATCTATACTTTACAGATGAAGACTTTTCCAATGTTGGTTTTGAAGTTTTATCTCACCTAGGCTACAAAGAAGCCTGATGAACTATACTTGCCCTCTAAAATAGAGTATTTATTTGTTTTCCAAAACACTTGTAACTACTAGATAATGTTTTACCCCATTGTGCAGGATTGGATAAGCATTGGTAAAGTTATCTTCTTTGAATCCCTGCTCTTTAGATGCTGTGTGACTACCTTTCTGAAATGTAGTCTGTCCTCCATGCTGATTATAACACATATGTTAGCTTTCAGCACGATTTTAGATTTACTATCAATTCGTAGAAAGAGCCCCTGATGCATACATATGTAAGGTTAGGTTCATTTCTTGGGTTAGTTAACCATGGATCTACAAAGTTGGCTGAAATAAGGTATCCACACGAATCAGGAGAAGATGCAGTTCATTTTAGTGTAACTTTTCTTAGTCCCCAGAGTCCCTAATAGGAGTGAGTGGAACTATGCAAGGTGTCTTTGTCCATTTGGGCTCCTGTAACATAATACCTCGGACCAAGTATCTTTGAGGTTATTAGGACCTTGTACATAGCATATCTTCACTCTACCTATTTCCTGTTTCTCCATCTCCTCCCCTCCCCCTTTGCTCTTGGCCCCCTGGGCCCCTTCCCATCTTCAAGAAATCCATCCCCTTGTCTCAATCTATCCTCCTTTTTCTTTTCTCTTAAATTTGTACTTTGACTTATTCAGATGAGATATACCGTACAGTATTCATATTCGTGTGTCTGCTTTATTTCACTCAACATTATATTTTCTAGGTATATCCATTTTCTTTCAAATGTTTCAAATTTGTCCTTTTTTTTTTTTTTTTTTTTGAGACAGGGTCTCACTACATAGTGCAGGCTGGCCTTAAACTCGCTTAAGTAGCCCAGGCTGGCCTCAAACTCACGGTGATCCTCCTGCCTCAGACTCCTGAGTGCTGGGATTACAGATGTGTGCCACCACGCCCGGCTGTCCTTTATAGCCAAGTAGTATTCCGTTATATATAGATACCACATTTTCTTTATCCAATCATCTGTTGATGGGTATACAGGATGCTTCCAGGATTTATCTATCGTGAATTGTACTGCTAGAAACATTGGTATGCATGTATCACTGTAGTATGATATTTTAAGCTCTTTGGGGGAAAATACCTAGAAGGGGGATAGCTGGGTCATATGGAATTTGTAATTTTAGTTCTTTGAGAAATCTCCACACTGATTTCCATAATGGTTGTACTAGTTTACAGTCCCATCAACAATGCAGGAGGGTTCCTTTTTCACTACAGCCATGCCAGCATTTGTTATTTTTTTGATTTCTTGATGATTGCCATTCTTTCTGGAGTAAAATGGAATCTTAGCATTGTTTTAATTTACATCTCTCTAATGGCCAGAAATGTTGAACATGTTTTCATTCATATATTTTTTTGGGGGGGTTTATTTTTTGAGACAAGGTCTTGCTATGTAAGGGTGTCCTTGAACTCACTATGTAGCCCAGGCTGGCCTCGACTCACTGTGATCCTCCTGCTTCAGCCTCGTGAATGCTGGGATTATAGGTGTGCGCCACCACACTTGGTTCATTTTGTCATATATTTGTTGGCCATTTGTAGTTCTTCCTCTGTGAAGTGTCTGTTTATTTCACTTGACCATTTGTTGACTGGGTCTTTAATTGTAGGTGGTCTAATTTTTCTGAGTTCTTTATGTATTCTAAATAATAGTCCTTTGGGGAGTAAGTGGCAAAATTTTTTTTCCCATTCTGAAGATTATCTCTTCACTCTACTAATTGATTCTTTGGCTGTACAGAAGGTTTTTAGCCTGATATAATCCCACTTGTTGATTCTTGCTGTCATTTCTTGTGCAATTGAGATTCTGTTTAGAAAATCCTTTCCTACACCTATGTCTTTAAGTGTTTTGCCTATTTTATCTTCCAGTAGGTTTAATGTTTCTGTTTTAATGTTTAGATCTTTCATCCACTTTGATTTTAATTTAGTATATGGTGAGAGATAAGGGTCCAGTTTCAATCTTCTGCACGCAGTTAACCAGTTTTCCCAGCACCACTTGTTAAATAGGCTATGTTTCCTCCAACCTATGCTTTGGGCCCCTTTGTCAAAGACAAGATAGCTACATGTGTCTGGGGAGGATTCTGTATCCTCTGTTCTGTTCCATTGATCCAGGTGTTTGTTTTTATTCCAGTACCATGCTGTTTTTGTCACTATTGCTTTGTAGTACAGCTTGAAATATGGTACTGCAAGGCCTCCTGCTTTGCTCTCATCACCCAAAATTACTTTGCTATTCTGGGTCACTTCTGTTTACATATGAATTTTAGGATTGTTTTCTGTAGTTCTGTAAAGTATGCTGTTCATATTTTGATTGTGACTGTATTGAATCTGTATATCAGTTTTGGGAATATGGCCATTTTGATAATATTGGTTCTGCATATCCAGGAGCAGGGGACATCTTTCTATTTTGTGATGTCCTCTTCAGTCTCCTTTTTCAGAGTACTGTAGCTTTCTTTGTAGAGGTCTTTCACATCCTTGGTTAGGTTAATTCCTAGGTATGTCATTTTTTTGAAGCTACTGTGAATGGTATTGTTTTCATAATTTCCTTCTCACCCTATTCATTGTTGGTATACACAAATGCTAATGATTTTTGTTTGTTAATTTTGTATCCTACTATGTTGCTGAAGTTGGTTATTAATTTTAAGAGTTTTTTGATGGGGTTATTTGGGTCTTCTATGTAGACTATCATGTCATCTTCCTTTTTTTACAGGTATCCCTTTTATTTATTTTTCTTGCCTAATTGCTCTTGCTAATATTTCTTTTTTGGTTTTTTTGTTCGTTTGTTTGAGACAGGGCCTCACTATGTAGTTCAGGCTCACCTTGAACTCACTTTCTAGCCCAGGCATGCCTCAAAGTTGTGGTGGTCCTCCTGCCTCAGCCCCCTGAGTGCTGGGATTACAGGTGTGTGCCACCACACCTGGCTTGGTTAATATTTCAAGTACTGTGTTGAATAGAACTGGTGATAGTGGGTATCCTTGTCTTGTTCCTGATTTTAGGTGAAATGCTTTTAGTTTTTCCCATTTAGTGTGATGCTGGCTATTGGTTTGTCATACATAGCTTTCATCAAATTCAGATATTGTTCTTTTATACCTGTTTTCTTCAGGGTTTTTATCATGAAGGGGTGTTAGATTTTGTTGAAAGCCTTTTGTGCATTTATTGATATGATCATGTGGTTTTTGACCTTGTTTCTGTTTATGTGATGTATTACATTCTTTTTTTATTTTTATTTTTTAATTTTTTTTGTGGGTACCGGGGTTGACCTCAAGACCTCGCGCGCCAGCAGGCGCCCGTGCCACTGAGCGATATCACCGGCCCTTTTTTCGTATGTGGGTTCCAGGAGTCGAACTCGGGCCCTCGCGCTTGCCAGGCAGGCGCTTATGCCACTGAGCCATCTCACTGGCCCAACATTTATTGACTTATGTATGTTGAACCATCCTTGCATCTCTGGGATGAAACCTACTTGGTCATGATGTATGATCTTTTTGATAATGTGCTTCATTCTATTTGCTAATACCTTGTTGAGGATTTTTGCATATATGTTCATTCAGAAGATTGACCTATAGTTTTTTTTTTTTTTTAGTTGGGGCTTCATCTGATTTTGGAATCAGGGTGATACTGGCTTCCATAAATGAATTTGGTAGCACTCTATCCCTTTCAATTTCTTTGAAGAGCTTGAGGAGTATTCGTGTTATAGCATCCTTAAAGTTTTTGTAGAATTCAGCTGTGTATCCATCAGGGCCTGGGCTTTTTTAGTTGCTAGATTCTTTACTACTGTGTCAGTTTTGCAGTTATTAGGTTATTAGGTTGTTAAGCATATTTATGTCTTCTTGAGTTAGCTTTGTTAATTTTGTATGAGTCTAGGAATCTGTCCATTTCTTTAAAATTTGCTAATTTGTTGGAATACAGCTTTCACAGTAGTTACTATTTTGTGGATTTCAACAATGTCTGTTGTGATTTTACCTTTTTCATTTCTAATAATTTCATTTCATTTCTAATTGCATTGATGTCTTTTTTCACTTTCTCTTTGTGAGTCTGGCTAAGTGCTTATCTATTTCATTAATATTTCAAAGAACCAGCTCTTCCATTTGTTGATATTTTTGTACCTTTTTTAATTCTCAATTTCATTGATTTCCACTCTCATCTTTATAATTTTCCTCTCTAATTTCATTTTGGGCCTGGATTATTGTAGTTTCTCAAGTATCTTAAGATTTCTCATAAGGTTATTTATTTGAGCTTGCTCCATTTTCCTAATGTGAACATTGACTGCCATGAACTTTCCTCTTAGAACTGCCTTCATAGTGTCTCAGAGATTTTGGTGATTTGTACAGTTATTGTCGTTAACTTCTAGAAAGTTTTTGGTTTCTTCTTTGTTTGTTCTGTGACCTATTGCTTGTTTCAGAGTATATTGTTAATTTTCCAGGAGCTTCTTCCTTTTCTGTGATTTTTTTTGTGTTGTTGATTTCTATTTTTGTTGTACAGTGGTCTGATAGTATACATCAGGTCATTTCAATTCTTTTATATTTACTTAAGCAGACTTTGTGGACTAGTATGTGATCTATTTTGGAAAAAGTACCATGTGCTGCAGAAAATAATATATACTCTTATTGTAGAGGGTTGGAATACTCTGTAGATATCTATTACACCCCTATGTTCAAGTGTGTGGTTTAGCTCTGAAATTTATTGATTTTTTTAGTTGATTTATATCTTTGTGAAAGTGGGGTGTTAAAGTTCATCTACATTGATTGTGTTATTGTTTATTTGATCTTTTATATTCAGCAGTTTTTGTTTTATGAAGATAGGTGCAGTATTTCATGCATAAATATTTATCAGTGTTCTCTCTTCTTGTTGGATTGTTGTATCTAATGATCTTCTTTGTCTCTTTGTCAGTTTTAGCTTGAAGTTTACCACATCTGAGTTCAAAATTGTTATGCCTGCTTTTTTCAGGGTCTTGGAGCATGAAATATTGTTTTTGACTCCTTAATTTTTAGTCTATAAATATCTTTTTGGATTAGATGAGTTTCTTGAATGCAACAGATTGCTGGATTCTGCTTTTTGATCTGGTCTGCCAATCTGTGTCTTTCAATTGGAGAGTTGAGGCTGTTAACCTTGAGAGATATTACTGAGATATGTTGATTATTTACTGTTATTGTCTTCTTTTTCTGTTGGTGATGGCTTTATTTTTCTTTTCCTGACATTTTTTTTGTTGGTTGTTCATCCATTGACCTTACTTGGAGTTTTTGTTTTCTCTGGGTTTTTAGCTGTCGGTTTTGTTGTTTCTGTCAAGAATATTCTTAAGTATTTTCTGCAGTGATAATATAGCACTCACATATCTTTTTTTTTTTTTTTTTTTGTGGGTACCGGGGGGTCGACCTCAGGACCTCGCGCGCCAGCAGGCGCCCGTGCCGCTGAGCGATATCACCGGCCCCTTTTTCGTATGTGGGTTCCGGGAGTCGAACTCAGGCCCTCGCGCTTGCCGGGCAGGCGCTTAAGCCGCTGAGCCATCTCACCGGCCCGAACTCACATATCTTTTGAGTTGATCTTTTTCATGGAAATACCTTCTTTTTCTATCTGTTTTGAAGGGTAGCTTTGCTGGATAAGTTAATCTCGGTTGGAAATTATTTGCTCTTAGGTCTTAAAATACTTCACTTCAAGCTCTTCTGGCCTTTAAGGTTTGTGTTGAGAAGTCTCCTGTGATTCTAATTGGTTTACCTTTATATGTGTTTTTTATGTTTTTAAAGTTCTTTTTTTTTGCTGGATATCTTGTATTTTCATAAGGATATGCCTTGGTGACCTTTTTTTGTCATATTTGGTGTTTTGTGTCACTTGTATTTTAAACTCTTTCTCATGTTTGAAAAATTTCCTTCTATGATTTCTGTAAACATGTTAGGAAATCCACCTGTGTTATCGTCTGTTTTTTTCCTAACTCCAGGTAGCCTTAGATTGGTCTTCTGATTGTCATCTAGTAGCTGCTAGATAATCTTCTCTTGTTTTCTTATTTTCTTTGTGGCTTCTTTGAGTACTTAAGTATAATTCACTATTTTGTCCTTGACAGGTGCTCTGTCTTCACATAGGTCATTTCTGTAGTTTACGAATTCTGGAAGTTTTTTTATTTCAGCTATTTGTGTCTGACATCTTTTTTTTTTTTTTTGAGACAGGTTTCATTATGCAGTTCAGGCTGGCCTTGAACTCATTTCATAGCCCAGGCTGGCCTCGAACTCACAGCGATTCTCCTACCTCAGCCTCCCAAGTACTGGGATTACAGGCGTGTGCCACCACGCCCAGCTTGACATTTTTTTAAGGATTCTGTGTGCTTCTTGAATCTATCATTCAAGGTTTGAACTGTTTTGGCTGGCTCATCCAGTGTTTTACTTACTTCCCCTGAATTCACCATGGACATACTGAGTGATACTGCTGTGAACTTTTGGTTCATTTCCTCTTTGAAGTTGTTTAGTTTCTTCATCCCTTCTATAAACTTTTTGTAGAGTTCTGCTACCTGGTATTTGCTTTCCTCTCCCTTTGTGTCCCCTTGCTCTGCTTTAGGAGAGTTGGGAGATGTCAGGGATCTTCTGTTGTCTTACTTCTTGTGTTCCTATGTGTATATGTACTTATATATATATTTTTTTCTCCTTTTTTGAGAGGTACTGCAAGTTGAGGTCTAATAGAGTAAGGAGAGTGTGTGGTTTATATGAAGATTTTTAGTAAGATGTTGCCTCCTCAAGAAGTCTTTTCAGTTTGGTATGTCCAGTGATGATATTTATCCCTTCTATTATTTACCTTAAGTGATTTGGTCTCTATCTCTATGTTTTGCAGAGAGAATTACTTCTAGTTATAACAGCACCAGCTTTTCAGAGATGTCCTCTAGGCTTAGCTAGCTATTGGCGTTTGGGTCTCTTCCAGGATCCTACCACCTTCGTTTGCTAGGGAGGATAGGTTGCAGTCTGTTTGACTTAGTACCCAGTTCTTTTGTAGTGGAGTACAGTATTGTTTATGACTGCCAGACCATGTGGTTATTGGCATACATGGAACACCAATTGATTGCAATAACTGTGTCCCCTTGGCTAAAGTGTTACTTACAATCAACAATAACAAGAGTATCAAGCATGAACTGGATAATGACAAACTCTAATAATTTACACTGTACCACCTTTAACCATAAGAACAAAATCTATTGTTATAGAACAAACTAAGACAACCCAGGTATTTATATATAGTAAATATCTACTCAATAGAGCAATATTACCTCCTTTTAAAATAGAATAGTATTCATTCTTAGTAAGATATAATTAACTACCTACAGATTTATAAGGATAAATGGTGTGGGTATTGAAGCATGAAGAGAAGACAAAAAGAAAACAAGAAAGGTTTGTGCCTATATTGTTTGATCAATTTTTCATGCCTATATCTTGTAATATGAGCAACTACTTTGAAGATAATAATACGCAATGTACTAACCATTGTTAGTCTCCTACAGTCTTGTTTTGAAATTTTGTACCATCATTTTTATTGTTTTTTTCCTTTAAAATAAAAAAAATCCAAATTAATATACTACAAAAAAAAAAAGAAAATTAAACAATGGAACATGGGAGGAAGGTGGTAAGATTGATGTGAAAAGTACTATTAAGGAGTAAAGGAAAATTAGTAGTGTTAGATAACAGTAACAGAAAAAACCAACTAGGATTAAACAGTAGGGAATGAAGATTAAATTAGAGGAAAAGAAAATAAGAATACTCAGAAAACAGATTAAAAGAGAGCAAGAAAAAAGAGAGATGCAAAAAAGGGAGGACTTATTCAAAGAAACAAAGTTATATTTTAAAAAGGGGAAACAGGAAAATGGGAGATGGCTGGGCATGGTGGTGCATGCCTGTAATCCCAGCACTCAGGAGGCTGAGGCAGGAGGATCGCTGTGAGTTCGAGTCCAGCCTGGGCTACAAAGTGAATTCAAGGCCAGCCTGAACTACATAGTGAAACCCTATCTAAAAAGGACCAAAAAAAAAAAAAAAAAAAAAAAGAAATGGGCGATACAACTCCAAACTCCACCAATAGTAAAAAAATAAAAAAATAATAACAATAATAATAAAAAATATACCAATAGAGGAGAAAAAAGAAAATTGGGTTAAATGCAGGGAGAAGAGACAAAGAAAAAAAAAAGACAGAAAAAATTCCAGAGGGTGTTTTCTTCCAGAGCCTGTAGTCTTTTTAATCTTATAAGTCACAGTCCTCTTTGCCCTTCATTATAGTCTGGGTTTGTATGGAGATTTGTCACTTCAGTGGGTCCCCTGTCTGTCAACCTGTTTGTAGCAACTGTTCAAGCTGGGGCATCAGCCTAGGAATGGTTTGGAGCACTGGGTTCTAAGGCCCCTGACGTGGGTTCCCGCTGGTTGGGGGCCAACACTGGGTACCTGGTGTATATTCTGGTGTCCATGGAACCAGCTGTAGACACCAGGTGGAGGCTCATGTTGACTTGGAACACCCAGTGGAGGCCCAGGTGCTTCTGGGACTGATGTGAGGGGATTTGAGCAGGCCCAGTGAGGGTGCGGGGAGCTGGGTGGTGTCTCATGGGCATCCAGAGCATCAGGCAAAACAGGCAGAAACTTAACTCTTGCTGCTAACCAGGCAGAAGACTGGCCTGCTGTGCCAGGAAGGGACTGTGCCCAGGACTCTAGCAAAATGCAGGATGGAGACTTTGATGCACCCAGAGTGAGGCAGTGCAACTGGTGCTGAGGACTTTCTTATGAAAACAACTTATTGGATAATTTGTGGTTCTCTTCACTTTCCTGCCTCCTTCTCTCCTTTTTCTTTGGTAGGCTTTTCAAAGTCAACCTGTCCAGTCTAAGAAGGAAGCCAATAAAGAGTTTGTAAAAGATGTTCCCAAGACGAATAACAGAAGCAAACATGATCTTGAGTTGGCCAGATATACTGAAATGAACAAAAAAAGGTAAGAGGGAACTTAGATTGTGTTGCATTAGATGGGAACAGAGAATGTGTGACATTCTTTTTGTCCCCATTAAGAACATGTTTAGTGGGCCAGTGAGATAGCTCAGCATCATAAGCGCCTGCCTGGCAAGCGCGAGGTCCTGAGATCGACTCCCGGAACCCACAGAAAGGAAAAAAAGGGCCGGTGATATCGCTCAGCGGCACAAGCACTTGCTGGCAAGCGTGAGGCCCTGAGGTTGACTTCCAGTACCCACATAAAAAAAAAAAAGAACATGTTTAGTGAGCCACAGTGGTGACTGCCACATTAACTTTGTGTGCGGAGTTGAGCCTAACTGTGGTTGTTAAAGAGTTACAGGTCTCTTCTCTCTCTTCTTCCATGGTGGGGTGTGTGTGTGTGTGTGTGTGTGTGTGTGTGTGTGTGTGTGCGTGCATGTGAACACATGTCATTGAGGAATTTGCCCAGAGACCACATGTTCATCCTTTCTCTCTTTTAGTAATTTAGTCTCTGAACTAGTCTGTGTACGGGAATGTGGAGTCAATTTAACTCTTCAGGGATTCTCGTCAGTTGGCTGATTGTTTACCAGTTTGCTTATCCCATTAGAAACTTTGGGAGATGGGCATTCCCATCTAGAAGTGGAAAAATAATTTACCCTTAGAAAACTTACTGGAAGAAGACTTAAAAAGTAGATTAAGTCTTTCCTATATGCTCTCCTTATTCTCGTGGGAATTATTTCTTCAGGGACTGACCAACCTGCACTTGAATAGATTAAGTAGATGGCTCTAACAGGGCCAAACTTGAGTTCCAGTAAATAAAGTAAGCAGGTTGGGAAGTCTAGAAAATTAACCTGCGAGGTCTACTGGACACTTTGGTAATTACCCAGCAGGTTTATGTAAACCCCAGGAATCTCATTTCAACAAGAAACCAAGTAGGGATAAATGCTGATCTTCTGCTTTGATTACTTTCTGGTGAGTAATTAGCAAATAAGGACCTTAGTTCCTTGCATTATTTTCTTTTGAATTTCTTTCATTGTTCTGACTTTAGCAAGGAAGCCCTCACTAATGCCATGAACATTCTTCCCTTGTTTAAGGTTCAGTGGAATGGACCCTAATTATAGTACTAGAACTAATACCTATCATTTATTGAATATTCATTATAATCATACATCTTGTAAGTTTTTTATTAATAGATTTATTGAGATATAATTCATATACCATACAACCCATGTAAAGTATATAATTCAGTGACTTTTAGTATTTTCACTGTTATGCAGCCAACACAATTTTATAACATTTTCACCAACCCCAAACAAACCCTTTAGCTATCACCTCTCAATCTCCCCATCCTTCCCTGCTCTAGGCAACTGCTAATCTACTTTAAGTCTCTGTATAGATTTTCTTATTTTGGATGTTTCATATAAATGAAATTATGTAATGTGTGGGTTTTTGTGTTATCTTTCACTTATAATGTTTTCGAGTTTCTCACATGTTGTAGCAGGTATCAGTATTCATTTCTTAAGATTGTCAAATAATATTCCATTGTATGGATATATCATATATTTATCCATCCATCAGTTCATAAAGATTTGAGTTCCTTCTATCTCTTGGTTATTGTCAGTAGTGCTGCTATGAATATTTGTGTATGAGTTTTTGTTTGAACATCTATTTTAAAATTTTTTCCATTTATACCAAGAAGTGTGGTTACTGGGTCATTTGGTAATTCTATGTTCAACACATTGAGGAACTGCCATGCTGTATTCCACAGTGACTGCACTGTATCTTCCTTGGAGGAATACATATCTGTTTAGATCCTTTGTGATTAAAAAAATTTAGTTATTAGTATTTGTATTATTAGTTTCTAAATGTTCTTTATATATTCTAGATAAAAGTCACTTATTAGATATGAGTTGCAACTATTTTCTTCCATTCTGTGAGTTGTATTTTTACTTTGTTCATGATGCACTTTGAACCACAAGGTTTTTAACTTTGATGAAGTCTAATTTTTTGGTGCTTTTAGGCTTGTGATGTCATATTTAAGAAACCATTGCCAAATCCTAGGTCACAAAGAATTTATTCCTGTTTTCTTCTAAGAATTTTAAAGTGTCAGCTCTTAACCTAGGTTTTTGATCTATTTTGAGTTAATTTTTATTGCTTGCTGTTGGTTAGGGGGTCTAATTTCATTGTTTTGCATGTGGCGATCCAGTTTCCCCAGCACTTTTGTTGAGAATACTAATCTTCTCCCTTTATCTTGGCATCTTTATCAAAAATTAATTCACTGTAAATGTAAGGATTTATATCTGGACTCTCAATTTTATTCCATTGATCTATCTATATGTTTACCATTATCTATCTTATGCCAGTACCACACTATCATGATTATGGTAGCTTTGTAGTATATTTTGACATTGGAAAATGTGGCCCTCCAAATCTTGTTTTTTTTTTTTTTCTGGTTTTTGAGACAGGGTCTTGCTACGTAGTTCACGCTGGCCTTGAACTCACTATGTAGGCCAGGTTGGACTCGAACTCATGGTGATCCTCCTGCCTCAGCCTCCCGAGTGCTGGGATTACAGGCATGTGCCACCACGCCCAGCTTGTTTTCTTTTTTAAAGATTATTTTTGCTCTTCTGGGTTCCTTGCAATTCTGTATAAGTTACAGAATCAGCTTGTCGAGTTCTATGAACAAGCCAGCTGGGATTCTTGAGGAAATTGCTTTGAATCTATAAATCAACTTGGAAAATATTGCCACCTTAACAAATACCAAGTCTTCCAATTCATGAACATGCAGTATCTTTGTATTTATTTAGATCTTTATTTCAATATTTTACAAACTTTTCAGGGTATAAGTTTTACACTTCTTGTTAAATTTGTATGTAAACATTTTATTCTTGACACTATTATAAATGAAATTGTTTTCTTAATTTCTTTTTTAAACTGTTAATTACAAGAGATAGAAACACATTTGATTATCGTGTATCGATCTCGTATCCTTGGGTCTTGTGAATTTATTAGTTCTGGTAGTTTTTGTGTGAATTCCTTAGGATTTTCTCTATATAAAAGCATGTCATCTGTGAATGCAGATACTTTTAACTTACTTATTTCCAATAGAGATGCTTTTATTTAATATCCTTGCCTAATTGCCCTAGCTAGAACTTTCAGTACAATGTTGAATAGAAGAATCAGGAGTTTGGCATCTTGTCTTTCCTTGATCTTAGAGGGAAGGCATAATCCTGTTACTATTATGATGTTACCTTGGGTTTTTCATAGATGTCCTTTATCAGGTTGAGGAATCTTCTTTCTATTCCTAGTTTGCTGAGTGCTTTATATCATGAAAAAATGTTAGATTTTGTCAAATGATTTTTCTGGATCTATTGATAATGATTATGTGGCTTTTGTTCTGTATTCCATCAGTATAAATATAGCACATGAATTGCGTTTAGGGTGTTAAATTAACCTTGCATAATTGGAATAAATCGCACTTGGTTATGCTATATACTCCTTTTATATGTTGCTAGATTCGATTTGCTATTGTTTTGTTGAGTTTTTGCATTAATATTCATAAGAAGTATTAGTCGGTGGTTTTCTTATGATTTCTTTGTTGTTTTTGGTATCAGAATAATACTAACCTTAAAGAGTGAGTTGGAAACTCTCCACCTTTTTTGTTTCCTGGGAGAGTTCATGAAGAAATGGTATTAATTAAATATTTGGTAGAATTCACCAGTAAAGCCATTTGAACCTGCATTTTTGTTTGTTGTCGGTTTTTCGATTATTAATTCAGTGTCTTTCTTATAGGTCTATTCAGATTTTTAATTTTCTCCTTAAATGAGTTTTGGTTTCTTTCTTCCTAGGAATTTATCCATCAAAATTATCTAATTTATTTGCACATAATTAGCAATTTTCCTTTATTTTAAGCACAAGAATTTGTCAGATCTTTACAACAAGCCTATGAAGGAAATATTATGCTCCCCATATTTAGATAGAAGAAGCTCAGAGAGTTAACTTGCTAAAGGTCACCTAGGTGGTAAGTGGAGAGCCAGGATTTGAATCCAGACAGTCTAATGCCAGACACAATGCATGTTCTTATCATGATAACTACATTATCTGAAGACCACCTCATCAGGAAGGGCTTGGAACCTGTATTGTCAAGCAGAACTTTTGAAACACTTACTTTTTATTCTAATTAATTTTTATAATTCACTGTTTTTGGTTATATTCCTAGAGTTGTATAGGCATCACCACTATCTAATTATAGAACTTTTCAACACCCTCAAAAGAAACCCCTATCTGCAGTTTAGGAATCCTTTTCCATTCCCAGTTGCCCTTTCTTCCCCTACCCTATCCCAGCCTCAGGCAACCACAAATCTACTTTTGTTATTGATGTATCTCTAGAAATATGTCTATTCTGGATGTTTTATGTAAATTGGATCATAGATATCTGGTCTTTGGGGATACTTACTCCTTTTGTTGAGATTAATGTTTTTATTTGCCTTCTATTTTCTTTTATTCTGATTGCTAGTCTTCCAGTGATTTGGTCACACTAGGTTAGTTACTGGTCATAAAATCCTATGTAAGACAAAGCTTTCTATCTGATAAGTGACAAATTTCTATTTTGGCCTCTTTATTACTTTCATTATGAAAGTGTCTCCTAAGTAGCCCAAAGTGAAGGAAATATGGTTAGATAACACCAGTGTTAATTACCAGCCGGCCTCTCTCATTAGCCTACAAACAATATTAATTTTAACCTACTTTACCAGATGCCTAATTTCAGCCATTTTGCCGGATGCCTAGTGCTGAGAAAGACAAATAAATGCAGGTAGTAAGGGAAACTAATACATAAACTGATAACATATACATTGCAGTAAGTATTATAATAAAAGCCTTCATATATAAATAAAGGTAATTAATCATATGTAGACAGTATAACATAGATTTCAGTAGAAAATTGTAGAAAAGTATAGAGACCTAGGCATAGGAACTGTACACTGTGCTACTTACTTAATTTGCCATGGATCTTACTGTTTTTGTACCATATACCCTGTCTCTTGGGTTGAACCTCTTTTCCCTTCCATACCTTTAGTAAATGTAGTCACAAAATTAGATGGTAAGTGAAATACATTTTTCTTATCCAAACCTTGTTTCCTTTACAGATATAAGTTGGAACTCTTACCAGTAGTAGCCTCTACTTCCTCAGTGCCAAACATTTTGGAGAAAGCGCTCCTTCTAGATGTATCCACCAACTCCCAAACACCCACTATTGAGGAAGTATCTTTTGTCAAAAGGCCATTACTTTTGAAAGAGGAACCTAGTACGGAAGAGACAACCTTCATAAAGAAGTCCTTAGAGAAGTGCACAAATCCTGGGGAAGCATCCCTATTGGAAGAGTCACTATCCTTACTGGAGGAGACTGACAATGATGAGTTTGTTATAGAGCCAGTGACTTTTGGGAAGAAGCATAAACCCAAGGAGGCAGCCATCACCAAGAAGACATTATCCTTAAAGAAGATGTGTACATATCAGGGGAAGCAGTCTTGCTTGGAAGAGTTGGTGACCCTGCAGGATAGCAGTGTTGAAGAGTGTTCCTTCTCTGTGGAGCTGATGAATTTAAGGAAGAAGCCTAAAACTGAGGAGTCATCCTCCACTAAGAAGCCATTACCCTTAAGTAGTAAGCGTACCACTATGGAGACGATCTCCAACATGATAAAGCCAGTAGTATTGCAGAAGATCACCTCTGAAGAGGAGTTAGTCACTAAGAAGCCATCAGCCTTTATGAGAGACCCTACTGCTAACAAGGAGTCCCTTTCCTGGGAGCCATCTGCATTGAAAGAGAAATACACTAGTGAGCAAGAGATCCGCATTTTGAAGAAATCATTGTCCTTGCAGGAGAAGGCTGACTTTAAAGACGATTCCCTTTTTAAGGAGTTACCGACTTTTAAGCGGAAGCGTACCATTGAGGCGGCAACCCTCACTACAAGCCCAGTTTTTGAAAAGAAGAAATGCAACTTTCAAGGGAAGATATGCACTACTCATGGGAAGCAGTGCATTATTTATGGGATGGCATCCCACTTAAAAAAGCCATTAGAAGTCCAGGAGGTTATCTCTGGGGAGAAGTCACTCAATACAAAGCCATTGTCCTTTAAAAGAAATCCTATCACTGAATTCTACCAAGAGCCATCTGCATTACAAGAGAGGCATATTACTCAAACAGAGGTAGACCCCTTGAAGAAGCCTTGGACATTGCAGGAGAATATCAACAGTGAAGCTAGCTCTGTTAGAGAGGTAGTTTCCCGTAAGAAACATCATATTACCATGGAGGCAAGCCACATGAAGAAGAAGCCATTACCTTTAAAAAAGAAGCAGAAAATTCAGAAGAAGCTCTCCTACTACAAGCCACTAATATTTCAGAGTGTCACCTATGGAGAGAATTCACTCACCAAGGAGCCATTGTCCTTTGAGAAGTCTACCAGTGAGAAGGATTCCGTTTCCCAGGAGCCATCTTCATGGCAAGAGGAGGATAGTACACAGGAGGAAGCATCCATTTTGAAGAAGCCTGTGGCCCTGCAAAAATCTCCCACTGAGAAGGAGTCACTTTTTCAGGAGTCTTTGGCTTTTCAAAAGCAGTATAACATTGAGAAGGTCACCCCCAGCAAGAAACATTTACCTTTAAAGAGGAAACAGCATACTACTCAAGACACAGTGTCTCACTTGAAAAAGCCATTAGTATTGCAGAAAGTCACCTCTGAAGAGAAGTCACCCATTAAGGAACCACTGTCCTTTAAAGAAGAAAATAAGTCTTTAAAGAAGAAAAAGTGTACCACTCAAGCAATGCCCCTCTGGATAGATCTTTCAGACTGGCAGGATATAATTGTTAAAGATAAGAATTCCTTCTTTATGAAGCCAGTATCCTCTACAAAAAAGTGTACAACTGAGAAGGCAGTCCTCACCAAGACACCATCATCTTTGAAGAAGAAGCAAACAACTCAGGGGAAGACTACTTCTGAAGAGGAGTCACTCTGTAAGAAGCTATTGCCTTTTAAAAAGAAGTCTACAACTAAAGAGGAGCTGCTCTTCCAGGAGCAATCTGCATTGAAAGAGAAGCACACTACTTTTCAGGATGTGCCACTTTTAAGAAAGCCAACAGCCTTGCAGCAGGAGACCACCACTGAAGAAGAATCTTGTAGTAAGGAACCAGTGACTTTGAAGGAGAAGCCTATCACTGAGGAGGAGTTCCTCTTTCAGGAGGAACTGTTTTCTTTGCATGTTAAGCCTACTAACAAAGATGAGTCCCTTTACCAGAAGGCTGTGGTCTTGCAGGAGGAGACTGATACCAAAAAGTATTCTTTAAAGAAGCCATTGGCTTTACATGAGAAGAGCACCATGGCAGAAGAGTGCCTTTTCAATAAGCTCTCAGTTTTGAAGACAGAGCCCTCTGCTAAGGAAGCAACAAGCACAGAGAGTCAATTACCTATAAAGAACAAGCCTACTGCTCAGGGGCAGGCATTTCTCTTAAAGGAGCAATTCGCTTTGCATGAGAACATCATCAATAATGAAGGGTTCCTTATTAAAGAGCCACCGGCTTTGCAGGAGTATGTGGGCAATAAGAGGGCCCTCTTCAAGGAGCCCTGGACTGTGCAGGAGAAGCTCAGCACTCAGAAGGAGGCTGTTCTTAAGGAGCATACCACTGACATAGAGGCTCACTTCAAGGAACTTTTGGCCATGCAAGAAAAGCCCAGCATTGAGAAAAAGCCCATCTTCCAGGAACCCTTGAACTTGCAGGAGAAGCCTACAATTGAGGAGGGAGCCATCTTCACAGAGCCTTTGGCATTACAGGAGAAAGCTGACCTTGAGTCGGAGGCTATGCTGAAAGAGCTGTTGGCCTTGGAGGAGAAGCCCAGCACTGAGATGGATGCTGCTCTAAAGGAGCCTTTGGCCTTGCAGGAGAAGCCAAGCACTGAGAAGGAGGCTATCCTCAAAGAGCCATTAGCCTTTCAGGAGAAGTCTAACATTGAGGATGAAGTCCTCTCCAAGGAGCCGTTAGCCTTGCAGCAGAAATCTACCATAAATACAGCATTCCTTTTCAAGGAGATGTTAGCCTTGAATGAGAAGTCCACCACTGGAAATGAGTTGTCCTTTCAAGAGCCATTAGTTTTAGAAGAGAATCCTACCAAGAAGGAAGATACTTTCCCAGAAACATTCTTGATCCTTGAGAATAGCCCACATGTGTCTAGCAATACTGTTGAATCCAGAACAGGCAAGTTCAGTGCTGCCAATATGTCCAGCGTGGGAGAGTCCAGTGCAAGTGAATCTGGTTCCAAAATACCTTTCTCACCTCAAAGCAGAACACAGATGGAGGTATTCATCTCTTTTTTTTTTTCTTAGATTAGATGAAGTATTTTTTTGTTTTGTTTTGTTTTTTTGTCCTAGAGGTAGCTGTTAGCAAAGAGTTTTTTTTTTTTCTGGTGCCCCAGATTGAACCCCAAGGCTTACATATGCAAAGCAATCTACCACTGAGCTATATCCCTAGCCCCAAAGAGATTTTTTGTTTGCCTTCCTAAACAGTTGAGCTGTATATAGTAAGTTATGGAGGTCCCTCTACTTAGCGAGAAGGGGATAGTCCTTGGGTTTACCTCTGGTTTTATTTAATGATAGGTAATGCAGAATAATCTCTTCTGATTTTAATAGCCTAAGGTTATCTGCAGTATGGGATAAATTTAGTAGGCTCTTTGGCATTTTTCTTGTATATTAAGCTGGCCTTTTAGAATATCTTGACTTCCTGATTGGTGCAGTGTTATACCTACCCAATCAGAAAGTATTTATATCCACAAGGGTCTAGAATATTATGCTGTATACTTGGGTTTTGTAATAGTGGTTAGATAATTTCTCATTCAGGAAATTATCTTTCTTAGTAATTTCACTCAGCATCACATGAATTTCAGTCAAAGATGGGCAGAGTTCACATGGGCATTTCCCAAGGAAGGTGGTTGTTAAGTTGTAAATTAGAAGAATAAAGGAATGAAATTTAGCAAGCAGACAGAGAAATATCCCTCTTATAGGCAACAACCAGAGTAAAGGTGTAGAAGGGAGGAAAAGGCTACCAAGATGAATTGGACCAGATCAAAGCATTGAGACGTAACAGGGAACCTAAGAAGGCAGATGACCTAACTGAAATAATAAAAGAGAATGTCTTAGGGAGTTGAGCTTACCCCTAAAAGGGTGCCTTGCTCCTAGGACAGAGCAGGCATATACTATGTATTTCTGCATCATTGTATAGTATGGGGAATTCCAGGGCCAAGAGGTGCTCTGGATAGTTCAGGATACATGAGTTTTGAGGAACCTTAGAATAAGGAAATAGTGGGGAGAGAAGCATCATTCTTAATGTGTATGAACTTTCCTGGGACTCTTTTCTAATATGTCTTTTTGATGGTTTCCAAGCAGATGACCACACCGGAAGATACTGACAAGGACCACTGTGATCCATCTTTCAACTCAGTATATGCCAAGGAAATCTTTAGTTACTTAAAAGACAGAGAGGTGTGTAGGTAGCTGGGAATGGGCAATGATTCATATAATTCTCATTTCCTCATCATTCCATTCTTTAGCATGCAATTTGGAAGGGAAGATGATGGTGAAAGCAACAACTAACTTCTGTTGGTACCTTGCTATTAGTTGGACATTGTATTAAGGGATTTATAGACATTAGCTTGTTTAATTCTCCCAACAATTTCATGATGGTAGGCATTATCATCTCCCTTTTACATATAAGGGAAACTGCCTAGAGTCAAACAACTAATATATGGTACAACTGGCATAGGGACTAAAATCTGATTATCTTGAAGATCATATTCCTGCATTTCTAGGTACTGAGGAGACAGTCTCAGATATGGAGATGGTCAAGTAGTTTGTTTCTGAGTGGCTGCTCTTAGAGATTTCCTTTTTTTTTTTTTTATATGCGGGTACTGGGAGTCAAACTCAGGACCTCGCACTTGCCAGGCAGGCACTTATGCCGCTGAGCTATATCACCGGCCCTGAGATTTCCTTTTTTTTTTTTTTTTTTTGTGGGTACCGGAGGTCGACCTCAAGACCTCGCGTGCCAGCAGGCGCCCGTGCCGCCGAGCGATATCACCAGCCCTTTTTTCGTATGTGGGTTCCGGGAGTCGAACTCGGGCCCTGGCACTTGCCAGGCAGGCGCTTACGCCACTGAGCCATCTCACCGGCCCGAGATTTCCTTTTTTATGAATGTTTCTTGCACTGTATGTAAAATCACATCATTCATTTCAGCTCTCTAACCTGGTGCTGTTTTTTCTTTCCTTTGAAATCTTCCTGTCTCCTTTACCACCAATTTTCACCATTCCAAATATTCTTCTGTTTCTCTCAATGGACTGGACAATATCAAGATTATCTACCAAATAGAATTTTTACCAGACTTTGGTATAGTTTCTATTGAATGTATATTGCTTTCATATCATCATAAAGTTGAAAAGCTGCTAAGTCAACCATTGTAAGTTGGTAAGGTATCTGTACCTTAGAGAAAGTGAGACAACTTTGTTTTTCTAAAAATGTAAGTCTTGGCTTAGCAGTATTGGTTTTACTTGGTATATGTGCTGCTGAAGAGAGTGCATATCAGTTTCACTTGGGATCTTGTAAGAAATGCAGAAACATAACCCTACTCTAGATCTTCTAAATCAGAATCTGATATTTTTTAAGATCCCCAAGGGTGCTATGTACATTAAAGCCCAAAAAGAACTGCTTTTCATAGTAGGGTATTACTTTTTAGGCTGAATTGCAAAGAAAAGGCAGAAGCATTCATCTATAGCCATAGGTGTGCTCCTACCCTTAGTCTCCTGGATTCCTTAGTATTAATTCTGACACTTAAATATTGTGTGTATCTACTTTCCCAAAGATAACTTGAACTTGTCTGGAAAAGGATACTTTGATCAGTCCCTATCTTATACCAGTTGAAAATAATGATTTAGAACTGTGGGGGAGAAGTTAATTGTTAAGTTACAGTTTTGAACTACACAAAGAGTTTATTAACCTTTCTTTCTCATTGATGCCAGGAAAAATTCATACTTAAAAAATACATGAAAAGGCAGACTGAGATCACCAGTGATATGAGGGCCATTCTTGTGGACTGGATGGTGGAAGTACAGGTGAGATTGACAACTGTTGCCTTAAGGAACTGCTACTCTCTTGGTTAGTTATTCAGAACCACCGGCAAAAGCATGATAAGAATGTACTGGATCTGCAGAACTGAAAAAAACATAGTTTCTTCTCTCAAGGAGCATATAATTTAGGGGGCAAACTAAGACATGCAGACAAGTAAGTATAATATGCAGTAGAATGTATAAGTACTCTAAGAGTGTTATAAATAAAATACTGTGAGAACCCAGTTGAAGGAGAGACCTTTTCCAAAAAAGGTAGTGATAGTCTGTTAGTTCTGTTTTCAAAGTCTTGAAAATCAATAGTCCAATCTAAGGATTTGGAATGGGGTCAATGACAAGGTCTTTCAAACTTGGGTGGCATAGGTAATAGGAAGGGCAGTGCAGCAGACACGACAGGCAGCTGTTTGTCCAGGGATAGAAACCAAGGGGATACTGCTATGAATAATTATTATTTTGTACTAGGGAAAGAGCCCAGAATAGTACCTGGCACATAGTAGGGAATCAATAAATCTTTGCTGAATGGGAATTAAATGAATTGCTATGGAATTTGCAAGGAAACAGAAAACATAGCCAGCATATGTCAGTCAGTCTTACTGTATAATTGAGAAGAAAAGGTACTACTGGCATAGTTTTATATGTTTTGTTAAGCAGCAGAGGAATGGTTTGGGCTCACTTTGGGGTGACAGACAAGGGAAATATGGTAGACACAGTATAGTTGAACATCAATAAAGTATGAACATGCCTCTCATAAAAATTACAGAGAATGGAAATAATAAAAATTGGGTAAATATTAAATAAGTGAAATAGATCCCAAAGATTTCTAATCATAGTCGTGTGTGGTGGGGCACACCTGTAATCTCACCTAAGAGGCTGGAGGCAGGAGGATCACAAGTTTGAGCTCATCCTGGCCAACTTAATGACATAGTGAGATCTTGTCTCAAAAAAGGGCTGGGGCTGTGGCTCAATGTGAAGGCCTTACAGTCAATCCCCAGTACTGTATGGGGGGGTATGTTTGCTGATCATTACTGAATTAAAGATTTCTAGTTGACTGCCATTAGAATTTGTTTGGATTTTTAAAAATACTTTTATTTTTATTGCTCAAAAGCATATTTATTGTAGCAAAATAAGAAATTCTAATTACCTGTGATCCTACAACTATCAACACTATTAATATCTGCATTATATTATCCCTCCATCTTTAAGTAATGTTTATTCACTAGAGGTGCACCTCAAAAATCATAGATGCCCAAGTCCCATATCAGATTTAATTAGAATTGTAGGGATGTGGCCCAAGCATATATATTTTATAAAGTTGCATAAGCAATGTGCTAATATATACTAATATATATTTGTCTATTTTATTACATGTGTGGCCTTTGTAATCACCACCACAGTTAAGATGCAGAACTATTCCATCACCACGAGAATATCTAAATACTACATTTTTATAGCCACAACTCTCTTTTGCCTTACCTTTCTGTCCTTGACAACTAATTTGTCCTCTATTTCTATACTTTTACTACTTCACAAATACTGTAATTGGAGTCACACAGAGCATATTCTTTTTTTTTTTTTTTGAGAGAGGGTCTTGGTTTGCAGAGCGGGCTGGGCTTGAATTCACTGTGTAACCCAGGCTTGCCTCAAACTTGTGTCAAATCTCCTGCCTCATTCGCCTGAGAGGTGAGATTATAGGCGTGCTCTATCATGTCCAGCTAGGGCATAGTACTTTGAGGTTGATTTTTACCACTGACTGTGATTCCCTTGGGTTCATCCCATCTAAGTTGTTGGAGTTATCAGTGATTCATTCCTTTTTAAAATTTATTTTTAACTGATAAATAAAAACATAAAATTATATGTATTAAAGGAGTACCATATTATTTATCACTGTATATATTTGATCTATAGTTTGCAAATGTGTATATCAATGTGTATATTTACCGGTGTATATAATTTTGTTAAGTATATTTATCTCAATTATTTATTTCTTTATAGTGAAAACTTTCAAAACCCTTTCTTCTAGTTTTCTGCAATGTATAGTACATTATTGTTACCTATAGTCACCCTATTGTTCAACAGCACACCAGAACTTCTTCCTCCTATCCAACTGTAACTTGGTATGTATTGATCAACATTTCCCTGTCCCTCCTCCACCCCTATTCATCCCAGTCTCTGGTAACTGCTATTTGATTCTCAATTTCTATGAAATCAACTTTTTTTTTTAGATTTCCCATGGGAGTGAGATTATGCGGTACTTGTCTTTCTGTGCCTTATTTCATTTACCATAATGATCTCTACTTCTATCCTTGTTGCTGCAAATGACAGGATTTCATTCTTTTTATAGCCAAATAGTATTCCATGGTATATATGTAACACATTTTCTTTATCTGTTCTTTGGTTGATGGATACTTAGATTGTTTCCATTTCTTGGCTACAGTGAACATGGGAGTGCAGATGTCTCTTTAACTTACTGAGTTAATTTCTTTTGGATATATACACAAGCGGAATTGTTGGATCATAGGGTAGTTCTATTTTTAATTTTTTGTTTTGTTTTGTTTTTTGTGGGTACCGGGGGTCGACCTCAGGACCTCCCGCGCCAGCAGGTGCCCGTACTACTGAGCAATACCACCGGCCCTTTTTTTGTATGTGGGTTCCGGGAGTCGATCTCGGGCCCTGGTGCTTGCCAGGCAGGCGCTTACACCACTGAGCCATCTCACCGGCCCTATTTTTAATTTTTTGAGGAACCTCCGTATTGTATTCCATAATATCTGTACTAATTTACATTCTCAACAATAGTGTACAACGGTTCCCTTTTTTCCACATTCTCACCAGTATTTGTTATCCTTAGTTATTTTCATAATACCCATTCTTACTGGGGTGAGGTGATATCTCATTGTAGTTTTGATTTGCCCTTCTGTGATGAGTAGTGATGTTGAGCATTTTCATGTACCCTTCGGCCATTCATATGTCTTCATTTGAGAAATGTCTATTTAGATCTGCTATCCATTTTATAAAATTGTTTTGTTTTTGTTTTGCTATTGAGTTTTTGGAATTTCTTATGTATTATAGATACCAACCCCTTGTTAGATGTATAGCTTTCAAATATTTTCTTCCATTCTATAGGTTGTCTCTTCACTCCATTCATTGTTTACTTTGTAGTACAGAAAGTATTTAGTTTGATATAATCTCATTTGTCTATTTTTCCTTTTATTTCATGTACTTTTTGGGTCTTGTTTAAAAAAAAAACTTTGCCAATTTCAATGTCTTGAAGCACTGTTTTCTTCCAGTAGTTTCATAATTTTAGGCCTTATATTTAAGACCAATCCATTTTGAGTTGTTTTTTGTTACTGGAGAGATACAGGAGTTTAGGCCCATTCTGCATATGTATATCCAGTTTTCTCAGCACCATTTAGTTTTGGTGTAGTTTCTTTATTTTTCTTTCTTTCTCCCTCTTTTATAGTCTTTTGTGGTTAAATGAATTATTCTAAGAGATTGTTTTTATTTCTTGCTTATTATTTTCAGTTTATATATTGTAGATTTTTGCTGTGTGGACCATAAGACTCACAAAATACATGTTTAATAATAAGCTATTTTGAAATTATAGCTACTTAATATAACCATGAAGATAAGAACATAAAGAGAAGAACAAGAGAATATATACTAATTGCATTGCATTCCCTCTCCACATTTTGAATTTTTAATGTACTAAATTACATCTTCCATAATTGCCTCTCAATACATTAATGTATTTTTTATTTTTGCTACCAGAAATTGAACTCAGGGCCTTGTGCTTACTAGGCAGGTGCTGTGCCACTGAGCTACATCCCTGGCCTTTAATGTAGTTATTTTTAACTGATTTTTTTTTATTTTTGGCACTAAAGGTATAACTTATGCTCTATGCCTATAATAATTGGAACATTCTGAATTTGTATAAGTAGTCTTACCTGTGAGTTTTACACCTACATTTTTTTTCTTATTTATATCTCTTTTATTTTTTTCTTTATTAAGTTTATTGCTATGATTTTGATATATAAAATGATCATATTCATCATAGGAAATTTATACCTATATATGATACATCTTGATTCCTCTTTTTTCCCCAATCCCCTCCCATCCCTTCAACCTCTCTTCCCCTCCTTATTTACAAAGCTTTGTTTCCATTTTATCCTTTTATCATTTTTATCCTTTTCCCTTCCTTTCTTTTCCCCTTCTATCCCCCTAGTTCCTCTTTGCTTTTGAACAATTTCTTCCTATTTTACAATATCTATTGTACATTTTGATCCTTATTTACTCTTTCAGTTTCTCACACCAGGGAGACAATGCGATATTTACATGTGTGTCCAATTTATTTCGTTTAAGAGTATGGTCTCACGAGTATGGTGCATCCATTTACCTATGAAAGTCTCAAGTTTATCCTTCTTTATGGCTGAGTAGTACTCCATTGTATAAAAAGACCACATCTTTTTTATCCATTCCTCAGTTGATGGGCATTTGGGTTGTTTCCAAGATTTAGCTATTACAAATTGTGCTGCTGTAAACATGGGTGTGCATATATCTCTGTGGTATGATGTTTTTAATTCTTCCGGAAAGGTACCAAGAAGGGGAATAGCTGAGTCAAATGGGACCTCTAATCCTAGTTTTTTGAGGAATCTCCACACTGATTTCCACAGTGGTTGCACTGGTCTATACTCCCACCAGCAGTGGAGAAGGGTTCCTTTTTCCCCTCAACCTCTCTAGCATTTGTTCTTGGTTGATTTATTGATGATCGCCATTCTTTCTGGGGTGAGATGGAATTTCGGCATTGTTTTAATTTGCATCTCTCAAATGACCAGTGATGTTGAACATTTTTTCATATATTTATTGCTGTTTGTATTTCTTCCTCGCAGAAGTGTATATTCATCTCAGAAGCCCATTTTTTGGTTGGGTCTTTAAAATTGGGGGGTGTGATTTTTTTCGATTCTGTGTTCTAGATATTAATCCTTTGTCTGAGGGACAACTGGCTAAAATTTTTTCCCACTCTGTGGGTTGTCTTTTCTCTCCATTGGTGACTTCTTTTGGTCTGCAAAAAGGTTTTTAATAGGATGAGATCCCACTTTTTGATTCTTTGTATTATTTCCCATGCAGTTGGGGTTTTGTTCTTGAAATCTTTCTGTACACCTGTGTCTTTAAGAGTTCTGCTTATTTTCTTTTCCAGCAGATTTAGTGTTTCTGTTTTAATATTTAGAACTTTGATCCATTTCGACTTTAGTTTAGTGCATGATGATAGACATGGATCCAGTTTTAGTCTTTGGCACGGGGAAAGCCAGTTTTTCCAGCACCATTTATTAAAGAGGCTACCTTTCTTCCAGTGAACATGTTTGGCCCCTTTGTCAAAGATCAGTTGGCTGAGTGTCTTTGGAGTTGCTTCTGCATCTTCTAATCTGTTCCATTGATCTACAGGTCTGTTTTTTTTTTTTTTTTTTTTTTTTTTTTGTGGGTACCGGGGGTCAACCTCAGGACCTCGCGCGCCAGCAGGCGCCTGTGCCGCTGAGCGATATCACCGGCCCCTTTTTCGTATGTGGGTTCCGGGAGTCGAACTCGGGCCCTCGCGCTTGCAAGGCAGGCGCTTACGCCGCTGAGCCATCTCACCGGCCTGTTTTTTTTTTTTTTTTTTGCCAGTATCATGCTGTTTTTATCACAGTAGCTTTGTAGAATATAATTTCAAGTCAAGGATGGTGATGCCCCCTGACTTGCCTTTGTTGCCAAGAATCGTTTTTGCTATTCTAGTCCTCTTCTGGTTCCAAATGTATTTTAGGATTTTCTCTAATCCTGTGAGGTATGCTAGTGACATTCTGATTGGGATTACATTAAATCTGTATAGCAATTTTGAGAGTATGGCTGTTTTCGCTATGTTGGTTCTTCCTACCCATGAGCAAGGGATATCTTTCCATTTTCTGATAAACTCTTTGATCTCCTTTTTCAGAGTACTGTAATTTTCAATGTAAAGATCTTTTACTTCCTTTGTTAGATTGATTCCTAAGTGTTTCATTTTTTTGGATGGTATTGCGAAAGGTGTTGTTTCCCTAATTTCTCTCTCAGTGAGTTTGTTGTTTGTGTACAGGAAGGCTATTGATTTTTGAGTGTTGACTTTGTATCCAGCTACACTACTGAATTCAGTTATTAAATCTAGAAGTCTTTTGGTGGAGTTTTGGGATCTTCTATATAGAGTATCATATCATCTGCAAATAATGATAGTTTAACTTCTTCCTTTCCTTCATTGTTCCTTTTATTTCTTTTTCTTGTCTATTTGCTCTGGCTAATGTTTCCAGAAGTATATTGAATAGGAGTGGTAATAGTGGACATCCTTGACTTTTTCCTGATGTTAGAGTGGAAGCTTTCAGTTTTTGTTCATTTAGTATGATGCTGGCTGTTGGTTTGTCATAGATGGCTTTTATCAGATTGAGATAAAGACCATATATTCATATTTTCTGCAGGGTTTTTATCATAAATGGGTGTTGGACTTTGTTAAATGAGTTTTCTGCGTCTATTGAGATGATCACGATGTTTTTTGTCTTTGGCTCTGTTGCTATGATGTATTACATTTACTGATTTGCAAATGTTGATGCATCCCTGTATCCCTGGGATGAATCCTACTTGGTCATGGTGAATAATCTTGATGATTTTCTGCATTCTGTTTTCCAGTATCTTATTGAGGATTTTTGCATCTATGTTCATTAGGGAGATTGGTCTGTAGTTTTCTTTTTTTGGCTGGGTTCTTCTCTGGTTTTGATATCAGGGTAATACTTGCTTCTAGGAATGACTTTGGGAGTACTGCTTCCTTTTCAGTTTCATTAAAGAGTTTGAGGAGTAGTAGCATTAGATGTGGTCTAAATTTCTCGTAGAACTCAGCAGTGAATCCATCAGGACCTGGGCTTTTCTTTGTTGGTAAGTTTTAAATTACATTTTCAATTTTATTGACTGATTTTGGATTATTTAGAATATTTATATCTTCATTCAGCTTTGGCTATTCATTTTTATCTAGGAATCTCTTTAGTGTTTTCCATCTTATTACAGAACAGGTTCTCAAAGTAGGTATTGATAATCTTGTGGATATCCACAAGATCCATTGTTATTTCACCCTTTTCATTCTTAGTTAGAAGAATTTGAGTCTTTTCTTTCCTCTTTTTTGATAAGGTTTGCTAAAGGTTTATCAATTTTAATCTTTCAAAGAACCAACTCTTTGATTCATTGATTCTTTGTATTGTTTTCTTAGTCTCAATTACATTAAATTCTGCTCTTATCTTTATAATTTCCTCCCTCATATGAGCTTTGAGTTTGACTTGTTCTTCATTTTTAGAAGTTCAAAGTTCAACATTAGGTTGTTTGTTTGAGCTTGTTCTGTTTTCATGATGTGAGAGTTCACCACTGTAAATTTCCCTCTTAGGACTGCTTTCATTGTGCCCCATAAATTCTGGTATATTATATTGGCATTATCATTTAATTCTAGATACTGTTTAATTTCTTGTTTAATTTCATCTGTGACCCATTGGTTGTTCAGGAGGGTGTTATTTAATTTCCATTTACTTATGTACTTTTTGTGGTTTCTTTTGCTCTTGATTTCCATTTTCATTACACTATGGTCAGATAATATGCATGGGATAATATCAGTTCCTCTGCATTTACTTTAGTATGTTCTATGGATATTACATGGTCTATTTTAGAGAACGTTCCATGTGCAGCTGAGAAGAATGTATATTCTGATGTTGTGGGGTGGAACACTCTGTAGACATCTACTTAGTCCATTTTTTCACAGGTTTGGTTTAGTTCTGATATTTCTTTGTTGATTTTTTGTCTAGTTAATCTGTCTATTTTTTTTTTTTTTTTTTTTTTTTGTGGGTACCGGGGGTTGACCTCAGGACCTTGCACGCCAGCAAGGCGCCCGTGCCACTGAGCGATATCACCGGCCATTTTTTTCGAATGTGGGTACCGGGAGTTGAACTCAGGACCTTGTGCTTGCCAGGCAGGTGCTTATGCCACTGAGCCATCTCACCAGCCCTAATCTATTTGTAATAGTGGTGTATTGAGGTCCCCCATTACAAATGCGTGAGTGCTTATTTGATTTTTCTTGTCCCTTTATATTTGTTTTATGTAGTTGGGTGCACTGGTATTTGGTGCATATATATTTATGATTGCTTTCTTTTCTTCTTGGAGTTTTCCCTTAACAAGTATGTGGTGACCTTCTTTGTCTCTTTTTGATCAGTCTTGGCTTGAAGTTCACATTGTCTGCAAATAGAATAGGTACCCCTGCGTTTTTCTGTGTTCTTGTCTCATGGAGTATTGTTTTCCATCCTTTGAATTTCAGTCTGTGAATTTCTTTTTGAGTTAAATGTATTTCTTTTATGCAGCATATTGTCGGATCTTGCATTTTTTTTTTTTTTTATGTAGGTAACGGGAGTAGTACTCATGACCTTGTGCTTGCCAGGCAGGTGCTTATGCTGCTGAGCTATATCACCGGCCCTGGATCTTGCTTCTTAATCCATTCTGCCAGCCTGTTTCTTTTGATTGGTGAATTGAGACAATTAACATTGATGGTTATAACTGATATATATTGGCTTATCCTTCTCATTTTATTTTCCTGTTGTTCCCTATCTTTCCTAATTGCTTTCCCTGCCTGGTGGCTTCCTTCTATTGATGTTCTTGGAATTGTGTTCTTTGTTTTCTTTTGCTAAAATATCCTTCAGAGCATTTTGGAGAGCTGGTGTTTTGGTCATGAATTTCTTCAGTTGTTCTTTCTCATGGAAGTATTTTATTTCTGTATTGATTTTGCAATATAGTTTTGCGGGGTACATCAATCTGGGTTGAAGGTTGTTTTCTTTTAGGGCTTGAAATACCTCACTCCAAGCTGTCCTTCACTTGAGGGTTTGTGTTGAGAAGTCTCTGTGATTCTGATGGGCCTTCCTGTATAGGTGATTTTTTTTTCTCTAACTGCTTTTAATATTCTGTTCATATGCTGAATTTGTGGAATCTTGATTATTATATACCTTGGTATAGATTTATTTTGGTCATGGCTATTTGGAGTTCTATATGCTTCATTTATTTGTATCTCAAATTCTTTATCCATGTTTATGAAGTTTTCTGCCATTACTTCTGTGAAGAGTTTTTTTTTTTTTTCATGGTATTTGAGGTATCTCTGGCTTTCTCATTGACTCCAGTCAATCTTATGTTGTTCTTCTTTGCTTCATCTTGCAGAGCTTTCATTTTTCATGGTCCCTTGCTATTTTAAAGATACTTTTCTTTTTGTGGCCACTAGCTGCAATCCTGTCTTTTAGATCTGATATTCTATCCTTGCCTTCATTCAGTTTGTTGTACATACTGTCAGTGGAGTTTTTAATCTCCTGAATTTCTGTTTGGCTCTGTTTCATGGATTCCATTTCTCTCCTATGTTGGGCATTCATGGTTTCCATCATTTTCCTAAGCTCCTCTATTTTTTATGTGTGTCTGTTCTAATATCTTTCATTTTGATCTTCATTTACTTTTTTTCCTTGGAGATTATTTTTTTCTATAATCACATTCATTTGTTTTTTCTCTTGTGCTGCTATCGCTTCAGAAAGTTCCAGTCGGTGGCTTCTGATTTTCTCTATCTCACTGGGTTTTGGAGTTGTCTTGGTTGGGTTGGACGTTTGGGGTTGCATTTTGCATCTGTGTCCTGTCATTTTCTATTTTCTATTTTTTATTTTATTTTGTTTTCTGTGTTGATGCTTGTAGATTTCTTGTGGTACATAACTTTATCACTAGTATGGAGGCTTCCCTAGGAAATATCTATTCCTGAGGCATGTCTTCTAGGTGTAGGTAGTTGTTAGTCTTTGTGTCTATCCTATGAACCTACTTTCCCAATTTATTAAGAATGAGATGTTGCTATCTATTTGGCTTAGTACCCACTCCTTTGGTACTGGACTCTGGTAACAGTTATGACCC
This sequence comes from Erethizon dorsatum, assembly GCA_028451465.1. NCBI lineage: Eukaryota > Metazoa > Chordata > Mammalia > Rodentia > Erethizontidae > Erethizon > Erethizon dorsatum. The sequence goes on from CM051842.1 coordinate 41,851,007, forward strand.
CAGAAAATTACGGTGCTGTCATACAAGGTAGAAAAATGGATTATAACACATATGACATCCTGGCTAAAGTAATACAATTAGCAATAACAATACCATCAAGCACAGCCTAGCTACTGATAAACTCTGGTAACTATTAACTTCATACCTTTGAGTATAGGAGCAATTTCTACAGTTATATTACAAAATCCAACATATAGTAGGAGCTTGTATGCAAAGATTTTCCCCTTAGTAGAGTGATTTTACCCTGTGTGTGGGGAGTTTAAGGAATAGGGGACCAAATAGAGAGATGAATGAGGACAAATATGGTAGAAGCAAGGCTGGAGGGCAAAGGATGATTGCCCAAGTTTTGGGAAACTGGAGAATACAGGGAAGAATGAATGAAAAGGAAAGGAAAAGAATATTGAAGCAAATCCGAAAGAGAAGAGACAATGTTCACTCACTTGAAAATAATCATAAAATCAAGAGAGATAGTTGAGGAAAGAGAGAATGGAAATGAAGAGAAGAAAGTAAAAAGAAAGGTAAGAAACCTAAATAGTGAAAAAAAGAAAAAAACAAAAAACAAAAACCAAAAAACAAAATCCAACCAAACAGAAAAAGAAAAACCAATCAAACAAGGAAAAAGAAAAATAATAAAATTCCTTTGGTGTTCAGAGTTCTGTGGTAATGTCCAAGTTGGATCCCAGAAATGTGCTGTGCCATCCCATCAGGTTTGCAGAAGTATTTGTGCTAGGTATGGGGCTGATCTTGGCCTGTGTATTTGGGGGCTGGGACTGATCTGAAGCAGACGAGGTTCTGGATGTCCATTTCTCTGTACCATGATTGTCTCAACGGTGGTCTTCCAGTTGCTATGGTGCCCTCGGGTATGGAAAGCCTAGATTTGCTCCCAGATTTGTGTACAGTTGGCTCCTTCCAGACCTTGCACAGCTTCCTCTATTCCACACCACTGACTCTTCTTTCACTCTGGTCATAGGGTGGGGGGAGTACCCTTGTCCCACTGCAGGCCAAGGCTTCTTGCCTGCTTATGCCACTGGGCCAAGGCCACTCTGCTGGTCGCAGACCAGGGGGGATGCTTCTAGTCCTGTGTATTTAGGGCTATGAATGGTTTTTGGTGGCCACTGGAGTGGAGTCTAGTTGTTCCCAGTTCCTACCTCTCAGCAGAATTACCCCTAGTCTGCTTTCCACCTGCTGGTAGGCTACTGTGATTGGATGTCTCTTCCCTCATTCCACTCTGGGACGTTGGCAGTGAAGTGACCTGGGACTGTTCTGCTGCTAGAGTTCACTCTGAGTCCTTCAAAATAAAATGGTGGCCCTGCCCACCCACTTCTGTTCTGCATGTCTGCATGTCTGTGTGCCAGAGTACAGCACTGGTTCACCTCACTCACCAACTACTGGCTCGTACTCTTACTGCTTTGGACATTGCCCTGCTGCCAGAGTGCTGGTCCTGCCTCGATATCTCTTTCTTTGAATTTGGAGAACTTTCTTTTATCATTTTTTTGTAGAGCATGTAGGTTTTCTGGAGATGTAGACTTTTAGCTTTTGATTGTCTTAGAATGTCTTTATTCTTTCTTCATTTCTAAAGGGTAGCCTTACTGGGCACAGTATTCTTGATTGACAATTTTATTTTTTTTTCCTTTAGTACTAAAAATCTCATGTCACTCTCTCTTGGTCTATAAGGTTTCTGCTGCAAAGTCTGTTGTCAGGCAATTTGGGACACTCCTGTGTGTTATGTTTCTTTTCTCTTGCAGCCTTGAGAATCTTCTCTTTTATGTTTTATCTTTGAGAGCTTGATGAAAAGATACCTCGGGGGTAGATTTGGTTGAGTTAAATTTCGCTGGTGACCTTTTACCTTCCTGTACCTGATTATTTGCATCCTTTTCGGGGAGTTTTCTGTTATTTCTTTGAATAATATTTCTATTATTTTGCCATTTTCAAGTTCTTGAACCCCAAGTTCCTAATATTTGCTCTTTTAATGCTATGCCAAAATTCCCAGAAGCTTTCTTCATTCCTGTTCATTCTTTTTTCTCCTCTATGTATTTTCAAATAGCCTATCTTTGAGTATACCAGTTCTTCTGTTTGATCTGTCCTACTATCGATGCCATCTTTCTTGAGTTTTTAATTTCACTGAGTATATTTTTCAGCTCAAGAATTTGTTTGATTTGGGAGGGCCGGTGAGATGGCTCAGTGGCGTAAGCGCCTGCCTTGCAAGCGCGAGGGCCCGAGTTCGACTCCCGGAACCCACATACGAAAAAGGGGCCGGTGATATCGCTCAGCGGCACGGGCGCCTGCTGGTGCGCGAGGTCCTGAGGTCGACCCCCCGGTACCCACAAAAAAAAAAAAAAAAAAAAAAGAATTTGTTTGATTTTTAAGAAATCGTTTCCATCTTTTTGTTAAGTTTCTCTATTAGAATATTGAAATACTCCTCTTTGTTTTCCTCAAGCTCATTGACTTTCCTTAAAATAGCTAGTTAAATTCTCAATCTGAAACCTCTCCCATACTTATTTTCCCTTGGTCAGTTTCTGGAATCTGTTTTGAGTGTTAAGTAAGTAATGGTTTCCTGAAAAATCCTCATATTTATTGACATGTGAAGTCATTTGGGTACCAAAGGGTTTGGTATTTACTCCAGTCTCTTAATCTTATTTGATTTGTGCCTGTCTTTACAGAAATACTAAGCAGGCTGCCCAGGAGTGGATCTCACCATTGGATGCCTAGTAGTAGATTTCAAGCCTAAGGCCAGGACTTCCTTCTCTCTGCCTCTACCAAGTGGGAAACTTGTCTTTCAGAGTTGGGCTGCTTGGAGGGGTGACATGAGCAACTCTTTTCTTTCTGCCTTCTTCAATATGTCTTTTCTTTTTGTTATATTAAAACCAGATACTATAGTCTCTCCCCTGATTTCCTTAGTTCTTGTGAAGGTAGCTTGGTGCCTGAATAGTTCTGCACATTGTTAACACTTTTCTTTGTGAAATCTTCCAATTTATGACTATAGTATGTCTCTCCCTTTATTTAAGTTTTCTTTGATTTTTTTGTTTTTTTACCATAAAATTCATGTGTACATGTTTGTTAGATTTATACCAAACTATCTTATGCTCATAATACTGAATGAAAACCCCTTTCCTGCCATAATCATACGAACACAGGAAGTTATATTTTTTACCACCTGATAAGTAAAAGTTTTCAGTGTATTTTAGTTTGATGTACAAATGAATTGGCATTTTAAGTAATCAGGTCTATCAGTTCTTTTCCTTTTTGTCTTTCAGATTCGTTTCTTGCTTAGAAAAGTCTTGTTCAATATTACATAAATATTTCTTTGAATTTTTCTAGAACATTTATAATTTCATTTTCACTTTTAAACTCTTAGTCTGGAATTTATTTTGGTTTTGATGTCAGCATCTAAACACCTTACCCCAGTGATTATCCAATTATTCTAATACCCTTTATTGGCTTTCATTACCTACTCTTTGAAATGACATCTTTAGCATATTTTTTTTAGTTGGTTTGTGTTTTATTTCCATTCCATTGATCTGTTTGTCAATTCTAACATCAGTAGTAGGTTATTTATATTGTTATGGCTTTGTAATACATTGATTGACTCTTTATTCATCTCTTACAAAATAGTCCTGGTTGTAATTATACGTTAATGCTTTCAGATGAGCTGTAGAATAGTTTTGGAAGTTTTCAAAAATAGCCCACAGAGATTAACTCAGGGAGAATTCACAGATTTTACAATATGGAAATTTTCATGCCAATTATGTTATGTCTCTTTGGATACCAGGTCATCATTTTTGTTAATTTTAATTTTTAAAAAATTGTCCTTATCTTGGCCTCCCTAACTTAAAATGCTTTTCTTTGGTACTGAACATTTTAAAAAATGTTATATGTTGACCTTTTCTCTCTATCTTAAAATTTTTGCTTGAATATTGAGAAAGCAATCAGTATTTTTAGTTATTATTTTTTACTCATCCACTTTGCTGAACTTAGTCATTACTTCACTGTTGGATTTAATGTGATTATACTTTATTTAGAATATATGTGTCTTTATTCCTAAATAAGAGTCCTTCATGAATTTTTGGTGAAAGATACTTGCATTACTAAGTTGTGGTACCAAAGTTGCTTTAGCTTCTTAATGTGATTAGGGAAATTTTCCTACATTACTAGTGATAACGTAGGAATTATATTTTAAGAACTCAGCGGCTTAAGCGCCTGCCCAGCAAGCGCGAGGGCCCGAGTTCGACTCCCGGAACCCACATACGAAAAAGGGGCTGGTGATATCGCTCAGCGGCACGGGCGCCTGCTGGCGCACGAGGTCCTGAGGTCGACCCCCGGTACCCACAAAAAAAAAAAAAAAAAAAAGAACTTACCCATGAACCCACTGATGTATGCTATTTATGTATATGATTCTTTGAGAACTTCTTCTGATACCACTAATGGTTATTGTCTTACTAAGTTTTCATTACCCTTCTTGACTCATTTTTATAATGTATAGTTTCCTAAAATATCATCCATTTTATGGATATTTTCACAGTTATTGTCTTAGATTATACATGATATTCTTTTATATCCCTTGTATTGATTCCATGTTTAATTTATATTAGTACACATTTGTGGTACATAATGATTACATTATTGCAGGGAATTGATACATGTACATAACATATCAATTATTTTCCCCCTTCCCCTCTACACCCTTTTTTTCTAGTATCAGATTCATTTATTTATCTTACAAGTCCTTATAAAGTTAATTTTCATATATACAGATTAACAACCCTACTAATAGGCCAAAAATATATAAAACACCTAAGACAATTATACTAAATCAAGGTACACTTTTAGATACATTGTCCATGCTGGATTACAATAATTTTTTGTTTTTTCCTATTATGTTTTATTTTGTACTTTATATATTGAGTTCCTCATATAAGAGAAAACATGTATTATTTAAGCTCACATGTCTGATTTACTTCACTTAACATTATGATCTCAAGGTACATGCATTTTCTGACACATGACTCAAGTTTATCCTTTATGGCAGAGTACTACTCTATCGTGCATGAATACCACATTTTCTGTATTCATTCATCTGCTGATGGATATATAGGTTGCTTCCAAGATTTAGCTATTATAAATTGTGCTGCTATAAGCATGGATATGCATACATCACTGTGGTACGATGTCTTTAACTCTTTGGGGAAGAAACTTAGGGAATAGCTGGGTCAAATGGAATTTCTAGTTTTAGTTTTTTGAGGAACCTGCATACTGATTTCCATAGTATTTGTATCTATTTACATTCCCAGCAACAATGGAGAAGGGTTCCTTTTCATCTGCAGCCTTGCCAGCATTTGTTATTGGTTAATTTCTTGATGATAGCCATTCTTTCTGGAGAGAGGTAGAATCTCAGTGTTGTTTTAATTTGCATTTCTTGAATAGCCAGTGATGTTGACTATTTTTATCATGTATTTATTTGCTCTTTGTACTTCATCTGAGAAGTATCTATTCATTTCAGATGCCCATTTTCCATTGGGTCTTTATATTTGGGCGGTCTAATTTTTTTTTTAGTTTTTTTTTTAATACATTGCGTATTGTTATCTTCAAAGTAGTTACTCAGAGTATAAGATATGGGCATAAAATTTTTCCAATGATATTAGCACCAACCTTTTCAATGAACTAAGAGAAACTAGTAGTATAACGATCTTGTATTTTTTTCATTTTCCCTTCCTTTCCCCTTTGCCCCATCCTAGTTCTGTTTTCTTTTTGAATAATTTCTTCCCATTTCCCAATATCTATTGTTCATTTTGGACCTTATTTACTTTTTCAGTTTCTCACAACAGAGAGACAATACAATGTTTACACATGTGAGTCTGATTTATTTCACTTATGAGTATGGTCTCGAATTGCATTCATTTACCTATAAAAATCTCAAGTTTATCCTTCTTTATGGCTGAGTAGTACTCCGTTGTATAAAAAGACCATATCTTTTTTATCCATTACTTGGTTCATGGTCATTTGGGTTGTTTCCAAGATACAGCTATTACAAATTGTGCTGCTATAAACATGGGTACACATATACTGCTCTGATATGATGTTTTTAATTCTTCCAGGAAGACACCCAGAAGGGGAATAGCTGGGTCAAATGGGACCTCTAATCCTAGTTTTTTGAGGAATCTCCATACTGATTTCCACAGTGGTTGTACCAGTCTACCCGCCCACCAACAGTGGAGAAGGGTTCCTTTTCCCCACAGGCACTCTGGCATTTGTTATTGGTTGATTTATTTTTTTTAAGTTTTTTTATTTGTTCTTTTATTTATTTTTTTCAATCAGATTTTATTGGTACATTTTAGATATACATAATGATCACATTCATCATGGAGAATTTGTACCTGTACCTGATATAACTTTTTTTTCCCCATCCCCCTACCCTCCCTTCAACGCCTCTTCCCTTCCCCATTTACAAAAGCTTTATTTCCATGTTTTCCTTCTTTTCTCACTTTTTCTTTTACTTTTCCCTTCTTTCCTTTCCCCCTTCCCTCTCCCTTGTTCCCTTCTCCATTTGAACATTTTCTTCCTATTTCACAATATCTATTATATATTTTGGTCCTTGTTTACACTTTTGTTTTCTCACACCAGAGAAATAATGTGGTATTTTCATATGTGTGTCCGATTTATTTCACTTAAGAGTATTGTCTCAAGGTGCATCCATTTTCCTAGAAATGTCTCAAGCGTATCCTTCTTCATGGCTGAGTAGTACTCCATTGTATAGAAAAATCACATCTTTTTTATCCATTCACCAGTTGATGGGCATTTGGGTTGTTTCCAAGATTTAGCTATTACAAACTGTGCCACTATAAACACGAGTGTGCATGTATCGCTGTGGTATAATGCTTTTAATTCTTTTGGGAAGATACCCAGGAGGGGAATGGCTGGGTCAAATGGAACCTCTAATCCTCATTTTTTTGAGGAAGCTCCACACTGATTTCCTCAGTGGTTGCACCAGTCTACACTCCCACCAACAGGGGAGAAGTGTACCTTTTTCCCTACAGCCCCACCAGCATTCGTTATTGTTTGATTTCTTGATAATAGCCATTCTTTCTGGGGAGAGAAGGAATCTCAGCATTGTTTTAATTTGCATTTCTTGAATGACCAGTGATGTCGAACATGTTTTCATATACTTATTTGCTGTTTGTACTTCTTCATCTGAGAAACATGTTTTCATCTCAGATGCCCATTTTTGGATTGGGTCTTTAAATTTGGGGGATCTAATTTTTTGAGTTCTTTATATGTCCTCAATAGTAATCCTTTGTCTGAGGAACAGCTGGTAAACATTTTTCCAACTCTGTGGGTTGTCTCTTCACACTGTTGGTGGTTTCTCTTGCTGTGAAAAAGCATTTTAATAAGATGGGATCCCAGTTGTTGATTCTTTGTGATAGTTTCTGTGCAATCGGGGTTTTGTTCATAAAGTCTCTGCCTAACCATTGTTGTCAAGAGTTTTACCTATTCTATCCTCCAGCAGATTTAATGTTTCTGCTTTAATATTTAGATCTTTGCTCCATTTCAACTTTAGTGCATGGTGAAAGATATGGATCCAGTTTTAATCATTGGCATGTGGAAAGCCAGTTTTTCAAGCACTATTTATTAAAGAGACTATCTTTTTTCCAGTGAATATGTTTGGCATCTTTGTGAAAGATAAGGTGGCTGATTATGTCTGGAGTTATTTCTGCACCTTCTACTATGTTCCATTAATCCTCTGGTCTGTCTTTTTGCTGGTACCATGCTGATTTTATAACAGTAGCTTTGTAATATAATTTCAAGTTGGGGATTGTGATGCCCCTTGCCTTGCCTTTGTTGCCCAGAATTGCCTTTGGTATTCTAGGTCTCTTCTGGTTCCAAATGAAATATAGGATTGTTTTCTGTAATTCTGTGAGATACGCTGTTGGAATTTTGATTGGAATTGCATTAAATCTTTCTAGCAGCTTTGGAAGCATGGTCATTTTCACTATATTGGTTCTTCCTGCCCAAGAGCAAGGGATATCTTTCCATTTTCTGATACACTCTTCAATCTCCTTTTTCAGAATAGTGTAGTTTACACTGTAGGGGTCTTTTACTTCCTATGTTTGACTGACTCCAATGTATTTCACTTTTTTGGCTGCTATTGTGAAAGGTGTTGTTTCCCTAATTTCTCTCTCAGTGAATTTGTTATTCATTTACAAGAAGGCTATTGATTTTTGAGTGTCGACTTTGTATCCAGGTATGCTAATGAACTTGGGTATTAAATCTAGAAGTCTTGGTGGAGTTTTTGGGGTCTTTCAGGTAGAGTATCATGTCATCTGTGAATAATGATAATTTAACTTCTTCCTTTCCTATCATTATTCCTTTTCTTTTTCTTGTCTAATTGCTCTTGCTAAAGATTCCAGAACTATATTGAATATGAGTGGTGACAGTGGAATCCTTGTCTCGTTCCTGATTTTTGAGTGAAAACTTTCAGTTTTTGTCTGTTTAGTATGATGTTGGTTGTTGGATTGTCATAGATGGCTTTTACCAGATTGAGGTAAAGACCATCTATTCTAATTTTCTGTAGGATTTTTATCATCAATGGGTTCTGGACTTTGTCAAAAGCTTTTTCTGCATCTATTGAGATGATTATATGTTTTTTTCCTTGGCTCTGTTAATATGCTTTATTGCATTTATTGATTTACGTATGTTGAACCACCCCTGCATCTCTAGGATGAATCCAACTTGATCATGATGTATAATCTTCTTGATGATTTGCTACATTCTGTTTGCCAGTATAATTATTTAGGATTTTTGTATCTGTGTTCTTCAGAGAGATTGGCCTGTAGTTTTCATTTTTGGTTGGGTCCTTCTCTGGTTTTGTGATCAGGGTAATGCTTGCTTCCAGGAATGAATTTGTAAGTTTCGCTTCCCTTTCAATTTCATTAAAGAGTTTGAGAAATAGTGAAATTAGCTTTTCTCTAAATTTCTTGTAGAATTCAGCAGTGAATCCATCAGAGCCTTGGCTTTTTTGTTGTTGTTGGTAGGTTTTTAATTACATCTTCGATTTCATTGATTCATATTGGTTTATTTAGGATTTTTATATCTTCTTGATTCAGCTTTGGTAATGCATATGTATCTAGGAATCTGTTCATTTCTTCTGCATTTTCCATCTTATTAGAATACAGGTTTTCATAGTAGGTGTAGATGATCTTCTAGATTACTGCAGGGACCATTGTGATTTCACCCTTTCCATTCCTAATTGCGTGGATTTGTGTATTTTCTTTCCTTTTTTTTGGATAAGTTTGGCTAAGAGTTTGTCTATTTTATATAATCTTTCGAAGAACCAATTTTTGTTTCATTGATTCTTTTTATTATTAGTCTCCTTTGCATTAATTTTTGCTCTGATTTTTAGAATTTCCTCCCTTGTACAAGCTTTGGGCTTGGCCTGCTCTTTTTTTGGTAGAAGTTTGAGATTCAGTGTTGTTTTTTATTAGACCTTGCTTTGTTTTCCTGATGTGGGTATTCACTGCTATAAATTTCCCTCGTAAGACTGCTTTCATTGTGTTCCATAATTTCTCGTATGTTGCATTGTCATTATCGTTCAATTTTAGAAACTGTCGAATTTCTTCTTTAATTTCATCTGTGACCTATGGTTTTTCAGGAGGATGTTACTTAATTTCCATGGGTTTATTAAGTACTTGTGGTTTCTTTTACCATTGATTTTCAATTTCATTGCACTATGGTCTGATAATATGCGTGGGATAATTTTAGTTCCTTTGCATTTACTTAAGCATGTTCTATGAGCTAGTATGTGGTGTATTGTGGGGAAATTTCCATGTGCAGCTGAGTAGAATGTGTATTTTGTTGTTGTAGGTTGGAACATTCTGTAGACATCTACTAAGTCCATTTGTTCAAAAGTTTGTTTCAATTTTCATATTTCATTGTTGATTTTTTTCTCTAGTTCTGTCTGTGACAGTGGGGTATTGAGATCTCCAATTAAATTATATTAGTGCGTATTTGATTTTTCATGTGTGTTAATATTTGTTTTATATAGTTGGGTGCACTAGTATTTGTTGCTTATATATTTATGATTATTATCTCTTCTTCTTGGATTGTTCCATTTATAAGAATGTAGTGACCTTCTTTGTCTCTCTTAATCAGTCCTAGCTTGAAATTTAATTTGTCTGCAAATAGAATAGCTACCCCTGCTTTTTTCTGGGTTCCTTTCACATGGAGTATTGTTTTTCATACCTTGACTTTCAGTCTATGAATTTCTTTTTGAAATAAATATGTTTCTTATATGCAGCATATTTTTGGATCTTGATTCTTAAACCATTTTGCCAGTCTGTGTCTTTTGATTGGTGAATTGAGATCATTAACATTGATAGTTATAACTGATATGTATTGACTTATCCTTGGGCTCCCTTTTTCCATCCTCTGTATAATTGTTTGCCTTTCCTGGTGGATTCCTTCTGTTGGGGTTCATGGAGTGGTAATCCTTGTTATCTGTTTCTAGAATGTCCTTCAGAACATTTCGTAGTGCTGGTTTGGTGTTCATGAATTTCCTCAGGTGTTCTTTGTCATGGAAGTGTCTTATTTCTCCATCAATTTTGAAAGATAGTTTTGCAGGGTACATCAATCTGGGTTGGAGGTTGTTTTCTTTTAGAGCTTGAAATACTTCACTCCAATCTCTCCTTGACTTGAGGGTTTGTATTGAGAAGTCTACTGTGATTCTGATGGGCTTTCCTTTATAGGTGATTTGTTTCTTTTCTCTAACAGCTTTTAATATTCTATTATTGTGTTGAATTTCTGGAATCTTGACAATGATAATCCTGGCTGTAGAATTTTTTTTTGATCATGGCTAATGGGAGTTCTATATGCGTCATTTATTTGTATGTCAAATTCATTTTTCCTGCCAGGGAAGTTTTCAGCCATGATGTCAGTTAACAGTTTTTTTTATATCACTTGCACTATCTCCTGCTTTTACATTGACCCCACCCAATCTTATGTTATTCTTCTTTTCATCATCTAGCAGCTGCTGGATTAATTTCTCATGGTCCCTTGCTATTTTTAAGAAATTTTTATTTTCATGATCACTAAATGCAAGCCTGTCTTCTATATCCGATATTCTGTCCTCACATTGGCTCATTCTGCTGTGGATACTTTCCATGGACTTTTAATTCTCCTAGATATCTACTTGAATATGTTTTATGGATTCCATTTGTTTCCAATGTTGGGCATTCTTGGTTTGCATCATTTTCTTAAGCTCCTCTTTTTAGTGTGTATCTGCTCTAGAGTCACTAAGCATGGTTTTTATTGTGGTCACCATCTCTACAGTTATCTCAGAAATTATTTGTGATTTGATTTTTTCTAGAGCTTCATTCATTTTCTTTGTTGTTAACACTTTGGAGAGTCCATGTGGTGGCTTTCGGATTGTCCCACCTCATTTCCCCCTTATTGCCTTTGGTTAATTGGATGTCTGGTGTTTCATCTTGTTTAAATGTCTTCTTCTTTTCTTTTTTTTATTTTCTGGGCTGATGGTTGTAAATAGCCTGTGGTGAGTTGCTTTATTGCAACCCTTAGGAAATGACTACTTGTCAGAGGTGTCTTCCAGGTGTAGCTAGTTTTTGAGTTTTGAGTCTACCACAAGATCCTACCTCCTCAATTTGTTGGGGATGTGAAGTTGCTGCCTGCTTGGCCCCACCCCTGGTTCATTGGCATTTGCCCACGGTATTTTCTATGACCTTTAGGCAATGTCAGTCTTGAAATACCAGGAAGAACACCTGGCTAGAAAAATTATGTCACTTTTGCTAAAGTGGTGCAATCAGCAATAACAATAGCATGAAACACAGCCTAGAAAAATGACAAACTGAGGTAATCATTAATTTACCACCTTTAACTGTATGTACTAGATTTGTGGTTATATAGCAAAATCTAAATAAACCACAAAATTATATGAAGTAAATAAGTCCTCATTATTCCAATTGTACCCTCAGAGGAGAAAATTGAAGAGGGGTTAGGGAAAAAAATTGAGAAATAGAAGAAGAGGAAGTGATTAGATGCAGGGCTGGAAGACAAAGGGGGAGCACAAACTTTGGGAAACTGGTGCAGAAGACAGGAGGGAAAGTGAGAAGGAAGAAAACAAAAGGAAAAAACAGAACAGAACAATGACCACAAAGAAGCTAGAAATCACATTCACACTCATATGAAAAGAAGATCAAACATTGAAGGAGAAAACAAAAACAAAATATAAAAAAATGAGAAAAAAGAGAGAAGAAAAGTCCATTTCTAGGTTTGTCTCTGTTGTCACTGGTAGACAGCATGTGGAGACAGAGTCCAGATCCATGTTGATTTATCCCAGCAAGCCAGCAGTAGCTTTATGGCAGGGTAATGGATAATCTCAGCCTGCACCTTTATTTCCCCTGAAGTTCAGGATGGTTTCTGGCCGTGATGCTGAGAGAACACCCATTCAGCCTGCAGTAGTCAGTGCATGTTCTGTGGGCTTGAACCCAGCTGGTAGATGCTAGATGGAGCCAGCAGTTGTTCTGAGTTCTGAGCTCAGTTGGCCCCTTTCCAAGATGGCTCTTGGCCAATCGCCCTCTCCTGCAAGATGTCCGAGCCCACAGCACTCACCCACAGCTTGTGAAGTCCTTCACATTCACTGTTCCCTTCCCCTGCTGCATATTTGCTGCAGGCTTCTGGTGTTGTCAGTGGTCACCATGTGCCTGTAGGTTTGAACCACTCCTCTCACACTCACACAGTGAGTCCTGACTCAGGCAGATGGGTCTGCCAGTTACCTCCTTCTTCTTCATTGAAGTTTCTCTCTTCACTCTTCCCGTGGACTTCCATTCTCACTTCACAACCTTCCTGGATCCAGGGGACCAACTTCCCCCCTCCTTGTCTTCCTCATGTTGCTATATTCCAGTGTCTGGATGGCAACTGTCAGAGAGGCTCTTTCTCTGTTACTTACCACTGCACCATCATCCCGGAAGTCTCATTGGTTGATTTATTGATAATAGCCATTCTTTTTGGAGTGAGATGGAATCTTGGTGTTGTTTTTTTTTTTTTTTTTTTTTGGTGGGTACCGGGGGTCGACCTCAGGACCTCGTGCGCCAGCAGATGCCCGTGCTGCTGAGTGATATCACCGGTCCTTTTTTTGTATGTGGGTACTGGGAGTTGAACTCAGGACCTTGCGCTTGCCAAGCAGGCGCTTATGCCGCTGAGCTATTTCACCAGCCCTCAGTGTTGTTTTAATTTGCATCTCTTGAATGACCAATGATGTTGAACATTTTGTCATATATTTATTTGCCATTTGTATTTCTTCATCTGAGAAGTGCATATTCATCTCAGATGCCTATTTTTGCATTGGGTCTTTGAATTTGGGGTGTCTGTTTTTTAAATTCTTTATGTGTTCTAGATATAAGGCCTTTTTTCTGAGGGAAAACTTGCTAAAATTTTTTCCCTCTCAGTGGGTTGTCTTTTCACTCTGTTGGTGATTTATTTTGTTGTGCAAAAGCTTTTTAATAAGATGAGTTCCCAGTTGTTGGTTCTCTGTATTATTTCCCATGCAATTGGGGTTTTGTTCATGAAGTCTCTGCATACACCTATGTCTTCAAGAGTTCTGTTTATTCTCTCTTCCAGCAGATTTAGTGTTTCTGTTTTAATATTTAGAACTTTGATCCATCTTGATTTTAGTTTAATGCATGGTATTAGACATGGGTCTAGTTTTAGTCTTCGGCATGTGGGAAGTCAGTTTTTCCAGCACCATTTATTAAAGAGGCTTTCTTTCAGTGAACATGTTTGGCCCCTTTGTCAGAGATAAGATGGTTAAGTATGTCTGGAGTTGTGTCTGCATCTTCTAATCTGTTCCACTGACCCTCAGATCTCTTTTTTTTTTTTTTTTTGCCAATACCATGCTGATTTTATCACATTAGCTTTGTAGTATAATTTCAAGTCAGGGATTGTGATGCCCCCTGCCTTGCCTTTGTTTCCCAGAATTGCTTTTGCTATTCTAGGCCTCTTCTGTTTCCAAATGATTTTTAGTATTGTTTTCTCTAGTTCTTTGAGGTATGCTAATGGTGTTTTGATTGGGATTGCCTTAAATCTATGTATGGTGAAATCTTGGATTGTAATTTTGTCTGTGAGTGTTCCACAAGAGAAACATTTCTAAGAAATTTTAACTTGATAAATGAGTAATGTGTTGCAATACTAGTAGTATATCTTGCCTAATGTCACATGATCACAACCGGTTCTTCTCTCTCTCTCTCTTTCTTTCTCTGCTTTGATATACATGTGCTTTGGCTTGTGAGCAGAATGAATTACTCTCACAAAGCAAGGTTTTATTGTAACAGTTTTGGAAGTATGGCCATTTTGATTCTATGGTTTCTGCTTACCCAGGGAACTTTCTATTTTCTGGTACCCTCTTTTATCTCCTTTTTTAGGGTATTCCAATTTTCATTATAGAGGTCTTTCACTTCCTTGGTTTAATTCCTAAGTATTTCATTTGTCTTGATACTATTGTGAAAGTATTTTTTCCTTTATTTCTGTCTCCATGAGTTTTTTATATACAGGAATGCTATTGCTTTTTTTTTTTTTTTGTGGGTACCGGGGGTCGACCTCAAGACCTCGTGTTCCAGCAGGCGCCCATGCCACTGAGCGATATCACTGGCCCTTTTTTCGTATGTGGGTTCTGGGAGTCAAACTCAGGACCTCGCGCTTGCCAGGCAGGCGCTTATGCCGCTGAGCTATCTCACCGGCCCCTGCTATTGCTTTTTGAGTGTTGATTTTGCATCCTGTTACGCTACTGAATTTGATTATTCTAACAGTGTTTTAGTGGAGTGTTAGGGACCATGTACTATATATTGAGTCTAGGGGACATCAAGCTTGTCTTTGTCCTGCCCTTTTTGGTCAGATTGGAATGCAGAAACTCCTAGCTCTTTTCTGGTCACAGAAGCCCTAGGACTAATGACTGCTGTGGCCCTCACAGGGCAAGGTAAGACCTACTAAAGAGGATAAGGCATCTGGGAAAATGACAGTTTCCTTATTGCCGTCATGTCTTGTCCTTGTCCATGTCCTTGCAAGAATGTTTTGACCTTCCTAGCCCACCATAGTTGCCATTACTTTTCCCGGAAACACCCACTGCCCTTCTCCACCCATTGTCCTTGACTCTGATATAATGAATAAATACCAAGAGTCTGGGTGCCTCATGGCCTTTTGTTCCTAGAGAGAGCAACTGGTCATCCCAGATCCCTGCTATGCACCTCTATTTTTGTCTCTTGCTCTTTGTTTCCTTTCCTGGCATGCATCGTAACCCTGGCAGGAGATTGGAACCCACTGCAGGGGTCTCTAATAGTGGAGTTTGTGGGTCTTCTATATAGATGATCATGTCATCTGCAAATAATGATAATTTACCTTCTTCCTTTTCTATCTATATCCCTTTTTTTTTCTTTCTGGTGTCTCATTGCTCAAGCTAATGTTTTGAGAATTATATTGAATAAGCGTGTTGGTAGTGGGCATCTTTGTCTTGTTCCTGATTTTAGAGGGAAAACTTTCAGCTTCTCTTCATTTAGTATGATATTGAGCATTGGTTTTGATCTGTTGAGATGATTGTGTGATTATCATCCTTGCTTCTCTTTATGTGGTTTATTTCATTATTGATTTGTGTATGTTGAACCATCTTTGCTTTGCATCCCTGGAATAAATCCTGCTTGGTCATGGTGGATGATCTTTTTGATGGTTTGCTGCATTCTGTTTGCCAGTATCTTTTTGAGAATTTATGCATCTATGTTCATTAAAAAGATTGGCCTGGAGTTCTCTTTTTTGGTTGGATTCTTTTCTGGTTTTGGAATCAAGGTAATGCTTGCTTCCAGGAATGATTTCGAGAATACTGCTTCCCTGTTGATTTCATTGAATAGTTTGAGGAGTATTGGTGTTAGATCTCTAAATTTACTTGGGGGGGTAGTAGTTTTGGGAAATATTTTGTTGTCTTATCTTCTTTTTTTTTTTATTTTTCAAAGAGAAGAAAAAAAACAAAACAAATCAAAAGAAGAACAAATTTTCAAACCAACATAATAGGAGGGTAACAATGGTTAATACATTACGTATTACTATCTTTAAGTTAGTTATTCAGGACACCAGACATTAGCATTCAATTGTCCAAACGTTATTGGCACAAACCTTACTCTTCAATGAACTAAGTAAAAATGGTAGTGTATCTATCTTAACCATCTTATATATATATATATACAATTGTTTTTTTCCCTTTCCCTTCTTTCTTTTCCCTATTCCAGTCTCTCTTTCCTTTTGACCAGTTTCTTTTTGATTCACCATATCTATTGTACATTTTGGATCTTATTTACTCTTTCAGTTTCTCATACTAGAGAGATAATACGATGCTTACACATGTGCTTCTGGTTTATTTCACTTATGAGTATTTTCTCGAGTTGCATCCATTTACCTATAAAAGTCTCCAGTTTATCCTTCTTTATGGCTGAATAGTACTCCATTGTATAAAAATACCACATCTTTCTTATCCATTCCTCAGTTGATGGGCATTTGGGTTGTTTCCAAGATCTGGCTATTACAAATTGTGCTGCTATAAACATGGGTGCACATATATCGCTGTGGTACGATGTTTTTAATTCTTCTGGGAAGATGCCCAGAAGGGGAATAGCTGGGTCAAATGGGACCTCCAACCCTAGTTTTCTGAGGAATCTCCACACTGACTTCCACAGTGGCTGTACCAGTCGACACTCCCACCAACAGTGAAGAAGGGTTCCTTTTTCCCCACAGCCCCTCCAGCATTTGTTATTAGTTGATTTCTTAATAGTAGCCATTCTTTCTGGGGTGAGATGGTATCTCAGTGTTGTTTTAATTTGCATCTCTCGAATGACTAGTGATGTTGCACATTTCTTTGTATATTTATTTGCCATTAGTATTTCTTCATCTGAGAAATGTGTATTCATCTCAGATGCCCATTTTTGGAGTGGGTCTTTAAATTTGGGAGGTCAGGGCCGGTGAGACGGCTCAGCGGCTTAAGCGCCTGCCTTGCAAGCGCGAAGGCCCGAGTTCGACTCCCGGATCCCACATACGAAAAAGGGGCCGGTGATATCGCTCAGCGGCACGGGTGCCTGTTGGCGCGCGAGGTCCTGAGGTCGTCCCCCCGGTACCCACAAAAAAAAAAAAAAAAAAAAAAAAAAAAAAAAAAAAAAAAATTTGGGAGGTCTGATTTTTTTGAGTTCTTTATATGTTCTCGATAGTAATCCTTTGTCTGAGGAACAGCTGGCAAACATTTTTTCCCACATTGTGGGTTGTCTCTTCACTCTGTTGGTGGTTTCTCTTGCTGTGCAAAAGCTTTTTAATAAGATGAGATCCCAGTTATTGATTCTTTGGGATAGTTCCCGTGCGGTTGAGTTTTTATTCATAAAGTCTTTGCCTACACCAATGTCTCCAAGGGTTTTACCTATCCTACCTTCCAGCAGATTTAATGTTTCTGTTTTAATATTTAGATCTCTGATCCATTTTGAATTTAGTTTAGTGCATGGTGAAAGATATGGATCTAGTTTTAATCTTCGGCATGTGCAGAGCCAGTTTTTCCAGCACCATTTATTAAAGAGGCTATCTTTCTTCCAGCGAATGTGTTTGGCACCTTTGTCAAAGATAAGGTGGCTTAGTATGTCTGGGGTTGTTTCAGCATCTTCTAATCTGTTCCATTGATCTTCAGGTCTGTTTTTTTGCCAGTACCACACTGTTTTTATCACAGTAGCTTTATAGTATAATTTCAAGTCGGGGATTGTGATGCCCCCTGCCTTGCCTTTGTTGCCCAGAATTGCCTTTGCTATTCTAGGTCTCTTCTGATTCCAAATGAATTTTAGGATTGTTTTCTCTAATTCTGTGAGATATGCTGTTGGAATTTTGATTGGAATTGCATTAAATCTGTATAACAATTTTGGAAGTATGGCCATTTTCACTATATTGGTTCTTCCTATCCAGGAGCAAGGGATATCTTTCCATTTTCTGATATCCTCTTCAATCTCCTTTTTCATAGTACTGTAGTTTTCAGTATAGAGGTCTTTTACATCCTTCGTGAGGTTGATTCCTAGGTATTTCATTTTTTTGGATGTTATTGTGAAAGGTATTGTTTCCCTAATTTCTCTTTCAGTAAGTTTGTTATTTGTGTACAGGAAGGCTATTGACTTTTGAGTATTGACTTTGTATCCAGCTACACTTCTGAATTTGCTTATTAAATCTAGCAGTTTTTTAGTGGAGTTTTTGGGATCTTCTGTGTAGAGTATCATGTCATCTGCAAATAATAATAATTTAACTTCTTCCTTTCCAATCATTATTCCTTTTATTTCTTTCTCTTGTCTAATCGCTCTGGCTAAAGTTTCCAGAACTATGTTGAATAAGAGTGGGGACAGTGGACATCCTTGTCTTGTTCCTGATTTTAGAGGGAAGGCTTTCAGTTTTTGGCCATTTAGTATAATATTGGCTGTTGGTTTGTCATAGATAGCTTTTACCAGATTGAGATAAAGACCCTCTATTCCAATTTTCTGTAGGGTTTTTATCATGAAAAGGTGCTGGACTTTGTCAAAAGCTTTTTCTGCATCTATTGAGATGATCATGTGATTTTTGTCTTTGGTTCTGTTAATATGCTGTATTACATTTATTGATTTACGTATGTTGAACCATCCCTGCATCCCAGGGATGAATCCAACTTGGTCATGGTGTATAATCTTCTTGATGATTTGTTGGATTCTGTTTGCCAGTATCTTATTAAGGATTTTTGCATCTATGTTCATTAGGGAGATTGGCCTGTAGTTCTCTTTCTTAGTTGGGTCCTTCTCTGGTTTTGGTATCAGGGTAATGCTTGCTTCCAGGAATGAATTTGGGAGTATTGCTTCCCTTTCAATTTCATTGAAAAGTTTGAGAAGTAGGGGCGTTAGGTCTTCTCTAAATTTCTTGTAGAATTCGGCAGTGAATCCATCAGGGCCTGGGCTTTTCTTTGTTGGGAGGTTTTTAATTACATCTTCAATTTCATTGGTTGATATTGGTTTATTTAGGATTTTTAAATCTTCTTGATTTAGCTTTGGTAATTCATACGAATCTAGGAATCTGTCCATTTCTTCTGCATTTTCCATCTTAGTAGAATATAAATTTTCAAAATAGGTATAGATGATCTTCTGGATTTCTGCAGGGTCCGTCGTGATATCACCCTTTTCATTTTCAATTGCATGGATTTGAGTCTTTTCTTTTTTTAATAAGGTTGGATAAGGGTTTGTCAATCTTATTTATTCTTTCAAAGAACCAACTTTTTGCTTCATTGATTCTTTGTATTGTTTTTTTATTCTCCAATACGTTAATTTCTGCTCTGATCTTTATAATTTCCTCCCTTGTACGGGCTTTTGGCTTAACCTGCTCTTCTTTTTCTAGAAGCTCGAGGTTCACCCTTAAGTTGTTTATTTGCGCTTGCTCTATTTTCCTGATATAAGTATTTAATGCTATAAATTTCCCTCTTAGGACTGCTTTCATTGTATCCCATAAGTTCCGGTATGTTGTACTGTCATTATCATTCAGTTGTAGAAAGTGACTAATTTCTTCTTTAATTTCATCTGTGACCCATTGGTTGTTCAGGAGGATGCTGTTTAATTTCCATGTGTTTAGGGAGTTTTTGTGGGATCTTTTGCCATTGATTTCCAATTTCATTGCACTATGGTCTGATAATATGCATGGGATAATTTCAATTCCTTTGCATTTACTTAAACAGGTTTTATGAGCTAGTATGTGGTCTATTTTGGAGAACGTCCCATGTGCAGCTGAGAAAAATGTGTATTCTGATGTTGTGGGATGGAACACTCTGTAGACATCTACTAAGTCCATTTGTTCAAAAGTTTGGTTCAGTTCTACTATTTCATTATTGATTTTCTGTCCAGTTGATCTATCTTTTTGTGACAGTGGAGTATTGAGATCTGC
This sequence comes from Erethizon dorsatum, assembly GCA_028451465.1. Classification (NCBI taxonomy): domain Eukaryota; kingdom Metazoa; phylum Chordata; class Mammalia; order Rodentia; family Erethizontidae; genus Erethizon; species Erethizon dorsatum. The sequence goes on from CM051842.1 coordinate 41,870,960, forward strand.
CAATATAATTGTATTAGTGCTTATTTGATTTTTCATGTCCTTTAGTACTTGTTTTATATAGCTGGGTGCATTGGTATTTGACGCATATATATTTATGATCGTTATCTCTTCCTCTTGGATTGTTCCCTTTACAAGGATGTAATGACCGTCTTTATCTCTCTGAATCCTTCTTGGCTTGAAGTTCACTTTGTCTGCAAAAAGAATAGCTACCCCTGCTTTTTTCTGGGTTCCTGTGGCATGGAGTATTGTTTTCCATCCTTTGACTTTCAGTCTATGAATTTCTTTCTGAATTAAATGTGTTTCTTGTATACAGCATATTGTTGGATCTTGCTTCTTGATCCATTTCGCCAGTCTGTGCCTTTTGATTGGTGAATTGAGACCGTTAACATTGATGGTTAAAACTGATATGTATTGACTTGTCATGATATTTTCCTGTTGTTGGTTCCCACTCTTTGTTTTTCCGCTTTCCGGCTATTTAATTATTTGCCCTGCCTGGTGGATTCCTTCTGTTGGGGTTCCTATCTCTTTCTAGAATGTCCTTCAGAACGTTTTGGAGTGCTGGTTTGGTGGTCATAAATTTTCTCAGATGTTCTTTGTCATGAAAGTATTTTATTTCTCCATCAATTTTGAAAGATAGTTTTGCAGGGTACATCAATCTGGGCTGAAAATTATTTTCCTTTAGAGCTTGCAATACATCATTCCAAGCTCTTCTTGAATTGAGGGTTTGTGCTGAAAAGTCAGCTGTGATTCTGATGGGTTTTCCTTCATAAGTGATTTGTCTCTTCTCCCTAACAGCTTTTAAGATTCTGCCCTTCTGTTGAATTTCTGGGATCTTGATTATAATATGTCTGGCTGAAGTTTTTTTTTTGATCATGTCTAGTTGGTGTTCTAAAAGCTTCACTTATAGGGGTGTCAAATTCCTTTTCTCTTCCAGGAAAGTTCTCCCTGATTATGTCTTTGAACAAGGTTTTAATGTCGTTGATGCTATCTCCTGCTTTTTCATTTATTCCAATTATTCTTAAGTTGTTTATTTTTGAGTCATCTAGCAGCTGCTGAATTGATTTTTCATGGTCCCTTGCTATTTTTAAGAATTTTTCCATTTCATGATCACTAATTGCAAGCCTGTCTTCTATATCTGAGATCCTGTCCTCACATTGGCTTATTCTGCTACAAATACTTTCAATGGAATTTTTTATCTCTTGGGTATCTGCTTGAATCTGCCTTATGGATTCCATTTCTTTCCTATGCTGAGCATTCATGGTTTCTATAGTTTTCTTAAGTTCATCTATTTTTTTGTCTGTATCAGCTATAGTGTCCTTAAGCATGGTCTTCATTGTAGACATTATCTCTGCAGTTATCTGTGAGATTATTTCTGTTTTAATTTTTTCCAGAACCTCATTCAGTTGCTTTGTTGTTACCACTTCAGATAGGCCAGGTGGGTGGCTTTCGGATTGTCCCACCTCGTTGCTCCCTAGGTTTGCCTTTGGTGAATTGGATGTGTGGGGTTGCATCTTGTTTAAGTGTCGTCTCATTTTTTCTTTCTTTAATTCCTGGGGTGATGTTTGCAAATTACCTATAGTAGGTTACTTTATTGCTAGTGTTTAAGATCTTTAGAAGATGACTACTTCTCTGCAGTATCTTCCAAGTGGAGCTTGCTTTTGTGTTTTGAGCTTTCTGCCAGATCCTACCTCTTCAATTCGTTGGGTATGCGAAGTTGCTACCTGTTTGGCCCAGTCCTTGATTCTTTGGTACTGTGCCACTGTATTTTCTGTGTCCCTTAGTCAATCTCAATCATGAAATATCAGGAAGGAAAGATGTTTAGAACAATTATTTCACATTTGGCTATAATGTTAACTAAAGCATCAAACAGAGCCTAGAAAATGACAGACTGAGCTAACCAGTTATTTACCACTTTTAGCTGTATAGAGTTGCAGTTATATAACAAAATCTAAAACACACCAGAAAAATTATATGCAGTATACAAGTCCTGTGTATGTCAATTTTTCCCCTGAGGAGTTTAAATTTAAAATGAGTTAAGGAGGAAATAGAGTATTGGGAGAAGAGGAAGGAATTAGATGTAAGGTTAGAGGACCAAGAGTGATCCCACTAAAATTGGGACACTAGTGCAGAGGACAGGTGGTAGAAAGAGAAGGAAGGGATAAAAGGAAGAACAGATCACAACCACAATCAGAAAGAAGTTAGAGGCGCTGTTTACACTCATATAAAAAACCAGAGAGAATAATGAAGGAAAGAGCAAATACACATACAGAAACAAAAACGAAGATAAAAACAATAAAACAGACAGATCAAAAATAAAACCCCACCAAAAAACCAAACAAAACAAAACAAAAACAAAAAAAACCCTTCGCCAGAACAAAAAAACGAATCAGTGAGAAAAAAAAAATAATAATAAAAAATAAAAATAAAAATAAAAATAAAAAAATAAAAAGAATCAGTTCCAGGTGTTGACTCTGCTGTAGGCAGTTACCCTGTGGTGAAAGAGTCCTGTTCTGTGCAGGTCCGTCCCAGTAAGCCAGGAGCGCCCTCTGGCGGGCGGTGAGCAGATGCGCGTACTTTCAGGCAGAGACCAGTCAGCTCGCCTCCGCTCTCAGCGCCCTTTCACGATCCCTGGGCCTGAGAGGCTCAGCGTGCTGTCCGGAGCGCGGGTTCCCTGCACTGGTTCCTGCCGCTCTGGTTTTTCACCACGCCCCCCACAATGGCGCCGGGCCAGTTGCTCTCTGGCGCGGGACAGGTGTGGCTGAGAGTCCAGTCTCGTTCGCCTGCTGACCTCAACACACTTTCGTGGGCCTGAGAGGCCCCGTGCTGCCCTGTCCGGAGCACAAGTTCCCAGAGCAGTTTCCGAGCCGCTCTGAGTTTCGCCACACCCCCCACAATGGCGCCCGGCCGGTCACTCTCTGGCGCGGGGCAGCTGTGGCTGAGAGACACTCACCGCCGGTCTGCGCCGTTCTCCGCCGCTCCCCTACCCCGCCGCTGTCTCAGGATCCTCCGTGGGGGCTCCCTGGGCACCAGCTGCCACCGTGTGTCCGTAGAATTGAGCTTCCGCGGCGCTGCAACTCCCGGGATAGTAGAAGGTGCACGCGCGCGGTCTGCTCCTTCTTTCCTTCTTCTTTGTTGGAAGTCACCCGTCACTGGTGCCGGGGGTCCCAGATTGCGCTTCAGAACTTCTCTGGGTTTCGGGGAGGCATCTCCCCCCCTCCTGCGCTTTCCGGGTCGCTATATTCCCGTGTTCCAATGGTAACTTTTAGAGAGAGTTTCACTGCCTGCTTCTTACTCATCCGCCATCTTGAGGTCCTCCCTGTCTTATCTTCTTATGTGTTTATTGTTTCTATTTGTATTGTTTTGGGCTGAGATTTATGGATGCTTATAGTTTAAAGTCTTTTTTTTTTTGCTAGTATAGAGATCTCTTTAGTTGCTTTTCAGTGATGTGATTTGGGTTGGCTAACTATAATACTTCGCTACAGCCCCAAGATTTGACCACCTTGGTTAATTTGGAAGAGGTGGATGCAGTGTAGTAATCCCAGAAACCAAATTCTCTGGGTATGTATGCTAGTATCGTTGATGTCACAAGGGTAATCTGAGTTTTGGCTTACAAAGAAATAGTGACAATTATGTGAACCTATTAATATCCAGTGAGTCAGCTACCGTAGTATTATCCAAGAGAAAATCTTAATGTACCATAATAACCAATTATGTACCACCTTTAATCCTAAAGAAGTGATCTGTAATTATGGTGTAAACATTAGGACTACCCAAGTATTGACTTAACGGCTAATATATACTAAATGCAGCATCTATATCTCTTCTAATTGTAGAAAAGAATTCAAAAGTAATTTTACAGAGTTAAATATCAAAAGATTAGCAAAGCTTTCTGGTTATACTATTAAAGATATAGGATTTGGGAATGGAGGAAATGCAAGAGGAAAACTTTTTTTTTAATGTGCGTACTGGGAGTCGACCTCAGGACCTTGCGCTTGGCAGCAAGTGCTTGTGCTGCTGAGCGATATCACTGGCCCTTTTTTTCCTTTATGTGGGTTCCAGGAGTGAAACTCAGGACCTTGTGCTTGCCAGGCAGGCGCTTATGCCCGTGAGCTATCTCACCAGCCCAAACTTTTAAACCTTAAACTTTTCTGATATGAGAAAGATGAGAGAGGAATGGTACAAAGGATCTTATTGGGGAGTAGGACAATGTTTATAGAATTATAAATGTTATGGCTTGTGTCTAGATATCCCTCTAAAGCCTCATGCACTCATAGGTGGGATTTTTGGAAGGTGGCTGGATCTAGGGTGTTTGATCCTGGGATTAAGTTGTAGGAGGCTGGGATTAAGGAAGTGTGATTACTAAATTAGTCCACTGATTGGTTTAGCATAGTTCTGGATGTGGATAATGAGAAGGCCTGCCCTGGGTGTGAGTGGCACCACCCAAAAGGCAGGTATCCTGGGTGGATGGATGTCAAGTGACAGAAAGAAGGCAGGGTGTTTGCTGCTGCTGCTTATGCTTTGCTACTTAGCTATTTTGCTGCCTTCTGCATTCATGAAATGTTTCTCCTCTGTGATGCCCCCCTGCCATGCTACCCTGCTTTGGAGCCAGCTGACTATAGACTGAAAGCTGTGTGAACTGTGAACTGAAATAAACAATTCCTTCTTCAACTTTGTGTGTTGGGTATTTTGTTTCAGCAATGAAAGAAGTCACTAAGATTGTAAAGTAAGATAAAAAAAACTGGTGCAAAATAGAAGATAAAAGAAAAATGAAAAGCAAAAAGAAATTACAGAGAGTAAAATTAAAAAATAATTCATAGAAGAAAAATTAAATTGGAGAACAAGAGAAAATAAAGAAAAAAAGAAGAAAAAGAGATAAGAAGCAAGACAGAAGGAAAAAGGAAGATTTCCCAAGCGCCAGGAAACTGATGATGATGACAGGAGGAAAGGAAAGAAGATAAAAAGAAGGAAGGACAATACGTAACGGGTGAAAACAATGTGCACAGTCACAAAATACAAAATCAAAAAACAAAAAAAACAAGCAAACCAAACAAACAAACAAAAAGAGAAATTTTTCTGTGGTTTTGAGTGTTTTCTTCTAGGATCAATAATTTTGGAGATTCAACATGGCTGAATAGAGGATCCTCATTCAGAGCTACTCAGGGAAATTCAACTAAAACACGGGTAATTTGAAGAAAGAGGAGGGACATATACCCTGAAACTAAAACCAATCTGGCATAAGAGACTAATAGATCAAGCCAAACATAGGTAAAGGTCTTAATAAAATGGCCAGCCAGCCCACCTGGCTGCCAGTGGGTTGCCGGATTGGAATGACTACCCACCATACTTGGAATCTTAAAAGAAGAAAAGGATATACTAAAATAGTGTGGCTAAATCAAGCCATACAGGATAGACTTGGGATATAAGGTCCCCTGCCTCTTCTGCCTTCCTCCCAACAGAAGACGCTACACTCCAGCAGTAAATTCTGCCAACATGGACTGCTGCCTCCCTGATGATCAGCCAGTTTTCCTTTTTTTGTTTTTTTCTTTCCTTTTTCCTCTTTTCTTTTCCATTTTTTTTCTTTTCTACCCGTTCCTTTTGTGCACGAGAGCGCTAACTGGAACCGTAAGGAACAAGATTAAAGACTACAGGGGTGCACAGTAAATGGAATAGTTAATCCCTCCCCGGGACCTGTGGTTAGAGAGGCATGGGGAATTAAACAGCCTTGCACCTCGGTACTATGCAGCCCTGGGCTGTCCCCAACCCGCTGGGGGTGGGAGCAGAAAGGCACCCCACAGCACCCTCACCCATCTCGCCTGAGCAAATTACAGATACAGCAGAGGAGGGTGACAGCAGGGGAACTTGAAAGCAACGGATGGGAAGTTAGCACTCCACCTCAGAAGAGGAGTAAGAATTGGGACTCAGCAGCTTGGCACTGCAACAGCAGGACCATAGGACCAGACCATATCACAGCATTTCGACCAATCCTGCAACAAATGACCTTAGAGGACAGAGACTTGCCAGTGGAAGAGGAACACAGAAGGCTGAGCAAAAACCAGGAGGAGCCAAAGTCTGACAGCCCCCTCTCTGTCTGATAACAGCATAGCAACTGGGAGAGAGATGCTTCCACGAGAAACAGGGTAAGGAGAGGGAGGCCACTATAGGACATAAAGAAAGTACTGGGTGAAGACTGGCCCCAGGCTACCACATCTGGAGGCCAAAATCAGCCTCAAATCCAACACAAACTCTACTGCAGGCTTGGTAGTCCTATCCAGTAGTTTTGGACTCTCAGTGGACACCACAGGAATTTTGTTTTATTTTATTTTATTTTATTTTATATTTTTACTGGTTTGTGGTTTGTTTCCCATTCCTTTTCTTTTTTTTTTTTTTGTCTTTTACCTACATTTTAGTTCTAATATATTTGTCTTCCTTCCCACTTTCCTAAATTTACCTCTCTAGACTTAATCATATTTTCTTATGAAAGAATAGTCTAATTTTTCTGGTCAACTTCAATAATCCCTTGCTTACTCCTTCATTCCTTCTCTTCTGCCCTATTCTCTAGTTTCCAAAAGCTTGTGTGATCATCCTTTGTCCTTCAGCCTGGCTTCTTCATTTCTGTTCAGTTATCTCTGTTCTATCCATGATCCTATTTAAATTTTCCCACCACAGGGTAAAACCACTCTATCAGGGGAAAACACTTAGCATACAAGCTCCCAATTTATGATCGGTTCTGTTATATAACTATAGATTTTGCTTCTGTGGTTAAAAGTACAAAATTAATAGTTACCACAGTTTGCCAGTTTCTAAAATGTGCTTGGTGCTATTGTCCATGCTAATTTTACTACTTTAGCAAGGATGTCATATCTGTTTTAATCAGTTCTCACCTCTGTAACAATGGGAAGTTCTTGGGTAATAACCTCACCACACCCCAGCACCAAAGGACTGGGGACTGAGTCAAACAGATACACACATCTCACTCTTAATTGGAAAGGTAGGACCTTGGGACAGACACAAACCAAGAACCTCCTACACACAGAAGACATCTTCAAGAACAAACCTTGCCTAGAGAGGCCTTGATACTAGTGATAAAGCTACCTACTAAAAAAAAAAAAACTTACAAGGATCAACATAGAAAACAAAATAAAAACTTTTAAAATAGAAAATGACAAGATGCAGATGTAAAATGCAACCTCAGAACTGCAGCCCACCCAGAACAAGTCCAGGAGACAGCGAGATAGAGGAAAATGGAAGACATACACCTGACATTTCTGAAATGATAGCAACTGAAGTAAAGAAACAAATCCATGGGGCTATAGAGGAAATCAGATCAGCAATAATCTCTCAGCTAAAAAAAAGAAATGTCAACATTTACAAAGGAATTGCTCAGCAAATGTAGAGTAGAAAGATAAAAAATAGATGATAGGAGAGGAAGGAAGAAATATAGGAAAGAAATAGAATGCATGAAACGGATTCAAACAGATATCCAGGAAATTAAAAATCCATCGAAAGCTGTCAAAACCGCTTGAACAAAACCAAAGACAGACTTTCAGACCTTGAAGACAGGATCTCTGCTAGCAATCATGAAAGATCTCCTAAAAATAACAAAAGAGCAGGAAATAAGAATTCCACAGTTGCAAGATGATGCAAAGAAAAATAAAATAATAATTATTGGTGTCAATGAAAAAGCAGGAGCCAAAACAAATGACATAAAATAACTATTTGCAGAAGTAACAGCAGGAAATTTTTCAAGTATGGGAAAAGATTCTGACATACAGATAAGTGAAGCATATAGAAATCCAATTAGCTATAAGCAAAATAAATCTACACCCAGACATATAATAATCAAGATTCCAGAAATTCAGCACAAGAACAGAATATTAAAAGCTGTTAGAGAAAAGAAACAGATCACCTATAAAGGAAAGCCTATCAGAATCACGGCAGAATTCTCAACACAACCCTCAAGTCAAGAAGAGCTTGGAGTGAAGAATTTGAAGTCCTGAAAGAAAACCACTTCCAACCCAGATTGATGTACCCTGCAAAACTGTCTTTCAAATTAATGGAGAAATAAGATACTTCCATGAAAAAGAACAACTGAAGAAATTCATGACCAGCAAACCAACCCAACAAAGAGTACTGAAAGATTTTCTAGAAAGAGATAGAAATGACCACAGTTCCAAGAAGAACAACAGAATGAAACCATCAGGCAGGGCAAGCAGTTAAACAGAGGGAGAAAGCATGGAACCAATAGTGGGAAAATAACATGGCAAAGATAAGACAATACGTATCACTTATAACCATCAAAGTAAATGGCCTCAATTCACCAATCAAAAGAAACAATCTGACAGAATGGATCAAGAAACAAGATCCAACAATATGCTATATACGAGAAACACATTTTACTCAAAAAAAAAATTCATAGACTGATAGTCAAAGGATGGAAAACAATCTTCCATGTAACAGGAACCCAGAAAAAAGCAGGGGTAGCTCTTCTGTTTGCAGACAATATAAACTTCAAACCAAGAATGATCAAACAAGATAAAGAAGGTCACTACATACTCGTTAGGGGAAAATTTCAAGAGGAAGACATAACAATCATAAATATGTATGCACCAAATATGGGAGCACCCAACTATATAAGGCAATTATTAATAGACATGAAAAATCAAATAATACAAGTGTAACAGGAGACCTTAATACCCCATTGTCACAAAAAGATAGATCAACTAGACAAAAAATCAGCCAAGAAATATCAGAACTGAATTAAACCTGTGAACAAATGGACTTAGTAGATGTTTTCAGAGTGTTCCACCCAACATCAGAATACACATTCTTCTCACCTGCACATGGGATGTTCTCTGAAATAGACCATATACTAGCCCACAAAATATGCTTAAGTAAATGCAAAGGAATTGAAATTATTCCATACATATTATCTGACCATAGTGCAATGAAATTGGAAATTAATGGCAAAAGAAACTGCAAAAACTCCATAAACACATGGAAATTAAATAACACCCTCCTAAACAACCAATGGGTCACAGATGCAATTAAGGAAGAAATCAAACAATATCTACAACTAAATGAGAAAGCAGATACAACATACTGGAACTCACGGGACACAATAAAAGCAGTCCTAAGAGTGAAATTTATAGTGGTGAATTCTCACATCTGGAAAACAGAGAACAAATAAACAAGCTAATGCTGCACCTCAAGCTTCTCGAAAAAGAAGAGCAAGACAAGGCCAAAGTGCATAGAAGGGAAGAAATTATAAAGATCAGAGCAGAAATTAATGCAATTGAGACTAAGAAAACAATACAAAGAATTGATGAATCAAGGAGTTGCTTCTTTAAAAGAATGAATAAAATTGATAAACTCTTAGCCAACCTTATCAAAAAAAAGGAAAGAAAAGACTCAAATTCATGCATTGAGGAATGAAAAGGGCGAAATCACTACAGAGCCTGTGGACATTCAGAAGATCATCAATACCTGCTTCAAAAATCCTTACTCTCATAGGTTGGAAAACACAGAAGAAATGGACAGATTCCTGGATACGTATGAATTACTAGAGCTGAATATTTTTACAAAAATTCTTTTTTTTTTTTTAATTTTATTTTAAAGAGAAGAAAAAACAAAACAAATCAAAAGAAGAACAAATTTTCAAAACAACATAATAGGAGGGTAAGAATGGTTAATACATTGCGTATTACTATCTTTAAGTTAGTTATTCAGGACACCAGACATTAGCATTTAATTATCCAAACATTATTGGCACAAACCTTACTCTTCAATGAACTAAGTAAAAATCGTAGTGTATCTATCTTAACCATCTTATATATATATATACAATTTTTTTTCCCTTTCCCTTCTTTCTTTTCCTTATTCCAGTCTCTCTTTCCTTTTGACCAGTTTCTTTTTGATTCACCATGTCTATTGTACATTTTGGATCTTATTTACTCTTTCAGTTTCTCATACTAGAGAGACAATACGATGCTTACACATGTGCTTCTGGTTTATTTCACTTATGAGTATTTTCTCGAGTTGCATCCATTTACCTATAAAAGTCTCCAGTTTATCCTTCTTAATGGCTGAATAGTACTCCATTGTATAAAAATACCACATCTTTCTTATCCATTCCTCAGTTGATGGGCATTTGGGTTGTTTCCAAGATCTGGCTATTACAAATTGTGCTGCTATAAACATGGGTGCACATATATCGCTGTGGTATGATGTTTTTAATTCTTCTGGGAAGATGCCCAGAAGGGGAATAGCTGGGTCAAATGGGACCTCCAACCCTAGCTTTTTGAGGAATCTCCACACTGACTTCCACAGTGGCTGTACCAGTCGACACTCCCACCAACAGTGGAGAAGGGTTCCTTTTTCCCCACAGCCCCTCCAGCATTTGTTATTAGTTGATTTCTTTATAGTAGCCATTCTTTCTGGGGTGAGATGGTATCTCAGTGTTGTTTTAATTTGCATCTCTCGAATGACTAGTGATGTTGCACATTTTTTTGTATATTTATTTGCCATTAGTATTTCTTCATCTGAGAAATGTGTATTCATCTCAGATGCCCATTTTTGGAGTGGGTCTTTAAATTTGGGAGGTCTGATTTTTTTGAGTTCTTTATATGTTCTCGATAGTAATCCTTTGTCTGAGGAACAGCTGGCAAACATTTTTTCCCACATTGTGGGTTGTCTCTTCACTCTGTTGGTGGTTTCTCTTGCTGTGCAAAAGCTTTTTAATAAGATGAGATCCCAGTTATTGATTCTTTGGGATAGTTCCCGTGCGGTTGAGTTTTTATTCATAAAGTCTTTGCCTACACCAATGTCTCCAAGGGTTTTACCTATCCTACCTTCCAGCAGATTTAATGTTTCTGTTTTAATATTTAGATCTCTGATCCATTTTGAATTTAGTTTAGTGCATGGTGAAAGATATGGGTCTAGTTTTAATCTTCGGCATGTGTAGAGCCAGTTTTTCCAGCACCATTTATTAAAGAGGCTATCTTTTTTCCAGCGAATGTGTTTGGCACCTTTGTCAAAGATAAGGTGGCTTAGTGTGTCTGGGGTTGTTTCAGCATCTTCTAATCTGTTCCATTGATCTTCAGGTCTGTTTTTTTGCCAGTACCACACTGTTTTTATCACAGTAGCTTTATAGTATAATTTCAAGTCGGGGATTGTGATGCCCCCTGCCTTGCCTTTGTTGCCCAGAATTGCCTTTGCTATTCTAGGTCTCTTCTGATTCCAAATGAATTTTAGGATTGTTTTCTCTAATTCTGTGAGATATGCTGTTGGAATTTTGATTGGAATTGCATTAAATCTGTATAACAATTTTGGAAGTATGGCCATTTTCACTATATTGGTTCTTCCTATCCAGGAGCAAGGGATATCTTTCCATTTTCTGATATCCTCTTCAATCTCCTTTTTCAGAGTACTGTAGTTTTCAGTATAGAGGTCTTTTACATCCTTCGTGAGGTTGATTCCTAGGTATTTCATTTTTTTGGATGTTATTGTGAAAGGTATTGTTTCCCTAATTTCTCTTTCAGTAAGTTTGTTATTTGTGTACAGGAAGGCTATTGACTTTTGAGTATTGACTTTGTATCCAGCTACACTACTGAATTTGCTTATCAAATCTAGCAGTTTTTTAGTGGAGTTTTTGGGGTCTTCTGTGTAGAGTATCATGTCATCTGCAAATAATGATAATTTAACTTCTTCCTTTCCGATCATTATTCCTTTTATTTCTTTCTCTTGTCTAATCGCTCTGGTTAAAGTTTCCAGAACTATGTTGAATAAGAGTGGGGACAGTGGACATCCTTGTCTTGTTCCTGATTTTAGAGGGAAGGCTTTCAGTTTTTGGCCATTTAGTATGATATTGGCTGTTGGTTTGTCATAGATAGCTTTTACCAGATTGAGATAAAGACCCTCTATTCCAATTTTCTGTAGGGTTTTTATCATGAAAAGGTGCTGGACTTTGTCAAAAGCTTTTTCTGCATCTATTGAGATGATCATGTGATTTTTGTCTTTGGTTCTGTTAATATGCTGTATTACATTTATTGATTTACGTATGTTGAACCATCCCTGCATCCCTGGGATGAATCCAACTTGGTCATGGTGTATAATCTTCTTGATGATTTGTTGGATTCTGTTTGCCAGTATCTTATTAAGGATTTTTGCATCTATGTTCATTAGGGAGATTGGCCTGTAGTTCTCTTTCTTAGTTGGGTCCTTCTCTGGTTTTGGTATCAGGGTAATGCTTGCTTCCAGGAATGAATTTGGGAGTATTGCTTCCCTTTCAATTTCATTGAAAAGTTTGAGAAGTAGGGGCGTTAGGTCTTCTCTAAATTTCTTGTAGAATTCGGCAGTGAATCCATCAGGGCCTGGGCTTTTCTTTGTTGGGAGTTTTTTAATTACATCTTCAATTTCACTGGCTGATATTGGTTTATTTAGGATTTTTAAATCTTCTTGATTCAGCTTTGGTAATTCATACGAATCTAGGAATCTGTCCATTTCTTCTGCATTTTCCATCTTAGTAGAATATAAATTTTCAAAATAGGTATAGATGATCTTCTGGATTTCTGCAGGGTCCGTCGTGATATCACCCTTTTCATTTTCAATTGCATGGATTTGAGTCTTTTCTTTTTTTAATAAGGTTGGATAAGGGTTTGTCAATCTTATTTATTCTTTCAAAGAACCAACTTTTTGCTTCATTGATTCTTTGTATTGTTTTTTTATTCTCCAATACGTTAATTTCTGCTCTGATCTTTATAATTTCCTCCCTTGTACGGGCTTTTGGCTTAACCTGCTCTTCTTTTTCTAGAAGCTCGAGGTTCACCCTTAAGTTGTTTATTTGCGCTTGCTCTATTTTCCTGATATAAGTGTTTAATGCTATAAATTTCCCTCTTAGGACTGCTTTCATTGTATCCCATAAGTTCCGGTATGTTGTACTGTCATTATCATTCAGTTGTAGAAAGTGACTAATTTCTTCTTTAATTTCATCTGTGACCCATTGGTTGTTCAGGAGGATGCTGTTTAATTTCCATGTGTTTAGGGAGTTTTTGTGGGATCTTTTGCCATTGATTTCCAATTTCATTGCACTATGGTCTGATAATATGCATGGGATAATTTCAATTCCTTTGCATTTACTTAAGCAGGTTTTATGAGCTAGTATGTGGTCTATTTTGGAGAACGTCCCATGTGCAGCTGAGAAAAATGTGTATTCTGATGTTGTGGGATGGAACACTCTGTAGACATCTACTAAGTCCATTTGTTCAAAAGTTTGGTTCAGTTCTACTATTTCATTATTGATTTTCTGTCCAGTTGATCTATCTTTTTGTGACAGTGGAGTATTGAGATCTCCCAATATAATTGTATTAGTGCTTATTTGATTTTTCATGTCCTTTAGTACTTGTTTTATATAGCTGGGTGCATTGGTATTTGACGCATATATATTTATGATCGTTATCTCTTCCTCTTGGATTGTTCCCTTTACAAGGATGTAATGACCGTCTTTATCTCTCTGAATCCTTCTTGGCTTGAAGTTCACTTTGTCTGCAAAAAGAATAGCTACCCCTGCTTTTTTCTGGGTTCCTGTGGCATGGAGTATTGTTTTCCATCCTTTGACTTTCAGTCTATGAATTTCTTTCTGAATTAAATGTGTTTCTTGTATACAGCATATTGTTGGATCTTGCTTCTTGATCCATTTCGCCAGTCTGTGCCTTTTGATTGGTGAATTGAGACCGTTAACATTGATGGTTAAAACTGATATGTATTGACTTGTCATGATATTTTCCTGTTGTTGGTTCCCACTCTTTGTTTTTCCGCTTTCCGGCTATTTAAGTATTTGCCCTGCCTGGTGGATTCCTTCTGTTGGGGTTCCTATCTCTTTCTAGAATGTCCTTCAGAACGTTTTGGAGTGCTGGTTTGGTGGTCATAAATTTTCTCAGATGTTCTTTGTCATGAAAGTATTTTATTTCTCCATCAATTTTGAAAGATAGTTTTGCAGGGTACATCAATCTGGGCTGAAAATTATTTTCCTTTAGAGCTTGCAATACATCATTCCAAGCTCTTCTTGAATTGAGGGTTTGTGCTGAAAAGTCAGCTGTGATTCTGATGGGTTTTCCTTCATAGGTGATTTGTCTCTTCTCCCTAACAGCTTTTAAGATTCTGCCCTTCTGTTGAATTTCTGGGATCTTGACTATAATATGTCTGGCTGAAGTTTTTTTTTGATCATGTCTAGTTGGTGTTCTGAAAGCTTCACTTATAGAGGTGTCAAATTCCTTTTCTCTTCCAGGAAAGTTCTCCCTGATTATGTCTTTGAACAAGGTTTTAATGTCGTTGATGTTATCTCCTGCTTTTTCATTTATTCCAATTATTCTTAAGTTGTTTATCTTTGAGTCATCTAGCAGCTGCTGAATTGATTTTTCATGGTCCCTTGCTATTTTTAAGAATTTTTCCATTTCATGATCACTAATTGCAAGCCTATCTTCTATATCTGAGATCCTGTCCTCGCATTGGCTTATTCTGCTAGAAATACTTTCAATGGAATTTTTTATCTCTTGGATATCTGTTTGAATCTGCCTTATGGATTCCATTTCTTTCCTATGCTGAGCATTCATGGTTTCTATAGTTTTCTTAAGTTCATCTATTTTTTTGTCTGTATCAGCTATAGTGTCCTTAAGCATGGTCTTCGTTGTAGACATTATCTCTGCAGTTATCTGTGAGATTATTTCTGTTTTAATTTTTTCCAGAACCTCATTCAGTTGCTTTGTTGTTACCACTTCAGATAGGCCAGGTGGGTGGCTTTCGGGTTGTCCCACCTCGTTGCTCCCTAGGTTTGCCTTTGGTGAATTGGATGTGTGGGGTTGCATCTTGTTTAAGTGACGTCTCATGTTTTCTTTCTTTAATTCCTGGGGTGATGTTTGCAAATTACCTATAGTAGGTTACTTTATTGCTAGTGTTTAAGATCTTTAGAAGATGACTACTTCTCTGCAGTATCTTCCAAGTGGAGCTTGCTTTTGTGTTTTGAGCTTTCTGCCAGATCCTACCTCTTCAATTCGTTGGGTATGCGAAGTTGCTACCTGTTTGGCCCAGTCCTTGATTCTTTGGTACTGTGCCACTGTATTTTCTGTGTCCCTTAGTCAATCTCAATCATGAAATATCAGGAAGGAAAGATGTTTAGAACAATTATTTCACATTTGGCTATAATGTTAACTAAAGCATCAAACACAGCCTAGAAAATGACAGACTGAGCTAACCAGTTATTTACCACTTTTAGCTGTATAGAGTTGTGGTTATATAACAAAATCTAAAACACACCAGAAAAATTATATGCAGTATACAAGTCCTATGTATGTCAATTTTTCCCTAAGGAGTTTAAATTTAAAATGAGTTAAGGAGGAAATAGAGTATTGGGAGAAGAGGAAGGAATTAGATATAAGGTTAGAGGACCAAGAGGGATCCCACTAAAATTGGGACACTAGTGCAGAGAACAGGTGGTAAAAAGAGAAGGAAGTGATAAAAGGAAGAACAGATCACGACCACAATCACAAAGAAGTTAGAGGCGCTGTTTACACTCATATAAAAAACCAGAGAGAATAATGAAGGAAAGAGCAAATACACATACAGAAACAATAACGAAGATAAAAGCAATAAAACAGACAGATCAAAAATAAAACCCCACCAAAAAACAAAACTAAACAAAACAAAAACAAAAAAAAACCCTTCGCCAGAACAAAAAACAAATCAGTGAGAAGAAAAAAAAAAATAAAAAAATAAAAAAAAAATAAAAATAAGAAAAAAAAAAAAATTAAAAAGAATCAGTTCCAGGTGTTGACTTTGTTGTAGGCAGCTACCTGTTCTGTGCAGGTCCGTCCCAGTAAGCCAGGAGCGCCCTCTGGCGGGCGGTGAGCAGAGGCGCGTACTTTCAGGTAGAGACCAGTCTAGCTCACCTCCGCTCTCAGCGCCCTTTCACGGTCCCTGGGCCTGAGAGGCTCAGCGCGCTGTCCGAGCGCGGATTCCCTGCACTGGTTCCCGCCGCTCTGGTTTTTCGCCACGCCCCCCACAATGGCGCCGGGCCAGTCGCTCTCTGGCGCGGGACAGGTGTGGCTGTGAGTCCAGTCTCGTTCGCCTGCTGACCTCAGCACACTTTCGTGGGCTCAATTGAGAGGCCCTGTGCTGCCCTGTCCAGAGCACAAGTTCCCAGAGCAGTTTCCGAGCCGCTCTGAGTTTCCCCACACCCCCCACAATGGCGCCCGGCCGGTCGCTCTCTGGCGCGGGACAGGTGTGGCTGAGAGTCCAGTCTCGTTCACCTGCTGACCTCAGCACACTTTCGTGGGCTCAATTGAGAGGCCCTGTGCTGCCCTGTCCGGAGCACAAGTTCCCAGAGCAGTTTCCGAGCCGCTCTGAGTTTCGCCACACCCCCCCACAATGGCGCCCGGCCGGTCGCTCTCTGGCGCGGGACAGGTGTGGCTGAGAGTCCAGTCTCGTTCACCTGCTGACCTCAGCACACTTTCGTGGGCTCAATTGAGAGGCCCTGTGCTGCCCTGTCCGGAGCACAAGTTCCCAGAGCAGTTTCCGAGCCGCTCTGAGTTTCGCCACATCCCCCACAATGGCGCCCGGCCGGTCACTCTCTGGCGCGGGGCAGCTGTGGCTGAGAGACACTCACCGCCGGTCAGCGCCGTTCTCCGCCGCTCCCCTGCCCCGCCGCTGTCTCAGGATCCTCCGTGGGGGCTCCCTGGGCGCCAGCTGTCACTGTGTGTCCGTAGAATTGAGCCTCCGCCGGCGCTCCAACTCCCGGGATATTAGAAGGTGCGCGCGCGGTCTGCTCCTTCTTTCCGTCTTCTTTGTTAGAAGTCACCCGTCACTGGTGCCGGGGGTCCCAGATTGCGCTTCAGAACTTCTCTGGGTTTCGGGGAGGCATCCCCCCCCTCCTGCGCTTTCCGGGTCGCTATATTCTCGTGTTCCAATGGTAACTTTTAGAGAGAGTTTCGTTGCCTGCTTCTTACTCATCCGCCATCTTGAGGCTCTCTCCCAAAAATTCTTAATAACCCAATATCAGTTATTGATATTGAAAACATAAGTAAAAACTTACCAACAAAGAAAATCCCAAGTCCTGATGGATTCATGGCTGAATTCTACAAGAAATTTAGGGAAGATTTAATGCCAATACTCCTCAAACTCTTTAATGAAATTGAAAGGGAAGCAATTCTCCCTAACTCATTCCTGGAGGCAAGTATTACTCCGATACCAAAACCAGAGGATTCAACCAAAAAAGAGAACTACAGGCCAATCTCCCTAATGAACATAGATGCAAAAATCTTCAATAAGAAACTAGCAAACAGAATGCAGCAAATCATCAATAAGATTATACACCATGACAAAGTGAGATTCATCCCAGGAATACAGGGATGATTCAACATACACAAGTCAATAAATGTAATACACCATATCAACAGAGCCAAAGACAAAAATCACATGATCATGTCAATAGATGCATAAAAATCTTTTGATAAAGTCCAACACTCGTTCATGATAAAAACTACAGAAAATCAGAATAGATGGACCCTACCTCAATCTGATAAAAGCCATCTATGACAAACCAACAGCCAACATCATAGTAAATGGACAAAAACTGAAAGCTTTCACTCTAAAATCAGGAACAAGACAAGGATGTCCACTATCACCACTCCTATTTAATATAGTTCTGGAAACATTAACCAGAGCAATTAGACAAGAGAGAAAAATAAAAGGAATAAGGATAGGAAAGGAGGAAGTTAAATTATCATTATTCACAGATGAGATGATACTCTACATAGAAGACCCCAAAACCTCCACCAAAGACTTCTAGATTTAATAACTGAATTCAGCAGTGTAGCTAGATACAACGTAAACACTGAAAAATCAATAGCATTCCTGTACGCAAGCATGAAACTCTCTGAGAAAGAAATTAGGGAAACCACACCCTCACAGTAGCATCCAAAAAAATGAAATACTTAGGAATCAATCTAACAAAGGAAATAAAAGATCTATACATTGAAAGTTACAGCACTCTGAAAAAAGAGATCGAAGAGGATATCAGAAAATGGAAAGTTATCCCTTGCTCATGGGTAGGAAGAACCAACATTGTGAAAATGACCATACTCCCAAAACTGTTATACAGATTTAATGCAATCCCGATCAAAATACTGTTGGCATACCTCACAGATGTAGAGAAAACATTCCTAAAATTCATCTGGTAAAAGAAGAGACCCAGAATATCAAAGGCAATCCTGAGCAACAAAAGCAAGGCAGGAGGCATCACAATCCCTGACTTGAAATTATACTACAAAGCTACTGTGATAACATCAGCATGGTACTGGCAAAAATACAGACCTGACAATCAGTGAAAGAGATTAGAAGATTCAGACACAACTCCAAACACACTCAACCACCTTGTCTTTGACAAAGGGGCCAAACATGTTCACTGGAAGAAAGTCTCGTTAGTAAATGTTACTAGAAAAACTGACTTTCAACATGCCAGAGACTAAAACTAGACCTTTGTCTATCACTGTGCACTAAAGTCAAAATGGATAAAAAAATCTAAATATCAAAACAGAAACACTAAATGTACTGGAAGAAAAAGTAGTTAGAAATCTTGAAGATATAGGGGTAGGTAGAGAATTCATGAACAAAACCCAAACTGCACGGGAAGTACTTCAAAGAATTGACAACTCGGATCTCATCTTATTAAAAAGGTTTTGCACATCAAAAGAAATCACCAACAGAGTGAAAAGAAAACCCACAGAGTGAGAAAACATTTTAGCCAACTGTCCCTCAGACAAAGGACTTCTGTCTAGAACATATAAAGAATTGAAAAAAATCAGACCCCCCAAATTGAAAAACCCAGTCAAAAAATGGGCATCTGAGATGAGTACGTACTTCTCAGATGAAGAAATACAAATGGCAAATAAATATATGAAAAAATGTTGAACATCATTGGTCATTTGAGAAATGCAAACTAAAAGGACACTGAGATTCCATCTCACCCCAGAAAGAATGGGTATCATGAAGAAATCAACCAATAACAAATGCTGGAGGGGCTGTGGGGAAAAAGGAACCCTTCTCCACTATTGGTGGGAACGTAGACTGGTACAACTACTGTGGAAATCAGTTTGGAGCTTCCTCAAAAAACTAGGATTAGAGGTCCCATTTGACCCAGCTATTCCCCTTCTGGGTATCTTCCCAGAAGAATTAAAAATATCATACCGCAGCGATATATGTTCACCCATGTTTATAGCAGCACAATTTGTAATAGCTCAATCTTGGAAATAACCCAAATGCCCATCAACCAAGGAATGGATAAAAGAGGTGTGGTATTTTTTTCAGTGGGGTAGTACTAAGCTGTAAAGAAGGATAAACTTGAGGCTTTTATAGGTAAATGGATGTAAATTGAGACCGTACTCATAAGTGAAATAAATCAGACTTTCATGTGTAAACATCATGTTGTCTCCCTAGTGTAAGAAACTGAAAGAGTAATAAGATCCAAAATGTACAATAGATACTGTGAGCAGGGAAGAAACTGCTCAAAAGGAAGAACAACTGGTATGGGGGAAAGGAGAAAAGAAGGAAGGGAAAAGAAAAAATATATATATACAAGGTAGCTAAGATAATTACACTACTAATGTTTATTCATTGAAAGAATGGTTTGTGCTTATATTGTTTGATCAATGTTTCATGCCTATATCCTATAATCTGATTAACTACTTTGAAGATAACAATACATAATATATTAACCATCGTTAATCCCCTATTAGCTTGTTTTTAAATTCTATATCATTATTTTTATTGTTTTTTCCTTTAAAATAAAATTTAAGAAAATTTTTTTTGTGGCAGTATCCAATTCAAGATGCATCCCTGCTCAGATTGGTAGATAAAAAAGCCACATCCCAAATTTATGCTGGTTGCATTCACCAGGAGGTAGTGGGATTAGGACAAGGGTGCTAATTCTGTGACTTTCAAATCCAGAGTGATTCATACTGAGCCTGGCCTTTGGCCATGGGGTTTGGGCCTGAGTTCTTTAGCTTAAGCACCTCTGGTGGTCTTTTGCCAGCTTGATAGTGGTTCCCTGACCCTGGCTGTCTCCAGTGTCTGTCCACCCAGTCATTGTAGGAGCGTAACACTGGGAACCCTGAAATGAAGCCCACACATGGCTGCTCTGAGTCCTGGATTCAGTTAACCCCTCATTGGAATGGTGTCTAGCCACTCTCTCCAGGGGATATGGCAGGCACTCTGAGTAGAGTCACTCAGCAGTTGTTGCAGCACACAGCATCCACTGGTCTGCTCCACTGCTGTGCTTCTCTCTGAAGACCTGTGGAGTCCCCTGCTTTTACTTTGTCTCTATAGATTTGGTCTTCCTTTCTCTCAAGCCATAGCCAAGAGCCAGGGGAGAAAGTATAGATTGTCTGTTTGTTTTTCTGCATTGTGCTCTGCCTCTTCGTATTGTCTGTAGGCTCCAATTTTCCCATCAGATCCTTCCTGGGTCCCAGGGATCCACCTCCTACCTTCTTGTGTTCTCCAAGTTGTTATTTTCCAGTGTGTGGATTTTGAGTCTTTAAGAGGCTGAGTTCTTGTTACTTACCACTCTATTTTCCCCACGCTTCCCTTGTAATGATGTGTTTTCTCATTTATGATATATGTGATGTGATGTGTTATCTTTCTCCTATATACATTGTCTTAGTTACTTTTCTCGTTGCTGAGACAAAATACCTGACACCCAAAGTTAAAGGGGGAAAGGTTTATTTAGCACACAGTTTGTAGAGGTTTTAGTTCATAATTGGCTAGCTCCAAGGCAGGGTGGCACATGGCAGAGGGGCAACATTTCATGAGGGTGAAAGGCAGCAAAAGCGAGAGGAGAGAGGAGACAAGCCTCTTTCTGTCCCTTAAATTGTATGCAGTCTACTGGGATTAGGGCTGTGCCAATTCAATCACTGGACTGCTCCAGCAATCACCCACCCTTAATCCCAGCATGCTTAATCCCAGTATTGAATCATGAATCAGTCACAAACTCTGGATTCAGCTACCTTCAAAAAAAGCCCCATCTAAAAGTGTGTGAGGGTTTGGGGGGACATCTAGACACAAACCTTAACATACGTGAATATGTTTACATGCTCTGTTTTCCTTAGAATTTTTTTTCAATCTTGTACTTCTCATCTTCAATCTTATGCATCTCATCTTCAATCTTATAAATCTTCAAGAACCAGCTCATGGAAAAAATTATTAACTTTTTTCCCTGTTTTAAAAATTCATTATGTTTATTCTTTTTATTACTTTATGAAGGCTTGTTTTGCTTTTTCCAACTTCTTAAATTGACTTTATAGTCTCTTTTAATTATTTGTGCCTTCATAATGAAACTCCAAAGCTACACATTTTCTTCTTAGAATAATTCTGATTACATCCCATTAGTTTTTAAGATAGCGTTATTCCAGTCTTGATTTTTCTCAATAATCTGCAATTGTAGTTTGTACTTTCTCTTTGACACAGGTGTATTTTTAATTTTTGTTGTTTTCTTTATATTAGTATTTACCTTTATTTCAAATGCTTTTTTAGTTTGTTTTCTTCTATTTTTGATTTCTAGATTTATTGCATTACATACAATGTGACCTGAATAATAATTTCTGCTTTCTTAATAAGGTTTTCTTCATGGTTCTAGATATAGCAAGTTTTTGTAAATGACTCACTGTTTCAAGAATTGTATCCTTCATAGGGCACAAAATCATTATATTAATTTTGGCTTAATAACTTCCATAATTTATATGCAAATTTATTTTTTTCTGCTTAACTAACTGAAAGTCTAAGAGCATTGTAGTAACTACCCACAATCATTGTTGTTTCTCTACTTTCTCCTGGCATTTTTCACCTCTGCTATCCCATTTTAACTTCCTGGATGTAATTTTTTTTTTTTTTTGTGGGTCCTGGGGTCAAACTCAGGACCTCGCACTTGTGAGCAGGCGCTTGTGCCACTGAGTGATATCACCGGCCCTTTTTTCCTTTGTATGTGGGTACCGGGAGTCGAACTCAGGACCTTGCACTTGCCAGGCAGGTGCTTATGCTGCTGAGCTATCTCACTGGCCCCCCGGATGTAATTTTTAAAACTACAAAATTAATATATGATTACAAGCAGTGTATGTCTATGTATTTGTGTACATTTTTGTGTATGTATGTATGTATGTGTGTATGAAATCAGCCCTTTTCTTCTGTTTGAGGAAAAACTGACAAATTTAACAAAATTTCCTTTACCTGAGCAAGAAAATGTTCCTGTAACTAGGCAGCATTTTAGACCAAACATGTTTAGAATACCTAATGCCACTGCATATTCAGATTGTATTTATAGCCAGAGACAAGGAAGTGACATACAGAAACAAGCTTATTGGCCACAGATGGCATTTACCTTAGGAGGTCATATTTTGGTACCTTTCATCCTTTGATTGGCTGGAGATTCAACTTGTATGATTGAGATTCAGTTGCCTGGTTACAAGGATATAGGGTTAGGTTACTGCCTGCTTGTTTATCAAGCAGGTTGTAGTTCCCAGAGACCACTTTGGTCTAAACTTACTGTTCAAGTACAGAGGCTGGTTTAGGCTAAGTTTATTTTGTTTCAATACTCTTCTTACTCTTTGAGGGTAACAACTAAATCATTTTGAGTGTATCCTTCCAGACCCTTTTTGTGTATCTTATTTTATTAACTTATCATTTTATTAACTTTTTGGCTGTCCTTTGTTTAAAAAATTATATAAGTAATACATTAATGCATACATATACTTGCATGGAGTATAGAGAGAAATACAGCTTTTCTGTGGTACTAGGGATTGTATCCAGGGCCTTTGCACTGAGCCACCCACCCCCTCCAGCCCCTTTTTTCTTTTTATTTTCAAGCAAGTCCTCTTAAAGTCACTAAGTTGCCCAGATTGAGCTTGAATTTGTGATCCTCTTGCTTTAGCCAGACATACAGCTTTTTTTATGGGTATGGATTATATATTTTTGATTTTTGAATAGGTCCTGCTGTATATGTTGGTCTACATTTTTTTTCTCTTAAGAACAAGTCTAGGGCTGGTGAGATAGCTCAGCGGCATAAGCACCTGCCTGGCAAGTGCGAGGTCCTGAGTTTGACTCCCAGTACCCACATACGAAAAAAGGGCCGGTGACATCGCTCAGTGGCACAGGCGCCTGCTGGCACACGAGGTCCTGAGTTTGACCTCCGGTACCCACAAAAAAAAAAAAAAAAAAAAGATTAAGTCTAAGTAGTGTTCCCATATAAATACTGTATAGATCTACTGCATTCTTTTAAACTGATCTGTAATTCTCTTACATGAGTGTAGTCTTTATTTATTAACCAACTCCTTTGATAGACCTGATCCATTAATTTCCTATCAAGTTGAGATAATCTGCATATTTTCAGTTCATTTCTTGTTCTGCTTTTAGCTAAAATAATCTAGGCTTTTAGATCCAGATTATTATTGTTTAATACATTACATTCAATATGAATAACAATTTTTGACATTTCTAAGTGTGGTTCTTTCGCTTAATTTTGTCTAGTATATTGTGAGTCCTTTTAATTTAAAAGTTCAGTCTTTCTTTGCTTCAGAGAAATTTTTGTGTTATTTCTTTGACCTTATAACCCTTCTACCATTTTTTTTCTTTTTATTTTCTTCCAGTAAGTATTTTTATAAACTCTTTTGTCAAAGACTGAATTTTAGTAGTTAGCAGAGAGAAGGAGAGCTGTTCTGCTACATATGAAATCCCCACACAAGAGCAGGTTGTCTGCCAACACCAGGTTCTCCAGAAGCATGTGTTGCATGACAGATGAGAGGGTGACCTCCTTTTTACCACACCCAGTTTCCTAAAATTCAGAGCTCTCCACACCCAACCCTGGTCTTGGCAAATGACTGGGATGGACACACACAGTCATGCAGCCACTGGGAAGACAGAATGGGGACACTGGCTATCCCATTTCAACCAATGTTCCTAAGTTTCTAACCCATTTTCTTCTTTTCAGTGTGTTTATCTCCAGAATCTATTATGTATGTCTCTCAAGTTTTCATTCATTATCTTTTCTTTTTCTTTTCATTTCTGGGAGAATTTCTTCAATTTGCCTTAGGAAATATTGATTTGGTTTTTGGAAGCATCTAATATGCTGTCCACTATCTCTATTACATCTTTCTTTTTTTTTAATTAAGTAATTGCTTTTCATCAGAAACCAGCCTTTCTAGATCCTAGTGTTGTTTTTACATAGATTTAATATCTTCTCAGATCTTTTTGAGAATATACATTTTAAAAGTTTATTCTACTTATGAGTTTGGTCTCAAGTTGCATCCATTTACCTATAAAATTCTCAAGTTTATCCTTCTTTATGGCTGAGTAGTACTCCATTATATAAAAAGACCACATCTTTTTTATCCATTCTTTGGTTGATGGTCATTTGGGTTGTTTCCAAGATTTAGCTATTACAAATTGCACTGCTATAAACGTGGATGCACATATATTGCTGTGGTATGATGTTTTTAATTCTGGGAAGATACCTAGAAGGGGAATAGCTGGTTTGGATGGGACCTCTAATCCTAGGTTTTTGAGGACTCTCCACACTGATTTCCACAGTGGTTGTACCAGTCTATACTCCCACCAACAGTGGAGAAGGGTTCCTTTTTCCCCACAGCCCCTCCAGCATTTGTTATTGGTTGATTTCTCCATGATAGTCATTCTTTCTGGAGTGAGAAGGATCTCAGTGTTGTTTTAATTTGCATCTCTTGAATGGCCAATGAATCAGTCTCGCATGTGTAAATGTATTGTCTCCCTAGTGTAAGAAGCTGAAAGAGTAAATAAGATCCAAAATGTACAGTAGATGTTAGGAAGTGGGAAGAAAGTGTTCAAAAGGAAAGAGAAACTGGAATGGGGGAAAGGAAAAAAGAAAGAAGGGAAGAGGAAAAAAATATATATATACACATCAGATAGTTAAGATAGCTATACTACTAATTTCTATTAGTTCATTGAAAAGAAAGTTTTGTGCTTATATTGTTTGATCAATTTTTCATGCCTATATCTTGTAATCTGAGCAACTACTTTGAAGATAACAATAAGCAATGTACTAACCATTGTTACTCTCCTACTATCGTGTTTTGAAATTTTGTATCATTGTTTTTATTGTTTTTTCTCTTTAAAAAAATGTTTATTCTAGTTCTTGGGAGTGAAAAAAATCTTACAGGTAGACATTTGTTGATTCCTAAAAATATTTCTCCTTTAAAAGTTGCTTGTTCTTTTACATATATGTGGTTAATTTTTTCATCTTTGTAGACATTGAGTTTTAGTATTTGAGATGGATTTTATCAGATTTGTTCTCCTAGTTCAAGACTAAGAGTATTTTTGTATTTTCTATACTTTTGATTTATTTATCTCTTTCCCATTGTTTCTTTCTATCTCCAGATAAGAACACCCATTTATGAAGAATTGGAAGTGTGTTCTAGGCAGAGGCACTTGTGAGGGAGGGAAAGAATATTGCTGTTCTGGTGAGGGGACATCTTGTCCCCATTTGTTGGAGCTGCCTGAAATTATATGGAGCACTGCCATTCTTCCCTAAATGTCACAAAATCTCTCATTTGGAGCCTGATGCTAAGGGGACTGAAAACCATATCACGCAACAAATATTTAGAGGAAGTGACATGACTTATATGTTTATTGATGGTGCTTTGCATCAAACTCAGGCCCTTGTGCTGGCCAAGCGAGCACTCTACCACTGACCTACATTCCCAGTCACCAAGTTATTTGCACTAGAATGGGGAAGATTTATAGGAGATACAAGAAATGTCTTCAATAAATGAAGTGCCATAGCAAGAAGGATTAGACTTCTTCCATGTAGTTCCAAATGGTAGAATCATGTTAGATGGGTATTGTCTTACATTCATTGATAGGAAGAATTGCTACAACTGACATAGCTATTTTAAATTATATTGACTCTAGATTTTAACTATACATTCTGATACTGCCCATATATTTATATGTTATCATCTGATACCAACATGCATGCATGGGGAGCCAAGCACCTACCTGGGGTACTAGAATGAGCTATATAAGTTCTGGCTGTGTCCTTTGCTCACAGAAGCTTTATCCTCAGAGAATTCCTGCTTTTCATTCCTACCCTCTTTTGTTTTTGTTTTGTAATTATCTGACCACAGTTTCTTGATACTTAGGTGGTAGTCATTTTTTTTTCTGAATGAGTTCATCTGGTTATTGCCATATGGTATTCCTTTGGACAGTATGGTAGCCAGAATAAAATATCCATACCCTAATCCCCAGAACCTGTGGATATGTTACTTGACTTAGTAAAAGGTAATTGATATTGCTAATTAGCTGAATTTAAGACAGAGGAGCTATCCTAGATTATGATGAGCTCAGTGTAATCACCAAGGTCCTTTTATGTGGAAGACGAATGTAGAGGGTGATATAACAAGAAAGACTAGGCTAGTTATTGCTGGATTTGAAGGTGGAAGAAGCTACAAATCAAGGAATGTGGGATGCCTCTAGAAGCTAGAAAAAGCAAGAAAATGGATTCTTTACTAGAACCTTCAGAAAGGAATACAATCCTGGTGACCCCTTGGTTTTTAACCCAGGAAGGGCCATTTTGGATTTCTGACACCCAGATCTATAATATAATGAATTTGTGTTACTTTAAGCCATTGAGTTTATGGTAATTCATTATAGTAGTAATAGGAAACTAATACAGATTTCTGAGATCAAGGCCATATTTCAGGAACAGCTAGAACTTCTTGGTAGTTTTGTGATTGGAAACTTAATATGTGTGTTGCTGAATTGTTTTATTCAACCATCTTCTGATAACCATTTGCCTATGTAAATATACATCCATTTCTTCAGTGCCTGTCATTGGTCACATAGGGTCCAGTCAATAAAAGTAGCCTCTACAAAAGAAGGTCCAATGAAGTGAATCTTATAGGGAGGGTGATTTCATCCAAGAGGAAAAATTTTCTGTTAAAACCATTAAAAGAGGGATTGGGCTATATTTGGTTGTTTGTAAGGCAGGAGCTAAATATTTTATGGAAATGATAGAGAATATTCATACATTAGTTGAGGTGTTGAAATAGGATAGCTTTTATTGTCCTTGAATCCTACTAAGGAGCTGGGAGGAAGAAGTATCATTGAGGATTGATGGACTTTCTGTGTATAGATGTGGAGTGTAACTCAGACTGTGTATGCCAAGCTGTACATTCTTACTGTGGGGGTGCTATACCTTGATGTCGTGGTACCTTTTGCTGATTCATATAAAGTTGTTATTTACTTGATCAGATAATTGTGTGTTTGAAAGATTGCATTCACTCCAAGGTACTCTTGTTTTTTTAAATGTCTACAAAGATGCTGTATTGGGCCAGCATAAATCACGGGACTAGGGCTATAGCAGAAAGTTTCTTGTAGCCACAGAAGCCAAGACAATGATAAATTAGAAAAAATTAGAAAAAGAAAAGAAGAGGGTTATATTACTAATTCTTTAATCCTACTCTGGCTTCTCCTATTCTGCAATTCTCTTCCCCAATTGTGCTGTTGTTACTTGCTCCCTGTCTTAGTTACTTTCTCCTTGCTGGGACATAGTACCCAACACCCACAAGTTAAAGGAGGAAAGATTTATTTTAGCTCACGGTTTGTAGAGGTTTCAGTCCATAGTTGGCTAGCTCCAATGCAGGGCAGCATGGCAGAGAGGCATGGTAGAGGAGAAAGGCCATGGCTGGTCAGGCAGAAAGCAAGAAGCAGCAGCATTTGTCTTCCCTTTTCCTTTTATTCCATTCAGGCTACAAGCCTATTGGTTGGTGCCACACAGCATGGGCCTTCCCATTATCCACACCCAGAACCATGCTAATCCAATCAGTAGACTAATTTAGTTATCACCCTTAATCCATATTTTTATACCCTGGATCCAGCCACCTCCAAAAATCACCACCTATGAGTGCATGAGGCTTTGGGGGGGACATTTAGATACAAGCCATAACACTCCCTGTCGATATATTCTAATAGCATATCTAACTGGAAAAAGAGCTCATAAATCAATATACTAATACACAAATCTGTGTAGTTTATAGAGTTAAATTAACATTATCTGTTTTAAGAGTTTACTGTAAAAGTTAGTAGTAAAAGGAAGGGAAGCAAGAATCTATGTATTAGAGATTAAGGAAAGAGAGTGTGTCCACTCAAGGTGCTCAGAAAGAAAGCAGGGTATCTCTCTCTGGCTTGTAAGACTTGTCATCTACCCAAATATATAAGGACAAATAATGCTATGGTCCTCAAGGCATGGGAGATATACATAGGTACCTTACCAACTTGGCTTCTGCATGCCTAGCAGAGTCCCAGTTGGCCAGGACCATCCTTGTTGCCACAGATAGTCCAGGTAGTGAGATCTATTTGGAGATGGGCTCCATATACTATCCACATTCCTGTCCTGTTTTTGTATTCCTCCAGATGAGCTTTGACATGAGTCATGAGACCCTGTACTTGGCAGTGAAACTGGTGGATCACTACCTAATGAAGGCACTGTGCAGGAAGGACAAGCTGCAACTCCTTGGTTCTACTGCCTTTCTGATTGCAGCAAAATTTGAGGTGAGTCTTGAGTCCCTAAAGTATGGAGAGAACCAACATAACCAGGATTCCATTCAAAACATATAATTAATACATATATGTATTTGTATGCATACACACATATATACACATACACGTGTACACACATTGTGTGTATATGTAGCTATCTGTAGGTATCCAATTATATACATAGATACAAATAATATTTTCCTACCAAATTTTTTATCTCAAAGCTGGTGCTGGCTGGCAGTGGTGGTGTATATGTTTTCTGGCATCAGCTAGATTCTTCCATTTCCTCTTTGAAGAGGTGTTATATGTACATGTCCCTAATTAAATGGGTAGTTCTCTTAAAAACCTTCTGCCACATGATTTTCTGTACCTCCCTCTTTTCTTGTACCAACTCTATACCCATTTAATGGTTTCTTGATCTGCATATATAACAAAGCATTCAAGAGAGAGATATTCAAGAGAAAATGGCTTGGTAGAAAAGCAGTGAGTCTAAATGGTCCAGGTGAGGTAGTTGTTTTTGAAGTAGTGGTATAAATGCCAGTAGCTGGTCTTTTCTTCATGACTGTAATACATCTAGCTAAGTTTTCTGTTTCTGTCCCTTTTCCTTGGTGTTAACTGATCTTGTTCAACTCTGCTTTTTTCTTCAGTTATGCTGGTTGTATGAAAACTTAGGGTTTGAGAGCAGAGAGGTAGCAAATTTTTTTTAAGGAGATCAGAGAAATTTAGAACTGTGGTTTTGTTTAATTGTGTGCTGGTGTTATAGCTTAGATCTAAAATATTCCTCAAATATCTCAGATTTGGATGTGGGCATTGTTAGTATGGATGGGTCACTGGGAACATGACTTGGAAGGGTGTATTATCATTCCTGGCTCCTACTTTCTCTCTCTGCTTCCTCGATGCCATACAGTGAACAATTTTCCTCTGCCGTGATGTACTGTCATACCGTTTCTGCTTTGGAGCCAGCTGGCCATGAACTGAATCCAGTGAAACTTTGAGCCAAAATATACCTGTTCTCCTTTACGTTGTGGGTGTTTGGTATTTTGTCCCAGCAAGGGGAAAGTGATTAATAGAGAAAATTGACAATAAGAGTGAGGTCATTGCTTTGACTAGACCTGACCATGTGGTTTAGTAGTCTTTGGAAATGGTTTGTGAGAGGGATTGGGAAAGATTTGGAGACACAAGCTACAGAAGTCCTGAAATGCTGTAAGCAGACATTGATGGGAGATTCTAGTTGGAGCTAGGGAGACCAGAATACTAACAGGAGTGTGCACAGTAAAGGCCAAGCTCAGGAGGTTTCAGTTGGGAACAGAACTCCATTGGTAGACTAGAGGCCATGTGAGTTATACTTTGACAAAAATTTTGTCTACATTTTGCCCATGTCCTGAGATCTTGTGGGAGATGGAGATTAAGGGTACCAGACTAATTTGGCAGAGGAAATTTTAAGGCAGCTGAAAGTTTAGGTTGTGGCATAGACACTACTGACTGGTTTTAGCCAGATCTGTAGGGAGAATCAGGAGCAAACTGCAGAGCTGAATGATATTTTAAAAATTTATTGGTACATTTTAGATATACATGATGATTTCATTCATTATAGGGAATTTGTATATGTACATGATATGATTTGTAAGGTTTGCAGTTTTGCCAGAAAGAAAGTGCTTGTAAAGTTGGGGCAAACGAGAACATTATTGCTGAAAAGATTAAGAAGCCAAGTATTTTGTACAGGGACAAGAAGAAAGATATTTTAAGGGCAACTCAGAAATCGGGAAGACCCTAACTATCCTAGGCTCAACAGTGCAAAACTATAAACTTTTCATTTGAGAAGAGTGTCCCTGGGATGCCTGCTTATTAAGGACTGCCTAGGAAAGTGTATCCCTGAGTTCAGGCATCTGGGCACTCAGAAACTGCCACAACCATGATCCAATGGAGGGCAGCTACTGTTCAAGCTGGTGGCTGACCTTGGCATCATCCATATGGTGCTGGGTTTTCAGGCCTCCAGAATGTAAAAGTTATGGGATCACAGAGGCTACTGCCCAGATTTCAGAAGAAGGCCTGGGTGGGAGGCCAGGCAAATATTTGTGACAGGGTCCCAGTCCCTGCCAGGAGCCCATGAGAGGGCAGTGCATGAAGCTGTGAGAGTGAAGCTGAAGGTGCAGTGGAGACCCTAGGAAGTTGGAGATGCCAGGAACATGGAACACTGTGGAGGAATGCTTCTGGCAGTGAGTGAACCCTGCCCAAGAGAGAAGCCATGTGGTCTGCAACCAGTACGGCCATAGGGGTTGGGCTGCCTAATCCCTTTGGAGCTCACATCTCACCAAAACCTGCCCCTGGTGCTGGACATGCAGCTATAGAATTTAATGTTTCACCTGCTGGGTTTCAGCCTTACATTGGTCTGATTTCTGTCTGTTCCTCTATTCCTCCCTTTTGGAATGGGGATGTTTACCCTGTGCCATTGTATGTTGAGAAGTGCTTAACTTTCTGATTTTTCTAGGGACTCACAGTTAAGAGTTTGCTTTGAGTCTCAGAGGAGATTTTGGACTTGGACTTTTCAGCAGTGCTGGAAGTGTTAAGTCTTTGGCAACTCTTAGAGATGGACTAATGAATTTTGTATAATAAGATGGACTTGACCTTTTGGGGGCCAGAGGCAGAATGTTATTGTTTAGATCTAAAATGTTCCCACAATGTCTCACTTCTAGAGGTGTGGCCTGGTTGAAAAGAGTACATCATTGGGTGCATGACTTGGAAGGGTGTATTGTTGTGCCTATCTCCCCTCTTCTCTCTCTGCTTTCTGGCTGCCATGTGTTAAACAGCTTTCCTCTATCATGCTGTTCTGCTGTGCTCCATTTCTGCCTTGGAGCCAGCTGACCATGGACTAAATCCACTGAAACTGTGAGCCAAAATAAACCTCTTCTTCTTTAACTTGTGTGTGTTAGGTCTTTTGTCCCAGCAATGGACCATGCTTGTAGCAATGGGAAACTCATACACTGGCCTCCTCCCTACCTCCCCAACTTTCTCCCTCCCTCCCCTGCCAGAACCCTTGTTACCTCCCTCTGTACCTATTCCCTTTCCTTTCCACCTCACCCCCCCATCCCTGCTCATGTTCCCCTCATGCTCATGGCTTATCCCTGGAGATACCCTATGCCTTAGCCTCAGTACTGAATCCTGGTCAATAGAAAGAGGAAGGGAAAATAGAGGAAGAAGAGAAGGAAAGTGGGGGACACTTCATAACAAATCTTAGAACCAGGAATATCTGTCCTCTGGTGGCCACGACAAAGAGCCCCTGCTGAATCCTGTGGAGGAGGGGTGTCTTCCTCTCATAGAATTTAAAAATACCAAAATATTTTTATGAGGGGAATTTTGGAGATGGGATGAGTAGAGAAGAAAGGAAGGAGTAGCATATGAGCCTGACCAAGTCCTTTACCCTCACTGGACCTTAGTTTCCTTTTCTACAATACCAGGTTGGTCCAGTCTGTGATCTAAAACTATATGAGGGGAGAGATGGAGAGAAGAGAATCAGGGGTTTTCTTGCCTCCAATGGACTTCTCGAATCCAAGCTTCAATCTCTAGAGGACAGGAGATGGGAAAACACGCCCAGAACACTAGTACCTTTAACTCTCAGCACCTCTCTGTCCCACCTCATGCACATTCTCCTCATCTCTGCCTCCCTCTGATAAGAAGTCAACTTAAAGGAGGAAAAGTTTATTTGGACTCAGTTTTGGAGGTTTCACTCCATGGTCAGCTGGTTCCATTGCTGTGGTCCTAAGATTAGACAGAAACATGGCACAAGGGCATGGCTGAGGAAAGCTGTTCACTTCATGACATCCAGAAGCAGAGAGAAAAGGAAAGAGCCAGAGAAGAAGGGGCTGATGGTATGATATATATCCTTCAAAAGCACGCCCCATCTCTCAATAGCACGTTAATCCACTGATGAGTATACTGCCCTCATGATCCAATCACCTTCCCAAATCCCCACCTCTGAACAATGAGGCTTTTGCGGGACATTTTAGATATAATCTGTAACATTTTGCTTTCTGCGGTCCCTTTCCCTTCTTCCTCCAGAACAGACCATAGATCTCCAATTCCTGGTTCTCACTCATTAGGAGGGAAGGTTGCGGCTCTCAAACCCTGTGCCCTCTTATACTGCTTCTGCTACTATAAGAATCCATACCATTAGGCTATGTCCACTCTCTGATGGGGGTGCAGTTTTATAGTAGGCCTCCCTTTCATTTCTCTAGTTTTGTTTTTCTGTTGAACCACTCAGATCAACCCGAAGCTGGCTTTCAGAGCTTCCCTGAAAATGTGTGGCAAGCAATATGGTTGCCTCCTGTCTTTCACCCTTCTTCCCCTCTGCCTTTCATCTATAAGCAGAGAGGAGAGAGCACTCTGCCTGGTTGTGACTGCTTCTCCTCTCACCCACAGGAGCTCATTCCACCTTGTGTGGGTGACTTCCTATATATCTGTGAAGATATGTATAAACGACATGAGATGCTTGCCATGGAAGTGAGGATCCTGCAAACTCTCAAGTATGACATCAACATTCCAGTTGCCTATCATTTTCTGCGTGGATACGCTATGGTAAGAGAGAGGTGGCACTTCTTTGTTTTTCTACTTCTGTGTTAGTCTTCTCTATCCAGAGAAGCTGCTAATTTCCTAACTTAAAAGTTGACAATCTAAGCCCAGTGTGGTGGCAGAGCCCTATAATCCCAGCACTCTGGGAGGTTGAGGTATCACATGTTTGAGCTCAGCCTGGGGAAATTACTGACTTAATGAGACCCTATCTCAAAATTAAAGAGTGGATGCTGGGGATGTAGCTTATTACAAATGCCCTGGGTTCAATCCCCAGTACTGAAAATAAAAGATGACTATCTTTATGATGCTATGGAGGAGAGGAGGGCACATTGCAGATTTCCACAAAATGTGCCTTAAGATTTTGCCATAAAGGCAGAGTTGGGAGGAGTGATTCTTTGATCAGGTAGGGGTACATGAGAAGTTTTCGGGGTATTCTGACAGTGTTCTCTTTCTTACTTGAGTATTGATTACAGAGGAAGCCACATTAAATTATTTATTATATCCTACAAGTGTGTACTGTGTATTTTTCTCATGATGTACTTTACAATTTTTTTTTTAAACAAGAAAAGGAAAAGGGTTGTTTTGGAGGATGGAATACTTCCTAGGGTAGAATGAAGTGCAAAGTCACAGTTGGGAAACTTGGACTTTTCCAAGGATGGCGTCTACAGAAAGGGGAGGTGGGTAGGAACAAATTTGATAATTTCTTTTCAAATTCTTTTTTTTTTTTTTTTTTTTTTTTGTGGGTGCCGGGGGTCGACCTCAGGACCTTGCGCGCCAACAGGCGCCCGTGCCGCTGAGCGATATCACCGGCCCCTTTTTCGTATGTGGGATCCGGGAGTCGAACTCGGGCCCTCGCGCTTGCAAGGCAGGCGCTTATGCCGCTGAGCCATCTCACCGGCCCTCTTTTCAAATTCTAATGATTGCAAATCCCACTGCTACTTTCAAAATCTCTCTATAAGGAGTCCGTTTTTGCGGGTGAGGATCGTAGGATGAGTCAAGTGTCAGGAGAGGTATATTGTTCAAGCAGAGAACTATTTACAGTAGGGGTGGGATAATTAGAGATGGAGTCTTCTACCTGGTACTGTTTTCTGAATTTATTATTGAACAAATCTTTTTGCTGTCTTTAGTGTCTCAATGCCAGCATGAAGACACTGACCTTGTCTCGATTCATTTGTGAGATGACCCTGCAGAAATATGACTACGTCCATGTTAGGTCTTCCAAGCTAGCTGCTGCCTCCTTCCTCTTGGCCCTCTACATGAAGAAGCTCAAAAATTATGTAAGTATTTGTGACAGGAATAGGGGTTGTATAAACTGTGGCTGTGGGTAGCTCTTGGTGACTGTCTTAAACCCTTTTTTCATTGCTGGGACAAAATACCTAACATCCACAATTTAAGAGAGGAGAGGTTTATTTTGGCTCATGTTTCAGTCCATAATCAGCTGGCTCCAGGGTAGGACAGCATAGGACAGGGGCATGGAGGAGAAAAACAGTTTACATTGTGGTGTCCAGAAAGCAAAGAGTCGAGGGAGGAGCCAAGAAGGGAGATAAGCCCTTCCAGTTCATGCCTTCAGTGACCTGCCTCACCCAACCAGACCCTGCCTCCTAGCATCAAGTTAACTATCGGCCCCCATAGTCCAATGAACTTCTAAGGATCCTGCCTGTGATGACATGAGACTTTTTTTATTAGTACATGTTTGCAGTTCATGCAGTGTACAAACATCTTGGGTAGTGGTTACTTGTACATGACACAACTTACTTATTTTTTTAATTTAAAAAAATTTGTTTTAACTTTTTTGTATCTTAGCCAATCTTATTTTAATGAGTCCTTTTAAAAATATTTTAGATTTTTTAAATTAAGTTTCTTAGTACAATTTTATATATATATATATATATATATATATATATATATATATAAAATGATCACATTCATCATAAGGAATTTGTACCTGTACGTGATATCTCCTGGCTTCTTTTCTTTTTCTTTTTTTTTCTTTTTTCTTTTGGGTCTTTCAATCCCCTCCCCTCCCTTCAAACCCTCTTGCCCTCCTTATTTACAAAGCTTTGTTTCCATTTTATCCTTCTTTTATTGTTCTTTTCTCTTTTCCCTTTCTTCCTTTCCCCCTCCCCCTTCCCTAGTTCCCCTTTCTCTTTAACGATTTCTTCTTTTTCACAATACCTGTTACACATTTTGGTCCTTATTTACACTTTCAGTTTCTCAAACCAAAGAAATGCGATATTTACGCGTTTGTCTGATTTATTTCTCTTAAGAGTATGGTCTCATGGTGCATCGATTTAACTAGGACTGCCTCAGGTTTATCCTTCTTTATGGCCGAGTAGTACTCCATTGTATAAAAATAACACATCTTTTTTATCCATTCCTCAGTTGATGGGCATTTGGATTGTTTCAAGATTTAGCTATTACAAACTATGTTGGTATAAATATGGGTGCACATACATTGCTGTGGTATGATGTTTTTAATTCTTCTGGGAAGATACTTACAAAGGGAATTGCTGGGTCAAATGGGACCTCTAATCCTAGTTTTTTTTTTTGTATGCGGGTACCGGGAGTCGAACTCAGGACCTCGCGCTTGTCAGGCAGGCGCTTATGCTGCTGAGCTATATCACCGGCCCCTAATCCTAGTCCTAGTCCCCTAGTCCTCAAAGGACTCTCCACAGTGATTTCCACAGTGGTTGCACCAGCCTGCATTCCCACCAACAGTGAAGTAGGATTCCTTTTTCCCCATAGCCACCCAGCATTTGTTATTGGTTGATTTCTCAATAATTGCCATTCTTTCTGGAGTGAGATGGAATCTCAGCGTTGTTTTAATTTGCATCTCTCAAAATAACCAGTGATGTTGAACATTTTTTCATATATTTATTTGCCATTTGTACTTCTTCATTTGAGAAATGTGTATTCATCTCAGATCCCATTTTTGGATTGGGTCTTTAAATTTGGAGGGGCTGATTTTTTTCAATTTGTTATAGTTCTAGATATTAGTCTTTCATCTGAGGGACAACTGGATAAAATGTTTTCCCACTCTGTGGGTTGTCTTTGCACTCTGTTGGTGATTTCTTTTGGTGTGCAAAAGCTTTTTAATAAGATGAGATCCCAGTTGTTGATTCTTTGTAGTATTTCCTGTGCAATCAGGGATTTGTTCGTGAAATCTTTGCTACACCTATGTCTTCAAGTTCTGCCTATTGTCTCTTCCAGTAGATTCAGTGTTTCTGTTTTAATATTTAGATTTTTGATCCATTTCAAATTTAGTTTAGTGCATGGTGAGAGATATGGGTCAAGTTTTACTCTTTGGCATGTGGAAAGCCAGTTTTTTCAGCACCATTTATTAAACAGGTTATCTTTCTTCCAGTGAACCTGTTTGACCAGTTTTTCAATCATCAGGTGGCTGAGTGTCTTTGCAGTTGTTTCTGCATCTTCTAATCTGTTCCACTGATCCTTGGGCCTGTTTTTTTTTGTTTTTTTGTTAGTACCATGATGTTTTTATCACAGTGGCTTTGTAGAATAATTTTAAGTCAGGGATTCTGATGCCTCCTGCCTTGCCTTTTTTGCCCAGAATTGCTTCTGCTGTTCTAGGCTCTTCTGTTTCCAAATGAATTTTAGGAATGTTTTCTCTAGTTCTGTGAGGTATGCTAATGGTATTTTGATTGGGATTACATTAAATCTTAATTGTAATTTTGGGAGTATGGCCATTTTCACTACGTTGCTTCTTCCTCCCCATGTGCAAGTGATATCTTTCCTTTTTCTGATATCTTCTTTGATCTCCTTTTTCAGAGTACTGTAACTTTCAATGTAGATCTCTTTTATTTCCTTTGTTAGATATATTCCTAAGTATTTCATTTTTTTGGATGCTACTATGAGGGTGTGGTTTCCCTAATTTCTTTCTCAATGAGTTTGATGTTTGCGTACAGGAATGCTATTGATTTTTCAGTGTTTACGTTGTATCTAGCTATGCTGCTGAATTCAGTTATTAAATCTAGAAGTCTTTTGGTGGAGTTTTTGGGGTCTTCTATGTAGACTATCATCTCATCTGTGAATAATGATAATTTAACTTCTTCCTTTCCTATCCTTATTCCTTTTATTTTTCTCTCTTGTCTAATTGCTCTGGCTAATGTTTCCAGAACTATATTAAATAGGAGTGGTGATAGTGGACATCATTATCTTGTTCCTGATTTTAGAGTGAAAGCTTTCAGTTTTTTCCCATTTACTATGATGTTGGCTGTTGGTTTGTCATAGATGGCTTTTATCAGGTTGAGAAAAAGACCATCTATTCATATTTTCTGTAGAGTTTGTATTATGAATGGGTGTTGGACTTTGTCAAATGCTTTTTCTGTGTCTATTGAGATGATCATATGATTTTTGTCTTTATCTCTGTTGCTATGATGTATCACATTTATTGATTTGCAAATGTTGAACCATCCCTACATCCCTAGGATGAATCCTTACTTGGTCATGGTGTATGATCTTCTACAGAATGATTTGCTGCATTGTGTTTTCCAGTATCTTATTGAGGATTTTTGCATCTATGTTCATTAGGGAGATTGGCCTGTAGTTCTCTATTTTGGTTGGTCCTTCTCTGGTTTTGGTATCAGGGTAATACTTGCCTCCAGGAATGACTTTGGGAGTACTGCTTTCCTTTCAATTTCATTAAAGAGTTTGAGGTGTAATGGCATTAGATCTCCTCTAAATTTCTTGTAGAATTCAGCAGTGAATCCATCTCTACCTGGGCTTTTCTTTGTTGCGAAGTTTTTAATTACATTTTCTATTTCATTAACTGATATTGGATTATTTATAATTTTTACATCTTGTTGATTCAAGTTTGGTAATTCATATGTATCTAAGAATCTGTCCTTTTCTTCTGTTTTCCATCTTGTTAAAGATTCTCAAAGTAGATATTGATGATCTTCTGAATTTCCACAGGATCTGTAGTGATTTCAACCTTTTCATTACTATTTGCATGAATTTGAATCTTTTCTTTCCTTTTTTGGATAAGGTGGGCTAAGGGTTTATCAATTTTATTTAATATTTCAAAGAACCAACTCTTTGATTTATTGATTCTTTGTATTGTATTTTTAGTCTCGATTGCATTAATTTCTGCTCTGATCTTTATAATTTCCTCCCTCTTACAGGCTTTGGCTTGACTCGTTCTTCTTTTTCTAGAGACTTGAAGTGCAACATTAGGTTTTTTATTTGAGCTCCTGTTTTCCTGATGTGAGAATTCAGTACTATAAATTTCCCTCATAGGACTGCTTTCATTATGTCCCATATGTTCCTGTATGTTGTATTGGCATTATCATTTAATTGTAGACAATGTTTAATTTCTTCTTTAATTTCATCTGTGACCCATTGGTTGTTTAGAAGGGAGTTATTTAATATCCATGTGTTTATGAAGTTTTTGTGGTTTCTTTTGCTATTGATTTCCAATTTCATTGCCCTGGCGTCAGATAATATGCATGGGATAATTTCAATTCCTTTGCATTTACTTAAGCATGTTCTGTGGGCTAGTATGTGATTTATTTCAGAGAATGTCCCATATGCAGCTGAGCAGAGTGTGTATTCTAATGTCGTTGTGTGGAATACTCTGTAAACATCTACCAAGTCCATTTGTTTAGAGGCTTGATTCAGTTCTGATATAAATTTGCTGATATATTTTCTGGTTGATCTATTTGTGACAGTGGGATATTATGAACTCCCATTACAATTGTGTTAGTACTCATTTGATTTTTCATATCCATTAATATTTTTTATATAGTTTGGTGCTCCTGTATTTGGTGCATATATATTTATGATTGTTGTTTCTTCTTCTCGAAGTTTTCCCCTAACAAGTATGTAGTGACCTTCTTTATCTCTTTTGATCATTCTTGGCTTGAAGGTTACATTGTCTGCAAATTGAATAGTTACCCCTGCTTTTTTCTGGAGTTCCTTGGGTCTTCTATGTAGAGTATCATGTCATCTGCAAATAATGATAATTTGAAATCTTCCTTTCCTGTATGTATCCCTTTCTTTCTTTCTTTTGCCTAATTGCTCTGGTTAATGTTTCCAGTCATATGTTGAATAGAAGAGGTGATAGTGGACATCCTTGTCTTATTCCTGATTTTAAGTGAAATGCTTTTAGTTTTTCCCCATTTAATATGATGCTGGCTATTAGTTTGTCATATGTTATAGCTTTTATCATATTCGAGTATGGTCCTTCTATATGTGTTTTCTTCAGGGTTTTTATCATGAAGGGGTATTGGGTTTTATCAAAAGCCTTTTCTTCATGTATTGATATGATAATTTGGTTTTTGAGTTTGCTTCTCTTTATGTGATGTATTATATTTATTGACTTATGGATGTTGAACCATCCTTGCATCTCTGGGATGAAACCTACCTGATCATGATGTATGATCTTTTTGATAATGTGCTGCATCTTTTTGCTAATATCTTTTTGAGGATTTTTGCATCTGTGTTTATTCAGGAGATTGGCCTGTAGTCTCCTTTTTTAGTTGGGTCTTTATCTGGTTTTGGCATCAGGGTGATACTGGCTTCCATAAATGAGTTTGGGAGCACTCCTTCCCTTTCAATTTTTTTAAGGAGCCTGAGGAGTATTGGTGATATAACATCTTTAAAGTTTTTTTAGAATTCAGCCCTGAAACTATCAGGTCCTGGGCTTTTTTTAGTTGCTAGATTCTTTGTTATTGTGTCAGTTTCATTGCTCGTTACTGGGTTGTTAAGCATATTTATGTCTTCTTGAATTAGCTTTGTTAGTTTTTATGAGTCTAGGATTCTGTCCATTTCTTTAAAATTTGCTAATTTGTTGAAATATTTTTGAAGTAGTTACTGTTGTCTTGATTTGAACAATATCTGTTGTGATTTCACCTTTTTCATTTCTAATTGCATTGATTTCTTTTCTCACTTTTTCTTGGCAAGTCTGGCTCTAGGGCCTTATGTATTTTATTTATTCTCTCTAAGAACCAGCTCTTTGATTCATTGATTTTCTTTTACTGTTTTTTAGTCCCAATTTCATTGATTTCCACTCTCATCTTTATAATTTCTATGTTTAATTTCAGTTTGGGCCTGGATTATTATTTCTCAATTGTTTCTCAAGTATCTTAAGATTTCTCATAAAGCTATTTGAGCTTCCTGTGTTTTCTTAATGTGAGTATTGATTGCGATTAACTTTCCTCGTAGTATTGCTTTAATAGTGTCCCAGAAGTTTTGATGAGTTGTATAGTCATTGTGATTAACTTCTAGAAATTTTTTTAGTTTCTTCTTTGATTTGTTTTGAGACCTATTTGTTGTTTAGGAGTACATTGTTAATTTTCTGGGAGATTTTGCCTTTTCTGTAATTTCTTCTGTTGATGTCTATTTTCATTGCATAATGTTCTGATAGTATTCATGGGGTAAGTTCTATTCTTTTAAGCTGGTTTTGTGGACTAGTATGCAATCTGTTTTGGAAAAAGTACCATGTGCTGCTGAAAAGAATGTGCACTGTGTTGCAGATGGGTGGGGTACTCTGTATATATCCATTAAATCTTTATGTTTAAGGGTGTGGTTCAGCGCTGAAACTTTTTTATTGGTTTTTTGTTTAGTTGTCTCTTTGTGAAAGTGGGGTGTTAAAATCCCCTATTGTGATTATGTTAATGTTTATTTGATCTTTTAAGTTCAGCAGTTTTTTTTACGAAGATTAGGTGCTCCAGTATCTGGTACATATATGTTTATCAATGTTATCTCTTCTTGTTTTATTGTTCCCTTAAGTAGTATGTATTGACCTGCTTTGTCTCTTCTAATCAATCTTAGCTTGAAGTTTATCATGTCTGATACTAGAATTGCTACCCTTGCTTGTTTTCAGGTCCTGGTACATGGAATGTTGTTTTCCATCCTTTAAGATTTAGTCTATGAATATCTTTTTGGATTAGATGAGTTGATTAAATGCAACAGATTGTTTGATTCTGTTTTGTGATCTGGTCTGCCAGTCTGTGTCTTTTAATTGGATAGTTGAGGCCCTTAACATTGAGAGAGATGACTGAGATATGTTGGTTATTTACTGTCATTTCCTTCTTTATCTGTTGGTGTATCCTTTATTTTTCTTTTCCTGATGTTTTTTGTTGCTGTTTATCTATTGACCTCAGTAATATCCTATATGTGTTTAGCTGTGTCCAGTTTGTTGTTTCTGTTGAGAATATACTTAAGTATTTTCTCTAGAGCTAGATTAGCACCCATCTATTTTATGAGCTGGTCTTTTTCATGAAAATACCATATTTCTCCATTTATTTTAAGGGATAACTTTACTGGGTAAGTCAATCTGGGTTGGAAGTTATTTGCTGTCAGGATTTGAAATACTTCACTCTAAGATCTTCTGGCCTTCAGGGTTTGTGTTGAGAAGGCTGCTGTGATTCTAATTGGTTTACATTTATATGTAATTTTTTTTTGTTTTTCTCTGGCTGCTTTGAAAATTCTCTTTTTTGCTATGTATCTGGTAATTTAATAATGATATGCCTTGGTGAGCTTTTTTTTCATCATAATTGTTTGGTGTTCTGTAAGTGTTACTTCTATTTTAAGCACTTAACAGTTTATCCTGAGCGTTACTCAGCCAGCACATTTGTTTACATACTATCTTGAATGTCACTCAGGCAGGTGTCACTTCAACCAGTTGATTCTTGCATCGAAGAAATTTGATAAAATTGTCATTTTATATTTCCTGTTATATTACCTTATAAAAATTAAGAAAAAATATGCAATTTTTTGTCATCCTGTATTTAAATAATTGGACGAATAAGTAGTTAAACTCTTTACTTATATTTGGGAAATTTTCTTGCATGATTTCTGTAAACATGTTGTTGAATCCATCTGTACAATCTTCTAGATTTTTCTCTAACTCCTTTTAACCTTAAATTGTTCTTTTTATTGTCATCTAGTATCTTCTAGATAGTCTTTTCTTGTTCTCTTATTTTCTTCTTGGGTTCTTTGAGGTCTTTATTCTACTTTACTATTTTGTCCTCAATATGAGACACTCTGTCTTCACATTGGTCATTTCTGCAATGTATGAGTTCTATACTGTTTTTTTTTTATTTTAAGTATTTCTGTCTGACATCTTTTTGAATATTCCACATCCTTATTGAATCTGTTGTTCAAATTTTGAACTCTTTTGGTTAGCTCATCCAGTTTTTCACTTACTTTCCTGAAATTCAGCAAGGGCATATTGAGTAGAATTGCTGTGAACTTTCGGTTCATTTCCTCTTTGAACTGCTCTATCTTCTTCATCCCTTCTATGAACACTTCATTGATTTCTGCGACCTGGTATTTGTTTTCTTCTCCCTTTGTGATCTCTTGCTCTGCCTTGAGAGATTTGGGGGAGGTAGCAGTTGGAGATGTTCTACTTCGCTGTTTCCTCATTCTTATATGTATACCTGTGTTTGTTTATGAATATAGCTTTTTAAAAATTATATATGGCCTCCTTTTTTTTCCCCTCCTTTTTTGGGGGGCATTACTGCAGGTTGAAGACTAGAGAAGTGAGGAAACTTTGTGGCTTGTATGGAGAATTTCAGTAGGATAAATTTAAGCTATGTATGTCCAATGCCAGTATTTATTCCTTCTGTTATTTAAGTGATTTTGACTCTGTCCCTGTGTATTTCTGAAAGAATTCCATCTGGCTATAACAGCATTCACAAATTCAATCTTACAACACTTTTATATGATACTTCTTGCAGTTACACTCCCCCCTTTCTCTATTCTCTATGTACTATGACAGTTTATTATTTGTGGTTGTTCTTCATTGAGGTGGGGTGGAGAGCATGGGAAGTGGTAGCATGAGGAGTATCAGACACTAAGGGGGAGATTTGAAAGGTGGAATAGTGGTAGATGAGAAGAAAAGTTTGATGTGGGGTTTGATTTTATTGGAGTACTTTTAGTTGAGTTGAATAGTTTGTATTGAGAGTTTTCAGAGGGTATTTTTGGGGGCAGGGGTGAGATATGGTAGAAAGAATGTTTACTTTATGATTGAGGAAAGCTATGTGGTTGTCAGAACTTGCTGATAGGAGGACAGTAAGCTAGGTAAGATATGGAAGAGGTAAAGGCTTAGGATTGGGAGGATCGAGAAATAATACCAGAGAAGATAGGAATGA
Source organism: Erethizon dorsatum (assembly GCA_028451465.1). Lineage (NCBI taxonomy): Eukaryota > Metazoa > Chordata > Mammalia > Rodentia > Erethizontidae > Erethizon > Erethizon dorsatum. The sequence goes on from CM051842.1 coordinate 41,914,243, forward strand.
CTATGAGGGAGCTAACCATGGGGAATTTAAAAACTGGGGAGGAGGAGTTTACGTGTTTGGAAAAAGAATACAGAAATATGTTAATAATGTTGTCTGGGGGTGGGGGGCGCTTTGAGGTGAAAATCTAGCCAGAGAACTGAGAGGAGGAAGATATAACCTAGACACCTATTAAATCAGAGCCAATCAAAGTACAAATACACAAAAGTAACAACCTAACAAACACAGGAAGGCATAAAAGAACATGACATAACCCCACATTAATAAATAAATGAAGACACGTACAAAAACTTAAACCTATGAAATGTGTGACAGAAACACAGATTAAATATTCCAATGAGACATTGCATATGTGATTCCCAAGTAGCTTCTTTGCCAGATGGTCTGAGTTCTCACACCCCAGTAACTCCTGAACCCTCTACCACAATACTGAACCTAACTCAAACTCAGGGCTTCTTTTAGCCAGGTTGCAGGCATTCTTGGAGAGTCTGATCCATTCCAAGTTCTTGGATTAGGAACTGTTGTTGTCCCTCTCCCTAGGTGTGATGGTGGATTTTGCAGACTGGTTCACTGGCACAAAATTGTCCACTGAGTCAGGATTATTCCTATGTAATCCAATCAGCTACAGTAGTAAAGGGCTAATTCATTATAGTGGTATCTATTAGGTCCAGTTGAGATGAGATCTGGTTTTGGGTCTCCCTTTATCCTGGAGAAGAAATCCATGGTTATAGTGTAAGCATTCATAACAACACAAGTCTTGACACACAGTTAATGTACAGTAAATGTGATGACTGTATCTCTTCTAATGGTGAAAAATAGTAATTTTATAGAATCAGTTATCTAAAGCCCAAGGGGTTTGGGGACCAGGTAATGCCAGAGTGGGGAAGGGAATTAAAAAAAAGAAAAAAATTGTCTTTTTTCCTCCTCTTTCTTAAGTCTTCTGCTCAGTGGTATGGGAAAGAGGAAATAGGAGGAAGGCAAATGATCCTAATAATGGTATGGGTATATTGTATATTTAGCAATGGATAACAGGGTAAACTGAGTACAAAATTGGTAGTGAGAAATGGAGATGGGAAAAGATGCTATGACTAAAATAAATATTAGAGAAAAAGTTAAAAAGAGGCAAATGAAAACGGGGAGAGGAAAGAAGAAAAATTGAGAATGAATAAGACACAGGAAAAACAAGTCAGGCGAAGAGATAAGGATAACAGTAGGAGGGATATAAAGGGAGAAAAAAATTCTCTTACCTCTATAAACTCTTGGGAGCAAAAAGGCAAGAGGAAGAGAAGCACACATACACAGACATGCTCTTAAAAGAAAAAAAAAGTAAAATAATGGAATAAAATTGTGGCATAAAATGTACAGAAGGAGGAAAATAGCAAAGAATAAAAAATAAAAATTTTTTAAAAGTAAAATAAAAAATGAAAAAAATATAATCAAAGAATAGTAGAAGAAAGTTTTCCATTGTTTTGGATGTGTAGCTCTTTTCCTCAGTCTACAGAGCTCAAACCGGGACATGTCTCTGTTCACACTGGAAGTCTAAGGTGGCAGTATGCCCCCAGAACGGTGCTGGGGTGTAGAGATCTGCTTACACAGAGAACACAGTGCCAGTGTGGGCTTCTGATCCCGTGTAACTCAGGCTGACCTGGCTTCTGACAGCAGGAACCAGGTCTGTGTTCACCAGCCCTTGCCTCTTTCCCTCATCCACTCCAGGAACTTGGCAGTGTGAAGCAGCCAAGGGACTGCTTTTGGACCCAGGTTCAAGCACTCAGTCCTTCCCTACAATGGCATCTTTGCCAGCTCCTGCTCTGTGGTTGTAGCTATAGGCACTTGTACTGAGGTCACTCACTAACTGTTGAACATAGAAGGCCCATTCTGGAAGCAGTGTCCAGGGCTCTCTCTGCTGTTTCTAACTGCAGATGGTTCTCTCAGTCCCAATGCAGTTCTCCAGTTCTCCGTGAGCGAATATAGTTGTTAGTTTTACTTTACCTCCCAGCTGGTTCCTAGCCAGTCACTGTCTGCAGCACTGTCAGTCTCTCCTCTGAGGTAGTATCTATTTCTTCTGTATCACTCAATCTTATTTTCTCTGTCAGTTCCCTCGTGGTTCCCAGGTAACTTTCATTCACTTCGATTCCTCTCTCAGCTATTGTTTTGCAGACTCTGACACTTTGTCCTGCAGAAGCTGAGTTGCAGGCACTCACTGCTCTGCCATTTTGGGACCCTCCCACATGAGCCTTTAAGGGAACGCCTGTATATGAACCAAAACATTCCATCCCTGGCCCCCTATGACTCATGTGCCTCTCTTTATGCAAAATCAATTTAGTCCATCTCTAAGAGTCAGGAGTCTTAACCATTCCAGCCTTGCTGAAAAGTCTAGGTCTAAAGTCTCCTCTGAGACTCAAGGCAAACTCTTATATGTGTGAGCCCCTACATACAATGGTACAGAGTAAGCATTCCCATTCCAAAAGGGAGAAAAAGAGCAATAGAAAGGAATGGGCCAAAGCAAGTCTGAAACCAGGTAGGACAAACATTAAATCCTGTAGCGGTGAGATGTGAATTCCAAAAGGGTTAGGTGGCCCCACCTCTGTGGCATTCCTAGTGATTGCAGCCCTCATGGCTTCTCTCTTGGGCTGGCTTTTCTCACTTCTTGTGGCTTTCCTCAGATGTTCCACATTTCTGACTTCTCCACCTCCTTGGGTCTCCACTGCACTTTTGCCTTCACTCTTACAACATTATGCACTGCCATCTCAGACATACTGCTTGACCTCACAGGAATCCTGACATCTAGGTGTAAGCCTTCCTGACCCTGCAACTCTTGTATTTTGTATGCCTATAAAACCTGTACCATGTGGGTGACACCAAAGTCTGCCACTGGCTCCAGCAGTATCCAGGACCCCTTGAATTACAGCTGCAGGGGTCTGAGTGCCTGGGTAGCTGATACTGTAAAATAAATCCTGGTGAATGTAGTCCCTAGGCAGCACTTATTGAGCTGGTTGCCCTGTGGCTGTCCTTTTAATGCAAAGTCTTTTACTTTTGCACCCCAAAGCCTGTGAAGGGTGGGGTCTTGATTCCTGCTCTCAAGCCATTTTTCCTATTGTCCTGATCCAGAGTACTTGGCTTTCTAAAAATGCTAATTCTTCCAGCAACCAAGCTCTCCTATGCCCTATCTTAACAGATGCTTCCCTTCTGGTAAAACTCAAAACTTTAAATGGGATTTTTGTTTCTGTTTCTCACAGTAGATCTCACTAAAAGCAGCAAGCAGTACCCATGCTACAGCCTGAACATTAGTCTGTTTTGAAATTTCCTCTACCATACATTTTCCTCCTTAATCTCAGTCTCTTGCATTGACTCAGAACATGAGCAAAATGTAGATAAACTTTATTCCAGAGCATAACACACATGGTCTGGAGTTCAACTGCCAATGGAGTCCATGTTCCCAACAGAAACATCCTGAGCATTATCTTAACATTCTGGTCTTCTGAGCTTTCACTAGACTCTCCCATCAAAGCTCAGTGTAAAGCATTTTAAGACATCCCTAGCCAGTATCTCCAAACCTTTCCAAACTCCTTCTAAAAACCAGTTCCAAAGGCTTCTGAACCACACAATGAGATAATCACAGCAACCACCCCCACTTCTTTGGTACCAAAATCTGTTTTAGTTACTTTCTCATCACTGAGACACAATACTCAGCACCCACACCTTAAAGGATGGAAGGTTTATTTTGGCTCACAGTTAATAGAAGTTTCAGTCCAGATGCTGGCCCCAAGATAGAATGGCACTGTGGGAGGGCCTGGGCAGAGGAAAGCTGCTCACCTCATGGCATCCAGGAAGCATGGAGTCAAGGGAGGGGCAAGGAGATAAGATAAACCCTTCCAGGTCATACCCCCAGTGACTTGTATCTTGTCCAGACCCCACCTCCTAACAGCAAGTCAACTATAAGCCTCCATAATCCAGTCACCTTTCAGTGGTCCTGCCTATGATCTCATGAGGCTTTAGGGGACATCTAGATATAAACCATAATAGTGACAAAACTGGTACATAACCAGTTATAAGTGTTTAGCACCTAAAAAACTGAGGAACAAAGATTCTTACAGCAATGGTTTTGAAATATTTTATTTCGTTTTTCTTAGTCACCGTACTCTTTGTTCCAAAAATGCTTCCCTGAAAGCCTAAGACTATTCTACTTGTCATAGGACCTAGGGTGCGCCTGCTTCATATCCCTGACCCAATCCTGCCCCTTTTCCTTATAGTCCCCTCAGCAAAGTTGGACCCTGAAGGAGCTTGTTGAAATAGAATTTGAAAAGCACTACTGAAAAGTAGCAAAAGTATTGTCTGTGTGTATAACGGGGCACTTAGAAACATGAGTATATTGCCATGTTCGGAAGAGAAAGGCCTCCAAAGTTTCCTACCTCAGTAGAAGTAAAACCCATATGTGATATTTCGTCAACTTTATAAAAAGTTGTAGATAAAAACAATTTTAGGAGCTTTGGATTCTTACTGATATGTAACATGCAATCTAAGTGGATAGAATATGCTCATAAGTGCAGTACTCCTTTTCTGCCCCTCCTATCTAGAAATCCTAGTCACTACTAATGGCAAAAACCTCTGTATGCTGAGAAAGATCCTCATAACAGTTGTGTAAACCTGGGCAAGTCATACTGAAATTTCTTGGGACAAAGAGAGCATTCAGTAAATGGTAGTGATTGTAATGAAAAGAATTAACAAGCATAATGGCTGGCATTTACTGACTGCTTAAGTAGTAATTTAAGTACTTTGTGTATTAAACTCATTTAATCTTTACAACCCTAACAATCAGTACTCTCATCCCTATTTATAGGTAAGACATGGCATTCCACATTTACACAACTAATAAGAGGTAGAGCTAGACCTGGTGTTCAAAAATATAAATGTACTATATAATCAGAATGGGCATGGTCATAGCTCCAGAGTGTGGTGCTGGAGGCCCTGTGCTGAGCCAGGTTTTGACCCCTGGGTTCTATAAAAGCTTAGTGGGTCCTGAAGGGGAATGTTGAGCAGCTTATGGCAGCAACCTATATGCTAACTAGGATAGAAGTATTCCTGTGTTTTAATATTTGGTGGTGAAACCAGTGAATATCAATTAAATGTTGGCTCTAAACTGATTTCAGATAGTCTAGTTCACAGTCCTTTGTGTTATTCACACTGCCTTTTCTATAGATAAGGAAGACTTCATAGAAGAGGTGACTTTTAGGTAGATTTTGAAAGATGAGTAGGAACTTGTGAAAGTAGCTATTCAAGGTATAGGGAACAATAATTGAAAAGCTTAAGGAAGGAGTGTGATATGTTTGATGCAGGGTAAGACATTTTCTATGGATAAACAGAGAACATTTTAACAGAATGCTAAGAGATGAGACCAGAATGGAAGGTTGTGTTCAGATTGTGAGGGATCTTGAACTCCCTTTACCTCTTTGTGTGTGGGAGGTGGGATGGGGTGCTGGGGATTGGGTCTTAGCCCTTATGCATGATAAATAGAAGAGACTCGCTTTATACTAAGGCAATGAGGGCTTTTTAAACAGGAAAGTGATATGCTCCTTTTTGTCAGTTTTGGAAATAGTACTGGTATAGCAGTATAGAATGAATATTAGATGAAGGAGACTATACAGATGCAAACAGTGAGTAGGCTATTGTTAACAGTCAAGGTGAAGCATTGAGGGTCTGTACTACCCCAGTGGGACTGTCTAATCTTACCTAACATGTGCAGTATGCCATGTTAGTCCCTGTTCAGGATGCCAATGACTGACCTTTGTGGCAGTGTTCAGGGGGAGCCTTGGGTTTCCTGCAGAAGTGTCTCAGGAGCCATATAAAAAATCGATAGGCTTCTTAACCCCCATCCCTACTTCCAGGTAAAATGTTTGGGGTTTCAGGTAAGATACTTGAAAGAACTCAGGAAAAATAAGGCAGTTTTAGGAAACTATTGGCTTATAAAGAACTCCTTTTCCTTTCTCTACCTGTTGAACTCTTACTTGACTTTCAATACCCATTGCAGATGTGCCCCCCTCCATAAAACTTTCTGTGACTCCAAGCCAGAGTTCATGTGTCTTGCTGCTCTCTTTTCAAGTAGCCCATGTTCACTTCTATCATAGCACTGACCATACATTTTGTAGCCTCTGTTTGGATGTCTCTGTCCTTCTCTAGACTGGACTCTTGAAGGGCAGGTACCTTATTCATCTTTGTATTCCCAGCATCCTACACAGAACTTAGTAATATTAATCCTAGCTAGCATTTTCGGGGCATTTATTATGTGCTAGACTCTGTTCTATGTGATTAATATATACTTTTTTCATTTAATCCTATGATGTAATTATTGTAATGATCCCCATTTGGCAGATTGGGAAACAGGCATTATGAAGTTAAATCACTGGCTGCCGGCCACACTGTTGGTAGAACTGGAATCTATTTATTTATTTATTGTTTTTTTTGAGACAGGGTCTCACTTATGTGGTTCAGACTGGCCTTGAACTCATGGCAATCCTCTGGCCTCAGCCTCCTGAGTGCTGGGATTACAGGTGTGTGTTACCACACCCCGGTTAGAACTGGAATTTAAACTGAAGCGGTCTGCCTCCAGAAACTTCACTCGTAATCATTACTATATTTCTTCAGCCATATAATGGGCAGTCTTACAGTTCAGTGAGAAAGTGTATATATTAAATGATAGTCATTAGAGCTACAGATGAGGAGCAGCTTTTATTTCCTGTCAGCTGCTGAGTTGAGATTCAAAGTTTCTTCTGGGTTTTATTTGGCCACTGGCTATGTGCCTAAGAGTGAATAAATTATAAAATTAATCTTGTTCTTTAGGACTTTAACGGATTTCAGCTTACATGAACACCTGCGATCGAGGCTAACATCTTACTGATACACATAGTTATAGCCATTGGAAAAGATTTTGGTGGAAACCGGTTCCAGATATGAGTCTTTGAAATGTTCTGGATATCATCCCTCCCTGCCTAAACCATAGATGGGAAATTTGGTCTTGGGACAGCAGAGATGGTGGGGGGTGTATGCCTTCTGTGGTAGACTTCACTGTTCATGCTTCTTCTTCCAGATTCCTCTCTTGGAGTATTGCAGTGGCTACACGACCTTTGAGCTTCACCCTCTGGTTAGACAGCTGAACATCACGCTGACTTACCGTTGTGATAGGCTAAAGACTGTGTATACCAAGTATTCTCATGAGTAAGTACCAAGCCACAGCCGAGGTTGTGTTTGTGCTCATTCTTAGGGATAGTTTGAAACATTACACTCAGACTACTCTCACTTAAGAGAAATGGTCTCACATACTTTTTGTCTTCCTTTCTACTTTTGGGTTAAACCAAGATAAGAAGCCAAGGGCTCTATGTCACACTTGTTCCATTTGGAGTCTGTTTGGCTTTGGCCTATTTTATACTGAACTGACCCCTCTTTCTTTTGCAGGATGTTCTTTGAAGTCACCAAAATTCCCCCCTTGGACATGATGATACTGGATGAGATTTTGACCTGCTATTTATGAGGCCGAGAATCTGACATTTTGGCAGCAGGCATTAGGGCCAGCCAGGCATACCAATAGGCTATATTTATTCTATGCTTGAAGTTGCCTTTTAGTCACTTTTCTTCATTTTCCCCTGTTTGTCTTTTTCCAAACTTACAATGTTGTAAATATTTAAGTATTTAAGTTGTTTTATAAAAGAAAAGTTATTTTATTATATTTGACTAGAAATTTAATAAAAAAATTAATGGTTGCTGTTAAAATGGCTCATCTCCCCTCTTATTGCTTCGGAGCCCTATGCAGATAGCATAAGAAGTTTTCTCCTGCCTAGTAAAGTCTGTGCCAGAGGGTCTAGCTTATCTAATTTCCTCCTATATCCTCAATCTCAGTTTGCTTTCTTTGCTTCTTAGATGGTGAAAAGGTGGGGATATGGATTTTAACCTAAATGTAGTTCTACTTTTGTACTTAGATAGCTTTTTAGAGTCTAAATTTGAAAAACAAAGTTTGGAGTCATGCAATTAAACCTTTTGTTTTGGGCCTTCTGCCAAGAGATTTCTAGCTGTGAAATCAACAAAATGTCCCACAAATGCACATATCAACTGCTTGTTCAGTCTCATTCCTAAAACCTTAAGAAGTTCTGCTCTTTTTCTCTGTATCCTATTCTTGGGATGATGTCTATTGGGACAGTTATTCATTTATTAGCAGAGGAGATGAACATCCCCTGTGCTACTCATCCAAGAGCTACTCCCTTAGTCCCACTGGTAGGTGCTTCCCATAGCACAGCATAAGTTTTCAAAGTCTGCCACAGCTGCAGAATGCCAAGAGTCTGTTCTGTTATCCTGGCTGGCAACTGTCCTGATTGATATGTGGCCATTTGTCACCACTCATCAATTGTTTTGAATATCAGCCCTGGGGTGGACATCTGGTTGAGAGGACAGTCATTAAAAATGTTTTGGGGAAAATGCTTCCCGAATTGTATCTTTTCTGATAGGTTATGACAGGAAGGCAAGCATGCCAAGCCCTTAGGTATTTCAGTGCTTTATTATTTAACCAGTTTCGCATTCTGCTTCCAACTTTGCTTTGCCTTAGAAATAAGACATCATTAGGTTCCTTCCTGCCCCATTCCAGTGCATCACAAAATGACTAAAGGGTAGAGCCAGAGAGGTCCAAGATGCTTGACAGTGATTCTGTTAGCATAGCCAACTTTGCATAAATATCTGGAAAGCAATGACTTCAAAATCTCCAGCCTTGTTAAAAAGCATCTTTTGTCTGCTTTTAATTCTGGAGCTTCATCTCAGGAAATAATTAACAACCCTGTTATTTAATGGCCCTAATGAAGCCATTAGTCATATTTGTTATTGCTGTTGCAGTTGCCTCAAAATATATTACTGTCATCACTGCTTCAAAAGATAGGTATTTGTATCAGTTAGGGTTCACTAAAGGAACAGATTTTATGTATATTAGGCTTATGATGCCTGCCTGTAGACCTGGAGCTTGCTGCAGAGTCCTGTGCGAGTCTGTATCAGCTAATGGGTCTGTGCTGGAAGGCTGAAGAGGATGCTGGAAGCCTGGAGACAGATGTCTAAAGGCAATGACAAAAACTGGAACTCCTCTGAAGAAACAGAAGCAAGACTTCCTTCTTTCCCTTTTTATTCCATTCAGGCTACAAGTCTATTGGTTGGTGCCACCCATACCCAGGGTGGGTCTACCAGCTTCAGTATGTCAATCATCCACACATATCCTGAACTGTGCTAAATCAATTTGCTAGGCATTTCTTATGGAAGTTGACACCACAATTAACTATCACAGTATTAGAACTAGATCTTGTTATTTTCTATCTTATCAAATAAGTGCTTCTACATTTATCAAATATTTGTTTTCATATTTTGATGACTCTTCAGTACAATTGTTTTTTCTTTATAATTGTATGTGTTTTAATGGTTTTATTGAGAAATAATTCACATAACATACAATTCATCCATTTATAGTGTACAATTAGTACAATTAGTACAATTAGTATATTTACACAGCTGTACATCTATTGTCACTGCCTAATTTTGGAGCACTTTTATCAGCCCAAAAAGAAACCCCAAACCCATTAGCAATCAATCCCCATCTCCTACCTGTTAGAAGTCAGTCCTCATCACTCCTCCCCCTACTCCCACTAATTTACTTTTGGTCTCTATAGATTTGCCTATCTAGAATTTCATATAAATGACTCATAACAATGTGTGCCTTTTTGTATCTGGCTTCTTAGCATAATTGTTTTAAAGTTCACCCATGTTGTAGCATGTATCAATACTTCCTTTACTTTTATTATCAAATAATATTTCATTACATGGATAATACCACATTTTGCTTATCTAGTCATGACTGGGTGAACATTTGGGTTGTTTCTAATTTTTTGCTATTATGAATAATTCTGCATGAACATTCATGTGTAAGTTTTTATGTGGACATCTGTTTTTATTTCTCTTGAGTATGTACTTGGGGATGAAGTTGCTGGATCATATGGTAACTTCGTTCTTTTGCATGCAGATACTCAGTTGTTTGTTCCAACACTATTTGCTAAAAGAATTTATCCCCCCCAATTGTTTTGCCATCCTTGTTGAAAATTAACTGTAAATACAAGAGCTTACAGTATTTTTGGATTCTATAATCTATTCCATTTACCTAGAGGTCTGTCTTTTTCCAAGTGTCACAGTGTTTTTTTTTTTTAATGTTTAAAACCTACACATAAAAGTATCACTGTAGCTTTGTAGTTAATCCTATAAGTGGAAAATGTGAGTCTTCCATTTTTTCCTTGCAGATTATTTTGGCTTTTTTTATTTTAAAGAGAAAAAAGATAAACAACAATGAAACCAAGTTTCAAAACAGGTTAGTAGGACAGTAACAATAGTTGATACATTGCGTATTGTCTTCACAGTATTTTTTCAGAGTACAAGATATAGGCATGATATCTTGTCCAAACAATATTAGCACAAAACATTCTTTTCAAGGAACTAAGAGAAGCTAGCTCTATAACTATCTTAACTATCTTGTGTATACATATATATTTTTTCTTTTTCCTTTTCTTCCTTTCCCCTTTTCCCATCACAGTTTGTCTTTTCTTTTGAACAGTTTCTTCCCAATTCACAATATCTGTTGTACATCTCAGATCCTATTTACTTATTCAGTTTCTCACACTAGTGAGACAATATGATGTTTACACATATGGGTCTGATTTATTTCACTTACGAGTATGGTCTCAAGTTACATCCATTTACCTATAAAAGTCCCCAGTTTATCTTTCTTTATGGCTAAGTAGCACTCCATTATATATATATATATAAAAAACAACTTTTTTTATCCATTCCTGGTTGATGGGCACTTGGGTTTTTTCCAAGATTTAGCTATTACAAATTGTGCTGCTATAAACATGGGTACACATATATCACTGTGATATGATATTTTTAATTCTTCTGGGAAGATACCCAGAAGGGAATATCTGGGTTGAATGGGACCTCTAATCCTAGTTTTTTAAGGAATCTCCACACCGATTTCCACAGTGGTTGCACCAGTCTACATTCCCACCAACAGTGGAGAAGGGTTCTTTTTCCCCACAGCCCCTCCGCATTTGTTATTTTAGCTATTTTAAGTCTGTTATTTCCATATGAATTTTAGTATCATGTAAATTTCTGAAATTTAGTAGCTGGAAGTTTTTCAGGGATTACATTAAATTTGTAAGTCAATTTGAGGAGTATTGTTATCTTAGCCATCTTCTAATGTATGAATTTGGGATGCTTTTCTCCTGCAGTTTTCAGAATATAAGTTTTCTACTTCTTTGGTTATAGTTATTCCCAAGTATTTTTTATAGAGTCATCACTTCTGGATCACTTTTCTTTTTTTCCTGCATCTTCATTCTCCTATTTTCTACTCTCTTTTTCTAGTTTAAAAACATGCTCAAGAATTTCATCTCACATGCACAGTATTATGGTTTGGCTATAAAATGTCCTCCCAAAGTCTCATGTGTTTGGAAGGTAATTGGATCATGAGGGTGCTATACTCATCAGTGGATTCATCCATTGATAAGTTCAGTAGCTGAATGTGCTATTAGAAGGTGGAGACGCGTCAGAAGTGGTGAGTCACTGGGAGTGTAACCTGGAAGGGTATATTCCTGTACCCAGCTCCTCCCTTTTTCTCTTGCTTACTGGCTGCCATGATGTGAGCAGCTATCTTCCATGAGGCTCTTCTACCATATTTCTACCTTGGAATCAGCCAGCTATGCACTAAATCCTCTGAAAACCATAGGCCAAAATAAACCTCTCCTTCAAGTTGTGGATGTTGGATATTTTGTCCCAGCAATAAGAAAAGGGCTGTTACTTTCTCCTCACTGGATCACAATACTAGACACCTGCAATTTAAAGAAGCAGAGGATTATTTTGGCTCACAGTATCAGAAGTTTCAGTCCTTGCATGGTCAGCCTGCTCCAAGGCAGGAATGGCAAACTGGAAGGGCATAGTGAAAAAAGGCTGCTTATGTCATGGTCAGGAAGCAGAGAGGAAGGAGTCAGGGAGGGAGACACACCCTTCCAGGTCACACTCCCAGTGACCTGCCTCCAGCCAGGCCCCACCTCCTAACACCAAGTTAGCCTTACAGCCCCCAGGGTCCAATCACTGTCCAAAAGCCCTGCCTCTGAACACATGAGCCTCTTAGGAGACATAGATCCAAACCATAACATTCCACTCCTGACCCCCAAAAGACTCATGCACATCTCTTTAGCAAAATACATGTAGTCCATCTGTATGAGTCACCGAAGTTTTAAGTTTCAGTGGTGCTGAAAAGTCACAAGTCCAAATTCTCCTCTAGACTCAAGGCAAACTCTGAACTGAGTCCCTGTAAATATCAAAAAGAAAGTTAAACACTTCTGACATAAAATGGCACAGCATAAACATTCCCATTCCAAAAGGGAGGAATAGGGCTCTAGAAGCCAATGGGACCAAAGCAAGACTGAAACCCACAAGGCAGACATTAATTCCTGTAACTTATGTCCAGGACCTAGGGCAAAAAGGGCTGGGATGGCCTTGCTTCTATGGCATTGAAGGTTGTAGTCCTCATGGCTCTTCTCTTGGGTTGACTTTGCTCACTCCTTGCAACTTTCCTCATATGGTCCACATTCGGGGCTTCTCTAACTTCCTGTACTCTCCATTGCACTTTCAGTTTCATTCTGTTTCGTGCAACGTGCTCTCACACTGAAGTCTGTGTGGAAGCCTCCCTGACCCTGCAACTCTTGCATTCTGCATGCCTATAAAACCAGCACTCTGTGGATGGTGTCAAGGTCTGCCACCAGTTCTACCAGCAGCTAGGCCAGCTTGAATCATGACTGTAGGGGCCTCTGAGTGCCTGGATGGCTGGGCACTGTGAAATCCCAGTAAATCAATTCCCTAGCTGGCCCTTTTCGAGCATGGGATCCTGAAACTCTCTTCCCAAAGCAAAATCTTTCACTTTTGCATAGTGAAGGGTGATGTCTTGCTTTTTTCTGGGATGCCTTCAAGGCATCCTTCCTATTGTCCTGTTGTAAATTACTGCCTTTATTTTTTTAAAATTTTTTCAGCAACTTTGCTCTGGAAGGAATCAAATTTGCAGGTGTTTCCTTTCTGGGGAAACTGGAAACATTTTAAGTGGACTTTATGCTACTCTTTCTCAATGTAAATCTCACTAAAAGCAGCAAGTAGTACCCAATCTACAGCCTGAACATTGGGCTGCCTTGAAATTTTCTCTGCCAGATTAATTAGTCCACCACTCTTAAACTCGGCATCCTGAAAAGTCTCAAAACATGAGCAAAATGTAGATAAGTTTTCTGACAGAGTGTAACATACATGGCCTTGAGCCCAAATGCCAAGGTGGGTACTAGTCAGTCATTGGGGGTGTAACCTGGAAGGATGTATTCCTGTCCCCAGCTCCTCCCTTTTTCTCTTGCTTCCTGGCTGCCATGTGGAAGTCCTTGTTCCCAGCTCAAACTTTCTGAGCCTGGTCTTTACAGCCTGCATTTATATCAGAATTCTGGTCTTCTGAGTTCTAACCAGAGCGCCCATTAAGCTTATTTTACAATATTTTAGGGCTTCTCTAGCCAGCATCTCCAAAAATTTCCAAACTCCTACAAGCCAGTTCCAAAGGCTTCTGTGTCACATTGTCAGGTAATCACAGTAATGACACCACTTCTTTGATATCAGAATCTGTCCTAGTCACTTTTCTCATTGCTGGGACAAAATACCCAACACCTGCAACTTAAAGGAGGAGAGGTATATTTGGGCTAACATTTTCAGCTGGCTCCAGGGCTGAAAGGGCATGGCAGAGGGGCATAATGGGGGAGCAAAAACCTCATGTCATGGTGGCCAGGAAGTAGGGAAGGGAGGAGCTGGGGAGGGAGATATACCCTTCTAATTCATGTCCCCAGTAGTCTATTTCTTCCAACTAGACCCCTGTGTTACCAGGTTTTGGGGTGCTGGAGTCTGTTTCTGAAGGTGGTTTCTAGGTTCTTTCTGTCCTGAGGAAAGAATGATCAAGACAAGCAACAACAGTAGCAAAGTTTTATTTAAGATAGGAAAAGAAACAAGTTCTGCAGAGTGAGTTTGGTCCAAGTAAAAGGAGAAGTACATCCTACAGCATGAGGGTGGGCCACTGTGGAAGAGAGAGCACAGTGGCAAAAATTCAATGTGGACTGTCCTTTAGTATCACTCACTCCTCAGGCTGACATCAGATCTGGGCCATTGTATCAAAAACCTGCCTGAGTTCTTGTGAGAAGTCCATGTGCAGGGCTTCCGATCTGTTCTGTGCATGTGCCCTGGGATTTTGAAATCAACAGGTCACACCTACTTCCCCAGCCAGCTTTGCCATGCCCTAATTTCCTCATTTCCTCCTGTGAGACATATATCACCATAATTCTTTATAGCGTGCCAAGGGCATGGATGTCTCCATCTTAATACAGCTATGTCCTGCTGAAAGGGTCTATAGGTCTTACCTACTGGGGCATATGTACTCTCCAACTACCTTAGGGTGTTGTGGCTTACTGGCTGGGTTGAAGAAAAACAAGCTCTCAGAAGACATTACAAAAGAGTAACTCTTGAGCTGTCTGTTCAATGGGAGAAAGAAAGTAAGTTTACTATTATGTTGGGGTAGAACCCACATATGAGGAGCAGGTCAGATTTCCATGGTTTTTGTGGAGAACAAAGTATGGGAAAGAGGGAGGTTAGATAAATTCTCAAGAGTTCAAGAGCCATAGCCTTACCAAGATTACCCACATAATGGATCTAGTTAAAAACAGAACTCTCAATACAGAGTAGGAAATGAGGATTTTGACTAGCCTAGCCCCTCTCTCTGGGAGTGGAGACAGCCAACCCTCCAGTGCCATGAGACATGCATATTGCATGCCTGACACTTGGATCAGGGCCTCCATGGTGACTTGGTGCAGTCATGTGCCCACTGTCCAGTCTTCTTATCCTTGATCATCCTTGGTTTTTCCTTAGATGATTTGGGTGAGTTTACAGCATTGTCAATTGCAACAGGTATAGTTCTAGCTTTTCTCCTTCGATCCTCCTCCAGAACCCCATTGTTGAACACAGAAAAGGTCATGTCCAGCAATTGGGTCATAGGTGTCTGGGGTCATATCTGAAGTTTCTGTACTTTATGTCAACTACCTGGGGCCAACTGACAAATGAAATGATGTCCCACTAGTGCCTCTCCCTCCCTGGAAGGTAGAGCTGTTTGCGTATTTATGAAAGACTTCTACTGATCAGCAATGGAAGACAGCTGGATTTTCTTCTCTGCCCTATATGACCCTGCTCATCTTATCATAATTAATAGATTTGTTAGTACACTTTTTTATCCCCATGCTATATCAGACATCATTTTTAGTCCCTTACTAGTATTATAGTTCCTGTTTGGTTCTGTTGAAGGGAGAATATCCTCTCCAGGGTGGTTTCCTTCCCTTCTTGAAGCATCTTGCTCATTTGCATAGTTCTTAGCCCCTTGTAGGATTCTTTATCTTTTCAAAAGTGAGGGTCATAGTTTTAAACCCATCTGTAAACTTAGTAGGATCCTCTGAAAGCCAGCCTGGCCATTCTTTGCATTGGTGGATATCTGCAGCTGAAAAAGGGATTTGAACTTGAGTGGTCCTCTCTGCTCCTGGGACCTCTCTCAGGCACAGAAGACATTGTGAGTTATAGAAGTAAGAAGCACCACTCTAGGTACATCCTGCAGGACTTAAAGCTGTCTGTGTCCACCCAGTGGGATTTAAGGCTGTCTGAGAAGCACGATGAAGGGGCTGAGGAATGTTGGCTTCCTCTGGGGCACTAGGCTCTAGTGGAGTTCCTGAGTCACTTGGAGGGGATGGGACTGATTTACTGGCCTAGTGGTGAAGTCAGTGGATTCTGCAGTGTGGGGTTCAGGCAGTTTCCCATGGATCATCTTGGGGCCTATAGAGAGAGAGACCAGTAGGCTTTGGGTCCCTAAGATGGTATTCCATGCAGGAGGAGACCCACTTTGAGCCCACAAAGCATCCTTTGTGAGACTCAAAAATTCACTAGACAGACATTTCTGTCTGAAGCTAGGATGATGCTGGCATCCTTCATAGAAGCATAGAAAAAAAAACCTTACTGAGGGTTTTTGTCTCCATACTGGTTCCCACTAACTCCTTAGGGAGAGGGGTGTTGAGCCACTTGATAGCTCCACTTAGCCCTTCAAAACTCCATGAGATCAGGGTGGAGTCCCTTCCCACCAGGACTCCCTTAGCCACTTTGAGTCACTTGATGGATCTGCTTAAGCAAGGTGAAGCCATTTGGGAAACAATACCCCTCACATTTACCCTGATAGTAAAAACTCTGGTGTTTTGTTTAAGACAGTATGGACAGAAACCTCTTTTTAAAAAAATCTTTAAAAGTTTTAAAATAGTGGAGATGACAAGATGGTGGAGCAGTGAGTTCAAGCAGCTTGGCTTCTCCAGGACAAGGTGTTTAAAGTCTGGAGGACATTAACTTGGAGAGGAACCAAAATGAGGGGAGGCTACAGGGGAACAAAAAGGGAACTGACAGAGGAGAAGAAGGTAGGGTTAAGTGATACAGAAGAGGTGGCTCACACTGCAGAGGAGAAACCTTGGTGCTGCAGACAGTGGCTGGTAGGCTGCCAGCTGAGAGGCACAGTGAAATAACTTCCCTGCTCACAGAGAACTGCACTCCAATCTTACGCAGTTTGGAGACAGTGGGAAGAATGAGAGTTTCTGATTCTTGAGCAACCTTCCAGAGGTAACTGGTGTTGAGTTTCTACATTACAAGTGCCCCGAGACATAGCCACATAGTCCAGGTGTGGGCTGGTAAGACATTGTGGGAAAGGGCTGGGAGACTGAACTTCAATCCCAGAGCAGCCCCCTGGAGGCTTCATACTACCAAGGCCCCAGAGTTGATGAAGGAAAGATAGGGTCTGCAGATGGAGAGCAGTTTGGGGTGAGTCCTGCAGAAAGGCAGTGACTGGTGATCACAGACCTGGGACCTGTGTTCCAGCACCAGATTCGGCTTGAGTTACTCAGGATTGGAGGCTCACATTGGCACCATGTTCCCACTGATAAAGGGAGACCCACAACAGGGCCTTATGGTATGTTATTTCTCAACTATCCCTGATAGACACCACTAAAACAGATTAGCCTGTTACTGCTTTAGTTAAATTGATTGCAGAAGAATAATACTGACTCAGTAGACAATTTAATGCAGTGAACTTATCTGGCAAATCCACCATCACACCCAGGCAGAGGGACAGCATGAGTTTATAACTCAAGAACTCAGATTGGGTGAAACTCTGCAAAAGTGCCTGCAACCTGGCAGAAAGAGGTCCTGAGTCTGAGTTAACTCCAGTTTTGCAATGGAGGGCTCATAGTAGTAAATGGGGTGTGAACACTTAGACTATCTGGCAAAGAAGCTACTTGGGAATCATGTATGCAATGGCTCATTGAAATATCTAATCTGTGTTCCCACCAGAACTTATTGGTTTAAGTTTCTGTGTTTCTTGAGTTATATAGTAGCATCAGGTTATGTTCTTTTATGGTTTCATGTGTATATTAGGTGGTTACTCTTGTATATTGGTGCTTTTATTTAATATGTATCTAGGTTCTCTCCCTTGTCTAGAGAATAGACAAAGAGGGGAAGAGTAACTGCAAGGACTATCATACAGAAATGTTGTAAGATTGAATCTGTGGATGCTGTTATAAATTGAAGCAATTCTTCTGGCAAAACATAGGGACAGAGGCAAAACGACTTAAAGTAAATAACAGAAGGAGTAAATACTAGAACTGGACATACAAAACTGAAAATTATTCATGGGGAAGTAACATCCTACTAAAAAGCTCCATTTAGGGCTGGGGATATAGCTCAGCAGCACAGGTGCCTGCCTGCAAGCACAAGGTCCTGTGTTCAATTGCTGGTTCCAAAACAAAACAAAACAAAACTCCACTTAACCACATAATCTCTTCACTTCTCTAGTCCGCAACCTGCAGGGCCCCCCCAAAAAGGGAGGAGAAAAATAGGGGGACACATATAATTTTAAAAAGACATCGATATATAGATATAGATATATAAGCAAATAAATACAGATACAAGTAGGAGAATAGGGAAACAAGGAAATAGAAGATCTCCTAATCCCCCAACTTTCCCAAGACAGAGCAAGAGGTTACAAAGGGAGAAGAAAACAAATACCAGATAGCAAAAATCTATGGAATGTTCTTAGAAGGCATAAAGAAAATAGATAACTTCTAAAGAGAAATTGAATAAAAAAATTACAGCAATTATACTCAATATGCCCATGGTGTATTTGAGGGAAATAAGTAAAAAGCTGGGCAAGCTAAGCAAAATAGTTAAAAATTTGAATGACAGACTCAGCAAGGATATGGAGTCCTCAGAAAGATGTGAAACAGAAATGCCTGAAATAAAAAAGTATAGAATTCATACATTTCAGAAATGACCAATGTGAAGAAAGAGAGTCTGATATTGAGGACAAAATAGTGAATTATGATAAAGAGCTCAAAGAAGCTAAAAAGAAAATAAGAGAACAAGAGAAGAATATCCAATATGACAACAAGAAGACCAATCTAAGCCTACTCAGAGTTAGAGAAAATCTATAAGACTGCACAGATGGATTCACTAACATGCTTATAGAAATTGTCAAAGAAAACTTCCAAAATATAAGAAAAATTTTTAAAATACAAGCAAGTGATGCTTATAGAACTCCAAACAATTATGATGAAAGGAGAAGTTCAACAAGGCATACCCTAATTAAATTTGCAGTTATCCCACAAAAACAAAACAAAGCAACAACTCAAATTTTAAAGGCAGCTAGGGAAAAACAAAACAAAAAAAATCACATAAAAGTAAACAAATTAGAATCACAACAGCTTTGTCTACACGAACCCTGAAGGCCAGAAGAGCTTGAAGTATTTCAAGCCTTAAGAGCAAAGAACTTCCAATCCAGATTAATTTACCCTGAAAAGTTACCCTTCAAGATAGGTGGAGAAATAAGGTATTTCCATGAAAAAGACCAGCTCAGAAGATATATGAGTACTAAATCAACTCAAGAGAAAATATTCAAGAATATTGACAGAGATAGTGGATTGGACACACTTAAAACCATAGAGGAAATGACTGAGGTCAATGGATAAACAACAACAACATCAACAACAACAAAAACACTGGGAAAAGTAAAACAAATGATATTCTAACAGATAAAGAAGACAATGATAGTAAATAACCAACATATCTCGGTAACATCTCTCAATGTTAATGGCCTCAATTCTCCAATCAAAAGACATAGACTGGGCCGGTGAGATGGCTCAGCGGCTTAAGCGCCTGCCCTGCAAGTGCGAGGGCCCAAGTTCGACTCCCGGAACCCACATACGAAAAAGGGGCCGGTGATATCGCTCAGCGGCACGGGCACCTGCTGGCGCGTGAGGTCCTGAGGTCGACCCCCCGGTACCCACAAAAAAAAAAAAGACATAGACTGGCAGACTGGATCAAAAAACAGAATCCAACGATCTGTTGTATGCAATCAGCTCATCTAATCCAAAAAGATATTCATAGACTAAAACTTAAAGGATGGAAAACAACATCCCATACCCCATAAGCAAGCAGTGGTAGCAATTCTAATATCAGACATGATAAACTTCAAGTTAAAATGGATTAGAAGAAACAAAGAAGGTCACTACATTCTAGTTAAAGGAAAAATTTAACAAGAAGAGATAACATTGATAGACATATATGTACTGTATACTGGAGCACTTATCTTAATTAAAAACTACTGAAATGAAAAGATCAAATAAACATTAACATGATTATTGTAAGTGATTTTTACACCTCACTTTCACAAAGAGACATGTCAACTAAACAAAACCAATAAATAAATTTCAGAGCTGAACCATGACCTTGAACATATGGACTTAATAGATATATACACGGTGTTCCACCCCTCTACAACAGAATGTATATTCTTTTCAGCAGCATATGGTACTTTTTCCAAAATAGATCACATACTAGTCCACAAAGGCTGTTTAATTAAATATAAATAATTGAAATCACTCCATGCATACTATCCCACCACTGTGCAATGAAAATAGAAATAAATGATGGAAGAAATTGTGGAAAAGGCTAAACCTGGAAATTCTGGAAAATTAACAACATACTCCTATACAACCAGTGTGTCACAGAAGAAATCAAAGAAGAAACTAAAAAAATTGTAGAATTTAATGACAATGACAGTACAACTCAATGAAATCTCTGGCACACTATGAAAACAGTTCTAAGAAGAAAATTCATCGCAAACATTTCTCATGTTAGGAAAACAGAGAGAGCCCAGATAAATAAACTTCTGAGAAATCTTAAGGCACTTGAGAAACAAGAACAAATCAGCCCCAAACCAAAATTAAGGAGGGAAATTATTAAGATGAGAGTGGAAGTCAATGAAATTGAGATGAAAAAACCAGTAAAAATGATCAATGAATCAAAGTGCTCATTCTTTGAAAGTATAAATAAAATAGATAAGACCTTTGCAAGACTCACCAAAAGAGAGAAAAGACTCATATCAATGAAATTAGAAATGACAAAGGTGAAATCACAATAGACATTGTCAAAATCCAGAAGATAGTAACTACTTTAGAAAAGTAGTTTAGAAAAGTATATTCCAACAAGTTAGCAAATTTTGAAGAAATGGACAGATCATAGACACATACAATCCACCATAACTAACCCAAGAAGACATAAATATGCTTAACAACCCAATAACAAGCAATAAAATAGACTCAGTAATAAAGAGTCTAGCAACTAAATAAAGCCCAGGACCTGATGGTTTCACAGCTAAATTCTATAAAACCTTTAAGAATATTATATCACCAATACTCCTGAAGCTCTTCAAAGAAATAGAAAAGGATAGAGTGCTCCCAAATTCATTTATGGAAGTCAGTATCACTCTAATCCCCAAACCAGATGAAATCTCAACTAAAAAAGACTAGAGGCCATTTTCTTTAATGAACATAGATGCAAAAATCCTCAACAAGATATTAGCAAATAGAATGCAGCACATTATCAAAAATATTATACATCATGATCAAGTAGGTTTCATCCCAGAGATGCAAGGTTCGACATACATTAGTCTATAAATGTAATACATCGCATAAACAAGAACAAGGTCAAAAACCACATGGTCATATCAATAGACCCAGAAAAAGCTTTTGACAAAATCCAACACCCCTTCATGATAAAAACCCTGAAGAAAACAGGTATAAAAAACCATACCTGATATGATAAAGGCTATTTATGACAAACCAATAGCCAGCATCATACTAAATGGAGAAAAACTAAAAGCATTCCCCCTAAAATCAGGAACAAGACAAGGAAGTTCACTAGCGCCTCTGCTATCAGGGTCTTGGCCTAGCCCCAATCTCCTAAACAAGTGGACAATGAATGGCTTAAATAAAAGAGACCAGTAGTATGATTTTGGAGCATCCAGGAAGGTCAAAACTTGCTCAGGAGTTCGAGACTCTCTGGGAGTAGAGACAAAAAACTTCTCTTGGCAGGCCACATTTATTTGGTTTTCAAAGAAAGAAAGAAATAGGATATTGAGGCAAGTGTGGGTACTGAGCAGGACCTTGGGAGTCAGTTCAAAGACTTCTCCAAATAGTAAATTTTGCCAATTAAGAGAACTGTC
The DNA here is from genome assembly GCA_028451465.1 of Erethizon dorsatum. Taxonomy (NCBI): domain Eukaryota; kingdom Metazoa; phylum Chordata; class Mammalia; order Rodentia; family Erethizontidae; genus Erethizon; species Erethizon dorsatum. The sequence continues at coordinate 41,935,952 of CM051842.1, forward strand.
TTACCTCTAAGGTTGGCAGCTTTATTGCTCTGTAATAGGCAGTGTCAGCAGCCCATGTCCTTGGCTGCCTCAGCTGTGGTTATCTTGAATTCAGAGCACTATGCATATGCTCTTTTCCAATACGGCCTGAGGTCCCTGTGTCTGGCAGTTTAACCCTATACAGCCTGGTCTCCAACGTTCTGCTTTTCAACATAGTACTTAAACATTAGACAGAGCAATTAGACAAGAGAAAGAAATAAAAGGGATATATATAGGAAAGGAAGAACTCAAATTATCACTATTTGCAGATGACATGATACTCTGTGTAGAAGACTCAAAGAACTCCACTAAAAACCTCTTAGAATTAATAACCAATTTCTGCAAAGTAGCAGAATACAAGGTCAACACAAAGAAATCATTGGCATTTGTGTATACCAACAATGAATGAAATTATGAAATTATGAAAACAATACCATTCACAGTAGCTTCAAGAAAAATGAAATACTTAGGAATTAACCTAACCAAGGAAGTGAAAGACCTCTGCAAAGAAAACTACAGTACTCTGCAGAAGGAGACCAAAGAGGACATCAGGAAATGGAAAGATGTCCCTGCTCCTGGATAGGCAGAACCAACATTGTCAAAATGGTCATACTTCCAAAACTCATGCAGTCCCAATCAAAATACCAACAGCACACTTTACAGATCTGGAGAAAACAATCCTAAAATTCATATGGAACCAGAAGAGACCCAGAATAGCAAAGGTAATTTTGGGCAATAACAGGAAAGCAGATGGCACAGGAATATCAGACCTGAAGCTATACTACAAAGCGATAGTGATAAAAATGGCATGGTACTGGAACAAAAACAGACACATAGGTCAATGGAATAGAATTGAGGTACAGAAACCTCCCCATACAAAGCATACGTTAGAGGAAAGATAGCCTATTCGAGAAGTGGTATTGGGAAAACTGGTTACCTGTTTGTAGAAGAATGAAACTAAACCCTTATCTCTCACTGTGTACTAAATTAAGATCAAAATGGATGAAAGATCTATACATTAAAACAGAAACATTAAACCTACTGGAAGATAAAATAGATAAAACACTTGAAGATATAGGTGTGGGAAAGAATTTTGTAAAGAGAACCTCAATTGCACAAGAAATAGCAACAAGAATCAACAAATGACATTATACAGACTAAAAAGGTTCTGTACCGAAAAACAACTAATCAGTAGAGTGAGGAGACAAACTGCAGAATGGAAAAAATTTTTGCCAGCTACTCCTCAGAGAGAGGAGTAATATCTAGAATATACAAATAACTCAAAAAAATTAAACCACCTAAAATTAAAGACCAAATCAATAAATGGGCTAGAGAATTGAACAGACACTATACAGAGGAAGAAATACAACTGTTCAACATCTCTGGCCATTAGAGAAATGCAAATTAAAACAACACTAAGATTCCATCTTATTCCGGAAAAAATGGTAATCATTAGAAAATCAAACAATAACAAATGCTGGTGTGCCTGTGGTAAAAAAGGAATCCTTCTGCATTTTTGGTGGGAATGAAAACTAGTACAACCATTATGGAAATAACTACAGAGAGTTCTCAAAGAACTGAAAATAGAAATTCCATAAGACTTAGCTATTCCTTTGCGATGTGTCTTGCTCTAAGAGTTTAAGTCATCATACTACAGCAATACATGCATACCAATGTTTGCATCAGCACAATTCATAACAGCTAAATCCTGGAAGCAGCCTGTGTACCCATCAACAAGTCATTTAATAAACAAAATGTGGTATCTCTATACAATGGAATACTATTTTGCTATAAAGAATGACAAATTTGATGTATTTGTAGGAAAATAGATGCACATAGAAAATATAATATTGTGTGAAATAAATCAGACACACAAGCTTAAATACTGTATGCTATCTCTCATTTGAGTGAGGCAAAGTACAAATGAAGAAAATGATAAATGATGGATAGAAAGGGACAAGGGTACATATCTAGTCCAATAGGAAGTGGTCCAAGGGAACAAAGATGGGGGTGAGGAGGAGGGGAAGGGGAATTGAGTGGAATAAAGAGTTGCCATATACAGGAGCCTAATAACTCCCATCAACGTAAAAATTATATGTGATAATATGAACTAAGACAAACAATATCAACAAGTATGAAAAAAGTGATAGGGAAACTGAGGGGATTAGAAAAATAAAATCAATGTATAATATGTACATGTAACCACTCCCCAAGACGATTATAAACTGCATGAATTACAAACATGTACTAATATAATACAATATAATTTAAAAGAAATTTTAAAAAACAGTCACTTGACTTAAGTTTTACTGGCTGTGAGAAGAACCATGAAAGGGATCTAGCCCAATTTAAAGAAAAGAGGGAGGAAGCCCACATGTTCCTTGTAATTGGAGGCTTAGCTCCTATCTACAAGGGTGAGATTTCCTGGTGACTATGGGGTCAGTTGAAAACAAACATGGTAGATAGACCTGCTGTAGCTGATTCAAAACAGATGGGCAGTAACGTGAAAAGACAAGACAGTAGCCAGTCATGTGATGAGACAAGATGGTGACCCTGGGTCAGGGATATAGCTCAGTGGCACAGTGCCTCCTGCCTGGCAAGTGCAAGGTCATGAGTTCAATACCCAGTACAAAAAAAAAAAAAAAAAAAAGATGGTGACCCTATTATAGCACCCTGAGATAGAAATGGTCACCTACAGGAAAAGTGTGGATGGTACTTTGAGCTCAAAAGGAATAAACTGGGGTAGGCAGAGACCAAGATAATTTCCCCAAAGAGTAGCAAAATATCATGGAAATCAAATGCAAGGACAAAAGGGCATAATAACAGGCTCTCTGCCTGCTTACCTTGTACTGGCAGAGTGACCACAAATGGACAAAAGAAAGAAAAGGGGAGATAAACTAGAAATGGGCCTGTTGGCCTTCTATGGCTGGAAGAAAAAGACAGAGGCCATGATTTCCCCTCCCTACTCCCACATGGTGGAAAAAGCAAGAAACTGTTCCTGGTGCCATAAGAAAATTCTACTGAGTTCCCCAGCCTAGGGGAGACAATCAGGGAAAGAAAAAAAAAAACTTTTGTGGAATTTAGAAAGAAATAAACTAACAAAAAGTTGTGTTCAATGAGCCTCATCTGCTGTTTCTACCCAGCTCACCAAATATTTTACTGGGTTTTGGGGTGATGGAGTCTTCTTCTCAAGATAGTTTCTAGGTTCTTTCTGTCTTGAGCAATAAATTGGTCAAGACAAGCACAAACAGCAACAAAGTTTTATTAAAGCTAGGAAAAGAAACAGGCTCTGCAGAGTAACTTTGGTCCAAGTAAAAGTAGGAAAAGGAGTGCATCCTACAGCATGAGTGTGGGCCACCATGCAGGAGAGAACACAGTGGCATAAACTCAATATGAACTGTCCTTTTTGTATCACCCACTCCTCAGGCTGGCATCAGGTCTAGGCCCTTATATAAAAAACCTGCTGGAGTTCTTGCAAGAAGTCCACATGCAAGGTTTTGGGAACTATTCTATGCATGTGTTCTGGGATTTTGTCATTAACAGATCACATCTACTTCCCCAGCCAGCCTTACCATGCCCTAATCTCCTGTCTAACCACCTCTTAACAGTAAGTCAGCTATGGAACCTCCATGATCCATTCAACTTCCAAAACTCCCACCTCTGATTGCATGAAGCTCTTGGGAGGACATCTAGATCCCAACTAAAACAATATCAAAGAAGTGAGGTCATTGCTGTGACCTCACCATGTGGTTCAGAAGCCTTTGGAACTGTTTTGCAGGCAGAGTTTGGAAAGGGTTGAAGATTCTAAATAGAGAAGTCTTAGAATGCTGTAAGCAAAGTAAACCAAGTGATGGGAGATTCTGTTCAGAGGTAGGGAGATTAGAATTCTGATAGTAATGTGCACAATAAAGGGCAGGGTCAGGAAGTTTCTGTTGGAAACAAGGACTGCATTGGCAGTTAGACTAGAGGCCATATGTGTTACACCCTGGCAGAATATTTGTCTTTGTTTTTCCCATGTCCTAAGACTTTGCAGGGTAGTGGACAGAAGAAATTTTCAAAGCAGCCCAACATTCAGGCTGTGGTATGGTTACTGCTAACAGTTTGTAGACAGATCTCCAAAGAAACAGGAGCAAATAGTAGATGTGAAATTTTTTCAGTTTCATCAGAAAGGAAGGGCTTGCAAAGGTAGGGCCATGAACAGCATGGTTGCTGAAAAGATTAGCATTGAAAAGATAAAAGTACTTTGCATCAGAACAGTAGGAAAGATGGCTTGAAGACATCCCAGGAATCAACAGGGTCCCACCTTCAGACTCACAGACTCTACAGTGCAAAACTTTAAAGCTTTCATTTGAGAAGAGTCCCCCAGGACACCTGCTTAAGAAGGGCCTCCTACGGAATTTGTTCCCCAGAATTCATTTCACCATATTCAGCCACCCGGACACTCAATAGCCACCGCAGTCATATTCCTAGGGGGTCTGGCTACTGTTCAAGCTATTGGGTGGCCTTGGTGTCATCCACTTGGTACTTAATTTTCAGGCATGCGAAATGTAAGAGTTGTGGGGTCAGGGAGCTTTTCACCCAGATTTCAAAGGAAGGCCCATGAAGCTAGACAAGAAGCCCCTGCCAACATGATATGTGAAGCTGTGAGAGTGAAGGTGAAGATGTGGTGGAGACCTCACCAATTTGCACATACCTTTTGCTGAAGCTATAGATGATTTTCTGGTTACTAAATCCAGTAGACAGCTTTCTGCTCCTATGTCGCTTGGATATCTTTTGCTACCTTTCACAATGACATCTTTTCACTCCTTCTTGGCATTCTACAGTCTTGGTTTCTGGGCCATTGAATTTTTTTGGTCCTCTCATCTTCCTTACCATCCTTTTCTATCTTCATTGTAGTCTGCACTTTGCTACAATCTACTCCTCAAAAGTTGGTATTTCCTTGATGTCCAGCTTTAGCCTTCTGGGTTTTAATTTCCCTGCATGATCTTAGCCATTCACATAATTTTAATCACCACAAAGCCATTGACTTTTAAGACCCAATCTTCAGCCCAAACCTGTGGCCTTTTGTCCAGGCTTGTATTTACCTTCTTTTGGGCATATTCACTTGAGCGTCATATAGTTACCTCAAATTGAACATGTCCAAAGCTGATTTTTTTCTTCTTACTAACATGGTTCTATAATCTTATAATCTCTTTCTCAGTTACTGTCCACCCAGTTCTTCAAACTAGACACCAGGCAGTTTATAAACTCTCTTTAACAACTAACCAATACATCAACCATACTGATTATTTTTATCTCCTATTCCTAACTTTAAGTCTGGCTGTTTATGTCTCAGACTTAACATGTTTCAATTATAGGCTTATTGGAGAGTGACCTCATTAAATCTTGCTGATTTTACCTCCCAAATATTCTTGGAATTGGCATTTTCATCATGTTTCCTCCTACCACTTCCCAGGTTTGATATCTTTTCTATTGCCTCTATTATGTGGTAATTTCCCAACTGATCTGCCTATTGTCAGTCTTTTCCCCTTCAAATTGACTTCCCACACAAACTCCAAAATGATTTATTCAAAATTCAATTTCAGAATTGCAGTTCTGAGATGGTTAAGCATCTGCCACACTTTGAAAAATTTGAAAATTAAATAGCAGCAGGCCTATTAAGAAGAACCAGAATTTGAAGAAGTAACAAACCTGTGCTAAGTTTCCCATAGTGAAACCTCTGTTTTTCCCTGTGTTGAAATTAACCCAGTTGGAAAGCTGAAGTGAGCACTGGTACAGAGAGCTTCAGTAGAATCTGTCTAGTTCTGGCTTGAAAGGTGAGAGAGAAAGAATTCCTAAAGCTCAGAGAGAGAGGTGTTAGTTCCATTTATTTCTTTATTTCTCTCTTACATGCCTATCACTAGTCAGTCATGCAATGGCCCCAACAGTAATAGCATTAGGAGCCTTCAGGAACCAGTACTCTCAGGGAGGGTGGCCACAATATCTAGTTGATGGGGCTACTGCCACACGCTATTGCTTGTTAGTCTCTCTGTCCTCCAACCACTGGTGTCTAGATGCAGCAAAACTGCAGAAGTGATTGATTTCTAGAGGACTGAAAGGGAAGAAACAGGAACTAGGTAATACTGGGGAGAATGTGGAAAGGTAGATAGGAGCTCGTAAAAAATTTGTATGTGTTCCAAGATGGGCACTGCCAACATGTACATGTATTAATCAGATCCTAATGAGCATACCAAGGAATTTGAGTAATGAACTAATAGACGTGCACCTAAGTTTCAGACTCACACACACACACACACACATACACACACACACACAGACACACCTGAGTAGCATTGCAGAGACTTTGAAAACAGAATTGACATTGGACTCCAGCCCACAGAAGGCAGGTGGGAACTTGTGCCGCAGGAACTTGTGGAACAATAACGAAAGCTCTATCACATGTGCTATTAGCATCCTAGAAGGAAATGAGGAAGAGAGCAGTGCTGAAAAAATCTTTGAAGAAAGCATGGGTGAAAAGTTTCCAGTTCTAGTGAAAGATACCACCCGATAGATTCAAGAAAGTGAATCTCAAGCAGGTTAAATGAAAAGAAACATGTAGATATATAAATCACAGTCAAACTGCTGAAAAATAAAGACAAAATATTCTTCAAAGAATTCAGAGAGAAATGTTGCATTCGGTATAGAGGAATGATTCAAATGACTGCAGATTTCTTATCAGAAATTCTGTGATCCAGGAGGAAGCAATACAACATTTTTCAAGTGTTGAAGAAAAGAATTATCAACCCCAAATTCAATATCTGGCAAAAGATATCTTTCAGGAATGAAGGTAAATTTAAAACACAATTTTAGATGAAGGAAAATAAGAAAAATCATAGCAAGAAGACCTGCTCTAAATGACTTATGAAAAGAATTCTTCACATAGAAAAGAAATGATACCAGAAGGGAATTTGGAGCATAATGGATGAAGAAATTGCAACAGAATGGTGAATACCTGGACAAACATAATATTGTATGAATTGTATTGAATTTTGTAAAACATGCTTGATTATTGAAAGCAAAAATTACATTTTCAAATGGAATTTTCAATGTATACAGATAGATATAATACATAAGACAGTGATAGCATAAAGTGGGGAGGGCAACAGGCTTAATATGCTGATGTTTTTACATTACAATTAAAATGGTAAAATATTGATTCTAGGAAGACTGTGAACAGTATGCATTTTGTTTCCTAGAGCACCCATAAAAAAATTATATAAATAGATATCACAGCCACAATAGATATATTAAAATGAGATACTAAAATAGTTCAGATAATCTGAAAGAAGGCAGGAAAAGGGAAGCAGGAATTAAAAGAAAAGGGCCAAACAGTAAATAAATAAATAAATAAAATGGTCATTAAAAAGCCTTAACTAATTAAAAAGAATTGAAATCATATATAGTGTATTCTCTTATCTCAAAAAAATTAAACAAGATAACAGAAATATAGTAGTAAAATCTCAAAATACTTGGAAAATGAAATTCTTTTGTTTTTTTTCTTTTTCTTTGTGATGCTGGGGATTGAATCCAGGGAATAACACATTTCTTAATAACCAACTGGCAAAAGAAACTGGAAATAACTCAAAATCCTTTAATAAGAGAGTGGATAAATAAATTGTTGGATCCATACAGCAGAATATTAACCAGTAATAAAAAAGAACACTATTGATTCAGCATAACAATTTGAAAGAATCTGAAAGGCATTAAGCTGAGTTAAAGGAGTCTATCTCCAAATGTTACATATTCTATTACAAGTCTGAAGGAACAAAACCACAGTGATGGAAAAAAATCAGTGGTTAGAGGTAGTGCTATAAAGGAATAATGTGAAGGAGATTTATGGGGTAGTAGAAACTGTTCCATACCCTGATAGTGTTGGTGGTTACATAAATCTCTACAGATGTTAAAGCTGAATGATTCTCTACACTCAAAAGGGGGGGCAATGTTATTATATAGTAATTTTTAAAATAGGCTTAAATTTCATTTCTGATAGCGCTTCAATAACATATATGGTGCAGTAAAACATTCTTAATCTGGATCACAGGGCCCACCTGATGGTAGCTCCTCAACAACAGGACTGCTTCCTCCAGAAAGCCTAACAATTCAGTTTTTTGGGGGGTAGATTGAAATGTGGTCCTGAATGTCACAAATGGCTCATCTCCAAATAAGAGACCATTTTTGGTATTTGGAAAATCAGGAATTTAGAAGGCTTGAGTTCTCACACTGGTGTAGCATGTCGTAGAATCTTGGTCCAGTACGATGTCAGTTGCCTACCTATTAAATGTGATTAATATCTGGCTCCCCTGGTGCTACTGCTAGTAGCACAGAAATTAAGCCATTTCAATGCTATGCCTAACCAGTTTTGGATCTGAACAGAATATCTCTTCCTACCTCAACCCCTTCTGGAGGAGAGAGGAGCTGGGTGATGTTTGTGTTGGAGGAAAAGATTGTATTGTGAAAAGTTTTTCAAGGTGTTTTATGCTTCTTTGTAGCCTTCTGGGCTGTACTTCTTCATCCCACTTAACCTCCTCAGTAACTAATTCATTTCTTTGAGATCTGTACCCTGCAAGAGAATTGGCTTCTAGAACAATAATAGTGGCAGGTATTTCCCCACGAGATTGTCTTGAGTTGCAGCTAGGTTTTAGAATTCACTGTGGTAGCTCTTTTAATATTATGATCAATCTCAAGGGCCAGTCTGGTGTTGCTGTTCTCTGCCCTTGCCTGTCAACCCTAACTGCATGTGGCTTGTGTAGAGTTTGAAGGCCACTGAAGTTCACTCCCCATTTCTACCACCATTTCACTTCCCCCATGCCAAAGTAAATGATGAGGCATTGGTGTGGATTATATTTATTCATTTATTAAAATACTTTAATAAGCAATACTTTATTAACTTTGAGGACTGGTGTTCCATTTGGGTGGGGAGAGGAACAGGCACACTTTGTGGATCTTTTCATCCTGTTTTTTCCTATTGATTCCATGACTACCACAGCTTCCTCCCCCAACCAGCCCTTGGCCCTGCTACTTATTTGCAGGGACCTCTGATGAAACAAAATTCACAGAACAGAAAAACAACAATGGATTACAGATTAGCAGACAAATAGACAAATGCAATCCCACAAACTATATAGCCAATCAAAGTCCCTTATAGGATGGAATGATATAAATGAGTTTGGTTGCTTTGATATTAGTTTCTATCTCTTGTTCTACTTGTTTCCTGAGGGAAGATGATGTAGATCCAGCTGTTTTTCCTGGTCAACCTTTAACTTTTTAGTTAAAGGGCTTTTTTTCAGATGTCTGCTGACCTGTAGTACTGGCACCAGAAGCAGTTGGTGGCCACTCGAATTTATCGGCATTTTCCTTCCCCACTGTTCTTCTGGCCAGAAATTGCCCATCCAATCACTTCTTCAGAAAGTGCTACCAAAGATGTAACCAAACCCTAGAGCTTTGGCTGTTAATGGGTTCTGAACGTATTTGAGATGGTAGTTAACAATGAAGTCCTGAAGGAAGCTTATGCTCCCAGGTACTAAGGCAACTCCCTTGAGATAAGGATCACTTCTTGCTTTGTTTCTGAGTGAGTACATGCAAGAACAGGTGCTCAGCAAGCAGTCTTTCTTTTCAGGAAGAAACTGGTAACTAAGCTATTTAGGAGGTAATGGAGTGATTTAGGAAGCCACACCTGCTCTTGGGCCCCATCATCTATCTATTCTATTCCATATTCAGTTCTAGTCCCGAATCCTAGTGGTTCCATTCAGTATTATTCTGACTCAGGGTGGGAGACGGGGTAGATGAAAGGGAATCCAGATGGTACAATAGAGCAACAGCAGCATTACAGTATATTTAGTATTTCAGCAAAGTAAGCACAAGAGATGGAGTCATATTATAATTGACTATCATCTGTGATTAAAAAAATTATAAGACATAGCCCTGCTTAGTCATTACCAAGATAAGGCTAACCTTTCTTAGGACTTCCTTCTGTTTCTTTAAATTTTCTCATTTGGCAATGTTCCCTTTTTGAAAAGGCTCTTCTGAAAAAAATGTAATGTGGTTCCCAACTTTGTGAGTGTGTATGCAGGTGTTAATTCATGCAGCCAAGGAGGAGCCAAGTTGAGCTGTGATGCGGCCTTGCTAATTTGATCTAATATCTCTTCCTAGGAAGAAAGAGTGATGCAGAAAAAGCCAAAGACATGGCAACAGCAACTCTCCACTTAAATACATATAGTAAGTTAACATTCTGATATTTAAATAAGTTTAAAATGTTTTCTGTCATAATTTTCCATTGACTTTCTTCTTTAGTTGTGGAGCTAGGACTTTTTTGTTTGTTTGGCACAGCAATCAGACATTTGGGAACTATCCCCTTGTTAGTATTTTTCTCCTCATTCCTGCAGAGGTGGAACACAGGTGGCTGGTTTAAGTAGATTAGGCTAGTGGAATTCTAGAGTTGAGAACCAGTGCTTGAAGTCTGGATTGTGCACCTCGATGAACCAGCCATTGGACTAAATCAAGTAAATGAGCACACTATGTTTGTCTAAGAAATGGGGAGAGGCCAGTTCTCTGGCATTCTTTTGATAAATGGGAAGAGACACCCAAAGGTATGAATTGAGGGTTGGATAGAGATGAGAGGAAAAGCAGAGCAAACCTCTCTGGGCACTGGAGTTTGGTTAGATTTAACTGACTGGGATTAGACATTTAAAAGATTTGAATAAGGATTTGGAACAATCTAGACCTAGTTTTTCATTATAAATTTGGAAGAAGAGCCATGGGGAAGTAAAGCCTTTTAGCTTTCATTTCCCCAGGCCCATGTTCTTTCTGATCACTCTTGTAATCAAGGGAAGGGGGCAAGATGAGAGATTTGAAAGTGATTTGGGGACTGACCCAACAGCTTGTCCAGAAAATGCAGGCCAAGATAAAGCTTGTGGAGAAGGGCCTAGTTGTGCCTCAATTGTCAGGCACTCTCCAGCTCTGGTATTTATGTCACAGAGCTAATGGTCTGGTTGCTCTATGTAGTCTTTTCACTGGGGAAGAAGTAACACAGTTTGAGGCAATTGCTGATGTAAAGGTTAGGACAAATAGAGCAAAAAAGGCAGCATGCCAATTTAGCTTTTTCTCTGGGGCATTGGTGTTTTTGTTCCCCTATCTGTGGCCTGGTTCAAAATTTTAAATAGGCATCAGAATCAGCTGGCTGTAGGTAGATCCCAGCTCCTTCTAAGACACTAAAAATGCACCAAAGATTATAAGCTCCACCAAGAATTAGGGCAGTTGGTAGAGGCATATGTGTGTGTATGGTATTAAGGGGTAGGGAAGGATTCCTGGGTTAGCACAATAAATTAGAGGGTCACTTAGAGGTCGAGTTGTATATTCAGTTCTTAAAAATATATATCTATATACATATTTATGTCATTATACACAATCTACACTGCAGCACAGTGGCAGAACATTGAGTTTAAAAATCCAGCAAGAATGCAGGCAAACACTCCATGGTGTCATGCAGACTGGGGTCAAGGCAATAGGAGGGGAGCCTGTATGGTTGCCACGAAGGATGAGTTCCGTCAGTGGCCCACCCAGCCACCAGAGCACCACCTGGGCATGTGCAGAGAAGACATACATGAACACATGGAAAAACACAAAGGATTGAGAGAGAGAGAAGGAGAGAGAGAGAAGAAAGGGAAGAAAGGAGAGGAGAGGAGAGAAGAGAAGAGGAGAAAGGGGAGAAGGAGGAAGGGAGGAAAGGAGGGAGAAAGAGAGAGAGAGAGAGAGAGAGAGAGAGAGAGAGAGAGAGAAACCCATGTTTACAAGGAAAGATTTTACATGGTCATTTAACAGGACAGGTCCCCAGGACCTAGTTCTCGTCTTAATGAGCCAACTAGAAGAGATATCCTGAGGTTTGAAGTTGGCAGGGATTGGAGGAGAAACACAATTGAGCCTGGCTGTCCTGCCCCCTCTCTTCATCTCCCCAAGGGTCTAATATTCATTCATTCTTTAGTGTCAAGAGTTTCTCTGCCAGTCAGAGAAAACCATTCCCAAACTCCCTGAAAAAGTGAACTCCCTTGAATCCTTTATAGAATCAATAGCTTCTCCCAATAGATACTGGAGGTGCTCGAGATGCACAAAGGGAAGAACTGAATAAGACAACTCAGAACAAGAATCTTTGGCCAACGAGAACATGTAAACCTCTAAGAAGACCTGATTAAGTTCAGGAAAAACGTACTCGTATAAAGAATTGAAGGGTCTTTCTTGGTGGTGCTCATGTTTGTTCTGAAATAGTGTACTCCGGCCTGTATTAGGGTTTTGAGAGTTTGTAGTAGAATTCTAAAATGTGAGTCCTTCCAGCTTTCAAGGGCTACAGTTGAGATATTGATGGTGTTGGAGGATCATTTTTTGCTTCATCTTCATGAGTCCTTCGATGCCACAAATTACCTTCAGAGAAAAAGCACATACAGAAATGAGGTTAGTACTTTGCCAGATGCTCAAACCCCAAAGAGAACAAAGTGTCTGATAGGAGACAGACTGGTTTGTTCACATTGTACCAACCATTTCTGAACCATCAGAGAAAACCAACTGATATCAGGTGAACCAAACACACATGGGGTGAATTCTTAGGGTCTGATAATATGAAACTGCTACTAACTCCATCAGAGTCTTCAGAAATATTCTTAAAACTACACTCTCTTAACTGACAAGTTCTTAGGGAAGCAAAACAGTTGGACTTTACCTGAGAAAATATAGCTTGGTCCAAGGGATTCTCTCTTGACATCTGTGCAAACTCTTGGTTCCTTAGAAACAAAACAAACTACTATCCTCTAACCCTGTTTTCCTATGACCATTACTGCTACATCTCTTAAGCTTGCAGGTTATCTAGGTCCCAAATATATGAAATATCATGAACCTCAGATTTGGCATAACTGACAACTCTTAAGAGAACATTCTTTTGAATCCTACTGACATATCAACAATTTATAGGATCAATTTTGAAGAACAATTGAATGAAACCAAAACTTAAGCAATGAAATATATAGAAATTTCATGTTCCTATAGACTTACTATAACAGATGGGGGAAAAGTGTTTATGTAAGTCACAGAAACTGTTCTTGACCCTTAGAAATGGGTCAAGCAGTAAAATAACTGCCTGATTGCATTTTTCTATTCAGCTGTCCATATCACAGAGGCCACATAGCAATGTTCTTTCTTATATTCTCCCTCTACCAGAGTCCATATCACTTTCTAATTCACATCTTATCCAAGACACTGTTTGGAATTACCCAGGCTTGGCTGTTTGCTGACTTTTCCATTACATCATGCTTGTGAATGTTTCTAACGTTGTTCTAATGGAGGCTTTGGCTTCCTGGGAGGTAGTCTTCTGGGGAAGTCTTCATGACCCCTATGCTTGTGGAAGAGACTCACCAATAAAACGGTGAAATCTTTGGCCTGATTTAGGTTTGTCTTCCTCTTGTAATTTCTTTTTTCCCAGTTTGCGGAACTTAAATTTCAACCTGAGACTTCTAGTTTCAGCATCTGAAGATTTTTCCTGAGAAACCATAGCAAGAGAAAGGTCAAAATATTAGTTACCTAAGATTCATAAGTAAGTCCTAGAGGCCTGGCAAGGTGATGGACAAGAATGACTACAGAAAGTAGGCAGATCTACTCTCTAGCCAGTATGAGATACTTCTATTCACTGGTCACATATCCTAGGAAAGGAATTTAGCTTTACCAAGAGCCTACTCTATGCCAGGTATCTTGCTAGATACTTCAATAAATACTCATATACACCTGAAAACAACATGGCTAAGTGGTTATTATCATCACTACATTAGAAAAGAAGAATCAGAGGCTCAGAAAGGTTAAATATTTCACCTGAGGTCATGTGGCTAGGGGTTGGAAATGTAGGCTTGCTAGGTCCACCGCTAGGTCATATGGCACCTCTGCATGAATTAGAAAAAGCACCTTTTTCTTCAGACATACAATTGATGAGCACCAACTAACCCCCTTAGCCAAGTACCTTCTTATAGGAAAGACCCTGCCTCCCAGGCCATCTGCTTCCCTATCAGGAATGCAAAGATGGCTTTCTAAATAAAGCTCTTAATTATGAATGTGGGTTCTCTGCTGTCCAGATTATGTAGGCTTTGTAAGTCTGGCCCAGCCTCCCAGTCTCTTGCTCCTGCTGCAGTGTTCTGACTTTACTACTAGTATTTGTAAGACATAGTTCTGAGGTTAACTTTGCTGTTATAGAATCCAGCCAAACACATTCCAAGCAGCTTTCAGATTATCATCTTTTGGGGATTATTTGTACCTCCAATTTATACCCTGTTAGGTGAAGGATACAAATCTGTCCTCTTCCTCTTCTTATTCTTAGTCCCACTTACCCTGTCTCCTCTAGTAATCCTACTGGCTATATACATTAACCTTCAGAATTACTTTACAGAAGCAACCTTAAGAAAGGGCACAGGACCTTCCTCTCAGCCAAACACTTAGAAAGTGTAATGAATAATTGAGTCTCATCCTATTTTCCCTCAGCAAAGTGGATCAGAATCTTTTGTGAGCAATACTGGTATCAAATGAATAAGCAACATCTCCCTGGCTTTCTTTTGATCTACTCTGTCCTTTATAGCCTCACTTCTATGGAAATACTGGAACTCAGAAAAGAGATTATGTCACAGGCCAAACAGGATTAACATATAAAGTGGGATCTCAGGGTATGGACTGTGTTGATCTTATGTCACTCAATATCCAGTCCATTTGCCTATTTTGGGAGTTTGGTGAGAGATAGATGAACTGGGAAATGATGGAATAGGGTACAATGTTATTTTACACCCTTTGCTGTCTAACGGTATGTTTCCTCAGAGGCAGCATCAGGATCTTCAAGTAGAAAAGGCTTTGGAGAGTGCTTGAGACATCAGCAAAGGCACATAAAAAGGTTATTAAATTTCTTAAGACCTGAATTTGTAGCTTTTCCTCTGAATTGGTAGCCTGGTTGCTGCACTAGTCTAAATGTGCCATGCTTATATGCATATAACTGGTGAACTGAACCAGAACGCATGTATAATGAATGTGCATGAGAAAAGGGATTCCCACAGGTTGAAATGCATGATTCTATGGTAGAAAAATTTTAAGAAAAGCCCTACCAGACCATAAATAGTATAATTTACTAGTGATAAGTAGACATCTTTGGGTCATTTGACTTATGAAATGGGACAATTTTTCAATCTTTGGAAAGCACTCAGAGCTGTTTAAAAAATGACAGCTTCCCCATAGCTGTGTTATAGTCACTGCTGCCATGCTTGATTTTCTTTTAAGCCACATGCCTGCGAAGGGGTGACACTGGAAGAGCCTACTAACTTCCCAGAGGGAAAGAGACCGGAAACAGTGGGGAGAGGTGATATTTGGAAGATTCATCTACCAGTATGGCCTGGGAACCAAATGTTAGAAGACATTTTGGCTGTAAACAATTTGTATGGTCGTGCTGGTATGTACTGGAGAAGTTCAGCAGCTACTGTGCAGGGTGGGGGCAATTTGAAGTTAGGGAAACAACATAGAGAAATCCCAAACTTTTTTTTCTTTTTTGATCATCTCTTGCTACATACTGGGTCTTCATTTGAGTTATTTTTCCATGGTAACCTCATTTCTCATGTTCTCTGCCTTGTTCTGTCCACTTATGAGGAGATGAGGAAGAGGAAGCTCCAATAAAGCTGAAGTTGAAAGCTGCCACTGAACTACCTCAGTCACCACACTGTCATGCTGAAAGTAAGGTACCAAAGAAGAATTCTCTCTTCCCCTTTATTTCTCTCTCCAAATTATGTACCTCTGGAAAAATGATTGAATTCATCCAGTTGATCTCTGATAGTTTTCCAAACTCCTTATTCATGGCATCCAGAGCAGTTTGTAGTGTGGCTTCATCCTCAGCATCTCTCAACTGGTACAGACAGGAAAAACAGTGAGTGTTCAAATGCCAAGAACCCTGCATTCATAGGCTCTTGCCCTCTCCCCAACTCCTAGTTTCTTCTAGTGGCCAAGACACTACAGAGTGACAACTTGTATTTCCTTTAGCCTATCATCAGCTTTTTGGTTTCTTGAAAGCAATACTTAGCTACAGAAAGCTCTCTTCTTTCTTAACAGGGAGAGCCAGGAAACTGACAGATGGTGGGCACACTTTGGGGCTGGGCATACTCACTGTTTGGTAAACAAAGGCATTTTGTCTGCTATCATTTAACACCAAGTGTTTTTTCCCCTACAGCTTAGGGTCTAGGACAAGGTTTCTGGAGCCATCCCAGTGTCCCCCTAAATAACAGCTACCAAGTTTTGAGCACATAGTATATTCCAAACATTATGCACACATAATTTGATTCTCCATTCCCAGTAACCTTATAATACTTTACAAGGTACTGTTCTCATTTCATACGTGAGAAAGCAGACTCAGAAATTTAGTGCTCAAAATTGCATGGTTAAACAGAAGCCAGATCTGTTTAACTCAATAACCTACCTTTTATACAATGTTATCGCAGAAAAGGACATGTGGGGTGGCCATGTGAGGGGTGGCCAGATGCTGGGAGAAATTTTTATTGCACACTTACTGTAATTTAAAAGCTATTTTGTGAAGCAAGGAGAAAAGGTTAGAGAGAGACTGGCTCAAATTTTCCCTTCCTGGTGGAGGGTCTGCTTCCCCAGGCTGTGCTGCATCCCCTGACTATTTGCTCTTAGTAATTAAATAATGAACCTGGCTTGTTCCTCAGTCCAGGAAACCAAACTTAAGTGCTCCCTAGTAAACCCTACACCCACAAGATGCACTCTGTACAGTGCATGGGAGACTAGATTCTTCTGAGATCATCTCCGATGCACAAGAACCAAATTCTAGACCAGCAATATAGATGAGATCATTCATGTTCCACTAGTTAATAAGCTGGGGACACAGAAACACACTGATATATTCAGCCCCGATAGGCTTACAGCCCACCTAACCTGGCCTCATCTTTCCTCCCAATCATGCACTCTACTTTTGATCTGGCATGTCTGTGGCTTCTTGCTGTGTCTGGCCCATTTGCTGCTCCAGCCATAGGTAGAGCTTTCTCAACTATCACAGTTGGATGGCAAGTGAATGTTCAGGGGGTGGCATGGGAGGTTATGGCCAGTCAGGATGGGATATGAAGGTGAAACAAGTCAGGGCTGACAAATAAGTTCTTTTGCTTTACAACTAATGACAGAACAATTCCGAGTGGTCCAGATACACAGGGTAAATGTATGCCACATAAAGGAAGTAGGAATTATTGGTGGGATTCAATTTATCAAAAATCTAAATCCCCACTATATTTGCCCCCAAAGGCCCATGTGTTAAAGGCTTAGTTTCTAGTTTGGCACTATTGGGAGTTGGTGAAATCTTTAGGAGATGAGGCTTAGTGGGAGGTCTTTTGGTCATTGGGCATGCCCTTGAAGAGGATAGTGAGACCCCAGCCTGTTTTCTTCCACTCTTTTTCATTCCTGGCCATGAGGTGAACAGCTTTGCCCACCACGTTCTCTCCACCGTGATGCGTGATGTGCTACCTCACCACAGACCAAAGCTACAGAGCCAACAAATCATGGATTGAAATCTCTCATAAACAAACAAACAACTCTTTCTTTCTTTTTATTTTTTTCTTTCTTTCTTTTTTTTTTTTGTCTTTTTGAGACAGGGTTTCACTATGCAGTTCAGGCTGGTCTTGAACTCATTTTGTAGCCCAGGCTGGCCTGGAACTTGCAGCAACCTCCCTGCCTCTGCCTCCCAAGTGCTGGGATTACAGGCATGCACCAACACACCTGGCCTTTTTCTCTTTATGAGTTGATTATCTCAGGAAGTTGGTACAGGAACAGAAAGCTGACTGGCAAGGGCCAACACTGAGCTCCTTATTGCCCTCTCCCTTCAAGGTAAAGAACAACAGCCCTTGAAATAGTGAGAAAAAGCCTTTCCTCCCTCCTACCTCTATGACAGCCTTTCTGGAGATGGGTGGTCATTCTTAGTTACTGCTGCCTGCCTTCTAGCCTCATTTGGATACGTGTATCTGTATGTGTATGTGTGGGGGGTCTTCACCAGGTTCTCTGGGATGGGAGCCTTCTGGAGGCTCCTATCCTATGGTAAGGTATGCTTAAATTAGGTTGTTGGCTGGGATGGACCAATTTTCAGGACAAGAGCTTCAAAAAAGCCTAAGTAGCAGTGAGAGGCTAAACTCTCATATTTCCTGCTGCCCAACCTGGCAAGGACATTGAGTACTGCTTATATATATAGAAAGTACTCCCACTGCTGTTGTATAAAGCTAAGAGACACCAGCTTGGGGCTCAGATACCAGGACAGCCTGACCTGAGTGCCTTAGGTACTCTGCCTCCTGTGCAGTAGGCCAATTAGATATGCAAATGAAAAGGAGAAGTGGATACTTCTTGCAGTTTCATCTCAGAAGCTCTTCTTCAAATAAACCTTAATTAGATGAGAGACAAGCATAGCACCTGCCTCAGAGACTTAGCAGCCAGCCTCAGATTGAAGTGATGATGATCAGTTGCCTCATCAGAGCACACTCATCAAGTATGCCTATGGGCTTTACATTCTGAGAAACATGCAACTAGTCTTGTGGCCTAAAAACAGAGCCTCAGTCCATTTTCCCTAGCACTAATAACTATCATCTGCCAAGCCACTGCCATGTAACCAGGCACTTATGATACAATAGTTTGCTAAATTCTCAGTAACAACCAGAGAGATTGAGATCACAATTTCTATTTTGTAGATGGAAACTAAGACCCAGAGAAGTGAAGTTATTTCAAACAGCTGGCATTATGGGTTGAATTTTGTCCCCTCCTCAAAGACATGTTGAAGTTCTAGTTTCCAATACCTTGGAATATAACCTCATTTGAAATTCAAGTCATTGCAGAAGTAATTAATTGTTAAGTTGAGGTCACACTGGATAAGGCTGGCCCCAATCCAATATGATTGATGTCCTTAGGATGATCAAATGAAGACAGAGATACACAGGGAGAATACTATGTGAAGACAGAAACAGAGATTAGAGTGATGCATCTACAAGCCAAGGAACACCAAAGATCACCAGCAAACCACCAGAAGCTAGGAAGAAGCAAGGAAGGATCTCCTATGGGTTTCAGAGGGAGTGCAGCCCTACTAACATCTTAATTTTGGACTTTTAGATTTCAGAATTGTGAGGCAATAAGTTTCTTTTGTTTTAAGTCACCCAATTCCCGGTACTTTGTTATGGCAGCCTTAGGGAATTAACACAACTAGTAAGTAGCAGATCTGGAATTTGAATCAAAAGTCCCCTAAATTTTACCAGGAGTTCATACTGCCTTTCTACTTGGAGAAAGAAGTATGTAGAAACTTGAGAGATATCGATCAGCTCAGAATAACTTACTCTTTTCTATGGCAGCTATATCAGGTATGATGAGAAGATCCTACATTTGATTGGCCTGGTTGGGATCCAGGAGACATTTGAAAAAGGAGAGGAGGGATTTCTTTCAAGGAATTAACATAACATATGGATTAGCATAACCTATGAAATAATACAATCAGTGACAACACTGGATGACAAAGCAGGGACTGCCATGCAAGGACCTGCTCAAAATGATCCCATGTCTGCAGTACCCTGGAACCAAGCACAGATTGACCATCCTCAGATGATGTGCTTTGCCCTCCCATGCTCCAACCCCCTGCACTCACCAAGTTTTCATCCAGGAAAGCTTTGGTGTCATCGTAGAGCCCTTTAAGACTAAATGTAACATCTACTGCATCATTTCTGCTTAGAGTCTGAGAGGAGAAAGGAAAACAAAGGAAGGGAAAGGACAAAGACAGAGGAGTTGGTTAGTAGGCATGCAGCTGGCTTCTTCACTGGAAGTAAGAGCAGGCTAGTAGAATGCAGCTGTAGGTGCAAAATTAATATTCAAAATATTGCACATCTAGTACAACATAGGCACCAATCAATCAGAACTGATGCCAGCTGTATTGGTGTGCACTACCAGAGTAGCACAGGAAAACTTAGCTTTTGGTATCATTCATTGGATACAGTGGTATAGAAAAAAAGGAAAACCAGAGGGTGAATTTGAGGCTGGTCGTTATCCCTAGGCTAAAACCACCTTTTCTATGGCAAGTAGAGTGTGGCCCAACTATCTCTCTTTTCAAAATACGATGCCTTGGGCCCCAGGCCTCCTCCAACTATCTGACCTAAAATAGTTAACCCATATTTTAGCAAATCCTTGTATTTTTGCCTAGCACTAAAGTGGGGTGTGTGTGTGTGTGTGTGTGTGTGTGTGTGTGGTGGGGATGGAATCCTGGGCTTCATGTATGCTAGGTAAGGGCTCTAAAGTTACTTTGTAAAAAAGCATTGCTTAAATCTTCTGCCAGTGAGGAAAGTCATGAGATGGTATATTTAACAGTAAGTATCTGATATGAAAACTTTCCCTCAAAAGGGAAACCAGAGAATCTTAGAGCTCTGATTCCAATGGCAGGTATTGCTTTCTCAAGTTCTACAAGGAACCGCCTGGGGTCAGGAGACTCCAAGGCCAAGTTTCTCTCCATCCATTGCCATTTCTTCTCTGAGCCTGGTATGGTGGATAGCTATTAGGAAAGAGGGCTGGTTATTAGGCTGATGAAATCTGCTGTGGGATTACCCCAGTAGCCACCTTGGTCCTATAACAAGTCAGGAATTGCCTGGCTTTCCATCCACTCCTTAAATTTCCTGCCATAGCCCTTTTCCAGTTTCTTCATCCAACCTATTCTTCCTCTTCCTTCCATTTCATTTGCTTTCCTTTCTAGTTTTGCTCCTGTGCTTCATCTACCCCTTCTCCCTTACCTCAGTGAGAATACAGGAAGCTGCATCTGCCCCATTGCCACTGTCTTGGCCATAAAATATATTGTTCAGGATGTTAACACTAGCATTCACAGAATCCATGAGGACAGACATGTGCTGGTGGATCTTGCTGAGGTCATTAAGTCTGTAATAAAACAAGGACAGATAGATGAGCTGGGTGCTCTGAACTTCTGGTCTGGTGTACTGGTGAGTTGGGGTGAGTGTAGAAATGGAAGCCCTAGGCACTGGATTTGGACTCTTTATTCTCTCTTGTTGGTTCTTCTCTTCTCTTGGTAGCCTTGATGTCAGTAAATGTTTCTCTAGGTATTCACCTTTGTCCATCCTTGTTTCACCTGAATTGAGATACTGGGAACTTGACTAGGGTGGGAAGCTAAAATAGAGTGGGGTAGATGACTCTAGAAATTCCAAGGCCCTTTCAATATTTAAGGGCAAGGATAACATTCTTAGTTCCATTGGATCTAAAACAGCATCAGGAAATCAAAACTTATCTCTGGGCCTCATGGGAAATGTCCATGCTGTCTTATTGCCAAGCACAAGGAATATTTTCTGCATGGGTTGTCAGAGCCCTTAATTAATTTTTAGAGCCCTAGGTGAGATTCCTTTCTGAGGTCAGATTCTCCAGTAGTCAACAGACATAAATTGGCTGCTTCTCCCTATCCCTTTTTGTGTTTCCCACCCTTTTACTTAGGCCAGTCCACTTACTTGCTAATGAGGTTTTCTGCAAGTCGAGTTAAGTGCTGCATCTGGGCATACTCCTCATCAGAGAGGCAATCTTGAGATTCCTGGGAATCCAGCTGGGGTTGAGGCACAGCTTGAATTTCATTGTGTTTGCACTCCCACATTTTCATTGAGTTCTCAAAGTCCTAGGGATGAACATAGTGGCAGATCCTAATAAGTGCAATAGCTAAGAAGGTACGTGACAGATCTGTTTTTGAGTCTAACATTTGTGGGTAATGCGTGGGTATAGTAGGTAAAGGGGAATGAGATCACCTCTTCACTCTTCCATACAACCATCTCTACATCTATCCTTCTAGTCAATGTTTATTCTTTACTGGACACTTTTAGTTTTTGTTGTAGTTAATATGCTGGGTTGTAGGAGTCTTTAATTGGAGAGATTCTGCTGTCCAGAAGTTCCTATATGAGATCGTCATGATCAATAAGAAAGTAGAGCACATTTCATGTTCCCTTCTTTGCCCAACTTAGGCAATATGCTGTGATGGAATTTATAGCTAGATATATCTAATTTAATTGTAAATCATGCTTCTGAAATTTGCTAGTTATGTGACTTTTAGCAAGTTATTAAGCCTATCAAACTGTAAATATGTTTATTTACTTCATAGGATTGTTGGAAGGACCTATGTTAGGCAATACATGTAAAGCACCCAGCATAAATCAGGCATTTTATAAATTGGACATCCCCTTCCCTCCCTATTGCTGTTTCTATGGACTGTTCACAGGTCATAGTAGAAGATGGACTCCAAACACCAAACACCTGAACAATAATGGCTCATTTGTGGCTTTAGAAGATTTAGCTAAATTGGGTGATGTTTGTGAGTTCAGCATTTTAAGGAACCTTAAAGGAACTTAAAGGCAATATTCAATGCAGAATATGTTGTTGAAAGAATATTTCTCTATTATCACCTGAGGCCTTTATCTCTATGTGCAGTGGAGTGGAGGGTAACCTTGTCCAAAACCATGGGAGGCAATGCCTTGTCTTGCTCTCTTAGACAGTGGTTTGCAAATGTCAGTATATATTTTAATGTCTTAAGGAACATATTTACAAATGCAGGCTCCTGGGGACCACCCCTCCTCATTCTGATCAGTAAGTCTGGTACATTATAAACAGCATCACAGGTGACTCTGATGTAAAAGGCATGCATGTTTCCCTTTGAGGAATTCTATTTGACTGGAAATATTCAGTACTCATATGATAGTCATGAATGAGGTAGTGTAAGAGCCCAAGATGGGACTTTTTCCTCTTACCCGATCTCTCATCAGCATCTGGGCAGCATTTTTGTATCTAATCTTGATAAGACCTGGCCTCTGAACCCAGGCCTCCCCATCCACCTGCACAGGAATACCTTCTTCACCATCAATGGTTATCATCAATTCACGGCACTGTCAGAGAAGAGGAGAGGGAATAGGGGAGAAAAATGAGGCAACCAATATAGATCAATCTAATAATGTCATAGTTATGAACTGAATGTGTGTTGAAGCAGTACTGGCAAAGATGTGAATCAGATCATTCCAAGCAGAAACATGTATTTCCTATGAACATTTTGCTCTTTTGGTCTCTGCCACCTCTGTCTCCAAGCTCAGCCAGCACCTTGCTGCCCACCAAATAACCTGCTTTCTCAACTCTGGAACTCTTACACCCAGTTAATTCTTGGAGCTACCTCATATGCTTGTTTGCAGCCACAGAACTCTGCCTCTTATTGGCACTCACCCAATCCCTGCCTACCTGGGCAATGCGATGATGATGTAAGTTGATGATACGGGACATAGCCATCTGCACAGAGCCAAAGATTGCCACTACTTCCAATTTCCCATCATCTATTGCAGGTGCCTCATATTCCTAAGGAGGAAGAACTATGTCATATTTCCCACTATTGTGGGAAACCATACTTTGTCTATAACAAACAAGCGTGCTTTGAAGATTCCTGGTGACAATTTTCTAGTTCGTGAGTAGGAAAACTGCATTATTAAAAGAGGAACATATGAGGTAAAGAAGCCCATCTGGGAAAATGACACAGAGATCACAACTTTTAGCCCCTTTTCATATCACAGCTCATAGCCAGTTTATTCTCTAATCCAAAATCATAAATCCTCAAGGCCAGTCTTATTGGCCTCATGGCTTTCTTGGGTGAGCTCAGAAGAAAGGGTTCTTGGTCAGTTTCCCAGGAGAACCTTAAATAAAGAACATGGCCTTGCTAATCTTTCTAGGATCTTTCAGACCTGAGGAATGGAGAATTCCAAGCCAGGTGACACCTCAGAGTTGACCTAAACCTAAGGTCTTTGGTTAATTCTTGGGTTCTGAGATGGCAATTGGCTCTCAATAGATGCATCTCAATAGAAACAGAAAAAGCATTTGACAAAGTACACCTATTCACGATAAAAACCCTACAGAAAATTGGAATAGAAGGTCTTCATCTCAATATGATAAAAGCCGTTTATGACAAACCAACAGCCAACATCATACTAAATGGACAAAGGCTGAAAGCTTTCATTCTAAAATCAAGAACAACACAAGGATGTCCACTATCACCACTCATATTTTTTTTTTTGAGGCAGGGCCTTGCTATGTAGTTCAGCCAGGCCTTCAACTCACTTTGTAGCCCAGGCTGACCTTGAACTCACAGCAATCCTCCTGCCTCAGCATCCACTCATATTTAATATAGTTCTGGAAACATTAGCCAGAGCAATTAGACAAGAAAAATAAATAAAAGGAATAAGGATAGGAAAGGAAGAAGTTAAATTATCATTATCTGCAGATGACATTATACTCTACATAGAAGACCCCAAAAACTCCACCAAAAGACTTCTAGATTTAATAACCAAATTCAGTAGCATAGCTGGATACAAATTCAACACCTAAAATCAATAGCATTCTTGTACACAAACAACAAACTCACTGAGAGAAATATTAGGGAAACAACGCCTTTCACAATAGCCACCCCAAAATGAAATATTTAGGAATCAATCTAACAAAGGAAGTAAAAGATCTCTACATTGAAAATTACAGTACTCTGAAAAAGGAAATAGAAGAGGATATCAGAAAATGGAAAGATATCCCTTGCTCTTGGGTAGGAAGAACCAACATAGTGAAAATGGCCATACTTCCAAAATTGTTATACAGATTTAATGCAATCCCCATAAAAATACCATTAGCATACCTCACAGAACTAGAGAAAACATTCCTAAAATTCATTTGGAAACAGAAGAGAACTAGAACAGCAGAAACAATTCTCAGCAACAAAGGCAAGGCAGGGGGCATCACAATCCCTGACTTGAAATTTTACTACAAAGCCAATGTGACAAAAAGACCAGCATGGTACTGGCAAAAAAGCAGACCCGAGGATCAATACAACAGATTAGAAGATGCGGAAAAACTCCAAACACGCTCAGCCACCTTATCTTTTTATTTTTTTTTAATGTGAGTCCCGGGAGTCGAACTCAGGACTTCACGCTTGCCAGGCAGGCATTTATGCCGCTGAGCTATCTCACTGGCCCACCTTATCTTTGACAAAGGGCCCAAACACTTTCGCTGGAAGAAAGATAGCCTCTTTAATAAATGGTGCTGGAGAAACTGACTTTACACATGCCAAAGACTGAAACTAGACCCATGTCTATCAACGTGCACTAAATTAAAATCGAAATGGAGCAAAGATCTAAATATTAAAACAGAAACACTAAATCTGCTGGAAGATAGAATAGGTAGAACTCTTGAAGATATAGGTGTAGGCAAAGACTTCATGAACAAAACTCCAATCATACAGGAATTATCACAAAGAATAAACAATTGGGATCTCGTCTTATTAAAAAGATTTTGCACACCAAAAGAAATCACCAACAGTGTGAAAACACAACCCACAGAGTGGGAAAAAATTTTTGCCAGCTGTTCTTCAGACAAAGGACTTATATCTAGAACATATGAAGAACTGACAAAAATCAGACCCTCCAAATTCAAAGACCCAATCCAAAAATGGGCATGTGAGATGAATAGACACTTCTCAGAAGTAGTACAGACAGCAAATAAATATATGAAAAAATGTTCAACATCACTGATCATTCGAGAAATGCAAATTGAAACAATGCTGAGATTCCATCTCACTCCAGAAAGAATGGCTGTTATCAAGAAATCAACTAATAACAATTGCGGGTGGTGCTGTGGGAAAAAAGAACCCTTCTTTACTGTTGGTGGGAGTGTAGGATGGTGCAACCACTGTGGAACTCAGTGTGGAGATTCCTCAAAAAACTAGGATTAGAGGTCACATTTGACCCAGCTATTCCCCTTCTGGGTATCTTCTTGGAAGAATTAAAAGCATCATACCACAGCAATGTATGTGCACTCATGTTTATAGTGGCACAGTTTATAATAGCCCATCAACCGAGGAATAGATAAAAAAGATGTGATTTTATTATGTAATGGAGTATTACTCAGCCATAATGAAGGATAAAATCGAGACATTTATAGATAAATGGATAGACCTTAAGACCATAATCATAAGTGAAATACATCGGATACACATGTGTAGATATCACATTATCTCTCTGGTGTGGGAAACTGAAAGAGTAAATAAGAACCAATATGCACAATAGATACTGTGAAATATGAAGAAACTTCAAAAGGAAAAGGGAACTAGGCTGGGGAGGGGGAAAGGAAGGAAGGGAAGAAAAAAATGAGAAAAGAAGGATAAAATGAAAACAGCTCTGTGAATGGGGAGGGGAAAGGGGTTTGAAAGGAGGAGATGGGAATGGGAAAAAATCAAGTTATATCATGTACAAGTACAAATTCTCTATAATGAATGTGATTATTATGTATACCTAAATTGTACCAATAAACTTAATTAATTTTTTTAAAAAATGAGCCTTCAGCTAATAAAAGTTCCAAGACCATCTCTTCTACCCTTGTTCACTTCCCACTCAAGGTAGCCCGACTCTTTTTCTGAGACCTTAGTGGGCTCATGCCTTTCTCCACTCTGTTCCTTGTTCCATACTCACTGTGGCCGCTGTGTTGCTTCCCCAGAAGTTGACACCTCCAGCATAGCTGGTAATGTTGAGCACGACAATGCCTTGCAGGTTTGGTAAGGAGATGGCTTCTCCATCACACTGAAAGGAAAGAGTCTTGTTGGATGGCTTTTCAGATACCAATGTGAAGGGACATTTACAGAGATGGGGGGCTCTATCTTGTCCTCATACTATCATTTTCTTATCTATAAAGTGGAAACTCCTCTTAATGCCTTCCTCCCATGAACTGTGAGCAAGGATTACAAAGTTAAAGCTCTGGAAGAACCAGGGCTGTTGGGGAAAGTTGATTTCCAAGACCATGACATTCCCTGTGTCCATACCTAGGAAGAACTACTCCCTTTTCTACTGACCTCCAGGTGCACTCGTTCTTCCAGTTTCCTGTAAGAGTGCTGCAAAAGTTCCTTGCTTCCCAGAAGGCCATACCATATCTTATTCTTAAAGCGGCTACTACAGAGAGATAAAAGTAGAGAGTCAAAGTTAGAAGGCAAATAATATAAAGATAAATAGATAGGGAAAGACAGGGAGGGAGACCATCTTATTTTTCAAGTGCCTTAAATGCTTTTTTATGGGGAAGAGTCACATTAGATAGTAAATGGACACAAGAGGGGCTGCTGGGGTAGTGTAAATAGTATCCTACTGCCAACACTTGCAGAAATGGGCTCATGGGAACTTTTGAAGCCTCAGTGTCCTATTACTGGTAAAATTTCTACTTCTCCTTTCTACTAATATTGGTTCTAACTTGGAATAAACAGTCTATATTTAAAAATATGCTCATAAAAAACTGTGAGCACAGCTAGCAGATGCACAGCAGCTATCCTGGCAGTGTCATTCCAGGAGCACATGATTTCAGCTGCTTAGAATCAATTTTATATAAAACATCTGGCCCATGGACTGCAATTTTTTGATGTGTGCGTTTTCTGACTCCGTGGAGAGCTTTTTCAAACACCATAACCTTACATTAAATACTTAATTCAGTGTCAGAGAACAGAGCTCAGTTTAGTAAGGAGATGCAGAAGAGGAGTCACTGAAGAAAATATGAGACAGGCAAGAATATCAGGAGACTTGGGGGTGGAGAAGGAAGAACAAGGAACTGCTGTCTGTAGGATTTCTGATTAAAAAAAAAAAACAGGCAAGGAGATTAAAACCACTAGAAAGACCAGCTATTTTTTACAATGAGCCTTTAAAACAGAGCCATAGAAGTGAGCCATCATAGGGAATGAGTTGAAACAGAAGAAGGCTAGCACAAAATTGTTTGGACTCTGTTCAAAGCCGTAAGTTTTCTGGGCACTTTAGTTTCCTCATCTATCAAAACAGAGATTTAGGGCCGGTGAGATGGCTCAGCGGCATAAGCGCCTGTCTGGCAAGCGCGAGGGCCTGAGTTCGGCTCCCGGAACCCACATACGAAAAAAGGGCCGGTGATACCGCTCAGCGGCACGGGCGCCTGCTGGCGTGCAAGGTCCTGAGGTCGACCCCCGGTACCCACAAAAAAAAAAAAAAAAAACAGAGATTTAATTATGTGGAAGTGCAAAATGCCTAGAACAACCAAAACAATTCTGAAAAAAAGAGAAAAAACTGGAGGACTTTTGTCTCCCAATTTCAAAAATTACTAGAAAACTAGTTATCAAGATAGTGTGTTACTTGCATAGGATAGGTAAATAGATCAATGGAATAGAAGATTCCAGAAATAAACTCTTATGTTTATAGGCAATTGATTTTCAATAAAGGTGCTAACAAATTCATTGAAGAAAGAATTGCTTTCTTTTTTTTTTTTTTTTTTTTTTTGTGGGTACCGGGGGGGACGACCTCAGGACCTCGCGCGCCAGCAGGCGCCCGTGCCGCTGAGCGATATCACCGGCCCCTTTTTCGTATGTGGGTTCCGGGAGTCGAACTCGGGCCTTCGCGCTTGCAAGGCAGGCGCTTAAGCCGCTGAGCCGTCTCACCGGCCAAGAATTGCTTTCTTAAAATATGGTGCCAGGATAGTTAGATATCTTCATGCAAAAAGATTAATTTAGACTATTACCTCACACCATACATAAAACAATACAAATTTTAGAAGAAAACTTAGGAGCACAGTTTCAAGACCTCAAATTAGGCAAATATTTCTTAGGCATGGCATCAAAATCATGATCCATAAAGAAAGAAAATAAATCATTTGGGCCTTATCAAAATTCAGAAATTTTTACTTCAAAAGATACCACCATAAAATGTAAAAACAAGCAACAGACTGGGAGAAACTATTTGTGAAATCTTATTTGATAAACTAGTTTTCCTCCTATCAGGCTTATTCTAAGAAAGATATTCTAGTGGCAATGGCAATGGAAGGGGTGGAAGCCATGTGCTTCTTTTTACTTACAGTTTCTATTTACAAGGACTCTGAGGCTGGCTTGTGCAATGTCTGTAGTACAAAAGTACCAGAAGATGGGAAGTGGGCCAATACTAGGTAGGGTAAAATCAGTGGGTTCAGAGGAACCAGGTGAGGAACACCAAGAACCAATAGGACAGTCTTCGATACTTTGTAGCCTTGATGAGCAAAAACAGACCTGGAACCATTACTAGGACCTAGTTAAGCTCTTGCAGACAGAATGAAGATAGGCATTTTGCTGAATTGGGTCAAAGTAGTCTATTTTCAATGGTAGTAACACAGGGAGCTATGTTTGCCCAGCAATCAACAGGTCTAGACTACGAAAGGAGTTCCAAGTTCAGGATGGCAGTGTAGTTGTCACAGAGCACACAAACATTTGGGGCAAGCTGTCCTGGAACCAGTGCATTTTGCTTCCAAAGGATATTTTTCTTTTTATTTCTTGTCTGAGAGGTAGGAAATATAGAAATATATATGTGTATTGTGATCATATGTTTACATATAGGGAGGGGAGATTCTTTTCCTTACTTGTACTGTTCAGGGTATTCTTCTCTTCTGGTGTTGAATTCCAGAGAAATTTTAGCATCCAGTCCAATTCCAAAGTAGTTGTTCATGACACACTTTTCTTTGAAGCGCCTGAAATTAGCCAAAGAAAAGAGCAAACGCTGATGGAGGAAAGAAATGCTGCTGTGATTGGGCTGCAGCATTTACCGCATAATGGAAAACCACTGAGGGAAGGTCTCCTGCACATTGGGCACAAACCACAGTGTTCCTGAGATGTGCATGTAGATGTTCTATTGTGCTAACAACTAGCATGTTAGCTGTAAGAGAAGACACCCAGCCAGCTGGGATGCTTCAGTGGGACTGAGATTCATAGTAAAGAAGCAACATTCATGATGTTCATTATATTTGAAGACCTCATATATGAGTGGCGTATTTTTTTCCACATATAAGAGAAGGAAATAGAATTATCAGCTTATTCCCATGACGAAATTTTTGAGTACCCCAGATACAAATGTAACCTGAGAGTTAAGTCTATAGTATTCCTCTCAGTGATGTCTAATTCTTTTGTAGTATTTTCACATTAAAAGTAACCACACATGTGGAGGGAAATACAGATAAGAGTGCAGATATGTATACAAGAAAAAAAACTAAACAACCTTTTGAATCTCCTGTATCCATCAAGGGAGTCGGCATCAAAACTGGTGTTGTGCTGGTTTTTACCAGCTCCTATAAATTGATTAGATGTATCTGTTCCCAAGTACACATTCAATGACATTATATCAGTAGCTTGAAATAGGCCATGGTTGGAGGGCTTACACCAGGAATAAATCCCCCCCAAAATGCTGGTTGTTAAACACCTGTCAACACCCTACTGATGAAAACACATTATGTAGATCTACGAAAAGTCAGACCTTAATTTATGACAGTGGTAACATGGAAGGGAGTTGGGGGGGGTTGGAGATAGGAATAAAAATTGTTTTCTTAAATTATTTAAGAAAACATAAATAGTGGCTAGTTGTGCCTTTCTTTTGAGAAACTGAAAATGGGTACATTTTAGCTCTTTAATCATAGATAACTTTTTCATTTATTACTAAACTGACCTTAAGTAATTCCCATAAGATTTGCCTCCCCCAACCACAGCCCAGAAATTGGAGTTTCTCTAAATAATGTCCAGTCTGATTTTCTTAACATCAGTTAGAGAAACTGATTTTGAGTATCCTCAACCACTTATGGTTAAAGGCAACAGTGGAAACACATATCCTCTGAAATAAAAATAGCTAACATTTATTAAGTGTGCATAATAATGATAGTAACTGCTAACACATATAACATTTAACCATGGATTCCAAGCACTGCTCAGTGCAAGTATTTTTCATATATAAACTCAGTAAATACAAAAAACTTATCCAGGAAATTCTATAATTTTCTTCATTACATGTGAGGAAACCAAGGCTCACATTGGTTAAGTCACTGTATAGTTCAAACAACTAGTAAGTAGAGTCACAATTTTCCTCTAGATAGCCCAAGACTGTGCCCTTAACCAGAGAGAGCAAGAAGCCAAAGAAGAACCAGAGAGAAGAAGGGAGGTAGAGGGAGCAGGGAGGGTGCAAGTGGGGTAATGGGATGGAAGTGATCCAATAATGTTATATGCATGTATAATTCTGCCAAAATGAAACTAATTAATCTGTATAATTAATATGCACTAATAAAAAAGATTGTAGGGTTAAATACTTACATCATTTCAGGTGTAAAATATAAATGTTCCAAGTTAAGATTATCTAGGTCTTCACTTTTGAGAGAAAATATAGAAGACAAAGTGCCACGACGAGAACCTAGACACAAAGGACATCACCTCTGTGTCACATATATACACAAAAAAAACCTTTCCTATCACTTGTACTTGACCCTACTTACTCTGTTGGGGATGGGTCAAACTCAGTCGACTTTCTCTTAAATAATACTCAGGGTTCTCATTCCAAAGAGGGATCCTCTTAGATGAATAGGGACTTCACTATCTGAGACCCCTGCAGTGGACTCCAATCTCCTGCCCGGAGTTATGGCACACATTGGGAAGAAAGAGCAAGAGACAAAATAGGGGTGCATCAGGGATCTGGGATGACCAGTTGTTCTTGGGGAACAAAAGGCCATAAGGCACCCAGAACCTTGTTATTTATTCATTGAGGAAAATGGTGAGGGGATTGCAGCTGGATGTGCTAGACAAGTGGCGAGGCAGGCAAGTCTTGTAACAGAGGGAGCAAAGCATTCTTGCGGAAGGGACAGGAACAGCCAGATTTAGGTTACGGTTAACAAGTAACCTGCTTTGTAGCCAATTCTGGGAAGGAATTTTCCTCTGGAGTCATGCAGGCCTCAGCAGAGACGTTATTTAATATCTTAGCCCCATGGTATCACAGCTCGTCTATCTGAGTGCAACCATGGCCATTGATAACAAACAATGCTAGTTCATCATCAGCCACCTGCTTTCATGAAGATACGTACACATCCTCAGCCAGATTCACTAATTAAACTGAAAGTCAACTTAGGGAAGTCGCCTCTATACAGCCTGCACTGCTCTCAAGTAAGCACAGTCACAGTTGGGTCTGGGGGAGGGCGACGTGGCGGTCCTCCACACTTCCCTAAGAGAGTAGTAAGGCTGGGCTGCTTGTTTTTGGCAGTGAAAACTGTTTCAAAATGGGTTTCATCAGGCAAGCTTTTTCAAAGTGCATAATGAGGTCATTACTTTGGACATTGGTGTGAGATCTTATAGTGTGAGATGTTTGGAAAAGAGGGAAGACCGTCTAGTAGAGTAAAATTATGGCTGAAGGAAGATGCATGAAAAAGCACATTTTTTTCTTTTAAATTTTACTTTTTTATTAGTACAAGTTTTCAGAACACAATGATTACTTTCCTCATGGGAGCTGGTATGTACATAACACATCTTAATTCTTTTTCATCCCCTTCCACTCCCTATCCTTTCCCCTCCTCCCATCTCTTGGTCTCCTTCCCTTTTGCAAAAGATCTATCTCCCTTTTCCTATTCTCTATCATTTATGTTGCTCTTTATTTATATTTTGGGTTTCTCATATAAGAGAAACTATGCAATATTTAAGTTTGTGTGTCTGATTTATTTCACTTAAAATTATGGTTTCAAGATACATCCATTTTCCTACAAATGACTCAAGTTTATCCTTCTTTATGGCATAATATATTCCATTGTATATAAATGCCACACTTTCTTTATGCATATTCATCTCAGGGGAACTAACTGACACTAATGAAAGCTAGGATAAGAGAAGAAGAAGAGAAAGATCCTTACGGTGTCTTGGACTCATCTGGTTAAAATCCTCTGAGTCATTATCTCCCACGAAGAAAGTTGATGTAAAGTTCTTAACTGATATTGTCTGTCTGCTTTCCTCATCCAGAACTACAGAGAAAAAGTGGAAGGGAGGAAGGGAGGGAGATGGGAGAGAAGGTGAGAGGGAAGGAAGAGGAAAAGAAGGATTTTTTACATTTATTGAACATTTATTGAGCATCTGTTTTGTTTAGTCAGTGTCAGTCAGTGTGGGGATAGGCAATGGAGACTCTCATTTGACCATCACCTCTGTTCTGTGATGCTTTTCATAATCTCAGCTTCCTTAGTGTTGGTTCCATATCTTTACACATCCATGCTTCAACTTTCTCTGTTTTATGAGTTCTTCTTCTTTTTTTTTTTTTTTTGACACTCAATACATGTGGTTGTGAGTAGGAGCTTGGACCAGGGATAGGAGGAAGAAGCGTGGGAAAACTTCCACTCTCTACCTCCATTCTGTTACTTTATTTACTCACATGACTTTTGTCTAGATTTGAGCCTCTAGGAAAATGCTACTCTTTTACTCAAATATCTCACCCATACCCAGGACATTGGAGAAGTCACCTTTTTCCACAAACTTACATGCTGTATAGCTCAAGTGCTCAGCCTGTCCAAAGCCCATGGGTTCAATCCTTATCTGACCAGGGAGCCTTTACTTGTCCCATAGCCACAAGCTGCACTGCTAAATCTAACATATGTATTAATGGAGCAGACTGAGGGTCAGTTATGACAGAGTTACGGCTACATTAGGATAATCTGTGCTTTACTACTTGGGAACTAACTATAGAAATAGATACAAACAGGGCTTTTAATTTTCCACAATGCAGAAGGGAGATTTCCTTTTATTCTGAAAACATAGATGAGGTTGTAACTAAAGGTACCAAGGCAGCAGATGGTACCATGGTTAAAAGTCAATGGCCAGCAAAGAAACTTCCTTGCTACATGGGATTTCTGCTGAATTCAAATAGCTCAGTTAGAATATATTTGCTCTTACACTATTTTTGATGTGTTTTTCAAAGAAGCATTGTGGAGAAGTAGTCCCCAAAATGCTCCGTGAAAAAGGGGATTTGAAAGAGTTTTCAACTGAGTCAGAAGCTTGGCTTGTTTTAAGCTTTGGACCATGACAATGTCAGAGCCACCAAGGCTACTCTTGGGGCCCTAAATATTGTGCAAGACCTGCAGAGATGAACAGCATTTCCTTCTAAAATAGTCACAGGCTTGGCAGTTAGAAAGAAACAAGAATAGGTGGGAAAAATTCCATGACTGGGTGAAGGCTGATAGAGTTTTGAACCATGCCACTTAGCACCTGTAATTGTTTAAGCTGAATGCTAGTTCCAAAAATAAGTGAATAGCAAGAGTTGAATGCCTGGGAGGTTTGGATGCAACATGAATATAGAAACTAGTCTTGTTTTGGTAGTGAGCTTACAGTGAGGGAGACAAGCCAAATATCCCTTGGAACCTTCTCTTTTCTCTACCTCAGTCACCACAACCCTGTGCCCCTTACCTTGTTCAACCTGGAATATGATGAGTTTCAAGGATTTCTGGAGATTCTGCGCCTTTGTGGCCAGCTCCAACTTGCTCTTGACTATATGGTCTATTTGAGTATTTAAGGGCTTTCCATCTGCCTTGCCACCATCTGTACGTAGTGTAGCACTTTTCTCAACTGAGGTACCTGCTGCCTCTTCGGCCAGGACATCAATCAAGATATTGAGCTTATCATACATTAAGTCACTCTGTAAGGGGAGAAAGGAGATGGATGTTGTTATGAGGAACCAGTGTTTAACAGGACAGAGTCAGGAGTTGGGGTAATATGAGAAGAGATGGAAAGCTAGTAGTTGGCCAGAAATGCTGAGCACAGAAAGTCACATGTGAAGAGATGAAGTACACGGGGAAAGAAATACATGGGTAGATGTGATGAGAAAGCCAAAGGGTGCTGGGGGATCAAACACATCATTTGTTTCTGAGCAGCATCAGGTAACAATGTATGTTTCCACATCTTTCTTGTGATATGTAACATGGCAAACTTGAGGAAAAATATACATTTCTGGATGGGCTTTTTCATGGGCAATCTCCTATGGAAGTGGATGTATCTCTGCATGGATACTGGTGTCTGCCTTTGTATGGGTGTGCATGTTTGAGGGCATACATATGCTTCATGATTTTTGGCTTTGATTCTGCATTCTGTCACTTAGTAGTTTGTGATGTGAGGCAAGTTACTTAACCTCTTTGATCCTCTATATTTTAGGGCAGTGGTGAAGGTTAAATAAAGTTATATGTTGAAAACACTTAGAACAGTCTCCAGCACAGAATAAATGACATAAGTGTTAGCTAATGTCATAGAGGTGAATGTGGCCATATTTCTAGTGTGTATTAGTATATACATATTTTCAGGCATGTTCTGGTATATAACCATGTATACATGTTTGGTGTGCACTTGTATGTAGTTGTGGGTAGACACTTGGCATATGTCTAGATGAATAGCATGTGTGCATGTATAAATAGTGCCATTCTTCATTTAGCAAAAGATGTAAGGTGGTGAGGTTGGACCTTCCCCATCAAGAAGGCTTACCAGCTGACTCCTCCTTACCTTTCTTTTATAATTTCCATGCGAGACATACATTTGCTTTTATTGACTAGG
This sequence comes from Erethizon dorsatum, assembly GCA_028451465.1. Taxonomy (NCBI): domain Eukaryota; kingdom Metazoa; phylum Chordata; class Mammalia; order Rodentia; family Erethizontidae; genus Erethizon; species Erethizon dorsatum. The sequence continues at coordinate 41,971,422 of CM051842.1, forward strand.
GGACGCTGAATCCATAAAGAGCATAATACAAAAATAAAGGCACTTACTTTCAAAATCACAGACTCTACTGCTGTATTGTTCTGTTTTATATGATTCCAGGCCTTCACAATATCAACCACGAAATCTTCCACTGCTGAGCACAGGAATCTGGAAAGGTGAGACAGATGGTACGATATAACATGGACACCGAGGTCTAGAATCCTTCTCTCTTTTAATGTTATCAGTCTCTTATCTTCCTCCTCTTTCTCTGTCTCTCTTTCCTGATCTTTTCTCCCTTGTTCACTTCCCTTCTCTTCATAACTTCCCTTCCTTTTCTTTATGCTTTTTTCGTACCTATGGTGACACATGCACCATCCCCACATAAGTCCAATGTCATACCACTTCCCAAGTGAAATGTCTAAAATAGGATTACTAGCTCATCTTACTCTTAATTCTGAAAGTCCAGAAAAGTGAATTACTTGGTTCAACTTAAGTCAGCTTTTTGCCCTGGGTCAATCAGCTGTGGTTTAAGGGCCCCTCTAATAAAATAAAAACATAATGACATCAGGACAACTCCTCTGAGGAGAATGTTTCTCAAGGGAGAGTGTAGTGGACTGGGCAGGATACACCCAGGGGGTCCTGGGAGGAATAAATGACCACATATTTAGAAAGGGGAATGTGTAGCTTATGTCATGAGAGAGAAGTTACAGGTAGGTATTGCAGAGACCTTTCCCAGTGTCAAAGATAGAAAGCAAGGTTTTTGTGTTGTTGAATGATCCGGAATCTTGTTTCCTGTCTGTAACCTTCCTTCCAAATACCTGCTTGAATGTTTTTTCATGTTTTATTTTTTTCTTTGTGAACAGCAAGAGGCCTCATCTCAATCTCATCTTTCTTGCCTAAAATTTCCGTTCAGGAGGTTTAGAGGTTTGAGTTGGGAGAAATCTGATTTGGAAAGATGAACACATACGTTACTTGGCTTCAACATGCCAAGCTATTAAAATGAACCCCATATCTGACCTGGAAATAGCCTTTGAGGGGCAAAAATATCCCAAAGGATGAGAGCTAGAGGAAGACTCACCTGGTTGCAATGATCATCTCCGTGGGGTACTTGGCCTTCAAGATTTTGTTCAGCTCAGTGGTTGCAGATTCTAAGTGTTGGATGGCAGCAGTCTGTGGGGGAAAGGAGTGCTTGGCCCCAGGATCTTTTCCTTTAATTACTTATTTATTTTTTATTAAGTTTATTGGTACATTTTAGGTATAAATAATAATCACATCCATCATAGGGAATTTGTACCTGTACATGATGTACCTTGATTCTTTTTTTTCCCATTCCTCTACCCTCCCTTCAGCCCCTATTCCCCTCCTTATTTACAAAAGCTTTGTTTTCATTTTTTCCTTCTTTTCTCATTTTTTCTTTCCTCTTCCTTCCTTTCCCACTCCCCCTCCCTAGATTCCTTTCCCATTTGAACATTTTCTTCCTATTTCACACTATCAATTATACATTTTGGTCCTTACTCACACTTTTTGTTTCTCACACCAGAGAAACAATGTGATATTTAAATATGTGTGTCTGATTTATTTCACTTAAGAGTATGGTCTCAAGGTGCATCCATTTAGCTAGAAAGTCTCAAACTTATCCTTCTTTATGGCACAGTAGTACTCCACTGCATAAAAAAAAAAACCACATCTTTTTTATCCATTCATCACTTGATGGGCATTTGGGATGTTTCCAAGATGTAGCTATTACAAACTGTGCCACTATAAAAATGGGTGTGCATATATCTCTATGGTATGATGCTTTTTTTTGTGTGTGTGGGTACCGGGGGTGTCGACCTCAGGACCTCGCGCGCCAGCAGGCGCCCGTGCCGCTGAGCGATATCACCGGCCCCTTTTTCGTATGTGGGTTCCGGGAGTCGAACTCAGGCCCTCGCGCTTGCCGGGCAGGCGCTTAAGCCGCTGAGCCATCTCACTGGCCCCTGGTATGATGCTTTTAACTCTTTCAGAAAGACACCAAGAAGGGGAATAGCTGGGTCAAATGGGACCTCTAGCCCTAGTTTTTTGAGAAATCTCTACATTGGCTTCCATAGTGGTTGCACCAGCCTACACTCCCACCAACAGAGGAGAAGGGTTTCTTTCTCCCTACAGCCCTGCCAGTATTTGTTATAGGTTGATTTCTTGATAATGGGCATTCTTTCTGAGGTGAGATGGAATCTTAGCATTGTTTTAATTTGCATTTTTTTTTGTGGGTACCAGGGTTCGACCTCAGGACCTCGCGCGCCAGGAGGCACCCGTGCTGCTGAGCGATATCACCGGCCCCTTTTTCGTATGTGGGTTCACGGGTGTCGAACTCAGGCCCTCGCACTTGCCGGGCAGGCGCTTAAGCTGCTGAGCCATCTCACCGGCCCCTGCATTTCTTGAATGACCAATGATGTTGAATATTTTTTCATATATTTGCTATTTCTACTTCTTCATCTGAAAAGTGTCTATTCATTTCAGATGCTCATTTTTGGATTGGGTGTTTAAATTTGGGGGGTCTGATTTTTTTGAGTTCCTTATATATTCTAGATAGTAGTCCTTTGAGGAACAGCTGGCAAGTTTTTTTTTGCATATTGTTGTTGGGCACCACAAATTACAAATTGAGGCTAGGGTCTGGAGGCCTTTATGGAGGCCTTAATGGTCCTGTGATGCTGTGACACTCCAGGGCAAGATTACATCAGTTTAAGATCACCACCGGCCCTCTAAGTCATCTGATACTCCCTCCAATTATTGTGTGCACCCAATAAAAAGTGGTTAGCTCAGAGTGTCATTGTCTTTGACCATCCTGAGGGACTGACCTCCCAGCCCCCCTGTCATGCACTACTAAATTTGTCTCTGCCTATTATTTCATCCTTTTGCTGTACCCCTCAAGAGGCAGTTGGGGATCTTGGCTGGGTCCCTGATATTTGGCACCTGAACAGGGACATCCTGATTAGGACTGAGAGGGAAGATCCACCCAAGTGGAAAGAAGGGGATGTGAGATGGTGAGAAGACTCCATGGGACAAATTCAGAGAGGTTCAAGCAAAAGTAAAGAGGTAGTTGGCCATGAAAAGTTTTCAGTTAACTGGGATAATGGGGCAGAATTTGTCAGTAAAAGAACAAAATATATACAGTTGTTTCATATGTTGTTGAAGCAGGCCAGAGCTTGAGTTAGCACCAGCAAGTTGACAAAAATGTTACAAGAAATTGTTAAATATAGTCTGTGGTTTCCGCAGGCGGAAACCTTGAATATTCAAAATTGGGATACGGCGTGAGAAAATTGAAAGACAGCTCATGGCAGAGGAGAAACTGTTTCTCCTGAGACCTTTTCGACTTGGGACTGGTGAAATTTGTTTTAGTCTGCTAAATATTAGTACCCTTGAAGTTCCTTTTTCAGAGCAGAACAAAGGAGAAAAGTGTACAGAATTGCTGGCCCCTGGGGGAGACCCAGGGTTGGATGAGATTGATAGAGAAACTCCATGGCCCATACTTCAGAAATTTTAGAGGCTGCTATAAGTGCTAGTGATTCTGAGGTTGTAAGTTTGCACTGCTGGGGGAGGTACGAGGAGCCCGAATGCCTGCTTTGTGAAAACATCATGTTGGTTGTGGCAGGAGGTGTGGGGTGTGCTCTGGCTGTGAGCCCCAGCTCCATCTAGTTGGGGTGCCAGATGGCTGCACCTTTCCTGTGCCCCTGCCTGTGTCCAGTGCCAGAGCCCCTGTCCTCCCAATTCGTCCAGCTGCCACTCCTGTTGTCTAATGGTGGCAACACTGGTGGGCCAGCAGCAGAACCATGTAACAGAGAGGTGGCTTCCCCCTCTCTGCTTTCCTTGCCTACACCAGGCTTGGTGGCATATACCTGTAGTCCCAGCTATACAGGATGCAATCCACAGACAGATCCCTCATTCACAAATGGCCAAAATTATCGTGCTTCAATTGGCTTTTAAAAATACAAATAAAGATTACGAAGAGGCCCTTAAAGCAATCAAGGACACAGAAAATCTTAAAAATTATCTAAAAGCTTGTCAAGATATAAAAATTAAATCTTATAAAGAGTTCAATGTTAACCCACGCTATGTTAAGTCTTACAGAGGGGAATCACACAAACGCTGTTAGGACAAAAAGAATGTCTAAGTAGGTGACAGAAGGTATAGAGGTGACCGAGCCAGAGGCTAAATAAAAAAAAGAGGGCACAGTTTTGCCAAAATTCTTAAGACAAAATAAAATACAAAAAAAATTGATTATGAGTAAAAGGTTTTTATTCATTCTAATTCTTATTACAACAGATCTCTGTTAATTGACCTGCAAAAATTCTGACTAGTTTAATTAAAGTTACAAATTTAAAAACTATAAAAAAATTATTATAATTTAACTTCACCAAATACATCTGAGTGCACTCTAGCTTTATAAAAACATTATCCTATGTGTGTTTGTCTGTCTGTCCAATTTGTAACTAGTTATCATACTTACAGCTGTTTTGCTTGAGCTCAAAAATGATTTCTTTCTTTTTTTTGCCTTTTTGGATTTTTAAAACATTTCTCTATAATTTAAGCTGTTTTGTGGGTGTCATTAGAACTAAGGACATGCTTCCACCCAGATTGCCAGCTGATCAAAATGATGTCAAGATTGGTTTTACAAATGCAATACATATTGTTGTCTGTGTACAATAACTCCAGAATCTTTCATTGGTTAAAAATAGTGTTAATTGTTATGATCTGGTTCTCATTGATCATCAAAAATTTGTTAAGATAATTAAATGGGGACCCCTTAGGCTTAGGAAGACTGTTGGACATGACTTCCCTTGGTGTGTAAAGGAGCAGCTGCCTGGAAATATCTTATTCCAGCCTTTGTTCCTTAATGGGGCCCTAATAATTTCCATAGCCTTATGGGAGACACACCTCAATAAACATTGCTAAACATATTATTGTAATATGTTTATATTGGTCATCATCAAAAGGTTAAGCTTTCTGTGGGTAAAACCATAAGGTTTCATTAACAAATGCTCTTGGTACAAAACTAAATTAAGAAACAAAGATTTCCATATAGCTATGACATTCGTTATTGCTAATCTCATGGTGTATTTAAATGTATTCATGCCTTCTGGGTGTACAAGTCTGCTAAAATGTAAAACTGGGATTATTTATGGTGGTAACTTTTTTCTTTTAGACTCATATCTGCCTTTGTCTTGTGCTCCAGCTATTGTGATAGGAGGTACATATCAAGCCAACATGAGGTCACCAGTCAAATGATAGTTTTTTTTAAACTTATGTGATGGATATATTATATGTGTCGCTTAGCTCTATATTAAGATGGACATTTAAGTGTATTACAAAAATAATGTTGGGATGGGAAAAAGATGGCAGATGTGTAAGAAGCAGGCAGCGAAACTCTCTAAAAGTTGCCATTGGACCACTGTAATACAGTGACTGGGAGAGCGCAGGAGGGAAGGAGGTGCCTCCCCTGGACCCAGGAAAGTTCTGAAGCGCAGTTCGGGACTCAGGGCGCCAGTGAAGGGTACTTTCAATGAAGAAGAAGGAGAAGACAGCGGCACTTTCTCCCTGTCCCAGGAACCACGGCATGACAGAAGCTCAAATCAGGGGACACACGGTGACAGCTGGCGCCCCCGCAGCCCCCACGGAGGATTGCGAGACAGCGGCGGGGCAGGGGAGCGGCGGAGGACTGCACTGGCCAGCGGTGAGTGTCTCTCAGCCACAGCTGTCCCGTGCCCGAGAGTGATCGGCCAGGCGCCATTGTTGGGGGTGAGGTGAAACTCAGAGCAGCGCAAAAACACAGCGCTCAAGACTTGTGCTCAGGACAGCAGGGCGCCGCAGCTCTCAGGCCTGCAGAAAGTGAGCTGACGGTGGCAGGCCAACGAGACTGCTCTCCACCTGAGAGTACACGCTTCTGCTCACTGCCCCGCCAAAGGGCCTCCTGGCTTACTGGGACGGACCTGCATGGAACAGGACTCTGTCACCACACGGTGCCTGCCTACAACAGAGTCAACACCTGGAACTGATTCTTTTTGTTTTTTTATTTTTTATTTAAAAAAAAATTTTTTTTCTCTCATTTGTTTTTTGTTCTGGTGAAGGGTTTTTTTTTTTGGTGGGGTTTTATTTTTGTTTTGTTTGTTTTGTTGTTTTTGTCTTCATTTTTGTTTCTGTTTGTCTATTTACTCTTTCCTTCATTATTCGCTCTGGTTTTTATATGAGTGTAAACAGAGCCTCTAACCTCTTTGTGATTGTGGTTCTGATCTGTTCTTCCTTTTATCCCTTCCTTCTCTTTTTCCCACCAGTCCTTGGCACCAGTTTCCCAATGTTAGTGGGATCCCTCTTGGTCCTCTAACCTTACATCTATTTCCTTCCTCTTCTTGCAATACTCTATTTCCTCCTTAACTCATTCTAAATTTAAACTCCTCAGGGCAAAATTGACATAATAAGGACTTGTATACTGCATATAATTTTTCTGGTGTGTTTTAGATTTTGTTATATAACCACAACTCTATTTTATATGGTTAAAAGTGGCAAATAACTGGTTAGCTCAGTCTGTCATTTTCTAGGTTGTGTTTGATGCTATAGGTAACATTATAGCCAAAAGTGAAATACTTGTTCTAAACAGCTTTCCTTCCTGATATACCATGATTGAGATTGACTAAGGGTCACAGGAAATACAGTGGCACAGTACCAAAGAACCAAGGACTGGGCCAAACAGGCAGCAACTTCTCATATCCAACAAATTGAAGAGGTAGGATCTGGCAGAAAGCTCCAAACCCAAAAACAAGCTTCACTTGGAAGATAATGCAGAGAAGTAGTCATCTCCTAAGGATCTTGAACACTAGCAATAAAGTAACCTATCATAGGTAATTTACAAACATCACCCCAGGAATTAAACTAAAGAAAGAAAAGAAAATGAGATGACACTTAAACAAGATGCAACCCTACACATCCAATTCACCAAAGGCAAACCTAGGGGGCAATGAGGTGGGACAATCCGAAAGCCACCCACCTGGCCTATCTGAAGTGGTAACAACAAAGCAACTGAATGAGGCTCTGGAAAAAATTAAAACAAAAATAATTTCACAGATAACTGCAGAGATAATGTCAACAATGAAGACCATGCTTAAGGACACTATAGCTGATACAGACAAAAAAATACATGAGCTTAAGAAAATTATAGAAAACATGAATGCTCAGCATAGGAAAAAAACGGAATCCATAAGGCAGATGCAAGCAGATATCCAGGAGAACAAAAATTCCATTGAAAGTATTTGTAGCAGATTAAGCCAATGTGAGGACAGGATCTCAGATATAGAAGACAGGCTTGCAATTAGTGATCATGAAAAGAAAGAATTCTTAAAAATAGCAAGGGAGGGCCGGTGAGATGGCTCAGCGGCGTAAGCGCCTGCCTTGCAAGCGCGAAGGCCCGAGTTCGACTCCCGGATCCCACATACGAAAAAGGGGCCGGTGATATCGCTCAGCGGCATGGGTGCCTGTTGGCGCGCGAGGTCCTGAGGTCGTCCCCCCGGTACCCACAAAAAAAAAAAAAAAAAAAAAAAAATAGCAAGGGACCATGAAAAATCAATTCAGCAGCTGCTAGATGACTCAAAGAAAAATAACTTAAGAATAATTGGGATAAATGAAAAAGCAGGAGATAGCATAAATGACATTAGAACCTTGTTCACAGACATTATCACAGAGAACTTCCCTGGAGGAGAAAAAGAATTTGATCTTCATATAAGTGAGGCTTATAGAATTCCAACTAGACATGATCAAAAAAAAACTTCAGCCAGACATATCATACTCAAAATCCCAGAAATTCCACAGAAGGGCAGAATCTTAAAAGCTGTTAGGGACAAGAGACAAATCACCTATAAAGGAAAACCCATCAGAATCACAGCTGACTTTTCAGCACAAACCCTCAAGTCAAGAAGAGCTAGGGATAATGTATTTCAAGCTCTAAAGGAAAATAACTTTCAACCCAGATTGATGTATGCCGCAAAACTATCTTTCAAAATTGATGGAGAAATAAAATACTTTCATGACAAAGAACATCTAAGAAAATTTATGACCATCAAACCAGCACTCCAAAATGTTCTGAAGGACATTCTAGAAAGAGATATCAAGGACTACAACACCAGGAACCCCAACAGAAGGAATCCACCAGGCAGGGCAGATAATTAAATAGAGGGAGAGGGGAAAAACAAAGAGTGGGAACCAACAACAGGAAAATATCATGTCAAGTATAAGTCAATACATATCAGTTTTAACCATCAATGTTAATGGTCTCAATTCACCAATCAAAAGGCACAGACCGGCAAAATGAATCAAGAAGCAAGATCCAACAATATGCTGTACACAAGAAACACGTTTAATTCAGAAAGAAATTCATAGACTGAAAGTCAAAGGATGGAAAACAATACTCCATGCAACAGGAACCCAGAAAAAAGCAGGGGTAGCTAATCTTTTTGCAGACAAAGTGAATTTCAAGCCAAGAATGATTCAGAGAGATAAAGACGGTCATTACATCCTTGTAAAGGGAACAATCCAAGAGGAAGAGATAACAACCATAAGTATATATGCATCAAATACCAGTTCACCCAGCTATATAAAACAAGTATTAAAGGACATGAAAAAAAAAAACTAATACAATTATATTGGGGGATCTCAATACTCCACTGTCACAAAAAGACAGATCAACTAGACAAAAAATCAATAATGAAATAATAGAACTGAACCAAACTTTTGAACAAATGGACTTAGTAGATGTCTACAGAGTGTTCCACCCCACAACATCAGAATACACATTCTTCTCAGCTGCACACGAGATTTTCTCCAAAATAGACCACATACTAGCTCATAAAACCTGCTTAAGTAATGCAAAGGAATTGAAATTATCCCATGTATATTATCAGACCATAGTGCAATGAAATTGGATATCAATGGCAAAAGAAATCACAAAAACTCCCTAAACACATGGAAATTAAACAGCAACCTCCTGAACAACCAATAGGTCACAGATTAAATTAAAGAAGAAATTAGACACTTTCTACAACTGAATGATAATGACAGTACAACATACCGGAACTTATGGGATACAATGAAAGCAGTCGTAAGAGGGAAATTTTTAGCATTGAATACCTATATCAGGGAAATAGAGCAAGCACAAATAAACAACTTAATGGCAAACCTCGAACTTCCAGAAAAAGAAGAGCAGGCTAAGCCAAAAGCTCATACAAGGGAGGAAATTATAAAGATCAGAGCAGAAATTAAAGTATTGGAAACTAAAAAAACAATACAAAGAATCAATGAAGGAAAGAGTTGGTTCTTTGAAAGAATAAATAAGACTGACAAACCATTATCCAACCTTATTAAAAAAAGAAAAGAAAAGACTCAAATCCATGCAATTGAAAATGAAATGGGTGATATCAGGACGGACCCTGCAAAAATTCAGAAGATCATCTATACCTATTCTGAAAATTTATATTCCACTAATACGGAAAATGCAGAAGAAATGGACAGATTCCTAGATACATGTGAATTACCAAAGCGGAATCAAGAAGATTTAAAAATCCTAAATAAACCAATATCAACCAATGAAATTGAAGATGTAATTAAAAACCTCCCAACAAAGAAAAGCCCAGGCCCTGATGGATTCACTGCAAATTCTACAAGAAATTTAGAGAAGACCTAACACCACTACTTCTCAAACTTTTTAATGAAATTGAAAGGGAAGCAATACTCCCAAATTCATTCCTGGAAGCAAGCATTACCCTGATACCAAAACCAGAGAAGAACCCAACTAAGAAAGAGAACTACAGACCAATCTCCCTAATGAACATAGATGCAAAAATCCTTAATAAGATACTGGCAAACAGAATGCAGCAAATCGTCAAAAAGATTATACACCATGACCAAGTTGGATTCATCCCAGGGATGCAGGGATGGTTCAACATACGTAAATCAATCAATGTAATACACCATATTAACAGAACCAAAGACAAAAATCATATGATTATCTCAATAGGTGCAGAAAAAGCTTTTGAGAAAGTCCAGCACCTTTTTCATGATAAAAACCCTACAGAAAATTGGAATAGAGGGTCTTTATTTCAATCTGATAAAAGCTATCTACGACAAACCAAGAGCCAATATTACAGTAAATGGACAAAAACTGAAAGCTCTCTCTCTAAAATCAGGAACACGACAAGGATGGCCACTGTCCCCACTCTTATTCAACATAGTTCTGGCTTTAGCCAGAGCAATTAGACAAGAGAAAGAAATAAAAGGGATAATGATTGGAAAGGAAGAAGTTAAATTGTCATTATTTGCAGAGGACATGGTACTTTACACAGAAGACCCCCAATACTCCACTAAAACACTGCTAGATTTAATAAGCAAATTCAGTAGTGTAGCTGGATACAAAGTCAGTACTCAAAAATCAATAGCCTTTCTGTACACAAGTAACAAACTTACTGAAAGAGAAAGTAGGGAAACAATACCTTTCACAATAACATCCAAAAGAATGAAATACCTAGGAATCAACCTCACAAAGGAGGTAAAAGACCTCTACACTGAAAACTACAGTACTCTGAAAAAGGAGATTGAAGAGGATATCAGAAAATGGAAAGATATTCCTTGCTCCTGGATAGGAAGAACCAATATAGTGAAAATGGCCATACTTCCAAAATTGTTATACAGATTTAATGCAATTCCAATCAAAATTCCAACAGCATATCTCACAGAATTAGAGAAAACAATCCTAAAATTCATTTGGAATCAGAAGAGACCTAGAATAGCAAAGGCAATTCTGGGCAACAAAGGCAAGGCAGGGGGCATCAGAATCCCTGACTTGAAATTATACTACAAAGCTACTGTGATAAAAACAGTGTGGTACTGGCAAAAAAACAGACCTGAAGATCAATGGAACAGATTAGAAGATGCTGAAACAACCCCAGAGATACTAAGCTACCTTATCTTTGACAAAGGTGCCAAACATATTCGCTGGAAGAAAGATAGCCTCTTTAACAAATGGTGCTGGAAAAACTGGCTCTACACATACCGAAAATTAAAACTAGACCCATATCTTTCACCATGCACTGAACTAAATTCAAAATGGATCAGAGATCTTAATATTAAAACAGAAACATTAAATCTGCTGGAAGGTAGGATAGGTAAAATGCTTGAAGACATTGGTGTAGGCAAAGACTTTATGAATAAAACCTCAACCACACAGGAACTATCACAAAGAATCAACAACTGGAATCTCATTTTATTAAAAAGCTTTTGCACAGCAAGAGAAACCACCAACAGTGTGAAGAGACAACCCACAACGTGGGAAAAAATGTTTACCAGCTGTTCCTCAGACAAAGGATTAATATCGAGAACATACAAAGATCTCAAACAAATCAGACCTCCCAAATTTAAAGACCCACTCCAAAAATGGGCATCTGAGATGAATACACATTTCTTAGATGAAGAAATACAAATGGCCAATAAATATACAAAAAATGTGCAACATCACTAGTGATTCGAGAGATGCAAATTAAAACAACACTGAGATACCATCTCACCCCAGAAAGAATGACTATTATTAAGAAATCAACTAATAACAAATGCTGGAGGGGCTGTGGGGAAAAAGGAACCCTTCTTCACTGTTGGTGGGAGTGTTGACTGGTCCAGCCACTGTGGAAATCAGTGTGGAGATTCCTCAAAAATCTAGGGTTGGAGGTCCCATTTGACCCAGCTATTCCCCTCCTGGGTATCTTCCCAGAAGAGTTAAAAACATCGTACCACAGCGATATATGTGCACCCATGTTTATAGCAACACAATTTGTAATAGCCAGATCTTGGAAACAACCCAAATGCCCATGAACTGAGGAACGGATAAGAAAGATGTGGTATTTTTATACAATGGAGTACTATTCAGCCATAAAGAAGGATAAACTGGAGACTTTTATAGGTAAATGGATGCAACTCGAGAACATACACATAAGTGAAATAAACCGGGCACACATGTGTAAGTATTGTATTGTCTCTCTAGTATGAGAAACTGAAAGAGTAAATAAGATCCAAAATGTACAATAGACATGGTGAATCAAAAAGAAACTGGTGAAAAGGAAAGAGAGACTGGGATGGGGGAATAGGGAAAAGAAAGAAGGAAAAGGAAAAAAAATTGTATATATATATAAGATAGTTAAGATAGATACACTACTAATTTTAGTTAGTTCATTGAAGAGTAAGGTTTGTGCCAATAATGTTTGGACAATTGAATGCTAATATCTGGTATCCTGAATAACTAACTTAATGATAACAATATGTAATGCATTAACCATTGTTAACCTCCTATTATGTTGTTTTGATAATTTGTTCTTTTTTGATTTATTTTGTTTTGTTTTTTCTTCTCTTTAAAATTAAAAAAATAAAAATAAAAAATAATTTCTCTATTCTACTAAAAAATAATGTTATCATGATTGTTATGCTGACAGACTATATGTGGCACTTGATCTCATGTTTTCTTTGTAAAACTTATATAACTGTTGTCTGTTAACATTCTGCAGAGATTCAATTACTAAAACAACCATAATAGATAAAAAATAATAGTCATCTGGGTATACTTTATATTTCAAAGTCCCTGATATTCAGATAAAATTATAATAGTTAAGCTCACTGCTCCGAATTCAATGGTGATGTCACTGATCTCTTCTGGGTGTTCAACAACTAACATTTAGAGGCCAGAACTAGAAAAATAACTGGGCCAAGAGGACTGCCAGTACTTTGGCCTTGGTCCTCCCAGGTCAATGAAGACCCAGGACATGAGAGAACCTTTTCTACAAGATCCTACAACTTTAGTGAGTCACCCGACCTCCTGACCAGGGAGATTGCTAGACCCCAGATGACAAGAATCAACAAGTGTACAGTGTGTCAAAGGAGAGTCACTAAGAGGGAAAAGTCTCCATGCTTTCATGCAAATCAGCATGGTCAAGCAAGGCCATGACCCATCCTAATGGCTGACACTGACAGAAAGGCTGAGAGGCTCTAAACATAGTTCCCAGGTAATACCTGGGGAGACTTAACTGACCTTAACTAACCAAGATGTTAATTTTGATTAACACAGGTCTCACTTTAGCTTAGTCTTGAACACCCAGTGGAAATGTATAACCAAAAGATATATAAAACAATGTCATAATAATAAGCTAGGTATAAAAAGGGGGTCCAGTTGCTGACCCCTTCTTGCTGTTTCTAGCTACACCATTAGCTAACCACTGTTATAGATTTAAAAAAAATATGTATATATACATACACACAATAAAATGTATAAAAGCTCAACAAAAACCTTTACATTCTTTAGCTAAAATCAGCTAAAACTAGGGAAACTTATGGCAAAATATCAGACTCCATCAATAGAGGGGTCTAAGAGTCAGTGGGTTACAATTGCTATTCCAGTACCTTAGGAACAGTTTCTAGACTTGGCTCTTTTCTCAACCTGCCTTTCCATTCTAGTGCTCATGCTTTGACTATATGTGCTCTAATTTCTCAAAAAAATTGTTTTAAAACACAATTACAAAAACAAAAATGGGAAGTATGGTAACCTCCACATGCACAATGAAATCTTGCTATCTTTACCTTAAATTTTTTGGGCCCAGTTGCAGAAAGTATATACCCTTCATCAGAACTCCACTGGCAAAAGGACAAATTCAATGAGCATGCCTAGTGCTAAAGTCCTGTAGAAGGACATCCAAACAGGAAAGTGGGATGGCCCAATGCATTTAATGACATGGGGTCAAATGTATGCTTGTGTGTTAACAGACAATGGAATGCCATTGTGGCTGCACTCCCAGAATATGTGACCATGGAGAGAGGAACATCCCAGCCCCGTGGTGGAGCCTGTTCCTGTCCAGCCCTTCAGTGCAAACATTCTTGAGGATGACCCTGGAGGAGAGCCCAACACCACAAATACTGAGATCCATGCAGGTTACAAAACCCATGGCATGGGGACAACTAAAAAAGACAATGCAGGAGGCTTGCATACTGGTGATGTGATAGGGCCTCCCAGAAACTCCTGAGAATGTTTGTTGCTATGATGACTATCATAGCCTGTACACTATTTCAAGTGCTGCAGTTATGAAAACAAAAATGTGGACATGTTGGGGACCACAAATTATAAATTGAAGGTAGGGTCTTGAGGCCTTAATGGAGACCTTAATGGTCCTGTGATGCTGTGACACTCTAGAGAAAGATTACATCAATTTAAGATCACTGCCACCATCTAAGTCATCTGAACTGATCCTCATCAACCGAAGATCCTCATCAACTTAAGATCACTGTCACCCTCTAAGTCATTTGATACTCCCTCTGATTATTGTGTGCACACAATGAAAAGTGGCTAGCTTGGAGTGTCATTGTCTTTGCCCATCCTGAAGCATTGATCTCCCAGCCCCCCTTATTAATTAATAAATTTGTTTCTGTTTTATCTTCACCCTTTGCTGTACCCCTCAAACAGGCAGTTGGGGAACTTGGTCAGGTCCCTGATACACTGTGAGTTGTCTCTTCACTCTGTTAGTAGCTTCTTTTGCTGTGCAATAGCTTTTAAATATGATGAGATCCGAGTTGTTTATTCTTTGTGATAGTCCCTCTGTTACTGGGGTTTTGTTCATAAAGTCTTTGCCTATGCCAGTGTCTTCAAGAGTTCTACCAATTCTATCTTCCAGCAGATTTAGTGTTTCTGTTTTAATATTTAGATCTTTGATCCACTTTGATTTTTGTTTAGTGCATGGTGAGAGATATGGGTCTAGTTTTAATCTTTGGCATGTAGAAAGCCAGTTTTGACAGCACCATATATTAAAGAAGTTATCTTTCTTCCAGTGAACATGTTTGGTTCCTTTGTCAAAGATAAGGCAACTAAGAGTGTCTGGAGTTATTTCTGCATCTTCTAATCTGTTCCACTGATCCTCAGGTCTGTTTCTTTCAGTACCATGCTGTTTTTATCATAGTAGATTTATAGTATAAATTCAAGTTAGGGATTGCGATGCCCCCTGACTTAACTTTGTTGCCAAGAATTGTTCTTGTTATTCTCGGTCACTTCTGGTTCCAAATGAATTTTAGGATTGTTGTCTCTAATCCTGTGAGATATGCTGATGGATTTTGATCAGGGTTGCATTAAACCTGTATAGCAATTTTGGAAGTATGACCATTTTTACTAAATTGATTTTTCCTACCAAAGTGTAGGGGATATCTTTGCGTTTTCTGATATCCTCTTCTATCTCTTTTTTCAGAGTACTGTAGCTCAATGTTGAGATTTTTTTCTTCCTTTGTTAGATTGGTTCCTAAGTATTTCATTTTTTTGGACGCTATTGTGACAGTTGTTATTTCCCTAATTTCTCTCTCAGTGAGTTTGTTGTTTGTGTATAGGAATTGATTTTTGAGTGTTGACTTTGTATCCAGCTATAATACTAAATTTCTTATTAAATCTAGAAGTCTTTTGGTGGAGTTTTTGGGGTCTTCTATGTAGAGTACCATGTCACTCACAAATAATGATAATTTAACTTCTTCCTTTCTTATCCTTATTCCTTTTATTTCTTTTTCTTGTCTAACTGCTCTGGCTAATGTTTCCAGAACTATATTGTGCAAGAGTGGTGATAGTGAATATATTTGTCTTGTTCCTGATTCTAGAGTGAAAGCTTTCAGTTTTTGTTCCTTTAGTATGATGTTGGATGTTGGTTTGTCATAGATGGTTTTTATCAAATTGAGATAAAGACCATTTATTCCAATTTTCTGTAGGGTTTTTATCATGAATGGGGTGTCGGACTTTGTCAAATGCTTTTTCTGCACCTATTGAGATGATCATATGGTTTTCGTCCTTGGCTCTATTAATACGGTGCATTACATGTATTGATTTGCATATGTTGAACCATGCCTTCATCCCTGGGATGCATCCTACTTGGTCATGGTGTATAATCTTTTCGATGATTTGCTGCATTCTGTTTGCCAGTCTCTCACTGGGGAATTTTGCATCTATGTTCATTAGGGAGATTGGCTTGTAGTTCTCTTTCTTGGTTGGGTCCTTTTCCAGTTTTGGTATCAGGGTAATGCTTTCTTCCTGGAATGAATTTGGGAGTATTGCTTCCTTTTCAGTTTCGTTAAAGAGTTTGAGAAGTAGTGATATTGGTCTTCTCTAAATTTCTTATAGAATTTATCAGTGAATCTGTCATGACCTGGGCTTTTCTTTGTTGGTAGGTTTTTTATTGCATCATCAATTTCATTGACTGATACTGATTTATTTAGAATTTTTATATCTTCTTGATTCAGCTTTGGTAATTCATATGTATCTAGGAGTATGTCCATTTCTTCTTCATTTTCCTTCTTATTTGAATGCAAATTCTCAAAGTAGGTATAGATGATCTTCTGGATTTCTGCAAGATGTGTTGTGACTTCACCCTTTTCATTCCTAATTGCATGGATTTAAGTCTTTTCTTTCCTTTTTTTGATAAGGTTGGCTAAGGGTTTATCAATTTTATTTAGTCTTTCAAAGAACCAACTCTTTGACTCATTGATTCTTTGTATTATTTTCTTAGTCTCCATTGCATTAATTCTGCTCTGATCTTTATAATTTCTTCCCTTGTACAAGCTTTGCATCCCCAGGATCTTAGCACTATGACCTATCATCATTTCAACTTCCCTGTATGTTTGGAAATTTTCTTAGTAAAATAAGGGTTAAAACTCCTTCTAGGATTCTCATTGCTTTTAGGATGCTACCCATCCTCCTCCACAAACACACCCTAATTATTTCTGCCTGACTCTTTACCAGAAACTCAATTGCCTCTTTGCACATAATCACAGTCAAAGAATTCTTAGGAACTTGTCTCCTCAAACACAAGGTAAGCTCAGAAAGTGTTCACAGCCCCCATGATATACAGTGGACCAGAAGCAGCACTAGCCCCAAGAAAAGCCCACAGTTTTTGTAAGCTGCAAATACTGTATAGTGTGATTTTAAACTCTAAACATAACTCCTTCTACATGGCAGGCCAGCATTGGATAAGAAATCCATTGCAGTGCCCACTCTATTGGACAGTGATTATAATTAGGAGCCATTTTAGAAGCAGTTTATTGTTTAAGACTGAGTTACTATGGAAAACAGAACTTACAGAAAAGCATACTTCAGGGTTTCTGGGGTCACTCTACTGCAGTGACTGGGTGGGAGGTAGACACAGAGACAGTTGTGGAGAGGGGGAAGGTTAGACATGGACTCTCTGAGAAGTTTAAGCAGCAGTGAGCTCAGGCTATGGAAAACACAGTAGTCCTACTTCTGTGGTGAGAGGCTAAGTTCACTGCATGTGGTTTTCTGAGAGGGCTGAGTCTGAAAGTGCTGGGATAAGTTCAGTGGCCCCCCTCATTGCCTACTTCCAGGACAGAACTCAGTGGTCTGCTCACTTTCCACATCTGCCAGTGTGATCAGGGAAATTCTTCAGCTTGGACATCTGCCACATCTTGGTGTGTAAGGACACAGGAGCCTTGGGAGTAAATGGGGCACCTTACAAGCCTAAAGGCTGCAAAGCTAGTTGGGCATAGCTCAGGGACATAGAAGGGCAGAAACACTAAAAGCTGCTGGAGTGAATGCACCCCTGAGGAAGACGACGCACTACTAACTCACCTTGCCCAGTGGGTAAGGTGGGTTAGGACTCAGCATTCACATTGCAAAAAAGTGGGTGCAGAAATACAATAGACCCTGGTTGTGACTTGCTGTTCCTCTCCATATATTTTGTGGATTCTAATACCACAGGCCATGGAAAGAAATTACTCATACAAACACCTCAACATGGAAGAACTTTTTGGACTCATTTCTTTTTCATTGTTTTTTGAGGATTTTGTTTGTTTTCTTCTTTTGCTCTTTGTTTTTTAAAATTTATTTTCTTTTCTTTGAGTTTTTAGTTATATTACCTAATTCTATTTATTTTATTTTATTCTTTATTTGGATTTTTAATCTTACCTTTTTCTCCTCCTCATTCCCATATTCTTTTTCTTTCTTTTTCAGGTTTTACTTCTTGCATCTTTTACTTTCTCCAACCTCTCTATTATTATTATTGTTGTTGTTGTTGTTGTTGTTGTTATTACTACTACTATTAAGCTTTATTAATTTTTAGCTATTTAATTTATACTATTATTGCTGATTTCTTTTTTTACTGGTAATGGTGGTATGGTTGTTACTTTTAGAAGATATTTACTGTTTGTCAATATTTAGTTTGCCTGTGTGTCTGCCTTATAATTGCAGATCTCTTTTCTATTTTTTTTTTTTTGTGGGTACTGGGGGTCGACCTCAGGAGCTCATGCACCAGCAGGTGCCCATGCTGCTGAGCGATATCACCGGCCCTTTTTTCATATGTGGGTTCTGGGAGTCGAACTCGGGCCCTCACGCTTGCCAGGCAGGCATGTACGCCACCGAGCCATCTCACTGGCCCATCTTTTCTATTGTTAAGGGTGGTATAATTATAGCTTTTTTTTGTGGTACTGGGGATTTAACCCAGAGACTTCACACTGAAGTACATTCTCAACCTTTTTAAAATTATTTTTATTTTGAGACAGGGTCTTGCTAAGTCACTAAGTTGCCCAGGCTGGGCTTGAACTTGTGACTCTTCTACCTCAGCCTCCCAGAATGTTGGAATTACAGACATGTGCCACCATGCCTAGCTATAGTTCCAACTTCTATTGGTTCTTACGGTATGTCAATTTCTGGTTTGTCTTTGACATTATTATTACTAATTTCTTTTTTCTTTTTGACGGTGGCATAATTGTTTCTTTCAATTGGTTTTTAATGTATGCCAATATCTGGCTTTTCTTTGTGTTGTCAACACTACTTCAGTTCACTTTCTCCTTTCTAAGTGGTGCTGGGGTTCATTCCTCCAGAAGGTTGGACACAGAGAAGACCTTTAAATATTATGTTGAGTAGGTTGAAAACATAACCAACTCCGAAGACAGATCACAAGGCGAAAGAATCTAACTAAAGAGATCTCCACAGTAGTGGCAGAGTTTATCTACCCCAAACTGATCTTCAACCTGCAGCACAAAAACAATAGAAATAAGAGAAAGCAAGGTAACAAGATGCCTCCAAAACACCTTAGCTCCCTCAAAGCTAATCATATAGTTATTGAAGTAGAGAAAGTTACAGGGAAAGAACTCGAAAGCTAAATAGTCAAAATGTTTGAGGAGACCCAATGAAGAAACAAATAAGCAAATTCATAAGATGTTTAGCAAGCTTAAAGAAGATTGAAATAAAAAAAGGATTTACTTAATAGAATATTCAGCAAACTTAAGGAAGAAACAAGCAAAGTTTACTGAATTAAATAATAAGATAAGACATGAATGACAATTTTGGTAAAGAATTAGAATTTATGAAAAAATCAAGAAGAAATTCAGGACATAAAAAATTCTAGAGAAGGCATGGGTTTGCAGATTTAACCAATGTGAAGACAGAGTGTCAGATATTGAAGGCAAAGTTGACGGAATAGATCATGTACCCAGTGACACCCTAAAAACAACAAGACACCATGGAATCTGGATTCAAGAACTGCTAGACGAACTAAAGAACAGCCTTAGAAATATAAGAATAAAGGAAAAATTAGATGTGCCAAAAGGTATAAAAATGTATTCACTAAAATCACAGCAGAAAAATTTCCAAATGTATGAAAGAACTCAGTATTTTAGTACAAGAGACTCATAGAAACCCAACTAGCCATGACCAGCAAAGAATCTTTTTACAACATATCACTATAAAGTTTCATAAATTCAACAAAAACAAAGAATACTGAAATCTGTTAGAGAAAAATAACAAGTAGCCTATAAAGGCAAGCTTATCCAAATAACAGTGATTTTCTCAGCACAAGCCCTAAAGGCCAGGAGAGCTTGGAGTGAAGTTTTTCAAGCCCTCAAAGAAAATAATTATCAGCTCAGGCTTCTAAAACCTGAAAATTAGCTTTAGAATTGACAGACACATCCACAACCATCTTTCTCACATGAACAAGAATGTAACCATCTTTTTCAGAATTGTGGAGTGAATTAAGTTCATGAACTGAGGTACCACTGTAGTAATAAAAAGCCTAACTACTAAGTATAGCCCAGGACCTGACGAGTTCACTGAAGAATTCTATAAGAACTTCAGGGAAGATTTAATGCCAATATGCCCCAAGCTGTTCCATGAAACCGAAAGGGAAAGAGCACTGCCAAACTCATTCCTGAAAGCTAGCATTACCCTAATACCAAAATCATACAAGCACTTAGCAAAAAAGAAAATGACAGGCCAATCATCTTAATGAATATAGATGCAGAAATCCTCAAAAAGATACTGGCAAACTAACTGCAACAAATCATTAAAAAAATCATACAGCATGACCAAGTTGGCTTCATCTCAGGGATGCAAGGATGGTTCAACATACATAAATCAATAAATATGATACATCACATGAACAGAATCAAAACAAAAATCACATGACCATCTCAATAGACACAGAAAAAGCCTTTGACAAAATATAACATCCATTTATGATTAAAAAAAAACACCGACAAAAATAGGTATAGAAGAATCCACTCCATTTATAATACTAAATGTGAAAAATATGAAAACATTTCCTTTAAAAACAGGAACAAGACAAAAGTATCCACTCTTACCTCTCCTGTTCAAATAATAGTCAAAACTTTAGCCAGAGCAATCAGGCAAGAGAAAGAAATGAAAGGCATACATATAGGAAAGGAAGAGGCCAAACTATCATTTGCAGAAGACATGATTCTTTACATAGAAGAACCACAAAACTGCCCCCAAAGACTTTCAGAACTAATAAGCAAATTCAGCAAACTGGTAGGATGCAAAATCAACACACAAAAATCAATAATGTTCCTGTGCACCAACAATAAACCCATTGATAAAGAAATCAGCAAAAAAAAATCCCATTCACAATAGCTTCACAAATATTAAATACCTAGGAAGTAACCTAACCAAGGGAGTAAAAGACATCTATAACAAAAACTATAGCACTCTGGAAAAACTGATTAAAGAGGACAACAGAAAATAGAAAGACATCTGTGTTCTTGGACAAGTAAAATGACTGTGGTCAAAATGGCCATACTACCAAGAATGATATACAGATATAATAAAACTCCAATCAATACAGCACTTTTTTTAAGAAGTACAAAAAAAAATCTTAAAATATATATGGAAGAGACCCAGAAGAGCCAATGCAATCTTGAACAATAAGAGTAAAGCAGGAATCACTGCAATCCTGGACTTCCAGTTATATTACAAAGCTACACTGATTAAAAAAAATAAAATAAAATAAAACAACCCAGCATGCTGCTGGCATAAAAACAGATGTGTAGATCAGTGAAACAGAATTGAGGATGCAGAAACCACCTCATTCACCTTCAACTATCTGATTGTTTACAATGAAACCAAAAACATATGCTGGAGAAGATAACTTTTTAAACAAATGGTACTGGGCAAACTGGTTATCCATATGCAGAAGAATGGATTTAGACACAATTCTCTCATCCTGTTCTGAAAGCATATCAATATGGATAGAAAACCTAGATATAAAAACAGAAACACTGAATCTGCTGGAAGATAATATAAGTAAACTCTTGAAGACAGAGGCATAGGCAAGGACTATACGAGCAGAATCCCAAGTGCGCAAGAAATAACACCAAAAATCAACAAATGACATAATATAAAATTAAAAATCTTCTGCACAACAAAGGAAACAACCAACAGAGTGAAAAGATGACCTACAGAATGGGAAAAATATTGACAAGTAGTTCTCAGACAGAGGATTAATATCTAGAATATATAAAGAACTCAAAATATTAGCTCCCCAACAATGAAAGTCCTGATTGAAAAAATGAACTATTTTCAACATGGCTGAATAGAGGAGTCACAACAGAGATTCAGAGAAAATCAACTAAAAGCACAGGCAATTGGAAGAAGGGGAGGCACATATATCCCAATGCAAAAAATCAATTTGAAAGAAGAGACTTGTAGCTTAAACAAAATATATGCATGGGAGCTTAAAAGAGGCAAAGCAGTTCAACAGGGATCCCTGCGGGGCCTCAGCCTGCACCCAGCACAGGAACTGTCATTCTGAGAAGTTACCAAATAGCTGATGGGACCCATGTAGTGCAGTAGAGTCAAGCCATGCAGGATACTCTTGGGGTATATGGCTCTCACCTCATTGTCCCTACTCCAGAGGACATTGCAGCCTGGCAGCATTTTTCACTGGCACACTCCAAGGGTGAGTGGCCAGGGAGCTGCTTCTTCCTCCAACCTGCCCCTTCATTCTCAGACTCTGAGCAGATGAGCAAGCAACTTCTGCCTGTGTTGGGGGTCTTCAATATTGGACCCCTAGCACACCTGAGTCACCACTGGGAGCCTGCAGTTTATCTCAAGCAAACTGGGACATTCATCTGGCATACAGAGCTAACACTGGTCCAGTTTGAGCCTGCACTCAGCACCCCAGCCTCCCTTGAACCTACACTGAATTCTTATTGCCCTGCTCCAATCCTAGACCCGCCAGAGTCTCTGTCTGACAGCAAACACCAGGCCCCAGGCAACTGGGGTTTACATGGGGTGTTCCAAGCACACCGGGCACAGCAGGGTCTGCACCTTGCAGTCAATGGTGGGTGAGTGACTCTGGTGCAGTGCCCAAGTTGCACAGAGCAGAAGCTTGTGGGGACACCATTGTATGAAAGGGCTAGGTGTTTGAACCTTGGTTGCAGAACTCCCCTGTGGTCGCTTCACACTGCCAAGTTCCCAGAATGGGCTAGGGAAGGACAGTCATGGGAGACTGCCAGCAGTTGGAGAGCAGACTGGAGAGAATCCTGTGGAGAGGCACGTGCTAGGTGATCACATCCCTAGTTTTAGCCTGAGCTACACAGGACTGGAAGCTCACATTGCTGCCTTATTCTCATTGTTAGAAGACCTCTACAACCAGCACTGTTCTGGGGTTAGACTGACACCTCAGACTTCCAGTGTGGACAAAGACACACCCTGCCTGGAGCTCTGCTCCTTAACAAAAGCCTGAGGAAAGGAGCCACGTGTCCAAAACAATTGAAAATTTTCTTCTACTATTCTTTATCTGATTGTATTATTTTTTCATTTTTAATTTTTTATTGTACTTTTAAAACTTTAAAAAATTTTTTATTATTTCCTTTGTTTTTTACTCTTCACTGTTTTTCCCCTTCTATACATTTCCCCCATACTTTTATCCCATTATTTTACACTATTCTCTTTTAGGAGAATGTCTGTGTATCTGTGCTTTGCTTACTCTTATTTTTCTTTTCTTTTTTTTTCTCCCAATATAGTTTATAAAGGGTAAGGGAATTCTACGCAGTTCATTTATATCCCTCCTACTTTTACCTATATCTCTTCACCTGACCTCTTTCTCCTGTATTTTATTCATTCTCAATTTTACTTTTCTCTTCTCTCCACCTTTTCAATTGTTTCCCTTAAACTTTCTCCCCAATATTTGCATTAGTCATAGAATCTTTCACCATCCCCAATTATAGCTACCAATATTGTACACAGTTTTCTCAGTTATCCCTTTCTAAATATATAATGACATACCCTTAACATAAATAGGACCCTTTGCCCCCCTCCTATTTCTTCCTTACCATATCACAAAGCAGAGGATTTAAACATTGTTTTTCTATTTCTCTTCTATTCCCCCCTCTGCCATTACCTGATCTTCCAAACCCCTGGGCTTTAGATAACTGGTTCTATAAAATTACTATTGAAAATTATTTTTCACCAGTAGGGGAGACACAGCCCTCACTTTTAGTGCACATTAATGGTGTGTCAAGACTTGGATTGTTGTGATGCTTACACTATAGCTGCGGATTTCTTCTCTAGGCTAAAGGGAGACCCAAGACAGGGTCTTATGGTATGTTATTTCTCAACTAGCCCTGATAGATTTCACTGCAACAGATCAGCCTGTTACTGTTATAGTTGAATTGATTCCATAGGAATAATTCTGACTCAGTGGACAATTGAGTGTCAGTGAATGTCTCTGCTAAACCCACCATCACACCCAGGGAGAGGGACAGCAAGAGTTCCTAACCCAAGAACTCAGACTGAATTAGACTCTGCAAGAATGTCTGCAACCTGGCAAAAAGAGGCCCTGAGTCTGAGGTAACTTCAGTACTGCAGTAGAAGGATCCGAGGTATTACTGTGATGTGAGCACTCAGACTCTCTGGAAAAGAAGCTACTTGGGAATCACATATGCAAAGTCTCATTAGAATATCTAATCTGTGTTCCCATTGGACATCTTTTTGGTTTAAGTTTTTGTATGTTTCTTCATTTGTTTAGTAAAGTGGGGTTATGTTATGTTCTCTTATGATTTCATGTATTTATTAGGTTGTTATTCTTGTATATTCGTCCACTGGTTCTGACTTAACAGGTGTCTAGGTTCTCCCCCATGCCTCAGCTCTTTATCTAGTTTTCCCTCCTCAAACCCAGGAGACAATACTATTAACACATTTCTTTATTCTTTTTGCAAACACGTAAACTCCTCCTCTCAATTTCTTAAATCCAGCATACTTAGTTCTCTCACAGTCTTGTTCTCACTAGTATAATTCCCAACCCTCCCCACCTTAAGCTTTTGGCTCTTCTATATCTTACCTATCATACTGTCCTCCCCATAAGCAAGTTCTGATAACCATATAACTTTCCTTAACCACAAAGTGAACCACTTTCTCCCATATCTCACCCTTGCCCCCACAAAAATATCCTCTGAAACCCCTCATACTATACCTTCAACTCAACCAAAGGTACTTCAATAAAATCAGAACCCACGTCAAACTTTTCTTCTCATCTACCAGTATTCTCCCCTTCAAATCTCCCCCTTAGGACCTAACACTACTCATACAACCACCTCCCATTCTCCCCAGTCCACCTCACCTGCTGCAGTGCACAGCAACCACAAATAATAAACTGTTGTAGTGTGGATAGAGAACAGACAAAGGGGGGAGGAGAATAACTTCAAGAACTATCATATAAAAGTATTATAATATTGACGCTGTAGATACTGTAATAAATAGAAGCATTTCTTCTGGTAAAATATAGGAACAGAGATGGAAACACTTAAAGTAAATAAGAGAAGGAATAACTACTAGCACTGGACATACAAAGCTGAAAATTATTTGTAAGGAGGCAACATCCTACTAAAAATCCCAATACAAGCCACAAACTCCCCTCACGTCTCTAGTCCCCACCTGCAAAACCCACTCACCTCCAAAAAGGAGAGGAGAAAAGAGAGGGAGCCATATATAATTAAAAAACATATATATATATATATACACACACAGATACAAGTAGGAGAATGGAGAAACAAGGAAATAGAAGATCTCCTAAGCCCCTCAACTCTCCCAAGGCAGAGCAAGGGGCTAAAAAGGGGAAAGAAAAATATCAGGTAGCAGAAATCTATGAAAAGTTCTTAGAAGGGATGAAGAAAATAGATCAATTTAAAGAGGAAATAAACCAAAATTTCACAGCAATTACACTCACGATGCCATGATGAATTTAAGGTATGTCCATGGTAAAAAATTGGGTGAGCAAACCAAAATAGTTCAAAATTTGAACTATGGATTCAACAAGGATATGGAATCTTCAAAAAATGTCAGACAGAAATACCTGAAATAGAAAAACAGTATAGAATTCATACATTGCAGAAATGACCAATGTGAAGAGTGTCTGATATTGAGGACAAAATAGTGAATTATGATAAAGAGCTCAAAGAAGCTAAAAAGAAATAAGAGAACAAGAAAAGACTATCCAACAGTTACTACATGACAACAAGAAAATTAACCTAAGGTTAATTGGAGTTAGAGAATAAGAAGAAGATAGCACGGATGCATTCACTAATAGGGTTACAGAAACTATGTAAGAAAATTTCCCAAATGTAAGAAAAGATTGTAAAATATAAACAAGTGATGCTTATAGAACACCAAACAATTATGATGAAAGGAGAAGTCCACCAAGGCATATCCTCATTAAGTTTACAGATATTCAGCAAAAAAAGTCGAATTTTAAAGGCAGTCACAGAAAAACAAAAAAAATCACCTACAAAGGTAAACCAATTAGAATCATAGCAGACTTCTTAGCACAAACTCTGAAGGTCAGAGAGCTTGGAGTGTAGTATTTAAAGCCCTAAGAGCAAATAAATAACTTCCAACCCAGCTTAACTTACCCAGCAAAGCTATCCTTTAAAATAGATGGATGGGGCCGGTGAGATGGCTCAGCGGCTTAAGCGCCTGCCCTGCAAGCGCGAGGGCCCGAGTTCAACTCCCGGAACCCACATACGAAAAAGGGGCCGGTGATATCGCTCAGCGGCACGGGCGCCTCCTGGCGCACGAGGTCCTGAGGTCGACCCCCTGGTACCCACAAAAAAAAAAAATAGATGGAGAAATAAGGTATTTCCATGATAAAGACCAGCTCAGAAGATAGATGAGTGCTAAACCAGCTTGAGAGTAAATACTCAAGAATATTCTCAACAGAAACAATGGATTGGACACAGCTAAAACCATAGAGGAAATTAGCAATGTCAGTGGATAAACAGCAACAAAAAATATCAGGAAAAGAAAAGCATAAGATCCACCAACAGATAAAGAAGGCAACATTTGTAAATAACCAACATATCTCAGTTATATCTCTCAACGTTAATAACCTCGACTCTCCAATCAAAAGACATAGACTGGCAGACTGGATCAAAAACAGAATCCAAAAATCCATTGCATTAAATAAACTCACCTAATCCAAAAAATATTAACAGACTAACAATTAAAGGATGGAAAACAACATTTCATGCTCCAGGACCCTGAAAGCAAGTAGGGATAGCAATTCTAAAATCAGATATGATAAACTTCAAGCTAAAACTGATTAGAAGAGACAGAGAAGGTCACTATGTACTAGTTAAAGAGCAATGCAACAAGAAAAGATAACATAGATAAACATATATGCACCAAATACTGGAGCACCTATCTTCATAAAACAAAAACAGCTGAAATTAAAAGATCAAATAAACATTAACACAGTCATAGTAGGGGATTTTCACACCCAGCTTTCACAAAGAGACAGGTCAACTAAACAAAAAAATCAATAAAGAAATTTCAGAGCTGAACCATGACCTTGAACATATGGACTTAACAGACATAAAGAGCATTCCATCCCTCTACAACAGAGTATACATTCTTTTCAGCAGCACATAGTACCTTTCCAAAAATAGATCACATCCTAGTTCACAAAGACTGCTTAAGTAAGAATTGAAGACAATTCTTCAATTGGAAGGGAAGAACTCATACTTTTCCACCACTCTGCAATGAAAATAGAAATCAACAGCAGATGATATTTCAGAAAAGGCAAATGCTCCTGGAAAATTAGCAACATATTCCTAAAGAACCAGTGTGTCACAGAAGAAATCAAAGAAGAAATTTTAAAATTTCTGGAAGTTAGTGACAATGACTGTACAACTCCACAAAACCTCTGAGGCACTAGGAAAGCAGTCCTAAGAGGAAAATTCATTGCAATCAATACATACATCAGGAAAAAAAGAGCAAGTCCAAATAAATAACCTTATGAGAAATCTTAAGATACTTGAGAAACAACAAACCAACCCTAAATTGAAATTAAGGAGAATTATAAAGATGAGAACATCAATCAATGAAATTGAGACTGAAAAATTTGTAAAAAAAATCATTGAATCTAAGAACTCTTTCTTCAAAAGAAAAAATAAAATAGATAAGCCCTTAGCCAAAGGGCCAAGAGAAAAAGAGATATCACTCCCATCAATGCAATTAGAAATGAAAAAGGTGCAATCACAACAGACACTGTGGAAATCCAGAACATAGTAACTACTTTGAAAAATAATATTACAACAAATTAGCAACATTTTAAGAAATGGACAGATTCCTAGACACATACAAACTACCAAAACTAACCCAAGAAGACATAAATATGCTTAACAATCCAATAACAAGCAAGGAATTTGACTTGGTCATAAAAAACCTACCAACTAAAAAAAGCCCAAGGCCTGATGGATACACTGCAGAATTCTACATAACTTTTATGGATGTATTTACCAATACTCCTAAAGCTCTTCAAAGAAATTGAAAGTGATAAAGTGCTACCAAATTCATTTATGGAAGCCAGCATCACCTGATCCCAAAACAAGAAAAGACCCAACTGAAAAAAGAGAACTATAGGCCAATCTCCTGAATAAACACAGATGCAAAAATTCTCAATAAGATATTACCAAACAGAATGCAGTGCATTATCAAAAAGGTGATACCTCATAAGCAAGTAGGTTTCATCTCAGAGATGCACGGATGTTTCAACATATGTAAGCCAATAGATGTAATACACCACATAAATAGAAGCAAGGTAAAGAAAAACATATGATCATATCAATAGACACAGAAAAGACTTTCAACAAAATCCAACACCCTTTCATGATGAAAACCATGAAGAAAACAGTTATAGAAGGACCATACCTGAATATGATAAGGCTATTTATGACAAACCAATAGCCCCTATCACACTAAATGGGGAAAAACTAAAAGCATTGCCCTTAAAATCAGGAACAAGACAAGGATACCCACTATCACCTCTTCTATTCAACATAGTACTTGAAATATTAGCCAGAGCAATTAGGCAAGAGAAAGAAATAAAATGGATACATATAGGAAGGGAAGAACTCAAATTATCATTATTTCTAGGTGACATGATGCTCTACATAGGAGATCCAAAAAACTCCACCAAAAACTCTTATAAGTAATAAACAACTTCAGCAAAGTAGCAGGACACAACATCAACACACAAAAATCATTGGCATTTGTGTATACTAACAATGAACAGGATGAGAAGGAAATTCTGAAAACAATACCATTCACAGTAGCTTCATGAAAAATGAAATATCTAGGAATTAACCTGACCAAGAAAGTGAAAGACCTCTACAAAGAAAACTACACTACCTTGCAGAAGGAGACCAAAGAGGACATCAGAAAATGGAGAGATGTCCCTGCTCCTGGATAGGTAGAACCAATATTTTCAAAATGGCCGTAATTCCAAAACTGTTATACAGATTCAAAACAGTCTCAATCAAAATACCAACAGTATACTTTACAAATCTAGAGAAAACAATCCTAAAATTCATATGGAAGCAGAAGAGACCCAGAATAGCAAAAGTAATTCTGGGCAATAAGAGCAAAGCAGGCGGAATACCTGACTTCAAGCTATACAGCAAAGCAATAGTGATAAAAATGGCATGGTACTGGAACAAAAACTGACATGTGGATCAATAGAGCAGAATCAAGGATACAGAAACTTCACCAGGCACATTTCACTATCTGATCTCTGACAAAGGGTCCAAAAGCATATGTTGGAGGAAAGATAGCATATTCAACAAGTGGTGCTGGGAAAACTGGTTATCTGTTTGCAGAAGACTGAAACTAGACCCTTCTCTCTCACCAATACTAAATTAAAATAAAAATGGATCAAAAATCTAAGCATTAAAACATAGGCATAAAACTTTTGGGAAGATAAAATAGGTAAAACACTTGAAGACTTAGGTGTAGGAAAGGATTTTCTAAACAGAACTTCAGTCACACAAGAAATAACAGCAAGAATCAACAAATGGCATTATAACAACTAAAAAGGTTCTGTACAGCAAAAGAATCAATCAGTAGAGTGAGGAAACAACCTACGGAATGGGAAAAAAATTTGCCAGCTACTCTTTAGACAAAGGATCAATATCTAGAACATACAAAGAACTCAAAAAATTTAACCACCTAAAGTGAAAGACCCAGTCAAGAAATGGGCAAGAGAAGTGAACCTTTCACAGAGGAAGAAATATAAATGGTCAATAGATATATGAAAAAATGTTCAACATCTCTAGCCATTAAAGAAATGCAAATTAAAACAACCCTAAGATTCCATTGTACACCGGAAAGACTGGCAATTATCAGGAAATCAAACAATAATAAATGCTGGCATGGCTGTGGTGAAAAAAGAACCCTCCTTCTTTCTTGGTGGGAATGTAAACTAGTACAAGCATTATTCAAATCAGAATGCAGATATCTCGAAAAACTGAAATTAGAAGTTCTATACAACCCAGCTAAACCCCTGCTAAGTATCTTCCCCAAAGACCTTAAGTCATCACACTACATCAATAACATGCATACCAATGTTTATAGCAGCACAACTCATAATAGCTAAATCCTGGAGGCAGCCTGTGTATCCATCAAAAGATGATTGGATAAACAAAATGTGATATGTATATATAATGGAATACTACTCAGCTATAAAGGATGACAAATTTGAGACATTTGTAGAAAAATGGATGCACCTAGAAAATATAATGCTCAGTGAAATAAATCAGATACACAAGCTTAAATGCCATATGGCATCTTTCATCTGAGTAAGGCATAGTACAAAGACAATGATATAGGATGGATAGAAGGGGACAAGAGAATGTATCTCTTGCAATAAGGAAGTGGTCCAAGGGAACAAAGACAATGGGTGAGGAGGAGGGGAAGGAGAAATAAGAATAAAAATATGCCATGTGCCTGAACCTATCAACCTCAATTAATGTAAACCTACATACCATAACTTTAGCTAAGACAAATAATATCAACATGTATGAAAAAGGGGGTAGGGGAACTAGTGGGGGAGAGAGGGAGGGAAGGGGAAGGGGTTTAGAAAAAAAATCAAGCTGTAATACGTACATCTAACCACTCTCAAGATGATTGTGTCTCACATATAGTAGTTACCCTATAAATATTTTGAATGCATGGATAAGTAAATGGCTGAATGAGTAATATCTCCAATGAGTAGCATATTCTTAATAAATAGCTGCTGTCTGCCATGTCCCTAATTCTTAATAATCTCATCCTTATCAAGCCAACAGAAATACAAAAGCTTCTCTCTGGGCATTGCCTATTAGTTCACTTTTAATAAAGACGTTGAAATTACAGCCAGGAAGTAGTTACCTCAAATCTCGGTATGTCCATTTTAACCTGTCCTTTTAGCAACGGAATTTGTTTTGGAGTCTCACGGATCATCACACTCCATCTGAAATGAGGTTTAAGACAGATATTTAGGGTTTTGATTTATTAAAAGTTGAAATAAGTGCTTCACACATCAAGAAAGAGGTCAAAAAGTTTATGTATTGGGACCAGGTGGATTACAGGGGGTACTAACATAATCTCTGGCCACCTGATCTCAATGTATACTGCAGAGGAGACTCCACTTTGTGACTTCTCTAAAATTCCCACAGTTGTCAGAAAGCAGTGCTTCTGAACCAGAGGTTCAGATCACTTGAGATACTTTTGTAAAATATACGTACCAGGGCCCTGCCCAAGACTTATCTTCATGGGGATTCAAGGATGAAATATTCAGTCAGAGAAAGTCCTTTTCTTTTCCTTTTAGGAGATAGAATGGCAGTATTCTCTCTTCTATAGAGATAATCTAAGCCAGCTGGGGCTGAACTTTCTCTTTATTAAAAGTTTCTTGAGACTCTGATGACATCATAGACTCCTTACCAACAAAAAATCTGCTTACATAGATAAATGACTATGCAATTTGAAAGAAGCTCACAGAACCCTTCACATTTACCCATGGGGCCCCTGCTTTAGGATCTTCTCGATTTAAAGAAGAACTTTAGTGATATTTGAAGGTGACAAACTCTTCAAAGAGACTAGGGCCTCAAACCGCCCTGCACTGAAACCAGAAATGAAATGGGGCCTTGACTGAAATGATGTAACTGGGAGTAATTGGTATAAGCCTGGAAGAGGCAAATGAATTTGGTCTTTTGGTGACTCACCTGTCTAGAATTCTCATGCTCGCCTGTTCCACTCTGTTGAGGATGTCCAGTGGTGATTTGTTTTTGTTCCATGATGCACCCCAACCCAAGACACGGGCCAGATCATTGCCGGTTCCAAGTGGGATGATTGCCAACTGACACTGCAAGAACAAAAAGGAGGCACCTGTTTCAGACAGTCCTTCTACCAAGCTTTACCTATGAGAGAACGCAGAAGGTGCTCTTGGGGGAAAATTGTGGTCTTAAAGCCAGTTGTAAGGGACTTCAGATTCTAGGAAATATAAATAGGAGGATGTTTGAAGTGGAGTGAAATTTTCACTAAGGAGCTGGACTCCACTCTTAGCAATGCAAAGTTTACTTAGTAAAGTTGTTAGAATATGCCAAAAGTTATAGCCATGTTTATAAAAGAGAAATATAGCTACAAATTTCTATTTGGGATGGGCCAGTAGGTGTAGTACCTCAGAAGACAAAGCTACTGGAGTTAGAAGAGCAATGGT
The DNA here is from genome assembly GCA_028451465.1 of Erethizon dorsatum. Taxonomy (NCBI): domain Eukaryota; kingdom Metazoa; phylum Chordata; class Mammalia; order Rodentia; family Erethizontidae; genus Erethizon; species Erethizon dorsatum. The sequence goes on from CM051842.1 coordinate 42,003,749, forward strand.
GGGCTACAGATGAGAGACAGGTAGAGGAAAGATTCTGCCACTCTTGAGACTCAGGAGGAAAATCAGTAGCTTCAGGAGGAGAAGAAAATTGGAGGCTACATGTTGTTTATGGCCTTGTCAAAAAAAAATTGCTTGCATTCTTATCCTTCAGCTCTTCAATTTGTTTTTTATTTTGTTTTTATTTTTGTTTTTGTTTTTTTGAGACAGGGTCTCACTATGCAGTTCACGCTGACCTTGAACTCACTATGTAACTGAGGCTGGTCTCAAACTCATGGCAATCCTCCTGCCTCAGTCTCCCGAGTGCTGGGATCACAGGCGTGCACCACCACATCCAGCCTAGCTCTGCACTTTGAAGCCTGGAGAATGGACACTACTCATTCTTTCAATCAACTGCTTCATTTCTCTTTCATTCACATAAACGACCAGAAAATGGTCTGGATGAGCAGGCTTAGATTTGTCAGGTTAGCTATCAAAACCATGGGAAACATGTATTTCATAAACTGGGAGAGTGGAGACTTGGGACTTCATGGGACAAACAGCTCTACACCCCTATTCCTTCTATCAAGGCCTAAACTGGGTCAGCCAGGGACTTACCCTTTCATGTAATCCGAATGCGTCAATCAAAGACAGGACCCAGCTCACGCTGCCATCTCCACCACAAACCAGAATACGAAAGCGAGCAAAGTTCTTGAACATGCACAGCCTGGAAGGAAGAAAGGGTAACAATTGTTGCTTGAACAGCTGGGTTATATTACTCCTACAGTATTTCAGGACGCATTGACTGCTGATTTAGCACCCTGATAACAGGCTACCTGCCTATTCTCTTTTAGTTTCTATCTCTGTTGTATCTAGAACTACAGGCAATCCCATGGGTGATCCCAGAGATCAGGCCTTGTCTCAACTCACATTCTTTTGCACTCAACCTTACTCTAGAAGCCATAAAAAACCCAAATGCACTTGCTGGGGCCCAGGAATAATGCACTGCAATCTTGTGGCCAGTGGCTCATAGGAACCAGAACTGAGCAGCCAGATGGTCCCTAGATAAAACAGGCTTATATTAGTGAAGGAATTTCCACGAGAAAGAATGACTGGCAGCTATATTGATTTGCTTCTTCCTCTGAGATCAGAGCATGTGATTTTACATCTTCCAACCAGAAAAGGTGAGATAAATTTGAGATCAGGACATAAGCTAAGTGATTTCATGAAAAAGGGCTAAAAGTCTTCCAACCAGCCAAACCAAATGCTCTGGAGTTATGCATTTGTATCCTGGCTTGAGGAATAGATCTTTCCTGCCCAGGTACAAGGACAGATTTCAAAAGGCATTCCTAGTTAAGAACATATGGAGGGAGGAGTTGCTTCCACATGCCCAATTATATCTCTTACACTATGCTTACCCTGCTTCAGGTCCACCCTTCGATAGGTCAAACACTTGAGATGGGTTAAGGTATTGCTTGAATTTTCGGAGGAAGACGATTCCTTGATGATCGCCGCTTTTGGAGTTGATGAAGATGAGCAAGGGGCATGAACAGGCAGATGACCAGTCAAGATTCCAGAAGTCTGAAGATACTACTAATTCGCCTGATATATGCACAGCAAAAAGAAGACGAAGGAGGAGGAGGAGGAAGAAGAGGAGGAGAAGGAGAGGAAAGAAAGAAAGAAGAAGAAGAAGGAGAAGAAGGGGGAGAAGAAGAGAACAGGGTCATTGATGTGAAAATGAACTGTTCGTTAGCATCACATTCTGCAAGAAATTTTAAGTATCAAACCCAGTCTTCTGAGATTGAAGGGCAGAAGGAAAGTCATGACATTACTCAAAGGGGCTTGAAAATCTTTTGCCAACTGTTTCTAGGCAAACAATACTTTCTGAGCAACTATTACATACCAAACATCATGTTCGATGTTAGTTATAGTCCCTGCCTTCAAGCTGAGATCACACACACACACATGCACACACACACACGAGTATGTTGCAATACAAGGAATAAAGAAATTGGTGACACAAGCAAGGATTAGTAAAACAGTGGGAAAATGAAGAAGAGGGCTGAGAGCCCAGGAAAAGACCAGCATCCCAATTAGTCTTCTCTCTGCCTGGGCTAGTTCAGTTCTCACAGTGAGAAGACACCAGGTCAGGGGAGTCAGGAAAGAAGGGAGGGAAAAGCTGTCAATATTGCAATGTGGGGTGAAGCAAAGAGCTTTAATCATTTCGTTAGTATTTTATCAGAGAAATCCTTGTTAGTATAGTTTCCAGGGGGAAACAAGACTATAGGGAAGTTTTCTGAACAAGAGAGGTTTTTAGTAATCCCTAAACACTGACGTTCTCCTTGAAGAAGTGCGTTATAACAGCCTAAATAGCCATAGCCTTGCCAGCTCAGGCTAAGTCTTAAAGCCCATTGGCAGGAAAACAAGCCATGACAAAGGTCCCTTAGGAGAGAGATGCTAGACAAATAGCAAGCCTCCAAACCTCTGAGCTCATGGCTTGCCAGGGATGCCTCAGCAAAAGTAAATGCATAGGACAAAAGCCATGTGGCTCACTCCCATGTGGGATGGATGGGTTAAGATGTCCCATTTGTTGTAACATAGGTGAAAGGAAGCCTGACTATTTGGCCTGGAAAAATCTAAGGTATGTTTCCTCTATGGGCCAATTCCCATTCACCGGCCAGGAGAGCTTGAAATAGTATAGCTTGGAAGTAATTACTTCCCTGATCAAAGTACTACCTGTAAAACAAAAACAAAACAAAACAAAAAACCCAAAAAACCTCAAGTACTACCTGTATCACCATTTTCTAACAAAAGGTAATATATTGACACAATGGTAGTTCCAACATACTCCTTTATTCATTCATTCAACAAATATGTACTGAGGGCATTCTCTGTGCCTGTCATGTATATATGTATGTATCTGTGTATGTATGTATGTGTATGTACTGGGGACTGAACCCAGGGAGTGCTGACTGACTATGTCCCCAGCCCTTTTTATTTTGAGGCAGAGTCTTGTTAAGTTTCCCAGGCTGTCCTTAAACTTATGATCCTCCTGTCTCAGCTTCCTGAATAGCTGGGATTATAGGCATGCACCACCATGCCTAGCTGTGCGTGTCCTTGTTTATGTTCTGAGAATACAGTGGTATACAAAATAGAAACAGTCTTCACTCCTGTGAAACTCATGTTTTAATAAAGGAAGATAGACCATAATACGCACATATAAAATAATGTGTGTGAAGAACAATAAAGCCAGGAAAGGGGATGGAGATTATTATTTAGACAAGTCTTCAAGAATCCTTCTCTGGGAACATGACATGCAAGATGAGATTTATGAAGTGAGGGAGTGAGCAATTCAGATATTTGGGGAGAAAGGTTTTTTGGGCAAAGAGTGCTAGGACCCTGAAAAGGGAGACTAGGGTGTTTGAGGACCCTAGTCCCTTCACTAGCATGACAGTTGTAGAGTGAGTGATGGTGTGAGTGGCAAAAGATGAGGTCAGATAAACTGACATCAAGCTAAGACTACTCAGTGAATCATTAGGGTTAGGCCATAAGATGTATAAGATAGTACTTTTTATGTTCTTGCTCCCCACTCAACCAAAAGAATGCAAAGTGAGTTAGAGGGCTGTAGGAGTTTGAGAACATCAGAGAAAGGATAGCAGCAATATTGTTTTTCTAAATACTACGTGGACATTTAAAAAAAATTGCACTATATATGTGAATATATTAACCAGTCAAGAATTAAATTAAGAAATAGGAAAAAGGGACTTATGCTAATATTATCTGTAAGTTAAATAGCCATGAGGGTGTAGCCAAAATACTTTTAAAATTCATTTGGCAGCTTGGAGCATGGGCTGCCTTCTATGTTATGCTTCTACAAGAAAATGCAGCTGTGTCCTACAGCTGGTTGCCCTCCAGGTTTATTTACTAAACCAGAGCAAACATCTTAACTTCTCCGGAGGTTCATCTCTCCATATATATAGTAGTAGCATGTTGCAATGATTAATAAAATAACCCAGGGTGGGGATGGAAACTGCTCTTAAAGAGAAAATTCTGTAATTAAGGCAACTTGAACTTCAGTGTCAAAGCTCATTTTGTCACAGATGATAAGATACAGGAAGCAGTGCCAGCAGGAAGCCAGTCTCAGGAGAATATAGGGACTGCCCTATCTGCCATTTCCCCCAGAGGCAATAAGCATTTAAATATGAGCAAGCCAACATTGGTCAAGAGAATCTTGGAAACAGGTGGCAAAAATAGGTATCACTGCCAGCTGGAATAGAGTAATGTTTCTTGGGTTCATAACTAGGTAATCAACCCTGCCCACAGGGCTGCCTTTGAGAAGGCTGATGTTAATGCTTAGGGAGGGTCCTGTACTATCTCACAATTTTATTCCATTCAGATGGAAACATGGAAGGCTGGCTTGTGAACTTTGAAGTACTCAAAGCTGGAGGAAGAGCTACTAGTTGACACAATCAATATTAGAAAATGACCTCGACAGTGTGGGTTAAAGTCAACAGATGAAATGTAAAGGCAATAAGGGCAAAGCTTGGCCTTTAGGCTCAAGTACATAAGTTGCACTAGAACAGGATAATAGGAAGTTGGTTTGGCAGCATTCAGTGTGAAAAGAGCTTAGGGGATTTAGTTGAGTTTAAGCTCCAGATGAGTCAACAGTCTGAAAGAAACTTTCAAAAAACTCATGCTTCTTTGAGCTGTATTAATACAACCACAGTGCCCTAAACCAGGGAATTAATAGACCCCACTCAGATTAATTCTGTTCACTCTATATAAGAATGCTAAGTTGGCATAAGGTTGGCTTACTATTCACCTTTTTATATTTTAAAATCCTCTTTAACAAATGTTAGCTCATGTAAAACTGGCATTACCTATTGGCGGAAAGAAATGACATGTGGGGCACAGAGAGGTTAAGTAACTTGTGTAGAGTTACATAGTAAATGATGGAGCATGCCTCATCAAATGCAAATTCTAGTAATTCAAACACTTGGGCCCCACATAGTCTACTGAGTCAAAAGGCCTATGGTAGGGCCTAGAAACCTGTGTGTTTTAAAGCTTTCCAGATCACTTTTTTTTTTGATGTTCCAGAGGATTGAGCCCAGTGCCTCACATATGCTAGGCAAGCACTCTGCTACTAAGCTATATCTACAGTTCAGCCTTGCAGATTAATCTGATGTATGCTCATGTTTGACAACCACTGCACTGCACTATTTTGCTTCTGTATTAAACAGTGAAACTTACAGAAACCATGTGAGTGGCTCATTCCATGCACTAAGGTTTATCTGTATCTGCATTAGAGTTAGAAAAATAACTGGAGGGCCGGTGAGATGGCTCAGCGGCATAAGCGCCTGCCTGGCAAGCGCGAGGGCCCGAGTTCGACTCCCGGAACCCACATACGAAAAAAGGGCCGGTGATATCACTCAGCGGCACGGGCGCCTACTGGTGCGCGAGGTCCTGAGGTCAACCCCCGGTACCCACAAAAAAAAAGAAAAAGAAAAAGAACTGGAAGAGAGATTGTGTGTGTGTGTGTGTGTGAGAATATATATGAATTCACAGATATGCATATGCTATGTCTGATTCTAAAACTGTTGTAATGGCTACAGGAATCCTCGCCCCCTACTGTTCTCCAAGGAAACCATCTACTCTTCTTCTTTTCCCTTTCTTTGTTTCCAGTCAGTGCTGGCTCTTTCTTGGCAATGAAGTGAATGGCATCACTGAGGGGGTAATTTTTAAGTGAATGAATGTGAGTCCACTAATCACTCCTGGACCAGTGGACTCTCTTGGTTTCAGAAATGAGTAAATTAGTAAATTTGAAAATATTGATTAAAACATTTTGTAAAAGCTTTGAGTGTTCATTCAGTAAGTGAAATTGACCATATGTAGAGTGAAACTAACCATACACAAACTAAAATTAATGAGCAGTATCTCTCTTCCCTGGCTTAGTGCAATGGTAGCATGTCAGTAATACATATATTAGATTTCTCAATTTCTTAGTGGTAGTAAAAATACGTCGGGCCTTTTTAGATGTAATATTTGATTTTGATGTTGACAGCTCCTATTCTTTAATAATGAGTAATGGGAGAAGCATATGAACAACTTGATGGCAGAAAGAAGAGTCTCATCTTTGAAGAAGCAAAGATGTAGGGAAGGAGAGGTGAATGCAAAAATTATCCCCAAGGGAGTCTAGTCTATTCATTAGGCTAAAAGACTAGGTATATAGTTACCCAAGAAGACCAGGAATTTACTTTAGTGTTCCTTTCAGGCTATACTTCTACCTACTTGGTCCCTTTACATGTTATAATTTATCTTCACAACTAAAAGTGTTGTTTTCTTTCATAGATAAAGGAGAGCTCATAGAATGTGACTTACCCAATGTCATCAAGGTAGGAAGTGGCCAAAACTCATGGTTTTGTAGCTTTTGTTTGTTTTCCCCTTACACCATGCTGCCTATGTATTTCATCTATACTTTAAAAACAAACACAGAAACTAAACAAACACTTTTCTTTGCCTCTGCTTTCTCTGTTCTAACATTGCTAGACCTCTTGATACAATACAGTTTATTCTTGCTGCATTGATTTCATTACTATCTTCTTTCTGCTCAACTTCCTACAAATGGTTAACATTTCTAACATTTTTCATCTTTAAGTGTCTCTACCATTCCTTTGGCCCTTAGCATATGCAATATTAATTTTTAATTATTGTATAATATCAAGATTGTGGATTCACAACAATTTTTTGCTCTGGCAATGCCTGTATCTTAGATCTCTCTGCAGCCTTTAAGATGCTTGTAAGTAGAGCTCTCAATAAATCACGATTGCTCAGGAATTGACAAAGCATCATTGAAGCAGATTGGGGCAATGATCACATTAGTTTCAGATTTGGGAACAACCTTGGTACTAGTTTCCAGTAATATAACCCTGGCCCTTTTGACCACCTGGACACACACAAACTTATTTTGTGCATTGTCTATTGCTTGAAAATCATTAAAATGCTGAAATAAATTTTGATCAGCTGGAATAAACTATGACAGATGCTACAGAGAACATGCCCACATACACATACATCAGGAAGACCAACATTCATCAACCCAAACTTCTAATGAAAACCATGAGCTGTCTGTGTACACAATACTCCCACCAAATATTTGACTGGTTGAGGAGAATAGTTTCAGCCCTTTTTCCAACCTTTGTACCTTCCCTCTCTCTCCCCCTAGCGTTCTTCTGAAGTTAAGTTGTAGCTACTCACCATCACCTTTGGGGTCGCTGAGAGCAGTAGGAGGGACGATTGATGAACGGTGACTTCCAAAGACACATTCCTTGGAAAACCGTCTCCGACAGTCATTGTGCACCTGAAACGACAAGAACAGAGCAGAAAGAAAAAGGTGGGAGGGGGAGAGGATAATGTTGATTAGTCTTGAGGTCCAATTCTAAGAATTAGATCTTAATATTCAAATATCTCTTTCTGAAATGTGCTATCATATATATACCCCTAACTTCCCTCGCTACCCCGATTCCGCCCTGAACCTGTCCTGTTCCTGAGTGTATAGAACCCTTGTCCTGTAAGGTGGCTTTCAGTAAATACCCTTCTAAAGGCACTGAAAAGTCACCAGTTCTAGGACACAATCTGAGTAGCCTGCAGAATGGGAGTCTTCCTTGTAGTATAAGAGTACAAATCCTGATAATCTGCTAATACACTTCAATCCTTCTAACAATTAGGTGTGATAGGAAAGACATTATTTGGTTTACTTTAGAAATAAGCATGGCAAAGCTTATAAAATTAAAGCATCTTGCCTAAGGTCAAATAGCTGGGAAGTGGTAAAGCTAACTTCCCCATAAGTAGCCATTCTTCCCAGATTTTTGATATCTTCAAGCACCACTTCCTGGGTAATTTTACAGTTTCTAGGGGATGTGACTTTGGCCTCATTATTCAAAAGCAATTGTAAGGGAAACAGACAACAAATAGAGTTTTCAGTGAGGAAGCTCATACTTCAGTTTCTTCTTGTCTTAGAAAACTCAGCTTAACAGAAGCATCTAAAAGGCTAGAAAGACTAGATCCGGTCCCTGACCAGCATTTCTCAGCCTTAGTGTTATTGATATTTTGGGCCAAATAGTTCTTTGTTATGGAGCACTGCCCTATGCATTGTAGAGGGCTTAGCAGAATCCCAGGCCTCTACTTACTAGATGCCAGTAGCATAATCCCCCTAGAGTTTTAACAAAAAATTGTCTATAGATATTGCCAAATGTCTCCAAACTTGGGGGGGGATTATTTCCAGTTGAGGACCAGATTTAGAGATTTGGTAGGGTTGCAGTTAGGGGCATGATCTTTGCAGAATTATGTGTGAATCAAAACACTCTCTTTTGCTGACTGCATAACCTTGGGTTATGAGCTATGAGACCTTGTTTAAGGTTGTTGTAAAGATTAAATGGGATTATATAAATATAAATAAATAAATATATATATATATATACACATATAACATTCAATTCAAACCATAGTGAAAATAAATAATTTGTTAATATTCTTAACTGTTATTAATGTATAAAGGTTAAAAGTTCCCAGAAAATTGTGCATGAGGAAGTAAGAATCTTTTAAGGACAGATTCAGAATTCATTTTTAAATTTCCTATACTTCCATTAGAGAGTTTAGCTTTTCCCATTTGCTAGAAGGCCCCATCAATTAAGAACCGTCAAATATGAGCATCTTAAATCTTTTTTCCCAAAGGCTCCGTAGCCAGACTTGGAAGGGCAGGATACTAAGATCTAGACTATGGAATCTGTGTAATATATTTTGGGATAAGGATCACTGAGATTTTTCTCTATGTATATGCACAGTCAAGCTCCACCTCCCTTCTCTAGAAGTCAAGTTCTTTAAATGGCAAAGAGATGGGAAGAGTCTTACCGTAGAATTACACCACAGACAGCGGAAATCTTGAAGTCTTTGATAACTGCCACAGCTCTCGTGACATACTGCGCACTGAGAGTTTACAGGCATATTGCCTTCTACCCATTGATGAGGCATTGTTTGCTAAAGCAGAAAAAAGAGACAAAAGGTAGAAGTTAGTGATATTAGGAAGGAAGGAAGGAAGGACCAACTGGAATAACTGTACTATTCCATGGAGGATATTAGGCAAAAGCCCCAAATTCTTCATGATCTTGCTCTCCTCACTCTAATGTAGTGGCCAATGACAGATGTGAATGTGTGTGTTTTTTTTGGGGGGGCGTGTTTCATTATTTGAGATTGATCAGATTGTGAGTCTAGAGAAGAGGCCTACTTTGCTTATCTGGTGACAGGAAGAAGTCTTCCTATTCTTGTGTGATACGTCTGAAGGGGACATGGGAGAGGGTGACTGTAGAAGGGTGTAGCTGGAACTTACTATTTCATCTGCAGGCAGGAGTAGGTCATCAGTGATGGACAAGGTATTCCATTTGCAGTCTTTGCTTGCCCTCAAAGCACATAATCTGTGAGATTTCACTTTACACACTGTGAGAAGAGGAAGAAAAAAGATGAGTGTGAATCTGGTGACAATGAAGAGTCTAATTTTCTTCCCTACACTGCTCTGAAAGTTAAAAGTCAGATGCATTCCAAATAGTTCTGATCCATTTCCAAAAACCCATTTCCAATATGAGTCTGTTTTTTTTGATTCTTAGGAGTTAAACTTTCTGTTATCCAACTTGAATGGAAATCAACAGAAAGAATGATATGATTTCTGTCTTCTGAACTCTTGTAACCATCCTACCCTCCTAACTCTCTACTTTAATTCATGCTAGCTCCTCTCCTTTCTCTTCTTTAGGCAGTATTAACCTCCCACCAAAGTCAGTGACTTAGAATATCAATGATACTAAAGCCACATGAGCTCCTTCAGTCCTATCTCCACCCACCGAGCTCCTTTATAAAGGAATCAGAAAGCTACCTTCACAGATGATGGCATCTCTAGATAAGGCAGGAATTGTCTCTCGACAAATATTGCAGTGCTGAGTATGGAGACTGTGGCTGGAATACCAATAATGCATTCCAACAAGGAAGGGGTTGTTTTCTGCCGCTGGTATCTGAAATAAATCAAAGAGAAGAGAAAATGGAAGGTTAATCACAGAGATGGGTTAAAGAAGGCCAGAAAATCTGGTGCTAAGGCTGAAATAGATTACTACATAGGTGTCAGAACATGTGGAGGGGATGACTGAAAGTTATAGCCAATACCTGTTTTTTGTTTTGTTTTATTTTGCTAATGGCTTTAGAAAGGGAAAAGGAATAGAGTTGCAGATCCTAAAATAGGAGTTGAAGTCAGGAGCAATGATCATTTTATTGCTTGGGGAGTTACTACATTGTTTTAATCCAAGCAACATTTGTTCTGTTAGCCTTGGCCTTGGACCTCCTTAAGAAAACAAAAGGAGATGGTGAGTTAGAAATTCAGTGATATCCAAATGCTCTGGCCAGGGAAGAAGGGGAGGATGCAAGGCTCCGACTCTAGGCTAAGGGATATTTGTCAGGTTTTAACTACCTCCTGGAGATATAGACTCCCTTTTCTGGCCCTGTTGCTGCCAGATGAGGAAAGCATCACCTTACTGGGCAACAATTAAAGTAGCCTTAAGTCTTTATCTCAGGAGCTTCTTATTCAAGTGCTCTTTTCTGAATACCATGCTCTGACTGCCTATAGCAATTTCCTGGTTAATCAACTTAGTTCACTCAATATTTCACTAAGCAAATATTTACTTAATAACTACTATATGCTTGGCATTTTAAGGACACTTGGGATATAATGATGAAGAAGATGAAGTGACATTTTGTTTGGTGTCCTATTTCATGGTAACGGATTTGACATTACTGTTAACCTGCTTATGAATGCTGCATTTGTATATCACAGCCTGACTCTCATAATTGTGGGGAAGGAGCTGGATTTACTATTAATTGTTTGGCTGCTGAAAGGAAAATGGAGGGGTGGGCACTGAAAACCTCTAAGTTTGTTCTGGGTACACCTTCATAGGGCTTTTCTATTTTTTTCTCTAATTCCTGTGAATATCTGATTTTCTCTTTCTCTGCTTTCCAGTAGAATTCAAACATAGGCATAGGCATATCTTCACATTATAATGGGTTGAGTGTGTAAATGTATGACAACACTAAAAAGAACTCTATATTCTGCCTGATGTCAGCTGATAGTGATCCATTAGTGGGAGAGATATTGAGGGATCTGCCACATTAAGTATTCAACCTTGATGAATTTACAAGAATAAATTATCCAAGACACACCGTGACCCCCTCCTTAATTGTTGCATGCTGGCCATTTGCTAAGCTACTGCTGAATTGACCTGGAAGGTTCTGGAAGGAAAAGCCATTCTGATGAGCTAAAAGCTCATGAAGGGATGGTCTGAAATTTCTTTGTGATTGGAATTTTTGTATATTGAGACCTTGGAAAGCTCTAGGAAGATCAGAGTGGGAGGTAGAGAGTCCCAAGAAAGTGATGTAGTGTTGGTTTTTGCATCCTGAGTTCCCGGCACCTCCTCTAAGCCACTAGATTATAACACTATGAACATCTTTCTTTCCAATGTCCATCCCTCCTCCAATAATTACTAGGAGCCTACTGTATGTTATGTAACATACTAAGCACTGGAGCTGCAGAGATGATTAAGTCACAGCTGTTGCCCTCAAGAAGCTTTTATGCTACTAGAGGAGACAAATTCTAAAATAGATCACTCCAGCACAGAATGACTAGTGAACTCTTCAAGAATGTACAAGGTTCTACCAAGTGGTAGGAATGCAGGGCTCTGCCTGGGTAGCATTAAATTTCATTGCTCAATTGGCTACAGAATACAAAGGAACATATTTAATGGAAATTACTTAGGTTCAACAGTTGAGATGGAATTTATCTTCCTTATGCACATTTTATTATATAAGGAAACTTTGATGCATCCAACCCTGAATGAGTATGTACAGTGAATCGAATTGTGTGCCCCATAAATTATATTCAAGTCCTAGAATGTGAGTTTATTTGGAAATAAGTTCTTCACAGATGTAATCTGGTTAAAATTAGGTCATGTTGGATTATGGTAGGCCTTAATCCAATGATTAGTATGATTTTAAGAAGGAAAAATGGACACAGGAACTTATAGAAAGAACACCCTGTGTGAGAACAAAGCACACAGACAGCATATGACAATGAGGGTAGAGATTGGGCTGATGCATCTGCAGGCCAAAGAATGCCAAGGTTTGCCTATAATCACCAGAGGGTAGGAAAAACCAAAAATGGTTCTCCCCTAGGGCCTTTGCAGAGATTACAACCCTTTCAAAACCTTGAATTTAGACTTCTACACTCTAGAAATTTGGGAGAATTCGTTGCTATTTTTTAAAATTTATTTTTATTTATTTTTTATTTTTATTTATTTTTATTTTAAAGAGAAAAGAAAAGAAAAAGAGAACAAAATTTCAAAACAACATAATAGGAGGGTAACAATGATTAATACACTACATATTATTATCTTTAAATTAGTAACTGAGGGTACAAGATATCAGCATTCAATTGTCCAAACATTACTGGCACAAACCTTTCTCTTCAATGAATTAAGCAAAATTAGTAGTGTATCTATCTTAACTATTTTATATATATATATATATATATATATATATATATACATACACAATTATATATGTTGTATATATTGTATATATATATACACAATAATTGTACAATAATTGTATATATATACAATATATATGTATATATATATATATAGTATATATATACAATTTTTTTCTTTTCCCTTCTTTCTTTTCCCCATTCCCCCATCCCAGTCGTTGTTATTTTTTAAGCCACTCAATTTGTGGTTGTTTCTCAGAGCAGCCCTAGGAAACGAATACAGATATCTAATAATATGGGAATGGTTTAGTAATTGTGTAATGGGTAATAGCTGTAAGAATTTTGAGGCACATGATATAAAAGGCCTCAACTGTCTTGAACAGAATATCACTAGAACTGTGAATATTAAAGGTGCTTCTGGTGAGGTCTCAGATAGAAATGAGAAACATTAGAGGAGACTGGCAGAAAGGTGATCCTTTTTATACAGTGAAAAACAACTGTCTGAATTTCATGCTATTGATTGATGGGTTGAAAGTATAATGTGTAAGTTAAAAACTTGGATATACAGCTGAGGAGATTTCCAGGCAAAGTATAGAAGTACAGCTTCATTTCTCTCTGCTGTTTACAGTAAAATGCAAGCAAAAGAGGTACATTGAGGAAGGAACTTGTTAGTATACTCAGGCTTCCATAACAAAATACTAGAGACCGGATGGCTTAAAGAACAGAAATCTGTTTTCTCACTATTTAGAGCTGCGATATCTAAGAGAAAAGTGTCAACAAATTTAGTTCCTGGTTCTCTTACTGGCTTATAGATGACCACTTTTCCACTGTATATTTACAAGGACTTTCCTTGATTCATGCATGTAGACAAAGAGAAAGATCTCTTTTCCTCCTCAGAAGCCATCAGTCCTATTGGATTAGGACACCACCTTTGTGAGATCCTATTTAATCTTAATTACTCCCTAAAAGTGTATCTCCAAATACAGTCACATTGGAGGCTAAGGCTTCAACACATGAATCTGGGGACAAAAGTAGTGTACAATTCAGTACATAACAGAACTATCAACTGAAAAATCACCAGAACTTAAATATTTGGAAAATTAACAGCTTATCCATATTTCAAAACACAAGAAAGTGTACTCTGGAGAGAATATCAAAGGTGTGGCTAGACAAACTTTTTCAAGAGAGATTAAGTGTGGACCCACCACTGTCATCATGGACTGAAAAGGACAGGCATGGAACAAAATGAAAGAACCTTGTCAGACTTCTGAAAGTCTGTATCATGAAATAGACTAATAAAGCTATTCAGCTGTAAACCTGTATTATGCTTCAGGAAAGTGGAAGAATGACTTTCAAGCATGGCTCAAAGGCCAGCGGGACTGCTGAAAGAGGGTAAAAGGCCAGAAGTGTTGCTATAGCCACTACAGCAGTGTGGATCTAACTCAGGGCCCTTTTTTTTTTTTTTTTTTTGGTTCCAGAGGATAAAATTGCCTCCTGGGTTCCAGAAGTTGGGGCCACTTCCTTGGTTACTGACAGAGGATGTCACTCAGGTGGGCTAAGAGGGTGGAGCCAGGCAACATCAAGCTGCAGATAATTATTCTCAGGCCAGGAAACCTAATGCAATTTGCCCTTATGGGTTGCCAACTTGCTTTAGACCAGTAACCCCTTTATTCCTTCTATTTTATCCATTTCAGAATGTGAATGTCTATCCTATGTCACTTTGAGCATTTTATTTTAGAAGCTGAAAACTTGTTTTATAGGTTTCATAGGAGATGGAGAACAATTCTGTCTGAGAAAGGACCATACCTAGAGTCTCATTCATACCTGATTTAGGTTATTCACGAGATGAAATTTTGGACTTAAGAGTTAAGGCTAGAATGGGTTGTCTGTTAGGGATATTGGGAAGAAGCGAATATATTTTCACATAGGAAAGTCATAAATTTGGGTGTACCATAGGATGGACTAGTGTAGATTGAATTGTGTGTACCTAAAAGATATGTATAACCTGGAGATATGTATAATATGGTACTTGTGAGTGTGACCTTACTTGGAAATAGCATCTTTGAAGATATAATCAATTTAAGATGAAGTCATAGTGTATTGGAGTGGGCCCTAATCCAATTACTGGTGTCCTAAAAGAAAAGGGAAATTTGAATGCAGACACAGATAGAGAAGAGAACACTTTGTGATGATGCAAAGCAAGTAGACACAGGGGAGAGCACTATGTGATGATGGAGGGGGAGATTGGAATGATGTGCCTAGAAGCTAAAGAGTGCCAAAGATTGTCAGCAGCCATCAGAAGCTAAAAAGAGGCAAAAGGATCCTTTCCTAAAGCCTTCAGAGAAATTATAGTTCTTCTGACACCGTGATTTCTGACTTAAGGCCGCCAGAACTGTGAGAGAATAAATGTCTGTTTTGAAGTCACAAAGTTTGGGGAAATTTGTTAGAGCAGCCCCAGGAAATTAACACAGTATGTCATTACAAACTTCTCCATTTGTTGATGCTGATTTTTAAAAATTGATTTCGAATTTTTGAACCGTAACATATACACAAATCACCAATTTCTAAATGCTAAGAAAGTAAACTTGACTTAAAGCTTTCAGCATGTGGTCATTAGGTGCTTCTGTTTGATTTTGATCATCTCTGACATACTTAGGGGAAAACATTCATACATAGTCCACAAACTGGATATTTGAGTCCCTCCCTCAATTCATAAGGTGAAATCCTAACCCTCAGTAAAATGGCATTAGGAAGTGAGGCCCTTTGGGGAATGTTTATGTCCTGAGAGTCAAGACTCGATGAATGATATTAGTGCCTTTTTAAAGAGACCCCAGAGTCTTCTCTCACTCTTTTTCTTGCCATATGAGGATGCAAGAAGATGGATGTCTATGAGCTAGGAAGTAGGTCTTCACCAGACACTCAATCTGCTGGTGCCTTGATTTTGGACTTCCCAGCTTCCAGAAGTGTGAGAAATAAATTGTTGTTTAAGCCACCCAGTCTGTGGTGTTTTAAAAATACTTTATTTTATTAGCATGTGTTTGTAGTACATAATGATTACATTCATTGTAGGGAGTTGTTACATGTACATAACACATCTCAATTCCTTTTTTCCTCTTCCCCTCCACTGCCTCAGCATCAGATTCATTTATTTATCTTATAAGTCCTTATAAACTTAATTATCATATATGCAGATTAACTGCCAGACTAACACACCAAAAATCATAAAAAACACATAGGACAATTACACTAAATCAAGGTACACATTTAGATACATTGTCTATACTGGATTATAATAACTTTTCTCTCTTTTTTCCTATTGTCTGTCTTTTATTTTGCACTTTATTGAGTTTCTTATATAAGAGAAACCATGCAATATTTAAGCTTGTGTGTCTGATTTATGTCACTTAACATTATGGTCTCAAGGTACACCCATTTTCCCAAAAAAGACTCAACTTTACCCTTCTTTATGGCAGAGTACTACTCCTTTGTGTATAAATACCACATTTTGTTTATCCATTCATCTATTAATAGACATATAGACTGTTTCTAAGATTTAGCTATGATGAATTGTGCTGTTATAAGCATGTATATGCATACATCACTGCGGTGGTGTGTTGTCTTTAACTCTTTTGGGAAGACACCTAAAAAGGGAATAGCTGGGAGAAATGGAAGTTCTCGTTTTAGACTTTTTAAAATAATCTTTGTTGGTATATTTTAGGTATATATAATGACCACATTCATCATAGAGAATTTGTTCCTGTACATGATATAATTTGATTCATTTTTCACATTCCCCTACCCTCCCTTCAACCTCTCCTCCCTTCCCCATTTACAAAATATTTGTTTCCATTTTTTACTTCTTTTGTCATTTTTTTTTACTTTCCATTCTTTCCTTTCCCTCTCCCCCACGCTTGTTCCCCTCCCCATTTGAACATTTTCTTCCTATTTTACAATACCTATGATACATTTTGGTCCTTCTTTACACTTTCAATTTCTCAGAGAAATGATGCAGTATTTTCACAGGTGTGTCCAATTTATTTCACTTAAGAATATGGTCTCAAGGTCATCCATTTAGCTAGAAATGTCTCAAGCTTATCATTCTTTATGACAGAGTAGTACTCCATTGTATAAAAAAAACCCCACATCTTTATCCATTCATCAGTTGATGGGCATTTGGGCTGTTTCCAAGATTTGGCTATTACAAATTGTGCCGCTATAAATGTGGGTGTGCATATATCACTATAGTATTATGCTTTTAATTCTTTTGGGAAGATACCAAGAAGGGGAATAGCTGGGTTGAATGGAACCTCTAGCCCTAGTTTTTGGAGGAATCTCCACACTGATTTCCACAGTGGTTACACAAAAAATATGGAACTCTCCACTAATTTGTGTGTCATTCTTGTGCAGGGGCCATGCTAATCTTCTGTGTATCATTCTAATTTTAGTATATGTGCTGCCGAAGCAAGCACCTAGCTTTAGTTTTTTGAGGAATCTCCACACTGATTTCCATAGTAATTGCACCAGTCTACACTCCCACCAACAATGAAGAAGGGTTCTTTTTTCCCCTCAGCCTTGTCAGCATTTGCTATTGGTTGATTTCTTGATGATAGCCATTCTTTCTGGAGTGAGATGGATTTTCAGCGTTGTTTACATTTGCATTTATTTGCATTTCCTGAATGGCCAGTGATGTTGGACATTTTTTCATGTATTTATTGGCCATTTGTGTTTCTTCATCTGAGAAGTGTCTATTCACTTCAGATGCCAATTTTTTGGTAGGGTCTTCAAATTTGACAGGTCTAATTATTTTGAGTTATTTTCTAGATATTAGTCTTTTTTCTGAGGATTAACTGGCAAAAATGATTTTCCATTCTGTAGAGACTTCACCCTTTTGGTAGATTCTTTTGCTATGCAGAAGCTTTTTAATTTGCTGTGATCCCATTTGTTGATTCTTGGTATTATTTCTTGTGGAACTGGGGCTCTGTTCAGAAAGTCTTTGCCTACATGTATGTTTTCAAGTGTTTTACCTATTTAGGCTTCCAGCAGATTTTTCCTGTTTTAATGTCTAGATCTTTGATCCATTTTTATTTTAGTCTTAGTGCATGGTGAGAGATAAGGGTCTAGGTTCAATCTTTGGCATGTAGAAAGCCAGTTTTCCCAGCACCATTTGTTAAAGAAGCTATCTTTCGTCTAGTGAAGGGATTTGGTTTGTTTTTCAAAGATAACATAGCTGAATGTGCCTGGAGTTGTTTATGGATCTTCTATTCTGTTTCATTGTTCCACGTCTTTTTTTTTTTTTTGCCAATACCATGCTGCTTTTTAAAAAAATCACTATAGCTTTGTAATGTAACTTGAAGTCCATAACCATGATGCCCCTGCCTTTGTTCTCCAGAATTGCTTATGCTATTGGAAGTCTCTTCTCATTCCACATGAATTTTAGAATTGCTTTCTCCAGTTCTGCAAGTAAGGCTATTGGTGTTTTGATTGGGATTGAATTAAATCTGTATAACAGTTTTGGAAGTATGGCCATTTTGACTATATTGGTTGTGACTATCCAGGACAGCGGGATATCTTTCTATTTTATGATATCCTCATGGATCACCTTTTTCAGATTACTATAGTTCACATCTTAGATGTCTTTCACTTGCTTGGTTAGGTTAATTTTTAAGTATTTCATTTTTGTTCATGCCATTGTGAAAGGTATTATTTCCCTTATTTCCCTCTCAATGAGTTTGAGGAATCTCCACACTGATTTCCGCAGTGGTTGCACAAAAAGTATGGAACTCTTCTCAAATTTGTGTGTCATCCTTACACAGGGGCCATGCTAATCTTCTCTGTATTGTCCCAATTTTAATATATTTGCTGCTGAAACAAGCACATAGCTTTAGTTTTTTGAGGAATCTCCACACTGATTTCCATAGTAATTGCACCAGTCTACACTCCCACCAACAATGAAGAAGGGTTCATTTTTTCCCCTCAGCCTTGTCAGCATTATTAGTGAACAGGAACACTATTGATTTTTGCATGTTGACTTTGTATCATGCTATGCTATCAAATTTGGTTATTAGTTCTAGAAGTTGTTTGCTGGGGTTTTGGGGGACTTCTATGTAGAGGACCTTGTCATCTGCAAATAATGATAATTTAAATTATTTTTTTTTTATTTTAAAGAGAAGAAAAAACAAAACAAATAAAAAAAGAACAAATTTTCAAAACAACATAATATGAGGGTAACAATGGTCAATGCATTACGTATTATTATCTTTAAGTTAGTTATTCAGGATACCAGACATTAGCATTCAATTGTCCAAACACTATTGACTCAAACCTTACTCTTCAATGAACTAAGTAAAATTGGTAGTGTATCTATCTTAACCATCTTATATATATATACAATTTTTTTCCCTTTCCCTTCTTTCTTTTCCCTATTCCAGTCTCTCTTTCCTATTGACCAGTTTCTTTTTGATTCACCATGTCTATTGTACATTTTGGATCTTATTTACTCTTTCAGTTTCTCATACTAGAGAGACAATACGATGCTTACACATGTGCTTCTGGTTTATTTCACTTCTGAGTATTTTCTCAAGTTGCATCCATTTACCTATAAAAGTCTCTAGTTTATCCTTCTTTATGGCTGAATAGTACTCCATTGTATAAAAATACCACATCTTTCTTATCCATTCCTCAGTTGATGGGCATTTGGGTTGTTTCCAAGATCTGGCTATTACAAATTGTGCTGCTATAAACATGGGTGCACATATATCACTGTGGTACGATGTTTTTAATTCTTCTGGGAAGATGCCCAGAAGGGGAATAGCTGGGTCAAATGGGACCTCCAACCCTAGTTTTTTGAGGAATCTCCACACTGACTTCCACAGTAGCTGTACAAGTCGACACTCCCACCAACAGTGAAGAAAGGTTCCTTTTTCCCCACAGCCCCTCCAGCATTTGTTATTAGTTGATTTCTTTATAGTAGCCATTCTTTCTGGGGTGAGATGGTATCTCAGTGTTGTTTTAATTTGCATCTCTTGAATGACTAGTGATGTTGCACTTTTTTTGTATATTTATTTGCCATTAGTATTTCTTCATCTGAGAAATGTGTATTCATCTCAGATGCCCATTTTTGGAGTGGGTCTTTAAATTTGGGAGGTCTGATTTTTTTGAGTTCTTTATATGTTCTCGATAGTGATCCTTTGTCTGAGGAAGAGCTGGCAAACATTTTTTCCCACGTTGTGGGTTGTCTTTTCACTCTGTTGGTGGTTTCTCTTGCTGTGCAAAAGCTTTTTAATAAGATGAGATCCCAGTTATTGATTCTTTGGGATAGTTCCCGTGCAGTTGAGTTTTTATTCATAAAGTCTTTGCCTACACCAATGTCTCCAAGGGTTTTACCTATCCTACCTTCCAGCAGATTTAATGTTTCTGTTTTAATATTTAGATCTCTGATCCATTTTGAATTTAGTTTAGTGCATGGTGAAAGATATGGGTCTAAAGAGATTGACCTGGAGTTGTCTTTTTTGATTGAGTCCTTTTCTGGTTTTGGAATCAGGGTAATGCTTGCTTCTAGGAATTATTCTGGTATTACTACTTCTTTTTCAGTTTTATTAAAGAGTTTGAAAAGTGTTGGTGTTACACCTTCTCTAATGGTCTTATAGATTTTGGCAGTGAATCCATGGAGATTTGTGCTTTTCTTAGTATGCAGTTTTTTTTTTTCAATTCTTCAATTCCATTGACCGATATTGGATTACTCAGGATTTTTATATTTTCTTTGTTCAGCTTTCGTAGTTCATATGTATCTAAGAATTTGTTGATTTCTTCTGAATTTTCCATTTTATTAGAGTATAGGTTCTCAAAGTAGTTACTGATAATCTCCTGTATCTTAGTAGAATTCATTGTATTGTTGTCTTTTTCATTTCTAATTGCATGAATTTGGGTCATTTCTTTCCTTATATTGGTAAGATTGGCTAAGGGTTTATGTATTTTGCTTAATCTTTCAAAGAATCAATTCTTCAATTCATTGATTCTTTTTATATTTTAATTACAATTTCATAAATTTCTGCTGTGATCTTTATAAATTCCTTCTTTGTATTAGCTTTGGGCTTGGATTGTTCTTTTTTTTTCTAGGACCTTGAGGTGCATAATTAAGTTATTTATTTGAGCTTACTGTTTTTCTGATGTGGGAATTCACTGCTATAAACTTTCCTCTTAGGACTGCTTTCATTGTGTCCCATAGGTTCCAGTATGTTGTACTGGAATATTACCATTTGATTGCAGGTTAGGTTCTTCTTTAATTTCTTCTGTGACCTATTGATTGTTCAAGATTATTTTACTTAATTTCCATATGTTTACATAATTGTAAATGGTGTCTGTTGCCATGATTTCTACTTTCTTTGCACTATAATCTGATAATACACATGGAATAATTGTGGTATTTTTATTTTTTTATTTTCAAAACAACATAATATGAGGGCAACAATGGTTAATGCATTACGTATTATTATCTTTAAGTTAGTTATACCAGACATTAGCATTCAATTGTCCAAACATTATTGGCTCAAACCTTACTCTTCAATGAACTAAGTAAAATTTCTCATATATTTGCAGAGATGGTGTCCACAATGAAAACCATGCTTAGTGACTCTAGAGCAGATACAAACAAAAAATAGAGGAACTTGAGGAAATTATGGAAGCCATGAATGCTCAGCATAGGAGAGAAATGGAATCCATAAGACAGATTCAAGCAGATATCCAGGAGAATAAAAATTAAATTGAAAAGTATCCACAGCAGAATAAGCCAATGTGAGGACAGGATCTCAGATATAGAAGACAAGCTTGTGGTTAATGATCATGAAAGAAAGATTTCTTAAAAATATCAAGGGGCCATGAGAAAGCAATCCACTGGCTGCTAGATGAGGCAAAGAAGAATAACTTGAGATTGATTGAAGTCAATGAAAAAGCAGGAGATAGCACAAATGATATAAAATATTGTTCACAGATGTCATGGCAGAAAACTTCCCCGGTAGAGAAAAAGAATTTGACATACAGATAAGTGAGGCATATAGAACTCTAATTAGGCATGATAAACAAATTCCACAGCCAGGCATATCACAGTCAAGATTCCAGAAATTCAGCACAAGAATAGAATCTTAAAAGCTGTTAGGGAAAAGAAACAAATCAACTATAAAGGAAAGCCTATCAAAATCATACCTGACTTCTCAGCACAAACCCTGAAGACAAGGAGAGCTTGGAGTGAAGTATTTCAGGTTCTAATGGGAAATAACCTTTAACCTGGATTGAGATAACCTGCAAAACAATCTTATGAAACAGATGGAGAAATAAGATACTTCTATGACAAAGAACTTCTGAGGAAATTTATGACCACCAAACCAGCACTCCAAAATGTTTTGAAGGACATTCTAGAAAGAGATAACAAAGACTACAACTCCATGAACCCAAACAGAAGGAATCCACCAGGCAAGGCAAACAATTAAATGTGGAGGGGAATCGGGAGCCAACAACAGGAAAATAACATGACAAGGATAAGTCAATACATATCAGTTATAACCATCAATGTTAATGGTCTCAATTCACCAATCAAAGACACAAACTGGCAGTATGGATCAAGAAGCAAGATCCAACAATATGCTGCACTCAAGAAACACACTTAACCCAAAAAGAAATTCATAGACTGAAAGTCAAAGGATGAAAAACAATACTCCATGTGACAGGAATGCAGAAAAAAGGGGTAGCTATTCTATTCACAGAAAAATTGAATTTCAAGCCAAGACTGATAAAGAGAGACAAAGATGGTCACTACATCCTTGTAAAGAGAACAATCCAATAGGAAGAGATAACAATAATAAATATATATCCAACAAATATCAGTGCACCCAACTATATAAAACAAATATTAATGGACATGAAAAATCAAACAAGCACTAATACAGTTGTACTGGGGGATCTCAGTACCCCACTGTCACAAAAAGACAGATCAACTAGACAAAAAGCAGCAATGAAATATTAGAACTGAACCAAAGTCTTGAACAAATGGACTTAGTAGATATCTACAGAGTGTTCCACCCAACAACATAAGAATACACATTGTTCTCAGCTGCAGACAAGTCATTCTCCAAAATAGACCACATACTAGCTCATAGGACATGCTTAAGTAAATGCAAAGGAGTTGACATTATCCCATGCATATTATCAGACCATAGTGCAATGAAATTGTAAATCAATGGCAAAAGAAACCACAAGAACTTCATAAACACGTGGAAATTAAATAGCATCCTCCTGAACAACCAATGGGTCACAGATGAAATTAAAGAAGAAATTAGAAAGTTTCTACAATTAAATGATAATGACAATTCAACATACCAGAAATTATGGGATACAATGAATGCAGTCCTAAGAGGGAAATTTATAGCAGTGAATACCTATGTGAAGAAAAAAGAGGAAGTGCAAATACAGAACTTAATGGTGAACCTCAAACTTCTAGAAAAAGAAGAGCAGGCTAAGCCAAAAGGTCATACATGGGAGGAAATTATTAAGATCAGAGCAGAAATTGGAGACTAAGAAAACAATACAAAGAATCAATGAATCAAAGAGTTGGTTCTCTGAAAGATTAAATAAAATTGACAAACCTTAGCCAACCTTATAAAAAAAATGACAGTAAAGACTCAAATCCACACAATTAGAAATGAAAATGGAGAAATCACAATGGACCTTGCAGAAATCCACAAGATCATCAGGGCCTACTTTGAGAACTTGTGTTCTAATAAGATGGAAAATGCAGAAGAAATGGAAAGATTTCTAGATGCATATGAATTACCAAAGCTGAATCAAGAATATATAAAAATCCTAAATAAACCAATATCAGTCAATGAAATCAAGAATGTAATTAAAAACCTACCAACAAAGAACAGCTCAGGCACTGACAGATTCACTACTGAACTCTAGAAGAAATTTAGAGAGGACATAATACCACTACTTCTCAAACTAATGAAATTGAAAAAGAAGTAATACTCCCAAATTATTCCTGGAAGCAAGCATTACCCTCATACCAAAACTGGAGAAGGACCCAACTAAGAAAGAGAACTACAGTCCAATCTCTCTAATGAACATAGATGCAAAAATTCTCAATAGGATAATGGCAAACAGAATGCAGTAAATCATCAAGAAGATTATAAACCATGACTAAGTTGGATTCATCCCAGGGATGCAGGGAGGATTCAACATATGTAAATCAATACATGTAATACACCATATTAACAGAGCCAAGGACAAAAAATCATAAGATCACCTCAATAGATGCAGAAAATCTTTTGATAAAGTCCAGCACCGGTTCATGACAAAAGCCCTACAGAAAATTGGAATAGATGGTATTTTTCTCAATCTGATAAAAGCTATCAATGACAAACAAACAGCCAACATCATATTAAGTGGATAAAAACTGAAAGCTTTCACTCTAAAATCAAGAACAACACAAGGATCTCCACTGTTTCCACTCTTATTCAGCATAGTCCTGGAAACTTTAGCTAGAGCAATTAGACAAGCAAAAGAAAAAAAGGAATAAGGTTATGAAAAAAAGAATTTAAATTATCATTATTTGTGGGTGACATGATACTCTACATAGAAGACCCTGAAAACTCCACTAAAAAAC
Source organism: Erethizon dorsatum (assembly GCA_028451465.1). Taxonomy (NCBI): domain Eukaryota; kingdom Metazoa; phylum Chordata; class Mammalia; order Rodentia; family Erethizontidae; genus Erethizon; species Erethizon dorsatum. The sequence continues at coordinate 42,027,952 of CM051842.1, forward strand.
TGCTAGATTTAATAACCAAATTTGGTAGTATAGCTGGATCCGAAGTCAGGCTGGCGCTTATGCCGCTGAGCCATCTCACCGGCCCATGGATCCGAAGTCAACACTCAAAAAATATCCTTCCTGTACACGAATAACAAACTCAATGAGAGAGAAATTAGGGAAACAACACCTTTCACAATAACATCCAAAAAAAAGAGAAATGCCTAGAAATCAATCTAACAAAGGATGTAAATACCTCTACATTGAAAACTACAGTACTCTAAAAAAGGAGATTGAAGAGGATACCAGTAAATGGAAAGATATACCTTGCTCTTGGGTAGGAAAAACCAATATAGTGAAAATGGCCATACTTCCCAAACTTTTATACAGATTTAATGCAATTCTGATCAAAATTCCAACAGCATATGTCACAGAATTAAAGACAACAATCCTAAAATTTATTTGGAACCAGAAGCAAAGGCAATTCTAGGCAACAAAGGCAAGACTGGGGCATCACAATCCTTGACATGAAATTATATTATAAAGCTACTGTGATAAAAACAGTGTGGTACTGGCAAAAAAACAGACCCAAAAATTAATGGAATAGATTAGAAAATGCAGAAACAACTCCAACATACTCAGCCACCTTATCTTTGACAGAGGGGACAAACATTCACTGGAAGAAAGACAGCCTCTTTAATAAATGGTGCTGGAAAAACTGGCTTTGCACATGCTGAAGATTAAAATAGAACCCATGTCTTTCACCATGCACTAAACTAACATTAAAATGGATCAAAGTTCTAAATATTAAAACAGAAACATTAAATCTGCTGCAAGATAGAATAGGTAAAACTCTTGAGGACATTGGTGTAGGCAAAATCTTTATGAATAAAATGCCAATTGCACAGGAACCATCACAAAGAATCAAAAACTGGGATCTCATCTTATTAAAAAGCTTTTGCATAGCAAGAGAAACCACCAACAGAGTGAAGAGACAACCCACAGTGTGGTAAAAAATGTTTGCCAGCTGTTCGACAGATAAAGGACTACTATTGAGAACATATAAAGAACTCGAAAGTCAGACCTCCCAAATTTAAAGACCCAATTCAAAAAAGGGCATCTGAGATGAATACACACTTCTCAGATAAAGAAATACAAAAAGCAAATAAATATATGAAAAAATGTTTAACATCACTGGTCATTTGAGAGATGCAAATTAAAACAACACTGAGATTCCATCTCACCCCACAAAGAATGTCTGTTATCAAGAATTCAACCAATAACAAACGGTACCCCTTCTCCACTGACTCCCACCAACACTGTGGAAATCAGTGTGGAGATTTCTCAAAAAACTTGGATTGGAGGTCCATTTGACCCAACTATTCCCTTTCTGGGTATCTTCCCAAGAAGAATTATAAACAGTGTACCACAGCGATATATGTGCACTCATGTTTATAGCAGCACAATTTGTAATAGCTAGATCTTGGAAACAACCCAAATGCCCATCAGCCGAGGAATGGATAAAAAAGATGTGGTCTTTTTGTACAATGGAGTACTACTCAGCCATAAAGAAGGATAAACTGGAGACTTTTATAGGTAAATGGATGCAACTCGAGACCATACTCATAAATGCAATAAACCAGACTCACATGTGTAAACGTTGTATTGTCTCCCTAGTTTGAGAAGCTGAAAGAGTAAATAAGATCCAAAATGTACAATAGATATTGTGAAATGGGAAGAAACTGTTCAAAAGGAAAGAGAAACTGGGATGGGGGAAAGTAGAAAAGAAGGAAGTGAAAAGCAAAAAATATATATATATAAGATAGTTAAGATAGTTATACTACTAATTTCTCTTAGTTCATTGAAAAGAAAGTTTTGCGCTAATATTGTTTGGAGAATTAAATGCCTATATCTTTTACTCTGAGTAATTAATTTAAAGATAATAATATGTAATGTATTAACCATTGTTACTCTATTATCTTGTTTGCAACTTTTGCTTTATTTTATTCTCTTTAAAATAAAATTTAAAAACATGAATTAAGACTTTGGAAGTTGTTTGGTTGGAATTTATTTTGCATGTGAGAAGGATGTGAATTTTGGGGTACCAGGGGCAGATTGTCATGAACTGAATTAGTGTCCCTGTCCCTCAAGTTTATATGTTGATAGACTAACCCACAATATGATGGAGGTGGTGGTGCCCTCATTAATGAGATTAATACCTGTGCTGGTTAATTATCAACTTGACTGGATTAAGAGACTTTTAAAGAATTGATTGGATTATAAGGGCACTAACCCCATCAATGAGTTAACCTATTGAGGAATTCATATGCTAATAGTAGGCAGAGCCTAGCTGGAGGAAGTGTGTCATGTGGAAATGACCTTGAGGAATATATCTGGTCCATGGCCTCTATTTCTAGTGCTTTTCCCCTGTGTTCTGCTTCCCAGCTTCCATGAAGTTAGCAGCTTTGCTCCACCATGCTCCTTTACTATGATGATTCTGCTATGGGGCCACCTGACCATGGACTGAAACCTCTGAAGCCATGAGCCAAAACAAATCTCTCTTATGTAAGCTGCAGGTGTCAGATATTTTCTCCCAGCAATGAGAAAGCTGACTAATAAAATGTCTTTGTGAAAGGAACCCCCCAAAAGTGGTCTTTCTTCCTTTCTGCCATATGAAGACACAATGAGAAGTCAGATACCTATGAACCAGGAAATGGGCCCTCACCTGTCACAGAATGTGCCAGTGCTTTGATCTTGGGCTTCCCAGCCTCCAGAAGTATAAGTAAAAATATCATTTAAGCAATCCTGTCTATGTTATTTTGTTATGGCAGCTTTAACTAAGACATTATTCTTGCAGAGCAGCTAAGGCTATTTTCCACAGCCATTGAATCCCTTTCAGTGTAATCCAGAACTAAGATATGTATGTTAATTATTTGTGTATTAATTAAATGAGACTGTGTTAGTCCAGGTGTTTTGTAAACTCTAAAGCACTATCCAAATATGAGCATTTAATAAGATTATGTGTCTGAAAAATACATAAAAATCTCAGATGAAATATACCTCTTGTAGTTTATATCTAGATGTTCCCCCCGAAAGCCTCATGCCCTCATAGGTGGGGCTTTTGGAAAGCGGTTAAATTATGGTGGCAGTATAGCTGACTTGGTATTAGGCACAGGATCTTGTTGAAAGAGGTGGGTCACTGGGGGAGAGTGATCTGGTAAGGTGCATCTCACTCCTCAGCTCTTCCCTTGTTTCTCTGCTTCCTGGCCACCATGAGCTGAGCAGCTCTTCCTCCATTATGTCCCTCTACCACGTCATTCTGCCCTGGAGCTGGCTGACTCTGTGCTCTCACCATGAGCCAAAATAGAGCTTTCCTCTTCTACATTGTGAGTGTGGGATACTTTTTCCCAGAGCCAAGGCAAGTGACTAAGACAAATGTCTAAAGACGTAATTCCTTAAAAGAATCTTGTTTGGAGTGAATTATGAGTTTAGATGAAACCAAGTCAGTCATTTGTGCTGTAATATGAACTCAACTGCTCTATTTTATCAAGATTTGGGTAATCACGGAAGACTGTTAGGGCCTGCCAGGTTGGTCATTGGTAGGGTGACCATAGTTTGTATATTGAGACACTTTCAGCAGCAAAAATAGGAGCTATTAATAATTATGCTGGGACAAGTGTAAATTGAATTTATCCTGGGTAAACCACTAGACACAGAGACACAATATATGAGCTAGAGAATTATTTAGGCGTTTAGAATCTATTTGTTGATCTATATATTGCATTTGTCTAGGTTAGTATTCCTACCCCATATCACAAAGGGCAGGGATTGGAGGAGAGAAAGAAAAGAATTCATTAGGCAGAACTGATGATAACTTTCCAAGAATATATTAAGAGTCGTAAGAGCTAAGATCTCAATTCCGCAGATCACAGAATCAAATGTGATTTCAAGCAAGGCAACCGAAACTCTCTGTGGCTCAATTTTCTCATCTGCATCATTTCTTTTAACTTGAAAAGCTTGTGATTTCATCTAGTTTGCCCACCTGAAAAATTAATGTTCTATGCAACATTCTGACAAGCAGTTGTTCAAATAGTTTGCTTGCAATACTTCAATTGACAGAGAACTTTCTACTTCAAGAGGCAGTCCACACCATTGTTGCAGCTCACAGTGAATGTTAGAAAGTTCTTTCTTCTACTAAAACAAAGCACAAGGAAAACATTCTAAGATTTAGGGCTGTTGGTTACTTTTCTCTCATTGCTGAGACAAAATATGCAATGCCCAAAATTAAGGGAGGAAAGGTTTATTTAGCTCACAGTTTGTAAAGGTTTCAGTCCATAATCTGCTGCCTCCAAGGCAGGGTGGCACATGGCAGAGGGGCAACCATTCATGGTGGCCAAAGACAGCAAAAGCAAGCAAACAAGGGATGAGACAAGACTCTTTCTGTCCCTTATATTGTATGTAAGCTATCCACCCTAGGGCAAGTGTATCACTCACACTCTTTTTTTTTTTTTTTTTGTGGGTACCAGGGGGACAACCTCAGGACCTCACGCGCCAACAGGCACCCGTGCCACTGAGCGATATCACCGGCCCCTTTTTCGTATGTGGGCTCCGGGAGTCGAACTCGGGCCCTCGCGCTTGCAAGGCAGGTGCTTACGCCGCTGAGCCATCTCACCGGCCCTCACACTCTTAATCCTAGCCAGAACTGTGCCAAACTAATCAGTGGAGTGATTTACTAATCATATGCCCTTAATTCCAGCATCACACACTCTAGATTCAGCCACCACTGAAAAGGTCCTATGACTGCATGAGGCAGTGGTGGGACATCTAGACACAAACCATAACAAGGGCTTTAGGAATATTGAATAGACTCTTTTGCGAAAGACTTATTTCCCTGTCTTTGGAAGGGTTTAAATAAAGTCTACATGACTCAAGACTTCCAGGTGCTCTAGAATCTACAATCTAGAGTCTACATGATTTTTAAAGTCCAATTCTGTTCAGATAGTGGTTCCATGAAAGCTCATTAGAAAAAAATAACGTTTTAATCTAGTCTTCCAAACAGTTCCTTATTTCCAAATTTCTCCTTTCTATTTTTTTCTTTAAATCCCCCGGTCCCAAACCTTTCATCTGTCTCTGACTCCTCTCTCTTTTGCTTTCTCTTTTCTTCACCTCCCTTCCTCCCTTCTTTTCTCCATGCTTCTTTCACTTCTTTCTTTCTTCTTTTGTTTTCTTTCTTCCTTTCTTCCCCCCTCCACTCCCCTCCCCTTCCCTACCTTCCCTTCCCTTCCCTTCCCTTCCCTTCCCTTCCCTTCCCTTCCCTTCCCTTCCCTTCCTTTCTTTCACGCTGGAAATAGTACCAAGGGCCTCCTGCACGCTAGGCAAACACTCTAAACTAAGCTACATCCCAAGCCTGTACTAATCTCTTATATTTAGCTTCTCTCCTGCCTCTTACTCAGTATCTATTATTTGTCCTCCCTTCCTATCCTCATTCTGGGGCTTTATTGTGTATTGCCCAAATTAGTATATAGCCTCCTCTCCGAACTTCTGGCCTCTAGTTTTACCTCTGTCTAATCTGCCCCCTATTTTTAAAGCATCCCACTGATAAGCCCTCTTCCCTTGCCAATACTCCTTCAACTGGATTTTGATCATATTGAAAAATTTCCCTACCCTTTCCTGGCATTGTAAAACCTCCATCATCAGTCAAAATTTACCTCTGTAGACGTTTCTTGCACTCACTTTCCCAAACTCTTCTGGCTAAATAGATTCCTACTTTCACTGTATTCCAAGAAGGTGTTGTTGTTCTGCTACTCAGCTTTATCTTACACCCCAATTCCCTGTTCATGACTTTCCCCCTAACCCAATCCCTTGGTATCAATAAAATCCTATCCATCTTTCAAGGTCAGTCTCAAATCTCTTCTCTATTAACTCTTCCCAGGGACTCCAGACTACTTATCTTTTCCTCCCCTGAACTGCTATACCACTTTTTGTCTGTTTTATTCATCTGACAACCAATCATGCATGAATTGCCTTGTGACATCTATGAAAACTATTAATCTTGAGTATGGTCATTTAACTGTTCCTTCTGTGTATATCTTCTCTTCCCAACTACCTAAAAGCTCACTGAGGGCAGGAGTTATGATCTCAACTCTCTAAGTAACAGAACTGTGCACTTGGTAAGGATTAGCTCATTTTTGTGTATTGAACAGTTTCCAATTGATTGTCCAATTACTCTGACACTACTTTAGTAGACCACTAAAGCCATGCTTAATCTTTCCTTATCCCATTTGTCAGGCACTGGTTGTGAAAGAGGATAGAAGGTACTGTTAGAGATAAGGTGTATATGAGAGAAAGCATATTTGGTTGTTTAAGCTTCAAGCAAGATGAATTGCTAAGATGCTGGTGGTGAGACATTTCTCTACCAGCTACAAGTGTTCCTTAATAGATTTAAATCCCTGAAGCAGCTCCACAAAGGTGTGACTACAACCTTATACTCACCACTCGGCCAAGGGGATGAAGAAGTGGATTAATTTTTTTCCTTTCTACTTTGTGCTAAATACTCAATGCCTAGATGCTTAGTACAATGGAATCAAGAATGGCTTGTCAATTCTCTGATGACTTTCTCAAGCATTGTTTGCATCCTTGCACTAATAGTTAAAATACGAAACACTCTGCATGACATTTTATGGCAATTTGAAAATGTTACATAACTTGTAAGAAGCATTACAATTTAAATAGAGGTAATCCAAGGGGAGGAAAGGGATTTTTCCACAGGGATGAGAGTGAAAGAGGAGCATAGAACTTATAACTGTTTTGGACTGCCTCAAATGTATCACAGTGGCCTCATTGCTGGGGCAAGGGTGTGCTCTTCACAGGAAAGGAAGAAGAAACTAGCAAAGGAGTGAAATGCAAAGTGGTAAGTCATAAGAATGAACATAATTAGGCACTAAGCAAAAATATCTCTCAATTAAGCATATACATATTGTGGGTGTGGAAGGGGCCCTAACGATATGTTGGGAGGCCCCGGGTAAACCAACTTGCCATGTTCTTCCATCACAGCCATTGAGAGTAGAATGTATATTTAGGAGACTAAGTAGTCAAAAGGCTGAAAAGTCCTGGGGGAGTGGGGAGAGATGGTTCTTCTCAATGGCATGACAGTATTTTTACTTCTCAATCCCATCATTACAGAGCCATATGTCACATTGCTTCATCCCAAATGCCTAAAACAATCCTCTTCCCTCTCCTAGTCATTTAAAACATCAAGATCTTTTAAAGGTTATATTTATCTTTCCCTTTATCTCCAAAGAACTTTGCTTTAGGATGAGCCATGCATATTCCACCTCCAAAATCTGGATCCAAATTTGCCCTCAGATTTATTAATTCATTCAAAAATATTTATTGAGCTTCTGCTATGTGCTGGACATTGTTCTAAGTAAATAAGTGACATAAATCCCTTTCCTATTGGAACTTCTATATCAAGACTCTGGTGGATGTACAGAAGAGCAGGCTGAGGGTGTATCCCAGAGTTTAAATGGTGGCAGCACATGTTCTTGCAGGGAACAATGGCTAAAGATCTGATATTGCCAGGGAGAAAACAACAATGATAAGCTTTGGGGAGCACTGCTCCTTGTTCTTCCCTATATGTTTCTGTTGTGGTAGACAGAAAACAGAGAGGCAAAATTGTGTAGTGTTTAAGGACACAAGCTTTGAGATCACATAGCTTGGGTCTAAATCTTGGTTTTGCTACTGAGTAGATATTTCATCTTGGTTTGGTTCCTTCCTCCTTCTGAGCCTCAGTTTTCTTAACTGTTACTGTAGTCATTTAGTAAACCCAAGTAAAAACTGCTGATTGCAGCACTCCTAACATAAGTGGATCTAAGTTAGCTACTCCCATACCTCCTGAATACCTCCTTCACTGGGCATACAGTGACATCTACATAGCAAGTGGATGTATACAGAGATTTCTAAACCATATAATCACCACAGTATAAGTCTAAGTCTAAGATAATTACTGATATTCATGAATAGTTCTAAATAGGTCTCCTAAAGTTGTCTATCTATATTTCCTGACCAGATAGATGATGCTTTCCTCCATTTTATTATTTCCCTGTTTGAATGATGGCTTAACTAATGCAATCAATTGAGTACTCATGAGAGTTGTGTGGGTTTTATATTTCCCTTACCTTATGAATTTCTCCCTGTTGAACAGTTTTTATGATGTTAATCCACTCTTCCATGTCTTTCCTGTTGGATGCAGCCAGGGTGACTTTTCGTTGTGGTGTGATAAGCTAAACAAAAAGTCACAATATTAGCTTGTTCTCACTTCACACAACCTCCCCCACAACTGTGTCTGTAATCTCTCTAAGGAGATAGACAGATCTACTAAGCACAACCCAAGCTGCTTCTTATATGTAAGACGCAGGTCCCCATAGCCACTCATGACTTCTTAGATGCCCATCGAAAACAATAACAAAGATAATAGTAATCACTAAGAATGTAATGGCACTTCCTATGTTCCAAGAATTATTCTAAAGTACATTAAATATATTATTTCATTCAGTTTGCATTACATTTCTGTGAATGGACATTGATATTTTTCTCATTTCATAAGACAGTTTTACAGGAGTCCATCAACTGTGCTCAGTGAAAGAACCCAGTCAGGATTAATAAGAAATACATGTTGAGAGTTTAGCAGAGATAGACCATGGACGGAACTTGATCTTTTCCCAAAGGGGAAGAAGGAGCATGGATATCTGTGGCATCAGTCATTGGTTCAATGGCTGTCCTTACTTTTTTATAACCAGTGCCTCAAATCTTGGAGCTAGAGCTCACAACATCAACAAGAAATTTCTTCCCAGTGACTGGCAACCAGCTGGGGAAGAACCCAGGATGTGGTAACTGGCCCTTTTCTCTCATTTTTTTTTCTTTTTCTTCTTCTCTTTCTTTCTTTTTTTTTTTTTTTTGGTGGGTACCGGGGGGTCGACCTCAGGACCTCGTGCGCCAACAGGCACCCGTGCCACTGAGCGATATCACCGGCCCCTTTTTCGTATGTGGGATCCGGGAGTCGAACTCGGGCCCTTGCGCTTGCAAGGCAGGCGCTTACGCCGCTGAGCCATCTCACCGGCCCTCTTTCTTTCTTTCTTTCTTTCTTTCTTTCTTTCTTTCTTTCTTTCTTTCTTTCTTCCTTTTCTAAATGGCTGGGGAGCTGGGGATATAGCTCAGTGGCACAAGAGACTGCCTGGCAAGTGTAAGGTCCTGAGTTCGATTTCCAGTAAAAATAAATAAATAAATAAATAAATAAATAAATAAATAAATGGATGGGGAGAACTCCAGCCACAGAACACTAATCCCATCACCCAAACTCACAGACTAAGTTCAGATAACCCCTAGAATACTCCTTCATTCTTTCTTTTCTACCCATTCCCAAAACTTGCGTGATTATCCTTTGTCCTCCAGCCTTGCTTCTACTTCCTTTCCAGTTATCTTTGTTTTATACACTGTCTTCCCTAAAGTTCCCTACCACAGGGTAAAACCACTCTACCAAAGGGAAACACTTTGCATACAAACTCTTAATTTATGATTGGTTCTGTTATATAACTATAGACTGTGCTCCTGTGGTCTAAAGTACAAAATCAATAGTTACCACAGTTTGTCAGTTTCTAAATTGTGCTTGATGCCAATGTTATTGCTAATTTTACTACTTTATCTAGCATCACATATCTGTGGTAATCAGTTGTTCTCCCTTCTGTAACAATACTGGGAAGCTCTGGGGTAATAACCTCACCACAGCCCTACACCAAAGGACTGGGGATTGAGCCAAACAGATACCAACATCCCACTGTTAATTAATTGGGAAGGTAGGATCTTGGGACAGACACAAACCGAGAATCTCCTACACACAGAAGACATCCCTGCAGACCAGACTCTTCCTAGAGAGGCCTTGATACTAGTGATATAGCTACCTACTACAAAAACTCACAAGGATCATCACAGAAAACAAAAAAAATTTTGAAATAGAAAATGACAAGATGAAGAAGTAAAATGCAATGTCAGACCTCCAGCCCACTCAGAACAAGACCAGGAGACATCAACGTTGAAGAAATTGGAAGGCACACACCTGAAATTTCTGAAATGATAGCAACTGAAGTAAAGAAATAAATCCATGAGGCTATAGTGGAAATCAGATCAGAAATAATCTCTCAGGTAAAAAAAGAAATGTCAACACCTATAAAGGAATTTCTCAGCAAATCTAGAGAAGAGATAAATAAAAAAATAGATGATGGTAGGAAGAGGAAGGAAACCATGAATGATAATGGGACAAAAATACTATGCATGAAACGGATTCAAACAGATATCGAGGAAATTAAAAATTCCATTGAAAACTGGCAAAACTGCTTGAATGAAACTGAAGACAGACTTTCAGACCTTGAAGACAGGATTGTAGCTAGTGATAATAAAAGGAAAGGTCTCTTGAAAATAAAAAGGGCCGGTGAGATGGCTCAGCAGCATAAGCACCTGCCTGGCAAGCGTGAGGGCCCGAGTTCAACTCCCAGAACCCACATATGAAAAAAGGGGCCGGTGATATCGCTCAGCGGCACAGGCACCTGCTGGTGCCTGAGGTCCTGAGATCGACCCCTGGTACCCACAAAAAAAAAAAAAGAAAATAACAAAATATCAGGAAATAACAATTCAACAGCTGCAATAAGATGCAAAGAAAAATAATATAAGAATAACTGGTTTCAATGAAAAAGGAGTCAATACAAATGCCAAAAAAAAGCTATTTGCAGAAGTAATAACAGAAAATTTCCCAAGCAAGGGAAAAGAATCTGACATACAGATAAGTGAGGCATATAGAACTCCAATTAGCCATAACCACAATAAATCTACACCCAGACATAGAATAATCAAGATTCCAGAAATTAAGCACAAGAACAGAATATTAAAAGCTGTTAGAGGAAAGAAATAGATCACCTATAAAGGAAAGCCCATCAGAATCATGGTAGACTTCTCAACACAAACCCTCAAGTCAAGAAGAGCTTGGAGTGAAGTATTTCAAATCCTGGCAGAAAACAACTTCCAACCCAGATTGATGTACCCTGAAAAACTATCTTTATAAATTAATGGAGAAATAAGATACTTTCATGACAAAGAACAACAGAAGAAATTTGTGACCACAAAACCAACACTATAAAGGGTATTAAAAAGCATTCTAGACAGAGTCAAAAATGACCACAATTCCAAGAACAACAATAGAAAGAAACCACCAGGCAGGGCAAGCCATTAAACAGAGGGGAAAAGTAGGGAACCAACAGCAAGAAAATAACATGAAAAAGACAAGCCAATATATATCAGTTATAACCATCAATGTAAATGGCCTCAATTCATCAATCAAAAGAAACAGACTGGCAGAATGGATCAAGAAACAGGATCCAACATTATGCTGTACACAATAAACACATTTAATTAAAAAAATTCATAGACTAAAAGTCAAAGGATGGGAAACAATACTCCATGTAACAGGAGCCCAGAAAAAAGCAGGGGTAGCTATTCTGTCTGCAGAAAATGTGAACTTTAAACCAGGAATGATCAAAAGTGATAAAGAAGGTCACTACATATTTGTTGGGGAAAAAAATTCAAGAGCAAGAGATAACAATCATAAATATATATGCACCAAATATGGAAGCACCCAAATATGTAAGACAAATATTAATAGACATGAAAAATCAAATAAGCAATAGCACAATTGTAATGGTGGACCTTAATACCCCTTTGTCACTAAGAGGTAGATCAACTAGACAAAAAATCATAAAGAAATAACAGAACTGGATGAAACCTGTGAACAAATGGACTTAGTAGATGTTCACAGAGTATTCTGCCCAACAACATCAGAATACATATTCTTAGCTGCACACAGTACATTCTCTAAAATAGACCATATACATGCTTAAGTAAATGCAAAGGAGTTGAAATTATCCCAGGCATATTATTTGACCATAGTGCAATAAAATTGGTAATTAATGGCAAAAGAAACTGCAAAAGCTCCTTAAACACATGGAAATTAAATAGCACCCTCCTGAACAAACAACGGGTCATGGACGAAGTTAAAGAAATTAAACAATATCTACAATCAAACAAAAATGCAAATATAATTTAACAAGACCCCTGGGATGCAATGAAAGCAGCCCTAAGAGGGAAATTTATAGCAATGAATTCTCACATCAGGAAAACAGAATGAGCAAAAGAAACAATCTAATGCTGCACCTCAAGCTTCTAGAAAAAGAAGAACAGTCAAGCCAAAGCCCATATAAGAGAGGAGATTATAAAGATCAGAGCAGAAATTAACACAACTGGGACTAAGAAAACAATACAAAGAATTAATGAATCAAAGAGTTGGTTCTTTGAAAGAATAAAATTGATAAACACTTAGCCAACCTTATCAAAAAAAGGAAAGTAAAAACTCAAATTCATGCAATAAGGAATGAAAAGGGTGAAACCACTACAATCTTGTAGAAATTCAGAAGATCATCAATACCTACTTTGAAAATCTTTACTCACATAGGATGGAAAACACAAAAGAAATGGACAGATTCTTAGAAAGGTATGAATTACCAAAGCTGAATCAAGAAGATGTAAAAATTCTGAGTAACCCAATATCAGTTAATGAAATTGAAAACATAATTAAAAACTTATCAGCAAAGAAAAGCCCAGGTCCTGATGGATTCACAGCTGAATTCCACAAGAAATTTAGAGAAGATTTAATGCCAACAGTCCTCAAACTCTAATAAAATTGAAAGTGAAGCAATTTTCCCTAACTCATTCCTGGAGGCAAGTATTACCCTGAAACCAAAAGCAGAGAAAGACCCAACTAAAAAAGAGAACTACAGATCAATCTACCTAATGACAATAGATTCAAAAATCCTCAATAAGATACTGGCAAACAGAATGCAGCAAATCATCAAGAAGATTATACATCATGACCAAGTGTGATTCATCCCAGGAATGCAGGCATGATTCAACATACACATATCAATAAACAAAATACACCATATCAACAGAGCCAAAGACAAAAACCACATGATCATCTCAATAGATGCAGAAAAAGCTTTTGATAAAGTCCAACACTCATTCACAAAAAAAACTCTACAGAAGATTGGAGTAGATGGTCTTTACCTCAATCTGATAAAAGCCATCTATAACAAACCAACAGCCAACATCATACTAATTATTCAAAAACTGAAAACTTTCACTCTAAAATCAGGAACAAGACAAGGATGCCCACTATCACCACTCCTATTCTGTATAGTTCGGGAAACATTAACCAGAGCAATTAGACAAGAAAAAGAAATAAAATGAGTAAGGATAGGAAAGGAAGAAGTTAAATTATCATTATTTACAGATGACATGACACTCTACATAGAAGACCCCAAAAACTCCACCAAAAAACTTGTAGATTTAATAACCAAATTCAGTAGCGTAGCTGGATACAAAGTCAACACTCAAAAATCAATATCCTTCCTGTACACAAACAACAAACTCACTGAGAGAGAAATTAGGGAAACAACACTTTTAACAATAGCATCCAAAAAAATGAAATACTTAGGAATCAATCTAACAAAAGAAATGAAAGATCTATACACCGAAAATTATAGCATTCTGAAAACAGAGATCAAAGAGGATATCAGAAAATGGAAACATATGCCTTGTTCATGGATAGGAAGAACCAACATCGTGAAAATGGCCATACTCCCAAAACTGTTATACAGATTTAATGCGATCAAAATACCATTAGCATACCTCACATATCTAGGGAAAACATTCATAAATTCAACTGGAAAGAGAAAAGATGTAGAATAGCAAAGGAAATCCTGGGCAACAAAGGCAAGGAAGAAGGTATCACAACCCCTGACTTGAATTTATACTATAAAGCTACTGTGATAAAATCAGTATCGTATTGGCAAAAAAGCAGACTTGAGGATCAGTGGAACAGATTAGAAGATGCAGACACACCTACAAAAACTCAGCCACCTTATCTTTGACAAAGAGGCCAAACATGTTTACTGGATGAAAGGTAGCCTCTTTAATAAATGGTACTGTAAAAACTGGCTTTCCATATGCCAAAGACTAAAGCTAGATCCATGTCTATCACCATGCACTAAACTAAAGTCAAAATGGATCACAGATCTAAATAGTAAAACAGAATCACTAAATCTATTGGAAGAAAATGTAGGTAGAAATCTTCAAGACATAGGGCTAGGCAGAGAGTTCATGAACAAAACCCAAACTGCACGGGAAATGCTTCAAAGAATCAACAACTTGGATCTCATCTTATTAAAAATGTTTTTGCACATCAAAAGAAATCACCAACAGAGTGAAAAGAAAACCCACAGATTGGGAAAAAAATTTAGCCAACTGTCCCTCAGACAAAGGACTTCTGTCTAGAACATATAAAGAATTGAAAAAAAAATCAGGCCCCCCAAATTCAAAGACCCAATCAAAAAATGGGCATCTAAGATGAATACACACTTCTCAGATGAATAAATACAAACGGCAAATAAATATGTGCAAAAATGTTCAACATCACTGGTTATAAGAGAGATGCAAATTAAAATAACACTGAGATTTCATCTCACCCCAGAAAGAATGGCTATCATCAAGAAATCAACCAATAACAAATCCTGGAGGGGCTGCCGGGAAAAAGGAACCCTTCTCCACTGTTGGAGGGAGTGTAGACTGGTACAGCCACTGTGGAAATCAGTGTGGAGATTCCTCAAAAACCTAGGATTAGAGGTCCTATTCGACCCAGCTATTCTCTTTCTGGGCATTTTCCCAGAAGAACTAAAAACATCATACCACAGTGATATATGTGCACCCATGTTTATAGCAGCACAATTTGTAATAGCTAAATCTTCGAAACAACCCAAATGCCCATCAACCGAGGAATGGATAAAAAAGATGTGGTATTTTTATACAATGGAGTACTACTCAGCTATAAAGAAGGATAAACTTGAGACATTTAAAGGGAAATGAATGCAACTCGAGACCATACTCATAAGTGAAATAAATCAAACTTGCATGTGTAAACATCGTATTGCCTCCCTAGTGTAAGAAACTGAAAGAGTAAATAAGATCCAAAACCTACAATAGATATTGTGAAAGTGAAAGAAACTGTTCAAAAGGAGAGAATCACTGGGATGGGAGAAAGTAGAAAAGAAGGAAGGGAAAAGTATTATATACACACGATAGCTAAGATTATTGTACTACTAATTTCTTTTACTTCATTGCAGAGAATGGTTTGTGTTTATATTGTTCAATCAATTTTGCATGCCTATGTCTTGTAATCTGAGCTACTACTTTTAAGATAACAATATGCAATATATTAACTATTGTTAATATCCTATTTTTTTTTGAAATTCTGTATCGTTGTTTTTATTTTTTTCTCTTTAAAATAAAAAAATAAAATACATACTACCTTGATGAAGTATATTTGATCTTGCAAATATACTTAAATTTTTTTGAAAATATCTACTTTGTGTAGCCTTAAAACTGATCATTTTCTAACACGAGCATGATGCCCAGTTGCCCTGTTTTACATGATAACTTCATATGTTAGCATTATGTTTTTTAATCTAGTATATTTTCCAAATAATTTAAATAAATTTATAAAACTAAAAAAAAAAAAAAGAATTTTCTTTCCCATTTTGCATGTTGTACAACATGCTTCTACTCTAGATGGGTATGGGAGCTAGTTGGGATTGTGATGGATCACAGCCATTCCTTTAAAATTTTTTTTTTTTTGGTACTGGGAATTGAACTCAGGACCTCGCACTTGCCAGACAGGTGCTGTGCCTCTGAGCTATATCCCCGGCCCTCTAAATCTATTCTTAGTTGGGGATAAAGAACAATGCCTCTATGCTTTCCTTAGGTTCAGAGGCAGCCAAGCCCTTGTGATTTCTTTGTAGAATGAAGACCAAAAACTGCCTATAGGTTCATCTAAACTGAAAGTTCAGTTTTTTGGGACCAATTAATAGAAACCCCAACTTTACCCTGGGTCAGTGTCATGTAATGAGAGAAAAGTGAAAGCTAGGTCTCCTTGGATCCAGCTGTTCTCCTTTCAAAACAAAATGGAACATGGAGCACACATGGAAGCAGAATATTAGGTCCATTATTTTTTGTCTGATAAATACCATACCCTGTTTGAAGAGGACCTCTAGTCTTGATAACCCATTGCTGTAGTTGGAGAAAGGCAGTTTTGGCAGGAGATGGGCAGGAGATTTCTGGACCAATGGATTTGCTATTTTTCAGAGAGTTTTCTGGCCTGGATTCATTTGAATGACAAAAGTTACATGCTCTTTCAGGCACACTAAGCCCTTGAACACTTGCTTAGAATATCCTCCACTTTCTTTGAGTTACTCTCAGCATTAGGTAAATTTCACTTTGGATTGAGGTTCTTATCTATGTCACCAAAGGAGAGGATATCATGTAATTCAATTATATCAATGTTTTCTATGCCATAGTAGTCATCTTTTGAAGCCCTCTCAAAGACACTCTTCTAAATGACATTTACTAGGATGACTGACTAATTTTTCTAATAATCACATTCCTCCTGCTCCCCCCACCCCCACTTTATAGTGGACTGGTAATAGGGAACAGAGTCACACCCCCTCTCCATAGCTGGGCTGGTAGAAAATGTTTGAATGAATGATAATACTTTGGGATTAAAGTAGACTTGGGAAATCTGATGTCCAAAGAGGGAACAAGTGAGTATGGCAAGCCCGCTTCTCAGCTAGCCTCCACTCCTTTTTATGCAGTCATTCCTGATCTTACTTACACAAAAACTGTGGCAAAGATTTCTGCAGCTGGTTTCTGCCAAGGTGACCTGAGACAGATCAATTGTTTCAAAGTGCACAAACTGGAAAAATATAAGAGGGAGAAGGACAAAGAACCATTTGGTTAATGAGGCAAAGAGACAATAAAAGGTAAATACATATACACACATACACTAACAGGCATTTTTGGCAGTTGTGATCCAATTATTTATTTATCTTGAGGGCTGGAATTTATTTAGCAAAATAATTTTTGTGGATATATCAGATGACAAATAACAAATCCAACTAAACCAAAACACAATTTTTTCAAAAAAATTTTTGTGGATTTATAGGAAGACTTAGGTTGATCAGTTCAAAATTATGCAAATGCTGGAGAAGATAATGGGATGTAGTCTAGCTAGGGACCTAGTAGTATAGGAATGTTACTAGTTCTTATCTTATTGGATGGCCACATTTGACCATGTTTCTTGCATCGTTTTGAGGTCTGTATCTCCTTGAACATTGGACATAGTAGATACTATGTATCCAGAAGTAAAAAATCAGTACTCCAATATAGACAGAGGTGGTTTCACCAGTATGCAGCCTGTGTAGGCAACAAGACCCCACATTCAGAAGGATTCTATACTTGGTTTAATGCACTGCTATTGCCACCTTAAAATTCTTAAAAATGTTTATCTTTGAGCTTGTGTTTGTGAATGAAGTCTAGGTGAGACAGTGAGTCATGCATATGGAGCAAAGGAAGTATGCACACATTCAGGTCCAACCTATGTCTTGTCATTACATTTATATTTGTGATGTCCATAAACATAGAATTCCAGTGGACCCATCATTTGTGGGAGTTGAGCAAAATTCAAAACAAGTATAAGGTAAGCTGAGTAAAAAGTGTAACTGACAGCCCTGAGAAGCCACACTTTCTGTTGGAATGAGAACTTGCTGCAAACATGGAAAAAAGGTAGTGGAGTTGTAGGGAATGTGAACAACTAAGGAGCCTTGTTATAGTATTTTTTTTACTCATGTTACCTACCTGTGTTGGCCTGTCATTGAAAATTCCGGTAGAATTTGCAAATATCACAAAAATGAAACAAAAACAGTTGAGCTAGCTTTGTGCAGTTTTGTATACTGATGAGAACAAAATACATATGCATGTATGAGATACTAATACAAATTGTATAATTTCGGTGATTCTTCAAGGGAGTTAAATGGTCTTATATTTGCATTTAAAACTAGCATGGTACAACGTAAAAATGGATGATAAAATTCGTGTTAATTATTTAGAATTTTATTCTTCTTTTACTTAGAATAACATTAAATATAAAATTTTAAAATACCATAAACCATTGCTTTATATTTTAACATGAATATGTAGCATTATACATTAGTTTCTCCAGGGTTTTGTACAAGAAATCTTGCATTTTCATTTTATACTGGGGCCCATATATAGTTATGCAGTTGGCTCTGGGTGTTAACTGGGAAATCTATGAAAGAAAGAGAAATAGAAAAAGGACAGGAGAGAAAATTGTCCCCCACTTGACCCAAAGGATAAATTGAAGAGTAGAGGGTTTTAATTTCCACCCTAATGTTTGCTAACATGTCTTTACCAATTGGCCATCTCCCCCATCCAAACATTTCCTGGTACCCACCAACTAAACTCAGTTGATAAGATTCTATATATTACCGAGGAATGGTGTGCAAAGTAGAGTTGCTGTCCTTGAACCATAAAATATCTAAGCTTCCATCTCTTGAAGGAGTTACAGTTCTTCAGCAGTGGTCCTTCCTTCAGTATTTTCTGAAAGACAGAAACATAGCCATTGATTAATTAGATCAGTTTGCAAGACCATACCACTTGTTCAGTCAGACAGAAAGATGTCTCTCACATATCTGAGAAAGGGCCCTGGTAGACCAGGTAAGTGCCCAAGGAAATTAGTTCAATCAGAAAAAAGAGCTGGTTTCCCTTGTATAACACAGGATTACAGAGGCTTCAAGTTTCTTAGGTCGCATGGCCCAAGAACCATGGAAAATATCTCCGTTTGTGGTAGAAGCTAGAAGGAAGAAACATGAGCACATAAATAAAAAAATACAGTGATACCTCAGTTGTTGACTGGCTCCAAGCTCGAACTTTCCACCACTCAAATAGCAAAGTTTGAAAACAATCTGCTTGGTATTTATAACTTTGCTTGATATTCAAACTGAAAATCTGACTTGAAAAACCTATATAGGTGGCAAGTGAGTCACGCATAGTGTCGCACCATGGACACAAAGGGGTGATGCTTCAGTCTAAGCGTTGCTCTCACCCAGACAACATATAGTGCTTGTATTAGTGCGTTAAAACATTCATCACTGTGCTTTTTTTGTGCTTTACTTGAGTAAAATATCGTAATCACTGTTCCAAAGAAAGTTAGTGATACCAGGAGTAGAGCTAAGAGGAAAACTGTGAGAACCTCGATGGAGTTAAAGAAAGAAATCATTGCAAAATTTGTTAAAGTCCTGGAAAAACAAATTTATAAGTGCAATTTTGGGGCCTCAGAACCACTTATTTGGTTTTCCATTATTCCTTATGGGAGCAACTATGTTCAGTTCTCAAACTTTTCAGCTGTGTTCGCAACCGAGGTATCACTGTAGCAGTCAGTAAAGGCTGATTTTTCAAATCATCCAGTTGTTGCATTAGACAGAACTCTCTCGTCAGCTCTTTTAAAGTAACCCTTTTAAAATATGAAGTTGGGTCATGTCCCTTTCCTGCTCACAAGCCTCCGGCATCTTCCCAACACATTTAGAGTGAAATATAAATTCCTTACCAGGGCATTTAGAGGACTCACGTTCTGGTAAGGGAGCAAGCACATAAAAAGGCCACCAAAATGCAGCTACCTGCTGGTTCTTTATATATATATATATATATATATATATATATATATATATATATATATATCATAGTCTGAACAATGATTTTCTACTTACTTCCAGAACAGACTGACCCCACCAAGCAACTAAGTACACTTACTATCTTCACCATTGAGGACATTTTCAGTTATGTCATAAGGTACAGACTAACATGCAAGAATAAAATTTGGGGGGCCGGTGAGATGGCTCAGTGGCTTAAGCGCCTGCCCGGCAAGCGCGAGGGCCTGAGTTCGACTCCCGGAACCCACATACGAAAAAGGGGCCGGTGATATCGCTCAGCGGCACGGGCGCCTGCTGGCGCGCGAGGTCCTGAGGTCGACCCCCCGGTACCCACAAAAAAAAAGAAAAGAATAAAATTTGGGAGAAATACTCATCCGTGTCAAGCTGGAACCAAACCTGTAGCTACTGGACAAAGAGGAAGTTTAAACCATCAAATCAAGGCTGTATCATGACTTCTCTCCATCATCTAAATTAGAATTCACTACCGAGTGGCTATGAAGGTGATTTTTTTTAATGGTCTGCCTACTGTTTTTCAAAGGTTTTAACTAGTTGATAATATTCAAAAGCAGAAAATTCCATTAAAATCCAGATTTCTTGTTTCTTTGAAAAAAATCAGAACATCTAGCAGCATTAGGCTTACATGCTCACAATACAATAATCTGTTAGAACTCTGTAGCAGTTCAGATGGAGTGCCTGACTCCAGTAGGCATTTGAGTTTGGGACTGTAGTCTAAACAATTCTTTGCTGTTCCCATTTTCCCATATACACACAAACATCTCTATACTTTGTTCAATTTCTAACCAATTAGTACCAATTGACAGAGCCCCTATATGTCAACTGAAAAGTCAGTTCATAAGCAATTATAATTTAGCTGAGTTTTCTGGATAACGTATGAGAGTTTCAAGGTTTTTGTGCCATCCTTGAGATGCAAAAGGATGGTCCCTAAGTGTCAGGAAAGAATGAACAGTAAGATTTTATGGGAAAGGAGGAGGTGGCATGGAGAGTTATAAATTATTTTTAAATTGTTGAAATTGAGTAATCAATGAGAAAA
Source organism: Erethizon dorsatum (assembly GCA_028451465.1). NCBI lineage: Eukaryota > Metazoa > Chordata > Mammalia > Rodentia > Erethizontidae > Erethizon > Erethizon dorsatum. Next base: position 42,048,697 of record CM051842.1, read on the forward strand.
CAACCTTTGTCTAATCATTAAGAATACATGGTTTTTTCCTTTCTCTGGCCAGGTGGCCCATAATATACACTCCCAAGGATGGCATTTGATTTTCACTATCCTAATCCTTTCACCTCTGCCATATACTCATCTACACTAAATCTTCTTGATACCTAGGAAGTCATATTTATCCCTTTCCCTTAAAGATTTAAATTCAAAAGTTTGACTGCTCTGTAAAGTTGAATCCACACCCATTATTTCTGCTCTGTGTCCAAATTATTGAGCCTTCTATCACTTTTTGATGGGGAGCTGGCTGTGTTGCCTAAGCTGGCCCTGAACTCCTGGGCACAAGAGAGCTTCCTGACTCAGCTTCCTGAGTAGCTGGCACTACAGGGACATACCACTTTGCCTGACCAGCAGCTCTGTCATTTTTTAATTTAGGGTCTTTCTACCTAGTTCAGGCTTGTCTTGAACTTGCTTTGTAGTCCAGGCTGCCCTCAAACTCACTTCTGCCTCAGCCTCCCAAGTGCTGGGAATTAGGGTTAGGGTTAGTGTGTGCCATCCGGCCCAGATTCTGTCAATTATTAAATACTTCCTTCAGTGTTCTTATTTTGTCATATATGATGCCCCCTGTTGTAGTTCACTTCACAATTTTTGGTAGAACATTTCCCTTTTCCTCCATTTTCAGTTTAAAGTCTTGTATCTCAGACTGGCAAACATCTACACAACTACATTCTCTTCTGAAAAACATCCACCCTTAACAAAACAGTTTTTCTGGCATTGTCAGCCATAGACCAACAAACTAAGATCTCTCACTTCAGAGTCTGTGAATATGAGCCCAAGAGGACTCGGATTTTAGCTTAGTCAATTACCAAGAAGGGAAAGTGATTATCTTTCAAGTTGCCATTTTGTCTGTCTCTAGACCATATCTCTTCAGCAAACCATCTTGAATAACAATAGTTATCCAGAGTACATGCTCAATAAGCCAGCATCTACCCCCAGGTAAGCTCCCCCCAGTCAGGGGACCATTAAAGATAGTAGAGCTATGTAAGAGTCAGGTTTCTCTACTGCACTTTAACTTATAAAAATTTGAAGTAGATTCTGATAAGTTAAAATGTATATTGTAAGTCCTAGAGCAACCATAAAGAAAATAACAGTTGTTTTTTTTTTTTTTTTTTTTTTTTTTTTTGCTGAGTTTGGCTTATTTTGTTTAACATGATGGTCTCTAGCTTTTATATGAGAAATCTAAAATATAAATAAAGGATGGAAGGAAGGAAAGAAGGAAGGAAACTGGAAGATAAACTCTTGAAAATGGGAAAGGGGCAGGGAAGGGAGAGGGTGGTAAAAAGATTGAAAATGATCAAGACATGTTATATGTATGTACAAACACCCCAAAAGCCATCACTAGAATATATTACTAATATGCATTAATAAGAGAGAAAATGTTTGAACATAATACAACAACCCGAACAACCACTACACACGTACTAAAATGGCTAACTCTGATAATACCAAGTGCTGACAAGTGTGTGGATCAATAAGAACTCATTCACTGCTGGCAGGAATACACAATGGTGACACTAATTTGACAGTTTCTTGCAAAAATCAAACATAAAATCCGGCAATTGCAATCCTTAGTATTTACTCAAAATCACTGAAACCTTATGTCTACACAAAAATCTGCACACAAATGTTTATAGAAGGTTTATTCATAATTGTCAATCCAGGTTTTTTTGTGTGAAGATTTGTAATTTTGAAATATTAGCAAGTAAGTTAAAATTTTAAAAAATCTTCTGAGGGCAAAATGAAACATGTTTTCAGGCCCCAGTTGGCTCACAAGAAACCAATTTGTAACTTCTGAACTGTAACTACTGTCACATTAGAGGAACTTGCAGTGTGCAAGTTCAGAGCCTTGTGCATGTACACGTGTTCAGAGCCTTGTACATCTATTACCAAACCATGAGAAGAAGAATGTTGATGTGCTCGCTCTAAAGTAGGGAGAAAGGTTTACCATAGTAAGTATTTCATAAGTTTTTTTTTTTTTTTTTTTTTTTTTTTTTTTTGTCTTTTTGAGACAGGGTTTCACTATGCAGTTCAGGCTGGCTTTGAACTCACTTTGTAGCCAGGCTGGCTTCGAACTCACAACATCCTCCTGCCTCAGCCTTCTGAGTGCTGGGATTACAGGTGTGTGCTCATAAGTGTGCTCTCACCATGCCCAGATCTCATAAATTCTAAATACAGGGTCTAGATCATTAATTCTTAATATCTACAAATTTCCAAACCTGAATCTCAGAGAAGGTAAAGTGCACATAGTCTCTTTCTAAATTCTGCCCCCCTTCAGGCATCTTGCCTACTAAACCAATTACTATGTTTAAATAAACTGTTGTTTATTTAAAAACCCAATAAGCAGCCCCAGGGAGCAAGTTTGAACAGGCAGAAGCTAGAAAATCACTCATTCAGTGGATTTCTTCAAGTCAATAAAGTAAATGCCTGCAGAACAACCTCTATCTGCTTGGGGATGCTAAACTGAATAGCACCTGAGAGGAAAACTGGAAGAAGCAAGCAAAAGCAACCTGCAAACAAATGCACTAGAGGTAAACCCTTGCCTCTTCATCTCCAGTCCTTGGCCTCTTGCAGATAACATCTTGCTGCCCCCACAGCAACCATGTGGAGTGTGAGCTCCAATTTCCAGATGGTGAATCTGAGGCTGGGGCATTTTCTGCTACTTTGGTGAAAGACTCACAGTTACAAAATGCTGTCAAACCCTATGATTTCTCTCCCATGACAAGGATATTGGGATTGCCTAGTTAATTAGTATGTCCAGAACTGAATGAGCACACAACCTACCCAACATCCAACCAAACTTTCTCAGAAAAGACAAGAGAAAGGTAAGAATTAGAAAATGTTCTGTGGACAAGCCTGAATACTCAGTACTAGAGGTGTTAGTTTGGAGCTTCCCTCCAAAAGGCAGATAGTAATCCTCATTTTTCTGAAGAGCTAATGTTCCCTGGTGAGAGAAAGGGAAGTTCTCCTGTTTTTTTTTATTTTTTTAAAGCAATTGCCCAAGATTGGAAGACTAATTAGAATTCACATGTATACAGCATTTTGCATTAATAAAATTCTTTTATTTTTATTATGGAATCTTCTCAGTCCTCTGAAGTTGGTAGTGAAAGACATCTTCTAATTCAACTTCGTCTTATGAAAGACATTCTGAACTTAGTTTCTTTATATGGCTTGTCCATATATTTTTTATGTTTAAGACATCCTGAAGGAATATGAAATATTTCCTCTTAAATAAGGTAGTCCATGCTTATTTTTCACTTTTAAGACTTTGCATTTGGAGGAAAATATTTATCAGAAGAAGGCATTTCCAAGGTTATTATGAAAGACAATGTGGAATAGGACTCTATATGGGAAACTTTACTTGGTGGTCCTCTTTACAGACAACTATGTTATAAAATGGAACATGCCAATAATATCCTTGGTCCAAGACGCCAGATTCCTGTGGCAAAAATCGTCAGTGCAACAGATAGGAAGGAGTTAGAAAAGGTTAGAGGACACTTGTACATACTGCACTGTCATGCTACCTACCATATGATATTTCCTTTTTTAACTTTTTACTTTTTATTTTATTTTATTAGCACATGTTTGCAGTTCACACAGTTTACAGTCATCTTGGGGAGTGGTTAAGTGTACATACTACAGCTTGTTTCTTTTTTTAAATCCCCTTCCCCTTCCCACTTCCTCCCACCATCCTCCTCCAATTCCCCTATCCTATTTATCGTTCTTGTTGATATTAATCTTAGCTCATGTTATGACATATAATGTTTACATTAATTGAGGTTACTAGGGTCCTGTACATGGCATATCTTTTTTTTTTTTACTTATTTCCTCTTCTGCTCCTCCTCACCCCTCACACTTGTTCTGTTGGACCACTTCCCTATTGCAAGAGATCTGTTCCCTTGTCCCCTTTTATCCATCCTTTAATATTCTCTCTGTTTTTGTCTTTGTCTTTATTATTCTCTTTGCTTATTCCCTTTATTACTCTCTTTGCCTCGCACAAATGAAAGATACCATATGGTATTTAAGCTTGTGTGCCTGGTTTACATCACCCAACATTATATTTTCCAGGTGTACCCATTTTCCTACAAATGTCTCAAATTTGTCATTCTTTAGAGCTGGGTAGTGTTCCATTATATATAGATACTACATTTTGTTTATCCAACCATCTGTTTATGAGTGTGCAGGCTACTTCCAGGATCTAGCTATTACAAGTTGTGCTTCTGTAAACATTGGTATGAATGGACTGCTGTAGTATGGTGTCTTAAGCTCTTTGGGGAAAATATTTAGCAGGGAAATAGTTGGGTCATATGAATTTCTAGTTTTTGTTCTTTGAGAACTCTCCATACTGATTTCCATAATGGTTGTACTAGTTTATGTTCCCACCAACAATCAAGGAGGGTTTCTTTTTCACTACAGCCACACCAGCATTTGCTATTGTTTGATTTCCTAATGATTGCCATTCTTTTTGGAGTAAGATGGAATCTTAGCATTGTTTTAATTTGCATTTGTGTAATGGCCAGAGATGTAGAACATTTTTTGAAATATTTGTTTCTCATTTGTATTTCTTCCTCTGTGAACTGCCTGTTCATTGCTTTTGCCCATTTCTTGACTGGGTCTTTAATATTTTTGAGTTTTTTATATATTCTAGATGTTAGTCCTCTGTTTGAGAAGTAGCTGGCAAAATTTTTTTCTGATTCTGTAGGTTTCTCTTTACTCTACTGATTAATCCTTTGCTGTCCAGAAGTTTTTTAGTCTGATATAATCCTATGTGTTGATTCTTGCTTTTATTTCTTGTGCAATTGAGGTTCTGTTTAGAAAATCCTTTACTACAGCTATGTCCTCAAGTGTTTTACCTATTTTATCTTCCACAGGGTTTGATGTTTCTGTTTAGGTCTTTAATCCATTCTGATTTTAATTTAGTATATGGTGAGATTCAATCTTCTGCAAACAGATAACCAGTTTTCCCAACACCACTTGTTGAATAGGCTATCTTTCCTCAAATATATGTTTTTGGCCATTTTGTCAAAGATCAACTAGCTGAATGTGTCTGGGGATATTTCTGTATCCTCAGTTCTGTTCCATTAATCCATATATCTGTTTTTGTTCCAGTTCCATGCTGTTTTTATCACTATTGCTTTGTAGTATAGCTTAAAGTCAAGTATTACTATGCCTTCTGCTTTGATCTTGTTGCCCAAAATTGCTTTTGATATTTTGGCTCTCTGCTGGCTCCATTTAAATTTTAGGATTGTTTTCTCTTTATCTGTAAAGTACGCTGTTGATATTTTGATTGATACTTCTTGAATCTGTATAACAATTTTGGAAGTATGGCCATTTTGACAATATTGGTTTTGCCTATCAAGAAGCAGGGGACATCTTTCCATTTTGTGAGACCCTCTTCAATTTCCTTTTTCAGAATACTGTTGTTTTCTTTGCAGATGTCTTTTACTTCCTTCGTTAGGTTAATTCCTAGATATTTCATTTTTCTTGAAGCTACTGTGAATGGTATTTTTTCATAATTTCCTTCTCACTGAGTTCATTATTGGTGTACACAAATACTAATGATTTTTGTGTGTTGATCTTGTATCCTGCTACATTGCTGAAGTTAGTATTAATTCTAAGAGTTTTTTGGTGGAGTTCTTTGGGTCATCTATGTAGAGTATCATGTCATCTGCATATAGTGATAATTTGAGCTCTCCCTTTCCTATATGAATCCCTTTATTTTTTCTCTTACCTGATGCCCTAGCTAACGTTTCAAGTACTATGTGGAATACAAGAGATGGTAGTGGACATCTTTGTCTTATACCTGATTTTACAGGGAATGCCTTTTGTTTTACCCTACTTAGTATGACAGTGGCTATCGGTTTGTCATAAATAGCTTTTATCATATTCAGGTATGGTCCTTCTATACCTGTTTTCTTCAGGTTTTTTTTTTTTATCATGAAGGGGTGTTAAATTTTGTTGAAAGCCTTTTCTGCATCTATTGATATGTTCATATGGTTTTTGACCTTGCTTCTGTTTATGTGATGCATTACATTTATTGATTTATATATGTTGAATCATCCTTGCATCTCTGGGATAAAACCTACTTGATTGTAATAGGTGGCCTTCATGATCATGAGCTGTCTTCTCTTTGCTAATATCTTGTTGAGGATTTTTGCATTTGTGTTCATTAAGAAGATTGGCCTATAGTTTTCTTTTTTAGTTAGGTCTTTATCTGGTTTTGGGATCAGGGTGATACTGGCTTCCATAAATGGATTTGGGAGCACTGCATTTCTTTCAATTTCTTTGAAGAACTTGAGTATTGGTGATATAACATCCTGAAAGGTTTTGTAGAATTCAGCAATGAATCTATCAGATCCTGGGCTTTTTTTTTTTTTTTTTAGTTTGTTATTTGAGTTGTTAGGCATATTTATATCTTTATGATTTCATTTTGGTAGTTTTTATGTGTCTATGAATCTGTCCATTTCTCCAAGTTTTGCTAATTTGTTGGAATATAATTTTTTGAAGTAGTTACTACTTTCTGGATTTCGACAGTGCTATTGTGATTTCACCTTTTTCATTTCTTTTTTTTTTTTTTTTGTGGGTACCAGGGGGTCGACCTCAGGACCTAGCATGCCAGCAGGCACCCATGCCGCTGAGCGATATCACCAGCCCTTTTATCGTATGTGGGTTCCGGGAGTCGAACTCGGGCCCTTGCACTTGCCCGGCAGGCACTTATGCCGCTGAGCCATCTCACCGGCCCAACCTTTTTCATTTCTAATTGCATCGATGTGAGTCTTTTGTCTCTTTCTTGGTGAGTCTGGCTAAGGGGTTATCTATTTTATTTATTCTTTCAAATGACCAGCTCTTTGACTCATTGATTTGTTTTGTTACTTTAATTTTAGTCTCAATTTCATTGATTTCCACTATCATCTTTATAATTTCCCTCCATAATTTTGGTTTGGGGCTGGTTTGTTGTTGTTTCTTAAGTATCTTAAGATTTCTTATAAGGTTATTTATTTGAGCTTGCCATGTTTTCCTAATGTAAGCACTGATTGTGATGAATTTTCTTCTGAGAACTGCTGTCATAGTGTCCCAGAAGTTTTGTGAGTTATACTGCCATTGTCACTAAGTTCCACAGATTTTTAAATTTCTTCTTTGATTTCTTCTGTGACCCACTGGTTGTTTAGGAGTATGTTCATTTTCCAGGAACTTTTGCCTTTTCCAAAATTTCTTCTGTTGGTTTCTATTTTCATTGCACAGTGGTCCATAGCATGAATGGTGTAATTTCAATTCTTTCGTATTTACTTAAACAGGCTTTGTGGACTAGTATGTGATCTATTTTGGAAAAAGTATCATGCACTGCTGAAAATAATGCATACTATGTTTTAGTGGGGTAGAATCTCTGTATATATCTATTAAGTCCGGATGTTCAAGGGTGTGATTCAGTTCTCATATTTCTTTGTCGCTATTTTGTTTAGTTGGTCTATCTCTAAATTCCCTACTATGAGTGTGTTAGTATTTATTTGATCTATTGATTTCAGCAGCATTTGTTTTATGAAGATAGATGCTCCACTATTCAGTGCATATATGTTTATCAGTGTTATTTCGTAGGATTGTTCCCTTAACTAGTGTATAGTGACCTTCTTTGTCTATCCTAATCAGTTTTAGCTTGAAGTTTACCATGTCTGATATTGGAATTGCTACCCCTGCTTGTTTTCAGGGTCCTGGTGCATGACATATTGTTTTCCATCCTTTAATTTTTAGTCTGTGGATATCTTTTGGATCAGAGGGTTTCTTGAATGCAACAGAGCATTGGATTCTGTTTTTTGATCTGGTCTGCCATTCTGCATCTTTTAATTGGAGAGTTGAGGTCGTTAACATTCAGAGATGTTACTGGGATGTGTTGGTTATTTACTATCATTGTCTTATTTGTTGGTGAATACTTTGTTTTTCTTTTCCTGACTTTTTTGTTGCTATTTATCCTGTGACCTCACTAGTTTCTTCTGTGCTTTTAGCTGGGTCAATTTTGTTTCTTCTGTTGAGATTATTTTTAAGTATTTTCTCAATAGTTGGTTTAGCACACATAAATCTTCTGATCTGGTCTTTTTCATGGAAATACCTTATTTCTCCATCTATTTTGAAGGATAGCTATGCTGGATAAGTTAATCTGGGCTGGAAGTTATTTGCTCGTAGGATGTGCAATATTTCACTCCAAACTCTTCTGGCCTTTAGGGTTTGTATTGAGAATTCTTCTGTGATTCTAATTGGCTTACCTTTATATGTGATTTTCCCCCTTCTGGCTGTTTTTAAAATTCTGTTTTTTGTTTTGTTTTGTTTTGTTTTTTGTTTTTTTGTTTTTTGCTGGATATCTGATAATTTAATAAGGGTGTTCCTTGGTGATCTTCTTTGTTTGTCATCTTTGCTTGGTATTCCATAGCATCACTTACTTGTATTTTAAACTCTTTTTATATTTGGGAAATTTCATCCTATGAGTTCTGTAAAAATGTTAGTAAACCCATCTGTGCTATCTTCTAATTTTTCTCTAACTCCATTTATCCTTAGATTGGTTTTCTTATTGTCGTATAGTAGCTGCTGGATAATCTTTTCTTGTTCTCTTATTTTCTTTTGAGCTTCTTTGTGCTCTTCCTTGTAATTCAGTATTTTGTCTTTAATATCAGATGCTGTCTTCACACTGGTCATTTCTGCAGTTTATGAATTCTATATAGTTTTTTTCATGTATTTTTGACATATTTTCAAGTATTCTATATCCTTGTTGAATCTGTAATTCAAATTCGGAACTGTTTTGTTTAGCTCATCCAGTTTTTTACCCATTTCCCCAAAATTCACAGTTGATATATTGAGTGAAATTGTTGTGAACATTTGGTTCATTTCTTCTTTGAACTCATCTATTTTCTTCATTCTTCCTATGAACATTTCATAGATTTCTGCTACCTGGTGTTTGTTTTCCTTGCCCTTTGTGACCTCTTCCTCTGCCTTGGTAGAGTTGGGATAATTCATGGATCTTCTGTTTCCCTGCTTCCTGATGCTCCTATGTGTATCTGTGGTTTTTTTGCATATATACATATATATATATATGCAAAAATATATATACAGATGTATATCTCTTTTTTATATATACACATCCCTTTTTCCCTTCCTTTTTTGGGGGGGTAGTGCAGGTTGAGGACTGGAGAAGTTAGGAGTGTTTATGACTTGTACAGAAATTTTTAGTAAGATGTTGCCTCCCCATGAATAATTTACATGTATATTCAGTGCTAGTATTCACTCCTTCTGTTATTTGCTTTAAGTGATTTCAACTCAGTCCCTATGTTTTGCCAGAAGAATTAATTCTGATTATAACAGCATCCACAGATCCAATCTTACAACATTTCTATATGATAGTCCTTGCAGTTACACTTCCCCCCTTTGTCTATTCTCTATGCACACTATCACAGTTTATTATTTGTGGTTGTTCTGCAATGATTTGGGAGAGGTGGACTGAGGAGAATAGAAGGTGGTTGGATGAGCAGTGTTAGGCACTAAGGGGGAGGTTTACAGGGGAGAGTAGTGGTAGATGAGAAGAAAAGGTTGATGTGGGGTCTGATTCTATTGGAGTACTTTTAGTTGATTGAAGGGTTAGTATTGAGAGTCTTCAGAGCATATTTGTGGGGCCAAGGGCAAGATATAGAAGAAAGGAGGTTTGCTTTGTGATTGAGGAAAGCTACCTCATTGTCAGAACCTGCTGATAGGCAGGACGGTAAGCTAGGTAAGATATGGAAGAGCTAAAGACTTATGATGGGGAAGGTCAAGCGTTAATACTAGAGAAGATAGGGGTGACTGTAAGGGAGCTAAATATGGGAAATTTAAAAGGAGGAGGAGTTTGGAAAAAGAACAAAGAAATATGTTAATCCTATTGTTTCAGGGGTTTAAGGTGAAGAAACTAGATATGGAGCTGAGACAAGGGAGAGAACCTAGACACCCATTAAACAGAGCCACTGAAAGAACAAATGCACAAAAGTAACAATCTAATAAACAGAAGGCCATACAAACATAACATAACCACACATTACTAAATAAATCAAGAAACATACAAAAACTTAAATGTATAAAATGTCCAATGGGAATTCAGATTAAATATTCCCATGACACAGTGTATATGTGATTCACATGTAGCTTCTTTGCTACAGAGTCTGAGTGCTCACAACCCAGTAACTTCTCGTAATCTTCCACTGCAATACCGAAGCTAACTCAGACTCGGGATTTCTGTCTGCCAGGTTGCAGGCATTCTTGCAGCGTCTGATCCAGTCTGAGTTCTTGGGTTAGGAACTATTGCTTCCCTCTCCCTGGGTGTGGTGGTGGAATCAGCAGACAGATTCACTGGCACAAAATTGTCCACTGAGTCAGGATTATTCCTATGCAATCCAATCAGCTACAGTAGTAACAGGCTAATCCATTACAGTGGTATCTATCAGGGCTAGTTGAAAAACAACATACCAGGAGATCTTGTTTTGGGTTTCCCTTTAGCCTAGAGAAGAAATTCATGGTTATAGTGTAAGCATCATAACAGCCCAAGCATCGACCCACAGGTAATGTGCACTAAATGTGATGGCTATGTCTTCTCTAATGATGACAACATTCAAGAGTAATTTTACATAATCAGTTATCTAATGCCCAGTGGGTTGGGGACTGGGTAATGTGGAGTGGGGGATAAAAAGTTTTTTAAAAGTCTTCTGCTATGTGGTATGGGAAGGAGGAATTAGGATGGGGGCAAAGGATCCTAATAATGGTAAATATATATTATGTATTTAGATGGGGATAACAGGGAAAGCTGAGTACAAAATTGGTTTTGAGAAATGGGGGTGGGAAAAGATTCTATGACTGAAAAAGTTAAAGGGAGATAAATTAAAGAGGGGAGAAGAAAGAAAATAAAAATTGAGGAAGAATAAGAAACAGGACAAAGAAGTGAGGTGAAAAGATAAATAAAAGTAAGAGGGATATTACTTAAAAGTAAGAGGGATAAATAAAAGTAAGAAGGTAAAAATTCCCTTACCCTTACTCTATAAACTATATTGGAAGAAAAAGGCAAGAGGAAGAGAAGCACACACACAGACATGCTCACAAAAGAAAATGGGAAAATAATAGAATAAAAGTGGGGGGAAATAAACAGAAGGAGGAAAACAGTAAAAAATAAAAATAAAAGTATAATACAGTAAAATAAAAAAAATTAAAGAAAGTTTTCTATTATTTTGGACATGTGGCTCTTTTTCTTAGCCTAGGATTAAGGAGCAGAGCCCAAGCCTCTGTTTACCCTGGAAGTCTAAGGTAGCCATCCACCCCCAGAATGGTGCTGGATGCAGACACCCGCATGCTCTGAGAGCAGGTTGCCAATGTAAGGTTCTAATCCTGTGTAACTCAGACTGAACCTAGCCTCTGACTGTAGGAGCCAGATCCCTGTTCACCAGCCCAGCTCCTCAGTGGGACTCCCTTCAGCCTGCTCTCTGCTGGCCATCTCCCATGGCTGTTGTTCCCTCATCCACTCTGGGAGCTTGACTGTGTGTAGTGTGGCTTGGAGCCAAGGGACTGCTCTGGAACCCAGGTTCAAACACTCAGCCCTTCCCTACAATTGCATCCCCTCCAGCTCTTGTTCCACAGTTGTGGCAGCGGGTGCTGTACTGAGGTCATTCACTAACTGTTGACTGTGGAAGGTGACTCAGGGAACAGTATCCCATGTATTCCTTTCTGGTTCCAACTGCTGCTGATTCTCTCAGTCCCAGTTCAGTTCCCTGGTTCTCCATGAACAAAAAAAGTTTTTAGTTTTACTTGGTCTTGTGGCTGGCAACTGGCCAGCTGCTGTCAGTGTTGGCGTGGTCTGTAGGGGTTCTCCTCTGCGATGTGATCTATTTCTTCTGTATCACTAATAATTTTTTCCTCTCCTCTGTCAGTTCCATTCCCAGGTAACTGCCTCTCACTTTGATTCCTCTCCAAGCTACTGTTTTCCAGACTCTGGACACTTTGTCCTGGAGAAGCCTGAGTTGTTGGCATTCACTGCTCCACCATTTTTTTTCTCCCTCCTTGATGTTTCTTAAACCAGAACATAGTGCAGACAGGCCTTCTAGTCTTTCCTGCTTGTTTCATTAGACATTAATACCCAAATAACACTGTGGTCTCTACTATTAAACTCCCAAGTCTAATCATTTTGTAGTGGGGCTGAATATGGTGCCAAGAAGTTTGTTGCCCCAAGTTCAGTCACCGGGATCAGTAGGCTTCATTCAAATCCCAAGAAAACAGAACTCCAAAACACAGGTAATTCAAGTCATATGTGCAATGTTCATACAACATGTCTGCCAAAGCCATGGCAAACCTTGCAGAAAATGCTACAGCTTTAGAAAACAGATTCAGTTTCATTTTGGGTCCTCTTTGATAAGCTGGTTCCGAAACCCATTACTTTCAGCAACTCCTATACCCTGGTATTGGTATTCTCTCTCTCTGATGCTCTTTACAGCTTAGTGTGAATAAATTAATTGCTTACAGTGAGGGTAAGCATTTCTTTTACTCCATATTTATAAAGTATCTTCTGTAAAATAATTCTACAGGGCCTGCAAATCATCCTAATTTCCTATATATAATTAATACAGGCCTGCTGCTTAATTGAAAAAGGGCAAGTACAACTGCTGCCATGACCTTTTTCTATGCTCTTCCCAAGTCCCCAAAGCTTCTGCTACCTGCTGCAACTCTCTCTCTCTCTCTCTCTTTTTTTTTTGCCTGGTGGGAGCAGAAGGCTTTGGAGAATGCTTTACATTTTCCTAGTAAAAGGAACCCCCTATTACACAGCCAAATAAATTCCATCCCCACCCAATGAAAAAGTAGGCAAGTGTCATGACATGCAGCACTACCTTTGATTGCCTGTCTATTCTTCTGTTTTAATTGCTTATGCTGCTCTGGAGAGGGAATCTGAATCAAGTTGGGGGTTGATCATGGCCCAAATGAGAATCAGATTTCCACTATGGGCAGAGCTGAAAGAGGCCAGCTTTCTGCCCTATGGCTCCAGCAGTCCAAAAACCCAGAACATTTATTCTCTTAGCTTTATGGGTATGAGTGATGGGAAGAAAGCCATTTCTCAACACAAGCTTGCCAAAGTTGATTCAGAGCAACTGTGTTTGACTTAATTAAAATCCAACTTGGGTCTTTTAGACTTTAAGAAAGGCCAGAGCAGCTGCTTCACGGAAAGCTTTACATTCCCCAGGGTCCTGTTGATGTGGCAGGAGTTGGACAAACTGGCTCCAGCACTTCCTAGCTGTGTGACCTTGGACATATCACTTAACCTCTTTGAGCCTCAATTTCTTTGTCTGTTAAATCAGGATACCCTGTAGGGCTTATTCCTGCCACTCTGTGAGTCCTTTGTCCCTTGTGGATTGTAGAGGCAGGGGCTGGTGCTACAGCTCTACTCATGCCTATACCAGGCTCTTCCCTCCCTGGCTGGGTAAGAGCTACAGCAGAAGGATAAGGAATAAGATGAACTACTGTCCAATTTTCCAAGGAGTTTGAACACTAAAACCAAGAGAGTATTGGACAAATCAAGATCTGCTTGTCACCCTACCCCCGAGAAGCCAGATCTTTCTCCTGACCAAGATTGCAAGGACTACAACTACCTGTAAATCCTCTCTTGCTACTTCCTATGCTAAGGAAGAACTATAAAAGATCATCTATATTCCTGCTTTAGATAAGTGAAAAAAAATTTTTTATATTCAGGTACTGGGAGTCAAACTCAGGACCTTGCGCTTGCCAGGCAGGTGCTTATGCTGCTGAGCTATCTCACTGGCCCTTGATAAGTGAAATTTTTAAAAGTTGAAGATTATGCTGCATTGATTTATTTTTTTCTGAATCGGCAAAAATGTTATTCTTGGCAAATCATTCACATGATATTTTATACACATAAATATATACACATCTATTCTTTTTTCTTCACATAACTCATAGGATTCTATGTTTCCAAGTTCTTTGTTTTCTATACTTAATGAATCACAGAGCCCTTACAATACTGGTCCACGCTGAGCAGCACCATTTTTTTTTTTTTTTTACAATTGCATAGCAGTCCACTGTATGAAAATAAAGTGATTTATTTAAATGGCTCCCTACTGATGGGCAGTGGTTTCAGATTTTATTCTATTACAAATTACACTGCAATGGCTCTCTGTACATGCGCGTCATTTTTTTTTAATCTGATGAGACTACATTGATAAGAAAAATGTCAAGAGTTGGTGAATTTAAAACCAGTCCATTGGGATAATAAAGCCTAAATACATAAGTTTTGAGGAAGCCAAAAGCCTAGAAGCAGGAAACTCAGTGAAAAGAACAGTGTTAAGTGGAAGCTTAGCTTCCGTCTTCTCAAAGCTTTTTGCCTCCTCCCCTTCCTTTTTTGTATTGCTGGAGTTTTTTTTAGGAAGAGTAAGGAATACTAATTCCTTGGCAGGGGTGGGAGGTGAGCAATCTGGGTCCAGGCTGACAATATATATAAAGTGGTAATCTGGCTTTTGGCAACTGGCTCAGATTAGCAGCAGCCAAGAATGAGGAAGAGTTCAACTGAGCCCTCCAAGATCTACACACAAGTTTGAATGGTTTTGCTGCATACTGGCCATACAGCCTTGAGCAAACCATTTCATCACTCTGAATAAGTTAAGAGCTCCAGTTTATGTAGTTCAAAGTTTGTCCTCTTGCGACGAAACTGCCTTTTAACTTTCTGTGCTAACCTTGATCTTAGCAATGAGTAATCTTAGCCCTCCCCATCCTGTTAGATGATGAAAATAAGGCCCCAAGAGGATCTGGACTTAACCAAATCAAACAGCAAGTTAGTATCAGAACCAGGACTGGGCTTTAGGCCACCTTATTTCAGTAGTATGGGACTACTCATTGACCTTAGGTGAGTGAAGTTTCCCTGTAACCACAGCTATTGAGTTTGCTCTGTGTTGGCAGTGCCTCCTGGAATGTGTGAAGAGTTCTGGGACTCCAGAGGAATAACATAGAAAGGGATGGGTAGAGACAAACAGGAAGATGGCTTGATTCCAAGATGGGTATCAAGAGAAAGAGCTGGGTCAGAGCACTGGTATTTTGTTGAAAAAGTGCGTTATGGAAGACTCCTCATAGAGGGTTAGCTTCGCAAACGCAGGCAAAACTAAAGGCTGTCATTACGGGAAGAAAGATTGGTTTTTTTTTTAGCCTTAGAGGAGCTCAAAGTTTAGAATCATGAAATGCAGTGAAAGAACAGTGTAAGTGGAAGCTCAGCGGGAGACCCCTACTGCTACAACAACTATTGTGTGCTGACTAAAGAAGGAAGTTCCATGGTCACACAAAGTCCCAACAGGAAAAATACCATCGTATTTTGAACCCTGGTCTCCAATTTAACCAGTATCACAGAGGTCAGGACACCAATGAGCTTATCTAGTGCCACAAACATCCAGAGAATGACAAAGCTGTACCTGCTTCTAACTAGCTTCTTCTCTACCCTTCCTCCCTGACCATCAACTACCAGAGATGAAAGATCTAACATTCTATAGATGTTTCTTTTCTCTAGGACACTCTGCTCACTGCTTCTAAACCTGAGATCTCACCAGTAAGCCATATGTCCTCTTCATCTTAACCATGTGCTATGAAACCAGTGATTCCTATTCTGACCCTAATAATAGACCTCATTAGAGGCAGTAGAGCAGGAATTTCTTAATCTAACTTTCTCTTCAACCATCCCCTCCCCTCCAAAGGAAGAGAATTACTATTGGCTAGTATGTGCCACTATTTCCCTTGATTTGTATGTTTTATTTCATCTGGTGCCCATAGGAACTGTCTTATGAAGGAAGTGGAGAAGTTAGATTATAGAAAGGTTAAATGACTAGATCTAAATCATAGTGAGTAACAGAGCTATGGTTTGAACCCTGATCCTGTTTGACTCTACTGCCCACCCCCAATCAATACCAAATATATACATGATGATGTTCATCATGTGTGACTTGCGTGTCAGCTCTAACTTGGGAATAATTTCAGCCCATTTATTTTTTCTCTTAGGTGCCACTATTTTACTCAGTAGGAAAAGCCACAGACTGGTAATATCTGCAGATTTCCAACTGCTTGATTTCAATTTCTTGGAGAAAACTGTGTACTACAAATGATTTCATAAATAGGGAGGAAACACATCACAGTCCTTTGGTGAGTACCTGAAATGTCCTAATCCCAAGTTTTGCATATATTGGTAATCTATATAAATATGTTGGACCATGCCTATGAACTCATATATCTGGAGGATTCAACCTTTAGAGCAGTGGTACCCAACCTTTTGGGTACCAGGGATAGGTTTCATGGAAGATAATTTTTCCACAGACAAAGTGGGGGTGGTTTCAGGATGATTCAAGTGCATTACATTTATTGTGCACTTATTTCTATTATTATTATATTGTAATATATAATGAAATAATTATGCAATTCACCATAATGCAGAATCAAGTAAATAAAATAATGGGTGGGCCACATGCAGACTGAAATAAGTGCTAGATTCTGACTTAAAGCCTGCCACCAGATGCAGCTGTACAATTGAAGTATATCAACTCACTTGCCACTATAAATCCTGCCACCAGATACAGCTTGTCACTTGCCACTCACTGCTAGAGTTTTGATATGAGTCTACAAGCAAATGATTTATTATGGTCTCTGTGCAGTCTAATCTCTTTGCTAATGTTAATGTATGTTTGCACCTGCTCCCTAGGGTTAGCATCACAGCCTCAACTCCACCTCAGATTGTCAGGCATTAGATTCTCATAAAGGATATGCAGCTTAGATCCTTTGCATGTGCAGTTCACACCTCTGTGAGAGTCTAATGCACTGCTGATCTGACAGAGGTAGAGCTCACGTGGTAATATGAACAATGAGGAGTGGCTATAAATATAGATGAAGCTTCCACCTTGCTTGCCCCCAGTTCCTAACAGGCCACAGGTCAGTACTTCTCCTTGGCCCAAGGGTTGGGGATCTCTGCTTTAAAGTTATGTAAAACTTAATATCAAAGAGGAACCTTGAAAATATGTAGTTCATTTGGCTATAACTCACTTAAGCAGTAAAACAGTGAAGACTCAATTTTTATGCTTCCTGTGCTACGGCCTTTTGAATTATGGCTTTAAATATCTTTGAGAGTATACAGGTGGCAAGACAATATCAGCTAACTACATGTATTTTCAAAGTGAATGTTTACTCCTGAGTTGGGAAGATGCCTTATTGTCAATCTAGCCCCATACATACAAGCCATCTGAAGCCCTGCACAGGACCTAAGAATATATTCACTAACAAGTTCTCTGGGGATAGAGTAGTTAGATAATAGAGGATGTGTGGGTATGGCTTTTATTTTTTCTTAGCCTTATGAGATAGCATTGACAAGAATCATGAAGAAGGTAGACAGAAATTAATGCTGGACCAGTTGATTCTGCTTGCTTCTTAAAGCAATGGTGGTCCAGGGAAGATGAAATTCACAGTTCTCTAGTAGTTATGTGTGACTGGTTGAAATGGAAGGAAGAAAGGAAAGGAGGGACGGAGAGAGAGAGAGAGAGAGACTTGTCTGCCCTGCCCTGTGAGATCAGGAGCAGGTTGTCAGGTGAGAGTAATTCAAGGGTGGGATTGGCTTGGGGGATAAGGTTGGTGATGATAGATCAAAGGGAAATTCTACTCAACATCAAAAGAAGTTCATAGCCTTGCTGCCTTTGAGAAGAAGACTCTCCTTGGATGTGCAAAATTGCATCACATAAAGTCAGAAAGTACTGTAGTTTGATGACTCACCCAACCTGGAAGAGAAAGGGAGGGAAGGGCAGTGATCTCAGGAGACACTCATCTGTCAAAGAAAAAACTGTTTGGGGCCTCGGTTCCAGAAAAATTACTGACCATGTAACAAAACTGAAAAGTTGTGCCAATTGGTTGAAGGAGGCTGCCAGGGACAGGATTCCTGGAGTAATAATATTAAGGTGAACTGCTAGCTGTTGGCGAGTCCTCACTATGTGGGAAAGACTATTCTAATAATGTTACATGGGTCATCTTTTTTGATCCTAACAAGAACTCTAAAAGATAGGTGTCATGATAATTCTTATTTTATAGATGGAGAAACTGAGTTTAAAATAGTTTAAAATTAAGTAATTTCCCTAATGGCAAAATTAATGGCAGAGCTAAAAATCGCTCTTGGGGTTTTACAGGACATGAATAAGCAGTTATTCCCTCAGGGGAAGGAAAAAGCAAGGTTTAAATCGTGGTTCTTATTGGAAGTTATACTCTATTCCAAGTCAGTTGACAGAAAAAGGGAGATTGGTGGTGGGAAATGAGTGGTGTGAATCACAGCTCATTTGTTCAGATTTGCCTTCATTTTTAATATTAAATGCTAAAGTAATTAAGGTAATAATAATGATTCAATTTACACAGCATTTATAGGCCATTAATATCTGGAAGGTTCTAATTTGTCTCTGAAGACAACCCAAAAGGGTAGACAAGGTAGGCAGTGTTATAGTTTTTTTTTTTTCAAGGTGAAAACATTTTGGCTCAAGAAAGTAAGGTAAGTGACATGCACATGGTCACTACATAGCAAACTAACTCTGACTGCTTGACTTTTTTTCATTGAATCTCCACATTTTATGTTCTATATGTTTCACATCCATAGCAGCCCATATTTCAAAGCCTGATTTCTACTTTCCTGACATCCTGCAATATAACTCTCTGCCATCACCGCTACTAAAGAAATATGACATAATCAAGTGTGCCACTGGCAGGCATCCTCTTGGTTAATGAAGGTGATACCATGCTGGACCCAAAGGGAAATTCTTCTCCAACCTGGATAGCTCCTAGTAAAAAAAAATTAACTTGGCCTTGCTACTACTGCACAAAAGCATCCCATAAGGACCTTACTGAAAAATATTGAGAGTTCTGCTCTTTCTATCACCTCCCTATCCCAGGGGCCACTTCCCACAGCTTGTTCAGATGCTTTTCCCTACAAGCTACTGCTACCCTTTTCACAGCTTTGGACCTTTATTTACCTGTTTGAAACACCCTTCATACATGCATCCTCTTCCTACTTCTCCCAGCAAGCAAATACCTGGTAAAATTATACCCCTCCACTCTTCTTTAGCCCAGGCTATGTTTAAGGGATTAAGGCTGCTTAACTCTTAAATGTCCACTAACTACAGTAATCAAACACTAACACCCACGGGCCAGGGATTAGAGCAAGGTTGACTGTTACCATCTGGATTTTGTGCTACTCAACTCTTGAGAGCCTACACAGGACAACTAGAAAAATACAATTACACTAAGGGAGTGAGGAGGATGGGGGGAAGAAGAAAGAGTGGAAGAGAAATAAGTGGAAAAGAAATGTTACATTGGAGGTATATCTAGGGGGTGGCAGTAAACACAGATTTGTAGATGACAAGAGATGTGTAATTTCCCACTAATGATGCCTAGGATTCCCACTGGTCCTATAATAGTCTTTGAGCCACCATTTAGCTGGCTCTGAGATTGTACCCTAATCAATGTGTGCAGTTCCCTGGTCAAAGTTACTGGGGAGAAGGCAGCAGCAACTAAGATAGGAAGAGAAGTTGTATCAGCTGCAATCTGAGGAAGAGCTAGCCTTGAATTACAGGAAAAAATAAACAGTTGGGAAAATGTCCTGGGGCAGGCGGAGGAGACCATCCTTTAATTGCAAATAGGGCCTTACAAATATTGATTATGAAAAGGAAGGCTCAGGAGAAAGTCCAGTTTGAAACAAACTCACTAATAACTGTGTGCACACACCAAAATTAAGCACAGAAAAATAGCTCAGCTATCCCCCTCTTGCCCCTTCTACCTATGCATATATATAATAAAAGTTAATGTTCTCATGAGGTTAACATTTGATCCAACTTTTCTGACTGATCCTGCTAGGTGCTTTGTGTACATTAGTGCTAATATAATAATACTACAAGGTAGTAAATTGAATTATCCACCTCATATTACAGATAAGGCACTGAAACTCAGAATGGTGAAACCCACTTCTGCAAGATCACGCATAGTTCCAAAGAGTGATGACTTTTAACTCATTTGTCTGATTACAAAGCCTAGACTGACTTCTATTCATTATACCATAAATACTATACACACTGCCTCTGTCCTGGAAAGTGAAGGTTGATTTTAGGTGAGAGAGAAGGTAAACAGTTTGCTACCACAAGAGACTGGAATGAACCCGTTGATGAGTTTTCATGCAATAGTTGAATGCATGTACAAATACAAGCAGCAGTGTGGCTCCTGGAAAAGATGGTGAGCTTAATGGACTCTGAATTCTTTGGAGTTTGGCCCTCAGCAGCAACATGCTATACAAGCAAATCGTATCATTTCTACAGGTTGCCATCTCCTTGCTAGTAACTATGGATAAGGATACAGAAATTTGGCACTTAATCATGGGAAGCCAAGATATTACAGAAAAAACTTAATATCCCTCAGGTCTGTTGACATAAAATAGCTTCCTACGAAACTGAAGATTGCATGGATAGCCCAAACCCCAGGAACAGATTTCAATCCAAAATTGAGCAGGTCCAGAAGGTAAACTTCAACATAAAACTCTTGATAAATCACAGTATGTGTCATAGCCAAGTTATGTTTGACAGGCACAGTACCCCCAGTGCCACAACTTACCCATACTAGACACTTGGTGAATGTTTCTACAGTGAAATTGAGTGGGAAAAAATCACTCCCAGGGAGAATCATGAGAAAGAATATTCTCAAATGTTCAGGGATCCAGCTCTTATCAGTTGGCTCCTAAAATCCGTTGCTGTTGCAGGAAACACATGAATATTCTTATATACCTAAGCATTTATACTTAGGCAAAACTTAATTTAGTACAGTAAAAAGGTAGATCTTAGACTCAGAAAAATCTGGATTTAAAACTCATCTCCATCACTGCACTCATTGTAGGTCTTTGGGGAAGTCATTTACATTACAAACATCAGGATTTTTATCTGTCAAAACATATATAATGACGTCCAACTCTAATAAGGATCAAGATAA
The DNA here is from genome assembly GCA_028451465.1 of Erethizon dorsatum. Lineage (NCBI taxonomy): Eukaryota > Metazoa > Chordata > Mammalia > Rodentia > Erethizontidae > Erethizon > Erethizon dorsatum. Next base: position 42,069,763 of record CM051842.1, read on the forward strand.
GGCATGAAAGTGTCTAGTATGAGGTAGAAATGCAATACATAGTTCTTTCTTTCTGATGGCCATATTTTTGACCTCTAAATTGGAACACAAGCCTTGTCAAGGGTGGATGTACATGTGGTTACAACAGGGCTCCATTTAAAATCAGTGATTTGCCCCAAAATTTAGGAGTACAATTTACATATAAGTTTATAAACTCAGGGGGTCTTAAGATGCTTTCGATTTTTGTGGATCAGTCCATGAAAGCACAGACTTTGTCTCCTTCCTGTGAGTAACAGAACAAGGATCACTGGGAAAGGAAACAAAGGCTATAAATAGAAAATCAAATTTAAGTCTGTAGAAGAATTTGTGCCTGCTGTCCCTATAAAGACACACATGGTAGTGGGACATGTGAGTTCCCCCCCCCAAAAAAAAGAGAACAGAACCTAAAGCATCAGAAGGACTTCTACTATAGGTATGAAGTTGAGTTAAAAGAAATGCTTTACTTAAGCCTAGAGGAGAAACCAGTGTTAGAATAAGAGTGATTAGAACAGTTAGTGAATACAAGTGTTCGTATCTCTTTAAATTTAGCACATAGGTATTTCAAATCTAATGCTTTCTAATGTTTATATTAAAACAACAAGGCAATTTTCAACGGCCCCAAAGGCTGACTGGGTTGAAAACATCTTCTGTTGTATTCTTTTACCCACAGACATGGAAAATAATACCTTCAATAGCTGCTATTACTAAGACACCATTGTCTATGTGGTAGTAACTGATGATATATCCTAATTTCATGCCAACTGCCTAGGAGGAAACCACTAGCTTTTAGAGTCTAATATTGCAAATTCAAACACTAGTTAAATGAAATAAGGGTAAATATCACAGGGGCCATTTCTCCACAAAACAAAATACTGTATTTTAAAAGCAGGGTTTTAGTGTCTTTACTGGGCAAAACCAACTAACAAGATCTATGACTTTACTGGATAGGATCCAAAAGCCTACACCTATCTACATAACAGCTTATGCCATACACTTATCCTAAAATAAAACAAAACAAAACTCATATTCACCTTTGTCATTTATGTGCTTTGGGCTCACTTATGTGCTTTGGGCTTTCAAAGGAAAACTGGCAAATGTACCTTCTCATTTTATCTGTTTACTTCTGAAAACTTAAGAGGGTTTGAATGATAGTCAAAAATCCATCTCCTTGCTTATGGCTATATGGGCTGACCATATACTTGAGCTATCCCCTCCAAATGTCTGTTCTTCCCTTTCTTAATGATTACTTTTCCTCCCTTTACCCTTGATACAGAGGAAAGAAATGCTTATTGTCCTTAGAACTTAATTCTGCCAGGAGTGGCTGAAGACTTGCTATATACTAAATGAGACCAGTGGAAAACCAAGAGCACTTCTAACACACAGTGAGCATAGAGTAGGGATACATATCCCACACTTGTGAACTCTAGTGATTCCAGAGAAATTTACTATAAGGGAACTTTGTCTGCCTGTAGTTTTTACTATAAGGGAAATTTGTCTGCCCATGGTTTTTCTGATAGGCAGAACTTCCCACCTTGGTGTGCCCAATTTGATGTTTTTTTTTTCTCCAAATCTTTCTCATATGGAGACATGGTGAGACTCTTTACAAGGCTCATGATTCACTGAGGTACTTTTACCCAGGGGCAGCAAGTTATATAATGAAAATTGACAAGGGAAATGTCAACTGAAAACCTCATAAACCTCGAGCAGGTGTGAAAGAGGAGAGTCTGACCTCAAAATGTGTGAGGTACATAGACATACTATTTCCTCATTCAAGGGCTCAGAGGTACCTTGGGATGCCTTTGGTCTATTTCAGTTTCCTAATTAAGTCCCACGTATACATGACCTCCAAACAGCATGTTCAGATATAAGAAGACATGCTGATTGATGGCTTGAAACTAGGGTGGATACACTGATATTTGGATGAGAGAATGTGATTCTGGAGGGAGCAGACAGTAGAGTCAAAGACAGAAGTAGTAGTTAAAGGATAAGAGATTTCAGGAAGTCAAAATTAAGTTTATAAAACATTTTCCTGTATGGAAAAAGAGTATCAAACACACATTTGCTGTGAAACTTAAAATGTTCTATACACTCTACTTGATTAGTTTTTTCAACATCCCACAAAGGCAACTGATGAAGTAGATTTGCGTTTTCATAACTTTTCCCTCAATATATGCACTTAAATGCTTTTCCTTCCCCAAATTTAAAGTGCAGCAAATGTCATATTTTCTCAATAGCATCTATTTCTAAGAATGTCAAAGTATGTTAGAGACAACGCTCATTTTGTATTATAACCACTTATATGCATTTTTCAGAATGTGTAGATATGTATTAGCCTAGGTATAAACCTTAAAATAAATTGATAAGTAAAAATGATAAAATGATGCCATTTTCCTGGGTCAAATGCTTTCAGGGTCTCATTAATACATTTCAACAAAGGATTTTCAGAAATCTCATTGATAATTTTCTTTATTCTCTTGTCGAGTTCTATATTCTAATCAACCTATACTTCCCCAAAGAAGTTTTTTGCATCAGAATGCTTAATTCATTTCCTCAAGGTAAATGTCACAAGGCTGTTTCTTCATAACAACCAACCTAGAACAAAGAAGAGCTAAAAACATTAATACAAAATACACATTTTCCAAGTCTCAAAAGGCATTCTGCTTAAGTTGGATGCTTTGCCTGAGTCTAAGATGTAATGCCATCTATTTTATGAATGGAATACAGTCATTCAGGCCCATATAAACATATTAATTAAAAGCATAGGGCCCGTGAGATAGCTCAGCGGCATAAGTGCCTGCCTGGCAAGCGTGAGGTCCTGAGTTCAACTCCCGGTACCCACATACGAGAAAAGGGCTGATGATATCGCTCAGCGGGCACGGGCGCCTGCTGGTGTGTGAGGTCCTGAGTTCGACCCACAAAAAAGCATAAAACACATTCTAAAGGCCAAAAATAAATGTATTTCGATTATTCTGCCACAACTGAGTACTGATTATGACAAAATCCTGAACAAACAACCTTATTAAATACCTAGTCTATTACAGTTTAACAATGGTGTTATAAAATTCTGGGCTCAGCCATGTCTAGGTATCCCCTTTACCAAGAAAATGTAAACACTATTTCAGGACACAATTAGCCAAAGAAGTGTGAAGTTGCTCTTTTTGACCTTTTTCTGTCTTAAAATGAGACAGGTCATAGGAAATGTATCTGTATAGATTGTGGCCCCAGGTAAGTAGGACCCATAGGGGATTAATGCATGTATTAGTTTTCTGTTGTTGCATGATGAGTTACCACAAACTTAGCTTAAAAAAAAATCACCTTAAAATTTGTTATCTCACAGTTTCTGTAGGTCAGAAGTTCAGGCACACTTGGCTGAGCCCTCTGCCTCAGGGTCTTACCAGACTGTGATTGAGGTGTCTGCCAGAGCTATGGTCTCATCAGAGGCTTGGCTGGGGAAGGATTTTCTGCCAAGTTTCCTCAGGCTGTTGGCAAAATTCAGATACTTGTGGTTGCAGGACTGAGGCTTCAATGTCTTGTTGGAGGCCATGTTTAGCCCCTAAAAGCCACCCACAGTTCTTTACTATATGGTCTTCTCCATCATAGCCACTTCATGGTTGCTTATTTCTATGAGGCCAGTGAAGGAGAGTCTGCCTAGCTTACCTGTTACCTAGCGACATGGAGTTTCATGCATACACACACACACACACACACACACACACACACACACACACACACTAACATTATCACGGGAATGGCATCTCATAAACTTCCATATTCTGTTGGTTAGAAGCAAAGTCACAGATTGTGCCCACAGTCAAGGGAAAAGTATTACACAAAGGACCCAGAAGGCAAGAATCACTGCTGGTCACTTTAATGTCTGTCTGCCACAGCAAACTAATAATTCTACCCCCAAGAAACTCCAAATCCAGTAACATTAATCACCTTCTTGATGACATTCCTACACAAGAGAATTAACATCTTTTATATCAGAGGCTCTGTGACTATATTTAGTTACCAAAAATATCCCACAGGACCAAAACAGGACATTTTTTTTTTTTTAAATACGCAGTACTGAACCCAGAGCATTCACACTAAGCTACATCCCCAGCCCCATTTTTTTTTTTTTTTTTTTTTGAGACAGGGTCTCACTAAGTTGCTAAGTTTCCCAGGATGGGCTGGAATTTGTGATCCTCCTGACTCAGTCTTGTAGAGTGCTAGAATTACAGTTATGTGCCACACCTTGCTGGGAATTATTTTTAATATATGAAACACAGAAATTAATTATAGACTATATATAAATTATACAGCATCCAAAATGTTACTTTTGGGTTTTTAAAAACATGTTTTATCATTTTTAAATAATTATAGACTAAAAAAGAAATGCATAGGGAAGTCCCATGCACCCTTGACCTAGTTTCCCCAGGGTTAACAATTTACATAACTACAGTATATTAAAAGCCAGAGACTGACATTGGTACAATCCATAGAATGTATTTATATTTCAGTGATTATATGTACATTCATGTGTGTGTGTGTGTGTGTGTAATTCTATTAATTTTACCATGTGCAGGTTTGGGCAACCATCACCATCACAAGATACCAAACTGCACCATCACCAAAAGACTTCCGCATTCTGCTCTCTTATGGCACACCCACTCTCTCTGCTCCCTCCAGCCCTAACCCCTGACTACCACAAAACTGTTCACCATCTTTATAATTCATTGTCTCACAATTGTTACTTAAATGGAATCATTCAGTATGTATTCTTTTGAGATTGGCTTTTTACACGCAGCATAATTGTTCATCAAAGTTGTTACATTGTTCACAGTATTCTATGGTATAGATTTATCAGAATATGTTTAACCATTCACTCATGGAAGGACATTTGGGTAGTTTCCAGTATTTGGCTATTATGAATAAAGCTGCTATGAATATTTATGTAGACATTTCTGCATGAAAATAACTTCTCATTTCTCTGAAATATAGTCCCAAGAGTGCAATTACTGGGTCATATGGTAAGTCTATTTTAATTTTCAAAGAAACTGACAAACTATTTTTCAGAGTGCCTATACATTTCCAGCAGCAATATATGAGTGATAGTTTCTTCTCTATGTTCTGCAGTATTTGGTGTTGCAACTATTTTTTCTTTTAGTTATCCTAATAGGTGTGCAAGATAGCTTATTATAGTCTTAATTTGCACTGCCCTAATTATTAATGATGATGAACATCTCATGTGCTTATTTGCCATCTGTATACCTCTTGGATGAAATGTCTGTATGTCTTTTGCTGATTTTCAATTTTTTTTGTGTTTGTTTTAGATGCTGAGTTTTGGGCTGGTGAGATAGCTCAGCGGTATAAGGGCATGCCTGGCAAGTGCGAGGTCCTGAGTTCGACTTCTGGAACCTACAAAAAGGAAAATAAAAGGGCCGGTAATATAGCTCAGTGGCACAAGCACTTGCTGGCAAGTGTGAGGTCCTGAGATCGACTCCTGGTACCCACATTAAAAAAAAATAAATAAATGCTGAGTTTTTAGCATTCTTTATAGATTCTACATACAAATAATTTTTTATATATGTGACTTGTTAGATACATGATTGTATAAATCATTTGTTAGGTAGGTAATTTGTTAGATATATGAATGAACATAATTTCTCCAAGTTTGTAATTTATCTCTTCGTCCTCTAACAGGGCCTTTCACAAAGCAAAAGTTTTAAATATTGATGAGGCCTAATTTGTCAAGTTTTACTTTTATAGATTATGATTTAAGTAACATATTGTTATTGTTAGTTATATAATATCTTTGGAGAAACATTCCCTCTGAAGTTCATTCTGTTGTTTTAAATGCCTTTGGAAGCTTTCATATGTGTGTGAACACCTGTGTGTGCATGCGCATAATGCACATCTGTCCTAACTAGAAGACTTATAGCTTATTGCTTGTGTATAATTACTAAGGCATATATACTATGATTCATAAAACCATAGCTCCTACAACTGCATATGATACTGAAAATATATTATCTAATTTGGGTTTATTTACCATTCCCGATGTGAGCAGGAAGGAAATAGCTTGTAAAGTTACAATTCCTCTTCAAATTATACTGCCTTCTATGTAGACAAAATAAATAAGAAAGAATGACAAATATACTTACAATGTTATATAAATTTGTGAAATTTCTATTTTGAAAGGTATGTAGTCATACATAAACAAAAAATCTAAAATCTAAAATTCCTTAACTTCTAGGAAAATCGGTACATACTTTCATAGCAATTGAGACCTGAGGCCACTGTACCACAAACCCCTGACACACATACTTTAATAAGACACAGACAGGAATTAAAACTCAATAACTTGTAACTCACAGCAGAATACTGGTTTTAGATATTTATACAAGAACAGTCAGACTTCATGATCTTACATTGCCAAGAACTGACTAGTTGTCATTATCAGCCAGCTCCTTTTTTTTAATGCGGGTACTGGGAGTCGAACTCAGGACCTCGTGCTTGCCAGGCAAGCACTTATGCCATTGAGCCATCTCACCGGCCCTTATCAGCCAACTCTTGAAACCCAACTTGAGCTAGTGCTATACCTTGGTTTGTACCAATATTTGACCAATTCGTGTCATTTTCACAATAATCCTTTGTGTTCAGAGCAGACAGTGCAAGTGGCTCACTTGAACTCTCAGCAAAAACTCTCTCAGGGATGAGACGATAGTAGCACAACTTTTCTGTGTTCTTTTTGGAAAACTTTTTCAACATAAATACTACTTTCTCCCAAAAGAGTGGTTTAATGATGATATAAATATAACTTAAATACTGAATAAACCACCCCCACCCAAATTTGCTTCCAAATAATATGGTGGGAAGTTTGTTTGAGATCTTTTTTTTTTTTTCGTGGGTACCGGGGGTCGACCTCAGGACCTCGTGTGCCAGCAGGCGCCCATGCCGCTGAGCGATATCACCGGCCCTTTTTTCATATGTGGGTTTTGGGAGTCGAACTCGGGCCCTTGTGCTTGCCAGGCAGGCACTTACGCCACTGAGCCATCTCACCGGCCCCTGTTTGAGAGCTTTAAACAAAAATATCAGCAAAGATCTTTTGACCCTTTGTTAAATGCAAAATAAATAGACCTCTAGCCACCTGAACAACTCAAATGCAAGAGTTATTTGTGTGGTATTTCCAAGCATTGAAGATAAATTAGGCATCTGGCAGGGGCTATGCTATCCTTTTTTGGAAGGAGTCATTTTAAACTTTCATCCAAACCTATTTTCTCTTCTTTGTTTATCCCATCCCTTAGGACCTCCATCTTGCAGGCTATAGCCCCAATACCTTTTCCTAGATCCCAAAAGACTGATTCGAAATCTGGTTATTTAATCCAAAGAGTTCTGATAGGAATTGGCCCTTTCTGTAATCAGCCCAGTCTGCTTAGGGACATGTGGAGGTGGGAAGTGCTTTCTAAACAAATTGCTCTATTAATTCTCCTGAGAATGCCCCTCACAGGATTTGACTTAAAATCATAATGCTAAACTCCTACACAAAAAACACTAACTCACACTGGTAGGAAGAAAAACATGCATATATCATCAGGGGCAAATCTGTATGGATGTGCATAAGTATACAGAGAACCACAAATGGATTCAATAGAGAATGGAGGGGGTGAGGTAAGGAGTGATGAGCTTCAAAATAGATTCTCCTATTTCTCTGAGGGTCTGTAAAGTCCATATAACTATCAAGAACTCACAATGAGCGCTGGATAATCAACATCCCTTAACAGTGGTGACTCAGAAGATCAGGTGCCTACTATGAGTCACCATTCGTCCAAGGTGTCGCAACAGTGAACCATGGTACAGTCTATAAAAGTTAAAGGCATAGCTGGGTGTAGTGGTACATGCCTGCAATCCCAGCACCCTGGGAGGCTGAGGCAGGAGGATTACAAGTTCAAACCCAGCCTGGGCAATTTAGTGACTTAATGAGACCCTGTCTGAAAATAAAAAATGGGCTGGGGATATAGTTCAGGCTGAAGGCTCTGGGTTCAATCCCCAGTAACCCCTCCCTCCAAAAACGCTAACGGCTGCTACCTGTTCCCTGACCTGGAACTCTCCCTGTAGGATTTCCCAGGAATGAAGGTCTTCATTGACCCAGAGGGACTGCAGGGACCTGTGAAGTGGGGAAGGTTAAGCAGGTGCCTCTGTAAGCTGACAAAATAATTGTCAGGATATGAGAATGAACTGAGTGGCATTTTTTACCTGTCGTGAGTTTTGGTTCTTTTCTCCTGGGGAGGGAAAGGTTAAGGGAGAGGACATTGTTGTTAGCCCATTGCCTCAACAGCCTGCCTACACCAGGTTAGTTTCTCACAAAGAATATCAGTAGCCTTTTTCAGTCAGATCACTGCTACACTGATGTTGTTGGGCAGGAAGGGTAAACTCTGAGATTAGAGTTACACAGTAAACTACATAGTGACATAAAAAAATAAGAACCTCGTGCCCCTTTGGACAGATAGGAGAAGTAACAGCCTGTGTTGTGGCTTGTATCTAGATGTCCCCCCCAAAGCCTCATGCGGTCGTAGGTGGGGCTTTCCAGAGGTGGCTGGATCTAGAGTGTGTGATGCTGGGATTAAGAATATGATGCTGGTATTAATTATTAATTCATGGTGCAATGCTAGGATTATGGGCATCCCACCATGGGTGTGAGTGTTACTTGCCCTTAGGGATAGAATATAAGGGACAGAAAGTGTGCTGCTGTCATTTGTCACTTGCTGCTTTTGCTGCCTTCTGCCATGCCACCCTGCCTTGGAGCCAGCAAATTATGGACTGAAACTTCTAAAAACTGTGAGCTGAAATAAACCTTTCCCCCTTTAACTTTGGGTGCCAAGTATTTCGTCTCAGCAAGGAGAAAAGTAACACAGCCTGTGAGATCATTACTCACTTGAAGCCTTCTGTCCATCTTCATTCCTCCCACTCCACCCTACCTCACACACACACTAAGTAGAAGCTGGGAAAGGCCCTCCCATAGGTGATGAAAAATTCAAATGTTCCATCAATAGTCATCCCACAGAGGAAGTATCTGCTGTATTAGAAGCCTTGACCCAAGCAGCTAAGACAGAATTCAATAGCAATGGGACTAAAAGACACTGAGGAGATAGGTCAACTACTTCCATTATTTGTTTATTTATCAGGATCCTTAGAAAGAAAGGCCAATAATTGAGCAAATTGGCCTCCAGGGCTGAGCCAGCTCACAACCATGCCTGGGCTGCTGTAGACAAAACTGGTGTGAGGCCAGCTCTTGCTTAGGCACACACAGAGCATGGATGCGTCTAACTGCTCCTACAGTTGAGTTGAAACTTTCAGGGTGATTTCTCTAGCTACACTAATTTAACTTACTTTCCCCATAGAACTCTCCCTGGCAACCAAGAATCAGTCTCTAGGTTTGACTTTAGTCTAGAAATATGGCTAGGTGTATGTGTTGTTTCTTTTCTTTCTGTCAAATCATAGAAAATGTGCACATTAGCCTTCTATGATATAAACTTGGAAAACAAGGCACACATGGTTGTCCTTCATGTGGGCATATGCTACAGGTGAGAATGATGGCTAGTCATGTATACACATGGCTGCAAATAATTACTGAGGGAGAATCTTCTGTGCTGGACACACAAACCCTGTACTTGAAGCAAACCTTATCCTTATTTAGGCCATGTATTTTTCATACTTTTGAAACCAAAATTCAGATTTAGTGCAATATGTAAAATTATATCCTATTTCTGAGAGTTACTGACTAGAATGGCCTGCACATACACTTTCATTTGCTACAAGTGCTAGGCCAAGTTATGCTATGTCTTGGAAGCTTTTCTTCATCCTCTTGGCTTCTGATGACCTCACCTCATCATACACCAGCTGTTTAGTTTCTAGCCACTATTTATAATTCACAGAGTGCCAATTCAGATGGGCAGAGATGTGATGGGAACTTGAATGTTGCTGTACTAACTTTTTAATATGGCTGACCTTGTTCCATTGGTGGATTTTAAGTGGGAGCTTTCCACTGTATTTCAGCTGTGGACATAACTGGATCCTGTTGCAAAATGACACATGAGCTCGGTTTGCTTCATGCTTCCCAGAAACTCAGTGCTGTGTCTGTATAGCCATTTATAATCATTTGCCTGTCTTCTGAGGTGGGTGCTTCAGCAAACAAAACCATTTAAACTCAGCGGTGTCTACATAAATATCCCTGGAACCAAATGTTATCTTAAAATTACTAAGTCTAATGGGCCGGTGAGATGGCTCAGCAGCTTAAGCGCCTGCCCGGCAAGCGCGAGGGCCCGAGTTCGACTCCCGGAACCCACATACGAAAAAGGGGCCGGTGATATCGCTCAGTGGCACGGACGCCTGCTGGCGCGTGAGGTCCTGAGGTCGACCCCCCGGTACCCACCAAAAAAAAAAAAAAATTACTAAGTCTAAGAATTTCCCACAGAGCAAGAGATATGCTCTGCCGTTTACCATCCTTTATGAAATCTCAAGGTTACTTCATATCATGGATTAACCACCTAAATCTCTCTTGATGTCACCTAGTGATGAACAATTGGTTATACAAGCTATCATCAACTGTGAGGAGCTCAGAATCTTGGAAACCTTGTCAGTACAGCAAAATTGATGTTAGAGTTCCGATCTCTTGATAGTAGAAAATGGTGTACTATCAGTACCTAATCAGAGTAGCCTTGTTTCCCCACTTCTCCTCCTATATCAGTATATCCTCATATATCAATCCATGCATCAGAGGTTGGGTCTGCCATGTTTGCTATGTTGCAACCTCAAATTACAAGGCAACCCCAGGAAAATATAGATGTCAGTATTCTCTGGTGGTAGATTCAGAGCAACTCTTATCAAAAGAAATACTAGGAGAAAAGGCCATAGAAAATATTTTTCTTCTTTAAGTGGAAGAAGGATAAGAGGATTTTTTAAATTCAATGACTTATCTGGTCCTTCATCTAACAGGAAAATCTTTATGTAGATATTGAGTTAGTACCTCCTATTGGCTTAAAAAAATCTCCCTAGCAGGGCCTCCGAGTGTAAAGAGCCTCACTTAGGATTTAGGTTTCTGCAGCAATTTCTTTAAGAGTTACAATCAAGTTAACAATAGACTTTGTAAGCTCTCATTCTTTGATCATGAAAGGTCATCATCATCTTTGCTAAAGAAGATCAGCAGCAGCCATAATAATGAAGGTTCTTCATCATCTTTGATGAGTGAAGGAAGATTGCTAAAGTGTTACTAATATTCTAGCTAAAGGCCACTATAAACTAAATTGATTCAAAGTCTGTGTGCTCTGTGGGATATATATATATATATTATGTCCCCATCTTTTTAAATTTTTTTTTAAATTTTGAGACAGGGTCTCACTAAGTCAAATAGTTGCCCTAGCTGGGCTCAAGTTTATGATCCTCCTGCCTCAGGCTACCATTCCCAGCTAAGACACAGTGTTACAAAGCAGTGACAGTCACTCTTGGTATCCCTATTTTTTTCTTATTCCGCATGGGGCACTCATCTCTTTTGAAAGGGCGGGGGAGCAGAGGCAGTGAGCAAGGATAGCACTTGTCTGAAACAAAATCATAGGCTTCCACATCATAGCAGCTATCATTTTTTAAAGAATCAACTAGTACAAGGCATAGGACTAAGGACTTGGTGTACTATTTGATCCTTAGAACAACCTACTAGTCTTACATGATAAATGAGGAAAGTGTAACTCAGAGGGTTGAGTGAGGGTCTTTGCCCAAGGTCACAGAGCTGAGAAGTAACAGGTCTGGGATTTCAACTCGAATATTTCAACTCTGACTCTGAAGCCAACTAATATATCGTTACTCCCATATTTAGCTTTTCAGTTAAGATCTTCAGGTAAAAGCAGATCTTAATAACTTCACTTTAAAGACAAAGATATCAAGGCATAAAACAGAGGAATATTATTCAAAAAAGCCTAAAACATTTTCCCTTCCATATAGTGCAGTCTTTAAAAAGGAGGAAATGAAATACAGAATTAGCTTCTTTCAGTAAGCCACTGCCTTAGAAAAATCTTCGCTCAGTGATATCAGTCTTAGAGCCATACTACTGTACAGGAAGATTATCCAACTGGATGTGGCAATATTGTTGCAGAGATGGAAGGGGAACATAGTTCTGAGCTGCACCTATCAAAGCATAGTAGTAAGCAGGCAGACATCTGTGTTCTTTTTTTTTTTTTTTGTGGGTACCGGGGGGTCGACCTCAGGACCTCAGGCGCCAGCAGGTGCCTGTGCCGCTGAGCGATATCACCGGCCCCTTTTTCGTATGTGGGTTCCGGGAGTCGAACTCGGGCCCTCGCGCTTGCTGGGCAGGCGCTTAAGCCGCTGAGCCATCTCACCGGCCCGACATCTGTGTTCTAACCCTTGTTCCATACACTTTGTTTTCAATAAACGGATTCCATTTTGTATTGATGTCATATTCATTTTGAAGCTATGCAAAGTGCTGAATAGTATTTGTAAGGTATTGAAATGTCTTTCAGCTTAGAATTTTAAAGTGTTTCATAAATATTCTATTCTGAGAAATATGCTTACTTACAAATGGATAAGTAAGAACCAGAAGTTAAAAGATTTACCTTAAATCACAAAGGCACAGCTAGGAATAAAACCAACCACTAGACTGGTGTGTTTTTTAATCCTTTAAGAACTGTTGAACCTTTTGAGAATTCTGATCTCAGAAAGTCTCAAACCACTTAAATGATGAATCATCATTATAATTATTTTGAAGCAATTTTAATTTTTAAAAAGTCATTACAATTATCTTAAAACTGTACCTCAATTCTTAGTCTGTGGGTTTGGTTAGCTTTAAAAGACATAATACTAAAATGAGCGCAGGAGGTTCATATTATCCTACTTTGTTTAGGGAAGCTGGATCATTTCTGGGCTCTAACAGGCTGCTTTGGAAACCTTGTATCAGCTAGCCTGAGGTGGATTAGGAATTGTTTTTATACTCAGGAGCTTTGGACTTGAATCTCTACTCTCATCCTTAGATGTTAAGTGCCCTATAACTTTAGTTTCCTCGTCTGCATAATGAGGATGAAAATATGGTTAATCATACACAGCTGGTTTGAGAATCCAAGGACATAGTACATAGGAAATGTAGAAACACTTTGTAAGACTGTACAGTATGATACAAAAATCAAATGGCAGTCTAGAAATACCATTATATTTTATGGCTATCACATGTCTGATTGAGGCATTCTCTGAAGGTTCATTCTGTAACTTCAGGATTGTAAGCATAAAGAGAAAGCTGATTAGGCGTAGTGGTCCCTACATGCATGATAAGGTCTTCCAAAGGTATGCCAAATAGACATATATTAGCAGCAAAACTAAGACTGAAAGAGTCTCTTTAATTCCAAGGATTCAATAAGATGGTGCTATATGTAGACATTGATCCTGTATGAAATACATGAGGGAATTGGTTCCTTTCTCAAATTTCATCTCAGATCTCTGAAAGTCAAGCAGCATCTGATACTCTCATGTCACAGAAAGATGGGGCATAGGTATAGGTGGTCCAGAAATGAAATAAAAGCATCCCAGATCCTGGGATAGCACCATGAATCTAGACAGGGTATGAGAAAGGTTAAGTTACAAAGTAGAGAGAAAATGAGAAATTGTCAATATCCTATGCTATCTTCTATGGCTTCTCATCCTCTGGTTTCTAAAAACCTGTGTCTGCACCCTTAGTTACTTTGCTCCCCACCATTTTGTTTGCCTAGAATTCTATTCTCATCCCCTCTCAGCCCCTCCCCTCAATTAAAAATTCTAAAATGTACTTTTATTTATCTCTAAACCCACATCTGCCCCATCCTGCTAGTTCCCAATCAATTCTTATCTCTTTCGAACTTAAGAGTTTCTCTTGTGTGCAATCTCATTTTCTTTTCAGGATTACAGTTATTTGTATACTTGTCTTATTTCCTTTACTTGGCTATAATTGATTTCAGGTAAGTTATAGTTACTGGCACAGTTCTTGTATTAGTTACTTTTCCTGTTCCCAGGACAAAACACCCGACACCCACAAGTTAAACGAGGAAAACTTTATTTTAGCTCACAGTTTGTAGAGGTTTCTTTTTTTTTTTTTTTTGTGGGTACCGGGGGGTCGACCTCAGGACCTCGCGCGCCAGCAGGCGCCCGTGCCGCTGAGCGATATCACCGGCCCCTTTTTTGTATGTGGGTTCCGGGAGTCGAACTCAGGCCCTTGCGCTTGCAAGGCAGGCGCTTAAACCGCTGAGCCATCTCACCGGCCCTTGTAGAGGTTTCAATCTATAGTCGGCTGGCTCCAAGGCAGGGTGGCACACACAGAGGAGAAACAGTTCATAGCATGGCAGGCAGGAAGCAGCGGGCCATCAAGGGAGGATGAGAGAGAAACATACCTTCAAGGTCACACCCACAGCGACCAACCTCTTCCCACCAGGCTTCACTTCCCACCCTCACACCCAGCTATAAACCCATCAGTGGACTAATCCAGTATCACACACCCATCATCCAATACCACCCATGATCCAGTCATCTCCCCAAAGCCCGGACTAAGAGCACATAAGGCTTGGGGGGACATCTAGACATAAACCATAGCAGTGTTCCACATGGAGCAGACATTCAATATATAATTTTAGGTCATTATTGCTTGCAGTAAGTAAACTGCTGTCATCTCTCACCTAAATTTCTGCAACAACCTAGGTAATCTCCCTTTCTCTTTTCTTGTTCCCCTATAATCTGTCCTGTATTGTGTCACAATGTATATCTTAGAAACAGTACTTTTGTTATGTTGTTCTTCTACTCAAAAACCTTTAATAATATCCTGGCATACAGAATAAGATCCAAATCCCTCTGCCTTTCTCTCAAAGCTCTTTGATATCAATTAAATACAGTTCCTGTTGCTTCCAATTCTTTGCATATGTTACTCCCTTGTAGTAGAAATCTTTTGCCTCTCCACAGAACTAAATTCATCTCCATCGGGAAGCCTTCCCTAACTATTCCATCATTTATGGTTGTCCTTTATAATGTTACATCATTATTTTCTGTACTTCACATGCTGTAACCAAATCATATCTTCCCTAGTATTGATGTGTCCCTGGCTCCAGGGTGCATGCTCTTTCTTCCAAATCAGATCGCAGACTTCACATCTATATTGTTCTTCCCACATGAACTATCCAAAAGTTGGGTGCCTATTCTGGCCTTTACTTCATATGTTTTGTCTTGGTTTTAATCTAGATGTCCCCCCCCAAGAGCCTTGTGTGCCTATAGGTAGGGGTTTTGGAAGGTGATTGGCTTATGGGGTTTATAGTTGACTTCTTGTCAGGAGGTGGGGTCTGTTTAGAAGAGGGTCACTGAAGGAATGGCTTGGAAGGGTTTGTCTCCCTCCTCAGCTCCTCCCTTCACTTTCTCTGCTTCCTGGTTGCCATGCCATGAACAGCTCTTCTCTGCCGTGTGATTCTGCCATGCCATCCTGTTTTGGAGCCAGCAGATTACAGGCTGAAACCTGTACAAACTGTGAGCCAAAATAAGCCTCTCCTCCTTTTAGTTGCAGGTATTAAGTCTTGTGTCCCAGCAATGAGGAAAATAAATAAGACACTTTTAAAGGTTTGTGAGTTTATCCCCTGATTATTTTATCTGTAGCCATTTTAAGGAGCTTATTCAATTGATATTTAAGACAAAATTTACCAGGTAAGACTACTTTTCTTTAAGAAAATCTCCACTTTCCCTAAACATTTTCAGACCAAATTTTGTAATACCCTAAGTATATCTTATCTTGCTACATGTAGAACTCTTTTAATATCTCTGACTGCTTTTTTGTTTTTAATCCAACAGTTATTAAGTACCTACTGTGCGTGAAGAATTTTAAACCAGAATATTTGATACAGAGAATAATATATTTTCCTTATTTTAACACAGCCATAGTGTTCTATGATCTTCCTGTTATTCTATGCTTTTCCTATTAACAACTGGATAAAAATTACCCTCCCTTACTGGTTTCCCTAAACACAGTAAATTCCTGGGCTTACAAATAAGGACTTGGATAATAAGATAAGTTCTTGTTATGGTTTAAATATTAAGTGTTCCTCAAAGATTCAGGAATTTAGAGTGCTAACCTCATCAGTGGATCAATACATTGATGAATTCATAGCTGAATGTGTTATTAGGAGTTGGAGCCAGGTTGGAGTAGATAGGTCACTGCGGGCATACTTTTGGAGGATGTGTCTTCTCCCTGGCTCTTCCTTGCTTGCTGGGCTTCCTGTCTGCCTTGAGGTGAGCAGCTTTATTCTATCACACACTTCCATCATGATGCTTCTCACTTGGAGCCAGATAATCATGGATTTAAACCTCTGAAACTGTGAGTTCAAATAAGTTTTTTTTTTCTCCTTTAAGTTGTGTTTGTCAGGTATTTTGTCCCAGCAATGGAAAATAACTAAGGCAGCCATCCACAATCTATCGGATTGAAATATGTCAACAATATTCCCTTTCCTTTCCAAACCATTCAGAGGATTTTCATCAACAAAGAAAAAATAGCCAAGAGGGAAGATAGAAAAAAATACTCAGAATCAACTCTTTAAAATTTCTTAAAAACTTACACGTTCTCTTCCTTCTCCTCCAATACTGTAACCTCTAATCCAAGTATTTTATTACCTGCCTATTTCCCCAGACACTATTTGCCCATATCATTATCCCTCCCCTCATCTGATCCTATTGATTTAGTTTCATTGTTTTCAATACAGGTGGAGGGGAGGCACACAGACATTTCCAACCCCCCATTGACTTTCATAGAAAAGCATGCACACTTTGGTCCTGAACCCTTAAATTTTAGCCTCTGTCCAATCATTTTTTTGAGCTTTAGCCTCACAGCACCTCAAACTCAAATTCTCCCAAACTGAATTTACAATCTTCCTGTAGCTATCATTTAAGTCTTTTCTTGCTTCTGCATTCTTTATAATTTTTATAACTTCAGTCTAGAAAGTTAAGAATCATCTTCCACTCTTCTCTTTCCCCCAAATATTCACATCAAATTAGCTACAAACCATTCTTGCCATGCTTATTACCTTAGGTTCAGGTCCCTCATGACTCTTATTAAGACTGATGTTCCTTGTTTCAGAGTCTTCCTATCTAATTCATCTTATATATTAAGAATTTTTCTTAAATCTAAAACTAGCCATGTGACTCTTACTAAAAAATCATTTCAAGATTCTCTATTGCTTATGGAGTAGAACCCATATTCCTTCCCCTGGCATTCAAAACCCCCAAATTTAACTCCTACTTAACTTTTCCAGCCTTTCTTTCCAATGTCTGGAAGTTCTACCCATGTAAGTCTTTGTGGACTTTTAGGGCACCACCCTTTCTACCTCCTCCATGTCTATGCTTAAAATATTCTCTCTGCCTTGTGGGTCTCTTTTCTCATTTTTTCCTTCAAAGTCCTACCTAATCTTCAGGCACAGTTCAGATTTCACTTCCTTCAGATAACCTTCCACAGCTGAATGGCTTCCATTTCTACATTGTTCCTCATCACCAATAAATCCTTAGCAAAGTTTATTCAATGAAACTCACAGAAAAGCATGTAAACTTTAGGGAGCTCACTGTCTATAAGAGGGAGACAAGCTGAAAATAGGTTAGATAGGGGAGCTGTGCAACTTGTAGAAACCAGAGCAAACAGCCAGAGCCTCCTCTTTCATATGACTTAATTTCTCTCCTCTGTCTCTTGACTTCTAGCTTTATTTTGTGATTCTGAAATTGGGCAGCACTTTATTCTATAAAATAGAATGTAGTGTTCCCCTAAATCTCTATCAGTGTGTATGTGCATGCCTATCTACCAGAGTGTTCAGCAATTAAAGTATATTTATAAACTTTGGTATGTTCCTGGGAATGAATGTAACAGTATGGACCCATGGCAATACATCTGCTTATACTAGAGTCCCTTTAAATTCCTGTTTCAAATCCTTGTTACAGGTTTCTGTTTTAAAATCATGCTTAGATTAAGTGTGACATAGAATTGAAAAAGTTGTTTTGGAAATCTATTCTCAGCATATTGTTTATTGGATTCCAGGGAGTTGTTAAGGAAGCCATTGTACTTAAATTTAAGGTATTAATACCAGGGTTAGCCCATGAGACACTTTTGCGTACATCAGGAAAAGTACCCTTTCCTAAAAATACTTTACTTTCATTTGTCAGAAAATTGTCATAGCATGTTGATTTTGTTAGAGCAAGTCACTTGACTACTATCTGGCAGAAAATTGTTAGAACAAACACATACATCTATGATGTCTAGGATACAAGAGCTATCTCCTTAGATGTCATAGCTTCACATAGTGTTCAACTTGCAGAAGTCTGCTTCATGTTCCTGCCCTGAAGCTATTCTACAAAGGGTAAAAGCTTTTTCATTTAGCTCAAGAGAAAAGTTTTTCATTCTGTCTGAAAACAAGATGGCTGTTAGTGTTGTCTGCTCTCTGAATAGAGATTTTGTATTTCCTGACAGGGCATTTTTCAAGCTCAGGGTGATAATCTGATTGGAAGCGTTGGTGAAACAAATTCAAGCTTTTTCTGTGATTGGTAGAAAGCTATTTTGGATACAACTCGGACTGCCAAAGGAACATCAAAGCTTAGCTGTTCTTCTTACTGCTTGTGAGAAAGGGAAAACTTGGAATAGTCCTACTGACACTTAGCTCTAAATTCAAGTGCCAGCTATAAGAGAAATTGTCAAGAGCTTTTCAATTAAACTAGAAAGAATGGCATAAATAGACTAATTTATGATTAACAGTTAAGATTAGTGAAAAGGGTACCAAATAGTATCTAGTTATTTGTTTAAAACTACTCTTTATATAATCTACTTAAGTACAATATTCTTTAGTTTCGCTATGCTTGTATATATGTAAAAATACTTTGTTTTATTTATCTTAATAACTGAGTAGATATCACTTTATTCTCATTTTTATCAAAATTAACTATGTTTATGACTGAAGAAGAGTAATTCAAGACCACATGCTCAATATAGATCTGCTCTAAGTATAAGATGTGTCTGTGGGAGCCAGAAAAATCTACGACCCTCTGGAAAGATATAAGACATCTCTGCCTACTATCACAACTACCTAAAGTGATAAAAACACCTGAATTCCAAGCTCATTTTGTGAGAAGCAGATATATTAAAACTGATCCGCATGCCTAGACATAGAAAGTGATGATAGCAAATATCATGGCACATATACAAATGATATTTAAATAAGCTATTTCTTCTGTTTCTAATTTTTAACTATGTTTCTTATTTTTAAACTATGAGGTTAAAATCTAATTTCTAAAGGGTATGGAGGTGTAACGTCCAGTAATGGGGGAGATGATGATTAAAATATGTTATATGCATGTTTGAAAATATCATATTGAAACCCAATGAAAATCAAATCTAATTTCTGTGATAAATATTTGGGGTGATGGATAAGCCAACTACCTTGATCTGATCATTATAACATTGTATATAGGGATTGTAAAAATGTACATTTTTATGTGTCAATTAGAAATAAAATCAAATCTACTTTTTCATCTAGGCTTTATGATATTCCTTTAAGTTAGTCCCCCCACCATTTATTATGTGGCAGGCAATGCACATGCCCTAAGGACCTTGTTCTCACAGGTGGGATACACAAGCTGATGATCTTCGTAGATGGCAACTGAGAAGCAGAGGTTTGCCTTGGGGGCTTCAGGAGCCCAGAGAAAGGGTATCTGGTGCAGATGAGATATTGGGGAAAGCTTGATGGAGTCTGCTAAGTGAGTCAGTGGCACATAATTGGCTTCATTTAAGAGACACAAAATCTAAGCCGTGGAAAGATTTAGCAAGTTACTCCAGAATGCACAACTATCTAAAGTAGAATCATGCTAGAAACGAAGAGAAGTGATTCCTAATTTAAGAAATAGTCCAGAGTCTTCAACCTCTGGCTACAAGATACCATGGAACAAGGATTTATTTCAGAAAATTCCATACTGATTTGCCTCACAGACACATTCATTAGCATATTAGAAAAATGCAGGGGCACCAAAGTAGCCAAAGCTTGCAGCCTTCTAGGACAGCTAATTAACACCTATGCCACGGTCCTGGCAACCTTTAGTTCTCCATTTTGTGGTTGCTGCAGCTTGCTACAGGAAGATGCATTGCATAAAAATCAGGCATCAGCTCAAACTTCTTCAGATACCAACTTTAAGAAGCCTGAGTCATTCAAATCATTCCTTCAACCACCATAAGCAGCAAAAGTAATGTTTATTAAATGTGTATTAGTTTTAGGCCCCATTCACTAGCTTTGTCCTTGCTTTGAAATAGCTTTGTCCTGGTTTTACGTGTGCTTAATTGTCCTGTTTAACATGCATTTAATTTTTTAAGATACTTCATATTTTTTCTGGATGTAGGTAGAGTGCAAATTCTAATAATAATACATTCAACTTATGTGCAATTGGCTCTTTTATATCTCTTTTATGTACTTCATGTACAGTTTATAGTACACCAGGGCCCCTTACAAAATCAATGTGTATGGTACATTTATGCCCATCTTATAGAACTTGGAACAATTTTGCTGTTTTAAATGTTTATAGAAGCTTACAGTTATATATTAGATTTTACTACATATTTGAGTTGTATCTACAGTGTACTTGAGGTATTGTCCTTGCTCAAAAACATAATCCCCGATAATGATGTTCCTACAAACAAAGACAATGCTGTGACAACCCACTTTAGGAGACAGCTGTGATACATTCTGGGGTGGGCGGATGGGGGAGAAACTAGAACATTATAGGCCAAATTTTAAACTCTGACTTGATTCCTTTTGTTGTTTGATATGCTCCTGTATCACCAGCTTCCTTGATAAGGAGCCAGTAATAAACAATGTGCGCAAACTCACTGTGCTGTTAGCCTAAAATACATAACCGGGAAGGTAATTCAGTTACAAACCCATTTGACCATAGAAGAAGATGAATCAAACACTACTTATTTTATGTTAAACATCAGGTTTTCCTTTATGATTTCATTGAGAAAAACATAAGAGTCTACTACTAAAAAGCTTTTAAAAAACACTAGACTACATCACATTTTCCTTTATACTGCAAGGGACATATTTAGTGATGTAAATAAACCATGAAACAATATGGTATGTAATAGATGCAAATGACAATTATCAAAGGAAAATAATAAAATAATAAACAATACAGGTCATTATGACATGGGACTCAGAGACTACTGTTGCAGTCGGGGTTCAGACAATGGCACCCTGCTGCTGAAGCCAGCTGCAGAAGAGTGAACAATCAATTGACAGAGCTCAGGATTAATAAAAATTTCCCGGGGTTTCAATTCTCTCTAGTCACAGCCAATGAGCTTAACACATTTTTATCAGCAGGTACTTTTCATTTCCTGCATCAAGCTGCAAAATCCCAGAAGAGAATAGGTAGAGACATTAGCTGCAGGAAAAGACAAGTAAATGAACATCGAGGATTGGGAAGATTGTTAGTTGAGGCTTGTATTGCTACTTCCATTCCCCTCTGATTCCTGGAGGCAGGAACCAGGCTCACTCCCCGGGCCCACTGTCTCTTATTTCAGAACTCTGTTCTGGGCAGGGGGCGTGTGAAGCCTATCTCTCAGAATCCCAAGGTATTGATTAAGAATCTCCTGTCCCTGGCCCTGTGTTTGAGGGAAATAAGGTGGGAATCCCTGTCCTTAGGGACCAGTATCTGTTTTATAGGCTCTTTAAAGCAAAAGGCTTAAACAATAAATGCCTGTAATACTTTGGAAGATGTAAACCTCTAAGTGCTACAAAAAGGACTGACAATTCTGATCTTACTCAATAATGCATTACACCTGACTTTTAAATTACCAATTCGACCTTGGTTGTGTTGTACACAGCTTATTAACTCTCAATGTCTACCACACTTGGTTCATGAAACCTGGATGAATTTACTATTATATCTCCTTATAATTGTTAATATCATCACACATAAGAATTTCCCTTCCTAGTGGGAGGTACCTAGCTGAGCATGATACAGTAATTTTGTATTAGAGACAAAGCCATCAGTAATATTTTGCATATGGTAAAAAGTGACGCAGTGGAGTCTCAGAAATCTAGATTTTCCTTTTGAGAATTTAAGTGGGAAGATGGTGGATTTTGTTCTGCCTCCCCTCCTCCAAGGCTAAGTCACAAAAACTAGCTGGAGAAGTAAATCTGTGTGTACAAGAAAGCGCAATAAGGAAATAAGAGATCGAAGTGCCATTTTATATGGGAGCATCCACAACAATTGTCT
This sequence comes from Erethizon dorsatum, assembly GCA_028451465.1. NCBI lineage: Eukaryota > Metazoa > Chordata > Mammalia > Rodentia > Erethizontidae > Erethizon > Erethizon dorsatum. The sequence goes on from CM051842.1 coordinate 42,092,062, forward strand.
CTTCACAGAATGTATACATTTTTTGTGCTTTACACAGCAAGTACATGCCTGCAAAGTTACATTTCAACTACATGTTTATTAATTAGATCATACACGAGTTTGACTAAACTTTAAGCTAAAATAAATGTTTTCTAAAAAACAGAAAAATGAACATGATCTAATAATTATAGACTAAAAGATTATATCGGAGAAAATAAATGGAAATATTTAGTGAGATATTAACAGTGATTATTTCTCACTGGTGGAGTGTTGGAAAGCTTTTATTTATGTTTTGGAAGCTTTCTTTTTTTTTTTTTTTTGTGGGTACCAGGGGTCGACCTCAGGACCTCGTGCACCAGCAGGTGCCCGTGCCGCTGAGCGACATCACCGGCCCTTTTTTTTTTTTGTATGTGGGTACCGGGAGTCGAACTCGGGCCCTCGCGCTTGCCAGGCAGGCGCTTATGCCACTGAGCTATCTCACCGGCCCTGGAAGCTTTCTTGATTTCCTCCATTCTCTGAAATTAGCATAACTTCCTTTATTGCATTGAAGTTTTGTTTGAGGGGAGATACGCTGAGAGAATTGGCTATTAATTGTGACTGCCTAATCAAGGCATCTGGTAAAACAAGTAATCACCACCTATATGTTTGTTTTGGTAAGTGGGTCTTGCCTTTACTAGTTCTGTTTAAAGTAAATCTCATCCATGAGATTTTGTTCACCATGGAATCCTCAGGGGTTACTTAGCACAGTGATTAGCACATAGAGAAGTACTGATCTAATTTTTAAAAAATAAATGAATTTTTTAAATTGGATAACATTGAGTCTTATATTCTGCTTATAAATATGATTTTCAGATTTTACGGATTTGTGAAAATCAACCCCTTCATCAACTGTACAAAAAGATACATTGAAGCCAGCACATAATGATACGACCAGTGCAAGTTGCTATGCCACCTCTATTATGAAACCAGCTTAGGGTCCTTGTGTGCTAGGTAGGAGCGTGTGTCTCAACGGAAGTCATTAGATCATGGGTCTCTTTTCCCTCTCCTTTTCTCCTCTCCTGTTTCCTGCTCCCTTCCTTCCTTTTGCTTTCTCCCTCCTTGTCTGCCCCTTTCTCTCATCTTGTTTCCTTCTCACTCTACCTCCATCCACCCCATCTCCCTCTCTCCTTCTCCCTTTATTTCCCTCCCCTCTCTTCCTCTTGCTCCCTCTCTCTTCTTACTCTCTGCCCTTTTCTCTCTTCACCTTCTTTCCCTCTGTCCCTCCATCTTTCCTTCTCCCTCTCTCCCTCCCCGCTGTTTTTTAGCTTCTCTTTTTTCTACCTCTCCCTCCCTCTCTCTTGCCCATTCCTCTTCCTTTTCTTTCCTCTTTGCCAGACTCTCTCTTTCTCTCTCTCTCTTCTTCCTTCCCCTCTGCCCTCCTTCCCTTTTGATAAAAAAATCTTCTAGTACCTTGTTAAGTTTCGAGGGCATCTTTGCTCCCTAAAAAGGGAAAATTTTAAAAATGCTATTCACATTCTTCCTTCTTTATTCCCTCTAATGCTAAATGTATTTACTTATCTGCGGGAGAAAGGGGGAGGAGGCTTCATTGAGGCTGTGAATGCTTTTTCTTAAGTGGACATACTTGGACTTGTTTCTGTTCTCCCCTACCTTTTCTATTTATCCTCCAATTTAAAAAAATCCTATATTAAGCATAAAGCTTTTGAATTTGGGCCAATTTCCATCAGGATTTCCCTTTTTCTTCTTTTAAAAATCATATTTGTTTATGTTGTATTTTGACAGAAAAGTTCATGACTCCTTTTGAGGCTGGGCCACTTCTCTTCAAGAGGATTTTGTTTTCATTTGATTAATAATATTTCCCCTACACACACGCACACACATTTCCATTATTAACATTTTTAAAAATTTTAAAATGTGTACTTTGAGAATAAGGCTCAATTGTTTTGGTAACCTGGGAATTTTACTTCTTTTGTTTCTTTTTCTTTTTCTTGGATTTAAAAATTCAAGATATTTGGTAAGGTCAAAGACCCTATCAATATTTCTTTATTTTAATTAAAATGTGTGAGTGGAGGAACAATTAGTACATTCATTGACTTTGATGATTTTGAGAGTATCTGATCCTAAAAGATTTCCTTTTCTGTTTTTCTTTTTAAAAATTAACATTTGGGGGTTGATTTTCTTTGGTGATGTCAAAGGTTCTGTTCTTAAAAGAATTTCTCTTTCTTTTAGTTCCTTCAATTTTTTTTTCAATTTCTTCATTTGTTCGTTTGTGGGAGGGTAGTAGGTTCATTATCTTATGGTCGGAGGATGGCCTCTTTCACTTAGTTTTAAAAATTGAAATGTGACTCACATACCATAAAATTAATCATTTTAATGTGTACAATTATGTGACTTTTAGTGTACTCACAAATTAGTACAACTATCAGCATTATCTAATTCTAAAACATTTTTATCACTTGAAAAGAAGCCCAGTAACCCTTAGACATTCCCCCTTCATCCCCTGTCCATCTCTAAGTATTCACCTGCCTTCAACAGCCTGTAGAATTGAAAGAAATAATGTCAGTGAGCTTTAATGAGATTGGTGGGCCTGTTCTTTGGAAGATTTATTTTTGTACTCATAATTTTCACCAAGGATTAGTCATGGGCCTAATAAAGTTATGTTTCATGAATTTTTTAAGACTAGAAATACCGGTTAACTTAAACTGATTTCTTTTTATTTTTACATTTTTATTTGAGAAACAGAGGCATCATAGGCATTGATGAGGGTGAGGAACACTTCCCTTTAGGATATCTTTCTTCCTTCCTTTTCTTCCTTTTAATAATTTTTGAAGGAGGGATAGATTTCATTATCCTCAGTGACTTTCCCCTTTTTTCTACACACAAATCATACATTTGTTTTTCTATTTTCAGAATAAGGTTTATTTGCTTTGATAAGGGCAATTATCTCCCTCTAGGAATGATTTTGTTTTTTAATCCTTGAAATTATTGTTTTTTCCACTGAGGGAATTATAGTCGGCAGGCTTTGGAAATGTTGAGCACCCTTAGCAGGATTTCTATTTATTTTCTTTAAAAAGGTCTTCTTTGTGAGTACTGTAATAGGTTCAAGACCTTATGCTTCTTCTCTTTCCTTCTCAGGCTCCTGTTCTACACTTTCTCCCTATGGGAAAATCAGAAGTGGAGTGGCAATTGCTGCCTTGGAAAAAATCAGAGCTGATGAAATGTCAGCTAAAAGACTGCTTTTAGACAAATGAGGATTCCATGTATAACAGACAACCATATAATGGATATTCCAAATATCCAAAATACATAAGTTAATTGTTAATTGTTTGCTTCCCCTATCCTGCTCCCTTTGTTTTTTAGAGGAATAAAAGGTTTAATAACACAGAAAAAACATTCTCTAAACTATAAATTGCCAAACTTAGCAGAAAATATGATATAATCCTTATAATGCCCCAGAAGGGTTTCTTGGACTGTATGGGTTTTTTTCCCTTTCCTTGGAGGAACTTTAGGTAAAAGCTTAGTCTTTTCTTTTGGGCTACAGTTCTGCAGAAGCTCCAGTCAGAGATTTTTATAAATGCGTAAGAAATGTACTTTCAGAAAGAGAAGACCGGGCCAGTGAGATAGCTCAGCGGCATAAGCGCCTGCCTGGCAAGCTCGAGGTCCTGAGTTCGACTCCCGGAACCCACATACGAAAAAAGGGCCGGTGATATCACTCAGCAGCACGGGTGCCTGCTGGCGTGGGAGGTCCTGAGGTCGACCCCTGGTACCCACAAAAAAAAAAAAAAAAGAAAGAAAGAAAGGAAGAGAAGACCTACTGGCCAACTACTACCTCATTATTTCTTCTAGAACATCTTGCAGCAAATGCTCAGGAGTTCTCAGAACATACCAAATAAATCAGATGGTATCATCAAAGCTTGGCAAGTAGGGCAAGGGCAAATTAAGAGGAAAGAAAATCGTTTTATCCTGACCTTCAAAAGGTTAAACATCTGAATCTATAATCTCACAGTTTACAGTCACTGTAGATACTCTGTTCTACTTAGGAAAAAATTCATTACACTTGAAACCAACAACATCATTATTAGTCTGCTGCTGCCCAGCATGCATAGGATAAAAACACTTTACAAGCTATTTTAAAAAAATATTAGTGGTTTGTTTCTTAATTATTGTTTCAATATCCACTCTGAAAATTGAAAGATAGACTGCATCTCCTTAGGGCAATATATTTCAGGCTGCTTAAGCATTTACTTTTCACTCTGAAACCAATGAGAATGCATTTTTATTCACTCACAGGAGTAACTTCTACATGGTTGGAAATGGAATTGATAGGTTTCAAGCTTCAGCAAAAACAGGGAGTGTTGCATTGTACCAGGCACTGAGAAAGACAGTCCCTACTTTTGAGAAGCTCAGTAGTAGGTAAGATAATAAAATATTCAGATGAGAATTACCAGACATCATATAAATAAATGTTTGCTATTTTATAAGAAAATATGTGCCAAAATCCCTATTTTGTGTGCAAAAACTGCTCTGTTATGGTTTGAGGGTGATGGCAATTTCGGTGTAGTCGTTAACAGGAATATGCAGACCCTCCCTCCCCAAATAAAAGCCATAAAAATGTGTTTCTTTCTCAGATTTTCTTCCAATTGCTTGTATGGTGTGATTATAATTTTATTTAAATAGCTGTTTGAAATCCATTGAATAAAAATATGGACTGTTTTCCTTCAAGCACAGCTGAGGGGAGAGAAACATATATTCCCTGTCCCATATAAGTCCCACTCCCCCAAAGAGTGTTATAACATTGTTAAACAACCATCCTTAAGAAAAGATAAACTGTGATGGGGGAAAGGAGAAAGGAAGAAAGGGAAAAAGAAAAAAAATATATGTATACAAAAGATAGTTAAGATAGTTATACAGCTAGCTTCTCTTAGTTCCTTGAAAAGAATGTTTTGTGCTAATATTGTTTAGACAAGATATCATGCCTATATCTTGTACTCTGAATAACTACTTCGAAGACAATACACAATGTGTCAACTGTTGTAAATGTCTTACTAACCTGTTTTGAAACTCCGTTTCATTGTTTATTTATCTTTTTTCTCTTTAAAATAAAAAAAGAACCATCCTTACTTATACTTGCTGCCACCAGGGTGAGAGACCATGGCTCATTTCCTGAGAATCATAATATTTTAAAAAGGAAGGAATAGACAGGTTTAGTTCAGAGACTGTGTTATCCTGGTACCTATTTGGAATGAAAGCATAAGCCCCCTTTTCTTAGTCTCTGCCCTCATTCTTGGCATAGAATCACAACCAGCAGGTCCTGAAACTTTATTGAAATCCGCAAAGAAAACAGAGTACAGGGTAGAAGGTATTGGTTTATTTTGCTGCAATAGCAGTTCACAAAATTACCTGGGAGAAACTTGCAGCCATATTCAAGTGCTTGGTTTTGTTCATTTCATCCTTTGAATTATCAGGCTATTTTCATGCTTGTTATGTAGGATTTCATTGTTTGATGGGGCTTGTATTTTTTTTTTTGTTCCCTAGGATTGTGTGTGTGTGTGTGTGTGTGTGTAGTTGTTTTCCCCCAAGCTTTCCTCAAGGAGGCAATTTTTTTTTTTGTGGGTACTGGGGGGTCAACCTCAGGACCTCGCATGCCAACAGGCACCCGTGCCACTGAGTGATATCACCGGCCCCTTTTTCGTATGTGGGATCCAGGAGTCGAACTCGGGCCCTCGCGCTTGCAAGGCAGGCGCTTACGCCGCTGAGCCATCTCACCAGCCCAAGGAGGCAATGTTTGAGAGCAATGCTGCCCCAGCTAAAATGGCAACCTGTTTGCCTTGAATAGTAATATGCAAGTCAACTGGTTGCAGATGCTACTTGCTTGGGGAGAATACAACAGAGGATGGTCCTGTCACCAAATCAGATGTTCTCAAACATACTGGAGAGCAATTACATAGTGACATAGAGGTATTGGAGAAGGGCTTCGCTCTTAGCAATCTGAACATTTACCTAGATCTTTTGCATCCTTTAAAATCTTCCAAAGCTATTGATTAATTAATCAACATGGCCCTCTAGATGGATGGTCAAGCTTTTTACCTCTCTTCTACAGATAACTTATTCAATAATTTCTGGCCCATCCAAGCACAGAGTCAAACCCCTGGGGTTCTGGTCTTTTACTAGTGTTTTCAAGTGTCTCTGGTCCAGCAGAAGAGCATGTCTGGGTGGGCAATACCTAGAGGAATCTAACCTGATTCTCCTTGCCTTGATTCTCCGTATGTGTTTGGCAACAGATATTTTCCTGTCAAGCTGGTAGGAGATGCTTGTACACAGGGGAATGAGTTTCATTTAGGCATGCAATGGGGCGAAGGGACAAGGGAGTGTTTCTGGCCTCAAGTCAGCCTTCCAGAGACCAAAGAGGAGATGCCTTTGCTGGCCATCCTGGTAATTAAGTCTTTAGGTATCAGTTTCTTGGGCCTATTTCAGAAATCTCACTTAAGAGTGGTGCAGGTGGGCCGGTGAGATAGCTCAGCGGCATAAGCACCTGCCTGGCAAGCGCGAGGTCCTGAGTTCGACTCCTGGTACCCACATTAAAAAAATAAAAAAAGAGTGGCGCAAGTGGTGATTCCTGTTCATATCCCGCCAACCAGCTTAATCCTAACTCCAAAGACAAGAACAAGTCTGAGGGTTAGGGTGACCTCCCAGGTCTTGCTGCCTGCCTTTCCCTTTGTTGAGATCTTTCCAAGGAAGGGTATCTGCAGGAAGGGGAAAGAACCAGCCCATGGTGGGAGAGTCGATTAAAAAATTGTCTGAGTCCCCTACTGTCCTATTTTATTTATTTACATTTTCAAATCTCAGCAGATTTTTTTTTTGTGGGTACCAGGGGTCGAAATCAGGACCTCGCGCTTGCCAGGCAGGTGCTTATGCCGCTGAGCCATCTCACCAGCCCCTCTCATCAGTTTTTGCCTGTGAAACTTTTTAATCTTCCTCTTTTTCAGTCTTCATAATTTCAGGTATTTTGCAAACTCAAGGCTCCCTACTCAAAACTCAGGAAGCATATTTCGTGATGCCAACCACTTTATCCCCCACTCCACTGCATTTTGCATTCTACTAGTGGGCATGCCTCAGGGTGCAGGGCATTGTTGGTGTGTTGTGCTGTTTGCTTCTCCCTGTGAGTTTTCTGGAGAAGATAAACTGAGGGGTACGTAGGCATTATGATTTTCACCGTTTCGTGAAACGAAATTTAGAAGAAAAAGCAGGAGCACAGAGAGAGAAGAAAAAAAAAAAAAGATGCACTCCAGCTGAAAAAGCAGACAGACAGCACTTCAAAAGTCCAAGGTAAACACGGAAAACCTTCCTCTCCCCTCCCACTTGGGTGCGGGAGGAGCTTCTAGTCATTCATTCTATCCCCCGCTAAGTGCTGCCTTTTAGAAGGCATCGCTGTAAACTGGGAGAGATGAGAGTTCCCATTCACATGCTTTCAAAGCCCAACTCCTATTTCTGAGTTTTTAAATCAGGACTCCTGTACCATTTCACCTGGCCCTGGTCCGGGGCGCCACTTGCCCTCTTGTGATGCCGCACATCCCTGGATCACAGTGTTCGCGCCTAACTGCTGGGAAATCCTGTAGTCAGATGGAATGGTGGCTTCCACACACGCATGCTCTCCCCCTCCTGCCGAGGAAACCTGCCCTTCCCCTGCAGCGCGCGTGGGCGCTGCCAATCCCTTCTACCGGAGTCCAGCAGCCTGCAGCTGTGCTGGGCACCTCCCTGGAGCGTCTCCAGTTGCACTCCATTGGAGGCTTCCCTTCCTCAGTGGGAAGAAGGGGGCCAAGCAGGCAGCTCCGCAGCTTGGGCCTCTGCGGCAGTGACCAAAGCTGAGAACTGTGTCCCACTTCCTCCACTCAATCTCATCCACTGTGTACCTGGGGCCAGCCCCAAACACCTCAGGTCTCTTGTGCTTCCTGAGGGCATCTCCCGCCTCTTTTTCAAGACAGGGGTGCTTATTGCACTGTAGCTTCTTCCCAGGTGTGTGTGTGTGTGTGTGGGGCGCTCCTGTGCCTTCTGTCGCCCCCATTCCTAGGCCCAAATAATCCACTCTCCATTCCCACATGTTGCTTCCCTCCTCCCAACTGCTTCTTACTATCTTGGCTCCCCATTCCTGCATCTTTCCGGAGTATCTTTGTCCATCAGTGGCAGCCAAACCGGATGCAAGGGATACCCCGTGTTCAGAGAACTCAATAGCCACCTGACTTCGCCTTGCTTCTTTCCCCTATCCAGGGGGTCTTTTTCTTACCTTTAATCTGGACCACGTTCGGGGGGATGGCAATGGTGAGGTCTTTAGACCCCTCTCTCGAGGGACCACTGGACATTGCAATAGACGTGGTACAGGACTCGGCTTGGGGTAGGACTCTGGAGGCGTCTCAGGGCAGGACTCTGGGGCAGTTTCTGAGATTGGCTCTGGAGCCAGCAGTGTATCAGGTTCTGGGACCGGCTCTGTGGCAGGTTCTGGGGCCGGCTCTAGGGCCGGCTTTGGAGCTGGTTCTGGCACCGGCTGTGTGGCCGGCTCTGTGGCTGGTTCTGGAGTCTGTTCTGTGTCTAGTTCTGTGGCTGGTTCTGAGGTCGCCTCTGGACAGGGTCCTGGAGCTGGCTCTGGACAGTGCTCTGGTGTAGTTTCTGGCGAAGGCTCTGGGAGCGGTGGAGGAGCAGGCGGCGGAGGAGCCGGCGGTGGAGCAGTAGGCGGCGGCCGCAGCGGCGGCGGCCACGGCAGCTGCGGCTCTGGAGACTCCGCGGGCTGCTGTCCATCCTGAGGCTGGGCAGTGGTGCCAAGGTTCACAGCAGCTTCTCGGTCCATGACCGCACACGCTTCAGGTCTGGACAGCCGGCACCCCCGAGCTCGGAGGGCTAAAGAGCCCTGGGGCGCCCCGCCCACTGCTGTCCGGCATCCCCTTGCAGGGTGCCAAACTTTCCTCTGTATTGCTCCAAGGCTGGCTCCGCTCTGAGGTCTGAGCCCGGGTGCTCAGTGTCTCCTAGTGCTGGAACACGCCCCTCGGTGAGCGCACACCTCTTCGTAAGCTGCCACGGGCCTGATGGGCGGGAAACAGAGGGGCTTGCGAAAGCGGACTGGGCAGAGCTCTTCAGGACCTCCTAGCGACGTTCAGGAACAGGGCGGGGATGGACAAAACGGGGAGGGGGAGTGGAGTGACCTGGGGGGGCATTGGAGCCCGGTAGCATTTAACCCTCTAGTGACATATATGAAAGGAAAATAACAAAAACAAAAACAAACAAAACAAAACAAAACAAAGACCAGATGCAAAGTTGAGGGTCTTTGCAATCCCCCTAATCATTCAGCCATGAGCTGCTGCTCATAACAGCATCCATCCGTGGCTTCTCTTTCACCTATGCAGCAGGTGAGCCTGGCTTTGGATGAACCTCCTGTCCCACATCTCCAAGCCTCGGTGAGCTAGTAATCTTTTTTATTTAACCCGGGGAAAGAAATTAACCTGCATGGTGTGTGTGAGTGTGTGTGTGTGTGTATGTGTGTCTGTGTGTATGTGAGTCCTCGGGTGGGGGATGGGGGCACCTCCATTGGATTGAAATAAGATTTACCCCCTCCCGCCTCCGTTTTTGCATTTCTCTGCTTTGCCAGGTCCTCTAAGCAGTTTGCATTTGGGTATAGGGTTTGGAGTGCTTCGGGAAAAGAATGTGATGAAGGCGGGCTGGAGGCTTGGCTTTCTGCAGCCTGCATATGAAGCCCTGAGAGCAAGTGAGAGTGGCCAGGCAGGGCTGCATGCTCTCCAGCCAAGGCTACTCTGATCTCTGCAGCTATCCCAGCATCTGGCTAGCTGAGTTTTGCTATAGGTCTGACTGTCTTTTGCTTTTAGCTGGAGTTTCCAGGCATCACCAGGACTTTTCACAGAACTTCTTAATGTATGTGTGGTTTAGGCTGGGAGAAACTCACTGCAACGCTCACATCTTTTTCAACTCCCGAAACACTCTGACATTAGGGAATGAGAAATCTTGGTGCAAAAAAAGGCTGGATCACTGCTGCAGCACCCTTCCTACCACTTCAGGAAACTTTGGAAGCCCTCTCATGGGTTAGTCATGTACACGTAAATACAAACATCATTTTAGGCAGACCTAGATTTTTGATGCCAATATGCTGCCAGTTGCAATTAAAATTTGAGATTTCCCATCAAGGCACTGCTGGGTGAGGGCTAGGGGAAGAATACCTATAAACCTAATTTGAAATATGACAAGCAAATTTATCTCCCATACACATATTGGCTCAGTTGTGGATGGCAGCTCTCTCCATCTGCTGCCCCCCTCTTGCCATCTCTTCCCAGATCATATCCCCCACTAGTGCCTCTTCCTTTGCTAACTGACACTGACTCACACAGAATTTTCTAGAACCTGCAGAATTTTTTCTGTTCCCTACACCACATCCTGGCAGTAAATAATACCACAGAACGCAGTATCACCTAGGCTGATCCAAAGACAAGAGTCTCTGATGACGCCTGCATTTCCCAGATCCTTGCTGTAGCATTGCAACATAAACCCAGCTCTCTGGAGATGTGTTACACTGCATGGCAGCTACTAAGCCTAATGCAGGGATCATCGCTAACATCTGGGGAAGGAGAAGCATAGGGGAGGTAAGACCTGTCATCCCTCACATGAGGGCCTCCTTCCAGTAAGACCACTCTCAGGACCCATCTTCTTCACCCTTTGTACCTTTTCTCTTCTTTACTATTTCACACTCAAACAACAAGCAGCCTTTAAGAGTTCAGAAATAGAAGATACAGGTGCCAGATCTGACTAGTCAGTAAGCCCAGGCTTGGAACTCACTTTTCAGCCCTCACACCATGGTGAAATCCCTGTCCTTAACAGGGGGTAATATCCCACATTTAAATCTTCCTTTCCACTAAGCCTTAGCATATAGTTAAGAGGGCTGAAGGCTGAGCAGCCATGTAGTAAGATGGCCTCTACAGTTAGATACCAGTGGGGTAGGGTTTGACCCAGACTGTGGGTTGCCAAGCAGGACACCAGCAGGTGACAACTTGCAGCTGTTGCTTTATGCATGTTCATCAAAACTCCCATCTATTATTCTATGCTCAATCATAAGTCCAAAATTTATGATGTAAACTCTTACCTCAAGTTCACTTTGAAGTCATGTATGCATGGTTTTTGCTCCACTAAGGTGGGTTGCTGGAATATACTGCCTAAATTATATTAGAATTAGGTTGGAGTGTTTTAAAAAAGTACCTCTCAGCACATCACAAACTGCCTTATATCCTTCTGTCATAGTAAGAGATGTTGTTTGTTTGTTTAGGTCTCTCCTCAGCCCAGCATTGAAATACAATGCTTTACATTTGGGAGGGGTGGCCAGAATGGTTGATTAGTGCGTGATATGTTGAGGCACCTTTGCTGTAACTAGGGTATACCTTCCTCTCCTCCTATAACCTGTTGTTTCTGTTTGTAACAGAAAAGTTTACTTCAAGTTTGTGTATTTTCCTTAAAACCTAACTTAGTGCTGAGGCCATAGTAAAGATTCAGAAAATGTCTGTTAAATGGCTGACTCATTGCAAGTCACTGGTTAGGGTGTCTTTTTTTTTTTTTTTCTGCATTGCTTTTTAGCAGTATTTGATATTTCAGATGATTAATGATCTCCTAAGAAGTTCTTCTCTAATTAAACACTCATGATAAAAAGGGCCAAGAGCTACATAAGAATATCTTCACTCAGGCATATTTGGAATAGTGACCATCTCCAGAGGCTTGGATATCTCCAGAAACAGGATGCTGGATGTCTTAGGGAAGACACGGTCCCTAACCTGGTACTTCTGGGCATGTTATTTAAGTTACCTGATTGAGCTGGATGAAGGACTGATCAGTACAGTGGGCTCATACTGTTGAGTATGCAATGTTCTACCTCACCCCACCCCACCACATTAATCCTGATTCCACCCTGAATAATAACCATCCAAGTCAGTATGAAGATCCTTTGATCTCAGCCATGCCAGGAGTTATGGAGATGCAAAGAAGAGAAAACCTGAGAAATGTAGCAAAATTAAAGCTCTTCTTCCTCTTTTTAAAATTTCTTCTGCATTATTGAATGGGAGGGAGGCACTGCAGTGCTAGAGTAAAAGCCTTTTTCTTCTTGACCAATAGTTTCAAAACTCCTCCTTTTTAGAGTAATTTGGGAAGAAATCAGTATCACTCTTGAGTTTTAGCAGCTGCCAACCTCCCTCACTCTTGCTTCCTTGGCAATGTGCAAAGCCAAAATAGCAAACTTTATAGCAATATGCTAAATAAAATAAAGAGATGGGATAAAGAACAGCCTTTATGCAGAAGGTAGAGGATTCAGGCAATGTATTTAGATGGGATTAAAATGCATTCCTGTCATCCTTTACTTACTTACTCTGGTCTCTGAGGATTTAATTGATATAGTATTAGAGAGTTTAAAAGTTAATACTTTGCATTTGTAAAGTGCATCTTGATTTTTTAAAGTACCTTCACATACATTATCTCACTTAAGCCTCACAACAAATACGTGAGGCAAATAACTCTGGACTTTGTCACATATCCCAGGCCAACAAACTTTTATAGAGGAGAAGACATAAATCCAGTGAGATTAAGTGCCATATTTTAGGTCACAGAGATAATTAGTAGTGAAACAGATATTTAGTGCTCGTGTCATTCAACTTCTAGCTGAGGGAGATCAGAGCACAGCACTGAGTGAGGATTGTGAGACGGGGGCATTGTAAATCCTTTCTGCAGCAGAGTGGGAGGCTATCCTAATGCTCTGTTCCTTCTCGAGCCTATAAGAGAAACAGTGACTTTACTTTTTACTTCTGGGCTTTCTCTCTCTCTCTCTCTCTCTCTCTCTCTCTCTCTCTCTCAGAGTTAATGATGTGTAGCCAAGCTCAGTATAGGAGATCACTGTTTAGAGGAACCTTTTTGAATATGCATGTAATATAATAGTCCACCGAGTGTATTCTTTTTATTGTTTCTGTATTTATATTTTCTTGGAAGGAAGCCCTCCACAGTTAAGATGCATTTATAGCCAGTCTGAAGTATATATAGCCCTGTTAGGAGCCATGGGGAAGGAGGAGAGGGGGCAGAAATATATGGCGTGATCCTTTCCCACAACAATCATTAAAACTTGGTGGTTGAGATAAGCCAAATATAGGTGAAAATCAATCCAAGCACAGATGCCAGTTTATGATCATGATATCACATTTAGTACTTTACTTTATTGGAAAAGTGGGGACCAAGTGTGACAGAATGGAAAGGAAAATGCAAAAGAAGTCAGAAATCTGGCTACAGATTAGGATTTCATCACTAAACCCAGAGCATGATCTTATAGAAATCATTTAGTACATATCTTTTGGTCTCAAGTTTTCTCATCTGAAAAAATGCAGTGGGCGGATAAAACTGAACCTGACTAGTTAGCTCTAAAGTCTGTTTTAGTACAAAATATTGGTGATGTTTTGAGTGAATGGGAGATGGCTCCTTGGAGGCATATCTTGAAATGGGTCTTGAATAATGCAGTTAACATGGATAAGCAAGGAGGAAGGGGAAAGGCATTGCAGGCAAGGAGAAGGAGTGAATAGAAACATGGTGGTGAGAATGAGCTGAGCTGGTTGAGGTTGATGAGAAGTGGATTAGAGTAAAGTAGGTGATAGGGAGAGAGATAATTGTAAAAGTCTTTGAATGTGAGACTGAAGATTTAAAAATTGTTATTTTAAAGGTAATTGGGAGCCAATGAATGTTGTTTGAGTATAGGAATGGCATAGTAAAACCAACTAATGAGAAAAATTATCCTTGATGGTGTATTTGGTTCCAGAAGCATCTACAAATCTACTTTGTGCAGCTGACCAGATATCCAGTTAAATTGGGGTCAGTTGTGAAAGCATGATTCCTTCTTGATTTTGCCTGCAACCTCTAGTTTCAGGTCTGCATTGTTAAGGCCACTGGCTTGAACTGCTTAAGCACCTGTCTATATATTTGGAGCTGGTCCATAATGAGTCATTTATCTTCTATGGACTCCACATGTTAATGGAATTCCTAATTTGAAATTCAAACTAATGATGAATGATCAGAGGATGACAGAAAGGTCGTTGTAGGCAGGTAGGAATGGGATAGTTATGGATCTGAAAGCAAAGAAATCCAGGTCAGTTTAAAGAAGGATAAGAAAACCATAGATCTTTGTGGACTCTGACTTATTATGGCTTACAGATGAGGAAAAGAGTATGAGAAACAGTCCTCCAGCCTTGAACTGCAAAGGATCTAAACTGAGTTCTGGTTAATAAGAGAAAATAGATTGCTCTAGTGACCTAGAGGGAAAAAAGTGATAGGATTTGGTGTGGCGGGTCACAGGTTTGTGGGGCACAGGGGTGAGTGCAGGCGAGAGAGAGCACAGAGCTGATGGTATTCTTCAGGTGATGTCGGTTAGGAAGAGTAGAGAAGATTTTGTCTTTGAACCCTCATGGTGTGATGTCATTAATAAAGGAAGGTGGGCATTTGCAATACTCATTCCCGATATTTGAATGTGTCCTCATCCAAAAAGGAAAAAGAATAATTTTAGTAAGAGTTGTCTCTTCACAAATTTACTTTAATACCCACCACTCTGCACAAATATTTCTCTCTGACACCAACCCTGGGGGACAAAGGAATAGAGAGGGAGAAGCCATTAGGGAAATGAATTTAAGGAAGAGGATTTGACAGATGGAATTGCTGAGGGCAAGGGGCCTTCTTTTCCTCCAAAGAACCACCTACTGTGTTCTTAGCTGTCCTTTTTTTTTTCTTTTTCCCTATAGTTCTTCTCCCTTACTGAGAGTCATCATGAAATGCGCAATTCATTTATTGACTCTGTGGTAAAAGAGAACGCTAGGGAAAAGTCTTTAGCAATTGAAGTGACTTATAAGGACAAGATCTCACATAACTCACTTGTCTTAGATGGAGATTAAAGCATTAAATAGTCAGTTCAGAACCTCTTGGTCATCATTCTCCTTTTTGTTTTAAGTCTCCATCTTCTATTTATAACCTTTGGGGTCACTGCAATTTCTCGTAGTGCCTATTTCCTTCATCCACACTCTTTATGCTACAAAGTAGGCTGAGTTCCTCCTTCCTCTCTCTTAACTTCATGGATCTACAATAACAAGGTCCTTCCGCAATTGAGCCTTAGGGCCTTAGTTGGCAGCTATATAATCCCTATAATACCATTTTCCTTGGTATTGTTCATCATTCACTGCACACATCATTATTAATGTCTATTATGTCTTATTTATTCACTCCTTTATTTTTTTAAATACTTAACATCAGTTCATCCATAACCTGTTATTCAGCTGACCAAATCTTCTCCCAATATATGAAAATGTATTGACCCTTCCATCAGTTTCACCTTCTGGGAGATCCTTTTGAATTGCTCTAATCTGGCCCAATTGATCTCTTAATCTGTAGAACTGTCTCTCCCTTTGATATCTTTAACAATTCCAGAGATATTTATTTCATTATTGTCTTACAGCTTGTAACTTTTGAGAAGTCAGAAGCCATTCTTATTCCTGTTTCCTTGTGATTTTTCTTCTCTGGATGTTATTGGGTTGTTTTGTCCTTAGTGTGCAACGTCACATTGCTATCCTGTAGTACATGTCTATTCTCTTCCATTGTGGTGAGTATTCTGTGGATCATTTCAATCTTAAAACTGTAAATTCTAGGAGATTTCCTGAATTATTTAATTTTTTCTCTCCAAGTTTTCTGACATTTTTTACTAAAATTTATGTCATTCTTATGTGGACTTCCGGCACTGGTCCTATAATTTGCTTACATTTTATCTCCTGTTTTCCATCACTTCATATCTTTGCCTTTTGCTCTATTTTTGGAAAATTTCTTCAGCTTTGTCTTTCAACTTTTCTGAAATACTGCAGTGCAATTCTGACAGTAAGCAGAGCTAGTGCAGATCCCATTGGTTAAGGGCATACTCCCTAGTGAGACTGTCCTTACTTCAGATGCCAGCCACAAGTTGCTGAGTATTTTTAGGTTACCTACACTTTTGATCAACTGACTACAAATTTGGGAGTTTCAGTGAGCCCCTCAGGTTCTATAGAACTCAGGAAAGTACTATGTTTAGGATAATAATTTTATTATAAAGGGTGCAAATCAGGACTAGACAGGTGAAAAGACCTATAGATAGGGTGAGGTCTGGGAGGTTTGCAGTTGTGGAGTTTCCACATCCTCTATGGAGTCAGGGTATATCATCCTTCTGGCACATCAGTGTGTTCACCAACAGGAAGTTCACCCAAGTCTTGATGTTCAGAATTTTCACTAGAGATTAATTACATAGGTATGACTGATTGAACAATTGATCGTATGATTGAACTCAATCTCTAATCCCACTTTCTCTCTCTAGCGTTCAGTTAGGAGTTACATCATCTGGCTCGAAGCCCAAACTAAACTCATGTGGTTGGTCTTTCCAGCATGGTCAGATCTCATCCTGAAATTATCCAATGGCCCACCATGAGTCACCTCATTGACATAAATTCTAGCGTGGTGCCAGAATCCCAGGATGAATAACAAAGACATGGTACCACTCAAGAAATTTCAAGGGTTTAGAAGTTGTGTTCCAGGAATGTGGAATAAAAACTATAATTTTTCATTATGCAACAAATTATAATAAGAATTTCAAGAGTAGGAATTTTAAGAGATTTTTGTTCTCTGAATATCCTTTTTAATATCATCTTGTTCTTGCTTGATAGATGCAATATCTTATCTTTTTTGGGATAATAATGGTTGTTAATGTTCATCTGTTTCTTTTTTTTTTTTTGTGGGTACCGGGGATCGACCTCAGGACCTCGCGCGCCAGCAGATGCCCATGCCACTGAGCGATATCACTGGCCCTTTTTTCGTATGTGGGTTCCGGGAGTCGAACTCGGACCCTCACGCTTGCCAGGCAGGCGCTGAGCCATCTCACCGGCCCCCTCATCTGTTTCTTTTAAGTATTTAGTTAGTCTTTTTATTTATTTATTTTTTTTTTTTGGCTTAGGTCTCTACCTTTGATATTAGAGACCTTTTTCAGATACCTTATTATACCCTGGCATTTGCTCAGATTTAGAGTACTTAATGAGCCCTGTAGGCTACGAGTACATGTTTTGTATTATAGTGTAACCAGTTACCACAAACTTAGTGACTTAAAGCAAGACACATCAATGATCTCATAGTTTCTGTGCATCAGGAGGCACTGAATCTTCTGCTCACATGCCACACTATGCAATCAAGGGGTTGGTCAGAATGCAATCTCATCTGGACTTTTGAGTGTGGAAGAATTTGCTTCCAAGACCATTCAGGTTATTGCCAGAATTTATTTCCCTGGGTCATATGACTGAGGGCCTTGGATTTTTGCTAGCTATTGGCTGGGGGTCACTTTCAAGTCCTAGGGGGCCATCCAAAGTTCCCTAAGGCCAATGGCAGTTCTTTACCTTGTAACTTTCTCCACCACAAGCTCTTATTTCATTAGGTCCACGAAATGAGACCCTGGCTTCAGTTACTAAGGTAGAGTCTTATGTAATGTAACTTAGCACCTTTGCCATATTCTGTTAGCTTAGAAGCAGATGAGAGATCCCACCTGCATTCAAAGTGAGAGACTTACACAAAAGCATGAACACCAGGAGGTGGGAATCATTGGTGATTTCTTTAAGGTCTGCCACAATGGGCTTCCCGAGGTGATGTGGCTGGGTCATTTCATTGGATAACCCCTTCAATCAGCAACATTAGTTTATTTCTGGTGTTTTAACATTCACAAAAGAAGAATCTTCCAATACCCTTCCTGGAGTCTGTAAGCCTGACTGCCAGTATTCTGAGAACTAAGCAGAGTAAGGGGCTGGGAATCTCAATAATCATTTTATAAACTTCTTAATGTTCCTATTTTCCATATGGTGCTGCCTGTTCTTCAACTGTGCTCAATTTTTCCCCAGAGATTCTGTTTTGCTCCATCTAGAGAACAACCTCACATTCTATGCGGGTTAAGTGTATAGACAATCACCCCACTGTGTGGAGATGTGGAGATCTTGGAATCTGACTGCTTTTGAAATTTCAACCAACATCCTCCTTTTCAGCTTTACTTTCATCTATACTTCTAGAAGTATTGACACCACCAATTTTTGAGGCTTTTGGAGGTTCTTTGTGTGAGTTGTGCTGCTTATCAACTTTTCCCACTACCAGTTTTGAATTCACTTTCCCAGTTCTGTATTTCTATTTTCTACCTTCAAACATTGAATTGTTATCCTCTCTTCCAAAATTACTGTCATTTTAGTGGGGTTTGGCAAAGGTGTGGAGGTAACTGCATGTGTTCAAATTGTTATGGTCATTGGGATATCTTAATTTACACGTTCAAAGGATTATTCTGACATTTTTGTGAAGAATAGACCATGGAGGAGCATTACAGTAGAAATTGGGAGAATGGTTGAGTAACCAATCAAGAGGTATTTATAAGGAGAAATAGAGCATGGTGGTGAATTGAGAGTAGGGAGAAGAGAGAGAGAGGAAGATGTCACTGATGGCTCCTAAATTGTATTGCAAGATAGATGGTACATTTCATCTATTTCTTGATTCATTGTTCACATTATTTTCCAGGACTGCTATCAACACACTTGTCTCCCTCAATACTACAATTGATTGCACCAAAAACAAACTCAGAGAAAATCCAACAATGCCAGGAGCACAGTCACTGTGATAGGAGAACTTAATTTAACCAATAACTACCACAAAAAAAATCAATTATTACTACAACTCCCATTGATAGAATGAGTGCCATAAGGCCAGTTGCATGTTAAGTACTGTCTATACATTCTGTAATTTAATGTCTCCAATAGCCCTGTGAGGTAGATAACCGCCTATAGTTTACCATTTAATCCTTCAAGTGGATTCTTTCCAAATCAATCAAATTCTGGGGAGGATAGTTTCACAACAAATTGTGTCAGGGGCTTTAGAAGTAACAGGAGAGTATGTCACATCAGCTGTTGCCATTCCTACTCATTTGCTGTCCACTCCACACAGTCATACTAACTCTTCAAGCTCTTAACCACTTCCTCCTATTCTTGCCTCAGAGTTTTGTTTCTCTCAAAAATCGTCTCTTGTACTGTACTATTTTCTAAGAATGTCCATTTTTCTTAAAACTGCACCACAGAATTGCAACTTTATTCTATTCCACAGCTTCTTTGTAGCAGAAAGAGAGGTGTGGAGTGAAAGTCAGAAGAATCTGATCCAATCTGAAAACTTCTTGTGAAATTTCAGGAATAAAATGTGCAAGGGTGTAAATGTCTGGAATTGTTCACATGAACATAGCTAGAAGAGGACAAATAAGAACAGAGAAGTAACTTCAAAGCAATTACAGACTTTATTTGAGCTTCTTGAAGAATGGAAGAGTTGGGGAAACTGGAAACAGACAGTATACAATATACAATATATTCACTTGTTACTAATTATACAAGGTTGCTATTCCTAGGAGAAAGTTTAGGAGTGTATCTTAGTCAGCTCAAGTTGCCATAACAAGTATCATAGACCAGCATTATCTTAAACAACAGATGCTTATTTCTCAGTCTTGGAGGCTGGACGTCTGAGACAAGAATCTCAGGATAGTCAGGTTCTGGAAGGGTTCTTTTCCTAGTTTTTAAATGAGCTTCTTCTTGTGTCGTCACAGAGGTGGGGGGAGAAGAGAAGAGAGAAGAGGGCTGAGGATATAGCTCAGTGGCTCGGCGCTTGCCTGGCAAGCGCAAGGTCCTGGGTTTGATTCCCGGTTTAAAAACAAAAAAAAAAGGAGAGAAGAGAGGAGAGGAGAGGAGAGAAAAGAAAGCACAGTTTCTCTTCTCTTCTTATAAGGGCACTAATTCCATCATGAAAGCCCCACCCTCATGATTTCACTAAACCTGATTATCTCCCAAAGGCCCTGTTTCTAAGTAATCATGTCTGGGATTAGGGCTTCAACATATGAATTTTAGGGAGTGCAATACAGTACATATAAGAGACTAAGCTTTGTTTTTTGAGATCCTCACTGAATATTTTCCCTAGTGTTAATCAATACAATTGAGAACATTGTAGGACACTGACAACCACATCAGTCAGAAATCTAGGTGAGATTTGCATGGACCCTTTTGTTTTCTTTGTGCCATTAGCTGTGGCAGTCCCGGTAGAGCTGACATTCTTTTCATCTAAACACTATTGTTCTGTTGAATTCTGGTTGGGTTTTCACTCCTCCATAAATCTCTTTCTTTTGTGTTATATTAAGTTCATTAAAAGCCTACTTCTAATACAATGATAAAAGAGATGGCTAGATTGACTGACTACGTATTAAAATCATTGACTTTGCTCCTTTGAAAAGAGTTCTTTTTTGTATGTGACTAGTGACGGGGTTGAAGGTAATTCAGACAATAGAATTCTTAAAAGATGTTTGACTTCTTTGGAAACAAGAATGACAAGGGAAGATTTTGTAGTCTTGACGACATCAAACGTGTGCCTTCTCTCCTCCATGGAAACCAAAATGTGTGAATGAGACTGAAAGATTCAGCTAATTCTCACCACTCCTACCTCCACAAGACTAAGGACTAGTATTTTTTTCTTCAGTACCAAGAATGAATATACTACAGAACAGAAAGTTATATCAGAGTGCCATAAGTAATTAATAACCTAGTTTCCTGGTTATTGTAGCTCTGATTGCTGCCTTAGAACCTTTCATTATTTCCCTAGGCATTTTCAAAATGAAGTCTATTTAGCCATTTACCATGAACTCAGATGCTTGAATTCGAAATTGTCTGTAGTTCTCAACGCATGCAATTCTATTTTGTTGTTGTTTTGGATATGGGGCAGGTGGTGTCATTCTAGGAATCCAACAATATCCATCCTTTCTCCAAAATTTATTGATCACTTACTGTATGTTAGGCAATGTGATAGGCATTAGAGATAAAAACACACAAAGTAGGATTTCCTGCTTTTGATGCACTCATAGATCCACACATAGCTCTTTCTTCAAGACAGAGCTGCACATGAATTGCTTAAGTATAGTATAAGTGTGATGACTGAATGTCTGATCAAAGTGCTAAGTCAGAGAGAGAACACCATATCTTTGTTGCAGGGAGGAGTTCACAACGGAGGTAACATTTGACCTATGCTTCAAAGCTGGAGAAGGGAAAAGTCACTCAAAGCCTAAGAAATTACATTTGTGAAGGCACAGAAATAACAAAGAGTGTTCAAGGGTCTGCAAGAAATTCAGCGTGACTGAATCAATGTCAAGTGATTTTTCTAGAAAGGGCAGTTAGAGTGATTCTGAAGGACTTTCTTGTGCCATGCGAAAGCACTTAGGTTTAGCACTGAATATTTTTGGGCAGAAGCATGACAGTATTATTGACAATTTATAAAATTCATTCTAGCATCTACATGTAGAACAATCTAAAAGGAAGCAAGAATGGATACAGGGAGATTGATTAGAAGGTTGTCGCAAAAATAAAAGTAAGAGGTGATAGGGTTTCAAATACACACAATGACAGTAGAAACAATAAGGAAGAAATATAATTAAGGGGCAATTCCATATAAGATACAGTAAGACTTTGTAGCAAGTAGAATGTACTTACTGGGGAGAGGAAAATTTTGTGTGACTCTCAGATTTCTTACTTAGGTGACTTGATAAATGACAGCATCATTAAGAGAAATCAGTTGGACAGATCTAGTAAGCACCTGAATATATGGGTCTGGAGTAAAGAAGTGGTATGCAGGTTGGAGTTAAAAAATTCTATATGATCGATGTGGTAGTTGAAGCCATGGGAGTAGAAACTTCCCTGAGGGAGTTTGCAGAATGATACGAAAAAGGTTTTAGGAATAAGGTCTCTGGAAACAGCAACACGTAAGGGGTAGAGACAGGAAGAGACATTGGCAAAGGAGGAGAATGAATACTTAGAGAGATAGGAGGAAAACAGAAAGAAAGTCTAATTCTCTGGGTCAAATACGGCATAGAAGTCAAGAAAGAGTATGACAGGGTCAAGGACCACTTGATTCTGCACCTGGGGTGTTAACAACACTAAGGAGGGCATGTTTATTAGAACAGTGCCAGAGGAAGCTCACTCCATGTAGGAAGAGACAAAAAAAAAAAAAAGAGGGAGAGGATGAAGTAGAGATAGAGAGTACAGACTTTTCCTTCCTTTTACTTTGAAATATGGATTCAGAAACATTCCAGTAACAATGAACCTTGCTGTAGTAGTGACATATGGTTTTTATCTGCTTCTAATGTTTAGCATTTCTTTTTGTGTATTTGCCATGAAATATATATACATACATATATATATATATATATATATATATATATATATATATATATATATATGATGAGATCTCAGTTGTTGCTTCTTTGTGATATTTCCTGTGCAATTGGGGTTTTGTTCATAAAGTCTTCACCTACACCAATATCTTCAAGAGTTCTACCTATTCTCTCTTCCAGCAGATTTAGTGTTTCTGTTTTAAAATTTAAATTTTTTTTAATGCGGGTACCGGGAGTCCAACTCAGAACCTTGCTCTTGCCAGGCAGGCGCTTATGGTGCTGAGCTATATCACTGGCCCCAAAAATTTAGATCTTTGATCCATTTAAGTTTTAGTTTAGTGCATGGCAAAAGATATGGGTCTAGGTTTAATATTTTGCTTCTGATAGAGTGATCAACTGATCATAATTTTGGAGAGCCCCAGGAACTATCACAAAGAATCACAAATTGGGATCTCATCTTATTAAAAAGCTTTTGCACAGCAAGAGAAACCACCAACAGAGTGAAGAGACAACCCACAACGTGGGAAAAAATGTTTGCCAGCTGTTCATCAGACAAAGGATTACCATCGAAAACATACAAAAAACTCAAAGAAATCAGACCTCCTAAATTTAAAGACCCAATCCAAAAATGGGCATCTGAGATGAATACACACTTCTCAGATGAAGAAATACAAATGGCAAATAAATATATGAAAAAAATGTTTGGTATCACTAGTCATTCGACAGATGCAAATTAAAACAACACTGAGATTCCATCTCACCCCAGAAAGAATGGCTATTATCAAGTAATCAACCAATAACAAATGCTGGTGGAGCTGTGGGGAAAAAGGAACCCTTCTCCACTGTCTGTAGGAGTGTATACTGGTACAACCACTGTGGAAATCAGTGTGGAGACTCCTCAAAAAACTAGGGTTGGAGGTCCCATTTGACTCAGCTATTCTCCTTCTGGGTGTCTTCCCAGAAGAATTAAAAACATCATATCACAGTGATATATGTGCACCCATGTTTATAGCAGCACAATTTGTAATAGCTAAATCTTGGAAACAACCCAAATGCCCATCAACCGAGGAATGGATAAAAAAGCTGTGGTATTTTTATACAATGGGGTACTACTCAGCCATAAAGAAAGATAAACTGGAGACTTTTATAGGTAAATGGATGTAACTCGAGAAAATACTTTTAAGTGAAATAAACCGGATGCACATGTGTAAACATTGTATTGTCTTCTAGTGTGAGAAACTGAAAGAGTAAATAAGATCCAAAATGTGCAATAGATATGGTAAAACAGGAAGAAACTGTTCAAAAGGAAAGAGAAACTGGGATGGGGGAATGGAGAAAAGAAAGAAAGGAAAAGAAAAAAATTATACATATATATATAAGATAGTTAAGATAGATACACTACTAATTTCGCTTAGTTCATTGAAAAGAAAGGTTTGTGCTAATATTGTTTGCACAATTGAATGCTGATATCTTTTACCCTGAGTAACTATTTTAAAGAGAACAATACATAATGTATTAACCATTGTTACCCTCCTAATATGTTGTCTTGAAATTTTGTTCTATTTTTTTTCTCTTTAAAATAAAATTTAAAAAAATTTGGAGAGCCCTACTGGAGAGTAACTTACGTATAGTATATTAGTCAGCTTTCCTATTGCTGAGACACAACAGCTGACACCCATGATTTATTTTTATTTTTTAAATTAATTTATTGTACATTTTAGATATACATAATGATCACATTCACCATAGGGAATCTGTACCTGTACATAATATATCTTGATTCTTCTTTTTGCCCAGTCCCCTCCCCTCCCTTCAGCCCCTCTTCCCCTCTTTATTTACAAAGGTTTTGTCTCCATTTTTCCTTCTATTCTTTTTTCTTCTTTTCCCTTCCTTCCTGTCCCCTCCCCCCTCTATTCTCCTTCCCATTTGAACATTTTCTTCGTATTTCCCAATACCTATTATACATTTTGATTCTTATTTATTCTTTCAATTTCTCACACTAGAGAAATGATGTGATATTTAAACATGTGTGTCCAATTTATTTCACTTAACAGTATGGTCTCAAGGTGCATCCATTTACCTAGAAATATCTCAAGTTTATACATCTTTGTGGCAGAGTAGTACACCATTATATTAAAAAACCACAGCTTCTTTATCCATTCATCCATTGATAGACATCTGGGCTGTTTCCAAGATTTAGGTATTACAAATTGTGCTGCTATAAACATGGCTGTGCATATATCGCTATGGTATGATGCTTTTAATTCTTTTGGGAAGATACTAAGAAGGGAAATAGCTGGGTCAAATGGACCCAGCTCTAGTTTTAGTGTTTTGAGGAATCTCCACACTGATTTTCACAGTGGTTGCATCAGTCTAGACTCCCACTAATCGTGGAGAAATGCTGCTTTTTCCTCACTTCCCCACCAGCATTTGTTATTGGTTGATTTTTTGATGATAGCCATTCTTTCTGGAATGAGATGGAATCTCAGGGTTGTTTTAACTTGCATTGCTCAAATGACCAGTGACGTTGAACATTTTGTTATATATTTATTTTCTGTTTGTACTTTTTCATCTGAGAAATGTCTATTCATTTCAGATGCTTATTTTTGGATTGGGTCTTTAAATTTGAAGGATCTGATTTTTTTTCAGTTCTTTATATATTCAGGTATTAGTTCTTTCTCTGAGGTGTAGTTGGCGAAAAGCTTTTCCCACTCTGTGGGTTCCCTCTTCACTCTATTGATGGCTACTCTTGCTGTGCAAAAGCTTTTTAACAAGATGAGATCCCAGTTTTTGATTCTTTGTGATATTTCCTATGCAATTGGGGTTTTGTTCATAAACTCTTGGCCTAAACCTATGTCATCAGGAGTTCTACTTATTCTCTCTTCCAGCAGATTTAGTGTTTCTGTTTTAATATTTAGATCTTTGATCCATTTCAATGTTAGTTTAGTGAATGATGAGAGATATGGGTCTATGTTTAATCTTCAGCATGTGGAAAACCAGTTTTTCCAGAACCATTTAATAAAGAGGCTATCTTTCTTCCAGTGAAGGTATTGGGCTCCTTTATCAAAGATAAAGTGGCTGAGTGTGTTTGGAGTTGTTTCTGCATCTCCTAATCCCAGGCTTTTTTTTTTTTTTTGCCAGTACCATGCTCTTTTTATCATGGTAGCTTTGTAGTATAATTGGAATCTGGGGATTGTGATACCCCCTGCCTTGCCTTTGTTGCCCAGAATTGCTTTTCCTATTCTAGGAAGCTGACACCCACAATTTAAAAGAGAAAAGGTTTAATTTAGCTCATGTTTTCAGGAGATTCAATATATGGTCAGTAGGCATCTAGGGAGAAACCTTATAACAGAAGGGTGTGGTGGAGTAAAGCTGCTTAGTTCATGGTGGGTGGGAAGCAGAGCAAGGGAACTGCATCAGAGAGGAATGGTCAAGAGATCATATATAGTATCAAAGACCATGCCTCTATGACGCACCCAGACACACCCAGGAGCACACTTTACTAATCTGCTAGGCCTTTCTTAATCCAATTAAGTTAATGTATCAGGATTAATGTTCACACAGAGATACTGACCTCTAGAGAAGTTCATACCTGCCTCAAAGCAGCCCAATCCGCAGGTGCAGGGGGAATGTTATCATGCAGGGCACATAGCCCTCCTAGAATCATTTGCATTTACCTATGCTGGGAATATGTCTCTTCTTATTTTCTTTACTGGGCATGAAGACAGGAAACCAAGGCTTGGGGGTACTTCTGAATCCATCAGTCTTCCTCAAGGCAGTTAAGAAAACTAAATTCTGTAATTCGAAAAGGCACTATCTCAGGCTCAACCTTTTTTTCACTCTAACACATCTGAGAGGATTTGACTTGCAGTATCACTAACAGTCCTTCATGGCAGTAAGCCAGGAGGTGAGATAATAATGATGACCACATTGATTAAATAGTAGATACTGTCCTCAGTCTTTTACATCAATTCAGTAAATCACCATGTCCCAAGGATACAAATGTGGAACCTGAGTCAGAGAAATTGAGTGCCATGGTTTGGATCTTGAGTGTCCCATGAAGGCCCATGTGGCAAAAGCTTGCCCCCAGTTTGGTGCTATTAGGAGGTGGTATAAAACTTTAAGAGGTGGGATCTATTTGGAGGTCTTCAGGTCACTGGGGGTAGTGGGACTCCAAACCCTCCTTTTTTTCCCTTTTTGTTTCCCAGCTATGTGTTGAATGATTTTGCTCTATCACATGCTCTCTTTATGAGGTGTTGCCTCACCACAGGGCCAAAAGCAATGGAGCCAACCAGTCATGGACTGAAACTTCTAAGACTGCAGGCTAAAATAAACCTTTTCTCTTTATAAATTGATTACCACCATTATTTCTTATAGAAGTGGAAAGTAGACTAATGTCTCAATGATTTGCTTTGATAGACTCTTCTTTCAAGAAGTATAATGGTGAAGGAAGAGAGAAAGTAACAGGAATAGGTATGAAAAAGCAAGATTTAGTTGGCCATTCAACTGCATTCTTATCTGAACTACTGTATATCCTCTTCTCTGGAGAAGATGTCAGCTGTTCTTGGTCCTGTGTTGGTGCAGCCCCTGGTCAGGACAGGAGATAAAAATGGCATGTTCCTAACTCTTAGGTGTTTATGGGCTGTTTGTCTATGCTTCTTATTTCTTAAGAAATAAACATATGGAAATGTAAAGAATGAATGTGCTTAAGTCTGGGTTGGAAGGCACTTGCTTGGAACTTGTAGTTCACTTATAGGGAACTTGCTAAAGATGTGTACCTTCATAGGTACACCCATAAATTCAGTTGCCTCATGACATAGTTGAAGTCGTAGAGATTCAAATGTTGAGTTCTGGGAAGAAGCTGAAGTTAGAGAAGCTGATTTGAGTGAATTTTTTAAAAAAAGAGTGAATACTGATGCCAGAGAATATAAGGGACCTTAAAATTGATGCTTCTTAAAAAACCAGGTCATGACAAGAGTAGATACTTGTGGCAAAATGTAAATCAATGTACTGCTTCTTTCACTGAGAAAGCTATGTTTAAGATGTTATTGTGATATTAATAATTGAGCAAAAAATTTCTCAAGTTGTGTAAGACATGGGTTTTAAATGTTGGTACAGTACTTGGAAGAGAATCTGGTTTAATTAGTCATGTGACATAATAGATGAATATTTTTGTGGAGAATCTGAATACGGCATTTGTACCTTTCAAGGATTTTAGAAGGTGCTACACATGTTTTTTTTTAATCATGTTTAACTACACGTTAAAGAATGTGGCTTTTTATTCTTTGATTTGGTTGCATTCACATTGCTTTTATGCTCATCAACTGTTAGAGTTTTTGACTGAATCATGAATGATTGAATCATGAATGGAACAAAGAAGAAAATGTTAAGGCCACCATAAATTTGTGGCTACCTACGAGTAGTCACCTTTGTACCTCCTTAACACTTGGTCCTTAATTTCCATCCAGCCCATTTTCTCAACACAATA
Organism: Erethizon dorsatum; assembly: GCA_028451465.1. Lineage (NCBI taxonomy): Eukaryota > Metazoa > Chordata > Mammalia > Rodentia > Erethizontidae > Erethizon > Erethizon dorsatum. The sequence goes on from CM051842.1 coordinate 42,119,805, forward strand.
GTTGTAATAAACAATTTTAAAATCTTAGTGATTTAACATATTGCTTGCTCACATGGAAGTCCAATATGGTCAGCGAAGAGAGGGATCCTCACATCCTCATAGTCATTCAGAAATGCAATTTTTTTCATCTTGTAAAACTATCACCTTCCACACTTTTTCACCTTTGACATTTTGTGTGCCAGAAAGAAAATATGGTGGTTTGCTGAACATATAGCAGTGTTTCTGCCAAAATATTCATCTATAAGAAACAGCTAAATAAACTATGGGTGTCTCCCCTATTGAATACTCTTGTGTCTTTAAAAGAATGAAAATCTCCCTATGCAGATGGGCATGGAAATATTTGAGAATATTTTGATGATTGGATAGAAGCAATTTGAAAATTATACATTACAGTATAACACTGAGATTTTTCAAAAAGAACAAAACAGTGCCTCGTGTTTTCTGCGAGTGCGTATTCTGCATATGTATACACGTTTGGAAAAAGGTCTAGAAGGATACCAAAACCCAAAATGTCAGCAATATTTATTTCTGAGGAGGAAGGAAATAGACCTTTATTTTTGATATGCAAAATTGTACTTATATACAAATTTCAAAATTTTTGCAAAGACAATGAATTTGTGTATTATTTATAATTAAAATTCATATGACAAAGACTTATTTAGAGATATGTATTTTTTTCCAAAAAGGACTTAAGGTGTGAGTTTATGTTTTTACTTTGAGTGGAAGAAGCTAATAAAATATCCAGGTTCTCATGGTTGGGGCCTAGCAGGCAGCTAGTGATTCAGCTTCTGAGTTCTGGGGAGAAACTGAAGTTAGAGATGTTGATTTCAGCAGACTTTCTTTCAATAGAGATGAATGTTGAAGCCAAAAGAGTACAAAGGACCTCAGAAGTGATGTTCTTCAAAGCACCAGGCCGTGACAAGAGCCTTGGGGCAAAATGTATATAATGCACTGCTTCCTTCATTAAGAAAATTTGTTAGCAAAAATTCCAGATCAACTAATTTATGTGCTCAGTGATGAGAGTGATTTACATTCTAGACATGTTCCTTATCTCATTGTAGACCAATATTAGACAAGCCGCCAATGGACACTGGTACATGGACTACAGTTTGAGTGGCAATGCTCTGTGAATGGAAAGATCTAGGAGAAGAAATTTCAATTGTGAACCTTAGGAGGTGACCACATTTGGAGGAAGTAGTAGGAAAAAGAGTTATTAAAAGAGAAAGAAGTAATAGGATACTACACTAAAGTATAGTGCCCTGAATCAGGTGAGAGAAACTTTCAGGAATGGATGGAGAGTGGTCAGTGGTATCAAATGCCATGAAGAGGTAAAGGATGAGAGGAGAGCCAATGGAGTTACCTGTGTGCACACATGTGACAGCTTGCTTATGTTTGGGAAGATGTATGCTAGTTTTGAGCACTTATTCTGTGCCAAGAACTGTGCCATGTGCTCTGTAAGTATTGCCTCATTTCATGGGTTTATTGATTAAAGGACTGTAAGAGAGTGGTCAGGATAGAAGTCAGAGTGCTGGAGGTTAAGGAAAGTTGGGTGGCTGGATATAGGCAGGCATCACAGAGAAGATGTGTGATACAAAGAAGGAAATAGAATATTAAGTAGAAGTGTAAGGAAGAGGAAAGTATTGAGTGTTTCACTTAGGATGGCTTTGATTTCAATAAAGTGGAAGGCAAGATTGATAGAAGAGACGTGAATGAACAGAGAAGGTATGGGACATGCTGTGGAAAATGTGATGGGGCAGCCAAAATAAATATGCATCAGAAGGCTTAAGGATCACTTTATGACTTCTTCTATCAAGGCTCAGGAGGGCAGAAATCACTAATGCAGAAGGCAGCGGTTACTGTGAAGAAAGGTAAGGTAGTTGAGAAATTGGTGCTACCCACTTACTAGCTACTTTTCATTAAGCTTGAATTTATAGTAGCCTGATTTCTTTCAGGATACTATTTCAAACAGACAATTTTGACAGCTAAAAATCCCTTCTCTAGATTGAGATGTCACTGATGTCTTGGCAGAAAAAAACTTTTGAGGCTTCCAGCACCCTCTGCCTCAAGTCTGAAGGGAAAACTAACTCATATAAGGAGGTATATGGGGTCATTCTCTCTACCCCTCCATAAGTGGCTTTAATACAGAAAGGATGGCTGGGAGTCTGTCTGATCTGCAATGGGGCAGAAGATTGGATGGGATTCAGTGTGGGATGACACCGTCATGTGACACAGACCAGGACTATGGACAACTGAAGAGATTATACTTCATAATGCCTGGTTGATTGATCGCAATACAAAAATGGCAACCCCTAAACTCAAGGATCATAAAATTCCCAGTAGTGTTTGCAGTGTGGCTCTCATGTAATTTTTGTACACATTCTTTTAAAAAAATTTGTATTAGTTCACATTTGTAGTACATAATGATTACATATGTTGTGAGGAGTTGGTACATGTACATAACACATCTTAATTATTGTTATCCCCTTCTCTTCCTCTCCCCTTTCTCCCCCTCCCTCCATCTCTTGAACCCTTCAGATTTGCAAAAGTTCTATCTCCTTATTTCCTATTTTCTTTCTGCCCAGTGGTTTTGGAAGTTTCAGAACTTCATAGGTTCCTATACCCATCTAAGTCCTTGAATAGTTTGAAATCCACTGAGTGTTTTTTTCCCTCTTCCTGTTTTCCCTTTGTCCCTTCTTTTCATGTTTTTTCTTTCCTTAGCTTCTCTTGGGAACATTTAAATTTGTAAGCCACACAGAGAAAGAGCAGTTGTGAACAGAGTTGTGAGTAAAGGGAATTAATCGACTATTTCAAGATTAACCTGAGGAGTCAGCTGCGCCACAACCTTGTTGTGTCATCTTGGAATAATCCTTTCCTTCTCTGGGTTTCATGTTCTACATCTTTAAGAGAGCATGGACTAGATGAACTAGAGGTGTACGTTAGAAACAGCAAGAGGTACTTTGTCCAAGATCTGGATCTCTAGGGCACCTTTTTGGAACCTTACTAGATATGAGGTAGGGCCCAGTTATCTGAGATTTTACAAAGTGAGAAGTGCTGGCAATAGATGATTATTAAGGAATCTCCAGCTCTGGAATAGGGAGAGAGAGAGAGAGAGAGAGAGAGAGAGAGAGAGAGAGAGAGAGAGAGAGAGAGAGAGAGAGAAGGGGAGGGGAGGGGAGGGGAGAGAAGAGAAGAGAAGAGGAGAGGAGAGGAGAGAAGAGAAAAGAAAAGAGGATATTTAACTCCTGGAAAGGAGGCCAACTATTATTTATAAAATTCAAAATTGGAAACCTGGGACAGTAATGTGAAATCTTCACATTATTAATATACATAAGTATTTTTGGAAGATAATGCACTAATGCACATGGATACTCAATTGCCTTTCCCAAAGAAATAAGGTGGAAGAAATGTAGGGTCTTCTTGGGAGGATGAATATAGAGATGCATCAGTCATGATCCTAGCCCTTGAGAGCCTTGGATTTTATGCTTCCTTTTTTTCCAGCTTTCTGATACTTGGCAAGGATTCCCAGAATAACTGATTCTAGGTATTAGGACTTACAGTGTTTTGAAATGTTATTCTTCTGGGGCAATTTGCATTTTGGGACATCTATACCAAAGAACTAGATTTTGAATCAGTGTCCAGGGGAGAAATTTGGTGGAAGACTGCCCACTAAGAGACAAAATTTGGTGTTTGGATGCCCATGAAGGTGTGAAAGGAAATAGATATTTGGGAGTTTACAATGGAAATGAATGCTTGCCATGGCCATTAAGAGTAGGGCAAAGGGCTTTAAGAAGCTGTGGAAAGAGGATCTTTCTACAAATCCTATGTGGTGCATTGTTAGCTCCTAGTAGTAGCTGGACTAGGGGTAGGAGTTTAAGAAAGTCATTTTAGGTGTACCAGGGTGCAGAATTCCTAAGCGTGGGCTTGGTTTGTGGGATAGTGAGAAAGCCCGTATATCTAAGTTCTAATCTTTATGTAATGAATTGTTGGTAAGGCAGTATTTCATAGTTGTTTTACAAAAAGGAAAAGTCCCTCTGAGCCAAATGGATGGTAAAATCAGACCTACAGATTCCACATCTACCACTAGTTTCCAAATCGTCAGTGTGTGAGCTTGGGCGTGATGCAGCAGCAACAATATGACTTGGATGTGACTAGAAAAACCCACAGCTCTCCTCAGGATTGGCTGTTTGCCACTGTGGCTCTGGTGAGCAGTAAAGAGATTCTTCCCTAGGGCCTTATGTTGTACAAAGTAGCGACGCAGTCTTGGGATAAAGAGCTAGCCCTCAGCTTTTTGTGACTAAAGGGGCAAGTCCCTTGCTTTAAAAATTCAACCATACTTTGTGCCTCTCTCAGTGTTTCAGTTTCCGTAGTCCCTTATTTAAACTGGAGTTAGAAATGTAAATTCTCAGGCCGACCTCACCCACATTTCAAATTTTGGAATCGAAGCTGGATAACCTGTATCTTAGCTGCTCTAAGTCTCTCCGATGCAGGCTAAGGTTTAAGAGTCCCTAGAATAATGGAAGGAATCTGGGGTTTGGGACCATATAGACCTGAGTTTGAATGTGGTCTCCACACTGCCTAGTTAGCCTTGCATAATGACAGTGGCTAATATTTGTTGAACAACGAACGTGCTGTTTACCAGCTAATGTACTAAGCACTTTTAAGGGATTAGTGTGTATACACTATCTGTATTGTCCGTATAGTGTTAGACATTATTTTTCTTCCCTCTTTAGAGATGAGCAAACTGAGGCTATATGACATTGACTTACCCAAGATAACACAGTGGTGGCACTCAGGTCAGATAACATGACACCATAGCCCAAACATTAAAATTTCTACTCAACCTGAGTCTCAGTTTCCTCATTTATAAAACAGGACACGTATTATCCTACTTTGAAGAGTTTTGAGAAACAGCAATAATGTACCTTGAGGCCAGATTTTTGTAGATGGTTCGGAGCTGGCGCTTTCAGAAAGAAACTTTCTGGGGCCGGTGAGATGGCTCAGCGGCTTAAGCGCCTGCCTGGCAGGCAAGAGGGCCCGAGTTTGACTCCCAGAACCCACATACGAAAAAAGGGCCGGTGATGTCACTCAGCGGCACGGACGCCTACTGGTGCGTGAGGTCCTGAGGTTGACCCCCGGTACCCACAAAAAAAAATAAATAAATAAAAAAATAAAAAAGGAAGAAAATTTCTGTAGAATCTAAAGCCTTAATGGTACTTTTCCATAAAGATGTCACCAGTCCTGTGACTAGGGCAGCAGTGGAGAGGCACAGCAGTAGGGAGAGCCCCAGCAGTAGGGAGAGCCCCAGAGGCAGTAAAGAGCCTGTCTCTGGCTTTACAAGCTGCAGCTTTAAGCTGGACGTCCTGGCACATGCCTGTAATTCCAGCACTCAGGAGGCTGAGGCAGGAGGATTGCCACGAGTTCGAGGCCAGCCTAAATTACATAGTGAGTTCAAGGCCAGCAACTATATAGTGAGACCCTGGCTCAAAAAAAATAATAATACAAGCTGCAGCTTTAATGCAAACTAGGTCCCTTTCTCGTTGCCATCACCACCTTTTCCCCAGGCCTAATATAGTTAAAGGAAGCAGCCTTCTCCACGGAAACTCCTCCTCTGCTGTGATTCAGGTAGACCTCAAGGGATCTTGTTGCTGGGAAGCTGGTGTTATGTTATACTCCTCCATCAGTGCACTTGAGTGGGAGCAAGATTGATGCAGAGGCCTCTCCCCATACCTACCCTGCTAACAGTTTGGAGATGCACACCCTTTAGTGAAAAGGAGAGAGAACAGTAGGCCTTGGAAAAATGCCTCTCTCTTTTCTCATCTTCCTTATAGCTCCTAATTGGCCTGGGGAAGAAATGTGAGATAAATTCCTTCCTATGGTATTGAATGGTTGCCATGGAGACAAGGCCTAGCTTTTTTTTTTTCTTGACTTCTTCAACAAATGGCTCCAGGGTTGTTTTCCTCATTATTGTGACCCCTTCCCCATTCCTAGCAGTGGTTCCTACCTTAATATTGTACATGGCAGGCATGAAATATATTGTCATTTAACCTTTGTTAGTTGAACATCTACTATGTGCCAGACACTGTTCCCAGGTTCTGGAAAATAAGTGGTAAGTCAAAAAAATGCTTATTGAATTAAATTAAACCAAATCAGATTCAATAGCTCAGCCCTGGGCATGTCACTGAACTAACTCAGTACTGCAAACCATCTTGACTGGTTTTTACAGTAACTTATTTCTGACATATTTATTAAGTGCTTTCGGGGGTTGAGGCACTATTCTAGCTGCTAGGGATAACAGCAGTATGTAAGGCCTTTTCATTGACAAAATGTGCTTTATTAAAGAGTAAGATACACAATAAACAAGTGTTTGATGATATTACATGGTGGTGAGTACTGTGAAAGTAATGATTAAGAAAGTGACTAACATTAAGATGTAGAGCTACTTTAAATAAGTGATCAAGGAAGCACATTTAATTGAGATCAGAAAGAAGAGAAGGAATTTGCCATGGCAAAATCTGAGGGAAGAGCATTCTAGGCAAAGGGAACAGTATTTGCTAAGTCTCTAAGCTAGGAATTGTGTGCCTTGTTCAAGGGACCGAAAGAAAACCAAACCAAGGTGAATAGTTCAGAAAGGTAGATAGAGGTTGAGTCATCTGGGTCTGCTAGGCAGAAGTAGGGAGTTTAAATTTTGTTCTCATGTGACACAAAGCCATTGGCGAATTCTGAACAGTGGATATATATACATGATTTGATTTGTGTTTTGGAAGAACACTCTGGCAAGTTGTGTGGAAAATGGACTGTGCGAGGGAAAGAGTAGAAGCTGGGAGACCAGTGGAGTAGAGATGGCAATGTTCCATTTAATTTTTTAAAGTTGTGAGCAGACGAGTATGCAATATAAACAAAAATTACAAAGACTGAATATGCATGCCTTGAGTTCAAAATTAGTGACTTGCGAAAGTGTCAGGCTATATTCATCATACTGCCTCTCCATCTCCATTAACTGGAACCTGATCAGGTTAGAGCTGAGACCAAAGAAGTCTCTTTCATTTACAAACTATTGCTCCCATGTGAAGTGCGCGTGCGTGCGTGTGTGTGTGTATGTGTTTGCATATGCATATGGCATCTCAGTGACTTCTCATTTAGCTCTCTAAAATTAATCCTGGCCCCAACAAATTCATATGTATCCCAAAGAACAAAAACAGGAAAGTTGCATAATTTAAAGTAATCACAGGGGTTGGATATTTCTGCAGGAAAAAAATCCCAAAACTCTGCTTGTGAAACATTAGATTAAAGTCCAGGTGAAATAGGAGACAATTATCCACATCACATATTCTTTTCTTTTCCTGTTTTCCTTAGTCATTAACTTGTTATTTTTAAATAGCAAATTTCCTAGTGCAGTTAAGTTTTTGTTTACAAATCATGAACCAATCATTAGTAATCATTAATACTGTGATGATGGGGTAACAGGGCAGAGAAATTCGATCCAACAAGCATTTTTTGACATCTGCTTTGTGCAAATAAGCAAAAAGGTACATCTTAGGGAAAATGCAAAGATAAATAAGGTTAACTCCTTGCCCCCTAGAAGTATGAAACATCGTGAGGGAAGACAGCCAGCACACAACTAGTTATAACATGAAGCAACCAAGAATAGAGGTCTGCAAAAAGGTGACATAAAACATGAAAAGAGAAATTTTCTCTGAGTAGGATAGGTAAGGGAAACTTCACAGAAATCCATTTTAATATTTTTTTTTTCATTTGGCAACCATTATTGAGCACCCATTATGTGCCAGAACATGTGAAACATGCTGGGACTACCATAGTAAACAAGATGCTAAACAAGCAACTACTATCTAATATGTTCAGGGCTACCTGAGAGTGAGTACAGGTAATGTGGGAGTCCAGAAGAATGAGATTAAATATAGCTATGGATCAGTTTCTTGGAGGAGGTATCATCTAAACTCAGAAGAGTACAGATCAGCTAGGTAAGAGCTGGCTTGGGAACAGGGAGAGTGTGCTGGGCAAAGGAAGCATGTCGTAAGGCTTAGAGGTGTGCACTGGGAGAGGAAGAGAGAGAGAGGCAGAATAGGATGAATGAAAATAATTTTCTGATATTTTATTGGGTAAACCATAGCTTGAATCTGTAGCAGGAGATGTTGTACACGGCTCCTTGATCCATTAAGAGTGGCTAGTGGAACAGAATCTGATGATTCATTAGGACAAAGAAATAGCCAGTAACCAATAGTGCAATAGCTCTACTATCATTTTATATTCCCAAGTAGTTCCGGGTAACTTGGGAATGAGAGGTGAGAGGACCATTCTTGGAAATTTATCTCTTCTGAGACACAATTGTATCTAATTAGTCGTTGGCCCTCAGATAATGTTAACAGGATCATAATGGACAGTAACACAAAAATAATTTTTCAGAGATTTGCACCCCAAAGTAATCCTTGTGAATCTGATAAAGGTGATTGTCTTTATTTGGTAGCCACTTTTATGGGTTTTTCAATGATAATGAAGGTTTTATCATTTACTGGCATGTTGCTCCAGAGGTGATAAAGACAACCAATTATTTTTACATATTTCAAAAGCACTGCCTTAAAATCATATTACATTTAAATACTTTGAGCCATCTCCACAAGTGCTTAATTTAGTTTGTCAGTTGAAAACAAGAGAATTTTTAAGAACTTATTTTGTTAAATATAACACATATGAGATAAATGTACAGTTTAACAAAGTAAAATATACAACTGGCTAACCTCTACTCTGGTCCAAAAATAAAACATTGCCAGTGTGTTAGAAGCCTTCTGTATATCTCTTACCAATCACAATCCTCTCTACTCATGAAACACAGTCAATATCTTATATTTTATGGTAACTGTTTCCTTGCATTTCTTTGTATTTTACCACCTAAATATGTATTTCAAAATCGTGTATGGAGAGTTATATGTATTAATATATTAGTATATATATATATACACTATATATAAACTATATATGAATGATATATTATAGTATGTGCAGAATGTATATATACACTATATAGTTCAGTTTTGACTATTTTTCAGTTTATTTGAAGTTGTATTGTGTATTTTTTGTCTTATTTCTCTCAACACTGTGCTTGTGATAGTCATTCATGTTGTTGCATGCGGCTGTAGAGTATGCCATTGTGGACATATATCACAATTTATTTCTTCACCCCCCAATTGCTAAGCATTTGGGTTCCTTATAGTCCTTGGCCATTATGAACAGCGGTGCCTTGAAGATTCTTGTACATATCTTGTGATGCATATATGCACACTTACTTTTGGGTACGTATCTATGAGTGGAATTGCTGAATTATAGGATATGCATACATTCAACTTAGATCATATCAGTTTCCCAAAGTGGTTGAACCAATTTACACTTCTTCCAGCAATATATGAGAGGTCTTATTGTTCCTCATCAGCACTTGGTATTGTCAGTCTCTTTAATTACAGATATTCTGGTAGTCATATAATGGTAACTCATTGTGGTTTCTATATGCATTTCCCTGATCACTAATATAGTTAAATATCATTTTGTGCATTTAACTGGCCATTTGGATGCACTATTTTGTGAAGTATGTGTTCAACTGCCTGCCCACATTTATTCTGGGATAAAGTAGCATCACTTTGGAGTAGATGTTAGAAGTTGTACAGGTTAAGGATACAGCTTAGTGATAGAGTGTTTGCCTAGCATGTGTGAGGCCCTGAGTTCAATCCCCAATATTGCAAAAATAAATTTGTACACAATTTTGTCAGGAATTGTTGAACAAGCTGATTCAACTGGAACCTAAAGTGTAATCTATAAAAAGTGCAAAATCTATAGTAGTAGATGAGGATTCAGGGTATTGAGATTTTTTGAAGAATGGGGAGTCATGGAAGCTTGGAGTAACATGATCAGATTTCCATTTTTGAACACTTTCTTTAGATGCAGTATAAAGAATGGATGGAAGGAACTGAAACAAGAGATTATGAAACATTTGGGGGGTCTTTCAGTAATCCAAATAGGAAGATAATGCCAACTAGGCTAGAATTGGGGTAGCAGAAATGAAGAGGAGACAGCTTTGAGATATGTCAGAAGGTCGAAATAAGAGAATTTGTAACCAATTTTGGGGGGAATATTGGAGAGGGAGAGTAAAAAATGATTCCCAGTTTTCAGAATAGAGACCACAGATACCAGAGTTGAGATGGATGTTAATGTTTAAGTGACTGAAAAATCTGGATGGATTTTTTCAGAAAGCCATAGAAAATATGAGTTTGCAGTGTGTGTGTGTGTGTGTGTGCGCAAACATATGAGCTCATGTGTGTATGCCATATTTTCTTTAAAAACATGTTAAATCACATAGCCTAACATTGGTATTACTTGGGAATGAATAGAATATTAGTTCCTGAACACTCTGGATTTATGGTTGTTTTATTTTTTATTTAATTTATTTAATTTTTATTTTTATCAATATGTGTTTGCAGTACATAATAATTATATTCATGGTGGGGAGCTGGTACATGTGCGTAACATCTTAATTCTTTTATTTATTTATTTACTTATTTACTTATTTATTTATTTATTTATTTATTTTTGTGGGCACCGGGGGTTGACCTCAGGACCTCGCGCGCCAGCAGGCGCCCATGCCACTGAGCGATATCACCGGCCCCTTTTTCGTATGTGGGTTCCGGGAGTCGAACTCGGGCCCTCGCGCTTGCCGGGCAGGCGCTTAAGCCGCTGAGCCATCTCACCGGCCCTTTATATGAGTTTTTGATGATAGCCATTCTTTCCAGGTTAAGATGAAATTTCAGTGTTATTTTAGTTTGCATTTCTCTAATGGCCAGCAATGTTGAACACATTTTCATGTATTTATTGGCCATTGCAATTCTTCTTCTGAGAAGTCTCTGTTAATTTCAGATTCTTATTTTTTAAATTGGATTTTTATTTGGGGGGTCTATTTTTGAGTTCCTTATATGTTCTAAATATTAGTTCTCTGTCCAAGGAATAGCTGGCAAAAATTTTCCCATTCTGTAGATTTTCACTTTACTCTGTTGGTTGTTTCTTTGCTGTGCAGAAGCTTTTTACTTTGACATGATCATATTTGTTGATTTTTGATGTTATTTCTTGTGTAACTGGTGTTCTATTTAGAAAGTCCTGGCCTATACCTAGTTCTTCAAAAGTTTTACACATTTTATCTTCTAGCAGGTTAAATCTTTCTGTTTTAACATTTAGATCTTCAATCCATTTTGGTATTAGTTTTTACTTGGGGAAATTAATTATTTTATGTACATGCAGAGCAATGCCAGACACAATGCTATAGAATGTTTATATATTTCTCCTAAGAGGGAATGCTGCTGTGAAGGGGTAGTGTGAAGGAATAAACTATTAGAAACTTATCCCACTGTGCTGTAACTGTTTTTAATGTATCTGATCTTTATGAATGTCTTAAAGATAGTGCCATAAATCTTATTCATCTTCGTATCTGGCATACCTACTGAGTGTGCAGCTTACAAATAATTGAATAAATATGGGTCAGACGAAGACATGAATAGGTAGTTATTTCCCTTTGTATTCCTTTTGGCCAGAGAAACAATCAGAATTTTTTGGCAGATAGACCTATGAAATTGGAATGGGCAAAGCAACTATAATGAGTTATTTAATCAAAGGGACCATGAAACAAAACAGATATGGAAATGAGACAGAAGTTGATAAACCAGGAGTTCAGGGAAAGTCCATTCTCTTGATGATGGTGGAATAGGAGAGATGGAAAGATTGGAGGGAGGTTTTAGTCAGAGAGGAAGCTCTCCCAGAGGAGAGAGTCCCTGAGAATTCTGCTAGATTTGTCAATCATACCCAAATAATCAATCAATCAATATATAAATAAATTTGGCATGCATAGTTACAAATTATCCTCATAATGCTTTCATGGAGATGAAAGGAGGCTTGGAGTTATTAAATAACCTGTTTGTATTCATCCAGCCGGACATGATATAAGCCACTTTGCTGTAGCTCTCTAAAAGAAGGTGTGTGGGCAAGGAGGATAATGGAGGCTGTGGTTGTGATTTGCCATAGACAGGTAGAAGAGTTCCTAAAGGAAGGAGATTTAAATCGCTGTCATCAGGAGGACACGCCAAAATGTTCTTGCTGGGCAGCAAGAATTTTTAAGCAGAGTTGCTATTTGCAATATAAAAAGATTCCAGTTCTGAATCTACCAATTACCATCAGCTTACTTCAACCCTCTAAACTGCAGTTTTTAATATGTAAATTATACTTCACAAGGTTGCTCTGAGGATTAAATGTGGCAATGGGAATGAAAAATAATTGCAAACTATTTGTGTTACGCCAATGTTAGGTATATAGTCCTATTTCTGTTAAGGGCTTCTAAGGATGATTTTTATAGTGTTAGGATGGGATCCATCCCTGCAAGTGATATTTATCTCGTTTAATCGAATATAAAGAGATATATTTATTTTCTTAAAAAATAAAACCAGGAATGCCTTAAAATTGTTTTTTGTCCTAAAATGTGGGGTCACACTTTGCATGGAGCCAAAATCATTCTTTCAAGTTGGGTAGATTGTCTAAGAGGAGGATATTCTATTCTCAATGTGACCTCTGGGGTCAGGATGCTCTGTAGGAGGAGAGGTAGTGGGAGTGAGCAAGCAACCATGTCTACATGTTCTCCAAAGTAATAAGCAACATTTAGCCACCATTGCTAGGAAATTGAGGCGCTCCCTTTCAACCTTAAGACAGATCTTTGCAGAATAAGATCAAACACTATTTATCTAGAGAATATTGGCTCATATAGTACATCTATTTTTAGTTTTTTTAAGGAACCTCTATATTGTTTTCCAAATTAAAGAAAACTTACCAATAGCTCATTTTGTAAAATGCAAAAAGAATACCATTAAAAAGAACACTGAAATTTTCCAGTGATTTAATCCACTCATTCTATATTTTTACATACCTACAGTGTGTCTAGCTCTGTGCCAGGCAGTGAACAACTCTACTCTCAATGAACTTTCAGAAAAAAAAAACAGAAAACTACAATCAGATTCTCAAAGCAAGGTGGATGCCATAAATAGGACAGCTGGGGTCCAATGAAGGGGTCCACTACTGGGGCTTGATGTAATCTAGAAGGCAAAACTTTAGTGAAGATAGTTGTAGGAATAAAATTGACTAAGCTTTCTCTTTGGAAATTTTTATTTTTTAGTCATCCCCCAATTTTCTATAGGAGTATGTATTTGCATGCAGTCGTGTGCATGTGTGAACACACACACACACATGCAAACACATCCTGACTCATACAAATGCTTTCCTTGAACACTCAAGATGTGCCAGTCATTGGGCATTGAGGGCACAATGATGACTAAAACTGTGTCTCATTTGGCTCTCCACGTCAGGACTTCTTAAAATAGCTGAACTTCAAGTACTTTTTAGCTTCAATTTTCACCACATGCTTCTCTTTTTATTCACCCTGGCTTCTTAAGGGCTTCATTTTCTGGTTTTCTTTTTCTTTATCACTTCTTTTTACCATTTCTCCCCACCACTTGCTTGTCCTTTTTATGTGGAGCCAATTGGAGAATGAATGCAGATGTCTATAGCTCATCCCTAAAGACACCCCCTCAGTGCCCTGCACTGCCACTCAGTGGCTGCAGCCCAGCAGACTGCCTTCCACCCTGGAGTCCCTTTAAGTTTCCTATCCTGCAGCAGGCAGCAAGCAGCATTGCTGTTTTTCTTTCCCATCTTTATCATTGTTCCTTCCCATCCATTTACACTCCTCCTCCTCTCCTCTACTGTGTTCACCTGGCCCCTCCCCATCTCCTTCTCATACGTAAATCTTATTTTTCAATGGCAGTGAGTATTCAGGCCATTCCATTCTTTTTCTCTGACATTTTGTCTAAGTCTCTGATTACTAGTCTGTTGCCTGCCAGATATTAAACATATTTTGTTTCCGGACAGCTCAAATATATGTAGTGCCTATTTTACCTGCAAGGATTTCATTAGATCACATGTTTATATGTGTCTTACACTGCCCTGAGAGAACCAAGCTCACTCTTAATTATAGGCACTGATGGAGGTTATTGGTGGTACTGATAAGCTTGGAATTTTCTCCTTTTGGTTTAGATATATTTAAAAATTGTTTTACATTCACTTCTGTTCTTGATTCTGGTTTTCTTGGGCTGATATTAGAATGAGTCTGCCCTTCCTGAGCACACATGAATTGTTCGCAAAGGGAGGAGGAGCCTGGTTGTTGAGAGTAGAGGAGTCTGGATGCAGCCTCCGCAGTTGGGGGAGGGGCAAACTAGGACTCTAAATGACCACAGATAATTCATAAAATAAATGAGACATAGTCTGATAATCAAGTGGTGAATGTACTTTAAACACTGTGGCAGGCTTCAAGCCATGATGAAGTGTGTTTTGGAGTTACTCGTATTGCAGCTGTGAAGTTGCTTTTCATAAAGGAGCAGAGCGGTACTGGTACACTAACTGGGCTGCAGAGGCCAGCCTTTTAGGAGCCACCAACAGATCCAATGCATGATGTCCAAGCTCAGACATCTGAAAAAGCTGACTGAAACTCAGAAGCCCAAAGGGTAGAGAGACCCTCAGAATCAAGTTTCTGGATAATGAACTTACTTACTGTGGAGTTCAATTGGGACTAAAATGTTCAGAGATCTGGGTCCAGTCTCATCTATATGGACTAGGATTTGGAGTAAGGTCCTAGGACCAGAGGAATCTGATGTTAAGAAGGACATGGAGACAGACAGACGGATACCCCGGTGTACTGCCTGATTAACACAGAGAATTTGGAGGAAATGGGAAGTGGGGATAGGGATTAAGGAAGAACTGCAACTCAGAGGGTATATGAAAGCTTTGCGTTTAGCCCTAGCACTGCCAATGGATTGTGAGTGAGACAGTTTTAGGTCCTACCAAATGGTGGGGCTTAGGTTATAGATATTCATTTTTCATCGAACATAAGATGCATATTTTTCTTTTCTTTAAGGATAGAAAGGTTCCTGCAATCCTTGGAATCTTACCGTGGCCCTCAGTCATTTTTCATTTTGGTGGTTTTAATTGTATTGTAACTTCCACTGGATATCATCACTGCCTTCCTGGCCATGATTGGCTAGTGGTGAGGGCAGGGCTGAGGTTGTAATGACTCTAGCTGAGAAGGGTTGCTGTTCTTTTAAAATTTTGACAGACATATCCCCCTTTTGGCTTGAATGTGAGTCACTGTTAAACTATAAATCTACATAATTCTCACATGGACTAGTGTGAAAACAGTTTCCCGTCTTGTTTCTTGGGATCCATGTGTAATCTATTACATTTATTCCTGTTAATTTCACCTTGTTTCATTTAACTCCTTATCACTCAGCAAACATTTAGGGGGCCCGGTCTTGTGTTGGGTGCTGGGATAAAAAAACAAGTTCTGAACTCAGTGTAATTTAGGGGAGGGGGAACAAGCAACAAGAAAACTGATAAATACTAAGTTAGAAATGTATTTAGGGTTGAATGGAAACACATAAAAGGGGTACTCATTCTAAACTTGGATTTGGAGAAGATGAACTTAGAGTGATAGATTCACCTTAGCCTCTTCTTAGTTGTATGATTGCTCTATGCCTCACTCTTTATCATTGAAATAGGGATAATAATACCACTCACTCTTGGAATTGTAAGGATAAAATGAGTTAATGCATGTGAAGTTTTAGAACACTAACTGGGAGGATGGAAGGATTATATAAGTGTTAAATGACCCAAGAGAAGCTCTTCAGTGGCTTGACTGAGCACTTAAGATTCTAGAAAGATGAGAAGATTTATTTTAATGGGGGAGGACAAAACCTTTCAAGAAGTAAGGACAGAAAGAACATGGTACATTTTGAAAATTGCAAGTTTAGTGGGGCAGAGCATAAATTGTGTATTTGTAGCTACAAGGAAAGAGGTGAGTGGGTGGGTGTTAATACCTTGGATTAAACCTTGCTTGCCATGATTATGAGTTTGGATGGATACTTGAAAGAGCAGTGTGGCCTTTGTAGAATTTTAAGTCAAATTAAACCACTCTTTGACCTGCGAAGTAGCTACGATCTTACGTTACAGATAAAAACTAGTGTACTGAAAAATTAAATAACTTGCCCATAGCTATGTAACTAGTAATGAACAGAACTTAGAGTGAGTCTAGGCTCCAGTGTGCAAGCACTTAACCATTATGTCATAATACCTCGCCAAGAACACAGACGAAAAATAAGATTTGAGTAGAAAGATGATAAGCTTAGATTTTGACATGTTAACTTTGCAATATATGTGAGGTATTCAAGTGTTTATTCCTTGTAGGCAATTGTATATATGGATGGGGAATTTGGAAAAAGCTTTGGGTTTGATATTTAGATCTGAGAGTCAATGATGATAGAATGAAAAATTCAAAATCTGATAGAGTAACTTGGAAAATTCCAAATCTATCAGACAGGCAGAGGAAAAGGAGCCCATAATGCTGAGTAAGAATGAACAGCAAGAGAATGAGGAAGAAAAGCAGAGGGTGAGGTAACAATTGGAAGGATGTGGTAGTCAAGAAGAATGGTGTAGTCCAAGTGTAGTGCATGGACTCAAATATTGCACGAAGGGAAAATAAGTCAAAGATATCAAATTATCCTTTCTGATTATTGGATTTCTACTTCCAAGAAGGTAGAGTAGACATATCTTCCCCTATTCCATCCAGTAAATACAGCTCACAATTCTGGTAACTATATACAAAACAAAAGTAAGAAAACTCTGAAATGTAGGAAAGGTAGACCAGCTAGAGATGTTGGGCCCTAAGGTGAGTCCTCTGAGTTTACTTTGTGCCTCATATATTCAAAATTGAGTACCAGAGAGGCTAAGAATCCAGAAACACCAACAGGTACAAACAAAATAAAGTTCTAGAAAAGCCTGCTTTCTCTAGACAAAGGACCAGGAAACAGGAAAAGTAGCAAGACAGAAAACTCCAGCTAAATACCATAGAAAAATATGTGGGCCCATCCCCACCACTGTCAGCAGAGATAAAAAGGGGAGGGTAGACTTATACCTTGACCAAGCTGTAACAAGGCAACCTAGCCCTACACCATCTCATCAATGAATATGCTCAATAGCAGGGTGGAGAGAAGACAGAAGAAAGAATCAATTAACGAGAAAACAGAACAAGAGAATTTATCTAATGTGAATAATAGACTGAAAAAATAGAGCACTTCAGAGACTTTGGGACTATAATAGAAGATCTCACCCCCATGCTATTGGAGTTCTAAAAGGAGAGGAGAAAAAAAGATAGCACTAGAAAGTATTTGGAGAATAATAGCTTAAGTGTCTCCAAATTTGACAAAAGACGTAAGTCTAAATATTCAATATGCTAAGTGAACCCAAAACATAATAAAAGAAGTTTATGCCAAAACACATCATAGTCAAACTTTTGAAAACTAAAGACAAAGGAAAATGATCTTTGAAAGCAGCCATAGAAAAAATAATATGTGTCCTATAAAATGATAGTGAATTTCTCATAAAAAAAAACCATGGAGGCCAGGAAATAGTACAAGATCCTTTCAATAGCTGAAAGAAAATAACAGCCAAATCAGAATTCTCCATCCAGTGACAATATCCTTTAGATATGATGGAGAAATCAAGACATTATCAGAGGAAGGAAATTAAGAAAATTTGTAGCTGGCAGACTATTTATATTAAAAGAATGGCTAAAAGAATTGTTAAAGTGCTCTTGGAACTTTGGAACAGCAGAAAGAACAAAATTATTCGCACATACATTAGACATTTTATAGACAGAACTGTCTTCACAAAATACACATGTTGAAGCCCTAACCCCAGCCGTAACCCCAGTATCTCAGAATGTGACTGAGTTTGGAGATTTAGAGAGGGAATTAAGATAAAATGGAGTCATATGAGTAGGGCCAAATTCAATATGACTGGCATTCTTGCAAGGAGATTAGGATATATACTTGTGCTCACATAATGGAAAGACCATGTAAAAAGACAGCAAGAAGGTGGTCATTTATAAACCAAGGAGAGAGGCCTCTTAAACTAAACATGTTAACACTTTATTCTTGGACCTCTATCTTCCAGAACTGTAAGAAAATAAATTTCTTAAGAAGGTCACTTCGTACTTGTTAAGGGAAAACTCCAAGAAGAGAAAACAATCATAAATATATGTGCACCAAATATCAGTGCACCCAACTACATAAAACAAATATTAAGGGACACAAAAAAATCAAATAAACACTCACATATTTGTAATGGAGGACCTCAATACCCCACTGTCACAAATAGACAGATTACCTAGACAAAAAGTCAACAAAGAAATATCAGAACTAAACCAAACCTGTGAACAAATGGACTTAGTAGATGTTTACAGAGTGTTCCACCCAACATCAGAATATACATTCTTCTCAGCTGCACATGGGATGATCTCCAAATTAGACCACGTACTACCCATAGAATGTGCTAAAGTAAATGTAGAGAAACTGACATTATCGCATGAATATTATCTGACCATAGTGCAATGAAAATGGAAATCAAGGAGAAAAAAAACCACAAAAACTACATAAGGACATGGAAATTAAATAACACCCTCCTGAACAACCAATGGGTCACAGATGAAATTAAACAAGTAATTAAACAGTATCTACAATTAAATGATAATGCTGATACAACATACTGGAATTTATGGGGTGCAATGAAAGCAGCCCTAAGAGGGAAACTTATAGTGCTGAATTCTAACATCAGGAAAACAGAACGAGCTCAAATAAACAACCTAATGTTGAACCTCAGATTTCTAGAAAAAGAAGAACAAGTCAAACTCAAAGCTTGTACAAGGGAGGAAATTATAAAGAAAAGAGCAGAATATAATCAATCAAGACTAAGAAAACAATACCAAGAATCAATGAATTGAAGAGTTGGTTCTTTGAAAGATTAAATAAAATGAATAAACCCTTAGCCAATCTTATCAAAAAGAAGAAAGAAAAGACTCAAATTCATGTAGCTAAGAATGAAAAGGGTGATACTACAATGGATCCTGTGATATCCACAAGATCATCAGTACCTACTTCGAGAACCTGTACTATAATAAGTTGGAAAACACAAAAGAAATGGACAGATTCCTAGATACAAATGAATTGCTAAAACTGAATCAAGAAAATATAAAAATTCTAAATAATCCAATATCAGTCAATGAAATTGAAAATGTAATTAAAAACTTACCAACAGGGCTGATGATATAGCTCAGTGGCATAAGTGCCTGCCTGGCAAGCATGAGGTCCTGAGTTTGACTCCCGGTACCTGCATATAAACAAAACAAAACAAAACAAAAAACTGACCAACAAAGAAAAGCCCAGGTCCTGATGCATTCACTGCTGAATTTTACAAGAAATCTAGAGAAAATCTAAAGTCTTTACTCCTCAAAATCTTTAATGAAATTAAAAGGGGAGCAATACTCCCGAAGTCATTCTTGGAATCAAGTATTACTGTGATACCAAAGCCAGAGAAGGACCCAATCAAAAAAGGATACTACAGACCAATTTCTCTAATGAAAACAGATGTAAAAATCATCAATAATATACTAGCAAACAGAATGCAGTATATAATCAGGAAGATTATTCACCTTGAGCAAGTAGGATTCATCCCAGTGATACAGGGATGGTTCAACATATGTAAATTAATAAATGTAATACACCATATCAACAGAGCCAAAGACAAAAATCACATGATCATCTCAACAGACACAGAAAAAGCATTTGACAAAGTCCAACACTCATTTTTTATAATAACCCTACAGAAAATTGAAATAGATGATCTTTACTTCAATCTGATAAAAGCTATCTATAACAAATCAACAGCCAAGATCATACTAAATTGTCAAAAACTGAAAGCTTTCACTCTAAAATCAGAAACAAGACAAGGATGTCCACTATCACCAGTCCTATTCAATATAGTTCTGGAAACATTAGCCAGAGCTATTAGACAAGATAGAGAAATAAAATGAATAAGGATAGGAAAGGAAGAAGTTAAGTTATCATTATTTACAGATGATGTGATACTCTACATAGAAGACCCAAAAAAACTCTGCCAAAAGACTTGTAGATTTAATAACCAAATTCAATTGTAGCTGGTTACAAAATCAACACTCAAAAATCAATAGCATTCCTGTACACAAACAGCAAGGTCACTGAAAGAGATATTAGGGAAAGCATACCTTTCACAATAGCATCCAAAAATGAAATACTTAGGAATCAATCTAAAAAAGGAAGTAAAAGATCTATGCATTGAAAATTACAACACTCTGAAAAAAGAGATCAAAGAGGATATCAGAAAATGAAAAGATATCCCTTGCTCGTGGATAGGAAGAACCAATGTAGTGAAAATGGCCATACTCCCAAAATTATAACACAGATTTAACAGAATCCCAATCAAAATACCATTAGCATACCTCACAGAACTAGAGAAAATATTCCTAAAATTCATTTGGAACCAGAAGAGACCTGGAATCACAAAAACAATTCTGGGTGACAATGACAAGGCAGAGGGCATCACAATCCCTAACTTAAAATTGTACTTCAAAGCTACTGTATTAAAAACAGCATTGCACTGGCAAAAAAAAAAAAACAGACCTGAGGATAAGTGGAACAGATTAGGAAATGCGGAAACAACTCCAAACACACTCAGCCACCTTATATTTAACAAAGGGGCCAAACATATTCACTGGAAGAAAGATAGCCTCTTTAATAAATGGTACTGCAGGGCCGGTGAGATGGCTCAGCGGCATAAGCGCCTGCCTTGCAAGCGCGAGGGCCCGAGTTCGACTCCCAGAACCCACATACGAAAAAGGGGCCGGTGGTACCGCTCAGCGGCACGGGCGCCTGTTGGCGCGCGAGGTCCTGAGGTCGACCCCCCGGTACCCACAAATTAAATAAATAAATAAATAAAAATAAATGGTACTGCAAAAACTGGCTTTCCACATGCTGAAGACTAAAACTAGACCCATGTCTATCACAATGCACTAAACTAAAATCAAAATGGATCAAAGATCTAAATATTAAAACAGAAACAATGGGCCGGTGAGATAGCTCAGTGGCATAAGCGCCTGCCTGGCAAGCACGAGTTCCTGAGTTCGACTCCCGGTACCCACATATGAAAAAAGGGCTGGTGATATTGCTCAGTGGCATGGGCACCTGCTGGTGCGTGAGGTCCTGAGTTTGACCCCCGGTACCCACAAAAAAAAAAAAAAAAAAAAAAAAAAAGACACACTAAATCTGCTGGAAGAGAGAAGAGGCAGAACTCTTGAAGACATAGGTGTGGGCAAAGATTTTATGAAGAAAACCCTGATTGCATGGGAAATAATACAAAGAATGAACAACTGGGATCTCATCCTATTAAAAAGCTTTTGCACAGAAAAAGGAATCACCAACAGAGTGCAAAGACAACTCACAGAGTGGGAAAAAATTTTAGCCTGTTGTCCCTCAGACAAAGGACTTATGTCTAGAACATATAAAGAATTGAAAGAAATCAACCCCCCCAAATTTAAAGACCCAATTCAAAAATGGGCATCTGAGATAAATACACACTCCTCACAGAAAGAAATACAAATGGCAAATAAATATAAGAGAAAATATTCAACATCACTGGTCATTTGAGAGATGCAAATTAAAACAATGGCGAGATTCCATCTCACTCCAGAAAAAATGGCTATCATCAAGAAATCAACAAATAACAAAAGCTGGTGGGGCTGTGGGGAAAAAGGAATCCTTCTCCAATGTTGGTGGGAGTGTAGACTGGTGCAACCCTTGTGAAAATCAGTGTGGAGATTCCTCAAAAAACTAGGACTAGAGGTCTCATTTGACCCAGGTATTCCCCTTCTGCTTATCTTCCTGAAAGAATTAAAAACATCATACCACAGCAATACATAGACAACCATGTTTATAGCAGCATGGTTTGTAAGAGCTAAATCTTGGAAACAATCCAAATACCCATCAACCCAGGAATGTATTAAGAAGTTGTTGTTTTTTTTATACAATGGAGTACTACTCAGACACAAAGAAGGATAAACTTGAGACATTTCTAGGTAAATGGATGCACCTTGAGACCATACTCTTAAGTGAAATAAATCAGACAAATGTGTAAATATTGCATGTCTTCCTGGTGTGAGAATCTAAAAGAGTAAATAAGGGCCAAAATGTACAAGAGATTTTGTGAAATAGGAAGAAATTTTTCAAAAGGAAAGAGGATCTAGGGAGGGGGAGGGGGAAGGAAGGAAGGGAAAAGGAAAGAAAAATGATAAAAAATGACCTAAATAAATACTGTCTATAAGAAACTCACTTCAAATATGATGATATATGTAGGATGAATTAAAATAGTGGAAAAGATATACCATGCAAGTATTGACTTTAAATAAAGAAAGCAGGAATAGTTGTATTAAGTTTAGGTAGTGTAGCCTTTAGAAGAAAGAAAATCACCAGGGACCAAGAGGCATATTACATAATGGTAAGATTCAATCCACCAAAAGACCATAGGAATCCTAAGTGCATTTGGACAAACCAATAGAACAGCAAAATATATGAAGCAAAAACTGAAAGAACTAAAAGAACAAATAAGCCAATGTAGAATCACATTGGAGATTTCAACATTTGTGTTATTTTAACAATTGATATAACAATAGACAAAATATCAGCAAGAATATGAAAAAAAATCAACACCATTGTTATGATCTGAATGTCTGTGCCCCCCTAAAATTAATTTTAAACTAATCCCCATGATGATGATATTAAGGAATAGAGTCTTGGGGAAGTGATTAGGGCTATACTGTCATAAACCGGATTAGTGCCTGTACAAAAGTGTCTTGAGAGAGCTTGCTTGTCCTTTCTGCTGTGTAAAGGCACAGCTAAAAGGTACTGTCTATGATGCAGAAAACTAGCCTTCGCCAGACACCAAATCTGCTTGCACTTTGCTTGTGGACTACCCACCCTCTAGAATTATGAGCAATGAATTTCTATTGTACATAAATTACCTAATACCTAAAGTATTATGTATAAACAGACTAAGACAAACAACAACTAAGAGGATCTAATTGACATTTATAGAACATTTCACTCCAAAATATCAGAGTACATATTCTTTTTAAGTGCTCAAAAATAGTCCAAGATATATCCTGGGCCATAAAATAAATCTCAACAAATTTAAGTGACATGAAATCACATAGAGTGTGTTCTATGGCTGCAATAGAATCAAACTAGAGATCACTCACAGAAAGACAAGTTATATTTCTTCCAGAGACACAGGGCTGCTTCAATATTTGAAGATCAATCAGTGCCATCTACCACATTATAATGGAAAAGAACATCACATGATCACATAAATTAATGTTAAGAAGCATTTAACAAAATTCAACACCCATTCATGATAAAAATTGTCAACAAGCCAATATTAACAGGAGGCAACCTGAAGCTGATAAATAACTATGTATAAGAAAACCTACAGCTAATATCATATTTAATGATGAAAGACTAAAAGAAAGCAATGATATCCATTTTCAGCAGTGCTACTCAACACAGTACTGGAAGTTTAGGACAGTTCAGTAGGGAAATAGAAGGCATACAGGTAGGAAAGCAAAAAATAAATTGGTCTCTGTCCAGAGTACATGATTATCTTTATAACACATACCAAAGAAGTTACAAAAATTTCTTAGAACCAGTGAATAAATTCAGGCCACAAGATATGAGATCAATGAGAAAAACCAATTGTATTTACATATGCTAACAATAAATGCATTAAAAACTGCAATTTAAAATACAATACTATGTATAAAATTCAAAAAAGAAAAATAGTCAGGTGTAATTTGAGTAAAACATGTACCAAGACTTGTACTTTGAAAAATATTTAAATTGAGAGACATACTGTGCTCATGGACAGGAAGAGTCAACATGGTAAAGATGATAATTCTTCCCAAAGTGTTATACAAATTTAATGAAATCTCTATCAAAATTCCAGCAACATTGTTTGTAGAATAGACAAATTCATTATAAAATATATATGGAGACATATAGGCCCCAGAATAGTTGAAAATCTTTAATTTTTAATAGCTTAAAAGAGTAAACAATCACAATATCACAAAAGGTGAATGGGAAAACTGGTATACATTCATTTAATGGAATACTATTCATCAGTGAAAATGAATGAACTATTGATACTTGAAATGACTTGGCTGGACCTTAAGGGAATTATGATGGGTGAAAAAAGTTATACTCAAAATGTCACATACTGTATGACTCCATTTTATAACATTCTCAAAATCACAAAATTGTACAGCTAGGAAACAGTTTAATGGTGGTTACCAGGAGATAGAAAACAGTTTAGTGGTTTCCACAGGTTAGGAATAATAGGGTGGGGTGAGTGAGACTATAAAGGGATTGCTTGAGTAAGCTCTTTATGGTAATGTACAGTTCAAAATTTTGATTTCAATCATTGTTGCAGGAATTAACATATATAATAAAATCACAGAAAACTATCCCCACATACTGTACCAATGTCAATTTCCTGCTTTGATATTATATTTATTTAAGATGTAATCATTTGGGAAAACTGGGCAAAGTGTGCAAGGGGCCTATCCTGTACTATCTTTGCAATTTCCTGTGAATCTGTAATTATTTCAAAATAAAATTTAAACCAATTTAAAAAAACAATACTTTATGCTCAAGTAGTCACTGAAGTCCTTCAAAAGGGCCAAGTCAGTGAAGAGGGAGATGTTGCAAGTACAGAACTGAAGAAGGAAAGTAGTATGGAGCAATGTTCTCGAGGGAGAAGCAGAGGGTGTGGGAACAAGAGCACAATTAGTGGGATAAACCTTATTTATTTATTTATTTATTTATTTATTTATTTATTTATTTATTTTTGTGGGTGCCGGGGGTCGACCTCAGGACCTTGAGTGCCAACAGGCGCCCGTGCCGCTGAGCGATATCACCGGCCCCTTTTTCGTATGTGGGATCCGGGAGTCGAACTCGGGCCCTCGCGCTTGCAAGGCAGGCGCTTATGCCGCTGAGCCATCTCACCGGCCCATGGGATAAACCTTATTTAAAAGGACACTTCTCTTTCTTATTGAGGCATGAGGGACTAGGTTAGGGAAGTTGCAGGTATAGCTATCTAGGTAGAGGAATACATTTGGGAGTTCTTGAACTGAGGACTTCTGCTTCCTTAGTGATCTAGGAGCGAGGGTCATCTACTGGATGTGAGGGGAAATATGGTAGGTGGGAGATTTGAAGTGTATGATGAAAGTTCGAAATAGCTCCCGGGGGTATTCAGAGAGGAACTGATTAGGGTCATGTAGGATGATTACCTGACCACTAAAAGATCAAGCTAAATTTGAGATCAAGATTTTTATAGTAGAAGTTATCCACATGCTTGTTTGATGTCCTCCAGTCATAGCCTGGGATGGGTGAGCAAAGGACAGGGGCCTATGTTTTGTCCTGTGATTTTGGTTGTGTGAGTGCAGTGGAGGCACAAGATGTAAAGAAAATAGCAAAAAGTGTTAGGGTGTAGCTGCTCAGTGGTACCGCACTTGCCTAGAATGGTCAAAGCCCTAGTTTTCATCCCCAGCACTACAAACAAACAAACAAACAAAACAGGAGAGAGAGAGAAAAAGAAAGAGAGAGAGAGAGAGAGAGAGAGAGATTGACTACTCAGTTCTCCCCCAGTTAAATAAAGTAAAATCTCAGTGAGATGGAAGAATTGGTGTCCTAGGAGTAGACAGTGGGGAAATTGGAAAGATAAGAAGATGTGATCACATAGTAGAATTTTCATATTCAAAATTTCAGAAATGGTGCAGTTTCAAGTGCTAGTAAAGTCCAGGTGTGGCTACAGTTGAAGTGGAAAAGAGATGTTCACTAGAATTAAAGAGCCAGCAACTGTGAGACCAGGGGGTTGAATCATTTTATAACTATGGAAGTCTCCTAAGGATGATAACAGGCTTGAGTAACAGAAAGAGAAATTAGGACTAGGTTCCAAAGTCTTTAATTAATGGCTAAAGATATGATCCTCAGACGAAGGGGACTTTTATATGAGGGACAATTCCTTGAAAGCAACAGTGGAGAACTAGAAAGATACTTGATACTGTCACTTCAATATAACACACCAGAGAGGACTTAAGGAGAAGTGGAGTTCTTAGGTGATATCCATTTGTGCATTTTTTCATTCATTCAACAATAATTGTAAATTGGGGACCATATACCCTAGGCTGCATGGGGATAGTGGAAGTTTACATTGTGTTACTGACATAATTGTTCAAAATGCTCCCATCACTATCCAAATGTTTCAGTTTAGATGATAAATTACAGAGCATTTATGACTTGGTTGAGATGAAAAGATTTTCATGGCTCCTTACTCTGATCTCCATCATATTTGTCATATGCGTGTGTCAGAATGGTCATTCATCCTGTGGAGACTCCATCAGTTTCTACTATCATCCAGCCTAATTTCTCCAGCTGTTGAGATAAATAGCAGGAGTGCCTGACACTCAGATATGCTGTGCTTATATTATTATCCTGAGGTAGTAATCCCATAAATAGAAAAAATGAAGTTAACAAGCCATGGCTAACACTTGGTGAGCTCTGCTTTGTTTTCTGTCTTTGCAAAAAATTTTAAACCTATCCATTAAGTATACATTTAGAAATATAGGCCCAGATTAACACCAAACACACTGGTCAATATTTTTCAGAATACTTCTTTTTCCATTTTCTGAAAGTCAAAATTATATTTACCAATTTTCAGCATTTTTTAATTTCTCCCAGTCTTTATTCCCACTCACCTTTCCCCACAAAAACTTTTAGTTTTTCTCCTTTTCATTTTGCAATATACTTAATGCTCACAACTCTCAATTTGTCACTTAATTGAACTTAAATAACTTTCATAATTTGCTGTGGAACTTTGCACATGCTATTCCCTTCATCAGGAATATCTTCCTTCTCTCTCCCTCCCTCTCTCTTCTTTCTCCTACCTCATTAATTACCATTTTTTCTTCTGTCCTTTGTTTAGCCGTCATCTATTCTCAGAAGACTTTTTAGTCTCCAGAAGGCATAGAAATATCTTCTCTACGTTCTTATAGAATTGTATGTTTCATTCTCAGATAATCTTTATCCCATTTGACTATAATTCTGTGTTTATCTATATCTCTTACCAGATGTTTAACTCCACTGTGTCTTGGTCACAGTTTTATACCTAGCACCATGGACAGTGCAAGCCACACAACAGGCACCCAATGAATACACATTGAATGAATAAGTCACCCAAATTTCTAACTCAATTGGTTTAGGACATTGCTTTACAATTATGAACATACAAAAGGGACCATGGAGTTGAGGATTTTAAATGAAGAGTGAACTGGAAAATCCAGTCCTTTTGGTGGCCAAATTCACTCTTGTGGGAGCTGTTATCCACTGCTGACAGTCAGTGCCCTCCTTTGAAACAGCAAATTAAGTAACATGCCTTACATCCATCCCTCACAGCATCACACTATATGGAATACATACTTTCTGATTTAAAAATAATGCTGGAGCATATTTTTGCAGCATATGATTTGATGATGCATCCAGTTAAATAATTCATATAATGAGATGAAGAGCTCAATTTTCTTTTGTTATGATGGCCACATATTTCTTACAGACAATTCTCCCTTTTGCTTATTGCCCATCTCAGGCTCTCTCCACTTCCTGATTCTTGGAGATAGGAGTGAGGATGAGAGATTAGATTTGACTCTAGTGTGTCTTTGTCACAATTCTTCTCAGTTATCCCACATAGATGGTTCCAAGAATCAGTTATTTGGGGATGAACACGAGGTCCTGACCTAAAAGCCTTGGTCCCATAGTAATGTACTGGACAAATGCTTCACCTCTATGTCTATCTACTGAGGAGAGGTTCAATTAGGTGATTATTTTGTTCTAAACTTTATGTAATTTTCTCCTTTGTAGCTTTACTTTTATCCCTACAATATGCAAGTGTTCCTGTAGCCTCCAGCTTATACCAACTTCTGTCCTGTCTCAGATTTGAATGGGAACAAATAGATCCCTGGGAAGCAACGCAATGTATGATTTATTAATGTACCCAACACACAGTATCTGTGTGAATATTTACTCATATCACTGGGTATCTAATCCTGACAACAAATCATCATTTTAATGGTTTACTGATATTTTCTCTTCTGTTCAGTTATTCTGCACATCTTCCTTTCATCTTGAGAATTGTTCAATTCTTTCTTTCCTCATGAGACTCTGACAACATCTGAATGCCACCAATGCCAACATTTGAATCCCACCTCTAATGTTTTACCCATTCTCTTAAAGCTTGTTACCTTTACCCTCTATTCGGTATCCCCCTTCACCCCTGACAAACCCAAGTAATTTCCACATCCAGGAGCTTGTGTTTTGCCCTTCCTGTTCCATAGCTCCATTAGCTTTAGCCACAGTGCTGCTGAATGAGCTTCTTAATGTGCTCTCTGATCTAGTTTTCCCACAAAAAAGTCCTTTGCAGATATCTCAACTCTGTGCTGTGGGACTTGCTCAGCAGTTGTAGCATCCTTCATCTTCCCTCTAGTCTTGGCTATTGAATATCCCACTCACTGCCACACTTCCACATACACCTCTTATTTCCCTTCCCCTCCCCTTCCTTCTCATTCTTTTATTTCCCACAAAAGCTACTGCATGTTTCAGTGCAGTCAGCACTTTTCTCTTCATATAGATTAGAGAAGCCCTTTATTCCCCCAGAAATCCTCCAAGTGGGTGCCACTGCATTGATTTAATTAAAAGCGAAATAAAGTCATGCTGCAGAAACACTTTGAATGGCAATTCTCTGCCTTGTTACAAACCACTCTCTGCGCTACCTTGCAAATCAGAAACTTGCAGGGGGTCATGTCAAAGCTTCACTTCTCAGTCATCATATGATTGGGGTGTCTGCTTCAATAGCTGAATGTCTTTCTGTAAGCAGGGGTGTAGGAGTTCTGGCATGATATGCAAAATTTCAAATATATGGGAGACCTGAATTGGATGCCAGTGTTTGGCATATCAGTGAGGTACTGCTACATCAGGCAGAAGTGCCTTTAAGAGATACAGTCTGGACCAGAGCTGTGATAAAAGCTTTTTGTGTGCTCTACTTGGCTATCCATTAAAACCAACTAACAAACATTATTGAAACACATTGATGAAGTGAAAGTGACAGTACATATATCGTTGACATAGTCAGCTACATTGTTAAAAATAATGCAACAAATGTGAAAGGTAATTTGGGTAGAAATGAGGTAGGTTAAGAGGAATACTGATAGTGAAAACTCATCAAGATCAATCAAGAGGTCTGTTGCTGGAAGAACTGGGTAGTTATCATAGGGCTTGCTTCAGTCCAGAATGTTCTTTCACTCCTTAAATTTGTGTGTCTGCAGTCCAGACATAGAAAATGTCATGCTTCCCTTCTCCTAGTCCATGCTTCACCTACATAACAAAGAGGAAACTGGGATTTAAACAAGCTCAAGCTTCTCTACTCTGGAGTCTTTGTTCATGATGATTCACCTAGCAAGATTCCTGGTTTCCCAGTCTGAGACTATTCTCCTCTGAGACTCAACAGCCCACTTCTAATCCTGTTCTGTTCCCACTATATTGAGAGCTGAATTGAATCATGCCAGCCAAGAAAGCTAGGGACAACTATCAATCTGCCAGTGCCTTTCTAGTGTTGCAATGGAGATTTGAGAGCCCTCCTTTTATTTGATTATCCCTGTGTACCACTGCTGTTTGATTGTGGACTTCTAACAATCACAATTATGTCCAGGGAATATTAATCATAGTGTTGAAGTGGTGAATTCAACTGTTATCCTTAAATAAGACATTACTATCAACTGTTTAACAGTTTCTAGCATTACTTTTTGGCATGGTACTAATTCTGAGTGGTAAGTAGGACAAACCAGAAGAAATTTAAGGCTCTAGCTCCAACACTATTCATTTCTTTAGGATTGGGTTGGGGGTTTAGTCATAAGTGTATCTCCAAGAGATTGACAATGCCCTTGTTAGATTCAGGGACAAAGACTTTTAAGTTCTATATCCTGTAGGTGCCATGCACCCCCCTTTCTGACCTCAATATAAAGCCAGGGAAGAAAAGATGTAAAAAGAAATAATCATTTCCTCTGTTGACCCCAGATCTCATTTCTACTCCCTATTCCACCTATCTCAGTCAGTTACCTTCGTAGAAAGAATTTGTGTTAATAGCCTGGTGGAGGTAGAAGAGTAATTGTCTCCTAACTGACTGGGCTTGGCAGCCTAGTGGAAATGGTTTAAGAGATGGATGACTTGTGTTTGAATTCTGCCTCTATCATTTTCTTTCCTGTGATCTAGGGCACATCACTAATTTCCATGTGTCTCATTTTCACTATCTGTAAATAAATGATAATATTAATGCCTATTTCATTGGTGGTGAACAGATTAAATAATTTCATAAATGTAACACCCTAAGAAACATGACGTGGGACACAATAATCTCTATATGAATGTTTGCTACGAGTGTTCAGGAAAGAGCAGTGAAACTGAAGTCAAAGTGATCTTTAATATTAATTACTCACTTTTCCTTCTTGTATTCCATATTATTTTCAGAAAGTGAGAGGAAATATTGTATACATCTCATAAGATTCCTTTGGGATCTAATTGAAGTTATATACACAAAACGTATGACACTTAGCATGCATTCAATACTTAGGGATTCTCTTTTTGCTTTTATTTTCCCGGTCTTTTACTTTTTACAAAAAGACTGCTCTTGCAGCCCTGGCAAATCCCATTCTCTAAAACCTCAAGATCTTGTCTCTAATTTGCTTTCACTAAGAATTCTATAATCAAGTGATCTATGCCATCTCTTTTCCATTTCCATTATTTATTTAGATAATGGTATTATTACTGTTATTTATTTTGCATCCACTTATTGAAATATACTGTAGTGGCTGCTGCACCCTCGCTAAGCCTTCCTCAGCACCCTCCCCTTGCCCTCCAGTTCACACAGTCAGTTCTTTTCTCTATGCTCCCACAGCATGCTGTGCATGCTTTCACCTCTATTATACTTCAGTGAATGAATGAATGATGAAATCAAGGCAAAAAGACAAAAAGGAAGCTTATCTCAGGCCCCAGAATATGCAGGCCTCCACCTGACACTAATGACAAGTGGAACTGATGATCACTGTACACTACCTTGCCTAATTCCATCCATAAACATGATTCATGTTTGCTTCTGCTTGATTTTCAAGGTGAAATCATGGATAGCATTGGAATATGATTCTTATTAAATTGATATTTATGATATCTATTTCTTGCCAGCTCTATGCTACTTGGTACACTGTAACTACAAAGATAAATAAGAAAGAGTTGTCCCCTCAATTAGTTTAAAATGATGCAGAGGAGGTGAGGGAAACATCTGAGGAGAAGCCTAAGGACACCTATCAGTGAAGTATAGTGAGGAAGAGTGAGGTCTTGGAGATCTTGTGGCTTGGACTGGAATACTTACTAGCTGTGAACAAATTACTTAGTCTTGCAAAGCCTCAGTTTCCTCATCTACAAAATGAGACTGACTCTAAAAGTGCTTGGATCTGGGATTATTGGGAGGATTAAATGAGACCAGACATGTAATTGCTTAGTATGATGCCTAGGCACACACTAGGCAGTCAATAAATGTAGTCACTTGTAGTGGCATCAAGGGGGTGGTGCAGACAATGAAAATCTCAGAGTAGAAGGCAAAGAGATCAGCACAGGCTAAAGAGCAAGTTAGTGGGGCTCCTTTTTCCAAGGTGGAATTTTATTTAGACCATATTTAAGAGTCATAAAAAAGTAGAAACAATATTCAACAGGAAATATAGTGTGTGCAAAGATATGTTGGGGCAAGGTACATCTGAGGCCCAATTAATATACTATTCTAAAGGAGGCACTTTGTACAAGGGAGAACAAAGGAAATAACAAGGAAAAAATTTCTATAAAAAAATACATTCAGATTGCACTAAATTCCTGGGCCCACCACTACTAGCTGCAAAATTTTAGAAGTTACTTAACCTGTTTAGAGTCCAGTTTAATCATCTTTAAAATAAACTATCCCTGGCTTTCTTCAATCTTGCCGCAGTCCCTGCCAATCTTTCTAGAAGGCATTGACTTAAATATTTTTTGGGAAGGAACCTATTTAATCTTCATAATGATCTTATGAAGGTGCTATTATTTTATACTTTTATAAGTGGAGAAACTGAGATAGAGAGGTTACATTATTTTTTGGAACTGGGACTTGAACTCAGGACCTTGCACTTGCCAGGCAGGTGCCATGCCACTTAAGCTATATCCCCGGCCCTTGATGTTAGATAACTTAATGAATGTCACACAGATAGTAAGTAGTAGAGGCATGATTTGAATCTAAACAGTTTTTTTAAATTTGGAAGCCCAAGACAAAACAAGCAAGATATCCATATAATGAAAGAGAGAAACTTAAAAACAATGAAAGTTTGATTTTTTGAAGAGTAGGAAGAATTTATTGAGAGAAAGAAAGCTTCTGTCTGAGAGGCACAGAAGGGGCCCCAGAAAGTGGGTGACCCTGGATGTTTGATCTTAAGCTTAGGCATAGTTAGTTTTGGTTGATGCAACTGGATAATTCCTACCTCTTAGCTAAATGAAGAATAATAATTACCCTTTATTGAGCACTGATGTTCTCTGAGCTAGGTACTGTTTTAAGTCCTTTAAATAAATATAATACATCACATAAACAGAAGCAAGGTAAAAAAATGATCATAGCAATAGATGCAGAAAAGACTTTTGACAAAATCCAGTGCCCATTCATGATAAAAACCATGAAGAAAACAGGTATAGAAGGACCATAAATGAATTTGACAAAAGCTATTTATGGCAAACCAATAACCAACATCATACTAAATGGGGAAAAACAAAAAGCATTCCCCCTAAAATCAGGACCAAGACAAGGGTACCCATTTCACCTCTTCTATTCCACATAGTACATGAAACATTAGTCAAAGCCATCAGGCAAGAGAAAGAAATAAAAGGGATACATACAGGAAAGGAAGAATTCAAATTATCATTTGCAGATGACATGATACTCTACATAGAAGACCCAAATAATTCCACCAAAAAAACTCTTAGAATTAATGACAAACTTCAGCAGTGTGGCAGGATACAAGATCAGTACCAAAAATCATCAGCATTTGTGTGCATTGGTAATAACTCAATGAGAGGGAAATTATGAGAACAATACTATACACTATAACTTCAAGAAAAATGAAATACCTACAAATTAAGCTAACCAAGGAAGTGAAGGACCTCTACAAAGAAAACTACAGTATTCTGAAAAAGGAGACTGAATGGAGATCAGAAAATGTAAAGATGTCCCCTGCTTCTGGATAAGCAGAACAAATATTGTCAAAATGACTGTACTCCCAAAACTGTTAAACAGATTCAATGCAGTCCCAACCAAAATATCAGCAGCGTACTTCACGGATCTAGAGAAAACAATCCTAAAATTCTATGGAATCAGAAAAGACCAAAAATATCAAAAGCGATCCTGGGCCACAAGAGAAAATCAGGAGGCATTACATTATCTGACTTCCAGTTATCTTACAAAGCAACAGTGATAAAAACTGGCATAGTACTGGAACAAAAACAGACATGTGCACTGATGTAACAGGATAGAGGATACATAAATATCTCCAGACACATTCAGCTATTTGATCTTTGACAAAGAGCCCAAAAGTATACATTGGAGGAAAGACAGCCTATTCAACAAATGATGATGGAAAAACTGGGTAACTGTTTACAGAAGATTAAAACTAGACCCATCTCTATCACCATATACCAATCTAAAGTCAAAATGAATCAAAAATCTAAACATTAAAACAGAAACATTGAATCTACTGGAAGATAAAATAGGTGAAACACTTTAAGGTGTAAGTGTAGGAAAGATTTTCTAAATAGAACTGCAATTGCCCAAGAAACAACAGCAAGAATCAACAATAGGATTATATCAAATTGAAAAGCTTCTGTACAACAAGGGAATCATTTAGTAGAGTGGAGAGACAACCTATAGAATGGGAAAAAAATTTGCCCACTACACCTCAGACAGAGTACTAATATCTAGAATATATAAAGAACTAAAAAACTTTAGACCCTCCAAAATAAAAGACCCAGTCAAGAAATGGGCAAGTGAAATGAACAGATACTTCTCAGAGGAGAAATACAAATGGCCATCAAATATATTAAAGAATGTTCAACATCTCTGGCCATTAGAGAGATGAAAATTAAAACAATGCTAAGATTCCATCTTATTCCAGAAAGAATGGCAATCATCAAGAAATCAAAACATAACAAATTCTGGTGAAGCTGTGGTGAAAAAGGAATGCTCCTTCATTGTTGAGGGTAATGTAATCTACTACAACCAGTATGGAAATGAGCATGGAGATTTCTCAAAGAACTAAAATTAGAAATTCCATATGACTCAGCTATCCCCCTTCTAGGTGTCTTCCCCAGAGAGTTTAAGACATCATATTTCAGTGATACATGCATACCCATGTTTATAGCAGCACAATTCATAATAGCTAAACCCTGGAAACAGCCTGTATACCCATCAACAGATGATTGGATAAAGAAAATGTGGTATCTATATATAATGGAATACTCCTCAGCTATAAAAAATGGCAAATTTGAGACATTCATAGGGAAATAGATGCACCTGGAATATATGTTGAGTGAAATAAACTGGACACGCAGACTTAAATATCGTATGGTATCTCTTATTTGAGTAAGGCAAAGTACAAATAAAGAGATCAGTAAAGGATGGATGGAAGGAGACAAGGGGATAGATTTCTTGGAAATGGGAAGGGGTCCAAGAGAATAAGGACAAGGCATGAGGGGGAGGGGAAGGGAAAATAAGTAGAATAAAGGAACCTAAGTTCCATATATAGGAACCTAATAACCTCAATTAATGTATACATTATATGCCATAAACATGAGCTAAGATTAATAAATAGTATCAATAAGAATGAAAATGGGGAAATGGGAATTAGAGGAGGAGGGAGGGAGAGGGAAGGGATGGGGAAGGGATTTAATAAAAGGAAGCAAGTTTTATTTGTACATGTACCCACTCCTCAAGATGATTGTAAATGCTTGTATTGCAAACATACACTATTAAAAAAAACAGAAACAAAAAGAACCAAAAATAACAAAATAAATGCAGAGAGAAATTTAGAGCATGTAGTAAGAAACAGTATCCTGGGGGTTTAGCACAGGAAGCAGACAGCATGACACTGTGAGACCACAGCAGATGTCTGCACCCATATCTGGAAAATTCCCCACATTGCTGCATTTTTCTGCATCTATTTAAATTATATGTTTCCATACTTATAAAAAGAGTTCCAGGACCGGTGATATGGCTCAGTGGCATAAGCGCCTGCCTGGCAAGCGTGAGGTCCTGAGTTTGACTCCTGGTACCCACATAAAAAAAAAGAGTTCCAGGTAATATATGTCAGAAAAACAGAAAGAATAAAAGAAAAACATAACAGAAAAGTTACACACGATCCTACCACACAGCCAGAACCAATGTTGACAGTTTAGTGTTGAGTGATGCCATTTCCTAGGTGGAGGCCAGTTCAGAGAGTAAGGGCTTCGAGCTGAAAATCCCACAGATCTGGGTTTGAATTGTAGCTCGTTTGACTACGTGATCTCAGACAAGTTGTTTTATTTCCAATTTGCAAAATGGGGATAATAATAAAATAACACTATCACATGGCCCAGGGTTGAAAAAGAGTAAGTTATTAATGTACATAGCTTATATAATCGCTATTAAATATATACTGGTTTTTACAAAAGGTTATCATTTAAAATATAGCATGCATGTTGTTAAGTATTTGCTTTCTTTGGATAATAAATTCATCTTGAACATCTTTCTTTATAACTTTGGACACAGAAAGGAAACATCTTTTCTTGTCACTGAAATTCTAGGAGGTAGGTGCTATTATTCTCCCCATTTTACAGAGGAAGAAACAGAGACAAAACTAGAATTCATTTTCCTGAGGCTCTCGGGGCAGAACTAAGATCTGAATTGAAGCCTAGTAGCCTAATTTAGCTAGAAGACAGGATAGTTAATCACAGAGGGGTTGGGCTTTGAGTATACCTTAATTTGAAAAATAAAACAATACCAATCTGAAAGATGAAAAACTCAGTCTCATTCTGCATGATCGTTCTGGTTTTGTGGTCCATTTTCTCTCGAATTATATATCTGACCTATTGGCTATATGCCCGGGATAATTTTAATATGCTCCTCTCACATCAAACCAGGATTCTAGGAGGATAGCTTCCGGTAGTGGGTCATTTTCATAGGAGATTGGAAGCTACAAATAATCAATTTACAGTGTTAGAATGGACCCCTGCCAGATATTTCTTCCATACCTAAACATTGGAGTCATTGTAAACAGATATGATTGGTTGAAGCTTTGAAAGGTGTTTTGATTCTTTCCATATTATAACTGCCTGCTAGTTTATAACAGAAGAAGCCTGGCAGTATTCCGTTGATGTCTTTATAAGAATGAAGGAAAAGACATCTACTGCCTTTCCTTTTACTGTTGGAACAATTCAGAATAATAGGATAGTTTGAGGATATTCACTAGGATATTTACCTAAGAACCTCATAGCCTGGCTATTTGTATTTCATAGTTATTATTCTGTTATATTGTTATATTCTGTTTAAGAAGCTTGAAAGGACACAGAGCCTATGGAAGAGCAAACAAACAGAACCTTAGATTTGTTAACCAGTAACCTCAGGAAAGCTGAAAACTTTCATTTAGTCCACTTTGTATTTCATCTCTGATGTTTGAATCACAGTCAGGGCTCTCACACAGTGATGTAAATTATGAACCTCACTATAAAGTTGTGAAATGGTCCATCATTTATTTCCAGCAAATAATTTTAGTTATGAAATGCACTACTATTTGGATCCATTGAGCAGAAGCCATGGTTCTTTATGTATACTAGGAAATACACCTGTATTCTATTTCTGTAATAGACCGATAGACTAATCCGTGGAAAAACAGTACTTTTATTCATCTGAGAACTCTCAACCATTATTTTTGAAGCAGTCATTACAGCACCATTCTTATTTGCCCATGAATTTAAGTATTTCTGGGAGAAGGAAAGGTTAAGGAAAGAAGAACACTGGTACCAATAAAAGTAGTTTCAAAAAATGGGGCCCATTCTATTAATTTTGACAACTATTGAGTCCCTACTAAAGATAAGAGGGAAACATAATCTCTTTCCCTAAGGAGTTTACACATCATATTAATTAGGAAGATCATATTAATGAGAACAATTTTCTAGTCAATGTTAGGTAATTCTGAGAGAAAGAAAATATAAGCTGAGACATCCTTCACTTCCAAACATGGTAGTCCTTCAGAGGAGGTCTAGATCCTAAAGATGTGTTCCTTATTAATATAGTTTGAGTTAAAAAGAATCTCCGATGCCTATGTGAGGTTATGCATATGTTAATTAGCTTATCATAATCATTTCACAATGTATATGTATGTCAAAACACCAAGTAGTACACCTTCAATATATACAATGTTTTCTACTTTTTAAAAAAACTGTAATTGATACATAGAAATTGTACGTATTTATGGGGTACCATGTGATGTTTCAATATAAGTGTATATTGTATAATGCTCAAAACGGTGTTATAAATTTTTATTTGTCAATGAAATCTCAATAAATCTGGAAGAATAGAATCTCCAAATACTAGTAAGTCTGCCAGTATTTATTCCCCATTCAAGTTGCTATGGATATTTCCCCACTAATTCTCCAAAGATCTTTACTTTTCAATGGTCTTTCAAATTGTCCACTTACTTGGTATAGACAGCTTTGGTTAAGTACCTAGAATAATTGATTTTTGTCCAACAAATATTTGTTGAGTGCCAATTATATTGCAAATGGTATTATTAGCACTGGGGATATAAGAGTGAACAAAACAGATCAACATTCCTGCTCTTATGACACTGCAGGAATATTCCACAGGAACTATGTTAATAATCCTTGCTCACTGTCACCACATAGTAGTACTTTCTGGGAGGGTGCATGCCACAAACATCTGCTTAAAGAGGAGATGTTACAGCAGAGACCTGAATGATGTGAGGAAGTAAGCTAGGGGAAGAGTCTAAGCAGAAGGAAGAGTGAGTGCCAAAACCTCCACACAAGAGTATTCAAGGGATGTGTTAGTGGAACAGTAAGGAGGCTAGTATGGTTGGAAGTGCAAGGAAATGAGATTGGATTCAAATTTCTGTTCAGTACCCACTGTACATTGTTCACTCTCCTAAAAATCAAGTATATGATGAAAAATGACAGGAATCCAGCCACTTCCCTCCTGGAGCTTACAGTGCAATGAAGGAAACAGATATTAAAAGTTATATAGCCAAATCTGAAGGTCCAAATTTGAAAGGTGTGAGGGAAGAAAACTTACTCATGACGTGAAAAAATAATGTGAGGGCCTAATTTAGACCATTAAATTAAGAAGGGCTTCTCAGGGGAATTGCTATGTCATAGAGATTTGAAGATTTGAAGAATGAATAGGAACTAAGGAGCTTAAAAACAAGGAAAAACATTCCAGGCTGAGTGAATGGTGTGTTCAAAGTCCTGTGGCAATAGGATAGATGGGAAGGAGGAAAGACTGAAAGAAGGCTAGTGTGGCTGAGTGTGGAGAATAGAGAATGCGTGCTTTGAGGTGTGACTGAAGATTCAGTGGGAAACATACCATGAAAGGTTGAAGAAGTTTGGTTTTGTAAAAGCAATGCAAAACCACTGAGGAGTTGAAAGCATGTATAAAACAATCTGAGTGGCTTTCTGTAAAGTTATGGAATGGGTTGATTGAAGGTGGCAAATATGCATGCAAGAGGATATTGAGATAGTGCAGGTGACAGGTTTTGGTGGCTTGGACTATGAAAATAGCAGTAGAGACTACTATAGCTAGAAAGAAGGGAGTGAGTTTAGGATATATTTGTGGAGTAAATTTCCCAGGAATTGTGATGGCCTGTGTGTGGGAATGAAGGGCAAGATGTCAAGAAAAATTAATCATGCTTTTATTTCATGTGGATGGGTGTTTTCATCACTGAGGTTAGAAATATAATAAAAGGATGAACCTTTTTGAGTGCAAAGCCACATGTGCCATACACATATAGGTGGAGAGTTCAGCACCTGGTTGTGTATCACTCTGTGTCCAAGTTGGTTGAGAGTATTTTCAGGCTTCCTGTATACTTCTATTCTTGCTCTGAAGTAGACCTTTATATATTTCTATAATCTGGCTCCATCCAAGATTTTTTGTCCAAGCCAGTTACTCCAGCAATGATCCCTAAATATATCCTAGGCAATTCCTGCTTTAATGCCCTAGCTTTTGCTGTTTATCTTGGCTAATATGCTTTCTTTTTCACATCTGTAAAACTCCTTCCAGAATATTTAATATAGAGGGGGTTTCTCTTTAGAATTCTAATAGCATTTATTGGCTGAAACATCATCTGACACTTATAATCACAAACATGCCATTGCTAATTTACAAATGGTCTGAACTGCAAAGTTCATTTGTATGTCAGTTGCCTAAATTACAGTACAGAATTCATTTTTTAATGGGAAACCCTTTATAAATGGTTGTCAGGTTCCAAGGCTAGCCCATAAACCAGCTAACTCTAGAATGTGGTTGTAATATGGGGACAGTTGTAATGTAAAATGCTACAAAGTGATACTCTTAAATGAGGAACTGCTGGAAAAATGGCAGAAAGGTAAGCATCGACAAGTCAACCTCTCCAAGATTTGGAATCCAGACACTGGAAAATAACAGTTTGGAAAGAAAAAAAAAAAAAAAAAGAAGGAAGGGTATGGATCCCTGGGGACCAGGAAGGATCTGACAAGAAAATGGGAACCCACAGAGAAATGGAAGAGACAACACAACACAGAAAAGAGAAGGGACAATTTGCACTTTTTCCCTGGTTCTGGGTTCATGGCTGGGGAAAAAGGAAGACCAAATCTACAAGACAAAGTGAAAGAGGGGAATCTAGAGGTCTTAAGGAAGAAACACAGCAGTGGTACAGACAAATGGATATTGTGTGCTGCAACACCTGGTGAGTGACTCCAGTCCAAATGCCTCCCATATCTACTAGAGAGAGTGGTCAGATTCCATGCCAGGGCAGAGTTGACTGAACCCGGGACTCAGACCAGCCATGGGTTGGCTGCATTTCAAAGTTCCTAATATTATACTTTCACAGTAACTGGATGATGGACAGCCACAGAAGACAGCCATGGTCAAGGAGCTGCAATCAGGCCTGCAAGAGACCACTAGAGAGTTTGAAGGTAAAGGACTCAGGTCCCAACACTATGGCCAGAGGCCAGGTTCAGCCTGAACCACTCTGGATTTGAAAGTAGCAGAATTGACACCATCACCCTAATCCTACTGCCTGTTGGTAACTACATCGAGCATGTATCTGTAATATGACTTCCCTCTTTATCTATCAGCATGAGCAGGGACACATCTTGAAGTGGACACTGCCCTCAAAACTGTAGATCCGAGAATAAAATCACACATTCAAAATCAGAAAAATTTCTTTTTCTCTATTTTTCCTTTTGTTTGTTTGCTTTTTGTTTTTATTTTATTTGAGTGTGTGCATTCAAAAGTTTGTTTTTAGTTTTCTAAATTTTTTTTTTATTTTCTTTTTATCTTCTTTCCTATTTTTTCTTCTTCAACAGTTTCCTGGGACTTGGGGAATTTTTCTTCATCCTTCTTCCTTGCTTCTATCTTTTTTCATATTTAGTTTTTCTTTATTTTTCCCTATTCTCCCTTTTAATTTCCCTCCCCTTAATTATGTTTTCTTAATTTTACTCTCTGTGTAATTGCTTTCTTTCTTCCCTTTTTCTTTTATCTATTTCTTTTCATTTTTTCTCTTATCTTTACCTAATTTTGTAAACATCCCACTACTCCCCAATAAAATGCTTTGTACCACTTTTCTCTCCTCCTTCTCATATCATCCAGTTTAATGATTAAAAGTTTTTTCTTGCATTTCCCCATTCCCAAACTCTATATATTTAATAGTATACTCATAAAGCTTTGTTAATCTTTTGATAGTTAACTCTGTAAAATTACAGTTGAATTATTTTCTAAAATTAATGGAGATATATCTGTTGCATTTAGTACATACTAGCTGGGCTGTCTTGACATTTACACCATAATTGTGGATTTCTTCTCTAGGATTAAGGGTGGTATACAATTGATTCTTCTGGAATGTTAATATCTAATTTCTTTTGGAAGACACTTCTGAACCTGATTCACTTGATATTAACAGGTTGCATAATTGTCACTGTTTCTCTGTAAGCCAATACTTAGATTACCTTTGTGACATTAAAATACTAGAGCACATTCCCAGAAAACTTGGTTTATGGGCTAACAAACTGAATCTTTCCCTCTCAAAATAATCAAAAGGGTCAGATTGTAGGGCTGGGTCAGAGGATTATAGTTAGCCATGCTCAAAGTACATTACTAAAAAGTAAAAATGTCTTTATACTACAAGTATCCACAAACATCAGTACACACAAAAAAAGGAAAACAAAAGAAACATGAGAAGACAAGACAACAAAATGTTTCATGAAACTCCCAACTGCCCCCAAACCAATCCAGGGGCAACAAAGGGCAGAATAGCATAAGCCACCCACACAAATTACTCAAAAGTATAAAAGAGGAGGTTAGAAAACAGTTCAAAAAGGTATTCAGCAAGATTAGGGAAGATATAACTGAATGATAATGGAAGTGATAAAAAGGTGCAGAGCTTTCAGAAGACACCAATGAAAACCTAGATGAGCCAAACAAAAAGGTGCAAAACATGACCAGTTTACCAAAGGATTAGAGCTCGTGAAAAGGTTTCAATGTGAAATCCAGGAGATTAAAAATCATATGAAGGAGACTTCCGGGAAGATGAAGTGGTAAGCAACAATGAATCAGCCTCTTCAAGATTCAAAATCCAGACAATGGAAAACAACAACTTGGAGAAGAAAAGAATGAAAGAGGTGGACCCTGGGACCCAGGAAGGGAAAATTGGAGCCTATAGAGAAACTGAAGAGACAGATGACAACACATAAAAAAGGAGTAAT
Source organism: Erethizon dorsatum (assembly GCA_028451465.1). Classification (NCBI taxonomy): domain Eukaryota; kingdom Metazoa; phylum Chordata; class Mammalia; order Rodentia; family Erethizontidae; genus Erethizon; species Erethizon dorsatum. Next base: position 42,161,978 of record CM051842.1, read on the forward strand.
CTGCATTTTCTCCCTGGTTTGTGTCAAGAGAAAGGAAGATGGAATCTTTAGAGACACAGTGAAAGCAGGCAACACCAGAGGCTGTGAGGGAGAAATGCACCAGTAGAATGGAGCAGTGGATGCTCTGCACAACATGTGGTTAATGACTTCAGTCCAAGTGTCTGCCATATCCCCTGGACAGAGTGCCTGGTCGGACCTCATTTTAGGGAGGGGCCGACTGAACCTGGGACTTAGAGCAGCTGATGGCTGGTTTTATCTCAAGGTTCTCAGTGTTAAACTCCTACAATGACTGGGTGAGGGACAACCACAGCAGACATCCACAGTCAGGGAGCCTTGATCAGGATGGCAAGACATACCCAGAGTGCTATAAACTAAATGACTCAGGCCCCACACCCACAACTAGAGACCATGTTCAACCTGAATTTCTGTAGATTGGAAAGTTCCAGAGCCAGCATCCCACCCTAATCTTACTGCCAGCTTGCTGGGATTATCCAGCGTGGATCTGGTCTCACAGTGCCTCCCTTGTCTACCAGTGAGAGCAAAGTCACTCCTTGAATTGGACACTGCCACAAAACTAAAGACTCCAGAAGACAACTGCAGGCTTGAAATCAAAGAGTGATTTTTTTGTTGTTGTTTTTCTTTCACTTTTGGTGTTTTTTTTTTTAATTGTATTTGTTTTGGTTTTTTTCGTTGCTTGCTTTTTTGTGTGTGAGTGTGAACATTGTTTTTATTTTTTCTGTTTTGTTTTGTTCTGTTCTTGTTTCTCTTTTATCCTTCCTTCTTTCCCTCCTGCCTTCTTTGCCAGTTTTCTGAGGCTTGGATAACTGTCCTTTGTCCTTCAGCCTTGTTTCTAATCTCTTTCTTCTTTCATTTCCCTATTTTCTCCTTTTCTCCCCTTCAAATTTTTTCACCTTATGGTAAAATTGCTCTACTGAGTGGAAATTTACTGTATATAATTTTCTTATTTGTCTTAGATTTTGTTATGTAAGTATGAATCTTGTAGCTGAGGTTAAAGGTGTCAAAGTATTTGTTATCACAGTTTTTCATTTTCTAGTTTATTTTTGATGGTATTGTTACTATTGCTTGCACAACTTTGGTGAATGTGACATAGTTGTAATCAACTGATCTTGCTTGTATACCAATACCTAGATTTTCTGGGGGATGTCATAAGCAATATTACAACCCAGGATCAAAGAACTGGGTGCTAGGTGAATCATACTGCTGCTACCTTTCATTCCTAATAAAGAGAAGAGGTAGGATCCTGGGAGAGCTTCAAAAGCAAAAAGCCAGCTATGCCTGGAAGACATCTCTGAAATGTAGTCATTTCCTTAAGAGGTCTTGATACTAGTAATAAAGCTACCTACAATAAGCAATTTACAAGTCTCAATGCAGAAAATAAATAAACCCCCCCAAAAAGAAGAAACTGAAAAAAACACAGAAGCAAGAAGCAACCTGGCACCACCAACTCACTCAAGGCAAGTCCAGGAGGCATCAAGATGGAAGAAACGAAAAGCCACCCAGCTGAGTTTTCTGAAATGGTAATACAGGAAGTAACAAAATAGATGACCAACTCTCTTGACAAAATCAAAACAGAAATAATTACACAGATAATTAAAGAGATGATGACTATAATGAAGGACATGGTTAGTGAATCTAGAGTAGATACAGATAAATGAAAGAGGAGCTTAGGAAAGACAGAGTAACTACAAATGTCCAACATACAAAAGAACTAGATGCCATGAAACAGATTCAAACAGATATTCAGGACATTAAATTTCTTTTGAAAGTATATACAGCAGAATCAACCAATGCAAGGATGGAATATCAGATCTAGAAAACACTGTTACAATTGGAAATCATTGAATAAAACGCTTCTTAAAAATAGCATGGAACCATTAAAAAGCAATCCAACAGCTGCTAGACAATGCAAAGAATACTAATAAAAGATTAATTGGAATCAATGAAAAATCAGAAGATAGCACAAAGGACACGAAAATCTTGTTCACAGAAGTAATAACAGGAAACTGTCCAAGCATGGAAAAAATTTTGACACATAGATAAGTGAGGAATATAGAATTCCAAATAGCCATGATCACAAAAAACTACACAAAGACATATAGTAGTCATGATTCCAGATATTCAACATAAGAACAGAATATTAAAAGCTATTAGAAAACACAAATTACCTCTAAAAGAAAACCTACCAAAATCACAGCAGACTTGTCAATACAAACCTTAAGTGAAAAAGAGCCTAGAGCAAAGCATTTCAAGCCCTAAAAGAAAATACACCCCAACCCAGACAGATGTACACTGCAAAGATATCTTGCAAAATTGATGGAGAAATAAGATACTTCCATGATGACACCTAGAGAATTTCATGACCATCAAACCAACACTCCAAGAAGTTCTGAAGATTATTCTCAAAGAAGACAATGATGACAACAATTACAAGAATCCAAATAGAATGAATCCATTATGAAAGGCAGGGAATCAAATAGAAGGAAAAGGAAGTGAACATACAACAGGAAAACAATATAATGACAAGAATAACTCAATACCTATCAGTTATAACTATCAATGTAAATGGACTTAATTTAACAATCAAAAGAAACAGATTAGCAGAATGGACCAAGAAACAAGATCCAACAATATGCTGCATACAGGAAACACATTTAACTCAAAAAGAAATTCATAGACTAAAAGTCAAAGGAAGGAAAACAATACTCTATGTGATATGAGCCAAGAAAAAAGCAAGGGTAGCTAGTCTCTGCACACAAAGTGGATTTCAAACCAAGACTCATCGAAAGAGAGGAAGAAGGTCACTACATACTTGTTAATGGAAAAAAACACAAGGAAGATATAACAATCATAAATATATATGCACCAAATACCAGCACACCCAACTATACAAAGCAAACACTAATGAATATGAAAAAATCAGTTAAGCATTAATACAATTGTAATGAGGGACCTCATTAACCTCTTTCACAAGTAGATAGATCAATTGGACAAAAAAATCAGTAGGGAAATATCACAGCTGAGCCAAACACTTGAACAAATGGACTTAATAGAAATCTAGAGAGTGTTCCACTGAACAACAACAGAATGCACATTCTTCTCAGCAGGACATGGAAATTTCTCCAAAATAGACCACATACTAGCTTATAGAACATGTTTAATTAAATGTAAAACAGTTGAATTATCCCATACATATTATCAGATCATAGAGCAATGAAATTGTAAATAAATGGCAAAAGAAACCACAGAAACTACATAAATATATGGAAATCACATAATAGCCTCCTGAACAACCAATGGGTCACAGATGAAATTAAAGAAGAAATTAGTTTCTACAATTAAACAATAATGCCAATACAACATACAAGAACTTATAGAACAGGAGAAAAATGGCAGAGCAGTGAGTCCAAGCAATGCAGCTCCTCCAGAACAAAGTGCATGGAGTCTGGAAAACAACAGCTCAGAGAGGAACTGCAGTAAGTGGAGGGCACATGGGAACCACAAGGGAACTGATGGAGGAGAAGAAAATAGGATTAAGTGATTCAGAAGAAAGAGCTCACTGCCTTGAAGACCACATGCTGCTGTGAAGAGAGGTTGTGTAGCCGCCTGCATAGAGGCAGTAAAACAACTATTCTGCTCATGGAGAAAAGCTATTTATGACAAACCAATAGCCAGTACCATACTAAATGGGGAAAAACTAAAAACATTCCCCCTAAAATCAGGGACAAGACAAGGAGGTTCACTATCACCTCTTCTATTCAACATAGTACTTGAAACATTAGCCAGAGAAATTAGGCAAGAGAAAGAAATAAAAGTGATGCATATAGGAAAGGAAGAACTCAAATTATCACTCTTTGCCGATGACATGTTACTCTGTATGGAAGACCCAAAGAACTCCACCAAGAAACCCTTAGAATTAATAACCAATTTCAGGAAAGTAGCAGGGTACAAGATCAACACAGAAAAATCATTGGCATTTGTGTATACAAGCATTGAATGGGATGAGAAGGAAGTTATGAAAAGAATGCCATTCATAGTAGCTTCAAGAAAAATGAAATATGTAGGAATTAAGCTAACCAAAGAAGTAAAAAACTTTCACAAAGAAAACTGCAGTACTCTGAAGATGGAGATTGAAGAAGTCATCAGAGGGCCGGTGAGATGGCTCAGTGGCATAAGCGCCTGCCTTGCAAGCGCGAGGGCCCGAGTTCGACTCCTGGATCCCACATACGAAAAAGGGGCCGGTGATATCGCTCAGCGGCACGGGTGCCTGTTGGCGCGTGAGGTCCTGAGGTCGACCCCCCCGGTACCCACAAAAAAAAAAAGAAGTCATCAGAAAATTGAAAGATGTCCCTTGATCCTCGATAGGCAAAACCAATATTGTCAAAATGGCCATATTTCCAAAACTGTTATATAGCCTCAGTGCAGTCCCAATCAAAATAACTACAGCATACTTTATAGATCTAGAGGAAACAATCCTAAAATTCATATGGAGCCAAAACAGACCTTGAATACCAAGAGTAATTTTGGCCAATAGAGCAAAGTGGGTGACATAGCAAACTAGACTTTAAGCTATATGCAAAGCAATAATGATAAAAACTGCATGGTATTGGAACAAAAACAGGCGTGTGGATCAACGGAACAGAAATGAGGATACAGAAACTTCCCCAGACATATTCAACTATTTGATCTTTGACAAAGTGTCCAAAAGTATATGTTGGACAAAAGCACATGTTTAACAAGTGGTGCTGGGAAAACTGGTTATCTATTTGCAGAATAATGAAAGTGGACACTTATCTCTCACCATATACTAAATTAAAATTCGAGTGGATTAAAGATCTTAACATTAAAACAGAAACAGAAACTCAACTGCACAGAAAATTGCAACAAGAATGAACAAATGGAATTACATCAGACTAAAATGCTTCCATATAGCAAAAGATTCAGTCAGTAAAGATACAACCTACAGAATGGGAGAAAATTTTTGCTAGCTACTCATCAGACAGAGGGCTAGTATCTAGAATATATAAAGAACTCAAAAAACATCAAACCACCTAAAATTAAAGACACAGTCAAGAAATTGGCTATAGAAATGAACAGATACTTCACAGAGGAAGAAATACAAATGGCCAACAAATGTATGAAAAAATGTTCAACATCTCTGGCCATTAGAGAAATGCAAATTCAAACAACAAGATTCCATCTTACTCCAGAAAAATTGCAATCCTTAGGAAATCAAACAATAACAAATGCTGGTGTCAGTGTGGCAAAAAAGGAGTGTGCCTTCATTGTTGGTGGAAATGCAAAGTAGTACAACTACTATGGAAATCAGTATGGTGATTTTTTTTTCTTTTTTGTGGGTACTGGGAGTCGAACTCAGGACCTCGTGCTTGCCAGGCAGGCGCTTATGACGCTAAGCCATCTCAACGGCCCAGTATGGTGATTTCTCAAAGAATTGAAATTAGAAATTCCATAGGACCCTGCTATCCCCCTGCTAAGTATCTTCCCCAAAGAGCTGAAGTCATCATACTACAACAATACTTGCATACCAATGTTTATAGCAGCACAACTCATAATAGCTAAGTCCTGAGAGTGGTATGTATACCCATCAATAGATGACAAGATAAACAAAATATGGTATCAATATATAATAAAATACTACTCAGATATGAAGAATGACAAATTTGAGTCATTTGCAGAAAAATGGATGTGCCTTGAAAATATAATGTTGAATGAAATAAATCAGACACACAGCTTGAATACTGTATGTTATCCCTCATTTGAATGGGGCAAATTACAAACAAAGAAAATGATAAGAGATGGGTAGAAAAGGGAAAAGGGGAGAGATTTCATACAATAGGGAAATGATCCAAGGGTATAAGGGAGGGTTAAGGGTGAAGGGAAGGGGAAATGAAAGGGATAAATATATGCCATGTACAAGAACCTAATAACCCTAATCAATGTAAACATTATAAACCATAACATGTGCTAAGACAAATAGTATCAACAGGTACAAAAAAGGTGATTGGGGAACCAGACAAGGAGGGGTGAGAGGGGTGGAAAGGGAAGAGGACAAAAAAGCTGTGATATGTGCATGTAATTACTCCCCAAGAGTATTTAGTATTAGTACCAACAGGTACTAATAAGAAAAAGAACTTATCAGATCCAATGAAAGCAATCCAACAAAAGAAATATATAGCAGTGCATTCCCACATGAGAAAAACAGAGCGAGCTCAAATAAATAACCTAATGTTAAACGTCATCGTTCAAGAAAAAGAAGAGCAAGGTAAATGCAAAGCTCATAAAGGAAGGAAACTGTAGTGATCAAAGGAGAAATTAATGCAATTGAGACTAAATAAACAATATAAAGAATCAATGAATTGAAAAGTTGGTTCTTTGAAATATTAAGTAGATGAAGCCTTAGCCAAGATTATCAAAAAAATGAAAGAAAAACCCAAATCCATGCAATTAGAAATGAAAAGGGCAAAATCAATGTGGATCCTGCAGAAATCCAGAAGATTATCAGTACCTACTTTGAGAATCCATGCTCTAATAAGATATAAAATACAGAAGAGATGGATAGCTTTCTAGATACATATGAATTACCAAAGCTGAATCAAGAAGATACAAAAATAATAAATGATCCAATATCTGTCAATGAAATTGAAGTAGTGAAAATATACCAACAAAGAAAAGCCCAGTCCTGACAGATTCACTTCTGAAATCTGCAAGAACATTTAAAGATCTAATGCCACTACTCCTGAATCTTTTTAACAAATTTGAAAGAGAAGGAATACACCCAAAGTCATTCCTGGAAGCAAGCACTAACATGATACCAAAATCAGAGAAGGATCCAACCAAGAAAAACTACAGGCCAATCCCCCTAATGAACATAGATGCAGAATTCCTCAATAAGATACTGTCAAACAGATTGCAGCAAATCATCAAAAAGACAATATATCATGGCCAAGTAGGATTCATTCCACAGATACAGGGATGGTTCGACATATGTGAAACAATAAATGTAATACACCACATTAACAGAACCAAAGACAAAATCCAAATGATCACCTCATTGATACAGAAAAAGCATTTGACAAAGTCTAACAACCATTTATGATAAAAACCCGAAAGAATATTGGAATACAAGGTCTTTATAGCCATCTGATAAAAGCCATCTATGACAAACCAACAGCCAACATTATACTAAGTGGTGAAAAACTGAAAATTTTCCCTCTAAAATCAGGAACAAGACAATGAAACCCATTATCTGCACTCCTGTTCAATATAGTTCTGGAAATGTTAGCCAGAGCAACTGGACAAGGGAAAGAAATAAAAGTAATATAGATAAAAAAGATGAAATTAAATTATCATTATTTGTGGATGACATATTTTACACAGAAGACCCAAAAGCTCCATCAAAAGACTTCTAAATTTAATAACCAATTCAGTTGTGCATCAGGATACAAAGTCAACACTCAAAAAATCAATAGCATTCCTGTACGTGGATAACAAACTCACTGAGAGAGAAAACAGAGAAACAACACATTTCACAATAGTATCAAGAAAAATCAAATAAGAATCAATCTAACAAAGAAAGTGAAGGACCTTCACATTGAAAACTATAGTACTCTGAAAAAGGAGATCAAAGAGGATATCAGAAAATAGAAAAATATCCTCTGCTCTTGGAAAGGCAGAACAAATACAGTGAAAATGGTCATACTTCTGAAACTGTTACACAGATTTAATGCAAACTCAATCTAAATAACAATAGCGTACCTCTTGGAAGCAGAAAAAGCAATCCTAAAATTAATATTTAATCAGAAGACAACTAGTATAGCAAAAGCAATTCTGGGCACAAGGGCAAGGCATGGGGCACCAGAATCCCTGACTTGAAGTTACACTACAAAGCTACTGTGATAAAAATAGCATGATGCTACAAAAGAATCAAACCCAAGGATCAATGAAACAGGATAGAAGATTCAGAAACAACTATAAGCATACTCATTTACCTTACCTTTCAAATAGGGCCAAACACCTTCACTGGAAGATAGTCCTTTTAATAAATGGTGCTGGGAAAGCTGGCTTTCCACGTGCCAAGGACTAAACTTAGACTCATGTCTCCCACCATCCACTAAAATAAAATCAAAATGGATCAAAGATCTAAATATTAAAACAGAAACAATCTTCTGGAAGACAACGTAGGTATAACACTTGAAGACATAGATGTAGGCACAGGCTTTCTGAACAGAACATCAGTTGAACAAGAAATAATACGAAGAATAACGAATAGGATCACATCAAATTAAAAGGCTTCTGTACAGCAAAGTAAACCACCAGCAGAGTGAAGAGACATTCTATAGAATGGGAAAATGTTTTGCCAGCTACTTCTAGACAAAGGGCTAATATCCAGAATATATAAAAAAAGTTCAGAAAACTAGACCCCCCAAATTTAAAGACCCAATTAAAAAAATGGGCATCTGAAATGAATAGACAGTTCTCAGATGAAGAAGTACAAATGGGCAATAAATACATTAAAAATGTTCAACACCACTGGCCATTTGAGAAATTCAAATGAAAACAACCCTGGCATTCCATCTTACTCCAGAAACCATGGCTATCATCAAGAAAGCAACCAATAACAAATGCTGGTGAGGCTGGTGGGGGGAGAAACACTTCTCCATTGTTAGTGGGAGTGTAGATTGGTACAACCGCTATGGAAATCAGTACAGAGATTCCTTGAGAAACTAAAACTAGAGGTTCCATTTTACCCGGCTGTGCCTAAGTATCTTCCTGAAAGAGTTAAAAGCATGATACCACAGTGATATATGCATACTCATGCTATAGTAGCACAATTTACAGTAGCTAAGTCTTCGAAACAGCCTGTATGCCCATCAACAGATGAACAGATAAAAAAAAACATGATATTTATACACAATGGAGTATTACTTTTCCATATAGAAGGACAAATTTGAGTCATTTTTAGGTAAATGGCCACACCTCAAGACCATAACGTTAAGTGAAATAAATCAGACACACAAGTTTAAATATCACATTGTTTCTCTTGTGTGAGAAATCCAAAGGGTAAAAAAGCAAAATGGAGGAGAGATATTGTGAAGTAGGAAGAACATGCTCAAATGGGAAGGGGAACAAGGGAGGGGGGAGAAGGAAGGGAAGAAAGACTAAAGGGATAAAAAAAGAGAATGGAAGGGAAAAGTGGAAACAAGTGTTCTGTAAATGGGGAGGGGAAGAAGAGTTGAAGGGAGGGGAGGGGAATGGGAGAAAAAGAATTAAGACATATTATGTATAGGTAAAAGCTCCCTATGATGAATGTGATCATTACATATGGCAAATATGCACTAAAATAAATTTTGAAAAATCATAGAAATTTTGGGCAGCAGGACTAAACAATGTGAGGAGAGAATTTCAGAACTAGGAAGCAATAATGCCTTCAAAGACCAACTACTCAAAAACACCTAAAAAAGAATAACAAGGGAACAAAGAAGGTGTATCCAACAAGTGCTAGATGAGGCAAAGAAGACTAATCTAAGAACAACTGGAATAAGCAAAAAATCAGAAGACAACACAAATGGCATAAAAAAGCTGTTCACAGAAATAATGGCAGAAAACTTCCCAAACAGAGGGAAAGAAATAAATGTATAGGTAAGTGAGGCATATAGAATCCCAAATAGCCAGAGAACCTCTCCACACAACATTATACTCAAAGTACCAGAAATCCATCGCAGGAACAAAATCTTAAAAGTTGTTAGATAAAGACAACCAATCACATATAATGTTAAACCCATTAGAATTACAGCAGACTTTTCATCACAAGCCTTAATGGCCAGGAGGGCTTGGAGTGAATATTTCAAACCCAAAGCGATAAGAATTTGAAACCTCAATTTATGTATCTTGCCGAACTTTCCTTTAAAATTGACAGAGCAAATAAAGTATTTCCATGACAAAGAGCACCTCAAAAAATTCATGACCACCAAACCAGCACTACAAAAGAATTCTCAAAGATATCCTAAAAAGACGATGAAGCAAAAATGCCTGGTTTGATGAGAAGCTAAGCAAAGGAAAAAATAAGAACTCACAAACAAGAAAATAATTCAATGACAGTAATAATTCAATACCTCTCAGTAATAACTCTCACTTTGAACAGTCTCAATTCCCCCAATCAAAAGACACAGTTTGGCAGTATGGATCAAGAAACAACCCAACAATATACAGTATAGATACACATTTAACTCAAAAATCAACTCACAGATTAAAAATCAAAGGATGGAAAACAATATTCGATGCAACTGGAACCAAGAGAAAAGCAGGATTTGCTATCCTAATTTCAAACAAAGTGGATTTAAAGACAAGACTAATCAGAAGCAACAAGGAAGTCACTACATACCATATTGATGAAGGGAACAATTCAACAGGAAGAGATAGCAATTATAAACATACATGCACCAAACTGGTGCACAAACTTCATAAAATAAACACTAATGGACAAGAAAAATCAGATAAACACCAATATAATTGTAATGGGGGACCTCAATATCCCACTGCCAAAAATAGATCAATCATACAAAAATCAACAAAGAAATATGAGAGTTGAAACAAACCTTTGAACAAATGGACTTAGTAGGTATCGATAGTGTTCCACTGAACAACAGAATACACACTCTTCTCAGCAGCACATGGGAGTTTCACCAAAATGACCACATACAATCCCATAAAACATGCTTATGTAAATGCAAATGAATCAGATTTGTCCCATGCACATTATTAGGTCATAGTGCAAAGAAGCTAAAAATCAATGACAAAAGATATAACAGAAATTATGTAAAATCATGGAAATTATATAATACCCTTGTGAACAATCAATGGGTCACAGATGAAATTAATGAAGATATTAGATAATTTCTACAATCAAATGACAATGCCAGTATGACATACTGGAATCTGTGGGGCACAATGAAAGCAGTCTTAAGAAATTTTATAGCAGTGAATTCCCACACCAGAAAAACAGAGTGAGCTCCATTAAATAACCTAGTAATGCACCTCCAAGTCTTAGAAAAGCAAGAACAATCTAAACTTAAAGGAAGGAAATTATAAAGATCAGAGCAAAAATTAATGACATTGAGACAAAAAATACAAAGAATCAATGAGTTAAAGTTGATTCTTTGAAAGATTGAACAAAATAGACAAACTCTTAGCCAATCCTACCTAAATAAGGAAAGAATAGACCCAAACCTGTGCCATTAGAAATGAAAAAAAGTAAAGTCACAATGGATTCTGCTGAAATTCAAAAGATTATCAGTTACTACTTTCAGAACCTGTACTCTAATAAAATGGAAAAACCAGGTGAAGAATGATGTTGGAATTTTGATTGGGATTGCATTGTCTATATATCAATTTTGGAACTATGGCCATTTTGACTAAATTGGTTCTTCCTATCCAGGAACAGGGATATCTTTCCAATTTATGATATCCTCTTCAATTTTCTTTTTCAGAGTACTGTAGTTTTCAATGTACAGATCTTTCACTTCCTTAGTTAGGTTAATACCTAAGTATTTAACTTTTCTTGGTGTTATTGTGAGTGGTATTTTTTCCTAATTTCTTTCTCAGTGAGTTCATTTTTCATGTATGGGAATGCATGGATCTTTGCATGTTGATTTTGTATCCTGCAAAATTGCTGAATTTTATTATTAATTATAGGAGACTTTTGGTGGACTTTTTGAGGTCTTCTATGTAGAGGATCATGTCATCTACAAATAATGATAATTTAACTTCTTACTTCCTATCCATATTCCTTTTATTTCTTTTTCTTGCCAAATTGCTTTTGCTAATATTTTCAGAACTATGTTGAACAGGAGTGATGATAGTGGGCATTGTTGTCTTGTTCCTGTTTTAAGAGAGAAAGGTTTCAGTTTTTCCCTATTTAATATGATGTTGGCAGTAGTTTTGTCATAAATGGCTTTTATCAGATTGAGATAAAGTCCTTCTACACCTATTTTCTTCAATATTTTTATCGTGAAAGGATATTGTATTTTGCCAAAGTCTTTTGTGTGTGTGTGTGTATTGAGATGAAGGCTGTTTTGGGTGTGTATTAAGATGATCGTGTGATTTTTGTCCTTGTTTCTGTTTATATGATGTATTACATTTATTGATTTGCATATGTTGAACCATCCTTGCACGCCTAGGATGAAGCCTACTTGCCACGATGTATGATATTTTTGATGATTTGTTGCATTCTGTTTGTCAGTATCTTGTTGAGCATTTTTGCATCTATATTTATTAAAGAGATTGGTCTATAGTTCTCTTTTTTTGGTTGGATTGCTGTCGGGTTTTATAATCAGGGCAATGGTAGTTTTCAGGAATGACTTTGGGTGTACTCCTTCCCTTTTGATTTCATTAAAAGGCTTGAGGAGTATTGCTGTTACAACTTCCCTGAAGCTTTTATAGAACTTAGCAGTGAACCTGTCCAGAACTGGACTTTTCTTAGTTGGTAGATTATTTATTACTGCTTCAATTTCATTTCCTGTTATTGGATTATTCAAGGTTTTAAAATCTTCTTGGTTCAATTTGGGGGAGTTGGGAAGTTTTGGAGCCATTTTGTTGGCTTGTCTTCTCATGTTTCTAATATTGTTTGTTTGTTTTGTGTTGAGCTTTGTGTATTCATTGCAACAGAAAGTTTTGCTTCTACAGTAAATCCCCAAATTACAAATAAGCACAATTCCAAGAGAATTCTTCATAATTCAGATTCATTTATAAACCAACAAATTCAGTCTTATGCAGTACAGCTGTAAAAGTTCACAACTTGAACTTTTGTAAGGTGAAGATTTACTGTAGTATGAAGACATTTTTAGTTAATGTCTACTTTTCAGTGGTGTCCTCTGGATGTGGCTAACTACTGGCCTTTGCCTCCCTCCCCAGATCCAACCACCTCCATTTACTTGAGAGATGAAGTTGCAGCACATTTGGCCCAGTGCCTAATTCTCCCAGAATGGGCCACAGTATTGTTAACCCTAATACAATCTAGCTATTTGCATCTCAAGAAAACCAATTATAACAATGGGTATGTCAACTTGGCTATAATATTAATTATCAGCATCAATTATAGCATTAAATGCAAACCAAATATTGACAAACCCTAAGGACCAATAAAGTACCACCCTTGTCCATAGGGAAAAAAAGATAAGAGAAAAAAGAAACAAAAAAAAGAGAGAAAAAGGGGGAGAAAACCCTCAAAAAATCTAATGAAGCAAAGATAATAATACAAAATAGAAAAATAAAAAAATAGAGTCAAATAAAAGATCCTGTGTTATTGAATGAATGCTTTCTTTCTGTGATCCCACTCTCGGGATCCAGTCAGACACGATTTTCTATCCCTAGCTCTAGGACCTATGAGTCTTTGAGGTGCCCTCCTTGCACTAGCTGCCCCTCTGTTCATTCCACTCTGGCTGTGGTTACTGTCCAAGCCAAGGTGTGTACTCTCTTCCATTTGTAGGTGAGGAATGTGATCAGCCCTCTGTTCTCTGCTGAACATAGGCCACAAGGTGGGGGCTCAAGTAGGCTCTTGGACTTAATGTCAACAGTCACGAGGTCTGGTTGCTTCTTATCCTGGGTGTTTTTCTCATCCAGGATCAGGTTGGGTGTTTAGTCTTTGCCTCTGCTGCCCTATGCCATGCTCATCCAGGGGTGGGGCACTGCTTCTCTGGAGTCAGCGGGCTCCCTCACATGGGGGTGAGACACCACTCTTGGTCTGGTCTCTCACTTAGGATGGGGCATTGTTCCTCCAGTCAGATCAACTCTTTTCTGTGAGGGTGGGCACTCTGGGCCAGCTCTCTCATGTGGGGCATGCACCGCTCCTTGGGCTGGCTTTCTCAGGACCAGGTGCCATTCCAGGTAAGCTCTGTCACGTGGATGAGGTCCTATTTCTTAGGCATTGGTCAGCTTTCTCATGTGGGGATGATGTGCCACTCTGGCACAGATCAGTTCTCTCCACAATAGTCATTTTTAAATGGCTTTCTTAGTTTTAGTTTCCCCCCTTTCAAATCCATTCATTATAATGCTACAAGCAGGGTTGCCACATTGCATAGCTCCGAGAAACATTCACATTGTTCAACGTAGTAGCCCAACTAACGAGACTGTTTTTTTAAAAATGCAAGTATAGTTGAGTGTATATCCTATTTAAAACTCTTCAAGGACAGTCTATGAAGTACAGGATAAATTTCAAGTTTCTTAGCATTCTATTGAAGTACTCCATGATTCTGGCCTCAAAAACCTCTCTTGTCCTTCATTTCATGTTCTATTCAAATAGACCTATTCTCACGATTTCCTGGTAACATCATGATTTTCTCTGTCCTTCAAATATCATCTCCCCAGTCTTCTACTCCTTAATCACTTTTCAACCAAATTTTATTTCTACTTCAAAACTGAGTGCAAACAATCTCCTTCAGAACACTTGTTCTGAACCTTGACCCTTAGCTCCAGGCTGGTCCAGAAATACACCTCTTATCTTATAGCACTCTTGATAATCTATGATTATTGTCTGTTTTTATGTCAATCTATCTCTCTGAGTATGAGCATCTTAAGGGCAGATATTCCATGTCTTCAGCACCTAGCGAAGTGCTTGTCCCAATCGAATTGACCCAAATGAAAGGCAGACTCTACCCTAACCTCAGGATAGAAAATAGCTTTTCAGAAATCCTTTTAGGACTGTTCACAATGACAAAAAGCATGTTTAACAAGTAGCTCCAGCAGAGAGGAAGAAAATGATAAATATATCCAGGGTTTATATGGAGCTAGTAGACATTATCTCAGCCATGCTTTTAGTTGAAATTGAACTGCTTTGATACCAGCGAGTAAACAGCTATTTATTCAAGTTCTCTGAGTGGCTCCACCACTATTGTGGGTCCTCTCCTGAGACTGCACTAGAACTCTCTTTGACCCAGCCCAACAGAGGCTTCTGGAACCCTACTCTAGTACCAGTGGCTCTTCTCACTGGTTAATGGCTATGCTAGGGTGGTTGTTAATTATTCTGAACATTGTGTTTGAATTTACTCCTAACTGTACAGCATACCCATTAATAGTGTCCTCAGTTTATCTCTATATTTCTGGGTCTAGGGGGCCTTGGTTGCTCAGTTTAGACTCTAAGACCTTCACTGGAAAGAATAAACTGGAGTCAAAGTGCACATTTAGCTTTGTCAAATGATGGTTTTTAAGCTTTCTCTGGCTACCCACCTTTTTATTTCCAAATAAAATCTTTTATTGAGACACAATATTTATACATCTTTATGGGGTACATTATACTAATTTGATACAATGTATAATAATCAAATCAGGGTAATAAGCATTCCATTTCTTCAAATGTTAATCATTTTTGTGTATTGGGAATTTTGTACACCTCTAGTACATAGATTATTTTAACCAATAGTTATCCTACTGTGCTATAGAGAAACAGAAACAATTCCTCCTCTTTGTGTTTTGGTGCTCCTCATTTAACTTCTTGCCACTTCACCTTCACCTTGCCCTTCCCTGTGTCTAGTGGCCACTATTCCAATCTGTTCTTCTGCAATACTGGCTATTTAGTTTCCACAAATAAGTGAGAACATGTGGTGTTTTCCTTTTGGTGCCTGGTTTATTTTACTTCATGTAATGTCTTCCAGTGCCATCCATGTTGCTACAAATGACAAGATTTCATTCTTTTTATGGCTAAAAAATATTCCATTGTGTATCTATACAATGTTTTCTTTGAAATAAAAATTCTATGTGCTTGGGAGGGTGATACGCTACACATTTAGTGCCCAAATACCTTGCTCTTTATCTTTTCAGTGGAAATGAATTAACAAACAAAACAAGGAATCAGGAAGTGCAGAGCAGATCCCAGGTTGTAGCATATGCACTAGAGTTTTATCTAAACTCATCATAGGGATGGGGCTGAGTTCCCAAGACAGAGGTCTTTGAAAGATGTGCAGCTCCTTTCAGGGCAAGAGTGAAGTAGAACCACCAGGTTTCTAGTTCTACCTCTGTTCTCACAGAGCACATGAGTGGTGACAGGTCCCAAGATGATGATAGCTTTGTGAAGATTTGGGAATTAGGCACTATAGTTTAAAGAAAAGCCTCACTGCAGAACTTAACATGGAGAGAATACAGGGAGTGACAGAGCTCACCTTCAGAAGGAACACACTGTCCTGGAAAGAAGCAATGGGATGTTTGTCACCACAGCCTAATAACTAGGGCCCTTCTCTGTTTTCCCCAAACTGCCTAACTCTTAAGATTCTCATAAAATCAAAGGGAGGTTAAAGGATTCCACAAAATGATTGATGGTGGACTTTTAGCCAGGTTTTTTTGAGTGGGAACTCATACAAATTTTATTGTTTTCTGTACTTTTATCCACAAAGATTTTTATTTCACTTGAAAAAGTGGACTATATAAAATATATATATATATACATAGCACTTTATTTCTTATAAGTGATAATACTAATATATAGACTTAACACCTACATTGTTTTAACTGCAAAATATTCTGACTGAAGTTGCAACAAATTCTGCAATAAAACTTTAGGTTCTCTACCTCAAAATTGATTAGAAAGGTAGCTTTCAAATTTATGCTTATAATAACAAAGCTTATACCAGTACTAGCATTTACATAAATCAAAGAAAAATCATAATTCACAATAAAACATTCTCTTCTCCATTTCACACATCAGAGAATCAATTTTATTTTAGTCAAGCACTAAAACATAGGTTACTTTCTTTTTATTTATCTTTGTTTGTGCTAAAGATTGAACTCGAGGCCTCACACATGCTAATCACATGCTTTAGCACTGAACTACATCCCAGCCCCTTAATTTTCAATTAAATTTTAAATTTGAGATAATTATAATTTCACATAGACACCTAAGAAATAATACAGAAGGCTGGGTGTGGTTGCACATGCCTGTAATCCTGGCACTCGGGAGGCTGAGGCAGAAGCATCACCATGAGTTCGATGCCAGCCTGGGTTACATAGCCTGAGTTCAAGACCAGCCTGAACTGCATAGCAAGACCCTGTCTCAACCCTCCTCCACCCCAAAGAAAAGAAATAATACAGAGAAGGAGTTGGGGATGTAGTTCAATGGTAGAGTGTTTGCCTAACAAACACAAGAACCTGTTCTCGAACCCAATACTATACACACACACACACACACATGCACTGGTGGGTGGGTAATACGGAGAGGTCTATGGATTCTCCACTCAGTTTTCCCCAGTGGAAATTTGTGCAATAATCACAACCATGATGCTGATATTGATAAGTCTACTGACTTCATTCAGATTTCTCCAGTATTATTTATATTCATTTTTCCTAGTGTGGATGTGTGTATATGTGTATATGTGTGTGTACATTCAATTCATATATAGGTTTGTGTAGCCACCACCACAGTAAAGATACAGAATAGTTTTCTCCCACAAAAAAATGTCACTTTTCTTTTTTATAACCATACCTGCCTCCCTTCAATGAACCAAACCCTAAGTATTGATAACCACTCAACTGTTCCCAATTTTAATGATTTTGTCATTTCAAATATTTTATGTAAATGGAATCACACAGTATATAGCCTTATGAGATCATCTTTCACTTAGCATAATTGCTTGTATTTTTTTATCAATGTATTTTTATTTTGCATTTGGTTCTTTTTGTATCTCCTATTTTTTATAAGATTTTCTAATTTTTCATTTGTTTCTATCATGTTTATAATGGGACACTGAGGCATTTTTATCATGGCTACTTTAAAATACCCATCAGAGGGGCCAGGGATATAGCTTAGTAGCACAAGCGCCTGCCCTAGCAAGTGCAAGGTCCTGAGTTTGATTCCTGGTACCAAAAATAATAATAATAATAATAATGAAATACCTATCAGATAATTTCAACATGTGATTCATGTCTATATTGTCATCATTTGGTTATGTCCTCTCATTCAAGTTATTTTTCTAGTTCTTGATGATTTTTAAATATATTATGTGAAATATCTATACTTTTGTTATTGTGTTAATAAAACTCCAGTCCTATGTAAATCCTATATTTTGTTGAAGGTCCTGGCCTACCTTGTGTTTCTTGTCTTGTCTGGATCCAAGGATGGTTTGATTTCCAGAGCCTTTACTGTGCTTTGATATGCTAGGTCTACTTGGTGCCTCTGAGGATTTCACTGATCTGTGCTGATTCTTCCTGTGGTGACAGAGATGGTTACTTGTTGCCTCCGGGGAAGTTAGGGAGTCTCCCAGAAGGAGACTTCCTGCAGTTGGTCATACACTGTGCAGGATTCCAACCCCACCCCCATCCTCCATCAGGCAATCTGAACTCTCTTTGTGGTGTAAGTGATTCTCAGCCCCGCAGACATAGAAAAGCTTCCAGATTGGGTCATTGTTCTGGAAGAATCTCTCTTGAAGGTGACCTGCTAACCACTGAATGTCTCTCAGTAGACAGGGGAGTCTCAAAGCCCACATGAACAGAAGAATTTATTTCCAGGATTTATAATTGTACGAAGTGGAGAGGATCAAGAAGAAACATCTATGCATGCCACTTTGTGTGGGCCAGAAGATGTTTTTTATGCTGGTTAAAATGTCTTCATATTAAACTAATTTCTTCCTCCTTCTAATTTATATAGAGCATTACAAAAATCCTTTGTTCTCACTTTATATTTAAATAACTTATCATTTCTAATTTCTGTAGCCAATTGTATAATTCATCAATAAATTAACTGCAGCAGTCACTGATGTTTTATTTAGCGTAATCACTTTAAGGGAAATAAAATTTTTTTTCTGAACTTTAACATAAATTCAGAAAAGTGACCAAATCTTAGTTTTACACATCAGCAAACAAGCACAAAATGAACACATCTTGGATTAGGAAATTAGAATCTGGAGATCTGTTCCACAAAAATGTGAATATAATTAACATACTATTCAACTGCACACTTAAAAAAGGTTAAGATGGTAAATTTTATGTTACGTGCTTTTTTTTTTGTGGGTACCGGGGGGTCGACCTCAGGACCTCGCGCACCAGGAGGCGCCCGTGCCGCTGAGCGATATCACCAGCCCCTTTTTCGTATGTGGGTTCCGGGAGTCGAACTTGGGCCGTCGCGCTTGCCGGGCAGGCGCTTAAGTTGCTGAGCCATCTCACCGGCCCTATGTTACATGCTTTTTAAAATCACAATTTAGAAAAACAAAGAATTTCAGGAGGCAAAGCAGCTAAATTCTGGGAGATACCAGTGATGCCTCTGGACTCATACTCTAGCGGAGATCAATGCAGTAAATTCTCAGCGTGTAACTCCCTATGTCTTCAGCTCCTTTTCCTTCCCCAGAATCAGGAAAAGTTTCTCACGTTTTTTCATCTCTGAAGAAATGCAAAGGAATGTGGTACCCATTGTAGCAAAGTGTGCAAAACCTAAGTATAGTATTTCCAGTGAAAATCAAGGCAGCCCTGTCCTTTTCGCTGGACTTTTCACCGCATAGTCATCTTGTCATCAGGACTCTTACGCAAATTAAGTGAAATAAAATGAGTAAACGGTTTGCTACATGGCAGATGCTCTTTAATAATTTGTTGAATATGGAGATAAAATGAGCGAATAATACAGAGTTGCTTATAAGCATACGCTGCTGACATTTCCAAAGAGGAAAATATCATGAGATATGTTCTTTTTTCTGTTAGGGAAGACCAGATAAGAAAGGGGAGTTACTTGGTGTGCCAAGTACCATGACAAGTAATTCATAAATAAGATCTCTCTGCCAATAGTTAATACTAAGAAAGATACACTGTTAATTTTCCACTTGAAAAATGAGAAAACAGAAGCTCAGAAAGATTAGGTAACTTGATCACTGACACACAATTAAAGAAATAGTAGCATTAGATAGATACAGATAAAATGCCAAGCCTGTGTAGAGACTAAAACTCAAACCCTTCTTCCTGGAGTGCAATAACCCACTCCCAGATGGCTAAAACACCTCTTCTTGGAGATGTTTCCAAATCTCTACTGACTCTGTCACCATAACCTGACCCCGATACACACCCACTACAATCTATGCTTATTTATGTGGAACTACCATTTTATGTTTCCTTTTCTGTGAGATTCTTGAAGGCAAGAACCATTTTTGTTCTTTCTTTGTCCCTCCACTGTGCCTAACATGGTACCTGGCACATAATTGTTATCCAGTAAATGTTTGTTAAATGAATAAATTATTGTATGAACAAATAAATGGCTCCAAACAGTGTTTCTTCCTCTTCAGCCATTCATCTATAGCGTTATAAATTTTGGAGCCATAGTCTCATTCCAAGTACCTCTATTATGATAATTTACTTAATATATTTCTTTAACTCAAGTTGCTTTTCAATACTTTCAATCAATTTTTCTTTATTTAATATTATTTGGGAAATCATGAACTGTGTGTATTAGAGCTAGATCTGTTTTTAATATACATCAAGATGAGTAGATAACTCTTGAAGATAAAAGTGCTTATCTGTTTACTTCCTAAATCATCACATGTACCTCCAGCAGTACACACACTGTAGTTAAAGAAATAATAAGCTAATGTCATTGTTACTGTTGCTTTTGATGCTGCTGCATGAAGCCTAGATCTGCTGAGCAGAGAACAGAGTGGTGGCAGGGGTGCAGCTTGATATCTTTTGTGATAATTGTTGCCAGTGGGTGAGTTAGTCAATACTTAGATTGTCTTCACTGAGGCAGGAAGTCCCACAAATAGTAGTGATTGCCCATAGTATTACTTTGCCAGTCTCTGGTCTGTGTATCTCAAACTTGACTCCAGGATTCCTACAAGGTACAAGGGGCCCAGACCAGGCCTCTGACACATATGTGGCACCATCACGATGTATCTTATCTCATAGAATTGTGTTCTGGCTGCAAGCCCCAAGATCAGGACTTCTTTGTATCCCACAGCACATAGTACTAAATGTGAAGCAGCCTAGTATTGAGTATTTTTTTTTTTGCAGTTCTGGGGATGGAACTGAGGGCCTCATGCATGCTAGGTAAGCACTTTACCAGTGAACTATACCCCAAACCCTAGCGCTTATTCTTAAGTAGGTAATTGAGAGAAATTTTCTGAATTTCATTTTCCCATCTATAAAATGTGGGACCAAACACACACACACACATAAACACACACACATAAACACACACAGACACATTATGCAGTAGTTCTCAACCATGCCTGTTTATTATAATTACCTGGGGAGTTTAAAAAAAAAACATATTTTCCCCAGATATTCTGATTTAATTGCTGCAGTGGAGTCTGGGCACTAATATTTTTTTTCAAGTTCTCCAAAGTATAGCTAAAGTTAAGAGCTAATTAGTACATTGGAGAATTAAATAAATGCCTGTCTAAAGCATTCGATACACAACAAATAGACAGGAAGTGTAAGCGACCATTAATATTCTTCTCATTTTATTAGGCTTATTCATTGGTTACCTTTTCTAGTTTCCATTCTGGTAATCTGTCCACAACCTGCCTTACTCTGGCAAGCCCACGCATCACTGGTCCCAAAGACCTGGCCAGCTGTCTGAATCACGTGTGCTGATGATGTCTTTGAACATCATCCTTTGCTCATCTGGCAGAACCTGTGTAATATGCCCCTGTCACTAGGACAACATGTATTATACAAACTGGTTGAAGCCACTCATGCCAAGTTTGTGGGTGACTGTGAATAAGCCCCCATCCCTTGCTTCTCTGTGGAATCGGAGATGCAGCGGGTGGCTATGGCAATCACACGTTGCCTCTCTCCCCCTCCCTCTTATCCAGGGACATCAGGTTACAAGAGAACAAGCTGTTCTTCTGTCTTAGTGATGGGGTGGGGGAAGGGGGAAAGGCCAGCTGTATGCATATGAGTCGCATATGAGCTGCATATGAACCCCTGGTGAGTTTGTTGTTATGGAGGTTGTTTTGCTTTTTTTTCATACCACTAGCGACTGAAGCTGGTTTTGAGCCTAAGAAAGGCTGATAATGTGGTGGCTGTTTGCCAACGATCACCCTAAAAGCAATAGTTAATGTTTATTGAATGCTATGCACTGTGTCAAAGTGCTTATATATGGATTATCTTATTTAATGTCCAGTGCAGCCCTTACAGACAGGATCTATTTTTATCATCTTCATTTTTCACACAAGAAAACTGACTGACCCAGAGAGGTGAAGTAACCCGTCTCAACGTGCCAAATGGAGGAACCCAAGGTATCTGGCTCCTGGGACTGTGCTTTTAACCAGAACCTCTACATTCAGTCCAAGAGATACAAGAGACCTGACAGATCACCTAATCCAACCCTCTTATGTTATCAGTGGAGGCAACAGAGATCCAGCTAGGAAAAGGAACATTTTCTTGAGCCAGGGCATCTCTACATCTCCTAAGAAAATTTATTTAAAGCAAACTTATTTAAAATCTAATATTAGGCCCTGTGTTAGGTGCTAGGGATATCTTGTGACTTTTAAAAAGACAAAAATTTTTGCCTTCACGAAGCTTGTATTGTAGAGGTGGACACAGACTATAAACAAATAAATGAAATATATATAGTATATTTGAAATTGATTAGCACTATAATAAAATAAAATGAGAGAGAGGCCTAGAGTAGTGATAACTCCAATTTTTAATTGGGTAGTTAGAGAAAATCTCACTTAAAAGGGACATAATTTTAAATAAGATATGAAAGAGGTAAGGGAGTGAGCCATTTTTGTGCTTTGTGGAAGAATTTTTCTAGGCAAAGAGAACAGCTGATGCGAAGGTCCGATGGCAGAGGAGTGCCTGGCATGTCTGAGGAGCAGCCAAGAGGTCCATGTGGCTAGAAGAGAGTGAGCATGAAGCAAAGTAGAAAGAGAAGCTATTGTAGAGCTAAGGAGGGAACAAACCATTCAAAGATTTATAAACTGTTGTAAGGTTTTTGACTTTTATTCTGAATGAGACAGGAAATCACTGGAGGGTGTGAAGCAGAAACTATGATGTGATTCTGACTTGAAAATTAAAAGTATCCCGTTTGTTGTGAGGAAAGCAGTCTGTAGTAAGCAAGGGTGGAAACAAGAGGATGAACATGGAGAATATTGTGAGTGAATGCTGACAGTGATAGTGGCCAAAAAGAGTACATTTTGAAGGTAAATCCAGTTGTGAGGAAAGAATAGAAAAAGAGAAGAGTCAAGAATTTCTGTTTCAGACTCTTGCCTCACACTCCCTATTGGTCCCAAGAATTGCTCTCACTAAGCAGATGCCATTAAATCTCATCCTACCTCCCTGTCCTGATTTCAGTCCAACCCTGAGGATATTTAACAGGTTGTCTACATGCTTTCGTGCTCTTGGGGAGCCGACTGTCCCCTAGGGGTTCGGGGGAAGGACCTGAAGTTAGCAGAGTTATTGAGCTACTATCGTGAAGATGAGGCAACTTGGTTTGATGTTCCCTATCCTACTCCAGATTATCTGCTACAGGACCACTGCAAAAAAAGGAATATTCTGAAGTTTGAGGCCATATGTGCCCATTTGCCCGCTGCATAAAGTGGCCATTGTAGCCTGAGCAGAACACAGTGTGGCTCCCCTCACCCCTCCTGCAGCTAGTCAGCAGAGGCCCCCTTTACAGCCTGCAGATAGAACCCCAGGGTGGGAATCCACTCTACTCTTGTGGAAAGTTGCCTTTAAGAAGACCTCACATCCCAAGGCCAAAATTTAGTACTTAGAAGAGAGAAAACTCTTTTGTTTCCTCTTTTGGGTGACAGCTGTACCTTAAGACCTTTGCAGATGTGTGAAAAGTAAAAGGTTGTACACTCTCTTTTCCCTGCTTTTTGGGTCCTGTCTGCTAGGATTTGCAGTTTCAAGACTCTTGAGAATAGCAGCTAATCTCAATCATGCTTTAAATTACATGCCTCAAACAATTCTACTTCCAGGAAGGTACCAGGCAGGTTACAAGTTTAAGTAGCAGACCTAAATTTTTTTTAAATTTTATTGAAAAAAAGTAAAACAGAAATTAATAACAAAATAATAGGAGAATAAAAATAGTTAATACATTGCATATTGTCATCTTCAAAGTACAAGATATGGGTATAAAAATTCTCTAATCTATATTAGCATGAACTTTCTTTTTCAATGAACTAAGAGAAACTAATATTATAGCTATCTTGCATTTTTCTCCCTTTTCCCTTCCTTCCTTTCCCCTTTCCCCATCCTAGTTCATTTTTCTTTTTAAACAATTTCTTCCCATTTCACTATATCTATTGTACATTTTATACCTTATTTACTCTTTCAATTTCTCACACCAGGGAGACAATATGATGCTTACACAGGTGAGTCTAATTTATTTCACTTATGAGTATGGTCTCAAATTGCATCCATTTACCTATAAAAGTCTCAAGTTGGGCCGGTGAGATGGCTCAGTGGCATAAACGCCTGCCTGGCAAGCACGAGAGCCCGAGTTCGACTCCCGGAACCCACATACGAAAAAAGGGCTGGTGATATCGCTCAGCGGCACGGGCGCCTGCTGGTGCACAAGGTCCTGAGGTTGACCCCCGGTACCCACAAAAAAAAAAAAGTCTCAAGTTTATCCCTCTTTATGGCTGAGTAGTATTCCATTGTATAAAAATACCACATCTTTTTTATCTATTCCTCGGTTGATGGGCATTTGGGTTGTTTCCAAGATTTAGCTATTACAAATTGTGCTGCTATTAACATGGGTGTGCATATATCGCTATGGTATGATGTTTTAAATTCTTCCAGAAAGGTATCAAGAAGGGGAATAGCTGGGTGAAATGTGACCTCTACTCCTAGTTTTTTGAGGAATCTCCACCCTGATTTCCACAGTGGTTGTACCAGTCTACACTCCCACCAACAGTGGAGAAGGGTTCCTTTTTCCCCACAGTCCCACCAGTGTTTGTTATCAGTTGATTTCTTGATGATAGCCATTCTTTCTGGGGTGAGATGGAATCTCAGTGTTGTTTTAATTTGCATCTCTCAAATGACCAATGATGTTGAACATTTTTTCATATGTTTATTTGCTATTTATACTTCATCTGAGAAGTGTGTATTCGTCTCAGATGCCCATTTTTGGATTGGGTCTTTTAATTTGGGGGGGTCTGATTTTTTTCAGTTCTTTTTACGTTCTAGATAGCAATCCTTTGTCCTATGGTCAATTGGCTAAATTTTTTTCTGACTCTGTGGGTTGTCTTTTCATTCCGTTGGTGATTTCTTTTGATGTGCAAAAGCTTTTTAATAAGACGAGATCCCAGTTTTTGATTCTTTGAAGTATTTCCCATGTAGTTTGGGTTTTGTTCATGAACTCTCTGCCTACACCTATGCAGACCTAAAAATTAAAAAGGGTGGAGCATGATGTTTCATCTCAGAGGAAAGGGAGTGCACTAGGAAATGCAGAAATGTCAGAGTAGCAGCAGGGTGTCTAGACTACTTGTTGCCACAGCTATTTAATACTCTTTACCCCAAACTGGACTGATGTAGATGAAAAGGACAGGAAGATGCAGACCAGTAACCTAGGCCCAATGTAGCTTCTGTTCTTTCTAGCAATTTTCTCCCCAGTGCTACTCCCCAAAGGTTTCACAACCCACCTTGGAATAATGGACACATATATGGGGCAGCTTCCCTATTCCAAGTCACTCTTTTGTCATGTCTGCCAATTGGAAGAATGCCAAACTCCCAAGGCTATAAAATGTCCAATAGTCTGAGCCACATGCCACCAGGAATGGAAATGACTCAAAGAGTAAATGTTTTCACCAGGAATTCCACTTAAATGGGCCTTTGAATAATGAGAGAACACTAAAACAATTGTTCTGAAGGCTCTGCTTAGAACTCTGCAACTCATAACAGGCATTTACAGTGGCCTACTCTGTACTGGACTTTTCTACACTTTTATTCACTTATTCCTCACAGCAACCTTACATAATTGTCACTGACATATCCACATCATGGATAAAGAAAGAGGTTATCATTGACTTTGTCCTATGTCATGTAACTAGTCAATGGCAAATTCAGGATTCAAACCTGGGACTGCTATGCTTGTACTACAATATCCGATATGAGTGTCTCTAGTATTCAAGAGCCTGTAATGCTGGCTCCCTCCTTACCTATCAAAATCTCCCATTTCATGGTGGCATGGTTTCTGTGCTCTGGGTGGGCCTCTATCTTCACAAACTGTCTTAAAGACACACTGCACATTCCAGAAGGTAGGTGAGGTGTTGGCTAAGACAGTAGGTTCTAGAACCAGACTGTCTGGATTCATAACACCTCTCCTGCCACTTAACTGTGATGTAACCTCAGTTTCTTTATCTATAAAGTTGGAGTGGTAGGACCTACTTCACAGGGTTGTTTTGAGAAATAATCAGATAGTATAAATAACGCTCTTAGAATGATGTTTGGTATATAGTAAGAATTCTTCAAGTGCAAACTTTTATTATTACTTTTCTTTTCCTATTTCTGTTACTCTTTAGAAAATAGTTCTCTCCCTTTTCTTTCTGCCTACATACTTCTTATTAACCTTTAAATCCCAAACCCACCACCCCTAAGATTTCTCTGACCACTACGCCTCTCTGTACTACTGTTAACATGTTACCCACTCAATCTGTGTTCACAGTCCTTAGCCTAAGCCTGGAATTTAGGAGATGCTCATTAAACGCTCATGTAGATGCACAAATGTATGAATAAACCAGTATTATTCCTGACTCTTTTTCATACATGAAGATTCCTCCCAGCTGCATTCCTTCTCATCCAATTAGGCATTGCAGGCATTCTTGTTCTTTCATGGATTGGCTAACAAGACTTGTAGTTCAGGTTTGGATTTTTTTTGCCCAAGAAACTTGCTCATTTCTCACTCACTGACTGGTCTCTGGGAGACAAATAAACCCAACTTGCCAATATCTTTCCCTCCTGATCAGATGCTTTAACTATTTAGTGAAGGAAAGCCTAACTTTCTTCCCCCCGCACTGGTCTGAAGGTGACAGAGAGATTCTGATTTGAAGTTTGAAACTTCTCTTCCTAGCCTAAGTCCTGGGCCCTCTTCTCATCTCACTTTGTATGCTACTTGGGTGATCACATTCATTCATGTAGTTTAAATTGCCACCCCCATGTTAATGACTTCCATGATGTTATTTGATTGTAAATGTTTAAACACTGGATCTCTGGCATTAATTGCTGGACATTTGGGTTGTTTATACCTTTGGCTATTATGAATAATGCTGCTGTAACATTCATGTAAAAGTTTTTATGTAAACATATGTAGTAACTATGTTTAATTATTTGAGGTACAGCCAGACTGATTTCCAACATGGTTACACAATTTTACATTCCTACCAGCAGCATATGAGGGTTCCAGTTTGTCCACATCCTTGCAAACACTTGTCACTATCTGACTTTTTGATTCTAGCTATCATCCTAGTGGGTGTTAAGTGGAAATTCATTGTAGATTTGATTTACATTTCTCTCATGCCCAATAATGTACAGTATTTTTCATGTGCTTATTGGCCACTTGTATATCTTCCTTGAAGAAATATCTTTTTAGATTTTTGCACATTTATAATCGCACTGTCTTTTTATTATTGAGTTGTAAGAGTTCTTTATATATTCTAGATGCAAGCCCCTTACCAAAAATATCACTTGCAAATATGTTTTCCTATTCTATCAACTGTATTTTTACTTTCCTCAAGATGCCCCAAAGATACAGCACTAAAATGTATGAAGTAAAAACTGACAAAAGGGAAAGAAGAAATAGAAAATTTAACAATAATACTTGGATACTTCAATACCCCACATTCAATAATGGATAACACCTAAACCTAAGATCAACAAGAAAATAAAAGACGAACATTATAAACCAACCAGACCTAACAAACATCTATGCAACACTCCACCCCACAACAACAGAATATGCATTGTTCTCAAGAGCCAAAAGTGGAAACAATTCAACTATCATTTGATGAATGAATAAATAAATGTGTTATACCATTATGATAGAATCTTATTCAGTCTTAGAAAGGAATTAAGTACTGACACATGCTACAACACAGCTGAATATTGAAACCATTTTAGCACATGAAAGAAGCCAGTTACAAAAGACCACATATTATTGCATTTATATGAGAGTATAAGGTATGAAAATCTATAGATGCATGAAATATATTGGTTGTTGCTTAGGGCTGAGTATGGAGGCTGGGGGAGGGAGTAATAGCTAAAATGTAGAGTTTCTTTCTAGGTGATGAAAAAATGTACTAAAATTAATTGTGGTGAAGGAATTGTACACTGTGAATATACTAAAAGCAACAGAATTATATACTTCAAATGGGACAATTGCATGGTATGTGAAATAAACTTTAATAAGACACAATAAAAGTTTAAAAACTACTCCTCAGTGGCCCACAAATGTTTACATAAATCCAAAGACACATAAAATGGCTGGACTCTGAATTCCAAAATGTATCTCCTGCCTACCTTCTTAGCTCCTGCCTATACTTCTTATAGGCTCACTCTCTGGAAAATTCCCCTTTATCTATACTAATATATCCTCAAAATTCCTTCATTATGAAGAACTTTCTCAAAACTCTATATCATTGTGCAAGGTGCTACCTCTTTTTAGAAGGTCATTTCCTCATCTTCTTTCTCTGTCAATTTCAAGTGTCAGCTAAAATACCTGCACCTCCAAGAAACCTTCCTAGTCAGGCCTATGTAGAAATTACATAAAGCTCTACACTATCCTTTGCTCTGATTTGGTATTCAGCAGAATGTACTACAATCAAATGTTTTTCCCACTATACCACAAGTATGATGGTAGAGAAATGTCTTAATCTCTGTGTCCCTGTGTCTTGTAAGACAGTGCATGTCTTATAAGGAGTATTCAGTAAATATTTGTTAATGAATGAACTCCTTCTTTACCCTAATGCCCCAGTTCAATATACTTGTATCAGAGATCTTACTCTGTCAGTTATTTCAAACCAGCCCCCCAGACTCCATAGACACCTGTCATTACATTGGTCTACTGACACTTTCTCCTTCAATCATTTCATCCATTGTTCCCATCTTAAATGAGACTGTGGAGCCCCTGTAGTTATTCTCTCACCAACCAATCTTTTCAGATCTCTGCAGGGACTAGAACTCTATGGAAACTGTTCTTTTGAAAGATTCTCTGCTGTTAAATTCAAGGACCCTTTCTCAGAAGCTTTTGCCCCTTGGTCTATTCTGAATCTAGTGTAACACACTCCTTCCTTCCATACACACTTCCCTAAGTGCTCTTCTTTCTAGCCTTCTAAAATAGAATCCTATTGAAGTGCTCCTCTCATGCCATGTCTTCTTTGTCTTCTTCACCATTGTGTCTTTGTCCTCTCTTCACATTGAGGATGATTCAAGTCTAATCTTGGCCAACTGCAATTTAAACAACACTCTTGAGAACATTTTCCCTCTCTTACATTTTTATTTCATTTTCCCACTGTCTTCTCTCTTTATTCCTCCAATTCCTAATTTCTCATAGGCAGTCCCATGTAGGATATACACTTCCTTTTCATCCCTTGAACATTTTACCACTCAACATGTAAGGTGTCCCTTCCAGTGAGCACTCCTGCCCAGCTTTCTTTCCTCTTTGAATGTACTAACTTTTAAATGTCAGGTTTGACTTCCTTATTATCTTTATTCCCTAGAACAAATTGATCTTAATATCCAAACATTTTTTTGTCTCTTTCCTCTCCCATTTTCCTCTTGAGTCCCAATGTAACAATTCTCTTTTACTCTCAACATTTTATACTTAATCTTGTACAACAGCTTTCTACCTCTTCTCCCTGCCTCCACCCCTCTCCGCTCTGTCACCAGTTCCAATTATCCAACAGAAATTACTCAAGGAAAAACTTTAATTATGTTCACCAAAAAACATGTACAAGAATGTTCATAGCAAGAGTATTCATAATAGCTCACAATGATACAATCTAAAGGTTTATCAACAGCAGAATGAATGCATTTTTATGATAAAGCCACATGATATATCATACTGCTTATAAAATGAAGGAACTACACCTACATGCAAAAATTATACAACCAAAAATAAAATGCTGATCAAAAGCCATAAGACATAAAAATACATACTCTATAATTCATTTATATAAAGTTCAATAATAGACAAAACTCATATGTGATGATCAAATTAAGATAGTGGTTATCCTTCATTAATAACAGTGTCTGGAAATGTACACATTGTGATGGAAAATACAGTAAATTTTCAAATTTAAAAAATTACTACTGTAAAAGACAAATTGCCACTAATCCCCCTTAATATACTGTCCCTTGCTTCAAACACACTTATCCTATTTTTCTTGCCACTTTCTGAAGCAGTTCTGGAAGTCTTCTTTCATGTCTTTAGTTACACTGTCATGGCTGGCTCAAAGTCCTGAATCAATTCAAAATGTTTACTTTCACGGTCATTTTGACTTTGGGGTAGAGCCAGAAATTTCACAGTGTCAGATTGGCTGAATAAGGTGGATGAGGACACATCATGATGTTTTTATGAGCCTGCCTTTCTGCTAGATGGCACTTAGCAGCAGCAGTCACTGTATTTTTTAACATGCCTCATAAAAACATGAAAGAGGACTTCCAGTACTGCTTCAGAAAATGCTAAGAACTTATGGAAATGTGAGCAGGATCTGACGGTGAGGGAAGGAAAAAATAAAAAAGATCAAGATGTGATGTGTTTATGTACCAATATCCCAAAATAAACATATTCATTGTGTATACAGACATATACAAATAAAAAAATTTTAAAAAGAAAATGGCAAGAGCAATGGGATAAGTGTGCTTGAAGCAAGGAGGAATATTTTGAGGAGGATTAATGGAAATGTCTCTTTAACTATGGTATATTTTAAAATCTTTTTTTTTTTTTTTTTGTGGGTACCGGGGGCTCGACCTCAGGACCTCGCGCGCCAGCAGGCGCCCGTGCCGCTGAGCGATATCACCGGCCCCTTTTTTCGTATGTGGGATCCGGGAGTCGAACTCGGGCCCTCGCGCTTGCCGGGCAGGCGCTTAAGCCGCTGAGCCATCTCACCGGCCCTTAAAATCTTTTAAAAATATTCTCTTTATATTTTGATCACATCTTGTACATTGGAGGCTTTCTGAGGTGAAGACAGGGGAATATAACTTTATGTTTCTTGATAAATGGATGTGTGCCATTTGTTGTAATTTATTGACTTTACAACCCAAGTGCTTTTCTGTATGCACATTGTAGTTTAATAAAATGTTTATAAAAGGTATAAAATACTGAGATAAGTAAATCAAAACAATCTGATTGTATCAATCTCTTTCTCAGCTAGGGATAATGGAATAAACATAACTTTTTAACATATGATAGATCTGAGTTAGAATCTCAATTCTTCCAGATAATTGCATACAACCTTAGACAGATCATTTCACAAGACTCAATCTCCTTCTTAGGAGAATGTAAGTAATCCTATCTACTTTGCTTGGTATTTGTAAAGATTACACTAGCAACTTATAGCACAGGTTCTGGCATAAAAAGTAGTATGCATTCAACTACATAAGCTACTATAGCTGATGTTAGGTGTGGGAAGAATGGAAGCATTCTATAATCCTATGATTAAGTATTAATCTTTTAGTTGGCCCTAGGCTTTGACCTTCACAGGTACTTATCAGCTTTTTTCTGCCTTAAATGAAGCTGGAAGACAAAAGGGGGCTGGAGTTGTCTAACTGCCTGTTACAGTTTAAATCTAGACACACCTCCCAAGGCCTCATGTGATCGTAGGTGAGGCTTTTGGGAGGTGATTGGATTACAGGGGTACTATAGTCATTTGTGGATTAGTCCACCAATAAGTTAATAGCAAAATGAGCTGTTAGGAGGTGGGATCTGGTTGAAAGAGGTGGGTCCCTAGGGGCATGGTCAAGAAGGGTATATCTCCCCCCAGGCTCCTCAATTCCCTGGATGGCATGAAGCGAGCAGCTCTCTTCTCCCATGCCTTTCTTCCATACTATCAGGGGCTTGGCCAGGCTTCTGATCTCCAATGATGAGTGTACTGCAAAGGCTTATATAAAAGAGAAAAAGTAATATGGTTTGTAGGGAGTCCAGGAAGTTCAGAACTCTCTTGGAGCTAAAACAAGACTTTTCTGGACTGTCCATATTTAATGTGTCCTTAACAATTCAGGGGGTGCAGGAAGTGGAGGGCCCATCTGAGGCAAAAGCCCATGAAAATGGCAAAAGGCCTTGAGAAGTAGAATAAAGACATTTCAAGAAGTAAATCTTTTTTTAAATTTTATTTGAGAGGAAAAAAATAATGATACAGAATTTCAAAGCAAGATAGTAGAAAATTAAAAATGGTTAATATATTGCATATTGTTATCGTCAAAGTATTTGCTCAGATTACAAGATACAGGCATGCAAAATTCATCAAACAATGTAAGCACAAAATATTCTTTTCAATGAACTAAAACAAGTTAGTAATATAATTATTTTAGCTATCTTGTATACATATACATATATATTTTTTTTCTTTTCCCTTCCTTCTTTTCTCATTTCCCCCATCCCAGTTATTCTTCCCTTTGAGCAGATTCTTTCCCTTTCACAATATCTATTGTAGATTTTGGATCTTATTTACTTTTTCAGCTTCTTACACAAAGGAGACACTACAATGTTTACACATGTGAGTCTGATTTATTTCACTTATGAGTATGGTCTCAAGTTGCATCCATTTACCTATAAATGTCTCAAGTTTATCCTTCTTTATAGCTGAGTAGTACTCCACTGTATAAAAATACCACATCTTTTTTGTTTATTCCTCGGCTGATGGGTATTTGGGTTGTTTCCAAGATTTAGCTATTACAAACTGTGCACATATATCACTATTGTATAATGTTTTTAATTCTTCTGGGAAAATACCCAGAAGGGGAATAGCTGGGTTGAATGGAACCTGCAATCCTAGTTTTTTAGGAATCTCCACACTGACTTCCCCAGTGGTTATACCAGTCTACACTCCTGCAAAGAGTGGAGAAGGGTTCCTTTTTCACCACAGCCTATCCAGCAATTGTTATGGGTTGATTTCTTGATGATAGCCATTCTTAATGGGGTGAGATGAAATCTCAGTGTTGTTTTAATTTGCATCTTTCAAATGACCAGTGATGTTGAACAATTTTTGTATATTTATTTGCTTTGTATATCTTCATCTGAGAAGTGTGTGTATTCATCTCAGATACCCATTTTTGGATTGGGTCTTTGAATTTGGGGTGCCTGATTTTTTTCAATTCCTTATATGTTCTAGATAGAAGTCCTTTGTCTGAGTGACTGTTGGCTAAAATTTTTCCCACTCTGTGGGTTGTCTTTTCATTGTGTTGGTGATTTCTTTTGATGTGCAAAAGCTTTTTAATAAGATGAGATCCCAGTTGTTGATTCTTTGATGTATTTCCCATGCACTTTGTGTTTTGTTCATGAACTCTCTACTTACACCTATGTCTTCAAGATTTCTACCTACTTTCTCTTCCAGTAGATTTAGTGTTTCTGTTTTCATATGTAGATCTTTGACCCATTTCAATTTTAATTTAGTGCATGGTGATAGAGATGGGTCTAGTTTTAGGCTTCAGCATGTACAGAGCCAGTTTTTCCAGCACCACTTATTACAGAGGCTATCTTTCTTCAGTGAACATGTTTGGCCCCTATGTCAAAGATAAGGTGGCTGAGTATGTTTGTAGTTGTGTCTCCATCTTCTAATCTGTTTCACTGATTCTCAAGTCTGTTTTTGTGCCAGTACCATGCTGATTTTATCACAGTAGCTTTGTAGTATAATTTCAAGTCAGGGTTTATTATGTCTCCTTCCTTGCCCTTGATGCCCAGAATTGTCTTTGTTATTCTAGGTCTCTTCTGGTTCCAAATGAATTTTAGGAATGTTTTCTCTAGTTCTGTGAGGTATGCTAATGGTATTTTGATTGTGATTGCATTAAATCTGTATAACAAATCTGACAGTATGGCCATTTTCACAATGTTGTTTCTTCCTACCCATGAGCAAGGGATATCTTTCCATTTTCTGATATCCTCTTCAATCTTCTTTTTCAGAGTACTATAATTTTCAATGTACAGATCTTTTACTTCCATTGTTAGATTTATTCCTAAGTATTTCATTTTTTTTGGATTCTATTATGAAGGGTGTGGTTCCCCTAATTTCTCTCTCAGGGAGTTTGTTGTTTCTGTACAGGAATGCTATTGATTTTTGAAGTTGAATTTGTATCCAGCTACACTACTGAATTTGATTATTAAATCCAGTAGTCTTTTTGAGGAGTTTTTGGGACTTTCTATGTAGAGCATAATGTCATCTGTGAATCATAATTTAACTTCTTCCTTTCCTTTCCTATCCTTATTCCTTTTATTTCTCTCTCTTGTCTAATTGCTCTGGCTAATGTTTCTAGAACTATACTGAATAGGAGTGGTGATAGTGGACATCCTTGTCTTTTTCCAGGTCTTAGAGTGAAAGCATTCAGTTT
The DNA here is from genome assembly GCA_028451465.1 of Erethizon dorsatum. Taxonomy (NCBI): domain Eukaryota; kingdom Metazoa; phylum Chordata; class Mammalia; order Rodentia; family Erethizontidae; genus Erethizon; species Erethizon dorsatum. Next base: position 42,196,466 of record CM051842.1, read on the forward strand.
TTGTGCATTTAATATGATGTTGGCTGTTGGTTTGTCCTACATGGCTTTTATCAGGTTGAGGAAAAGTCCATCTATTCTGGTTTTCTGTAGGGTTTTTATCACGAATAGGTGTTGGACTTTGTCAAAAGCTTTTTCTGCCTCCATTGTGATGATTCTGTGATTTTTATCTTTGGCTCTGTTGATATGGTGTATTATGTTTATTGATTTGCATATGTTGAATCATCCCTGAATTCCTGGGATGAATCCCACTTGGTCATGGTGTATAATCTTGATGATTTTCTGCATTCTGTTTGCTAGTATCTTATTGAGGATTTTTGCATCTATGTTCATTAGGGAGATTGGTCTGTGGTTCTCTTTTTTGGTTGGGTCTTTCTCTGGTTTTGGTATTAGGGCAATACTTGCTTCCAGGAATGAGTTAGGGAGAATTTCTTCGCTTTCAATTTCACTAAAGAGATTCAGGGCCAGTGATATTGCTCAGCATCACGGGCGCCTGCTGGCATGGGAGGTCCTGAGGTCGACACCCGGTACCCACAAAAAAAAAAAAAAAGAGTTTCAGGGGCCGATGAGATGGCTCAGCGGTGTAAGCACCTGCCTGGCAAGCACGAGGGTCTGAGTTTGACTCCTGGAACCCACATACGAAAAAAGGGCGGGTGATATCGCTCAGCAGCACGGGTGCCTGCTGCTGTGCGAGGTCCTGAGGTCGACCCTTGGTACCCACAAAAAAAAAAAGAGTTTCAGGAGTATTGGCATTAAATCTCTAAATTTCCTGCAGAATTCAGCAGAGAATCCATCAGGACCTAGGCTTTTGTTTGTTGGTAAGTTTTTAATTACATTTTCAATCTCTTTAACTGATATTAGGTCATTCAGAATTTTTTTTATCTTCTTGATTCAGATTTGGTAATTTATATGTATCTAGGAATCTGTCCATTTCTTCTGTGTTTTACATCTTATTAAAGATTGTTGAAATAGGTATTGATGATCTGATTTTCCATAGGATCTGTAGTGATTTCACCCTTTTCATTCCTTATTGCATGAATTTGAGTTTTTTCTTTCCATTTTTTGATAAGGTTGGATAGAGGTTTATCAAATTTATTTATTCTTTCAAAGAACAAACTCTTTGATTCATTAATTCTTTGTATTGTTTTCTTAGTCTCCATTGCATTAATTTCTGTTCTGATCTTTGTAATCTCCTCCCTTTTATGGGCTTTGGGCTTTGCTCTTCTTTTTCTAGAAGCATGAGATGCAAAATTATGTTGCTTAGTTTTGCTGATTCTGTTTTCCTGATGTGAGAATTCACCACTATAAATCTCCCTCTTAGGACTGCTTTCATTGCATCACATAAGTTCCATTATGTTGTATCTGCATTCTCATTTAGTTATAGATATTATTTAATTTCTTCTTTAATTTCATCTGTGACCTATTGGTTGTTTAGGAAGGTGTTATTTAATTTCCATATGTTTATGAAGTTTTTGCAGTTTCTTTTGCCATGAATTTCCAATTTCATTGCACTATGGTCAGATAATATTCATGGAATAATTTCAATTCCTTTGCATTTACTTTAGCATGTTCTGTGGGCTTGTATATGATCTATTTTAGAGAACGTCCCATGTGCAGCTGAGAAGATTGTGTATTTTGATGTTGTTAGGTGTAATACTCTGAAAACATCTACTAAGTCCATTTGTTCACAGGTTTGGTTCAGTTTTGATATTTCTTTGCTGGTTTTTTGTCTTGTTGATCTATCTCTTTGTGACAATGGGATATTAAGGTCCCCCATTATAATTGTGTTATTGATTATTTGATTTTTCATGTCTATTAATATTTGTCTTATATAGTTGGGTGCTCCCATATTTGGTGCATATATATTTATGATTGTTATCTCTTCCTCTCAAATTTTTCCCCTAACAAGTATGTAACAAACTTCTTTATCTCTTTTGGTCATTCTTGGTTTGAAGTGCACATTGCAAACAGAATAGCTACCACTGCTTTTTTCTGGGTTCCTGTCACATGGAGTATTGTTTTCCATCCTTTCACTTTTGGTATATGAGTTTCTTTTTGAGTTAAATGTGTTTCTTGTATACAGCCTATTGTTGGATCTCATTTCTTGATCCATTCTGCCAGTCTGTTTCTTTTGATTGGTGAATTGAGGCCATTTACATTGATGGTTATCACTGATACGTATTGTCTTATCCTTGGCATGATATTTTCCTGCTGTCGGCTCCCTGCTTTTCCCCTCTGTTTAGTTGCTTGCCCTGCTAGATGGTTTCTTTCTGTTGTTCTTCTTGGAATTGTGGTCATTTTTATCTCTGTCTAGAATATCTTTCAGTACTCTTTCTAGGGTTGACTTTGTGGTCATGAATTTCTTCTGTTGTTCTTTGTCATGGAAGTATCTTATTTCTCCATTAATTTTGAAAGATAGTTTTGCAGGGTACATCAATCTAGGTTGGAAGTTGTTTTCTTTCAGGACTTGAAATATTTCACTCCAAGCTCTTCTTGACTTGCATGTTTGTGTTGAAAAGTCTGCCATGATTCTGATGGGCTTTCCTTTATAGGTTTTTCATTTCTTTTCTCCAGCAGCTTTTAATATTCTGTTCTTGTGCTGAGTTTCTGGAATCTTGATTATTTTATGTCTTGGTGTAGTTTTATTTTGGTCATGGCTGTTTGGAGTTCTATATGCTTCATTTATTTGCATGTCAAATTCTTTATCCATGCTTGAGAAGTTTTCTGTTATTATTTCTGTGAAGAGTTGTTTATGGAATTTGTGCTATATCCAGCTTTCTCATTGACCCCAATCATTCTTATGTTATTCTTCTTTACATCATCTTGTAGCTCTTAGATTTTTCATGGCCTCTTGTTGTTTTTAAAATATCTTTCTTTTCATGATCACTAGCTATAATTCTGTCTTCAAGATCTTATATTCTATCCTCTCCTTTATTCACTTTGTCATATATACTTTTGATAGAGGTTTTAATCTCTTAGATTTCTGTTTTGATCTGTTTCATGGATTTCATTTCTTTCCTATGTTGGGCATTTTTGTTTCCATCCTTTTTCTAAGCTCATCTATTCTTTTATCTGTGTTTTCTCTAATATATTTTATTTCAAGCATCATTTCTTTTTGTACCTGAGAGATTATTTTCTTTATAGCTTTTCCCATTTATTTTTTTCATTTCTGTTGCTATCATTTCAGAAAGTTCCAATGTTTTACTTCCAATTTTGTCTATCTCATTGTGCTCTGGGCTTGTCCTGGGTGGGCTGGGCATCTAAAGTTGCATTTTCCTGCTACATCTTGACATTTTCTATTTTCTCTTTTTTATTTTATTTGGCTTTCTATGTTGACACTGGCTAATTTCTTATGATAGATAGCTTTATCACTAGTATTGAGGCTTCCCTAGGAGATGTCTGTTCTGCATGGATGTCCTGTACCTGTAGGTTGTTCTTTATAACTATTGCAAGAATCTACATTCCCAATTTGAAAAGGGTGCAAAGTTACTATTTGGCTCAGCACCCTATCCTTTGGTACTGGGCTGTGGTGGTGATTATGACTCCATACAATCACAGTGTTATCATACAGGGGAGAAAATCTGATTATAACATGTATGACATCCTGGCTAAAGTAGTACAGTTAGTAATAACAATAGTTTCAAGTACAGCTTAAGTACTGACAAACTATGATAACCATTAACCTGCTACATCTGACCACAGGAGCAAACTCTTAATGTATATCGCAAAATCAAACATATACCATGCACTTGTATGCAGTGATTGTCCCCTTAGTGGAGTGATTTTACCCTTCTGTGTGGGGCAGGGGGGTTAAGATGGGTGGGGGACAGGAAAAAGTGATGAATGAGGTCAAATAAACTAGAGTCAAGGCTGGAGGTTAAAGGACAATAACCTAAATTTTGGGAAACTGGAGGACACAGGAGGGAAAGAATGAAATAGAATGCAAAGGAGTAATCAGAAAGGGCAGAGACAATGCCTACTCACTTGAAAGTTTAAATTCAAGAAGTAGTTGAGGAAAGAGAGAAAGAGGATCAATAGAAGAAAATGAAAAAGAAAGGTAAGAAACCTAAACCATGAAAAAAGAAGGAAGAAATAGAATGAAAAAGAAAAGAAGAAAAATAGGAGACCAGAGAAAAAGAGAGAAAAAAAGAAAAAAGAAAAAAAGCCCCAAAACAAAAATAACCACAGAATACAAAACAAAACAAGATGACATCCAACCAGACAAGATAGGGTACAGCTAATCAGACAAAGAAGGGAGAATAAAGGTAGTGAAATACCTCTGGTGTTTACAGTTCTGTGATAGTTTCCATGTCAAATCCCAGAAATATGCTGTGTACTTTAGCCAAGTTCGCCATGGGAATTGTGCTGGGTATGGAGCTGATCTTGGCCTCTGGATGTGGGTCCTGGGACTGGTCTTCTGTTTGTGGAGTTCTCCAGAGCCCAACTGCTGGCTCCTTACTGCTGCTTCAGATATTTCCACATTGCTGGTCTTGTTGATTACTCTGCCTTCAAAAGGGCATCTGTGCACCTCGGGCTGGCTGTCCTGGGTCTTGATGTTCCAGTAGGTCCTCCCACCAAAGGCATATTGCATTCCTGTGTGTCTGGGGCCTGGCTGTACTTTGTCTTGGGGTTCTGGTCAGTCCACCTGCCAAAGGTGTGTGTGGGGGATCTGATTTTATTCAGTTCTTTATATGTTATAGGTATTAGTCCCTTGAAGAAAAACTGGTTGAATTTTTTCCCACTCTGTGGGTTGTCTTTTCACTCTGTTAGTGATTTCTTTTGCTGTGCAGAAGATTTTTAACAAGATGAGATTCCAGTTGTTGATTCTTTTAGTATTTTCTGTGCAATCAGGGTTTTGTTCATGAAGTCTCTGCCTATACTTATGTCTTCAAGAGTTCTACCTATTTTCTCTTCCAAAAGATTTAGTATTTCTGTTTTAATATTTAGAACTTTGATACATTTTGATTTTAGTTTACTGTAAGGTGATAGATGGTTGGTATTTTGTTTTACTAGGCACTTGACCTTGTTTAGTTCAAGCCACAATTTCAAACCCACTTTCTGTGGGATGTAGTGCCAATTTTTTCAAAACATTTGTAGTGTTATTTGAGTCTGTTCCATATAGGTACTGCCCAGTGGTCACTGCAGGGCCTGGGAAGAAGTCTGCCCATTTTCTCAGTTCTCAAAATTTTTGTGAATGCATATCAGACCCATTTATATATAAGTCAGAGTTGAGCCCAAGAACTCATAAATGTTTTTGTGAGGTCATTTTCTTTCATTTTTTTTCTTCTCTGCTACCCTCTCAGCACTTTCTAATTTCCCAATTCTCCTTTTTCCTGTCTTCCAGCCCCAAACTTCCCACTTCTGTGATTGTGCTGTATCCAGGACCCAAGTAGCAGGAGATTACAGAAAGAATATAATATATTCTCATTTATCTGTGGGAAAAAATTGATCTCAAAGAAGTAGAGAATAGAATAGTGGTACCAGAGCTTATGTAAGGAATGGGCCAGAGGGGATAGAGTCATAACAGTGTACAGGTGGGTAGGAGGAGTGTGAGTGTTATGGCTTGTGTCTAGATGTCCCTCCAAAGCCATAGGCGAGGTTTTTCCAGAGGTGGCTGAATCTAGAATGTGTGATTGACTCATAGTGCAATGCTAGGATTAAGGGTGTTAGGACTAAGGGTGCTAGGATTAAGGGTGTGAGATTACTAAATCAGTCCACTGATTGGTTTGGCACTGCTCTAATCCTGGGAGCCTGGATACTACATAAAAGACAGAAAGAGGCTTGTTTGCTTGCTTTTGCTGTCTTCTGCTCTCCATGAACTGGTTCTTCTCTGTGATGCCCCTCTGCCAAGCTATCCTGCCTTTTAGCCTGCTGATTATGGACTGAAACCTCTATAAACTGTGGGCTAAATAAACCTTTCCATGGGCTGGTAATATAGCTTAGTGGCACAGCACCTGACTGGCAAGTGCAAGGTCCTGAGTTTGATTTCTGGTACCAAAATAAATAAATAAATAAATAAATAAATAAATAAATAAATAAATACCTTTCCTCCCTTAACTTGTGGGGGTTGGGTGTGTAGGGTAAGTACTGCTAACAACAAGTAATTGTACATTTCAAAATAGCTGACAGTGACAAATTTTAATGTTTCCAACATAAAGAAAATTTATAAGGCATGATCAACAAATACAGTGGATGCTTAAATTTTAAAAATTTTGCAGTAAAATACAGCTTGCCATTTATCTCCTTCAAAACACTCCCCCTTGTTTGTGACACACTTATCCCATCATTCTTGTCACTTTCTGATGTAGTTCTTGAATTCCTCTTTCATGTCTATAGCTGTGCTGTTGTGACTGCCTCAGTGTCCTGAATTAACTCAAAATACTTACCTTTCATGGTCATTTTGATTTTGGGAAAGAACTAGAAGTTGCGTGGTGCCAGAGCTGATGAATAAGATGGATGAGAATACACTGTAATGTTTTTATGAACATTCCTTTCTATTAGCACTTGGCAGCAGCATTCACTGTTTTTTATCACGCCTTGTAAAGGCACTCATGAAAAAGACTTCCAGAACTGCTTCAGAAAGTGGAAAAATGATGGGATAAGTATGCTTGAAGAAAGGGGCTTTTTTAAGGTGATTAATGGCAATGTGTCTTTTAATGTAATAAATATTTTTAAAATTATACATATTCACCATATATATTGATTACCTGTTTTAAATGTTTGAAGTGATAGAGATATCAATTACCATCTAACCATTATACAATGTGTACATGTACTGAAGTATTACAGTGTACCTACAAACTATATACAATTATGTATTAATTAAAGATTTTTAAATGTTTTATTTTTGAGTGTTTATGTAATAATTTTATTTTTGTTTATGTAAAGGCAAAAACATATAAAGTAAAATTTATAAATGAAAGTGACAGAATTCAAAGCATAAAATTCAAGGTAATTATTAATGTCTAAGGCAAATGGGCAGGAATTACACCCCAATTTCTAAAGCTGACCAGTAGATCCAGGAATGTTCATCATTGCATCCTTCTTTTACAGTATCTACTTTGTATTTAATGTTTAACCCTTAATGCTTTTCAAATTAAAAAAAAAAAACTTCAAAACCCCTACTTTTCTGTTCAAACAGAAACCAGAAGCAGAAATCTGAAAGTTTCTTTTCCTTGAAGACAAGTGAGTAGGGAGGAAAGGCACAAAGTGTGGAGTGAAACTGATTTAGGTGTAATTTTAGGTAAATTCTTTTTTTTTCTCATATGAAAAATCCCTCAAAGAGTTGTGAGGATTAAACGCCTCATAATATGTTTACATAGCATATTCAACATTGAATTAGAATTATTTGTATCCTTATTTCTACTTCCCAACCCACCACTAAATCATAAAATATTTTTCTTTTTTCCTTTTTTTAATTAAGTTTATTTGTACAATTTAGATATACATAATGATCATATTCATCATAGGGAGTTTGTACCCATATATTATAAATCTGGATTCCTGTTTTTACCCAATCCCCTCCCCTCCCTTTAACCCCTCTTCTCCTCCTTATTTATAAAGCTTTGTTTCCATTTTACCCTTCTAGTATGATTTATTCCTTTTCCCTTCCTTCCTTTCCCCTTACACCTTCCATTTCTCTTTTATTTTCAACAATTTCTTCCTATTTCACATTATGTATTATACATTTATTTTTATTTTTATATGCGGGTACCAGGAGTTGAACTCAGGACCTTGCGCTTGCTAGGTAGGCACTTATGCCACTGAGCTATATCACCGGCCCCATTGTACATTTTTTTAAAAAGGAAAAATAGAACAAAAATTCAAAACAGGATGATAGGAGGATAACAATGATTAATAAATTGCATATTTTTACCTCTAAATTAGTTACTCGGAGTAGGAGATATTGGCATTCAATTGTCCAAACAATATTAGCACAAACCTTTCTTTTCAATGAACTAAGAGAAATTAATAGTATATCTATGTTAACTATCTGATATATATATATATATATATATATATATATATATATATATATATATATCTTTTGCTTTTCCTTCTCCCTTTTCTCCATTCCCCCATCCCAGTTTCTCTTTCTTTTTGAACAGTTTCTTTCCACTTTACAATATCTATTGTACAATTTGGATCTTATTTACTTTTTCAGGTTCTCACTCTAGGGAGACAATACGATGTTTCCACATGCATGTCTGGTTTATTTCACTTATGAGTATGGTCTCAAGTTGCATCCATTTACCTATAAAAGTCTCCAGCTTATCCTTCTTTATGGCTGAGTAGTACTCCATTATATAAAAATACCACCTCTTTTTTTTATCTATTCCTCAGTTGATGGGCATTTGGGTTGTTCTCAAAATCTAGCTATTACAAATTGTACTGCTATAAACATAGATGTGCATATATCTCTATGGCATGATGTTTTTAATTCTTCTGGGAAGATACCCAGAAGGGAATAGCTGGGTCAAATGGGACCTCCAACCCTAGTTTTCTGAGGAATCTGCACACTGATTTCCACAGTGGCTGTACCAGTCGACACTCCCACCAACGTTGGAGAAGTGTTCCTTTTTCCCCACAGCTTCACCAGCATTTGTTATTGGTTGATTTCTTGATGATAGTCATTCTTTCTTGGGTGAGATGAAATCTCAGTGTTGTTTTAGTTTGCATCTCTCGAATGACCAGTGATGTTGAGCATTTTTCATATATTTATTTGCTGTTTGTGTTTCTTCATCTGAGAAGTGTGTATTCATCTCAGATGACCATTTTTGGAGTGGGTCTTTAAATTTGGGAGGTCTCATTTTTTTGAGTTCTTTATATGTTCTCAATAGTAATCCTTTGACTGAGGAACAGCTGGCAAACATTTTTTCCCACGTTGTGCGTGGTCTCTTCACTCTGTTGGTGGTTTCTCTTGCTGTGCAAAAGCTTTTCAGTGAGATTAGATCCCAATTGTTGATTCTTTGTGTTAGTTCCTGTGTGATCTGGGTTTTATTCATAAAGTCTTTGCCTACACCAATATCTTCAAGAGTTTTACCTATTGAATCTTCCAGCAGATTTAATATTTCTGTTTTAATATTTAGATCTTTGATTCATTTTGAATTTAGTTTAGTGCATGGTGAAAGATATGGGTGCAAATTTAATCTTTGGCATATGCAGAGCCAGTTTTTCCAGCACCATTTATTAAAGAGGCTATCTTTCTTCCAGTGAGTGTGTTTGGCACCTTTGTCAAAGATAAGGTAGCTTGGTATGTCTGGAGTTGTTTCTGCATCTTCTAATCTGTTCCATTTATCTTCAGGTCTGTTTCCAGTACCATGCTGTTTTTATCACAGTAGCTTTATATTATAATTTCAAGTCAGATTTTGTGATGCTCCCTGCCTTACCTTTGTTGCCCAGAATTGCCTTTGCTGTTGTAGGTCTTTTCTGGTTCCTAATGAATTTTAGGATTGTTTTCTCTAATTCTATGGGATATGCTGTTGGAATTTTGAATGGAATTGCATTAAATCTGTACCACCATTTTGGAATTATGGCCATTTTCACTATATTCGTTCTTAGGTAGCTAAGAGCAAGGGATATCTTTCCATTTTCTGATATCCTCTTCAATCTCATTTTCAGAGTACTGTAGTTTTCAATATAGAGGTCTTTTACATCCTTTGTTAGATTGATTCCTAGGTATTTCATTTTTTTGGACGCTATTGTGAAAGGTGTTGTTACCCTTATTTCTCTCTCAGTGAGTTTGTTATTCCTGTACAGGAAGGCTATTGATTTTTGAGTGTTTAATTTTTATCCAGCTGCGATACTGAATTTGCTTATTTAATCTAGCAGTTTTTTAGTGGAGGTTTTGGGATCTTCTATGTAGAGTATCATGTCATCTGCAAATAATGATAATTTAACTTCTTCCTTTCCTATTTTTATTCTTTTATTTCTTTCTCTTGTGCAATTGTCCTGGATATATTTTTCAGGACTATGTTGAATAAGAGTGGAGATAGTAGGCATTCTTGTCTTGTTCCTGATTTCAGAGAGAAAGTTTTCAATTTTTGCCCACTTAGTATGATGTTGGCTGTTGGTTTGTCATAGATGCCTTTTATCAAATTGAGATAAAGACCATGTATTCCCATTTTCTGTAGGGTTTTTATCATGAATGGGTGCTGGACTTTGTCAAAAGCTTTTTCTGCATCCATTGAGATGATGATACAAATTTTGTCCTTGGCTCTGTTGATATGATGTATTACATTTATTGATTTACATATGTTGAACCATCCCTGGGATGACTTCAACTTGGTCATGGTGTATAATATTCTTGATGATTTGCTGGATTCTGTTTGCCAGTATCCTTTTGAGGATTTTTGCATCTATGTTCATTAAAGTGATTGGCCTGTAGTTCTCTTTCTTGGTCGGGTCTTTCTCTGCTTTTGGTATCAGAGTAATGCTTGCTTCCAGGAATGAATTTGGGAGTATTACTTCCTTTTCCATTTCATTAAACAATTTAAGAAGTAGTGATGTTAGGTGTTCTCTAAATTTCTTGTAGAATCCAACAGTGAATCCTTTAAGGCCTGGGCTTTTCTTTGTTGGTAAGTTTTTAATTACATCTTTGATTTCATTGATTGATATTGGTTTATTTAGGATTTTTATAACTTCTTGATTCAGGCTTGGTAGTTCATATGTATCTAGGAATCTGTCCATTTCTTCTGCATTTACCATCTAACAAGAATACCAGTTTTCAAAGTAGGTATAGATGATTTGGATTTCTCTATGGCCCGTTGTGATTTCACCCTTTTCATTTGTAATTGCATGGATTTGAGTCTTTTCTCTCCTTTTTTTGAGAAGGTTGGATAAGGGTTTGTCAATTTAATTTAATCTTTCAAAGAACAGACTCTTTGATTCATTCATTCTTTGTATTTTTTTTTAGTCTCCAATGCATTAATTTCTGCTCTGATCTTTGTAATGTCCCCGCATGTATGAGCTTTTGGCTTAGCCTGCTCTTCTTATTCTAGAAGTTTTAGGTTCACCATTAAGTTGTCTTTTTGCACTTCCTTTGTTTTCTTGATATGGGTATTTACTGCTATAAATTTCCCTCTTAGGACTGCTTTCACTGTGTCCAATAAATTCTGGTATGTCATATTGTCATTATCATTCAGTTGTAGAAACTGTCTAATTTCTTCTTTAATTTCATCTGAGACACATTTGTTGTTCAGGAGAGTGGTATTTAATTTCCATGTGTTTAGGAAATTCTTGTGGTTTCTTTTGCTATTGATTTCCAATTTCATTGCACTATGGTCTGACAATATGCATGGGATAATTTCAATTCCTTTGCACTTACTTAAGCATTTTCTATGAGCTAGTATATGGTCTATTTTGGAGAACATCCCATCTGCAGGTGAGAAGTATGTGTATTCTGATGTTGTGGGGTGGAGCACTCTGTAGACATCTACTAAGTCCATTTATTCTCAAGTTAGGTTCTGTTCTAATATTTCATTGTTGATTTTTTGTCTAGTTGATCTGTCTTTTTGTGACAGTGGGGTATTGAGATACTGCAATACAATTGTATTAGTGATTATTTGATTTTTCATGCCCAGTAATATTTGTTTTATATAGTTGGGTGCACTGGTATTTGTTGCAGATATATTTATGATTGTTATCTCTTCCCCTTGGATTGTTCCCTTTACAAGGATGTAGTCACCTTCTTTATCTCTCTTAATCAGTCTTGGCTTGCAATTCACTTTGTCTGCAAATAGAATAGCTATACTTGCTTTTTTCTGGGTTCCTGTCACATGGAGTATTGTTTTCCACCCTTTGACTTTCAGTCTATGAATTTCTTTTTCAATTAAATGTTTTTCTTCTATGCAGCATATTGGTAGATCTTCCTTCTTGATCCGTTCTGCCAGTCTGTGCCTTTTGATTGGTGAATTGAGAGCATTAACATTCATGGTTAAAACTGATATGTATTGACTTATACTTGTCATGTTATTTTCCTGTTTTTGTCTCCCCCTCTATTTTCCTCCTCCCACTGTTTATTTGTTTGCCTTGCCTGGTGGATTCCTTCTGTTGGGGTTCCAGGAGTTGTAGTCCTTGTTATCTCTTTCTTGATGTCCTTCAAAACATTTTGGAGTGCTGGTTTGGGGTCATAAATTTCCTCAGATGTTCTTTGTCATGGAAGTATTTTATTTCTTTATCAGTTTTGAAAGATAGTTTTGTGGGGTACATCAATCTGAGTTGAAGGTTATTTTCCTTTAGAATTTAAAATACTTCACTGAAGGCTCTTCTTGACTTGAGGGGTTGTGCTGAGAAGTCAGTTTTGTTTCTGATGGGCTTTCCTTTATAGGTGATTTGTTTCTTTTCCCTAACAGCTTTGAAGATTATATTCTTGTGTTGAATTTCTTGAATCTTGACTATGATATGCCTGGCTGTAGTTTTTTTTTATCATGGCTAATTGGAGTTTCATATGCCTCAATTATCTGTATGTCTAATTCTTTTCCTCTACCAAGGAAGTTTTCTACCATGACGTCAGTGAACAGCTTTTTTATACCATTTGTGCTATCTCCTGCTTTTTCATTGACTCCAGTCAATCTTAAGTTATTCTTCTTTGCCTCATCTAGCAGCTGCTGGATTGATTTCTCATGGTCCCTTGCTATTTTTAAGAAATCTTTCTTTTCATAATCACTAACCACAAGCCTATCTTCTATATCTGAGATCCTGTCCTCACATTGGCTTAATCTGCTGTGAATACTTTGAATGGAATTGTTATTCTCCTGGATATCTGCTTGAATCTGCCTTATGTATTCCATTTCTTTCGTACGCTGAGTATTCGTGGCTTTCATAATTTTCTTAAGCTCATCTAATTTTTTTTTGTCTGTATCTGCTCTAGTCTCCTTAAGCATGGTCTTCATTGTGGACATCATCTCTGCAGATATCTGAGAAAATATTTCTGATTTATTTTCTCCAGAGCCTCATTCAATTGCTTTGTTGTTACCACTGCAGAAAGGCCAGGTGGGTTGCTTTTGGGTTGTCCCACCTCATTGCCCTCTGGGTTTGCCTTTGGTGACATGGATGTGTGGGGTTGCATCTTGTTTAACTGTCTTCTCATTTTCTTTTCTTTCTTTAGTTTAATTCCTGGGGTGATGCTTGTAAGTTCCCTATGATAGGTTGCTTTATTGCTAGTATTTAAAACCCTTAGGAAATGACTTCTCTGAGGTATCTTCAAGGTGTAGTTTGTTGTTTTTTTTTTTTTTTTTGAGTCTGTTGCAAGATCCTACCTCTTCAATTTGTTGGAGATGAAAAGTTGCTGCCTGTTTGGCCCAGTCCTTGGTTCTTTGGCACAGTATTTTCTGTGACCCTTAGTCAATCTCAGCCTTGGAATACCAGGAAGAACAGCTGTTTAGAAAAATTGTGTCACTTTTGGCTATAGTGTTACCAAAAGCATCAAACACAGCCTAGAAAATGACGGACTGAGCTAACCATTAATTTGACACCTTTACCTGAAAGAACTAGATTTGTGGTTATATAACAAAATCTAAAACAAACCAGAAATTAATATACAGTATACAAATTCTTAATATGTCAGTTTTGCCTTTGGGGTTTAAAATTTAAAATGTATTAAGGAGAAAATAGAGTAATGGAAGAAGAGGAAAAAATTAGAAGTAAGGTTGGAGGACAAACAGGGATCAAAATAACTTTGGGAAACTTGTGCAGAAGACTGGAGGGAAAGAGAGAAGGAAGTGATAAAAAGAACAGAATGGAACCACAACCACAAAGAGGCTAGAAACCCCATTTACACTCACGTAAAAGCAAGATCAAACAATGAAGGAGCTAGAAAAAAAAAAAAACACCACCACAAGAACAAAAAGCAAGCAAGAAAGGGGAAAAAAATAAAAGAAAAAAGTTCACTTCGGGGATTGTCTCTGTTGTCACTGGTAGACAAAGTGTGGAGACAGAGTCCTGATCCATGCTAATCTATCCCAGCAAGCCAGCAGTAGCTTTTTGGCAGGGTAATGGATTGTATTGTACATTTTGGTCCTTATTTACTCTTTCAGTTTCTCACACCAGGGAGACAATGTGATATTCACATGTGTGTCTGATTTATTTCACTTAACATTATGGTAAAGATGTTTTAAAGTGTAAAATAAGCAATGGAGTTTAGCCTGGCCTTCTTAGAGTCATAGCCCTGCTGAACAGAATGCAAAATTTCTTTCTCATAGGCCTGCTCTTGCATTTTCCTGTTGCTGGTCACATTCAAAGCTACTCTTTTCCCACTAAGAAACCACTTGTGGAATGAGGCATGAGAGAATGGAGGAAAAAGAAAGAACATAAAGCCAAGGGATTGTCTCTATTCTCTCTGAACTTTAATAGTTCTCCTTTTCCCTTCTTAATACAGAACTAGGTGGGGCATTTTTCTGTATATCTCTTTAATTGTATCTAAGGTGCTTAGTTTCTGGTTTTGAGTTGCACTGACTTTAGGCGAATAGATCCCAGCAGTGAAAAAAATGTAAATGCACACCTGGTTCAGTGGTACTTTGAAATCTGGTGTTCTTCCTTTATCTGCCTGCTGAAACTTACTTTTCAGAGTTCTCAAATTGCTGAACCTGAATGCTTTTCAGGGCTTATAGTCATATTCAGTGGGAGAGAAAGGCTGACACATGTTTACCCAATCCTCCTTGTAACCAGATCTTGAAGAAATTTGTTTAAACATAAATCAGATTATGTTGGTCCTCTACACATAACCCATCACACTTAAAATTAAATTAAAATAGAACCTTCAAAATGTAGTGACAATCTATCCAGTTAGTTTACTGGGATGTAATATAGGAGCAAACAGGTACTTCATTTGATGATATTGGTTCTATAAATCCCACTCAATATGAAGAATATTAGCTAATATGAATTTTTGTCATTCATAAGATACAGCCTCTGATTTCAATTAGAAGGTTGAATAGGAATATAAATATTAAAATCTGAATGAAAATCACAGAAATAGATTTTCCAAAGAGAAATAGGTGGCTACTGAACAAATGCCTTAAAACAGAACTATATGGAAAGTTGGGCAAAGAATTGAGCCCTATGACATGAAGTGATCCTCCAAAGCGTCATAGAGAAAACATTTGAAAGAGCTGCATTCTTTTATAACAATAAATATTTACTGAAAAAATTTTATGTGCTCGTATCACCCTAACATTTCTTTTTGTATTGCCCCCTCTTTGAAATTAAGATGCCTCAATTTCTTTAACCACATTCTTGTAAGTAGTCAGAGGTCCCATCTGTAATGCAGCTATTTGTTGTTTGTGAGCACAGGCTGAGGAATTAAATACACCTGCTTTCAAATCTCATGTTTCTAACTTATTTACAGTTTAGCTTTGTAAAGGTTACTAACATTTCTGGGGCTCACTTACCTAATCTTTGAAATACTAAAAAACTCATTGGGTTGTTTGAAAGACTAAATTACTAAGGGAAAACAATAAACACTAAAAAATGTAAGCCAAAGTTCTTAAGACTACAGACTTGGGTTCAAAATTTTGTTATGGTACTTTGTATCTATCTTCTCTCAATTTCAGTTTGTCTTATTTGTCTTAATTTTATTTGATGGTTGGTTAATATGATTATATAATGCATATAAAATATTAATTGCAGTGTCTGGCATGTAAAAAACTCTCAACACATGGTAGCTGCTATTATTAAGGCCTAGTATAAATTAATACATATTAAATATATGCTAGGCAATTCCTTCAGTATTTGTTATTGCTTAAATAAATGAATAAAATGAAATAGAGTATACCGTATATATGGCACTAGATGGGTAAGCTATAGAGGGGACATGAAAGATGGTCCAGGAGAAGAAACAATGAATTCATAGTAAGATGCCAATGAAACACACTTCTTTATTTTAAATGAAAACTTTCCAAAGGGTAGTAGTGGAGTCATAAGTTGATTAAAGTGCTAGACCAGGGTTTCTTAACTTAATCCCATGATGAGTAAAAAAGTACTTAATGAATGCATCAACTAAAAAAAGAAAGAAAAAGTACAAGAAACACTTGCAAGCATGGCAGGTATTAATCTATATCAATAATCACTTTAACTGTGAGTAGACTAAATGCACCAAAGGATGCTATCAAAAAGTAAAATCACAATTCACAATATGGGAGGAATCATTGGCAAATCATATCTGTGATAAAGGACATAGAAAAAATAATGAATTCTAACAAATCATCAATTAAAAACTCAATTTAAAAATGGGCAAAGATTTGAAGTGACATTTTTCTAAAGAAGATACAGAAATTGACAATAAGTACATAAAAAGGTATTTAACATCATTTATCTTTATGGAAATGCAAATTAGAACCAACTACCAACCAGTGAGATATTACTGCACATCAATTAAGTGCCTATGAATGAAAAGACCAAGAGATCGCAAGGATGTAGAGAAACTGAAAAGCTTATGCATTGGTGGTGGGAATATAAAATAGTTCAGCCACTTTGAAAAACAGTTTTTCAGTTCTTCAAAATGTGAAACATAGTTACCCATGTGACCCAATAAGCCAACTTAGGTATTTACCATGGAAAATTGAAAATTTAAGTCCACACAAAACTTGTACATAAATGTTAAGAACAGCATTATTCATCATAGCAAAAAAAAGGGAAACAATCAAAATGTTCATCAACAGGTAAGTAGAAAAAAGGTTTAGCCCTACAATAGAATAATATTTGATTATAAAAAGGTTTTAAGTTGAAATTTCAGTGATGGTTTAGAAGTCTCTATATGCTAAACGTCATTGAATTATACACTTTCAGTGGGTGTTTTTATGGTACATGAATTATATCCTTATTAAACTAATAAAAATTGAAAGAGAAAGCAAAAAGTGAGGAGGTCACTTTTTGCTAGCTTTTAATGGAATTTTTAATTTCCTCTATATCTGTTTGAATCTGTTTCATGCATTTTGTTTCTTTCCTATATTGATATTTCATGGTTTCCATCCTCTTCCTGTCACCTATTTTTTTTTATCTATCTCTACTCTAGATTGGCTGAACAATTCTTTTATAAATGTTGACATTTCTTCTTTTATCTGAGAGATTATTATTTCTGATCTGATTTCCTGTGTAACCTCATGGATTTGTTTCTTTACTTCAGTTGCTATCATTTCAGAAATTTTAGGTGTGTGTCTTCCAATTTCTTCTGTGATGGCATCTCCTGGACTTGTTCTGGATGGTCTGAGATTGCATTTTGCTTCTGTGTCTTGCCATTTTGTATTTCAAAAAAAATTTTTTTTCTGTGGTGATCCTTGTAAGTTTTTGTAGTAGGTAGCTGTATCACTAGTATCAAGGCCTCTCTAGGAAAATTCTGCTCTTCAGGTATGTCTTCTGTGTGTAGATTCTTGGTTTGTGCTTATCCCAAGATCCTATCTTCTCAATTAATTAAGAATGGGATATTGGTATCTGTTTGTCTCAGTCCCCAGTCCTTTGGTGTAGGGCTGTGGTGAGGTTATTACCCCAGAGATTCCCAGTATTGTTACAAAGGGAGAACAACTGATTACAACAGATATGTCATCCTAGCTAAAGTAGAAAAATTAGCAATAACAATCACATCAAGCATAATTTAGAAACTGACAAACTGTGATGACTATTGATTTTGTACTTTAGAACATAGGAGCAGAGTCTATATTTATATAATAGAACCGATCATAAATTCAGAGTTTGTATGCAAAGTGTTTCCTCTTGGTAGAGGGATTTTACCCTGTAGTAGGGAAATTTAGGGAGGATAGTGTATAAATCAAAGATAACTGGAAAGGAAGTAGAAGCAAGGCTGGAGGACAAAGGATGATCATGCAAGGTTTAGGAAACTAGAGAAGTGGGAAAAAAGAAAGAATAAAGGAGTACTTGAGGGATTATCTGAATTTCATCTCTAGGTTTGGGGAATGGGATTAGTTTTCTATGGCTGGAAATCTCCCCAGCCATTTAGAAAAGAGAAGAAAGAAAGAACAAAAAAAAAGAAAGAGAGAAAGAAAGAAAGAAAGAAAAAGGGAAGAAGGAGAAGAATAAGAGAAGAGAAAGAAAGGATAGAAAAAAGAAAAAAGTTTAAAAACTTAATCGTGCACAAAGGACCAGTTACTGATGGTCCTGGTTTCTTCCAGAGCTGGTTGCCAGTCCCACAGATGCCTCAGTCACCTGTTGGCTCATATTGTTATTGTTGTTTTGGACTTTTCATGTCACTAGTCTCACCTGTTCATCCTGTGTGCCTTAGTTGGGATCCTACTGTGTCACTGGTTTTCCCTCTGATCCCTAGGACTTTCGGTGCAATTCATCTGGGTTCCTGCACTGAGAAGATGGCAATGGGAGGTATTGCCCACCTCTGCAAAGTTCACCTCTGTCCCTTGTTATTTTTAACAGGTCTTTCTTTTCGTGGTTGCTAACCACAATCCTGTCTTCTAGGTCTCAAATTGTCTTCACTTTTGTTCATGGAATATTGAAATTTTCAATGTAATTTTTAATTTACTGGATATCTGTCTGAATCTGTTTCATGGATTCCATTGCTTCCCTTGTTGGGCATTCATATTTTCCATCATTTTCCTTTGCTACTCTATTTTTTTAAATCTATGTCTACTCTAGACTTGCTGAGTAAGTCCTTCATTATGGTCATCATCTCTCTCATTTTTTTAAGCCTGGGGTGTCATTTCTGTTCTGATTTCCTCTATACTCTCATGCACCTATTTTTGAACTTTTGCTGCTATTATTTGAGAAGTTTCAGATTGGTGGCCTCCATTTTTCTGTATCTCATTGTCCCTTGGACTTGTCTGGCATGGGCTGGAGGTCTGGGGTTGGGTTTTGCTTCTGCATCTTGTCATTTTCTATTTTTTAATATTTTTCTGTGTTGATCCCTATAAATTTCTTATACTCGGTAGCTTTATCACTAGTATTGAGGCCTCCCTAGGAAATGTCTCTTCTTTAGAGGTTTCTTCTACATGTAGGAGGTTCTTGGTTTTTGTGACTGTCCCAAGATACTACCTTCTCAATTTATTAAGGATGAGATGTTGGCATCTATTTGGCTCAGCATGCAGTCCTTTGGTAGTGGACATTATTTTCTCTATGGAGCTCTCCCAGTTGCTGTGGCACCCTTAGGTAGGGAAAGCCATGGGTTGCTCCCAGATCTGTATACAGTTGACTCCTTCCAGACCTTGCACAGCTTCCTCTGTTCCACACCACTGACTCCTCTTACATGCTGGCTGTTGGATGTGAGGGGTGCCCTTGTCTCTGCAGGCCAGGGCTACTTGCCTGATTATGCTGCTGGGCTGAGGCAACTCTGCTCCTCTCAGACCAGTAGGGTTCTTCCAGTCTTTTGTATTTATGGTTAAGCCTTGCTTTTGGTGGCCACCAGAGTGGAGTCTAGGTGGTCCCAGCTCCTACTTCTCAGCAGTATTCCCCCTAGTCTGCCTGCACCTGCCAGCACTCTACTGTGACTGGGCCACTCTTCCCTCATTCCACTCTGGGACAATGGCAGTGAAACAAACTGGGATTGTTCTGCTTCTGGAATTCACCCCAAGCCCTTTGAAATAAAATAAAATAATAAAATAAAATAAAATAAAATGAAATAAAATAATTGGGGTGAAATAAAATTCACCCCAAGCCCCACCCAATTGCTTCTGTTCCCCACATCTGTGTCCTGGGGCCCAGCTGCAGTTCATCTCACCATCTGCTGACTTATATTCTCACTGCTGCTTCAGACTTTTCTGTGCTGGTCTGTCCTGCCTGTGGCATGTGCTGCACTGGGCTGGTGGTCCCATCTGCATTGTGTGCCCTGCTGGGCTGCTGGTCCCACATGAGTAGTGCACTGCACTGAGTTTGTTATTTGTGTACAGGAATGCTATTGATTTTTGATTGCTGACTTTGTATTCAGCTACAGTACTGAATTTGGTTATTAAATCTAGAAGTTGTTTTATGGAGTTTTGGGTATCTTCTAGGTAGAGTATCATATTATTTTCAAATGATAATTTAACTTCTTCCTTTCCTATCTTTACTCCTTTTATTTCTTTCTCTTGTCTAATTGCTCTGGCTAATGTTCCCAGAGCTATATTTAATAGGAGTGGTGATAGTGAACTTTCTTGTTTTGTTCCTGATTTTAGAGTGAAATCTTTCAGTTTTTGACCATTTAGTATGATGTTGGCTATTGAATTGTGATTGATGGCTTTTATCAGATTTAAATAAAGACCATCTATTACAATTTTATGTAGTGTTTTTATTATGACTGGGTGTTAGATTTTGTCAAATGCTTTTTCTGTGTCTATTCAGATGATCATATGATTTTTGTCTTTGGCTCTGTTGATGTGGTGTATTCTATTTCTTGATTGCATATGTTGAAACATCTCTGCATTCCTGGGATGAATAGTACTTGGTTGTGGTATATATTCTTGATGATTTTCTGCGTTCTCTTTGCCAGTATCTTATTGAGGATTTTTGTGTCTATGTTCATTAGGGAATTTGGCCTGTAATTCCCTTTTTTGGTTGGGTCCTTCTCTGGTTTTGGTACCAGGATGATAATTCTTGCTTCCTGGAATGACTTTGGATGTATTGTTTCACTTTCAATTTCATCAAATAGGTTGATAAGTAGTAGCATCAGATCCTCTCTAAATTTTTTTATGTAATTTTACTTTATTTAAAAGATATAAAAGAGGCAATACTAAAATCATGCTAAACATAATAAATATGGAACTTGATTTGTTAAAAACCTACAGTATACATTTAAGTAAATGTTAAATGTCTAATGCCAACTATATTTGGGACAAAAATTAAAATTTGCAATAATCAGATTCCTAAAAGTGCTATTTTTAATACCTATAAAGAGGAAACTCATTCTAGTGCTTTTGTTTCCATCCAAAAATCTATACATTCCTTTATTCACAGGGCCAGATGCTTCTGTTTCTAAAAATACATATCCAAAGCTTTTATATCCTTTTAAACAGATTTAGCATTTCATCTCTGCAGGAAGACAGAGAAGTCCTAAAAATCAACTCAGACCATTCTTAAATTATCAGAGATGACTCACTTTATGACACGTCATGCTTCAACTTAGATGAAACAAATTTGATGAATGTTAGTGAAAAAAGTTCCTATCCACACATCTAAGGTAAGTCATCCTTTTCTACATGAGAATTTGTGTAGGTCAAAGAGCATCCACTCTTGCAACTTTCCCATGATCCAGGCTTGGATGCCACACTACACATCTGATTGGTACATTCTTTTCCAACCTGATTTGTTTTCATTTCTTCAGGAGTTATATTCAGCACATTAATTGAACTATGTTCAGATACGCAGGAACGTGTCTGGCAAAAGTCTGAGGTAGTTGAGGCAGTCAGAGATTTCATCATTTTAAATGTGCAAACTAGAGATCCATTAGACATACTGGAAGCCTTTTTTTGCCATGGCCTTGAGCGCACTATAATAAGATTGTCTTGATCAGAACTTCCTGAGAATACACTGAAATGTTTCAAAATGTTGCTTTAAACAACTGACTCACTCTTCTTCAAATGCCTTTCTCTCCAATCCTAGGCAAATAGCTACTTTTAAAAGCTTCATCTTTCTCTCTCAAAATTTTTTTTTGCTCTTTAAAAAGGGACCATTTTTCTTTAAGGTGCTCCTTTTCTTTCAACAAATAAGTCTCATAATAGTGAAGTGGTATCACCATCACATGCAGTAGCAAGGTGCTGTTGTAAAAGTTACTGCTGCTTTTTAATCATTTCTTTACATTGTTGAATTTCTAACTCCAGTTTCTCAGTTTCTTGTTCATGGTCTTGTCATGATATTACATCTTCATTGATAAAACCTTGGAAGTCTACCTTTGAAACTTAGTTGTCAAGATTTTCTACATGACTTCAAAAATTTCCAGTGTTTTCTGATGCTGTTTTTAAGTTGCTTTCTCACAGTTTTACAGGAAAGGTCCCACATATTCTCTCTACTCAGTTTCCCAGCATCTTCTTCAACATCAGAGATAACAGCTCATGTACTCTCATCTGATCTTTCTCTAGGTTTCTTCTTTAGGGGAGAAAGAAGAGAAATCATTTCCTTTTTCATTTGCTGAAGAACCTTCTTAAATTCAGCATTTTACATAAGCATTTGGTTTTTGATGGTATTCAATCATTCAAGAGAATTTTATATATTTCATCTTCATTCCTGGCTTCTGTTTTACCAGTCCTCCAGGAGCCCCTTTTTCCATCAGCTCTGCCCACATAGTATAAAATACCATGGCTATCTTTTAATCTTTTTTGTTCATAACAAGTTGATGTAGATGTTCCTTTAGTTTATTATATTCATGCTCTTTTCTTTTCATATCATGATTATACTGAGTAGCTCCACTCACAATGATATTCTGTAATTTCTGTACTTCGTCCTTGTCATTTTTCAGTAGCTGATGCAAATTCCTGTTCTTGCATTGTAACTATCGGTCTCTCTCCTGAAGCCCAATAATTTCCCTCCTGGAGATTTCCAGTTGTTCCTTAAGTTTTGCATAGCAGCTCTGCAGATGGTCCATATGACTTCCCAGTTTCAGATTCTGTGTTTCCAAGTTTTTCTGAGCTAGAAGTTTCTTCCACTGAAGTACAAGTAGCACATTCATACTATTTAAAACAGAAACTATATTTAATTCTCTTTGCTTCTTTACTTTTGTGTTCTTCATGCAATGAAGGAAACCTGAAAGTAGTCAATTCCTGATCATGATATTTTCTTCTTTGCAGAAGGCACTGAAAAAACTACTTTTTTGACAGCGGTATTGAAGAATATAGCACTTGCTGTGAGTATAAACTTGATGGAGACATATTTGTTTCTGAGGTATATTGAGAGACATTTTTGCTTTCTGCAGACAGACCTGGATCTGTAATAGTCATCCAATCTCCCATAGCAATTTCTAAAGCCAGGGTACCTGAGGAACTAGTTCAGTATTGAGACATGTAAGCAGCTGCTATCATTCTTCTCTGTAGGCATTATCACTGCCCCGGAAGCAATAAGGAGTCACCACTCACAGCTCCCTTGCATGACACCCACAGCCTTATGGGCCCACAGAGGGTACACTGTGGGCTCCCACATCCCTTCCAATCTCTTCTAACTTCTTGTTGAATTCAGCAGTGAATCAGGACTGGGGCTTTTCCTTCTTGGTATGTACATAATTATACTTTCAATTTCATTGACTGATATTAGATTATTTAGAATTTTTATATATTCTTGATTCAACTTTGATAATTTGTACATATCTAGGAATCTGTCGATTTCTTCTGTGTTTTCCATCTTATTAGAGTAAAAGTAGGTATTGATGCTCTTCTGGATGTCTGGAAAATCCATTGTGACTTCACTCACTTCTAATTGCATGATTTGAGTGTTTGTTTCTTTTTTTATTAAGTTGGCTAAGGGCTTATTGATTTTATTAATCTTTCAAAGTACCAACTCTTTGATTCATTGATTCTTTGTATTGTTTTCTTAGTCTCAATTGCATTAATGTCTGCTCTAATCTTTATAATTTCCTCCCTCATATGAGCTTTGGGCTTGACTTGTTCTTTTTCTAGAAGTTTGAGGTTAAACACTAGGTTGTTTATTTGAGCTCCTTTTGTTTTCCTGATATGAGAATTCAGTGCTATGAATTTTTCTTGTAGGACTGCTTTCATTACATCCCACAATTTCTGGTATGTTTTATTTGCCTTATAATTTAATTATAGGTACTCTTTAATTTCTTCTTTAATTTCACTGGTGACCCATTTGTTGTTCAGGAGGTTGTAATTTAATTTCCATGCTTTTATGTAGTTTTTGTGGTTTCTTTTGCCATTGTTTTCCAGTTTCATTGCACTATGGTCTGATAATATGCATGGGATAATTTCAATTCCTTTGCATTTACTTAAACATGGGTTAGGGTGTTGTCTATTTTGGAGAATGTCCCATGTGCAGCTGAAAAGAATGTGTATTCTGATGTTGTCGGGTGGAACACTATGTAAGCATCTACTAAGTCTATTTGTTCACAAATTTGGTTCAGTTCTGATATTTCTTTGTTGATTTTATTTTTTGGTTGGTCTATTTGTGACAGTGGGGTATTGAGTTCCCCTGTTACAGTTGTGTTAGTGCTTTTTTGATTTTTCATGTCCATTAATATTTGTTTTATAGGGCCAGTGATATAGCTCAGTGGCATAGGCGCTTGCCTGGCAAGCACGAGGTCCTCAGTTTGACTCCCAGTACCCGCATATGAAATATATATATATATATATATATATATATATTTGTTTTATATAGTTAGGTTCTCCTGTATTTGGTGTATATCTATTTATGATTGTTATCTCTTCTTGCAGTTTTCCCTTGTCAAGTATATAGTGAACTTCTGTATCTCCATTGATCAGTCTTAGGTTGAAATTCACATTGTCAGCAAATAGAATAGCTAAACCTGCTTTATTTTTAGGTTCTTGTCACATGGAGTATTGTTCTCCATCCTTTGACTTTGAGTGTATGAATTTCTTTTTGAGTTAAGTGTGTTTGTTTTATATAGCATATTGTTGAATCTTATTAATCCATTCTGCCAGTCCATTTCTTTTGATTAGCAAATTAAGACCATTTAAATTGATGGTTATGACTGATATGTATTGGCTTCTCTTTGTCATATTATTTTTCTGCTGTTGGTTCCTTGTCTTTCTCCTCTGTTTACTTGCTTCCCCTGCCTGGTTGCTTCTTTCTCCAATCCAAGTACTAACTCAGCCCAACCCTGCTTAGCTTCCAATATCAGATGAGTTTGGGCACATTTTGGGTGGTATGGTCATAGGCTGGTCGCTTCTTTCCATTAGTGTTCTTTGAATTGTGGTCTTGTTATCTGTTTCTAGAATATCTTTCAGAACATTTTCTAGAGTTGGTTTCATTGTCATGAATCCCTTTAATTGTTTGTCATGAAAGTATATTATTTCTCCATTAATTTTGAAAGATACTTTTGCAGGTACATCAATTTGGGTTGGAAGTTGTTTTCTTTCAGGACTTGAAATACTTCACTCCAAGCTGTCCTTGACTTACGGGTTTATGTTGGGAAGTCTGCTGTGATTCTGATGTGCTTTCTTTCATAGGTGATTTGTTTCTTTTCACTAACAGCTTTTAATATTCTGCTCTTGTGTTTAATTTCTAGGATCTTGATTATTATATGCCTTGGTGTAGATTTAGTTTTGTCATGACTAATTGGAGTTCTAAATGTCTCATTTATCTGTGTGTCAAATTCTTTTTCCATGCTTGGGAAGTTTTCTACCATTCCTTGTATGAACAGTTTTTAATGTCTCAATTATCTGTTTGTCAAATTCTTTTTCCATGCTTGGGAAATTTTCTACCATTCCTTTTATGAACAGTTTTTTAATGTCATTTGTGCTGTCTCCTGCTTTTTCACTGACTCTGATCAACCTTGTTATTCTTCTTTGCATCATTTTGCAGCTGTTGGATTGTTTATTCATGGTCCCTTGCTATTTTTAAGAGATCTTGCTTTTCATGATACTAACTGTAATTTTGTCTTCTAGGTCTGATATTCTGTCTTCACTTTTGTGCATTCAATTTTGCAAACTTTCAATGGAATTTTTAATTTCCTGGATATCTGTTTGAATCTGTTTCATGGATTCTATTTCTTTCCTGTGTTGAACATTCATGATTTCCATCATTTTCCTATGCTTCTGTATTTTTTTTATCTAGGTCTACTCTAGATTTGTTGAGCAAATCTTTCATTATGGTTGTCATCTCTTTTTTTACCTGAGAGATTATTTCTTCTCTAGTTTCCTCTACAGCCTCATACATCTGCTTTTTAATTCTGCTACTATCATTCCAGAAAATTTGGGTGTGTGGCTACTCATTTCCTCTATCTCATTGTCCCCTCAATTTTTCCTAGGTGAGCTGGAGGTCTAGGGTTGCATTTTCCTTCTGAATCTTGTCTTTTTCTGTATTTAAAATATTATTTTGTTTCCTGTTGCTATGCTTGTAAATTTCTTATAGTAGATAGCTTTATCACTAGTATCAAGGCTTCCCTAGCAAATGTCTGTTCCCCAGAGATGTCTCCCAGGTGTGGGTGGTTCTTGGTCTTTGTGTCTGTCCCAAGATACTACCTTCCCAATTTAAGAATGAGATGTTGCTATCTATTTGGTTCAGCACCTTGTCCTTTGGCAACAGATATTCACAGTGTTTTCATACAAGGGAAAGCAACTGATTACAACAGCTATGGCATCCTGGCTAAAGCAGTACAATTAACAATAATGATAGCATCAGGCACAGCCTAAAACCACACAAACTGGTAACTATGAATTTGGCACCTTTAACCATAAGGGCAAAATTTGCAGTTATATAACAAAATCCAACATAATTCAGAAACTTATATGCAAAAGATTTCCCTTAGTAGAGTGATTTTATCTTGTGGTGGGGAAATTTAAGAGGGAATGGGGGACAAAACACAGAGATAAATGAAGAGAAATATAGTTGAAGCAAAGCTGGAGGACAGAGGATGATCACACAAGCTTTGGAAAACTGGAGAAGGTGGCAGGAGAGAGAGAAAATGAAGGAGAAAGTAAAATATTATCCAAGTGGACCAGAAAGAGTAGAGACAATGTTCACTTGCATCAAAATATGATAAAATCAAGAAAGAGTTGAGGAAAGGGAGAAATTGGGCAAATAGAACAGAACAAAAATAAAGGTAAAGACCTAAACAATCTTAAAAAAACATTGTCTCTGTGTCACTCTCCCAGTTGCTGTGGCGCCCTCAGAGAGAGCCCAAGGCTGCTCCCAGTTCTGTGTACAGTTGGTTCCTCCAGGCTCTTGTATAACCTCTGTTCCACTTTCACTGGCATGCTCCTGTCCTCTTGTGCCACTGGTTGCAGGGTGTGATGGGGTGGCATGCTGTGAGCTGTCTCTCTGTTCCTACTACCACTGAAGAGACAGCCAGTCCCACTTTGATCTTCTCTGCTGTGGGGAAGAGTGCTAAGCTCCTACTTGTTGCTGTGCAATAGTGCAAGGTTGCTTAAATTCTCTCAAGCTACTGGCCCCAGGGCAGGAGGGGTCATGCTGTTCCACTCACTACCTTCACCTCCACTGCCACAACCATGCCACTACTGCTGCTGCCACTGCAGTCCCTAACTTTACTGACTCACTGATTCTGCTGCAACCACAAATCCAGGCCAGGGCTGCTCGGTTCCACTTCGATCTTCTCTCCCACAGGGGGAGTTCCATGGCTGTTTAAGCCTAGTGTAACTGTGTCCTTATCTCAAGCCACTGGTCACAGGGCAAGAAGGATTGTGCACTGCCTCTGCTGCAGTTCCTACTCTTGTTGTCCCTGCAGGTTTCTCTTAGCTGGCAGGATGCTCTACAACAACAATAACAATATTAAATAAAAAAGCTGGTGGCCCACTAGGGAAGGAATGTTGCCAGTGAAATTTGCTGCCAGGGTGCCATGTCCTCTGTGTGGAGTAAAGCAAAAGAGGCAAGGGGCCTTATATCCTAAATTTATCTTGTTTGGCTTGAGTTATCCATGCTTTTGTAGTCCATCAGTGTCTTGAAGACTTTTCAGTATGGCAGTTCTTGGCATGCAGGTAGCAGTGCTATAGGCAGCCCTGTGGGCTGGATCACAATTTAATAAAATCTTATGTCTATGTTTTATTTGACTTACAATTCTGTTATTTCAGATTGATTTTGGCTTCAGGATGTATGTTCCTCCCTTTTCTCCAATTACCTGTGTTTTTATTTGATTTTCTCTGAGTAGCTCCAACATGGATCCTCCTCTATTTAGCCATGTTGAATCCCTCTGAAACTATTCACTCTTAATCTCCAGGCTAAAGATTAATTCACAAAAGTTTCAAGGGGTGGGGATAATAAACACACTGCAGTCTTTATTCTTGGTAAAGCTATTGAAATTAGAGATAAATGAAGCACCCTTTGAATCTCTGCCCTTTCTTGATTTAACCTTGCAGTCAGAGGGAGTCACTCTGCCTCATGGTTTCACTGTGTAAGGAACCCAGAGTTAGACAGGTTCCAAGGCCACCAAAAATAGAGGCAAACGTGTAGAGTGATTAAGGAAAGAGACTAATAATGCTGAAAAACAAGCAGAAAGCTTAACACAGGCAACTGTAATTCTTTGACTATCAGAATGAAAGGGGGTATCATCACATTAAGTGGGTAATAAAAAGTGCAAAGAACAAGTTTATTCCTGTATATCTGAATTGTTAAATGATATTGACAGTTACTTTAATCTCTAAAACTGACATGGAAATCTTTTTTTAAAAAGAAATAATCTTTTAGTCATTAAAGAAATTATTAAAAACTTTCCATAAATCAAATTCCAAGCCCATATTGCTTCATTTTATCCTACTAAACATTTAAAAAGAAAACAATTTCAAACTAAAACGAAATCTTCAAGATAATTGAAAATGAGTAAATAATTACCGCCTCATTTTTATGAAGCCAGTATAATCTTTTTATTGATATATATTTCCATTAAATAATAATTACATTCATTTTGGAGAATTGATGTATATACATATCATATCTTAATCATTTTTCCTTCCACTTCCCCTTCTAGGCCTCTGCTCTGCTCCCATTCTTAGATCTTATCCCATTTCCACAAGGTCTACCTCCTTGTTTCCTATCACCTCTCCTTTATGTTGTTCTTTAAATTTTTTATATTTTTGGTTTCTTACATAAGAGAAAACATATAATATTTAAACTTCTGTGTCTGATTTTCTGATTTATTGCACTTAGCATGATGGTCTCAAAAAGCATCCATTTTGCTACAAATAAGTGACTCACATTTATCATTATATATATATATATATATATATATATATATATATATATATATATAATGATATATATACACACACACACACACACACACACACACACATATATTGGTGCTGCCTTGGTTCACAAACTCAATTCTCCCCATGATGCTGGTCACGAACTGAACTGGATGAAAACTGTATCAAATTTCCTATAAGGTCAACATTGAACTTAGCCATTGAATTTCATTCAGTTCTTCTCCAACTTGGGTTGTGACCAGAATTGTGGAAAGAGTTCGTGAACCAAGGTACCACGGTATTCATCTCTTGATGGGCATATAGTTGCAAACAGAATGCAAGGAATTATTTTACAAAATCATACATTATAATCAAATTTGTTTCATCCCAGGGATGCAAGGATGGTTCAACATATGTAAATTCAAAAACATAATACATCGTAAAGAGAAGCGAGGACAAAAATCACATGGTTATCTCAATAGATGCAGAAAAAGCCTTTGACAAAATCCAACATCCATGCATGATAAAATAAAATGGACAAAAATAGATACAGAAGGACTTTACCTCAAACTGATAAAAAAAATTCATGAAAAAACCTATTGCCAACATCATACTAGATGGGGAAAAATTGAAAGCATTCCCTCTAAAATCAGGAAAAATGAAAAGATATTCAATCTTACCACTCTTGTTCAATATAGTATTCAAAACTTTAACCAAAGAAATTGGGCAAGAGAGGGGGAGGAAAAAAGATGGCGGACGAGTAAGAAGCACGCAGAGAAACTCTCTAAAAGTTGCCATTGGACTACAGGAATATAGTGACTGGGAGAGCGCAGGAGGGGGGGCAGATGCCACCCCGGGACCCAGAAAAGTTCTGAAGTGCAGCTTGGGACCCCCAGCACCAGTCAAGGGTACTTTTCAACAAAGAAGGAGCAGACCCTGCGCACGCGCACCTTCTACCATCCCAGGAATCACGGGGCGACAGAAGCTCAAAGCTGCGGACACAGGTGACAGCTGGCACCCAGGGAGCCCCCACGGAGGATCACGAGACAGTGGCATGGCAGGGGAGCAGTGGAGAACTGCGCTGGCCAGCGGTGAGTGTCTCTCAGCCACAGCTGTCCTGCGCCAGAGAGCAACTGGCAGGGCGCCATTGTGGGGGTGCAGCAAAAATCAGAGCGGCTCGAAAACTGCTCTGGGAACTTGTGCTCCGGACAGGGCAGCGCAGTGCCTCTCAGCCCCACGAAAGTGCGCTGAGGGCGGAGGGTGAACGAGACTGGTCTATCAGCCACACCTGTCCCGTGCCAGAGAGCGACTGGCCCGGCGCCATTGTAGGGGGTGCGGCGAAAATCAGAGCGGCGCGAAAGCAGTGAGCTGACAGCGGCGGGCGAAGGAGACCGGTCTCCGCCTGAACGTCCATGCTCTGCTCACCGCCCCGCCAGAGGGCCGCTCCTGACTCGCTGGGACGGACCTGCACGGAACAGGACTCTGTCATCACACGGTGCCTGCCTACAGCAGAGTCAACACCTGGAACTGATTCTTTTTATTTTTTTTTTATTTTTTTTTTTTTCTCTCTCATTAGTTTTTTGTTCTGGTGAAGGGGTTTTTATTTTTGATTTTATTTTTGTTTTATTTTTATTTTATTTTTTTTCTTTTGTGGGATTTTATTTCTGTTTTATCTGTTTGCTTTGTTGTTTTTGTCTTCCATTTTGTTTCTGTTTATCTATTTGCTCTTTCCTTCATTATTCTCTCTGGCTTTTATATGAGTGTAAACAGCGCCTCTAACCTCTTTGTGATTGTGGTTGTGATCTGTTCTTCCTTTTATCCTTTCCTTCTCTTTTTCCCACCAGTCCTCTGCACCAGTGTCCCAATGTTAGTGGGATCCCTCTTGGTCCTCTAACCTTACATCTAATTCCTTCCTCTTCTCACAATACTCTATTTCCTCCTTAACTCATTTTAAATTTAAAATCCTGAGGGGAAACATTGACATACTAAGGACTTGTATACTGCATATAATTTTTCTGGTGTGTTTTAGATTTTGTTATATAACCACAACTCTACTTTATACAGCTAAAAGTGGTAAATAACTGGTTAGATCAGTCTGTCATTTTCTAGGCTGTGTTTGATGTTTCAGTTACCATTATAGCCAAATGTAAAATAATTGTTCTAAACAGCTTTCCTTCCTGATATTTCATGATTGATATTGACTAAGGGACACAGAAAATACAGTGGCACAGTACCAAAGAATCAAGGACTGGGCCAAACAGGTAGCAACTTCTCACATCCAACGAATTGAAGAGGTAGGATCTGGCAGAAAGCTCAAAACCCAAAAGCAAGCTCCACTTGGAAGATACTGCAGAGAAGTAGTCATCTTCTAAGGATCTTGAACACTAGCAATAAAGTAACCTATCATAGGTAATTTACAAACATCACCCCAGGAATTAAAGAAAGAAAAGATGAGATGACACTTAAACAAGATGCAACCCCACACATCCAATTCACCAAAGGCAAACCTAGGGGGCAACGAGGTGGGACAATCCGAAAGCCACCCACCTGGCATATCTGAAGGGGTAACAACAAAACAATTGAATGAGGCTCTTGAAAAAATTAAAACAGAAATAATTTCACAGATAACTGCAGAGATAATGTCCACAATGAAGACTATGCTTAAGGACACTATAGCTGATACAGACAAAAAAATAGATGAGCTTAAGAAAACTATAGAAACCATGAATGCTCAGCATAGGAAAGAAATGGAATCCATAAAGCAGATTCAAGCAGATATCCAAGAGAACAAAAATTCCATTGAAAGTATTTGTAGCAGATTAAGCCAATGTGAGGACAGGATCTCAGATATAGAAGACAGGCTTGCAATTAGTGATCATGAAAAGAAAGAATTCTTAAAAACAGCAAGGGACCATGAAAGATCAATTCAGCAGCTGCTAGATGACTCAAAGATAAACAACTTAAGAATAATTGGAATAAATGAAAAAGCAGGAGATAGCATAAATGACATTAAAACCTTGTTCAAAGACATTATCAGGGAGAACTTTCCTGGAAGAGAAAAAGAATTTGACCCCCCAATAAGTGAAGCTTTTAGAACACCAACCAGACATGATCAAAAAAAAAACTTCAGCCAGACATATCATAGTTAAGATCCCAGAAATTCAACAGAAGGGCAGAATCATAAAAGCTGTTAGGGAGAAGAGACAAATCACCTATGAAGGAAAACCCATCAGAATCACAGCTGACTTTTCAGCACAAACCCTCAATTCAAGAAGAGCTTGGAATGACGTATTTCAAGCTCTAAAGGAAAATAATTTTCAACCCAGATTGATGTACCCCGCAAAACTATCTCTCAAAATTGATGGAGAAATAAAATACTTTCATGACAAAGAACATCTAAGAAAATTTATGACCAACAATCCAGCACTCCAAAATGTTCTGAAAGACATTCTAGAAAGAGATAGGAACACCAACAGAAGGGATCCACCAGGCAGGGCAGATAATTAAATAGCAGGAAAGGGGAAAAACAAAGAGTGAGAACCAACAACAGGAAAATATCATGACAAGTATAAGTCAATACATATGAGTTTTAACCATCAATGTTAACGGTCTCAATTCACCAATCAAAAGGCACAGACTGGCGAAATGGATCAAGAAGCAAGATCCAACAATATGCTGTATACAAGAAACACATTTAATTCAGAAAGAAATTCATAGACTGAAAGTCAAAGGATGCAAAACAATACTCCATGCAACAGGAACCCAGAAAAAAGCAGGGGTAGCTATTCTTTTTGCAGACAAAGTGAATTTCAAGCCAAGAATGATTCAGAGAGATAAAGACGGTCATTATATCCTTGTAAAGGGAACAATCCAAGAGGAAGAGATAACGATCATAAATATATATACATCAAATACCAATGCACCCAACTATATAAAACAAGTACTAAAGGACATGAAAAATCAAATAAGCACTAATACAATTATATTGGGAGATCTCAATACTCCACTGTCACAAAAAGACAGATCAACTAGACAGAAAATCAATAATGAAATAATAGAACTGAACCAAACTTTGGAACAAATGGACTTAGTAGATGTCTACAGAGTGTTCCACCCCACAACATCAGAATACACATTCTTCTCAGCTGCATATGGGACATTCTCCAAAATAGACCACATACTAGCTCATGAAACCTGCTTAAGTAAATGCAAAGGAATTGAAATTATCCCATGCATATTATCAGACCATAGTGCAATGAAACTGGAAATCAATGGCAAAAGAAATCACAAATACTCCCTAAACACATGGAAATTAAACAGCACCCTCCTAACAACCAATGGGTCACAGATGAAATTAAAGAAGAAATTAGACACTTTCTACAACTGAATGATAATGACAGTACAACATACTGGAACTTATGGGATACAATGAAAGCAGTCCTAAGAGGGAAATTTATAGCATTAAATACTTATATTAGGAAAATAGAGCAAGCGCAAAGAAACAACTTAATGGCGAACCTCGAACTTCTAGAAAAAGAGCAGGTTAAGCCAAAAGCCCGTACAAGGGAGGAAATTACAAAGATCAGAGCAGAAATTAATATATTGGAGACTAAAAAAACAATACAAAGAATCAATGAAGCAAAAAGTTGGTTCTTTGAAAGAATAAATAAGATTGACAAAGCCTTATCCAACCTTATTAAAAAAAGAAAAGAAAAGACTCACATCCATGCAATTAAAAATGAAAAGGGTGATATCACGACGGACCCTGCAGAAATCCAGAAGATCATCTATACCTATTTTAAAAATCTATATTCTACTAAGATGGAAAATGCAGAAGAAATGGACAGATTCCTAGATTCGTATGAATTACCAAAGCTGAATCAAGAAGATTTAAAAATCCTAAATAAACCAATATCAACCAATGAAATTGAAGATGTAATTAAAAACCTCCCAACAAAGAAAAGCCCAGGCCCTGATGGATTCACTGCCGAATTCTACAAGAAATTTAGAGAAGACCTAACGCCACTACTTCTCAAACTTTTTAATGAAATTGAAAGGGAAGCAATACTCCCAAATTCATTCCTGGAAGCAAGCATTTCCCTGATACCAAAACCAGAGAAGGACCCAACTAAGAAAGAGAACTACAGGCCAATCTCTGTAATGAACATAGATGCAAAAATCCTTAATAAGATACTGGCAAACAGAATCCAACAAATCATCAAGAAGATTATACACCATGACCAACTTGGATTCATCCCTGAGATGCAGGGATGGTTCAACATACGTAAATCAATAAATGTAATACATCATATTAACAGAACCACAGACAAAAATCACATGATCATCTCAATAGATGCAGAAAAAGCTTTTGACAAAGTCCAGCACCTTTTCATGATAAAAACCCTACAGAAAATTGGAATAGAGGGTCTTTATCTCAACCTGGTAAAAGCTATCTATGACAAACCAACAGCCAATATTATACTAAATGGCCAAAAACTGAAAGCCTTCCCTCTAAAATCAGGAACAAGACAAGGATGTCCACTGTCCCCACTCTTACTCAACATAGTTCTGGAAATTTTAGCCACAGCAATTAGACAAGAGAAAGAAATAAAGGGAATAATGATTGGAAAGGAAGAAGTTAAATTATCATTATTTGCAGATGACATGATACTCTACACAGAAGACCCCAAAAACTCCACTAAAACACTGCTAGATTTAATAAGCAAATTCAGTAGTGTAGCTGGATACAAAGTCAATAGTCAAAAGTCAATAGCCTTCCTGTACACAAATAACAAACTTACTGAAAGAGAAATTAGGGAAATAATACCTTTCACAATAACATCCAAATAAATGAAATACCTAGGAATCAACATCACAAAGGATGTAAAAGACCTCTACACTGAAAACTACAGTACTCTGAAAAAGGAGATTGAAGAGGATATCAGAAAATGGAAAGATATCCCTTGCTCCTGGATAGGAAGAACCAATATAGTGAAAATGGCCATACTTCCAAAATTGTTATACAGATTTAATGCAATTCCAATCAAAATTACAACAGCATATCTCACAGAAT
This sequence comes from Erethizon dorsatum, assembly GCA_028451465.1. Taxonomy (NCBI): domain Eukaryota; kingdom Metazoa; phylum Chordata; class Mammalia; order Rodentia; family Erethizontidae; genus Erethizon; species Erethizon dorsatum. The sequence goes on from CM051842.1 coordinate 42,231,287, forward strand.
TAGAGAAAACAATCCTAAAATTCATTTGGAATCAGAAGAGACCTAGAATAGCAAAGGCAATTCTGGGCAACAAAGGCAAGGCACGGGGCATCACAATCCCCGACTTGAAATTATACTATAAAGCTACTGTGATAAAAACAGTGTGGTACTGGCAAAAAAAACAGACCTGAAGATCAATGGAACAGATTAGAAGATGCTGAAACAGCCCCAGACATACTAAGCCACCTTATCTTTGACAAAGGTGCCAAACACATTCAGTGGAAGAAAGATAGCCTCTTTAATAAATGGTGCTGGAAAAACTGGCTCTACACATGCTGAAGATTAAAACTAGACCCATATCTTTCACCATGCGCTAAACTAAATTCAAAATGGATCAGAGATCTAAATATTAAAACAGAAACATTAAATCTGCTAGAAGGTAGGATAGGTAAATCCCTTGAAGACATTGGTGTAGGCAAAGACTTTATGAATAAAAACTCAACCGCACGGGAACTATCCCAAAGAATCAATAACTGGGATCTCATCTTATTAAAAAGCTTTTGCACAGCAAGAGAAACCACCAACAGAGTGAAAAGACAACCCACAACGTGGGAAAAAATGTTTGCCAGCTGTTTCTCAGACAAAGGATTACTATCAAGAACATATAAAGAACTCAAAAAAATCAGACCTCCCAAATTTAAAGACCCACTCCAAAAATGGGCATCTGAGATGAATACACATTTCTCAGATGAAATACTAATGGCAAATAAATATACAAAAAAATGTGCAACATCACTAGTCATTCGAGAGATGCAAATTAAAACAACACTGAGATACCATCTCACCCCAGAAAGAATGGCTACTATAAAGAAATCAACTAATAACAAATGCTGGAGGGGCTGTGGGGAAAAAGGAACCCTTTTTCACTGTTGGTGGGAGTGTCGACTGGTACAGCCACTGTGGAAGTCAGTGTGGAGATTCCTCAAAAAGCTAGGGTTGGAGGTCCCATTTGACCCAGCTATTCCCCTTCTGGGCATCTTCCCAGAAGAATTAAAAACATCTTACCACAGTGATATATGTGCACCCATGTTTATAGCAGCACAATTTGTAATAGCCAGATCTTGGAAACAACCCAAATGCCCGTCAACTGAGGAATGGATAAGAAAGATGTGGTATTTTTATACAATGGAGTACTATTCAGCCATAAAGAAGTATAAACTGGAGACTTTTATAGGTAAATGGATGCAACTCAAGAAAATACTCATAAGTGAAATAAACCAGACGCACATGTGTAAGCATCGTATTTTCTCACTAGTATGAGAAACTGAAAGAGTAAATAAGATCCAAAATGTGCAATAGACATGGTGAATCAAAAAGAAACTGGTCAATAAGAAAGAGAGACTGGAATGGGGAAAAGAAAGAAGGGAAAGGGAAAAAAAACTGTATATGTATATAAGATGGTTAAGATAGATACACTACCAGTTTTACTTAGTTCATTGAAGAGTAAGGTTTGAGCCAATAATGTTTGGACAATTGAATGCTAATGTCTGTTATCCTGAAGAACTAACTTAAAGATAATAATATGTAATGCATTGACCATTGTTATCCTCATATTATGTTGTTTTGAAAATTTGTTCTTTTTTTGATTTGTTTTGTTTTTTCTTCTCTTTAAAATAAAAAAAGAAATTGGGCAAGAGAATGAAATAAAAGTGATAGAAATAGTAAAGGAAGAAGTCAAACTATTCTTATTCACAGATGACATGATCATTTACTTAGAACACCCAAAAAATTCCACTAGAAGACTCATAGAACTAATAAACAAATTCAGCAAAGTGGCAGGATGCAAAATCAACAAACACAATGAAAATAAAGTTTTTTTTTTCCCAAGGGAAAGGGGATCGAGTTGGAGGGAGCAGGGAGAAGTGGGAGGAGAAGGGGACAAAATAGAATCAAGATTTGTTTAGTAAATCTACAGTCTCCGCATGATAAATGTAATCATCATGTACCACAAACATATACTAATAATAATACATAAGTAATAAAATATAAAAAACTGCAAGCATTTCTGTACACCAACAATGAATCCACTGAGAAAAAAATCAGGAAAACAATCCCATTCATGCTAGCTTCAAAAATACTTAAAATACCTAGGCATTAACCTGACCATGGAACTAAAAGACATCTATAGTGAAAAGTACAATACTCTGAAAAGAAAAGATTGAAGAGGATGTTAGAAAATGGAAAGACATCCCTTGTTCCTAGATGTGCATAACCAATACCATCTAAATGACCATATTAGCAAAAATGTAACATAGATTGAATGTAATTCCAATAAAATACCAACAGCCCTCTGAACAGAACTAGAAAAACATAATCCTAAAATTTGTATGGAATCACAAGAGACCCAGAATACTCAAAGCTGTCCTGAGCAACAAAAGCAGGAAGGGGGCAGTATAATCCTGGATCTCAAATTATACTACAAGGTTACAGTAATAAAAATATCAAAGTACTGGCATAAAAATAAACATGTTGATCAATGGAATAGAATTGAGGCTGAAAAAACAATCCCTGGCACCTTCAGCCATCTGAATTTTGATAAAGGGGCCAAAAATATATGCTGCAGAGAAAGTAGCCTCTTTAACAGATAGTGCTGGGAAAACTGGTTATCCACATGCAGAAGAATGAATCTATATCTCTCACTCTGTACTAAAATCAAATCAAAACCTATTGAAGTTTAAAAAAGAAATGCTAAATTTGAGGATATAAACTCTTGAAGACAGAGGCATACCCAATGATTTTCTGAACAGAACACCAGTTATACAAGAAATAATACCAACAATCAACAAATGGAATTATATCAAATTAAAAGGCTTTTACACAGAGAAGGAAACAACAAATGGAGGTAAACAACCTACAGAATGGGGGAAAATGGCACCTACTCATCAGATAGAGGACTAATATCAAAATAAAAGACCCAACCCCAAAATGGGCAATTTAATAAATAGACACTGCTCAGAAGAAGAAAAACAAATGCCCAATAGGTACATGAGAAAAATATTCAACATCTTTGGTGACTAGAGAAATGTAAATAGAAACAACACTGAGATTCCATCTTACTACAAAAAAGAATGGCTATTATCAAGAACTCAAAAAGCTATGAAGTTGTGAGCAAAAAGGAACGTTTGTACATTACTGATGGAAAAGTAAACTAGTAAAACCACTATATAAATCAGTATGGAAATTTCTTTAAAATCTAAAAATAGAAATTCCATTTGCCCCAGCTGTACCTCTTCTGGATATTTGCCTGAAAATATCACATTACAGTGATACATGCATACCCATGTTTATAGCAGAATAATTTTGTCTAAATTCTATTTACTTGCTGAGATTTTCTATTTCACCAATGAGGCTTTCTTTTTAAAAGTGTTTTCCACATGTATTCATGATTGCTCATTAAAGAATGTTTATGATAATTGCTTTAAAATCCTTGTGAAAAATTTTAACAACTGTATTAACTTGTTGTTAGCATCCATCGATTGAGTTTTGTTCTTACATAGAAATCATGATTTATTTTGTTATGTCAATGACTTTCAATGGTAATACGGACATTGAGTCATGTTATGAAAGCCTGACTCTTATTTAAATATTATGTTTTGCAAAACATCCTCAAACATCACTCTGCAGGTGAAAGTGATGCCACCTATTACTTCCAGGTAGATGCAGAAGTCCACATTTCCCACTTGGCTTCTGTCGATACCTGGTGGAAAGGGACTCCTTGTCACTTCTGGGTGGAAGTGGGAGTTCAGTGTCATGGTGTTTGTAAATCATTGAGTCTCAAGTTCCCTAACTGTTCTACCATCTTTATTTCCACCCTTTAGATATTTCTAAATTTATTTTACATATAATGGTGAGGGTTTTTCTATGTACTTAGTTGGAAAAACTATAACTTGTTATATCCTTTCAGAGACTTTACATCTTTATAATTATATAATATCCTTCTTTATCACTGATAAATTTCTTTATTCTTGTTTGTTTTCTGAGAAAAATATAGCTAATTTAGCTTTCCTTTGATTATAGTTAGTATGGCATATCTTTTTACATCCCTTTATCTTTATTTCTTTGTATTCAAGATTTCTTTTTTAGACAACAGACACGTATAGTTTTTAACCTTCTTTGACAGTTCTTGCTTTTTAATTATGCAGTTATACCACACACATTTATTGATATAGTGATTATTGTTATATTATTATCTAGCTTGTTGGTCATACTTTCATACTTATTTCACTTATTTCTTGTTTGCTTTTAATCATCTCTTTTTAATTTTTCTGATTCTAACTGAGCAGATTGTATGATTTTATTTTTTCTCCATTTTATTTCTTATCATATGAATTATACTACTTTTCACAATATTTCTTGTGATTTCCTTAGAGTTTAAAGTATACATTTCAAATGTGTTAAAATTTACATTTAATCTAAGTCCACTTTTAAGTAACAGTATACTTGACAGGTACTATAGGTGTTTTATTAACAGATTAATAGTATTTCAAATTCCTCCTCTGTCCCTCATAACATTACTGTCATTTATTTCACATTTATATACCCTACAATCGCTAAATATATAGTCAGTATTATTTTGAGCAGTTATCTCAGATGAGAGAGGAGTAAGAGAAATAAGAAACATAAATTTTATTTTACCTTCATTATTACTTCTCTCATTCATGCTTTATATAAATCTAAGTTTCTAGCCTATCTTATTTTCCTTATTTCTGAACAAGTTTTTTAACATTTCATGCAAGTCAAATCTACTCATGACAAACTTATGAAAGTCTTTATTTCTCCCTCACTTTTGAAGGATGCAGAATTGTAGGTTGGTGGGATAGTCAAAAAAAGTAAATATTTAGGAATCAATCTCTCTTTCTTAAATTAAAACATTTTTGAATAGGGAGTATTCTGTAGAACACATGATCTGATATACTGTACCTACATCACATGCAATAATACTGAATACGACAGTAGTTCAGCAAGGAATGTCAAGCAAATTTGCATTTTTCATTTTCATAACTGATTTAACTGCAATCTTTTTTGTTTGTATAATTTCTTTTTTATTTTACAGTGAAAAAAGCATTAAAAAATAATACAGAATTTCATAACAATAGGAAATTAACTATGGTTAATATATTGCATATTGTTATCTTCAGAGTAGTTGCTCAGATTAAAAGATATAATGCAAAATTGATCAGAAAATATAGGCTGGGACTGGAAGATGGCGGACTGTTGAGAAGCAGACTGCTAGCCTCTCTGAGTGTCACCTTCCAGACATTGGGATATACTGGCTCAAGGAGGACAAGAAAGAGGGAAGTGGCTCCCCTGGACCCAGGAAGGATCTGAAGCGCAGTTCAGGGCACGTGGAGAGAGTGAAGAGAGAAACTTCAACAAAGAAGAAGGAGGTGGCCCACAGCACCTTATCCCTGGGTCAGGACTCAGGCGTGACAGAAGAGGCTCAAACCTGCAGACACAGTGTCTGCTGGTGCCCCACAGAGGGACATGAGACACGGTGGTGCAGAGAAACAGTAGCTGTGAAGGACTGCACTGGCTGCTAGTAAGTGCTGACACTCAGCCATCCCACACGAGAGAGTGATTGGCAGGGCGCCATTGTGGAGGGGGGGGCAGATGAATGTGGAACTCAGCAACCACTGAACCATCCAAGGCTTCAGCTGGGATCAGGCTGCAGAATTTGTGCTGATGGTGGCAGGCTGAATGAATCTGGTCTCCACCAGAAAGTGCTGAGATTATTCACTAACTCCCCAAAAAGCTGCTGCTGGCTTGTTGGAACAGATCCGCACTGAATGGGACTCTGTCTCCTCATGGTGTCCACAGCAAGAGACAACCCTGGAAGTGAATTTTTCTTTTTCCTCTCTCATTTGTTTGTTTGTTCTGGTGGTGGTGGGTTTTTCATTTTGTTTTGTTTTGTTTGTCTTTGTTTTTGTTTTTGTCTGTTTGTTCTTTCCTTCATTGTTTGATCTTGCTTTTATATGAGTGTAAACACACCTTCTAACTTCTTTGTGATTGTGGTTCTGATCTGTTCTTCCTTGCATCCCTTCCTTCTCTTTTTCCCTGATGGATTCACTGATGAATTCTACAAGAAATTTAGAGAAGACTTAACAACACTACTACTCAAACTCTTTAATGAAATTGAAAGGGAAGCAATACTCCCAAATTCATTCCTGGAAACAAGAATTACCCTGACACCAAAACTGGAGAAGGACCCAACTAAGAAAGAGAACTACAGGCCAATCTCCCTAATGAACATACATGCAAAAATCTTCAATAAGATACCAGCAAACAGAATCCAGCAAATAATCAAGAAGGTTATACACCATGACCAAGTTGGATTCATCCCAGGGATGCAGGGATAGTTCAACATACATAAATGAATGAATGTAGTACACCATATTAACAGAAGCAAGGACAAAATTCATATGATCATCTCAATAGATGCAGAAAAAGCTTTTGACAAAGTCCAGCATCTATTCATGATAAAGACTCTTCAGAAAATTGGAATAGATGGTCTTTATCTCAAACTGATAAAAGCTATCTATGACAAACCAACAGCCAATATCATACTAAATGGACAAAAATTGAAAGCGTTCTCTCTAAAATCAGGAACAAGACAAGGATGTCCACTGTCCCTACTCTTAGTAAATGTAGTCCTGGAAACTTTAGCCAGAGCAATTAGACAAGAGCAAGAAATAAAAGGAATAATGATTGGAAAGGAAGAAGTTAAATTATCATTATTTGCAGATGACATGGTACTCTACATAGAAGACCCCAAAAACTCCACTTAAAAATGGCTAGATTTCATAAGCAAATTCAGTAGTGTAGCTGGATACAAAGTCAATACTCAGAAATCAATAGCCTTTCTGTACACGAATAAACAAACTTACTGAAAGAGAAATTAGGGAAACAACAACTTTCACATTAACATCCAAAAAAATGAAATACCTAGGATATAAAAGACCACTACACTGAAAACTACAGTACTCTGAAAAAGGAGATTGAAGAGGATATCAGAAAATGGAAAGATATCCCTTGCTCTTGTGTAGAAAAAAGCAATATAGTGAAAATGGCCATACTTCCAAAATTTTTATACAGATTTAATGCAATTCTGATCAAAATTACAACAGCATATCTCACAGAATTAGAGAAAACAATCCTAAAATTCATTTGGAATCAGAAGAGACCTAGAATAGCAAAGGCAATTCTGGGCAACAAAGGCAAGTCAGGGGGCATCACAATCCCTGACTTGAAATCATACTATAAATCTACTGGATAAAAACAGTGTGGTATTGCCCCAAAAAAAAAGACCCAAAGATCAGTGGAACAGATTAGAAGATGCTGAAACAACTCCAGACATGCTAAGCCAACTTATCTTTGACAAAGGTGCCAAACACATTCACTGGAAGAAAGATAGCCTTTTTAATAAATGGTGTTGGAAAAACTGGCTCTACACATGCCAAAGATTAAAACTAGACCCTTATCTTTCACCATGCACTAAACTAAATTCAAAACAGATCAGAGATCTAAGTATTAAAACAGAAACATTAAATCTGCTGGAAGGTAGAATAGGTAAAACCCTTGAAGACATTGGTGTAGGCAAAGACTTTATGAATAAAACCCCAATTGCTCAGGAACTATCAGAAAGAATCAACAACTGGGATCTCATCTTATTAAAAAGCTTTTGCACAACAAGAGAAACCACCAACAGAGTGAAGAGACAATGCACAACGTGGGAAAAAATGTTTGCCAGCTGTTCATCAGAAAAAGGATTACTATCGAGAACATACAAAGAACTCAAAAAAATCAGACCTCCCAAATTTAAAGACCCAATCCAAAAATGGGCATCTGAGATGAATACACACTTCTCAGATGAAGAAATACAAACAGCAAAGAAATATATGAAAAATGTTCAACATCACTGGTCATTCAAGAGACGCAAATTAAAACAACACTGAGATTCCACCTCACCCCAGAAAGAATGGCCATTATCACAAAATCAACAATTAATAACAAATGCTGGTGGAGCTGTGGGCAAAAAGGAACCCTTCTCCACTGTTGGTGGGAGTGTCAACTGGTACAGCCACTGTGGAAATCAGTGTGGATATTCCTCAAAAAACTAGAATTGGAGGTCCCATTTGACCCAGCTATTCCCATGCTGGGTATCTTCCCAGAGGAATTAAAAACATCATACCACGATGATATATGTGCACCCATGTTTATAACCGCACAATTTGTAATAGCCAGATCTTGGAAACAACCCAAATGCCCATCAACTGAGGAATGGATAAAAAAGATGAGGTCTTTTTATACATTGGAGTACTATTCAGCCATAAAGAAGGATAAACTGGAGACTTTTATAGGTAAATGGATGCAACTCGAGAAAATACTCATAAGTGGAATAAACTGAATACACGTGTAAACATCGTATTGTCTCCCTAGTGTGAGAAACTGAAAGAGTAAATAATTGCAACATGTACAATAGATATGGTAAAAGAGGAAGAAACTTTCCAAAAGGAAAGAGAAACTGGGATGGTGGAATGGGAAAAGAAAGAAGAGAAAAGAAAAAAATTATATATATGATAGTTAAGATAGATACTCTACTAATATTGCTTAGTTCATTGAAAAGAAAGGTTTGTGCTAATAATGTTTGGACAACTGAATGCTGATATCTTGTACCATGAGTAACTAATTTAAAGATAACAATACATAATATATTAACCATTGTTACAGTCCTATTATGTTGTTTTGAAATTTTGCTCTTTTTTTCTCTTTAAAATAAAAAAGAAAATATAAGCACAAACAGTTCTTTTCAATGAACTACAAGAAATTAGAAGCATAATTATCTTAGCTTTCTTGTATATATATATTTTTTTTCCTTTCCCTTCCTTTTCTCCTTTCCCCCATCCCAGTTGTTCTTTCATTTCCCTTTCACAATATATATTGTAGATTTTGCATCATATTTACTCTTTCAGTTTCCTACACTAGGGAGACAATATGATGTTTACACATGCGAGTCTGATTTATATCACTTATGAGTATGATCTCAAGTTGAATCCATGTACCTATGAAAGACTCAACTTTATCCTTTTTAGCTGAGTAGTACTCCATTGTATAAAAGTACCACAACTTTTTGTCCATTCCTCAGAAGATGGACATTTGGGTTGTTTCCAAGTTTTAGCTATTACAAGTTATGCTGCTATAAACATGGATGCACATATATCACTATTGTATAGTGTTTTTAATTCTTCTGGGAAAATACACAGAAGGGGAATAGCTGGGTTGAATAAGACCTCTAATCCAAGTTTTTTGAGGAATCTCCACACTGATTTCCACAGTGGTTGTACCAGCATATACTCCCACCAACAGTGGAGAAGTGTTCTTTTTCCACACAGCCCCTCCAGTATTTATTATTGGTTGATTTCTTGATAACAGCCATTCTTTCTGGGGTGAGATAGAATCTCAGTGTTGTTTTCATTTGCATCTTTCTAATGACCATTGAGGTTGAACATTTTTTCATATATTTATTTGCTATTTGTATTTCTTCATCGGAGAAGTGCATATTCATTTCAGGTGCCCATTTTTGGATTGTGTCTTTGAATTTGGGGGCTCTGATTTTTTCAGTTCTTTAAATGTTCTATATATAAGTCCTCTGAGGGGTAGTTAGCTGAAATTTTTTCCCACTCTGTGGGATTTCTTTTCACTCTGTTGGTGATTTCTTTTGATGTGTAAAACTTTTTAATAGGATGAGATCCCAGTTATTGATTCTTTGAAGTGTTTCCTGTGCAGTTTGTGTTTTGTTCATGAACTCTGCCTACCCCTATGTCTTCAAGATTTCTACCAACTTTGTCTTCCAGTAGATTTAGAGTTTCTGTTTTAATATTTAGATCTTTGATCCACTTTGACTTTACTTTAGTGCATGGTGCTAGACATAGGTCTAGTTTTAGACTTTGGCATGTAGAGAGCCAGTTTTTCCAGCACCATTTATTACAGAGGCTATCTTTCTTCCAGGAACATGTTTGGCCCCTTTGTCAAAGATGAGGTGACGGAGTGTGTTTCAGTTGTGTCTGCATCTCCTAATCTGTTCCAGTGGTCATTAGCTCTCTTTTTTGCCAGTACAATGCTGATTTTATTACAGTAGCTTTGTAGTATAATTTCAAGTCACAGTTTGTGATGCCTCCTGCCTTGCCTTTGTTGCCCAGAATTGCCTTTGCCATTCTCAGTCTCTTCTGCTTTCAGATGAAGTATTGGAATATTTTCTCTAGTTCTTTGAGGTATGTTAATGGTATTTTGATTGGGATTGTATTGAATCTGCATAACACTTTTGGGAGTATGGCTATTTTCACAATGTTGGTTTTTTCTACCCATGAGTAATGGATATCTTTCCATTTTCTGATATTCTCTTCAATCTTTTTCAGAGTATTGTAATTTTCAATATATAGATCCTTTACTTCCTTCATTAGATTGATTCCTAAGCATTTCATTTTTTCAATTCTATTGCGAAGGATGTGATTTCCTCAATTTCTCTCTCAGTAAGTTTGTTGTTTGTCTACAAGAATGCTATTGAGTTTTCAGTGTTGACTTTGTATACAGCTACACTACTGAATTTGGTTATTGACTCTAGGAGTCTTTTGATGGAGTTTTTGGTGTCTTCTATGTAGAGTATCATGTCATATGTGAATAATGTTAATTTAACTTCTTCCTTTCCTATCCATATTGATTTATTTCTCTCTCTTGTCTCATTCCTCTGGCTAATGTTTCCAGAAATATATTGAATAGGTGTGGTGAGAATGGATATCCTTGTAATGTTCCTGATTTTAGAGTGAAAGCTTTCAATTTTTCTTCATTGAGTATGGTGTTGGCTGTTGGTTTGTCATAGATGCCTTTTATCAGGTTGAAGAAAAGTCCATGTATTTGGGCTTTCTGTAGGGTATTTATCATAAATTAGTGTTGGATTTTATCAAAAGCTTTTTCTGCATCTATTGAAATGATCATGTGATTTTTGTCTTTGGCTTTGTTGATATGGTATGTTACATCTATTGATTTGCATATGTTGAAGCATCCCTGCATTCCTGGGATGAATCCCTCTTGGTCATGTCATATAAACTTCTTGATGATTTGCTGCATTCTGTTTGTTAGTATCTTATTGAGGACTTTTGAATCTATTGTCATTAGGAAGATTGTCTTGTAGTTCTCTTTTTTGGTTGGGTCTTTCTCTGATTTTGGTATCAGGGCAATACTTGCCTCCAGGAATGAGTTAGGGAGAATTTCTTCCCTTTCAATTTCATTAAAGAGTTTGAGGAGTATTGGCATTAAATCTTCTCTAAATTTCCTGTAAAATTCAGCTGTGAATCCATCAGGAACTGGGCTTTTCTTTGTTGGTAAGTTATTAATTACATTTTCAATTCCATTAACTGATATTAGCTTATTCAGAATTTTGATTTAGCTTTGGTAATTTATAAATTTCTAGGAATATGTTCATTTCTTCTGTGTTTTCCATCCTTTGTGAGTAAAGATTTTCAAAGTAGGTATTGATGATCTTCTGAATTTCCACAGGATCTGTAGTGATTTTAACCTTTTCATTCCTTATTGCACGAATTTGAGTTTTATCTTTCCTTTTTTGATATGGTTGTCTAGGCGCTTATCAATTTTATTTATTATTTCAAAGAACCAACTTTGATTCATTAATTCTTTGTATTGTTTCCTTAGTCTCTATTTTATTAATTTCTTCTCTGATCTTTATAATTTCCTCCCTTATATTGGCTTTTGGCTTGACCTGTTCTTTTTCTAGAAGCTTGAGGTGCAGCATTAGGTTATTTATTTGTGCTTGTTCTGTTTTCCTGATGTGAGAATTCACCACTGTAAATTTCCCTCTTAGGGCTGCTTTCATCGCATCCCACAGGTTCTGGTATGTTATATTTGCATTTTCATTTCATTGTAGATATTGTTTAATTTCTTCTTTAAATTCATCTGTGACCCATTGGTTATTCAGGAGGGTGCTATTTAATTTCCATTTGTTTATGTCATTTTTGAGGTTTCCTTCATCATTAATTTCAAATTTCATTGCAGTATGGTCAGATAATATGCATGGGATAATTTCAATTCCTTTGCATTTACTTAAGCATGTTCTGTGGGCTAGTATATGGTCTGTTTTAGAGAATGTCTCAGTGCATCTGAGAAGAATGTGTATTTTGATGTTGTTGGGTGGAACACTGTGAAAGTCTACTAAGTCCATTTGTTCACAGGTTTCATTCAGTTCTGTTATTTCTTTGCTGATTTTTGTCTAGTTGATCTATGTCTTTGTGACAATGGGGTATTAAGGTCCCCCATTACAATTGTGTTATTTCTTATTTGATTTTTCATGTCTAGTAATATTTGTCTTATATAATAAGGTGCTCCCATATTTGGCAAATACATATTTATGATTGTTATCTCTTCCTCTTGAATTTTTCCCCTAACAAGTATGTAGCGGCCTTCTTTATCTCTTTTGATTATTCTTGGTTTGAAATGCACATTTTCTGCAAACAGAATAGCTACCCCTGCTTTTTTCTGGGTTCTTCTTGCATGGAGTATTATTTTCCATCCTTTGACTTTCAGCCTATGAACTTCTTTTTGAGTTAAATGTGTTTCTTGTATACAGCATATTGTTGAATTTTGTTTCTTGGTCCATTCTGCCAGTGTGCTTCTTCTGATTGGTGAACTGAAGTCATTTACATTGATGGCTATAACTGTTGTGCATTGACTTACCTTTGTCTGTTTGTATAATTTCTGTACGGAAGAATGATATAATACTTATCCCTACTTTTCCAAAGATAAAGTATTTCATTTTCCTCCTGATTCTTTCACAACTTTTTCTTCATATCTGATAATACGTATTGTCCAAATATCTGTTTTTTTCTAGTCAGTAGGTATTTTCTGAGCTTCTGGAATCTGTGCATTGGTGTCTGAAATTAATTTTGGGAAATTCTCAGCTTTTTAAATTTTAATTTTTATTAGTACATGTTTGCAGTACACGATGATTACATTTTAAATATTTATGTTGTGCCCTTTTCTTTTATTTCTGACATTCCCATTACATATATGTTACACATTTTCTTATTATCCCAAGTTTTGTCTTTTTATTATTTTTTTTCTCTTTGCATTGCAGTTTGGAAATTTTCTATTGACAAACATTCAAGGTCATGGATTCTTTCCTTGACCATGTCCAGTTAACTGATGAGCTCATCGAAGGTATTCATATCTCTTTTAGTGTTTTTTTTTTTACTTCTAGAATTTATTTTGTATTCTTTCTTAGAGTTTCCATCTTTCTGCTTCCATCACCTATCTGTTCTTTCATGTTGCCCAGTTTTGCCATTAAAGCCCTTAAGTTATTCATAATTATCTTACGTTCTAAATCTGATAATTCTAAAATCTTATCCATATCCAAGTCTAGTTTTGGTTTGTGTGTGTGTGGTACTGGCAATTGAAATGAGGGGGCTTTACACCAAACTACATTGCCAGTTCACATTTTAATTTTTTATGTTAGAGATAGGGTCTCACTAAGTCACTAATTTGTAAATGCTGAGCTCAAAATAGCTATCCTCTTAACTCAGCCTCCCAGACTGCTACGAATTCAGGCCTCCATTACTAAGCCTAGCTTAGATCATGTTCTTGTGTGCATGCTTTTAAACACTTTTGTGATTTTTTAAAAAAATTGAAAACCAGATACAATTTAGCAGGAATAGTAACCAGAAGTAATATGATTTAAATGCTAAGGTTGGGGCTGGTGAGATGGCTCAGCGGCGTAAGCGCCTGCCTGGCAAGCGCAAGGGCCCGAGTTCGACTCCCGGAACCCACATACGGAAAAAGGGCCAGTGATATTGCTCAGCAGCATGGGCGCCTGCTGGCACGCAAGGTTCTGAGGTCGACCCCCCGGTACCCACAAAACAAAACAAAAAAAATAAATGCTAAGGTTGGTTTCTTGTGTATCTGTTTAGGAACTATGCTATATTTAATGCTTTCTGTAGATGTAGATGTTATTAAGCCTAGGGATGTAAATCAGTGGCAGAATACTTACCTACTATGTATAAAGCCCTGAGTTCAGTCCTGAGTATGAGAAGAAAAAAAATGATGTACATATCATAAACTTAAATTTTCTCTAAGTCCTTGACTTTGTATTCCCTGATGTCTTTGTGTTTACCTGGAAATTCCTTTCTAAAGAGTCTGTGAATATTTTTGGCTATAATTCACTGTTATAAAATAACGCTGTTGATGATGCAGTTAGGTACAGAGAGAAGGGAAGCATTGTACAATCTTATGATTAAGTGTCATCTTTCATCTTTTAGTGACCCTGTGTTTATTATTCAAATGCTATCTCTTTTGTGATTGAATTTTTAATTCATTAACATTGAGTATTACTATTTTAGATTTACATAATGATAACATTCATCATAGGCAATTTGTAACTGTACATGATATGTCTTTCTTCTCCTTTTTTCCCATTCCCCTCCCCTCCCTTCAATCCCTTTTCCCCTCCTTATTTACAAAATCTTTGTTTCCATTTTTTCCATTCTATTCTCTCTCTTTTATTTAAGATGTTCATTTTGCTTTTTATCTTCTGTATGACTCTTGTCTTTACAATTCCTTTGTTCCGCATTTAATGTCTTGTTTGCACTAACTGAATATTCCTAGTTAATAGTTTAATTCATTCAAATATTTTTCCACTATATTTTAAGCTATATTCTTAGTGGTTTTTCTAGGGTTTACCATATTGCCTTTAAATTATCAATATCTACTTCAGATTTATACTAGCTTAATTTGGAGATGATATACCAACTTTTCTACTGTACAGTTATATCTACCACCGGTTTGTGTTACATCTGTATATGTCAAAACAAAAATGCGAGTAAATATATATAGAGTTTATTATAATAGCATTCCCAATTAACTATTTTCATTTTTTGTGTATTCAAGTAACTATTTGGTGGCATTTCTTACTTCAAAACAGCCTTTTTCATACCTGCATCCCTTTTTTTATTATCAAACAGATTTCATTCTATGCATTACATGCCCCAAATTAACTTACATACAAGTTGTTTTATGTGATTGTATTTTAACCGTTATGCATAATTGTTTGTATCAGTGTTTGTTTATTTTAAGGATACGAATTGCTATCTTGTGTCATTTGCTTTTCTTGTGTCATTTGCTTTTAGGCTGTAAACTTTTTCCAGTGTTTCTTATAAATCATATTTCTTAAAAACTCTCTTTTGTTGATCTGAAAATGTATTAGCTTCCTCTCTATTTTTGGAAGATGTTTATATTGGGTAAAAGACCTTTGTGTGGCAGGATGTTTGTTTGCTTGGTTGTTTGGTTTTTAAGCATTTTGAAGCATATTTGCCATTGTTTTCTTTCATCCCTGTTTCTGAGGGGCAGTTAATTAATATTATTATTTCTCCTATGAGTCTTTTTTGTCTCACTAAAGATTTTCCCTTTGTCTTTAGCTTTAACATTTTAACTACATTGTGTTTGTATGTGCCTCTCTTTGCATTTATCTGTTTTGAATATCTTTGAGGTATTTGCATGTGTAGGTTAATATTTCCATCAAATTTAGGAAATGTTCAGCTATTATATCTTTAAATACTTTCCTGCCAACTTACTTCTCCTCTCCTTCTTGTTCCTCTATCATGCATATGCTGATGCACTTATTTATGTTTTACATTTGTCTAAAAATCTGTTCATTAATGTTTTTATTCTCTGTTCAGATTGCATAATCTTTATTAGTTTATCTTTTTCAAGTTCACTCATTCTTTATTTTGTCTATTTCAATCTATTGTTGCAGTTTTGCAGTGAATTTTGTAGTGAACTTGTAGTGAATTTTTCATTTTGGTTATTGTACTTCTCAACTCCAGAAATTTTATTTGGCTGTTTTTTATTTTTCATTTTTTTATTATTATTTTGTTTTTTGTGGGTACCGGAGGTCGACCTCATGATCTCACACTCCAGCAGGTGCCCTAGCCACTGAGCGATATCACCAGCCCTTTTTTTTTCGTATGTGGGTTCCGGGAGTCGAACTCAGGCCCTCACGCTTGCCCGGCAGGAGCTTATGCCACTGAGCCATCTCACCGGCCCTTGGCTGTTTTTTAAAATTTTATTTTTTGTTAGTACATGTTTGCCACTCAATCATCACATTCATCTTGGGGAATTTGTACCTGTACATAATATCTTAATTGTTTTATTCCCATTACCCTCCCCTCCTTTCAACCCTTCTTCCTCTCTCCATTTACAAAAGCTTGTTAACATTTTCTTCCTTTTATTCACTTTTAAAAATCACATTTGCCTTCCTTCCCTTCTTCCTCCCACTCCCTTGTTCTCCTTCCCATTTGAACAAGTTCTAATTCCTAACATCTAACCTCCATTTTGTTCCTTATTTATGCTTTGGGTTTCTCACACAAGAGAAACAATACTATATTTAAACTTGTGTATCTGATTAATTTCACTTAAGATCATGTTCTCAAGATGCATCCATTTTCCCAGAATCATCTCAAGTTTACATTTCTTTATGACAGTGAAGTACTCCATTGTACATAAATACAACATTTTCTTTTTTGTGTGTGTTTAATATTTTTATATTATTAGTACATGTTTGCCATTCATGCAGTTTACAGTCATCTTGGGGAGTTGTTACATGTACATATTACAGCTTGTTTCTCTTTATTAAATCCCCCTTTCCTTAGCTCCCCTTCCTCCCTCCTTCTCCAATTCCTCTAACCCTTTTATCATTCTTGTTGTTATTAATCATAGCTCATGTTATGTCATATAATGTTTACATTAATGAGGTTATTAGCTTCCTGTACATATCTATTCTAATTATTTCTTCTTTCCCTCCCCCTCAACCCTTGCCCTTATTTCCTTGGACCACTTCCATATAGCAAGAGATCCTTCTCCTTGTCCCCATTGATCCATCCTTTACTATTGTATTTGTTTGTACTTTACCTCATTCGAATGAGTGCTACCATATTTTAGCTTGTGTGTCTGGTTAATTTCACTCCAAATTATATTTTCCAGGTGTAGTCTCAAATTTGTCATTCTTTATAACTGAGTAATATTTCATTATATAAAGATATCATATTTTCTTTATCCAATCATCTGTTGATGTGTCTATAGGCTGCTTCCAGCATTTACCTATTAAGAATTGTGCTGCTATAAATATTCGTATGCACTTATTACTGTAGTATGATGTCTTAAGCTCTTAGGAGAAAACATCTAGCAGGGGATAGGTGAGTTTTATGAAATTTTTAATTTCAGTACTTTGAATAATCATCATGATTTTCGTAATGACTGTACTAGTTTACAGTTCCACCAATAATAAAGGAAGGTTCCCTTTTTACCACAGCTACACAAGCATTTGCTATTATTGCTTGATTTCTTAAAGACTGCCATTCTTTTTGGAATAAGATGGAATCATAGTGTTTTGATTTACATTTTTCTAATTTCCCAAGATGTTAAACATTTTTTCATATATTTATTGACCATTTGTATTTCTTCCCCTGTAACATGTCTATTCATTTCCCTTGCCCATTTTTCGACTGGGTATTTAATTTCAGGTGGTTTAATATTTTTGAATGCTTCGTATATTCTAGATATTAGTCCTCTGTCTGAAGAGTAGTTAGCAAAATTTTTTCCCATTCTGTAGGTTATCTTTTCACTCTATTAATTGATTCTTTCACTGTAGAGAAGCTTTTCAGTCTGATATAACCCCATTTGTTGATTCTTGCTGTTATTTCTTGTGCAATTGATGTTCTGTTCAGAAAATCCTCACCTGTACCTATGTCTTCAAGTGTTTTACCTATTTTATCTTCCAGTAGGTTTAATGTTTGTGTTTTAATGTTTAGATCTTTGATCTATGTTGGATTTAATTTAGTATATAGTGAAAGATATGGGTTCAGTTTCAGTCTTCTGCAAACTGATAACCAGTTTTCCCAGAACCATTTGTTGAATTGGCTATCTTTCCTCCAACATATGCTTCTGGTCACTTTATCAAAGAGCAAATACCTGAAGGTGTCTGGGAAAGTTTCTGCATACTCAACTCTCTTCCATTGATCCATATATCACTTTTTGATCCAGTACTATGTCATTTTTAAAAAAATTTTATTTTCAAGAGAAAAAATAGAACAAAATTTCAAAACAACATAATAAGAGGCTAATGATCACTAATACATTACATATTGTTATCTTTAAATTAGTTACCCAGGGTACAAGATATCAGCATTCAATTGTCCAAACATTATTGGCACAAACTTTTCTTCTCAATGAATTAAGCAAAATTAGTAATGTTTTTATCTTAACTAGCATATATATATATAATATTTTCTTTTCCCCCTTCCCCAATCACAGTTTCTCTTTCCTTTTGACCAGTTTCTCCCTGTTTTACCGTATCTATTGTACACTTTGGATCTTTTTTACTCTTTCAGTTTCTCACACTAGGAAGACAATACAATGTTTATGTGCATCCGGTTTATTTCACTTATGAGTATTTTTTCAAGTTGCATCCATTTACCTATAAAAATCTCCAGTTTATCCTTCTTTATGGCTGAATAGTACTCCAGTGTATAAAAATACCACAACTTTTTTATCCATTCCTTGGTTGATGGGCATTTGGGTTGTTTCCAAAATCTGGCTATTACAAATTGTGCTGCTATAAACATGGGTGCACATATGTCGCTGTCATACGATGTTTTTAATTCTTGTGGTTTAATACCCAGCATGGGAATAGCTGGGTCATATGTGACTTCTAATCCTAGTTTTTTGAGGAATCTTCACACTGATTTCCACAGTGGCTGTACCAGTCGATACTCCCACCAACAGTGGAGAAGTGTTCCTTTTTTCCCACACCACTCCAGCATTTGTTATTGGTTGATTTCTTGAAAACAGACATTCTTTCTGGGGTGAGGTGTAATCTCAGTGTTGTTTTTATTTGCATCTCACGAATGAATAGTGATGTTGAACATTTTTCATATATTTATTTGCTGTTTGTATTTCTTCATCTGAGAAGTGTGTATTCATCTCAGATATGCAGTTTTTTTTGTGGATACTGAGGGTCGACCTCAGGACCTCATGTGCCAGCAGGCGCCCGTGCCACTGAGCGATATCACCGGCCCTTTTTTCATATGGGGGTTCCGGGAGTCGAACTCGGGCCCTCGTGCTTGCCAGGCAGGCGCTTATGCCGCTGAGTCATCTCACCGGCACCCAGATACGCATTTTTGGAGTGGGTCTTTAAATTTGGGAGGTCTCTTTTTTGAGTTCTTTGTATGTTCTTGATAGTAATCCTTTGTCTGAGGAACAGCTGGCAAACATTTTTTCCCATGTTGTGGGTTGCCTCTTCACTCCGTTGGTGGTTTCTCTTGCTGTGCAAAAGCTTTTTAATAAGATGAGATCCCAGTTGTTGATTCTTTGGGATAGTTCCCGTTTGGTTGAAGTTTTATTCATAAAGTCTTTGCCTACACCAATGTCTTCAAGGGTTTTACCTATCCTACCTTCCAGCAGATTTAATGTTTCTGTTTTAATATTTAGATCTCTGATCCATTTTGAATTTAGTTTAGTGCATGGTGAAAGATATGGGTCTAGTTTTAATCTTTGGCATGTGTAGAGCCAGTTTTTCCAACACCATTTATTAAAGAGGCTATCTTTCTTCCACTGAATGTGTTTGGCACCTCTGTCGAAGATAAGTTGGCTTAGTATGTCTGGAGTTGTTTCTGCATCTTCTAATCTGTTCCATTGATCTTCAGGTCTGATTTATTTGCCAATACTGCACTGTTTTTATCACAGTAGCTATATAGTATAATTTCAAATCTGGGATTTTGATGCCCCCTGCTTTGCTTTTGTTGCCCAGAATTGCCTTTGCTATTCTAGGTCTCTTGTGGTTCCAAATGAATTTTACGATTGTTTTCTCTAATTCTGTGAGATATACTGTTAGAATTTTTATTGGAATTGCATTAAATCTGTATAACAATTTTGGAAGTATGGCCATTTTCACTATTTTGGTTCTTCCTATCGAGGTACAAGAGCTATCTTTCGATTTTCTGATATTCTCTTCAATCTCCTTTTTCAGAGTACTGTAGTTTTCACTGTAGAGGTCCTTTACATCCTTTGTGAGATTGATTCCTAGGTATTTCATTTTATTTGATGTTATTGTGAAAGGCGTTTTTTCCCTAATTTCTCTTTCAGTAAGTTTGTTATTCGTAAGTTTGTTATTCGAGTTTTTGGGGTTTTCTATGTAGAGTATCATTTTATCTGCAAATAATGATAATTTAACTTCTTCCTTTCCCACCATTATTCCTTTTATTTCTTGCTCTTGCCTAATTGCTGTGGCTAAAGTTTCTAGAACTATGTTGAATAAGAATGGGGACAGAGGACATCCTTGTCTTGTTCCTGATTTTAGAGAGAAAGCTTTCAATATTTGTCCATTTAGTATGATATTCGCTTTTGGTTTTTCATAGATAGCTTTTATCAGGTTGAGATAAAGACCCTCTATTCCAATTTTCTGTAGGGTTTTTATCTTGAATAGGTGCTAGGCTTTGTCAAAAGCTTTTTCTGCATCTATTCAGATGATCATATGAATTTTGTCTGTTAATATGGTATATTACATTTACTGATTTCCATATATTGAACCATCCCTGCATCCCTGGGATGAATCCAACTTGGTCATGGTGTATAATCTTCTTGATGATTTGTTGGATTCTATTTGCCAGTATCTTATTGAGGATTTTTGCATGTATGTTCATTAGGGAGATTGGCCTGTAGTTCTCTTTCTTAGTTGGGTCCTTCTCTGGTTTCGGTATCAGGGTAATGCCTGCTTCCAGGAATGAATTTGGGAGTATTGCTTCCCTTTCAATTTCATTAAAAAGTTTTAGACGTAGTGGTGTTAGGTCTTCTCTAATTTTCTTGTAAAATTCGGCAGTGAATCCATCAGGGCCTGGGCTTTTCTTTGTTGGAATGTTTTTAATTACATCTTCAATTTCATTGGTTGATATTGGTTTATTTAGGATTTTTATAACTTCTTGGTCCAGCTTTGGTAATTCATATATATCTAGGAATCTGTCCATTTGTTCTGCATTTTCCATCTTATTAGAATACAAATCTTCAAAATAGGTATAGATGATCTTCTGGATTTCTGCAGAGTCTGTCGTGATATCATCCTTTTCATTTTCAATTGCATGGATTTGAGTCTTTTCTTTTTTTAATAAGGTTGGATAAGGGTTTGTCAATCTTATTTAATCTTTCAAAGAACCATCTCTTTGCTTCATTGATTCTTTGTATTGTTTTTTTAGTCTACAATATGTTAATTTCTGCTCTGATCTGTATAATTACCTCCCTTGTATGAGCTGTTGACTTAGGCTGCTCTTCTTTTTCTAGAAGTTCGAGGTTAGCCAGTAATTTTTTTTTAATTTGTGATTGCTTTATTTTCCTGATATAGGTATTTAATACTATAAATTTCCCTCTTAGGACTGCTTTCATTGTATCCCATAAGTTCCAGTATGTTGTGCTGTCATTATCATTCAGTTGTAGAAACTGTCTAGTTTCTTCTTTAATTTCATCTGTGAGCCATTGGTTGTTAGGAGGGTGCTGTTTAATTTCCATGTATTTAGGAAGTTCTTATGGGTTTTCTTTGCCATTGATTTCAACTTTCCTTGCACTATGGTCTGATAACATACATGGGATAATTTCAATCCCTTTGCATTTACTTAAGCAGGTTTTATGAGCTGGTATGTGCTCTATTTTGGAGAACGTTCCATGTGCACCTGAGAAGAATGTGTATTCTGATGTTGTGGGGTGGAACACTCTGTAGACATCTACTAAGTTCATTTGTTCAAAAGTTTGGTTCAGTTCTTATATTTCATTGTTGATTTTTTGTCTAGTTTTTCTGTCTTTTTGTGACAGTGGGGTATTGAGATTCCCCAATACAATTGTATTAGTGCTTATTTGATTTTTCATGCCGATTAATATTTCTTTTATATAGTTGGGTGCACTGGCATTTGTTGCATATATATTTATGATCCTTATCTCTTCCTCTTTCATTGTTCCCTTTACAAGGATGTAGTGACCTTCTTTATCTCTCTTCATCAGTATTGGGTTGAAATTCACTTTGCCAAAAGAATAGCTACCCCTGCTTTTTTCTGGCTTCCTGTCACATGGAGTATTATTTTCCATCCTTTGACTTTCAGTCTATGAATTTCTTTTTTTTTTTTGTGGGTACCGGGGGGTCGACCTCAGGACCTTGCGCACCAGGAGGCGCCCATGCCGCTGAGCGATATCACCGGCCCCTTTTTCGTATCTGGGTTCCGGGATTCGAACTCGGGCCCTTGCGCTTGCCGGGCAGGCGCTTAAGCCGCTGAGCCATCTCACCGGCCCTATGAATTTCTTTTTGAATTAAATGTGTTTCTTGTATGCAGCATATTGTTGGATATTGCTTCTTGATGCATTTTGCCAGTCTGTGCATTTTGATTGGTGAATTGAGAACATTAACATTCATGGTTAAAACTGATATGTATTGACTTATACTTGTCATGTTATTTTCCTGTTTTCATCTCCCCCTCTTTTTTTCCCCTCCCTCTGTTTAATTGTTTGCCTTGCCTTGTGGATTCCTTCTGTTGGGGTTCTTGGAGTTGTAGTCCTTGTTATCTCTTTCTAGAATGTCCTTCAAAACATTTTGGAGTGCTGGTTTGTTGTTCATAAATTTTCCCAGATATTCTTTGTCCTGGAAGTATTTTATTTCTCCATCGGTTTTGAAAGATAGTTTTGTGGGGTACATCAATCTAGGTTGAAGATTATTTTCCTTTAGAACTTGAAATACATCATTCCAAGCTCTTCTTGACTTGAGGGTTTGTGCTGAAAAATCAGCTGTGATTCTGATGGGCTTCCCTTTATAGGTGATTTGTCTCTTTTCCCTAAGAGCTTTTAAGATTCTGCTCTTGTGTTGAATTTCTGGGATCTTGGCTATGATATGTCTGGCAGAAGATTTTTTTTTTTGATTGTGGCTAGTTGGAGTTCTATAAGCCTCATTTATCTGAACATCAAGTTCTTTTTCTCTACCAGGGTAATTCTCTGTGATAATGTCTGTGAACAGTGTCCTGATATCATTTATGCTATCTCCTGCTTTTACATTGACTCCAATTAATCTTAAGTTATTCTTCTTTGCCTCATCCAGCAGCTGTTGGATTGATTTTTCATTTTCCCTTGCTATTTTTAAGAATTCTTTCTTTTCATGATCACTAATTGCAAGCCTGTCTTCTATATCTGAGATGCAGTCCTCACATTGGCTTAATCGGCTACAAATTCTTTCAATGGAATTTTTGTTTTTGATATCTTCTTGAATCTGCCTTATGGATTCCATTTCTTTCCTATGCTGAGCATTCATGGCATCCATAATTTTCTTAAGCTCATCTATTTTTTTGTCTGTATCTGCTCTAGCATCCTTTAGCATGGTCTTCATTGTGGACATTATCTCTGCAGTTATCTGTCAAATTATTTCTGATTTAATTTTTTCCAGAGCCTCATTCAGGTGCTTTGTTTTTACCACTTCAGATATGCCAGGGGTTGGCTTTCAGATTTTCTCACCTAATTGTCCCCTGTTTTGCCTTTGGTGAACTGGATGTGTAGGGTTGCATCTTGTTTAAGTGTCATCTCATTTTCTTTTCTTTCTTTAGTTTAATTCCTGGGGAGATGTTTGTAAATTGCCTATGTTAGTTTGCTTTATTGCTAGTATTTAAAATCCTGAGGAGATGACTACTTCTCTGTTGTATCTTCCAGGTGTAGCTTATTTTTGGGTTTTGAGCCTGCTGTAAGATTCTACTTCTTCAATTCATTGGAGATAAGAAGTTGCTGCCTGTTTGGTCCAGTCCTTGGTTCTTCAGTACTGTGCCACAGTATTTTCTGTGACCCTTAGTCAATCTCAGTCATGGAATACCAGGAAGAAAAGCTGTTTAAAACAATTATGTCACTTTTTGCTATAATGGTACCAACAGCATGAAGCACAGCCTTGAAAATGACAGACTGAGCTCAACAGTTATTTGCCACTTTTAACCATATAAAGTAGATTTGTGGTTATATAACAAAATCTAAAACACACCAGAAAAATTATATGCAGTATATGAGTCCTTAATATGTCAATTTTGCCCTCAGGATTTTAAATTTAAAATGGGTTAAGGTGGAAATAGAGAATGGGAAAAAGAGGAAGGAATTAGATGTAAATCTGGAGGACAAAGAGTGTCCCTGCTGACATTGGGAAACTGGTGCAGAAGACTGGTGGGAAAAAGAGAAGGAAGGGATAAAAGGAAGAACAGATGAGAACCACAATCACAAAGAGGTTAGATGCTCTGTTTACACTCATATAGAAACCAGATAGAACAATGAAGGAAAGAACAAACAGACAAACAAAAACAAAAATGAAAAAAAAAAAACCAAAAAACACCTTCATCAGAACAAAAAACAAATGAGAGAAAAGCAAAGAAAAAAATCACTTCCAGGTTTTGACTCTGCTGTAGGAAGGCACCATGTGGTGACAGTCCTGTTCCATGCAGATCTGTCCCAGCAAGCCAGCAACAGCCCTTTGGCGGGGCAGTGGGCAATAGCCTGCACTCCCTGGCAGAGACCAGTCTCATTCACCTGCCTCTGTCAGGGCACTTGCTGCTAGCCTGAGAGTCGGGGAACTGCGCTGAGTTCCGAGCACTTTGTTCTGGTGCTGTGCTGAGTTTTGTTGCCCCCCCACAATGGTACCCAGCCAATCACTCTCTCACATGGGATACCTGAGCCTCAGAGGCACTCACCACCAGCCAGCACAGTCCTTCACTGCTCCCATGTGCCACCACTGTCTCACGTTCCTCCACAGAGGCCCCCGGGGGCATCGGTTGTCACCGTGTGTCCGCAGATTTGAACTTCTGTCCTGCTGTGACTCCTGACATGGAGAAGGCACCCACAGTCACCTCCTTCTTCTTTGTTGCAATTTCTCTTCACTCTCTCCGTGAGCCCCAAACTGCGTTTCAGAACTTTCCTGGTTCCAAGGGAGCCACTTCCCTCTTTCTTGTCCTACCCCATCCACTATATTCCAGTTTCTGAAAAGCAACTTTTAGAGAGGTTCACTGCCTGCTTCTTACAAATCCACCATCTTCCTGCCCCTATGCCATTTTTATAACTATCACTTTGTAGTATATCTTGAAGTCAGTCTATGCCTCTTGCTTTGCTCTTGTTATCTCAAATTGCTTTTGCTATTTTGGTTCTCTTCTGGCTCTAAATGAATTTTAGGACTGTTTTTTCTAGATCTGTAAAGTATGATGCTGGTGTTTTGATTGAGACATATTATGGCTTGTATCTAATAGTCCCCCTAAAGCCTCATGTGGTCATAGCTGGGACTTTTTGGAGGTGGTTGGATCTAAGGTTTGTGCTGCTGTGGTCAAGGATGCAATCATGGTGCAATGCTAGGATTAAAGGTGTCAGTGCAAACCTCCCTAAGGGTAGGTAGCTGGGAAAGATGTGCCTTGTTGCTTGTCTCTTGCTTGCTGCTGTTATTTGCCTTCTGCTTTCTGCCTGCCATGACATGTTTCTCCTCTGCATTTTCCTTCTGCCATGCCACCCTGCCTTGGAACCAGCCAACTATGACCTGAAAACTTGAAAATCTTTGAGTGAAATAAACTTTTCCACCTTTAACTTTGGGTGTTGGGTATTTTGTCTCAGCAAGAAGAAAAAATAACTAATACAGAATTCGGTACCAGAGAAATTATCTCATTGCTGTGACTGTACCTGACTATGTAGCTTAGGATCCTTTGGAACTGGCTTGTGTGAAGAGTTTGGAAAGATTTAGAGATGCTGGCTAAAAAGACAGTCCTGGAACACCTTAAGCTGTACTTGTGGGAGATTCTGGTCAGAGCTCAGAAGACCAGAATGCTGACAGAAATGCAGCTGGTAAGATCAAGCTCAGGAGGTTTCTGCTGGGAAGATGGACTGCATTGGTTGTTGGACTCCAGATCATGTGTGTTTTGCCTTGGCAGAAAGTTTATTTGCATTTTGTTCGTGTGCAGAGACTTTGCCTGAGACTGAGATTAAGGATGACAGACTAATTAATCTTGCAGAAGAAATTTAAAGGCAGTGTAAAGTTGAGGCCATGGCATGGCTACTTGTGGGGGCCTTTAGTCTGATTTATGTTGACCATCAAGAGCAAAGAGCCCAGAAGAATGATTTAAAACATTTTGAGTTTGGCTGGAAAGGGAGCTCTAGTAAAGTTGTGGCCTGCAAAGAAGGAACAGAGGAGAAATTGGTCACTGAAAAGACTAGCAAGAAAATGTCACATATTTCAGAGTAGGACAATGGAAAACATTTCCTGAGGACAACCCAAGAAACAGCAGGACTCCAGCCTTTGCAGCCTCAGAGTTGCAAAGGTAAAAGAATTTGCTTTGAGAAGAGAGCCCCAGAATACCCTGTTCTAGAATGGTGGTGCCCTAGAGAACTTGTTCCTTGGGACTGGGTTCAGAGTGCTCAGGGACCCAAAAGTTTGCTCCTACAGCAAAGAGAGAAAGAGGCCTAGATACTGCCATAGCTGACAGCAGGCCTTGGTATCATCCACTTGGTGCTGATTTTAGGTGCATGTAGAATGCAAGGGTTGTGGAGTTAGGAAGGCTTCCATCCAGATTTCAGAAGAAGGACTGTGGGGCCAGATTGTGCCCCAAAGAGGGCAGTGTGTGAAGCCATGAGTGTGAAGCTGAAGGTGCAATGCAGATCCCAGAAGGTTGGAGAACCAGGAGCATGGATCATTTTAGGAAAGCTGCATGGAGTGAGCAAAGCCAGACAAAGTGAGAAGCCGTGGGAGCTACAACCACTGGCAGTGCCTTAGGGGAAGGGCCACCCACTTTGGAGTTCACATCTTGCCACAGATTGCCAGAGATGTTGGACATGGTACTATGAGATTTAATGTCTGCCCTGCTGGATTTTGGTCTTGCTTTGGTCCCATTCCCTTCTATCCTCCTATTTGTACCTGTTGGAATGGGAATGCTTATCTTGTGCCAATGTATGTTGGAAACGTTTAACCTTTTTATTCATACAAGAGCTTGAAGCAAAGAGTTTTGCTTAAATCTAGAATAGACTTTAGACTTGGACTTTTCAACAATGCTGAAACTGTTAAGATCTTGGCAACTCTTGGAGATGGACTAAATGACATTTGCATAAAGGGATATGTATGAGTCTTTGGGGGACAAAGGCCAAATGTTATGGTTTATGTCTGGATGTCACCTCAAAGCCTCATGTAGTCATAGGTGGGGCCCTTTTAGAGATGGCTGGATATAGAGTGTGTGATTCTAGAATAAAGGATGCAATGCTAGGTTTAAGGGTGAGTGCTACTTGCCTGAAGGGTGGGTAGCCTGAATAAGATATAAAGAACAGAAAGAGTGTCATCATCTGTCATTTGTAGCTTTCTGTTTTACTGTCTTGTGCCTTCTGTCTTCTACCTGACATGAACTGTTTCTCCTCTGCCATGCCCCCTTGCCATGCCACCCTGCCTTGAAGGCAACCAATCATGAACTGGAACCTCTACAAACTGTGAGCTAAATAGACCTTTCTTCCTTTAAATTTAGGTGTTGGGTATTTGTCTCAGCAACAAGAAAAGTAACTAAGACAAGACAGTATTTAATCCAAATGACAGTTTGGGGAATAAGGCCATTTTGACACTATTTATTGTGCCTATCCAGAAGCAGGGCATGCCTATTTTCTGATGTCTTCTTCAATCTCTTTCTTCAGAGTACTATAGTTTTCTTTGTAGAGGTCTTTTCACTTCCTTGGTTAAATTAATTCCTAGATGTTTCATTTTTCTTGAAGCTACTTTGAATGGTATTGTTTTTATAATTTCCTTCTCATCCCATTCATTGTTGGTGTACACGAATGGTAATGATTGTGTGTTGATCTTGTATTCTGCTACATTGCTGAAGTTGGTTATTAATTCTGAGAGTTTTTTGGTGGAGTTGTTTGGGTCTTCTATGCAGAGTGTCGTGTCATCTGCAAATAATAATAATTTGAGTGCTTCCTTTCCTATATGCATCACTTTTATTTCTTTCTCTTGCCTAATTCCTCTGGCTAATGTTTCAAGCACTATGTTGAATGAAAAAGGTGACAATGGACCTTCTTGTCTTGTTTGAAATTTTAGGGGGACTGCTTTTTGCTTTTCCCCATTTAATATGATGTTGGCTACTTGTTTGTCATAAGTAGCTTTAATCATATTCAGGTATGGTTCTTCTATACCTGTTTTCTTCAGTGTTTGTATCATGAAGTAGTGTTGGATTTTTCCAAAAGCCTTTTCTGTGCCTATTGATATGATCATATGGTTTTCACCTTGCTCTTGTTTATGTGATGTATTACATTTATTGACTTACATATGTTGAAACATCCTTATATCTCTGGGGTGAAACCTACTTGATTGTGATGTATAATCTTTTTGAAAATGTGCTGCATTCTATTTGCTAATATCTTGTTGAGGATTTTTGAATCAATGTTTGTTAAGGAGACTGGCCTATGGTTTTCTTCTTAATTTTTATCTTTATCTGGTTTGGGGATCAGGGTGATAGTGGCTTCCATGAATGAATTTGGGAGCACCCTATCCATTTCAATTTCTTTGAACACCTTTAGAAGTATTGGTATATAACATTCTTAAAGGTTTTGTAGAATTCACCAGATCCTGGGCTTTTTTAGTTGGTAGATTCTTTGTTACTGTGCCATCTTCACTGCTTGTTATTGGGCTGTTAAGCATATTTATGTTTTCTTGGCTTAGCTTTGGTAGTTTGTATGTTTCTAAGAATCTGTGCATTTTCTTCAAAATTTGCTGATTCACTGGAATATAATTTTTAAAGTGGTTACTAACTACAGTGTTACCTCAGTTCAGGATCACTTTTGTTTGTGAACAATTTGGTTTGCAAACAGCACTATTTGGTAAAATTTTGTGTTTGTGAACATGACCACACCATCTTTCCCACATGAACACAAATGTGGCCATCTTTTCCAGAATCATGTAATGAATTAATTGAACCAAAGTACCACTGTATCTTCTGGATTTTGACAGTGTCTGTTATTATTTCACCCTTTTAATTTCTAATTGCATTGATGTGAGCCTTTTTTCTCTTTTTGTGAGTCTAGCTAAGGGCTTATCTATTTATTCTTTCAAAGAACCACCTCTTCCATTTGTTGATTTTTTTTACTATTTTTTCTCCCAAATTCATTGATTTTTTACTCTCATCTTTATAATTCCTCTCCTTAATTTTGGTTTGGGGCTTGTTTTTTGTTGTTTCTCAAGTATCTTAACATTTCTCATAAGCTTATTTATTTGGGATTGCTCCGTTTTCCTAATGTGAGCTTTGATTGTGATGTTGTGATGAATTTTTTCTTAGAACTGCCTTCATAGTGTCCCAGAGTTGTACAGTAACTGTCATTAACTTCCAGACATTTTTTTCATTTCTTTATTGATTTCTTCTGTGACCCATTGGTTGTTTAGGAGTCTGTTGTTAATTTTCCAGGAGCTCTTGCCTTTTCCAAAATTTATTCTGTTGTTTATTTCTATTTTCATGGCACAGTGGTCTGATAGTATGCAGAGGGTAACTTAAGTTCCTTAATATTCACTTAAGCTGGTTTTGTTGACTACTATGTGATCTATTTTGGAAAAAGTACAATGTGTTGCTGAAAAGAATGTATATTCTGGTGCAGAGGAGTGGAATACTCTGCATATATCTATTAAGTCCATATGTTGAAAGGTGTGGTTCAGCTCTGATATTTCTTTTTTTTTTGGTTTAGTTATTCTATTTCTTTGCAAAAGTAGGGTGTTAAAACCCCTGCTAAAATTATGTCAGTGTTTGTTTAATCTTTTAATTTCATCAGTTTATGTTTTATGAAGACAGGTGCTCCGGTATTTGGTGCATATATTTATCAATGTTATCTCTTCTTGTTGGATTGTTCCCTTAATTAGAATGCAGTGACCTTGATGAGAAGACAAATCTCTTCTAATCAGTTTTAACTTGACATTTACCATGTGTGATATTAGCCTTGCTACCCCTGCTTGTTTTTAAGGTCCTGGTGCATTAAATGTTTTCCATCTAGGATGGTTGATTGATTGTGTCAAATTGAGTAAGAAACACCCAACTAAATTGGCTCAGCATAGTTCTGAGTGTGGAAGACTCATGCTAATGAGGATTTTTGCAAGAATGTTATAAGGGAAATAAAGAAGAAAGGATTGCTTCTGTTTCTTTGGAGGAGCTCCAGTCTTTACCTTCAACTTGGACATCATCTCCTGGGTTCCAGCATAGACTCTTCAACCTGCAGTACTGATCCACAGCCTTCTGGCACAGACCCTTCAGCCTCCTAATATGGACTTGCACAGGACACTACAATGAGCTCCAGGACTTCAACTGGATCCTTTGAATCTACCGCATGCAGACAGACCATTAGCACTCTTCCACATCTGACTATGTGGGTGGCCATTGTAAGCCAATCTTGTAAATTCTTATTTATATTTGTATATCTTGCATTAAATCTATTCCTCTAGTAATCACTGACTAATATACCATCCTCTAATTTTTAGTCTATGAATATCTTTTTGGATTAAATGTTTCTTGAATGCAACAGACTGTTAGATTCTGTTTTTTTGATCCATTCTGTGGATCTATCTTTTAATTGAAGAATTGAGACCATTAACATTGAGAGATATTACTGAGATATGTTGGTTATTTACTATCATTGCCTTCTTTTTTGGTAAATCCTTTGTTTTTCTTTTCCTGTCATTGTTTTTTGGTTGCTGTTTATCCATTAACCTCACTAGTTTCCCCTGTGCTTTTAGCTGTCTCAGTTTTGTTATTTCCTTCAGTATTCTTAAGTATTTTCTCAAGAGCTGGTTTAGCATGCAATATATTCTGAGCTGGACTTTTTCATTGAAAATATGTTGTTTCTCCACCTATTTTATCCAGCTTTGCTGGATAAGTTAGTCTTAGTTGGAAGATATTTGTTCTTAGGGCTTGAAGTACTTAACTTCAAGATATTTCGCCTTTAGGGTTTGTGTTGAGAAGTCTGCTATGATTCTAACTGGTTTACATTTACATGTAATTTTTGTTTTTCTTTGACTGCTTTTAAAATTCTGTTTTTTTGGGTTTTTTTGCTGGAAATCAAGTAATTTAATAAAGATATGCCTATTTTGTGTGTGGGTACCAAGAGTTGAACTCAGGACCTCGCACACCAGCTGGCACCTTACCGCTGAGCGATATCACTGGCCCTTTTTTCGTATGTGGGTACCAGGAGTCGAACTCAGGAACTCGCGCTTGCCAGGCAGGTGCTTATGCCGCTGAGCTATCTCACTGGCCCTCTTCTATTATTTCTATAAACATATTAGTAAATTCATCTGGGCAATCTTCTATTTTTTGTCTAACTCCAGTTAGCCTTAGATTGGTCATCTTATTGTTATCTAGTAGCTGTAATCTTCTCTTGTTCTCTTATTTTGTTTATAGCTTCTTTGAACTCATCATCATAATTTCATTTTTAATATCAGATACTCTATCTTCACATTGGTCATTTCTACAATTTATGAATTCTGTACAGATTTTTATTTCAGGTATTTTTTTCTAAAGTCTTTTTGAGGATTCCATATCCTTGTTGAATTTGTCATTCAAATTTTGAACTATTTTGGATAGCTCATTCAGTTTTTTTTTATCTATTTCCCCAAAATTCACCATAGACATTTCTGCTACCTAGTCTTTGTTTTCTTTTCCCTTTCTGGCCCCTTGTTTTGCCTTGGGAGTATTTGGGGCTCTACTATTTTCTTGTTTCCCCAATATCTTCTTTTTGCCCCTCCTTTTTTGGGGGAGTATTGTAGCTTGAGGACTAGAGAAATGAGCATAGTTTGTAGCTCATATGAAGATGTGTAGTAGGATGCTGCCTCCCTGTGAATAATTTTCATCTTTGTATGTCCAGTGCTAGCCTTTGCTCCTTCTGTTTCTTATTTTAAGTGGTCTAACACTGCCCCTATGTTTTATCAAAAGAATATTTCTGGTTATAACAGCATCTACAGATTCAATCTTACAACACTTCTATATGATAGACCTTGCAGTTACACTTTTCCCCTTTGTTTATCCTCTATGCACACCAACACAATTTATTATTTGTGGTTGTTCTGCAATGACGTAGCTGAGGTAGGTTAAGGAGAGTGGGAGGTGGTAGGATAAGTGTTACACACTAAGGGGGTGGTTTGAAAGGGGGATCATTGTAGATGAGAAGAAAGGATTGATGTGAGTTCTGATTCTATTAGGAATCAATAGAATCAGACTGGGCCGGTGAGATGGCTCAGTGGTGTAAGTGCCTGCATGGCAAGCATGAGGGCCCAAGTTCGACTCCCAGTACCCACATATGAAGAAAGGGCCGGTGATATCGTGCAGTGGCATGGGCGCCTGCTGGCACATGAGGTCCTGAGGTCGACCCCCGGTACCCACACCCAAAAAAATAGAATCAGACTATTTTAGGTGAGTTGAAGGGTTAATATGGAGAATTTTCAGAGAATATTTGTGGGGCAAGGGTGAGATATAGGACAAAGCAGGTTTACTTTGTGGCTGTGGAAAGCTATGTGGTTGTCAGAACCTGCTTATAGGGAAGACAATAAGCTAGGCAAGATATGGAAGAACCAAAGGCTTAGGGTGGGGAAGAGTGAGGGTTAATATTAGAGAGAATAGCAGTGATTGTGTGGGAGCTATGAATGGGAAATTTAAAAATTTGGGAGGAGGAGTTTATGTGTTTGGAAAATGAATAAAGAAATATGTTAATGGTATTGTTTTAGGGGTTTGAGGTGAAGAAACTAGATAGGGAACTGAGACAAGGGAGAGAACCTAAACATCTATTAAATCACAGTGAATGAAAAAGCAAACACACAAAATTAACAACCTAATACACTCAAGAAACCATTAAAAAATCACATAAACCCATATTACTAAATCAATCGAGAAACATACAAAAACTTAAGCCTATAATGTCTGATATGAATACAGATAAAATATTCAAATGAGACATTGCATATATGATTCCCAAGTACCTTCTTTGTTAGAGAATCTGAACGCCCACATCCCAATAACTCCTCTGATCCTTCCATTGCAATACTGAAGCTAATTCAGACTAAGAACTTCTTTCTGCCAGGTTGCCAGCATTCTTGCAGAGTCTTATCCAGTCTGAGTCCTTGGGTTAGGAACTCTTGCTGTCCCTCTCCCTGGGTGTGATGGTGGAATCAGCAGACAGGTTCACTTCCACAAAATTGTCCCTGAGTCAGGATTATTCCTTTGCAGTCAAGCCACCTACAGTAGTAACAAGCTTGAACATTTTTATGTAATTATTTGTTGTTTGTACTTCTTCATCTGAGAAATGTCTACTCATTTCAGATACCCATTTTTGGATTGGGTCTTCCAATTTGGGGTGCTTAATTTTTTTGAGTTCTTTATATATTTTTGGCATTAGTCCTCTGTCTGAGGTGTAG
Organism: Erethizon dorsatum; assembly: GCA_028451465.1. NCBI lineage: Eukaryota > Metazoa > Chordata > Mammalia > Rodentia > Erethizontidae > Erethizon > Erethizon dorsatum. The sequence goes on from CM051842.1 coordinate 42,264,819, forward strand.
ATGTAAAAAAATTTTCCCACTTGGTGGGCTGTATCTTCACCCTCTTAGTGGTTTACTTTGCATTGCAGAAGCTATTTAATTTGATATGATCCCATTTGTTGATTCTTTGTAATAATTCCTGTGCAATTTAGGTTTTGCTCATGAAGTCTTTATCTACAGCTATCTCTTCAAGGGTTTTACATATTCTGTCTCCCAGCAGATTAATTGTTTTTGTTTTAATATTTAGAACTTTTATACATTTTGATTTTGGTTTAGTGCATGGTGAGAGATATGGGTCTAGGTTTTCCCAGCACCACTTACTAAAGAGGCTACCTTTCCTTCAGTAAAGATTTTTGGCCCCTTTGTCAAAGACAAGGTATCTGAGTGTGCATGGAGTTGTTTCTGCATCTTCTATTGTGTTTCATTGATCCTTGAGTGTGTTTGTTTTCCAGTACTATGCTGTTTTCACCACAGTAGTTTTGTAGTATAACTTGAAATCGGGGATCGTGATGCCTCTACTTTTTTTGCAATTCTAGGTCTCTTCTGGTTTCATATGAAGTTTTGGATTATTTTCTCTAGGTCTTTGATGTATGCTACTGGTATTTTGCTTGACATTACATTAAATCTCTATAATAATTTTGGAAATACAGCCGTTTTCACTATGTTTGTTCTGCCTATACAAGAGCATGTGATATATTTCCATTTTCTGGTACCCTCTTCATTCTCTCTTTTCAGAGTACTGTAGTTTTCAGTGCAGAGGTCTTTCACTTCCTTGGTTAGATTGACTCCTAAGTATATCATTTTTCTTGCTTCTATTGTGAAAAATGTTGTTTCCCTAATTTCTATCTTAGTGAGTTTGTCATTGGTGTACAAAAATGCTATTGATTTTTGAGTGTTGACTTTGTATCCAGCTATGGAATTGAATTTGGTTATTAAATGTAGAAGTCTCAAAAATGTATTTTGAAGATATATTGTAAAACCCTTGAAGACGTAGGTGTAGGAAAGGATTTTCTAAACAGAACATCAATTGCACAAGAAATAGCAACAAGAATCAACAAATGAAATTATATCAGACTAAAAATCTTCTGTACAGAAAAAGAATGAATCAGTAGAGTATACAGACAACCTAAAGCATGGGAAAAACTTTGGCCAGCTACTCCTCAGACAGAGGACTAATATCTAGAATGTATGAAGAACTCAAAAAAATTAAACCACCTAAAATTAGACCTGTCAAGAAATGGGCAAGGGAAATGAACAGACACTTCACATTGAAAAAAATACAAATGGTGTACAAACATATGAAAAATGTTCAACATCTCTGGCATTTGGATAAATGCAAATTAAAACAACTCTATGATTTTGCTTTACTCTGGAAAGAATGCCAATCATCAGGATGCCAAACAGTAACAAATAATGGCATGGCTGTGGTGAAAAAGGAAACCTTCATTGATGGTGGTAATGCAAGCTAGTATAACCATTATGGATATCAGTATGGAGATTTCTTAAAGAACTGAAATTAGAAATTCCATAAAACCCAGCTTTCTCCCTGCTAGGTAGGTACTTCCCCCAAAGTCATCATACATCAGTGATACATGCATACCAATGTTTATACCAGCACAATTCATAATAACTATATCCTGGGAGCAGCCTACATACTGGTAAAGGAAAATATTCAATGGGATAACAATCATAAATCTATACACACCAAATACTGGCCCACCCAACAGCATAAAACAAACTATAATGGATATAAAACATCAGATAAGCACTAATACAATTGTAATGGGGAATCTCAACATCCCACCATCACAAATAGACAGATCAAATAGGCAAAGTTCAAGAAAGAAATATCAGAGTTGAACCATACTTTTGAACAAATAAACTTAGTAAATAACTACAGAGTACCCAACAACAGAATACCCATTCTTCTCAGCAGCACATGTGACTTTCTTTAAAATAGACCACATACTAGCTCATGGAGGATGCTTAATAAATTGCAAAGGAACTGAAATTAAACCATGCATATTGCTGGATCATAATGCAGTGAAATTGGAAATCAACACCTAGGGAAACCAGAGAAACTACATAAACATATTGGAACTAAATAACGTCCTCTTGAATAACCAATGGGTCACAGATGAAATAAAAGAAAAAATTAGACAGTTTCTACAATTAAACAGCAATGTCATTATGACATACGAGAAACTATGGGATACAATAAAAGCAGTCCTACAAGGAAAGTTTATAGCAGTCAATTCACACACCAGAAAAACAGAGCAAGCTCAAATAAATAATATAGCAATGAACCTCAGGTTCCTAGACAATGAACAACAATGTAAACCCAAATCCAGTATGAGAAAGGAAATTGTAAATGTCAGAGAAGAATTGAGACTCTAATGCAATTGAGACTAAGTAAACAGTACAAAGAACCACTGAATCAAAAAGTTGGTTCTTTGAAATATTAAATAAAACAGACATACTCTTATCCAACTTTATCAAAACAAGGAAAGAAAAGACCCAAATTCATGCAATTAGAAATGAAAAAGATGAAATCAAAATGGATCCTGCAGAAATCAGATCATAGGTACCTACTTTCAGAACCCATACTCTAACAAAATGGAAATGTTTTTAATTCCATTTAATTGTTCAAATGTTTTTAATAGCTGCCTTGAATTGTTCATCTACAAAATCTGTTGAACTGGACATTATATTTATTGAAATAACTTTATTGATTCCCCTTTCCCTTTCCAGGTTTTATTGGTTGCTTGATTTCTTGTATGCTTTGTGCATAGCTGGACTGTTTTAGTTAAGTCTATTTCTCCTCAATGTAGATTCTTTCTGTCATTCCTCATAAGTGCAACCTTAGTCATACACACAGTTTTCCTCATTACCAGGCATGACTGGGATTTCAGCCTACTTGTCTTTGCTCTCTTTCTTTGATGTTCTTCCTAAGCTGGATGGTCTGCTTCTCTGTTAGTATTATATACAACTGTTAGCCTCTATAAATTTCTAGCTGATTCTGATATTGTTTTCAACAATGTTCTGAAGCATAAATTGTTCCTTAGTCTGATTCAATTGTATTTGAGTTCCTTGATAGATGCAGACTGTTACCAGTCTTTTATGCTTGCTCATCTCTGCCTCTGTGAAGAAATCTGCATTTTGGATCAGGAACAAGAGGTTCAAATGGGGACAAGAAACTTACTGTTCACTAGATAGTTCCCCAAAACACTCTTTTCTGGAGCAGGTGCTGTGCTTGTGTGTGTGTGTGTGTGTGTGTGTGTGTGTGTGTGTGCATATGCATGAGAGGCACTAGTGTCACCCCAGCTGCTGACACTGCTTAGAATGCATTTTCTGCAGCTCAAAGTTGGAGAGGATGTGATTGGCAAATTTCACTGTCTACCAAGAATAGGTTTTCCTCCCTGGAAATTTTGGCAAGATGGAAGCTACCTCTTGACTGCCAAGTACAATAGAACAGCTTTCTCATAACACAGAGGTGTGCAGGAAAGGGGGAATATTTTCTTCATGACCTGCCCTGCCTGCATCATCCTTAAACAGTGGGAGTTAAGGGTGAACAAAAAATTTCTCCTGGTGGTTTTAGTCACTTAATATAGCTCTTCCACAGAATTGAGCTGTATAAAATGCAATCTGACAATGTTTATAAATTGCCAAAAGCACATAAAATAGTTCCTTCACTTCAGGGGTCTGGGAAGGTAAGAATTACCACTTAGCAGCTAAGTCTGATGACTCAGTCATGTTCCTTTGGGCTGGAACAAAATACCCAACACCCACAACTTAAAGGAGGAAAAGTTTATGTTGGCTCATGTTTTATAGAGCTTTAGCTGCCTCCAACACAGGGTAACATGACTGAGGGGCATGGCAGAAGAAAAGCTGCTCATGTTATGGCTGCTGTGAAGCAGGGAGGGTCAAGGCAGGAGTGGGGGAAGAACATATATCATTCCAGGCTACCTCCCCAACAACCCACCTCCTCCAACCAGGCTCTACCTCTCAACATCGCATTTAGCTATAAACTCATCTGTGGATTAATCTATGGATGAGTATCATGTCTCCATTAATTAGTCACCTCTGGCAAGCCCCACCTATGAGTGCATGAGGATTGGGGGGGCACCTAAATATATATCATAACACCTGCTGAACCAGTTCTTCTGCATGACAGAACTGCAGGGGATGGCTATACTCCCTAGTTCAAATGCCGTGGCATCCTACTGTTCTTAGCAAATTTCCATGCTTAACTTTTTGTAAGGACTTTGATCAATCTCCAGAAGCTTTTTTAATTCGAACAGCTTACTACTTTTTTTTTGGGGGGGGGATAATATTTCCTCAAACTCTTTACTTAGCCATTCTGGAAGTTAGAAAATCCTCTTTCCTTTTATAGCCACCCATGTAGAATGAGTTTTTTACACCGTTTCTTGCTTCCTCTTTTTGGTTCCTCCTCAAACTATTGCATTCTGCCTCATGCCTCTATTATTTTCATCAGATAATTTTCTTGATAACTGACTGTCAGATGAATGGATGCTTTGCAGTCCTAATTTCACTTGAAACACTTTGCACAATTTAACATTGTGGGCCAATCCCCACCTGTTTTGTGGTTTTGGAGACCAAACTCAGGACCTTTGCACATGGTAGGAAAGCAACCTATCACTGACTATACCTCTAACCCTCAATGTCTTTTTGAAATTCTTTCTCATCTTATTTTTTTTTGTGACATCATTATCTTCTCAAACTATGTTTTGATGTTCTTTTACACTCTTCTTCCTCTACCTTCCTCTTCAATATTGGATTTTCCCATACTTCTCTTCTTGCTACTTCTTCCACTATAAACTTCCTTTTGGTAATCCAATTTACCCTTTTGATTTCAAGTACTAATAGTGTTTAACTGCCTCCCCAACTAACATCTTGTATAACTTTGCCTGGAGCTTGATACTTGTCTATACAAAAGTTTGTTAAAAATCTCCATACAGCTTTTTCCTGAGCTCTTCAACATCTACAAAACAGACCTGATCATCTACTCACTCCCCTAAACCTGCCCTTTCTTCTGTATTTTCAGTCTCAAGGAGTTGCACCAATATCCACCCAGTTCCTCTCTCACTCACAAAAACTTGTAAATCATCCTTACTTGCTCTCCTTTATTTTTGCCTAATTTCAGTACAGTCACAAAGTCCTGTTGATTTTATCCCTGAGCATGTCTCAAATTCACCCTTTTCTCTAGTTTTCCTGCCATGCATTAATTTAGGTTTGGGTCTGGCCTTGACTTAATGGGAATCAGTATTCTAGTATAGCCACATCTTCCCCTATCATTTACACAACCAGAATGATGTATTTATAACAAATGACATTGTCACTGCCTTTGTACATAGCCTTGTGACAGCAACTCATCACCAACAGAATAGTTTTAAAATTTCTTATGTCCTATTAATTTCTTCATGACGTGATCCATGACCACTTATCTAGTTTCATTTTTTACTAATTCTTGCCTCCCTCCGTTTTTTCCAATATTGTATCCAAAACTACCCTACACACATTTTTTTTAGTACCGGGAGTCAAACTCATGACCTCGTGCTTGCCAGGCACTGTGCCACTGAGCTATATCCCTGGCCCTACCCTACACACTTTTATTTTTTATTACTTCATGTTTGGAGTACACTCAGTTCATAATCATATTGAGGAATGGGTACATGTACATGATATATAATACAGCTTGATTTATTTTTTAATCCCCTTCCCCTTCTATCCCTCCTTCTTTCTTCTTCCTATAAATTCCTTTTCCTCATTTTTATTCTTGTTGATATTATTAATCTTATCTCATGTTTATGAGATATACTGTTTTCATTCATTTGGTTATTAAGTTCCTTCCTGTACATGGCATATCTTCATTCTACCTTTTCCCCCTTCTCACCCTCTCCTATTACCCACATTTTCTTGGACCCCATCTGATTTGTAAGAGATCTACCCCCTTGTCTCTTTCTATTCATCTCTTATGGTGCTCTGTCTTTGTACATTACTTTGCCTTACTCAAATGAGACATAAAATATGGCATTTAAGCTCATGTCTGATTTATTTCATGCAAAATTATATTTTCCAGGTGCATTGATTTTTCTACAAATATCTCAAATTAGTCCTTCCTTATGGATGAATATTATTCCTTTATGTATAGATACCACATTTTCTTTATCCAGGTATCCATTGAATGACATACAGATTGCTTCTAGGACATAGCAACTATGAATTATGCTGCTATAAACACTAGTATTTATATATCATTGTAGTATGATATCTTTAGGTTTAGGGAAGATATCCCAAAGGGAGATAGCTGGGTCATATGGAATTTCTAATTTTAGTTGTTTGAGGAATTTCCATATTAATTTCCACAATGGTTGTACTAGTATAGATTTCCACCAACCATGTAGGAGGGTTTCTTTTTCACTACAGCCATGCCAGCATTTTTTCGTTTCTTGATGATTGCCATTCTTTCTGGTGTAAGATGGAATACTAGTATTGTTTTAATTTGCATTTCTCTAAATGGCCAGAGATGTTGAACATTTTTCATATATTTGTCGGACATTTATACTTCTTCCTCTGTAAAGTGTCTGTTCATTTCATTTACCCATTTCTTGACTGGCTGTTTTAATTTAGGTGGTCTTTTTTATTTTAGTTTTTTACATATTCTGTATATTAGTCCTCTGTCTGAGGCATAGCTGGCAAAATTTATTTCCCATTTTGTAGGTTGTCTCTTTACTCTACTGATTGATTCCTCTGCTGTGCAGAGGCTTTTTAATTTGATGCAATCCCATTTGTTGATTCTCGGTGTTATTTCTTGTGCAATTGTGTTTCTCTTTAGGAAATCCATTCCTACACATATGACTTCAAGACCTTTACTTATTTTGTCTTCCAGTATGCTCAATATTTCTGTTTTAGTGTTTAGATTTTTGACCCATTATGATTTTAGTTTATTACACAGTGAAAGATATGGGTCTAGTGTGAATCCTCTCTGAACAGATAACCAGTTTCCCCAGTACCACTTGTAGAACTGGCTACCTTTTCCAAAACATATGCTTTTGGCTCTTTTATTAAAGATCAAATAGCTGAATGTGACTGGTGATGTTTCTGCATCCTCTATTGTGTTCCATTGATCCACACGTCTACTTTTGTTCCTGTATTATGCTTTTTAAAATCCCTATTGCTTTGTAGTATCACTGGAAGTCAGGTAATGTGATTCCTCCTGCTTTGCTCTTGTTGACCAAAATTGAGTTTGCTATTCTGTGTCTCTTCTGGTTCTGTATGAATTTTAAGTTTGTTTTCTCTAGGTGTGTAAAGTGTGCTGTTAGTATTTTGATTGGGCTGCATTGAATCTGTGTAACAGTTTTGGGAGTATGCCCATTTTGTCTATAATGATTCTGTTTATCTAGAAGCAGGGGATGTCTTCCATTTTCTGATGTCCTCTTCAGTCTCCTTTTTCAGAGTACTATAGTTTTATTTGTAGAGCTCCTTCACTTCCTTGGTGAGGTTAATGCCCAGGTGTTTCATTTTTCTTGAAGCTACCATAAATGTTATTGTTTTCATAATTTTCTTCACATTTAGTTGATTATTGGTGTACAGAAATGCTATTTATTTTTGAATGTTGCTTTGTATCTCATTACATTGCTGGAGTTGATTATTGTAAGAGTTTTTTGGTGGAATTTTTTGCATCTCCTGTGTAGAGTATCATGCCATCTTCAAATAATGATACTTTTGAGTTCTTCTTTCCTATATGTATTCTTTTCATTTCTTTGTCTGATTGCTCTGGCTAATGTTTCAAATACTATGTTGAATTGAGGAGGTGATAGTGGGAATCCTGATTTTAAAGGGAATGCTTTTGGTTCCAGGAAGATGGTGGAGAAGTAAGCAGCACAGAAAGAGGCTCTCTGAGATTTGATGTGCAGACACTGGAATACAGCAATGTGAGGAAGACAAGGAAGAGGGAGTGGGTCCCCTGAAACCAGGAAGGATATAAAGCAAGAAATGAAGCCCATAGGAAGAGCAAAAAGAGAAATTTCAATGAAGAAGGAGGAGGTCATGGGCAGTGCCTTCTCCCTGAGTTGGAAATCACTGCATAGGAGGAGCAGTTCAAATCTGTGGACACATGGTGGCTACTGGCAAACCCAGAGGCCTCTACAGAAAGATACAGTAGTTCAATGGAGGAGTCAATGCCATAGACTGCATTGGCTAGTGAGTGGAGTAGATTTGGCCATCTCATGGGAGAGGCAATTGGCTGGGAGCAATCTTGGAGAGGGGCCAACTAAGCTCAGAACTCAGAACAACTGCTGGCTCCATCTAGCAATGCCCAGCTGAGGTCAAGCCCACAGAAGGTACGATGACTCCTGCAGCTTGAACAGGTCTGGTTCCAGCCCCATGATGAGAAAGCAGCCTGAACTTCTGAGGAAATAAAGGTGCAAAGTCACTGAGATTATCCACTACCCCACTGTAAATCTATTGCTGGCTTGCTAGGATAAAGCAACACAGATTGAGAATCTGTCTCCACACATTGTCTACTAGTGACAGCAGAGACAAATCTTGAAGTAGCATTTCTCTCTCTCTCTTTCTTGTTCTCTCTCTTTTCTCATTTTTTATTTTTTATTTTTGTTTTCTCCTTCACTGTTTGATCTTGTTTTTATATGAGTGTGAATGTGGTTTCTAGGTTTTTGTGGCTTTTGTTCTTTCCTTCCTTTTATTTATTCCTTCTCTCTTACCCTCCTGTCTTCTGCACCAGTTTCCCAAAGTTTGTGTGATCCTCTTTTGTCCTCCAGCCTTGCTTCTAATCTCTTCCTCTTCTTCTATTTCTCTATTTTTCCCCAAACCCCTTTGAAATTTTCTCCCCTGAAGGTAAAATTGGCATATTGGGGACTTATTTACTGCATACAATTTTCTGGTTTGTTTTAGATTATGTTATGTAATCACAAATCTGCTTCATATTGTTAAAGGTGGCAAATTAATGGTTACCTCAGCTTGTCATTTTCTAGGCTGTGTTTGATGCTATTGTTATTATTGATTGTACCACTTTAGCCAAAGTGGCATAATTGTACTAAACAACTATTGTTTCTGGTATACCAAGACTAAGATTGCCTAAGTGTCATAAAAAATACTGTTGGCCAGTGCCAAAGAACCAGTTGCTGGGCCAAGTAGGAAGCAACTTCTAATCCCCAACAAATTGAAGAGGTAAGATCTTGCAACAGACTCAAAACCAAAAAGCCAGCTACACCTGGAAGATACCTCTGAGATGTAGTCACTTTCTAAGTGTTCTAAATGTTAGCAATAAAGCTACTCACCATAGGCAATTTACAAGCAGCAAAGCAGGAATTAAACTAAATAATATAGAAAATGAGGATACACTTAAACAAGATGCAACTGCAGACATCCAGTTCACCAAAAGCAAACTCGGGAGCAGTGAGGTGGGACAACTCAAAAGCCACCCACCTGGCCTCTCTGAAGTGGTAGCAGCAAAGCAAATGAATGAGGCTGTAGGAACAATCAAATGAGAAATAATTTCTCAGATAACTAGAGAGATGGAGACCACAATGAAAAACATGCTTAGTGACTCTAGAGCAGATACAGATAAAAAAAAATAGAGGACCTTACAAAAGTGATGGAAACTATGAATGCCCAACATAGGAAAGAAATAGAACACATGAAACAGATTCACACAGATACCCAGGAAATTAGAAATTCCATTGAAAGCTGGCAAAACCACTTTAACAAAACTGAAGATAGACTTTCACACCTTGAAGACAGGATCATGGCTAGTGATTGTGAAAGGAAAGATCTCTTAAAAATAACAAGGGACCAAGAAATAACAATTCAACAGCTGCAAGATGATGCAAAGAAAAATAATATAAGAATAATTGATGTCATGCTGTCTGTGAGTAGAGTGTGAGTCTGCACTCTGCGCATCCTCAATTGCCCTGGGTCAGAGGTGCTGGCAAGTAGAGTGTGTGCCTGTGCTCTGCACCTCCTCCATTGCCCAGGGACAGTGGTGCCTGAGAGTAAAGTCTGAGTCTACACTCTGCGCAACTTCTGTTGCCCTGAGTCAGCAGTGCTGGTGAGTAGGGTGTGAGTCTGCACTCTGTGCTTCCTCCATCACACTAGGACAGTGTTGCTGGTGAGTGGAGTGTGAGTCTGTGCTCTGCACTTCCTCCATTGCCATGGGGGAGTGGTGCAGGTGAGTGGAGTGTAAGTCCAACACCATCATTCCTCCATCGTCCCTGGGATGGCAGTGCCAATGAGAGGAGTCAAGAGGAGTTTATATCCGTGCTCTGTGCTTCCTTCATTGCCCTGAGACAGCGGTGCTGGTGAGTGGAGTGTAGGTCCACTCTCTGTGCTTCATCCACTGTCCCAGGATGGCTAGCCAGTAAAAGGAATACAGTGGTGCAGGCAAGAGGAGTACAGTGGTGCTGGTGAGAAGAGTGATGGTGATACCAGCTAGAATAGACATCCTGAGGAACAGACACGTCCTAGGAAAACCTCAGCATCAGTGATAAGACTAACATTAGAAATTTAACAGCATCAACACAGAAAACAAAATAAAATAGAAAATAGAAAATGACAAGACCAAAAAGCAAAATGCAATCCCAAACACCCAGCCCACCTGGGACAAGACCAGAACGCAAAGAGATAGAGGAAATTGGAAGCCAACAAGTGGAAATCTCTGAAATGATAGCAGCACAAGTGAAAAAACAAATGGAAGTGGCCACAAAAAATAATCTCTAAGGTGCAAAAAGAAATGACTGTCAAAATAAAGGACATTAATGCACACACAGATAAACAAATAGAGGAACTCAAGAAAATGATGGAAACCATGAATACAAAACATAGACAAGAAATGGAATCAGTGAAACAGATCTAAACAGAAATGCAGGAGATTAGAAACTCCACTGAAAGTATATGCAGCAGATTCAAAGAAGGCGAGGACAGAATATCAGATCTAGAAGACTGGAATGCAACTAGCGACCAGGAAAAGAAAGATCTTAAAAATCGCAAGAGACCATGAAAAATCAATCCAACAGCTACAAGATGAAGCAAAGAAGAACAACATAAGATTGATTGGAATCAGTGACAAAGGTGGAGACAGCACAAAAGCCATTAAAAACCTCTTCATAGAAATAATGGCAGAAAGCTTCCCAAACATAGATAAAGAACTTGACATACAAATAAATGAAGTATATAGAACTCCAAATAGCCATGACAAAAATAAATCTACACCAAGGCATATAATAAATTCAGAACAAGAACAAAATATTAAAAGCATCTAGAGAAAAGAAACATATACCTGAAAGAAAAGCCCATCAGAGTCACAGCAGACTTCTCAACACAAACACTAAAATCAAGAAGAGCTTGAAGTGAAGTATTTCAAGCCCTAAAGTAAAAGAATCTTCAACCCAGATTGATGTAACCTTCAAAACTATCTTTCAAAATTAATGGAGAAATAAGATACTCCATGACAAAGAACAACTGAAGAAATTTACGACCACCAAACCAGCTCTACTGAAAGCTTTAAAAGACATATTGGAAAGAGATAATGAAGACCACAAACACAAGAACACCAATAGAAAGAAGCCACCAGGCAAGGCAAGCAATTAAGCAGAGCAGAAAGATGGGGAACAAACAATAAGGAAACATGATAAAGGAAAGCCAATACATATCAGTTATAAACATCAACATAAAGTCTCAACTTACCAATCAAAAGAAACAGACTGATGGAATGGATCAAGAAGCAAGATCCAACAATATGCTGCATTCGAGAAACACACTTAACCCAAAAAGAAATTCATAGATTAAAAGTCAGAGGATGGAAAACAACTCTCCATGGCAAGGAACCCAGAAAAAAGCAGGGGTAGCTATTCTGTTTGCAGACAATGTGAACTTTAAACCAAAACTGACCAAAAGAGACAAAGAAAGTCACTACATACTTGTTAAAGGAAATCTCCAGGAAGAAGAGAAAACAATCATAAACATTTATACACCAAACACGGTTCACCCAACTATGTAAAACAAATATTAACTCACATGAAAACCAAATAAACACTAACAAAATTGTAGTGGCGGTCCTTAGTATCCCACTCTCACAAATGGATAGATCAACTAGACAAAAAGCCAACAAAAAAATATTGGAATTAAACCAAACCTGTGAACAAATGGACTTGATAGATGTCTACAGACTGTTCCACCCCAAAACATCAGAATACACTTTCTTCTCAGCTGCACATGGGACATTATCCAAAATAAATCATATATTAGCTGACAAAATATGTTTAAGTAAATGTAGAGGAATTAAAATCATCCCATGCATACTATCTGACCATAGCACAATGAAACTGGAAATCAATGACATAGGAAACCACAAAAACTATATTAACACAAGGAAATTAAACAATGCCCTTCTGAGCAACCAATGGGTCACGGAGGAAATTAAAGATGAAAATTAAGAAGTATATACAATTAAATGATAATGCAGATACAACATGCCAAATCCTATGGGATGAAATGAATGCAGTCCTGTGAGGGAAATTATAGTGACAAGCTCACACATCAGGAAAACAAAAAGCTCAAATAAACAACCTAATGTTTAACCTCAAACTTCTAGAAAAAGAGCAACAAATCAAACCCAAAGCTCATACAAGGGAGGAAATTATTTAAAAAGGTGCAGAAATTAACACAAGAAATCAATACAAAATTAATGATCAAAAAGTTGGCGCTTTGAAAGAATAAATAAAATTGATAAACCATTAGCCAACCTCATCAAAAAAAAAAAGAAAAAAACCTCAAATTCATGCAATAAGGAATGAAACGGGTAAAATCACTACAGATCCTGTGGAAATTCAGATCATCAATACCTACTTTGAAAATGTTAACTCACATAGGATGGAAAACAGAAGAAATGGACAGATTCCTCAAAACGTATGAATTATCAAAGCTAAATCAAGAATATATAAAAATTCTGAATAAACCAATATCAGCAAACAAAATTGAAAATATAATTAAAAACTTACAAAGAAAAGCCCAGGTCCTGATGGATTCATGGCTGAATTCTACAAGATATTTAGAGAAGAGTTAATGCCAATACACTGCAAACTCTTTAATGAAATTGAAAGGGAAGTAATACTCCCTAACTCATTCCTGGAGGCAAGTATTACCCTGATACCAAAACCAGAGAAAGACCCAACCAAAAAAGAGAACTACAGGCCAATCTCCCTAATGAACATAGATGCAAAAATCCTGAATAAGATACTAGCAAACAGAATGCAGCAAATCATCAAGAAGATTTTACACCATGATCAAGTGTGATTCATCCCAGGTATGCAGGGATGTTTCAACATACGCAAATCAATAAATGTAATACCCCATATCAACAGAGCCAAAGATAAAAATCACATGATCATCTCAATAGATGTGGAAAAAGCTTTTAACAAAGTCTAACACTCATTCATGATAAAAACCCCTATAGAAAATTGGAATAGATGGTCTTTACCTCAATCTGATAAAAGCCATCTGTGACAAACCAACAACCAACATCATACTAAATGGACAAAAACTGAAACCTTTCACTCTAAAATCAGAAACAAAACAAGGATATCCACTATCACTAATCCTGTTCAATATAGTTCTGGAAACAGTAGCCAAGCTATTAGACAAGAGAGAGAAATAAAACAAATAAGGATAGGAAAGGAAGAAGTTAAATTATCATTATTCACATATGACATGATACTCTACATAGAATACCCCAAAACCTCCACCAAAAGACTCCTAGAATTAATAACCAATTTCAGTAGCATAGCTGGAAACAAAGTCAACACTCAAAAATCAGTAGCATTCCTGTACACAAACAACAGATTCACTGAGAGAGAAATTAGGGAAACAACTCCCTTCACAATAGTATCCAAAAAAAATGAAATACTTAGAATCAATCTAAAAAAGGAAGTAAAAGATCTATACATTGAAAATTACAATACTTTGAAAAAGGAGATTGAAGAGGAAATCAGAAAATGGAAAGATATCCCTTGCTCATAGGCAGGAAGAGTTAACATTTTGAAAATTGCCATACTCCCAAAATTGTTATACAGATTAAATGAAATCCTAATCAAAATGCCATTAGCCTACCTCACAGATCTAGAGAAGACATTCTGAAAATTCATTTGGAAACAGAAGAGACCTAGAATAGCAGTGGCAACTCTGGGAAACAAAGGCAATGCAAGATTTGAAATCCCTGACTTGAAATTATACTACAAAGCTACTGTGATAAAATCAGCATGGTACTGGAAAAAAAACAGATTTGAGCATCAGTGGAAGAAATTAGAAGTTGCAGACACAACTACAAACACACTCAGCCACTTTAATCTTTGACAAAGGGGCCCAACTTGTTCACTGGAAGAAAGAGAGCCTCTTTAATAAATGGTGCTGGAAAAACTGGCTTTCCACATGCTGAAGAATAAAACTAGACCCATGTCTATCACCATGCACTAAACTAAAGTCAAAATGGACCAAAGATCTAAATATTAAAACAGAATCACTAAATCTACTGGAAGAGAAAATAGGTAGAAATCTTGAAGACATAGAGGTAGGCAGAATGTTCATGAAGAAAACCCAAACTGCACAGGCAGTACTTCAAATAATCAACAACTGTGATCTCATCTTATTAAAAAGTTTTTGCACATTGAAAGAAATCAAAAAGAGAGTGAAAAGAAAACCCACAGATTGGGAAAAATTTTAACAAACTGTCCCTCAGACAAAGGACTTCTGTCTAGAACATATAAAGAACTGAAAAAATCAGACCCCCCAAATTCAAAGGTACTATCCAAAATGGGCATCTGAGATGAATATGTACTTCTCAGGAGAAGAAAAACAAATGGAAAATAAATATATGAAAAAGATGTTCAAAATCATTGGTTATTCAAGAAATGCAAATTAAAACAACACTGAGATTCCATCTCACCCCAGTAAGAATGGCTATCATCAAGAAATCAACCAATAACAAATGATGGAGGGGCTACGGGGAAAAAGGAACCATTCTACACTGTTGGTGGCAGTGTAGACTGGTACAAGCACTGTGGAAATCAGTGTGGAGATTCCTCAAAAAACTAGGATTAGAGGTTTCATTCAACCCAGCTATTCCCCTTCTGGGTATTTTCATACCACAGAGATATATGCGCACCCGTGTTTATAGCAGCACAATTTGTTATAGCTAATATATTAACCACTGTTAATCTCCTATTATCTTGTTTTGAAATTCTGTATCCTTTTTTATTTATTTTTTCTTTAAAATAAAAAAAGGAAAGCAAATGCTCAAATCCATGCAATTAGGAATACAAATTGTGAAACCACAATGGATTCTGCCAAAATCCAGAATCTTACCATCTATGCTACTTTGATAAATTGTACTTTAATAAGATGGAAAATGTAGACAAAATGGACAAAATCCTAGATACATATGAATTACCAAAGCTGAATCAAGAAGATATAAAAATCCTAAATTAACATATATCAATCAAAGAAATTGAAGATTTAATTAAAAACCTATCAATAAAGAAAAGCCCAGGCTCTGAAGAATTCACTGCTGAATCTTACAAGAAATTTAGGCGAGACCTAATATCTCTACTTCTCAAATTCTAATGAAATTGAAAGTGAACCAATACTTCCAAATTCATTCCTGGAAGCAATCATTACCCTGATTCCAAAACCAGAGAAGGACCCAACTAAGAAAGAGAAGAACAGACCAATCACCCTAATGAACATAGATGCAAAAATTCTCAATAGCATACTGGCAAACAGAATGAAGCAAATCATCAAGATTATACACCACGAACAACTAGGATTCATCCCAGGGATGCAGGAATGGTTCAATTTATGTGAATTAATAAATGTAATACCCCATATTAACAGAGCAAAGGACAAAAACCATATGACCATCTCAAGAGATGCAGAAAAAGCTTTCAACAAGGCCCAAACCCCAGTCATTATAAATACCCTACAGAAAATTGAAATAGATGGTCTTTATCTCAATCTGATAAAAGCCATTTATGACAAACCAACAGCCAACATTATACCAAATGCACAAAAACTGAAAGCTTTCACTCTAAAATCAGGAAAAACACAATGATATGTACTATCACCACTATTATTCAATATAGTTTTGGAAATATTAACCAGAGCAATTAGGCAAGAGAAAGAAATAAAAGGAATAATGATAAGGAAAGTAAAAAGTTAAATTATCATTATTTGTAGATGACATGTTACTCTACATAGAAGACCCCAAAAACTCCACCAAAATGCTTCTAGATTTAATGTCCAAATTCAGTAGTGCAGCTGGATACAAAGTCAACACTCAAAAATTAATAGCCTTCTTGTACACGAGTAGCAAACTCACTGAGAGAAAAATTAGGGAAATAACACCTTTCACAATAGCATCCAAAAAAAGAAAAAAGAAATACCTAGGAATCAATCTATCAAAAGAAATAAAAGACCTCTGCACTGAAAACTACAGTACTCTCAAAAAGGAAATTGAAATGAGTATCAGAAAATGGAAATATATCCCTTGTTCTTGGGTAGGAAAAACCAATATAGTGGAAATGTCCATACTTCCAAAATTGTTATACAGATTTAGTGCAATTCTGATCAAAATTCCAACAGTGTATCTCACAGAATTAGAGAGAATACTCCTAAAATTCATTTGGAACCAGAAGAGACCTAGAATAACAAAGGAAATTCTGGGCAACAAAGGCATGGCAGGGGGATCACAATCCCAGACTTCAAATTATACTACAAACCTAGTGTGATAAAAACAGCATAGTACTGGCAAAAAACAAAATGAAAGGAAGAAAAAACAGACCCAAGGATCAATGGAACAGATTACAAGATATAGAAACAACTCCAGACACACTTAGCTACCTTATCTTTGACAAAGATGCCAAAAACATTCGCTGGAAGAAAAATAACCTCTTTAATAAATGCTGCTGGAAATACTGGCTTTCCACATGCCAAAGATTCAAATTAGACCCATATCTTTCACCATGCACTAAACTAAAATCAAAATGGGCTAAAAATCTAAATATTAAAACAGAAACATTAAATCTTCTGGAAGGTAGAATAGGTACAACTCTTGAAAACTTTGGTGTAGGCAAAGACTTTATTAACAAAACCCAATTGCAAAGGAACTATCAAAAATAATTTACAGGGCTGGTGAGATGGCTCAGTGGCATAAGCGCCTGCCCAGCAAGTGCGAGGGCCCAAGTTCGACTCCTGGAACCCACATATGAAAAAAGGGCCGGTGATATTGCTCAGTGGCACGGGTGCCTGCTGGCTCATGAGGTCCTGAGGTTGACCCCTGGTACCCACACACACAAAAAAATTAACAACTGGGATCTCATCTTATTAAAAAGCTTCTGCACAGCAAGGGAAACCACCAACAGAGTGAAGAGACAACCCACGGTGTGGGAAAAAATTTTTGCCAGCTATTCCTCAGGCAAAGGATTACTATCAAGAATATGTAAAAAACTCAAAAAAAATCAGACCCCTCAAATTTAAAGACCCAATCCAAAAAAATGGGCATCTGAGATAAATACAAACAGCAAATAAATAAATGAAAAAATGTTCAACATCACTCACCACTTGAGTGATGCAAATTTAAACAACCCTGGGATTCCATCTCACTCCAGAAACAATGGGTATTAGCAAGAAACCATCCAATAACAAATGCTGGTGGTGATGTGGGAATAAAAGATTCCTTCCCCATTGTTGGTGGGAGTGTATTCTGGTGCAGCCACTGTGGAAATCAGTGTGGAGCCTCCTCAAAATCTAGGACTAGAGGTTCCATTTGACCCAGCTATTCCCCTTCTTGGTATCTTCCTGAAAGAATTAAAAGCATAACACCACAGTGATATAGGCACACCCATATTCATAACAGCATAATTTTTAATAACTAAATATTGGAAACAGCCCGAATGCCCATCAACTGATAAATGGATAAAGAAGATGCATTTTTTTCATATACAATGAAGTACTACTCAGCCACAAGGAAGACAAACTTGAGAATTTATAGGTAAATGGATGAACCTTGAAACCATACTCAAGTGAAATAATTGAACACACAAATGTAAATACCACACTGTTTCTTTGGTGTGAGAGACTAAAAGTGTAAATAAGGCAAAAATTTATAATAGCTATTGTGAAATGGGTAGAAATGTTTAAATATGAGGGGAACCAAGGAGGGGTTGGGGAAAGGAAACAAGGGAAAAGCAAACAGAATGAGAAAAGAAGGAAAAAATGGGAACAAAGCTTTTGTAAATGGGGAGGGGGGAAGTGGTTGAAGGGAGGGTAGAGAAATAGGATAAAAAAGAAACAGGTTATATCATGTACAGGTACAAATTCTCTATGATGAATGTGATCATTATGTATATGTAAAATGTACCAATAAAATATGATTGGAAAAGAGTAAAAATGAAACTGGCTCCCATTAAAAAAATAAAGGGAATGCTTTTGTTTTTTTTCCCCCATTTAATTTGATGTTGGCTGTTGGTTTGTCATAAATAGGTTTTATCAAGTTCAAGTATGGTCCTTCTGTATCTATTTGTCTTCAGGGTTCTTGTCATGAAGAGGTGTTGGATTTTCTAATTCATTAGAATACAATTTTTCATAGTAGTTACTATCTTCTGGATTTCAATCATGTCTGTTGTGCTTTCATCTTTTTCATTTCTAATTGCATTGATATGAATTTTTCTCTCTTTTCTTGGTAAGTTCTATGATTTCTTCTGTCATTGATTTCTAATTTATTGGCACTGTGGTCTGGTAGAATACATGTAATGATTTTGATTCTTTTATATTTATTTAAGCAGCTTTGTAGAGTAGTATGTGATCTATTTTGGAGAAAGTACCATGTGCTGCAGAAAACAATGTATACTCTGTTGTAGTAGAGTGGAATATTCTGCAGATATCTATTAAAGCCACATGTTCAAGGGTATGCCTCAGCTTCGATATTTCTTTATTGATTTTTTGTTTAGTTGATCTATTTTTTGTAAAAGTGGGGTATTAATATCCCCCATTATAATTGTGTTAGTATTTATTCAATCTTTTATATTCAGCAGTATTAGTTGTATGAAGGTAGTCCAGTATTTGGTGCAAAAATATTTATAAGTGGTTTGTCTTCTTGTTGGATTGTTCCCTTAAGTGGTATACAGTCACCTTGTTTTCCTCCTCTAATCAGTTTTAGCTTGAAGTTTACAATGTCTGTGGTTAAAATTGCTACTTCTGCTTGTTTTCAGGGTCCTGATGTGTAAAACATTGTTTTCCACCCTTTGATTTTTAGTCTATGAATATCTTTTTGGATTAGGTGAGTTTCTTGTGGGTTCTGTTTTTTGATTCAATCTATGAATCTGCTTTTAATTGTACAGTTGAGGCCATTACCATTGCAAGATATTACTGAGATGTGTTATTTACTGTCATTGCCTTATTTCTCTATTGGTGACTCCTTTGTTTTTCTTTTCCTGTCATTGTTTTTGTTGTTGTTTATCCATTGACCTTGCTCAGTGTTTTCATTTCATCTGGGTTTTTAGCTGCATTGGTCTTGTCATTTCTATCTAGAATACTCTTCTGTACTTTCTGGAGTGCTGGTTTCATAGTCATAGTCTCTTGGCTGGTCTTTTTCATGAAATCTCCTTATTTCTCCATCTATTTTAAAGGGCAGCTTTGCTGGGTATATTAATCTGAGTTGGAAGTTTTTACCTCTTAGGCCTTGAACTACTTCAAGCTGTTCTGGCCATTAAGGTTTATATTGAGAAATCTGCTTTAATTTTAATTGGTTTACCTTTACATGTGAATTTTGTTTTTCTCTGACTGCTTTTAAGATTCTGTTTTTTTGTTTGTTTGTTTGTTTTTGTTAGATATCCACAGTTCCAGTGTTCTTGAAGCCTCACTTCCCTGTATGTGGAACTCTTTTATCATATTTGGGTAATTTTCTGTTATTATTTTTCTAAATATATTTATAATTCCTTCCGTATTATCTTATGGCTTTTCTATAAATACAATTAGCCTTTGACTGGTCTTTTTCACGTCCTCTAGTAGCTGGTTGATGGTCTTTCGTTGTTCTCTAATTTTTTTGTGAACTTTCTGAATATGTCTTCATGATTTATCATTTTGTCCTCAATTTCAGACACTGTCTTCACATTGGTCATGTCTACGGTTTATGAATTCTATACAGCATTTTATTTCAGGCATTTCTGTCTGATATCTCCCAGAGGATTCTATAGCTTTGGTAAATTTGTCATTCATATTTTGAGCCAATTTGGTCAGTTTTAATTTTTTTACTTATTTCCCCTGTATCCACTTTGGCATTTTGAGTGATATTTCTATGAACTTTTGGTTCATTTCTTCTTGGAACTCATCTAGTTTCTTTATCTTTTCTATAATCTTTCATAGAGTTCTGCTGCCTGATGTTTGCTTTCCTCTCCATTTGTGCCCCCTTGATTTGCCTTAAGGGAGTTGGAAGACCATGGGGGTCTTCTGTTGCCTTGCTTTCCCTTGTTCCTGTGTGCACGTATATCCACATTTTTATTGTTTATGACCCCCAGGAAATTGAGATATTGGCAGAGAGAGAAAACCAATTGTCAGCCACTACTATGTTACCTTGGCTATAGTAGTAAATTCAATGACAACAATAGCACCAAATATCAACTGGATATTGACAAACCCTAGGAACCATTCATGAACTTCCCATATCCAGAACAAAGTGCACCACGATTTTAGCGAAGACAATTAGACCACTGATACAATGGTCTTTAGTCCTTCAGACCAGTAATTTCTGCTGTATATAGGTAGCTATGCCAGAGCTCCAACATACCACTAGACTAATCGCCTTCTCCTTCAGGAACACCCTCTCAGACAATTTCACTCTCCAAACCTGGACTGCCACAAGGCACCATGATCTTCCTGGTCTGATCCTAGGCCTTGCAGTGTATCTCATCAGATCCTCATTTAGTTCTCCCACTTTCAAATCCTATCTCCCAAGGCTGTGTCTCATCCAGTCTCCGTGGTAGGGTAATACTTCAGTCCTGAAGCAAAACTCTCCTCTTGGTTGTTGATCTCTTCTTCAGTCAGGTCAGTCTGCTGGTTGTCACCTGTATTGCCCTATGCTGTGGAGACCCCAGGAGTGGGGACAGCTTCCAGTGCGGGAAGGGTGTGCAGTCCCAGAGTCCTTCCTTGGTTGGCTTGTGGGACCCCTACACACAAAACATTTCTTCTCCTTTGAATTGAATTTCTGCTCCTTAAAGTTACAAAGCAAACCAATACTCCAT
The DNA here is from genome assembly GCA_028451465.1 of Erethizon dorsatum. Lineage (NCBI taxonomy): Eukaryota > Metazoa > Chordata > Mammalia > Rodentia > Erethizontidae > Erethizon > Erethizon dorsatum. The sequence continues at coordinate 42,286,124 of CM051842.1, forward strand.
CTCTTTGTTACTCCACAAATGAATCAAGCTTTTGGTTATTTGCTCATCTTTTCAAAAGCTCTTTAAAAACTAAGAGTACCCCTTCTTATATCTCTTTACTGCCTGGCAATATCCACAAATTCCTCAAGACTCATTGATAATACCAACTTGATTTTAGGGCCATTCTTTGCATCCCTAACCTAAGTTAAAGCATTTTCTCAATCAGTAGGCCTTTGAGATTTCAAGTCTATTGTTCATCTCTGTTTCTAAGAGGCCTAATACAATTCCTGGCATCTAACAGATGTTCTGTAAATGTTTAATAAACAACCGCTAGTTACCACTTACTAAATATCCACTATATGCAGCGTGCCCTACTATTGTTCTCTTCTTTATTTATGTTAGTACATTCCTGTCAGTAGCATTACAGAATATGTATTACTATCCCTGTGGTATGGTGTCAATATGGATTGTCTCATCCAAAGCTCATGTTGAAATTTATTTGCTATTATAATGGTACTGTGAGACAGGACATTTACAAAGTGATTATATCATGATGGCTTTGTCCTTATAATGGGTTAATATCACTGCCATAGTAATGGGTTCATTGTCATGGAAGTGGGTTCTTCATGAAAAGGCAAGTGAGTACAGAACCTTTAGTCTCATTCTCTTTCACCCTTTTTTGCTCTTCCAGCTTCCATCATGGGATGACTTACCAAGAAGGCTCTTGCCAGATGCTAGCTCCTCAAACTTGGACTTCCCAGGCTCCAGAACTCTGAGGAAATAAATTTTTGTTTATTATAAATGACTCAATCTCAGATATTCTGTCATAGTAGCACAAAATAGGCTAATACAGAATATTAGTACTGAGAAGTGGGCTGTTAATATAATAAATACCTGAAAATGTAAGCAGCATTGGAACTGATTAATAAGAGAGGCTGAAAGTTTGGGAGAACAACCAGAAAGAGGCTACATTGCCAAGTACAGGGCATTAAGGATAATTCTGGTAATGGTTCAGAAGCAAAGAGCTGTAGGGAAAGTCTGAAACTTCTTAGAGATTCTAGTCATGACCAGAATAGTAGCGGAACAATGGACACTAATGCCTGATAAGGTCCCAGATAGAAATGAGGAATATCTTACTGGAAGCTTGAGAAAGGGCCATTCTTATTATAATGTGGCAAACAACTTGACTGAACTGTGTTCATGCCCAATGGCTCTATGGAAGGTAGAATTTAAGAGCAATGAACTAAAATGTCTGGCAGAAGAAATTTCTGAGCAAAATATTGCAGCAACTTCATGGTTTCTTTTAACTCTATATAGTAAAATGATACAAGAGATAAATGTTTTAAAGATGGAATTTACAACTAAAAGGGAAACAGAACAATAAAAAGCGTATTACAAATAGAACACCAAGTGTGTGATCAAGCAACCATTTAATAAGATTAATATGAGTAGAAGGAAGCCATATGCTGTTCATCAGGACAATGGGAGAAAGACTCCAAAAGCCTTTCAGAGATCTCTGAGATTGCCCATACATCACAGGCCCAAAATAATTTCAAGGGATAAGCTCAGTGTGCCCTCCACTGAGCACTCTGCTCCTTAAGTTCCACTGTAGCATCCTTCAGTCACCCCTAACATGGCTCAAGCTCACCCAGATGTGGTGCAAGCTATCACTCTAGAAGGTACAAGCAGTGAGCCTTGGTGGCATTGATGTGATGCTAATTCTGCATTTGTACAGAGTTCTTGAGCGATGGAGGTATAGCTGTTCCACCTATATCACAGAGGGATGCATCACACAGCCCGGAGGCCCAGGTAGAAACCTGCCACAGGGCGGGAGTCACTAAGGAGTTCCTACTAGGGAAGTATTTAGGAAATCGCAGAGCAGGGCCTCTCCACAGACCCCACAACTGTAGGGATAGTAGTGTGCAATGCCAATCTGGGAGAGCTGCATGCACAAGACTCCAATCTATGAGAGCTGCTATGTGGGCTGAGCACAGCAAAGCCATAAAAGCAGTGACATCAAAGCCTGGTGGGCCCAGTGTTGGCTCCAGTGGGCCCGGAGGGTGTGACATGGAGTAAAATAATGATTACTCTCCAGGTTTAAGACTTAATATTGGGCCGGTGATATAGCTCATCAGCATAAGCGCCTGCCTGGCAAGCACGAGGTCCTGAGTTCAACTCCTGGTACCCACATATTAAAAAAGAAAAAAAAAGACTTAATATTGTTTTCTCTGTGGGGTTTGAATTTACTTGGAACCTGTTACTCCTTAGGAAACATCCACCCCACCTATGCCTGCTTCATCATTGTATTTCAACAGATTTACTTTCACAAAGCACAGCTGGAGATGAGTTTGCCTCAGGATGAATCATACCTTGAGTCTCACTCATACCTGAGTTAGATGAGATTCTAGAGTTTGAAGGAGTTGATGCTGGAACAAGTTAAGGCTTTGGGGTTATGTTGATGCAATGAGTGTATTTTTTATGTGGGAAGGACATAACTTTTGAGGTGCCAGGGAAAGAATGCTAATGGTTTGAATATGGTTTGTTCCTTTCAAAACTCATATTAAAATTTAATTGCCATTAGGATAGTATTAAAAGGTGAGACCTTTATGAGGCAATTAGGCCATGAGAGCCCTGCCCTCATAAATGGATTAAAGCTGTTGTGATAAGGGATTCCCTATAAAAAGGCAAGTTTGGCTTTTTTTTTTTTCTTCTTCTGTCTCTTGACCTCTTTTGCCCTTTTGCCTTGGGATAATGCAGGAAGAAAGCCTTCACCAGATGCCAGTGTATATTTCTTGAACTTCCTAGCCTTCAGAACTTTGAAGAGATAAATTTTTGTTCATTATAAATCAACTAGTATCAGGTATTCTATCATAGCAGTACAAAATGAACTAAAATGGACTATTTTATGTGTAAGGAAACTGAGGAACAGAGAAGAGAACTGCCTTGCCCAAAAACTTATGGCTAGTGAATAGCAGAGTCCAAATTGAAGTGTAATTCTTCAGGACTGTGAACCTTGCACACTACAAATTTCTGGGATGAACCTCAAATTGAGGATATAAGGAATACCATCAATACAAGTGCAGAATTTCAGGGACAGGAGAAATATACAGGAAAAAATAAATATTCTAGGAAACAATAAATATTCTACTTGGTTTTTGGCCTTGCAAAAGCCAGCTTGGTAGGGAGACATCTGAATGCAGATGGCCTGAAATGTCAAACAATGAAACATAAAATTTATTCAGCAGACATATCAGAATGACATGATGAATGTGTCCTTTTGACAATACTAATCAAACACCACTGTACAAGATGGACTTGAGAGCAAGGAACTGAAGGATAGGAATCAAGTCAGGGCCCTTGATGTTGCTCAGCAATCTTCTTTTTCCTCAGCCCCTCTCTCTGTTATTCTCAGTAGGTCCCAAGGTCTTTAAACCTATTCTTGAGCCCCTTAACAACTTTCATTTGTTGCACTTTCAGCAGTAGACCTTTATTGAGAAAGAGGACTTGGGTAGGAATGCCTTCCATTCTTGACTCTCTACTGCCAAATTTATCTCTACCTTGCCCTATCCTAGTCTCATTTGTAATAATAGCTACCATTTCAAGCACTTACTACCTCAGATAATCCTTACAACTATACTGTGAGAAAGGTTTCATTATCCTCTACTTGTAACTGAGAAGATTGAGGCTTGGAGTAGTTAAGTGCTTGTCACATTCACCCAGATAGAGTGTGGCAGAGTGGAGATTTGAATCTAGGGCAGTTTGATTTCAATATCACTCTTATAACTTCTACAATCTGGAAACAAGCAACATCTGCAGCACTCTCTCTTTGAGCTCCATTCTGTCCATCTCCTCACACCTCTTTAGGGTATCTCTCCAGCAATTATCCCATCTCTCCTGTAAATTCATCCTTTCTGTTTCTGTGGACTTTTCCCTCTTGTAGTATATAAACCCTCAAATCTCATCTATAAAAAAAATCAACATAAGAGTCATCTTCACTACATTTTGCCCCATAAACATCATTATAGTTCAAACTCTCCATGTCAAGTGTCTGTAAATATTTGCCTATCCTGTCTCTATTTCTTCACTTCACACCCTGAAATCTGGTTTCAGTCTCTACGCTGCATGTAAACATTTTTCTAGAGTTATCAAATTGACAAATTCTATTTCAGTTCTTACATTACCCAGGCCATCTCCAGTACTCTTTCTCTGGTCATTCCTCTACTGTGTCCTCTATACTTAGCTTCCATACCACTATTTTACTTCATATTCTCATCATCTCTTGTCTCAATAAATCTTTCTCCACTCTTGACATCTTCAATCCATTCTCCACATTGTCTGCAAGAATGAACTTTCTAAAATGCAAATCTAACCATGTTATTGTCCTGCTTAAAATCCTTCAATTAAAATGAAGAACTATATAGTATGTAGTACATGGATCTCATAGACTTATGGCCCTTATTTAGACTTCCAGCCTCATTTCTCCCACTTTCCTCCCTGTACACTCTGGGATCCAGCCACATTAGGTGACTTGCTTTCCCATACCCTCATGCTTTTATATTGTTTTGTTCCCTCTGTTTCATATACTTCTTCTCCTTGGCCAGTGGTTGAGAAGGTCTTCCTTCAAGACCCAGTTTGAATGTAATCTCTTTGGTTATGACTTTCTTGACTCACTTCCCAGTAAGCTTTCTAACATCACTTCTTCCCTGTGTCCCAATCTCCCAGACGCTTTTTACCATTTTGCCCTCTATTTTAACACGGTGCTTCTATTAACACTAATTAACTCCAATAACAAAATATTATATGCCCCAGTGAGACTGTCAACTCCTCAAAGCAGAGACTGGGTCATAAGCATTTTTGTATCCTAAGTGGTTGGCACATAGTAGGTGCTCAATGTGTGTTAGAAAATAAATGGGGCTGTCAACTACATCTACATATAAAATAAGAGATCTAACTCATGGAAACAGCCATAAGAATAGCAAATAGAAGAAAGTGATAGATGATTGGGTATGAAAAAGGGGGGATAAGCAAAGTGGCAAAGATGATTGTGGGTACACAATGGTATTGATAACAGAGAATGGAAAGCTAATGTGATTGAGTCTCAAATGCTGAGATAAGACTGGTCATAACACATATAATCATGAGACATCCAGGTGAAGATTTGGGGCTGTTGGAAATAGAGGTATGAAGTTTGAAAGTGAAGTTGAGGCTTCCAATGTAGAATCTGGAAATGGCTTCTCTTATAAAAACTAGATATCACAGTAAGGCTTAGATTGAAATCCCCTGCATTGCTTTTTTATCTACCACAGATTTGCAAAAAATAGTTATTAAGAGCTTTCTATTTACAAGCCAGGACTAGAATACTATGGTTGCATGTGTGAGAGCAAATGAATGGTGAGGACACACATTAAGTTGTCTTTCAGTCACTCGTTTCTTAAACAAATATTCAGCAAGCCCCTACTCTCCACCAGGCTTCATGCTAGCTGCTGGTCTGAACAATACACACTAAGTCTCTGTTTTTGTGTGGCTCAGGAGGCTGTGAGCAAAACACCATAAAAAATCATGTGAATATATGCAAAATACATCATAAATTAGGCGAACCTAAACTAGAGTGGGGACAGAGTACACAGCCAAGACTTCTCTGAAAAAGTGAGACCTTAATTTTCATGAACTTTTTCAATAGTTAATTATTTAGAAATGGCAAAAAACATAATAAAGAGTCATTCAACATTGGGGAGCTCAGCTGCATACTGAACTTATCTTTTTAAGGTGAATCATGTATGTGTGGGTGTGTATATATACACATAAGTACACGTGCACCAACAACAACATTATCTTGATTCCACAAATTTGTCTAGTTATAGCTGCAGAAATACAAAGACTGCTGGAATCAGAGGTTAGGAAGGGCTCTGTAGAAAGTAGTCTCAACATATGACTCCTAGTCATACCTCCTAGTGTTCACATCCTTGTATAGTCTTCTTTCCCACTGACTTTGTGCTGGACCTGTTACATGTTCACCAACAAAAGTAGCAGAAATGATGCTTTGTAACTTCTGGAGTTGGGTATTCAAAGACCTGAAATTTCTTTTTCCACTTAGAACATACCTTCTTGAACCCAGCTATATCGCTGTGAAAAAGCCCCACTAACCATGCCTTACCTGGCCCACATGAGGGAAAACCAAGTCCTTAACCGACGGTTCCGGCTAAGCTCCTAACAAACAACTAGCACCATGTCGGACCTTTCATCCATCCCAGAACCTCAACTAACAGCACATGTTACGGTTTGTGTCTAGATGTCCCCCAAAAGCCTCATGCAGTCTTAGATAGGGCAGACTTTTCAGAGGTGGCTGAATCTAGAGTGTGTGATGATGGGATTAAGGATGTGTGATTAGTAAATCAGTCCACTGATTGGTTTGGCATATTTCTGGCTAGGATTAAGGGTGTGAGTGCTATATGTGCCCTAGGGTGAGTAGCCCGCATACACTATAAGAGACAGAAAGATTCTTGTTTTCCTGCAATGTTGCTTTTGCTACCTTGTGGGCACCATGAGCTGTTCTCCTCTGTGATGGCCCTCTGCCAAGCCACCCTGCCTTAGAGACAGCTGATTATGGACTGAAACCTCTACAGACTGTTACCTAAATAAACCTTTCCCCCTTTAACTTTGAGTGTCGGGTATTTTGTCTCAGCAATGAGAGAAAAGTAACAAAGATGTCACATGAATTAAAATACGCAAGCCTGCAGACAGGATCAGGAGAAATTACAAGACATTCTTGTTTTAAACCACTGAATTTTGCAGCAGTAAATGAAACAGGTTCTTATGCCCAGAAAAAAAATAAGATAATGAGTTATGTTGAAGCTACATGAATTATCTTGTGTTTTTATTTATTTTGTAATTTCCGACATTTTTTTTCTGTAATAATCAGCAGTTGGCTATATAATTAGAACAAAAATGAATCTTTTTATAATTAAAAATAGGTACATTCCTGGGGTATTTGGGCATAGCCTTGGCCAGAGGTTTGAGTGATTAGCCTGATGGACAAAAACCCTTTTGATGACTCTCTGTTGTCAGCACTGATGAGGATTGAATATCATTCTGAACCAGTCAGTATTGATAAATTCTCTTTCTATATTATATGAGTCCAAATTCTTGTCAGAGCTTGGGTAAAGGTATCACAAATTATTTGGAGATTTGGAATAGAATGGAGGGAACCAGGGAAATAAGTTCAATAATACAGAAAAACACACACCTAAAGGAAGCTGAAAGGTTTGGGGCAGAGAATAGATGAACATTTCTGGAAATATTTGAAATCGTATTATTGGGAGAAAAATCTAGTACAGAGACAAATATTTCATAGAACTCTGGTCTGTCCCAATCCTCACTTTCTGTTAGTGAATACCTTGGTTTGTCAAGAGGTATGCAGGCAAAGCAGGTAAAATTCAACTCCCAAATAAACAAATCAAAATGATAGCTGCCCAAGTGATATTATCTATCAACAAGAACCCACTATCCTCATAGTGAGAAGGGCACACTAGTTGGCACCCAGAAGCTTTATTGCAGCAAAACAATGAAGAAGAATAATTAGACACAAAAATGTATTTTCTTGTCACTTGTCGCAAAAGTGGTAAGAGTTGAAAGTTACTACTTCAGCCCCAAAAAAGAAAGAAAAAAGTTTAAAAAAAAAAAAAGAGGGGCCGGTGAGATGGCTCAGCGGCCTAAGCGCCTGCCTTGCAAGCACGAGGGCCCGAGTTCGACTCCCGGAACCCACATACGAAAAAGGGGCTGGTGATATTGCTCAGCAGCACGGGTGCCTGTTGGCGCGCGAGGTCCTGAGGTCGACCCCCCGGTACCCACAAAAAAAAAAAATATTTACTCCTGTGGCAAAAGCAAAGTGAATTTTGAAAATCTCTTGCTTTATTATTCCATTCAATCAACACATGACAATCCATTTCCATCTATTCTGTTGGTTAAATGTGAATCAACTTGTTCATATTCGGTAAAGTTGGTAACAGTCTCCTCAGTATTAACGTAACATAAATAGATTTTCACAAATTTGTTATGAATTTTTTAACTATATACAAATGCTATTTATTGCTCATTTTCAAATTAGAAATGAGAAAAATTAAAGCCAAGTTCAACATTCAAAGTAATACAAAAGTCATATAAAATAGTAGGTTGAGAGAAGAGACGTTTTAACAGTTTCAAGAGAAATCGTCAATCCTGTTTCTGGTTTTGGAGAAAAATTTTGCTAAAACCTAATTGCTAAAAGACACAGTCAATGAAACTGACAAAGGAACATGAGTGGTAGGTTCTCATCTAATACCTAGATGGTGTGGATGCTGTACTCTTCATGAACTCTTGACAGAAAAAGTACTGTGCTTCACTTTTCATTCATTTACTGGTTTGAAAATAGTCTCTCTATTACCTTGGACCAAAATACAAAACTGAAATTAATATGTAAGTATGTTCTGGTTCAGGCAAATACCCATTCATGAAGACCAAGGCCTCTGGGAGTATAACCTTGTCTAAGTGACATCTAAAAAGACTGGTAAGGAGGTGAATGAGAGATGAGAGCTCTTGGAGAAAATATGAGTTCTGAAATCAGTGATGAAGACTTTGAATATGACCAGATCAGGTGCAGGTAATTCAGGGGTTTGATATTTGGAAAGGGCCTTTGTTCTGGATAATTCTGTAGACAATATCTGAGGAAGCTACAATATTTAGGAAGCTACAATATTGAAGAATAGGCTCCTAAAATTTGTGTTAAAGTCTGTGGCCTCAAAAGAAGGCCTTGAGTATCCCCCAATATACTGGCTTTAGACCATTCCAGGTAAGAAAACTGATGATTATGAAGGTAGAACAGAAAAGGGAATGAATATGGGTTCTGACTATAGTTGGTTAGTTATATATTCCTAAGAGGCAACTTGCTGTGGGAATAGAAGACAAAGAATGTACCCAGGGAAGGTATAGCTGGATCAAATGGTATTTTATGTTTAGTTTTTTGAGGACTCTCCATACTGATTTTCGTAGTGCTTTTACTAGTTTATATTTCCATGAACAGCATATGAGGAGGGTTCCTTTTTCCCCTTCTTTCCCCCTCATCTTTGCCAGCATTCATTGTTTTGTGTTGCTTTTATATTCTTGATGATAGCCATTTTGAATGGGGTGAGATGGAATCTCAAAGTAGTTTTGATTTGCATATCTCTAACGGTGAAGTCTTCCAAACTTTTTTTATATACCTATTGGCCATTTGTGTTTCCTCTTTTGAGAAGTGTCTATGAAGTTAATTTTCATACTTTTTGATTTGATTATTCATTTTATGGAAGGAAACTAGGAGGTAGACTTTTGGAGACAGGGAAGTGGACCAGTGGGAGGAGAGAGGAAAGGGAGAGGGAGGTAAGGGAATTGAAAATGATCCAGATATGTAAAATGTGTGTACCAATTTCCCAAAATGAACCTCACCATTCTGTATCACTAGCATGCACTAATACAAAAGAAAATATAGATCATTTAAAAAACAAGAATAACTGACACTGCCCAAGGGGGGAGAGGGAGAAAGAGAGAGAGAGAAGACAAAGAGCAGAGGAGACAGAGATAGACAGAGAGGGACCTTGAGTAGACAGAAAGAATTGGAAACAGAATAGGAATAACTGTGCTGTCCAGTTTTTAAAAATTGTATAATCTCATGGAAAACACCATATGCATTTGCTGACTTTGTAACCTAAGGAAAAAAATCCACACTGAAAAATAAAGCAACCCTAATCATAGCTGGAACACATAAGTGTAGTGTTAAAAATACATCTACACAAGGATAAGTTTTGAAGTGAAATTAAATCTAATAAAGACTGGCACCAGCAGGCTCGAATGCCCTTGAATTTTTTCAGATGTTCTCTTCAGAATTTCTACAAAACTCTCAATCTACCCTTTTATCCTTTAATTAACCTTTGCTCCTCCCTAAACCCCTAGTAACCACCCATCTGTTTTCAGTCTGTACAGTTTTCCCTATTCTATAATGTCATTATCAATAGTATACAGTGTGTGGCTTTCTCTGGCTTTTTTTCTCACTTAGATATATGTGCTTATATTTCATCCATGTTATTGCATGGATGAACTGTTCATTCCTTTTAATTGCAAAATAGTGTTAAATACTAAACATAGATCATAATTCATCTATCCACTCACCTTGAAGGATATCTTGATTGTTTCCAGTTTTTTGAAATTAGGAATAAAATGGCTATAAATATTTGCATGTAGGCTTTGTGTGGGCATAAGTTTTCAAACCAGTTGGCTAAATACCTAAGGATATGATTACTGGGTCATATGGTAAGGCTATGTGTAGCATTATTAAAATTATCAAACTACTTTTCAAAGTGGCTGTACCATTTTGCATTGGCATTGGCAATGAATGAGGGTACCTACTGATTCATATTTTCACATGTGTTTGTTGCTGTAAGTGTTCTGGATATTAGCCATTCTAAAAGGTGTGCAATTGTTTTAATTTGCAATTACCTGTTGATATATGGTGTCAAGCATCTTTTCATTTGCTTCTTTTCCAAATTTGTATCTTCTTTGATGGACTGTCTATTCAGATCTTTTGTCTATTTTTGTTTGCTTTTTGAGATAGGGTCTTACTGTGTTGCCCAGGCTGGCCTTGAACTCAGGGCAATCCTCCTGTCTCAGCCTCCTGAGCGCTGGGATTACAGGTGTGTACTACCATGCCTGGCTTTTTGTATACTTTCAAATAGAGTAGTTTTCTTATTGATGAGCTTTAACAGTTCTTTATATATTTGGGTACAAATCCTATGTCAGATATGAATTTTGCAAATATTCTGTCACTTGTCTTCTTATTCTTTTAACAGTGTCTTTCATAAATCAGACATTTTTAATTTTATGAGATCTAATTTATCAATTTTTATTTTCATGGCATGTACTTTCAGTGTAGTATATAAGAACTCTAGATCTAACCCACAATCATACTGATTTTTTCTTCTAAAAGTCTTACAGTTCTATACTTTATATTAGGCTTATGATTCATTTTGAGTGTATTTTTATATAAAAATGATCAGGTATTGGGGACCCCTGCAGTGAGTTCCCAATGTCCTGCAAGGTGTTATGGCACATGGCAAAAAGAAAGAGAAAGAGACAAAACGGTGATGTAATGGGGATCTGGGATGACGAGTTGTTCACGGGGAACAAAAGGCCACAAGGCAGCCAGAACCTCCACATTTATTGATTAAGGAAAATGGTAAGGGGATTATGGGATGATTCAGAGGGGGGCGGTGGTCTTATGGTAATGAGGATCTTTAAGTTGATGAGGACGGTGGAGAGAGACGGCAGGTTAATAAAGTGTTTGTCCTTTCCCCAAGGTGAAACCCTTTTTTTTTATTACTACTTGGTTCTGAAGGAACCGGCATGTCTTCAGCTGATATAATCTTGCCCTGGAGTATCATAGCATCATGGGACCAGGACCACTGAGGCCTCAACTGTGACTGGAGGCACACAGAGTTATGTTTCTGCATACCATAGCCAGCTCCCATGGCAAGATACTAGGCCCTGGACAGGCCCTAATTGGACAATTTAATTATAAAATTATTTTTTCAAAAAAATTATATAGAATGGTCCTTGACAATTAGGGTTCATTTTTTTTTAATGTGGGTACCTGGAGTCGACCTCAGGACCTCGTGCTTGCCAGACAGGCACTTGTGCCTCTGAGTGATATCACCGGCCCTTTTTTTTTCTTTATGTGGGTTCGGGGAGTCGAACTCAGGACCTTGCACTTGCCAGGCAGGCACTTATGCTGCTGAGCCATCTCACCGGCCCTCATTTTTTAATATACAGATGCCCCATATGTTCTAGTACCACTTGTTGAGAACACAATTTTTTATATTGTTATCTTTGCACTTTTGTTAAAACTGGTCGACTCTATTTGTGTTGGGCAATTTCTGATTTTCTGTTTTGTTTCATTTATCTGTGTGGCTAAGCCTCTGCTAATACAATAATTACCTTGATTTTGTAGCTATATATAGTAAGACTTAACTTTGAATAGGGTAATCCCTTCAACCAGTTCAGCTCTTTTTATGACAATAGCAAGTCTAGAATTAACAAGTTCTGAGTACTCCAGCTTTGTGCCTTTTCAAAATTATCTAGGCTACTATACGTCCCTTGACTCTTGATATTAATTTAATAATCAGCTTGCTAATATGTAAAAAAATCCTGCTGTGATTTTAATTGACTTTCCATTGAATCAATTTCAAGAAAACTGACATCTTAACAATACAGAGACTCAGCAAACCATGAACACTGTTCATATCTATTTATTTAGTTTTTATTTGATGTTTTTCCTAAATGATTTGTAGTTTTCAGTATGCATAGCCTGAATGTATTTTGTTAGTTTTTATCTAAGTATTTCATTTTTCTGCTGTGATCATAAGTTGTACTATTTTTTTTTTGTGGGTACCGGGGGGGTCGACCTCAGGACCTCGCGTGCCAGCAGGCGCCCATGCCGCTGAGCGATATCACCGGCCCCTTTTTCGTATGTGGGTTCCAGGAGTCGAACTCTGGCCCTCGCGCTTGCCAGGCAGGCTCTTAAGCCGCTGAGCCATCTCACCAGCCCAGTAGTACTATTTTTAAAGCGTTGGATTCTGATTGTACACTGGCAGTATATACAAATGTGAGTTTTACATATCAACATTTAATCTGAGACCTTGATAATTTTATTCATTAACAGTACTAGTGTTTTGTAGATTCCATGAAACTTTCTACATAGATAACCATGTTACCTATAATTAGAGATAATTTTATTTCTGTCTTTATATTTGGTATGGCTTTCATTTCTGTCTTTTGTGTTCTGTACTAGGTAGGATTTTCAGTAGGATTCTAAATAAGAGTTGTGAGAATTGGGCTGGTTGTCATTTTTGTGTCCTTTCAGAAAAGTATTTGAATATGTTAAGTATGATGTTGGCTATAGATATACCTTACCAGGTGAAGGAAGTGCCTTCTGTTCCTACTTTGCTGTGAATTTTTGTGTGTGTGTGTGGGTACTGGGGATTGAGCTCAGGACCTCGCACGCCAGCAGGTGCCCGTGCCGCTGAGCAATATCACTGGCCCTTTTCTCGTACGTCGGTTCCAGGAGTTGAACTCAGGCCCTCGCGCTTGCCAGGCAGGCACTTATGCTGCTGAGCCATCTCACCGGCCCCAATATTTTTAAAAATAAGTTTATTGAGGTTTAATTTAATGAGGTCATTGGGTATTTTTGGGTGAGGGAAGAAACTGCCTCACAAGAATGAAAAGCATTTTCCTTAGCCACTTGTTATTTGGACTAACATGTAATTCTCTTGCCCATTGATTGGGCTCAAGCAGAGTTGTCAGTAGGAATCCCAGTTGATCTGGAAAAGGCAGGAGCCTACCTAAGTCACCTTCATCTAATATGTTAGGGTCGGGAGATGCCAGGCATAGTTTGCCTTCTGTTGCTGTCAGAGAGGTCATAAAGTTCAGGACAGCTGTGTTGTTCCTCCAATATTGGAGTCCCTGGCCAGTCCATCTTCCAATTTCCACCATTCAGGGTCCTCCTCTGGTTTCCTCTTGTGTTACATTATGCTTGTCCTTAGCAGTGAGAGATGAATGTATGCCATATTGTCTAGATCAAAGTCCTTACACCATTTGCACTTAATATAATATTATATGTGAGGCCTAAGTCTTTCATTGTGTTTTTGTGTTCTATGTCTTCCTCCTGCTTTTAATTTCTCTGTTTACTTTTTCCTGGTTTCCTGTGGGTATCTATGCATTTTGATTTATCTATAATGTTCTTGAGTGTATCTATTCATATAAAAGTTTTAGTGGTTGCTTTAAGTACTACATTACATATACATAATTTATCAAGGTCTACAGTGGTGTAGATGCTTTCCCAGGTGGAATGAGGTATATAAACTTTATTACCTTTTAAGTTTCTATGCCTTCTTCCATTTATAATTTTCTCAAATATTTCACTTTTATGCATCAAAGCCACATCAGACTATTATAATTTTCATTTCAACCATCAAATCTAATTTAGAAAACTCAAAAGAAGGAAAGTCTATTGAATTTACACATATTTCACTCTTTCATTGTTCTTTCTTCCTTTTTGATGTTCCAAAATTCCTTATTTTATAATTTCTTTTATATTTCAGGGACTTACTTCAGCCATAAGACAAGCACATCAATGACAGATTTTCCTATTCTTTCTTTGTCTGAGAATGTCTTGATTTCCATTTGGTAGCTATAGGATATTCTCACTGGATGTAGAGATTGACCTATAAATATTAATTTTTTTGGTCATTTTGTTGTTTTTATTATCCTTTGAAGTAGGACTCAAATCCCTTGCACAGCTGCATCTAGCACACTATTGGAGGTATAATTGTCATTGTGTCCTATGTTGTGATTTTAAAATGTCATTCACATATGAGAAGGTACCTGCAGAGTCATGCAGAAGTGCCGTTTTTCAGCCCACTATTGAAATATGGCTTGGAAGGGTGAAGTTTACAGTTAAGATTTGAATAGGAACTGACAGAATGGAGTGGAGGCTGACAAGTAAAAATATAGCTAGTGTGGTTGAGAAAAGAAGCCAACTCTTTGTAGTGGCTTTGGTCTGCATAGTTTTTGATTGTTTGTTTGTTTGATTTTTATTAGCCAGGAATAGAGGGTAGTTGGAAACAGTAGTGAGACTATAACTTTAAAGAAAGCTTTTAATGTTGTGTTCTTCTTTCTCCTCTAATTGTCTACCTGTTATCTGTCTCTTCACTACAGAAATCAGGAGAAACATCCCAAACCACAGTTATCAGTGCCTTTGGGTGTATAACAGTATATCAGGGTCACAAAATAATCCATGCTTGGTTGGGTTGGAGGTTGTTAAAAACAGATGAGCACTCCCCTGATGATTGGTCATTCATTCCTCCACTCCTTCCAAATCCCCAAAGCTGGTTATTACAACCTGGGGACAATGACATCTCAAAATGCTGCTTTTCTCAAAGAGGTGCAAGATGAACCCTTGATCATGGTAGTTGTGTTACCAGCCACTTAGGTTCACATGCTTAGGTTCATTTGCTTGCTGCTGACCAAATCAAAGGAGGCTATATATTTTGGTAAAAAGGGAAAAAAAGAAAGAATTTACTCAAAGCCAGCTCTGAGGAGGTGAAGGGGCCCATTTGCCTCAAATCACTTTCACCATGTACAGGTAGGTAAGGTGCCTTTATAGTGAGGAACAGAGAGGAGGGGGAGTACGGAGAGACAGTGGAGACCTTCACACTTGCTTTAGCATTTCCAGCCATCTTCAGCTCAGGGGGAAGGAGAGCACAGAGAGATAATACAGATTTCCATGCCTGTTTTCATCAATTCCAGCCATCTTTGGTTCATTCCTCTTTCTTGTGGAAAAGGAAGCTGGGCTCCAGCATCCTGGGATATCTGTATATTGTCACTTTTTTAGGCTGAGGAGAGGAAGTATTGGTTATGTGCTCAGCAGGAGAAAGTTTGGAGAAATTATGTATCTCTAAAAGAATAAAAGCTAACTTTTAAAGTTCCAATTTGTAGTGCCCGTTACAATTGCATGTAGATTAACATATTCTTCTGGTACCTTGGACCATCCTTTCCCCACTCCTCAAACACATTGAGGTTGACACAGATTAAGAGAGATAAGGTAAAACACAGGCACACACAATCATAGAAGGTAAGAAAATCAAACACAAAAATAAAGTTCTCCAATCTTCCAGATAGAAAAATCAAAGCCTCTACAAAAACAAACTAAATTGATATGAGGCTTTTTTTTAGTAATGTCCAATCAATAGTATTTAATAACCAGAATGGTTCAAATATTCCCTATAGGTAACCCATATCTACATCTCAGATCATGAAAAAGAGACTTTAAAACCCATGTCTTTAAATTCTAGAAAATGTCTTTAAATTCTAGAAAACCCATGTCTTTAAATTCTAGAAAAAAACTATGAAATAATGTAACTTCTGGAAAAAATAGATGACGATTTAGGAAATGCTTGTTTTGTTCATAGGAAAACAACTACCTCGTGTCATTCTTACAATAGAAATGTGGGTAACAAAGCTCTTTGATTTTGATACTAGGCTTCTTAAAAGCAGCACTGGATACAGGAACATAATTGAGTAATATTTTTAAAGAACAGGACCTATAATGTTGAAAATGATTTTGAGGCTATAATTTTGTACTCATCCATTTTTCATTTAAATATAACAATAATGAAAATATTCTGGGCCATGTGATGTCTCATAAGTTTTTCCATGCAATGACACTTAGTGAAGACAATTTTGGAGAAGGTCATCAAATGAGAGGAGAAAAATAAAGGATTTATTGAAAGTGACATTATTATAGGCAGCTAAGTTAGATAGAAATTAATATACAGTCAGAGAGGGACTGGGCTTTCAAGAAAGCCAGCAGAAAAAATAAAGACATCAGAATTGTGGCTGGAGGTGCATCTGAAGAAGACCAGGCTGGAAGATAAAGGTGCAATGGCCAGACCTATATGCCTCCCTAAGGGATAAGCAGTAACTTGGAATTATACTATAATTAGCACTACCTGTAATTAGTCCAGGAAGTCCAGATAGGCATCAGTCACTTGAGCATCTGGACTCATCTCTTTCCAAAAATGCCTTTGTTCTTTCCTTATGCCCTTGCTACGTGACCTGATTCCTAAAGGATCAATATTATCTAAGCAGCTATACTTGTAATCCTAGATTGATTATACTTTGAGCTACACTGTACCCACATTGTGACTTTGCTGTATAAATTGCCCCCAGAAAAGGGCCTTGGTGGCCATCCTCTTTCAGGACTCCTCCTCTCTCTCAGGAGCTGTCTTTCAATAAAACTTTCCTGCTCTTAACCTCCATTCTTCCTTGGAATTCATTCTTTGATTTTGGAGGACTTGAGCTCAGCACATCTGACATCTAACAGGTTGGAAGTTATATTTCTTGTATATCAACATGGGAAGGGTAAATATACATGTATCATAATTTAGTTGATTGCCGACTTGAATAATAAAAAAACTGAGTAAAAATAAAAAACTGAGTAGAAAAGAAAAAAATTGTGTATCTATAGTAGTCCAGAACTAAATATTTTTAAACAAGGGACTGGGGTTGTAGCTGAGTGGAAGCATGTGTGTTTGGTGTTGAGGTAGGATAGAAAAATAAAAAGTATGTAAAGAGGAGACAAGGAAATTGAGATTTTAAAATTATACTTTTAAGAAAAACTGCAGCTTCAAGACAAGCCTTTTTCCCTTCCTGGAAAGTAATTCCAAAAATATTCCTAAGGCTCCCTTTAAAGTAAGCCTGTAAATTAGGGCTCTTAACCTGTCCATTTCACCTGAAAATTGTACTTCCTCCATCATCAGGAGGCAGCAGTTTTGGTGGGCAGCATATCTCAACTTCAAACACATGTAGATGGCTTGTATTGTAACCTGACAGACAGTAAAAATGCACATCCTGGACCCTCCCATCTTGAAGACATCCTCTTAAATGTACTCCGCTCCTGACTTATGATCCATCTCATTTCTCTGAACACATGTGCTCCATTCTTTGCATCCTAATAAACCCGTTTCAGATCAATTACTGACACATCTTGAAAATTCTTTTTCCATGGAAAGAGTCAGTGGAACTACAAACTTATCTTAAAATGGTGGAATAGGTACCTTATTTCAACCTTAGGGACTTCACAGACCTAGCCCAGTGACATTATTAGCAAGACCTTGGGTTCAGCCCACAGAATCACAAAAAAAAAGGGAAAGGAATGAAAGGGGGGGGGAGAGAGGGAAAGATTTTATAGAAAGAAGGAAAAAAGAAATTTTAATATTTTTATTTTTATTTTATTTTATTTATTTATTTTTGTGTGTGTGTGGGTACCGGGGGTTGAACTCAGGACCTCGCACGCCAGCAGGCGCCCATGCCGCTGAGTGATATCACCGGCCCTTTTTTCGTATGTGGGTACTGGGAGTTGAACTCAGGACCTTGCGCTTGCCAGGCAGGCGCTTATGCCGCTGAGCCATCTCACCGGCCCGAAATTTTAATATTTTTAAATGCTATTAAAATGAAATGATGGGGAAGATGTGGTAGGATCCAAAATACATAAATACAATACATTTTCAAGTATTTGTACTCAAGATGAAAATACAGTCCTTGTTAAATTTAATAAAATAACATGGTTAAATTAATATGAACGTTAAGAACAATCATAATAAGAACAAGAGGGCTGGGGATATAGCTCAGCAGCACAGCGCCTGCCTGGCAAACAGGAGGTCATGAGTTCAATTCCCAGTACCAAAAATAAATAAATAAAATTAATAAATTAATAAATTAATTAAATAATAAGAACAAAAGCAGAAGGTATAACTTGTAAAACAGAAGCAGAAAATCCAATCTATCCTGTGGAAGACAGGAAAGAGGCAAAAGATAAATGAATCAACATGATTTCCAATGTTAATTTCCTCTAAGTGTTGAAATATCCAATGTGTAGTCATGGATGACATTGACTGAAGTAGAACTCAGGCATTCAATGGTTCTGAGAAGGTAAAGTACTGAGTGACATGTCTGCATGGATTCATTGCCAGAGATGAGAAAAATCTTCCTTTGATTCGTCTGTCTCTGGGTTTTCCTATCCTTTTGGCCAAACCTTATAATTTATGAGAAATGAGAAAATCAACAGATTTCATCAGAAAAGTTGGTATGGAAAGTAGAATCCCCAGGGGGAAATAACCATATCTCAGTTAAGGAAGGATATAGAGAAAGTGTTCAATAAGAGGGACAACAAGAGCATCTCTGTAAATTTTCATGGCTTGAGCTTGTTTAACTGGGAAACAGGGTTCAAGGAAGAACCACAGAAGAAAGATTGCAGAACAAGGGAATGAATGATGCAAGGGAATTGGAGAAGGATTTCATGATTAATGTATGAGGGTACAAAGAGGGATAAGTGATGGTGTGGGAGTTTCTTTCCTTTGGGTAATATCTGGGGATTACAAGGATAAAAAGCACGCATGATATCGGCTGCCACAAAACTCCATTATTTCACATTGTTTTGCACCCATCATGAGCTGAATTGTTGCCTGGTAAACAACCTGATGCCAGCACCCTCAGCAATCATCCCATGCTAGCTACTTGGTGTGTACGAAGGAAAAATAGACCCCCTTCAGTCCCCATCCTTCTTTCTAGCTTTTGTGTGTGTGTGTGTGTGTGTGTGTGTGTGTGTGTGTGTGTGTGTGTACCGGGGGTCGAACTCAGGACCTCGCACGCCAGCAGGCGCCCGTGCCGCTGAGCGATATCACCAACCCTTTTTTCGTATGTGGGTTCTGGGAGTCGAACTCAGGACCTTGTGCTTGCCAGGCAGGCGCTTATGCCACTAAGCTATCTCACCGGCCCCTCCAGCTGTTTTTGTCTTCTCTCATCTTCTACTTCTCCTTCCCCTCTCCATATCACATCACAACTTCTGTCTCTGGACAGTTAAGTGGTCTGACAAGACAGCCTTTAATGTAAGCACTGATCAACTTGTAGGATTTAAGACAAAGATTGCCACCTTGTGGTCAGAGACTAAAGTAACTAAAATGAGTCAAATTTAGGGTCTCAAACTTGAGTGTGCATCAGAATCACATGGGGGGCTTGTTTAGAGTGTTGGGCTCCACTCCCATAGCTTCTGCTTTAGTTGGTCTGAACTGAGACTCAAAATCTTACATTTCTATCATGTTCCCAAGTGACACTGCCATAGTTGCTTCATGGACCACACTTTGGGAACTGTCACTGGGCTGGGTCTGAGAGGTCCCTGAGGCTAAGAAACCTATCTCACACTTTTAAAATAAATTTGGGAGCTGGGCACGGTGATGCACACCAGTAATCCCAGCCCTTGAGAGGCTGAGGCAGGAGGATTGCTGGGAATTCAAGGCAGCCTGGAATGTATAGTCAGTTGTCTGGACTACCTAGTGAGACCTGTCTCAAATAAATACATAAATAAATAAATAAATAAATAAATAAATAAATAAATAAATAATAAGTTTGGAGGTTTGCCAACTCCCATTGTGGAAAAAGAATTTTCAGGGTGTGTCAGTAAAAGAGACATGAGAGAAATTTATTAGAGATTTTTAGGATGCCCTCAAGAGGAGTGCAGCTGCTCTGAGAAAATGAGTCACATTATGAGTCAGAGTTGGGTAGTTTAATAGAGTGTCTTCAAGATGGGTGACCTAGGATGTGTATTCTCACGGTCCACTGGGCTTCAGTGCAAGCCATCTACATGTGTTTGAAGTTGAGATATGCTGCCCACCAATATTGCTGCTTCCTAAGGATGGAGGAAACGCAGTTTGCAGGTGAGCAGGACAGATTGAGAGCCCAGATTCACAGTAGGGGAATTAATGAATATACTACTGCATCTAATGCATGCAAGGATAACTGATGACACTTCTTCTTGTAATTAGGTGATTACTGCCCAGAGACACAGAAAACAAATGAGATAGCTGCCCAAGCAATACCACATGCCTTTATTAGCAATAATGTAGCAAAAATATTAATTCAAGTAGATGTAGGCTCAAACTCTAATCCTATCAATCATATAAGGAGTTAAATGGAAGTCTGCCTAGAATCAAAGAGGGTCAAAGAGAATGGTTGTTGAGGTAGGATAGAAGAAATAAAAACTAGGTATAAAGGAGACAAGGAAATAGAGATATTAAAATTATACTTTTAAGAAAAACTACAGCTTCAAGACACAACAGTCACTCAAGCCTTTTTTTCTTCTAGGAAACTCACTCAAAAAATTCCTAAATGTCCTTTTACAATAAACCTCTAAATCCATTCTGTTAGTCTATATCTTTTGGTTGGGGAATTGAGACCATTCACATTGAAAGTTATTACTGAAGGTATTGAGTTATTTCTGTCATTGCATTATTTTCTTATGACTGATTCCCCTTTTTTCAATTTTTGCTTACCCACCTTTTGTGCTTTATTCATTCTGTTAGACCTGTTGGCATTGTTGGCTTCATTTTCTCTTTCTAGAATACCCTTGAGAATGTTTGGAGTGCTTGTTTTGTAGTCGTGAATCTCTTAATAAGTTTATGTCATAGAAAGGCTGTATTTCTATTTCAATTTTGAAAGATTGCTTTACAGAATATATCTGTATGGGTTGGAAATTGTTTTCTTTTAGGGTTCAAATACTTTACTCCAAGCTCTCCTGGCCTTCAAGGTATGTGCTGAGAAGTCTGCTGCAATTCTAATGGGTTTACCTTTATAAGTGATTTGTTGCTGTTCTCTAACAGCTTTTAAGATTCTGTCTTGTGATGGACTTCTGGATTTTGGCTGTGATGTATTAAAGTGAAGTTGTTTTCTGATCGTGGATCTTTGGGGTTCCAAATGCCTCACTTATGTGTATGGTAAATTCTTTCCCAATATTTGGAATGTTTCCTGCTATTATTTCTGTAAACACGAATTTTTATGCCATTTGTGCTTTCTTCTGAATTTTCACTAAATCCATTTAATCTTATATTAGTCTTTTTTGTATCAGCCAATAGCTATTACAACCATTTTTCATGTTGTCTTGTTGTTTTAAGGTATCTCTGAGAATATGGTCACTGGCATCAGCCATATCTTCCACTTCTGCCACTGTGTCCTCACACTGGTCACTTCTTTTGTCCATACTTGCAATAGAATTTTTAATATCCTGGATTTCTGTTTGGTACATTTCATGGACTCTAATTCCTTGCTAAACTGGTAATTTATATTTTGTGCTGTTTTGTTTAGCTTTATATTAGCGTCTTCTGTAAACTCACTAATCATTTTATTTTTTATTTATTTTTATCATTAATTAAGTTTATTTGTACAATTTAGATGTACATAATGATCACATTCATCATATGGAACTTGTACCCGTATATGATATACCTCAGTTCTTATTTTTTCCCCAATTCCCTCCCCTCCCTTCTGCCCCTCTTCCCCTTCTTATTTACAAAAGTTTTGTTTCCATTTTATCTCTCTTTTCTCATGTTTTTCTTTTCCCTTCCTTCCTTTCCTTATCCCCCTCCCTTGTGCAAACAGGGAGATAACTGAAGAGAAATATAATGGAAGCAAGCCTGAAGGACAAAGGATGATCTTCCAAGCTTTGGGAAACTGGAGAAGAAGACAGGATAGAAAGGATGAAAGAGAAACCAAAAGAATATCAAAGCAAACCAGAAATACTAGAGACAATGTTCATTCACATGTAAATATCAAAGAATCTAGAAAGACAGTTGAGGAAAGAGAAATAGGATGGACAGAACAAAAGAAACAATGAATGTCAAAACCTAAACAACCCCCCCAAAAAAAACCACAGAAAAAGGAAAACAAAACAATCTAATAAACAAAGAGAGAAAGAGGAAAAGCAAAATTCCCCTTGTGCCCACAGTTCTCTGGTAGTATCCTCATCAAAGCCCAGATCTGTGCTGGGTAAACCCGCCAAGTCCGCAGCAGGGTTAGTGCTGGACGCAGGGTCGATCTTGGCCTCAGGATGTGGGGGCGAGGGCCAGCGTCTTCAGCCAGCGGCTTTCTGGATGCCCTGCCCACATCTCCTTACCCTGATAGTCTAACTATCTCTTTCCCAGTTGCTGTGGCACCTTCAGACTGAGACAGCCAGGGACTGCTCCCAGTCCCGTGTAGAGTTGGCCCCTCCCGGACTTCGCACAGCCTCCTCTGTTCCACACCACTGGCTCCCCTCACACACTCATCACAAGGCAGTGTGGGGGTGTCCTGGCTTCCTACGCTTTGTCCCTTTGCACCCAAGGCGGTTTGCGCTGCTGATCACAGGACAGGGGAGTTCTGACACCCCACTCCTTGTCCCTCTGCACCCAAGGCTGCTTGTGCTGCTGGTTGCAGGGTGGAGGGGATTGCTGACCCCCCAATCCTTGTCCTTCTGCACACAAGGCTACCTGCACCGCTGGCCGCAGGACGGGAGGGGTACTGACTTCCCAGCCTAAGGTTGCTTGAATTCCGCATCCACAATTCACACCCCTCTCTTGTGCCAGGTGGTCATGGGGCAGGAGGGGTCATGCTGTTCCACTCACTACCCTTGCCACTGCCACTGTGGTCCCTAACCTGGTTGCCCTTATTTTGTTTATTAAGTCCATTACTTATTAATTATATCTTCTTTGAGCTCACCAAGCACTTTATTATTTTGCTTTTTTATTCTCTTATTTTATGGTTTTAAATAATTCAGTTGTGTCACTCTGACTTCCTTCCCATCAATGCCCCATGGATCGCCTTTGGGCAAGCTGGCTCCTGACTGTTTTAGGAGGCATTTCATTGCCTTGTCTTCTCATGGTGTGTGTGTGTGTGTGTGTGTGTGTGTGTGTGTGTGTGTGTCTGTGTGTGTCTGTGTGTTTGTGTGTCTATGTCTGTGTCTGTGTGTGCTGAGGTTTAGGTGTTGATTATAGTGCAAATCTTTTTGCTAATATGGAGATTTCTTTACCTAGTGTCTGCTCTTCAGTAATGCACTCTGAGAGTGCCTAAATATAGGCCTTTGCCTCTGTCCCAAGATCCAACCCCTTCTATTTGGGAGGCTAGAGTACAGTGTACTTTGGCCCAGCACACAGTTCTGGGAGTAGACCACAGTATTGTTGATGACCCAAAGACAATCCATATATTGTGCAGAGAAAGCCAATTACTAGCAACAACTATGCCACCCTGACAATAGCAACATAATCAGCAACAGTAACTGAGTCAAATTCAAACTGGATATTAACATACCATAAGTACCAATTATGTACCACATTTAACCATAGAAAAGAGATATATAAGTATAGTATAACACAAATACAAACCAAATACTGACTTACAGTAAATATCTACTGAATGCAACAACTCTGCCTCCCCTAAGAACACAAAAAATTCAACAGTAATAGCATAGAGTTAACTGAACATTTAAATATCTAAATATTAATAAAGCTTAATGGTTATACTAGTAAAGACAGAGGGGGTAGGGAATAAGAAAATGAAAGAATTTCATTTGCAAAAATTTGCAAAAGAAGATAAGAAAAAGATAAAAGTGAGATAAAGTATCCTATTAAAGGAGTTAAAGGAAATTAATATAATTAGGTAAAATATCAGGAAATAACAAACAAGAAAAAGAAAAAAAGAGCAAAATAAAGAGAAAAATAAGAAAAAAATAGGAGAAAAAGAAAAATTTTAAAGGAAAAAATCCTAACCTCAAAAACCAATTAAAAAAAAGAAATGTCTAAAAACATTCTCTGAATTTTTGAATGAGTCTTTTCTTTCCTGGGTCCCCAGTCTTAGAGCCCAGCAGATATGGGGGTGCAATAGTGAGTCACTGCTAAGACCTATTTTTCCACACATTCTTATGTGTGAAGGCTGGATTTTTGCCCTGCCTTTCCCACTGGGTATGTTCATTCAATTGTGTCTGCCTTAAGGCTATAGTCACCCCTACAGCTCTCACTTTCTGTGCCCATCTGTGCAAGTCACAGTTTTGTCTGTCTGGCTTCATGGCCTTTGGTTTTGTGAGGTGCCTCCCTGCTCCAGATGCTCCTCTGTCCATGCAGCATAGACCATGGTAACTATCAAATCTGAGCAATATCCATGCTCATCTTAGCAGATGGGGAAAGCAGGCAGTGGGGTGGGGTAGTTGTCAAGCAGTCTGCTGGCACCTTCAGACCTAGACCCCTGTGTAAGCCACATATGTCCTGCCTGGGTTCTCAACACATAGGGTAGGCCCCTGCATCCCTCCCAGCCAAGTTTATACTTCTCAGGGTGTCTATGTCCAGCGTGTACCCTCTCTGTAACTGTCTCCTATGACCATCTTCCACCTAGTCACTTTGGCAGGGTGACGCCAGAAACCCTGGAATATAGTTGCTCTGCAGTTGCTCTGTGGCTCAGTCCCATACAATTAGCCCCTTCCCAGAATGACTCCTGATTAAACACTCTCATATACGGCAGGTGCTGCACTGGGCTTCCTCCCAAACTCCAGCTTGCTTTGCAGAAGAAGTCACTTTCAGAGCAAAACACCATGCTGTTTTTACAGTTTATAATTGCCATGGTTTTCTCTTGAGGCCAGGGTGAACCTTCTAGACTGCCTCATTCTTTTTTCTATCTGTACTGTGTCTCCCCAGTTTCTCTGCAATTTCCAGTCTTCTTGTCAGACGTCTCCCAATTCCTGGAAATTCACTTCTTTTATTCTGTT
This sequence comes from Erethizon dorsatum, assembly GCA_028451465.1. Taxonomy (NCBI): domain Eukaryota; kingdom Metazoa; phylum Chordata; class Mammalia; order Rodentia; family Erethizontidae; genus Erethizon; species Erethizon dorsatum. Next base: position 42,311,280 of record CM051842.1, read on the forward strand.
AACCAAATTGTTGCCTTCCTGGTGTCTTGAATCTAAGTCCTGGAGAGGCCACAGTTCGCTGCCAGTCCCTACTCCTCCTTCTTCCCACCTCTAGGGATTTGGGTTTAACTTTGGCTGAATATTGATGTTGAAACCTATTAAGCAGCATTTGACCAATTGATTAGGTGAACCTCTACCACCTACCTTGTGCTATGACACCCTCTGCTGAAGATATATTTTGATATGCCCTTTAAGACACCCATCTCCTAGTGTTCACACCTTTGTGTAATCCTTTCCTTTTGAGTGTGAATGGGACTCATAGCTTGTTTCTAATCAATAGAATATAGCAAAACTGATGGGATGTCACATTCATGATTATATTATATGAGATTCCATCTTGTTAACTCTGTCTGTCTCTCTGTCTCTCTGTCTCTGTCTCTGTCTCTCTCTTTCTCTCTCACTCGTTCTGTGCATTGCTGGCTCAGAAGAAGCAACCTGCCATAAGTCCTAAAGCACAAGAAAAGAAACTGGTGACAAACTAGAGTTAGTTTGGAAATGGACCTTTCCCCAGTTGAGCTTCTAGATGAGAGCCCAAAGACCTTCTTTGCAGCCTTACCCAAGACCCAGACTGGCCATTTCTGGAGACTTAACCCACATTAACTGTGCAATAAAAAATGTGTGTTGCTTTAAATAATTAAGTTTTAATAGAAGAGTAAACAAATACACCTTCCCCTCAGCACTTCTGCCCTTATGACTCATATTCTGTATTCTCCTCTTTCATATGCCACTCTTGGAATGTTTATCCTTTTTTTCAACTTTTGGTTAGCTAATACCTTCAGGTTTTAGATAAATTGTCCCCTCCTTTGGAAAGATTTCTTTATCCTCTAATTTGGATATTCTCTTCCTTGCAAGTTTTTAGGTGGCAAAGTTGTAATAGTGGATTTCCACATTCATAAGGTGTGGAAAATTCCCAAATAAGTGTTTTTTCCTCAAAAGAAGTGTGAAATTATTACCTAGAAAATAAAAATATATTGAGAGATTATTTTGGTGTTCAAAATGTTATATATCAAACAAGACTACATTTTACAACTTAAGGATTTTAAAATTTTATGATAGTGCAAAAACAATATGCCTTCAGTAGAAACAGAGATGTTTGCCTCTAGGGTTAGCTTGAGGGATTATTCAGATATTCTCTGTAAAGTAGTATAAAGTACTCAACGAATATTAGCCACTATTATATAGACCTAAAGAAGGAATCAAATGAGTTCATTGGCAGAGCTAGATTTATGGTAGGTCCCACTGAACTCTGAATCAAATCAAGGTTACTTTAGCCTTACAGATAAAATGTTTTAAAGTAAGAAGTTCCTCATAGTAAGTGCAATTTCCAGAGACGCAGTGCTACCATCCAATGAGAACAATGTAGTCTACTAGCCGCCTGCAATATGACTGCCTATATTCCAAAATAAGCATCCCATTCATTACAGTATGAAAAGAACTACATATGGTCACTGATTTATGATAGTTTGGCTTAGATTTTCCAACTTTACAATGGTGCAAAAGTGGTATGTGTTCAGTAGATAGGATAATGCCAATGTTGAATGTTTTCCTGGATTAGCAACATGCTGCACCATCTTTTCTCATGATGCTGGGCTGTTTATTGAATATACAATATTTTCAATTTATGATGGGTTTGTGGGGACACAACTCCATCAAAATTTGAGGAGCAGCTATACTTACATCTCTATTACTTAATTTTTTTAGACTTACTGACTCAAAATTGCTAAAATATTTCCCCTGGTTACCAAATGCATGCACTCTCTCAAAATTTATATTAAATACCAACCTACTTCCACATTTAACTATTTGAAAATTGCTAAGATTTATGGAGACAAAATAACATTCTTACAATCAGCACTAATTATTGTCTTGTTACTCTTGCAAGAAGGGATATATTTGGGGCCGGTGAGATGGCTCAGCGGCGTAAGCACCTGCCTTGCAAGCGCGAGGGCCCGAGTTTGACTCCCGGAACCCACATACGAAAAAGGGGCCGGTGATATCGCTCAGCGGCACAGGTGCCTGTTGGTGCGCGAGGTCCTGAGGTCGACCCCCCGGTACCCACAAAAAAAAAAAAGAAGAGATATATTTATTTTTCAACTGATTGGTAGAATTAAAACTTATGGAACATAAGACATTATCTCTCCAAGTTATATCCAGGATACTTATCTATGTTTGAAAGTTAATATTAAGATATTAACAATAAGTCTAAATGACTTCCACTGTTCATATTACTCTCATTGTTATGCTAATGAACATGACCACCGTCTAGGTGATCATATGATTATTGGTCACACATTTTTATGAGTACTGGAAATAATGTTTTGGTAGATTGTATTATTTTTGAAAAAATATTCATTATTGTCTTATCAAGTAGGCCAAGTGTAGCTTATTACCCCATTGTTCTTAGGATTGACCAGTCAGTGACTTATTTTAATAGGCAGAATTGTAAGTAGACATGATGTACAGACTCTAGGATGCTTTCCGTAATTCTTACTTCCCGGTGTTCATACTCTTGTACCGTATCCTCTCCCTGAGTATGTATGGGACCTGTGACATGCTTCTAATTTGTAGAATATGGTAAAGGTGATGAAATGTCACTTCCATGATTATACTGCATTCTATAAGCTCTAACCTTACTAGAGAATTTGCTTTAGAGACTTTCCTTACTATCTAAATGAAATAACTATCCACGTCACACTGTAAGGAACTGTGAAGAGGCTTCTAGAAATTATGGCAATTCTGAGTAGCATCTAGGAACTTGTAGTCACTGCTAAGAGTTGAGCCTGGCCTTTAAATTTTGAAGAAAATATCACCTGACATGCAGCAAGTAGTAACATCAGTTCTACAACACCACACACACACACACACACACACACACACATAACATTATTTATGTCAACAACCTAAGTGACCTTCAAAGTGGATTTTTCCCCAGGTGAACCTCCAGATGAAATTGCAGCCTGGATGAAATCTTGATTGCAACCTTATGAAGTCTTCAAGCAAAGGACTCAGTTAACTCCTAATTCACAGAACCTGTGAGATGCATGTGTGTTATAAGCCACTAAGGCTGGTAATTTGAAAGGTAGCAATAGATACCCAATACAGTAGGCATAGTATACCCCACATCAGAGCTGAAATTTTAAATATTCTTTCATAGTTTGGCTTTGACTCTCAACAAGCAAAGAGTGTACCCAAGAGTATACCATTCAAATTGTAACCCTGAATGAGAAGATTCCTAGAGCCACCTGAACTCAGTTGAGGCCAGCAAAGCAGTAGCTAAACATTAGCATCCAAGAAAGATGAACAGGAAGCACTTGTTGTAAACCACTGAATTTTGAGTGTAGTTTGTTGCTACTACTAGTAATAATAATTGAATTTTGTTTTTTGTGATTTAATATTCTTTATTGGTACAAGTTTGCAGCATATAATTACCACATTCATCCTGGGGAGTTAGTACAGGTACATAAAACATCTTAATTATATTTTCATCCCCATTACATCCCTTCCCCAACCTCACCCCCCCTTCACCTCTTGGTACCCTTCCCTTGTGTGAAATATATGTTTCCCTGTTTCTTATTATATTTCTCTTAGTTTGCTCTTTATTTATATTTTGGGTTTCTCATATAAGAGAAACTATGAGATATATGTTTTTATGTCTTATTTATTTCACTTAACATTATGGTCTCAACTTGCATCAATTTTCCTACAAATGAATCAAATTCATTCTTCTTTATGACTGAGTCCATTGTATATATGTGTGTGTGTGTGTGTGTGTGTGTGAGTGTAAAATACATATATTTTATTCTTTATCCAGTCATCTATTGATGGACATATAAGTTGCATATAAGATTTAACTATTTTGAGCTGTGCTGCTAGAAACATGGGTTTGCATGTATCACTGTAGTATGATGTCTTTAACTTTTTTAGGAAGATACCTTGAAGGGAAATAGGTGGGTGGAATAGGACGTTAAGTTTTAGTTTTGTCAGCAATCTCCATATTGATGTTCATAGTGGTTGTACTAGTTTACATTTCCACCTAAAAATGTAGGTTTCTTTTTCCCTGTAACCTCCCACTATTTGCTATTATTTGATTTCTTGATGATCAGCCACTCTTTCAGGAGTAAGATGGAATCTCATTTTATTTTTTAAATTTCCATTTCTCCAATGGCCAGAGACATCGAACATTTTTTTATGACATTTATTGGCAGCTTGCACTTTTTCTGAGAAGTGTCTATTTATTTCAGTTGCCCATTTTTTGATTGGGTCTTTTATTCTGGAGATTCAAATTTTTTGAGTTTATGTATTCTAGATGTTGGTCTTCTGTCCAAGGAAAAGCTGGAAAAATCTTTTTCCTATTCCGTCAGTTGTCTCTTTACCCTGTTGGTTGTTTCTTTGTGGTGAAGATTTTTTCTTGGATATTGTGCCATGTGTTGATTCTTCATTTGTTTGTGTGTGTGCAATTGGGGTTTATTCAGACAGTCCTCGTTTATGCCTGTGCTTTAAGAGATTTACTTATTTTAACTTTCAAGGTATTAAGTGTTTCTGTTTTAACATTTAGATCTTTCATCCATTTTGATTTTAGGTTAGTACATAGTGAGTGATATTGGTATATATTCAATTTTCTTTTTCTTTCTTTTTTTTTTTTTTTTTTTTGGCTTTTCGTTTTTTTGAGACAGGGTTTCACTATGTATTTCAGGCTGGCCTCAAACTCTATGTAGTTTAGGCTGGCCTCGAACTCCCTGCAATCCTCCTGCCTCAGCCTCCCAAATATATTCAGTTTTTTTGCATGTAGATAACCAGTTTTCCCGGCACCATTAATTAAAGAGGCTATCTTTATACCAGTGTATGTTTTTGGCCCCTTTGTCAATGAGCAGATAGATAAATATGCCTGGGGTTGATTGTGCTTCCTCCATCTGTTCCATTCAGCCACATGTCTGTTCTTGGCCAGTATCATGTTCTTTTTATCACTGAAGCTTTTAAATATAACTTGAAATCTGGGATTGTGGTGCTTTCTGCTTTGTTTTGTTGCCCACAATTGCTTTTGCTATTATGGGTCTCTTCTGATCCCGCATGAATTTTAGGATTGTTTTCTCCAGTTGTACGAGGAATGTTGTTTGTATTTTGATTGGAATTGCATTAAATCTGTATGTTAGCTTTGGAAGTATGGCCATTTTGACAATATTGGTTCTGCCTACCAAGAATCAGGGATATCTTTCCCTTTTCTGTTGTCCTTTGTGATCTCCTGTTTCAGACTACTGTACTTTTTATTGTAGAAACTTTCACTTCCTTGTTTAGGTTAATTCCTAAGTATCTAATTTTTCTTAATCCTATCATGAAAGTTATTGTTTTCATAATTTCTTTCTTATTGGTGTACAAGAACATTATTAATTTTTGTGTGTTGGTTTTGTATCTTGTTACAGTACTGAATTTGGTTATTAACTCTAGGAGACTTTTGGTGGAATTTATTGAGTCTTCTATATAGAGGATTATGTCATCTACATATAACACAATTTGACTTCTTCCTTTCCTATATATATTCTTTTTATTTCTTTCTCTTCTTAATTGCCCTAGCTAATATATCAGATACTATATTAAGCAGAAATGGTGATAGTTTACATCCTTGCCTTACTCCTAGTTCTAGAGGGAAAACTTTTAGCACTTCACCAATTGATATAATGTTGGCATTAGGTTTCTCATAAATGGTTTTTATCAGATTGAGATAGGGTCTTTCTATAGCTTTTTTCTTTGGGTTTTAAAAAATCATGAATGGAAATTAAATTTTGTCAAAAGCTTTTCTACATCTGTTGAGGCAATCCTGTGATTTTTCTCCTTGCTTTTTTAATGTGGTGTATTACATTTTTTGATTTATGTATGTTGAAACATCTTGCATTTCTGGAGATGAAACCTACTTGGTCATGAGGTATGATATACTGGATGAATTTTTGCATTCTTTTTTCAATATCTTGCTGAGAATATTTACATCTATGTTCACTAAAGAGATTGCCCTGTAGTTCTCTTTTAAAGTTGGGTCATTTTCTGGTTTTGGAGTCATCATAATGTTACTTTCAGAAATGATATTGAAAATATTCCTTTCCTTCCAATCTCCTAGAAGAGTTTGAGGAGTATTGGCATTACATCTTTTCTGAAGTTCTTGAGCAATTCAGTGGTCAATCCGTGGGGTCCTGGACTTTTCTTAGTTGGTAGTTTTTTTTTTTTTTAATTACTGCCATAATTTCATTCCCTCTACTGTACTATTCAAGGTTTTTATATCTTTTTGGTTCAGTTTTGGTAATTCATATGTATCTAGGATCTAACCATTTCTTCTGGATTCTCCAATTTATTGGGCTACAATTTATTAGAAAGTTGTTTCTAATAATCTTCTGAATTTCTGCAGTGACTGATATGATTTCACCTATTTTATTTCTTCTTTAATTTTTTTTTAAATTTATTTTTATTAGTACATGTTTGCAGCACATAATGATCATATTCATCATAGGGGACATGCACATGTATATAACACATTTTAATTCTTTTTTTAATCCCCTCCCCCTCCAATGCTTTTTCCCCTTTCCATTTACAAAAGGTCTATTTCCATTATTTTTCCTTCTGTTCTTTCTTTTCTTTAAGTCCCTTTTCCCTGCCTTCCCCCTTTCCCATCTTTGTTCCCTTTCACATTTGAAAAGATCTTCCTACTTCCTAATATCTATCTTTAATTTTGCTTTGTATTTATACTTGAGGGCTCTCACATAACAGAAACAATGTGATATTTAAATCAATGTGATATTGGTCTGATTTATTTTACTTAAAATTGTGGTCTTGAGGTACATCCATTTACCTAAAAATGTCTCATATTTATCCTTCTTTATGGGAGAGTAGTACTCCATTGTATATAAATACTGCATTTTCTTTATCTGTTTAAGGGGATATGGACTGTTTCCAAGATTTAGCTATTATAAATTGTGCTACTATGACATGGGTATGCATGTATCACCGTGGTATGATGACTTTAACTCTTTCAGGCATATACCTAGAAAGGGAACAGCTGGGTCAAATGGAACCTGTAGTTTTAGTTTTTTGAGGAATCTACATACTAATTTCCATAGTGGTTGTGTCAACTTACGCTACCACCAACAGTGGAGAAGGGTTCCTTTTTCTCTGCAGCTTTTCCAGCATTTATTGTTGGTTGATTTCTTAATGATAGCCATTCTTTCTTGCATGAGATGAAATCTAAATGTTCTAAATTTTCTGAGTTCTTTACGTATTCTAGGTATTATTCTATCTGAGGAGTAGCTGGCAAAATTATTTTCCTGTTCTATAGGTTGTCTCGTCACTGTATTAATGGTTTCCTTTGCTATGCATAAGATTTTTAATTTGATGTGATCCCATTTGTTGATTCTTTATAATATTTTCTGTGTAACTGAGGTGTTGTTCATAAAATTTTTGCCTATACCTGTGTCCTCAAGTTTCACCAACAGATTAACTGTTTCTGTTTTAATATTTAGATTTTGATTCAGAATTGCTTTTTTCTCTTCCAGGTCTCTTCCATATGAATTTTAGCATTGTTTTCTCTAGATCTGTGAGAAATGCTATTGGTATTTTGATTGGGATTGCATTACCATTTTCATTCCTAATTGGGTGTATTTGAGTTTTTTCTTTTCTTTCTTTGATAAGGGTGGCTAAGGGTTTATTGATTTTATTTAGTCTTTCAAAGAACCAACTCTTTAATTCATTGATTCTTTGTATTGTTTTCTTGGTCTCAATTGCACTAATTTCTGCTCTAATCTTTATAATTTCCTCTCTCGTATGTGCTTTGGGCTTCACTTGTTGTTTTTCTAGAAGTTTGAGGTTCGACATTAGGTTATTTGAGCTTGCTCTCTTTTCCTGATGTGAGAGTTCACTGGTATAAATTTCCCTCATAGGACAGCTTTCATTGCGTCCCATAAGTTCCAGTATGTTGTATTGGCATTATCATTTAATTGTAGATAGTGTTTAATTTCTTCTTTAATTTCATCTGTGACCCATTGTTTGTTCCATGTGTTTGTGGAGTTTTTGTGGTTTCTTTTGCCATTGATTTCCAATTTCATTGCACTATGGTCTGATAATATGCATGGGATAATTTCAGTTCCTTTGCATTTGCTTAAGCACATTCTATGAGCTAGTATGTGGAGAATGTCCCATGTGCAGCTGTGTATTCTGATGTTTTGAGTGGAACACTCTGTAGACATCTACTAAATCTGTGCAGTTTACTTCTGATATTTCTTTGTTGATTTTTTGTCTAGCTGCTCTGTTTATTTGTGACAGTGGCATATTGAGATCCCCCATTGCATTGTACTAATGCTTATTTGCTTTTTCATGTCCATTAATAGTTGTTTTGTATAGTTGGATGCACAGGTATGTGGTACATATATATTTATGATTGTTATCTCTTCTTCTTGTAATGTTTCCTTAATGACTATGTAGTGACCTTCTTTGTCTCTCTTGATTAGTTTTGGCTTGAAATTCACTTTGTCTGCAAATAGATTAGCTACTCCTGCTTTTTATCTCAGTTCCTGTTGCATGGAATATTGTTTTCCATCCTTTGACTTTCAGTCTATAAATTTCCTTGTGGGTTAAATGTGTTTCATGTATGCAGCATATTGTTGCATCTTGTTTCTTTCTTTCTTTTTTTTTTTGTGGGTACCAGGGGTCGAACTCAGGACCTCGCACGCCAGCAGGCGCCCATGCCACTGAGTGATATCACTGGCCCTTTGTTTTCCCTTTATGTGCGTACTGGAAGTCGAACTCAGGACCTCTCGCTTGCCAGGCAGGCGCTTATGCCGCTGAGCTATCTCACCGGCCCCTGCATCTTGTTTCTTGATCTATTCTGCTAACCTCTCTCCTTTGCTTTGTGACTTGAGACCATTTATATTGATCATTATAACTCATAAGTATTGACTTATCATTGTCATTATATTATTTTCCTGCTGGTGGTTCTCTTTTTCCCTTCTTTTTAATTGCTTGCCTTGCCTGGTAGATTCTACTGGACATTTTGGCATTTTTATCTTCATTGTTTATTTCTAGGATATCCTTGAGAGTTTTTTGGAGGGCTGATTTGGTGGTCATGAATTTCTTTAGGTGCTCTTTGTCATGGATGTATTTTATTTCTTCATCAATTTTGAAAGTTAAATTTGTGAGACATGTCAATCTGAGTTAGTAGCCAATTTCTTTCAGGGCTTGAAACTTCACTCCAAACTCTCCTTGACTTTAAGGTTTTTGTTGAAAAGTCTGCAGTAATTCTGAGGAGTTTTCATTTAGAGTTGATTTGTTTGTTTTCTCTAACAGCTTTCAAGATGCATTTCTTGTGTTGAATTTCTGAAATCTTGGCTATTATGTCTTTGTGTAGTTCTTTTATGATCACAACTATTTGGGGTTCTATATGACTCATTTAGCCATTGGTCAAATTATTTTTCCATGCTTGGAAGGTTTTCTGCTATTACTTCTGTGAGCTGGTTTTTTATGCCTTTTGTGCTATTATCTGAGTTTTCATTGATCCCAATTAATCTTAGATTAGTCTTCTTTGCATCATGTAGCAGCCACTGGATTGATTTTCCATGCTCCCTTCTATTTTTAAGGTATCTCTTATTATTTGATTGCCATCCACAGCCCTGTCTTGTATGTCTGATATTCTGCCTTCACATTGGTTGACTCTGCTGTGTATATGTTCAGTAGTTTTTAATCTCCTGGATTTCTGTTTGAGACTGTTTTATGGACTCTAGGTCTTACGTTGGGAATTTATGGTCGCATGTCTTTCTTTAGCTCAGCTATATTTTTTATTAGTATGTTCTCTAAACTTGCTAATCATTTGTTTTGTTAGGGTCATTTACTTATTAATTATCCCTGCTTTGTATTCACCAAGCATCTTATTAATCTGTTTTGCTACTTCCACTGCTACTATTTCAGATATTTGGACTATGTGGTGTTTCATTTCATCCCCCTTGAGGCCCCCTGGATTTGTTTTGGGGGAGTTGTGAGATTTTGGGGGCATTTTCCTTCTGCGTTTTGTCATTTTTTAATTTGTTTTCTATGCTGAGTCTTGCAAATTGCTTATAGTAAGTAGGTTTATTGCTAGTTTCAAGACCTTTTTACACAGTGACTACTTTTTAGGTGTAGATATGGAGAGTTGCAGCCTATTCGACCTAGTCCCTGGATTTTTGGTAATGGGCTGCAGTATATTTTTTGCCACCCCCCAGGCAATCTAGACATTGATGTACAGAGAAAACTAATTGATAGCAACAACTATGTCACCTTTGCTAAAGTAGTAAAATCAGCAACAACAATAGCATTAAATACAAACTGGATAATGACAAATTCTAGTAACTAACACTGTACTACTTTAATCATAGAAATGAGATCTGTATTTATAGTACAAACCACATATTGATACACAGTATATATCTACTCAATGGAGCAATTTTACCTCTATTAACAGTAGACCAATATTTAGCCATTGCAATATATATATTTAACTATCTACAGATTTAGAAGCAGTAATGGTTATTCTGGTTACAGTATGATTATAATAAGGTTAGCAGTTGCAGGTAAATGGAGCAAAAAAATAGAATTTGAAAAAAATGTAGCAATGGAAGATGGGAAGAAGGTGATAAAATAGATATAAAAGATCCTATTAAGGAATAAAAAATTAACAGTATTAAATAACCATAACAGATAAAACTGACAACAAAAAAGATAAATAATAAGGAATAGGGATTAAGCTAGAAGAAAAAAGATAAAATAATAAGGAAACAAAGAGAGATAGTGAGAAGAGAGAGAGAGGAAATAAAAGAGGACCTAATCAAACAAATGAATCAAAATAATATAAAAAATGGGAGGAACAATCAAATGTGTGACAGAACTCCAAATTCCATCAAAAAAATAAAAATTTTAGATAATGCAAATAGAGGATAAAAAAATTGGGTAGGAGAGGAGCATAGGTAAAATACAGAGGAGTCAAAAGAATAATATAGGAAGGATAGTGAGTTTATACAAAAGAGTGGCAGAGCAAGAGAAGAATATGGCAAATTAGAAATTTTAGAGGAGGAGTTAATGTGCCATTAATATTCTTTCTGAGAAATAATTAAGACATAAAATTTATGTGGGATCTTGAGGTGAAGAAACTTGACAGGGAGATGAAGAGAGGGAGAGGACCTAGACAGCAAGTCAAAACAAATAGAAGAGAAAATTTTTAAAAGCAATCAGAAAAATCCTAAAAACAAAACAAAACAAAACACAAAAACAACCAAACAATGCCAAAACAAACAAAAGAGTAGGACACAGAAAATCCAAAAATCAGAAGATATCTGACAGGAACTCAGTTTAAACCCTCCCACAAGAGAATGTACATGTGATTCCCTAATAACCCCTTTGCCAGGAAACCTGGGAGGTGGCAGTGACTAGTGTATAACCGAGTCTTCATTCTCTTAAGTCTGCAGTTTCTTCAGGCTTTGTGTGCCCTTCTACCGGAGTCTGAAGACCTTGCCACTCTGCTTGAGGTGTGGGCAGGAGTTCCTAGCCCTCAGTGAACACTGTCGGAGGTTCTGTAAAGGAAGGCAGTGGATGCAATTACTTCTTAATCATTATGCCAAAGAATCCATGAGTTTGCACAATTCCCCTTTGCAGTCTGGTTGCAGGTGACCCTGCCACCGTGTTCTCCACACATGGGTGTATGATCTAGTGGCTGGGATGGTGCAGTGGAGTGCACAACAGGAACAGAGCGAATTCAATTTTTGATTGGGGCTAGTGCCTGTGACCCTGCAGTCCAGCAGACATGCAGGACTTGTGCTAAGTTGTTTGGATGCACTGCTTATGACTCAGCTGACCTGTGGGCCACAGAGCTGGTGACATCCAGTAGATGTGTGCTTGCATATGATTTGGCAGGCACTCTGGTCAAGAGGTCTATTTAGGCAGGTACTGAGTACCAGGGGCCATGCATGTGCACTCCAGTGAATAGGGAATCTGTCTGAATTGATGAGCTGCTAAGCTGTGGCACCATCACAGCTAGGATACCCTTTGCATGTATATGTTCTCTCTGGCCTGTGTCTTTTGAGAGAGAGGGCTCCCCTCTCTGTAGTATGTGCTAGGGTGGAGAACACAGGGATGCTGCTTTTTCCAGTGTTTGGAAGGAGGGGCTATAAGTGTGAGGTTGGTGAACACGAACTCTGTCTCAGGAATCTGATCTCTGCAGCACTAGGTCATCCTTCAGACTTTTTGCCTCACTATCCAAAATGGCTGCTCCCTGATGGAGCTGGAAACAGGGGCCAGCTGATCCATCCCAACAGCACTGCTTCCCCTTTTTTATTGTCTATTTGTTTGACTTGATCTACATATCAGCTTTCCTTATTAATTTTTATTTCAGAATGACTCTCTCCCACCTTCCAAATATCTTCCTTCTCAGTGAATCTTTCCTGAGCTTCTCTGATGTGATTTCTACTCTACTCAGCCATGTTGAATCTCCCCCATCTATTTCATTTTTAATTGCATTGATTTGAGTTTCTTTCTTTCTTTCTTTTTTGGAAGTTTGGCTAGTGGTTTATTATATACTTTAAAGTACCAGCTCCTTGATTCATTGATTCTACTTATTGTTTTTCAGTTTCAATTTTATTAATACTTGCTATGATCTTTATAATTTCTTCCCTTTGGATTTGGATTGTTCCTGTTTCTTCTAGATCCTTGAGGTGTATCACTAGGATTTTAATCTGGGTTTGCCCTGTTTTTCTGATGTGGATATTTATAGCTATAAATTTCTTTTACGATTGTTTTCATTGTTTCTCCATTTGTTCTTGTATGTTGCATTTACTTTATTGTTTGATTCTAGGAACTGTCTAACTTTGATTTTTTTCTGTAACCCATTGATTTTTTAAGAGTGTTTTGTTTAATTTCTATGTGTTTGCATAATTTCTGCTTTCTTTTGTCATTTATTTCTAATTTCATTGCACTGTGATCTGATAATTTGCATGGGATAATTTTAATTCTTTTACATTTATTTAAACAAGTACTATGGACTAGTATGTCAACTATTTACAAAAAAATTCCATGTGTTGCTGAGAAGAATGTGTGTTCTGTTGTTGTTGGATGGAATACTCTGTAGATATCTGTTAAGACCATTTATTCAAAGGTGTAGTTCAACTCTCATATTTCTTTGTTGAGTTTTGTATAGTTGATCTATTTGTGACAGTGGGGTATTTAGTTCTCCCAGTATAATCATTTTGATGTTTATCTGATCTTTTATGTTCAGTAGTGTTTATTTTATAAAGTGTGATGTGCTCCTATTTGGTGCATATAGCTTATAATAGTTATTTCTTCCTGTTGAATTGTTTCCTTAATATGTAGTGACTATCTTTGGCTCTTCTAATAAGTTTTGGCTTGAAATCCACTTTGGTTGTAATAGGATAACTACATCTGCTTATTTTTGGGTTCCCTTTGCATGGAATATTGTTTTCCATCTTTTGATTTTCTCGTGTATGAATTTCTTTGGATTAAATGTATTTCTTCTATACAGCATAAAATTAGGTTTTGCTTTTAATCCATTCTGCCAATTTTTTTCTTTTTATTGGAGAACTGGGACCATTCACATTGAGAGTCATTACTGAAAAATATTGACTTATTCCAGCCATTGCATAATTTTCCTCTTGCTGATTATCTTTTCTTCTCCTTGTGCTTAACTGCTCGCTACACCTGTTTGATTTCTTCTATTAATTTTTTTACATTGTTGGCTTCACTGTCTCTAAGATATCCTTGAGAATACTTGGAGTGATAATTTGGTGGTCATGAATCTCTTAAGCTGCTTTTTGTCATGGAAAGACCTTATTTCTCCATTAATTTTGAAAGATTGTTGTATAATTTATATCAGTCTGGGTTGGAAGTTTTTTGCTTTTAGGGCTTGAAACACTTTACTCCAAGCACTTTTGGCCTTTGAGCTTTATGCTGAGAAGGTTGCTGTAATCCATATGGGCTTACTTTTACAAGTGATTTGTTGCTTTTCTCTAACAGCTTTTAAGATTCTGTCCTTGTGCTGGACTTACAGAATTTTGACTGTGATAAATTATAGTGAAGTGATTTTGTCTCTTTGAGGGTCCAAATGCTTCCTTTATCTGTATAGTAAATTCTTTCCTAATATTTAAAATGTCTTCTGCCATTATTTTGTAAGCAGAAACTTTTATGCCATTTGTGCTGTCTTCTGATTTTTTGCTTACTTCAGTTAACCTTAAATTAGCATTTTTTGCATCATCCAACAGCTGTTTCATTAGTTTTTCTTATTCTCCTGTTTTTAAGGAATAACTGAGTATATCATCGATGACATCAACCCTATCTTCCATTTTTGACACTCTGTCCTCATATTGGTCACTTCTGTTGCACATACTTTCAATAGAATTTTTAATATCCTAGATTTCTGTTTCATACCTTTTCATGGACTTTAATTCTTTGTTATACTCTTCATTAATATTTAGTGTCATTTTATTTAGCTCAGTTAACTTTTTATTAATGCCTTCTGTAAACTCACTGATCATTTTATTGAGACTTTTGCTTAGTTAAACTTTTTTTGTACTTGCAGAGCACCTTATTATTCTGTCATTTAATTTCATATTTTATTATTTCAAATAATTCACTGTGCGACTCTCATTTCCTCACCATTGATGCTGCATGGTTCAGCTTTGGGAGGAGTTGGCAGTTTTTTTGAGGCATTTAGTTGCCTGGTATTCTAGTGTTTCTATTGATTGTGTGTGTGTGTGTGTGTGTGTGTGTGCACTCTGAGTTTTGTGAGCAGAGTTTAGTGGAAAGATTATATTTCTAATATGGAGATCTCATTAGTTAGTGTTTGCTTTTCACTGATGCACTCTGGGAATGGCTATTTATATCCCTTTACTTCTTTCCCAAGACCCAACTTTCTCCATTCCTTTTGGAAGGGAGGGTGCTGTATAAATCATCCACAACCCAGTTCTCTAGGAATGGACCACAGTATTTTTCCTGATGCACACAATCCAGATATTGTCTTGTAGAGAAGAATCAATTAATAACAATAACTCTGCCATCTTGGCAGTAGCAACACAATCAGCAACAATAATAGAATCAAAGGCAATCTGAATTTTGACATGCTATAAGAAGCATCGAACTCCCCTAACCATAGAAACAAGATCTATAATTATAAACACCCAGACAAACCAAAATCTGAGTTATAGTAAACATCTACTAAATGCAACAATTATACCACCATAGAAAATAATTCAACAGGGCTGGTGAGATGGCTCAGTGGCATGAGTGTCTGCCCAGCAAACATGAGGTCCTGAATTCAACTCCTGGAACCAACATACGAGAAAAGGGCCGGTGACATCACGCAGTGGCACAAGCGCTTGCTGGCAAGCACAAGGTCCTGAGGTCGACTCCCGGTATCCACATTAAAAAAAAAAAAAAAGAAAATAATGCAACAGTAATAGCATAGAGTTAACTAATTATATAATGATTAATAAAGGATAATGGTTATACCAGTTAAGATAGAGGGCATGGGGAATGAGAAAAAGAAAGAAGTGAAATTTTAAAAATAAAGAAAAGAAAAATGAGAAGAGAAAAGAAGAGCAAGATAAAGTATCCTATTAAGGAATAAAAAGTAATTAATAGAATTAGATAAATATATCAGAAAAGAACAAACGAACGAACAAAAAGCATAGAACAAAGTAAGGAGAAAATAGAAAAAAAGAAAAAGAAATAAAAAGAAGAAAAAAACCATAAACCCAAAAGAAACCAATATACAAAGAAGAAAAAAAAAAAAAAAACAGAAATGAGTCCAAAAAGAAAATTCCTCAGTGATTTGCCATGAGTGGTTTCTTTCCAGGGTCTGCGATTTTGAAATCTATGTCTATGTCAGAGAGATCCTGAGTCACTGCTGAAACTTGTTTTGTTTCCACACTCATATTTTTGCCTGTGAATGCTGAATCCTGCTCCACCCTTCCTGCTGGATGTGGTTGGTCAATGGTGTCCACCCTAAGAATGTAGTCACTCTGGAAGCTGCCACTTTCTTTGTCCCTCTGTTTACCATAAGTCATGGCTTTCTCTGCCTAGCTTTCTGGCTCGTTGGTTTATGAGGTGCCTTCCTGGTTCAGAGGCCCTTCTTTCTGTATCCCCCAAGTTTTAGCAACTGTCCAAGCTGAGGCATATTCTTGCTTATGTTGGTATATGTAGAAAGCAAACAAACCACTGAGCTCTTTGGTAGATGTTGGCAGTGGGCAGGGGTTCAAGTAGATCAATGGATTTAATGCCAACACTTTCAGACCCAGCCCCCTGTGGAAGCCATACATTCCTGACCTGGCTTCCCACCACAGAGACCATTGCCCCCATGTCTTTCACTGCCTGAGTTAAACTTCTCAGGAAGTCTATGTCTAACCTGCATGGTCTCTTGACTGTTTTTTTGGCCGTCTCCCAGGCAGTCACTCTGGCAGGATGACACCAGAAATCCTGAAGTACAGTAGCTGTTTTGTGGCTCACCCTGAAAAATCAACCCCTTCCCAAAATAGCCCTGATTAAACCCTCTCAAATATGGCAGGTGCTGCCCTTGATTTCTTCAACTCTAGACTGCCATGCCAAAAGAGTAACTTTCAGAGTAAAACCCCATACTATTTTTGCAGTTTGCAATAACCATGGGATTTTCTTGGGGCTAGCACTGTTGTCGTTTCTCCCTGGAGCTGCTGAGCCTCTCCACCCTTATGCTATGTCAGTGGAGACAGGTCTGTGAAGCTGAGACAGGAGGATTGCAACTTCCAGAGCAACCTGGGCAATTTAGCAATTTACTGAGACCCTTTTCTCCTGCCTCTACATCAGTTTTTTTTTAATGTGAAAATTTGCAGAAGCATTCAAGCTGACCCCACAGCTAGATGCTCCATCCAGTTCCAAGTAATTGAATTTTGATGGAGAAATTTGGTTATTCAACCCTTCAGTATCAAAGCCAATGTCATAGGAGAACCTCACAAGATTTGGCCACGTAACGAGGCTGAAGCTGACATTGGTACATTAGGCAACACTGAGCACACAGAGCCTCATAGGCAATAGAAAGGATGTTGGAGTTTATGTATGATAGTCACATAAACAGAAGAAGGTGTGACATAACTACATTTGGGTTTTGGTAAGATCACCCTGGCTATTACAGAAAAAAATAAAGTGTAGAAAGCAAGAAATGACATAAGGAGAATAGTTAGCAGGATAATGCTGTAGTTCATTAGATAACAGCTGTGAAAACACAAGTGAATATACTTGAGACACATTGAAGAGATAAGAATTGACAGGGCTTGTTGGTGGATTATGTATGGGAAGGGTAAGAGAGAGGAGGATGTCTGAGTGTTGAATTGGTGTATTAGTCACTGAAATATGAAGAACACTAGAGCAAACCAGGTTAAGCAGGAGAAGATAAAATGTTCAGTTTGGGGCACATAGGTTATATTAGTCATCTTTCTCTTGCTGTGACAAAATACCTGAGAAGACCAATTGATAAGGAGGAGAAGACTTATTTGGCTCACAGTTTCAGAGGTTATGTCTCCAATGATGTACTTCCTCTGATTAGGCCTCAACTTTTCCAGGTTCTATCACTACCACATAGAACCATGGGTCCGCAACTAAGCCTTTACATCTGGGCCTTTAGGAGACATTTAAGACCCAAACCATAACATGAGGTTTGAGGTATCACTGAGCCATCTAAATGGATATAAAGTTTTGGAACTAAGAAAAGATCTGAAATGGAGACATAAATATGTGAGTCTATTATATAAATTATAACCATAGTTATTAAGAGAGACAGACACAGAGATAGACAGAGAGAGAGAGAGAGAGAGAGAGAGAGAGAGAGAGAGAGAAATGAATAGGGGCTAGCTTTGAGACAACACAACATTTAATAATCCTGTTGAAGAGGATAAGCCAGCGTAAAATTATCTACAGAACTTGAAATCCATAGCAAAGTCCTCATAAAATCTTACCACTTTATATTTCTGAAGTGTTTACCATGAGTTAGGGGCACTATGTTAAGCGACGGTGGTATAAATTAGTTTCTGCCCTCAAGGAGCCCACAGCCTAAAGGGAGAGGCAAAAAGTATAAATAACGATCATACCCGAATATCACACATTGTTATTAGCATAATAAAGGGATATTTATGAAGGAGGTGAAATCTGAGTTGACACTATAGGACAAGCTGGAATTTGATAAATGGGACAGTCAGGGGGAGTGGAGTGAAGAAGGTGATTTGCGGGCAGACAGCCTTTGAGATAGTATAAAGAGATGAGACTGTATGACATGTTTGCAGGACCAGTTGGACCTAAGAATGAGTGAGACAGTGTCAGAGGTCATATCTGGAAATGCAATCACAAAAGGCCTTGTATGCAAGGAATAGGGACTTCATTCTGTGAGAAACAAGGCCAATTAGAAGGAGCTAGGCTGATGTCCCATTTGCAGGCCAGGTCGGAGCATGGTGTTATGTGCACTTAACTCACAGCCCGGAACTATCCAAGGCATTCCTTCTGCACTTTAATGACCAATATAATATCCTCTTCACAGAAGTGATTCAGGAACATCAGCTCGCAGACTGAGGGCACAGATGACTCCAGGTGTAAGGATAATGCATAATATTATCTAGTTTATCTACAATTTCATTACTCTTCATCTGCATCTCCTCACTCTTACCACTGCCACTTTAAGAAAAATCTTATTTATATATACGAATATATAAATTTACTTATAAATAAAATATATTGTCTCTCACACTTGATGCTTTTTACTTCCCTTTCCTCTCCCCTCCCTCCTTCCTGTCTCTATCCCCAGATCCTCTTCCCATCTGCACAAAATCTACCTCATTTCCTACCATCTATCTTTTATTTTGTTCTTTAAATTATTTATACTTGCCACTTTTCTAAAAGATAAATACAGTTTCATATTTGCAAAGGGTGCTTAAATATATGGTAATTTATGAGACTTTTAAACAGTAGCTATTTAAGCTTACCCCAAGTGACAGATTTCTCCTAATTAGAAGTTATCATTGTTGTATCCATTAACTCATTTGGCCTACCATTTCACCTATAACAAACTGAAAAATGAGGAAAAATCACAGTATAAATTGTTGTATATTTGTTAGCACATTGATTTTCACATTTAGTCTACTATATTTTCAAGTTGGAAACATTCTTCATTCATGGCCTTTCCCCAAATTATTTTCTCTACAAAAAAACAATCAACTCAGTACCAGATGAGGTAAGTTTCATTAATTATCTTGTTTATACAAAAAACCAATAGTTGGGAGGAAAAATGGGAATTCAAAACTACGTTACTTTATTCAATGAACAGCGGAAGCAACTCCAAGATGAAGGGCCATATTTGAGAAACTTAAGCGACCAGTTTACAAACAGATTTCAAAATACATGACACAAATCATGTTATTAGATGTTTTAAGGTTTAGGCTGCCCAGTAACAGAAGAGCTTTTGCCAGAACTTTTGGCCTTGTTTGAACATACATGGAATGGCAAGATTTCTAATGTGATAGTTTGTTTTCTTTATCAGTAGTGGAATTCAATCTTTCTAAACTATCTTTAAATTTGACTTTTTCAGTGATATTTTGTCATCCTATTGCTAGACATTTTTAAAAACTCTATTGTGAGTTCTATTTAGTGAGAAAATAATATGCCTGGCAAAAAAGTTTATTGTATGCATTTAAAGTGAACAAAATGATGTTTTTATATACATGTGTGTTGTGAAATAATTACTACGGTCATGCAAATTAAATATTCATTTCTTGACATAACTACTTTTTTAAAGTTTGTGGTAGGAGCACCTGAAATCTACATTCTTTGCAAAATTCCAGTTTATAATACAGCATTATTAACTGTAGTATTTCTAATGAACCTTAGATCTCTAGACTTATTTATTCTGCATAACAGCAACTTTGTGCCCTTTGACAAACATCTCCCTATTTTCCCCACCTTCCTGCCATGGATACCCACCACTATATTATATTTTTATATATTCAAATATTTTAGATTCCACATATAAGTGAGATCATGCGGAATTTTTCTTTCTGTGTCTGCCTTATTTTACTTAGCATAATGCTTTCAGGTTAATCCATGTCGTCACAAATGTCAAGCTGTTATCAAAAAGACAAAAAATAACAAATGTTAAAGTGTAGAGAAAAGGGAGCCCTTGTACATTGTTGGTGGGGACTAGAACATCCATTTTGAAGAACAGTATGGAGGTTCCTAAAATTAAAAATAGAGCTACAGTATGATCCAGCAATTTCAGTTCTGGCTACATAATACAAAGAAATAAACTCAGTATCTTGAAGAGATATCTGCATTTCCATATTCATCGCACCATCAATTTTCTGATAAAATTAATGTAACAATATTTTCATTGATATAGTAAGAAAGAGATTATGAAGGGGCTGGGAATGGAGCTCACTGATAGAGCTGTTTCCTCGCATGTATGAGGCTCATCACCAAGACCACATGTAAAAACAGGGAGGAGATTCGTGAGTTTACTCTATTCGTAGTAGCTGTGGAAATCACAGAAGAATCTGTTTTCATTGCCATAATGTGATTGTGTATGTCATATATTTTATAAATAAAGTATTACATGCTTATATATTCATACTTACCTCTTTCATTAGGATGGAAACATGGAGAGAGGGAGAGAGAAAGAGAGAGAGAAACTTTGTCTTGTCTGTTTCTGAATCCCTTGAGCATAAAACTATCCTTGGCACATTAGTTGAATGAATGAATTGAATTAATGGTATTACCCAATTATATCCTTTTGAATTTACAAACAGCAAGCACGCTGCTGTAATTCTGAATTTCTATTTAAAAGTATTTAAAAATCACTGTTGTAAGGATTAAATGAGAATTTTTGTTAAAAATGCATGTTTAGATAGAAAAATAGTAGACGGAAAGACATGTAAAAAGGCCTAAACCAGGTTAGAGAATTTAGCAACATTTAAGTTTACTCCAAATCCAGAAATGGGTTTGAGGAAGAGTACAAATAAGTCCAAAAGAATCTTTACTTGGTACACAGAGGATGGGTGAGGAAGGAAACCATAATTTACTGAGGACTTGCCATATGCCCAAATCTACCAAAGACCTCATTTGATTTCTACTTTGCCTTTATAACAGCAGTGGTTAGCATTCACTATGTACTCTATGCTAGTTACTGTCCTAAGTAGTTTCAATGAATTAACTCAATAATTCCTTACACGAACCCAAGGAGATATTTCTGTTACTGCCATTTGAGCTTCCTCCATAAAGATTATTATCCTCATTATTACAGAGGAGCTAAGTCTCAATAAATGACTTCTGTGGTCACATAAACAGAGTTGTCTGACTCCAAATCTGAGGGTGCTTTACTTTTCCTTGTCTTGTTTTGCTTCAGTCTCACCTCAATGAAAACAACACATCTGGCAGCTAACACTTACTGAATATTTACTACAGAGCAAGCACTACGTAATTGCTTCATATGGGCTGTCTCATTTAATTTTCACATTAACACTTTCAGGTGGTGTTTTTATTAGTTGCCTTGTACAGATGAAGAAATTAAGGTTGAAAGGGATCAAGGAACTTATTAAAGTGACATAGTAAGTTGGTGGGTCAGGATTTATGACCTTGTTTATTTGCCTAATGAGCTGAAGTTCTTAATCACTCTACCACACTACCTTCTTTAAAAGATTTTCCCTCCTCCCCAATGGGACTCATCCCTAAGATTACTGCTGAAATCATGACACAAGGCTGAGACTACTCTTTCCTATTGTGTTAAGTCTGCTAGGTCTGCAAAAGGAAAAGGTAATGACAAGCTTACTCTCCAAATTCAAATAGTGTCATATTGTATCTTTGGGCTCAGGAATGAAGTACGCATTCACCACCAATTAAAATTGTTTTCAACGGGAATGGAATTGATAGAAATAAGATTTATTTTAAAAATGATTTAATGAGAAATTACAAACCACTTAGCTTACCCATTTAAAATATATAATCCAATGGTTTAAACTACATTTACAGAGGTGGGCAACCATGATGACGATCTAATTCTAGAATATTTTCATCAGACCTCAGAGAAATATCATGCACATTAGCAGTCACTACTCATTTCCCCAAGACTCAGCCCTTAAAAATCAGTAAGATCCTATAGAGATTATAACCACTAAGTTTCTATTTGAGACATTTCATATAAATTATAAATATAAATTTTTATTGGCTCCTTTCATTCAGCATAATAGTTTCAAAGTTCATTCATGTTGTAGCATGTCCCAGTTCTTTATTCATTTTCATGTCTGAATAATATTCAAATGCACAGATATACCAAAGTTTGTATCCATTCCTTGGCTGATGGACATTTGGGTTGTTTCCACTTTTTGGCTATTACAAATAATGCTGATTTAAACAATCATGTACATATTTTGGGTGAACACCTGTTTTCAATTCTTTGTGGTATATACCTAGGAGTAGAATTGCTAAATCAAGTGGAAACTCTAACATTCTGAGAAACTGCCAAATTGTTTTCCAGTGTGGCTGCACCAATTTATGTCCTCATCAACAATGTTTGAGTATTCTAATTTCTCCATATTCTCATTAACACATACTGTTGTTTGACTTTTTCATTATAACCATCCTACTGGGTGTGAAGTGTTATCTCATTATGACTCTAATTTGCATTTCTTTGAACAATAATGATGACCACCTTTTTCAGTGTTTATTAGCTATTTGCATATTGCTACAGACTGAACGTGGCCTCAAATTTATATGGTGAAGCCCTATTTTGAGGTGGGGCCTTTGGGATGCGATTAGGTTTAGATGAAGCTACAAGAGTAGGGCCCTCATAATGAAAAGGTAAGTCCTCCATTCTCACTGTTATATGAAGATATATGAAGAAGGTGGCTACCTATAAAACAGGACTCTGGCTTTCACCCGACACTGAATCTGCTAGTACCTTAATCTTGGATTTTCCAGCCTCTAGAACTATGAGAAACAAATGTTTGTTTTTTTAAACTACCCAGTCTATGGTATTACATTATGATTACATTACGGCAAACCAAGTGTATGCATAATTTCTCTTCTGAGGAATGACTACTGCATTACATTGCCCACTTTTAATTGGTTAACTTTCTGTTTATTATGGAGTAGAAAGAGTTCTGTATATATTTTGAAAAGTCCATTATTAGATATATGATATGTAAGTATTTTCTTCCACTACGTGGACAGTCTTTTCACTTTCTTGATGGTATCATTTGCAGAAGAAAAAGTTTTTTATTTTTATGTGTTCCAATTTATTTCTATTTTCTTTTGCTGCTTATATTACATTGCCTAATTCAATGTCAAGATTTATTCTTTTCTTTTAAATTTTTTAATAATTTCCTCTTATATTTAGACCTATGATCCATTTTGAGTTTTTTTGTTGTTGTTGTTTATGGTATATGGAAAGGGTACAACTTCATTTTTTCCTCTGTGTAGATTGCCCAGTTGTCTCAGCACCATTTGTTGAAAAACTACTCCTCCTCACTTTATTGTCTTTTTTCATTTAAAATGCTTTAATCACATTTAGATTAATTTATATCATCATTCTTAATTAAGATTTTACACAGTTTATCATGTAATATTAGCTCCTAGGATTCTCATATATTTCTGCTACTTAAATTAGTAAATTTATTATTAAATTTTATATTTTTTAAGTTTATTGATATAATTTAGATATACATAATGATCATATCCATCATAGGGAATTTATATCTGTATATGATATATCTTGATTCCTCTTTTTTTCCCAATATTCTCTGCTCCCTTCAACCCCTCTTACTCTCCTTATTTACAAAGAGTTGTTTTCATCATATCCTTCTTTTATCATTTTTTCTTTTCCTTCCTTCCTTTCCCCACTCCCTCTCCCTAGTTCCCATTTCTTTTGAACAATTTCTTCCTATTTCCCAATAATTATTATACACTTTGGTCCTTAATTACACTTTTGGTTTCTCACATCAGAGAAACAATGTGATATTCAGGTGCATCTACTTACCCATAAATGTCTCAAGTTTATCCTTCTGTATAGCTGAGTAGTACTCCATTGTATAAGAAAAACCCATCTTCTTTATCCATACATCGGTTGATGGGCTTTTGGGTTGTTTCCAAGATTTAGCTGTTACCAACTGTGCCAGTATAGACTTGGATGTGCATATATCACTGTAGTATGATGCTTTTCATTCTTTCGGGAAAATAGCCAGAAGGGGGATAACTGGGTCAAATGGGACCTCTAATCCTAGATTTTTAGGAATGTCCACAACGATTTCCACAGTGGTTGCACCAGTATATACTCTCACCAACAGTGGAGAAGTGTTCCTTTTGTGCCACAGCCTTGCCAGCATTTGTTATCGGTTGATTTCTTGATGACAGCCACTCTTTCTGGAGTGAGATGGATTCTCAGCATTGTTTTAATTTGCATCTCTCAAAAGATCAGTGATGTTGAACTTTTTTTCATATATTTATTTGCCGTTTGTACTTCTTCTGAGAAGTGTGTATTTATCTCAGATGCCCATTTTTTGATTGGCTATTTAAATTTGCAGAGTCCGATGTTTTTCAATGCTTTACATGTTCTATATATTAGTCCTTTGTCTGAGGCACAACTGGCTAAAATTTTTTCCCACTCTGTGGGTTGCCTTTTCACTCTACTGGTAATTTCTTTTGCTGTGCAAAAGCTTTTTCATAGGATAAGATCCCAGTTGTTGATTCTTTGAAGTATTTCCTGAGCAATCAGGGTTTTGTTCATGAAATCTTTGCCTACACCTATGTAGTTCAAGAGTTCTACCTATTCTCACTTCTAGGAGATTTAGTGTTTCTGCTTTAATATTTAGATCTTTAATTCATTTTGATTTTAGATTAGTGCATGGTGATAGACATAAGTCTAGTTTTAGTCTTTGGCATTTTTCCAGCACCATTTATTAAAGAAGCTATCTTTCTTCTAGTGAGTGTGTTTGGCCCCTTTGTCAAAGATAAACTGGCTGAGTGTGTTTGGAATTGTTTCTACATCTCCTAATCTGTTCCACTGATCCTCATGTCTGTTTTCTTTGCCAGTACCATGCTGTTTTTATTACAGTAGCTCTGTAGTATAATTTCAAGTAAGAAATTGTGGTTTCCCTGGCATTGTCTTTGTTGCCTAGGATTGTTTTTGCTATTCTAGGTCTCTTGATTCCACATGAATTTTAGGAATGTTTTCTCTAGTTCTGTGAGGTATGCTAGTGGTATTCTGATTGGGATTGCATTGAATCTGTGTAACAACTTTGGGAGTTTGGCCATTTTCACTATGTTGTTTCTTCCTACCTACAAGCAAGAGATATCTTTTCATTTTCTGATATCCTCTTCGATCTCCTTTTCCAGAGTACTATAATTTTCAATGTATGGATATTTTACTGCCTTTGTCAGATTGATTCCTATGTATTTCATTTTTTTGGATGCTATTGTGAAAGGTGTTGTTTGCTTCGTATCTCTCTCAGTGAGTTTGTTGTTTGTGTAAAGGAATGCTATTGATTTTTGAGTGTTGAATTTACATCCAGCTTTGCTACCAAGTTCAGTTATTAAACCTACAACTCTTTTGGTGGAGTTTTTGGGGTCTTCTGTGTAAAGTATCATGTCATCTGCAAATAATGACAATTTAAATTCTTCCTTTGCTATCCTTATTCCTTTTGTTTCTCTCTCTTGTTTAATAGCTCTGGCTAATATTTCCAGAACTATATTGAATAGGAGTGGCAATAGTGGACATCCCTGTCTTGTTTCTGATTTTAGAGAGAAAGCTTTCAGTTTTGTCCATTTACTATGATGTTGGTTGTTGGTTTGTCATAGATGGCTTTTATCAGATTGAGATAAAGTCCATCTATTCCGATTTTCTGTGGGGTTTTTTATCATGAATGAGTGTTGGACTTTATGAAAAGCTTTTTCTGCATCTATTGAGATGATCATGTGATTTTTTTGTTTTTGGCTCTGTTGATATGATGTATTACATTTGTTGATTTGCATATGGTGAACCAGCCTTGCATCCCTGGGTTGAATCCTACTTGGTCATGGTGTATAATCTTCTTGATGATTTGCTGCATTCTGTTTGCACGTATCTTATTGAGGATTTTTGCATCTATGTTCATCAGGGAGAATGGCCAGTATTTCTCTTTTTTGGTTGGGTCCTTCTCTGGTTTTGGTATCAGGGTAATACTTGCTTCCCAGGAATGACTTTGGGAGTCTTGCTTCCCTTTCGATTTCATGAAAAAATTTGAAGAGTAATGGCATTAGATCTCTAAATTTCTTGTGGAATTCACCAATGCATCCATCAGGACCTGGGGTTTTCTTTGTTGGTAAGTTTTTAATTACATTTTCAATTTCATTGACTGATATTGTGTTATTTAGAATTTTATATCTTCTTGATCCAGTTTTAGCAATTCGTGTGGATCTAGGAATCTGTCCATTTCTTCTGTGTTTCCATCATAGAGCACAGGTTCTTGAAGTAGGTATTGATGATCTTCTGGATTTCTGGAGGATGATTGTTTTTCACCCTTTTCATTCCTAATTGCATGTATTTGAGTCTTTTCTTTCCTCTTTTTGATAAGGTTAGCTAAGGGTTTATCAATTTTATTTAATCTTTTAAAGAACTAACTCTTTGATTCATTGATTCTTTGTATTGTTTTGCATTAATTTCTGCTCTTATCTTCACAATTTCCTCCCTGGTACAAGCTTTGAGTTTGATTTGTTCTTCTTTTTCCAGAAGTTTGAGGTTCAATATTGGGTTGTATGTTTGAATTCACTCTGTTTTCCTGATGTGAGAATTCAGCATTATAAATTTCCCTCTTAGGACTGCTTTCATTGTTGCCCATAAGTTACAGTATGTTGTACTGGCATTTTCATTTAATCACAGATAGAGTTTAATTTTTTCTTTAATTTCATGTGTGACCCATTGGTTTTTCAGGAGGGTGTTATTTAAGTTCCATGTGTTTAATGGAGTTTTTGTGGTTTCTTTCACTGTTGATTTCCATTTTCACTGCACTATAGTCAGATAATATGCATAGGATAATTTCAATTCCTTTGATTTTACTTATGCATGTTCTATAGGCTAGTAGGTGGTCTATTTTGGAGAACATTCCATGTGCAGCTGAGATGAATGTGTATTCTGATGTTCTGGGTTGGAACACTCTGTAGATATCTACTAAGTCCATTTGTTCACAGGTTTGATTCACTTCTGATATTTCTTTTTTGACTTTTTGGTTCAGTTGACCTGTCTATTTGTGACAGTGGTATATTAAGGCCCCCCACTACAATTGTGTGAGTGCTTATTTGATTTTTCATGTGGCTTAATATTTGTTTTATGTATCTGGTTGCACTGGTATTTGATGCATATATATTTATGATTGTTATCTCTTCTTCTTGGAGTTTTTCCTTAATAAATACATAGTGATCTTCTTTATGTCTTCTGATCAGTGTTGGCTTGAAGTTCACATTGTCTGCAAGTTGAATAGCTACCCCTGCTTTTTTGTGGGTTCCTGTCACATGGAGCATTGATTTCCATCCTTTGACTTTCAGTCTACGAATTTCTTTTTTAGTTAAATGTTTTTCTTGTATGCAACATATTGTTGGATCTTGCTTAGTGATCCATTTTGCCAGTCTGTTTCTTTTGATTGGTGAATTGAGACCATTTACATTTAAGGTTATAACTGATATGTATTGGCTTATCCTTCTCATATTATTTTTCTGTTGTTGGTTCCCTGTCTTTCTCCTCTGTTTAATTGCTTCCCTTGCCTGGTGGCTTCTTTTTATTGGTACTCTTGGAGTTATGGTCTTTGTTACCTCTTTCTAGGATATCTTTCAAAACTCTTTGTAGAACTGGTTTGGTTGTCATGAATTTCTTCAGTTGTTTTTTGTCATGGAAGTATCTTATTTCTCCATTTATTTTGAAAGAAATTTTTGCAGGGTACATCAATCTGGGTTGGAGGTTATTTTTAGGGCCTGAAATATTTCACTCCAAGCTCTCCTTCACTTGAGGGTTTGTAGTGAGAAGTCTGTTGTGGTCCTAATGGGTTTTCCTTTATAGGTGATTTTTTTCTTTAACTGCTTTTAGTATTCTGTTTTTGTGCTGAGTTTCTGGGATCTTGATTATTGTATGCCTCGGTGTAGATTTATTTTGGTCGTGGCTATTTGGAGTTCTATTTGGCTTAATTATTTGTATGTCAAATTCTTTATCCATGTTTGGGAAGTTTTCTGCCATTTCTTCTGTGAACAGGTTTTTTATGACATTTGCGCTATATCTGGCTTTCTCATTGACTCCAATCTTATGTTTTTCTTTGCTTTATTTTGCAGCTGTTGAAATGATTTCATGCCCCTTACTATTTTTAAGATATCTTTTTTTTTCATAGTCCCTAAACAAAATCCTGTCTTCTAGATCTGATATTCTATCTTCACCTTCATTCAATCTGTTGAGTATAATTTCAGTGGAAGTTTTAATCTCTTAGATATTTGTGTGGATTTGTTTTATGGCTTCCCTTTCTTTCCTATGTTGGGCATTCATGGTTTCCATCGTTTTCCTAAGCTTTTCAATTTTTTTAATCTGTGTCTATTCTAGATTCATTGGACATGTCTTTCTTTTTGATCATTATTTCTTTTTTTTTTTTTTTCTGTGGGTACCGGGGGTCGACCTCAGGACCTCGTGCACCAGCAGGCGCCGTGCCGCTGAGCGATATCACCGGCCCTTTTTTCTTATTTGGGTTCCAGCACTCTAACTTGGGCCCTCATGCTTGCCAGGCAGGTGCTTATGCCACTGAGCCATCTCACCGGCCCATTATTTCTTTTTTTTACCTGAGAGATTATTTTTTCTATAGCCACATTTATTTGTGTGTGTGTGTGTGTTTTTTCACTTCTGCTGCTATTATTTCAGAAAAGTTCCACTGTGTGGTTTCTGATTTCTTCTATCTCATTGTGCTCTGGGCTTGTCCTGCGTGGGCTGGAGGTCTGGTGTTGCATTTTGCTTCTTCCCCTTGTCATTTTCTATTTTATACTTTTTACTTTGTTTTATATTCTGTTTGATGTCTGTAGATTTCTTATAGTAGATAGCTTTGTCACTAGTTCTGAGGCTTCCCTAGAAAATATCTATTCCTCAGAGATGTTTTCTGAGTGTAAGTGGTTTTTGGTTTTTCTGTCTGTCCCAAGATTCTACCTTCTCAATTTATTAATGATATGTGGCTATTTGGCTCAGCACCTAGTCCTTTGGTACTGAACTATGGTGATGGTTATGACCCCAGACCATCACAGTGTTGTCATACAAGGGAGAACAACTGATTAGAACAGGTATGACATCACAGCTAAAGTAGTACATTTAGCAATAACAATATCATCTAGCATAGCCTAGAAACTTACAAACTGTGGTAACTCTTAATTTGGTACCTTTAGCCATAGGGGCAAGATCTAGTTATATAACAAAACCCAATATAAATCAGGAACTTGTATGCAATGAGTTTCCCCCTAGTACAGTGATTTTAGCCTGTGGTGGGGAAATTTAAGAGGTATACGGGATAAAGCAGAAAGATGAAGAGAAATATGGTTGAAGCAAGGCTGGAGGATAAAGGATGATCACAAAAGCTTTGGGAAACTGGAGAAGAAGGCAGGAGAGAATGTATAAAGGAGAATGCAAAAGATTATGGAAGTTAACCAGAAAGACTAGAGATAATGTTCACTCACATGAATATATCATAAGACCAAGAGAGGTAGTTGCGGAAAAAGAGAAAGAAGATGAGTAGAGTAGAACAAAAACATATGTATAAACCTAAACAACAACAACAAAAATACCCCCAAAACAAAAATAAACTGCAAAAAAACCCCAACTAGGCAGAAAAAAGAAAATGAAACACATAAAGAAAAAAAAATAATAAAATTCCTCTCGTGTCCACTGTTCGGTGGTAGTGTCCAAATCAGAGTTCCACCAAACCTGCGGTAGGATGTGGGGCTAATCTTGGCCTCCAGATGTGGGGGCTGTGGCCAGTCTTTAGCCAGCAGCTTTTTGGATGGCCTATGTCTCCTTACCCAGTTTGTCACTGTGTTGCTCTGCTAGTTGCTGTAGCACCCTCAGACGGACACAGCCCAAGGCTGCTCCCAGTTCTGTGTACAGTTGGCCCCTCCCGGACTTTGCATATCCTGCTCTGTTCCACAACACTGTCTCCTTCTACAAGCTTCCTTTCTTATCCTGAGCTGCTGGTCACAAGTCTAAGGGAATGCTGACTTCCCAACCCAAGGCTGCTTGCTCTGCTAGTCACAGGACGGGGGAGTGCTGGTTTCCCACTCCTTGTCCCCACAGTCCCACACTGCTTGCACTGCTGGTGGCAAGTTGAAGGGTGTGCTGATTTTCTGGCCCAAGGGTGCTTGTGCCACTGGTTGCTGGTTGCAAGGCAGGGGAGTGCTAATTTCCCATTCCTTGTCCCTAGTGCCACTGGTCACAGCAGCATCTGTGGTCTGATTCCCTTTCTTGTGCCAGTCGTAGGGCAGGAGACATCTTGCTATTTCCTCCTATCCTCAGTGTCACTGCCAGTTGCTAACCTTGTTGTCACCAGAGGTTCCAGTCAGCAGTTATAGCATCAAGAATCCTAAAATACTCAGGAATAAATATAACAAAAGAAATGTAAAACTACAAAATATTGTTGAAAGGAAAGAAAATAAAAGAAACAGAACAAAACAAAAAACTGGTGGCCTGTTGGTGAGGGAGCAGTCACTCCCCCTGTGTGTGCCAGCAAGATTTGTTGCCAGGGTGCAGTGACCTCTGTTTGCAGGAAATCAAGAGAAGAGAGGCTTTATATTTCAGATCTATCCTGTGTGGATTGAGTTTGCCACACATTTGCAGTCTCTCCATTTTTTGGGGAACTTCCTGGGAATCGCAGTTCCTGATCCAATCCCACAGGCGGTAAACCCACAGGCAGACCTGTGGGCTGGATTAACATTTTATAAAGTCCTATGCCTATGTTTTGTTTGATCTACAAGTCTCTTTTCATATTGATTTTGGCTTCAGTATGTATGTCCCTCCATTTCTTCCAATTATCTTTGTTTTCAGTTGATTTTTTCTGAGATGCTCCAACATAACTCCTCCTCTATTCAGCCATGTTGAATCTCCACTTTACTGTCTTGGTATCCCTTGTGAAACTTAGCCAACCATAAATCTGCTGGTTTATTTCTACTCTATTCATTTTCATTTATATATGTGTGTGTTCTTGTGCCTGGACAATACTGTCATGATTAATGTAGCTTTGCAGTGTGGTTTTGAAATTGGGCAGTGTAAGTTCTCCAGTTCTGCTCCTTGTAAAGATTGTTTTAGCTATTTTGGGTCCCTCTCAATTCCATATGAATTTTAGGATCAGCCTGTCAATTTGTGCAAAGAAATCAGCTAGTATGCTGTAGACCACTTCGCAATGTACTATTATACTAAAAATATTAAGTCTTCCAATCCATGAACATAAGGTTTTTCCATTTATTTAGAACTTCTTTAATTCTTTTCAACAATATTTTGTAGTTTTACATTTCTTCTGTTATATTTATTCCTGAGTATTTTATGATTATTGATGCTATAGTAAATAGAATTGCATTGTTTTTAATCTTTGAATTTTGTTTATATTTTTAATTGAAACAACATAATTGTATATATTTATGGGGTACAGTGTGACATTTCTACACATGCATACAATGTGTAATGAACAGATCAGGGTAATTGTTTTATCTATCATTTCAAATGTCTATTATTTCTTTGTGGTGGAATATCTAGGAATTGTGTTTTAATATTATTTGAGTTTGTATATTGCTATGGTTTGAATGTGTTTGCAGGAAGGCATGTGTTGGAAACTTAATCCTCAGTGCAACAGTGCGAGAGGTAGGGTCTAATTAGAGGTGTTTAGGCCATAAGGGCTCCAGTGTCACAAATGGATTAAAGCTGATTAAAAAAGGGCCTGAGGTTTTGAATTGAATCTCTTGTTTTTTCTTCCCTTCTGTTTGCCCTTCTGCCATGACATGATGCAGAGGCCCTTGCCAGATGCCAGCCCCTTGATTTTGGAAATTCCACCCTCCAGAACCATGAGCCAATACTTTTTTTATTATAAATTACCCAGTTTCAGGTATTCTGTTGCAGCAGCACAAAAAGATTTAGGGATATATTAACTTTGTATCTCGCAACATTGCTCAACTCATGTAGGCAGGTATTGTGAGCAATGAAAAGGGCAGCAATATGTCTGGGTTAAGGGAATAATCAAGACTATAAGAATAGTTACCATGCACTGAGTATATTTGTGACAGGTAAGTGCTTCCTAACCTTTAATATGCAAATGAATTTCCTGGAAATCTAGCTAAAGTTCAGACTGTTGTCAAGGAGTTTGGGATGGGGCCTGGGATTCTGACTAACCACTCCTCAGTAGATAGCTTGTAGCTTTTATTTATTATTTTCAAGTTACAACAACCCTGCAATGTAGGTATTATTGCCATTTTATAGATAAGAAAATGATCTCAGAAGTTGAGAAAGTTACCCAGGATCACAGAGTATGCAGAACCAGGATTTGAACACAGTTCATTCTAATGCTAAAAGGTGGGCTCTTTCCACTCTCCAACATCTGGATATCTGAAGTATGTGGAGGATAGTTGGGATAGGGAAAAAAGAAAGCCTTTCAGCATCAGAATTGCTGCACAGAACATGTTTGGGTCTAAGCCTTGAGCTTGTTTAGGAGAACTCATCAGCTCCCTTGCTTTCCAGGGAGTTGAGAGCAAAGGAGTGAGGCTCAACTATCAGCTAGAAGTAAGATGATACTCACAGACAGAACTCAAGATTGGAGGAGGTATAGAAGGCTAATCAGGCTAGACTCTAGAAAAGGACTCTGTATACTGTTAAGGTCTACCCATGAAATTATCCCTATTGTTCAATCTTCCTGCATTTTAAATGATGGGTTAGACTTATTGCGATGTTGCTATTGACTAATGCTATAGTTTGGATATGGCATGAGTTGTCCCATAAGAGTTCATGTACTTGGTGCCTGGTCTCCAGTGTGGCAATATTAAGAGGTGGAACCTAGTGGGAGTTCCACAGGCCACTGGGAGCACTCCTTCAGAAAGGTTATGGCAATTTTTGTGGGACCCCTGAATTAGTTTTAGTAAGACCAACTTGTTAAAAAAAAACACGAATCTGACAACTGAATTGTTCTTTGGCTTTCTGTACAGTGATAGCATTGTTCCTTCTTGCATACATTCCTGCCACTGTGGTGCCATCCACTCTGAGATCCTCACCAGCTGAGCTGATGCTGGTGACATGAGCTTGAACCTCCAAAATGCTGAGTTAAGTAAACCTCATTTCTTTATAAATATTTCGAGCCTCAGGTGTTTTATTATAGAAACAGAAAGATGGACCAATACAACTAACAGTAGAGGAATAAATGTATCAATGAACTAAAGGACAGGCATTGTAATTTTGAGATCTTTCTCAGTAGAAAAACAGACATGTTTCCATCTTTTTTTTTTTTTTTTTTGTGGGTACCGGGGGTCGACCTCAGGACCTCGCGCGCCAGCAGGCTCCTGTGCTGCTGAGCGATATCACCGGCCCTTTTTTCGTATGTGGGTTCCTGCAGTCGAACTCAGGCCCTCACGCTTGCCAGGCAGGCACTTACACCACTGAGCCGTCTCACCGGCCCCATGTTTCCATCTTGTAGTAACAACAGAAATACCTATGGCATAAACTCTGTGGTCCTTATTCAGGAAGCTCTTGGAATAGATGTCTAAAAGCTATTTCTCTAAAAAGTCTATTGCAGACCCTGCTATTTTTCTATTTTTCATGATACAATATGAATACCATCCCTAAGGGGTCAGGGTAAGGGTTTAGGAATGTGGGTGAGGCTCTGGTCATATAGGTGTTTATGAAATACAATGGATAGGTGACCAAATGCTTTTCCAATACTTTTCAGCAGAATATTAGAGGATTTCCACTACCTGAGTCGAAACATGTTGAGACAATTATTTTTGTCCTTAGCACCTTTTATTGAAGCATGACCCTTGATGACAATCTGGCAGGCATATCTATGTCAGCCTAGAAGGGAGTGGTGGAGGACACAAATACAGAAACAATAAGATTCAGAAAAAATAATAGCTTTACATGGGATAGATGACCCCCCACAGTTGTACAACAAACACTGGTTCTTTATCTACACAAACTGTCCCTGTCCCCCCCTTAAAGGTCTACTAATCTTCAAATAATATAATATGCTGTTACAGAAATACCACTGGCATAGATAACTCCTCTGGCAAAGACAGTGGGAGTTGCCAAAGCTCTAGATGGGTAGTAGAAGTCATCATAAATGTGCCCGGCTTCTTCCATCTTGGGCCTGCTACTGGCAGAGCAGCACCTTCAGGGAGGCTGGGGTTGATAATGTGACTCTAGTGACCCTGGGCAGCTTTTTTGGAGCACATTTAACATGAGGTTAAATGGAAAATAGAATCTGAACCTAACCTTGAAAAAACGCTTTACATCTTTTCACCCTCATGCCTTTTCTCTGCTTCTAAGCTCTTCCTTTCTAGGGCTTTATTTTTAGTGTCTTCGTCTCATTATCTTGGATTCCACTTGGGCATTTATTTCTATATCCTGGCTGAGTCTCTGGATGTGGGACTCAGGGAGACCCTATTATTCAGAGTCTTGGGGACGAGGGAAGTAAGAGGGGACATGTGACAGGAACCCTTGCACTGACTCCTTTCTATCTATTCACTACCCTGCCTACATCGTATCCTCTGGGACCTCTAGAAATATTTGAAGGAACAGAGTACATGTTGAGACCAATAACTGTCTTTGGAGAGGTCTGTTGACCTGCCTTCCAAACTGCTACCCCCTCAAAAGCTGTGGAAGAGGGATAGCCCAGAAATTGAGGATAGGGGAGAGACAAGTAATCCCGGCAACTTTGTAGCACTGTCACTCACATGAGACTGCCACAGCAGGAGTTGGCATGCCAGTGTCTGTTTAGTAGTTTACCTTTGTTTACAGGGCATCGCTGCTCAGTATAGTTTTGGGGTTAAATTTTTTTTTTTTTTGGTGGGTACTGGGAACCGAACTCAGGACCTCGTGCTTGTCAGGCAGGTGCTGCACCGCTGAGCTATATCCCCGGCCCCTGGGGTTAAATTTTTAAGAGCTTTGGAAACTGTCCTTCTACGTGAAAATGAGCATCCTTGTATCCTGACTCCAATTATAGAAACTAATTTGAAGTGAGATGAGGGACAAAAATGACAGAGTTAATAGTATTTTTGGTATCACACACCTTAGGTATAACTAGTTTAACATTGGCTAGAAAAATCCAGACTGTGGTCATAGTATCCAGATGAATGATCACTCTTTGCCCCAGCCCCATATTCCCAAAAATCTATTCTGGCTTAAAAAAAAAGTTAGAATTCTGGAATGCATTGGCCTCATTCCCCCTCCAGTATAAGACATTTCAACTTGCTTTTTGTTTGTCCCTAAGCCCTGCTGAAAAAATGATGGCAACTATGACCTTTATTCAAAGGACTTCCCCCATCGCCTCAACCTTCAGTTGGGTAAACCTAGCCATTCATAAGCCATCAGCCTTCCTGAGAAGGGTAGAATCTTCCACTGGAGGGCAGAATGGCAAGGTTGACACTAACAGTGGTTCTTGCCACTGGCAGTAGTACTTAAGAGTATAGCCAGGGCCCCACAGAAAGGGTTTCTCCCCCCACCCCACACACACCCTGCTGGCTAAGATTCTCCAATTGTTTTCAGATACAATGAAGAGGAAATGGAAGTCAGTGACTAGTATCTGTAGCAGCAGCAAAATTGCTTGGTGATTTCTTTTGTTGGATGAGGTACCTCTGTTACGACAGTTAACCTCCAAGCATCTTGAGGAACTCAGCTGTACAAGAGATGCTAGGGCTTTGTTAGGCTGGGCTTAGGTGGGCTGTGCAATATGAAAGGTTGACGTCAATCAGCAAGTCACAGAGAATTGAGCCAGGTAACAGGGCAAGGTTTTGTTAGAATTCCCTTCCTGCTATTGCCCAACTGAGGAGGATATAAGCTGGCTACCAGTCAGGGCCTCGGCAATAGCAGTAGCTTGGGTTCTTTGTACAGTAGTCTCCCCTTATCTGCAATTCCACTTTCTGCAATTTCAGTTACCTGTGGTCAACCATGGTCCAAAATGATTAAATAGAAAATTCCAGACATAAACAACTCATAAGCTTTAAATTGTGTGCCATTCTGAGTAGCATGATGAAATCTAGTTCCATTCTGCTCCATCCCATCTGGGACATGAATCTTCCCTTTGTCCAGCATATCCAAGTCATGTAGGTTACTCATCCTTTTGTCACTTACTAGCCATCTCAGTTATCAGATTGGCTGTTGCAGTATTGCAGTGTACAGTGCTTGTGTCCAAGTAACCCTCCTTTTACTTAATAATGACCCCAACGCACAAGAGTAGTAAACCAAAAGAGGCACCAGAACATAGAACATGGGAGGACAGATTAACTCTAGCTCTATGTGGCATTGCTACAGAGCATGTAAGAAAAGGCACAGTGTATATAAGGTTTCTGGTGTCCCCTGAGGGTCCTGGAACATATCCCTTGAGCGAAGGAGGGGGATGCTGTATGCCAAGATATTGGCTGGATCATAGTTTGATTTGGGGAGCTGGTCCTGGTTGCAGCTCCCAGCTATCAAAGTTCTGGTTCCCTGAGCCAGGCCATAGGCTGAAAAGCAGTTATTAGAGAAGCATGTCCTGGACATATCTCCACTCATTTGTGGCTTGCAGCCATTAGAGAAATGGGTGACTTCTGTCAGTTTCAGGAGATTTCTTTGGCTTAAAAAAAAATAAGAAAAAGTTTAACGCTGCTGGGGAATAGTAAGCTCACAATCATCCAAACTTCAAGGGAAGCAAGCAGCCTGGCCATGATAGGGAAGCTATAAGCTCACGGGGACAGCACCTTTCTTAAACACTTGTAGCTATAGTGGGAAGGACTGAATGCTTCAGCACATGCTTACCTAGCCATGGTGGATTCAGGCTGATCTGCAGAAAATGCTTTCCTGGGCTAACTTTTCCCTCTCCAACTTCCCTCTTCTCACCTTACTAGTTAAAAAAAAATCAATCAAAACATAAAAATAAATAAAATTAAAAAGCCATTTAAAATATAATAATAAGAACTTCCCCACCAATAATGAAATCTATATCCTGAAGTCAGCTATAGTAGAGCTATTAGGGGCTCATAGTGTGAAACACTGGAGTGGGCACTTTTAACTCCCAACAATGCAAGAGCAAGATGAAATAAAAGATGGCAGGCCCAAAGTCTTAGGATAGGAGGAAGCCACACTAGCCAAGGCTGAAAGCAGGCTTCTTTCCTGTCAACCAGCTGCTGGGGAAAGTAGAACCAACTTGTTTAAGCCTGGCTTTTTCCTGAGAGTCTCCTGGGGATACCCAACCTTCACTCACATTCTCTTGTGTGTAATAGCTCCTTTTGTGCTTCCTTTTGCAAAGCTTGGGTGAGTCCCTGAAACTGGTGGTAAATGAATGCCCTCAAGGCAGCCAGATCTCCACAGCAAATGGCTGGGCCACAAGCCCTGGGGCAGAAAGGAGCTGCACAGGCAGCTTTTCTCTGATCCTTAAAAAAAACAAGTACAGTGTGGGCGGGTTGAGAGTTCAGGATGTCTTTGGTATCCTAGTACAAAGAACAAAGGCACTTTTTTGGCTCTATGGGCAGTGAATGCTTGCCCACACACACACTGTGGGAAGGAGAGTACACTTGTGTGATCACACTTTGCTGCAGCTCCCTAAGGTAGAATTTGGCACCTCCTTAGGGTATCCTTGCTGGTTGGGATCACTTCTAGGAAAGGAGCAGTGAGAGATGTCCAGGGTAATAGGGTTGGAACAAACTGCTAACTAATTGCTATCTACTTGCTAGCAAACTGCTACTGAAGATAAAAGCAATTCCCACTGTGGCTGGTCAGGGATGGTGTGGCAGACTGCTGGTGATTTAGAAATTGCTGGGCCCCAGGAGTAGGCTCTCCCTGAGACATTTGAGCTGTTCTTCCCCAAGCTTGATCTTTTCCTCTAGCTCTCTCTGTTCAATGATGAGAGCAGATTTCATCTTGACAAAGTGCTGGTAATCTTGGAGCTGGTCCTGAGGCAGGTAGCGGGAGACCATGTCAAACACCAACTTCTCCCGACGATCCACGTGCTCCTTCAGCTCCTTGGCATCTGCTAATTGGCCTGTCAGCTGCTGCTTCTTCTCTATCAGCACCAACTGGGGAAACAGAGAAGTGATTAAGGACTATCCTGGTTACCAGGCATCTACTTAGCAGTGCCTCACCAGGGATGCAGGCTCAAAGCAGCTATCCATTCTGCTAACTGATTAGTCCTACATGTCCTGCTGTAAAATCCACCTCTACGCAAAGAGCCTTTCTTTCTTGTAGTTGAAGGAGAACAAATATGACCACATCTCTGTGCAAGGGGAAGTGCAGTCTCCTATCTCCATTTCTAAGGCTGCCTGCCTTTCATCTGTGGACCACTACTGGGTTTTGTGTGTGACTGGTTTTAACAAAGCCAGGTTTTGTCTCTTCCATCTGGAGAACAGCCATGAATGTGGCAATGCTTTCCATGTGGTGTGTGTTTCTGTGGAAGTGGACATGTATGAGTGTATGTAACTGTGTACATGTATACACATGCTTATGTGCCTCTTATTATGAATTCAAAGCTACTTGTGTAAGGAGGTGTAAGAGAGTTTGGTTCAGGATAGATGCAGCATGAGCCAATCTGTGAAACCGACGGCGTTTCCATGAGACATTCCCTCCCACCTCTAGAGAGAGTGAGGCAAAACTGCTGCTGCTGCTGCTGCCACTACCACCTTCACCACCACCATCACTACTACTGGCAGCTAGCAGTGATTCAGTAATTACCCTCTTCCAGGTCCTGTTTTTGTTTCTGTAGCTCTGGGGATGGAACTCAGGGCCTTGTGCATGCTAGGCAAGTGCTCTACCACTGAGCTACAACCTCAGACCCAGGCCCTGTTTTAAGTAATAAACATGGATTATCTACTTTAATCCTCACAACAGCCCCATGATAGCAGGTAGTTTGTCCATCTCATTTTATAGATGAAGAGATTAAAACAGTAATGTTGGGCCGGTGAGATAGCTCAGCGGCATAAGCGCCTGCCTGGCAAGCGCGAGGTCCTGAGTTCTACTCCCGGAGCCCACATATGTAAAAAAAAGGGCCGGTGATATCGCTCAGCGGCACGGGTGCCTGCTGGTGCATGAGGTCCTAAGTTTGACCCCCGGTACCCACACACAAAAAAAATAGTAATGTTAAGTAAGTTGCCCATAGTCACACAGTTAATAAGTGGTAGAGCCAGAATTTGAGGGTGCTTAGAAGCTGGTATTCACACTCAGCACTATGCTCTTCTGCCTTCCACAATGGCCCAGCCTCAAAGAAAGAGTCTCGAGAAATAAAACTGATGGCAATACCCTCCATCCACACTCATGGAGACCACAACTCTACCTTTTCCTGGTTGGCCTCTGAATTGATGCTGTTAAGAGCATTCTCCACCCGCGCCAGTCGTCCAGAGAGTGACAACAACAGGTTAACCACTTTATCCAGATCCCCGATAAACAAGCGATATTTTTCAAATTCATTGGATTTGCAGACGGCTTTTAAATTGGTCTCCACCTCCTCTCCAAGGGCCGAATTGGCACTGATGTCCTCCAGCAGCCCTCGCTGGGCCTCCCTTAGGACAGAAAGTTTTCGGCCAATGCTTTCAATAAGCTGTATCTAGGGGAGTTAAACAGGGGAAGGAAAAGGATGAGCATGGGAACCAACAGAAACTGATTTATAGCTCTAACTTGTGTTTTGGGATCCAAGTGACAGATGGTAGGCTCTACCCTAGTCACTGGAAACAAAGGAATCCTTTGAGGTCATGAGCAATTCCAATTTCGGGGGCAGGTACCTTCTCTCCTTGTTTGATAGGCATGTCCATGTCACCACAAAACTTACTGGAATTAGATAAGTGGGCTAAGTCTCACTTGCCAAATGCAACAGAATACTTGCTAAGACTATATAATAAATTGGAACTAGAATGCTTCTGAGATCCTAGGTTGGAAAAACATTTGTTAACAAATACTCATCACTTTACTCATTCTTCTTCAATCCATGTAAGTACCTCTTATGTTCATGGCACTGTGCTAGGTCCTTGCCCACTTAGCTTGGCTTTTAAGGTCCTTGGATGAGTGAAAATTTTGGAGCCATAATGACTGGGTTTGACTTCTATCTCTGCCACCTCCTAGCTTTGGGACCTTGGATGATTTAACTTTATTGAGCTTCATTCTTTATCTGTAGAAGGAAAGGGGATAATTGAAGTACCTGTTGCATTGGGTGGTAATGATTCAACGATATAATGCATGTGAACAGTAAGTACTCAGAGCATAGAATAAGTGCTTAAATGCTGCTATTATTATTATTATTATTATTATTATTATTATTATTATTAAATTTGCTCCTATTCTACCATTCTAAAGTCACTCCTGAGAACCTTTCAGGGTTAGCTCTTCGTTCCGTTGTGTGTTCACAAAATTCATTCTTGTGTTCCTGAGTTGTTTCTGCAGTTCTATCTGCTCTTATTCCCTTTCTTCACTTTGGCTATTCCTATTCTTTCTTCAGGGCACAGCTCTTCGCTCATCTTCCCTACAGGAAGTCCTCCTCTGGAAGCATTCTCTCAATGACTGCTTTCTTTCCTAGGCTCTCAAGTATTCTAGAATTAGAACCCTATAGTGTAATTTGAACTTGTTAACATTCTACTTTATATGTGTGTCCAATTCCTTGCCTATTATTGATTCTAAGTTTCTCAAAGAAAATGCTGCCCATGTCTTCCAATTTTTCCCCTAGTTCTGGGACTGCACTCACAGGAAAGCAATGTTGTACTGTGGAGTTTTAGAATCAGAGATGTCCAGAATCCAATTCTGCCTTCTTCAAACTCTGTGACCTTGGACTGAATACACAATTCCACTATTTCTTCATCTATAAACTGGAGAAGTTCTCCACTCAACCCCAGTGTTGTTGTGATGGTTGTTGAGATCACAGAAGCAAAATGCTTTTGTGTCTGGTACATTAAAGGCTCAATGTACGTTTACTGATGCTATTATTAAGATCATAATTACTACTGCTACTACTACTACTACTGCTAACTCAAGGTACTCTAAAGGATACTGGTCTAGCTACAAGGTTCTGACAGGCATGGAGCCATCCCAGGTTGCCCAGAACCTTCATAACCAGTATTGCATTGCAGTTAAAATATGGACTTTAGTGTCAGACTACCTGAATTTGAACTCCAGCTCTGCCACAAAATAGTAGTCTAACAAATTACTCAACCTTTCTGTGCCTTAATATTGCCATCTTAAAAAAATAGGATAACAATGCTGCCAATTTCATAGAATAATTAATAGAAAGTATGCTTCAGTGTTTATTATTATTCCAGCCCAGGCATTCTGGGACCATAGGCTTGTAGTTTGCTAGATTGTGTTCTTTTCTAGTAGTTTATTTAGAGATGTGCAAGGTGACCAAGATTAAGAGCTTTATCTGGGTTCTAGGGCCTGTTGCTGTATTCTAGAACTGTTTAAAAGTCAGAGATAACCATGACCATAGCCTGAATTATAACAGGTCTGCATTTGGCAAAAATTCCCAAACCCACTAGGATTTGGGGATCAGTGACATAAACGAGGCAGCATAATTACATGTCAAGAGATTCCCAGTTATCACCTTTTGCTTTCTCACACAAAAACTCAATGCTAGGGACAAGGAATGATCTACACTGAAAATTTCCTACCCAGCCTGGCTTCCAGGCTCTGGAGATGGATGGAAGGATAAAAATTAAGAAAGTCCTTTGTTTTTCAGCACCTGGCCTCTATAACTTGACCTTTAGCCCTGGGGAAAGTGTAGAAGATAGAACTGTGGAGTCATCGCAGACCCAGCTAGAGCTGAATTGTTTTTTGCCTGGGTTATTTAAAATTGGTAGCCTTCTTTATCTTTTTTCTTCAGAGACAAAAACTGTCCTAATATACCCATAGTCACTGCCAATCTCTCTCTGTCATTCAT
This sequence comes from Erethizon dorsatum, assembly GCA_028451465.1. Taxonomy (NCBI): domain Eukaryota; kingdom Metazoa; phylum Chordata; class Mammalia; order Rodentia; family Erethizontidae; genus Erethizon; species Erethizon dorsatum. The sequence goes on from CM051842.1 coordinate 42,353,441, forward strand.
TGCTTTGCCATTTCTGGCCATCTCTCTCTTTTCCTGGTCAGACCTTTATTAGGTTTGCCCCTAGAAAGGCTAGGCTCTGGGTGAAAAAGGAGCATCCCTGTTATGCTCAGGGAACATGGAACCCAAGGAAGATCATCTGGGTCGAAAACACCACCATGCTTCCAATTCTTTCCCTGACATTTTGCTTCAGATGGAAAACTGGAGGGAAGGCTTTTGCAAATGGCCTTGCACTTTCTTAAAGGTCATGTTCTGCAAGAGAACCATGGACAGAAGAGCAATTTACACTGAGTTCATACATCCACAAAATGGTTAAAATGTGCCTTGGAGGTTTCCATGGCAAAGTTAATGGTAATGCCATCAGCTAGAGTTCAGTGGCAGAAACTGTTGTGTCCTGGGTGATGCGTTACCTTCAAGGCTGGCTTAATTCTGAAGGACAGCATGGTAGGGCAGAAATTCAGCTTGACTTCAAGTTCTGGATATATCATTTAGTTTGTAATCCTTAGGAAAATTAGTTCCCTCAACTGGTAAGAAAGGGTTAGTAATATCTACTTAGCAGAATTGGGCATATATCTCAGTGGTAGAGAGCTTACCTATCACGTGGAAAGCCCTGAGTTCCATCCCTAGCACCACTAATAATAATAATAATAATAATAATAATAATGGCAAATAGGGGTGTAGTTCAGTTGTAGAGTGCTTGCTTAGCATATATGACATCCTGGGTTTAATCCCTAGCAACACACACACACACAAAATTCTACTCTGACTCTTTCAGAGCTTGTAGGTGTAAAGATCAGAGAGGCAGTGATGATCACTACTACTGCTATTGGTTGGATTAAAGAGACTGGAGTTATATTGTGAGAAACCCAGAGAGGCTGTTTGATTTGCATATTGAAAATACAATAATGAGACATTCTAAAGGGTATAGAGGTGCTGATTGTCCTCCAGACACTTAAGCTAAATGTCAAAAATTTCTAGTGTATACCAACAACTTTACCTTTTTTTGAGCTAGTTCATAGTCAACTTCCTCCTCACCCAGGCCAACTTCTGCTATCTCGGGTTGGTCTTTCAACTTGTTCAGTAGCTCTGCTTTGGCCACAGAAATATTGTAATAAGCTGAATAAGAGGTAGGGATTCCTGGAGCCCCTGGAGGAGATGAGAAGTGCTGAAGCTCTTGCCTGTGGAAACAGTGATCATTTGAGCACCTTTGTTGAGAGGTTGCTGACCTTTCTGCTTTAATTTCCCCATCTGTAATATGGTACACTGATTCACCAAAGAGTTGTTAAATAATAATATATATATATTTTTTATGTGGGTACCAGGAGTCGACCTCAGGACCTCACTCTTGCCAGCAAGCACTTGTGCCACTAAGCGATATCTCCGACCCTTTTTTCCTTTGTGCGTACCAGGAGTCGAACTCAGGACCTCGTGCTTGCCGGGCAGGCGCTTATGCCGCTGAGCTATCTCACCGGCTTTAAATAATAATATTGACAAGGATGATGCTGATAATGGTTCAGTTGACACTACTCAAACATACACAGGTCACACGGCTATCTAGAAGCCAGGTAAAGGCAAACTTTAAGAATCTAGAAGGCTATTTCCATGCCCCTGACTTTAGCAGGAACGGAGACTTCTTTAGAGATAATTTGGTTTGGTCATTAATGCCCCAATAAAATCCAGAAAAAAACTGGCAGGCCCTGAAAATTCTGGGCTTCTGTTCATCAATAATTGCCCTTGATTCATGGCACCAGTGTATGAATACCAAAGGACGGACTAGGTAGTAGAAAATCATCTAAGATCTTAGCTATCAGTCTTCCAAGCTTGTTGGCCTCCTTCCTACCCATCCACAGACCTCTACCCACCCCATCTCTATTTAAGCTGTTTGCTTATAAAGACACCCTGTGGCTTTCCTGGACATTCAATTCTTCTTTCCTGGTGCTACTTCTGCTTGAAATGGCCCCTCCACTGAAGATAAGCCACAGCAAAGAGGTGGCCCATGATCTCAGCTGTGGTCACCATGTTGGAGGTTGGGGTTAGCACCTCCGCCAGGGACCTGTCAGTGCCCTCTCATGAGCTCATCTGAGACTGCCTGCTGTGGGACAGCCCTTCAGCCTAAGAAGAGATAGTACCGCTCTACTTCTGGCATATTCCCAGTGACCTAAGCCTCCTGCATAGTTGTAGAATGAAATGGGAAAAGTGGAACCAGTGACACCCAGGGGCTTGACAAGTGTAGCAGCAGACCTTGTTGCCTTGGGTTCACCGAAGTCTGTAGGGCCCAGGTGTTGTTTCTCAGAGCCCCAGCCCATGAAAGAGAATTTTTCCTCAGGAAAGAAGCAGCTCTGGCTCCATGGTGGCTTGGGTTTGGACTCTTCTGCCAGTGATGCTTCTGATCTGGTGGGAAGAAGAGAGTAAAGAGAAATATTACAATGTCAGGTTTCAGTGATGGAGGGATAAATAATTCTATCCAGGGTTTATGTAAGACGGAGGCCCACCTCCAGAATATTCTCCTAACCTACCAGCCATCCTCACCCTCCACCTGTCTTTGTCACTACCCCTTTGTTAAGCTCTAGTTGTTTGAAAGGGAAAATAAGAGAAATTCAATCAATCTTGCAGCTATATGCAGCTCTTAGATAAAGGTTAAAAATAACAGTTAAAAGGCTCCACAGCTGTTTACTGATTCATGATGTGCAGTCTCCTAATTCACCACACAGAAGAAACTTGGGTGTACTCGGCATGCCATTATTCCTTAACCTAGATAAATTCATTTTACATGTAAGGTTTCAAGCTTATGACACTGATGGGGAAAAAATATTAGCTGATATTCACACAGTGCTTACCATGTCATAGAAACTGTCCTAAGATAGATATAAACATGTTTGTGCACACACAGACAAACACACACACAGGTGTGGTAATATAGACATATAATTGAATGCTCATCAAAACCACTGAGCAGATGAGAAGCACAAGTCTTCAAGTGGTAAAGTGATTATCCCAAGGTCACCAGCCAGTAAATGACAGACCTATGATTCCCACCTGGGCAGCACAACTCCACAATTTGTGTTTTTGGCCATTATGCAATATTAACAGAGGGACAAAACGATATCTTATAAAACCTTAGGTATAAAGCATTTTCTGGCTAGGGCTGGGGATATAGCTCAGTGGCACAGCGCCTGCTTGGCAAGCGTGAGGTCCTGAGTTTGATTCCCAATACCAAAAAAATAATAAATATATAAAAATAAAAAAGAATTTTCTCGCTGGAGTATATGTCAGCAGAGAAGAGAGAACATTCTGGAAGGAATAGGAAGATATGAACTTAGTGAATTCCAATCTACAAGGAAAATATTTAGGACATGTGTGAAGTTTTGAATCAGAAATTATAAAGGAAAAAAGGATGTGCTAATTGGAGATTGAGTTCCTCAGCAGACCCAGTCCTGCATTGCACTATAGTGGATCATATTAGGCACTATGCTCTATAGCTCCTTTCCTTATCACCTCCATGAATAGGGACGGGATCACAGGAAATCTATGAAAACATGAGCAGAATTTAAAAGTGAACATCAAAGCAAAAAGTCAAGAGTCCTTCCACAGTGCACTGACAAGAAGTGCATACAACCCATAAAAGAAGCTATATCTACCCTTGAATCAGAGCTATTAGACTTGAACAATATTTGAAAATTCTGCTATCTTAGTTGTATGTGTATTTTAGACATTACATTGCAATTTAAGTTGGCGGAAAGTTGGATGTCTTTGTTTGCATTTTAGGTTTAAAATATTATACATCTACCTGCTCCTAACACTATTCTTCTCTACAAAGTAATAAAGCTGCATCCTTTTGGTTCTGTGCACTTCTAGGGCCTAGAATAGAATATTCTTCAAGAGCCCAGCCACGCTGAGATGATGTGTGGGCATAGTGAACCAGACTACTTGGGTTCTTGTTGCCTGTGATCCTACGGTAAAGTTACACTTTGTCCTTTGACCTTACTTTTTCTCATCTAAAAAGCTTAGGAGACTAATTATAACTATTTTGTAGGTTTATTGTGGAGATTAAATCAATACAGATGCTCCTCAATTTACAGTGGAGTTATATCCTGATAAAGCCACCATAAGTTGAAAATATCACGATTTGAAAATGTATTGAGTACACCTAACCCACCAAACATCACAGTTTAGTAACACAGTGCACTGCAGAGTCATGGTTTCCCCTTATGATCATGTGGTTGACTGAGAGATATGGCTGCTGCTGCTACCCAGCATCCTGGGAGAGCACTGTTCTGTAATTCATTAGCCCTGGAAAATATTAAAGTGCGAAATTTGAAGTATGGCTTCTACTGAATGTATGTTGCTTTTACACTATGGTAAAGTAAAAAAAAAAAAAGTCCTAAGTTGAACCATTGTTACATCAGACACTATCCATGAAAGTGCTTAGAACAATGCATGGCACATAATAGGTAAAAATGTTAGCTATGTTGGGAATGATGCTGATCTTTAAATCTCTGTCACTCAAGGGAGCGTCTGTAATTGATTTTTCAGGCAGAAACCAGGCTCTTTGCAAACACGTTTTTCCTCACATCTTATTGTTATTAAGACAATCTCTGGAGCAAGTTACAAGAACTCTAATGATAGTAATTTCCTTCTTGTGGCCAGCATGCAAAGATGAATGGAGGTACATAAAGAAGGAAGGTTCAGGGCCCATAACTGCTACCTCTGATGTGATCCTACAACAGAAAGGTCTCCTGAAGACCTGGTCCACTGGAAGAACGAGATCTCTTGTGAGAAAGTCTCTTGAAGAAGGAAAAATAATCATAGGTTAGAGAGTCAGATCTAGTTTTGAATCTTTGAGGCTTAACACTGAATTAGGTAGTCCCTTAGTTTGTTAAACTTTAGTTTCTTCGATTGTCAAATGGGGATAATAATGGCTAACAGGAGTGCTGGGAGGATTAAATAAAATAATAGACATAAAATTCCTAGCAGAGTCTAGTACATAGTAAATGCTTAATATATGTTCATTCACTCATTCATTCACCCATTTATCCATCCTTTCTTCTGAAATATTAGTTAAGTGTCTCCTATGTGCTTGGTCACCTTCTCTTCTCCTATCTGTGATACATAACAATCACAGTTACTTTCCACAAAACATTTTCTAGTCACAAATAAGAATGATCCCCAGAGAGATGTCAGACAGCTTGAGAAGCAGCCATATGGGATCTGGTAAGGGATTCTCACAATGCCTGGAAGCCAGGCCTTGAAAATGCTTTAAAAGCTTGTGGCAGCTGGGTGTGGTGGCACACACCTGTAATCCCAGGCTGAGGCAGGAGGATCACCATGAGTTTGAGGCCAGCTTGGGCTACATAGTGAGTTCAAGGCCAGCCTGAACTACAAAGCGACACCCTGTCTAAAAAAATAAAAATAAAAATAAAAAGAAAGAAAGAAAAGAAAAGAAAAGAAAAGGCTTGTGGTACCTCAGACTGGAAAATTGCTCAACCTGCTCCAGATAGTCAAGTAATAAGATTTGCCTGTCAATAAAGGGCACAACAACAAAGTACTTTTAATAGCAATAAGTCTCAGGCAACTTCGTTTTAAAGGGATTTAAAGAAAATGCTTAGAAGACACCTGTCTCCTGCTTTCACTGCAGGAGAGAATGGGGGGAGCTCTCTGCAGGAGGGCAAGCAGAGCTGAGAGCCAAAGCACTGAGGAATGGTAGTCTGGGGGTTTTGCTCTGGGATAAAAATGACAACCAGCTATTGCGGGGTTCGCAGAAGCACTGGCACAGTGAAGTGAACAAAGACCTGTAGTCCCATGCCAGACCACACTCCTGCTTCGACCTCTCTGTGAAATGCAAGGAGGCAGGGAAACAAGGCGGGGGGAAAAACGTGGAAGAGATAAAGATTGTTGTTAGCTATTGTAAGGAATTATCAGGGCACAAACAGCCGGCTTCAGGAATACCTTTGATGCTGGGGTGGGAGAGTTTAGAGGCCCAGGTTATTTAGCCTAGAGAAGATTGGCAAACTAGGGTGCCAGAAAAGACCCTAAGCCAGGTTTCCAGTAAAGGGCTAGTATAAGCAAAAAGGGTTTAGTAGGCCTATGCTTCTGGGGTCTAGGGCCAGGTATTGATACATACCTTAAAGACAAACTGAAAAATAATACAGTATTTTAATGATGATATGTGGGGATAGGAACATTGACAACTTCCATTTACTGAGCATCTACTATATGCTAAGCATGTAATTCTGTTCTTTGCATAGATTATATTCACAAGAACCGTGAAGAACAAGTATTATCAGGTAAGAACCCTGAGGCTGCGAGCAATTTAACAGCCCAAAGTCAGGCAGCTGGTAAATAGTAGAAGTAGAATTCAGTCTCATGCTGCCTAGACCTTTAGGGACCCAGTGTCTCTCACAAACACTTACTTGGGAGAATCAGTGGCTTCCTGTTCTGATGCCCTCCAAAGTCCACCAGTGCCATAATGGCAAGGTGGCTGTGCCTGCTCAGTTTGAGATCCCAGGTGGCTCCTTATTGGAGGCAGGAAATCGCTGGAATGGAGAGCAAAGGACTCTTGGTCTGAGAGGCTTTGTGAACCCTGCCTTGAGGCCTCCAGGTGGTCAAGGCTCAGGGGTTGTGGCTGCTCCAGGACCTCTTTAGGATTGAGAGCACAGGAACCAATGGTTTCTGAACTAAAATACTGAGGTGGCAACTCCTCTTCCTCCTCTTCTACCTCCTCCTCATCCTCCTCTTCCTCTTCTTCATCCTCCTCTTGCTGCTGCTGCTGCTTCTGCTGCTGCTGGTGCTGTTGCTGCTGCTGCTGCTTCTGCTGTTGGGCTGCCCGAAAAAGCCTGTACTTTTCCCAGTTGGGAGGAGGAGGGCGAGGAGGAGGAAAGGCCTTCTTCCTGGCTCCAACAGGATCAGGCTGTGTTTCATCACCTTTGGTAAAGAGCTCCCTCCGATGCTGCACCCAAGCCCGGGTGTTCTGAGGCTCCATGCTGATGTGACTTTCGGAGAAGGCACGGCTGCGCAGTGGATGGGGCATGGAGGCAAGGGAGCTCTCCTCCTCATAAACTGAAGTTTCTTCTGTTTTTTTCAAGGCATGTTTGAAGTCTCCAAGGAGGTCAAGAGAAGAAATTGCTCGGTGGCTTAAGTCCAGTGCTGAGTTCTCAAGGCAGGAATGGAAGAGGGTTGCCCGTGAAAAGCTGGCCTTGGAATGAGCCATTTCCCTGCAAAACAGTACGTGAGGTTTGAGTAACATAAAGCACTTTGCTGATGGGTCTATATTTCGGATAACATCACTTATATACAATTAAAAATGGCCGCAAAACATTGTAATGTATGTAGTAATTACACTAGTCACAGTAATAGCAATCACAATAATAATAAGATAATGATGATGAGAGCTAACACTTACTGTGAATATACTAAGTACCAGACACTATTTTAAGTGATTTTCATATCTTATTTAACCTTCACAATAGCCCTAGGAGGTAGCTGTTATTCTTATTTTACAGTTAGGGAAACTGAAGCATAGGTTAAGTAATTTGCCTAGGGTCATGAAGCTAATAAATGGTAGGGCTAGGATTTGAACTTGAACTGTCTCACTCTAAAGTCTAGATGCATACACACTGACCTAGTCTGTTTATAGCACTCAGATTAGATGTGCTATATTTTGGGGCTTACAGCCTGGTTGTTGTGCCTTACCTGCTTTTTTGGTTTTTTTTTTTTTTTTTGGTGGGTACCGGGGGATCGACCTCAGGACCTCGCGCGCCAGCAGGCGCCCGTGCCACTGAGCGATATCACCGGCCCCTTTTTCGTATGTGGGTTCCGGGAGTCGAACTCGGGCCCTCGCGCTTGTGGTTTTATTTTTAATTAGGAGAAATTTCAAATATTTACAAACATATAGATGTTGCCCTAATAAATAGCCCTGTTCCCACCTACCACTCAAAATTAGCACTTTTTAATACTTTGCCATCTATGCTTCATACATTTCTTAATAAAAAATAAACAATCCCCTTTGTATCATTCCTCACCTCCATTCCCCTTCTTGCCTCTTTAGATTCAACCTGTATTATGAATTAGATATAGATACTTTCTATGTTCTTATACTTGTAGCTAAAATACCAAGCAGACCATTCATAAATATCTGCTATTTGGATTTAAAATATCTTCTTCTAATAAAGTTCCAATCAGAATTCTCAACATAAAATTTATAACTATGGATTTTTTTTAACATTACCTTGCAAGAAAAGGCAGAATATTACATTAAAGAGTGTTCTGGTACTGAAGATATGAGAAAGGGGATAAGTAAAAGATTAAGCATGTTATAAAACAATTGTAATTAAAAGTCTGTTACTGATTAACAGAATAGAAAGTCTAGAAACCAAACTGTCTATAAAAACATCAGATATAATCTTCCAAAAGAAGGAGAAAACAAAATATTATTCAATAAATCTTTTTTTTTTTTTTTTGTGGGCTCCAGGGGTCGAACTCAGGACCTCGCGTGCCAGCAGGCACCTGTGCCGCTGAGCGATATCACCAGCCCTTTTTTCATATGTGGGTACCGGGAGTCGAACTCAGGACCTCGTGCTTGCCAGACAGGCACTTATGCCGCTGAGCTATCTCACTGGCCCTCAATAAATCTTTTTGAGGTAACTGTAGAACAGTGCTATTTGGAGCTATACCATATATTGTATATCAAAATGAATTCAAGATCAAGACTGATGGACGTGTGTATATATAATTTTAATGTACTACATATATAATTATATGTATATAAATATTATAGGCATATATATATATATATATATATATATAATATACTTAGAAAAGACTATCAGAGAATTTTAAAAGACTATAACTTGGGAGACAAAATAAGGTTCTCTCGTAAGAGAAGAAAACCTCCAAGGAAAAAGTCCAGGTTTATTTAAATATGTATAAAATGTTAATCTTCTATAAAGTAAAGTCAAAAGACATCGCTTTTGCCCCAGAATATAAATGGTTAAGCCCTCTGAGCCTTAAAATCTAGTTTCCTGCTGTAGCCTCTGAGCAATCAACATCATGCTAAGTCCTACCCAGTGACAGGAAATTCCGAGGGTTCAATTAGATCATCAGACAGAACATCCATTCAACAGTCATGATGGGCCGGTGAGACGGCTCAGCGGCTTAAGCGCCTGCCTTGCAAGCGCGAAGGCCTGAGTTCGACTCCCGGATCCCACATACGAAAAAGGGGCCGGTGATATCGCTCAGCGGCACGGGTGCCTGTTGGCGCGCGAGGTCCTGAGGTCGTCCCCCCGGTACCCACAAAAAAAAAAAAAACAAAAAAAAAAAAAAACAGTCATGATGAAGACTGAGAATATTTCTTTAAAAATAATATATATATATATATATATATATACATATATATATATATATAGAATAGTAGCCAAGCTCAGATAGAATAGAAAGCAAAATATCTTTCATTCCCTTTATCTCAGATCCCCTCCAAGCTAGCTCATCACTCACATGGATCAGAAATTCATATTCATACATCTCCACTCTCTTCTCATGTGGGTCTTAGCCTACCTATAGATCCCTTGTGCATACTATCCTCTGGAAGAGGAATTCCTTATATGTAAACTCTTCCACCTGGCACAGTCCTCAGGAAAAATAAAAATAAAAACAAAAAGTAGTGAGTGGAAAGTAAAGGATAATAAATGCATACCAAGCAGAGAGGCCTCTCCTGATTAGCTTATCTAATATACAGACTACTTCTTAATTATCCTTAGTCTGCTTGTTTTTTCTGAGAATTCACCACTACCTGATATTATATCACGTATCTATTTTCACTTATTTTATGTTCTACTCTTTAAAATGTAAGTTCCACAAGGGTAGGGATCTTGTATCTTATTCAATTGGTCTAGTGACTAGTACACAGTAGGTCTTTGATAATTATTTAAGACATAAATTAATGCAAAATTTTTTAAAAATTATGATACTCCCCTTATAAAAACATTTCATTAAAGGCAAAAGGCAATAAATAAGACACAGATGAGGATCTAACTCCCCTGACACTTTATGCACCAAAACGACACATCAAAATTGATAAAGCAAAATCTATAGCAAATGCAAAGGTGGAGAAAAGCAAAAACAAAATGTAAGACTGTTTCAACTGATGACAGACTATGTCGGTTGAAAACTAAGATAATGGAAAATTCTAAATTTCTTCATACACTAAAATCAAAATGATCAAAGTAGTTTTGTCCACGTACGAAGGTGCCAAAATGAAACCTATTAATCTGTGTAACCGACATGCACTAAAAAGGATGGGAAACAAACATAAAGGCTACATTTTCTTTTCAAGGGCTTATTGAATATTTTAAAAATTGACTACATATTGAGCCAGAAGGTGGAAGTAGTACTAAGAACATTTGCTAATCACAATAAAATAACATTGGAAATTAATAACAAATATAAAAGATAGAAATTTCTAGCCTGTAGAAAATAGGAGAAAAATCATCGACTTTAGCAAAAGAGGAAATCTAATCTGGAATTGTGGAATACCTGGAAAATAACAATAATGAAAATATTAGAAGCTAGAGGATATGATTGGCTAATTGCAGTCCCAAATACATTGATACATAAGAACAAATTAAATTAAGCCTTCAGGGCCGGTGAGATGGCTCAGTGGCGTAAGCGCCTGCCTTGCAAGCGCGAAGGCCCGAGTTCGACTCCCGGAGCCCACATACGAAAAAGGGGCCGGTGATATCGCTCAGCGGCACGGGTGCCTGTTGGCGCGCGAGGTCCTGAGGTCGTCCCCCCGGTACCCACAAAAAAAAAAAAAAATAAATAAATAAATAAATTAAGCCTTCAACAAAAGAAGTTATGAAAAGAATTTCAAAAATAAACAAACAAACAAAACTATATAAAACTAACAGCAAAAACTAATACGATAGAATACAAATGATAGAACTAATAATGAAAGCCAAAGTCAGTTCTTCAAATACAAAACAATGAAACAGATAAGCCACTTGTTAACCTAATTTAAAAAAACCCAAACACACAAACTTAGAAATGGAGAAATAACCAGTTACAGAACAAATGAAAAGACTAAAAGAATACTTTATTTTCCAAAAAAATTGAAAACTTAGAATGATTTTTTAGAAAAACAAAAATTACCAAAACTCACTACAGAATATCTAACCCACCAGTTGCCATAGAAAAATATGTATAAATTCTAGCAAAAATAACACAATCACAAAATCTCATGTTAATTTGATCAGCTTTCATGAATCAGAAGACATCAGCATTACTATACCTTCTAGACTCTGGATTCTAGAGAATAAAGAGAGAAGAAAGGTTCCTGTATAACAATGATGCCAAAATCTGACACCTAGAAAACACATAAAGGAAAACTAGAATAGTGATGCAAAAATCTTGAATAAAATATTAGGAAAGAGAATCTAGGAGGATATTACACATATAGTACACCATAAACAAATAGGGTTCATCATCCTTTCCAGATTTCCAGATTGAAAAAAAAAATTGAAAAATGTGGGTATTCTATATACCATAATTATCATCATACAATTTTTACAGACAAAAGTTAGCATTGTGTTTAATGGCAAAACACTAGAGGCATTCCCACTAAAATTTGGAATAAAAGAAATTGCCTGCTTTCTCCATTGGTATTTAAAATTGTTCTGAAAGCATTAGATATGCAATTTGACATGATAAATATGTAAACTTTGGAACAGGGGATATATTGTTATGTATAGATTATATGACTATTTTCCTGAAAAATTCATGAGGAAGAATTTAAACTGTAATTCTGGGCTGGGTGTGGTGGCACACGCCTGTAATCCCAGCACTTGGGAGGCTGAGGCAGGAGGATCACCACAAGTTCAAGGCTAGCCTGAATTACATGGTGAGACCTTGTCTCAAAAAAAAAAAAAAAAATTCCAATAGTGTGAAAATTCAGTAAGGTGTCAGGGTACAAAGGTAGTATGCAGAAACCAACAACTTTCCTATGCATACAACATTCAGAAAATACAGTGGAAGGAAAGATTATGTATAATACATCAATTAAAAAGATAAAATCCCTAGGAATAAACCTAAACAAGAAATATGCAGGATCTATATGCAGAAAACTGTAAAACTCTATTGAAAGACATAAAACAAGATGTAAATAAATGAAAAGACATACACTTTCCTAACGCAGATGATTTGATATTGTAAAGATGTCAAATCTATCTAAGTTAATCTATAAACTTAGTGCAGACTCAGTAAAACTGTCAACAGATTGCATTTTGGAACATTGTTCTAAATTCCTACGGGAAAAATAAAGTTGTGAGAATTGCCAGGAAGAGTAGGAAAAAAATGATGAATTACTAAATTACTAATTTATTACCAAATTACTAAAATATGCTCTAAAGTTACAGTGAATAAGGCAGTCTCAAAAGTAGAAAAGTAGATCCACGGATTGAAACAGAGAACACTAAAACACTGAAGTAAATCCAAAACACATATGGAAAGTTAATTTGTGAAAAAGAAATTATTTCAAATAGTGAAAGAATGATGGCTTATTCAATATATTTTTAGGACATCTAGATTGCCACTGGGATAAAAATAAGGCTGAATCCTCGTATCACTCTTTATAACAAAATAAGGATCAGATTATTAAGACTCAAATGTAAAACACAGTGACACTACAAAGATCCTAGAAGAAAACAAAAGCATGGGAAAACTAAAACAATCTTGACAGCACAAGTTATTTTTAAGTAAGACACCAAAAACAGTATAGAACCAGTAAGACAAAGTTGATGAATTTGACTTCCTAAAATTAAAAATTTATGTCTTGAAAAAGTATAAAGTGAAAAGGTGATGATACATGGAGAAAAAATATTTGTAACGCATACAACTAAGAAGAAATGCACTTCATATGTAAGGTACAAGGATATAGTTCACAGAAAAATGAGGATGATTTATCAATGTATTAAAAAGTGTCCAACCTCACTTAAATTAATATTAAAGATGTGCAAATACAAAATATAGAAATATTTTAAAATAAAAACTTAAAGAATTGATGAGTATAAGGAAATAGGAGATCTCCTGTAACTAGTGTAACTTCTTTGGGGTGTATTTGGAAAGAGAAGAAGGCAAAATGTGCATATTCTTTCACCTAGCAATTCAACTTTTAGGGATTTGTCCTACAAATATATTTCAAAATGAATACAGAGAGATGTCCATAACGATATTCAGTGTAGCTTTGTTTGTAATCACAAAAGACGAAAAATTCTAAATGCCTTTCTACAGGAACTAGTTAAATAAAAAAAAAAAAAGAACTATCTAAATACGGGATGTTACCTAGCCTTTAAAGGTAATGAAATAGATCTAAATTTAACTTGTAGAAAATCACCAAAATGAAAAAGATGTAGAATAGAAAAAAATGTATATTATGTTCTCATTTTCGTAAGAAAGAGCATGTATACATGCACATGCATTACTTTTCTGGAAGAATACACAACGAACTGCTAAAAATATTTTCTGAACAGTTGTACTGATAGTTTGGGATGAGATTTTTATAGTCTATGCATGTGCAAATGCATGTATGTTTATACTACATGCATTTATTTTTCAATTAAAAATTAGGGACTCCTGGCTAGGAAGCCATGTTGTTGGATGGCACCTGAGGTCTCCTGGTTTCTGGACTGTTGAGCAGGCTTGGATATTAAGCAGGCAGCAACGCAGCCCAACTTCCTTGATAGGAACAAGGAGCAGGGCTGAAGCACACAGCCGTGAGGACTGTGCGCTGCGCAATTTACGCAAACATATGCCACAGCCTCAGTCAGAGAGTTCACTTTAACAGTATAGCACTGGCGTTTATTAGGCACTTTGCCATGTACACAGCATTATTTCTAGGTCCTTTTTATATAGTTAAACTTCAGGGCAGCTTTGTAAGACAGGTTTTTTTTTACTGAATTTGAAATAAATACCTTGCCCGAGGTCATGCAGCTTTTGAATTTTGGAAACAGATTTTCAAATTCTACTGGAACTCAGACCCAAGTCTTTCTGACACTGTGTGTATTCAGATCTGCTCTATAGCCTTTCCTGTGTCCTGGCTAATGAAATGAAAAAAGTGACAAATTTATTATCACGGAGCAGGTTTCTTCTCAGCCACTGCTACAGGGCATTGGTTTAGCAGCCGTTCATTGAAGTGTGTTAGGCTCAAGCTAAGCATACTGGTGTACTGTAGAAGTTCTATTTTGAAAGGCTCAGCATTCTAAACGCACTGAAATCAACAACTCCACTTTGGGACTAAGAAAGGCTTCTCTCTCTGGGATAGAAGGCAAAGAACTTCATTGGGCAGGAACCACGGTTTCTTACTTCTTACTATGTATTGGGCACTGTGTTCAGCATTTTCTTTTTCTTTTTTTATTGTTTTTTTTTTTATTTCAGGTTTTATTTTGTTGGTTTGTTTTCCTTTTTCTAGCTATTATTTTTATTAGTACATGTTTGCACTATATAATGATTACATTCCTCGTGGGGAGTTGGTACATGTACAGAACACATCTAAATTATTTTTCATCCCCTTACCTCCATCTCTTGGTCCTCTTCCATTTTGCAGAAGATTTATTTTCCTGTTTCCTATTATCTTTTATCTTGCTCTTTATTTATATTTTGTTTTTCATATAAGAGAAATCATGCCATATTTAGGCTACTGTGTCTGATTTATTTTACTTAATATGGTCTCAAGGTGCATCTATTTCCCTAAAAATGACTGAAGTTTATCCTTCTTTATGGCAGAATAGTACTCCATTGTATATATGTGGATTTCAATGAATCTTCACAACAACCCATTGAAGTAGGTACCATGATTGCCAGTTTGCAGATGAGGATTCTAAGGCTCAAAAAGGATAATTCATTTTCCCAGCAGGTAAGAGGCAGTAGAGTCCAGACTGGAACTTGCCTTGTCTGGCTCTAAGGGACGGTCCCACTGAAGCAAGGACTCCTGGGGTGGAGCAAAAGGTCTTTGCACTACATTCAACCCAACACGCCCATGAAGAGTTTTGTCCATCACGGAGGACAGGGGAGGAAGCATGAAAGCTAAGTATGAGAAAGGGCTTTGTTGACACCAGCAAGGAGACTACATCTCAAAAACAAAAACAAATTGCCTGCCAAAGCTTGGCTTGTTCTCTTTTCCTCTTGGCAGAGGTTGGCTTTTCTTCTGATGAACAGATTTTTCCCTTTTTGTTAAATTTTTTTTGGCCTAATAATAATTGAAAATGAAGACCAATATTTGCAGAGACTGAAAAATTTTCTCCTGCCTGTTCCTTGGCCCTTTTGAAGTTCTCTTGATTGGAGACTTTATTTTTAAACTCACCACAATAGCTTGGCATTCCAGGATCTCAGTAGCAAGAATGCACAGAGCCAGTTTCTCTTGCCTTTCCCTCCTCTCAGCAGCCAAAAGATAAAAGTGTGCCAAGAGAAACAGCTACTCCAAGGTTATTGCTGAAGGAAATATTTGTGAGATCCAGGAGGTGAGACACAAGGAGACTACGCCAGGAAGAGAGAAGGACTTGGAGATATTGTTGCTGTCATCTCTCTTTGCTCTTGAGTTCACAGAACTTCTAATAAGGAGCAATGAGTCTAGCAACAACAAATACAAGCAAGAGGACTTGCCCTGAGCCTTCTCTAGTCCCCAAGAGGCTGACGTTAAGTGTCCTGTGAAGAGATCAGAGAAGTCCTGGCTTTATTTGAGCTGTCCTGGGTGAAGCTTAGCTCCCTCTCTCCAGTGATCCTCATCTCTGTCTGTTGTCAAGTTCGCCATGTGTACACAAGTACCATGGTAGAGAGACATTATTTTTCTTTGTGAACAATGGCACCAAAATGTAAACTCTCTGGAAACTACTACTAGTGATGTAAGTGAAGAGAAATGGGAAGATCTTAAGAAAGTGATGATTCTGAGCCAGATATTAAAATGTTTATTGGTGTGGGGAGTTATTATGTCATAATGGTGGTGATAAATATGGAGCTTCAGAAAGGTCTGGTAAGGTACCCTCTCAGAAATGTCCGAGTTCTCATGGATTTAAATAAGCACAAATCCTGATTGATGGAAAATTCTAGCAAACCAAATTTTAGCTAGCAGTGAGATCAAACCCATCTGTCACTGGTATGGGCCTTTTCCCAAAGCCCTTGATCTCTAACTTCCAAGCCCCAAATCTAACTAGTGTGAGACACCACTTCTTTTTATTGTAAATTCTAGAATCTTTCCATATACCTAAAGAATATCATGTTCATTCAAGTTCAGCTATTTACATTTTACCAGATTCTTTTCTGAATTTTGTGTATGGCTCTATCAGATTCAAAATGTTCTTTAGGATTTAGCTTTTAGGGAGTAAATGCTACCACAAATATCCATTCATTGCAACACCCAATATTTTTTTTACCTGTCTGCTGGACAGGTAAAAAATATTCTATTCCAGCATGATGACATATTACACTGGTAAGCTGTTTCCATAATTATAAGTAGCACTATGTACATATTCAGATAGAGTATTTTTTCTCTTAGCTTATTTCCTTGGGGATATGCTTGGTCAGAATATGAGAAGTTTTATAACTCTTGACACATATTTCCAGATTGTCCTCTAGGCAAACAGAACTAATTTATATTGCTTCTAGAAACATGGTTTCCTCCCAGCCTTGTCAAGGGAGGTTTTATAATTTCTATTTATCACTTCTGTTAATTGTTGATAGTTTAATAAGATTATGATGCCTTGAAGTTGCCTTTTATTTGCACTTCTTTAATTGCTAAGAAGCGTGGAATGGTTTTACTGCCTTTTATTTCCTCACATGTAAAGTAACTTGCTGTTTATTTTCCTTGCCTACTCATGAAGCCAAATCTTTTAATGGACCTTTTCTGTCTGTATCCATTCTTTATTCTTTTTAGACAGGCATCTGTTATCAGCGGTGTTGATCTCGGATGTTCTCCTCATTCTAATATGTAGCTTTTTATTACATTTTGTTGTACAAAGGATTTTTTTAAACTTTTATATATTTGAATCCATTCATCTTGTCTCTAATAATGTCCTTCATTAAGAGATACATATTTATCTTCCATCCACGGCTGGAATAAATAGGCTATTTCACTGGTTACTTTCTAGATAGTATCTGCTATGTAAATTAATTATTCTCTAAATTAATATCTAGAATTCCTAAACTTTACTATTGAGAGTGATTGCTTTCCCCAGTTCAGTGTTGCTTCCAGTTTCTAGAATAGCTCAAGTCTGTTCCTAGAATCTCTTTTTTTTAATTTCATGGTTTAACTTTTAAACACATTATCACATGTTTTCAATATTTATCACTGTATGACTGGCTTTCCACTATCATTGGTTAAGATTAAATCCACTATCATTGCCTTTGAGATTCTGGCCCACTTCTTCCAGATATTGCACTATGAATTTAACAAGTTCTATAAAGTATCCCATGCTGATTGTAATCATAGTGCTTTACATCTACATGTTAACTTAGGGAGAATTCTTAAATTAAAGCAGAAGATAGCTATGCATTTCTGTATTTATTTCTCTCATTAGACTTTTATAATTTTCTTTGACTAAGTTTGTGTACTCAAATGTTATATTAATAGTCAAGTGTTTCCACTCACTTTGTCATACTTATGATAAATCCTTCATGCTTCTAAAGATTGTATTCTTCATAGGTGGTAAAGGCTTCTTGGAAGGTGCACTCATCCTAACGAAATCCGAGTCAATTCTGTTTTGTTTTGTGTTTTGGTACCGGGAATCAAACTCAGGACCTTGTAACTTGCCAGGCAGGCGCAGTGCCGCTGAGTTATATCCCCAGCTCAGAGTCAATTCTGAATCGTCTATTTTCTTTTACTCAATCAGTAAATAGAAAGTGTGTAGTGGATTTTCCGAACTCTGCTTGTGACATAGTATAACAAAGGGAAGGAAGAGAGCCCTAGGCTGAGAACTGAGAAAACTGAATAGAACCTTAGTTTTGCCATGTATTTGCTTATAATCCCAGAAGTAATGGGCTCTGGAGCCAGATGACTGTTTGACCTTGGGCAAGTGACTTTAATTTCTTTGTGAGTTTTCATGGCTGTAAAACTAGATCAATAAATGGTACCTATCTTATAGGGTCATTATAAATAATAACATAATTCTTGTAATAATGGATTTAATGAATATGATACATAATACTCAATAAATATTACCTATTATATTTGTTCTTGTTAATAGTGAAATAATATCTTTCCTAAGTTTTATATTCTTCATTAATAAGATATGAAAAATAAGGCTTAACCTCACAATTTGTGAGAATTATCTGTGACCCCTCTACACATTCTAAAGTTCTATGCAAAGTGGAAAAATGGAAAGAAATCTCAGCAAGCAATCATAGGTACAGAAAACCAAGAGAGGTAACCCAGAAATTAATATATTTTGGCTTTAAAATACATACACTTTTGTAACTTTTTCTCCCAATAAATCTATTCACCATTTTCTCCCTCTGCTAATATCAAAATGAGTTTGATATTAGCAAAAACAAGTAACAGTGAAAGGAGACAACCAAGAGTGTAACTACCCGGAGTTATCAATTCATAGCAGGCTTCTAGACAGCATGGCTCAAGACTATATAACTGACTTTCCCAACTGCACCCATCATTCCAGTTGTGACAGAAATGGCATAATAAATGTTAAAATATATGTGTGTGGTGGTGATAAAGAGTGAGGAGAAATTCCATCAGGATTTTTCTTCACAAATGTCATCTCTTCCCTGGACCTTTCCTAGTCCTTTTTACCTTGCCTGAGATCTTTAACTGTGATCTGCCTTTCCCATCTTCAGCATTAAAAAAAGATCTTTTCCCTTTTGACTGATCTGTCCTTTCTGTTTTTAAACTAATCCAACGTCTGATATCCTGAACAAATCTTCACCTAAACTGGTGGTTCTCAAACTTAGTGTGTAATGGAATTTCTGGGGCGGGGGAGGGGGGTTAAAAAAAGAGAATTCTGGCCCATATCTCAATTCTCTCATTCAGTAGATCTAGGTGGGACTTTATAATTTTGATTCCTAACAGTTCTTCGGTGATACTAAGGCTGCTATACTTGGGGTGACATTTTGAGAACAACTAAATAAACCCACTATCTCCAATTTCTCTGCTTCCTTTCCCTAGCCAACTTCTTGTTCAACATTTTTAATGTTTAAATGTCTTTTTTAAACATTCATTTTGAACATTTAAAGACTTGCACAGTAATAATCATGGTATTGCAATTAGTAAAAATAAAATGATCCCTCCTATATTGCTGGTAGGAATGTAAAATAGTGCAGTTGCTTTGCAAAAAGGCAGTTCCTTAAAAAGTTAAACATAAAGGTATCATATGGCCCAGAAATTCTACTCCTAAGGATATACCAAAAATATCTGAAAACATATTTGTATAAAATCTTTTACATGAGTTTTCATAATAGTAATATTCACTATAGTCAAAAAGTAGAAACAACTCAAATGTCTATTAATGGATGAGCTGGTAAACAGAATGTGGAATATCAATACAATGAAATATTTTTTTTCAATAAAAAGGAATGAAGCATTGAAACATGCTACTACATGGATGAACTTTTAAAGCATTATGCTAAGTGACATAAAAGCACACATTTTGTGTGATTCCATTCATATTAAGTCTACAGAAAAGGCAATTCTATGAAGACAGAAAGTAGATGGGGTTGAGGGTGAGAATAGTGAGTGATTGTCAATGGCCATGAGGGATATTTTAGGGTGACAAAAATGTCCTAGAACTGGGTTGTGGTAATGATTGCACATCACTATAAATTTAGTAAATGTCTTCAAACTGCACACTTAAAATGGGAATTTATGATGTGTAAGGCTGGTTGTATTCCTTCTTTATGCATTTTCCTTAGACCATTATGCAATCCACTTTCCTATCCATTAGTTTACTAAATTTGCTTTAGTTGAGTGTGATTCCAAACTGCCAAAGCTATTTGCATTCATCTCTTTATTTTCCATGGTGGTGGTCTATTCACAGATTTCTCCTTCTACCCAATCAGAAGCTTGACCCTTCAGTTTCCTTTGTTGACTCTTCTTCCTCCTCCTACCCCTTTCCCAAGTGTTTAATAAGTGTCCTCCAGAAGGTCCCACTTGTATATGTCACTAACTTCAACTACAACACATCCACATTTTAACATTTTCTCTACCAAAGCAGCTCCCTTTCTCAACTGCCTCATCTATGTCAGTAACTTTCTCCAAGTCTTCAGGACTCAGAGTTATTTTGGACTTCTCTTCTGTTTTTCCTCCAAGCTCCAGTTATCAAAGTTTCTCTACTTATTCCTTAAAAGGTGTCATGTATTTGTGAGCAAATAATCTCAACAGACAATGCACATGGCAAGCAATACAGATATTAAATAAACACATGAAAAATGTTCAAATTGGAGTGATTGAAGGATCCAAATTAAATAACAGGCACCATTCACACCTATTGCATTAAGAAAAAAAATTTCAATGATGGCAAAATTTTAGGGAGATTGGTATCCTCACATATTTCTAAGGGCAGTGTAAAATGCCTTCTGGGGAAAGCAGTTTGGTGAAATCTCTGAAAACCATAAGAATGTTCATATTCTTTGAACTAGTAACCCAACTCCAGATAGTTATTTTTAGTGAGATAATTCGAACTGAGAAAAAGGCTATATCTATAGCTGTTTCTGCAGCACTACTTTATAATAACAAGGAATTGGAAACAACCTAATTATCCAACAATTTTGGAATGCTTAAACAAATTAAAGCACGTTAAGCTGGTGAAATACTATACAGCCATTAAAATTGTAACTACTGAGGAAGCCTACATAGCAACATGAAAAATTGTTTACCAAGTAATGCTTGGGGGGGGCATCAGGACACACAAAACACATCTACATAGTTATTATAATCATGACAAAAAGAATTCCTGCACCTATAGATAAAACTGACAGGGAAATGAAAATAATTTTTACAACAAACATTTTTCTCCCAAAATATCACATATATTTATTTATCCCTTCTGCTCCTTTTCTATTCTACCTTTACCTCCCCAATCCAGACCACACTCTTTCAT
The DNA here is from genome assembly GCA_028451465.1 of Erethizon dorsatum. Classification (NCBI taxonomy): domain Eukaryota; kingdom Metazoa; phylum Chordata; class Mammalia; order Rodentia; family Erethizontidae; genus Erethizon; species Erethizon dorsatum. Next base: position 42,374,521 of record CM051842.1, read on the forward strand.
GTCTGATCAATGCCTACATTGGTCTCCCTTCAACCCATGCAGTCTGCAAATGCTGCCAAGTTACCTAAAGTGCCATGTTTATCAAGGCACTTAACTGATCAGTATGTTTTTAAAATTTTAATTCATTTTGTACTAATACATAATCATGTAAAAGTTATACATATTCATGGGGTTCCATGTAATGTCAATACATGTATATATTGTATAATGTTTAAATCAAGTTAATGTATCTATCTCTTCCAATATTTATCATTTTTCATGGTGAAAATTTGGAAAATTCTTTCTTCTAGCTTTCTGAAATGTACAGTTTGTTATTGTTGACTATCACCACCATACTGTGCAATAGTAGCCTAGAGCTCTTTACTCCTATCAAACTGTAACTTAGCACCCATTGCTGATTGGTAATCTTTAGATGTTCCCATGTTTGTAATCCTAGCTAGTTTTCAAGGTCTACCTATTTTGGCTCAAGGCTTCACTAGTCACCTTCTTTGTCTACTGTTACTGCTTTTGGTACTCCTGTTCCTCCTCCTCAACATGACAACTAACATTTACTGTTGGTTTATGGTGTTGGGTTTTATTCTCAAGGAATAACATATATTAACTCATTTAATTGTCACAATTTACCCCATATTGCAAATAAGGAAAGAGAGAGAGATGAAAAGGGAAGGCAGGGAGGGTGGGAGGAGCAGGAGGAAGGGAAGCACTTGTCAAGCCAACAGTGACTAGTGAATAGAAGAACCTGGACTTGAATTCACAGAATTAACTCCAAGGTGCCAGAATTTAACCAATAGGGTGGATTCCTCCAAAATACCCTGGTGTTTCCTCTCTAGGCCTTCCCTCCTGTGACTTCCAACATTCAGTTTTCTTACCCTCTAATGAATTTACACAAAGGACAAGAATATTTGTCATTTATTGATCCCTTACCACGTGCCAGGTACTTCTTTAAACCCTATATTTGACAGGGTATTATCTTCTGGTAACCTATGTAAGCAAAAGCTATGTTCAAATCTGGGCTTATCTCTACTAGCTGTGAGAATCTGAGTAGATTACTTAGCCTCTCTGAAGCTCAGATTCCAGTAGTGATCCCTGGACCAGCTGCATCAGCACCACCCAGGGAGCTTGTCAGAAATGCAGATTTTGAACTCCACTACATACCTATGGAATTGGACTCTGTGACAGTGAAGTCTAACTAATTCTCCAGGAGTTTCAGGAAGCTCTCCAGGTGTTTCTGTTGTGCACTTGATTCTGAGACCTACCGCCCTAGTATAATAATACCTACCTGGCAGAATTGGTGGGAAGATAAAATGTAACCTAATATGTGTAACAAGGCACAGGGCAAATACGTTGTTTTGCACGTGGCAGTGTAACATTCCTGCTGTTGAAGTGTGTAGGGATTATACTCCCCTGCTGGTGGTGTGGGCAAGAACTGTGCCTCCTCCTACTCTTTTGCTAATACATCCCATCTGGTATAGAAAAAGGTAGTATATATGCTGGATTTTTAATAAAGTCTTCCTTCACTGACCAGTCTGTCACAGAACCATTTCTGAGGACTGTAGTATAGTACAGAGTCTCTGAAGCTAGACCTCCTAGGTCTAGTTCATACTACCTGTGGAATTTTAGGTAAATAAATGTATGTGTGTATGCCTCAGTCTCTTTGTCAAAGGGAGAGAAAATAGTACCAATCCCATAAATCATAGTGATAAATAACTGCATATAAAATGCTTTGGATGGTGCCTAGTACAAAGAACTAAGCTCATGAAACGTTAGTTAGCATTACTGTTTTTGTGTCTTTTCACCCATTTAATGGTGAACAGGTTCTGATTCTTCATTTGGCAAGCAAAAAATAAATACCTCTTGAGTAATTTCTCTATGTTAGGCACAGAAAATAAGGTTGTGTCCAAGACATGGTCTCCTCTCTTGAAGGTCTTGATCTAATGTAGGAAATTTAGCAGGCTTGTTAGATTGGAGTGATTTTCCCAAGGACATAGAACAAGTCAGTCCAGGGCTCGGGAATCAAGAGTATTCATAAAATCCCTACCCAAGCCTTAAACTTTTGAGACATGAGGCTGAGGAATCAGTATGAAGGTTTTTCTTACAAATCCTAATTGAAGCTGGTATAAAGGGAAAAGCATGAATTTTGGAGCCAGACAAACCTGTGTCCAAAAACGTAGTTCTATCACTTGCAAGCTGTGTGACCTCAGCTAAGTTATATAACCTCTCTGGACTTCATCTACAAAATGGACATGAAAATGAATTATTGTGAAGAATAAATAAGATTTTCAGGATACAAAGACCCAGCTCCAGCCTACTAACTAGCACTTAGTAGATGATTCATGTATATGGGTTTCTACCCCTTTCTCATTACCTATCAGAAAGAAGTTTCCCAGACTTAGGAGTCAGAAAAAAGTGAGAAAAATTCCTGACTATGCTGTTAAATCGGAAGGGATAATGTAAATGCCCTAGAAAGAACCCTGGACTCTTCAGGATTCAGGAGACTCATATTCTAGTCCTCCTTCGATGTCTTCACCATGGAGAACAGAGGCACAATTTGGAGCCTTCTTCCCTGTCCCCTTATTTATTCTGGAGATTGCATGAAGAGTCGATACAATTTAGGGGCCTCTTGTATCATTTGGGATGAAAAAAACTGACTTAAAGATTATCAGGGAGTCCATACAAGCAGGTCCAGCCAGCTGATACAGAGAAATCCAGAAGAAGAAAATAACTTTCTGTGCCTCATGGTCACCTGGGCAGTAACTTAGGACACCTCATCTCTAGAGAACACGGGTGCCACTGCCATGATCTCCACATTACAGGGAAAGACTCTCTATCCTGCATGGTTTTTCCTTAAGGGCTATGCCCAAGAAGCTCTTTTCTCTATTCCAAGTCACATATGACATTTATAAAAAAAGTCCTTGCTTGTCTCCAGGAGCTGTCATCATGATCTGTCCCCAGACTGTTTTTTTTTTTTTTTTTTTTTTTTTTTTTTTGCAGTGTCATACTGGGAATTCAAACCAAGTCCTTCACACTGGGATCCCCAGACTTTTTTTTTTTTAAATTTGAGACAGGGTCTCACCAAGTCACTAAGTCGGCCAGGCAGTACTCAAACTTGTGATCTTCTTGTCTCAGCCTCCCACAGTGGTGGGGTTGTCCCCAGATTTTTAATAAGAAGACTTTAAGCCCTCAACAAACTGTATTAAAAGGAAGGTGGCAGAAGCCAATAACCAGTTATCTCTAACAACTGAGGCAAAGGCACAGCAGCAGTTGGAGAGTTCTTCCTTTCTACAAGCTGCATCTTCCCCTGGCCACTGGAAAGGGAGGCACAGCTTATGCTTTTTCATTCCTTTTTTAGCATAGTCTGGTCCCATATGACCTTTGACCAATGCAGCACTGTCTGAGGCCTCTATGCTGATGGATACAATGTCCCACACAATGCTGCCTAACTAGTGTGCATTTCAAAATGTTGTAACAATCAGTTGGGTCTATACCCAACTGTCTAAGAGGCAGGCTGGATTACATCTGTGGCAAGCAGTCCTTGGTATGGATACCAGACCCGTCTCCTCAAAGGAAATTAAGTTAACTGAAGACCTTGCTAATTTCTATATAAGCCTCAGAGGCACCAATTTACCCCAACTCTCTGAGCCATCACTTACCTCCCTGACTGGCCAGTCTTCTTGTTTCCTGTTATTGGTTTCCATTTGTCTCCAGGAAATTCCTGCAAAGCAAAGTTCTAATAAGTTAGGGAGCTCTGAACAACCGGGTATCCGGATAGTTTCAAATGAGCCTAGCAGTCAGGAGCCTGTCCCTGGCTAGTCCTTGAGCTGGTACCATCTACTCTCCTGGGCAGGCTACAGAAATGTGCACCTGGAAGGCTGCCTTCCTGCTAGGAGGCCTGCTGAGCTGCTGTGGGCATGCAGAGACCCAGAGGCTCTAGACTCTGGTGGTCTACAAAGGTTGTACTTCCCAGTTTCTCTGTTCCCCTTCCAAATTATGTTCAAAGCCAATTTAACATGTTTGCTATTTGCTCTGGCTCTTGCCTGCATTGAGGGTCAAGGGAAGGTCTTTTTGTTTGTTCTAGTGGATGAACCTGCTCATTCCTCCTACCTCTGCCAATACAAAAAGCATCTTCTTGGAAGCTCTGGCCTTGGGTGTGTGTGTGGGGGGGTCACAGGCAAAGGTTCCTGCTGCAGCAACCCCCTCCCAGGGTGGGCAAAGGGAGAGGGAGAGTAGACCTGCCAACACAGCCCTGCCCCACAGTGGCTCTTTCTCTCCCCACATCTGTTGGCAGGGGATGACGTGGGTTCTTTTTGGGGGAATACAAATACCAGATGCCATGATGTCTACACCACATGAGCAGACTCTCTACATTGGGCATTTTTTCCTTAAGAGCTATGCCCAGGCAGCACTTTTTCCTTCCAGGCCAAGCCACGTGTACCATTTATAAAAATGTTCTCACCTTCCTGTTCTAGCTCTAAACTGAATGAAAAATTTCCTTTCAGATTCTTCCTGATTTTCTACCCATCACCATCTACCTAGAGACTCAGAACTTAGCCCAAAAGGAATGTACAGTTTTTCCTAAACCTCACTGATCTTCCAAACTCTGTTTCTTCAGTGTTGTTATTATTAGTTCCATTCAAGATTTCATTACCTTTACCTCGGTAGCACCTTTTGGGGAGCACTGGTGAAGAAGAATGAACATAGGTCTTTGGTGTCAGTCATACTAGTTAAAATACTCATTAGTTGTTTGTTGTTATTATTGTTTTACATATTTTGTAGCATGGTAGTGAGGATTAAACCCAGAGCCTTTTCACTGAGCTACGTCCCCAGCCATTTTAAATTTTTTTTTTCAATTTCTGTTAGTACATGTTTGCAGTACATGTTTATACTGCTTGTATGGAGTTGGTGTCTGTACACAGCACATCTTAAATAATTTTATTTATCCTTTTCCCCTCCCCTCCCCCTTCCTTCATCACTTGATCCCCTTCCTATTTGAAAAAGATCAATCTTCCTACTTCCAATTATCTATCTCTTATTTTGCTTTTTATTTATATTTTGGAGACAGGGTCTCACTAAGTCATTAAGTTGCCAAGCCTGAACTCAAACTCACACTCTTGCTGCTTCGGCCTCCCAGAGTGCTAGTATTGTAGGCTTGTGCCACCACACCTGGCTAGCTGTGTTATTTGAAAGTTCTGTCACTTTCTTGTACCTCAGTTTCCATCTGACAAATATGGATTATGCTATCTACTCTTACTGGGTTACCAGTAGTGAGGACCAAATGAGATGTGCAGAGAGAACTCCTTGCACAGTGCTTAGCATAGAGAAGGTTCTGGATGTTAGTAGCCATGGAAAAGGTGAAGTTTATTTCCTGGCTCCAGTTTTCACAGGACCAAAGTAGTCCCTACATGTATTTGGGACATCAGAGCAGCTCTAGTCACTTGTACTTCAGATTCTGCCTTGATGCCCTTGTGAGATGTCCTTGCCCACAAAGACACCGTGACTTGTTTAGCCACAGTGGGAGCCAGGATTTCCTGGCCATGCCCTGTCTAAGCCTGTGGAAATGCTCAGAAAATATCAGTGGCCAAACTAAGCAATGTCCTCTACACACTGCTAACTGCCTTTCTGTATTTGCAGTTTCAGTTTACTTTTTTTCCTTAGCTACTTAGGTTCCTGTAAATTGCCTGTGCTCTTGAACTGAAGAAGCCATTATCCCCATGGCTGGTGGTCGATGGGGACTATAGGGGAACTTGCTACCCCAGTGGAAGTGATACTTCTAGAAGGCATCCTGCCACACGGGAGAGAGTCTGGGCTTTGCTAGCAGCTGATGAAGAGGCAATCTAGCAAACTCAGGTGTTTGTCCTCTATAACTAGAGGGTTAAGCTTCAAATCTCACACCCATCCTTCACTGGATGTACGGCTTCAACTTCTTTTTATCTTCATTTCCCCAGCTATATAGCAGCAGATATGTGACTATAAGAGTACCTGTTTCTTGACTGCCTGAGAACTCAATAAGTTTATACATCTGATGCACCTAGAATATACCTGGTGGTTAGTGGACATCCAAATGTCAGTTACTGCTGTGGTATCTAAATATTGGCTTTGCCATTTCTAAGATGTGTGACCACTCTGAGCCTCAGTCCCCCCTACTATAAACTGAGGTTCCTTGTTATAATTTATTTCATACAGTGAAATAATCTATGTGTGCAAAAATAACCAGCATGAAATATAGGGGATATGAATGTGTGCTAATTTCAGTTCTAACAGCACTGAAGAGGAGAAAATTAGCTCCTCAAACTTCTTCAGCAGCAGAAGGAACAGGATCTCAGCCATACTTCAAAAAGCCACTGTCAGAGAAACCTTAGTCATCAGAACTGTTGCATCTGAATCCATGATACAAGTTTCCCCCAGGTCTTGCAGGGTTAGGGTGCAGGGTACAGGTGGTGGGGCAGACATGGGCATGCAGTGGCTCCTAGACAGCCATCCTCAGGTTTCAGCAGACCTGCTTAGCCAGTCTAATAGGCATTAGGAACCCAACATGCTCCTCCTTCCAAGCACAACAGGAAAATCGTGGTATGGGCGCAGGTTCACCTGCACTGCTGCTGCCCATTACTTCTATCACCATTTGCACCTCATTCCCTTACAGAGTTGCTGGACCTGGGCTGGCACCTCTGCAGCCATCATCTCCTCACACCTTCTTCATCCTCGGTCCCCTTTCTCTATCATCCACTTGTGAGTCATTTCAACTAAAATTTATCAAGCTAAGCCCAAATCTCCCTTTATCTTAAAAGATAACAGCTTACTTATAAGATAATTACTATCTGGCAGTCACTGTTCGAAGGGCCTTATGCATCCATCGTATAGTCCTCACAACCAATTTATGAAGTAGGTGCTGTTTTTACCCTCATTTTTTTTTTTTTAGATAGAAAGGGTTAGGCACTACAAATTCTGGAGATGTAATTAGAACCCTGGCAGTTTGGTTCTAGCTTCAGTGCCCTTTAACAATTATTCTGTATTTCCTCTCTGTTTTTCAACATTGTATTTTAAAACACCCCCAAAAATTTGAAAGATGTTTATATCAATATACCCACCATCTAGATTCTACAATTAACATTTTGCTACAAACTAAAAGCCACCAAATGAGGCCACTCAATGAAGAAGAAATAAATAACCTAAATGACCCAAAATCTATTATGGAAATTAAATTTGTAGTTAAAAACCTTCCCAGAGAGAAAATTCCAGGCTAAGGTGGCTTCAATGATGAATTCTACCAGATATTTAAGGAATAATACTAAATTCTTTGTGAAAATATAAGAGAAGAGTATACTTCTCAACTCATTTCTTAAGGCCAGCATTATCCTGGTAGAAAAAACAAAGATGTTACAAGAGAACTACAGACTAAAATTCCTGATAAACATAGATGCAAAAAATCCTTAACGAAATGTTAACAAATCAAATTTAGTAACATATAAAAAGGATATGACATTCATGATCAAATAGGATTTATCTTGGCAATGCCAGGCTGGGGATTATTTCAAAAACCAATCAGTATCAATCACCATGTTAATAGATTAAAGAGAAGAGTTACATGTTCTTATCTCAGTAGATATAGAAAAAGCATTTGAAAAAAGTCCAAAATCCACTCTAAAAATATCCTCTCAGGCATTAAGAATAAAAGGATATTTCTTCACCAGGTGTGGTGGCACACACCTGTAATCCCAGCTACTCAGAAGATTGAGATAGAAAGATTGCAAGTTCAAGGTTAGTCTGGTTAATTTAACAAGACCCTACCTCAAAATAAAAAGAGATGGTAATGTAGTTCAGTGCTTGCCCTAACATGTGTGATGTGTCCTGTGTTTAATCCCTAGTATAAAAAGAGGAAAGGAAGGAAGGAAAGGAGGAAGGAAATGAGAGAGAGAGTGAGAGAGAGACAGACAGAGAGACAGAGACAGAGAGACAGACAGACAGAGAGACAGAGACAGAGAGAGACAGAGACAGACATAGAGAGAAAGACTATAGCTAAGATCAAATGTAACACTGAATGATTACAAAGCAACATTGTCTGCTCTCCTCGCTTTTCTGAAGTGATGGTAGTCCTAGACAGTGCAATGAAGCTCCCCTCTCTCCCAGGAAAGGTCACATAAAGTGGAAAGGAAGACATAAAATTCTTTCCATTCATAGATGACATGATTGCTTATGTATATATCTTTTATAATCTACCAAAATGCTAGAACTAATCAGTGCATTTGGCAAGGATGCAGGATGCCACGCCAATATACAAAGTTTAACTGTATTTCTACATAGTAATTACAAAGAATTTTAACTTGACATTAAAAAACAATACTTTTATAATAGCATAAAAACATGAAATCTTAGGGATAAGTATGTCAAAATATGTGTAAGATTTGTATGCTGAAAATTATAAAATAAGCTATTAACATACTTCAAAAATACTTTGGCATACATATTAAATAGTTTTATATTCACTTACAATATATTTATGGAAAAATTTACTTCCCGGACATGTACAAATATTAAGGGTACATTTGTTGACTTTTGGCTGATACACCTGTGTAACTAGAAACTTTATCAAGAGCATGCTCTCATGCCCCTTTCCAGCCAATCTCTGTGCTGCTTGTCATTGGCAAGCACTGAATTTTTTCTCCACAGGTATATAGCCTTTTTAGATCTTCATATAAAAGGAATTGTAGAGTATGTACTCTTTTGCATAAAGTGGCCTTCACTTCCAAAGTTTCTTCTGGCAAATAAAATATATTGAGCAATTTCAAACACTAAGTCATTTCCGAAGTGTCCACCTATGAAACAACAGTCCAATACACAAGTTCATTTTTGGGTTGAGTTCAACAGCCAAAAGATGGCACTAGGGATGCCATGGGGAAAGGATCTGATAGTGAGGGAACAAGGACATAGGGTGTCCTCCCAGAAGCACACTGGGGAAAGGTAGGAGCTTGTGTTAGGGTGGTAGGTCATAACCAGGGCATGACAGCAGCCAGTCTAGACCTGGGTCTCCAACAGAGAAAGACTGGAGAAGAGGGGAAGGATTTGTCTTTGAAAATAAAAAAAGACAAGTCAGATTACTGAAAGCAAAATCTAGAGGAATATTTGCAAACAGCTTCAAATAGTTTTTAAACAGGAAATGGAAGACAAGTGCTGGTTCACATCATGCACTGACCTAGCATGCTATACACAAGATCCCATTTGATCCTCATGACTGATCTGTGAGGCTCCCATAATGCTCTTCAACTTTATTTATTTATTTTTTTTGTGGGTACCAGGGGTCGAACTCAGGACCTTGCACGCCAGCAGGCACCTGTGCCGCTGAGCGATATCACTGGCCCTTTTTTCGTATGTGGGTACCGGGAGTCGAACTCAGGACCTCGTGCTTGCCAGGCAGGCGCTTATGCCGCTGAGCTATCTAACCACCCCTCTTCAACTTTAGAGATAAGGTAATAAGCCTGTTCTTAGTACTGGCTACCTTATAAGGTAAACATTAGTTTTTCTTTTAAAAATCATATAATTTCAAATTGTGGTAGTTGAATGCTTAATGTCACTTAGATAACAATTTTACAATCAGGATAGAAAACCCAGTTCTGTTCATTGAACAAAGCAAAAGTTACTTTTATCTAACTTAAAGATGCACAGGTGTATTGTAATTTTGGTGACTAAGTGTTTTGCCAGATTACTAAGCCACCACCTGGTAGAGACAAAATGATAATTATTACATTTCAAATGACTTACCTTTCTCCTCACAAGGAGAATAATGAAAGTCAACCACCCCATGGATCAAGTCCTCACCTGCACCGTTGGCTTCCTGGATTTCCAAGCATTGCCAGGTGCCAAGCTGCTCTCCTCGAGGGTACTGTGCTGAGGATTATGACAGCAAGCTGCACACCGCATGCATTGGTGGTGGTGGCACCTGCAGTTGTAGCAGTTGGGCATCATATTTCTTTTTAACAAGCCAGGGCAGATTTCTCCGGAACAATAAATGCAAGAGTCATGGACCACAGCTCCCTGAACACTGCAGGAGTAAGAGCAGGTCCTGTGGCAATCAAAATCACTGCAGTGAAGTGGCTTGCAGCACAAAGAATTTTCTAGACCTTTGCTTACAAAGCATTCTGAGTAAGAGGGATTTTCTGACTGAAGGGGTGACATGGAATGATACGATTTGTCTGTGGCATGATACGGTTGGTCTGTGGAATAATATGATGGGTCAACAGGATGGCACCTCAATTCCCTGTAGCTGGAGTTCATTGACTGGAAGTTTTGGTCTATAGGTTTTGGTCTCTGGGTGAAAGTCTTATTACTATGAGTGGTTAAACCTGGCAAATGAGATGTGGATAAGGATTTGCTGCTCTCTTCAAAGAACTTTCTTCTGTCTGCAAAGGGCAAGAGGGTGGCTTCCTCCCCAGCTTGGGTAATAGAAGCCTTCAATTCTTTGTTGTCACTTGGGCTGGAAGGGCCTTCCATGGCCAGTGCCACATGTGGGGGTAGATTATGCTCTGGAGACCATCCTCGACGACCACCACAGACACCATGGTAAGCATTTCCTCTTTCAGAGTCTGAGATGAATGGGTCAGATGCTTTCCACCAGGTGTTCAGGCCCATGGAGGACTGGCCAGGCCTCTGGCCAGGGCTTATTTGTCCCTCCAAGCCTGTCCTAGATTCATGGCTCTCAGGACCTTGGCTAAGGCACTCTGAAGACCTAGCCCTGAATATCATGCTTTTGTTGAAAAGCTTATCTTTGGGGCTAGGGGGATTTTTATATGAAGATAGAAGAGATGAGTTAGAGGCAGGAAACGGAGGGCTTTCTGGAAGCTCTTGGGTCTTTTCCACTGGCTCCTGAGTGTCACACACCTGTGACAAGGGACCCTTGCTCTTCTGAAGCTGGGCCTTCCTCCTCTGAATTTCATTACGCAGATTGGTAGCAAAACGTTCATTCTTCCTTCGGTTTTGGATTGAGCGCCCCCGTGGGCCTCTGCTTCGCCTACCACCCATCCGACTACACTCCTTGGGTTCACTGTCTCCTTCCTCCATTACTTCTGTGCTGCCAGCTACTTTAGTGGCTGAAGAACAATCTTTGGTTTGTTGAAAGAGAGAGCAAGAGGCAGCAGGCTGCTGGCTGGCCAAGTCACCACCTGGTCTGCTTGCTCTGTTTGGGTCCAGGAATCCTCTTTCTGGCGGGCATCCATCAACCTCTCCATGTGGAGAACTGCTTTGGCTCTTGAGTCCTGAACTCAAAGGCCTATCCTCCATTGGTCTGGTCTTTCTTTCTCTGCTGGGCTGATCCTGGGACCCTCCTGTAGAGGAACAGGGGCTTTTCTTCCCTTTGTGGCTGCTGTGTAAAGGGGACAGAGTCCACTGGTGTGAATCCTGCTCAGCTGGGTGTTCCATCCCCTTGCTACCCCTGGGATCCAGGTGCACATGCTGTAGGTGGGATGCCAATAGCTGCTCAGGGGCACTATGGCGATGCCCTGTGGGTCCTGTGAGGTGTGGAGGGCTGCCAAAGGAAGGAGCCTTAGTTAGCTCTGCTGGTGTCTCATTGAGGAGGCTGGAATCTCTGCTGGCAGCTTTGTCACAGGTTTTGAGAGACGCCTCCATGAGGAGATGCTCAGAGCCCTGCTGGCTAGATTCAGGAGGCTGACCGAGCTCACAGTTCTGATGTTCCTTGCTTGTTACATGGTCTTGCCCACTGAGGCAGCAGAACCTGTGAGGGTTCCTTGGGGATAAGACTGTGTCTAAACTTGTTTTCTCCTTCTGTTGCAAGGAGTCCACAGGCTCAGATGCCCTGCGCTGTTCTCCATTGAGGAGTTGGGCTTTGGAGGCCTGGAGGCTGTCCCGCCTCACTGGCGGCTGCGGTGGGCCCCTGACTGTCTTGGCAGGCCCTGAGTGGTAGGCCCCCTGTGAGTGGGATGACATCTGGGAGTTGGAGGTCAGGTGGCCAGTGTTGGTGTGCTGGCTACCTCCTGAGGTCTCAGACCCATTAGCCTCGGCATTGGGAGCCTTAGCTGGCCCTAAACCTTGCGTGATGCAATCTGCAGGGGCTGCTTCCTCTGGCCTGAGGGAAAGAGCACAGTCAGAGGCATTTGAGCTGGCTGAGAAGGAGCTATAGGCTGAGTCACGCTGGTTAGGATACATATTCTGTTCAATAGGCAAGAGGTGGCCCTCATAGGTGGCTTGGCCTGGTTGTTCCAGGCTCTCCATGCTACCAATGGAGCTGCTTTTCTCAGTGCTGCAGTGCCGGGAGAGAGGACACCACTGCACACACACGTCACTGTAAGACAAAAGGAACACTGGTTAATTAGCCAAGCCACCACATCCCTTTCACACCTTGGCTAGCCCTACCATGGGAGAAGCCAAAACAACCCAGAGGCACCCATCCCACAGACGTGAGATCAATAAGGCAAGAAAGGGAGAAAGCATAATAGGGAAGGAGATGGATACTGGGGTACTGCAGGGACATGGTAAAATGGGGGACACATGACAAAGACTGCAAGTGAGAAAATGCCATGGGAATTATGCACCATTCCCCTGCCATCAACAAGTTGGGATTGCTTCTAGGTTGTCACTGTTTGCTGGGAGTCAGCATGTGACTCTCTGCCAGGAGAGACAGTCACAGAATATCAGCATTAGACAGGGGTCCTAAATGGCTGACTCAATTGCAGCCATATCAGTTCATAGATCAATGGTTCTCAACCTGGAACGTGCATCAGCATTACATGGAGGGCTTGTTATAACACAGGCCACCAGGCCTTACCCTAGAGTCGTGTTGGCGAACCTTTTAGAGCTTTCAATGATTAAAAACAGCCTCTACGGCACACATGCCATAGGTTCACCACCACTGTCTACAGAGTTTTAAGTCCTGTTGGATCCTGAACATATGTACTTCTAACAACTTCCCACGTGCTGCTGGGCCCAGCTGCTGGTCCAAGGCCCCCACTTTTGAGAATCACTGGTGTCAATAAAGTAAGACTTGCAAAAGGAAGTGACCTTTAAGAAGTAATTTTTCCAGGATCACTCAGCTTTAACTAGTGGCACAGACAGGTTGGGAATTTAGGCATTCCCCTATTCTACTCTTTTCTTAGGGCCTTGAGCATGCTAGGTTAAGTGCTCTACCTCTGAGCTACACCTCCAGCCTCTCTCCCATTTTTTCTTGATACTAGCAATCCTGACTATTTGCTGAAGACCTACAATGTGCCTAGAACTTTACCTGGGAGGGGAGATCATTATCGCCACTGTACAACTGAGAATACTGAAGCTCAGATAGGTAAAATCAACTGAGAAGTTCACTAGTATACTAAAGAAGCGGAGCTGGAATTCGAACTCTGGCCTGTATGGATCCTATGTTTTAGCTCTTTTCTGATATCCTCTTTTAAATGGGAATAATAGTGAAATCTGTGTCAGAGAGTTTCTGTGTTGATAAAATCAGATAGTACATGTAGAGCCCTTATCACAGCCCAGGCACCTAGCATGGGCTCACTACATGGTAATGGCTACTGTCTTGATTATTGTTAGTGTTATCAGCATAAATATTGACTACAAATATTGATAATACAGTGGCCTCTGCCCACCCATGCTTCCCACATCTCCCACAGCAAAGGCCAACTAGGGAGACAAAGAGCAGATGCAATCTCGAATTTTAAGTACCATTTCTCACACACATAACCAAAGTGAGCCAAGTCATGCCAGTAACTCCCTCTGACTGGAACTCTGAAGGTGTCAGGGTGCTTTGAGAAAGGCCATAGGCCAGAAAGCTACAGCTGAGCTGTGACAGCAGCCCTCCAGACCTTCAGGTCAGCATTGTTTTAATTCTTGCTCCCTGCCTTTCCCCTTAGCCACTCTGCTCACTTGTGCTCTGGACTAAGAATCCACCAACTGTTTATTGGCAAGAGAACCTGGTACTGACTCTACCACCCTTCCTGCTGGAAAAAAAGAAAAAAACCACACCTACACTCAAATAGGAGCCCAGCTCAGAATGTATTTCTGTGTATTCTTCTAGAACAAAACCACCTCTCTCTGAGCCTCTGGCATCCAATGCCAAATAAAGTCACTGAGTCAAAGCAAACTCAAGCTTTAGTTTCCCTAAGTCTCTCCCAAGAAATACCTTCTTAGAGGGAAGATCTGGTTGTGGAAAGGAAAATGCAGCCAAGGGCAGCACACTGGCTGGCTCTGAGCTTGTCAAAAAATGTTGTCTACCACTTGGACAGCTGTTTCAACAAGAAATAACACTGATGTCCCTGAATAGAGTAATCTTCCTTGCAGGTAGACCCTGTTCTTCATGGAGGTCTCTATTTTGGAGGCTTCGGCCTTGTAAAATACAGCTGATAAGCACTGGATGAAGTCCCCAGTGATTGCTGTAGACAGAAGACATAGCCAGAATGAAACTCTGGTTGTCCTCTTATATTAAGAGAGCAGGGATATGGAAAGAATCAGGAAAACAGACTGAGAAAGAGCAGCTAGTGAAACAGGATGAGAAGTAGGACAGTATGGTGTCCTGTAAGTCAAATGAGGTATTTCAAGAAAACACTGTCCATAAGAAAAGGGACAGGTCCAAAGGCACAGAGAGTTAGCAGTACAGTAAGACAAGAGCACAGGTAATCTGGACTCCCATGTCATTTTTGGTTCTACCACTCTTGGCTCTAAAGCATCCATCAGGGACCAGAGCAGAGGAGGAGGACTGGCCAGGCCTTTCAGCTCACCTTGAGGAGAAGGCTCCAGACTTACCCAGTATTGCAACCTGAATGCCAGGATAAGCTAAAAGCTTCAGAAGGAAAATGCATGGTGGTGGCCGCTTCAGGGCATCCCTCCAGGAGCTTGGCCACATGCCATGAGTGCGGTCTACTGACAAGGGCGTTTCTCCTACAGCAAGAAAGGGACAGGAAGTTAGCTTAAGGAACCAGGGCTGAAATCACTTCCCAGGCAGCTTCCGCTCCCACCCCTTCTTTCCCTTCAATGAGGTAGAACATCTTGCAAGGAACTGGTGTGGGAATCTGAGGGCCCCCCCATCAGCTCTCAGTACTCAGGTCTCCTTCATCCCAGGGGCAATGCCTGGAGACAGAGAATACCAGATTCACAGGGGTATCGTTATACATATAATAATGCTAGACACATAATAGATATCAGTAAATATTTGTGGAATAAAAGAGAGTGGCTGTCCAATAAATACTGATCCTACCTGAACTTCTGCTTGAGGAAAAAACTCAATTTAGCAAATTTCCAATTTTTCTTTGAGAAAGAAAGGAAGAAGTGGGCCGCTGATATAGCTCAGCAGCATAAGCGCCTGCCTGGCAAGCGCGAGGTCCTGAGTTCAACTGCCAGTACCCGCATATAAAAAAAAAAAAGAAAGAAAGGAAGAAGTGATTGAGTAAGTCAACATTGGGCTGTGAAATCTCTATTTTTTATGCATTCATTCAATAGGCATTTGTTATACATGTACTAGGCACTGTATACATGTAGCTCTGGGGTACTGGCATGAATCAAACACAATTTGTCCTTGAGGACTTACAGATTCATTAGAGGGACAGAGTCAATCCAAGCAAAGCATGGTAAAAGCACTGAGTGAGTGAAGGACAAGATGAGCACGCAGGTGAGACACTTGTGTTTGTAGCCAGAGTGTTATCAGGGAGTCCTAACTTCTGTGAGGGGGAAAAAAGAACAAAGTGATGAATGGCACAGTGCTAGGCTTACAGGGAGACTGGCTACAAAGCAGGTCAGCAGTGAATAAAGAGAAATAGGTCTGAGGCCAAGTCCTCCAATGCATGCTGGTGCTGGAGGCTCTGGCCACAACTCTTGCACTGACTGGCTCATACAGGTTCCATCTCTGTCCCCAAGTATGCTTCACACAAATAGATGCCACTCTTGCAAGTGGTGAAGAGCACACGTTGGGCACGGGTAATGCCAGGGGATAAAGAAATGACCGCTGGGACAGAGAATAGGAGGGAGAGGGGAGGGAGGAAGAATGATAAGACAGGGAAAGAGAGTATAAAGAGAATGGGGAGAGGGAGAGTAAAATGGGGGAAGAGGGAAAGGCGGAAAGAGGGAGAGCAGAAGAGAGAGGCAGGCAGGCAGATGTTAGAGATAAAAGAGAAATGACAGAGGGGAAAACAGATGACAGAAAGAGAAAACTCTGAGAAATATTATAGAGAAATATATAGTATAGTGAATTGGATGATATAGAGATGAATGTCAGAGTAAGAGAAACATGGGCTAAGTAGATGATAGATCAATAGATGATAGAATATTTACTAGTTTATTCACCCATTCTTTACTAATTTATTCACAGTTACTGTGCCAGGCTCCATACTAGGCACTGATGATCCAAAGTTGAATAAGATGAAGGCTCCTCTTTTCAACAAGCTTGATGTATAATGGGATAAATCAGCTCTCCACCTCCCAGGTGTGGTGGTAGACAGAGTCAAGCTGGAGGATTCTATCCTAGCTGGAAATGCCTCTCACCCCAACAGATCCCAGGGGTACAAGGGTACGAAAGATCCCAGGGGTACAAGGCTGTCCTATTTCAGTCATGAGGTGCAGGGATTTGCTAGGGATACAAAGACTGAATAGCAACAGGTC
Organism: Erethizon dorsatum; assembly: GCA_028451465.1. Taxonomy (NCBI): domain Eukaryota; kingdom Metazoa; phylum Chordata; class Mammalia; order Rodentia; family Erethizontidae; genus Erethizon; species Erethizon dorsatum. The sequence continues at coordinate 42,391,102 of CM051842.1, forward strand.
AGACACAGATAAGAAGGTACATGAAGAAGGGTGGGGGAAGCTGTTTGCCAAAGTTCGGAGCCACAGATCAGCAGCAATCACATTGTTGCAATCACATGGAATTTAAGAGTGGCCTGTAATGAGGCTAAAGTTGAAAGAAAAGAGGACTTGGGGACTGCACTTGCTTCAGAATCTCAAATACAAATCCCTGCCTTGCAGTTGGGAGATCTCTCCAGCTGCTCTTACCTGGGAGTCACGTGCTCAACAACTACTTATGAACGAAGCGTCTCCCTATAGTAGAGTCCTGTGTACTACTAGTTCTACGGAGCACGTGTATCTACTATATCCGATTTCTCTAGGCATTGAAAGTGAAGTGGGAACAGGGCACCTGTCCTATTTTAGGTTCTTCTTCCACATCCAGGATTCCCGAGGTTCTTCTCAGTCCTGGGTTTAAAATGTGGGTAATCAGCCTCAATATCATCTTTTCCTCAACTGTACAAACCCACCCTGAGTTGTACCGAGTCCTCTCTTATGGTATATTTGTTTTTGTTTCTCTCTCGTTCTCTGTCTCTCCTTCCCTCCTCCTTTTTTCCCTCTCCCTCTTGCCCTTCTTCTCTCCTTCTCTTTTTTCATTCTCACTGTGACCCTTACACAGCATTGCACGTCTGCTCCCAGAATCCACCACTACTGCTTCTTGTTCTAGTCCAGGCCCTTGGTATTTAACATTCGAAATACTGCATCTGCCCTCCAGCCACTCTCCTCTTGTTCCACTTCTAGTCATTGCTTTTAGATCCTATCACATTAAGCACCAACTGAATTGGAAGCACTCTCTTAAGAATCTTCACTGTCTCCCTAATTCTTACCCTGTCCTCTCTCAAATATAAAGTGGAAAGGCTGCCTCAAAGCCTTCTATAAACTATTTTACCCACATAGCTCCATCTCTCATGTTTGTCCCAGTCACACCCTACAGCTGGCTCTCCCCTTTCTGACTGCATTTCTAGCATAACCCAGCACAGGCTCTGGAGTTGGACCACTTTTGTTTGAATCCAAACTCCAATACTTATTAGCTTCTGTTGCTTCAGGCAAGTGACTTCATTTCTTAGGGCCTTAGTTTTCATGGAAGTAAAATGGGGATAAGAGTATCTACCTAATGGGGTTCCTGAAAAAAAATTAAACAAGACAATGCACATCGGGTGTTTAAAACTGGGTCTGGCCAGCCCTCAACCTAAAAGTTATTAGTATGATTGTTCTCCTGCCAGAATGCTCCCTGCCCTTGGTTAACTTAAGTCCTACCTCTTCTTTAAGGTACTGTGAAAATGCCATCTCCTCCAGGGAACTTGTCCTGAATAATCTAATCATCACAGTTTAACCTATAATATGACAGTTTAGATTGCTCATCCTCATGTCATGCATGACGGTCTCATCTTATCACCTGTACCAGGCTAGTAAGTAATGAGACAAAAATAAGTGACAAAAACCTAGGTTTCAATTCTAACTCTACCATTTTAGAAGTGTGATTCTATGAGTCACTTAGACAGCTGAAGTTTGGTTTTCTTACCTGAGAAAGGGAATGCTAGTTCTGACCTGGCTATGTTATTGCAGGAATTACAGATAGTATTATTCAAAGCATCTGGGAAACCGTCTGGTCCATAGACAGTGGTCAGGAATAGTAGGTACTATTATAACACTTATTGCCTCAAACTTATCAAGAGTACCCCCTCCCCACCAAGTTAGGCATGCCTGTGATCCCAGATGGATGGAGGACCGCAAGTTTGAGGCCAGCCTGGGCAACTTAGTGAGACACTGTAAAAAACAAACAAACAAACAAACAACAAAAAACCCATAAAACAACAACAAACAAAGACTAAACCCACCAAGTGCCAAGGTTCCACTCCTTTGCTTCACTTTGAAAGCTAACTTACAAATTACCCTTACTCTCTCTCTCTCTCTAGGGTCTCTCCAGAAACAGGAAACAATCCCATCCTGAAGGAGACAAAAAGGACACTAGGAGAAAAAATGAAAGTCTGGGAGGAAGAAAATTCCAACAGATGGAACTGGAGCCAAAGATGGACACTTCTAACCCCAGTTTGGGAAGGGAGAGCAAACTCTATAGGGTTTCATACTTAGTCTAGTATTATTCTTAATTGCCCTAGATTTTGAGCCAGTCCACACTTGTACTGAAGTCCTAGTGTGTGACCTTGGGCAAGTCACTTCTCTGAGTTGCAGGGTCTTCTTTTCTTTGGGGTGGGGTTGGGGATGGAACCCCAGCTAGGCAAGACCTCTGCCACTGAGCCACACTGCCCCAGACATTTGAGTTACAAATGGGGAAGATGATCATCTCTTTCTTTTAAATTATGGTGTGGATTAAATGTAGCCCCACGTGTGAAATCAACTGGTGTAGTGCCAGACATAGATGTTTTATAAACTTAAAAAAACCAACAGGGGCCATTTATTGAACACTTCAGATGTGCCAGACACTAATCATTTTGCATGCGTTAGCTGCTTTAATTCTTACTCCAACTTAATGCAGTGAGAGCTATTATTCTTCCCACTTTACAGATGAAGAAACAAAGACAGAGGAAACTTAGGTGATTTGCCAAGAACACACAGCTAGTAACCAGCTGAGTTCAGATGAGACTCAGATCTCCAGCTCTTTCTAGGATACCACATGACCGCTCCTCCCTGAAGAGGGTCTGTCTCAGGAAGCATGTGTACCTGAGGCTTGCCATAGCCATTCCCTCAAGAAGCAATCCGAAAAGAGAGGTGTAGCAGTCCTAGAAACAATCCCATTCTTAGGCAGTGGGGAAGGGAGATGATGAGGAATAAGCAGAGGAGTGAGAAAATTCTAGCCATGATCCATGCAGTCCAGACACCCTTTCTGGCTCAGGTACTATCATTGAACACATACTATTGTTCAATTCCCCCAAATGCCTTTCTTAGGAAGCAAAAAGTAAAGGGCACTGAAGAAAGAAATCAGGAGAAGGAAGAATGGCAGTGGCCATAGCAGTCATGGCTACTGGCTGTACCTACCATGGAAGTTGCCCAGGGCGGAGAGATGGCTCAGGAGAGAATGAGGTATCCAGCTAGCTCAGACTCTTATCAACAACCCCTTCAGCAGTGTCCTCCCTTAACTGGAACCCATCTTCCCTCCAGGTGAGACCTGGGGTGAGGAGCCATCAGCCCAAGATCCTGTGTGTGACCAAAGGGTCTCAGTCGCAGTCAGGTCCAGGTCCCAGTTTTAAGAACAAGAAGGGGTAGCATTGAATGACCATCAGCCTGCCTGGGCCTTGATGTGGCCACAGCCTCAGAAAATAAAAGTCAGTGTCAAGAGCTGGATAGAAGTGAAGACGCTGCTCCAGGAACCAGCCAACATGCTGGTGGCAAAAGGAAGGATGAAAGGCAGTTCCAGCAGCACAAACAGCCCCGCTTTCCCGACTCCTACCTCTTCTGAGCCCAGTCCCACCCCCTCCACAGCTCAGAAGCCAATAAGGAAGCTGGGCCCCCGGCCGCTGCTAGAACTCAGGAAAGGAGCAAGGAAATGATGTTTGGGAAAGATAAAGCGGATGTCTAAAAAGAATTTTTAAAAATACACGTGAGAGAGAAAAATACCCCAGAAACATACACTTAAAAGAATTCCTACGCTTCCTGGACTGAGTTGACCCCACCCAACTATCTCCGCATGTTCTTAGGGTCCCAGAAAAGGAAAGCCTAGATCAGCCAAGTCTAGCAGCCTCCAGATCCAGAGCACAGGCGCTACAGATATTTTATAAAGCTGGCGGCAAATGACTTATAAATTTTCCGAGGTCAAGATCCTGCCATATTTACAGGATCTGTACTTCCTAGAGGACACCTGAGAGGATCCAGAGAAAACTCTATTTCATACCAGAAAAGGTGCAGAAAAAGTGCCCATTAACAATGTTAGCTAGAATAGTGGTGCTTTGGGTCAGTATCAGTGGATCTGACATGAATTTACTCTGACCTCTGCCAAATTATTACCCTTCTCTGGGCTTCTGTTTCCTCTCTGAAAAATAAAACACTGAACTCAATCATCACAAATGACCCTTCCAGCTATAGCAAAATATAATGTAGTCCTAAGCTCCAGTCTGGGGCTCCAAATGACATCTTCACTGACCAGTGCATTAGTAAGAACCCACAGCAGCCTCACATGGGTTTGCTGCACCCCAAAGCCCAGGCTCAAGCTTCAGAATTTAAATTCTCTTGGAGATTTGGAGTTAGGGTTTTCCCTTTACAAGACTTCTAATTCCTATTCCTGTTTCCCTTAGCCCCTGGCCCCAATTCCAATAATTTTTGGCTTCTGAGGAGGCTTACACAAGCTCCATTATGACAAAAAGCATGTTAGGACTTTTCCTCCTTGGGGAAATCATGCCCAGAGGCCCTTTTCACTCTTTCTCTCTGTGCCTCATAGGGAAGTCTGGGTTGACTTTTATCAACTGTGTGGGGATACCATTTGGGGGGAAGTTGGAGGATTTGTGGAGGCATACATAAGGAGCTAGCTTACAGCTTCAGGTCTATCACTCACTAGTTGTTTGGCCTTAAACATGTCACAGAACCTCATTTTCCTCAATAAAATATGTTTGGCATGTGACAGGCACTTGATAATTGGATCTGTTATTAATATTATCCCCTACCAAAAATAACAGGCAAAATAATGTTAATAGCAAGAAGATGGATTTCTTCAATCCAAACAGATGAAAAAGAAAGAACTAGTTAAGAAAAGGCTCAAAGCTAAATCTATATGCTAGAGCAGTGCACTATTCAAACTTTCATGGCCATACAGATCGTCTGGGAGTCTTGTTAAAATGCGGATTCTGACTCAGCAGGTCTAAAGTGGGGCCCACACTTCGACTTTCTAATGAGCTTCAGAGTGCTACTGTTGCTGGTGTGATAACCACGTTTTGAATATCAATGTATTAGAGAATAATCCCTGGTCCAAAAAGTACCAGGATAAGTGATCTGTTCTCATGTCAGTACTCAGGCCTGGGTACCCAGCCTTTCCTAATCTTTTGCTCACCAAATGTCTTCTACCTTCCACTGGCACAAGCAAGTGCTTGCCTGGTGAGGTTTGCCATCCCCTACTTCCTCATACAATAAAGAGCAACTAGCTTGACAGCAGTCTGACCCTGTCAGTGGCCAGGTGAGGCTGAGGAAACAATGACTACAGGTATAAGCATGTTTGTGCAACTGGCTGAGGTAGGGAGGGTGGAAGGATGAGAGAGTACGGTAGTCTCCAGTGAGGTGATAGGCAGGTGGGTATAGATAGGATATAATGGAGAAATCCTTGGGCAAGGGAAGATAAGAAAAGTTTGGGATTTGAGGGAGGGATTGGAAAGTCTGGTGGGGGAAAGCAGCACTCTGCTACTTAGCAGAGGTGAGTTCCATATAGCATGATCAAGTATAACCTCTTATCCTGAGGGCAAGGTAAAAATGGCTTCTTCTTTTCCAGGTACTCAGAGGACAAGAACTTGGCATGGGTATGGGTGTGAAGGGCACATGCAGTCAGAAGGGGTAGACCATTCAGAAATTGGCTCTCAGAAAGAGCCCTTGCAAAGATTATTGTGAAAGTTAAGGGGAGGAAGATGGAACAACTCTGGAAGGAGCCAATCTCCATCTGCCTTAGTGGGAATGTCACCCCAATATTTTTTTATAGTATCATTTGTCTCTGTATCTGGCTCCCAGTAGATTCCTTAAGAGACACTTGGTGGGAGAGGGTAATCAGAAAGAGAATCATGGCTCTACCCAATAGAGGGACTAAAGAAAACGTGACCCCTGTTGCTTGGTACTGTATTTAGCCTGAAGTTTGAGCCATAATGTAGTATGGGCTCTTTCCTCTTTTGAAAGTGTTTGGATAAGGAGCAGCAAAAAAAAAAAATGCTCTTGATTAGCTCTGTTTACTTTCTATTGCTCTTCTGGCCTCCCCCAAAGGGCACATTCCACCTACCCGCTAAGCAGGAAGGGAAGCCTGGGGTGGGGGAGGACAGAACAATGCAAGGCTTGTTTATCTCACTGAGGAAGGGAAAACCTGCTTGGTCAGAGCTCTAACCAACACCCCCCCCAAAGCCCCCCGCACACACACTGTTGTCTGCAGGACATTGCAGCCTGGTGATTCAGAGACCCTTCCTTCTCAAAGCCCCAGCCAAGGGGGAAGAGTGTGTGTGTGTGTGTGTGTGTGTGTGTGTAGACTCAAGTGTGATTTCAGAGAGAACTTTCAAGACAATGGCTTTCTCAACAGGCTGAGACCTCTATAATCTGTGTTATCTGAGAGATGGATACTTTCTGGAGAATAGGTTTTTAAAACCTAGTTCTGCCTCCCTATGTCCCCTCACATCCCTTTTAATAGCCTGGTCAAATTCTTCCATATAAATCTGCCAGATGCGTATCTTTACCTTCCACCTCAGGATCCAACTCTGTATATAAAACAACCTAGGGTAGGAAATAAGTAAGGAAGAGCATGTTCGGGCAGAAATAAAGACCTTCCAAATTCTGCAGTGTATGTGTCAGGAAGTGCTTTCTGGTTTTCCAAGTAGGGAGCATTAACTTCATCTGGCTGGGGCCATTACATGTGACCCACTGTTCCTATTACTCCATTTTTACACTGGAATCTTTAAAACATAGGGAGACCTCTTTTTCTAAAGAAGGTTAGAAGGAAGTAACCATACATATGACTTGGGAGAACTTTGTAAGCTTCAGAGGCTAGAAAAATATTTAGTAGTTTAGAAAGACAGTACTTGTAATTCTCTTTCACAGTGGGCTTAGGAACAATTTGTAGTTTTTCTGTGTGTAGTCTGATAAAATATATACAACATAGACTGTTTCCGTCAATGATCCTAAAGGCAAGAAGGTGGATAGTACATATTTTGCAGCTTCTATAAGGAAGAGGAACATGTAAAAACTGAATAATCAGAGAGGGCTTTTCCTTTTCCATCAATGTACAAAGACTAAGGGTGCAAAATGAGAGGGCTGAGGGAGACTTCAGAGTACAGAAAGTTAATGACAGCAAGCACACAGAGGGCTGTCTGACTGAACAGATGGCCTTAAAGCTTTTGCCATGATGCCCAATTTCCTAAACCAAAACCCTAAGCGACAAAGAAGGTGGAGGCTATTTGTCCTACGGCTCTGGTTTCTATCAGTAATATTTATAGCATCCCTTAGGAAGGAGGCAGCAGGCAAAATACAAGCTTTCTTCCTCCTTTAAGCCCATTATATCCTTCAGCTCATGCCCAGTATTGCACATACCGTTCTTCAGGCATCTGATGGAATCTGCAAAGGTTTTCTCCACAGACACGTCTCAAAACCCTTAGAATTACTTCTGGCCACTCCCCAAGTCATCTCTACCACTAAAGAAATGGAGCTCTAGCACAATAGCCAACAACAGCTAGGATTCCAACAGTAGAACCCACTCCGTCTGCTTTGAGCAAACATGGTAATGAGGAAAGTCTAATACTCAGAAGAGCTGGAGTTCCGTGAGCAAGGTGGACATTAGCAGACATAAGGTTGGGGAGGTGCATAGGCCAGAGATCATGGAGTTTTCCAAGACCAAGCTAAACAGTTTTAATTTTATTTCAGTGAAATAGGAAGCTGTTAGAGGTTGTTAAGCAGGGAAGTAACATGATCTAAGGTTTGTAAAGATTTCACTTGGCTGACAGATTTAGTATTTTAGGAGTAGGGACAACAGTAGAAGCCAGAGAACTAGTCTAAAAGGCTCTCACAGGTAAGAGAGAAAGGTAGTTTGTTCTGGGGTGGGTGGAAAGAGGTTTAAATGGAGATATTTTGAAGAGGTGGAGTCCACGGTATTTGTTGATAGGTTGAATATGGAGAGTGAAGGGAAGAAGAATAAGCTGTGACATTTGGGCCACTGGTATCTGTACCTTCTTAATATAGTATTGATTCCCAAAACTGAGTCATTAACAGTTCAGGAGAAGGAGGAGGAAGAGGAGAAGGAGAAGTTGAAGGAGAAGGAGGAGAAGAAGGAAGAGAAGTTGCTGGTGTTGATACTGGCAGGAATCACCATTTTATCCAAGCATTTATGGAGTTTCTCTCTACATTTAAGGTGCTTAGAAGGTACTACAGAACACATCAAAACAAAGAAGATACAATCTCTGTGCTCAGACAATTTATGGAGGATGGAAGAAAAAGACCTGGATAACCATAAACAGGGCAGAATGTCAAAAGTATCAGAAAGGAAATGCTAACTAAAGCAGAGTTAAAAGATCAAATAGCTGGTTGAGTCAAGGAAGACTTCACAGAGCCTCAGAGCTAATTTTGGAAGACTTAGTACAATTTTAACTGGAGAAATCTGGGAGAAAGGTCCTGCCAGGTTTACATGACCAAAAGTGGGAAAGGCAAGCATACAATGAAATAAGATTACATAGTTACTATAGGACATAGGAAGTAAAATAAGAATGACTGAAGAGCATGGAAAACCTTGGGTGTCAGGTTGAAGCATTGGTTTTACATAATCCCATAGGAAAGAGACAGGACCAGGAAATTCCCAAAGTAGGAGTAATACAATGCAAGAAGCATTTCAGGAATATTTATTCTCATAGCAACATGCAGGATAAATTATGTGGATAAATAATTGAAGTATAGAGAAGTGGGTAGGCTAGTAGACATAATAACAGGACTAACTAGAGCAATCTCAAGGAAGATAGAGCAGAAAGGAAAGATGTGAGGGAGAATCAACAATGTTGGACCAATAATTAGATATGGAAGAGAGAGGAGATTGGCTGTGAAGCACCTGGGAGAATGGTGATATCACTAACATAGGGCAGTTAAGAGAAGGAGCTGGCTTTAGGATATGGGAGTTTGATTTCAGACAAGAATTTGTTATGCTGCAGGCGTGCATGCCCACTGGGCAGCTGACAATCCAGTCTAGAGTGCTAGAAAAAGGTTAGGGCAGGACATGGACATGGACATGTTTATTATCCAGAGAGATGAGGCAGCCTAGGCTGTTGTAATGGATGTACTGTCCATGGTATATATGTGTGCAAATCAAAGAGCATTGATGACAGATTTGTAAAAAATAAGTATTCTTCAGGCAGGAGAGGAAGAAAAGAGTCTAAACAATAACATGCCATTTTCAATGATATTGGCATAATTTTAAAAAATAAGTGTTAGCAAGGTTCCTGAGAAATGGGCATTGTTATACATGCTGTACAGGAATGGAAATGGGACACACTTGCTGTAGAGAATTTCATCACATGTTATCAGAAGAATGAAAAATGTTTTTCTGTGCTCTTTGGTTGACCTATACTAAAACAAATGATAAAGAGATCAGCACTCCCCTGCACAAGCCTTACATGCAGATTCATGAAGTGTTCCACATTTCTTCCGGAATTACACTGTGGTAATGTTTTTATAGCCTTGTGAATATACTACAACACACTGAATTACACACTTGAAGTAGTGAATTTTATAGTATGTGGATTATGTTTGTTTTAATAAATGTTCCTATTTTTTTTATTTAGTCTTCACTCTTAGGAATCTATCCTAAAAAGCAATTAGAGATGCACACAGGTTTATATACCTAAGTCATCACCCACTGCAGGATTATTTATAATAGTAACATTAGTTATGTTCTGACTGTCCAAGGTTTAAAAAGACTTAGGCGAAGCATTGTACATCTACGTGAGGGAATAAGAGTCTTCCACTAAAAGCCATGTTTCTGAAGACTGCTTAATGACTGTAGAAAAGGTTTTCAATATAATGGCAAGTGAAAAAATAGTATACAAAATTGAACATAGTATCAGCACAATTAAAACACTACATATGCAGAGAAGGGCATGTAGCTCAGTGGTAGATCATTTGGCTAGCATGTGTGAGGCCCTGGGTTAGATCCCCAGTGAGCATGTGTGTGTGTGTGCATGTGTGAGGCCCTGGGTTAGATCCCCAGTGAGCATTGCATGAGGCCCTGGGTTAGATTCCCAGTGAGCTCACTGGGGATCTAACCCAGGGCCTCACACATGCACACACACACACACACACACACACACACGGTATGTACAGACATGAACATAATTTCACATACACATATTCATATAAAATCATACACAAAATGTATCTAGACGCATGTTTATCTTACCAGTGGGTATTTATCTTATGGTGGGATTAAGGGTCATTTTTCTTTCTTATACTTTTTAAAAATGTCCACATTTTCTACACTACATATATATGACTTTTTTTTTTTAGTAAGAAGAGGTTTCTAGGGAAAATGACACTCTTCTACATGGACACATTGTGATTTCACTTAACTATTACAAACATCTGGAATCTGCCCTGATGGAAATCATCCTATAGCCCACCAACCTAAGATACTGCTTTTCTTTCATGGTTTTGCTGTGTGTTAGTGGATTCCGTCATTCCACTAATCTTTTAGAAATTGCATCTGATTTTTTTCCAGTGCTAGGAATTGAACCTAGGGCTTTGCCCATTAAAAGCTCTCACTGTATCACTGAGCTACACCATCAGCCCCCATCAGTGTTTTTAGTACTGGGAACTGTTCTTTGCTTTGAGACCAAAGCTGGAAGAACAAGGAGAAAGTTTGAGAGGAAGCCAGCCAGAGGAAAAGGGAAGTCAAGTCAAGGTCAGTATCTAGGCCATGCCCAGGCAGTTGAAAAAAATGCTAATCAGAGGCGAAGTAGAACATGCAAAACTTGAGCACAAGTTTTTGCTGCTAAATTACTGTGTTATTTTCTTCTGAACAGTGATTTTCAGAATTTGTTCTAGAGACCAACATCAGCATCACCTGGGAATGTGTAAGAAATGAAATTCTGGGCCGGTGAGACGGCTCAGCGGCTTAAGCGCCTGCCTTGCAAGCGCGAAGGCCCGAGTTCGACTCCCGGAACCCACATACGAAAAAGGGGCCGGTGATATCGCTCAGTGGCACGGGCGCCTGCTGGCGCGCGAGATCCTGAGGTCGTCCCCCCGGTACCCACAAAAAAAAAAAAAAAAAAAAAAAAAGAAATGAAATTCTGGGGCCCTATCTCAGACCTTCGGAACCAGACACTCTGAGGGCTATCCTGGTATTGGAAATTGAATCCAGGGCCTATGCACTGATCTATGTCCCCAGTCCTTTTATTTATTTATTTATTTATTTATTTATTTATTTATTCATTTTGAGACAGGATCTCACTAAATTGCTATGTTGTCCATGCTGGGCTCAAACTTGCAATCTTCCTGTTTCAGCCTCCCAGAGTGGTGGGTAATAGGCATGTGCTACCACGTCTGGCTGCAGTGTGAGTTTTAATAAGCTCTCTACATGATCCTGATGTACATGCAAGTTTGAGAACCATTGCTCTACCATGCATTTTAAAACAAATATTCAAGTGGGCTCTTTAAAACACTAGCATCTGTTGATGGCTCCTGCAGCTTTGACATATAAAGCTTTTGCTTTCCAAGGTAAGCTGAGAGCCCCCTTCAACTGTCAGTGCTATGTACATAGTAGATAGAGGGCAGCTGCTTGAAAAGTACTAGGGCCCTGGGGGTAAGAATGTACTTCTTTATGCTGAAGAAATTTCGTGGATTACAGCTGCCTTTGTCAGGGGGATAGATGGGTTAGTGAGAAACTGCCATGTATGTGTCTCCCTTGTGAGGTCTATTAATACAAAGCCTCTCACCTTGCTCCACGATGTTCTGCATAAGCCCCTGGGAAATTTCTCCACCTGAGGTATTTATATCCACAAACCTCTAGCTCATCAAGATTTTCATTTCCTAGCTTTTCCTTTTTTATGGTTTTATTAAAGTTTAGTTAACAAATAAAAATTATATATATTTATGGTGCACAACATGATGGTTTGATATATGTATACATTATGCAATGCTTCAATCAAGCTAATTAAGATATCCATTACTTCACATAGTTATTTGTGTGCATGTGGGAGTAAGAACATTTAAGATCTACTCTCTCTTGAAATTTGTAGGTATACAATACATTATTTTTTCTTTTCAAATTTTATTTTTTATTAGTACATGTTTGTAGTACATAATGATTACATTTTTCGAGGGGAGTTGGTATATATACATAAAACATCTTAATTCTTTTTTCATCTTCTCCCCATCTTCTTCTCCCCCCTCCCTCCAGCTCTTGGTTTCCTTCCATTTTGCAAAAGATCTATCTTCCTGTTTCCTATTATCTATGTTTTATTTTGCTCTTTATTTATATTTTGGGTTTCTCATACAAGAGAAACCATGAGGTATTTAAGCTTCTGTGCCTGATTTATATCACTTAACATTATGGTCTCAACTTGTATCCATTTTCGTACAAATGACTCAAGTTTATCATTCTGACAGAGTAGTGCTCCATTCTGTATAAATACCAGTCTTTCTTTAACCATTCATCTGTTGATGGACATATAGGCTGCTTCTAAGATTTAGCAATTATGAATTGTGCTGCCTTAAACATGGACATGCATGTATCACTGTAGTATGGTATCTTTAACTCTTTCAGGATGATACCTAGAAAGGGAATAGTTGGGTTCAATAGAATTTCTATGGTTAGTTTTTTCAAGAATCTCCATGCTGATTTTCATAGTGGTTGTACTAGTTTACATTCCCAGCAACAACACAAAGGAGTTCCTATTTCCCTGTAGCCTTACTAGCATTTGCTATTATTTGATTTCTTGATGATAGATATTCTTTCTGGAGTAAGGTAGAATGTCAGTGTTGTTTTAATTTGCACCTCCCTCATGGCCAGAGACGTTGAGCATTTTTTCATGTATTCATTGGCCATTTGTACCATTTCTGAGAAATGTCTGTTCATTTCAGTTGCCCATTTTCTGATTGAGCTTTTTAATTTTTTTGGGGGGGGTCTAATTTTTTGAGCTCTTTATATATTCTCGATATTAGCCCTCTGTCAAAGGAATACATTATTATTAACTACTATACAGTCACCATGCTGTGCAATGGATCTCCAGAACTATTCATCTGGCATAGCTGAAACTGCACCTTTGACCACCATCTCACCATTTCCTGTCCCATGCCACAACCCTTGGTACCACCATCCTACTCTATTTCTGTGAGTTCAATTGTATAAAATTCCACATATAAGTCACATCATATGATTTTTCCTTTCTGTGTTTGACTATTTCACTTAGTATAATGTTCTCCAGTTCCATCATCCAATTCATCTTGTCACAAATGATAGAATTGCCTTCTTTTATAATACTGAAGAGTATTCCACTGTGTCCCTATACCATATTTTCTATATCTACTCATCCATCAATGGACAGGTTGATTTCATATCTGGTTATGTGAATGATGTTGCAATAAGCAAGGAAGTGTAGAAATGTCTTTAAGATATAGATTTCATTTGTTTTGGATGTATACCTAAAGTGGGACTGCTGGACCATGTGGTAGTTTTATCTTTAGTTCTCTGAGGAAACTCCATACCACTTTCCATAATAGGTATACTAATTTTCACTACCACCAATAGTGTGAAAGTGTTCCCTTTTCTCACCAACACTTGTTTTGTCTTTTTGAGAACAGCTATTATAACAAGTATGAGGTGATATCTCAGTGTGGTTTTGATTTGTTTCCCTGATAAGTTGTGATACTGAGTATTTTTTCATATACCAGTTGGTCATTTGTACGTCTTCTTTCAAGATGTGTCTATTTAGTTCCTTTGTCCATTTTCTAATCAGGTTATTTGTTTTCTTACAATTGAGTTGTTTGCTATCCTTATATATTTTTATATTATCAGATTATAGTTTACAAATATTTTTCCATTCCATACATTATGTCTTTACTGTGTTGTTTCCTTTGCTATAGAGAAAGATAGATTAATTTGATGGAATCCCATTTGACTACACTTTTGTTGCCTGTGCTTTTGGGTTCATATCCAAAAAAATTTTTGCCTAGGCCAATGTCAAGAATCTCTTTCCCCATGTTTTCTTCTGAGAGTTTTGTTGTTTCTGATCTTATGTTTAAGTCATTAATCAATTTTGAATTTATTTTTGTGTACGGTATGAGACGAGAGTCCAATTTTGTTCTTCTGCATGTTTGTATCCAATGTTCCTAGCACCATTTTTGTAGAGATTGCCCTTTCCCCATTATGTGTTCTTAACAACTTTATTGAAGATTAATTGACAGTAAATGTGTGGATTTACTTCTGGGCTCTCTTTTCTATTCCATTAGTCCGTATATGTGTTTTTATGTGAGTATCATACTGTTGTAACTACATAGCCTTATAGTATATTTTGAGATCAGATAGTGTGGTTTCTCTCTGGCTTTGTTCCTTTTGCTCAAGATTTGTTTGGCTAATTGGGGACTTCTGTGATTTTATATGAATTTTAAGATTGTTTTTCCCATTTTTGTGAACAATGTCATTGAAATTTTGATAGGGATTGCTTTGAACCTGCAGGTCTCTTCGGGTAGTATGGACATTTTAATAATATTAATTCTTCGGTCTATAAATACAGGATATTTTTACCTTTCATTATTATTATGTGATCTACAATTTCTTTTATCAATGATTTATAGTTTTCAGTATAGAGTTTTTACTGTCTTTGTTATATTTATTCCTAACTACTTTAAGTTTGTTTTGACGTTATTGAAAATAGGATTATTTTCTTAATTTCTTTCTTAGGAAATTTTAGTGTGTAGAAATACTACTGACTTTTTCAGGTTGATTTTTTATCATCCAGCTTTACTGAATTCATTGATTATTTCTAACAGCTTTTTACTAGAGCTTTAGAGTTTTCTATATGTAAGATCATATCATTTGCAAACATGATTTAACTTTTACTCTCCAATTTGATTTTATTTCTTTATCTTGCCTAATGGCTCTGGCGAGAACCTCCAGTCCTGTGTTGAGTAGAAGTGGTAAATTGGACATCCTTGTCTTGCTCCTTATTTAAGAGAAAAAGCTTTGAACTTTCCACCATTCAGTATGATGTTAGTTGTGGGCTTTTCATATGCGGTTTTTATTATATTGAAGTACATTCTTTCTATACTTAATTTATTGAGTTATTTTCATGAAAGCATGTTGAACACTGTGAAACATTTTTCTGTAATTATTGATATATTCTTTAATTTTTTACCCTTTTTTTATAAGTGTGGCATGTCACAGTTATTGATTTTTATATCTTGAACCAGCCTTGTGATGAAAAGTAAAGCAATTAGGTAGGGGAGGGGGAGGTAGGGAGTCCATACTCCCCAGAAGGAATATAACATAGTATTCTGTTATATTAGGAGTGGTTTCCTCTTGAATGTGGGGAACTCCTTCGTTATCACATGTGGCTTTGTACTGTTTCAATGATTTTCCTTCTGTAACATCCATACTGCTTTTAAAAAATAATACTGAAAAATCAACTTGTACGAAACTGAACTAATTCTTCTCCTTACTCTTCTGCAGATGCTGGAGACAGAATGAGTCATTTGTTAAGGCGAGAAATCTGATAGATAATATGGATTCTCTCTTCTTTTTTACTTCTCACATCTGACAGATCAGGCATCAAGATTTATTGATTCTACCTTCTAGACCAGATAATTCTCAAATCTGCCCCTCTACTCTATCTCTGTCTTATATATTACTCTGACTATTGCGTACATTTCCTAACTGATCCCCCTGTCTCTTCATCCCAAAAAAGACCAATGAATTCATCTTCCCAGGATGCATATGGGCCTGCGACTCTCACGCTTAAAAATCTTTCACTAGCTCCCCAGTGCCTATGTGAAAACTCCAAATTCATCAGCACAGCAGTCTAGAACTTCCATGTTCTTAACCCCTAATCTAGTCTGCCTCATCTATAGGTACAAATGAAAGGATGTAGACTGAAGATGAGGAATCTGAATTCCAGAACAAAAGAGGAAGCCTCTCAGAAATCCTATGTGATCACAAAAAGTGTTAGGTAGAGGCCAGGGGAAGAAACTGGTGATAAGATGGCCTTGGATTAGTCATGGAGGAAATCTGGAGAAGCAGGCTGTGGGGTACTGCATCCATGTTGTTGAGTGGACAGATCCATAAATAATGTGAATACACAGCACTCTGGCAAGAATGATTTGATACTGGGGACATTCCCTGTAGAACACAGAGGGACCATGGCTATTTAGTGTACACTGATCTGCCTAGTACAGAATACATAATAAGGTCTACTAAATTGGCCATTAGTAGATAGAGGAATCTGTATAAAGGAGGTCATACCTGAGGTTTTGTCTTAAAAGATATGGTAGGAATTGATCCATATGAAAGGCCCTATTGTAGATGGAATAGCAAGTGAAAATGATGGAAATGGCATGGGAAATGGTACCCTGAGGGTAGGATTATAAAGAAGAAGAGTGGTACGCTGTAAGGCTAGAGAGGCAGGCTGGGCCAGAATATTGACAATGGCCAGATGAGATCTGCGTTTTTGAAAAAACTGTATCTGTTGACATTTTGTAGGGAGAAAAGGAGCAGGAGGACCAGTTAGGAAATGAATGGAATAAGCCAAATGACCTATGGTGTGGGGATAGAGTGAAGGGGCAGATTTGAGAGCTGTCTAGTTTAAAAGGTAGAACCAATAAATTTTGATCCCTGCCGTGGTCTGGGTGTTTGTTCCCTCTAAAACTGTTGAAACTGAATCTCCAAAGTCACATTAATGGTATTTGGAAACTGGGTCTTTGAGGAGAAATTAGGATTAGATGAGAACACGAAGGTGGGGGCCTTGTGACTTTATTAGTGGCTTAATAATAAAAGGAGAGATAGAAGCTAGAATTCTTGCTCTTGTTTCTCCATGTGACGCCCTCTGCTGCTTCAGGACTCCACAGAAAATCCCACCAGCAAGAAAGGTCTGATGTAGCACCTATGCATTGACTTCCTAGCCTCCCAAACTGTAAGAAATAAATTCCTTTTCTTTGTGAATTACCCAGTCTGTGGTATTTGGGTATAACAACAAGGAGTGGATTAAGACCATACTGACCATAGACGTGAGGGGGAAATAGGAGAGATTCTAGACTATCATGTTTCTCACCTTAGTAAACAATCCGTCACGAGCATTAGCAGAAGAGCTGGGAGGAAAATTAATTCAGTTTTGGACAAGTTGATCTTTAGCTATTTTTTATATTTTTAAGCATTACATTTAATACAGAAGAAAAATCATTCAGACAGTACACAAAGGCATAAACAATGAGAAAAAGAGTTCCCCATACTCCAAGAAAAAAATTCCTGTTTACTCCTGAGCAGCAATATGGCATACTGTTAAGAACATAAGCCAAACTGTTTAGACTTGAATCCACTACTTCTAGCTGTGTGGCCTTAGGCTGGTTATTTAACATCTCTGCCTCACTTTCTTTATCTCTGAAACAGAAATTAAAATAGTGGAACACAAAAAAGTGTATTATAATTCTGTTTAGAACCTTGCTACATTATATCTTGGAGATATTTCACATGTGCAGATAATTTTACACAAAATTTTAATAACCATATAGTATTTCACTGTGTGAATTTTTTCAGTTTATTTAAACTTTACCACCTAAGTAATGAATACCATGGTTGTTTCTAATTTTTTGCTAATACAAACAATGCTGCAGTGAATATCTTTCTACATATCTTCATACATGTAACTGATCATACCTTTTAGATAAAGTTCTATAAGTGGAACTCTGTGTAAAAAAGTATGTGAATGTTTAATGTGATATAGTCTACTAAAATATAAGTGGTTACCCTAAATTGCACTTCTACCAACTATGTATTGAGTAGTGCTTTTCAAACTTTATGGACACATAAATAACCTGTGGATCTTATTAAGGTGCAGATTCTGAAGCCAAACCTGGTGATGCAGGCCTGTAATCCCAGCTCTCTGGAGGATGAGGCAAGAGGATTACAAGGTCAAGGCCAGCCTAGGCTACATAGAGAGTTCAAGGCCAGCCTGACTGAGCAACATAGCAAGACCCTGTCTCAAGACACCAAAGCAAAGCTAAATAAATAAATAAATAAATAAATAAATAAAGATACAGATTCTGATTCAGGAGGTCTGCAGTAGAGCTGCATTTCTAACAAGCATTTTGGTGATGCAGATCTTGCTGTTCTCAGGATCACAATTTGAGTTAGAGGTATAAGAGTACATCCTTACCCATATTCTTGCAAAAAATGTACATTAAATATTCTGATTTTTGCCTATCTGATAAGTGAAATTTGTATTGTGTTCCTTAAATTAATCTATGTATCTTTAATTATGAGTGCTGTGGGGCATCTTTTCATTTATTTTTATTTTTTTAATTTTATTTATTTATTTTTGTGGGTACCGGGGGGTCGACCTCAGGACCTCGCGCGCCAGCAGGCGCCCATGCCGCTGAGAGATATCACCGGCCCTTTTTTCGTATGTGGGTTCCGGGAGTCGAACTCAGGCCCTCGCGCTTGCCGGGCAGGCGCTTAAGCCGCTGAGCCATCTCACCGGCCCTCATTTATTTTTATAAGCCAACTTTCTTTTAGTCTCAACTGCCTGTTTAGGTTCTTTTTCCTCTTTTAGAATGGATTATTGGCATTTTACTCAGTTACTCTCAGATGCTCTTCATATACTAAGGGATTTTATTTATGTATTTGTGTGATGCTTTAAATTTTAATTTTTGTGTTGCCAAAGTAAAATGTTTTCCATTATTGCTTTCAAGTTTGGTGTCTTGTTAAGAAAGGTCCTTAATATTTTAAGATAAAATCATATAGTAAACATCATATCTAGCCTTCCCTCAATGTCTGTGGTGAATTGGTCCTGGGATCCTCATAAATATCAAAATCTGCAGATTCTTGTGTCCCTTATAAAATAGCGTAGTATTTGCATGGAATCTATGTACATCCTTCCCTATACTTTAAATCATCTCAAGATTACTTACAATATCTAATATAATGCAAATTGTATGTAAATAGTTATTATATTATATTATTTGAAGAATCATAACAATAAAGAAAGAAGCCTGTACATGTTCAATACAGACATATTTTTGTGAACACTTTTGATCTGTACTTGGTTGAATCTGTAGGTGTGAAACCTGTGGATACAGAGGGTTGACTACTGAATTACGTCTTTGGAACAATTTCTAGACTCAATTATGGTCTGTTGATCTGTCTGTTCATGTACTAACACCAAAGTGTTTTAATTACTTTAGTTTTAAATATGTTTTAATAGGACTAGTCCCTTTCTTCTTTATTACTTTTTTCCCCACTGACTACAAAGAGCCTGCATTTAAAATCTCCAATTCTCTTGATCTATCACCTATAAAGTAGATTCCTTTCTTTCATTTCCCTTTTTAAAGAGGGCCGTATTGCTCTTAGTTGAGTATGAACATTATTTTCTACAGTTTTGTGGTAAATTTTCTGATTAACAAAATAGGTAAATAATTAAAATACTTGCATCTCAAATTTAGTGTCTAATTAGCATTATTATGAACAGTAGGAGACAGTATCTTTGTGTCCCTGAAGTACCTGTGCCATAACACAGAAGGAGATGAGCTAAAGCAGGATGCTGTGTTAACGTTTATAATTATGCATCTTATGTTCCAAAAACAAATTGTTGTTTGGCAGCAAGGATAAAGGACAATAGTAAGAATTCTGACAAAAGGACATAAGGTTACTAACATATAACTAACTCTGAAATATGCACATTTTAGATATTTTCTTTTATTGGCATTTATGATTTATTATTTTAAAAAACTGTAATCTAATCTAGTAGAATATAGTTCCCTATTAAAGATGCCTGAAATGAAAACATGCACACATAAACTGAATTAACTTTGTATGACACATAGTAGATATGTCATTTAAGGGAGATTTTGGTCCATAAATGCAATAACCTACATGTAAAGAGGTGTCAATTTCTTCAGTGATACTTAGTCTAAAACACACACATACATACACACTCTCTTTGGGGGCAATTTCAACCTATCAGGAAAAATATTGGATTAAAAAATATTTTTTCAGTATTTCTTGATGTGGTACTAAACGTACCACATCTGAAAGAAACAGTAGGAATGGAGAATACAAATGACATTTTCTCGCTGACTGAGACCCAGCTTCATACTCAGAAAAGATGTCTTCATGCAATGGACGGCTACTGACTGTCTTCGTGTACACAGCCAGCGAACATCAGTTCAGTTGTTAAGCAGACTCACACCTAGAATCTTAACCCTCACCCCATCCAAAAGCCAATTCACCCAGTTTATTCTTCTGTGGGGACTGGCAAGCATTGCAAGTCTAGGAAAAGCTAAAGCCTGAGTAACGGAAAGATTCACTCATCCTCTCAGACCAAAATATACTT
The DNA here is from genome assembly GCA_028451465.1 of Erethizon dorsatum. Classification (NCBI taxonomy): domain Eukaryota; kingdom Metazoa; phylum Chordata; class Mammalia; order Rodentia; family Erethizontidae; genus Erethizon; species Erethizon dorsatum. Next base: position 42,411,318 of record CM051842.1, read on the forward strand.
TCTTTTGCATTGGAATCTACTTGGAGGCCAAGGTTACTGCTGAGGATAATACTTATAGGGTGAGGCAAGGGAGAAAGCATGCACAGCCTAAGGGTATTTTAACTCATACAAGGATTTCGGTAGAACTCAGTTAATATTTAATTTAAAACCTCTGAAAATATTAGTGAGACAGAAGTAAGCAGGTAGGAACCAAATGAGGTGTTACAGAGAGCATACTAGATATGCAGTCAGACAGACCTGGCTGTGACATAGCAGACATGGGAGTTTCTTTATTTCTTTGCACCTTCATCTCCTCATATGGAAAATAGGGATATATTCTTCTCAATCCTTATAAGAGAGCTATGATGACCAAATAACATGATGCACTTGTGAGCTATGAGCACTCTATCTGGCTCATAGTAGGTGCAGGGATAGAAAGGGAGAGGTAGCAATTACAGTGTCTATTAAATCTGCACATAATCATGATTCTCGCTGATCTTCTTCAATATTAGGTGGGAAGGTACCTTGGAAGAGTGCTTCATTCTGGATTCAAATCCATAAGGAGAACTTAGCTTATCCCTTACTGAAATGAACATTTTCAAACTAACTGTGGGGTAGAGAACTGATACAGCACCATTTCTTTGAGCTATACAACTATGATAGTCCTGATGACTAGATTTTCCCAAAACTCAACAATGTCAATCCAGGAGAAAAGAGATGGGCATACACAGAGTCTGGATTTGAGTTCAAGCTCTGACACTTATCACCAGTGTCACCTTAGGCAACTGACATATTTATTCTGAGCCTCAGTTTGCTATCATTATTATATTTTATGATCACATGAGCTCTCAGGTCAAGGGAGCTAGTAAAATCCTGGGACATGATACACAAACAATAAACAGCTACCTTCTCAGGCCAACTGTGACAAACCAATAGCCAATATCAGTGTTTACCCTGATGAACAACACAGAGAAGAGAAGAAATTACCTTTTTAGTGGAGATTTATTGTGGCCGTGAAAAGAGTTTCTAGCAATTCTTCTTATTCTGGAGGATGTATCATAATAGATTTGGAATCACATATAATAAATCAGCCACACTGCACATCACTTCATGAATACCCTCTCCCACTCATCCTTCAACTTTCCTTTATTAAAGTTCCAACTTTTCGGGCCGGTGAGATGGCTCAGCGGCGTAAGCGCCTGCTTTGCAAGCGCGAGGGCCCGAGTTCGACTCCCGGATCCCACATACGAAAAAGGGGCCGGTGATATCGCTCAGCGGCATGGGTGCCTGTTGGCACGCGAGGTCCTGAGGTCGACCCCCCGGTACCCACAAAAAAAAAAAATAAATAAAAATAAAGTTCCAACTTTTCCCAGGCAGTACATAGTAGCAAAGAATTGCCCCCACACTCATGCATATCAAAAAGGAAAGAGGAAAGGGGGAAGGGGGAAGTGGAGGAGAAAGAAGAAAGGGGAGGGTATTACAGGAGAAAATTTTCTTAATCTCATACAAAAATACATATATCAAAATTGTTTTTAAATTTTTGTTCAAAATGTTCCATTCTCTTGGACAGGCCATGGCACTTTAAGAAATCTCTTTCTGAAGTACAAAGAGGGACACCCTCAATTAAGTAACTTCCACTGTGTGTAAACTTAAATCAAACCATTTTTATGACTAAGAGAAAGAGAAGGGCGGGTGATTTTCTCTTCTTTCTCCTAGAGAAAAAAAATCTCCCCTATATAACTTCTCAAAGATCATTCAAAGGCATGAGTTAACTCTATACTCAACAAAATCGAATCATATTCTGTTCCCTCATTTCAGGAAAAAGGGGAAAGAATATATCTTTGCTTTAGGTTCCAGGGACATAATCATTTTTAGCTGAACAAGGATGCCAGAGCATCTAACCAATGCTTTCCCTTTGAATAGCTGGAAAGCAATCGGTGTACTGCTACTAGATTTTAGCTTTCACTCAAAACAGAAATTGGCCTGAAGTCCAGAAAGACTGGAGAAAACTCCCCAGAAAGGATTGTGACATTTCCACCCAGATCCAGAGTTTGTATGCTCATCAAGACCCAAGTTTAAGGTTGAGGCATACAGAAGTTGTTGAATAATAAGGTTTGGTGAGGCATAGTCAACATCTTTAGGATTCACATGTTTCTTTCATTAGCTAAAAGAAACAGCTTATGTATTTAAGGTTTGCTTCATTTGGCTATTTTTTATAAAACACTGGACTTTAATAAGGATATTTGTTGAATTTTGAATTTATAAAAGCTGTGGAGGGCCGGTGATATGGCTCAGAGGCATAAGTGCCTGCCTGGCAAGCGTGAGGTCCTGAGTTCAACTTCTAGTACCCTGCATTAAAAAAAAAAGCTGTGGAGAGGTGATGCATATAATTCTTAGAATGAGATATTAATGTATTATTGAGATTTCTGATTCAGGGAAAATAGAGATCAACTTTCTTTAGTCCTTCCACTATTACAACTAAAATCCCTGGAAATCATAAACAAACATAAAAAGACTCTCATCTGTTTTTTCCTGATCCTACTCATTAGGAGAAAATATTTGGAAAACACATATTTGACAAAAGACTAGTATTTAACATATGTGAAGAAATTTCAAAACTGAAAGGTAAAAAACAAACAATCCAATAGGAGAGTCACAATGTAATGAAGATGGCCTCTATTATACTAAGAAGGCAGACCAGGTAGGGGGTTCCAGGCCATGACACATTGGCAAATTCCCTGGATTTTCTTTTTGTCCTATATAGTCCAGATTTGGAGCTGAGAAACAACCTGAAAAACCCTAGAAGAACAGAAAAATAAGCCCTCACAAAAGCCTGCTCTTATTCTTCAGAGAAAGAGGAGAGGTGTACCTTAACACAATAGAAAACATTCAGACAGTAACTTCTCTACCCCAGCCAAACACCACAGAAAAACTGTGGCTCAATCCAACTCGTGCCAAGAAAGGCTAAACTGGGAACTGAGAATTCCACTGTAACCAGGTGTAATGATATATCCCAACGCCCAACCCTCCAATCCAAGGTACTGACAGAAAAGGCTGAAGATAGAGATAGGGATTTCACCTATGTTGGGTGGTAATAAGATTTCCCCTACAAACAGTGTTAATGGGAAGCATGGGTATTATGGTTTAGATCTAGAATGTCCTCCAAAAGTTTTTGGAAGGACAAAAGTTTTTGGGTTGGTTGGGGGACACTGTACTCAGTGCATTAATCCATGGATTAGTACAGAGCTAAATGTGCTATTAAGAGGTTGGGTCTGATTAGAAGAGGCCAGTCACTTGAAGCATGATCCAGAAGGGTATATCTCTCTCCCTAGTCCTACCCTTCTCTCTCTGCTTCCTGGCTGCCATGATGTGAACAGCTGTCTTCTGCAGCATGTCTTCCACCATGCTGTTTCTGTGTTTTAACCAGCCAACCATGGACTAAAACTTTTGAAACTGTGAGACAAAATAAACTCCTCCTTTAAATTGTGGGCACTGGGCATTTTGTCTGACTGGCAAGGAAAGTGACTAAGACTGATTTTGATACCAGAGAGGTGAGGTCATTGTTGTTACAGTACCTGATCATGTGGTTTAGAAGCTTTTGGAACTGGTTTCTGGGAAGAATTTGGAAAGGTTTGGAGAGGCCAGCTAGTGAAGCCTTAGAATGATGTAAGCCAAGCTTGATGGGTGATTCTGGTCAGAGCTCAGATCACCAGAATACTGACAGGAATGCAGATGGTAAAGGCTAGGTTCAAGAGGTTTCAGGTTGAGGACAAGGATATGATTGCAGTTGGGCAAGAGGCTGTGTGTGCTATACTCCTGCAGAAAATTTATCTATATTTTGCCCATGTTCTGATATTTTGTAGGAGACTGAGATTTAGGGAAACAGACTAATTATTCAGGTGGAGAAAATTTCAAGGCAGTCCAACATTCAGGCTGTGGCATGGGTACTAATCACTGCTTTTAGCAAGATTTATAGTAGGAGCAAAACCCAGAGCTGAATGATGTGAGGTCTCGCTATTAAAGGAAGTACTTGCAAAGTTGATACCTAGGAGAGATTGGTTGCTAAAACGATTAGCATTAAAATGAAGGCAAGTACTTTGCATCATGGCAATAATAAAAATGGCTTGAGAGCATCTCAGTAATCAGCAAGACTCCACCCTTTACATGCTCAAAAGTGTAAAAGGGGAAGGGTAAACTCCTTTCAAAGATTTTGCTTTGGGAGGAGAGCCCCAGGGCAACCTGCTCAAGAATTCTGGTCTAATGATTTGATTTTCCTACATCCAGGCACTAGGAGGTTGCTGCAGCCGGGATCCAAGGGGGGACAGCTACTACTTGAGCTGTTGGCAGACCTTGGCATCATCCACAATGTGCTGGTTTTAAAAGTATGCAGAATGCAAGAGTTGTGGGGCCAGAGAGGCACTCACCTAGCTCTCAAGAGAACATGTGGGAGATGGGGCAGTGTGCCCCTGAGAGGGCAATGTGTGAAGCTGTGAGAGTGAAGCCAAAAGTGCAGTGGAGACCCCAGGAAGTTGGAGAAGCCAGAAATGTGGAATATCTGCTAAGAAAAGCCACAGGCAGTTAGCAAAGCCACCCCAAGAGAAAGACCACAAGTACTGCAACCAGCAGTGCCATAGAGCTTTGAGTTCACATCTCACCACAACTTGCTCCAGATGCCGGACCTAAAACTACAGGATTTAATGTTTGCCCTACTGGGTTATGGGTCTTCCTTCAGTCTGATTCCTTGCTATCCCCCATCTCTCCTTGGTGGAATCGACATGTTTACCCCGTGCCATTGTATGTTGGTGTGTTTTACTTTCTTTTTGATTTTCACAGTTAAGAATTTGACTTGGGTCTCAGAGGAGACTTTGAACTTGGACTTTTCAGCAATGCTGGAAGTTAAAAATTTGGCAACTCTTAGTGATGGACTAAATCCATTTTGCATAAAATGATGGACATGAGTCTTTTGGGGGCCAGGATCAAAATGTTATGATTTAGATCTAGAATGTCCTCTGAGAGCCACATGTATTCAAGAGGGGCTTTTGGAGGATGGTTGGATCATGGGGGCACTGTACATGCTGGTGGATTTATCCACTGGTAGTGGCTGAGTGTGCTGTTGGGAGGTGGAGCCTGATCAGAAGACTCAGTTCACTGAGGATGTGACCTGGAAGGGTGCATCTCTCTCTCCCTCTCTGACTCCTCCCTTCTTTCTTTGCTTCCTGGCCACCATGACATGAGCAGAGGACAGCTTTCCACCTTGCCAGGTCCTTCCACCATGCTGTTTCTGTGTTTGAGCCAGCTGCCCATGGACTGAAATTGTGAGCCAAAATAAACCTCTCCTCCTTTAAGTTGTGGGTGTTCAGTACTGTGTCTCAGCAAGGAGGAAAGTGACTAAGATACTGGCCACCATGATGTGAGCCACTTTCCTCTTCTATGCCCCCTCTGTCATGCTGTTCTGCCTTGGGATGGCCAAGCACGGACTGAAATATAAGCTGGGTATCAATAAAGGTCAGTGGAGAACCTTGAGTTAAACCTCCACACAGCAGTAATGAGGCACTGACCCTATGCCCAGCCAGGGTTGTGTCAGAGAAGGCCAGCTAAAACAAAGTTTAAACATAATTCATAACATAATGTCCATAATATAAAACACAGCAGTCCATGTTTCAAATAGAAAATCATTCATCATACTAAGAACCAGGAAGATCTTAAACTGAACTGTAACAAAAAAGTAATCAATATCACACCAAAACGATAGAAATGTTAGAAGTATATAATAAAAGTATCCATCATAATGATGCTTCAATAAGTAATTACAGATATGCCTTAAATGAATGACAGAATAGAATATATCAGCAAAGAAATAACATGTCTTAGAAAAGAAATACAAAATATAAATGACCACCAAAGGAAAAATTTAAAACTTAAAAATAGAATATTCAAAATAAAATGCTAAGTGAATAGCATCAACAGAAGAATGGAGCAGAAAAAAAAATCAGTAAACTTGAAGATAGCATAATAGAAATAATGCAATAGGAATAATAGAAAGAAAATAATTGGAAAAATGAACAGAGCCTTAGGTATCAGGACTTTAATGAAAGAGCTTTCATAATACAGTGGACCCTCAAGTTACAACCAACCTCACACATGAACAACTTGGTTTATGAATGGAATTTTAGGTTTAACTTATAACCAAAGTCTTGAGTTACGACCTGAATGCTGGCTGCTTGTGCGGTTGTAAACAAAGACTTGTGATGCCAGAAAAGCGAATGTAAGCATACATAAGGGTCAGTCTGAGCCCAGATGCGCGTGTTTGTGGTCAGTGCTTTATATAATGACGACTGCTATATAATTAATAACTGCTATCAAAATGGCCCCAAAAAAGCTAGAAAAGAAGCTAAGGAAGGAAGGGAAGACAAAGAAAGCAATCACAATTGAAAAGAAGAAGGAAATTGTGGAGAAATATGAGAATGGCTGTCTTAGTTACTTTTCTCATTGCTGAGACAAAATACCTGACACCCAAGGTTAAAGGAGGAAAGGTTTATTTAGCTCACAGTTTGTAGAGGTTTCAGTCCACAATGGGCTGGCTCTTTGGCAGGGTGGCGTGGCAGAAGGGGAACCGTTTATGGCACTAGAAGATACCAAAAGCAACAAGAGAGGAGGGGAGAGCAAGCTTCTTTGTGTCCCTTATGTCATATACAGGCTACTCACCCTGGGGCGGGTGTAGCACTCACACCCTTAGTCCCAGCATAGACCTTGAATCAATCATAAACTCTAGATTCAACTGCCTTTGAGAAGCCCTCCCCCCATGACCACATGAGGCTTTGGGGGGACATCCAGACACAAACCACAACAGTGGCATTCATGTGATTGATCTCCCTAATATGTTCGGCATATCAAAATCCACCATCTCAACAATCTTACAGAGAAAATATTTGTACTATAAGGAAGCTAGTGTTGCAAAAGGTGTTACTCAAATTAGTAAGTCACGATCAACAGTATTAGACAAGGTAGAAAGGCTATTATTAGTGTGGATAAACGAAAGGCAGATGGCAGGTTATAGCCTATCTGAGTCTATAATTTGTGGAAAAGCTAGAGCTATAAATGCAGATCTTGTAAAGGATAATCCATCAACAAGTGATAATGGTGAAACATTTCATGCCAGTAAGGGGTAGTTTCACAATTTTAAAGTGAGAACTGGGGCTCATAGCGTAATGAGGCATGGTGAAGCAGCCAGTGCTGATAAAAGGGCTGCAGAAAATTACATACACCACTTTGAAATAATGACACAGAGACCTGACTTTTGCTCTTATCAAGTTTTCAACTGTGATAAAACTGACCTTTTCTGGAGAAAAATGCCCAGGAGAACATATATTACCTAGGAAGAGAAGAAAATGCCAGGCCACAAGCCTATAATAGGCTAACCTTATTACTATGTGACAGTGCAAGTGGTGACCTCAAGATAAAGCTTCTCTTGGTTTATCACTCTGAGACCCCTAGAGTGCTCAGAAAACATAATGTCATGAAGAATAGGCTAGGGGTCATGTGGAGATCTAACACAAAAGCCTGGGTAACAAGAGTACTTTTTCTTGAGTGGATCGGGGAAGCTTTCTGTCCTACTGTTAAGAAAGATCTAGAGGACAAAGGTTTACCACTTAAGGCTCTCCTGATCATGGACAATGCTCCTGCTCACCCATGATATTTGGAAGAATTGGCTGAAGAATTCCCATGGTTCTCAGTTGAGTTCCTCCCCTAATATAACTCCTTTACTGCAGCCTATGTACCAGCAGGTTATAGCTAACTTTAAGAAGCTGTACACCAAGGAACTCTTCATGAAGCACTTCCAGCTGGTCTCAGATACAGATTTAACCCTTAAAGAATTCTGGAAGGAACATTACAACATCCCTTCCTGTGTGGGGTTAATTAAGAAGTCCTGGACCAATGTCTCTCTAAGGACACTGAGGTCTGCCTGGAAGAAACTATGGCCTAAAATTATACAGGAGAGAGACTCTGAAGGCTGTGTAGAGGAGCCTGAGCTTTTAATTGATCCTGTGGTTGATGACATTGTCTCTATAGCAGAGTCCATAGGCTTGTAGGTAGACAGTGGTGATGTTGAGGAACTGGTGGAGGAACACTCAGAGGAATTGTCTACAGAGGAACTTCAGCAACTTTTGGCTGAGCAACAGAAAATAGCAGCTGAGGAGCTTTCTGAAGAGGAGGGGGGAGTATCAACAATCAGTGCAGCCAAGTTCTTCTTCTGAAATAAAGGAAATCCTGAAAAAATGGACAGAGCTACACACATTTGTAAAGAAGACCCACCCAGATAGAGAAAAAGTCAATCATTGCATTCACTTGCTTAATGACAGTGTCATGTCATACTACAGAACAGTGTTAAAGAAAAGACAGAAACAGATAATCTTAGACTAGCTTTTAGTTCTGAAAAAGTTGAGAGCTAGTGAGCCAGAAGCAGGTTCTACTGGGCTACAGACTCTTCCAAGGAGAGAAAGGACACCAGAGAGCCAGATTCCTGATGTTCTTATGGAAGGGAACTTTCCTTCCAAACAGTAACCACCTTCCATCTCATCCTCCCTTCCTGTAAGCCAAAGATGTCAACTTGAATGGTGAGTATAGTATGAAATTGTTGTTTCTGGTAAACTAGGCACATTTTATAACTTTTTGATGAATACACTAGGAAAATTATTGGTATTTCTGGTAAATTATGCATATTATATTACTTTTTTTGTTATGAAAAGGTTAGTTAAGGGGGTGCTTTGGGAGTTTTGGAATGCATTATGGGTATTTCCATTATTTCTTATGGAAAAAATAGTCTTGACTTACAAGCAACTTGAGTTACAACCAGCCTTCGTGAACACATTGAGTTCGTAAGTCAAGGGTCCACTGTATCATAGTACTAAAAGGAGAGGAGAAAGACAGCAACATTCAAAATGTACTTGAACAGTTAATGTGTGAAAACTCTTCAGATTTGCTAAAAAGCATTCTTGGATGAGGAAAATGTAAGAGAATTCATTACTGGCAGACCTGTTCTAAAAGAATGGCTAAAGGAAGTTCTCTAAATGGAAAGGAAATGATGAAGGAATGCTGGAACAATAGTAAGGAAGAAACGATGTGGCAAAAAGATAGATGGAAAGATAGACAAAAACAGTAGACTTCTTACTCTTCTTTAGTTTTATAAAGTATGTTTGATGATGAGAGTATTAATTATTGTTACTCTCCCATTATGTTGTTTTGAAATTCTATTTTATTTTTTTCTCTTTAAAATTTATAACATGTGTGATGTGACTTTAAATGTATATAAAGAAAATACTTAAGATAATTTTATTATAAATAGGGGAACATAAAGAGATATAAAAAGAGGTAAAATTTCTAAATTTCATTCAAACTGGTAAGAAAACATAAAAATACTAATAAATGATGCATATATATTGTAATACCTATAGTAGCCACTAAAAATCTATATGAAGAGAAACACTTAAAACATTAGAGATAAATAAAACTAGAATTTTAATTATTGTTAAAGTATCCCACAATAACTCAGGAAAAAAAGAAAATACAGGAATAAAAAATAGGACAAATGGAAATAAAATAAAATATTAAAATTAAGTCCTAACCTATCAGTAATCACATTAAATAGAAATAGTAAATACACAAATTAAGTCATAGATTGACAGAATACATAAAAATACATGTCCAAGTATATACTGTCAAAAGAGTCACTTCAAATAAAACAGTTCAGGCAGGTTAAAAGTAAAAAGACACAAAATACACCATCTAAATTCTGATCAAAAGTGTCTTAGTTACTTTTCTCTCATTGCTGAGACAAAATACCTGACACTCAAAGTTAAAAAGGGAAAGGTTTATTTCGCTCACATATTTTAGAGGTTTCAGTGCATAATCAGCTGGATCCAAGGCAGGGTGGCATGGCAGACAGGCATTGCAGAGGAGAAACAGTTCATGTCAGGCAGAAGGTAGGGAAGAAAAAGCAAGCAAGGGTCGATCACAGCTCTTTCTATCCTTACATCTAATCCAGGCTACTTTAGGGCAGTTAGCACTCACACCCTTAATCCTAGTGCCCTTGATCCTAGCATTTCACCATGAATCAATTCCAGCATCACACACTCCACATCCAGCCACCTCTGAAAAGCCCCACCTATGACAGCATGAGGCTTTGGGGCTTTGGGGGGACATCTAAACATAAACCGTAACAAAAAGAAAGACAAAATGACTATATTCACAGCTGGTAAAGTAAGTCTCAAAGCAAAGAAAATTACTATATAAAGGAAGAAATATTGCACAATGAAAAAAAGGGTCAGTCTACCAAGAAAGGATAAAAATCCTAAATGCGTATTCATTAAACAAATGAACTGGAAAATATGTGAAGAAATCCAGATAGAACTGAAAGGTAAGACAAATCCAGAATTATACAGTACTGAAGACTTCAATGCCCTTCTCTCAACAATTGATAGAATAATTAGAAAATATGTAAGGAGATAGAATTCCACAATATCATTTACCATTAAGACCTAATTGACATTTGTAGAACACAAAACAGCAACAGAATTTACTTTATTTTCAAGTGCTCATGAAATATATACCAAGAGACCATATTCTGAGCCATAAAACAAACCTCAAGAGCTATAAAAAAAACCTGAAATCATTCACAGTATATTGTCCTACTACAATGAATTCAAACTAGAAATGAGTAACACAAAAAAACACATGGAAACTATACAACATATCCCTAAGTAATCTACAGGTCAAAGAGAAACTCTCCAGAGTAATCAGAAATTACATTAACTACATGAAAATTCAAATAAATATATTAAAATATGTGAGATACAGCTAAATCAGTGGTATGAAAGAAATTCATAGGACTAAGTTCTTACATTTGAAAGAAGGAAAAAGCTCAAATAAATAATCTAAGCCCCCATCTCATAAAATTAGGAAAAGAAGAGCAAAAGAAACCCAAATCAAGTGGATGGAAGGAAAAAATAAACATGAGATTGAGTATCAATAAAACTAAAACAAAATATTACAGAAAATCAATGGAAAAAAGCTGATTCTTTGAAAAAAGGTCAATAAACTTGACAAATCTCTATCAAGACTGACAATAAAAACATACAAAGATACAAGTTATAAATATCAGAAATGATACAAAGTCTATCACTGTAGACTATGAAGATATAAAAAAGACAATAAAGGAATATTACAAATAACTTTATACACATAAATATGATAATTCAGATGAAATGGATGACTTTCTTGAATAACTACAAACTACTATAACTCACTCAATATGAAAGAAGTCATTTGAATAGTCCTATAACTATTAAGGAGAGTGATTAAGAAAAGAAATCCATAGGCCTACATGGTATTCCTGGAGAATTCAAACTAAATGTTACACCATAACCCAAACATGCAATTATTATGTGCTGAAGGATAAATATTGCTTAGTTTCTCTTATATGAGAAACCAAAATTATAAATATTTAAAAAGCAAGATAAAGAGAAATGGTATGAAGCATTGAGGTAAGCTTTGCAGGGATGGAAAGGGGATCTGGGAAAGGGGAGAGAGGAGAGGGCAGAGGGAAAAGGAGAAGTAAAAATGATCCAGCTGCAATATGTATATGTACCAATTTCCAGAAATGAATGTAATTATTATGTATTTCAAAAATATACAAACAATAAAAACAATAAAATAAAAGATAAAAATATTAGAATATGTGCTTAAAAACAAATAATTATCATGTGTCAATTAAAAACAAAACTACAGGGGCCGGTGAGATGGCTCAGTGGCATACGCGCCTGCCTGGCAAGCGCGAGGGCCCGAGTTCAACTCCCGGATCCCACATACGAAAAAGGGGCCGGTGATATCGCTCAGTGGCACGGGCGCCTGCTGGCGCACGAGGTCCTGAGGTCAACCCCCACGTACCCACAAAAAAAAAAAACTATAAACAAGAGAATTCCTTGAAAAATTAGCAAAAATTCTACATAAGATCATCTGGAAAATGAAGAGAACTGTTCTCAATTCATTTCATAAAACTGATATTACCTTGATGTGAAAATCAGATGAAAACTATATCTCCACTCCCCAAAAAACCCTACAGACTTCATAAATAAGGATAGAAAAATCCTCAGAAAAACATTAGGGAATGCAATTTTTCAATAAACAAAAAAAAGTATATAATGCAGCCAAGTAGACCTTATTTCTGTGATGCAAAACTGGTACAAGGTTTGAAAAACAATCAATATGACATACAGTATCAACAAGCTAAAGAACAAAATTCACAAGATTTATCCTACTTACATATAAAAAATTTGATAAAATCCAACATTCATTCATACAACTCTCAGCAAACATAGAATAAAGTGAAACCTCCTCACATGATAAAGAACATCTATAAAAACCCAACTGCTGGCCAGGCATAGTGGCTCACTCCTGTAATCTCAGCAGTTTTGGAGGCTGAGGCAGAAGGATCACAAGGTTGAGCTCAACCTGGGCAACTTAGTGACTTAGCAAGACCCTGGCTCAAAACAGAAACAAATAAAAGGAAGAAAAAAAAATTAAAAGCCTGTGGATGCAGCTCAGTATGAAGGCCCTAATTTCAGTCACCAGCCCCAACTTTCCCCATGCAAATCCTACTGCTAACATCATACTTAATGAAAGACTGCTTTCCCACTAAGATTGGAAGCAAAAGATGAATATCCACTCTTCTCATTCTTATTCAACATAATACTGGAATTTATAGTCAGAACAGTAAGATAAGTAAAAGCAACACAATTAATTCAAATTGTAAATAAAATAAAACTGTCCCTGTTTGTGGATGATATATGTCAAAAATCTCAAGGCCTAAAACAAAAATAAACAACAGAAACTGCTACAACTACTAAGTTTAGCAAGGTAGACATATACAAGATGAACAGACAAAAAGCAATCGCATTTCTATATACTAACAATGGATATGTATAAACAAAAATACCATTTACAATTGCTGCTAATAAAGTGAAATGCTCAGACAGAAATGCTGACAGAACATGTATAAGGTCTGTATGCTGAAAACTATACAATACTCATGAAGAAAATCAAATACAATCTAAATAAATGGATGTGTTCATGGACTGGAAGACTCAATGCAGTAAAGATATAATTCCCCCTAAATTCTCCTACATATTTAAAACAATTCCTGTCCAAATTTCATCAAACTTTTTGTAGATACAGACATGAACAATTGTTCTAAAAAGGCAGATGAACTAGAATAACTAAAGTAATTTTGGAAAAGGAGGATAAAGGGGAAGGATAAATTTACCCAATTTTTATAACTATGGTAATCAAGAGGGGGTGGTATTAGTAGAGAGTTTTACACATTGGTCAGTGGCACAGAATAGAAAACGTAGAAATAGACTCACACAGTTTTAGTACTCCTTGTCAATATTACACTTAAATGTGTCACCTTAAAACATACTTAACCTTGAAAGAAAGCCAATAGCAAGTTCATAATTCTGCTTAATGTAATACAGCTATCCAATAAACAATCAGAAGCACAATAATCCCTTCTCCCAAAGTCTCCACCATTCTATCATGTTTCAAAAATCCAAATCGAAGTCTATTCTGAGACACAAGACAAACTCTTAGCTATCAACATTGGTAAAAATAAAATAAAGTTATATAATTCCAAACTACAATGGCACAGCATAAACATTCCCATTCTAAAAGGGAGGAAGAGGGGAATAGAAAAGAATCAGACCCAAGCAAGTCTGAAAATCAGCAGGGCAAACATTAAGTCCTATAGATCCATGTCTGGAATCTAGGGCATATGATGGTGAGATGTGAGTTCTAGAGGGCTTGTGCAACCCCACCACTATGGTCTTCCTGGGTTCAAACCACACAACTTCACTCTTGGGCTGGCTTTACTTATATCCTGCAGCCTCCCTCTAGAGAGGTTCTACATTTCTGGCATCTCTGACTTCCTGGGGTCTCTACTGCACCTTTGGCTTCATTCTCATTGCTTTACACCCTACCCTTTCAGGAGCTCATTGCCTGGCCTCCCAGACCTCCTTTGAAATCTGGGTGGAAGCCTTCCTGACCCTATAACTCTTGCATTCTTCATGCCAGTAAAACCAGCATCATGTGGACAATGCCAAGGTCAGCTGCCAGTTCAAGTCTTAGCCAGGACCCCTTGGACCATGGCTATAGCAAGCCATTGCATGATGGGGTGGCTAAGCACAATGAGATGAATCCCAGGTAACACATTCCCTAGAAGGCTTTTCTTGAGCAGGAAGCCCAGGGACTCTCTTCTCAAATGAGAAAGGTTTATACTCTTGCACCCTGGAGCCTGCAATGATGGGGTTTTGCTGATTTGTGATACTTATCCCCCACAACTTAAAGGAGAGAAGCTTTAATTTAATTCAGGGTTTCAGGAGATTCAATACATGGCCAGCAGGCTCCAAGGAAGAAACTCATGGCACAAGGGCATGGTGGACCAAGGCTGCTTAGCGAATGGTGGCCAGGAAGCAGAGTAGGGGAACAGTGCCAAAGAAGAATGGGGGGAGAATACATAGCATCCAAGGTCACAACTCCATGACCCACTCAGACATACAAAGGAGGATGTTTACTAATGTCTTCATGTTTCTTAATCCAATGAAGTTGACATATCAGGATTAACAGAAATACCAACTTATTTCTAAGTAAGTTGCAAAAGCAATTCAGTAGAAGAAAGATGGCCTTTTCAACAAATGGTGCTGTAACAACTGGGTAATCATAGGCCTTAAAAGGAACCTTCGGGCCGGTGAGATAGCTCAGCGGCACAAGTGCCTACTCACAAGTGCAAGGTCCTGAGTTTGACCCCCGGTACCCACAAAAAAAAAAAAGGAACCTTTACCTAAGTCTCAAAAACAAACAAACTGCATCATGGACTTAATGCACATGTAAAACTACAAGTGTTTTAGAAAAATAGGAGAAACATTGTGTATCTGGTACTTTGTAAATAGTCCTCAGACTTGAGAACAAAAGCATGATTCATCAAAGGAAAAATTGATAAATTAGATTTTTAAGTCACATCATTCTTGCAGTAATTGTTCAATACACTATAATGTGCTGGTATTATAATGATGATCAAAAGGCAGTCCATGTTTTCAAGGAGCTCATAGTTTAGTAAGGAAAAGAGAAAACTAAAATGATAATTATGTGGTAAGTATATGAAGAAAGAACCACTAGCTGTCCTGTGGGAATGAGGAATGGCTTATAATGAATGGCAATGTCCTTTAAGAATGAATAGGAAAAGGAGGAGTGGGAGACTATTACAAGCAGAGAAAACAATATCCACAAAAGCAGAGTTATGAGATAACACTGTTTAGGGAATGGTTAAAATGTTCAAAGAGGCCAAAAGCACGAGATCTAAAACATGACATTTTGAGGTAGAATCAACAGGATTTAGTAACTGATTTGACAAAAGTTAAGTGGGTGGCTAAGAGAAGGAGGGGAGAACAAGATGCTTCTGAAAGTCTTACTTTAGGGAACCAGGACCATTGAATGTGATCCAGAACAGGAAAGGAAGAAATGGGTTGTTTTTTTAGAAGGGAGGGGGACATAAAGACATATTACATTTGAGGTACATGTATGTCTAGGTAAAAATATACTATATACAACTGGAAATATGTGGCTGGTATTCAGAAAATAGTTCTAGGCTAAACATGTAAATATGAGAAGCATCCAAATTCAGGTAGTTGAAGCCATGGCAATAAAGTATACTACATACTGAAAGGACAAACTGAGAAGCTGGGTGTGTGTATATGTGTGAGAGACAAAAAATAAATTAATAAAGCAAGGTCCAATGTTCTCTTTTCACTGTTTGCCATTTGGTCTTCAGAAAAGTAGTTTAGATTCTCTTCAGTGTATTCAACATTGAGAGGACTCTGGCTTGAATAAGACAAAGAGTTGAAAAGGTTACAGTTCATCTATTGCTGCCAGCTCCCTTCTTCAGTAAGGCATCTCTAGGGATTTGTTGAAGTCAGCCAATAAAATTCCATAGTTTTCACTGCTGAATTATCACTGACTACAGAAAGTGACTTGGAAATCATCTAAGAAGGCACAACTCAAATCCCTCGTGCTAAAAATGTTTTTCTTGTCCTCGATGAAAAAAGAAAGCACACACCCTCATGAATGTGCCACTGATTTGTGGTTTTTAATATGGACAGAATGGGAAAGTAGATTTTTCAAGAATAATAAAGTGGCTAATGGGAGATCTTAGGGTTGACAGAGAAAAATGGGCAGATAGAGTAGAGCATGAGGTTCAATTCCTGGCATTCTAGAAATGCAGAATTATTTTTTCTAGAGAATATTCTACAGTGCTTAAAAGCAGTTATTAAATCACTTCTTCCTGTCTTACAAAGCAAATATATAAAAAAATCCATCACACAGCTTTCCTATTTTGCAAAGTAAAGCTCTCCCATGGACATTAAATTGGTTGTGAAATTAGTTAGTTTGGCATTTTTTGTTTCATTTTTGCTTTCTGTTTGTTGAACCATTTGTGGCAAGTAGCTATTTCTGAGTCTGAAAACTCATTTTTTCAGGTTAATTAATCTTGATTCATTTATAAAGCCTTCCTTCAGTTCAATGACTTTTCTACCCATTATTTTAGAGTACCTCCTTTGATTGTTCACCAAATTCTTTGCATTCATCTTTAGCTGTTATGGTAGGATCACTTTAACTCTCTGATCAAAAACTATGTTTTTTTTTTTTTTTTTTTTGTGGGTACCGGGGGTCGACCTCAGGACCTCGCGCACCAGGAGGCGCCCGTGCCGCTGAGCGATATCACTGGCCCCTTTTTCGTATGTGGGTTCCGGGAGTCGAACTCGGGCCCTTGCGCTTGCCAGGCAGGCGCTTAAGCCGCTGAGCCATCTCACCGGCCCCAAAAACTATGTTTAAATATTTTTTAAAAACAGTCTGTTTTGTGCAAGGGATATAAGACCTTGAAAAAACATTTCAGAGAAAGCAGCAGTTAGGCACTGTTGTTAAAGGAAGTTAGTTGCTCTGGGATATTAATTAAGTATAGTTATTGTATCCAAATCAAACTGGTGTTCGTAACTGCAGCTAAATAAAAGCAGCAAAGTGGAGGAAATGCAAAAGAGAAAAGCTGAAAATATCTCCTGCTTAAGGAAAGAAAGAAATGGGATTTTTATATACTTAGTGGTATCATTTCCGTAATGAAGCTATTTTTTTCTCTGTAAGTTCTGTCTACTAGGTAAAGACAAAATAACAGTATAAAGAAATATGAAAGCAAGGAGGTTGAACAGGCATATTTAGAGTTCTCCACTGGCTAGGGAACAGTTTACCTGTGCCCAGCACAGTATGAATGATAAATAATCACTGAGCAGCAGACATGAGTACTTTGGATACTGGGCAAGTTCCAAGAATGAAGACATGCTGCTAGAAGTGTATTTTTATTTTATTTGAATTAAGATTTGGGGTTAGTTGATAAAACCAGAGCAACAGGAGGCCGGTGAGATGGCTCAGCGGCATAAGCGCCTGCCTGGCAAGCGCGAGGTCCCCAGTTCGACTCCTGGTACCCACAAAAAACAAACAAACAAACAAAAAAAAAACAGAGCAACAGAATAGCACACCTAATAGTGCCTTTACTGTTTGTTTTTAAAAATTGCTCTAAAACTGCCTATGGCTGTTAAATGTTAAACTGAGGTGTTCTAACATCAATATCTATGACTTTTAAAGTGGAAAGGCATAATTTTCTCTTTTCTCCATATGATGAAACATAAAGAGAAATTTTGACTTTTATGAAGATACTGAGTATGGAAAAATAGAATGGAAAGAGAGTTGATACTGGGCCGGTGAGATAGCTTAGCGGCATAAGCGCCTGCCCGGCAAGCGCGAGGTTCTGAGTTCGACTCCCGGTACCCACATATGAAAAAAGGGCGGGTGATATCGCTCAGTGGCATGGGCGCCTGCTGGCGCGCGAGGTCCTGAGTTCGACCCCCGGTACCCACCAAAAAAAAAAGAAGAGAGAGAGAGAGTTGATACTTCTTAAGATGGTAAATTCAAAGTACAAGCGGTGATCACAATGTGTAGTCAATGTTCAAATTAAAACCATTTATTATGGTAAAAGACACATTACCATTAATCTTCCTCAAAACATTCCTCTTGGCTTCAAACATATTATCCCACTGTTATTGCCACTTTCTGTAGCAGTTCTGAAGTCCTATTTTGTGACTGTGTTTGCAAGTTGTAATAAAAAACAGTAAATACTGCTGCTACGTGCCATCCAAGGGAAAGGTAGGCTCATAAAGACATTATAATGTGTCTTCTTCCACCATATTTACTGGACGTGCCACTATGCAACTTCCGGCTCTTGCCCAAAGTTAAAATGACCACCAAAGGTAAACGTTTTTAATTGATTCAGGACATAGAGGCAGCCACAACAACATAATTAAAGACATGAAAAAGGACTTCCAGAACTGCTTCAAAAAGGGACTCAGAGATGCAGGGAGGAAAGAGGGAGGGGAGGAGAAAGGGATAAAAGAAGAATTAAGATGTGTTACATGTCCCGATGATAAATGTAATAATTTTGTACCACAAGTACTAATAAAAAATTTTAAATATAACAAGAAAGTGGCAAGAATAGTGAGATAAGTGTGCTTGAAACACGGAGTATTTTAGGGGGATTAATGGCAGTGCATCTTTTACTATAATAAATTTTTAAAACTTTAAGCATTCACCATATTTGAAGATCACCCCACATATCTTATCTCTATACTTTCATTTCATCCTGAGAAGAAATCATTGAAAAAGAAATGAGAAACCTGACTCAGAGGTATTAAAGAACATGTCTAACCTGTCAGTCCACTGCTCATCTTATATTGGTGTTCCCAGGTGTGCTCCCCAAGGTATCATTCATTCATCCATCAGCTATTCATTTATTCATCAAATCTGTATTCCAGCACTGGAGGCTTGACTTAGAGCTCAGTGGTACGCACAAGGTCCTAAATTTATGGAGTTTCACCTGTCCCTGACTAATTCTCCATGTCTTCTGGAGTCCTCTCTTTCAACATGTTGACATCCTGTATTTTCTCTGACACAGTCAACTAAATTAGTGTAGGAAAAAAGCTATTAGGTCACATCCAGTACATCCCTCTGGGAACAGAGTGAAACCACTCCCTGTATTATGTTACATGATTTCTCAACATTGTCCTGTCTAGTTGTAAATAACTGTGACTCAGTGATGGGGTTTCCACTATTTCCTCTCAAAAGTTTGCTCACAATCCAGTAATTTTCAGTGGCAAGATGGTTTCTCAGATACCTTTAAACAGCCTTATCTTGATTTCATCTAATTATGCTCTGATCTACCCTAATTATATTCTATAAAATTCCTTTTTTTGTTCCTGTATTTTTTTTTTCTTGTGGTACTGAGAATCTAGCCCAGGGCCATTCCTCTACCATTGAGCTACACCCCCATTCCTTTTTATCTTTTTTATTTTGAGACAGGGTCCTGCTAAGTTGCCTAGGCTTGCCTAGAGCTTGCAACCCTCCTGTATCAGCCTCCTGAGTAGCTGGTATTATACACATGTACCACTGTGCCTGGCTTATTGCTGTATTTATACCCTTCAAATATAGCTACATGCCTATTACACCCAAATCCTTCTCCTCTCCACCATGGTTGACTATTAAGCTACTCGCAGCAGAGGAAACTAACCCTTCACAACTTCTAGCCATCTAAATATTTCATACCCAGTACAGAAAAACACCAATGAATTCTTTGCAGTTCTGGGGTCAGAACTTCCAGATCTCTATCTACATATGAGCAGAAAGGTGTGTGTCAGGAGACCACAGATTGTGTTGGAAGTACTGTAACTTCTATCAACTCCACTCTTTTACTTCTCTAGGGTACAGGAATATTTCTTCAGTGATTTTTTTTTCTAATCATATGTTTCAAGGGTAGCAGAACGATTCAATTTTCTCAAAAGAATATCTTAGGAGAATCTGTGGAGTCTTTCTGGGTCCAGAACTCAACTTTTGTTGGAAACCTGCAGTAGCATATCCTGTACAAGTTGCTGTGTGTATATTATGTAAATTTGACATGTCCCTCTTCCTCCAAGAATTAACAGTCCAATAAGGAAGATAAACAGATTTCTCTCCCCCGTTCATCTGCCATTCTCCTAAAAATATTGCTGGACTGGAGATGTAGCTCAGTGGTAGAGTGACTGCCAAGCATGAACAAGGCCCTGGATTCAAACTCCAACACAGAAACAAAAACACTTACATATACAATTCCTAATCTATTTATTCTTCATTAAAATTGAGTCTGTAAGTGTAATGTATGGTTTTGGTTTTTGTTTAGTTTCGTTTAACTTTTTTTTTTTTTTTTGGTGTGCTAGGGATGGAACCCAGGGTCTCCTAGTACATAAAAGACAAGTTCTTTGCCACAGAGCTACACCCCTATTACCCTCATGTTTTAATGAAGGCTTTTGTGCCTAAGTCAACTAATAGCTCCTGAATTAGCAAACCCAGTTGTCTCTTTTAATATTCATCTAACTTGACTACAGTATTTAGTGATATTTATTGATGGACTGTTCCTTTTTGAAATCCTCCTCCTGAGTTTTGTTTCCATGGCATCACTCTACCATATGTCTCTTCCTACATCTCTGGTTGCCCTTTCTTTCTCTTTTTACTCTTCCTTTTTGCCCTCACTCTCAGATGAATGCTTCCTAGATCCATTCACTTTTCACCATATCCATTATTAGATTTTAAATTTAACCCACTACCATCTCTTGCCTGAATTACTGCAATTAACTTACTAAAAAGTGTCACTAGTCCCTCTCCTCCCTACAGTCTGTTTCCATACAGCAGCCAGTGCTATTTTCTCCAAGTCCCAAACCAATCATATCATTATCCTGTTTAGAATCCTCTAACATCTTACCCCTGCAAGTAGAATACATTTAAACCCATTACTAAACCTAGAAGGCCCTATGTGGTTGTGTCCTGATTACTTCTTTAACTTCATTTCCCTTCATGCTTCCTTTGGTCAACAAACTCCAATTTCGATAGTTTTCTTTCAGACCTTTGAATATAGTATGTTTTTCCATTTTAAGGGCCTTTATACTGATATCCTTCTGCCTGGAATACTCTTATCCTCAGATCTTTATATGGCTACCTTCTTATCATTTATTTGTTCAAGTATTTTCAGAGAGGCCTTTTCAGAACTAGCTAAAGTTTCCCTGCCCCAGGTGCCTCCATCATACTCACAATTCATCATTTTACATGCCTTTACAACACTGATTTATTTTCCTTTATAAAACTTATACAGCTATATAGCTATATGTTTCCTTTATAAAACTTATATATAGCTATATATAAAACTATATAGCACTAACTGATGCTATATATGTGATTCTCTGTGATTATTGTCTACTTCTTTCATCCCCACCAGAATATCAGGTCTATGAAGGAAAGGACCAATTTTTCACTGCTATATCACCAGTTCCTACAACAGTACCTGGCAAAGAATATGGGCCTAGTACACATTTGTTAGATTAATGAATGAATGGTTCTTCTCCCCGTGCTTAGCTTGTAAATGTATGTCTCCCAGGATCTAGTCCCTAGATCATTTCCCTTCCTCACAATTGTTTCTAGAAGAGCCCATCCAACTCAGTGGCTTTATTTATCATCTAATCAAGTAACTCTAAATCTAAGTATTGCTTATTTTCTTGCTTATTTTCTGTTCCTTAAATCAATAGTTACAACTCCCTACTGGACATTTCTATTTGAATGTCTTAGAAATGCTTCACATGCTACATTTCCAAAACTAGCTCATTTTACCTTCCCTTTAATATGAGGTATATAAAGTACCCAGCCCAATGTTCAGGACCCACTAGGCACTCAATAAATGTTAGGTCTCATAAATAGCATTTGTAACTTATAACTCCATCCAGTCTAATAAGCAACAAACCTCGCATAAGGAATCTCTACACTGTTTTCCATAGTAGTTGTCCTAGTTTGGATTCCCACCAACTTTGTAGAAGGTTCCTTTTCCACACATCACTGCCAACATTTGTTTCTTTTTGCAGTCTTTTAAATTTTTTATTAGTTCTTCTTTGCAGTACATAATGATTACATTCATCATTGGGGGGCTGGTACATGTACACAAAAAATCTTAATTCTTTTCATGTCCTTCTCCTTCCCTGCTTACCCCTCCTCCTTCCATCCCTTGATAGCTATTCTGACTGAGGTAAAATGGAATATAAGCGTTGTTTTGATTTGCATTTCATTAACAGCTAAAGATAATGAATATTTTTTCTGTACTTATTGGTCATTTTTACTTCTTTTGAGAAGTTTCTATTTAGTTCATTTTCCCATTTTCCATCAGGTCATTTGTTTGGGGGGGTAATTTTTTTAGTTCTTTATATATTCCATATATTAGTCCCCTATGAGAACAGTAGCTGAAAAATTATTTCACATTCTGTAGGTTGTCTGTTATTGTTTAGATCTAAAATGCACCCTCCATTTCACGTGTTTGGAAGGAGATTGGATCATGAGGGCAATATATTGATCAGTGGATTCATCCACTGATGAGTTCAGTAGTTGCATGTGCTGTTAGGAGGCAAGATCTCATTGGAAGTGTGTCAATGGGGTCATGACCTGGAAGCTTGTATTTTTCTCCCTGGCTCCTCCATTTTCTCTTTGCTTCCTGGTTTCCACGGGTTGAACAGTTTTCCTCCATCATGCCCTTCCAGCATGTCATTTATTCCTTAGAGAGAGCTGACCATTGACTGAAACCATGAACGAAAACAAACTTCTCCTTTAAATTGTGAATGTCAGGTACTTTGTCCCGGTGATGGGAAAGTGACTAGTGCAGAAAATTAGTACCAGAGAAGTGGACTCATTGTTCATGAGTATATGGTTTAGAAACCTTTGGAACTGGTTTGCGGGAAGAGTTTGGAAAGTTTTTCAGATGCCAGTTAGAGAAGCCCTAGAATGCTGTTAAGCAGAGCCTCATAGATGATTTTGGTCAGAGCTCAGAAGACCAGAATCTGACAGGAATGCAGACAGTAATGGTCTGGCTCAGGAGGTGTCAGTTGGGAATAAGGACTCCATTGACAATTGGACTAAAGGCCAGCCATGTTACACTCTGGCAGAAAATTTGTCCGTATTTTGCCCATGACCTGGAACTTTTCAAGAGACTGACATTAAGGGTACATTAAGTGATTAATCAGGTAGAAGAAATGTCAGAGTTTTGTATTTTTTTTTATAAAGGTCTTTTACCTTCTTGGTAAGGTTGATTCCAAGGTATTTAATATTTTTAAAGCCATCATGAATAGAATTTCTGATTTCTTTCTCAATGCATTTATTATTGGTGTAGAATAATATGGTTGACTTTTGAGTGTTGATTTTGTATCCTGCCACTTTCCTGAATGTGTTTATTGTATCTAAAAGTGGAGTTTTTTTTTGGGTCATCTAAGTAAACAATCATATTATCTACAAATGGGGATAATTTCTCTTCTTCCTTTTCTGTCCAGATCTTTTTTTATTTTCTTTCTTTTGCCTGATTGTTTTGGCTAAAGTTTCAAGTATTAGAGTGAAAAGGAGTTTTGAGAGTGGACACTTGTTTCAGTCCATAAGGCTAAGGAAAAGAATAAATTTCAGTGGGAGAGTAGTTAAACAAAAGGAAAACAATAATCAAACACTGAAAAAACAATATAAAGATGAGATCAGTACATACTTTTCAATAATACAACTCCATCTAAATGGTCTTAACTCTTCAATCAAAAGACACATATTCACAGAGTGGATCAAACACAAGACCCAACTACATTTCCTGCAAGAAACACACTTCATCCACAACAACACAGATTTAATATGAAAGGATGGAAAATGATACTCAAAGCAGTTGGAGTCCAAAAGCAAGAAGGACTAGCTATTCTAAATTCTGACAAATTTGATTCCAAACCAAAATGGGTCAGAAGAGACAAAGATGGCCACTACATATTAATTGTAAACATATATGTTCTGAATGATAGTACACTCAGCTTCATAAAACAAAAACTACTTGACATAAAAGAGCAGGTAAACATGAATACAATCATAGTGGGAAACTTCAATATCCCAGTATCACAGACAGGTCAACCAGAAAAAAGTCAGCAAAGAAGTATCAGAGTTAAACTACAGCAAAAAACAAATGGACTCAACAGATATCCATAGGGTGTTTCATCCAACAACAGCAGAATGCACATTATTATCAGCAGCCTACTGAACTTTCTTCAAAATAGACCATATTTAGGCCATAAAGCAAGTCTCAATAAATATAAAAAAATAAATAATCTCATGCAACCTGTCAGACCATAGTGTAATGAAACAAGAAATCAATAGCAAAAGAAACCACAAAAACTATAAAAATACATAGAGATTGAATAATACACTCCTGAACAATGAATAGGTCACAGAAAAAATCAGGAAAGATGTTTAAAATTTCCTAGAATCAAACAACAATGGAAATACAACATACTGGAATCTGTAGGACCCAATGAAAGCTATGAGTGGTAAGTTAATAGCTATGACTAAGAAGGGTGAATTTATAGCTATAAGTGTCTACATTATCAAAACAGAATAACTCCAAATAAACACCTAAAGATGTATCTCAAAGTCTGATAAAAATAAGAGCAATCCAAACCCAAAACAAATAGAGAAATTATAAAGATCAAAGTACCAAAATAACAATACAAAGCATAGATGAATCAAAGAGTTGATTCTTTGAAAGGATAAATAAGATTGATAAATCCTTACCCAAACTTACTAATAGAGAAAAGACCCAGATCAATAAAATAAGAAATGAAAAAGGGAAAATCACAACAGACATCACTGAAAAACAGGGGATTATTAGAAACCACTTTGAAAACTTATATTCCAATAAATAAAAGAATCTAGAAGAACAGACAAATTTCTAGACATATATGACTTACCAAAATAGAACCGAGGCGATATTAAAAAAAACTATGAAAAGGTCAAAAACAAACAATGAAATTGACGCAACAATAAAAACTCTACCAATCAAGAAAAGCCCAGGACCCAATGAATTTACTGCTGAATTTTACCAGAAATTTAGAGAAGAGCTAACACCAATATTACTCAAACTTTTCCATGTAACTAAAAGGGAAGGAATGTTTTTAAACATTTCATGAAGCCAGCAATCCCTGATACCAAAACAGATAAGGAATCAACAAAAAAGGAAAACCACAGGTTGATAGCCTTGATGAACACAGATGCAAAAATCCTCTATAAGATACTTGCAAACAGAATTCAAGAACTCATTAAAAGGATCATACATTGTGACCAATTTGACTTCATCCCTGGGATGCAAAGATAGTTCAACATATATAAATTGACAAATGTAATACACCACCAAAATAGAATCAAGGATAAAAATCACATGATCATCTCAATAGATTCAGAAAAAAACCTTTGACAAAATTCAAAATCTTTTCTTGATGAAAAGTTATAGAAGGTCCTTGCCTCAAAGCGATGAGAGCCATATATAACAGATCCACAGTCAACATTATAGTGAATGGGAAAAACAAAGAAATTCCTCTAAAATCAGCAATGAGATGAGAATGGAGATGGGGTCTTTGCAGATGTAATTAGTTACAATAAGGGCATAGTGTTGCAAGGTAGGCCGTATATCCAATGACTGATGATCTTATAAAAAGGCCACACAGACACAGAGATACACTGAGACACAAGGGAAAATGCTTTCTGAAGACAGAGCAAGGTTGGAGCACTGTGTCTGTAAGCCAAAGAACAGTGAGGGCTGCTTGTATCCATCAAAAGCTAGAAGAGGCAGGGAAATTCTTTCCTAGAGCCCTCAGGAGGAGCAGGGACCTCCCAACGCCTGATTCAGATTTCTAGGCCCCTGAAGTACGAGAGAATTTCTGTTGTTTTAAGGCACTCTGTGTGTGGTACTTTGTTATTGCAGTATTAGGAAACTAAAACTGAAGTGAATTTAAGAACATATTGAAAGGAGATCATTGTTTTAATTAATTAACTGGTCACTGGTAATTTTGAGCAGACTCACTTGAGGGATGTGGTGGGGGATCAAGTTAGAATGTTTCAGGTGGTGCTTGTGAGTGGAACATGCAGAAGGATAACTAGTGAGCAAACACAGTTGTCCAAAGGGAAATAGCTAAAGGTGAACATAGGTCTCAGAAAGGTTGTTTTCAAAATAGGAGAGTACTGACCAGGTTTGTAGACTTAGGAGAAGAAATTATGTCAAACAGGATAACAAGCTGACAATACCTGAAGAAGGGAGAGTAGGAATTCAAGGAGAAAGATTTTTTGAACTGCAGAAGTATGAGGTCCAGGACACAGGCAAAAGAACTGAGTATGTACAAAGAAGGAGCTATCTTTCTTAAGGAACCCTTTGGGTTGCAAGAAGATAAATCATGTAGACCCGTCTATACAAGGTCATAAACTCTGGGCCGAGGTACTTGGACCTATTTCTGGAGGCAATTGAGACTTTTTTGAGAAATGAAATTACAAGACCCAGGCTAAGCACAATAGAGATCTTATAACTCATGAGGTTTATCCAAAGCACAATTATTGCTGATTAAAATAAACCCTGAGATATATTTTAGGAAGATTAATTTGGCAGAAGTGTAAAGAATGAGTTGGAGAGAATCCAGATAAGAGGTAATGAGTCCCTGTCAGTGACAGGAAGAAGCCAGTGGAGATAGATGAGATGCATATTGGAAACACTGCAGAGTGAACTCAGAAAGGACTCAGGGCAATTGGAAATAAAGGAGGGAATTGAATAGGGCTCTACAATTGTGAGCCTTACTTACAGGGTTAGTACAGATGCCGTGGACAAAAATATAGATATCAGAACATTAGGGTGGGGTGTATGAGGCGAAGTGTATACTTTAGAAGTCTGGAGCTCAGGAAGAAGGAAAAGCTGCGGCCAGGGATTTGGCAGTCTTGTGTGCCCAGGGAATAGGTGAAACATTTGGAAGTAAATCAGTTTATAAAAGAAGAATTGGCAGAAGAAAATGTTAAGTTAAAGAATAAAATCATAAATTTATTTTGCTATAGAAAGGAGTCGTTTCTCCCAAATGCAGGACGGCTTCTTAAAGGAGGTAGCAACAGTGACACATACCAGAAATAATGGAAAGAAAACTGGACTGGCAGGCAGAGATACTGGTTCTAGTGCTACCTCTGTCACACCCAAGCTTGTGGTCTAAGGAAAGCCCTTCCTCATTCTAGGCCTCTTTTCTCACCTGTAAAATGGAATCACCAAGCACAGTGACACACAGAGCTATTTTAGCTCTGAGAATAAATTTGCCTTTGATTGGAGATTGACTTTGGTGTATGGCCAGTCTTTGGTTTGGAAGAGAAGGGTAGAAAATCTGTAGATCAGGGAACAGCATAGAAAATGGAAAGAAGGGGGCTGGATGTATACAGCTCAGTGGCAGAGTGCTTTCCTAGCATGTGGGAGGCCCTGGGTTAAATCTCCAGCACTATTAAGGAAAAAAAGGCAAAGAGATACATTTAATAAAAGAGAGGTAAACCAATTTGGAAGTAGTTGTTTTGCACAACTTGATCTATCCAACCTAATGATTACTCTGACAGTTTTTAAGGTGATTGACAAAATAATCTGGTCTACGTTGTCAAGAGTGCTACTTACTAGGGGCCGGTGAGATGGCTCAGCGGCTTAAGCGCCTGCCCTGCAAGCGCGAGGGCCCGAGTTCGACTCCCGGAACCCACATACGAAAAAGGGGCCGGTGATATCGCTCAGCGGCACGGGTGCCTGTTGGCACGCGAGGTCCTGAGGTCGACCCCCCCGGTACCCACAAAAAAAAAAAAAAAAAAAAGAGTGCTACTTACTAAAAGGAAATTTGTCCGGTGAAGTATTATACTCCCTGTTAGAACCAGTAATGAAGAAGAAGTGCTGCCTTCCTTTTATGTACTTGAGAAAAAGCAAAGTTACCTAATGCCTACTTTATTTCATGTACTTTCACATATGTACCTAACAGGTAATTTCCATGAAGGCAAGAGTATCTTTTAAATCTGTTGTATTAACTGCTGTATCAATAATACCTATAATAATGCTGAGCACATAATTGGCATGCAATAAACATTATTTGAATGACTTGAAAAAGTACTTCATTTAATCCTTACAACAAACTTGCAAAAGAGGCATTAATGTTAAGTGAAATAAATCAGACACCCAATCTTAAATACCACATAGTTTCTCTCCTATGAGAGATCCAAAGTATAAATAAAGAGCAAAATTGAAGATAGATAAAATGAAACAGGGAGATAGATCTACTACAAATGGGAAGAGGGTCAGGAGAGGAAGGGAAGGCAAAGGAGGAAGTGGGGAGGGGAAAGGATGTAAAAAATGAATTAAAATATGTCATGTACCTGTACCAAATACGTACAATGAAAGTAGTCATTATGTATCACATATAAGTACTAAAATAAATTAAAATAAAAATATAGAATTCTTATTATATAGGTAGGAAAAGAGGAGCTAAAATAAGTCACATAAACTTGCTCAAAGTCACAGAATTAGAAGTCATGTGAGGATTAAACTCGATTCACAGCAAGTTTCACGTGAGCAGAGAATGGAACTGTCTTATTCTCTACGGTATCCATAGCAGCTAACTCAGTATCTAGGTTCTGGTAGCACTCAGTAAATATCTTATGAATAGAAGCAAGCCAGCAAACACATATTTGTATGAACCCAAATGATATTCATTTTACCTGTATCAACCACATCGTGGCTCAAATTTAAATAATTGAACCTCAAGAAATCATTAATTTGCCTACCATGTTTGTTGATTTTATTCTGTTATTTTTTATGTTCATTCTTACTTACAGACTATGATAGTTTTCTTTCAGGGTTTTTAACCTTTAGCTAAAGTCTAAAGGTTATCTTTTTTGAAGGATGCTTTATATCAGGGGCCAATGAACTTATTCTCTAAAGAGCAAGGTAGTAAATATTTTAGACTTTGTAAAGTACATAATATCTGTTGAAACTACTCAGTTCTGTGACTATGTGATACAAACAATCACAAACAACTCACAGATGGATAAGCATGTCCATGTTCCAATAAAACTTTATTTACAAAAGCAGACAGCAGGGCCGGTGATAACGCTCAGCGGCACAAGCGCTTGCTGGCAAGCACAAGGTCCTGAGGTCGACTTCTGGTACCCACATTAAAAAAAAAAATGCAGACAGCAGGGCAGATTTGGCCATAGGCCATAGTTTACCTGTCCCTGCTTTATAATATTACTTTGATTTTTCTGTCTCTTGTCTTTTCAGCATTCATACAACACTGTGCCAACTACGAAGCATCTCATATCTGATATATTAGTATATGATAGGACAACTTCACTTTTAACAAATTTTAATAGCTTTAATCCCTTCCATTTAATTGTACATTGCAAGGGTATTTGATAAGAACAGAAAAAAGAATGACAGAGGTTGGCAGGTGGCCTAGACAAGGCCCCAAGATATGGCAGTTCCTTTTTATAATCTTCATGCTGATCCAAATTCTGCACATCAGGTTCAGTGATAAAAACTGGATTTTTGCTTCTTGTTCAGTGCACCTAGAGTTAATCTGCTATTCAAAAACAGCCTCACAAATAACTATGTTCATAAGAGAATGGATGCAATGTCATGTGCCAATTTAGGTGACCTTGAAAAATATACCTGTAAGTGAAAAAGGCAATCATAGCCACTTCCTTACATCAGGACATGTACAAAAATTTCCTGAGTCATTCTTACTTCTTTATGTGAGGATGTGTAAAAAAAAATGTCCTGAGCCCTTCCTGGACCATACAAGGCACTACATCCTGGAAAAACAACAATGAATAAGGAGTGGCCCCTTCCTTCACGGTTCTTCTGCTCCAGGGACCAGAAATATTTTTCTGCAAAGGCCAAATGAAAAATAGCTCAGGTTTTTGAAACTGGAAATCAATGACAAAGGAAATCACAAAAACTACATTAACACATGGAAATTAAACAACACCCTTCTGAACAACCAATGGGTCACAGATGAAAGTAAAGATGAAATTACACAGTATATACAATTAAACGATAATGCTGATACAACATACTGAAACTTATGGGACCCAATAAAAGCAGTCCTACGAGGGAAATTTATAGCAATGAACTCTCACATCAGGAAAACAGAAGGAGCTCAAATAAACAACCTAATGTTGAACCTCAAACTTCTATAAAAAGAACAAATCAAACCCAAAGCTCATATGAGGGAGGAAATTACAAAGAGAAGAGCAGAAATTAATGCAATAGAGACTAAGAAAACAACACAAAGAATCAATGAATTGAAAAGTTGGTTCTTTGAAAGAATAAATAAAATTGATAAACCATTAGCCAACCTCGTCAAAAAGAGGAAAGAAAAAACAAAATTTCAAGCAATTAGGAAAGAAAAGGGGGAAATCACAATGGATCCCACAGAAATCCAGGAGATCATCAATACCTACTATGAGAACATATATTCTAATAAGATGGAAAACACAGAAGAAATGGACAGATTGCTAGACAAAACTGAATTGCCAAAAATAAAGCAAGGAGATATAAAAATTCTAAATAACCTGATATCAGCCAATGAAATTGAAAATGCAATTAAAAATTTACCAACAAAGAAAAGCCCAGGCCCTGACAGATTCACTGTTGAATTCTACAAGAAATTTGGAGAACTAATGCCACTAATGCAGAAACTCCTTAAAGAAATTAAAAGGGAAGCAGTACTTCCAAAATCATTTGTGGAAGCAAGTATTACCCTGATTCCAAAACCAGAGAAGAACCCAACCAAAATAAAAAAACTACTGGCCAATCTCCCTAACGAACATAGATGCAAAAATCCACAATAAGATACTGGCAAACAGAATGCAGCAAATCATCAAGATGATTATATATCATGACCAAGTAGGATTCATCCCAGGGATGCAGGGATGGTTCAACATACGTAAATCAATAAATGTAACACAGCATATTAACAGAACCAAAGACAAAAATCACATGATCATTTCAATAGCTGCAGAAAAAGCACGTGACAAAATCCAACACCTATTCATGATAAAAACCCTACAGAAAATTGCAATAGATGGTCTTTACCTCAATCTCATAAAAGACATCTACGACAAACCAACAGCTAACATCATAGTAAATGGTCAAAAACTGAAAGCTTTCACTTTAAAATCAGGAACAAGACAAGGATGTCCATTATTACCACTCCTATTAATATACTTCTGGAAACATTAGCCAAAGCAATTAGACAAGAGGAAAAAAAAGGAATAAAGATAGGAAAGGAAGAAGTTAAATTATCATTATTTGCAGATGACATGATACTCCTATTACATAGAAGACCTCAAAAACTGCTCCAAAAAATCGTAGATTTAATATCCAACTTCAGCAGTGTAGTGGGATACAAAGTCAACACTAAAAAATCAATAGCATTCCTGTGCAACAAACTCACAGAGAGAGAAATTAGGGAAACCACACCCTTAACAATAGCATCTAAAAAAATGAAATACTTAGGAAACAATCTAACAAAGGATGTAAAAGATCTGTGCAGTGAAAATTCAGTACACTAAAAAAGGAGATTGAAGAGGATATCAGAAAATAGAAAGATATCCCTTGCTCTTGGATAGGAAGAACCAACATACTGAAAATGGCAATACTCTCAAAATTATTATACAGATTTAATGCAATCCCAATCATAATACCATTAGCATACCTCACAGATCTAGAGAAAACACTCTTAAAGTTCATTTGGAACCAGAAGCCACCTAGAATAGGAAAAGCAATTCTGGGCAACAAAGGCAAGTCAGGGGGCATCACAATCCCAGACCTGAAATTATACTACAAGGTTACTGTGACAAAATAAGCATGATACTGGCAAAAAAAAAAAAAAAAAAACAGGCCTGAGAATCAGTGGAACAGAATAGAAGATGCAGACACAACCCCAAACATACTCAGCCACCTTATCTTTGACAAAGGAGCCAAATATGTTCACTGGAAGAAAGATAGTCTCTTTAGTAAATGGTACTGGAAAAACTGGCTCTCTACATGCTGAAGACTAAAACTAGAACTATGTCTATCACTATGCACTAACCTAAAGTCAAAATGGATCAAAGACATAATTATTAAAATAGAAACACTAAATTTACTGGAAGAGAAAATAGGTAGAAATCTTGAAGACATGGGTGTAGGCAGAGACTTCATGAACAAAACCCAGACTGCAAGGGAAATACTACAAAGAATCAACAAATGTGATCTTGCATTATTAAAAAGCTTTTGCATATCAAAAGAAATCACCAACAGAGTGAAAAGACAACACACAGATTGGGAAAAAATTAAAGCCAGTTGTCCCTCAAACAAAGGAATTCTGGGCCGGTGAGATGGCTCAACGACGTACGCGGCTGCCTGGCAAGCGCGAGGGCCCGAGTTCGACTCCCGGATCCCACATACAAAAAAAGGGCCGGTGATATCGCTCAGCGGCACGGGTGCCTGCTGGCACGCGAGGTCTGAGGTCGACCCCGGTACCCACAAAAAAAAAAAAAAAAAAAAACAAAGGAATTCTATCTAGAACATACAAAGAATTGAAAAAAAATCAGACTTCCCAAATTCAAAGACCCAATACAAAAATAGGCATCTGAGATGAATACAAACTTCTCAGATGAAGAGATACAAATGGCAAATAAATATATGAAAAAACATTCAATATCATTGATCATTCAAGAGATGGAAATTAAAACAACACTGAGATTCCATCTCACCTTGGAAAGAATGGCTAGCATGAAAAAATCAACTGATAACAAATGCTGGTGGGGCTGTGGGGAAAAAGGAACCCTTCTCCACTGTTGGTGGGAGTGTCAACTGGTACAACCACTGTGGAAATCAGTGTGGAGATTCCTTAAAAAACTAGGATTAGAGGTCCCATTTGACCCAGCTATTCCCCTTCTGGGTATTTTCCCAGAAGAATTGAAAACATCATACCACAGCGATATATGTGCACCCATGTTTATAGTAGCATAATTTGTAATAGCTAAATCTTGGAACCAACCCAAATGCCCATCAACTGAGGAAAGGATAAAAAAGACGTGTTGTTTTTAATATAGTGGAGTACTACTCAGCCATAAAGAAGGATAAACTAGAGACTTTTATAGGTAAATGGATGCAACTCGAGACCATACTCATAGTGAAATAAATCAGACCCATATGTGTAAACACTGTATTGTGTCACTAGTGTGAGAACCTGAATGAGTAAATAAGGTCCAAAATGTACATTAGATACTGTGAATTGGAAAGAAACTGTTCAAAAGAAAAGACAAACTGTGATGGGGAAAGGGGAAAGGAAGGATGGGAAAGAGAAAAAAATATTTATACACAAGATAGTTAAGTACAGCTAGTTTCTCTTAGTTAATTGAGAGGACAGGGTTTGTGCTAATATTGTTTGGAGAAGATATCATGCCTATATCTTGTACTCTGAATAACTACTATGAAGACAACAATACGCAATGTATTGATTATTGTAACTCTCCTACTAACCTATTTTGAAACTCTGTTTTATTGTTATTTTTTTTTCTCTTTAAAGTGAAAAAAATTCAAAAAAATAGTTCAGGTTTTTAAGGCCATATGATCTCTGTCACAACTCAATTTAACCATTTTAGTGTGAAAGCAGCATAGACATCACATCAATGAATAGGTGTGGTTCAGTTCCAATAAAACCTTATTTATGGACACTGAAATTTGAGTTTGCTATAATATAATTTCACATATTGTGAAACATTACTTTTGTTTTTACCAACCACTTAAAATTTATTTTAAAAACCAACACTCTTATTTAGCAAGCTGTATAAAAACAGGTGTTGGCCTGGATTAGCCCATAAAGTATAGTTTACCAGTCCTTAGTCTAGTCTAGTTGGGAAAACAAATACACAGATTCTTTTCATACAATGTGATAAAGGCTAGCATACAATAAGAGCCAGTGAAAGCTCACCTTAGTTCACCTAAGGTCACAGAAAAAGGTGTCCTGTTGATGACAACGGAAGGGATGAGTCTTCCAGCATATTTATATTAACGTGAGGCATTAACTAGGGAAATAAAAAGAAACATAGATGCTCCAGGTAGGAAAGAGAAAATGAAGAGTCACAGAGTTGATAAATAGTTTATTCTTAGGAAATGATTTGCCCCAGTATAAAAAGACAAAGCATGCCAGATGAACGTGCAAGTGTGGGTTGAGATGAGGATATAAAATGTCTTGTATATCATGCCTCTGGGCAATGAAGGCCACTGACAAGTTTTCAGCAGGGGATCGATGCAATTGAATCTCTATTTTGGATTCATCTCTCTGGTAACACCTGGGCAAACAGATTGGAGGCAGCTGAGAAGTTATTGAAATGGGGAAGGAAG
Organism: Erethizon dorsatum; assembly: GCA_028451465.1. NCBI lineage: Eukaryota > Metazoa > Chordata > Mammalia > Rodentia > Erethizontidae > Erethizon > Erethizon dorsatum. Next base: position 42,445,744 of record CM051842.1, read on the forward strand.
GGGAGAGAGACAGAGAGAGGATGGGAGAAGGTAGGCAGGCAGGAAGAGAGGGAGGGAAGGAAGGAAGAGGAAAAGGAAGAAAGGAAAAATGAAAGAAAGAAAAGAGGAAAGAAAAAGAAAAGGAATTATGGTTTGGAAGTTTGTCTACAGACAGCATTTGTAAACCAGAGCAGCGTGAACAAACTGTTCATTAAACTGGGTCTTGGCTTGTAAAACAATCACTTACAGTACCTTAAGACTGTCCACACCATCAAAAGCTACTTGCATACATTTTTCTATATCGTTTTATAATTTTCTCCATATATATACTGTTTCTGTCATGTATATTTCTTCTTAAGGGCATCACCCAATATTTTACGTTTTTTGGTTGCTATTGTGAACGGGAGCTATTTCTTCATCTAGCTTCTAACTTGTTGTTTTTGTTTACTGTTACCTTTAAATCAAATTTTTGTTTCTTTGACTTCTACTTTGAACTGGTTGTAACACCTTGCAGTTCTCTTATTAGATTTATGTAAATCTTGAACATATGTTAATTTTTATATCTGTATTATTTAGGAATTTCCCTTTTAAAAATTATATTTTAACACTTGCATTTAATTGTTAGTCTTACATTGGTGAATAAGAATTGATAGGATTTCACTTATAGACTTTGCCTCTCAATAGATTAATTAGAATAGATTAATTCTCTTTTACAGCAGTCTCTCAGGTTTGGTATCAAATAATGCTAGGCTCAAAAGCAATATTAATAATTCTGTAACATTTTCAAATCTATAACATAGAACTGAATTGGTTTTTCCTATAAAATTTGAAGGAACTCTTTGAGCCTAAAAGAGTTTTAGAAATTTCTCTTTGATTATTGTTTGAAATGTTCCTGTTGTTAAAGTCTCATATTTTTTAACTTGTCAATAATTTTTGGTATCTAAAATTTTATTAGATATTTTAAACTTCTCTCAGATTTTCAAGCTTGGTAAGATTCAAACATAGAATGTGTATTTAGTATCTTTAATATTAGAATCTTTCTTCGTATTTGTTATATCCCATTTATCATTACATTTAATTTATAATTCATATTTGTTTTAGTGATTAAATTTGCTGAGGCTTAGCTATTTAATTTTTTCTTCTCTAAAAAAGCCCTTGGCTTCATATTATATTGGATTCTTAGTCATATAATTTCATTCTTCATTTTAATAATAAAATATTTAAGGTTATGAATTTACTTCTAAATACAGTACTTATCTCAAAGTTTTGATAAGTCAGGGTCATGTTTTTATTATTTTGATTAGTCAGCTAGTATTTCTTTGAGCTATTACTTGCATATAAATATGTTCTGAAATATCAAAGTACCCCAAGATTTCTGCTGAAATTTTCTCTTAAATTTATAAACATTGTGCATTACCATCAGAGAAAAGAGCCAAGATGATTCTCTTCTTTCTTCCCTCCCTCCCTTCCTTCCTTCTTTCCTTCCTTCCATAGGATCTCGCTATGTTCTGCAGGCTGGTCTCCATCTCCTGGGCTCAAGCAATCTTCCTGCCTCAGCCACCTAAGTAGCTGAGACTATAGGCACATGCTACACGTCTTGCTAGCCAATTTGATTTCTAATTTTAAGAGCTTTCAATGGTTTTCTTTGTGGAATGACATGTGACCACTTTTTTAAATGGTCTCTGAATACTTGAAAAGAAGGTAAGATGTATGCACTGTCTATAAAATATAATTTTGCAATTTATCAATTAGATCTAATGATGTTCTACAAATCCAAAAATTTATTTTTAGTCTACTTTATTATCATACTTAAATTATGTTAAAGTCTCCCATAAAGACTTTAACATAAAGTCATTTATAGAATTTTACATTTAGTACTGTCAATATTTTTTCTTTACATATTTAGAAGCTGTTTTTTTGCCAAAAGATGGCTTATGAATGCAATATCTTCAGTATGGTTTGTATCTTCTATCAGAATGAAATGAATCTTTTGATAACAAACTGGGTGAATGGTTGTTGTTCCTTTTTGTTTGTTTGTTTGTTTGTTTGTTTCAATAGAGAGATGACATATAACACACTTGTTTCGAGAGTGGATTGATTGGAAGGAAGTCAGAGTGAGTGCTGAGAAACCAGTGGGAAAGCTCTTAAAATACTGTAGTTCAGGTGAAAAATCATGAGTGATTAAAATAAAATAGAGGCAACAGGGAGATTTTTAGCAGGTCAGGAACACTAAGATTTGGTGTTACTTGGATTGGAGGAGCTGGAGCAAGAGAAGAGTTGAGGATGACACCAGAAATCTTTCTGATTTAGGCCACCATTATCAAAATGGCAATATAGGAGGAAAAGCTGATTTGGCTTTTCACAACAGGACACTTTCTACAGTTCTTTCTCTTTGTGTTCACCCTGGAAGAAGTGACACTCAGACCAAAAGGTCAGTTGGAACTTTGTCAGTTGGTTGCTTACTGAGACCAAACTCCTTCAATCCTTGTATAAAACACTGTGTTAATTATTCACGAATATAGGGAAATCACACTTTTTGATGGGCTAGGAGCTCTTTCATGAATTTAAGAAAAAAACTTTAAACAATAAGGAATTCCCAGCCCAGGGTGGTAGGTATGTAAAGGTTAAATTTCCCACAAGGGGGCAGCATCACCTCATAAATTATGCATTGAAAGCCACCAACAGGGGCTAAGGTGGGAGGCTGAAGGCATAGGGCCTGCCACAGAATGAAAACCAGAAGGCCATTTGATCAGAAGGCCATAATTATAATCACTCCTAAGTGCCTGGTACAGGCAAATGTTATTATGCAAGAGAGGAGGAATACAGAGAGCTCACCAAGAAAGGATGAGTGGGTGAAACAACAGAATTTCATGTTCCTGTGACTGGCTCAGAAGCTGCTCAGGAAGATGCCCACACTCCAAGTGCTGGTATCTCTGTATAACCAGTATCTCACAGAGACCTTTATTCCTTAAGGTTTTCCCAGCAAGCCATGCTCTCTGAAGGTTAGGTTGCAGGCACACTAGGGTTCTGATTTGCTCGCTATTTAAGAATGTTTGATTGCTCCCATGATGTTTCATTCATACCCCAGAGAAAGGAAGGAGCTTGAAATTCCCAGATAATTAATTATGTGAAAGGCATTTTGTATAAACTGTCTCATTTAATTATCACAAGAATGCCATTATACTAGGAAATACTATTTCCCATATGACAGAACAAGGAAGTAGCATGCATCAATCTCTAAAACAAGAACTCTTATCAAGCTACCCTCCAAGAACTCTTATTTAAAATCTACATCATGGCCAATCAATGACTAAATCAATGATAATGTGCCTACTGTATTGCACAAGGTATACTTAACATGCTACTTGCTATCCAGGTATATACATAGGCAAACGTGGCTTAATCTTAGGAATCAGAAAGTAATATAATAAGTCAATAAAATGCTATATAGCATCCCCTCCTAAACACCAAATATTACCTCAAGTGCTCTAAGTGCTCTCTCTGCAGAATAAATCATTTTGATATAAAATATGAGAACAATGGAAGAATTGAAGATGGACCTGTATTTCTGGCTTCATTGGCAAAGTAGTCCTTGGGAGCTGGGGAGGAGAGGAAGATATTTTGTTAGGTTTTGAGCATATTGTGTTTGAAATGTTTCTGAAATGCCTTAAGTATGAATGTCTAGTGGGAATTTGGTTATTTGATTTGGGGCACAAGAGTTAGGGCCATCCTTGTACAGAAACAAACTGTAGCTAGAGGACAGGGTGAGATTTTCGAGAATATAATAATGCAATTAGAAAGAGTAGAACTAGGGAAAACACCAGCATTTAGGGGGTGGTTAGAGAATGGCAGGTATTAAAGGAGCCTGGTTTAAAAATGGACAAAGAAGTGTGTGGGGGGAAGCAACATGGCATCTGAAGAGTAAGAATTGTGTGAAGGAAGAGGATGGAGTGGTGAAAAGCAGAGAAACAGCCTCTCCAAGATTTGGTGTCCACATGCTGCAATATAGCAACACAAGGAAGAGAGTAAGGAGGGAAGTGGGTCCCCAGCACCCAGTAAGGATCTGAAGCAAAAATTGAAGCCCACATGGAGAGCAGAGAAAGAAATATCAACACAGAAGGAGGAGGTGGCATTCAGCACTTTCTCCCTGAGCTCTGAATCACTGTGTGGGAGGGGAGGATTTAACCTGCAGATGTATGGTTACAAATGGTAACCCCAGAGGCCTCCACAGAGAAATACACCAGTGGAACAGAGCAGTGGATGCATGGGACTGCAGTGGCTGGTGAGTTATTTGGGTTCAGACATCCCACAGGAGAGGGCAATTGGCCGGTAGCCATCTTGGAGAGGGTCCAACTGAGCTTGGAACTCAGAGCAGCTAAGGGCTGGCTCCATCTAGTGGCTCCCAGTGTCAGGTAAACACAGAGCCAAGTTCAAGGTGGCAGGAGGTCAAAGAGCAGAGTTCAAGCGGGCAGGAGGCACACAGAGTGTTGCAGGCTCAACAAATCAGATTCCAGCTTCACAACCAGAATCCAGCCAGAACTTCAGTGGAACTAAAAGTGCAGACTTGATGGGATTATCCACTACCTTGCCATAAATCTTTGGCTAGCTGGCTGGGATTAATCAACATGGGTCTGGGCTCTGTCTGCCCACTCTCTCTACTAGTGACAGCAGAGACACATCCTGAAGTGGAGATTTTTTTCCTTCTTCTTTTCTTCAGTTTTTGGTTTCCTTTCCTTTCCTTTTCTTTTTTCTTATTTATTCTTTTTTTAATATAAGTGCAAACACTGTTTCTAGGGTGGTTTTTTTTTTTGTTGTTGTTGTTGTTCTTATTGTTCTGTTCTGGTTTTATTTCTTCATTGTCACTTTCTCTCCTGACTTCTTTCCCAAAATTCATGTAATCTTGCACTGTCCTCCAAACTTGCTTCTAATCTCTTCCACTTCTTCTTTTTCTCTATTTTTCACCCAACCCCATTTAAATTTTCTCCCCTCAGTATAAAATCACCATTGAGCGCATATTTACTGTATATAATTTTCTTGATTGTTAGATTTTGTGATATAAGCACAAATATAGTTCACATGATTAAAAGTGGCAAACTAATGGTTAGTACATTTTGTCATTTTCTAGGCTGTGTTTGATGCTATGGTTATTCCTGATTGTACTACTTTAGCCAAGGTGACATAATTGTTTTAGTCAGTTGTTCTTCCTGGTATGCCAAGACTGAGATTGCATAAGGGTCATAAACAATACTATAGGCCAGTGCCAAAGAACCAAGAGCTGGGCCAAATAGGCAGCAAATTCTCATCCCCAATAAATTGAAGAGGTAGGATCTTGCTTCAGACTCAAAATGCAAAAACCAGCTTCAACTGGAAGACATCTCTGAGAAGTAGTCATTCCCTAAGGGTTCCCAATACAAGCAAAAAAGCTACCTGCCGTAAGCAATTTATAAGACTGAACCTAAAAATTAAACTAAAAAAAGTAGAAAATGAGGAGACACAGAAGCAAGATGCAACCCCAGAATTCTAGCTCACCAAAGGCAAACCAAGTGGGCAATGAAGTGGAACAATTCAAAAGCCACCCACCTGGACTCTCTGAAGGGCTAACAGTGAAAGTAAAAAAGCAGATGAATAAGGCTCTAGAAATAATCAAATCAGAAATAATTTCTCAGATAACTACAGAGTTGGTGACCATAATGAAAGACATGGTTAGTAACTGTAGAACAGATACATATAAAAAATAGAGGAGATTAGGAAAATTATGGAATCCACGAACACCCAACATAGGAAAGAAATGGAATGCATGAAACAGATTCAAACAGATATCCAGGAGATTAAAAATCCCATTGAAAGTATATGCAGCAGAATGAGCCAATGTGAGGTCAGAATATCAGATATAGAAGACAGGATTGTGGTTAATGTTCATGAAAAGAAAGATTTCTTAAAAATAGCAAGGGACCATGAAAAATCAATCCAACAGCTGCAAGATGATGCAAAGAAGAAGAGCGTAACATTGATTGGAGTTTGTGAAAAAGTAGAAGACAGCACAAATGACATAAAAAAAAAAAAAACCTCTTCACAGAAGTGATGTCAGAAAACATTTCAAGCATGGTAGAAGAATTTGACATACAGATAAGTGAAGCACACAGAACTCCAATTAGCCATGATTAGAAAAAATCTATAGCAAGGTATATAATAATCAGGATTCCAGAAATTCAACACAAGAACAAAATACTAAAAGCTGTTAAAGAAACAAATCACCTATAAAGGAAAGCCCATCAGAATCACAGCAGAATTCTCAACACAAACCCTCAATTCAAGGAAAGCTTGGAGTGAAGTATTTCACACCCTAAAAGAAAACAATCTCCAGCCTAGATAGATGTACCACACAAAGCTACATTTCAAAATTGATGGAGAAATAAGATACTTCCATGACAAAGAGCACCTGAAGAAATTCATGAATACCAAACCAGTGCTCCAAAATGTTCTGAAGGACATTCTACAAAGAGATAACAAGAACTACAGCTCCATGAACCCCAACAGAATGAATCCAACAGGCAAGGCAAGTAATTAAACAGAGGAGGGAAAAGGGAACCAAGTATAGGAAAATAGCATGACAAGAATAAGTCAATACATATCAGTAATAACCATCAATGCGAATGGTCTCAATTCACCAATCAAAAGAAACAGGCTGGCAGAATGGATCAAGAGACAATATCCAACAATTTGCTGCATACAGGAAACACATTTAACTCAAAAAGAAATTCATAAAGTTAAAGTAAAAGGGTGGAAAACAATACTCCATGCAACAGGAACCTGGAAAAAAGCAGGCATACCTAGTCTATTTGCAAACAAATTGGATTTCAAATCAAGACTGATTAAGAGAGAAAGAAGGTCAATACATCCTTGTAAAGGGGACAACCAGAAAGGAAGAGATAACAAATTTAAGTTATAGTGGTGAATTCCCAGGATCTAACTTAAATACATATGCACCAAATACCAGCATACCCAACTATATAAAACAAACAAACTATATAAAACAATTATGTCACCTTGGCTAAAGTAGTACAATCAGGAATAACCATAGCATCAAACACAGCCTAGAAAATGACAAAATGTACTAACCATTAACAGATATGAAAAATCAAATAAGCAATAACACAATTGTAATTGAGGACCTCATTGTCACAAATAGATCAACTAGACAAAAATCAATAAGGAAATATAAGAAATGAACCAAACTTTCAAACAAATGGTCTTCGTAGATGCTTACAGAGGGTTTTACCCCACAACATCAAAATACACATCCTTTTCAGCTGCACACAGGTCATTCTTGAAAATAAACCACATACTAGCTCATAGAACAAGCTTAAGTAAATGCAAAGAAATTAGAATTATCCAATGCATATTGTCAGACCACAGTGTGATGAAATTTGAAATCAATGGCAAAGGAAACCAGAAACCTCCATAAAGACATGGAAATTAAATAACAACCTCCTGAACAACAAATGGGTCACAGATGAAATTAAAGAAGAAATTAAACAGGTTATAAAATTAATAATGGCAATACAACATAACGGAAGTTATGGGATGCAATGAGGCAGTCCTATCGGGGAAAGTTATAGCGGTGAATTTCTAGGATCAAAAAAACAGAGCAAGCTCAAATAAACAACCTAATGTTGAACCTCAAGCTTCTAAAAAAAGAAGAGGAAGTCAAGCCCAAAGCTCATATGAGGGAGGGAATTGTAAAGATCATAGCAGGAATTAATGCAATTGAGGCTAAGAAAACAATACAAAGAATCAATGAATCAAAGAGTTGGTTCTTTCAAAGACTAAATAAAATTGACAAACCCTTAGCCAAACTTTTCAAAACAATGAAAGAAAAAACTCAAATGCATTCAATTAGGAATGAAGAGGGTGAAATCACTACAGATCCTAGAGAAATCCAGAAGATCATTAATACCTACTTCGAGAACCTGTATTCTAAAAAGGTGGAATACACAGAAGAAATGGACAGATTACTACATATGAATTACCAACGGTGACTCAAGAAGATATGAAAATTCTAAATAACCCAATATCAGTCAATGGAATTTAACATGTAATTAAAATCCTGCTAACAAAGAAAAGTTCAGGTCCTGTTGGATTCACTGTAGAATTCTATAAGAGATGTGGAGAAGGCTGAATGACAGTCTTCTCAAAATCTTTAATAAAACTGAAAGAGAAGCAATACTCCCAAAGTCATTCCTGGAAGCAAGTATTACTCTGATACCAAAACCAGAGAACGATCCAACCAAAAAAGAGAACTACAGGCCAATCTCCCTAATGAACATAGACACAAAAATCCTCTGTAAGATACTAGCAAGCAGAATGCAGCAAATCATCAAGAAAAGTATATACCACGACCAAGTAGTATTCATCCCAGGAATGCAGGGATGATTCAACATATGCAAATCAATAAATGTAGCACACCATATTAACAGAGCCAAGGACAAAAAACTTATGATCATCTCAATAGATGTAAAAAAAACACTGGACAAAGTCCAACACCCAGTCATGATAAAAACCCTACATCTAATTGGAATAGATTGTCTTTATCTCAATCTGATAAAAGCCAAACAGATTGGCTTTTATCAGACAAACCAACAGCCAACATCATACTAAATGGACAGAAACCAAAAGCTTTCACTTTAAAATTAGGAACAAGACAAGAATGTCCACTATGAGCACTCTTATTCAATACAGTTCAGGAAACACTAGCCAGAACAATTAGACAAGAGAAAGAAATAAAAAGAATAAGGATAGGAAAGGAAGAAGTCAAATTATCATTATTTGTCAATGACATGATATTCTACATAGAAGACCTCAAAAACTCCACCAAAAAACTTGTAGATTTAACAACCAAATTCTGTAGTGTAGCTGGATACAAAGTTAACACTCAAAAATCAATAGCATTCCTGTACACAAATAACAAGCTCACTGAGAGAGAAATTAGGGAAACAACATTCACAATAGCACCCAAAACTAATGAAAAAACTAGGTATAAATCTAACAAAGGAAGCAAAAGACCTTTACATTAAAAACTACAATACTCTGAAAAAGGAGATCAAAGAAAATATCAGAAAATGGAAAGATATCCCTTGTTCTTGGTTAGGAAGAAACAATATAGTGAAAAGGGCCATACTTCCAGAATTGTTATACAGATTTAATGCAATCTTGATCAAAATGCCAATAGCATATCTCACAGAATTAAAACAGTCCTAAAATTCATTTGGAACCTGAAGAGACCTAGAATACCAAAAGCAATTCTGGCAAAAAAGGCAAGGCAAGGGGCATCACAATCTCCAACTTGAAATTATACTACAAAGCTACTGTGAGAAAAACAGTATGGTACTGGCAAAACAAAAACAAAAACAAAACACAACAAAAAACAGACCCAAGGATCAATGGAACAGATTAGAAGTGACAGAAACAACTCCAAACATACTCATCCACCTTATGTTTGACAAAGGAGCCAAACACTGGAAGATAGCCTCTTTAATAAATGGTGCTGGGAAAACTGGCTCTCCATGTGCCAAAGATTAAAACTAGACCCATATCTTTCACTGTCCACTAAACTAATGGATCAAAGAGCTAAATCTGAAAACAGAAACCCTACATCTGCTGGAAGATAGAATATGTGGAACCCCTGAAGACTTTAGTGTAGGCAAAGACTTTATGAACAAAATCCCCAGTTGCACAGCAAATATCATAAAGAATCAACAACTGGGATCTCATCTTATTAAAAAGCTTTTGCACAGCAAAAGAAAATCCAACAGAGTGAAGAGGCAATCCACAGTGTGGGAAAAATTTTGTCAGGTGCTCCTCAGACAAAGGACTAATATTTAGAATATACAAAGATCCCCAAAAAAGATACCCCAAATTTAAAGACCCAATAAAAAAAATGGGCATCTGAAATGAATAGACACTTCTCAGATGAAGTGGAAATGATAAATAAAAATACAAAAAAATGCTCAACATCAGTGGTCATTCGAGAGATCCAAATTAAAACAACCCTGATAGTCCATCTCACTCCAGAAAGAATGGCTATTATCAAGAACTCAACCAATAACAAACGTTGGCGGGGCTGTGGGGGAAAAGGAACCCTTCTCCACTGTTGGTGAGAGTGTACAACCAATATGGAAATCAATATGGAGATACCTCAAAAAATTAAAACTAGGGGCCGGTGAGATAGCTCAGTGGCACAAGTGCCTGCCTGGCAAGAGCGAGGTCCTGAGTTCGACTACCAGTGCCCATATAAAGGAAAAAAAAAGGGCTGGTGATATCGCTCAGTGGCACAAGTGCCTGCTGGCAAGCGCGAGGTCCTGAGGTCGACTCCTGGTACCCACATTAAAAAAACCCCTAAAACTAGAGGTTCCATTTGACTCAGCTATCCCCTTGCTTTGTATCTTCCCCAAAGCATTAACGGCATCGCATCACAGCAATATATGGACACCCATGTTTATAGCAGCACAGTATGTAACAGCTAAATCTTGGAAACAGCCCAAATGCCCACCAACCAATGAATGATTAAAGAAGATGTGGTATTTTAATACAGTGGAGTACCACTCTGCTATAAAGGATAAGCTCGAGACATTTCTAGCTACATGGATGCATCTTGAGACCATACTCTTAAGGGAAATAAATTGGATACACATGTTTAAATACCACATTGTTTCTCTGGTGTGAGAAACCAAAAATGTAAATAAGGACCAAAATGTATAGTAGATATTGTGAAATGGGAAGAAAATTTTCAAATGGGAAGGAGAACAAGGGAGTGGGGAGGAGGGAAGGAAGGGGCAAGAGAAAAGAGAGAATAGAAGGAAAACAATGAAAAAAAAGCTTCTATAAATAAGAAGGGGTTGAGAGGGGTTTAAGGGAGAGGTGGGGAATGGGAAAAAAAGAAGCAAGGCATATCAGAGACAGGTACAAATTCCAAATGGTGAATGTTATCATTATGTATATCTAAAATGACCAATATAATTTAAAAAGAAAACAAAAAATAAAGTAAAAAAATAATTGCATGAAGGGGGCACAATCTGGAGCAACGCTGAGGGCACCATACATAAATCATGTATGATGAAGAATGAAAATAATCCATTGGCTTTTACCAGTGGCAGATAATTTTTATTGCAGAGTGATTTCAGAGTTCTGGGGGTCGAATTCAGACAACAGGGTATAGAAAGCTAAATGGTAAGTGTGAAATTTAAGACAGTGAGTGTAGACTCTTTCTCAGACTAAGTAGGAATAAAAGAAGGAAGATGGAACAGTAGCCAGAGGAAGAAATAGGATTGTGGGGAAATGCTTTTAAACTTTACTCTAGTAAAAATAATTCAAGTCAAGAAGCTGGGCATGTGGATAGGATTAAGGAAAACAACTAATAGAAATGGAGTCTGAGCTCCAGTAGTGCAAAGCCTAGGAGCAGCAGCAAAATGAAAGAAAAAAAAAAATGATCATGGGGCTGGAGGTGTACCACAATGGTAGAGCACTTGCCTAGCATACACAAAGGATTGAGTTTGATCCCCAGCACTGAAAAGGAAAAGAAAAGCTCCAAGGGAATCTCACTAATAGGTAGATGACTTGGAAGCAACAGAATAGCTGTGTCCAAGTATGCCCTTACCTTCCTTCTGCTTACTCCACTTATCCAGAGTGCCTCCTTTCTGATGGGTTATTTTTCAAATTCTACTCACCCATTAGCTCATATTCCACCTCCTTAACATGTTTTTTTTTTTTTTGGTGAGTACCGGGGGTCGACCTCAGGACCTCGCGTGCCAGCAGGCGCCCGTGCTGCTGAGCGATATCACCGGCCCTTTTTTCATATGTGGGTTCCGGGAGTCGAACTCGGGCCCTCGCGCTTGCCAGGCAGGCGCTTACACCGCTGAGCCATCTCACAGGCTTCCTTAACATGTTTTAACCTATCAATTTCCAAGTGATCTTTTTTTTATAGCAATTTCATCTGAACCATCATTTTGACCATTATATTCCAATATATGAAACCTCCTTTAATCCTTTCTTTAAATAGCTTTTGCTAATCAATTTGTCACATATTTGTCTTTTCTCTCCTGTTAGACTATATAATCTTCAAGAGCAGTTTCTGTCTTAGAATTCTCAGCAGCCTTCAGTGTGCCTATGATGGCTGGCAGTGGGATCTCGTTAAATCTTGTTGATATATGATTAAACAGTGGCACCCTGTTATGAAGGAGCAGACAGGAACATGCTGAATTAGGCAGGTCCTTAGTGTGTATTGAGTAATTTTGTCCTCTCAGTAGGAAATAAGGAAACTAAGTCTTGAGAAGCAGAATAAGTTTACCCGAAGTGATAAGTTTAGTATGCGGCAGCGCTGGGATCTGAACCAAAGGCCCTTTCTCCTATGCCATCTGCTTCCATTGTCTACAAAATCTATTCATGTGAAACAACTCTGTCATGATGATAATGATAAAGACATAACTCTATTGTGCTTTACTACCCACCAAGCAGTTTCAGTGGCCTCTGCACCTTACAGCAAAATCCCCCTGTGTCTTACCTCCTGACAATCAGCTTGAGGGTTCGAAAGGAGCCTTTGATGAGGATGAGGGCCTCTTGGCGGGAGCCATACAATGGAGTGCCATTGATATTCACCAGCTCATCACCAGTCCTCATCTTCTGGGACAAAGCTGCCTTGCCTCCATCTTCAATCTGTGTTGCAGAGAACAAAACAGAAAGCAGGTGGTGAAGGGACTTCCCTATAATTCTACTTCCTGGCTCCTCCCAACCTTGGAGCTACATATAGGACTATGCTATGGCTCCAGGTAGCTTCTAGGAGCAGCTGAAGAGTTGATCACAGGCTATTATTTACTGAAGGCAAAGCTTGGGCAAGCCCTCAAGGAAAGAGGCAACATGGAAATAATGCAATTCCTGCCTGGAGGAATGAACAGTCTATTCTGGGAGACAAGCACTTTTAAAAACAGAAAATGACTCTTGGAAGGCACTCCCACGGAATGGCTAAAAAATGTGTACAAAAATTAGAGCCAGAAGATAAAGGCTCCAGCAAAAGCTGGCAAATCCTTTCCTGTCTTTGGGCAGGTTTTGAAGTCTGATTCAAACTTTGTTTGAATTCTTGCTCTGTTACTTTCTAGCTGTGTGATCCTGAGCAGGTTACCTTTATGTCTTGATTAACTTGCTTGGGAAGTGTAGATAGCAAGAGTACCTTCCTACCACACAGAGTTGTTAGTATATGACATGTCTGGGAGTGGTAATTCCTTTATAACTATAAGCTCTGTTTATTATAACAAGGTAGTAGACTCTGAAGACCTTGAATTTGGCTGCTAACTCATTTTGTGAGTGGAAATTTAAATTTCAAAAGATCTGAAGTTGGTACAAACAAAGTAGCTACTCATGTATCTGTACCTCTTCAACAAGTGCCTAGAACAGTGGTGGCAAACCTATGGCATACATCCCACAGGGGACCGTTTGTATCATTGAAATCTCTAAAACGTTCACCATCATTAGTCTAGAACCATGCTTCCACACACAGTGGGCATTCAGCAAAAGCTGGGAATATGGGCATTCACTGTTCCACCACAACCTAAAAATTTCCTTCGGCTCCAGAAATCCAGAAAAAGGCTGTCAGGCTGAGAGGCACTGAAAGCAAAGGCAGAATTAATAGCCACTGAGGCAGGCAAAACCAAAGTAAAGCAGAAAGTCCCCAAATGTCATTGCTTATGGTTAATTTTACATAAAACATTCCCTTTATCACAAAGCTGAGTAATTAGATTCACTTATTAGAATACCAGTTTCATCCAGGGTGATAGGAGTCATCTCATCCATCTATCCACTAACTCATTCCTCAACTATCTGGTGAATTTTTATTATGCACGGACAACATACTAAGTGCTACAGGTATAAAGATGAACAAAGATCATAGCTCTCAGCTTCAGAGGGGAGTTATTGTCTACAGTTTCTCTGTCTGTTGAGATGGTTAGGTGAGAAAAGGTCCATCTTAATCAGGCATTTTTCAGAGGGAATGGACAGGGGAAGTAAGGAGGATTAAATCCTACTTTCCTTAGGGGAAAGCAGATTCTAAAAGGGGCAACTCAGGGCTCGTCTTTGCTAAAGGCTTGTATATGGTTACTTCTACTCTTGTTTTAATTTTTCTCTCATTCTTTTGTATGTTTGTTTGCTTCTTTTGTTGTAGGTGTGGTATGGGGATTGAACCCAGGGATGCTCTATCACAGCTACATCCCCAGCACTTTTTAAAAGATTTTTTAAAAAATTTTGAGACAGGTTTGTCTGAGATGGCCTTGCGATCCTCCTACCTCAGCTTCTTAGAGTAGCTGGTATTACGGGTATGTGCCACCATGTCTGGCCCTCTCAGTCTTTTATAGCATCCCCCAATCCATCCCTACACTGTGAAAGTTAGAATACTGCTAAGTTTTAAATTGGATAGCTTAGGTGCAATTTGCCAGATAAGATCCCGGGTGCAGAGAAAAATGTTAGTTCAGGATTTTTAAAACCAACAGGATTTAAAAAAAAATCAAATAAACTTAACTTCTGAGTTAAATCACAAACTTATTAAATGTATTGCTCCTAACCCAGCATATGGTGTGTGTTTATATCTTCATTCTGGTACCTGGGCACCATTCAAGACAAAACAAGCCAATATTGGTAAATGAGGAACAACTCTCAGCAAGTTAATTGGGATAACATTTCTAGTTCCATTGTCATTATAATTATAATTTCTCAGACTTGACTGCCTGCTGATTAAAAATAAGAGAAAAATAAAAAGGAAAGCAAAGCAAAGTGCTGTACTTGAATTTCAGAAGTTCTATTTGAATGACTCATTCTTTTGGCATTCATGGAAGGCCCTCAGCATTAGGCAGAACTTTCAACATGGATCAGCCATTTGAAAAGGCTTCCTGAGGCTAACAAAGAACCACGAACAGTAGTCTAGCTAATGAATGCTAATAGGTTTTCCCTATTGATGTACATTAGTCTTAACTTAATCTACTTGTACTTTTATTCATACAGCTCAATTATCCATATTACTGGTACCCACAGCAAGTCTTCCCTTCAATATGTATTGATATTAAGTACCACATCTGGCTAATTAAGCACAGGGTTACATCATTAACATCTCTGTACTGTATATTCTATGCCAGAATATGAAAGAGGGAAACCTTTTAAATTAAAATGCTTAATTATCACTGCAGCAAAGCTCAGGTTTTTTATTTTCCCTGCTGCATTTTGTCTGCCACTGAGTCCCCTCAGAGACTCTTTTCTTGAACTACAGCTTCAGGCTGACAGTGCTCTTTTTTCTGTTTCATGGCCCTTCTCAGTCGATAGCAACATCTTCCATAGGATGAGTAGGTTGAGTGCAATAATGCCACTTTAGTACAAATGTGAGACTGCTCAGACAAAAAGCCAGCAAATTTTGAGAACCCACATATTCCAAGAGTCCAAATGGATCAGATGAGGAAATGAAACTGTTTAGTTGAAGACTCCTTGGACTATGCCCCATACTAGCTCTTTTCCATATGTAGGCCATTTACTGAGCTGTACAACTGATTCCTTACTCTTCCAGACTTTTTGGTCCTGTTTTATGATTGCTTACTAGTCTGTCTCCTCCATCCTCTACTTCTTCATCCCTGAGATCCACCATGTCTTACATTTATTGTTTGCCTGACAGTTAGCTCTCCAAGGTCAATGGCTCAAACAAACACACTTTTGTTTATATGGATGACAAGGCATATGTTCATGTTCCTAGCAAGCAAGCAAGCAAGCAAGAAAGAAAAACAAAAAAGAAAAGTAAAGCAAAGGAAAAGAAGAAAAAAATGGGATGGAGGGAAAAAAACATCTACATATATCTTTTCTTCTATAAAAAGTTTCTTTTTTCCTTTTCCACCACCCTCCTTGTAACCTGGCTGAGGCCCAGGAAAGGTATGAATCAACAAACTTGCTAAAATTAACATACCCTGCTGTATAACATCGTAAGATGCTGTCCATTCAGTAAGGTTTTCCAGTTCTTCCTGAATCAAACATTCAGGGTAGCTATGCTGTTTCATTTAACGTTTTGTGTATGCTCAGATTAGATCCAGATGCATTGGACTGTCCATGTAAACACACATATCAAAACTCAATATAAATGATGGTCAACTTAATGTGTCATTTTTGGATTATCCAAGTGCTCACTAGGCTACCGGTGAGGGGCTAAGTAACTGAAAATGTATTGCAAAGAGTTCACACAATCAAAAGCCAGCTGGTTTCTGGAAATCTGGGAGATGTTGATTGACCATGGACAAGCTCCTTTCCACTCCTGCAGCCTCATACCCTTACTGGTAAAATGTGGGGCCCTGCCTAGATGATTTCCTTGGGATCTGACAGCTCTGGGCCTTTGCAGTACTGACATTCAGTGACCTGTGAACAGTTACCAAAGTCATGCATTATCCTTCTGCTGACAAAGATAATCCCAGCTTTTCCCTCCTTTTTACTTTGTCTTCACCAGTGTTTCACTCCTTTAAAACTGACTAATTAAAATCCACTTCTCAATTCTTTATTGTTTCAGAATGGTTCACCAAGAATGAAACATTTGATAAGGCATAGTTAGGATAATGAGAGAAAAAGATTCCTGGAGCCCCATCTTGTGTTAATGAGTTAGTGATTTGGAAATGTTTGATGGGTTTTCAGTGAAGCATAAAGTGTTCTGATAGCCGTCAACAGAGTGAAAAGTTGGACCCTTTAAAGTAAAGGGAGGGCCGGTGAGACGGCTCAGCGGCTTAAGCGCCTGCCTTGCAAGCGCGAAGGCCCGAGTTTGACTCCCGGAACCCACATACGAAAAAGGGGCCGGTGATATCGCTCAGCGGCACGGGTGCCTGTTGGCGCGTGAGGTCCTGAGGTCGTCCCCCCGGTACCCACAAAAAAAAAAAAAAAAAAAAAAAAGTAAAGGGAAAGAAAAATGGGCGTAGCAGCACTTAACTAGCTTTGTAGTAACTTTTATTTAGTCAGATGCAAGTAGATACTTGCTTGTGTCTTTTGAATAAATTTAGGAGATATACAGATATGAAGGAAAGAAATATTAGATTAATGTTTAAAAAATCCATTCAGTAGGGGAAATACCAGCTGCAACAATAACCAACAAGTTTTGAATGCCTATTATAGGGGCATAAGAGCAGCACTAAAAATTAGTGAAATGACTGTGAATACCTCTGCTTTCTACAAGAAATTTATTAAAGAATGTAGGCATCGGCTGAAACTTTCTCATCAGTTCTCAGAGCTTCAAGCCAAATTACCAGATCATACTCCTACCTCTACCAGCTTATTTATAGTGTAACAAGGCGAGTAACATAATTGCTCATTGATTTTTTCGTAACTAGAAGTCCTCATAGATATAGATATATAGATACAGATACATCCTCTGAATGTCTTTTTAGCATCTTTGAAATATTTTAAGGTTTTTATAAGGTTTAATAATATAAACACCTGTTCATCAAGTTGGCATTTTCTGGGAAATCAATAGAGGGAAAGTGTAGAGATGGGGATAAGCTGGCTTTGAAAATTTTAACCATTAGGAAGTAGGATCTTCAAAGATTATATAAAGTCTGTGCTTTTTCTGAAACTTAGTGTGAAATCTTGAGTGAACTACAGGTTGAGAGCTCTTTCTCATCTGCCCTCTTTCCCCTATTGGTATCTCTTAGAATCTCTGCATGCTATAAGCAATTAACCAGGGTGCCCTGAACAGGAAGAGATAGGGGCTTTTAAACCTCTGCAATCTCCTTGGCATTCCTTTCAACACTATGATCCCAGGTGGCAGACACTGGCAGCCCTAACTTGTCTCTCTCAGCAATTCTATCCCTTAAAAATCCCTCTCAAATTTCAAAAGCAGTCGAGGTTTAAAAAATAAACCTAAGAAATTTTGCTACTCCTAATTTCATCTTCCCTGCTTTACTGCAGCTTACCAAAAGGCATAACAGAAAACAAAAACGTATCTCTTAAATAAATGAAAATTCAAAAACCACAGCTAGTTAAAAAGGTATAAGTAGGCCTGGTTGACAGCAGTAATGCATGTATGTAGCTAGAGTGAGAAGACAAATACCAAGGGAGAAACCATTCTTTCCGTCTACCACCTAAGAAGTAGTCGCCTAGATCATAAAAGGAGCTTCTGCAGAGCATAAAGCTCTGTGGATCAGACCCAAGGACTCCTCTGACCTTGAGCCAATTCGACTCTGCTGTGCCTTCACAGCATGTTCTACCCCTACAGACAAGGCCTTCCTCTCAGCAGCTTCATCACCCTCTAGTTTAGTAATCCTCACAACAAAGGCCTTCAAGTTTCTGAACCATTATATTTTCCTGTGGATTAGACAAAGTCAAAGTCTAAGCAATTTTGCCACAAAATCAGCCCAGAGCCAACTTCAGCTCTAGGAATTTGGTGATGAGGACAGGGGAAAGAAGTCAAAAGCACTGTCCTATGTCAGCAATCAAAGGCAGGTTTGTCTTTGCTCCTAGCAAGTCAGATGTCCTGCTGTCTCTATAAGCCAGGGAAGGGGAGACAAATATAAGGCTGGATGAGAGAAAACTCATGCTTTACATTATTAGTTGATTTCTTCACTGGGGTCTTGTTTACACTTTATCAAATTTATACTGAAGTCTTTTGCTGACATTATAATTATCAGTGTTTATTACAAATGTTAGTATTTAGTGGTTTAGAACAATAGTGTCCAGAGTGGGGTATATACTCAAGGATATTAACAAGATGACTCACTGGAACTTTTATTTATATTTCTATTTACCTAGAACAAATTAAAATCAAACCTTATTAATATTTACTATTGTTGGATATAAATTATATCTTCATAAATAAAATTACATATATTGGGGACATGTGCTCAAAACATTTTTACTGACATAAACATTTCCTAAGAAAATAAGAAGTCTTTAGCTCTCATTGTGACCTTGAAGTGGACAGAGATTTCTTTGATGGGATGTAAAAAGCAGAAACTATGAAAGAAAAATGTGACATATGAGAATTCATCAAAGCAAAAAAAAAACTTCATCAAAGGTGTCACCAAAAATAAACAAACAAAAAAGAAAATACAAGCCATGGAATAGGAAAAAAATATTCATCATACATATATGTGACAAAGCACTTATACCCAGAAAATGAAATGAACTGCAAATCAATAAGAGATAGACAAACATCCAGTTAACAGTTGACAAAAGACTTGTATAAGCACTCCAGCAAAGAAGATAGCCAAATGCCTGATAAGCATATGAAAAGGAACTCAATCAAATTTTTCTTCAAGAAAATGCAATTTTAAATCACTGTAAAATATCACTACATGTCCACCTGAGTGCCTAAATTTAAAAAGACTGAAAATACTACACATTGGCAAGAATGTAAACCAATTTGTAAAGCTGGCAGGAATGTATAAGCCTAAAACTATTCTGGAAATCTGTATACCTACTTAATCCCAGATCCAGAAATTCAACACATAGAGACATCCAAGAGAAATAAATGCATGTACCCATAAAAATATTTTTGACATAGATATCCTCCAAAGACACACACATATACATGTGCATGCACATGCAGAACACTACAGAGTAATTAAAAAGAACAAACTACTGATGCATGCAATCAAATGCATGAATCTCAGAAATATTATGTTGTGTGAAAGAGGCCAGATTACTATATGATTCCATATTAGATGAAGGTCAAGAACAGAAAAAGCTAATCAATGTTGATAACTCTGAAAAGTAGTTAACTATAGAGAAGGTGCACTCATTGTAAAAGCACATGAATAATTTTCTGGAGTGGCTGGAAATGTTATATATATATATATATAAATATATTCATCTGGTTGCCGATTACATGGGAGTGAACATATCTAAAAATTCATTGAGATTCATGCCTTTTACTGCATATAAACTATTCTCTAATTTAAGAAAGAATTTGAAAAATAAAGACCTGTAGACTATACAGTTTATTATTCTAAATGGCAAAACATTTCTCTTAAAAAGTAAGTATCTACCTTAGGGTTCTAATTTATGAATTTGCCCATTCATTGTTCCTATCTGCTTTAAGACAGTATTCAACCACTCTTCCCCTCAAGGTGGATGTGTGCAGTAGGAAGTAAAAAGAAAGATTAACACTTCCTTTTCTTTACCTGCCAACTGGTATAGCTTAAAAGTTTTGTTTTGAATCTCTAATCACTGTTTATCTTAACATGTCCTAAACACAGAATCAGTCTTTGCCCAATTTTGGGACCATCCACTCCTGTTCCTCTTGTGTATGCCAGATATGTCTCTTTCTTATGGTCCCCAGAATTCCTGACACCCACTTCTAGTGACTGAATTTCATCAGGCCATTGTCATGCAGGCAACTAGCTTTTCCTTAGGCATCATTATTGTCCCTTTAATGGATGCTTGTGCTTCCTGGCTATTTCATAAGATAGGACCTTTAGCGGTACAAGTGATCAAAAACCCTTACAAAGTTGATAATAATAGTGAAAATTTGGGGAAGACTGAGGTGAAAGAAACTAGAGGAATGTATATGGCAGTGTGCTAGAAGCTTTGCTTCTGAATTCTAGAAGCAGTTGCCAAGAACAGAGTTCACTATGTACATCTATGATACGCTCCTTTGTATAAGGTTTTTTAAACAGTTTAGAACAAACCAGATCCATAATGCCCTCCAGCACGAGGAACTCATTGTGTACAGATCTAGCAGGTGAGCTGAGGATACTGAAAAGATGGACAGTGTTTTACAAACCATCCAATATAGGAACACTGTCAGCTGGACGTGTAGCTCAGTAGCAGAGTACTTGCCTAGCACACATAAGGCCCTGTGTTTCAACCCCAGCACTTGGGGGAAAAACACTCAGAGCATATATCACTTCTATGGCATTTTTGAACTGTGTGTAATGCCTGAATTAAAACAAGAATGCGTGTTAAATTCCCCTGGATTACTAGAGAGAGATGGAAGTAATACTGCTTGGATTAATATAATCTTTTTTTTCTCTAGTATTAACCCATTGCTAATTTGATAGTCATTCTTCAAATTGATCAGAACCGTCTTTTTAAGTTACCAGCTGACTGCAAGTGAATTAGGAACAGCCTTCTAGCCCAAGAGGATGTGATTAATTACCTGGAATCTGAACCATCTCAAGGCCAGGTTCACTGAATTAACTCAGTGCTCATTCCCTGAAGCCATTTATTCATAATCCATTATGCAAAAAGCCAAAGAGAGTTTCTAAAGAGTGCACATACCCAACATTAGTCACTTCTGACTGGAAAAGGACCAACACACTAAACACACCTGAAGGGAGGAACAAAAGGCTGCCTCTGGTAATCACTGGCCTGCTTTGCTGCCTTGAAACCACTTCTCTACCTTACTACCTACTGTGCCCCCTCCTACAGATGTGGATGAATGAAGATAGGCTTGCTTGCTATTTTCTGGAGCTGGGCACCTCCATTCCACCCCCAGAACATTAGTTGCCCCTGCCCAGTTCCCTCTTCCTTACCAATGATTTGAATCTCTGACTTTTGCTTAGCCCTCTAAGCAGTGGGAAATGGAGAAGAAAAGAGGCATTTAACTTCCATCCTTCTGTTTGCTACCAAAGCAAACAGCTCCCACAGAAAGGACCTACCAAGGCATATGTGTACGTTGCAAAAGCAGTAACAGTATCCTTTACTGATTCCAGGACAGATTTATTTTATCAGTTTTTTTTTTTAATGCGGTACCGGGAGTCGAACTCAGCACCTTGTGCTTGCCAGGCAGGAGCTTATGCTGCTGAGCTATACCACCAGCCCCAGATTTACTTTTAAATTAAACGGGCATGCTTGCTGCTACTTTCATGGAGTGCTGCAAATCCAGGAATAAGTGAACATACTGTCTTTTCCAAGTGTCCTATTCACAGGGTGACTGAGAAATGACACACCATCTCTTTCCCACTCAGTAAGATGTGTCAACTAACATAAAACAACTGACCTACAAATTAATGAAGGTGCACTCAGTTGTTTATGTGTGTTAATGGTGGATAGGGATTCATATCAGAGATAATTTTCTGTTTGCAATGCAGGCATTAGCTAAGTGAAACAAACGAAGTAGTTGACGGTAGGCATTCCAGTTCAAGGCCTGGGGCATAAAAGGTGTGCAGTGCAGAAGGCATTCTTTCTGCTATTAGATTTGCCTTTTAGGTTAAGGCTGGGTGAAAAGGGAGAACTGAATTTTATTTCCTGTCCTTGCTCACTCACACTTCTCTAATCTTAAACACAAGGGTAGAGCCCTGCCCCTTCTATAATGGTGGACCCTCTCTGACAGCAGACTCCACATACCTTGGCACTGAGACTGTTTAATAGCCAAGGTCACTCTAGTTCTTTTCCTTTTCTGAGACTGTAACAAAATCTTTTTTGTTTTCCATGAGCATACCGCTCTTTGTGATCTTTAGCTAACAATGCAGAGTTTTTGCTAAAGAGGCATATTAAGCTTTTTAAAAAGCATAGTTTTTAATTGGCTCAGAATATTCCAGAATAATTATTCTTGAGCTAAATGTCCTGTTTGTCAAGAGGTGATCAGAGGTAAATGTCAGACTCTTAATTTGGTAGGAGGAATGAAGTCTTTAAGGAAATCTTTGGTGCACGGCAATAATACATTATGCCCAGATATGATTCTCCTTACTTTTTAACATCCCTAGACTTATGAAGTTAATTTAAAACACACACAAACACACACGTGCACACACACACACACACACACACAAGCCCTCATAAACAGACCACAAACATGGAGATTTAACTACTCCCAGCATCTGGGAATTCAAAGTAACATCCACTCCATCTTCCTGTGTGCAGACATTACCACAGGCCTTTCCATTCTACCATCCTTGAAACACTTGAGAGCAAATCCAGACGATGGGAATAAACCAAATTCTAACTTGATTCAGTGCTTAGTTAACCAGTTCCCTCAGACTCCTACAAGGTATGTGTGGTGTGGTAGAGGAGGAACCCTCACCAATGTTTGAATGCGTCTGTCTTGACCTTACTTCATGTGACTACAGTTCCTCTCTAAAAGGCCATTTGTTTAGTGAGTTTAGTTTTATACCTTCATGATTTTGTGTTTATGATTTGTAAGGCAGTTCATATAAACAAATTCACAAGTCAGGGAAAACACCTTTGCCAAGTTAGTTTTCCTGATTTGGGGATTGGAAAATATGGCTGCCATAATACAGCTAAAAAAGAAAAAGGTCTAAATATCTTTAGCATGCATTCAGCACTAATGGACAGTAAGTGATAGTGAAGTTTTGTCGGATCTGATTCAGATTACCTGTGGCTGCTGTGAATTATATGGAATTACATAGAGTTTAATGGTTCTCTGGCAATTTGCCTTGGCCCAGAGCCAAGATAGCTAATGCTTCAATCAAACTGGCCTCCCCTCCCCACCCCAAGACAATTTCTATTCCTGTCTGAGTGTACCTGTGATGAAGCTTTCAATGACACTCTCTTATGAATGCCAAAGGTCTTTTGTCTCCCCCACCCCTGTCTCTCTACCTTCTCCTTTATGGCCAGGTATATTAACTGTTCCTGTAGCTTTGCTGAGACAAACTACTAGTATTTATGAAGACAGGAGCTTTTAAGGTTGATCAAAACAGAAGAGCCAACAGTGAAAGATGGAACAGGGCAAATATTAGTTGGCCCTATCCCTTTCTTCTGTAGTGCCATCGGCAATATCCAATTCATCCTCCAGGGCAGGGGCCCTAGAGACACTCCATGCCACAGAAGCAGCTCAGGAAAGCATCCCATTGTGGGCAGGTATGGTGGCCTGACAAAGCAAATCCTATTGCATGACAAGTTAACCTTCCTCTCTTTTAGGAACCCAAATGGCCCTGAGGCTGGGATTCTGCCACAGATTGTTGGTATCACTTTCACAGAGTTAGGACAGTGAAAAAAGGCCAACTGCCAAAAGGCCAGACAAGTCCTCAGCAAACTTACCAAAAAAGGCATGTTTAACTCTGAGATGCAATCGATTCTGGGCCAGATCCTGCATCAACCCCTGTTCATACCCCTATCCCCTTCAATTTCTCCTCAAACTTTCAGTGGCACTTCAGCAGTAGCACCTCCTGCTTTTTTGGCTACGGTGACTCCTAGAACCTTTGTCCATCCAATTCCAAAGTTCCATTTACTGGCTCTACTAGGGACAAAGCTCATATTAAGAGACTAGCTGCCATTGAACCAGCAGGAGGGGAAGGGCAGAAACCACAGGATTCCTACTCTGCTCTGATTGCTTCTAACTCATTTCAGCTGCTAAGGGGAGGAGGCCCTATTGGGGGAGCTGGGAGAGGAAATGGGTTCCATGTACAGTCCACTTTCAATTACTCACAATTGTGTGCTCGAAAGTAGTCTCCACCAAACATTTAGCTTGCCCATTAGCACAAGACATAAAGCTTTAGGTTTTGCTGCACTGTTCACCCAGATTGCCTTAGCTGGTTCCCTAGGCAAAAATGTTTAAATGTTTGGCAAGTTAGAAATATGCAAGAAAGATAAAGGAGCTCCAAGGATGGTTAAACCTGGACTCAGGAAGGGTGGTTTAATATGATTTTTAAACACATAAAAGACAGTGAGAATCAGCTGTTCTCAATTTTGATTGAAAGCAGAGCAAAGAAAAAGAAATTGAAATTGCAATGAGGGGGTATGATGTTAACAAGAAGGAAGAACTTCCTGCCAGGAAAATTAGGTAAATATTAGACCAAGTGGTGGGTCAATGAAGGATATGGAATTTCCTTCTTTGGAGTGGCTCTTCTGTCTGGGCTATTTCTGTGTGGTCCTTCCAGGGGGTGAGGGGAGGTGGAAAGAAAGACAGCTAAAGGTTGAATTCAAGCCCTCTCAGGGCTCAGAATCTCTTCTTTGTAACATTCCAGGATCTGTAACAAGAATAACTAAGACACTTACTATGAAAGAAGCAACAAGCAGCTTGCTGCTGATCTCAAATATTTAGATTCATCCCAACTCTCTAGATATCTCTGTAAGTCAGGCTTTTGGCCTGGTCCCCATGATCTCATGAAAGCAAGCAAAGACTTGCTTTTGGCTCCCCAGGACCCCTAGGGCATGCATATGGGAATAATATTTTCTGAACCCAAAAGCAGGACATGGTCTGACAATTATATTTATGGGGACAAGAAAACAGAATATGTGAAATCAGAGCTGACCTGCAAAATCTGGGACATATACTCTCCATAGTCACGTATTATCTCTTTCTGAGAGTCCCAACATAGGAAGAAGTTCATTAAAACTACCATGTGGTAGTACCATGTGGTTTGGGGCCTGGGTTCTTTTCTTGTTTACAGCAACACCATTGAGGACTGTGGAAAGCTAGGGTCATAATAAGCCCAGTGCAAATTGAAATACCTGCTGAGCAGGTTAGAGAAAGAGGTGGTCTGTGTCCTTCCCTAGAATCTTCCCCATTCTAAAATGTAGCAAGGGTCATACCTGCACCCTTACCATAAATCCCACATAGGTTATAGAGGAAAAGAAAGTGATCCTATCCATTCTTTCCTTCCTTAGGGTAGCAGTTCTCAAAGTGTGGTTCCTGGACCAGAAGCATTAACATCTCCTGTAAAGTTGTTAAAAATACAAATTATCTGGACCTACCCTTGGTTAACTGAACCACAAACTTGGGCTGGGGTCAGCAATCTGCGTTTTTAATCATCCTAGGTGATCGTGATGAAAATCCCTATATTAGGAGTCTTCCTAGTGATGCTCACATTGCCAACCAGCATCAACACCATGCACCAAGAATATGAGAGCCACAGGCATGCTTGGTAAGGCAGACCCTGGCCCATCAGTATCAGTGCTGATACAACCTACAATGTCTCTCATAATTCCTAGATCATGGGCTCATCTGACTCTTACTACATACCAAATTACAGTTGGCCCTCCATATCCACAGGTTCTGTGTCAACAGATACAATCATCTATGGATCAAAAATAATTTAGGAGAAAAACTGTATCTGTGCTGAACATTTACCTACTTTTTCCCCTTGTTAGTCCACAAATAATATAGTATAACAGCTACTTACATTGTATCAGGTATTATACAGTAATCTAGAGATGATTTAATGTATACAGGAGGATATATGTAGGTTGCATGCAAATACTGCACCATTTTATATAAGGGACTTGAGAAAATATGGATTTTGTAATCTGTGGGGGCTGGGACTGACGGTTTTTAGAACCCAACCCCCATGAACACCAGGAACAACAACACTGGGTGTCTGGTTTTCAAGTGAGTAACTCTCTGCTCCAATAGGCCCTTTCCAAATAGGCCTAGGCAATTTGAGCTTCTCTTCTAAATACTACTTAGGCACACACACTCCTCTGAGTGCTCTGTAATATTTCAGCCCTTAGCCTCAATCTGAGTCTCAACAAACTGACTAGAGCTAACTCTGAGGACCAACTCAGAAACATTTTATGTTTAGAAGCATCTCTTTTACCTTTAAGCACACAGAGATGCTGGAAAGAACAGCCATTAAGTGCCAGGCCTTATACTTGTTGTTTCGACTAGCTTTAAACTGATAAAGTCAATTGCTATAACCAATAGAGAACCTTTAACAAAAATCTGCTTAAAAGGAAAAAAAAGACATGTTTCCAGGTGAAAGTTATCAAAATGAAGGTTACTGGGGACCAAATCTTCTTATATACTTCCTTGTTTTCCCCTAGAGCCTCAATCAGTGAGGGAAGAGAGATGTAAACACATCCTAGTTAGAATCATTAAATTCTGCAACAGAACTGCTGGTTCAGTTAGGGAGTCGCACAGAAGAGTTAAACTCAAAAGAGGTGGTAAATTTCTGGGGTGATGGTAATGTTATACGTATTGGTAGAGATCTGGGATACATGGGTGCATGGTGTATCAAAACTCACCCAATGGTACATTTAAGGTCTGTGTACTTAATTATATGCAAATTTTGCCTCAAAAGAAAAGAACTGTAAACACTGAAATCTAGTAAGTAATATACATGCAAAAATTTTTATGGGACTTGTACTGATGTATTCAATTTATTTTATTTTGAAATGTGTCAGAAAATAATAGGGACTGATGGATGAGGGAAATCAATAGATGAACAGATATGTGATAATGCAAGTAATCAAAAACATTCATAGAATCTAGATGATAGGTAAAAGAGTTATTTAATGTAAAATTCTTTCAGCTTTTCTGTACATTTAAAAAATTCTATTATAAAATGTGAAAAACACAAGGAAAAATATATGATTTAATTATCAGACAGACCATTCATTAATTTATTCATTCCACAAACAATATACATGAGCTGACTGTGTGCTAGGCACTAGTTCAAATACTGACTCTGCCATTTAATAGCAGTGTAACTTTGGGTAAGTCACTTTAACTGTCTGGATTCTGTTTCCTTATCTGCTAAATGGGGAAAATAATAGCACCTACTACCATGGAAGGTACTTACTGTTGGAATTGCATTTAAATTACTGAGCACCTAATCACAGCTGGACTGAGTGGGGAATTCTTGATGAAGTGCTTCTTGTTTCACAACCATCGAAGTCCTTTAGTGTTGGTCTCAGTTTGATAGCTGAGAACATTTTGTTTCTTGGAAATTTTCTGCAGCTTGGGCTAAGCCCTTGGATTATGGTGTATATGTAGCACTCAAATGCTTCAACTGACTCCCTACTGTTCAACCAAATTTTGGGTTGCAAAGCACCCTTTGCAAACAAACAATGCTAGAAAAAAATCTTTGGCAATAAATATAAAGTAAAATTAAAGAAAAAAATTAATGCTGGAGTGTGACCTAAACTCTCCCCACATCCATTTGAACCCATGGTCAAAATGTTTTATCAGTAGCCTGCTCTCTTGCTCATATTCTCCCATCACTGTGGTATCTTTTCTAGCTCTGGGGTGATCCCCAAGAAATGGACCACACAGTCTGGAAAATATGTTCACCTCTTGTAGGTTCCCTTTTCAGTTCTCTTCCTGAAAGGATTCTCTCTGCATTCTTCTTCTTAATGCAGATCCCACCATTTACTAACTAGTGTGAGAGAAGTAAGACATTTTGTTTTTTAAGACCAGGTCCATGGTCCTCTGCAAGTGGTCAAATCTGGCTTTGGTGAATCACCTAGCTGGTTCAGGGTAACAAATAGGCTGGCTCTGTCTCCCCAGAAAGCACTGTCAAACATTGGACCTGAAGATGCATCTTGAGAATAGGCAGATGGGAGGCTGTCTAAGGAGGCAATAAAGCCCAGAAACTGACAAAGACTAGAAACTCAGGCCAAGAAGTCACCCAGAAGAGTTTTATGAAGCTGCCACCCAGCAGGCCTCTCTGTAATACAGGGAACCATGCCCCCAAATGCAGCAGCATTTCATGTGATCAGAACCAATTAGAGAACAGTTAAGGCATTTTAAGTGGCAGAGAACCTTGGACAGCAAAGATGTCTCTGCAAGGCTTTGTCACTAGACCTTAAAATCTAACCTGGAGGTTCATTGCATGGATTAGATGCTACAGACTTTGCCTAGCCTGTACTCACAGCAACACCAGCAGATGTTGCACAGTGCAGAGAACTCATAGGGTCAATGAAAATATCATTATTCTTTTTTTTTTAATTTGCTGCTTTTTAAAAGTTGGAATGTCAGTTTATTAATGAACAATGAGAACTTAACTGTCAGAAATACTTCAATTTTTGAGGGACAAGCCTGTTTCCTCTTTGCAGGCTGCCCTTTCAGAAAACCAGGGGGCAAACTACTCAGGTCCTGCTTTACCACTTGCTGTGTGCAAGTTATTTAACCTCTCTGAGTTACACTTTTCTTCTCTGTGATTTTTTTTCAGTTTAATATTTGTAATTTACCTGCTATAAGCATAACTTCAATTTATAGTCTGTTAAGAGAGCAACACAGAAGAAAGGATTACAACTTTTAATGCTAGTATATGTGCGACTCTATCATTAAACTTGGTTCCTCATACTGGACAGCAGAGGCCCATACCATATTTTTCTAATGGAAATAAGTACTTTAGCATAATGGTAGCTGGCTGTGTGTCTGAGTAGCTGTGCTGGGGAAATACAGGAAGCAATCTTTGTGTTCACCCACTTGACATGACAAACAGTAAGGTGTATACACATGTGTCAAAGTGTAAATGGGTGCGTTTAACCTACATTATGAGCTGTGTTACATTTTTGTGTATTTATAATATTTATTTATTTATTATTATTATTTTTTATATGGGTACCGGGAGTCGACCTCAGGACCTCGCGCTTGCCGGGCAAGTGCTTGTGCAGCTGAGCAATATCACCGGCCCTTTTTTTCCTTTATGTGGGTTCTGGAAGTAGGACTTAGGACCTCGCACTTGCTGGGCAGGTGCTTATGCCACTGAGCCATCTCACCGGCCCTATATAATTTTTATTAAGTGTTTTCTTTTGATTTTTCTTGTAGAATTAGCCCAATTCAATACAATGTCGCATGAAAATCCACTTTTACAACTTTGGGAGGAGGTTGAAAGTGAGTCATCAGGTGACTCACCTACCGATGATGACTTGGATCACGTAAGCCAAAGAAGTTTCGACAGTGAGACAGAGCAAGATATGACAGAGAAGTACAGAATGAAGACCCTGATTCAAAACAGGAAGAAAACAGTAATGTAAATAAATATTTGACTAGTCAAAATGCTACAAAATGCTCCTGTATACCTGAAAAATCCAACTTTAGAACTAGGTCAGAAAATGTTACTAGGTTCTTGCCGGGGTTGAAACCAATTGGACAGAATGCCAACATCGTGATTCAATGTTGGAAATTGTTTGTAATGAAATACAAGAGAACATTCTATATTCATCAACAGTAATACTCAAAAATACATTTATCATGACACCTCACTATCTGATCTACAAGCCTTTAGATCAGGACTTTAGCATTCTAGTTGTCAGAATCTAAAGGGTTTATAGAGAACTGGCAGATGTGGCATTGAGATTTTTAGAACAATGATGTTCAAGATATTTGTTTTTTTCAAAATTGCCTATGTTTTGACAACAAAAATATCCACCAAGAAAGAAAAAAGAAAAAAATCTGACAATTTGGCTGCTATTGACTAATTTTTTGAAAGCTTTGTTTCGAACTGTCAAGCAATTTTTACACCATCTGAATACATGGCAATTGACAAAGAACTTGCATTGTTTTGTGGTTGTTGAATGTTTTGGCAATATATGCCAAATAAACCTTCCAAATATGGTATAAAAATATATGCCCTGGTAGATGTGAAAACATTTTACATCTAGAATGTAGAACCTGGAACTCAGCCACCAGGTTTTTATTTGTGCAGTAATAAATCATATGACATTGTCTACAGACTTGTTGTACCTATTTCAAAGAGTAACCCAAACATCACATTTGACAATTGATTCACTAGTTACTGCCTGATGTCACATTTGCTAAAAAAAAAAAAAAAAAAAAAAAAAAAAATTCAGTTCACCAGCACAGGAACTATTCACAAGAACAAAGCTGAGATTCCTGAAAAAAAAATGTTGCAAGATCACAATAAAGAAATGTATAGTACAATATTAGGATTTCAGAAAGACATAACAATGGCCTACTATATGGAGAAGAAAAACAAACTAGTATTGATACTTTCAACATTACACCATGATGATAAGACTGATAGTGAAGTTGGGCATGGTGGTGCATGCCTGTCATCCCAGCACTCAGGAGGCTGAAGCAGGATGATCCTGTGAGTTTAAGGTCAACCTATGCTACACAGTGAGTTCCAGGCTAGCCTGGATTACATTATGGTGAAGAAAACCAAAGTAACATTGATACTGTCAACATTGCACCATGATGATAAGATTGATAGTGAGGCCCGGCATGGTAGTGCATGCCTGTAATCCTAGACTCACTATGCTACACAGTGATTTCAAGGCTAGCCTGGACTACATAGTGAGAACCTGTCTCAAAACAAATAAAGGGACAAAAATTTGATAGTGAATCCTCAACACAAATGAAACCAGAAATGGTCACATTTTACGATAAAAAAAAGGCAGAGTAGATGTTATTGAGGAGTTATCCAGCAACTATGATGTCACTTGAAACACAAAGCATTGGCCAATAGTTGAGC
Source organism: Erethizon dorsatum (assembly GCA_028451465.1). Lineage (NCBI taxonomy): Eukaryota > Metazoa > Chordata > Mammalia > Rodentia > Erethizontidae > Erethizon > Erethizon dorsatum. Next base: position 42,476,838 of record CM051842.1, read on the forward strand.
TTTACTCAATCCTAAACATGTGAAGCATAAATAGTTTCATAGTTTATAAAGAAAATAACAAGCACAAACTATCATGGAGAAAATTTCTTAAGAGAATTGGAACTGGAATTGATAAATGATCAATTACAACAGAGTAAGAATAGTATGTATCTGCCCAAAGAACTCTTTAAAAGAATTCTGGAGCAAACAGGTGAAACTTCACAAGAACCTCCTAAGAAAACAGGAAGACCAGCAAGATGTCAAGTATGTCCTACCAAAGAAGACAGGAAAACAAAACACATGTGCTGTCAGTATAAGCGATACTTGTGTATGGAACATGCTGTTCTCATATGTGAAAACTGCCTTAGGTGTGATAATTGAAGTAAAGATTATTTTTGTGGTAGTTTTGTTTGTATTTTCATGGTAGTTCACATAGGAATTTATTTCTGTGGTTATTTTTTAGATTTAGTAAACAAACAACCAGTTGATGTAGAAAATGTTGATGTTTATTCTAAACACTCAGTATATATGTGATATTTTGTTTTAATGATATTTCATTTTCCTGGTAAGTGGACATTGTATAATATAACAGGAAGCTCCTGACAAAAGAAGAAGACAAGAGAGATGACAAATGGCCCCACAAACAGGAAAGGAAAGCTAAGCACTTGTTCTGTCAGTGCAAGCAAGACTTGTGTGTGGAACATGCAGTTGTCATGTGTGAAAACTGCCTTAGGTGTGATAATTGAAGCAAAGATTAATTCTGTAGTAGAGTTTTATCTGTATTTTCATTGTAGTATGCATAGAAATTTATTTCTGCTGTTATTTTTTAGATCTTGTAAGCAGGTAAACAGTGGATGTTGAAAACGTTGATGTTTATTCTACACTCATTACATATTAAAATTTAATATTTTATTTTATTAATATTTTATTTTCCTGTTAAGTACACATTGTTTAATATAATAAAACTCATACAACTAAAAGTAATAATTCATCAATAGAAATACTCCTAAAAAATAAACATGGGTGTTACACACCCCTGTGACACCCCTTTTCTAAAAATTTGCCATGGGGCCACCCACTCGGGATCCCCTTCTATCTCTCTTAGACAGAAGCTTTCTTTCTCTCAATAAATACTTCCTGCTCTAAAAAATAAAAATAAAGGGCCGGTGAGATGGCTCAGCGGCGTAAGCGCCTGCCTGGTAAGCACGAGGGCCCGAGTTCGACTCCCAGAACCCACGTACGAAAAAAGGGCCGGTGACATCGCTCAGTGGCATGGGCGCCTGCTGGCGCGCGAGGTCCTGAGGTCAACCCCTGGTACCCACAAAAAAAATAATAAATAAATAAAAATAAAAATAAAAATTTGCCATGTTGCCCCCAGGGCTACATTACGTTTTCTGGAAAACTTGGTACACATGCCCCAACTAGTTATTAAGGGCCCAGTCTTCTGCACTTTTCAGAGGATATGCCATAGAAGATCATGAAGTGACTACAGATAATTCTGTTCTGTCAGTGAGTGTCAGTGTTCAGGAACATTCTAAGACCATGCTACATGGAGTGGATTAGTTTTCAGAGTGCTGATTAGAAGCTCTCAGAAAGCTGTGTGAGTTCAACACAATAGACAGTGAGGAGGAAGAAAATCACAATGCTTTGTATCCTTGACAATCAGTAAGCAAGTAGATTTTAAGTATTCTAGCACATAATGGTAAGTATGCATGGCAATGTGTATGTTAACTAGCTACATTTAACTATTCCACAATGTGCACATATTTGGAAACATCAGGTTGTCCATCATAAATATACACAGATTTTTATTTCTTAATTAAAATAATGAATTAAAAATAAATAAAAATAAAAAGGCCTTGTTATGGTTTGAATCTTAAATGTCCTCCAAAAGCTCATGTGTTGAGGGTTTGGTCCCCAGTACAACAATGTTCAGAGGTGGGGTCTTTGGGAGGTGACTATGCCATGAAGACTCTTCACTCATCAAGTAACTAATTATTTTATGAATTCATGGCTTAATGTTTCTGAGGAAAGAGACTTGTAGTAAAAACACTTTCTCTGCTTCCTGGCCAACATGAGGTGAGCAGCTCTGATTTCACCACCAACATACTATCTGCTATGATGCTCTTTGCCTTGCCACCAGCCCAATGTGCAGAGATAAGCAAGCATATACTGTAACCTTTGAAACCATAAGCCAAAATATCTCTTTCCTCTTTAGACATTGATTATCTCAGGTATTTTGTTACAGTGACAGAAAACTGGCTAACACAGATCTGAAAGGAATATGGTACATTAATATGGCTTATCAAATGTTCTCACATCATCTCACATGAACCCCACTATAGACTGCTAGGAAGCAAGTCAGTGATTATTACGATCGCCATTTGTGACATAAGGGAAGTGGCTCAGAGCAGTTAGTTCACTTTCTCAAGACCACATAGCTAATCTGAATTCAGTGGGTGTTCTCACTCTACCCAATGTTCTCCAGTGTCCACTTTTCTCTCCTATTTATAAAGATAGAACTCAAAATGTTTCACAGATCCACGAATTCCTTGAATGCTAGTTGGACTAGACAGGAATAAGGTAATGATTTACTTAGTATTCACAGAATGTCACTATGAGCACCAGAATCAACCAGTCCCGTAGCCTGCCCTTTCATTGGATTTCCTATTATACGAGACAAGGCATTTCCTAATTGTTCAAGAAAGTTAAAGTTTGAATTTCATTTACTTGCAGCCTAAGCCATAGCTTCTTCCCAAGAAAGTCTGAATGTCTTTAAGATAGGGCTAAGCCCTTCTCCCAGTCTGGCCTTCCCTAAATATCTAAGGTTTGGTTTGCTACCCTGGACTATACTTGTGCAGGTGAGGAAGATGGATTTCAGAGAAAGGGTGTCAGAGAAGTTTTTAAAACAAAAGTTAATTTGTTGCTGAATAGACCAACAGCTATGAAGCCATGTTAATTGACTGCAGCAGAAGCTGGTGACCAGATCAGAAGAGATGTGATGTACTCTCTACCTCAGTGCCACAAGCCAACATCTCTCCTGGCAGTGCTGGAGAAAGGGTAAGAAAATACGTGGAAAAAGTATTAATAGATATCTGGAAACTATGTAATGGCTTCATGTAGTATTAATGTACTAATGGATGTGCCAAGCTATTATTGTCATTCAAATTGATAATTGAAATTACTTCCAACATATAGTCTTCAGCCCTCCTTAGAAAGACAGCAAGGTGACACCTCTTCAGAAGGCAGTGGTCTTCAATTACTCACATTAGCAGCAGTTTCACCCCCATGTCACAAAGGCCTCTCTACTACAGTGGGTTAGGAAAAGTTCCAGAGAGATGATGTATGTCTCCATTCCATTAAACATTCATTGTGTGGCTGAGACACACTCTTGGAATATTTCCATTTCCCCTTGTAATAGAATGGAAATGGTACTTGCTTATTCCCTCCCTTCATAGGATACTAGCTATGTGAATAATATTCATGAGACCTGTATGAAAGGCAGGAATGTGCTTTGTACCACCTTCAAGTCTGGACCCTGTAGTTGTATACAGGATTACAAAAATGATGGAGCCATCTGACAGCATCCTCCATGGAAGGCGGTGTACATATATTGAGAGTCTGTTATGTGCTGAGCCTTGAACTGGGCTTTGGGGCTACACTGATGACTATGCAAGCTATTGCCCCTAGTCTCAAGGAATTCCCACTCTGCTGAAACAGGTGTATAAATCCAGACATGCCATATAACAGGGAAAAAGATGGCGGATGTGTAAGAAGCAGGCAGTGAAACTCTCTAAAAGTTGCCATTGGACCACTGGAATACAGTGACTGGGAGAGCTCAGGAGGGAGGGAGGTGCCTCCCCTGGACCCAGGAAAGTTCTGAAGTGCAGTTTGGGACTCAGGGTGCCAGTGAAGAGTACTTTCAACAAAGAAGAAGGAGGAGACTGTGGCGCCTTCTTCCTGTTCCAGGAACTGCGGCGCGAGAGAAGCTCAAATCTGTGGACACACAGTGACAGCCGGTGCCCCCGGCAGCCCCCGAGGAGGATCGCAAGACAGTGGCCGTGCAGGGGAGCGCGAAGGACTGCGCTGGCCAGCAGTGAGTAACTCTGAGGCCCAGCTGTCCTGTGCCAGAGAGCAATTGGCCAGGCGCCATTGTGGGGGGTGCGGTGAAACTCAGCGTGGCGGGAAAACACAGCGCTCAGGACTCAATGTGGCACCGCAGATCTCAGGCCTGTGGAAAGTGCGCTGATGGCGGCAGGCAAATACAAATGGCAAATAAATATATGAAACATGTGCAACATCACTAGTCTTTTGAGAGATACAAGTTAAAACAACACTGAGATTTCATCTCACCCCAGAAAGAATGGCTATTATTAAGAAATCAACTAATAACAAATGCTGGAGGGGCTGTGGGGAAAGAGGAACCCTTCTCCACTGTTGGTGGGAGTGTCGACTGGTACAGCCACTGTGGAAATCAGTGTGGAGACTCCTCAAAAAACTGGGGTTGGAGGTCCCATTTGACCCAGCTACTCCCCTTCTGGGTATCTTCCCAGAATAATTAAAAACATCATACCACAGCAATATATGTGCACCCATGTTTATAGCAGCACAATTTGTAACAGCCAGATCTTGGAAACAACCCAAATGCCCATCGACTGAGGAATGGATAAAAAAGATGTGGTATTTTTATACAATTTAGTATTATTCAGCCATAAGGAAGGATAAACTGGAGACTTTTATAGGTAAATGGATGCAACTCGAGAAAATACTCATAAGTGAAATAAACTGGACACACATGTGTAAGCATCGTATTGTCTCTCTATTATGAGAAACTGAAAGAGTAAATAAGATCCAAAATGTATAATAGACATGGTGAATCAAAAAGAAACTGGTTAAAAGGAAAGAGAGACTGGGATGGGGGAATAGGGAAAAGAAAGAAGTGAAAAGAAAAAAAAATTGTATATATATATAAGATCGTTAGGATAGATACACTACTAATTTCACCTAGTTCATTGAAGAGTAAGGTTTGTGCCAGTAATGTTTGGACAATTGAATGCTAATATCTGGTACCCTGAATAACTAACTTAAATATAACAATACGTAATGTATTAACCATTGTTACCCTCCTATTATGTTGTTTTGAAATTTTGTTCTTTTTTGATTTGTTTTGTTTTGTTTTTTCTTCTCTTTAAAATAAAAAAAAAAATCCAGACATGGGACTTGAAAATGTCAATATCTACAGGAAGAAGCTATGAGAGATGGAGCTAGACAGATGGGATGGGATGAGATGAGATGAAGCGTGAATACAGAGGTAATCCTCAAAATATTAAAAAGTACTACAGTAGGAACACCAACCAAGCAGAAGGTTTCAGGTCAGTGTGTGGAACAATGTCCTCCAGATCCCTTGCTATGCTGGGCAGTAGCTCTTTAGTGGCTGGGTCCAGCAGTGGGGAAGAGGGCAGTTGAGATTTCAGGAGGGGTCTTGAAGGGGCTCAGAAAAGGAATTGATATTAAAGTATGACCGAATTTATCAAATAATTTTAACTAGTATATCAGTGCATGCCAATTGAATATAGCCCTACTTTAATTTCATATGAATGAGCACAACTGTTACCTTGTGGACATCCAGGAATCCAGAAATTCCATATATAGTGGAAAGAGCAATTTAGCAACAGTGTGCCAGATGGACTGGATTCTAGCAACATAGAGTCAGGGGAACAAGCAAGAAGTCTTTGCAATACACTAAGGAAGATGGAAGAAAGCCTGAACTACTACAGTGACAATAGGGAATGCATTTCTATGAGCACATCCAAAGATGCTTGTACAAATTCTTATATCTACAAACCACTTTTGTTCTTAAGAGATTTCCAGTCTTTTTGCCTTCAGGGCTCCAACTTCCTAGTCTGCTGCAAATTTGCACCCAAGCATGCACACACACCTGTGTGTGCCTGTGTGGCAGATCCTGCTTCAGTATGCATACTCAACTAGTAGCTGTGAGGCTGTAAGCTGTCTTGGTGGTAAGCCAGCCAAGAAAAATTCATTCACATACTGATGTCATCTTACTCCCAGCTACAGGAGAGTGGCTATAGTATAAACACCTGCCATCATAATCCCAGCTTACATTTTGAATAGCCCTCTCTACCTTTCCAGGCAAAGCCACACAATTATCTTATTTTTTCTCCTAACAATAGTCCTAAGAAGTTGTTAAGGCTGATATTATATAGCTCCATTATATCGATGGGAAGAGGTTCAGAAAGAAAGAATTTGTCTAAAGCACTCACAATATGTCAGAAGGATCATTAGGACTAAGTGCCTTCTACCACTTGGTCCCATGTTCTTTTCAACCTTTCATATGGCCTCTTTCAGATAATTTCAGATCATTCTGGTTCCCACCTCCTGAAAAATAATACTCATTCTATCCATTCTTGTGGTTGTTTCTAAGAGAATGCTTAGAGGTATTTTCTTAGATGTAGATTTCTAAGCATACTTGGAATATATACATAGCTCAGAGTCACCAATCCCATCCCTCAAGGTCTTGCTCAGGTCTCTCCGTTTCCTACAGGAAATTTTCCATGGTTACTCTAGTTCCATAATCTCCAACATTTCTCCTTTAAAATTAACTACCTGCATTATCACATTAGTGTTTTATTCTCTCTCATTGTGTTCTGATTACTCCTTCTGTGATCTGTAGTTACCTGGCTTGTCCTTTTCTTCTTGTCTAGCACAAGGTAGGGCACACAGGGAACACTTACTAACATGTTGTTAATGGATGGCTTGATCCATCACAGGCTGACTCTGGCATCAGAATGTCTGCAATTCTCCGTTCACAGCATAGGACTTGGAATATAGACACTGGTGGGTGTGGTGTGCATGCGTGTGCCTATGTATCCACATACCATTCATCCAGTGATGCTAAGGGTAACTTTACTGCTGTCAAAATGCAGCATCAGCACATAGTTATTTTACGTTCCAGCAGGAAATAGAGCAAGGAAAATTTTCCCCCTAATTTTTGAAAATAAATAGTGCTCTGCTTCCAAGAGGTATGATTTTGACATTGTGTATACATTTCTGAAATAGAGTCCAGACAAGAAACCAGGTCCTGTGTATGCCCATCACAATATGAGAATACAAGATTCTTACTCATGAACAATGTCATTTCTGAAATATCAGTTGCAAAACTAATTAATTAATTATTTAAAAAGAAAGGAAAAAGAGTTAGAGTTTGCAGGAAGAAGTAAAGCCAAAATAGGAATGATTTCTAGACTATATCTTTGAGTCTTGGGGACATAATTGGGGCATGGGGAAGACAGGAAAGAACTACTAAAATTTCATGTCTCCTCCCATGCCTGATCACACAGATTTCTAAGAGACATAAATGGGAATGCAGCTGATGGCTACTCTCAAAAAGGCAGGACACTTGCATAACACGCTTTGGACAAAGGCAAGTGAACTCTCAAAAGACAATTAGGTAAACAGGTCTCAGAAAACACCTCCCACTTGTTTTCTTGGTGATATATTTCTCCTTAAAGTCCCAATTCAGGTTGAAGGAATACTTTTTCTATTTCTGTGACAACATGCAATATTGTTCCAGCACCTGCCAGGTACCAAGTACTGTGCTTGACATTTACTAATATCAACTATTTTGCCCTGTGTACATTAATGTCCCATTTGATAGATGAAGAAACTGAGATATTAAGTCTTTTGCCTGTTATCACACAGCCAGTCTGACTCTATAATCCAGGTTCTTCCCATTATAACACTCTACTTCTCTGGGTATGCTCAGTGAACTCTGAAAAGAGGACAGCTGAAAACCCATGCCCAGCAAGCCTAAGGTTATACAGAGGTGCTTGGTCTTACATCATGTGTGGAGAATATCCTAAAGGAGAAAAAGAGGGAAAGGATGTTCATTCCTGGTCAATAGAATCAAAGATGGGAAGGTACTGATATGAGAAAGAAAAGAATGTTCAGAAAAATGACAGTTTTTGTAGGGCTACCTAAGGTTGAGGACAGATGACAAAACATGAAGTTAGAGCAGGTGAGGCCAGATAATCAAAGGCCCCTGTATTAAGAGACACAGATTCTCTCCTGGAGGAGAGAGTAGAAGAGGGGAAATCCCTAGATAGATCTCTGCTTTGGAAATAGCAATGTGGCAGCCACATGGGCAGAGAGTTTAGAAGAGAGTTTGTTTTGTCCTTTGGGGCCTCTTCATTTGTCTCCATTTTTTAAACTGGCAGCTTTAGGGCTCCCTGGCCCAGTCTAGGCCAACTGGCTAGGGAGGATGGGGAGAAGTCAGGTAGGCTCAAAGCAGATAGGGCCTTAATGAACACATTTCATATTCCTTAATTCATGTGGCAATTCACAATAAAACACTGCAGAATTGCTTTCTAAAAGATTTGGGATGAGTTTAGAGCTTAGGTCTCTCTCTCGCTCTTTCTGTCTCTCTCCTCCTTTTTAAGTGTGTTTCTGGGCTGCAGCTACTTTCTCTGTCCTTCAGTTAAGTAATACAAAGGGAAAAGAAAATGAAAGTTCACAGCAACTTGGAAAAGATGCTTCTAGAGAAGCCCAGAGAGGGGTGGAATCCAGGGTGGTGACTCACAGCAATATTCAGGGAAGGCCAAAGAATGTGGCTACTGAAGATGCGGATGGGTTTTCATCTGGCACAATTGTACAGAAGTTACCCAAAAGCCTGTCTAAGTAAGGAGAGGGTCACAGGCACCCAGGACAGCACCAGCCCAAGGCTTGTTTGCAATCGGCATTCAGAGTAGACTTTGCTCTGGTTGTGAGCATCTGCTATAACCCCAGCATAAGTCCAAAGTGAGGACTCTTCCCATTAGCCAAGGAAATGAAAGCATTAAAATGCAGAAAAGCATTTCATGCATAAAAGTAGCCAGCAATACACTTGTGGGAAGCCCACCCTCCCAAGTAACAGAAGGGTCTAACAAAAACTTCCCAGCTTCCATCTTTATATATAAGTACATTTCCGGAGTACAGCCCAGATAAGAAACCTGATCATGTATATGTCTATCCCAGACTGAGAACAGCATATCAGCAGATTCCTACACTTGAACAATTTCATTCTTGAAATCCCAATTGTAGAAAAAAAACTATTAGAGCAAGTCTCTCTCTCCCTCCCTCCCTCCTTCTCTCTCTCCCTTCCTCCCTCCTTTCATGCCATTTAAAGGTGCAAAAGTCATTAAGCTAAATCTTGGAAACAGCCTATATGTCCATCAACAGTTGAATGGATAAATAAAGTGATATATACATATATATATACTATTATACTTCATTATACACTATTCAGTACTATACACAATGGAGTACTATTATTATACACAATGGAGTACCATTCAGCCAGAAATACAAGGTATAAATAATTTCAAAAGCAAAATAAAACATGGATGGTAGGAAACAGGGAAACAGACTTTGCGGAAATGGTAAGGGATCTGGCAATGAGGGAAGAATGGAGGGAGGGGAGGGAAAGGGAAAGTAGTGAGGATCAAGATGAAGATGATATATGTATGTATTTCTTATGTATCACTATCATACAATAATAAAAATTTATTATGTATAGATAGATAGATAACTAATTGAAGTCTTCTTCCAATGTATAGTACGTAAGAAAACAGAGATTTTTTTTTTTTTTTCAGTACTGGGGATTGAATCCAGTGCCTTCTTACTGAGCTAAGGCACTAAGTTCCCAAGCTGAGTTCAAACTTGTGATCTTCTTGCCTCAGCCTCACAGAGTGTTGGAATTACATGCCCAGCTTCATTTTTTAATTAACAACTCTATTGAGATATAATTTAAATGCCATGAAATTATCATGCCATAGTATTCACTAACTTTAAATGTAGTACAAAGATTTTTAGTATATTTAAAGAGTTGTACAACCATCACCACTAATTTTAGAACATTACCATAAACCCTACAAGAAACCCTGAGCTTATATATAGTCTATGTATCTAAGCAACTCCAGGTCATATTTTATCTCTATAGATTTGCTTTCTTCTGTAATTAGTATCAAAAAGTTCCTGCATTTTGTGTCTGGTTTCTTTTACTTAGCATAAGATTTTCAAAGTTTATCTATGTTGTGGCATGTATCAGTATTTCAGTTCTGTTTATTGCCAAATAGCATGCTGCTGTAGGGATATATCACATTTTGTTTATACATTTACCCTTTGATGAACATATACCTCTACATTGGGCTATGATAAATAATGATTCTATGAACAGTCATGTACAAGTTTCTGAGTGGATAAATGTTTTAATTTTGGGGGTAGATAACTAGGAATGCTGGATCATAGGGCAATTTATGTTAAAATGCTGAGGAACTGCCAAACTATTTTCCAAAGTGTCTGTACATTTTCATATTCCTACCAACATATATGAAGGTTGCAATTTTTTCACGTCCTCACCAACACTTGTAAACATCTGTCTTTACTATTGTAACTACACTAGGTGGGTGAGAAATGGTATCCAATTCTGATTTTGATTCCGTATTCCCAATAAATAATTATAATGAGCATCTTTTCCTGTAATTTCTGATCACATGTACATATTCAAGGGACAGATATCAATTCAAATCTTTTGTTCATTTTTACTGGGTTATTTGTCTTGTATCTATTGAGCTGTTAACACTATACAACTATATTCTGTACAAGTTCCTTTTTAGGTAGGTGCTTTGGGGAAGAAAGATGGCAGAGTAAAGATGGCCCGCAAAGTGTAGACACTCCAGGACCCGGAGTCTAGATACCTGGAGGGCAACAATTTGCTGAAGAGAAGGAAAGAAGTGAATCTGTAGGAATTGGGAGGGAACTAATGGGAAGACTAGAAATTGAAGAGAAGCCAGAGAGACACAGCACAGCAGAGAGAAAGGAAAGAGGCAGTGTGGAAATCTCACCCTGCCTCCCACTGTGGGGTATCTGCCTCCACTGACACAGAGTAAACCAAGAGGGTCGACATCTGGGAGAGACAGTGGACCAGGTTGGCAGTGGTGGCCCCAAGAGAAGCCAACAGCTACTATAAATGGCAAAGATGCAATGGCATTTTACTCTAAAAGTGACTGCTTCTGCAAGGCAGGCTGGAGTTGGGGAGGAAGTCCAGTGCAACACCTGCCATATCTGACAGGGTTTAATCAGAAGTCATTGGGGAAGGGGTTAAATGTGTGGGACTGAGCTGCAGAGCAACTGCAGAGCACTATACTCCAGAATTTCTGCCGTCACTCTTCCATAGGACAGGGTGGGAGCCAGTTACACAAGGCAGTGGAGAGGAAGCCGGCTGGACATATGCCCCATGAGAAGTTTAAGTTCTGGCAGGAGGGACAGGGGTGGCTGTATCTGAAAGTGCTGGTATTAAATCAAGCAGTCTGACTGAATCCCTGCCCTGCTCCCTATATCAGGCACAGAGACCAGAGATCTGTTTGCTTTCTTCATCCAGCAACATGAGCTAAGACACGCCTTGGTCTGGACAGTTGCCACAGCCTGTGGTATACAGACAGAAGGGCCTCTGGAGTGGAGTGGAGTGGTGGAATCTCACAAACCCACAAGCCAAAGAGCTAGGCAGAGAAAGCTGTGAGTTGAGGTGAACAGAGGGACATGGAAAGTGGGAGCTGAGGGAGTAATCACAGCCTCAGGGGACAACATTGACGGCCCACACCCAGCAAGAAAGACAGGGTAGGATCCAGAATTTACACACAAAAACATGAGTGAGGAAACAAAACAGGTCTTAGAAATGATTTAATATCCCTCCCCCATATCTGCTACATTCCAAGACTGCAGACCCTGGAGAGAAAAGACCCATTCAAAAACACCATGGAATTTTTTAGACTTTTTTCTTTTTTTGTGGGTACCGGGGGTCGACCTCAGGACCTCGCGTGCCAGCAGGCGCCTGTGCCGCTGAGCGATATCACCGGCCCTTTTTTCGTATGTGGGTTCCGGGAGTCGAACTCGGGCCCTCGCGCTTGCCAGGCAGGCGCTTACGCCGCTGAGCCATCTCACCGGCCCTAGACTTTTTTCTTTACTTTAAATTGTTCTTTGGGGTTTGGGTATTTTTCTTTTAATGTTTCTTTCTTACTTTTTGTCTTTTTTAAATTTGTTTTCTGATTTTTCCTGTTTCTTCTTTTTCTTGTATGTTCTTCTGTGCTACTTTTACCTAATTCTATTAATTTCCCTTTAATCCTTAACAGGATCCTTTATGTAAATTGTTTATCTTCTTTCTCATCTTTCTTTTATTTTTCAAATTTTACTTCTTTCATTTTCCCATTCCCTACTCCTTTTTCTTTACTATTATAACCATTAAGTGTTATTAGTCTTTAGATATTTATTTACCTTTCTGCTATTACTGTTGAATACTTTTCTGTTGTTAGTGGAGGTATAGTTGTTGCATTTAGTAGATATTTACTTCATGTCAATATTTGATTTGTCTTAATGTTGATGTTATAACAATATATCTTTTTACTATGGTTAAAGGTGGTTTTTATGGTATATCAATATCTAATTTGTTTTTGATGCTATCAATTTTCCTAATCTTGTTACTATTTTTGGGGTGACATGGTTGGGGCTATTAGCTGGTTTTCTCTGCATGCCAATACCTGGATTGCTTTTGTGTCACTAACAATACTGTATTCCATTTTTAGAGTACTGAATGCTGAGCCAATTACACTGCAACCTCCACTTCTAAAGAACAGAGGTGGTGGTTGGATCTTGGAACATAGGCAAAGTCCTATAGTTAGCCACACTTAGAGTACACCACTGAAAAGCAGAAATAAGGAGATCTCCATACTAGCAACAAAGTCTTTCCAAAATAATGGAGCCCCAAATCTCAGCATGCATGTGGGCATGCATACACACACACACACACATGCACATACACACACACACACACACACAATAGCAACATGAGAAGGCAAAAACAATGCCTCCCCAAATTCCCAGCTCCCCCACAGCCTATTCAAGTGGCATTGATGGGAACAAATCAAGGCCACACAGCTGAATTGTTTGAAATAATAAAAGAAGACATAAAAAGATCAATAATATGCTAAGCAAGCTCACAAAAGATATAACTAAAATGGTAATAGACTTCATAAACAAAACAATCAATGAGTTTACAGAAGACATTAATGAAAAGATAGCCGATCTAAACAAAATGATACAAAATATGTATGACCACTTCAGCAAAGAATTGGAGTTCATGAAAAGATAACAAAAAAGAAATACAAGAAATTAAAAATTCTATTGAAAGTATGAGCAATAGAAGTGATCAATCTGAGAACAGAGTGTCAGAACTAGAAGACAGGATTGAGGGAATGACACCTTAGAAACAACAAGAAAACAAGAAAAACGGATCCAACCACTGCTACACAACACAAAGAAGACTAATCTAAGATTAACTGGAATTAGTGAAAATTCAGAAGACAGCACAAATGACATAAAAATTCTGTTTACAAAATAAGAGCATAAAACTTTCCAGATATTGGAAAAGAATTTAACATACAGACCAGTGAGTCATACAGAACCACAAATAACCACAATCAGAAAAGAATGTCATGACACATCACAGTTAAAATCCCAAAGGTCCAACACAGGACAGAATCTTAAAAGCTGTTAGAGAAAAGCAACAAATTATTTATGAAGGTAAATCCATCAGAGATGCAGCAGACTTCACAACACAAACCTCCAAGGCCAGGAGAGCTTGCAGTGAAGTGATTCAAGCCCTAAAAGAAAGCAACTTCCAGCCCAGACTGTTATACCCAGGAAAACTATCCTTTCTTTTTTTCATATGACATCATTTTTATTATTCTCCAAGGTGCCACAACTGACAGCCTTTTCATAGTAATTACCCAAATCATATGCATTTCCGTTTGTCTTCTATAAAAACTTGCTTGCCACTTTTTAAAATTTTTATTTGATTAGTACATTTTTGCAATTCACGAATTTTACATTCATCTTAGGGAGTACATACATGTAAATAACATGTCTTGATTCTTTTTTACTCCCCTTCCCATCCCCACCCACCTCCATCCCTCCATCTCCAGATCCCCTTTCCCTGTTTTTACTATTATTGTTAATATTATTATTAGTGCATATTTATGACATATAATGTTTACATTCACTGTGGGTATTTGGTACATGGACATGACATATCTTAAATCTTTTCACTTCCTCTTCTCCCCCACACACCCTCAGTCCCTTGGATCCCTTCCTGTTTGCAAAAGATCTATGTCCCTGTTTTCTTCTATCAGACCTTTAGTTTGCTCTTTATTTACACATTGTCTTGCTCAAATGAGATATATCATACAGTATTTAACCTTGTGCATTTAATGTTTTTCAATTAACATTATATTTTCCAAGTGTATCCATTTTCCTAAAAACTCTCAAATAAATCCTTCCTTATAGCTAGGATTTCTCAAAAAACTAAAATTAGAAATTCCATTTCACCCAGCTATTCTTCTTCTAGGTATCTTCCCAAAGAGCTAGAGACATCATATTACAGGAATACATGCATATCAATGTTTGTAACACAACAACTCATAACAGTCAAATCCTGGAAGCACCTTGTATGTCCATTGACACACAAATGGATAAAGAAAACTATCTTGTAAAATTGATGGAGAAATAAGGTTTTCAAATGACACAGAGCATTTTAAAAAATTCATGACCACAAAACCAGCATTGCAAAAAATTCTCAAGGATATTTTAGAAAGAGATGATGAAGACACAATGCCAAAAAATCTAATATAGGCAGTGTGAGTAGTTAGACAGAAGGAAAAAAAAAAGGAATTGGAAACAAGAAAATAATACAATGACAGGAATCAATCAATACTTTTAGTAATAACTTTTGATGTGAATGGTCTCAATTCATCAGTCAAGACATATATTAGCAGAATGGATCAGAAAACAAAACTCAAGAGTATACTCTACATAAGAAATATATTTAATCCAAAAAGACATTCATACAAAAATCAAAAGATGGAAAACTACATTCCATGCAACAAGAACCCAAAAATTAGCAGGACTAGATGTCCTATTTTCAGACAAACTGGACTTCAGGCCAAAACTGATTAGAAGAGGCAAAAGGGGTCACAGTACATATTGGTAAAAGGAATAATGCAACAAAAAGAAATAACAATTATAAACATATATGCACTGAATGCCAGCACGCCAAACTTCATAAAACAAATACATTAAAGTTCATATAAACATCAACACAATCACACTGGAGGATCTCAATACCCAGCTGTCACAAATAAACTAGACAGAATATCAACAAACAACAGAATTGAACCAAAGCTTTGAATGAATGGTCTTAACCACTTAACAGTTTACTCTGAGTGTCACTCAGGCAGACCATTTGTTTACATACTGACTATCCTGAGCATTGCTCAGGCAGGTGTCATTTCATCCAGTTGGTTCTTTTATTGAGTAAATTCGATAAATTATTGTTTTTATATTTCCTTTTATATTATAAAAATTAAAGAAAAATGCATTTTTGGTCATCCTGTATTTAAATAATTGGGCTGGAAAGTGGTTGATAGATATCTGCAGAGTGTTCTATCAAATAAGAACAGAATACACACACTTTTCAATCACACATGGAACGTTCTTGAAAATAGACCATATACTAGGCAATGAAGCATGCAAAATAATCAAAATTATCTCATGCATAATCAAATCATAGTGCAATGAAAGTAGAAATCAATCATAAAAGAAATCACAGACATTATACAAACACATGGAAATCAAATAATACACTCTGGAATAATCAATAAGTCACATAAGAAATCGAGGAAGAAAGTAGAGAGTTCCTATAATCAATTGATGATGCCAGTACCATGTACTAGAACCTATAGGAAACAATGAGAGCAATTGTAAGAGGAAAGTTTATAAATGTTAATGCCCACATCAGAAAAACAGAGTAAGCCCAAATAAATATGCTAATAATCCACTTCAAGATTTTAGAGAAACAACAACAATCCAAAATGAAAGTTAGTACAAGGAAGGAAATTATAAAGATAAGAGCAGAAATTAAGGAAATTGTGACTAAAAAACAAAATAAAAAGACTTAATGAATTGACAAGTTAGTTCTTTGAAAAAATAAACAAAATAAACAAATCTTTCGCCAATCTTAGCAAAGAAGGAAACAAAAAAAACCTAAATAAATGCAATTAGAAATTTAAAAACCTGAAATTAAATGGATGCTACTGAAATCCAGAAGATTATAAGTAACTACTTTGAAAACCTGTACTCCAACAAATTGGAGAATCCAGAAGAAATAGATAGGTTCCTAGATAAATATGAATTACCAAACCTAAACCAAAAAGATACAGAAACCCTGAGTGATCCAATGACAAGCCATAAATCTGAAGCAGTAATAACAAGAAAAACCTACCAACAAAGAAAAGATCAGGAACCAATAGATTCGCCACAGAATTCTGCCAGAATTTCAGAAAGATCTAATGCCAATAATTCTCAAAATCTTTAATGAAAGTGAAAGGGAAGTACTCCTGATGTCATTTCTGAAAGCAAGCATTACCCTGATTCCAAAACTAGAAAATTAGTCTCCTAAGAAAGAAAAATACAGGTCAATCTATTTAGTGAACATAGCCACAAAAAAAATCCTCAACAAGGTACTGACAAACAGAATGCAACAAATCATCAAAAAGGTATGTCATGACCAAGTAGGCTTCATCCCAGAGATGCAAAGAAGGTTCAACATATACAAATCAAATGTAATACATTACATAAATACAAACGAGGACAAAAATCACATGGTCATCTCAACAGACATAGAAGAAAGCCTTTGACAAAATCCAACATCCATTCATGATAAATACCCTAAAGAAAACAGATAAAGAAGAATCTTATCTCAATCTAATAAAAACCACTCATGATCAACCTATTCCCAACATTATAGTAAATGAGGAAAAGCTGAAAGATTTCCCTCTAAATCAGTAACAAGACAAGGATATCTGCTATTGCCACTCCTCTTCACTATAATAGTTGAAATATTAGCAAGACAAATCAGGGAAGGAAAGGAAATAAAAGTGATATATAGAAGATAGGAAGAAGTGAAATTATCATTATTTGCAGATGACATCATTGTCTATACAGAAGACCCAAAATATTCCACCAAAAGACTCCTAGAATTAATAGCCAAATTCAGAAAGGTAGCAGGATACAAGACTGACACACAAAAAATCAATAGCATTTCTGTACACCAATAATGAACGCACTGAGAAAGGGTCTAGGAAAACAATAACATTCACAATAGAATCAAGAACAATCAAATACTTGGAAATTAATCTAACCAAGGAAGTGAAAACCTCTACAATGAAAATTACAGTACTCAAAAAATGAGGAAAAGAACATCAGAAAATGTAAAGACATGTCATGTTCCTGGATAGGCAGAATCAATATTGTCAAAAAGGCCATACTTCCACAACTGATGTGTGGGAGACCAGATAGGTAGATTGAGGCCTAATTGGGCTCCTCTGTGAGCAGTAAGGAGAAAGGTGGTGTGTAGGCGTGCTGACACACTGCAAGTTCTAGGGAAAAGTTAATACAGCTGAGATCCTGTTGTTTACCCAGACATGTACCTTGGGTGGTGGGAGGCAAATGAATCCTGCATTACTCTAATTGTACCTGTGTCTGAGTGAATAAAGTCAGGGTGAGCCAGTCACTCAGGGCTCTTCGTCCCAGGGAGACAAGAGCCCCTGGACTCCACATTTTAACCTAATTCTGTGTCTCTTTGTTTTTTATCCTCGTCACCCTTTGGTCAGGTACAAAGCTCATAGGTTGGCTCCTACAAGTGGTGCCTAAACAGCGACACTAATTGAGGAAGTCCACCCCGGGGGAAGAGTGTAGTGAGTCAGTGACAGGGACTTCCACAGTGGAGAAATGCCAGCTGGCAAAAGAAAATGGCAAAAGGAAAAAGAAAACAAAAAAAGCGTGAGTGCTTATGGACAATTTCAGTCAGAGTAATGGGTCACAGTTCATTGATTGAAGTACTGCATTATATCCCTTTATTGGAAATTCTATTGTGCCAGTCTGGCGCTCATTAGTTCCCAGTTGATTTCTCATATATTACAAGATGTTATCAAACATAATCCTTGGTTTCCTCAGAAGGGAAAGTTTTATGTAGAGAGCTGAGATCGAATGAGAGGGTTTGGAGCGTGCTTATACCCAGGGCTCTGTTATATCCCCGGAGACTTTCTCCACATGGAGCTTGGTCTATGCAGCTCTTTGTCCTTTAACTGCGGGAGAACATTCCACACCTAGTGCACCCTTGAGAGAGGAGGGGGATGATGGTGAAGAGCCCTGGTCCTCTTCTCTTCCTTCTCCTCTTCTTCCTTCCCTTCCATCTGTGGTTGAGACAGAAGTAGTATCTCCTTATCAAAGATTGGTTAGACAGGCTGAGCTTAATGGAGAGCCCTTTGGGACATGTGCATTTCCAATTAATATTCATCCTGACCCTACTAATCCACAACGAAACGTTCATGAGCTCAATATTTTGGAGTATAAATTGCTCAAAGAGTTAAAATCCAGTGTCATGAATAATGGGGTTCAGGGACCTTTCATGTTGGGCTTGTTGGAATCAGTCCTAGGAGCTTAGCGCTTACCTCCTTTAGACATCAAGTGTTTAGCTAAGTCTGGCCTTTCTTAACTTTCCATATTAATTTTCAAGAGTTAGCAGCAGAGCAAGCTTAACAGAATCAGGTGGCAGGACACCTGGAGATTATGGAAGAAATGCTGTTGGGAACAGGTCCATACTCCTATCTACTGTCACAGTTAACCTTCCAGGCCAGGCTTATCAGCAAATGGCTCTCATAATGAAACAAGCATGGGTGACTATTCCTGAGGATGATATTCCCACTCAGTCCTTTTTACACATTCCTCAAGGCTCCTGTGAGACTTCTGCCCAGTTCTTAGCCAGGTTGCAGGAAGCTGTCTGATGACAGATGCCGCATGCCCAAACAGCAGAGATTACTGTGTTGCAGCTGGCTTTTAAGAATGCTCATAAAGACTGTAAACAAGCACTAGGGCCCATCCAAGTGACCGAAAATCTTGGAAACTATTTGAAAGTATATCAAGATGTGGGTACTGAAAGTCATGTCTTCTATGTTTGTCCAAGCTATGTTTGGTTTAATTAAACAAAATCAGGCTTCTTCAAAATTATGATGTTTTAATTGTAGCAAAACAGGGCATATCCTTAAACAGTGCACTCAACTCCAGGGAAGAAAGGGTGCAATTGCCCCTCTCCTGGAGGGGAAAGTGCCAAGCACTTGTCTGAGATGTCACAAGGGAAATCATTGGGTTAATCAATGTCATTCTAAATATCATTGACATGACACCCCGCTGGTGGGAAATAGGATGTAGGTCTGGCCCCAGGCTCTACAAACAATGGGGGGATTCCCAGTATGGGCTTACAGCCCCAATCTTCACTGGATCTCCAAAGGACAGTTGAGTCCCTTCTCCGTGGAACCCCAGGAAGCGTGGGGTTAGACCTTCCTGCTGCTGAGTGGGTGACTTTGATCGGCAGAGATAAACCTGTTAAAATTCCCATGGGAATCTGAGGACCTCTTCCCTTAGGTACTATGGGCCTAGTCCTAGGAAAAATCAGTTTAAACTCACAGAGTGTCGAAGTACTTCTTCAGATTATTGATTCAGACTATTTGGAGGAAATTCAGATTGTGGTTCAGTCACATGATGTTTGGTTCTTTGAACTAGGTGGTTATATTGCTCAACTGATTCTTTTACCAGCTGTCATAACCACAGCTATTAAGTTGAGAAGCTAAAAGATTTAGCAATACCCCCCATAAGGAAGTGCTTTTCACTCAATATATCACAGAACACCAGCCCATGTATACTCTAAAGGTTAAAGGAAAATATTTGCAAGAGCTCATGGACATAGGTGCAGATGTTTCAGTGATGGCTTCATCCCACTGGCCACCTGCCTGGGCCAACTGAGCAGCAGCCACCTCCTTGGTGGGGCTTGGGTCACCCAGACAATTTATACAGAGTGCTATACCTCTGCCCTATGTAGGCCCTGATAACTTTCAGCCATTTATTGCAGGGATCCCAGTCAATTTGTGGGGCAAGGATCTTCTGAAAGGATAGTGAATTCGGATTACGAATAAGGCAATCCCACCTGTTGGTAGAGAGATGCCCAAACCTGTGAAAGTCTATCAGAGGAATAAAAGAAAAGATCCTGGGTATGAGACACATTTTTAGTGGGGATCATTGTGGCTTCTCCCCATCCAAAGATTGCTATCTCATTGAAATGGAAAACCGATGTACCTGTTTGGGTAGGTCAATGCCCCCTGCCAAAGGAGGAGAAGCTCATTTGCTTACAAGCGTTAGTGGAAGAACAGTTGAAAGTGAGACATATCAGGCCTTCCACTAGCCCTTGGAATACTCCTGTTTTTGTTATACCAAAGAAATCAGGAAAGTGGAAACTGCTTCAAGAGCTATTAATGCATGTATTTATCCTATGGGTGCTTTGCCCTCTCCCCTCTCCCACTGCAGTCTGATGGGACTAGCCAATGACTGTTACTGATTTTAAGGATTGCTTTTTTACTCTCCCTTTTGGTCTGCAGGACTGGTCTCTTTTTGCTTTTTCTGTTCCTGCCACTAACTTTGTGGAGCCTATGTGCCAATAACAATAGGCAGTTTTGCCACCAGGGATGATGAACAGCCCTTCCCTGTGTCAATATTTTGTTGGTCAGGCTTCAGATCCTGTTAGGAAAAAAATTCCCTCAAGCCTATATAATACATTATATGGATGATATATTGCCTGTTGTCAGTTCTCAGCAAGAACTTATCCTTCTTTTCACAGAGACTAAATGGGCTTTGAAATAACATGAATTATGCATAGCCCCAGAGAAAATTGAAACTATCTACCCCTATAGTTATTTGGGAACTCTGGTAACAGAAAGAGTAGCTCAGAAATTAACAATAAGAAGAGACTTGTTATGAACAGTAAATGATCTCCAGAAATTACTGGGGAACATTATTTGGATTCACTCAAAATTAGGAATACCTACATATCAGTTAAGCAATCTATGTAAAACATTGCAAGAAGATTCAGATTTGAATTCTCCTCATACCCTCACACCAGAGGCCCTTAAAGAACTTCAAATAATAGAAACTGCTTTGGCAAAGAGACAGGTATTTTGAATTACTCTGACTGTGCCTTTTCTGCTAATCGTACTACCTACTCCTCACTCTTGTAGTGGACGTTTTAGTCAAATAGTGAATAATAAATGTCAACCTATTGAATAGCTTTATCTTCCTAACCAGCTTACAAAAAATCTTCACACTTATACAGATCAAATGGCTAAGCTAATTCGGCAAGCCCACCACCACAGCATACAGCTTTCAGGATTTGATCCTGATCATTTTGTGCTTCCTATTAATCTTGCACAGCATACTCATCTGTTGAAAACTTCCTTAGTCTGGCAGATAGCCTTTGCATATTAAACTGGATCGGTTGACAATCATTATCATCCTGATAAGTTTGTACAGTTATATTGTCATTATTTATTCATTTTACCTAGAAATACACAACTCCTCTAACTAATGATTCAACTTATTTTATGGATGGATCTTCTCGTGGTTTTGCTGTTCACTGGACTATGCAAAATCACCAGAAAATTGCTACCCCTGGACTTTTGGTGTCAAAGTTTGGAATTAGTTGCTGTAATTACCATATTAGAATGTACTCTGGCAGAACCTGCTAACATTTTATGTGATTCTGCCTATGTAGTTAATATCACTAACTGTTTGGAGGCAGGCACTATAAAAAGTACTCTAGATCCCCCTTTGTTCAACTTGTTTTTGTGATTGCTGGTAGTCACTTGGAATAGAACTACCTCCTTTTATATAGGTCATGTGCACTCACACTCCAGTCTTCCTGGACCAGTGGCAGAGGGAAATCATCATGCCAATAGACTCATCACCTTGATTTTTCAACAGGGGAGACTTTCTCATTCTTATTTTCATCAGAATACTCGAGCCATTACCTCTAAGCTTTCAGCTTTCTAGATCACAGGTATACCACATTGTACAATCTTGTCCAGCATGCCAGACTTTACCTACATCAGTTCCATGAGAAGGCTGTAATCCCTGAGGCCTTCAGGCAAATGAGCTATGGCAAATGGATGTAACATATGTATCTCAATTCTGCAGGCTTCAGTATGTGCCTGTTAGTATAGATACTTACTCCCATTTTATGCATGCTCCCTGCCACGCAGGCTAGACTGCAGGGCATGTACAGCAACATTATCTCTGGCATTTGCAAAGATGAAAGTTCCTAAGAAAAGAAAAACAGATAGTGGCCCTGCCTATACAAGTGGGAGTTTTCAAAACTTTTTGCGGCAATGGAACATTAGTCATTCCAGTGGAATTCCTTGTAATCCACAAGGACAACTACTGTTGAGCATGCACATTTGACATTAAAATAGCAATTACAAAAACAAAAAGGGGCAATAATAGGTCATAATAAGCCACAAGCTTACCTTGATTTTGCAATATTTACACTTAAATTTTTTAATCTTGTTGGTAATATAGATAGCACACCAGTGGGATTACATTGGTCAAAAGTACAAGAGCATGGGAAAAGGGAGAAGGCACAAGTGTTGTGGTGGTTCCCAGAGGTGGGAAAATGGAAGGGACTGGTTACCCTGTTGGCATGGGGGTAGGGATTTGCTTGTGTCATTGCAGGAAATGGACAGATGGTGTGGGTGCCCTCTAGGAGCATGCGACCATGGTGAAGTCCTCCCCATGATGCGCCCATGGAGGAATTTGATTCTGTTCTCCTCGCCACTGAAAGCCTTCCCTCAGACAACAACTGAAGAAAACTACTCAGGGGCAGAAAGACTTGTTCGTTTTCAGTGCCTACCTGAGATAAGAACACGTCGCATCTATTGAGGCCTTGTTTAATACACCCTCTGTAGGGTATCTTTGACTGTTGATCACAACTATGTTCCTCTTCAGCAGGAAGTAGCTAGAGTAGTCTGTGCCCATTACCCCCTCATGGCAGTTAGAGGTACTTCTCCAGAGGAGGGGACAATTAAGTTAGTCATAGTATAGGCAGTAAGATAGGATTAGACGCTGGAAAAGAGCCAGTACAGATACATTACAACTGTGGGTGGAGGTAGATACCTTAAAGGGTAGACCTCAAGACAAAAGGTAGAATAACTACACCTACATACTTCCTCTAGGGAAGAACAGCAGTGACTGATATGCAACTGCTGTTATTGTAAAACAAAAAGGGGGAGATGTGGGAGACCAGATAGGAAGATTGAGGCATAATTGGCTTCTATGAGTTCTAAGAAGAAAGGTGGTTTGTAGGCGCTGACACACTGCAAGTTCTAGAGAAAAGTTAATGCAGCTGAGATCCTGTTGTTTACCCAGACACGTACCTTGAGTGGTGGGAGGCAGATGAATCCTGTGTTGCTCTAATTGCTTGTACCTGTGTCGGAGTGAATAAAGTCAGGGTGAACCAGTCACTCAGGGCTCTTTGTCGAAGGGAGACAATAGCCCCCTAGCCTCCAAAGGCCTAATTCTGTGTCTCTTTGTTTTTTATCCTTGTCGCCCTTTGGCCAGGTACAAAGCTCAGAGGCTGGCTGCTACACTGATGTACAGGTTTAATGCATTCCCAATCAAAATATGAACAGCAGTCCTCATAGAAATAGAGAAAACAGGGCCAGTGAGATGGCTCAGCAGCATAAGCGCCTGCCTGGTAAGCGCGAGGTCCCGAGTTCGACTCCCGGAACCCACATGCGAAAAAAGGGCCGGTGATATCACTCAGCGGCACAGGCGCCTGCTGGCGTGTGAGGTCCTGAGGTCGACCCCCGGTACCCATTAAAAAAAAAAAAAAGAAGAAATAGAGAAAACAATTCTAAAATTCACATGGAGTCAAAAGAGACCCAGAATAGCAAAAGGAATCCTGGGCAACATAAGCAAAGCAGGAAGCATCATAATCAGATCCCAAGCTATATTACAAAGCTACAATGATAAAAACAGCATGGTACTAGCACAGAAATAGACATGTGGATCAATGGAACACAATAGAAAATACAGAAACAATTTCAGGCACACTCACCCATATGATATTTGACAAAGGGCCAAACACACACACTGGAGGAAAGATAGTTTGTGTAAAAAATGCTGCTGGGAAAACTGGTTGTCCACATGTATTAGATTGATTCTAGACCCATTTTTCTCACCATATACTAAACTAAAATCAAAACAGATCAAAGATCAGAATGTTAAAACAGACTCAATCTGCTGGAAGATAAAATGTGTAAAACTTTTGAAGACATAGGAGTAGGCAAAGACTTTCTGAATAGAACCCCAGTTGCACACAAAATAACATCAAGAATCAACAAATAAGATCCTATCGATATAAAAAGCTTCTGCCAGCAAAGGAAACAACCAATAGACTGAACAGACAACCTATACAATGAGAAAAAAATTTGCCAGCTATTCTTTGGAGAAAGAACTAATACCTAGACTATATTAAGAACTAAAAAATAATTAGACCCCCCCAAATAAAAGACCCACCAAAAAATGGGCAATTAATATGAACAGACACTTCTCAGAAAAAGAAATGCAAATAGCACATAGCACATGAAAAAGTGTTCAACATCTCCGGCTATAGAGAAATTCAAATTAAAACAGCATTGAAATTCTATCTTATTCCAGAAAGAATGGCTATTATCAAGCAATCAAATAACAACAAATGCTAGCAAGGCCACAGGGGAAGGGGAGAACCCTTCTGCTTTGTTTGGAATGTAAACTAGGACAACCAGTATGGAAATCAATGTGGAGATTACTCAAAAAACTAAAAATAGAAATTCCATTCAACCCGGAAATTCTCCTTCTAGGTATCTTCTCAAAAGAATTAAACACATCATATTACAGTGATACATGCATTTCCATGTTTATAGCAGCAAAATTAATAATAGCTATATCTTGTGAGTGGCCTACATATCTATCCATCAAAAAAAATGAATGGATAATGAAAATGTAGTATTTATACAGAATGGTGCACTACTTTGCCATAAAGAAGATAAATGTGAGTCATTTGTAGGAAAAAGGATGCAAGTTGAGACCATAATTTTAAGTGCAATAAACCAGACATGCAAGTTTAAATATTGCATGATTTGTCTTATTAAGATAAATATAATAAAATATAAAATATGAATAAATTGCAGAGCAAAATAAGAGATAGATAATAGGAAACAGGGAGTCAGACATTTTGTATAAGGGAAGGAGCCCAAGATATGGAGGGAGGGAAAAAGGAGGGGAGAAGGAGATGAAGAAAAAGTAAGATGTGTTATGTACATGTACCAATTCCCAATGATGAATGTAATCATTAAATATGGCAGACATGTACTAATTTTAAAAAAGAAAATAGGTGTTTGGCAAATATTTTCTACTCGTATATGGCTTATTGTGAAAGGTAAGATAAGTCCCTCCCCGGAACCTATGAACATGTTACCTTATGATGCAAAAGTGATTTTTAAATGTGATTATGTTAATGATCTTGAAAGGAGGTGATCCAGTATTATGAACCAATCCTTAAAAATACTTAACCCATTCTGGATGTGTTCAAGGGGAGATGTCACTACAGAAGAAAGGTCAGAGATCTGCAATGTTACTGTCTTTGAAGATGCAGAGAGAGTCAGGAGCCAGTTTATGTGAGTTACCACCAGAAGATGGAAAAGGAAAGGAAGTGAATTCACCCTGTGAGTTTCCAGTAAGGATTGCAGCCCTGCTAACACCTTGATTTAGCATAAGGAGACCTACTATGGTTTGAAGGTCCCTGCGAAAACTCCATGATGAAATTTAACCACCATTGTGAGGTACTAAAAGGTGGGACAAGATGGGACCTTTAACAGGTGATTAGGTCATAAAGTTTTGCCCCATGAATAGATTAGACCATTCATGACTTACTGGATTAATAAGGTAAAGAGTTATCTTAAGGGTGGGGCTGCTATAAAACCCAGTTTGGCTTTGTCTCTTGTATGCAGCTCTCTTGCTACTTGATATCCTGTACATTGCCTAGGGACTGCAGATTTTCCACCAGCAAAAAGGATGTCACCAGATGCAGGCCCTCAATCTTGGACCTCCTACACTCCACAAGCATAAGCTCAATAGACATGTACTCTTTATAAATTATCTGGTCTGTTGTATTCAGTTATAGCAACCAAAAAATGGACTAAAGTGAGACATGTGCTACATTTCTTTTTTTGTGTATCATGAAATTTTTAAACATTAATTTTTATCTCCCCATTTATAGAATACTTAACATGTTAAATATTAAAACACAAGGAATTACTTGTAAATTATTTTCCAATCCTTTTATGGACAAATTATATAATGGGTGACTTCTAGGGAATGTTTATGAAATTATAAAAAGATAATTTTATTGTTTTAAGCTACTATTTGACTCTAAGACATACATTCCATGCTGGGCATTGCAGGCAGAGCATAACAGGAGCTATATTTCCCCTTCCAGGACTTGCTATTGCAGCAGGGGTATCACATCAAAAGGAACAGGCTACTGTTGCTGTCCCTAGCTCCGGTGCAGAGATGCAGAATTTCTTCTCAGGGGGAAAGCAGGAGGACAGAAGACTCCATCATAAGCACAGAAGGTACCAGCAGCTCTTCCTGAGGGGACTGACTTTACTTGGAACAGGTTTGGAGACGTTTAAGTCTCAGGGTATTATCAGAAACAGTAGACATCTTGGAGAGCAATTAAGAGGGAGCTGGTACCTCCACGATATTAGTGGAACCTAAGGAAATGACAAACTGGCCAGAAGTTTAACACAGATAATAAGACAGAGATAACTAAGCAGAGTCATCTTGAGGTCACCAGCATCACTGGAGGGTCTGGAAGTCTATGTGCATATGCTAGGCTGTACACACTAAGGAGCAATCTGAATGGGGAGGCAAACGAGAGCATTCTCCATGCCACACATAGATGTACTAGATCAAGGGACTTAAACACAATTTTTGTTAAAACACTGGCCAAACAACAAGCTATTTTGACCCAGAGGTTGCTTCTAAGAATCCAGCCCTAAAAACAATGTCACATTTATCCCTAGTTGTCTGGAATATTGTGTGCATGCCTGAGGCTACACTCTCATAGAAAAGACCAGAGAGAGAACATCTGGCTAAATTCAGGGAAAATCATACACACCCTGAATTTTTAAAACAAACTCCAAGTTACACACACATTCAAAAGTAAAGAGTTAATATCTAACTGCCTAAGGGGATTAAGTGCAATCTGAATAAATGGTTCATGAGGACCCAAGAGTGACACCTAAGAAGCTAGGCTTAAAGAGAAAAACAAAGAAAAATTTGAGCATGAGCATCAGAGGCTGCACACTATAGTGGAAACAGACTTCACAGAATTAGTCCAGAGAAGTCCTCAAAAAATAAACAGATGGGAAATATTTTGCAAAAGGGAATAGGACCAAGAGATAGAGGGACAGGGGAAGGAGAAGAGAAGGGGATGAAAAAAGAATTAAGATATTTTATGTACATGTGCCAACTCCTCATAGTAATTGTAATCATTATGTACTGTAAACATGTAATAAGTAAAATAAAAAATAAACAGATGACTAAATAATTAACAAGTCCCAGAAATGGGAGCAGGCATGCTCATGACTTAAAACTGCTACACAAGCTTAGTAGGTAAACCACATGCTTAGCATACACAAAGCCCTGGTTTTGATTCCTAGCACCCCCAAAATGGTGAAAAAACCTCTGACATGCACATTAATGATGTGGAGGAGAGTTCACATATTACTTATAATGTCCAATTTCCAAAAAAAATTATAAGATATGAAAGATACAGGCAAGTGTGACCTATACACATAGGAAATGAGGTAGACAATCCAAAGTACCATTGAAAGAGCTCAATTGTTGGACTTAGAAAAGATGACAAATCAGATTTTTTCATAGTTTACTCAATTCTGGGGATCAAATCAGGGCCTTATGCATGCTAGGCAATCACTCTAACACTGAGCTATTCCACTAGTCCATCAGCTATAATAAATATGTTAAAATAACTAGAAATAAAACATACTTAAAGAATAAAAACACATTAAGTATAGAATACCAATAAAGAGATTGAAGTTGGATATGGTGGCACACATCTGTAACCCCAGGTACTTGGGAGGCTGAGGCACGAACATCATAAGTTCAAGGCCAGTCTGGGCAAGTGAGTGAGACCCTGTTTAAAAATAAAGTTTAGGGCCGGTGAGATGGCTCAGTGGCTTAAGCGCCTGCCCGGCAAGCGCAAGGGCCCGAGTTCGACTCCCGGAACCCACATACGAAAAAGGGGCCGGTGATATCGCTCAGCGGCACGGGCGCCTGCTGGCGCGCGAGGTCCTGAGGTCGACCCCCCGGTACCCACAAAAAAAAAAAAGATAAAAATAAAGTTTTAAAAAAAAACTACTGGGGCCGGTGAGATGGCTCAGCAGTGTAAGTGCCTGCCTGGCAAGCGCGAGGGCCCGAGTTCGACTCCCGGAACCCACATACAAAAAAAGGGCCGGTGATATCGCTCAGCGGCACGGGCGCCTGCTGGCACGAGAGGTCCTGAGGTCAAACCCCAGTACCCACAAAAAAAAAAAAAAAAAAAAAACCTACTGGAAATGTAGCTAAGAGCTAGTACAATGGCCTATCATGTGCAAGTCCTTGGGTTCAACACCCAGTACTCTAAAAATATAAAAGCAATAATATAAAATGTGTAAATTACAGATTTTTGGGACTATAATATAGAAATATATGTGTAATGCATTTACCAATAACATCACAATGGAGGTGTTATGGCTTGTGTCTAGATGTCCCCCCAAAGCCTCATGTGATCATATGTGGGGCTTTTCAGAGGTGGCCGGATCTAGAGTGTGTGATTCTGAGATTAAATGTGGTGCTGGGATCAAGGGTGTGTGATTACTAAATTAATCCACTGATTGGTTTGGCATAATTCTGGGAGTGGATAGTAGAAAAGCCCTTCTGGGTGTGAGTGCTACTTGCCCTAAGTGCGGGTAGCCTGGATGAAATATAAAGAACAGAAAGAAGACTACTGTTGCTGCTTGTCACTTGCTGCTTGCTGCTTTTGCCTCCTTCTGCCTGCCATGAACTGTTTCTGCTCTTTGATGCCCCTCTGCCATGCCACCCTGCCTTGGAGCCAGGTGATTATAGACTGAAACCTCTACAAACTGTGAGCCAAAGTAAAGCCTTCCTCCTTTAACTTTGACTGTCAGGTATTTTGCCTCAGCAACGAGAAAAGTAACTAAGACAGGAGGTGAGTGGCAACATAGCTGTAATGGGCTAAGGATGGTAAAGTGATAATTATAACAATGAATCATTGAATTTATAACAATAGATTACCATGATGTGTATAACAATAATAACATAAAAAGGGAGTATTATGGTTTGGATACAAAACGTTACCCAAAAGGCTCAAATGTTTAGAAGTGGATCCCTGGGATGTGATTAGATCATGAGATGCTAACATCATCAGTGGGTTAATCCGTTGATGAGTTCATAGCTGAATGTGCTGTTGGGGTGTGTCCAGTTGGAGGAAGTGGGTAACTGGGGGACTCACCTGGAAGGGTGTATTTCTATCCCCATTCCTTCCTTTCTCTCTTGGCTTCTGGCTACTGCAATAGGTTGAACAGCTTTCCTCTGCCATGTCTTCAGCTGACCATAGACTAAAACCTCTGAAACCATTAGACAAAATAAACTTTACAGAAATCTAACCAATTCCAGGAGTTGGGGCAGAGAATAAACTGTACAAGAGTAATATTTCTGTATGTTCCTAGAATTCTGCTAATATAAATTTAAACAAGATTCCAATAAATTAAGATGTATATGGGAAACCCAAGAGTAAAAACTAAACAATGTTTTTAAAATAGTGAAAATTACATGAATAAAATTAATGTGTTTCACTAGGAATTATTCATTCAATGCAAAAGACAGCAGCCAAAGGAAACAAAGAAGACATGAGGCATAAGGAAAACAAAAACATAGCAGCTGTATATCCAAGGATACCAATAATAGTATTTTTTTTATGTGGGTACCAGGAGTCGACCTCAGGACCCTGCACTCGACAGCAAGCGCTTGTGCCACTGAGCTATCTCACCGGCCCACCAATAATAATATTAAGTGTAAATGGATTAAACAGTCCAATCAAAAGGCAGAGATTGTCAGAACAGAGATATGTTGCTAGAGGAGACACATTTTGATTCAAAGGCACAAATAGATTGAAAGTAAATGGCAACCACAGAAAAGCTGGAGTAGTTATATTAACATCAGAACAAATAGACTTTAAAACAATACTTTAAAACTTTAAAATATTACTAGGGTTAAAAACATACTTTATAATGATCAAGTGGCCAATTAATCAGGCAGTTAAAGCAATTATAAACATAAGTAGTCAAATAATAGAGCACCAAAATATATGAAGCAAAAACTGACAGAAATTAAGGGAGAAACAGACAATTCCACAATAATAATTTGACACTTCAGTATTTCACTTTAAATAATGAATAGTACAACTAGATCAACAAGGTAATAGAAGATTTGAACAAAACTATAAACCAACTAGCTCTAACTGACATCTAGAGAATACTCCACACATTGGAAAAAAATATATACATTCTTCTTAAATACTCATGGGACATTCTCTAGGCTAGACCATGTTTTAGGCCATAAATCAAATTTCAATAAATTTTTTTTTGTGGGTACCGGGGGGTCGACCTCAGGACCTCGTGCGCCAGCAGGCGCCCGTGCCGCTGAGCGATATCACCGGCCCCTTTTTCGTATGTGGGTTCCGGGAGTTGAACTCGGGCCCTCGCGCTTGCCAGGCAGGCGCTTAAGCCGCTGAGCCACCTCACCGGCCCCAAAACTTCAATAAATTTAAAAGGTTAGAAATACTTCAACATCAGTCCTTTGACCATAATGGAATGAAATTATAAATTAGTAAGAGCAAAAATTGGGGAAACTCACAAATGTATGAAAATTAAACAACATATTCTCAAATAACCAATGGGTCAATGAAGAAATCAAAGAGATATCAGAAAATATTTTCAGATGAAAAAAAAGTAAAACAACATACCAAAACTTATGAGATAGACATAAGGCAATACTTACATGAGAATTTTTAAGCTCTAAACACCTATACTATAAAATCTCAATTTAAAAACTTAATCTTGGGCCAGTGAGATAGCTCAGCGGCATAAGCGCCTGCCTGGCAAGCGCGAGGGCCCAAGTCCGACTCCCAGAACTCACTCACATACGAAAAAAGGGCCAATGATATCGCTGAGCCGCACAGGCGCCTGCTGGCACGCGAGGTCCTGAGGTTGACCCCCGGTACCCACAAAAAAAAAAAAAAAACCCTTAATCTTCCTCAAGATATCGTAAAACGAACAAAGTAAACCCAAAGCAAACAGAAGGAAACAATAAAGATTAAATGCAAAAATCAATGCAATACAAAAGAAAAGATCCATAAAACCAAAAGCTGCTTCTTTAAAAAGATCACAAAATTGACAGACTTTTAGTTAAACCAGAAAAAGAGAAAGAAATTCAAATTACTAGGGTTGATGTAAGAGCATTATTACTAACTTTACAATTTCAATAGAAAAAATATTTTACAGAATTCAATGCTTTCTCATGATAAAAAAACACAACAAAGAATAGAATTTCAATCACATAGCTAACATCACACATAATAGTAAAAATTTTAAACCTTTCCCTTAAGGTTAAAAATGAGACAAGAATGTTTGCTCTTGATATATCTATTTAACAATGCATTGGAGTTTTTATTCAGCACAACTGGGCAAAAAAGAAAAAAAAGCAATATGTGGTGGAAAGGAAGCAGCAAAACTATTGTTCACTGATGATATTTTCAAATTTAAAATCCACAGTAATCCACAAACTATTAGAACTTAATAAAAGTGATGAACAAAGTTGCAGCATTTAAACTCAATGTAGAAAGGTCAATTGTTTATCAATAAAATAGCAATGAGAACTCTAAAAGTGAAATTAAAGGAAAAATGTATTTACAATAGCATCAAAAAGAATAAAATCTTTAGGAATACATTTAACAAAAGTACAAAATTTGCACAGAAAGTTACAAAAAGATATTGAAAGAAATTTTAAATGGAAAGACATCTTATACTCATGGTCTGGAAGACTTCAATACGGTTAAAAGGTCAATACTTTCCAAATAGATCGACACATTCATGAAATTCTGATCAAAATTTCAGTTGATTCTTGTGCAGAAATCGACAAGCTTTCCAGAAAATTGACAAACTAATGGTAGGGGTCCAAAATAGTCAAAACACTCTTGGAAAAAAAAAGAGAACAAAGTTGGTACACAAAGACTTTCAGTTTAAAAGCTTGCTATGTACATTATTCTTTTTTTTTTATGTGGGTACTGGGAGTCGACCTCAGGACCTTGCACTTGCCAGCAAGCACTTGTGCCACTGAGCGATATCACCAGCCCTTTTTTTCCTTTATGTGGTACCAGGAGTTGAACTCAGGACCTCACTCTTGCCAGGCAGACGCTTATGCCACTGAGCTATCTCACCAGCCCACATTATTCTGCTCTATGAGCCTCTGAAGTCATTGACAAAAAAATTCTGGCCTCTGGACCTGAGAAAGTAGAATTGGGAGCCCCTAATCTTTCCCAGCTGCCACTCACAGTTCACTGCATGTGTTCAGGGTGCAGTCTCCATATTAGTAGTGAGAGCTTGGTAGGCAATGAGAGCACCCACTCTTCTTGGTCACATCCCCCAGAATAAACCTACAACACAAAACTGGAAGGGGTAGAATAAGAGTCACTAGCAGATTGTTCATCTTGAAATGAAAGTAGAGCCCTTCAACCAGTCACTGGTAAGAAAGAGAGTCTCTGCCTTCTTGGCTTCTAAATATTTTGCAAGGAAAGCTGGGGGACAGGGCACAAATGGGAGTAGGTCTCTTGGTTCAAATGCAAAAGTTGCCAATTGTTTTTTCCTATATTCCATAGATTTTCTTAAACAAATGATCCTCAGTTTGTTCATGAACTTAAACCAATTCATAGACATGTTAAGTGGTTGTTTTTATTATTTTTAATATTATGAATGGTTGTTTCACTGGTGAGGTCTCCTAAGTTCCTTATGCCAGAAGTTAGTCTGTTACAATTATTTATGTTAACTCAATATATATTTAGTTCACATCTATGTACCAAGTGTATTGGGCTTGTTTTAAGTAACAGACTTCTTAAGGTGTGGTATATATATACACATACTTAAAGTATATAATTTGGTGACCTTGAATATATGTGTGTTCCATCACCACAACAAAGATGGTGAACATACCTGTTGCCCTCCTCCCAATTTCTATGTGACCTTTGAATTGCCACCCACCACTCCTTGGCCACCTCCAATAGGCAACCATGGGTAAGCTCTCTGTTATTATAATTTTTGTAACTGTTTTTAATTTGCAAACTTAATTTGTAGTGAGATGTAGCTTTTACCAAGGATCATACCGCAATCAGATTTCTCTTTTGTGACAGAACATTTTAGAGGTTTCCTTTTTGCCACTAATTCAAGATTCCTCCACAGAAAACAAATTGCAGCCTTCACCTTCCCACAGTGGGAGCCAGCTCGGCAGATTTCTGAATAGATGGCTCTGGACATCTAAAATGTTAGCAGCATTTCACTCTTATTTGGGTTGGCAAATTTAAGTCCTTGCATTTGAAGAGTTATGGGCCAAAGCATAAGAGGGACCAGGAGAGTTCTTTCCTCATAGTTCAGAAGGACTGAAAAATCACTAGGAATCTTCTCACTGTCTCTGCCTTCATGCCACCAAGGGATTTAAGCAACCCAGTATTTTCCCATTGCCCTTCACGTGATTGATCATCAGAGTCTAAGGGGCTCCGCTGCCTAGTTTCACATAGATCAAACCCCAAACCATGCACATGCTATTTTCCTATCACTCTTTAATGAGGAAATGACCTCTGCAGTTCCAAGGGGCTTAGCTGTTATCAAGTGGAACTGATCCTAACAGCAATGATTTATTGATTGCCTGCCATGTATCAAGCACTGGCCTAAGTGGTACAGAAGTGTTCATCTTGTTTATGATATAAGTCCATAAAGTTTGTATAACTTTCCCATTTTACATAATATAATGCTGAGGTACAGGAAGTCAAAGGACTTATTCCAGATCACATAGTGAATGGCAGAGAAAGAACTGAAAGTCAGATATGGACCGGAAATTACCTTCTCCTCACTCTACTATAATATCTGATTGTCAACATGAAACGTTTCCTTCCACATCCCAAAATCCTCTATAAAAGAGAATTCCAGCGAGGCATGGTGGTGTACACCTGTAATCCCAGCACTCAGGAGGCTGAGGCAGGAGGATCAACAGGAGTTAGAGAGTTCCAGGCCAGCCTGGGCTACGTAGTGAGTTCAAGGCTAGCCTGGACTACATAGTGAGACTCTGCCTCAAAAATCAATCAATCGAGAGAGAGGGAGAGAAAGAAAGAGAGAGAGAGAGAGAGGGAGGGAGGGAGAATTCCAACAGTGTGGCCTTTCTGCAGTGTGTCACCAAGTGCTAAGTGGGTCCTTGTACTTTTATTGCTTTTTTGAAAACCTATATCATCCTGCCAGAGGAATTAAAAGCACCAGTTCATAAAAATGCGCCCCCCCATAAAGAACAAAGGAAACATATTATTGTTCCAAACATCTGTGAATGAATTCAGAGTCAGGCTGTAATTTTTAACTGTTTACATGACAGTGAACCACAAAAAAGTGACTATATCCCAAATATCTATGATTAGCATCTTGGGGTCTTGTAATAGTTAGAAAAACAATAGTTCTCCCTCTTAATTTCCATGTAATATAGAACTCTTAATTCAGTTTTGTTGTGTCAGAAACTGGCAAAGATGCTTATTGAAACATTTTTTACAAGGGCTACTTTACAAATTTGAGTCCAGTTTGCCATCTTCTACTTTGTGCTATATCTCATACAGGACTGCAACTCTGTAAAGGGCAAAAAAAAAAAAAAGGGTGTTAAATGCAACAAGCCTACTTGGTTCAAGCCAGAATTGAGTTGCAAAGCAGTTACTGACTCTCCTCAGTAGAGGGCAGTGGTGGGCAGGGCAAGGCAGGTAGGAAGAGGAGCAGGACATCACCTTCTGTGGTATACCCACTAAGCTCTCAGATACAATGCCTAATGCTTTATAGTCTTTTATGATTACTGATGGTGATCCTTGAGGGAAGTATCTTTGGCAACATTTTAGCCCAAAAGAGATTAAATGAACTGAACACAGACCTGATGCCCTCCAATTCAATTATATCATGCTGCTTCCCAAGGACTACTGAATTACAAAGACCCATAAGAGGGAACTTAGACTGATGAACTAAAAGAGGAAGCTTGCTTGGGACAGAGTAGGTCCCATATATTATGGGATCTTAAAAGATATGAGTTGGCTGGAAAATGGGAAGCATTTAACAACGATAACTTTTGGGCCGGTGAGATGGCTCAGTGGCATAAGCGCCTGCCTTGCAAGCGTGAGGGCCCGAGTTCGACTCCCGGAACCCACATACGAAAAAGGGGCCGGTGATATCGCTCAGCGGCACGGGCGCCTGTTGGCGTGCGAGGTCCTGAGGTCGACCCCCCGGTACCCACACACACACAAAAAAACAAAGATAACTTTTAAAAGTTATAAAATTTGGAGCCAGTGACAAGATGGAAATTATCTAGACAGTGTAGTTCAGAGGAGACCATTTCAGAACAGCAAGGTGGTCACCTACTTTACTTTTCAGATGATTACCCCCATTAGCCAGATTGTCATTACAATCAGCCTTAGGGGATACCTGATGTGGCTAGGAAGGCCCCTCCTAAAAATAAACAGTGGTCCCATTCCTCTTTTACTTTCTACTCTAAGTGGATAAGAAAAAGAAACTTGGCTCCCCGAAGGCCCCTCTCCAAAAGCTGATGTCTAAGTCTGCAATCAAGAAAGACTACTCAAAATCTAAGACAACTTTGAAAGCTCTTTATGTGAAAAAATGAATTTAAACTATTGTCTTCCAAAAGAGAAAAATCTAATGCTACTTTTGAATCCTTCTTTGTGTCAGACAGTCCCTGAAACTATAGGGGGAATCAGCCACATAAATTGTCAGGTCAGCTCCTGAATCTCAGCCCCATTAATGTATGTCTCCTTCTTCTGATAGGACAAGAACCAGGAAGAATCTTGCTACTTAATTATTTCTAGATATACTCTCAGGGCTGTAAACTCAGCCTTCATCTCTTACAGAGCTAACCCATACCTAGTCATACACCCTCACAAATATAGTTATAAATCCTGCAAGCTGTAGAGGCAGCCAGGGAACCCTGGAGAGATGGAAAGTTCCAGAAGAAGAAACTGCTTAAGGTACAAAGGAAGAAAAGAGGGAAAAGAGAAAAAATTTTCAGGCTAATAGTTCTTTGTTGGTCTTTCCTCTGGATTATTTAAAGGACTTGAATTGTAAGTGCATCTTCATTGATGACCTTTAAGTCTCTACCTCAAATCACTTCCTGTCTCAGTTCACAGCCACTCTGCAGAAGTCTGTAATCTCCCTGCCTCAGATAATGTTTGCAGAATCAAAATGATGTCCTGCCTTACAATAGTTACTCTTCTAAAAACAGTGCAGGAGACTTCCATGGAGTATAAAGGATTATTAACATTACATTGTACCTTGTGATTTGTAGTCTACAGAAATATTAATTGAAAGAACAAATTATTATTAGGCTCATTCCATTTGATGTGCCTTTCCTCATCATTTTACAGAAAAGTATGTAAAGCAATTCAGTATCCCTGGGAGCAAGGTCTAGCACTGAGCTGTCCATTACAGCAGCCATCTACTGTTCACATGTGACCACTGAGCACTTAAATGTGACTAGTCCAAACTGAGATGTGTTTATAAGTCTAATATACACACCAGATTTCAAACATTTATATGAGGAATGTAAACTATCTAATAACTTTTTATATTGACTACGTGTTGAAATGTTTTTGATATATTGACTTAAATAAAATACTATATCAATATTTACCTCCCTGATTTTTTTCTTATTTTTTAATGTGACTATTTAAAAACTGAAAATGGTATGCATTTACCATTCATTATATTCCTATTAGCCAGTGTTGGCCTAGCACCTTACCTTTCACACAGCTGATGGTCCATAAATATTCACTGAATGAACAAAAGAATGAAAGAGGGCCAGAGATATAGCTCAGCGGCACAAATGCCTGCCTGGCAAGTGCAAGGTCCTGAGTTTGAATTCCAGTACCAAAAAAAAAAAAAAAAAAAAAAAAAAAAAACAATGAAAGACAGGCAAGACCTGAGTTTCCAAGTCCAAAAGGGAACTTGAGTTGCTGAGACTCCTGACCTAAGTCATTAAATCTCTCATACTAATAAAAAGTGGTTTTGTTCTTGTTTTTGTTTTGCTTTTTTTCAGTGCTGGGGATTGAGCACAGGACCTCATACATGCTAGGCAAACACTCTAACTCTGAACTCCAAGCTTGCATTTTTGCTTTTTAACGTTTTTTTTTTTTTTGACATACAGTCTCACTCTCTTGCCCAAGCTGGGGTCAAACTCTGGTTCAAGTGATCTTCCTGCCTTAGCCTCCAGAGTTGCTGAGACTGCAGGTGTGTGCCGAGTTGCCTAGAAGATTTTGCATTTTTGAAAGAGTAGTTTTGAAAGGAAAGGCTGTATTCATATGGCCCTGACTCAGATGATGTAAAGGAAAAATTTTCTGGAGAGCATCTCAAGTACTTAAACCAAAAGACAAAACTTTGGAGGTTGGTGATGATGGAGTACTTAAAACCGCTGCTTAGGCTATGGTTCAATTTCTAGGACTAAATAAAATACCCCCAGTCCAGGGAACTTGCTGAAACAACTGGAAGCAAGCAAGGATGAAACTATTTAACATCCCCTGGTAACTCCCAATTGCCAGGCATCATGGTTATGGAGAACAAGGAAAATGGTATAAGAAAATATGTTTTTCATTTGATATTTCTGCAGAATAAGATTTCTCTCACTCTTCAGAAAGTCTAAGTGTCTGACATATAATAAAGTTTGCGACTTAATATTCCCTGTATCAATGAACTGACAGTAACACAGAAAAAGAAGCAGTGTTCTACAGTGGAAAAACTATAGGATTTATAGTTGAGGAAATCTGAGTTTAATTACTGACTTACTTATTCCTGATATTTAAGCTTTCTAGGCAAATGAAGCTAATTAAAAAGTTATGAGGATTTAATGGTAACCCATTAAATATTAAACACTGATCTGTATACCTGGTACACAGTAAAAAATCAATAATTGGCAGTTATTCTACCCCAAAACAACGAAGGGTGCTTTCCAAAGCAATGTCACACATCTCATCACCCAAGTGACATCATTTGTCTTCAATAGTTACTAAGAAGATTCTTAGTTGGGAAAAACCGTGAGTAGCTCCTGTGTTGCTCCCTCATGGATCTCTGAAAAAAAGGCTTGGTTTTAAGCAGTAGCCAGGCTTGGAAAAGAGCCATAGGCCTAGAGGCAAACAATCCATCCATCCAACCATCCATCCATCCATCCAATAGTTACTGATATAAATGGAATCATACTGCATGTGGCCTTTTGCGTCTGGCTTCTTTTGCTAAGCACAATTTTCTGAGTTTCATTTATACAATAGCATATAACAGTGCTTTGTTTCTTTCCATTTTCACCAAAATTTCATTGTATGGATATACCATATTTTATTTATCCATTCATCAGTTGATTGTTGATGGATATTTCGGGTGTCGACTGGTGTGAATCATGATGCTATGAACATTAATGGACTCGGTAACTAGCTCCTTGGAGGAATCCAGGTTCCTGGCTCTGTCCCCTACACCTTGGGACCCTGCAGCCAAAGAGGGAAGATCCCAGGACTCGGTAACTGGCCCTTTTCTCTCTCTTTTTTTTCCTCTTCTTTTACTTTTCTTTTTCTTCTTCTTCTTTTTCTTTTTTTCTTTCTTTCCTTTTTTCTTTCTCTCTTTTGTTCTCTCTCTCTTTTCTAAATGGCTGGGGAGAACTCCAGCCACAGAAAATTAATCCCATCTCCCAAAACCAGAGACCGCATTCAGATAATCCCTCGAATACTCCTTCATTCTTTCTTTTCTACTCCCTTCTCTAGTTTCCCAAACCTTGCATGATCATCCTTTGTCCTCCAGTCTTGCTTCTACTTTCTTTCCAGTTATCTTTGTTTTATGCACTATCTTTCCTAAATCTCCCCATCACAGGGCAAAAACCACTCAACGAAGGGGAAACACATTGCATACAAACTCCTAATTTATGACTGGTGCTGTTATATAACTATAGACTTTGCTTGTATGGTCTAAAGTATAAAATCAATAGTTAACACAGTTTGTCAGTTTCGAAACTGTGTTTGATGCTATAGTTATTGCTAATTTTACTACTTTAGCTAGGATGTCATATCTGTTGTAATCAGATGTTCTCCTTCTGTAACAATACTGGGAAGCTCTAGGGTAATAACCTCACTACAGCCTAACTCCAAAAGACTGGGGACTGAGCCAAACAGATACCAATACCCCACACTTAATTAATTGGGAAGGTAGGATCTTGGGACAGACACAAACCAGGAATCTCCTATACTAGTGATACTAGTGATATAGCTACCTACTACAAAAACTCGCATGGATCATCACACAAAACAAAATAAAAACGCTTTTGAAATAGAAAATGACAAGATGAAGAAGCAAACTGAAATCTCAGACCTCCAGCCCACCTAGAACAAGTCCAGGAGACATCAACATAGATGATATTGGAAAACACACACCTGAAATTTCTGAAATGACAGCAATCAAAGTAAAGAAACAAATCCATAAGGCTATAGAGGAAATCAGATCAAAAATAATCTTGCAGGTAAGAAAAGAAATGTCAACATTTATAAAGGAACTGTTCAGCAAATCTATAGTAGAGATAGATTAAAAAAATAGATGATGAGAGGAAGAGGATGGAAACCATGAATGATCAATATAGGAAAAAAATAGAATGCATGAAATGGATTCAAACAAATATCCAGGAAATTAAAAATTCCATTGAAAGCTGGCAAAACCGCTTGAATGAAACTGAAGACAGACTTTCAGACCTTGAAGACAGGATCATGGCTAGAGATCATTAAAGGAA
The DNA here is from genome assembly GCA_028451465.1 of Erethizon dorsatum. Classification (NCBI taxonomy): domain Eukaryota; kingdom Metazoa; phylum Chordata; class Mammalia; order Rodentia; family Erethizontidae; genus Erethizon; species Erethizon dorsatum. The sequence goes on from CM051842.1 coordinate 42,517,038, forward strand.
AGATCTTTTCAAAATAACAAAAGATCAGGAAATAACAATTAAACAGCTGCAAGATGATGCAAAGAAAAATAATATAGGAATAATTGGTGTCAATGAAAAAGCAAGAGTCAGCACAAATGTCATAAAAAATACTATTTGCAGAAGTAGTAACAGAAAATTTTCCAAGCATGGGAAAAGAATCTGACATACAGATAAGTGAAGCACATAGAACTCCGATTAGCCATAACCAAAATAAATCTATACCCAGACATATAATAATCAAGATCCCAGAAATTCAACACAAGAACAGAATATTAAAAGCTGTTAGAGAAAAGAAACTATTCACCTATAAAGGAAAGCCCATCAGAATCATGGCCGACTTCTCAACACAAAACCTCAAGTAAAGAAGAGCTTGGAGTGAAGTATTTCAAGTCCTGAAAGAAAACAACTTCCAAACCAGACTGATGTACCCCGCAAAACTATCATTCAGAATTAATGGAGAAATAAGATACTTCCACGACAAAAAAAAAAAAAAACCTGAAGAAATTCATGACCACCAACCAATGCTACAAAAGTACTGAAAAATATTCTAGAGAGAGATGAAAATGACTACAATTCCAAGAAAAACAAGAGAAAGAAACCACCAAGCAGGGCAAGCAATTAAACAGAGGAGAAAACATGTAACCAAAAGCAGGAAAATAACATGAGAAAGACAAGCCAATACATATCACTCATAACCATCAATGTAAATGGCCTCAATTCATCAATCAAAAGAAACAGACTGACAGAATGGATCAAGAAACAATATCCAACAATATGCTGTGTACAAGAACACATTTAACTAAAAAACAAATTCATAGACTAAAAAGAAAAGGAAAAAAAGCAATACTCTATGCAACAGGAAGCCAGAAAAAAGCAGGGGTAGCTATTCTATTTGCAGACAATGTGAACTTCAAATCAAGAATGATCAAAAGATATAAAGAAGGTCACTACATACTTGTTAGGGGAACAACTCAAGAGGAAGAGATAACAATCATAAACATATATGCACCAATATGGGAGCACCAAAGTATATAAGAAAAATATTAATAGACATGAAAAATCAAATAAGCAATAACACAATCATAATGGGGGACCTCAATACACCATTGCCACAAAAAGACAGATCAACTAGATGAAAAATCAGCAAAGAAATAAAACAACTGAATCAAACCTGTGAACAAATGGACTTAGAAGACGTTTATAGAGTGTTCCACCTAACAACATCAGAATACACATTCTTCTCAGCTGCACACGGGACGTTCTCTACAATAGACCATATACTAGCCCATAGAACATGCTTAAATAAATGCAAAGGAATTGAAATTATCGCATGCATATTATCTGACCATAGTGCGATAAAATTGGAAATTAATGACAAAAGAAATCGCAGAAATTCCATAAAAACATGGAAATTAAATAACACCCTTCTGAACAACCAATGGGTCACAGACAAAATTACAGAAGAAATTAAACAATATCTACAGTCAAACAAAAATGTAAATACAACTTACCGGAACCTATGGGACGTAATGAAAGCAATCTTAAGAGGGAAATTCATAGCGGTGAATTCTCACATAAGGAAAACAGAACAATCACAAATAAACAACCTAATGCAACACTTTAAACTTCCGGAAAAAGAGCAAGTCAAGCCCAAAGCCCATACAAGGGAGGAAATTATAAAGATCAGAACAGAAATTAATGCAATGGAGACTAAGAAAACAATACAAAGAATTAATGAATCAAAGAGTTGGTTCTTTGAAAGAATAAATAAAATTGATAAACCCCTAGCCAACTTTATGAAAAAAGGAATAAAAATACTCAAATTCATGTAATAAGGAATGAAAAGAGTGAAATCACTACAGATCCTGTGGAAATTCAAAAGATTATCAATACCTATTTTGAAAATCTTTACTCGCATAGGATGGAAAACACAGAAGAAATGGACAGATTCTTAGATAAGTATGAATTACCAAAGGTGAATCAAGCAGTTAGAAAAAATTCTGAATAACCCAATATCAGCTAATGATATTGAAAATGTACTTAAAATCTTACCAACAAGGAAAAGCACAGGCCCTGAAGAATTCACGACTGATATCAACAAGAAATTTAGAGAAAATTTAACACCAACACTCCTCAAATTCTTTAAAGAAATGGAAAGGGAAGCAGTACTCCCTAACTCATTCCTGGAGGCAATTATTAGCCTGATACAAAAACCAGAGAAAGACCCAACCAAAAGAGAACTACAGGCCAATCTCCCTAATGAATATAGATGCAAAAATCCTCAATAAGACACTAGCAAACAGAACACAGCAAATCATCAAGAATATTATACACCATGAGCAAGTGGGATTCATCCCAATAATGCAGGGATGGTTCAACATACACAAATCAATAAACTTAATACACCATATCAACAGAGCCAAAGACAAAAACCCCATGATCATCTCAATAGATGCAGAAAAAACTTTTCACAAACTCCAACACTCATTCATGATAAAAATGCTACAGAAAATTGGAATAAATGATCTTCACCTCAATCTGATAAAAGCCATCTATGACAAACCAACAGCCAACATCATACTAAAAGATCAGAAAATGAAAGCTTTCAATCTAAAATCAGGAACAATACAAAGATGTCCACTATCACCACTCCTATTCTGTATAGTTCTGGAAACATTAGCCAGAGCAACTAGACAAGAGAGAGAAATAAAAGGAATAAAGATAGGAAAGGAAGAAGTTAAATTATCATTATTCACAGATGATATGATACTCTACATAGAAGACCCCAAAAAGTCCACCAAAAGACTTCTAGAGTTAATAGCCAAATTCAATAGCATAGCTGGATACAAAGTCAACACTCAAAAATCAATAGCATTCCTATACAAAAACAACAAACTCACTGAGAGAGAAATTGGGAAACCACACCCTTCACAGTAGCATGCAAAAAAATGAAAAACTTAGGAATCAATCTAACAAAAGATATAAAAGATCTATACATCAAAAATTACAGCTCTCTGAAAAAAGAGATCAAAGAGCATATCAGAAAATGGAAAGATATCCCTTGCTCTTGGATAGGAAGAACCAACATACTGAAAATGGCCATACTCCCAAAACTGTTACACATATTTAATGCAATCCCAATCAAAATACCATTAGCATACCTCACAGATCTAGAGAAAATAGTCCTAAAATTCATTTGGAAACAGAAAAGACCTAGAATAGCAAAGGCAATCCTGGGCAAAAATGGCAAGTCAGGAGGCATCACGATCCCTGACTTGAAGTTATACTACAAAGCTACTGTGATAAAATCAGCATAGTACTAGCAAAATAACAGACCTAAGTACCAGTGGAACAGATTAGAAGATGCAGACTCAACTCCAAACACACCCAGTCACCTTCTTTGTGACAAAGGGGCTGAACATGTTCTCTGGAAGAAAGATAGCCTCTTTAATAAATGGTGCTGAAAAAACTGGCTGTCTACATGCCGAAGACTAAAACTAGACCCACATCTATTACCATGCACTAAACTAAAGTGAAAATGGATCAAAGATCCAAATATTAAAACAGAAACATTAAATCTACTGGAAGAGAAAGTAGGTAGAAATCTTGAAGACATAGGGGTAGGCAGAGAGTTCATTAACAAAAACCAAACTGCATGGGAAACACTTCAAAGAATCAACAACTGGGATCTCTTTTTATTGAAAAGTTTCTGCACATGAAAAGAAATCACCAACAGAGTAAAAAGAAAACCCACAGATTGGTAAGAAATTTTAGCCAACTGTCCCTTAGACAAAGAACTTCTATCTAGAACATATAAAGAATTGAAAAAAATCATACACCCCAAATTCAAAGACCCAACCCAAAAATGGGCACCTGAGATGAACACACACTTCTCAGATGAAGAAATATGAATGGCAAATAAATATGTGAAAAAATGTTCAACATCATTGGTCATTTGAGAGATGCAAATTAAAACAACACTGAGATTCCATCTCACCCCAGTAAGAATAGCTATCATCAAGAAATCAACCAATAGCAAATGCTGGTGGGGCTGTGAAGAAAAAGGAACCCTTCTCCACTGTTGGTTGGGTGTATAGACTGGTACAACCACTATGGAAATCAGTGTGGAGATTCCTCAAAGAAGTAGGATTAGAGCTCCCATTCGACCCAGCTATTCCCCTTCTGGGTATCTTCCCAGAAGAATTGAAAACATCATACCACAGCGATATATGTGCACCCATGTTCATAGCAGCACAATTTATAACTGCTAAATCTTGGAAATGACCCAAATGCCCATCGACCAAGGAATGGATAAAGAAGATGTGGTATTTTTATACAATGGAGTACTACTCAGCTATGAAGAAGGATAAACTTGAGGCTTTTATAGGTAAATGGATACAACTAGAGACCATATTCATAAGTGAAATAAATCAAACTCACATGTGGAAACATTGTATTGTCTCCCTAGTGTAAGAAACTGAAAGAGCAAATAGGATCCAAAAGCTACAATAGATATTGTGAAAGGGAAAGAAACTGTTCAAAAGGAAAGAATAACTGGGATGGGGGAAAGGAGAAAAGAAGGAAGGGAAAAGAAAAAAAAATATATATATATGTATACACAAGATAGCTAAGATAATTACACTACTAATTTCTTCTGGTTCATTGACAAGAACGTTATGTGCTTATATTGTTCAATTAACTTTGCATACCTATATCTTGTAATCTGAGCAACTACTTTGAAGATAACAATATGCAATATATTAAGCATTGTTAATTTCCTATAATCTTGTTTTGAAATTCTGTATCATTGTTTCTATTGGTTTTTTTTTCTCTTTAAAATAAAAAATAAAACATTAATGTACAGGTTTTTGTTTGGACACATACTTTTATTTCTCTTGGGTATATATGCAGGCCTGGAATTGTTCAGTCATATGGTAAGTCTGTGTTTATCATTCTGTGGGACTGCCTCTACTTTCCAAAGAACAGCACCATTTAGCAATGCATGAGAGAACTGTAATATTCCACATCCTCAATAAAAATTGTTATTTTGTACCTTTTTCCTTATAGCTATTCTAGTGAGTGAGAAATCTTAAGTGAAGATGGTTCTGATTTTCATTTCCTTAATGACTAAGGAGTATCTGTTCATGTACTTACTAGCTATCTGTACAATTTTTTTGGAGCAAGGTCTTCTTAAATTCTTATCCTGCTTCTTGAAGTCTGATTTGTCTCTTTATTACTGAGTTTTGAAACATGTTTATATTTTCTCAATCCAAATACTTTATAAGATATATGACTTATAAGTGTATTCTCCCAGGCATTGCAGTGACATTTCGCTTTATTGTTTTAACTATAAGTCCATTTTATCATTTCCTTTTTATCACTTGTGCTTTGGTTGTACCTTAAAAATCTTTGTGTAACCCAAGATCACAAACAGTACTCCTGTTTTCTTCTAAGAGTTTTAAAAATTGAGTTCTTACATTTAGGTATATGACACATTTTGAATTCATTTTTATGTATGGTGTGAGGTTGCATTTTATCAAATGCTTTTTGTTTCCACGGAGTTGATCGTGTTTTTTATTTTATTCTACTAATGTAATGTTTACATATTTTTACTTTTTGATGTTAAATGAGTCTTGCATTCCTAAGGTAAAGGCACTTGGTCATGGTATGTAATTCTTTTTATATGTTGTTGGACTCAATTTGCATGTATTTTGTTTTAAAATTTTACATTTATATTCACAAGGGATATTGATATTGGTCTATAGTATTCTTTTCTTGTGATGTATTTGACTTTGGTATTGAGGCAAAACTTGTAGACTGAGTTGAAATTTGTTTTTTTCCTCTAGTTTCTTGGTTAGTATTAACTCTTCTTTAAATATTTCGTAGAATTCACTAGTAAAACTGCCTGGGCCTGAGATTTTGTTCATGAGAAGATTTAAACTAGTAATTCAATCTCTTTACTTATTATGAATATATTCAGGTTTTCTGTTTTGACCTGTGGAATTTTGTAATTTGTATTCTTCCAGGAATTTGTCCATTTCTTCTATGCATTTTTGGTAATTTGTGCTTTTTCCAAAAAATTGTCCATTTTTTCTATGTTATCTAATTGGTTGGCCCACTGTCATTTATATTACTCCTCTATAATCTTTTATTCATTTTTCTGTAAGTTCAGAAGTGATGTTCTTTCATTATCCTTTCTCCTGGTAAGATATCTCATATCTTCATCAATATATTTAAAGGTTTGTCAACATAGACTAAATTGTGTCTACATAAAATTTATATTTTGAATTTCTACCTCCCAGTACCTCAGAACATGAATGTATTTGGAGATGAGGTCTTTAAAGAGGTAATTAAGTTAAAAATGAGACTGTTAGTGTGGGCTGTTATCCATTCTGGCTGGTGTCCTTATAAGGAGGAAATCTGGACACAAAGGAAGACATCAGACACATATGTAGGCACAGAGGAAAGACCAGGTGAGGACACAGAGAAAAGGCAGCCTCTGCCAAGCCAAGAGTGACCTAAGGAGAAAACAAACCCGCTGCCACTTTGATCTTATACTTCTAACATCTAAAACTTTGACAAAATAAATTTATGTTTAAACCACCAGGTCTGTGGTAGTTTGTTGTAGCAGCCTCTGTTAGTCCATTTTGTGCAGCTATACCAAAATATCGGAGACAAGGTACTTTATAAGGGAGAGAAATTTATTTCAGTTCACAGTTTATGAAGCTGAAAAGTCCAGTCTCAGGAAGCCACATCTGCCACAGGTCCTCAGGTAACATAATAACACGGCAGATGGCATCATATGGTGAGGGTGTGTTCATTCACACCAAGTAGCATTTGCAGAACAGGGACTTGGTGGAGAGGCCAGGCTCATTTATAAAAACTCACTTTTTTTTTTTTTGTACTATAACCGAGCTCTGTGAGAGCTAGAACTTCTATCAAATAGCATTAATCTCTCTGAGGGTGATGACCCACTGACCTCATAATCTTCCACTAGGCTCCACCTCTTAGCAGTTGTATCACTCTCAACATTGCCATACTGGTGTCTAACCTCTCAGCCCATGAACCTTTGGGGAACAAACCAATCCAACCCATAGCACAATACTAGCAAATTAATGCATCAATTTTGTTGATCTTTTCAAACAACAAAGCTTTTATCTTTTTAGCTTTCTATGTTGGTTCTGCTTTCCATTTCATTTTATTCCACTCTCATCTTTATTATTTCTTTCCTTCTGCCTGCTTTGCCCTGGATTTCCTAGTTTCTTAATGCAATAGATTTTTACATTTTTTTAAATATAGGCATTTATAGGCATTAAACTTTCCTCTAGGTGCTGTTTTTACTATATCCTGTGTTTTGATATGTTGTGTTTTCCTTTGTATTCATCTTAAAGTATTTTCTAATTTCTCCTGCAGTTTGTTCTTTGACTAATTGTATATTTCAGAGGTGGTGTTTAATTTCCACATATTTGTGAATTTCCCAATTTTCTGTTGTGATTTCTAATTCCTTTGTGATCTGCAAATTTATTTCATATGATTTCTATTCTCTTAAGTTTCTTGAGACTTGTTTTATGACCTAGCATATGTTTTATCCTGGAGAAGGTTCCATATGCACTTAAGAAAAATGTGTGTTCTGATGTTGGGTAGAGTGGTCTACAGATGTCTATTAGGCCTATTTATTTTACTATATTGTTCAAGTCTTCTATTGTTGATCCGTCAAATTATTTTATCCATTATTGAATGTAATAATTGAAGCCTCCAACTATTATTGTTTTTATAAATTTATTTTGTTTTTGATTGTCACATATTTGTACATATTTATGTGGTACAAATTGATGTTTCAATATATGTATATTATATGCAATGATAATTTCAAAGTAATTAGCATATCTGTCACCTTAAACATTTGCCATTTCCTCATGGTAAGAATATTCAAAATCCTCTCTTTTAGCTATTTGGAAATACAGAACACATTATTATTAACTATAGTTACAAAACTCTGTAATAGAACACCAAAACTTATTCTGCTTTTTAAAATATTTTTATGGGGGCCGGTGAGATGGCTCAGCGGCGTAAGCGCCTGCCTTGCAAGCGCAAGGGCCCGAGTTCGACTCCCGGATCCCACATACGAAAAAGGGGCCGGTGATATCGCTCAGTGGCACGGGTGCCTGTTGGCGCACGAGGTCCTGAGGTCGACCCCCCGGTACCCACAAAAAAAAAAAAATAATAAAATAAAATAAAATATTTTTATAAGTACATGTTTGCAGTATGTAATAATTACATTCATTGCAGGGATTTGGTACACGTACATATCCTATCTCAATTCTTCGTTTTCCCTTCCCTCCACCTCCCTTTTATTTTGCTAGCATCAGATTCATTTATTTATCTTGTAAGTCCTTAGAAAGTTAATTATCATCACACCGTATATACAAGTAAACAACCAGACTAATAGGCTAAAAAACATATAGAACACATAAGATGATTATACTAAATCAAGGTACACTTTTAGATACATTGCCCATGCTGAATTACAATATTTTTTTCTGTCTTTATTCCTCTTTTCTACCTGTAACTTTGTACCTACATTAATGTTGAATTGTCTACTGCTTCCTTCAATTCTGTTAAGCTTCTGCAGCATGTATCTTTAGGCACTGTTAAGAGCATATATATCTAATATAGTTATTATATCTTCCTGATGAATTGAAACTTTTATCATTATAAACTATTCCTTTTTATCTCTAGTGACTTTTTTTACCTTAATATCTATTTTGTCTAATGTCAGTATAATTACAGCAACTGTCTTACAGTTGCAGTTTCCATGGCATATTTTTTCCAAAATTTTACTTTAAACATACTGATATCTTTCTTTTGAGCCCTGGGCTACATTCATGCTAGAGAAGTGCTCTACACCTGAGCTACACCCCTAGACTCTACTTATGTCTTTCAGTTGAAGGTGTGTCTCTTTTAGACAGCATATAGATCTGCTTTTTATCAAGCATGCTATCCCTAACTTTTCAATGGATTATTTAATCCATTCACATTTAACATTATTATTCATATGGTTGATTTAACATGTCATTTTTTTATTTGTTTCCCATATATTACATTAAAATTTGTTTCTGTTCCTTCTTTATTGTCCTATTTTTTATGAAATTAATATTTCCCAGCACACTGTTTTAGTTCCTTTATTGAATTTGAAACTATACTTTTAAAGTTATTTTCTTATTTGTTGCTCCAGGGATTAGAAAACATAGTTTAAATTATCACCGTAGGGGCCAGTGAGACGGCTCAGAGGCATAAGCGCCTGCCTGGCAAGTGCGAGGTCCTGAGTTCAACTCCCAGAACCAACATACGAAAAAAGGGCCGGTGATATCGCTCAGCGGCGCGGGCGCCTGCTGGCACGTGAGGTCCTGAGGTCGACCCCCAGTACCCACAAGAAAAAAAAAATTATCAGTGTAATTCTGTTTTGTACTTATTTAATTCTAGGAAGATAAGAAAAATTTGATGTACTACATAACTTCATTTTCTCTTGCTTTGTATTTTTATTTTCATATATTGTCTATATACAGTATGAACTCAACAATTCAGTGTTGTAATAATTGCTTTAAATAATCTTATGCAGTTTGAACAAACAAAGGAGAAAATTGCATTTATAAATTTTTTGTGGTGAGCTTCTTACATAAAATTTCTGGCACTTTTCATTTCTTTCTGGACATTTCAGATGGTATCTGATGTTACCTTTTTGCTCCATTGTAGCTACTTTCCTTTCCTCAACTTTGTGCTGTCATCAATAAGTGTATCTACATATTCACTGATAAGTGTATCTACATATTCTATTCTACTCCACAGGCTTCAAAACTCAATTACATTGATATTATTTTATGCTATTGTTTTTCACTTAATTGAAGGAAGATGAGAAGAAATATGTAATTATACTATGTTTTGTAGTCGCCACATAAATATTTTTACCAGAACCTTTATATTTATTTATTCTGAAACTAAATTATTAGCAATTCTTTTCAGTCCAAAGAACTCCTTTTCATATACAGTATCTTGTAAGGAAAGTCAAGAATCAACAAATTCTCTCCATCTTTGTATATTGGAATATGTTTTTATCCTGGAGAAGGTTACAAATACACTTAAGAAAAATATGTGTTCCACACTTTTGAAAGATATTTTTGCCCAATATAGGATTCTTGGTTGAATTCTTTTTCCTTTAACTACGTTAAGTATATTATACCTGCTGATCTATATTTTTTAATGAGAAATCAGTTATTCATCTTATTAGAGTTCATTTGTCTCTGATGAATCATTTTTCTCCTGCTACTCCCATGATATTTCTTCCTTTGGCTCCCAATATTTTAACTATGACATGCCTAGGTGTACATAGATCTTTATTCCTTTATTGTTCTTGGAGTTCTTTGAGGGTCTGCATGTATATATTAATATTTTTATCATGTATTAGAAATTTTCTGTCATTATGTCTTTTTGTCTGCCCCATTCACTCTCTCCTCTTCTTCTAGCATTCCCATCTTGTGTATGTTGAAATACTTAATGCTGTCCCATAGGCTTATGGGGCTTAGTTCATTTTCTTTCTTCCTTTCCTTTTTTTCCTGTTCTTCAGATTGTACAATCTCTAATTAACTATTTTCAAATTCATTGATTCGTTCTACTTCTGGCCTAATTCTAGTGCAGAGGATCTCAAATAAATTTTTCCATTTAAGTTACTATATTCTCCAAAACCAGAATTTTCACCTGGTTGTTCTTTTACAATTTCTACCTCTTTGTTGATATTTTCTATTTTATTGATGTTCTGTCATTATTACATCTTCCTTTCATCTTTTTTAAGCAGTACTGGGCATGGAACCTAGGGCTTTGTGCATGGTACACAAGTGCTCTGCCACTGAGCTATATTTTTCACCATTTTTAAAATTGGTTCCCTTAGCTCTTTGAAGCTAATAGCTATATTGAATGGTTCATGACTGCCTAACAGGTATATCATTTATGGTCTCCCTCCCTAAGGTAGTTTCTATTGCCTGCTTTTCTACTACACAGTGATCACACTGCTCCATCTTTGTATGCATCACAATTTCTTGTTTAGATAATAAACTCTAGCAACTCAAAATTCCAATTTGCCCCTTCACCACTGACACCATAAGGCAGATTTTCGGTGGCTTGTCTTACCTAAGTTTGTAAATTCTAAGTCCCCTACACTGTGTATTCTTTAATATTACTGCTTAATTATTTCAACTTAGTTGATTTTATTATGGTCTTTATTGCTCATCTTATATATGTACATCTGAATATACGTGTGCATGTGTATATGTATGTAATGTATATACTACTTCAGCATCGCTACTGGGTCAACATAGCTTAATGTTCAGCTAGCAACTGCTCAGGGGTTATCCGGATGCCCCTTAAGCTCTAGGGCTTTAGAATTTTGATGATGGACCACTGTGTGGCTTGGGAAATGCTTCTGAATTATTTTCATGTCCCAGCAATGACGAATAGTTCTCAAGTGACCACCATGGTTTCTTTTGAGTCAATGGAGCATGGCACATATACATACCTTTCTGACCCCAGGAATAAGTGTGATGCTAACAGGCCTCTTTTTAGGTGTCACTTTCCATGATTCTCCTTGTTATATTTGTGGCTGATCTGCCACTTCATTTGTTGCTCTTAGTGTCATGGAACTATTACTTTCCTAATAGCCATTCGACATGATGATCTCTACTGTTTTTGATAACACCTTCAGGAGTGAGTTCCTCTGTGTGGTGCTTAACATGTGTGCTTTCTCAATAAAGCTGCTGATCTGCTGGTCTCTAGTGTTGTCTAACTCTCTGAGCATAATTTCTGGGCTACCTCACTGGAGTGAGATGTAGTGATAATCTGATTCTCCCTCAGTGATATCTTATCCTACAAGCAGGAACTGGAGGGTAGGGATTGTAGCCCCAAGTTCTTGGTGTTCCCCTCCTGGTATGGAACCTCTACCCTAAAAGTGAGGTCTAAGGTGGGGAGAGAATCTTAGTGTTTTTGACCATGCTAACCCAAAGTAGAAGCTGAGAGTGGGGGAAGAAACATGTTGAGAGCCTGTCTTTCCCAGGATGACACTGTGGCCCTATGACTGGGAGCTGGGGGTAAAGACATTCCCATCTTCTTGGCTATACCTACCTACAGTAAAGCTTCTGCAATACAGACCTGGGTGGAAGAGAGGTAATAACAGCTAGCTAGATCCTCATTGTCCTTACCGAGTCTTAGTACATTTGCTTGAATACATCCTTCTAAATATATTAAATTCCCTGAGGTCAATTTCCAGAACTTTAAACGGTTGTTTTCAATAAGTTTTACCAGTTAAGTCGTTATTACATTGGGAAGAGGGTAGGTAAAGCTCCCCACATAGTCATTCTGGAAACCTTGCTCTCAAGACTTCCTTCCTTCCTTCCTTCCTTCTTCCCTTTCTTTCTTCTTTCCTTTCCAGTACTTGGAATTGAACCCAGAGTCTTTGCACTGAGTTATATCCCCAGCATGTGTCTGTCTCTCTCCTCCTCTCTCTCTCTCTCTCAACTTTGAGACAGGTCCTTGCTAAGTTGCCCAGGCTAGGTTCAAATTGCTATCTTCCTGCATCAGCCTCTCAGAGTGCTGTGATTACAGGCATGAGTTGCCACACATGGCAAACCAAACCATGGATTTTTAAGCCTCTTATTAAGCTTTTCTAAGTATCTAGAAATTAATACATTTATAAATTATCAGATAGCCTGGATACACTTATCAGTGGTTTACTTTCTACACTGTAAGCTTCATGTATATAGACTAACAAAAATGCCCACAATAAAAAATAAAACATTGCACAGATTCATTGTTCATGTGAGTAGCCACATTCAATTTAATTATGTGTCTCATGCAAACCACCCCATTTTTCCAACAGAAGGAAGACTGAGCTGTTTTCCTAAACCTGAATCTTCTAGTTGCCTAAACTCTATTCCTTCAAATATCAGGCACTTAATTTTATCCACCCTGATGAATTCCATCTAAAATATCCCCTAAGTAACTTACACAAAAGGCAGAAGATCCTAAGTACTTTAAAGGGAGATCGCAGGATTGCTAAAAAGGAACCAGCTGCAATATATGAAAGGTATCATAAATTTGTCAGTTATTCAGAGGAACCAGATATTTTGCCACGCGCTTTATAAAGGGTAAAATTGATAGTGCCAAAGAGGCCAAATATCATAATTGGACACACATCTTATTCACATTTCAAAGAAGTCTGGTAAAGAAAGAAGAGCTTTCCACCCTAAAAATCGACTCTGATGTAGGCACTGCCATAACAGTCTTCCTCATCCTCAAGCAAAGAAAGAATCAGTGCTTCTTCATGACATCTAAAGAATACTTAAAACTGGCCCCAGCCTTCCTTTCCATCTTAGTTTCTACCATTCTTCAACTTAAAAATTTCTTCAATCACATTTGTTTCCCTTTCTACTACCTTCCACCTAGTATGTTTCCTTTACCATAAAATCCTGCCCTGCAAGTTTGATAGATCCTTGGGTACAGGGACTGTGTTTTGTCCATCTTTATCTCCAGTCACCAGCACAAGGTCTGTCCAAATAGGTACTATGTATTTTTCGGAATGAAAGTAATCCTGCTGTCTAAGCCCTAAGGCAGAGTGTCACCTCGGCCTTTTATTTATTTATTTTTTTTATTCAAGTGGGAAGAATCTTACTCTTTTAAATTCCCAGAGCTTCTTCCTCGTTTTTTAAATTATGTCTTTGTTTGTTTGTTTTGCAAAGTAAAGAATCAAATGCAGGGCCTCTCGCATTGTTTGGCGAGCACTGTGCCACTGAGTTATACCCTTAGCCCTTGCTCTTAACCTTTCTAATGCTATGTACTATTGTCTTCCTTGTGCTTTGTTGTAATTATTTCAATACCTACCTTATCACTGCAACTACTATCCTTCTTCACAGAAGAGGGAAAGTGAGACAAAATAACAAAGACACACCACACACACACACACATACACCACATGCACGCACTACACACACACACTGAAAAATCACAGATTTGGAGAGCATAGATATTGCCTCATTAAAAAAAACTTTCTTGTGTACTTAACACAATGCTTAGCACATAGGAGGAGTTCAAAAATATTTGCTAAATTGAATTGCAAAAACATTTGGATATCAGTGTGGAGATTTTACTTTAGATCCATACCTCATACCATACACTTCAATAAATTCCAGATGGGCCCAAGAATTAAACACAAAAAAGAAAAACACCCTGGGGGAGTGCAGAAGACAGAATCACATATTTGTACCAGCTGTGGAGGAGTGGTGAGTTTCTGAATAGTGAAAAATAAAAGAAACATCAGCGACAGGATGGATGGATTTGAATATATAAATGTAAAGGGGAACACTTTTGCACACTGAAATATGATAAAGCACACCTAAAAATGAAAGCAATAAAATTGGAATAATATGTGACAAATATAAATAATAAAGTTAACCATCCAAATGTAAGGAATGAATAAAAATATATAAAGTCATGGCTCATATTTAGCTTGAGAAGTGGTGGGAAAAAAATGGATGAGGTAACAAACAACAAATTCTGACATTAAAAAATGGAAAGCCTCATTAAATAAACTAAAAATGAGACAGATGGAGAGTATATGTACACACCTATTAAGCTAACAAAAATGTTAAAAATGATAACATTCAGTGTTGCAGGGCTCTGTGAAAACAGGCACACTTACACAGCTTAATCTGTTGGGAATACAATCTGGCAACATATAACAGCAGCTATAAAACAGCTTGTACCTTTTGGTCTGGTTATTATACTTTTGGTAAGATATCAGAACACATAACTAAACAGGAGAAATCCAATTTATACAGAACCCATTCACAGCATGACATTTTATAAGAATAAAAATTTTTAAATAAATCCTCCAGAACAATAAAATGGCCGAGCAAAATCTGGTATATCAATACCACAGCCTTAAATTTGAGTGGGGCAGGCTTTCTGCCTACTCCTTATTGCCATGTCTGTGCTTTTGTGGTTTCTTCATCCTGGTTACCCAGCACTCAGTTGTCACTGTGTTTACTTCCAGGGTAAGCTACCTGCACAAAATGACCCAATCTGCCACCTGCCAACTCTGGCTTGTTGCTTTTCTTCTGTGATAACTGAGGAAATAATAAATTCCCATTAAATTAAGGACCAGGGTTGGGCACATGCCTGTAGCCTTAGCTACTCAGGAGGCTGAAGTGGGTGGATCACTTAAGCTTAAGATTTTGGAGCCAGCCTGGGCAACATAGTAAGACCCTGTCTCAAAAATGAAACCAAAAACAAACACAAAGCAAGAAAAAAAAGTGAGTTACTCTGAAGTCAAAACATAAAGGTCTCTTCTCCTGCACCATGGGCTTTGTAGCAGCTGATTCAAAATCTTAAAGTTTTTGTTTTTCTTTTTCAATTTATTACTGGGGTCCAAGCTGTGTTCTAAGTTTCAAGATAAGCAGGCAATTGTTGAAAATGGTTTTGCTTAATTATAGGCTCTTAGTAAAATTTTGAATTTCAGAAATACGAGGTATTTGAACAAAACTCTTTTAGATCATACTAGAAATATATTCATATGGAAACACCTCTGTTTAGAAAAGCCAGCATTGAGCTCTATAATTGTAAGTTTTGACAATAGATGTGGCCTTTTTATGATTAAAGAGAAAACTGGGGACAAGTAATAACAAATTTATTTAGTAGAGTCATGCTAATATGCTTATTATCAACAAAACTATAGGTACTTAAACAGGGAATCTTTGGTTTATTACAGTTCATAACTACCCCAAAATAATAATGTACTTACATTTCACAAATATGTGAAAATTACACAGTTTTGCCATTCTCATCAAGGACCCATTCTTTTTTTTTTTTTTTTTTTTTGTGGGTACCGGGGCTTGAACTCGGGATCTCGCACTTGCGAGCAGGCGCCCGTGCTGCTGAGCGATATCACCGGCCCTTTTTTTGTATGTGGGTTCCGGGAGTCGAACTCAGGACCTCGTGCTTGCCAGGCAGGTGTTTATCCTGCTGAGCCATCTCACCAGCCCCAAGGACCCATTCTTAAACTTTTTTAAAAAACAAACTGTTAATTTTCGTCATTACTTGGAGATTTTACTTAAGGCCATACCTGATTAGCTTTCAAACCGCAAATCCAAACATGACCCAGATATAGACTCTGCCGTAAACAGGCAAGAAGCAAGAGCTTTTTTATGAAAGATCTGGACACCAGCCCTACCAAAGAAGTCAGTGCACATATTAAAGGCAATTAAAAACAAACAGAAATAAGAATGTTCTTGGTGGGAAAAGTGATTTTTGACAATGTATAAGAGAATGATATCTTCACTTTGAGCAGCAGAACCAAGAAAAAAAAATAGTCAGAAGAAATTTAAGAAAACTTGGCTATAATGACAAGAAGATTAAAAAGTAAAGAATTTCCCACCTTCAGTCGGCTCTCTAGATGAGGTTAGGGTTGTTAAAGTTGGTTGTATGATGTTAGAAACAATAATAATCTTATGAATTCTGAAAAGAAATTGCTGAATGACAGCCATTCTTTGAATTTGATCCTGTAAACTGCTTTATTTCATACATGCAAAAACAGTATCCACGAATTTGAAGATCTCTTTCTCTACCTAAAAATATGACCTGCTTTAGCCAGCAACAGTGTATATATGTACTATTAACTCAACTTTAATGGGTCCAACTATTCTCATGTGCTGAGCATATGAAACAAGTATGCAGGGCCTGCTCATGGGCAGGAAAGGAAAGACCTTCATGGTACCTCAGAGGCAAAACCCATTTTCAGAATCTAAATCTGCTGAGGTCTAGGATGGACAATCTGGTAAACATTTATATGAATTAGGTTGGCAGGCTGGTAGATTTCTCATTACAAAGTTGGGTTTCTTGAACTGTCTGGAAACTAGAAGAGAAGATCTGGACAACAATCACAACACTAGCAGGCCAGGAGGGTGAGACCTGAGAAAGATGTTGGCTGAGCCATTTCCTGAGCAGATCAGAAGGGAATGATTTCAATTATTGTGACACAGTTGGCCAGATGCTCTTGCCCTAGACTATTTTCCCAAAATGAAGAAGGAACGAAGAATGGGAGAGAATGAAAAAGGAGAAGAAAAGCAAGTTGAGGGAAGGAGGGAGGAAAGAAGAGGGAGGAGGAGAGAGGGAGGGAGGTAGGCAAGGAAAGGAAGAGAGGAAGAAAAGAGGGAAGGGAGGAAGAAAAGAAAGGAGAAAGGATGAGCACAGAGGCACTGCAGTTACAATCAAGTCAAAACAAGGATTAACAACCATAATGAATATAAAGGTTATTTTTGCATCAAATAAAAATAGGAAAGGTCAGTTCAGGAAATGTTAATACACTAGCTCAGTTACTCTCAGTTCATAGGCCTGCATCATTAGGCTTAGTAGGCCCAGGGAATAGTACCATATCTTTGTTACTTACACTTTTATGAGGCATATCTGTTCTGGTGGCCGCTCACAGACTGGCAGGGCTACAAACTGGCATGCCTTCAGGTCATAAACTAATTATAGCACAATCATTCACTTGTTCTAGCCATTTTGCCAATTACTTCATGAGTGAGGAGGGCGGGTCATTTGTCTGAGTCCAGCTCTAGAAATAAGACCTCCCGGACCTAAGCCTTCCTTCCTGGTGAGTTTTGTGGTAATCTGCAGAGCCTTCAACATTCTCAGGCAGCCTAGAAATCTATCCTCTCACTTCAGTATTCCATGTGTCATTTATTATATTTCTCTGTTGTATGAGGCCCAGTAAGGAAATGGCAAAATAAGAAAGAAAGTATGCTTTAAGGGTATAGAGTTCATGGGGTAGGGGGAGATAAGACTAATCAAAATCTATCTTCCTTCCTTCCTTTTTTTGGCACTGCTGAGGATGGAACCCAAGGCCTCACATATGCTAGCCAAGTACTCTACCACTGAGCTACATCTCCAGCCATTTCATTATTTCTTATTTTGACATAGGGTCTCAAATTGTGCCAGACTGGCCTCTAATTGAGATCTTCCCACCTCGGCCTCCAGAGTAGCTGGGATTACAAGTATGTTCCCTGTGCCTGGCCTCAAACCCTTGCTTTTCTAAATCCCACCTGAATTTTGTATTAGTCATCTTTCCCATCAGGACAAAATAGCAGACACTCACAACTTAAAGGGAGAGAGGTTTATTTTGCCTCACAGTTTCATTTGGTTCAGTCCATAATCGGCTGGCTCCAACACAGAAATGGCATGGTGGAAGAGCCTGGCTGAAGCAAACTGTTTACTTAATGGCAACCAAGAAGCAGAGAAAGAGATGGGGGTGGAGCTGCACACAAAAATGCATCCTTCCAGGTCACGCCCACAGTGACCTGCTCCTTCCAACTAGGCTCCACATCTGAACATATGAGACTTTTGGGAAACATTTTAGATTGAAACTACACCATTCTGCCCCCGTGTCCCAAAAGGCTCATGTCCATCTCATTATGCAAAATGCATTTAGTCCATCTCTAAGAGTTGCTAAAGTCTTAACAGTTCCAGCAGTACTAAAAAGTCCAAGTCCGAAGTCTCCTCTGAGACTTAAAGCATACTCTTATTCGGGAATCCCTAAGAAATTCAAGAAGTTAAATACTTACAATAACAATATACAATGACACAGAGGAAATATTTCTCTTTGAAACAGAAGAAACAGAGTGAAAGACAGGAATCAGAACAAAGCAAAACCAAAATCCAGCAGGAAAACATTAAATCCAGTAACTCCATGTCCAGTACCCACCAGCAGATTGTAATAAGATGTGAGCTGTAAAGGGCATGGGCAGCCCTGCCTGTATGGCCTTGCAAGTTGCAGCCAACACGGCCTCTTGCTTGGGCAAGCTCTACTTGCTGCCTATGGTTTTCCTTATTAGACATCCCATGTTTCTGGCATCTCCAACTTCCGGGAATCATCACTAAACCTGCTGCTTCACTCACAGCTCCATGCACTGTCCTCTCAGTGGCTCCTTCCCTGGGCTCCCAGGCCTTCTTGTGAAATCTAACTCTTGCATTCTGCATGCCTGTAAAACCAACACCACACAGATGATACCAATGTATGCTGCCAGTGGGAATGGAAGCTAGGCCCCCTTGGACCAAGGCTACAATGGCTTCTGCATGCTTGGATGGCTGAGCACAGTAAAATGGATCCAGAGGACCAATTCTCTAGGTGCCCCTTCTCTAGCAGGGAGTCTCAGGGCTCTCTTCTCTAATGGAAGACTTAAACTTTTACACCTTTGAACATATGATAAGTAGGGTCTTGTTGATTCCTGAGATGTTTCAAGCCATCTCTTCTACTGTTCTAATGCAAAGTACTTGGCTTCTTTTTAATGCTACTCTTTTTAGCAGCCAGGCTTTCTATGGGCCCAACTTTGCAGGTACTTCCTTTATGGTCAACCTACAAGTTTATCAAATCATTCAACTGTGATTTTTTTCCTCCTGATTCTCACTATATAGGTAACTAAAAGTACCCAGCAGTGCCCATGATACAGCCTGAATACTGGGCTGTTTTATATTTCCTCTTCCAGATTAATTAGTCTGCCACCTTTAATCTTAGTCTCCCACAAAATCATAAGACGTGAGCAAAATGAAGACAAATATTCTGCAAAGGTGCAACATACGTGGCCTGTAGTACAACTGCCAGTATTGTCCTTGTCCCAACTGAAACCTCCTGAGCCTGGCCTTTACTTTCACATTCCTATCAGCATTCTGGTCTTTTGAACTCCAACGTGTAGGACACATCAATCACTCCTCACAACATGCTAGGGCAGTGGGAGCAAACCTATGGCATACATGACACAGTGGGCTGTTTGTTATTGAAATCTCTAAAAGATTTGCCATCACTGTTCTAGGGTTTCTCCAGCCCACATCTCCCGACTTTTCCAAACTCTTCCCGCAAACCATTTCCAAAGGCTTCTGGATCACATGGTCAGGTCCAGTCACAGTAATCCCCTCACTTCTTATACCAAAATCTGTATTATTCACTTTCCCATTAATGAGACAAAAGCTGCCATCCACAAATTAAGAGAAGAGGTTTATTTGGGCTCAAAGTTTTCAGAGAATTCAGTCCATGGTTAGTTTACTCCAAAGCAGAACTGCATGGCAGAGGACAGCTGCTTATTTCATAACAGCCAGAAAGTAGAGCAAGAAAGAGGGTAGAAGCTAGGGATAAAAATATATCCTTCCATGTCATAACCCCAGTGACCCACCACTACTGACAAGGCCACACTTCTGAGCACATAAGAATTTGGGGGGACAGTTTAAATCTAAACCATAACAATGTCTCAAATCACAAATTTTCCTAAATAGAAGGGCCCTTTAGAAGCTGAATACAGCATTAGTTAAATATCAAATGGTTTATCTAATATGATATATAAATATATGAATATTTATAGAAATACAAATAATTTAAAAGAAAAAATGATAAGAAGCAGGGAGTTAGATTCTTTGGAGGAAGGCTTTAGTTGAAAGAATGGGGGGGTACAGTAAAAATTATCAAGATGCTATATGTATATGTATCAGTTCCCCAAGACGAATATAATTATTAGATATCACAACATATACTAATAAAAATATGAAGATTTTTTTTCCAGGTTCAATGTAATCTTTCATCTTTTCCTCAGTGATTAGGTACTAGCTTCCATGTATTCCAAAGTTACAATTCAATGACTAGCTTACCAAAGCTCACCTGCCCAAAAGAGGAATCAATCTCTGTCCTTCAGCACAGGGTATTCCCTGCTCTCAGGTCTGCCCTGCTGCACTCACAAGCAAGCTTCCTGACAAAGTACACACGAATTGGAAACATTCCTTCACACATGCATACCCAAGCAGCAGAAGACTTACAAAAAGTCTCGGGGAGCCAACCATGCATATGTAGATGCCAGACATGCATGTAAACACATGAAAAGGTATGCACCCAGTTTTACTTACAAATAGTCAGAAGAGAAAATAAACATACAGCAGAAGGGCATTGAAATTTCACAGCTCAGTGAGCTAGAGACCTGGATAGAGAAGAAAATGGAAAAAGTCTGAAATCTCTGCAGGGTGCTTTTTCAAGGCAAGCAGCATGCACAGAGAGCTGAGACAACTGATGTGCAGGAATCAGAGAGTATGGGTTTGTAGAGAGAACTCAGAAAACAGTTTAAGCATCAATAGCCTTCATTAGTACAGTAAGCCAGTGATAGAATATTAATACAGTCAAAGTTCCACAGTAAATAATTTCCAGGCCCATTACTGTTTATACCAAACATCACCCAATGCAGACAGAAGTTCAAACAGTCCCAGCTCCCTGACTCAAATCGGTGACAACATTCCTGCCAGGAACACCCTTTATAAGGTGGAGCCTGGCCAAGAACACAGGCATCTGCTTCGCTCCACAGTCACATATTCTCCTGCTGCCTCCCCCAGCTTGTACAGGAGTCCACAGTGTGTTTGCATTCCCACACCTGGCCCCACCTTCTAGCAGAGGCCAAGAGCATCATTCCTGGACCAGTGCCCAGCCTTTGAAGTCAGAGAGAATGCAGCCTGTTAGATGAGGAGATCCAGATTCAAGACTTCTCAACATACACTTCCCTTCCTCAACAATGCTTACAATAAAGTTACACTCAAGAGGCACTCTGGCTGCTAGAAAAACAGGAGGCCAGAGGAGTGGGTGGATGAATTAGTTTCTCTAGGCCAGCCTGAGCCCTGTGGAATGTCAGGGTCCCTGGAAAGTTGAGGCCCTCCATGACAGGTGTGACTAAGTTATCCTTAAACTGAGTACTGATGCACCAGTTTGCCTTAAAAACGTTTTTCTACCCAGCCTTGTGCCTATCTTCCCCCGATCCCCTGCCCATCATTACCACCATCACCACCACACTTAAAGAAAAGTAGCCAGGCCTTCAGGTTTGGTTCTCTAGAGTGGAGCAGAACAACTGAGGCAGAAGCAGCTCAGGAGAACTTGTGCTTCTCAACTCAAGTGCTTTCATAAAATTTGAGGCTGGTGAAGAATAGGTCTGAACATTTGCTTGGAAGCAGACATCTTTAAAAGTTGTTATACTACTTCATGATTACAAGAGTTTTCATCTTGGCAATTTAAGGGAGGGGGAATGGAAACAGAGATTGTATAGAATAAACAGTAACCATTCATTCATGCGTGCAAGTTTATCTAGATGTATTTCATGGGAACTGGGGGAAGGGTGGTCAAGACTTCTGCCTTCTCCCAGCTTTTAATGTCACCGGAGTACCACACTTCTAACAGTAACTACTACATTGCCATAACTGGTAATAACTGGTACTTGCATGGCACTTAGCACTTTACAAATCAACTTCTCATTCATTTTCCCATTTAATAAAGATTAATGAAGTATGTGCTATAATTAATGAAGTGGTTGCTTTTGAAAATGTATTCTCTTTTTCTGTTTTGTTTTTTTTTTTTTTTTTAATGTGAGTACCGGGGGTTGAACTCAGGACCTCGCTCTAGCCAGCAGGCGCTTGTGCTTCTGAGCGATATCACCGGCCATTTTTCCTTTATGTGGGTACCAGGAGTTGAACTCAGGACCTCACGATTGCCAGGCAGGTGCTTACGCCACTGAGCTATCTCACCGGCCCTGTTTTTTTGTTTTTAAAGCAGGGTCTTGCTATGTAGTTCAGGCTGGCCTTGAACTCACTATGTAGCCCAGACTGGCATTGAACTCCTGCCTCAGCCACCCGAGTGCTGGGATTACAGGTGTGCGCCACCACGCCTGGCAATATATTCTCTCTGACTTAACAATTCTGCTTCTTCTCTGAATTATTCTTAGTAAAATACTCCAATAAGTGTATAAAGATATATATACACAAATAACCACTGCTGAACTGTTTATTATAGTAAAACAACCAAAAAAAACCACAACTATAATAGTAAAACATTAGGAGAAAATTAAACTTTAGTTGATATGATACTGGTTAAAATAGTTATAGTATTTATATAATCATAATATGTGATACTATGAAGCCATTAATCATAATGTAGATTGGAAAAGTTTTTATGACATTCTTAGGTGTAAAATCATGGGCTATAAAACAATACATTTAATATGACCTTATTTTTACTGTATATGTGTACACAAGCATAGAAGGATAAGGAGTGAGAATAACTGTCAGCTAACAGTGACACGTGATCCCTAAATATCAATGCCTTCTATATATAGATAGTAGGAATGTGGCCAATTTTCTTACTTAAACCTTTGTGTATTTCTTAATATTGAACGAGTAAACATTACTGCTTTTGGTGACATGCAAAACACCAAAGCTATATTCACTTTGGAATAGAGAGGAGGTATGATATGTGCAAACAATAATAGTAGTAGCCAACATTTACTGAGCAATTACTATATATCATAGTTTTGAACAGACTTATAGTCTCATAACAACACTATGTGGTATGCAATATTGTCCCCATTTTCCAGATAAGAAGAGACTGAGGCTTAGAGAATTTAAGGAACTTCCCAAGGACACACAGCCAGAAAGTGACAAAACTACAATTTGAACTAAAATTTCTGTGGACTCTAGATTTCATACTTTTATTTGCTGCTTTACCTCCTGTCTCCTCAAGACCATCATCTCTGTTGAAGTGCTCAGAGCAATGTACCAAAGCCAGCTTTTCTACTTTTGAGTATGTATGCTACAGAGATTCCTTTAAGAGTACAATGGATGGTTACCAGCTCAGAATAAGGTCTCAAGGACTATGCAGAACTATCGAGGCCTGATGCCAAAAACCAACTCTTAAAAATCAGTAACAGCTAACAGTGACACTTGGTCCTTCAAATTTCACAAAGGCAAGGACAATCTTTGTTTGGTTTGAACCTTTTCTTCCTCCATCTATCCATTCTTTCTTTCACTGTGTATCTGTCATGTGCCAGGAAATATAGGGCTACAATGGATGAATAATGCCAACCCCCATTTTCAGGTAGTGTGTGATCTGGTCTCCAGAGAGCAGGCCTCACAGGTCTGCTCGCCTCAAAAGCGTTCTAGAGAACAAACTTCAGGTTAAAATAAATGTGAGCAATGACCAAAAGTATATATATATATATATATATATATATATATATATATATATATATAGAGAGAGAGAGAGAGAGAGAGAGAGAGAGAGAGAGTAAATTAACCAAAGCCAGCAATTATTACTAAGCAATTATGCTGTACCATGTTCTATGTTAGATGCTGTCACCTATCTTATGGTGCTATTATTGATACTATTGCTTCTACAAAAAATAGCAGCTAATATTACAGTAAAACATTACTGGTTGAAACAGAAACCAAGCTAAGTGCTTTATGTACAATACAAATTTTCAAAGGCAACACTTAATATGAAAACAAGATGGAATGAATCCAACAAAGGCTCTAGAATTCACCACAAACTACCTGTTTACCACTAAGAATCTGATAGTCATCTTAGAGTTTGAATGGCATGAATACTCAGACATATATCTAAACACTTTCCATTTGTTCTATTCCTTAGTCCAGCTCACAAAGTTAACAAATTACTGTATAGGATTCTAGACAGAGATGTAGTACTTTCTTGTGATACAAGGGCTATTCAGGGAGATTCAGTGACTCCGGCTTTTTAACTTATGTCCTTATCTTAGAATCTGATTTCAAGGGTGCGTCACAGAATAATGATGCTATAACTAGCATAGGCCCAATAAATGATGGATGTCAATTTAATATACTAAATTAGACAATAACTCTCTCAGGGTGGGACCCATTTTATAGGTGAGGAAACAGGGTTCAGATAGCTTTATCCCCCCCCCCACACACACAACTGTTTTAGTGTGACAAAGCTAAGTTAAAAACCAGGTCTGACCGATAGCAAAACCTGTTTCTTACAGGAGCTTCATAAAGGATACTTCCCTTTTACTAGAAGAGATAAGGAGGGCACAATGAGCAAGAAGGTCATAGGGCATGAGCATAAAGGTAGCTCCAAGGAAGAGTGGTGAAGAGAAACATAGCTTTATTAAAGCTGCTGGGCTTTATGAAAATGAACTTCATGATGACGCCACTGTCCTGAGACAATGTCATCTGTCTTCTGAAGTTGAATACAGGAAAGAAAGCATAGCTACAGAACAAGACCTTTTTGCCGGTGAAGGCCTCGCTGCAAAGTATCCAACAGAAGGTCACTTTGTTCCTTAAATTCTCAATTTGACGACTTACAGCTACATTCTTGGAGGTGACCCCAGAAGCTGGAGGCCTGATTCTCTGTCACTGGATAACCAAATATGCTGGTTATAAAGTGTACATTGAAAAAGACACCTCAATCTCCGGAGGGTCTCAGAATCATGGTCATTACTAATTGTGCCCTTGTTACCATGTCTGAAAGGTAATTTTTTTTCACCTGAATCAGCTGTATCTAATTTTAGAAAAGGCCAGCTTAGGACTTAAAAAGAGAGCTCTTGAAAACAAACTGCAGCAGGGTGTGGTGGCACAGGCCTGTAATCCCAGCACTCAGGAGGCTGAGGCAGGGAGATCTCTGTGCATTTGAAGCAGCCTGGTCTACATATTTAAGTTCAAGGCCAGCATGAAATAACCCTAATCCTGCCTCAAGGAAAAAAAAAAGAAATAAAAGAAAAGACAAAGAAAATGCAGCACCAGATGGCGTGAGACAAGTCTTCATTAATAGTGCCCTCCTTGCTGAAGCCGTTCAGCCTCCCAGCCTAGCATTCACTGAGACTCTGCTATTCCCTGCTCTGTGCCTGCATGCCCAGAGCACCACTGTTAAGAGATGAAATTAGCATGCAGAAAATACCCAGTGGAAACTTTCACATGGAGACATACCGGCAATCCAGGGCACATCACAAAAACAGAGCCACTTACCAAAAAGATCCCTACATGACAGCAAAAGCTATTCCTCTCCCACTTGTGCTGTAAACTTCCATACAGAAACACAACTAAAATGAAAAAAACAAGGCAACATGATGCCTCTAAAGACACACAATTCCCCAAAAGCTAAGCACGTCATAGTGAAGTTGAACTTTCAGACAAAGAATTTTTAAGACTGACAATTAAAACGATCAATGAAAGCAAAAAAAGTAACAAATAAGCAGCTGAGTGAATAATAACTAAATTGATCAACGAACTCAAAGAAGATACAAATAAGCAGCTGAAAGAATTAAGGAAGACTGTGCTGGAAATAAGACCACTTCAATAAATAGATATAAGTTCTGAAAAGGAACCAAGTAGAAATTTTGGAAATAAAAAACCTCAGTGAGTCAAATAAACTCAATGAAAGTCTAAGCAGTAGACGAAACCGATTAGAAGAAAGACTATTAGGAGTTGAAAAAAGGGTGGAAGTGCTAGAACATTCAGAAAGGAGCGAAGCAATGTAGGATAAGCACCACAGAACAGACTACACAAGCGTTTCTGGATAAATCTAAAAGAAATAAATTAAGGTTCATTGGCTTAGAAGAAGGCATTGAAATACAAACTAATGTCTTAAAAAGTCTATTCACTGAAATTACAGCAGAAAATTTCCCCAAACTGGGCAATAAGATAAATACCCAAGTAAAGGAGCCAATTAAAACCCTGAATAGACATGATCATATCACATCATAGTCAAAATGCCAGAAACTCAGAACAATGAAACAACAAATTAATGCCAAATCACTTTTAAGGGAAACCCATCGGAATAAAAGCAGGAACTTTAAAGGCCAGGAGGGCTTGGAAGAAAGTCTTTCAAATGCAGAAAGAAAATAATTGCAAATCCAAATTACTGTATCCTGCAAAGTTATCATTCAAAATTAAAGGAAGAAGAAAGATCTCCCATGATAAGTACAAAACAGAAATTCATGACCACAAAGCCAGAATTGCAGAAAATACTTACAGGATTCCTAAACACAGACCAAGAAGACAACAACTATGAAACGGGGTGGGGGGAGTAAAGCTCACTGGGAGAGAAGATAAACAAACAACAAAAAGGAATCAAACACAATAAATACAACAAAATGACAGGAATTAGTACATACATTTCAATAATAACTCTAACTATAAATGGTCTCAACTCTCCAATTAAAAGACATGGATTGGTAGACTGGATCAAAGAATAATATCCATCTATCTCTTGTCTGCAAGAAACACACCTCATCTGCAAAGGCATACACAGACTGAAAGCACAAGGATGGAAAATGATATTCTAAGCAACTGGATCCAGAAAAAATGCAGGAATAGCTATATTCATATCTGGAAAGGTATATTCAAACCAAAACTGCTGATAAGAGACATAGACAGCCACTACATATTGGTTAAGGGAAGAACTCACCAAGAAGAGATAACAGTAGTACATATATATGCCCTGAACATCAGTACATCCAACTTCAGAAAACAAATACTATTTGACATAAAAGGACAGATAGACCCCAATACAATCAGAGTGGGGGACTTTAGCATCCAACTGTCACAAATGGATAGGTCAACAAGATAAAAATCAACAAAGAAGCATTAAGAATTAAACTATATTACAGACTGTTATGGTTGATTGTGTCAATTTGAGTAAAAGAAGCTTAACTAAATGGGCTCAGCAATTCCACACCCTGGGTGTGGTAAACCCATCCTAGGGCAGCTTGCCAACTGGATGGTAGGGGAAATGAAGAAGGACGGATTTGCTCCTGTTTCTTTGGAGCTCCAGTCTTCGCCTTCACCTTGGATGACATCTTCTGGCTTCCAGTGCAGACCCTTCAACTTCCGGCACGCAGATCCTTCAACCTTCTGGCGTAGACTCTTCAGCCTTCCATTACAGACCCATTAGCCTCCTGATATGGACTCACACAGGACATACAGTGAGCTCCAGACCTCTGACTGAATACTTCAGTCTCCAGTGTACAGACAGACCCTCTGCATTTTTCCTCATCCAATTCTGCTGATGGCCATTGTAAGCCAATCTTTTAAATTCTTATATATTTGTATATGTTGGGTTATATCTGTTTCTCTAGTAAACACTGACTGATACGTAGACTAAACGTATTTAACTGGTATCTATACAGTTTTGAGGTAACATCTTTCTATGCCTTCTTTCAATAGGGTTTTATCATTAAGAGATGTTGGTTATATAATTCTCCATATATATTTTATTTTATTATTATTTTTTTTGTGGGTACCGGGGGTCAACCTGAGGACCTCGCACGCCAGCAGACACCCATGCTGCTGAGCGATATCACCGGCCCTTTTATCGTATGTGGGTTCCGGGAGTTGAACTCGGGCCCTCGCGCTTGCCAGGCAGGCGCTTACGCCGCTGAGCTATCTCACCGGCCCCTCCATATATATTTTAGCCTTTTATTAGAATATGTAATAATATTTATAATACTAGGTAATATATGTATTTAGTTGTATACATACACATATACATATAGATAACTGTATATATGTACTTTAACCTTTTATTTAAATATCTAATAATATTCAAAATAATATCAGGCTATACTTACTGAGCATTACTGTGTGCCAAACACAGCGCTAAGAATGTCTCCATATAAATTATATTATCATCCTCAATTCACAGGTTAAGAATTAGCCTGAGAGCAGTTGAACAACCTTATTGAAGAACTTTAGTACTACAGAATCATATCTTTCAGTATTTGGGGATAATTATAGTGCTTATGTATTCAATAGATATTTGTTGAATAAACACATTTGTTTAGTTGAAAATTATCCACAAAAAGCCAGGCTAAATAACTTTTCCAAGGTCATGTGGGAAATAAATGATACATTTCAGTTCAACTCTCTCTGCCTCCAGATTATGTATTCAATAGATATTTGTTGAATAAACACATTTGTTTAGTTGAAAATTATCCACAAAAAGCCAGGCTAAATAACTTTTCCAAGGTCATGTGGGAAATAAATGATACATTTCAGTTCAACTCTCTCTGCCTCCAGATTCATACTACACTGCATTTCTACCTCTGATAAAGATAACCACAGAAAATGTGAATTAGCACAAAGGAAGAAAACAAAATCATCCATTATATCATCAATATATCTGCGTTTCTCCACAGATTTTCAAGCTACATAAGCTGGTGCTTTCATTTGACCTGTCCTTTAATTTTCCCACAAGTGTCTGGTATCTTTTTCCAAACTCCTTTATTTCTCCTCCCCATTTCACCTCAACCACAGTCCAGAGTCCTCTTCATGATCATATCTGCTACTGATGGTCCAGAATCCAGTATAAGTTTTTAGGACATGACTTTCTGAACCTGGGAGCCTGCTGAGATTTCACTGTTTAATCTGGGGTAATGCAAGATATTCGAGTAACCACCTTAAGCTGCCCTCATCCTTTACTGAAGCATTAAATCATCCAGTTGTAAACCAGGAAGAAAAATTTTTAAAGAGTTGATAAGGTTTCAAGTAAATTATCATTTGCTTGGGCAAGGATATATTCACAGAGGTAGTCTCTACAATGTTATCTATGCTAAAAAGAAAAAAAAAAAAAACCAAAATGGCCAGTTGCACACAACTGGTAAATTAAATTATAATGCATTCATGTTATAAACTATTATTATGCAGTAATTTAAAAGCAGGTTTTGAAAAGTTTTAATGACAGAGAAATTAAATTAAACAGAAGAATTGGAGAGATAAGTACAGACAGTATGACCATGTAGTATTATCTGAAATATAAATTACTTTTATAATCAAAATATATGTATTACCCTGTTAACGAGAAAAAAGTCAACCTTTAAAAAACATGATGAACAGTTGTGACCTTTTTTTTATCATGCCTTTTCACTTACAGTTAGGTTTACCTTTTCTCAGTCATGGTTTAAATTGTTGCTACACAGTCTCACTTTCATTTGTAAAACTGAGTGAAAATAACTACTAATCTCCCATGGTTGCTGTATTGATGAAATGAAATGATGGATGAATGTAAAGAGATATTTTTTAACACACATTAGAGGACATCTTACCTCTGAGCTATTATTGAGGAGATTCTAAGTGTGCTGAATTTCTGGTGCTTTCTAGTAACTACTCTCTCTTGTAGACAGGCCTTCCTGTCCATTTCTACTTCATAATCACACCCCAGGCCTTTACCCTCTCACTGCCTGAATTTCTAAACCAGTCTTTGAATTAGATCTCCTGCAGCCTCTGCCTCATCTACCTGTCTTCTATAGCACATCAAGAATAATCTTCACTCTCCTATTATTTTGTTTTGAAATTTCATTTTATTTTTTTCTTTAAAATAAAAAAAAAGAATCACCTTCAGACTATACCTTTACTCAGACTCCCACAGAGACTCCTGAATATCCTTCACATGTCACACCAGTCCTTCTATGGCATTCTCCAACAATCATCCCAGCCCACATGCAATCAGTTCAAGTCTTGAACATGTCTTAACTAGAAAGCATCACATTACACAGTAGATCCCCAGTGCTGGCTAGCTATTAATAACTAGCAGTATAGCAAATTCCTACTCAAAGTATGGTCATCGGTCTCCCCTGGGAGTTTGTTAGACTCTCTGGCTTCAACCAGACCTACTGAATCAAACTCTGCATTAAGGATATCCCCCAGGTAATTTGTATGCCCAGTTAAGTGTGAGAAGCACTGACCTAGAAGGCTCTAAAATTGGCCGGTGAAACAAAATGTTGGCAGATTTATTTATTCTATCCAAGCCGTCCTTCTGTCTCTCTCATGTATGTTTATCCATATCCTCTCTTAGATGGTAAGATAATTAAAAGGTAGCAGCTGATATCTTTCTCTTTCTTTGTACTAACTTCTACCATCCAGGAGGCCCTCATAAGTGCTTATCAACTAAAATACTTTTAAACATCATATTTAAAGTTAATCATGATAAAACTGATTTAACATAGCATGCCCACTAGGAGTATAGAATCTGGAGCCTGCCAACCTGAGATCAAAAATCACTTTCCAATACTTTTCTAGTTATGTGACCTTGGGCATGTAACTTGAATATGTCCTCAATTTCCTCATCTGTGAAATGGAGTTATTAATAAAACCCACCTCAAAAGGTTGTTGTGAGAGTTAAATGAGTGAAGAGATGTGAAAATCTTACAAGGCAGGAGGATCGCCAAGTTCCAGCCCAGCTTAGGCAACTAAATAACTTAGTGAGACCCTGCCTCAAAACAAAAAATAAAAAAGCCTCAGTGTGAAGGTCCTGTATTCACTCCCTAGTACAAAAAAAAAAAAAAATACAGAATCAGGTAAAAGTTGATGATTCAACTATTTTGGGTGCCAGATTTTAGAACTGCAGGATCTAGATTTGTAAGACTCTCTGATACAAGTAATAAAAATAGTGGATATTGCATATACTGCATTCAGTAACCTAACATAAAGTGAACAGATTGTGGAGAGGAAGCCAAGGATAATCATCTGGGCTTCTGGGACTTCCTCCTGAGGTATTACAGGCCATGAAATGGTTAATGGAAACTTTGTACCCTGATATATCTAGACTCCCCCTGGACAGGAAGAAGATAGAGATATTTCTATGGCAAAATCAGCGAATCTGTAACACACAGGAAAGAGGAAGAGAGAGTCCCACAAGGTGCCTCCAACACTCCTTTCTTGGACATTGCTATCTCTGGTTCTTCCTTCCTGCACTAGAGGTTCACCCATTTACCATCATCTCCACAAACAACAGAGGGAAACCACATACTACTCTGAAGAGAAGCTAGAGAGGGATGATGCCTATGATTCAGGCCAGAGCAAGGAAAGTAGTATAATGTCCCCTCCCTGTTGAAAAGACTGGAGAGGGGATGGGTTAAGCGGTGGCCTTTGGGAGTCTTCCAAATTCTTAGCAATCGGTGGTAGCATCTAGGGGGACAGAAAATTCCCTGGGGACAGAGGCATAACTGGGTATCCTAGCATGGTATTTGGCACGTGATTGGGAACTTCTTGGGATATGATTAGGAATCTCTTTGTATGACTATGAAGTATTAAATCCCTTAGATAAAGAAGTAGCAAAAGAATCTTAGCCAGCACAATGTATTAAAGCAAGCACAGAAAAACACATGCTGAATTATCTGTACACATAAGTGAGAGACTTTAACTATCTAAAAATATGATAATTTTGAAAAGTCAACCAAAAGTAGAAGTCACAGGACCTAGAATCCACAATATGAGAGTAAAGCAAAGGGAAAGAGAGTAGGAAAGAAGAAACAAAGATTGCATTACAACCGCTCTTAGTCACTTTCCCATCACTGGGATAAAATACCTAATACCAGCAACTTAAAGAGAGGTTTGCTTTTATTCATGCTTTCATTCTATGGTCATTTAGCTCCTAGGCAGAAACAGGATGGCAGAGGGGGATGGTGTAAAAAAATGGTGCTCAACCCACGGCAGCCAGCTAGCAAGGAGAGAAGGGAGGAGCCAGGGGCAAGAATGCACACTTTTAGGTCACTCCCCACTGACCCACCTCCAACCGGGTCTTATCTCCTAACAGCACATTCAGCTATGAACTCATCAATGGATTAAACCACTGATGAGTATAGGGCCCCCACAGTCCAATCACCTTTTACACACACAAGAATTTTGGGGGACAATTTAGACCTAAACTGTAACAAACTTCGAAGGATGCAGTGGCTAAAAGTGAATCTGTCATGGTAATCAGATTTAAACGGAAAGTTCAAATTTAAGGTATTACAGAAACAAAGTTGAATCCTATCTGAAAAGGATATCATGAAAAATTCCATTAAAGAAATCTCATATCATGTAGACAATGAATAAAGTTCACAAGGCTGGCAAAGTAAATGAGTACCCGAGCATCACTTGCAAAGCCTAATGCTTCAGTATAGGGATGCATCCATCTGAAGAAAGGAGAGACTTTTTGTAATGGACATAAAAGCGCATATAGGGTAGTGGCAGTCCTATAGTCTGGATCCTCAGAGGGTCTCATATTGATAAAAACCAAAATTCTAGAAACAAATATTAAATGGTTGACTCCAATAGACCTATCTCTCTTCTCTGTCTCTGTCTCTCTTTCTCTGTCTCTCTCTCTGTCTCTCTCTCTCTCCCTCTCTCTCCATCATCTCTCTCAGAGTTGGGCATGGAACCCAGAGCCTTGTGCATGTTGAGCAAGGACACTACAACTAAGCTATACCCCCAGTGTCTTGATCCAGATATTTCATTTCCTAACTCACTTGACACCTCTCCAAAAATGTATAGGTGGATATTATAAGAGTTTTACTCAATTACCTAAAAATCCAAAACTCCTAATGGAACTGAGATCTTGGGTAGTCAGAGTTCTCCACAAAAACAAAATCAATAGAATACATATCAATAAACAGAAAAAGATTTATCCTGAGGGACTGGCTCATATGAATATGGAGGCTAAGAAGCCTTTTGTTATGTCATCTGGAAGCTGAAGACCCAAGAAAACCAGTAGTGTGGTCTCATTCCCAATCTGAAGGCCCAAGAATCAGGAGAGTCAGTGGTGTAGGGCCCAGTCTGGATCAGAAGGCCTGAGAACTAGAACACCTATGTTAAAAGGAAGGAGAAGTTTGACGTTCCAGCTCAAGAAAAGGAGGGTGTAGGGAGCAGCTGAAGCTGGAAATTGATCACACGTGCGGGGCTAGAGCAAGGCGGGTCTGAGAACAAAGAGTGCCTGGGGCAAGTTATGCCCAACAGGCTGCTCCAGCCCAGAGAACACCTAATCCCAAGGCAATCCAATCAGTGGGTTGCTAGGCAAAGGGGGGTCACGTGACATTAACTTATTGAATGTATAAATAAATGCACTGCTTTAGTTGAGCAGTTCCTTTCCTCCCACAAGGAGAGAGGGCTCCACCTGACCTCAGCTTTTTGTCTCTTGTCTTTATTTCTCCACCCTCTCGCCATCCTTCCCCCCTCCCCCAGGAACTTTGAGAGCTGCTCGGGACACAGCAGGTGGGGTGAACTCACCCCTTCTCCATCTTTTTATTCTATTTGGGTGAGCCCCACTATGGCTCAGATGATGCCTTCCCACACTGGGTGAAGACGGATCTTCTTTTCTCAGTGTACTGATTAAAACACCAATTGCTTCCAAAAACAACCACCTAGACACATTCAAAACTAGTATTTTTGCCAGCTATGTGGGCAACCCTTAGCCAGGGCAAGTTGACACATAAAATTAAACTTCATAACCACTGTCAAACATATTTGTTAACCCCCATATTATAGTCACACAGGAAAAGAAAATGTTAGGATCAGACTTTTTAAGGGTTAAATGATCCTTAATGTCCTGAATTCAAACTTTCCACCTTTACAGAAGGGGGAAATGAGTCCCCGAAACGGTAGTAATTTGTGCTAGGTAATAGATCATGGAATTAACTAGGTCAACTAGAGATCATAGGGTATTTTGTTTATATTAATTAAAAATCTGGGGCTGGTGAGATGGCTCAGCAGCGTAAGCGCCTGCCTTGCAAGCGCGAGGGCCTGAGTTCGACTCCCGGAAGCCACATATGAAAAAGGGGCCGGTGATATCGCTCAGCGGCACGGGTGCCTGTTGGCGCGCGAGGTCCTGAGGTTGACCCCCCGGTACCCACAAAAAAAAAATCTGGCAGGGTTAGGGGAGAGTGAAGTTCCACGAAGT
The DNA here is from genome assembly GCA_028451465.1 of Erethizon dorsatum. Taxonomy (NCBI): domain Eukaryota; kingdom Metazoa; phylum Chordata; class Mammalia; order Rodentia; family Erethizontidae; genus Erethizon; species Erethizon dorsatum. Next base: position 42,551,632 of record CM051842.1, read on the forward strand.
GAGGGACCACATATCTTTTATATTTCCTGTTTTACATTTGAGAAGAATTGAACTATCATCTCAAGTAGTTAGTCACTTTACACCAAAACACAGACAGTATGGGAAATAACCTATGTTTCAAAATTGGAATCCTTACACATAACAGGTACCTCACAGTTTTTACTAAATGTACACATTGTTTGGGGAAAATAAGGTAGGAGACAGACAGGGGCTTATCCTGGGTATGTACAAAAACACTGGAGGCACTTAAATAGCCAACCTATTGGAATTCTTTTTGTCCTCCAGCACTAAAATCTCAAGTAGAACTTATCTTATGCCTGCACACAAGCCTCTATCCCATATCTTCACCGACTCATCCCTCCAACTACCAGAGTGAATTCAGAGATCACTGGGTACATTGTTTTTCTGGCACGCACGTCATTCCAACCTTTAACTTTACACCATGTTAAGCTACAAAATTTCCTTCATTGCACATCTTTAAGCTCTAGGACAGACTAGGATGCTAACAGGGGCCTAACAGACAGACAATCTGGAATAAATATCTTATTTCCATTTTCCTAAACCAAAATCATTCTTTTCTTCCACACTTGCTATGCTTTGAATGTTTCCCCAAAATTTTATCTGTTGGAAATTTAATCCCCAAATTAATATGTTGGTGATATTTGCATGTGGGGCCGTTGGGGGATACTTGGGGTTACATGAGGTCATGTGGGTGGGGTTCCTATGATTGAATTAGTGTTTTTATAAAAACAGGGAGTGAAACCTGAGCTTCTGCTTCCTCATCATGTGATGCCTTCCATCCTTTTATGTTCTAGGAGGAAAGACCTCACCAGATGTGGCCCTTTAAGCTTGGACTTCCCAGTATCCATAATTGTGAGAAATATTTTTTTTATATAAATTACTGAGCCTCAGAAAAACTGTTGTAAAAACACAAAACATACTAAAATAACCCTCATCATGTAAATACAGCTGAAACCCACTGCAGGTTAGGAGTAGGCAGGGAGGGCCAGTGAGATGGCTCAGCGGCGTAAGCGCCTGCCTGGCAAGCACGAGGTCCTGAGTTCGACTCCCGGAACCCACATACGAAAAAAGGGCCGGTGATATTGCTCAGCAGCATGGGCACCTGCTGGCGCGTGACGTCCTGAGGTCGACCCCTGGTACCCACAAAAAACAAACAAACAAAAAAAGGAGTAGGCAGGGAGGACTTTCAGGCAATTCTCTAAATCTGTATGTGTGACTATGAGTGCTCTTGCTAAGATGAGCAGAGTTGGGAGAACAATAGGTAGGGGTGGTTGGAGTCTTACAGTGAGGCTTTTGTCTGACCCCATCTTCTCATGATTGTCCGAAGACCAAGAGGCCTCCCAGATAACCTAGATACAGTCTCAGAGGCTTAAGAGACACCAAAAAAGCAAATAACGCCTTTTTAGTATGGTGTGGTGGAGGATTCTGCCTTTGGAAATATGGGCTCCAAGCTATCAGCTCTAAACAGGAAAGGGATCTGAAAGTCACTGTAGACTGTTTCCTGAAGATACCAACAAATTTGCTGTTATAACCAAGACAATTACTGTTCTAATAAAATTAGGATCATAAAAAGAAAGAAAAGATGCTCTCTTCCCTCTCTCTCACCTCAGCCTGCCCATAATTCCTTCTTCATGGCTTGCCCAAATCTGGAATACCATATGTAGATCTGCTTACTACTTCTTAGTGCTGATGTTATAAACTTAGAGAAGCTGAAAACAAAGGCTTAAGCCAGGCAAGGAAGTGCTCGGCTGTTATCACAGCACTATGGGAGGCTGTGGTAAGATGATCACAAGTTTGAGCCTGGCCTGGGGACCTCAGTACCTTAGTGAGATAGTTTCAAAAATAAAACAAACAGAAAAAAAGGTTGGGCATGTAGCTCATGGCAAAGGCACTGTGTTTATTCCCTGGTGCAAGAAAAAAGGTTTAAAATTATAAACTTAGCACAAATAATGTCCAGTTTATTCAATTAAACTTAGAGATATCACGTGCAAGTTTTTATAACAGCTAGACTATATAAATCTTTCCTTCTTTATTTCTTTTTGGCTTGAATTCATTGATAACTGAAAATAGAAAGGAAATTAATGGCAAAGGGACATGGCTTACTATGGATGTTGACATTTTGAAATAGGAGGAGGGGCACAAAAGATGAATAATTAGGGGATCTATATTATGCAGGTCCTGTACCGGGAACATCACCCACAGTATCTCATTTAATCCTCACAAGAACTATATGAGTATGTTCTATTATGATCCCCACATGACTGATGAGGGAGTTAAAGAGAAGTTTAAGAAAGAAGGAAATCCTGCAATATATGACAATGTTAGTAAACCTTAAGGACATTATGCTCAATGAAATAAGTAAGGCACAGAAGGAAACATACTGCATGATTCCACTTTCATGAGGCATCTAAAATCTTCAAACTCAAAGAAGCAAAAAACAGAATGCTGGGAGTCAGTAGCTAAGAGTAAGGGATATAGGGAGGTACTGATCAACAGATGTAAAATTTCAATTATACAAGAGGAATAAATTCTAGGGATCTGCTCTAAAACATTATGTCCACAGATAATATTGTATTATATTCTTAACACTCTGTAAAGTTGTTAGTTCTCATGTTACGTGTTCTTATTACAATTAAAAATAATAAAATGATGAGTGCCACACCCAGTAGCTGGCTCTGAGTTAGGGCCCACTGAGATCTGAAAGCGATAGGGTCCAAACCATTAAACTGAATAGACCGAAGTGATAAACAATACCTCTTTACAAATGACGCAAAGAACACATCACTGGAAAACAAAACCTAACTAAACCTAAATAAAGAGATGTTAATACCAAGAACAAATTTGATGTTAACCCTCACACACACAAAAAGTATGAACAAGAAAAAACAAGGCAATGAAATGCTACCAAAGACTCCTAGCTCTCCCAAAGCAGTCCAAAGGGGCACTGATGGAGAGGAAAGCAAACATCAAGTAGCTGAGCTGTATGAAATAATTAAAGACAAAGCAAAGAAACTCAGTGAGCTCAAAGAAGACATAATCCAAAAGATAGTGAAACTATTAAACAAAGTAACCAATGTAGTTATGAGGAAAAAATTAAAAAATTGGAAGAGATGACCAAAATGGTTCAAAACATGAATGACAAGTTTACCAAAGAAACAGATTCTGAGAAGGTGGCAAACAGAAATCACAGAAATAAGGAATTCTATTGAATTCGTAAACAGCAGATATGATGAATATGAAGGTAGCATTTCAGAAATAATGGACAAAATGAAATCATATGATGATATATTCAAACAAACCTTAAAATGATGAGAGCAAGAAAAATTCATCCAACAACTACTAGATGATGCTAAGACTAACCTGAAGCTAAGTGAAGTTAGAAGGAAATTAGAGGAAAGCACACATGAAATAAAAAATCTGTTTAAAGAAAACATGGCAGAATACTTCTGGAGTACGGGAAAGAATGCAACATACAGGTAAGTGAGACTTATGGAACGCCAAACAGCTTTGATGAAGAAAGAAACTTCCCACAACACATGATAGACAAAATCCCAGAAGTTCAAGACAAAAACAGAAACATAAAAACTGTCAGAAAAAAGCAAGAAAAAATCACTGATGAAGGTATATCCAATAGGACCACAGCAGACATTTTTCAACACAAACTTTAAGGGCCAGGAGAGCTTCGAATAAAGTGTTTCAAACCCTAAGAGAAAACAACCTGTGTCCCAAACTAATATATCCTGCAAAGCTATCTTTCAAAATTTATGGACAAATAAGGACATTCCATAAGAAAAAAACACCTCAAGAAACACATGAACATAAAAATCAGAACTCTACAAAATATTCAACAATATCTAAGAAAAAGACAATGAAGTCAACAAAGCCCAAATGTCAAATGGAATGAATACATTGAGTAAGGTGAGTAGTTAAAAAAGGAAAACTAAAGAAGTCAAAACAAAAGAAAAAGAAGGCAATGAAAGTAATAAGTCAATAACTTTCAGTAATAACTCTCAATGTAAATGGCCTCAACATCCCAATTAGAAGACACAAATTGCAGCACTTGGGAGGCTGAGGTAGGATTGCCACGAATTCAAGGCCAGCCTGGGCTGCATAGTGAGTTGAAGGCCAGCTTGAACTACATAGCAAGACCCTGTCTCAAAAAAAAAAAAAAAAAAAGAAGAAAAAAGAAAAAAGAAAAAAAAAAAGACACGAATTGGCAAACTGTATCAAGAAACAAGACCCAAAGGTCTGATGCATTCAAGAGACTCATCTAATCCAAAAAGAAGTGCAAAGGATGGAAAACAATATTCAATGCACCAAGACCCTGAAAACAAACAGGTAGCATTTTCATTCTCAGAGAAAGTAAACATCAAGCTAAAATTAATAAGAAAATACAGAGAAGGCCACTACATATTAGGTAAGGGGAGAATTGAACAGGAAGAGATAACAATTGAAAATATATATGCACTGAATATTGGGCACTTAACTTCATAAAACAAACACTGCTGAATATAAAGATCAAATAAACACCAATACAATATAGACAATATAGTGGGTGATCTCAATACCCCACTTCCACAAATAGATCAACTAAACAAAAAAATTAAAGAAATATCAGACCTAAACAATACCTTCAAACAAATGGATTTCTGAGATTATCTACAAACTGTTCCAGCCTACTAAAAAAGAATACAAATTCTTTCCAGCAGCACACTGAATTTCCTCCAAAACACCACATATTAGTTCATAAACTCTGATTAAATAAGTACAAAAGCATTTATATTAGCCCATATATACTATCAGATCACAGTGCAGTGAAACTAGAAATCAATAGCAAAAGAAAACACAGAAATTTTACAAATACCTGGATATTAAACAACACTCTTGAACACTAAATGTATCACAGAAGAAATTGCACAGTTCCTAGAATCAAATCATAATGCCATTATGACATACCAGAACCTTTGGAACACAGTGAAAGCAATCATAAGAGAGGAGTTTACTTCTAATGTTCACTTAGAAAAACAGAGCAAACTCAAATAAATAATCTATATGTACCTTAAGATACTATAAAAGGAAGAAGAAATCAAACACAAACCTAGTACAAAGAGGAAAATCATAAGGATATGAGTGGAAATTAACCAAATTGAGATAAAATTAAAAAATAAAGAATCAATGAATCAAAGGGCTGGTTCTTTGACAGAATAAACAAAAGAGAAATCTTTACCCAAATTTACCAAAGGAAAGACCTAAATCCATGAAACTAGAACAAGGTGAAATAACAAAACGCATGGACAAAATCATTAGCAGATAATATAAAAAATTATAGTCAAAGTAGAGAATCTTGAAGAAATGGACAAATACCTAGATGCATATGAATTATCAAAACTGAACTAAGAAGGTATAAAAATAGAAAACACTTCAAAAAGAGGCAATGAACTGGGTGTGGTGGCACACGTATGTAATCCCAGCACTCTAAAGGCTAAGGATTGCTGCAAGTTAGAGGCCAGCCTCAGCTGCATAGCGATTTCAAGGCTACCCTGGACTATACAGTGAGACTCTGCCTGAAAAAACAAGCACAAAAAAAAGCAAAAAAAAAACAGACACTGAAATAGAGCCAATAATAATAATTAAAAAAAAAACTTACCAACTAAGAAAAACCTCTGACCCAATGGATTCACCACTAAATTCTACAAGAAATTCAGGGAAGATCTAATGCCAGTACTGCTCAAACTTTTTAATGAAATTGAAAAGTAAAGAATACTTCCAAACTCATTCATGGAAGTTAATATTAATCTGATTCCATAACCAGACAAAGACCCAACTAAAATCTACAGGCCAATCTTTTTAATAAACATAGATGCAAAATCCTCAACAAGATACTGGCAAATAGAATGAAACATCATCAAAGAGATCATATGTCATGACCAAGTAGGTTTCATACCAAGGATACAAAGATGGTTCATCACATACAAATCAATAATGTAATACACAACATGAAGAGAAGCAAGGAAAAAAGTCACATTATCACATCAATAGAGGTAGGAAAAGCTTTTGACAACAGAAAATATCCATTTGTAATAAAAGCTCTGAAAAAAATAAGTATAGAAGGACCTCATCTCAGTCTGATAAAAGGATTTATGACAAACCTATCACTAACATCCTATGAAATTGAGAAATGATAAAAGCTTTCACTCTAAAAGGAGTAACATGGCAAGGATGGCCACTATCACCACTCCTGTTCAATGTAATTCTTGAAATATTAGCCAGAGCATTCAGGCAAGAGAAAGAAATAAAAGGGATAGGAACAGAAAAGGGAGAACTCAAATTATCATTGTTAATACATGATCCTCTACATAGAAGACCCAAAAAATTCCACTAAAAGACTCTTCGAATTAACTATGAAATTTAGCAATGTAGCATGATAAAAAATCAACACCAAAAAAATCAATAGCATTCCTGTACACCAATAATGAGCCCACCAAGAAAGAAATTAGGAAAACAATAGCACTCACAATTGCATAAGCAAAATTAAATACAAAGGAATTAACCTAACCAAGCATGTGAAAGATCTATGCAATGAAAACTACAGTATTCTGAAAAAGGACATCAAAAAGGATATCAGAAAATGGGAAGATATCCCTATTCCTGGACATTAGAACCAATACTGTTAAAATGGCCAAACTTCCAAAGCTCATATACAGATTCAAAGCAATCTCAATCAAAATACCAATAGCATTCCTCACAGAATTAGAGAAAACAATCCTAAAGTTGATATGGAATCAGAAAACACACAGAATAGCAGAAACAATCCTGGGCAACAAGAGTAAAAAGTAAGTCACCACAATCCCAGCCTTCACGTTATATTACAAAGCTACTGTAATAAAAATAGCATGATACTGGCACAAAAGCAGACATGTGGATCAATGGCACAGAACAGTGGATATAGAAACAATCCCAGACACTTTCAGCTACCTGATCTTTGACAAAGGTGCCAAACACATACTCTGGAGGAAAGATAGCCTCTTTAGCAAATGGTGCCTAGATAACTGGCTATACATATGCAAAAGATTGAAGCTCCTCCCTTATCTTTCAATATGCATTAACTAAAACCAAAATGGCTCCAAGATCTAAATATTAAAACAGAAACACTTAATTTACTAGAAGATAAAATAAGTAAACTCTTGAAGTTACAAAAGTAGGCAAAGAATTTTTGAGGAGAACCCCAATTGCACAAGAAACAACATCTAGAATGAACAAATAGGATCCTGTCAAATTAAAAATTTGCTGCACAACAAATGAAACAGCTAACAGAGTGAAGAGATAACCTACAGAATGAGAAAAAATTTTTGCCAGCCACACCTTGGACAGAAGATTAAAAGCCGGAATATGTAAAGAACTCAAAAAACATAGAGCTCCCCAAAATAAAAGACCCAATCAAAAAATAGGCAACTGAAATGAATACAAGCTTCTCAGAAGTACACATGCCCAATGAATACATGAAAAAGTATTCAACATTGCTCACCACTAGAGAAGTGCAAATTAAAAGAACACTTAGATTCTATCTTAATCCTGAAAGAATGGCTATCATCAAGGAATCAAATATATAAAATTCTGTATGTATAAAATTGTAGAACAATGCAAATTAATATAATGATAGAAAGTCAACTGGTAGAGTTTCCTGTGATTGTGGGTCTGGGAAACTTGTGGGTCAAGGGCCACAAGGAAACTTTTGGGTTTGATACATATGTTTATTATGTTAATCATGGTAATTTTTTTCACAGGCATTATCAAAATTCATCAAATCGTATATGCTTTATGTACATATATATTTTTGTCATACGTCAAATATACCTGAACAAAGATGTAGAATGTAAAACTAAGTCAATTTTGCCTTATACTATCATGAATGTACTTGTAAAATAGTACTCACTTCCCAAACAAATCACGATCAGTATCCTGAGTCATATCGGCAAGATGGCAGAGTAGGAAGCTCTGAACTCACCTATCCCAATGAACACATCAATTCAAGAGCAAAACGTGGAGAAATTGTCTTTGCAGGAAATACAAAAACTCATTGTGAGATTCCTGTACCATAGGTGAATGTGAGACCAGCCACATCAAACTAACAGAGAATTTTGAAACAGCTCACCAAAATCCCTACCCACTGCTGGTAGGAAAGTCCCCAGACTACAGCTTCTCTCTAGGAATTGAAAGAGCTGGACCACATACCCAACAGTCTAGCTTTTCCAAGGGCTGTCCAGAAGACTGGCAACTGTCTTGTTTGTCTTGGAGTGCTGATGGAACCAACCATACTCTAGCCAGCTTGGGATCAGTGAGGTCAGACAAGGGTTTACATTGACAATTACAATAATGTCTCTTCTCAGCCTAGCACCAAGCCAACAAATGAAAACCCTAACTCCCAGATTCTCTCCAAGGAGCGAAGGAGACTAGACCCATGCCCAATGCTCAAATACCTTCAGGGGATACACAAAGCACTGGCTTATGACTTGAACTTCTTGAAAAGCTGAAAGGGCTGGCACACTCTTATTACCTCACACCAAAGAAAAAACAAAAGGTGAAAAATGATATCCTCTTTAACAAATGGTGCTGAGAAAATGGTACTGGGAAAAATGGCTATACACATGCAGAGGACTGAAGTTAGGGCCATATCTCTCGCCATGTACTAAACTAAAATCAAAATGGGTCAAAGATCTAAATACTAAAATAGAGAACACTTAACCTACTGGAATATAACATAGGTAAAACTCTTGAAGTCAACGAAGTAGGCAAGGGCCTTCTGAATAGAACATGACCTATATAAGAAATAACATCAAAAATCAACAAATGGGATGATAGCAAATTAAAAAGCTCCTGCATAACAAAGGAAACAATCAAAAGAGCAAAGAGACAACCTACAGAATAGGAAAAAAAATTGCCAGCTACACCTGAGACAGAAGACTAACATCCAGAATATATAAAGAACTCAAAAATCTTAGACCCCTCAAAATGAAAGACTTAGTCAAAAACTGGGCAACTGAAATGAATAGACACTTCTCCAAAGAAGTACAAATGACCAACAGATATGTGAAAAAATGTTTGATATCTGGCTATAGAGAAATGCAAATTAAAACAATACTGGTATTTCATCTTACTCCAAAAAGAACAGTAATCATCAAGAAATTAAATAATAAAAAGTGCTGTAAGCCAGGCATGGTGGTACATATCTGTAATCCCAGAACTCGGGAGGCTGAGGCAGGAGGATTGCTGTGAATTTGAAGTCTACCTGGGCTACATAGTGAGTTCAAGGCTAGCCTGAACTACATAGTGAGACCTTGTCTCAAAAAAAATGTTGGCAAAGCTGTGGTGAAAATAGAATATTTATATTGTTGGTGGAAATGCAAAGTAGTAGAACCACTATGGAAATCAGTATGGAGATTGCTCCCAAAAATAAAAAGTAAAAATTACATTGAACCCAACTATTCCTCTACTAGGTATCATCCCACAGGAATTAAAAACATCATATTACAGTGATACACACACACCAATGTTTATAACAGTACAATTAATAATAGATGAGTCTTGGAAGCAGCCTATATGTTTATCAACAGACAAATGGATAAAAGAAAATGTGGGATTTATACAACAGAATTACTCTGCTATAAAGAAGGATAAATTTGAGTCATTTGTAAGAAAATGTATTTCACTTGAAAATACGTTAAGTGAAATACATCAGACATACATACAATATGGTTCCTCTCATATGAGAAATCTGAAGCATAAATAAAGAAAAAATAAAAAGAAACAAGGAGATAGATCTACTGCAAATGGGAAAGGGATCAAGGGATGGAGGGAAGTGGTAAGGGAGGGAAGAGAAAGGGACATAAAAAAATTAAGATGTGTCATGTACATGTACCAAATATCTTCAATAAATTAGTCATCATGCATTGCAAATATGTACTAATAAAGACAAATAAAAATTCAAAGAAATCGACATCAAGACAAATTATAATTAACCCAAAAGCAAAGGGAGAAAATCTTGAAAGTTGCCAAAGAAAAAAATGTATCATATATAAAGCAACTTCCATAAGCCTTCCAGTAGATTTCTCTGCAGAAATCTTGCAGGCCAGAAGAGAATGGGATATATATATATATATATATATATATATATATATATATATATATGTAAAGAGAGAGAGAATGTATACACATTTCAGGAAAAGAAAAACTTGTATAAATATTTTAAATACTAATTTTATTGAGGTATCTTGAGATTAATACTTTACCTTTGACCTCTATAATTACAAGAGGTGCTCAAAGTGGTGACCATTAGCTTCCAGACATTTATAAAAAATAAAAATATAGAAAATATCTTAAGACATAAAAAAAGAAAGAGAACATGGCAAAATCTATGGAATATATCAAAAGTACTACTAAGAATGAAGTTTATAGTAATAAATGCCTACATTAGAAAGATCTCAAATAAACAACCCAACTTTACACCTCAAGGAATTAGCAAAATAAGAAGCTAAGGTGAGAGTTAATAGAAGGAAATAATAAAGATTACAGCAAAAATAAATAGAATAGTAAATGGAAAACCAAAAAGATCAACAAAAATAATGATTTGTTTATTGAAGAAATGAAGAAAACTGACAGTCCTTTAGCTATACTAAGAAAAAAACCTCAAATAAGAATTAAAATGAAAGAGGAGATATTATAACTGAATACACACAAATGCAAATGCCCATAAAAATATCAACAATTATATGCCAACAACTTGGATAACCTAGAAAAAATGGATAGATTCCCAGAAATATACAACTACCTACACCAAATCATGATGAACAGACCTGTAACTAGTAAGAGATTAGATCAGTACTCAAAACCATGCAACAAAGAAATGTCCAGGTCCAGATGGCTTTGTTGGTGAATTCTACTGACTATTTAAAAAAGAATGAATGTCAATCCTTCTCAAACTCTTCTAAAATATAGAAGAAGAGAGAACATGTGTAACTCATTTCAAGGCCAGGTTTACTTTTTTTTTTTTTTTTTTTGTGGGTACCGGGGATCAACCTCAGGACCTTGCATGCCAATAGGCGTGATATCAGTGGCCTCTTTTGTATGTGGGTTCCGGGAGTCGAACTCGGGCCCTTGCGCTTGCCAGGCAGGCGCTTACGCCGCTGAGCCATCTCACCAGCCCCAAAGATTACTCTTATACTAACCAGACAGTGATAATGCAAACAGACTACAGGTCAATATCCTCAATTAGAAGAGATGTAAAACTCCTCAACAAAATATAAGCAAACCAAAATCAACACAACTTTAAAAGGACAATATATCATGAAAAAGTGGATTTATATCTGGCATGCAAGGATGGCTCAATATCCATAAATCACTATGTAAAAAACCACATTAACAGAATGAAGTTCTGTGACACCAAAAGGCATAGTTATCAAAAAGAAAAAACACTAAACAAAAAGTGGACTATAGCAAACTAAAAAGCTTCTGCATAAAAAGGAAACACAACAGAATGAAAAAGCGGTCTGTGGAATGGGAGAAAATAACTGTAAACCATTTATCTGATAAGGGGCTAATACAAAATATACAAGAAATATACACAACTGCATAGCAAAAGAACAAATAACCAGATTAGATAATGGTAAAAGAACTTGAATAAACAGCTGTCCAAAGAAAACATGCAGATAGGCATACCTAGAGGTACATACAAAGATGCACAAGGTCACTAATCATACAAGAAACGCAAATCAAAACCACAATGAATTATCTGTTAGGATAGCCACCATTTAAAAAAAATAAGGTAAGCATTGGTGAGGATGCAGAGAAATTGGAACACTTGTACACTGTTGATGAGAATGTAAAAAGGGCTAGCTGCTGTGGAAAACAGTATGTAGGTTCCTCAAAAAATGGAATTTTAACTAAATAAGCTACAGAAATTCCACTTCCATATATTTACCTAAAATAATTGATATCAGGATCTTGAAGTGATATTTACCCTATAGAGTTCATGGGAGCATTATTAGCAATAACCGATATGGGGAAACAACCTAAATGACCATCAATAGATGGGTAGATAAAGAAACTTTTATATAACATACAACGGAATATTATTCAGGAAGAAATCCTATCATATACAACAACATAAATGGTCTGGAGGACATTTAATGAAATAAGCCAGTGAAAAAAGAAAAAAAATTATTGCAGGACTGCATTTACATAAGAACAGGAATGGTAAACTCATAGGAACAGAGTGGAATTGTAGTTGTCAGGGGGTGGACAAGAAAGAAAATTAGGAAATTGCTATTCACCATGTGTAACATTTCAATTATGCAAGATGAGTAATTTCTAGAGATCTGCTGTAAAACATCATGCCTATTGTCAAAAACATTACATTTTACATTTAAAACTTACTAAAAGTATGTATCTCAGAGGGAAGAAACATGGTCAGCATCGAAGTGCAGATCAGCATCAGATCGGCATCAAAGTGAAGCCTCTCTGGGACCTGGAGTTGAGGCATCTGGAAGAAAACAACTCGCTGAAAAGAAAGAGGTGGATCTCTAGGAATGGGAGGGAGCTGACAGGAAAACTGGAAACTGTAGCGAAGGTAGAGAAATGGAGAAAAGCAGAGAGAAAGAAGTAGGCAGTCTAAAAGGCTCAAGGCAGCTTCCAGAGAGGGATACCTGTCTCTGCTGACACAGGATAACCCTGGAGAGGGACGGAGATTCTAGAGAGACAGTACACCAGGTTGGGAGTTGTAGCTCAAAGAAAAGCCCACCGTTAGTATAAACTGCAAAAGCAGTGTGGCATTTTATTCTGAAAGTGACACCTTCTGCAAGGAAAGATGGATTTGGGGAGGAAATCCAGTTAAGTGCCTGCCACACGTGAGAAGGTTTAATCAGGAGCCATTTTGGGAAGGGGTTAGCTGAGTGGGACAGAGCAACTGCAGGGCAGGTATACTCCAGGGTTTCCAGTGTCACATTGCCACAGTGAATGGATGAGAGACAACCATAGGAGACAGTCATAGATAGAGCGTGGGCTGGAGGACATAGATCATCTGTTTAGCCTTGGGCCAGGAGAGACAAGAGGGCCCTACCCTCCAAGATGACAAGCCAGGTTGGGCTTCTATGGCTTCCAGAGGGGGCTGGGTCTCAAAGTGCCAGCATTAAATCTAACAGACTGCTTGACACCCCACTACCCACACTACTGCCTACATCCAGCACAGAAATCAGTAGTCTACTTGCTTTTCACATCTACCAATGTAAGCAAGGATACAGCCCAGCTGGGGAAATTGCCACAGTCTGAGGTGTACATACAGAGGAGCAGGGGACACCTTCACAAATTCACATGACACAAAGCTAGGCAGAGGAAACCATGAATTGAGCTGCAAAGAGTGACACAGAGAGTAGGAATTACAAGAACAACTATAGCCATAGAGTGGACACCACTGACTTATCATGCCCAGTGGGAAAGGTAGGCCAGGATCCATCATTCACACTAAAAAAGGTGAGTGGGGAAATAGAATAGGTCTTAGCAGTGACTCACTATCCCTCCACAACATCTGCTGGATTCCAAGACAACAGACCCTGGAAAGAAACCATTCATTCAAAAACACAGAGGAATTTCTTGGACTCTCTTTCTTTCTTTCTTTTTCTTTCTTTCACTGGTTCCTTGGGGTTTAGAATTTTTCTTTTTTCTTTTTTATTATTTTTCTTTTAATTGTTTTCACTTTTTCTATTTTTTTCTTTATTTAGCTCTGTTTTATATTTTTTCTTCTTTTTCTTTTTTATCTTTATTAGTATAGCCATTAAGCTTTATTCATGTTTAGATATTTAGTTAACACTAAGCTATTGCTTTTGAATTCTTTTCTACAGTTTGTGGAGATATAGTTACTGCATTTTGTAGATATTTACTGTATGTCAATATTTGGGTTGTCTTTGTATTTATATCATTATAAATCCCTTTTCTATGGTTAAGGGTAGTACATTATCAGTTCTTTTTTGTGTGTGTGTGGGTACCGGGGGTCGAACTCAGGACCTTGTGCGCCAGCAGGCGCCCGTGCCGCTGAGTGATATCACCGGCCCTTTTTTTTTTCGTATGTGGGTACCGGGAGTTGAACTCAGGACCTCGCGCTTGCCAGGCAGGCGCTTACACTGCTGAGCTATCTCACTGGCCCACATTATTAGTTATTATGGCATGTCAATATCCAGTTTGTCTTTGACTCTACTATGGGTGCTGATTTGTTGCTATTGCCAGGTTTGCATAGTTGTTACTATTAGTTGTCTTTCCTATGTGCTTATATATGGATAATCTTTGTGTCATTAATAATAGTGGTTCAGTCTCAGAGAAATGAACTTGATGTTGGACCAATTATACTGTGCCCTCAGGTCCCAAATTAATGAAGGGGGTTGGATCATGGGACAAAGGCAAAGGCCTATATTTAGCAATGCCAAAGTGCATTACTGAAAACCATACATTAAGAGATTGCCATACTAGCAACAAATTCTTTCTAATATAATCAACCCACAAAGCTCACAACAACAACAACAACAACAAAAACACACATGAGAAGACAAGACAACAAAATGCCTCCAAAAATGTCCATTTCTCACAAGATAGAACTAAACAGATAACATACTTAATAAAATAATAAGTGAGCTTACAAAATAATAAAGAGACAACTAAGGTAAATGATATGATACAAAACATGAATGGCCAGCCAGTTTAGCAAATAATTAATATCCATGAGAAGATTCCAAACAAAAATGCAGGAGATTAGAAATTCTATTGAAAGTCTGAGCAGCAGAAGGGACCAATGTGAGAACAGACTCAGAAATAGGAGACAGGGTGGATGACAGTGACCATATACTCAGAGATACCATAAAAACTGCTAGATGATGCAAAAACTAATCTAAGATTAATTAGAATTAGAGAAAAATAAGAAGACAGCACAAATGGTATAAAAACCTGCTCACAGAAGTAAGAGCAAAAAACTTTCCAAATATGGGGAAAGAAGAGCAGAAAACTTCAAACACGGCAAAAAAACTTAACATACAAATAAGAGATGCATACAGAACACCAAATACTTGCCATGATCAGTAAAATACTTTGCCATGACACATCACAGTTAAGATCCCAGAAGTCCAACAAAAGAACAGAATTTTAAGAGCTGTTAGAGAAAAGCAACAAATCTTTTACAATGATAAACCCATTAGAATTATAGCAGAATTTCCAACACAAACTTTAAAGACCAGGAGAGCTTAGTGTAAAGTATTTCAAGCCCTTAAAGAAAAGAACTTCCAACCCAGACTGATATAACCTGAAAAGTTATTTTTCAAATTTTATGGAGAAATAATATCTTTACATGTCAATAAATTTATGAAAACCAAAACTGCACTCCAAAAACTTTTCAAGGATATTCTAGAGATAGATAAGAAAGCCGAGAATGCCAAAAAATCTAGTGGAATGAATACACAAGGCAGGGTGAGCAGTTAAGCACAAAGGGAAAAAGGAAATCAGCAACAGGAAAATAGTGCAATAGTGGGAATACAACTATACCTTTCATTAATAACTCTCAATGTGAATGGTCTCAATTTTCCAATGAAAAAACACACATTTGCAGAATGGATGAAGAAACAAAACCCAACAGTATGCTGTACACAAGAAACACATCTAATCCAAAAAGAAATTTACAGGCTAAAAATTGAAGGGTGGAAAAACATATTCCATGCAACAAAAAATCAGAAACAATCAAGAGTAGCTATCTTATTTTCAGAATTGACTTCAGGACAAAACTCATCAGAAGAAGAAAAGGACATCACTACATATTGGTTAAGGGAACATTTCAACAGGAAGAGAAAACAATTATAAACATACATCTACTGAACACAGAGCATGCAACTGCATAAAGCAAAACACTATTGCATGTAAAAGATCAGGTAAACATGAGCAAAATTATACTGGAGAAACTCAATACTCCACCATCTCAAAAAGACCAAAAACATTCTCCTCAGCAGCACAAGGAACATTCTCCAAGACAGACTACAAATCAATAGCAAAAGAAACTACAGAAATTATGCAAATACATAGAAATTAGCAGTATGCTCTTGAATATTCAATGAGTCACAGAAGAAAATCAAGGAAGAAATTAGGCTACTCCTAGAATCAAACACTAATAACAGTGCAACATACCAGAACTTACGCGACACGATGAAAGTAGTCCTAAGAGAGAAGTTTATAGCTGTGAATGCCCACATCAGAAAACCAGAGTAAGCCCAAATAAATAACCTAATGAATCACCTCAAATTGCCAGAGAAACAAAATCAATCCAAATGCAAAGGAAATAAATTTTTAAGACCAGAACAGAAATTAATGAAATTGAGACTTAAAACATATAAAGGATCAATGAATCAAAGTTGTGGTTCTTTGAAAGGATAAACAAAATAGACAGACCCTTAGCCAATCTTAGCAAAAAGAAAAGGAAAGAAAAGACAAAAATCAATAATCAATACATTTAGGAAAAAAAGGCGAAATCACAATGAACAGTGCCAAAATCTAGAAGATTATTAGTAACTACCTCAAAAACCTATACTCTAATAAATTAGAGAACTCACAAGAAATGAACAGATTTCTAGAAAAATTACAAATTGCCAAGAACATAAAAAACTGTATAATCCAATAAAACAGATAATGAAACTGAAGAAGCAATAAAAAACCTACTAAGAGAAGCTCAGAACTTAGTGTGTTCAGTGCTGAATTCTACAAGAACTTCAAGGAAGATATAATGCCAATACACACATTAAAGAATGTGAAAGGGAAAGAGTATTCCCAAAGTCATTCCTGGAAGGTAGCATTACCCTGATTCCAAAACCAGGGAAGGACCAAACTTAAAAAGCAAACTACAGACCAATCTCTTTAAAATTCATAGAGGAAAAAAATCCTCAGTAAGACACTGGCAAAGAGATTGCAACAAATTATCAAAAAATCATATATCATGAACAAATAGGCTTCATCCCAGGGATGCAAGGATGGTTCAATATACACAAATCAATAAATGTAACACATCACATAAACAGAAGCAAGGACAAAAATCACATGATCATCTCAATAGATGCAGAAAAAGCATTTGACAAAATCCAACACACATTCATGAAAAAAAAAACTGAAGAATATAGGTGTAGACAGACTTTATCTCAATCTGATAAAAGCCATTTATGACAAACCTACTGCCAACATCATATTAAATGGGCAAAATGCTGAATCCTTTCCCTGTAAAGTCAGGATCAAGAGAGGGATGTCCATTATCACCATTCCCATTCAATATAGTACTCAAAATATTACTCAGAGCAATCAGGCAAGAGAGGGAAATAAAAGGGACACATATAGGAAAGGAAAAAGTCAAATTATCATAATTCTCAGATGACATGATCCTCAACATAGAAGACCCAAAAATTACACCAAAAGACTCTAAGAATTAATAACCAAATATAGTAATATAGCCAGATATAAAATCAACAGACAAAAATTCACAGTATTCTTGTACATCAATACTGAACAAACAATAACGATATTAGGAAAATAATACCATTTGCAAAACAAATTAAAATAAATTAAATACTTAGGAGTTAACTAGGAAAGTGAAAGTCCTCTATAATTAAAACTACAGTATTCTGAAAAGGGACATTGAATAGGACATTAGGAAACAAAAAGATACTTCCTGTTCCTAGTAGGTAGAAGCAATTATTATCAAAATGGCCATACTTCTAAAACTGTATACAAATTCAAAGCAACCCCAATGAAAATATCAACAGCATTCCTCACAGAACTAGGGAAATCAATCCTAAAGTTCACATAGAACCAGAAGAGATCCAGAATAGCAAAAGCAATCCTGGTTAAAAAGAGCAAAGCAGGAAGCATCACAATCCCACACTTCAAGTTTATTACAAAGCTTCCATGATAAAAACAGCATCATATTGGCACAAATCCAGATATATAGATCAGTGGAACAAAATAGAAGATTAGAGAAATAACCTCAGGCACATTCAGCCATGTGATATTTGACAAAGGGGCTGAAAACCTAAACTTGAGGAAAGACAGCCTGTGTAACAAATGGTGCTGGGAAAGCTGGTTATCTACGTGCAGAAAATTTAATCTAAACCCGTATCTCTAGCTATGTACTAAAGTAAAATCAAAATGGATCAAAGTTCTAAATGTTAAGGCAGAAACACTTCATCTGCTAGAAGATAAAATAGCTACTCTTGAAGACATAGGCTTAGGCAAGGACTTTCTGAACAGAACCCTAATTGCACAAGAAATAACATCAAGACTCAACAAGTGGAATTATATCAAATTTAAAAGTTTTTGCACAGCAAAGAAACATCCAAAAGAATGAAGAGACAACCTAAAGAATGGGAAAATATTTTTGCCAGGTACACCTCAGAAAGAGAACTAATATCCAGAATATAAAGAACTTAAAAACCTTAGACCCCCTCCAAATAAAAGACCCAATCAAAAAATGGGCAAATGACATGTATAGATACTTCTCAGAAGTATAAATGGGCAATAAATACATGAAAAAAATGTTCAACATCTCTAGAAAATACAAATTTAAAAAGCACTGAAATTCCGTCTTATTCCAGAAAGAACAGCTATCATCAAGAAAACAAATAATAACAAATGCTGGAGAGACTGCACTGGAAGGGAACTCTTCTGCATTTCTGGTGAGAATCTAAACTAGTACACAACAGAATAAGTATGGAGATTTCTCAAAAAACTAAAAATAGAAATTCCATTCAACCCAGCTCTTCTCCTTCTAGGTTTCTTCCTGAAAGAGTTAAAGACATCATAGTACAGTGATTCATGAATACCCATGTTTATAGCAGCACAATTCATAAGAGCTAAATCCTGGCAGCAGCTTATACGTCCATCAACAGATGAATGTATAAAAAACATGTGGTATTTATACACAATATTCAGTAATAGAATATTACTTTGCCATAATGAAAGATAAACTTTAATCAATTTTAGGAACTGGAAGCACCTTGAGACCATAATGTTAAGTGAAATAAGACACACAATCTTAAATATCACATGGTTTCTCTTACATGAAAAACTCAAAATGTAAATAAAGAACAAAATAAAATACACATAATAAGAAATAGGGAGATAGATCTTTTTAACAGGGAAAGGAGCCAAGAGATGGAGATTGGGGGGAATGGCAAAAAGAATTAAGATATGTTATGTACATGTACCAACTCTCCACACAGAAGGTGATCATTATATATGGCAAACATGTACTAACAAAAACAAGAATTAAAAGAAAAGTATAGATTTTGTGTTAAATGTTTTCAGTGCAATAAATGCAAGTTAGATGATTGCATAATTTCAATATTGCTTTGGTTTGTATCTTTAGTGTCCCCCAAGGTCACATGTATTAAAGGCTTGGTCATCAGCTTGGTGCTATGGAGAGTCAGTGAAAACATTAAGAGGTAAAGAGGTTCATGTGTCACTAGAGGAATGCCCTAAAAAGAGATTGTGAGACCTAGAGTTAGTGGGCTGGTCTCTGTGTGTGCTTCTCTCTCTTCCTCTTACCATCTCCCACCCCAGACACGAGATAAGTGCTTTTTCTTTAACGTGGACTCCTGCCTTGACACGCCACTACAGGCTCAAAGCAACCTATCCAGCCGTGGACTGAAGCTTCTAATGCTGAGCCATAATAAACATTTTTACCTTCATAAGCTAATTGTTTTAGGTATTTCTTATGGTAACAAAAGCTAACCGTCACATATATGCTTTCTGAATTTGAAAATCAAAAAGTAACGATTGGAAAAACAGCAGTATCCTTATTTTGGGGTCAAATTTTACGCAGCAGGCATTAATCCATTCTAGAAGAGAAGACTACATATAAAGACTCCTAGTCCTTTCTAATATAGGATATTGTTAGCAAAAACAGTAAGGGTCATGAGGTCTGTATGCTTCAGTAACTAGTATTACCCTTCTGGAGAACAGATTTCAGGTGTTAGCTGAAAGAAAAGAAATAAGAGGGGTTACTAAATTTTGCTCTCTTGGATGATGAAATCAAGGCAGTGATACCTGGCATAAATATTTCAATTGTTAAAAGCTAATCTTGGGGCTTTTATTCATCTAATAATTCATAACTTTTATTCAGGAGAGTAGAAGAAAATGTGAGATGTGTGGTTCCCATATGGTTCGGTAGTAATAACAACCAGTCCAAGAATCCCTTAAAAAGTCTGATAAAATATGTGAAGGGAGAAGAAAAGGGGGCCCTGGGAAACTTGTACAGGGTGGGGTGGGGGTTGATAAAGATATTACGAGGCCAGAGAGAGAAATCAAGATCACATTTTCCCTTTGCAGAAACTAAGTTAGAGACCCTTATATAGTGGCTTATAGTCATGTAAAATACCAGGCAATATATCAACAGATATGTTTAAACTACCTACTAGTGATTTATAGTTAATGCTTAGTGAACAGGAACACTGCAACTGGAATTGCTTAAATGTTTCTTACTTCTGAAATGTAATTAAATTGGTACACACAGGGAATTAATAGCAGTATTGTGATCCTTTAAAGAAGGAAGTGTTACCCATCGAATTTGCCTGTCTGAGTAGTAAATCATGTTCTTGTCTAGCAAGCTAGTTATACATATCTCAATCAACCAAAGAGTTTGACCAACTTCAGATACAATTTTAAGAGATACAAATGTGAAGCCATAATCAGTATGGAATTATAGGAGGAAATATAAGGACAGAAGGAGGAAGAAGAGGTAAGAGAAGTTCTGTAGAATTCAGCGTGCACACACACACACACATGCACACACACACACGCATACACACACAGACTGGGAATAGAAGCAATGGCCTTGGTCAAGATAGCTAGGCACTCTATCTCTGAGCCATAGCCCCAGGCCCCGGGATGTAGCATTTTGAAAGGGGGTTTATTAGCACAAAACACAAGGAATTTTCCTACTTCAAAAGAACCATGCCCTAAGCACTCAATCCCTATGCCATACCACATCCCTCCCCCTTTTACTCCTTTTGTCCCTCTTCCTCTAACACACTAGAGACAGCCACACACACAAACACAGACACACACACATCACATCACGTAATAAAATTTGCAGTCTCTAGGCTGAGTGGTATAGTATCTATGTAAGCAAATTTTATATCAGTTTGTATAGAGAATAGTAATAAATGTTAAAGGCAAGGGAGAGGGTAGAACAGACCGCCCAAAAATAATGTAATAAAAAGTTCTCCTTTTTATGTTGTTCCTCATTTGGTTCTGAATAATGTATATATAAAAATTGTGATTATGGACAGTAACACTTGAACTGTTTGTTTTTCTGACCCTGCTCCTGATGGTAACTGGGAACACATGTACAAACCCAGGGGCAATGGCAGAAATAAATTTAGAGCCTATAAATGAAGGGCCAAGTTTCAGAAGGAAGAGATGCATGCAAGTTAAAATATGAAAAGAATCTCAACTCTTACAGAAGTTCCTGAAGTCTAACTTTAATTGTTAAACAGTTTACAGAATACATTTGGGGTGAAAAACCAAATCCAGTGGCTTATATCCATGGGTTCTGCCTTTAATGAGGTGATACATCCCATGAAGGATATAAAACAAGCATGCAAAACTCACTAGAAAGAACACGATGGGGGTTGGGGTGCAGCCCAGTGACAGAACATGTGCTTAAGATGCACAGGGTCCTGGGTTCCATCCCCAGCACTGCCAAAAAAGTCACTGAATATATACAAAAAACTGTTGTAAAAATAAGAACATGGTGAGCATCAGAAGAGAGGTGGGGGGAACTTTAAGGGTTTTTTGAAGAGAGGAGTTAGGGGGAAAATGCAAGGATGGAAGATAGGGTGAAACAGGACCAAAAGCAAGTATCATTAGTGGTGGGCCTCAAAAAATAAATAGGGGGCCGGTGAGATGGTTCAGTGGCATAAGCACCTGCCTTGCAAACTCGAGGGCCCGAGTTCGACTCCCGGATCCCACATACGAAAAAGGGGCCGGTGATATCGCTCAGCGGCACGGGCGCCTGCTGGTGCGCGAGGTCCTGAGGTCGACCCCCCGGTACCCACAAAAAAAAAATAGGAATTAGTCAGGTAGATAGAACTAGAAAAGCGTTTTGATATTATAATGAGCAAAGCACTCAGCATGTTCAGGAATTGTGAGTTGTCACATTTAGGACGGACAGCATATGGTAGTGATGACAGGTATAAGCTCTGGAGCTGGCCTGTCTGGGTCAAAATCCTAGCTCTGTGATTTATTAACTGTGAAAGTCCAAATAAATTATTTGAACTTCTATGTGTCTTATTTTTGTCCTTTCTGAAATGGGGACGAACAATAAAAGCACATAAGCTTGCTGTGTGGTTTAAATAATGCACGTAAAATCACTTAGAACAGAGTCAGCAATCCAGTAAATGCTCAATAAATGTTACCTATGATTTCTTTTTAATTTGGGTGAAATACAAATTAGATATTATAGATTTAAGACTGGAAGGGAAGGAGGGAACCCTAATTTGGAGAACTTGGGATACCAGACTTAAGGGGTTTGAACTTAAGACAATATGAAGGAGGTTTTAGTTGAGCAGTTAAATTTAAACCAGCATAAAGGAGGCACAGACTTATAATCCAAGCACTCTGGGAGGCTGAGGCAGGAGGATGGCAATATTGAGACCAGCCTGGACAATTTAGCAACTTAACGAGATCATGTCTCAAAATAAAAATTAAGATGAGCTGGGAATAAGCTCAGTGAGAAGACTCTAGATTCAATCCCCAGTAGTGGAGATTTTAAATAACAGAATAACAGGAAGGCAGAACCACTGGTGTTTGTTTGTGGCAGGAGACATACAAGAACCCAAACCACCTACCGAAACAAAGGACTGACTTGTGGGAGGGTGCCTACCATGAATAGAAAGGTTTCCGAACAGTCTGGCCAAGCAAATTTCCAGCATTACAAATAGTGCTCAGGCAGTGGGTCAGGGTCAGTCAGCCAGGGTGGCCTATCTCTAAGACTTCTTTCAATTTGTGTGTTGATTTAAAACAAAGATTCTTGGAATGACATGGAGGAAAGATTTGTGCAAGACACTGTTAGAAGGATGGAGTCACAACAACCATTTTAGCAAGATGACCATACAGGAATTGGCAATAATGGGACATGAGGATACAGTGCTTGGGAGGATCTCTGGTCTAGAATGTCAGAGGTGGGAAGGACTTCACAGATAAACCAGTCAGCCCAGCTTCCACTGTACAGACAGGGAAACTAAACTTCTCAAATAGAGGAAGTGACTTACAGGATAAATTAAAATGGGGTGAGCCTAGCAGCAGGGAAGCCAGCCAGGAATTCAGACATAAAGTTATGATGGTTCAGGAGAGGGTGGGAGTGGCAGGAACTGAAAGGAAGGGGGTGGATCCTTCCAAGAGTTATTTTGAAGGAAGAAAGATTGACAGGACATGGCGATTGACCGGATATGGGGATGAGTAAGCTGTGACTCCAAGATTTTGATCTAACTGAGTGGGAGGTGGGAAGGCAAGGACAGCATGTTTTGCAAGGGGAAGATAACAAGTTCTGTTTTAGACATGTTGGGGTGTGAGCAAAAAAAAAGTTATTTAAGTAGACATTGTCATCAGATAGTTGAAAAGGTTAAGACTAGAGATTTAGGTGTAATGAGATTTCAACATATATATGGGGGAGGGGAGGAGAGGAGAGAGCAAGCAGGGGGTTGAACTCTGTGCCTTGAAAAATAAAAACAGGACAGGGAGTGGGAGAGGCAGTTGATTCATAAAGGGAAGTGAAAAAGCTATGAGAGAGGGTGGAGAAACAAGACAGTTCAGTGTCACAGGAGTCATCCTGGCAACAGGGCTTGGAGATCAAGTCAGAATGGAACTTTGGAAACAATGCCAATGACAAGCAATATTAAGAACTGATTAAATGACTAAATATAATACAAGTGTTAAAAGCATGGTCATAGGCCTCTATGTACTGACAGGGAAACATTTCTGGGATACGTAAGTTAAAATAGCAAGGTGCGAAAGATTGTTTTAGCATACCACCTTTTGTATAAGAAGCAAGCTAAATAATCTATAGTCATACCAGGTGTGGTGGATATATAGAGACTCTGGAAAGGTGCAATAAAAAATATAAGCAGAGCTGGGGGAGTTAACTGGGTAGATGAGGGACAAAGATGACAGAAAACTCTTTTCTGTTGGCCTTTCCATACTATATGGCTTTGAAGCCTTGAGAATACATTGCCTATTTAGCAAATAATTGGAAAAATAAAATAACTAGAGAAAACGAGGATAAAGACAGGGAAATGGCCAATAAATAGAGCCTTCAAGAAGACCTGGTGGAAGCCAGGTTGCAGAGGATTAAGAAGATGGGGCAGTGAGCACATAGAGACACTGACACCTATGTATAATGCATAGATCAGCATCTTTGGAAGGTACATAAGAATTCGTAATAGTGGCTGTCACTAGGAAGGGAACTCAGGTGGTTTAGGGATGAAGGAAGATATGGCTATTTATATATTTTTAATTTTGTCCCATGAATATTTATCACCTATCCTTAAAATAACAACTTAAATAAATTGTGCTAGAAGAGGAAAAGGGAGGGAGGGAGGAAAGAATGGAGAAAGGGAAGGAGGCAATGTTTCATTTAAAAATTAGTGGCAAAGATAGGCAAGGTAAAAATAATAGGTTTTGAGGGTTCAAGTGAATCAAGCCCAGAGTTTTCTTTACTGCTTGCTCCTTTCCCAGTTGAAAAAGCAACAGGAGCACTGGGAAGGTCAGGCACCCTTAAAATCAGATAAACTGAATTCTGCTGCATACCAGCTTTGCCAGTTACTGGTTGCATGAATTCTGGAAATTTATTTAGCCTCCTTATCCTCCATATCAGTATTTTAGACTAGGGACACTATGAAGTATTTCTTGTGCATTATATTATTTTTCCTTGAAGTCTAATCTATCTATCTATCTATCTATCTATCTATCTTTTTTTGAGACAGGGTATCACTATGTAGTTCAGGCTGGGCTTGAATTCACTATGTAGCCCAGGCTGGCCTCCAACTCACAGCAATCCTCCTGCCTCAGCCTCCCAATTGCTGGGATTACAGGTTTACATTAACATGCCCAGCTAATCTGTACTTTTAATAAGTTTCCCAAGAAAGCTTTGAAATGATTGGTCTGTGAGTCCCACCTTTGTCCAGTCTTATGACACAAAGATCATGACCACATCCATAGTTAATAGTGGGATTAGAAACAGAATATGGGGCACAAAAATGGGCTCTTTGAAGCAAAATTTCAAGTATAGTGGGACAAGCATAGGATTTGGGATGGGGTAGAGCTGGTGTCACAGCTCTACCTCTCCCTGCCTCTGTTATTTTGAGACATTAGTTTCCCTCTCTGACTCTCGCATTTCTCATCTGTTAACCTAAGAGTGGTACCAATTAATTTACAGTAGTGATGAGAAGTTTATGCATTTAAAATTCCCAGAACATAAGGAACATCTAATTAATGGTAACGTTCATCATCCCCAGCCTGGAGTTAAGGCTCCTAGATACACGAAGACAGCAATCCCAATTTCCTACTGTGCATTTCCATTCCTTTGCCTCATGAAGCAGCCTTCAAAACATTAAAGCTCATCACCTATCCCTTTGATTTTTCAAGCACCCATGAGGTCACCCAAAGAATCCCCTCCTGCCCTTTGAACCTTTAATTCCTTCTCAAATGATTTACTGGTTGCCTGGCCTCCAAATGACCATGCTAGCAGCCCTGCCCTTACTGTCCCTTCAAGAACAACAGTACCCCTGATGGGGCCTACCATTCCCACACTCTTACGACCACATTTTAGGACAAAATTTTCAATATTGGAAGGATGTTAATGGAAACAGCAGTGAGGAGCAAGCTAATATTGCCTGCATCTCCCACCTATGTGCAAAGACTGAACCATCTCCTCTTTAAGACCATCTCAGTTTGATTCTACTCCTTTTGGACTTACGTGATCCTGATGAGGACAGCCACTTCCTGGGGTCCTTTTCCAGGCCTGTCCCAAAAGTTCATTCCAGTGAGTTAAACTCTCCAGCAACAGAATGAGCAGGAACAAAGAAAGAAAGTCCGCATAGTGTGCCTTTTAAACTGTCACAGTTCAACTGTGAATTTCAACACTGTGGATCTCAACCTGTTCCCTTCAGCGCACTGACATAACCTAACTGACACCACAGAGAGAGCCACCAAGGAGGTTAGAACCCACTGGGAAGAAGAATAGAGGCAGTTCTTTTTGACCCTTCTTGGCCTTCTCGGCTTTGAGTAAAGTAGTGAGAAACGGAATGTCATGGTCAAATAATGAGGACACTTAAGGCATTAGGTATAAATACCAGACAGTGACTCACCTCCAAGGCCAGTCAGACAGAACACGTTAGGGCTGGCTTAAGCAAAAGTGAAAACACACACACACACACACACACACACAAATATGCTCACCTTAGCTACCACCATACAGTGGAAGCAGTAAAACCCCTGAATTGGACACAGGGCTCACAGTACAACCACCCTGAACACATAGCAACAAGTCAGGTGGCTGTTGTTTGAGAAGTCTCACAGCAACACTACCCAACACCATGGGGACCGCCGTAATCACCTGCCAGCGGGCCTCTCCCGCGTGCAAGCACAGGGAACACAGCTCACACACAGGAGCTAAAACAGCCAGGCATCCAGCGGACACCCCCATCTTCCAATGATGCCAACCTCCTTCTCACCTTGGGGTGTATCACGGGTCCCTTTCAACTTCGACCACTATCACTATTTTTCCTATGCTCTGTGTCTCTAGCTCATATGTAGGTATCATTCAAGACTTACCCCACTTCTTAGATGTCCCACAGAAACTGGGAACTTGGCTAGTTTATCCAGATGTTCAAGTCATATTCTTCTAATTTGGGGTTGGAAGAAAAAAGGAGAAAGTTTAACAAAAGTACAAAATTTTGCTGGACTCTTCCTACGTAGCCTCTGAACCGGGAAACCATTCTGGAGAGCCTAGCCTGTGCTCTGTGCCGAGGATGGTGAAGACTAGAGCCAGATGGAGAATGGTCTGTAACACCAAGCTAAAAAAGTTTCAGCTCTACTCTATAGGCAGCAGGGAACCATTAAATAATTTTAATGGGGGAAGGGAATGATCAAAGGGAGGGAGGCTATTGAGGAGGCGATTACAGTAATGTCGTTGTTCCAGAAAGAGGCTTAGTCTTGCCTATCCCAGCTCTTGCACGAGCTTCCTTCAAAGCTGCTCTATCCCATCTGAGCTTGCCAACTCATTACTATGGCTCTCCTTTGAGTTGGGACAGATGTCAATGACTTTTCTTATTCTGAATGAGACTTCTAATGTTGTAATGAAGTTGAGTTAGGGAATTAGAGAAAAATAAGAAGCTTGGTGTGAATCTCCCAGTCTAGATGGAAGGAACTATGATGCATGATTTCCACTGCTGCAATAGCATCAGTTGGCTTCGTCCCAAGGGTCACTGTCTCCTGTAAGATCCCAACAGCACAGGAGGGAGAGAGAAGGAGAACTGCCAGCATAGGGCAAAGCCTGATCGTCATAGGCTTTTCCAGGGCCTGTTCCAGATCACTGTCACTTACAGGCTTGGACTAGAGCTTACCCTTAAATTAGGGCTCCAACCTAAGGGATGCAAGATGGAAGGGCCCCAGCTTGGTCCTGGCAGTGGGAATTAACTCTCCCTGATCCTTAATTCTTTTGGCTTTTCTTGGTGGCGGGAAGGGGAAAGAGATGCAACTGAACCCTAATGCCCCTGAGAAGGACTAAGAGCCAAAATCTTTCTTAAGCAGATACAGTACGTGCAGGGCCTGGGCAGGTTTCCGAACACTGCACATTTCTCCAGCCAAAGGCATGAGAAAGATACAGAAGTTATATATTGAGTTCTTTAAATTCAAAGGAGGGAATTACTTTCCCACTCAGACTCATACAGCAAAGACAAGTTAGCAACGTGGCTCTTGGAAAGGCTAGAGCAATCAGGCAATCTTTTCACAAAAATTCCTCCAGCACCTAGATATTCAAATCGAATTCAAATATAAGGCCCATTAACCTTAGCGTGAAAACTGTTTTTTTGGAGGTAGGGAGTAAATGGAGACTGAGTACCGTAGCACAAGCAAGTTTGACAACATTCTAAATTTCAGTTCCTCACCCTGCAGCTAAGTAGATAATGCCACACAACAGTAACAAAGTATCTGGAAAGCTAATCCAAGAAGGGTAGGGAGGAGAGGGAGGGACTAGTCCTTATGTTGGCAGGCCTATCTGTATACAAAGCGAACCTTTCCAGGGAACTTCATGTAAGTATAAAGGACAGCAGTGCCAGGGTTTGAATCAAAAATCATTCCAAATTTGTAAATATCTGAATAATATAACGTTTTCCAGCCAGATTTACAACAAATGAATTCATAAAGTAAATCTCTATTTCCTCCCTACTTTAGTTTGCGGAGTACATCACCTAAGACAAAGAAGTCACACTTGGAAGTTTTACAATGCATTGCTAAAGCTCGTATTTCAGGACCATTAGTGTTGTAGAAATACTAACAATAGTATTCACAGATTAATAATACTACACTACGCGAAGAGTTTACAATTTCTAACAGTGAAAATGCAACACAGACTTGAAACTCCTGTGGTTTGAGGTTTGCCTCACTAAGCCACCACACTGTGCTTTTCATATAGCGAAAACAATCCTTAAGCATCTTGGCAAGCCAGCTGATGTTCTTTAACAGCCCCAAACCATTTTAACATTTCAGTATGAAGTTTGGCGCTTTGACAATTTTTTCTATTTTGTGTTTGTTTGATTGATTTTTCCACTTTCCCATCATTTGAAACCTCTAAGTTATATAAAAAGAACTCCAGCTACGGACACCTCAGCTGACTAGGCATCCCGCAGATTAGAGGAGATAGCAAGACAAACCTGTGGCCAAGAAGGTTTATTAAATCACAAAGCAGGCCTGTTTCCCATATCTTTGGGGCACAAGATTGTCTGGCAATTAACTAATTTCCACAACAATAAATAGATTAGTAGATTTTGTTGACCATTTTGTTCCTAAAATAATGACTTGTTTTAACTGATCAGTGTCCTTAAGTAAACAAATATAAACAAACCCTCTCCTCCCCACCCCAACTGCCTAGGGAACTTCTTAACTTGATTTTTCTACAGAGCTTCAGTCTCAGAAGATCCAAAATTGAAATAAAACTGGTTCCCCTTCTAAATCCCCATCACCACTGAAAGGCTTTTAGTTTAGAAATATGGGCCTCATCCCTGACTCCTACCTCTTCAATTCTTCAAATATATATATTTTTTTTTCAGTAATATCTGGTAACTCACTAATGTATAACTAGTCAGCACATTGCAAAGATGACTGACTCCTTCAAACTGTCCCTTCCTATCTATTGTTCTGTTTAGGTTTTCCTTTGTGCAAGCACTTACGTGACTGGTACTGTGATAGGTACTTTACTTTTAATATGTTAATTCACAAGACAATAAAAATGTCCACGTACTTCCAACCTGCATCCTTTATATAGCACAATATTCTGGGTTCTCCAGAATACCTGGCTCAAATCCATTCACTGTCATATTCCATTATTCTGCAACAATCAAGTAGGTTTCCATTGGCTCACTCATTTATCCAGCTGCACAATGTCCACATGACATTGAGCAAGTTACTTAATCTCCCTGTGCCTCAATTTTCTCATCTATAAAGTGGAGTTAATAAAAATTACTATGTATTAAGTTAGAAAAACAATGGCTAGTCCAGGGTATGCACTATAAAAGTATTTGTTAGGAAACAAATAAAAGCGACATCTATGGAGCTCTGTGCTGGTTTCATAGACCATAGAAAGAAAAGCTCAGCTCCTAGAACAGACACTCAATAATATTTAATGAGTTAATAAGTGAATAAAGGAATGAATAACTCTGCCTTTATGCTATCATATAGTTCACTGTGGAAGAACAAACTGGTTTCAGACTCCCACCTGTATCTTTAGAATACGGAGTTTATAATAATAAGAATTAATGCTCTTGTCCCTCTCCAGCCGATACCTAAATCCCATGTATCCTGCAAGGCCCAGCTCCAGTTCTTCTTCCTTATCTCACAAAGCTTCCAACCACATCAACCCACAATGAAATCTCTGCCCAATGAATTAAGTTTGCTCTTACTTCCTATCCCATGGTCTCAGCAGTCACAGCTTTTGGTTGGCATTTACTTGTAGTAAATGTAGTAAATGCCAGTCTTCAATAAATCTGTCACCTCTCTGAGAATCCAGGGGCCAGGTCTTCTGTGGTAGTAATTTCTTGAATTCTCTAGTTTAGGAGTAGACACTTTACAAAGTGCTCATCTGGTCTGTTGACCTGGGTGATGATTGATTGATTGACAGTTTAATTGGTTAAAACAGCCAAACCTGGTATACTTTCAAAATGGTAGCTATTGGGATATCAGTCAGAAATTTTGTCTGGCCTTCCCAGCTCTGGCAGCTGCAGACATCACACTGAAGTTGTCCTGCCATTTCACACAACTCCCAGTGATTCGGTAACTTCAAACACTTCATTTTTATTTTGTTTTGTTTTGTTTTGTTTCGTTTCGTTTAGTTTTTTGTTACCAGGATTCAAACTCAAGACCTCATGCTTGCCAGGCACGTACTGTGCTGCTGAGCTATATCCTTGGCTCAAAACACTTCATTTTTAAAGTTCAAAATCCTCTTCAGAGAATTTCTGTTTAATAAGGAAGGGATACTTTGTATTTCTCTCTTGATTCACATACATCAATACTATTCATTAACTCACATACATCAATATTATTCATGTGAAATAAAAGATAAAATACTCCCCCTCCCTATTGGACATTTACGTGTTTTATTATTTTCATTTTGCAAATAAGTAAGAAAGAGGGAAATGACTTGTCCAAAGTCACACAGATAATGAGTGGCAGAGTTAAAACTTAACTTTAGGTCTTCTGAGGGCTGGAGATGTACGTCAGTGGAAGAATGCTTGTCTAGTGTGCATGAGGCCCTTGGGTTTGATTCCCAGTACCACCAAAAACAAAAAAATCCAGTTCTTCTAAATCCTAGCTCAATCCCCTTACTCTGATTTGAGATTTAAAACAAACCACAAACCTTCCTTTTAACCTAACCCTTGAGAGGCAAGTATTTATTGGTAATATTACTAGTTTCTTCATTCAATTTCATTTCTCTCATTCCTCTTTTCTCTCTCTCCCAACTGTCTTTTCTTCATCTCTCCCTAACCTGTGTAAACATGGTTTTATCAAAAGCCCCGGGAATTGGAGTCAGACAGAAGAAAACTGGAGGTACCCCAAGAGGATACTTCAGTAATACAGCACTTGCTTAGCATGTGCAAGGCCCTAGGTTTTATTCCTGGCACTGTGAAAAAATAAAACAAATAAATAAATTTTGAATGCCAGCCTTCCCATTTAGTGCATGAATTAGCATCTGTCAGTTAACATCTCTTGAGCCTCAAACCCCTCATCTGCACAACAGGGCACCAATATGTACCTTGAACAGTTGTTGTAAAAATTAAATGTGAATACATGTAAAAACTCCTAGAAGCAGCAATATTTACCACAGAGCAGGTCCACTACCTTTCTGATACCACCATATCTGGACTTGACCACTCTTTGGGTTTAAGAAGTTTCTGAGATCCAACCCCAAACTACATGGCCTGCACTCAGTGAAGATTTGGAAATATACAGATCATTGCCTGATTCATTTTTCAGTCTATTCTTTTGATCTTTCTTGATTGTCAATCAAAATGAAGAAAGTCCCAAAATTTCACTCAATTCCTTTAAAGAACATCAGAGTTGGGTCTGATACCAATCCCCAGGCTCCAAGATGTCATCATTCACTCCCACAGTCATAGATAAGATGCCATTAAAAGCTGTCTATCTGTAGAAGTTTTCAGGAAACTTTTACTTAAATCAAACACAAATGAAAAGAAATGGAAAACATAAAGACAGCCCAACAAAGACAAGGCTATATAGCTTGTCATCCTCTCATAAGGAAAGACAAGGCTGCAGCCTTGAGACTCTAACCCCTTTCCAGAGTAACTAGTCAAACCAGCTTTGCTTCTAGCTCTACCTCATCTCACTTCCAAACCCCTCTCTCAAAAGAAAAATCAGTTTCTGATAGACCATGAAAGGCAGTATAGAACCATTTAAAATTCCCCTGCCAGAGGCTCAGGAAGAGAGAAGACCATGCAGTTAAGAATCTGTTGAGCGACATCAGGGTGGGGCCCCGCAAATACCACAAAGGGTCTGTTCCTCTCTAGGCTTAACCCTTGATCCTGTCAAATGAGTTCCACCTCCCGCATTCCTCATAGATGTAACATTAAAAGGCTCAAGTGAAAGTTAACAGACCATGCCATCCCTGAGAACACACCAGGAAACAGCCACTTCTGGGACGATAGGAAGCAACAGTGTGGAGAAAAGCAATGACTGCACTGTAAGATTGCCTACTATGAGTTGCACTTTGGCTCCCACAGCCTAGACAAGCAAGGATCCTGAAGCCCTCAGCAATGCATCGGGAAAGGAGAAATTTTCCCCATGGAGGATCTCAGAAAAACAGGAGGGTAAGAGAGGTGAAAGAACATGCCAAGGTTACTCAGCAAATTGTGAGGTGACAAAGGTTCTGTCCTTCACTGTAACAGGACAGAGACGGATACAGTGTGAAAACTTTTCTCTTTGATGCTGCTATGATTTTCTGAGTGTTTTCACATGTACCAACCTCAATTCCTGTGAGCCTCCCTCACCCACCCACTGGAAGCATGGCTAAGCCAAGAGGGACAAAGCTGCTATGCAGACAAGAAGGGCCCACTGTGATCAAAGAAAAAAAGTTGAGTTTTAGTTAGAAGACTGAGTAGCCAATGAATGAACAAAGAAGCAATGGCACTTGAGCAAAACTGTCCAAATTTTTGTAGGCCTCAAGCAACTGGAGCTGATAAGTGGGGGCTGGGGAGCAAAAACTGGACATGAAAGAAGGACAGCCTATATGAAGGCAAGATGCATCTCTGTTGCTTCACAGTGGGTACCTGTCCTGTGACATGGCATACTCACAGGCTCACATTGAAAGAGAAGACTATGGAACTGAAGTCAAAGGAGAAAGGCTAGAGCTCACTTAGAGAGTGCCCAGCCGGAATGGCTCTGTGCCCAAATAAACATGCCAGTGTGGTGTGAGGAAGAACACATCATCCCTAGTAACATTAACGCACATGACAATCTTTACACTGGGTCTATTTACACCTGATGGGGCAAAGGGGTGTCAGGAGAGAAACTTCTATTCCATCCCAGTCCTTGGAATATAACATTTAGCCAGAAAAAAATAGTTTCCTAACTTATTCATTAATGACTAATTGCAGTCTGTCAAAAGGGAGTAATTCAGGGACCATGAAGACGCAAAGTATTTGGCTCCACAGAAATTAAATGAAAGTGATCTCAGTACCAATCTTACCAGTATAAAAGAGTCACTCGCTGATTACAAGAAAACTTGCAGGTCAATCTGCAGTTCAGTTTCCAGGGAGAAATGTAACTATACACATATATCTGGTCCCAGCATTAAAGGGTATAAACTCCTTTGGCACTGATGGGAGAAGAAATCCCAAATTAGGCATGGTGGTGCACACTTGTAACCCCAGCTTCCCAAGAGGCCAAGGCGGGAGGATTTCAAGATTGGCGCCAGCCTGGGCAACTAGCAAGACCCTGTCTCAAAATAAAAAATATTTAAAAGGCTGGGGGTATATCTCAGTGCTTCTTGGGTTCAATGGGGTGGGGAGACTAGTGCACCCATATCTAGAACATTTGTTACTACTAATTTATGGATGGATTTTCTCCAAGAATACCTTCTGTTAATAAGCATCTTGGAGCTCTGAATACCATTTCCAGTAGACAAAATGTTACAAATGATAGTTACATTGAGCAATTTCATTAGTCATACACTATAGATTAAATAGGGCTCTCCATAACTGTTCTGAATCTGACCACTAAAAATTGTCATGTGTCAGTGGGGACATATTTCCTAGACTTCACCTTTCTTTCCTAGACCCCTTGTCCTTCAGTAATATTGAGGATTAAGCCCTATGCCAATCTATCCCCTAAATAGGGCTTTAGTAGTGTACAAATATATTTTCCCAGCTCAAGTGATGACTGGTAAACAAGGGGATATGGACATACAAAGCTTTGGATGCAAGACCTCCAGCAGGAGTGACTCTTGTGTATATTCCTGAACCAGAACAGAAAACCCCAGAATCCCAGGATTACAGGATCCTTTGCAATCAGTGCCAGTGGTAGTGTGCAGTGAGACAAAGACCTGATAGGGCATGGGTACAGAGACTGCTGTCTCCAAATTTCTACACAGGGGCTCTGTAGGTTTGAGACTGCTTATATGTCACATATGGTTAGCATTTTCAATTTTGGAGACAACTATTTTTCCCAGAAGGGGAAAATTAAGTTCAGAAAGGTTAAAAAGAAAAAGAATGGAATTTTGACTTTGGCACTATTCATTAAATGCCACTTCCTTCTTTATTATACAAATTCCTCTTCTGTAACTCAATAACCTCTTTGTTATATATATATGCTCCTTGAAGCCAAGGCTAGGTCTTTTCTCTCATCTCCCCTAGAACCTTTTTCCCAAGCCTTGAGCTCGGGGCAGGGATGATTCTAAATAAATAGTAGAAGATGAAGCATTTTCCTCACAAATTATTACATGGCTCTCCCCCATTGTCTATGTAGAGACCCCTGGCAAGTATGCCTTAGCAGCAAGCACAGGTATTTCCACTAAAAGGCTTTGTTGGACACATGGCTTTGATGTGACAGCCATCAAAAACAGCCAAAGTAGTCTTCAGCTTTATGTTTTAAATGAATGGAATATCTGTGAGGATAGCTTAGTGGTAGAGTGTATGATATGCACGAGGCCCTGGGTTTGAACCCTGTCACTCCCCCTAAAAACTGGTCTTACCTTTTGGCCACGGTCTTTAGTACTTTTTTTTCCTCTGCTGTGGGATCCATAATTTAAGAAGAACATGGACAAGCTAGCAAGAATCCAGAGTGGGAGGATGACACAGGTGGGGAGACTGAATACCAAAGTCTATAAGAAAGAGTTGAAATTCTGGGGCCTTAAGCCTAGAAAAGTGAGATAAGGGGACATATGCTTCGCTTTTAGTAACCCCAAGGGCTGCCCACAGCCAAGACTTCCCAACAATACAATGGACAAGCTTAGAAGGAAGTGAGCTCCACAGGACCACTAGAGAACAAGCGAAGGAACACTACACTGGAAGTGTCTGAAATGATCTAGAATTAAGTGACTTCCAAAAGTTTCCTCCCACTCTGAGATGTGGGATTCTAGGTCTCCCCCCAAAACAGCATTAGTCTTGCAGCATTGAGCTGTGTGCCCTTTGATATTTGGGTGCGTGGTAGAAGAGAACAGCCCTTCACACAATCTCTGCTATTCTTCATTAACTTCTCATAGATAGGTCAGCATCTTTTCCTCCTGGTTCAGTGAAGCCTAACTGTAAAATCCATGATGTTCCTTCCAGATAATACCTCCATAACCACTGATCTCAAGTCTGACTGATTCTCTTCTTTTTAAAGAAATTCCTGGGGAGGGGGTTGGGAAAAGCAAGAGGGAAAATCACTTTAATTTTTCAAAAAACAATGCTTAAGTGTTTTCCAGCTGGAGTTGAACTGTTTTCTTTGCCTGAGGTTTTTTTTTTGAGGGGGGAGGACTTCACAACAGGATTGGCTTTTTTCATGTCAGAGAGCATATGTGTGAATATCAACAGAGTATCAGGTGTATTATATAGGACAGCCCAACAGGGACTAAAGTAGTATGCACCCAAAGGATTAGGCAAGTTTTACCAGACACCACCGACCTTTCTTGCTCTACCTCATCTCAGCTACTAGGAAAACTGAGGCAGGAGGATCACGAATTTGAGGACAGCCTGGGCAACTTAGTGAGACCCTGTCTCAAAAAAAAACTAAGAAGAGGTGGAAGTGAAGTTCAGCAATCCCTGGGTTCAGTCCCCAGTACTGCAAAACAAACAAACAAAGAAAGCACAAAACAAAATTTCAATCACATTTACTACCAGTTACAAGATAACCTCAGCCTGACCATTTGGGTCCTCTTGAAGTCTCGAAGGCCTCTTTGTGTGCTTCTAAAAACAGGTCAGAGTGGGAATCCAGAGAAGGGCTTAAAAACAGTTTAAAGAGCTTGCCCTGTCATTGTCCTAGGCTAAGGGTAGCAAATAGGATTAGGTTTTCCCAATTCATTCTCACATTATCTGTGATAACGATGAGGCAAGTGTGCCTACCCTCACTCAGCAAATAGAAAACTTGGATCTGGAGAGAGTAAAATGATACAGCAACATCACTGTGTATCATGAGGAGGGAGATGAAGCTTCTTTCTCCTCCTCGCTACTCTGCTACTTCACTCTACTTTGTTCCATGGCACTAACTAGCACCCACTTGCTTCACTATGCAAGATGGAGACATAAAACAAAAACAAAGAGCTCAGTGTGGTAGTGTACACCTGTAATCCCAGCACCCTGGAGGCTGAGGCAAGAGAATAG
Source organism: Erethizon dorsatum (assembly GCA_028451465.1). Classification (NCBI taxonomy): domain Eukaryota; kingdom Metazoa; phylum Chordata; class Mammalia; order Rodentia; family Erethizontidae; genus Erethizon; species Erethizon dorsatum. The sequence continues at coordinate 42,588,300 of CM051842.1, forward strand.
TTGTGAATCCAAGGCCAGACTGGGCTACACAGTGAGTTCAAGGCCAGACTGAACTACACAGTGAGCCCCTGTCTTAAAAAAAACAGGAAAAAGAAGATAGAGATGTCCACTAAAAATGGGCCAGAAAAAGGTCATAACACATAGGTTGAGAATGTCTTCTGTTCTCCCCAGTTTTCCTACTTCTCCTTTGCCTGCATCCCCACACTGATCTCCACCTCTTCTTTTCTCTATCCTCAGTCAATCTCGGGGCACATTTCCAAGAACTTTAAATGAACTCACACTACAGTGCAGCTAGTAAGCCAGTCAGTCAGTCAGTCTGTCTGTCTGTCTCTCTTTCTGTCTCACAAACATCACAGAAGGATACTGCCTGAATCTCAGAGCTCTAAGAGACCGTATATGGTGCAGAATCATTGGTACTGAAACCTTGCAAAGTTCACCCATCCCAAGCAGGGTGTGGAGGTACACACCTATAATACCAGCATTTGGGAGGCAGGAGGATCATCTCAAGTTCGAGGCCATCCTGGGCTACATAGTAAGTTCAAGGTCAATCTGAACTACATAGTAAAACAAACAAACAAACAAAAAAGTTCACCCATCCCTTAAGAGGATCTTTTTCCAAAGCAGGGAGTCAACTTCATGGCTGACTGTCCACACTGTAGAGGAAGACCCCTAGGTAGCAAAAGAAACACATTGGATTAGAAGACAATACCTATTTCACCCAGATAGGCCCCATGGCTTGATAAGGTAGTTAGTACAAGATACTAACCAAAGGAATTGATAATGCCAAAGCCATGGGCCCAATCCTCCGTGGGTCAAGCTTCTTTTACTTGTTATCAGGAAGTTGCCAGGAACACAACATATGGAAAAATCATAAACTATCCTTTAGCACCTAGGATTTTTAACATTTCCTCTTTCTTTGCCACTTGATTGTCAGGAGAATACACAAGTCTCTAAAAATCTGGAATCTGTATTCCCCACATGTGGGTAAATCATAGGAGCCAATAGAAATCAATGATGTCCCTAACTGATCAATTCCTGGTGCAAAGGTTCTCCTATGACAAATATGAGCTAGACTTTCACCCTCCATGCTTTCTTCTACCAGCCACCTTTACTCAAATTCCCCCATTCCTCTGATGTCTCCACCTTTTTGCACCAGATACCTCCAAGCAGATATGGCACACCAACCTAGACCCATATAACTTGTTTTCTTCCCAGACACCAAAGTAGATTGACTGCCATTCTCCACCATGGTTCTTGCATTTTCTGTCTCTGCCTGATCCAAGTTATTGGGAGTCATCCAAAGTGTTCTCTCCTCTTCCCCGAGCCCAGACTCCATTAGAGCATACCTACAACTCTGCCTTCCCTGTCATGGAACACAGGCTGGCATGGAAAGTATCCCTGAGGCAGGAGGTAGGTAAGACTGAATATATCCCTGAAAATTACTGTCCTAATCTCCCACACAAACTGCAACACCACCAGAAGGTTCAAGAGGCTCTCGGAGTCATAGAAAACATGGACTTGGAGGCTGCCATTGATTCAGTGGATGACAAAACTAGGCAATCCACTGAAGGCCTCCCAGCCTTGGCATTGCATTAGTTTCTCGGCAACCTTCCCTGACTGCCTCACAGTGCAGCTGTAGTGAGGTTAGTGAAATAAGGGATGGAGAAACCCACTATAAACAGTAACACATTATGCAAATGAAACAAGTCACTTTCCTCACTTAGCAACACTTCTGAGGAAAAAATGACAGAGCTAGCATAAGAGACCGGCCACTAGACTGTCAAGCTGTCATTTAAAAGCCACCCATTTGAATGACATTTAGCTCTGGGAATGCCTAGGCCCAGGAAGGCAAGTGATATATCCAGGACAGAGCAAGGATTAGAACCCAAGTTTGGTCACCCCATCCACTTCAAATTCTGTTCCTTTCTACCACACCCTTAACAGTGTGTGCAAACTAAGAAAACTACTTTCGGGGAGAAAGTTATATCGTTCTGAAGTTTCTAAAAGGAAACTATGGTAGAGTAATAAAAAGAGGGTTAATGAAATATGCCAGAATGTGTCTTGTCAAGAAAAAAAAAAAATACAGACAACCATTTCATTGAACAAATACTTTACCTATTTAGATATTAGAGCTAACCCTTTAGCTGGCTTTGCTTGTACGGAGCTGGGCTATTTGGGAAGAATGGGAGAACTGATTTTACCCCCTGCATACCCAAATGAACGTAGTAATGAGCCTTCATATAATAGGTGTCAACTGTACACTCGGCAGAAAGGGAATCATTAAAAGGCACCCTGCGTCTCAACACAGGAGGCACTTCCTCAACAGCTTGGCCAAGGAAACCCTCCTCTATCCTCAAATAATCCCCCAGCCAAACCACAAATTGCTGGCTGCACCAGACTTAGTAACACCCCCTGTCGAGCTCTTGCAGGCTCACAAAATACCCTGGACCACAGCAGCAAGCACTCTCTGGGTGCCTCTCAGGTTTGGTGAGCCCTGGGCAGAACTGAAAATTGACCTCTCTGAGACAAGTTGTCTAGGCCCACTGTGGAAATTGGGCAGGGAGTGTGAGGAGGGAAAGAAGGGGAGGAACTACCAGACCATGGAGGGCTGCATATCCCACTGTGACCTTGGTGGAAAGAGAACAGAGGGGAGGAGTTTGATTAGAACAAATTCCTGAAGGGGTTGTTTGAGAGTGTTTCTGTTTTACATTTTTTTTTTTTTATTGCTCCGGAGAATGCTGGAGAGAGTGCCTTAGGAGCGTGTTGGTGGATGACAAAGGCATCTCAGGGTGGTTAGAAATAGGAGGCAAGTGTGAGGGGAGAGGTGCTGGATGAAGGTCTGGGCTGGTGTGGGGAGGCTAAAGATCCCAGGGTCCTTGTTGTCCTCAAAATGTTGCCTCAACATTCCTCAGGTCACTGAAGCTGGTACCCAACCAGGCTACACTCCAGGTTTGCCCCAAGGCCAGAAAGGACCCTATAAGTTACAGGTTAACCAGCAGCTGCAATGCACTATAGAAACAGCACATTGGTGTATGAACGGGTGTATGGGGGGGGTCGCTGAACTGCTCAGTGGACCAACATTAGAAAGCCCAAAAGATAGTACAGTGGCATTTGCTCTGTGCTGAGAAAGCGCATCTTTGTCTCTCCTGCCTGAACCTACATGCACATCTCCAGGGCAGTTTGAGGGGCTGGAGGGGATGGGGGCTATTTGAGTATTTAAGAGAAACAATACCAACAATGGGATCAAGTTCCTCAAGTCCCTTCCCTGGGCAATCCCGAGCCTCAAGGCGAGTCCTGCTACAAGTCACTCTTCCCAGTAGCAGCCCCAGCTGTCCCTGCCCTTACCCCTCCTGAGGGCTGCTCTGGCTTTGGGGATTCCAGAGCACTCCGGAGAGCCACTCTCCCCGGTCCTCCTTTGCAACTTGGCTTCCAGCAGATCACAGCCTCCTCAAACAAACAAACCCTGGCGGCGGCGGCGGCGGCGGCGGCGGCAGCAGCTCCAGCACAGCTGTGCTCCATGGCGCAAGTTTCCTCCACACTTCTCAATGAGCAGGAAATCTCGCCGGCGGTGCTGAGGCGGCAGCAATCAGGGGAGGGAAAGGCCAAGCCGAACCGGCCGCAGCGACGGCTCAAAGCTGAATGGACGTGCGCGCTTCTGGCTGTGGGAATGAGGCTGAGAAGCCAGCCACCAATGCCTCGTCTCCGTTCCCACACCGGACCCCAGCCCTGCAACCTGCCCTGGCAGGACGGCCAGTGAGCGCCCAGAGAGGAGCCGAGCTGCACCGCCTACGCCCTCAGCCCCTCACTGTCCGCGGGGGCGCAGGGGCCTCGAGGAGAAGCCCCCAACAGCCGCCACTTCCTCCAGTCCCAACAGAGGGGAGCAGTCTCCCCGAGGTGGGGGAGCAAGGGGGGCCCCAGAGCCCTCGGGAGTGTGTCTGCTCTCCAGGCTCCAGCCCGGGCCAGCCATGCTCTTGTCCATGCTTCAGCCGCCCTCAGGGGCTGTCTGCGCCTGGGCTGGTGGCAAGAGCCCTCCGTGCTGCTCCTGTCCCTCCGAGGGGCTTTCAACCCCAGCCCAGGCCGAGTTTGAAAGCGGGTCTGAGGGTCTGAGGGCCCTGTCCTGCCTCAGCCTGCGCACAGCTCGCCCATTCAAAGTCGGGCGCCGCGAGCACAGAGCCCCCAGGTCTTACCTTAGACACTGTGAGCGGCTCGCAGTGTTCCAGACCTCCCTTAAGGGTGAAGCCCCAGGGCGCCCCCCCTTGCAGCTGCACAGGGACGTAGTGGAAGGACCCAGGCCGGTTCTCCATCCTGGGCTCCGCTCCGGCGCCGCCGGGCTCCTTCTCGGCGGGGGCTACGTTGCCTCCGCCCCCAGCAGCTCCACCACCATCGCCCTCCAGCGCTAAGCCACCCGCACCGCCCTGCTCCGCCTCCTCTCCGGACTGCCGACGCTCGGGCAGTGAGCGAGCCCAAGGAGGAAATGACACGGAGCTGGAGAAGGGGGGAGAGAGGGGGGAAAGGAGAAGGGGAAAAAAGAAAGAAAGGGAAAGAACAAGGAGCAGAGGCGGAGGGACAGCGCCTGATGGACTAGAAAAGAGAGCATGGGGAGGGGCAGGCACTGGGACCGCGCCTAGGGGATCGCTGAGGAGTGGGAGCAAGGCAAGGCCTCACATCAATTGTTACATTGTTTCATTCAAGCAGGCCCCCTCTTTGGTCCTCCTCTCTGCTGCCGAGTTCCCCGCCCCTGCAGCCTGCAGAGGCAAGGGGAGGTTAAAGTCGTTAGTGTGGATGGCCCGCGTGGCTGAGTGGGCTGAAACGCTGGTTTCCTGATTAGCCCGTTGATGTTTCTCTGACTGCCTTTTTCTCCGGAAGGTCCCAAGAACCCACTCCCAGGAGGGTTGCAAGGCTGCTAATTTGTAGACCCTGCCTCGAGGGGTGGAAAGTAAAGGAAGCAGGACCGGGAACACAGTGGAGCTGTGTGTGTAGGCCCCTCTGTGCATAAGCACTAGGTGTGTGGGGTCATTTATGAAAAGTTGCCCTCCCCCCCAGCACAGTGTAAATGAAGGAGCACTTTGAGGATGCCCCCTGCCCAGGCTCGGCCACACCCTGGCTCAGAGCTGGAGTCTGTGGGGAGCACTGTGCACATTGCGTATGTTCCAGTCATCTGGAGCTCCTGGCACGGCCTTGCCCTTGCCCTTGCCCCACTGAGATGATCATGCCAGGAATCAGCAAACTTTATGACTAGCAGTATTGTCTCTAAACAAACCTACAGGAAAGAGCGTCCATGGATAGGCTGCTCAAGTAATAATGCTGTGCCTTTGGGAAGAATCAGATTTTAGACAGAGTCCGAAGCATCTCTGTTCAGGCTTGAGCCTCCTGTCCTCTCAGATGGGCTTTTAGAACGGACCAAACAGCCAAAGAACAGTTCCGAGAAGCGAATTTGTGACTGAATCTGATGCTGACTTCTCAGCCTTGAGCCAGGCAGGTTATGTCGCCTCTCCTGGTGGTTTCTCTGCAGCCACAAGAGGGCAGTGAGTTTTTAAAGGGTCTCACACTGGAAGGGAAAGTGTGGACAACTCAGTTGTGACTCAGCTGGACTTTCTCACTCTTGCTTACTCAGTCTCTCCCTGCTTGGTTCTTGTGCAGCTTCTTCCTTAGGTCAACAAACACACCAAGGCTCCTTCCTTCCATAGCCAGCTCTCTGCAGTCAGGCTTTCCACTCCTGCTTCCAGTTCCTCACCTGCTGCTGCCTCTTCTACACTCTGCCACCTGCCCAGGCCACCCATCAATCTTTTCTCCTCAGCCCCCTGGGCCGTCTGCATTATATGAGCCTGGCTTGACTTTTCTTTAATAAAATGATAGCTTGGGTGTTTATGGCCAGCTTCTTACAGTCCTTTGAGAAGATTCACGTGGGAAACTGCCCTCCATCTTTTTCACATTTAGACAGAAAAGATCAACTTGCTCATGCTTATTGTTTTGCTTTTTCCCTGCTAGAAAGCAGAACGTTTGAGAAAATGGCATCTCAAGTTGTTGACTCTTCATTTGTGGTTTTTGTTGTTGTTGTTGTTGTTGTTGTTGTCTTACCTTCAGTGCTGGGGTTGCAACCCAAGGCCTCATGCATGTGCTCTACCACTGAACAACACTCCCAGCGCCCCCCCCCCATTTTCATTGTTTCGGTCCTGGGAATTGAAACAACTTTTTGACTCTTAATTGTATGTCAACCTATGAGATAACATTCATTTGCTCTGTCTCATCTTGAAACTAAGCTTTATTTTTCCCCCTGGGATAAGATCTCTGATTGAGACTCAGGAGGACTCAGAAAGTTTCAGTCCCAGCATATTGAAATCTGTAAAGTTCAGCTTACAGGATATGTAGTCACCCCTCAAGGACTACTAGAATTATGTGTCTACACTAGAGGAAGGAGATTTGGGCACAAAAGACACAGATCTGAGCCCTGACGTTTTCACTAACTAGGTTGGTGACCGTGGGCAAATCACTGAATTAACTCTTGGAGTCTCCTTTTCTTCTTCTGTAGACTTTAGCTATTAAGCTCTGGCTTTCCTGCCTCCACAGCCTGTTGAGAGACTGAGATGAAATAATAAATATGAAAACACTTTGATAAAGAAAAAGTAAAAATCCTCACAACTTACTGTGAAGTCAGGCACTGAACCACCCTTTCTTTTCTTATCATTTTCAGTGCCAGGATGGAACCCAGGGCCTCATACATGATATGCAAGTGCCGTACACTGAGCTACATACCCAGCCTCCTGAGCTAGGCCTTCAATTTATTCTCATTTCAAGCCTCTTTCCCTAGTACTCTTGTATGCTCCTCAGCTTTTTTTTTTATCACTGCAGAAGAATATAAATTACCTAGCCCCTTATGCAAATATAAACAGCAGACATTTTGTAAATAGGGTGACAAGCTTGTGTTGCTTCTCTACTGATGAGCATCACTGCTGCTAGAAAGCATTTCATCTTTCTTGGAAGGATAACTAGATGCAGCATGATGGAGTAGTGGAAAAAGAACTTGGGATACCTAGATTCTAAGCTGATTCCGTCATTAATTAACTGTGTGATATTAAGCAAGTCACTACTCCTCTATAAATTGAAGTAGTTGAGCTACTTGATTCCTTAAGTTTCTCTATAGTTTGCAAACTATGTGATACTTCCTGACAAGTGCTTCAACATAACATATGTGTGAACAAACATTTGATATTGGAGATGAACCAAGTGAGAATCAAGCAGTAGAGAATTGTTAGCTGATCTCCCTGCCCCCGCCACTGGAGCCATCAGAAAGATGATGGACTCACTGTAAAGTATGTCAAATTGCCTGCATGAAAACTGTGAAAAGTCCACGACTCAAGTAGAAATAAGAAACTGTATATAAATGGAGAAATGGAGTGATGTTTGGTCAACTTAATTGGATTAAAAGATGTCTAGAGAGATAATTTGATAGTGAGGATATTAAATTACGAATGGATAAACACATTGATGAGCCCAGAGCTGACTGGGCTATTATGAAGTGGGGCCTATTTGAAAGAAATAGGTCTCTTGGGGCATGAGTTTGAAGTGTGACTTTTCTCAGACTCTCTTTTCTCTGCTTCTTAGCTACCAGTAGGTAAGCAGCCTTCCTCCACTATACCCTTCTGCCATGGCATTTCTGCCTTGGCATTAGCCAAACAGGAACAGAAATCTCTGAAACCCTGAGCCAATGTAAACCTTTCTTCCTAAGCTGTTTTTCTCAGGCATTTGACACATTGATGAAAATCTGACTAACACTGACAGTGATCCAGAACACACATTTCAGGTAAAATTGAAGCAATTTGGAGAAAATAATCTCACCTGGGGAGACCAGAATGTGAAGAGAAGGGGGATTTAGGTAGATTACTGGAGTATGCTAATATTTAAAATATTATGCTAATATTTAAAATATTATGCTAATATTTAAAAATCAAGAAAAGTAATAAAGACCTCAAAAGGAGCTGCCAGAGGAGGTGGGTAAAAGGCCAATCAACAGAAACAGGGAAAAAATGAATTATCAGACTGGATACTCCTATCCCATTTAAAGAGTTCCCTTAACAGTCTTTGTTTCATTAAAAATCTGTTGACCAGTTCCCCTCCTTGGGAAGAAGACTGAAACAACAGTACTCCATACTTTGTAAAAAATTCCTATTGTAAATTCAAATTTGAATACAGTTTTCCTCATGCCAGTGCCTTTAGCTGTCTTTAGAATAAAGGACCCTTTTGAGATTAATAATTCATTCACTCTCTTCTTCAAAAGCTACATGTAGGCCTGAGGGTGTAGCTCAGTGGTAGAGCACTTGCATATTATCCTAGAGACCCTGGGTTCCATCACCAGCACTACAAAAAATGAAAAAAAAAAAAGAAAAAGAAAGAAAGAAGTCTATACATAATCTCCCTTTATTTGGCTGAGACTTATGGACCCTAGTTTCAAATTCTTGTTTGTATAAGGCAAGCTACGTTCTTTTTTGTGGTAAAAATATATATCATGGAATATATCCTCAAAATAAAATTTTAAAGGTACAATATATATTATTAACTATGTGTAATCTTTCTGCAGCAAGTATCTAGAATGTTTCAACTTGCATGACTGAAACTCTACACTTATTGAACAGCAACTTTTCATTTGCCCCTCCCTCAGCCTCTGGAACCATCATTCTACTTTCTGCTTCTATGAATTTGTCTCTTTCAATACCTCATATAAGTGAGATCATGTAGTGTTTGTCCTGTGAGTAGATACTATTAAGTCTGTTTTCCACGTGAGGAGACTGATCCATGAAGCAGCAGAATCAGGATTTTAAGGCAGGGAGGCTGGCTAATCATTCTGTGATAACTTTATTAATCATGTCTCTGTTGTATTCTCCTCTTTTGTAGGTTATTGATGGGGTTGGAGTCCTTTGTTTTGCCCTCTTCATGTTTACATTTTGGAGAGCTTCTGTTATTCTCTTGGGGTGTCTCCCCTCCCTCAATGTGGTAGGTAAATTGGCAAGTCTACTTAGCTGGTGGGGGAGGCTTATTAGGAAGCCTATTTGGCCACCCTGCTATTCCCTATCTTTCAATACAGATTTTAACAGGAATAGACCAATATTTTAAACCTCTATTCCTCTTCTTCCTGTGTCTATCAATTGGTTCTGAATTTGGGAGAAAAGATGGGTTTTATTACTCACCATTGCCCCTAAATATACTTATGTAACACATTTCTACTCAGGCTGGAGGCCCATATGTCTATCCCATATTGTCTGCCGAGTATCTATGTGGGTCTGTTTCTGACCGCACCTCTGATTGCCTAGATGCCTCCTCTGCCTTTCCTGTACATTCCTGTAACAGGAAATATGTGTTCACTTTAGGCCCAAGCTCCATGTGGTCCTAAGAGTGATTGATCTGAGCATCTGCAGGGGAAAGAGAATGAAGGCATATTCTTTGAACTTGAATTTGAGGACCACCAACCCATAATTTTAAGGACTTTCGTCCTTCTGTAGAAGCAAGCCCTGTCTGGAAAGACTGCCCAGCCCATTTCTTTCCCTTTTCTTCCATTTCAGGGCCAAAAACTTCTTTCTTCCCATCTGTGTGCTAGTGGTGTCAGAGAGGTAGAGCAGTCACTTTTCAGAATCCTGTTCTGTGCTGACTCCAAGATCATTCACAGATGGTTTACAGACCAGAAAGCTCTCATTTTTCATGGGAAAATTATGATATCAGAAAAATCTAACCTGCACGTTCTGGTTTTTAATCTTGTCTCTTGTATCATATACTTATATAATACTTGCTGAATGTTATCAAGTCATCTTAATTTCATCACTTTTGGAGAAAAATAAGGTGAGAGTCAGAATTATAGTCACCATGTTACATATGAAATCAAAGGAAGGCTAGGTTCATTGCTTAGGTAATCATCCCTCCAACATTCCTTGGAAATGTAAGTGTTGATGGGCCATTGGATCTAGGCAATGTTGGCGCTTGGGCAAAAGGGGACCCAGACCACTTTTTAATGAAACAGATCTTGTTAGAAGTAATATCAAAAGTGTTCATTTTTATTTACTTACTTAATTTTTGCAGTGCTGGGGACAGAACCCAGGGCCTTGAACATCTTTACATGAGCACTCTACTGCTGAGCTGCACCCCCAGCTCCAAAAATGTTAATTTTGCATATTGTCCATTTGATCTTTCAGACTATTCTACTTGGATTTCCAGGGTCCCTGTTTCTCTCTTTCTTCATTTACTTCACCCTGCCCACAATTACCATAATTCTTCTGGATATTTCTCACAGTGGAGAGATCTGGGACAATGATAATTCTCAGTGGAGAGGCAAAAAAGAGTCCATCTGTGAAGATGTTATTCATACATAGATTACATGAAAATAACAGCAAGCTTCTCCTTCCCAACTACCTTTGTCTCTGAAAGTATGTAGCAGGTAGGGCTAAGAGTGTGACAGTGGACAATTCTAAGTAGACCATCCTACTAAGGAGTGCTTATCTAATTCCTGGGGAATTTTGCCTAGGGCTAGGGAAAGGTCCAAGGTGAGGATCTATTTCTTTTGAATTAAAGCTATTCTAACACTAGATGACAAAATACTGTAACCTGAACACTAGTTAATTAAATAAATCATTAGAAATATATACAGCTGAGGAAATGTGGAGTTTATGCTTCTCCTTGGGTATCTTTACGAAGAGTGCTTCTATTGCCAAAGTATCCTTTTTGGGTTATTCTATGCTTTTATCCACTCATAGCAATAGCAATTGTCTTATGGATCTCAGGATCCATAGCTTAATATTAGGTTTGAGACTGTAGATTGAGAGTCTGTTCATCCTTCTAAAGCTAAGAAATCTAGAAAGTAAGTCTCCCTCTCCCTCTCCTCTCTTTCATCTCACGTGTGTGTGTGTGTGTGTGAGTGTGTGTGCATGCGTGTGTGTGTGTGTGTGTGCCTGTGTAAGGGGCTGCCATCTGTGGTGGTTGGTACTCTAAGAGAAGGCTTGTCAGAGTAGGTGTTGATTTGTTTGTGTTCTAAACTGGCACTAGTGTCAGCTCAATTGGAAACTCTCAATTTGCCCTTGGGGAAATCATTCACCTCATACAAGCTCAGCTGAGCTGTGATGCATGTCTGCCTTCGCTCTATAGCAATTCAGACTGTGATATCAAGGATGTGAGAATTAGATGAACTGCTCAGATCCAACTTGTGGGCAGGAAAATGTTCTCTTCTTGATACTCAGCTCTGTCCTCCAATGCTGTTTTCTGAGCCATCACTATTTGGTCAGTCATAAAACAAATTTTTGGTACATATTAACCTTTTACCATGAATTCTTCAGCCACAGAAAGAAAAGAAGTTGAACACCCACATACATATATAATTCAACCTTTTGCCTTTCAAAAAGTTTTCACCTTTTTGCCCTCCTATAACAGCAAAGAAGGTACACCAGTTCATTGGGCATTTGAGCAAAATTAAGGTCCCACTTCAGTTTTGATGCAGTTCTAGAGAAGTACTCAGCTGTCACGAGAGAGAAAGCTATGCCAGTAACATAGACTTGGACATTTTTGCCTTTCCACAATGTTAGAATTTATTGAAAAACAACACATTTATGAGTTACATCCATTTTGTCAGCCTCATCAGGTTGAGTTCATTCATTAACCAAATGAACCAATCACAAGTTCTTTTATTGCAGTCTTAATTAGTACTATCTATAACACTCAAGTCACATCTCATACTTCATAAAATGATATACAGATTACAGAATGGAAAGAAAAGTTCAATGATGGCTTCCGGATTTGAAGAGGCAGAACTAAAACCAAGACAGAGAGTCTACAGGCAAATGGGAAGTCACCACATGTAACTAGGTAAGATAACAGGCCAAGCAGAGCCTCTTAGAGGAGGCATGCAGCTTGTCAAGAATGTAGAGTTGGTTCATAGTCTGAGTTTGGATAGCAGGCACTTTGGCCACATCAAGCAGGGAGCTGGAGCTGGGCTAAAGCCAGGTACAAAGAGCCAGAGTTCACAGCCTGTTGGCCTCATGATGCATTCACCAGGTGGTATGATAAATGTGGCACCACCACGCCCCAATATTGGGTGTCCTTCTTTTTATATCACCCAGGGGAGGAGCTTGCATCATTTATTGGTCTATTGTGTCAGATAAGCTCACAGGCCTGGTTTTTCCTAATATAACTTAAATACATCATGTGTTCATGCACCCCTGATATAATTTGATTAAATTTATGAGTGGAATTTTTTATTAGCAAAATCAATTTACTTATTACTTTTTATGCCTTATTATTGTGTTATGCAGCTGTGAGTAGTTTTTGTCAATAAATTTGGTGTGTCCAGTATCCAGTCGTTGTCTATTCGTACAGATGAGTTCCAAGTCATTGTACTCAAATATGAGCAAGCTGCTGCTTGATGAAACGGAGTCACTCATGGCAAAGCGGAGCCTAAAAGCTACTATTCTTTACCACATGGAGTAACTCACAGGAAGCTGCTCTCCAAACCAGTCAAAAGAACTATTTGTGGTGTCAGATCTCACACACACACACACACACACACACACACACACACTCACACTCACTCACACACATATCCAACAAGAAGTGGGTGTTGAAGCAGAGTGTGGCGGCATACACCTTGGGAGTCCAGGAGTTTGAGACCAGCTTGCACATCATAGAAAGGTTTCCAGAAGGGAAAAGAAGAGAAGGGACAGGAAGGGAAGGGAAGGGGAAGGGGAAGGGAAGGGAAGAAAGGCTGGGGAGGTAGCTCAGTGCAAAGGCCTTGGTTTTTTTTTTTTTTTTTTTTTGTGGGTACTGGGGGGTCGACCTCAGGACCTCGCGCGCCAGCAGGCGCCCGTGCCGCTGAGCGATATCACTGGCCCCTTTTTCGTATGTGGGATCCGGGAGTCGAACTCGGGCCCTCGCGCTTGCAAGGCAGGCGCTTACGCCGCTGAGCCATCTCACCGGCCCAAAGGCCTTGGTTTTAATCGAAAGAGAGAGAGAGAGAGAGAGAGAGAGAGAGAAAGAGAGAGAGAAGAAGGGAGGGAAGGGGGAGAGGAAGGGAGGAAGGACAGTATTAGAGGTGAGACATGGGAGATGTATATTTTAGATAGATAGATGGAAAAAAGGATGGGAGCTTGAGTGTTTGTTTTACATCCTTTGCTCTTTATCTGCCAGATAGTAGATAGATAGACAGATAGATAGATAACTATTCCTTTCATTTTTGATAGTTTATTTTTACTGTAGCCTTGTAAAAGTGAACCTATTTATGAAATATTGGCTAAAGAGGAAATCATCGCGCTCTGGCTTAAATTGAGTGATGTAGTCCAGTGAAGATAACCAGCTACCTTTGTCCCAGAGTGCCAGGTTGGCTTCTGAAAAGGATTATTACTATTATTATTCTCTTCAAATGTTTTCTTTGAGGGAAGTAGTCACATGCCTCAATGTGTGCACATACACCCCTCAGCTTATATATATATATACATATACACACACACACAGACAAACCTGCCAGTAGAATTTATATTTAAATTTGAGGGTGCTTGGCTCCTTTTCTGAGGGTCTGGCTGCTCTTGGTGCTATAGAAATAGGCTCCTGAATCCAAAAACAATTGTCAGGTATCTCTTAGTAAAACAGTTCCTTGGTATTCTAATATGTAAATAGAATACTTACATTGTTTTATTCCCATTGACATAGAAATACATTAATTTCTCATTTTTTTCCTCCTCCTATCACCAACATTCACACAATCATGAAGCCTGATCATATTTAGTGGTAAATTGGTTCTCCAATTCATTAACGTCTCTCCATGTTCATTGTCATCCCATTATTTCTCACTTAGACTATTAGAACAGCTTCCTAATCAGGTTCCTTGGCACTTGCAGTTCTGCTCAGAGTTTCTCATACATTCGCCACTCTGTATCCAGGTTGCTCTATCTAAAACACTGAATAAAAGGAAAGTATATGTTACTCCCTTTGCAATTTTTTATTTTTGTAATCGTTCCCTACTGCTTACTGAATAAAAATCTATATCCCTTGGCTAAAACTCTTAGGTAGATCCTTCCTATATAGCCAGCACTCACCTCCAATGGCGCTCACAATCCTGTCCCAAACTAAACACACACACATACATGCATATGCATACACACACACACACACACACTTGGCTTTATAGAAATATGAAATTATGGGCAATTCCTGCAAGCACAAACTATTTTCATATAGCTCTAGGGCTTTATGAAAAATGTAATGTTAAGTATAGAACCCAGGACCTCAAGCATGCTAGTCAAATGCTCTACTGCAGAGCTATATCCCCAGCTCTGTACCTCTGGACCTTTTTATAAACTGTTCTTTCTGCCTGGAATGCCCTTCACTTCATTCTTACTCATCTGGTAAATCCTTACTCTTTCTTCAAATCAGCACACAATTCACACATACAGAAAAACTTACTTGACATTCTTAAGCAGTCTTAGGTCATTCTTTCCTGATGACCCCACTGCCCACTTTATATTTATTGTGGCCCTGCTCATATACTATTCTAATTGTCTCTTCCCTTAAGCTGGGTGTTCCTTGAGGTCAGAAGCATGCCTCATTCTGCAATAAGTTTCCCAGTGCCCAACATGGGGCTTGGACATAGTTATTGTGTAAGCATCACAAGAATATGTGACTTTGAACCTGGAAAAGCAATTTTTTTTTAGTTATATGAGAAGAAACTTTCTGGATTTAATATATCTCTTAATCATTTTGTGGAAGGCGAGGATTGCTTCACTAGAAGCAGCCACCAAATAGGACACCCAAAGAGTCTCCTCCAGTGACTCAGAACTCAACAAAGGCTCCTAAGACTGACTAAACTCTAGACCTGGGAAACTTTCTATTTTGATGTTATTTACTGATACATACTACTGGAGAACTAATAACAAAAAGAGAAAAAATGTAAAAATTTGGCTGACTTGTAGGTAAAGACTACAAAGTATACTCACTGTAATCTTCTTAAAAAATAGTTTTACAGTTTAATGCTTTTAATTTTAACTCTGTCTGTGTGGGTGGGGCTGGGGATGGAACTCAGAGCCTCACACATGCTATGCATGAACTCTAACACTGAGTCCATGAATCAGGACTCTTCTGTTTGTAAGTTGACACGAATACAGCACAATAAACTTGAACCAAAAACAGTAAGTTGTTGATACTAAAAGAAAAGTGTAGAGTTACCTTCTGACATAGCTAGATCCAGGTGCTCAAATGATATAATCAGCAATTTGTTTCTATCTCTTGACTCTGATCTCCTCTGTGTTGACTCAGTTATCTGGCAGGCTCTCTGACATGATGGTGAAGAAAGCCACCAAGAGATACAAATTTGCATTTTACCAGTCTTATCTCTTAGCAACCCAAATGGAAACACAGACTCACTTTGTCAATAGTCCCAGCAAAATTCCAGAATTGAGTCCATCCACAGTGTCCAGAGAAACAGACCTGATTAGCCATAGCTATGTGATGTCTAGGTGGAATAGATCTGTTACCAGAGATGTTTCACAGCAAAAGCACTGTATAATAGCACTCAGTTTTATATTCCCCCATGTTCACCACCCGTCAATAATTCTGATCCAGATATATTATCTGTTGTGCATATTTGTGTGTGTCTCTTCCTCTAGACTGTGAGTTCTTATGGCTGTTTGTTTCTGTATTGCTAGAGGTAGTATAGGAAATTGGCTTCTGGTAAGTTTTCTCAATCAAAGAAGGATGAATGAATGGCTCTGCTGTGCATTTCAGCATATGATTAAATTATAAGGGGCTATACTGAAGGCCAAGTCCAGACAAATAGTTTAATTTGATACTTAGACAAATTAATAATGACTCTAATTTATTTGGTTCAATGCATAATTGTTACTGGGTTTTATAGTAGAGGCATAAATAGTGAATGGTTCATTCGACATTCCAAAATTATATAATCAATGCCTTCTGTGTGTCAGGGCCTGTGCTAGACACTAAAATTAGCTTCTATCTATTAATTAGCTGCTTCTCATTAATGGGACTTTATATAGTATAGTAACTGTGTGTGTAGACCTTAGGACCCTGGATTAAAATCCTGGCATCTGCATTTACTAGTTCAGTGAATTTTATCCACTTCCTTAACCACTATGTCTAGCTTCTCCTTCTGCCAAATGGGAATTATACCTATCATACAGGGTTATTGTGAGGCTTAAATGCAGAGATGAATGTGAATCATTGAAAATAGTGCCTGGAACACTAAGAACTTAGTATTAACTCTTGCGATGAAGCACATATAGCAGCTCCTTTCTATATCAATATCACTTTACCCATGATACTTTACCTGAGGCAAGACCCTGGATCAGGAACTTAAAATTAAGTTGAAATACAATTTCTGGGCTTCAAGAAAAGAGACTAGAAACTTATCTCAGTCCTGAAACATCATATTTTGACATAAAACCTAGGATCTTTTCTGTGTTAGTGTAAAATTATCATCTCTCAAAGTGTAGCTCAGTGGCAGAGTGTTTGCCTAGCATGTGACAGGTCCTGGGACCCAACACTGATTTGATATAGATATAGATATTAGATATAGATATAGATAGATATAATATAGATATTAGATAGATAGATAGATAGATATCAACATATATCATTTTCCAATGAGCTGGCAATCCAATTTATGGATACAAATATGAGGAAAAAGTGGAGTGCAAGCTCATCATGTGCAGATAAGTATGTTCCACAGGGAAGAACTGATATTCCACAAGGGCTAGGAGATAACTTTCTTAAATCTCAATATTGCCCCTGCATGCAGCTCATTATGAGAATCAGAATACAAGCAAATACTTTGTGTGCCTGAACATAATTTGGTGACAACATACACAAGTCCTAAGTAGGCCCTTGAGATAATGGAGAGAAGATGATGTTGGAAGACCAGCGACCTGGACTAGAATCCAAGCTTTCTTCTTCACTGCATGTGGCATCTTAGGTAATAATAATGATCACAGCTCATAGCTTGTGAGTGTTTACTGTGTGTCAGTCACTACTCAAAGCACTTTACATATATCATTTTCTTTAATTCTTGCAAGCAACTGTAGTTTTTCTGTTAACCCCTTTTATCAGTGAAAGAAACTGAGGGGCAGAGAATTTAAGTGACGTGCCTCAGGTCACATAACTAGTAACTGGGGAAGTCAGATTTCCAATTCAGGCACTGTAGCTCTTGAACCCAAGCTACTAACTACAACTTCATGGTGCCCACCAACTCAGGCCGTCAGATTCCTCATCTGTAAAATTAACTTAATTGCACCCCCCTGTAAGGTTGTTGTTTGGATTTGAGGTAAGCTTAGGGAAACATTTAATACAATACTGGACACATAGAAAGTTTTCTCTGAATAAGAGTTATTTCGTCTCTCCATTGTCTCAAGGAGCATCTGGGCTGGAAATTCATGCCTTTTTGCAAGTGGTACTTCTTGATTCTAATTAATTTGACTACAAATTACTTTTGCATGGAGGTATGTACTCCTGGTTTAATTACAGTGGAGAAAACTTTGATGTTGAGGATCTTTTTTAGTTCATCCACATACTGTGATTGTGCCTTCTGTTTCCTAGTTACATGTCCACTTATGAAGTCCCTCAATGCTGGTCTTTCTACTTTAAATCTAACCTTTATGGAGCTCTTGCCAGGCTGGACATATTCCTACATGTCAACTTATTATGGAAAAGAAGATCTGAAAATGACTGAAAGGGCAGCCTGCTGGGCAATGCCATGGATACAAGTATGCCTGAAAAGGATTTTATCCTGTGGCCAGTTATTTCATTCCTTATCTGTAATTTTTCTTTTCCTGACACCTTCTCACCTAACTGTAGAAGCAATAATGATTAAGACTAAACTGAGTTCGATTTCTGGCACAAAAAAAAAAAAGACTGAACTGAAAACATGGCAACTAACATACTTATCTGCACATGATGAGCTTGCACTCTCACAACCCCAATGCGAATAAGCCCAATGCTTCAGGAAAGCAGTTTGGTAATTTGCATCAAGAGCTATAATCATGTTCCTGCCCTTTGATACTGCAATCCCTCACTGGAGATTCTATCCTTAGGAAAGACTTTAGTAGAAAGAAAATATGTTTATAGGCATAAAGATTTTCAATGCAGTATTTCTTTTACTAATGAGAAACTGGAAATAATTGCAATGTTAAGCAACTTGATATGTATTAGAACCAGTCAATAAAATAAATATGAATGTAAAAAGATTATTTTATAATATTGAATGAATAAAATAAAATACATAGTAGTTATAATCAAGGTAAAATACAAAGTAGTTATAACCATGGTAAAATTGTCTTAAGTGAATACAACCTAGAAAGGACTATAGAAAATGAAAATTCTTGTGTTACGATAGTGACATACAATAGTGTTATGACAGTGTCTTCCTCCTCAGTCAATGTCTTTGATTATTGACTTTAGAATTAGGATTTTGAATAAGTGTTTAAGAAAGTAGTGAAGACTGGGGAAGAGTTGGAGAAGGAATTTCAAATTTCAGACCCCTTAACTATTTCTTGGTCGTACCTTACAAATAAAGCCGTCTAAGAAACTGACTTAATTTGGTCTTTAATGAAAAAGATTTTGTCTTAATTTCTCATCACTGAGACACAATACCCATCACCCACAACTTAAAGGTGGAAAGGTTTATTTTAGCTCACAGTATGTAGAGGTTTCAGTACATAATCAGCTGGCTCCAAGGCAGGGCAGCATGGCAGAGGGGCATGGCAGAGGAGAAACAGTTAGTGGCATGGTGAGCTAATCCACTGATGAGTATCACAGCCCCATTATCCAGTCACCACCCAAAAGCTTTACCTATGAGTGTATGATGTTTTGAGAAGACATCTAGATATAAACCACAACAGATTTACACTCAATATGCTTACCTATTGTATCAGATAGGCTTATTCATCCAGGCTTCCACTCTCCAGTCTTTCTTTTTCTTGTCCTACTCTGACATGGAACAAGACAGGGGAACAAATATATTCATATTTCCATCTACCACCGTCAGCTGTGTGACCTTAAACATTTTACTTTAACTTGTCTTAACTAAGCCTTAGTTTCTTCATTTGAAATTTGGGGCTAACAAAGGCTCTTAACATTTGGGTTGATGTGAGAATTAAGTAAGTTAATGAGTGCAAAGTGCTTAACACAGTATGCTATATGTTGAATATTTGTGCTTCCTCCCCGAATTCAAATATTGAAACATAATCCTGAATGTGAGGTTATTTGGAGGTGGAGCTATTGGGAGGCAGTTTGGTCAGGACAGTGGAGCTTTCATGAATGGGATTAGTGCCCTTAAAAGATGAGATAGGAGAAATCTTGCTTCCCCTCTCTTCTTTCAGCCATGTGAGGAAAGAGCAAAAAGATGACTATGAATGAACCGGGGAGTGAGCCCTCACCGAACACTGAATCTGCCACCACCTTCATCTTGGACTGCCTGGATTCCAGAACTGGGAGCCAAAATTCTATTTATAAACCACTCAGTCTATGGTATTTTTTATAGCACCAAAACAGGCATAGAATATCAAAAATGCTCTACCTCAGAGTGCTTATAGGGATGAAAGAATGTATGTCAAGACCCTGACCAAACAGGTGTTAAATATAGGGCAGTTGTCACTACCAAAATTCCTTCTCTGGGCACTCTCTTCAAGTGACAAAATAACTGGATAAGCCAGGCACAGTGGTACATGCATGTAGTCCCAGCGACTTGGGATGGTGAGGCAAGAGAATGGCAAATTTGAGCCCATCCTGGGAAAATTAGCAAGGCCTTGTCTCAAAATCTATCTGTCTGTCTGTCTGTCTGTCTATCATCTATCTCAGATGATAAAGGGGGCATTGAATGCTCATGCTAAAAACCAGTCAGATTGGTGTTTGGAGAGACATATGTGCTACAAATTCCTCTCAACAGGCTATATGAAATACAGTGATCTCAAAAAAAAAAAAAAAAAAGAAAAAAAAGAAAAAGAAAAAGAAAGAAATGCAGTGACCTTAAGGTTAAGAAAAATGTGAGTTGGTGACTCAGTAGGAAAGACAAAACTCTTGAAAATCATGAAGAAACAAAAAGTAAGCAGTATGATTATCGCAGATTGTAAAACTTCTTAGGGTCAGAAGTAAGTCTGCTAGAAAATCTTAAAAGCAATGTTAAGGGAGATGAGCAAAAGTGGGAGGATTGACTTGAGTCCAGAAAAGAAAGGGATTAATGATAAGAGATAATACCTAGTCTATATTTAGAACTTACTATGTGTCCAGTATTGAGTTAAGTGCTTCATATGCATTAGAGAACATTCTTTTCCTTTTCATACTAAGTGGTAAATTTTTACTATCCACCCCCATAGTGTAGTATGGGCCTAGGTATTGCCTTAGAGTAAAACCTTAAATTATATCAAGTTCTCATAGAAGCGCTTCCTGAAATAAGCCATTGAGTCAGATTGACAGAGTCCAACATGCCTTCATTTGATATTTGGGGGTAACAAAGGCACTTGAAAGAATAAAAGAAATGGTCACATCTTTGTCCAGGGAATATATCATTCATTCTATGCTAGGCCATCATAGCTCTACCATCTGCCAAGTCACTAAGTCAAGAAACTTAGGAACCATGATTAATTTTTATTCTTTTATTGAATCAGTCTTAAGCCTTTACAATTTTACTTTTAAAAATATTTCCCAAATCCATGTTTTGCTATCTCCTGTCATTCAAGTTCTCATTTTCTTTCACAGAATTCTAGCAGTGTCCTGCTAGATTCTATTCTAGCAGTGTCCTGTCTGGGTTTTCTGTCACTAAGTTTCAATTTTTCTTATCTATCCTAAAACTGTAGCTAGCATGATCCCTTTATATCCTACCTTTTTTTTTTACAAAGCAACCCCTGTTAGATGTAATCTTACACATCATTTTCCTCCTGAGAACTTCCAGTTATTCCATAATTATCCTGAATGACAACAATGACCTTAGTTTCCATGACCTGACTTGAGCCTGCTGTTCTGGTTTTATCTCCTGGCACTCTCCAGCCTCTAGACTTCATGTAATTTCTTCTAATTTACCTTGGTAAGTTCATGGCCTTGTGACTTGCTTATGCAATTTCTTCTTCAAAGGTTGCCTTTCTCAAGTCCCTTCTTCTCAGTCACTGAGTCTCATCTTTGGCATCAGTATCTCCAGAAATTCTTTCTTGATTCCTGTCTGTGTTAAGTGATACTCCTCTGCTCTCTGCATTACACATCCTGTGTCTGCTCATTTATGCAGTTTATTAAAAAGGTCCTTGAGACCATGGATCATGACTCATTTAGCTCTATACCCCTCAAAACCTGGCAAGTGCTTCATCTATAGTGAGATTTGGACAGATGTTTTCGAAGTGTGCAAGCATTTAGGATCTGTGCCCAAGTAATGTGGTACAGAAGTGTAGAGTCCTAAAAGAAATGACTAACATCTGCAATGTTAATTGATATACTCAGGGTTTAAAGGGAAAAGATTTAATACAAGACATAATTTATAGCATTATTGTATAATATTCACCCAAAGAGTCAAATGCAGAAGAGTGCAGGATATCTGCCCACGCAGTAGAGACCCAAAGAATCCAGCCAAGGCCCTGGATCCCACAACAATGTCCTGCACAAGTCCAGTTAAAGACCTAGAGCCCATGGCAATATCTTCCACGAGTCCGACCAAAGGCCTGGAACCCACGACAATGTCTCATGCAAGTCTGTATCAAGGATCTGCACTGGGAAGGCCCAAAGGTCAGTGGTGGAAGCTAGAAAGTCTGCGCCAGCGGGATGAAGGATCTGTGGCAGCAGGCTGAGGGATCTGCACTGGAGCCAGGAAGCGACACTCAAGGTAAGGGCCAGAGCTCCCCTGAAGGGAACCACAGCCATCCTCAGTGCAGTGAGGACCTGAGCTCCTCCAACAATGAGAACAGCTGAGTTCATATCAGGAAAGCCAGCATGACAAGCTTCTCCAGGAGAATCAACAGTACACCATCTTCCCCTCTAGTTCTCTTTTTAAGCTATTGGCAACAATCCTCAGGTGGGCGTTACACACCCAGCACCACACTGATTCAGTTCAGTTGGGTGTTACAAGTTGACCATTAGTTAATCCAACACACCAATACTGTGTGGCAACCTGTAACTCTGATTGGATCTCACTAGCCCCCTAATTTGTCTTATTATTCTCCATGGCACTTATTGCCATCTGTCATATTGTACATTTT
The DNA here is from genome assembly GCA_028451465.1 of Erethizon dorsatum. Classification (NCBI taxonomy): domain Eukaryota; kingdom Metazoa; phylum Chordata; class Mammalia; order Rodentia; family Erethizontidae; genus Erethizon; species Erethizon dorsatum. The sequence continues at coordinate 42,610,508 of CM051842.1, forward strand.
ACTTACTGTTTGCAGACCCTTCTCTGCTGTAATATTAACTCCATAAGAATACCAATATTCCTCTTTGGTTTTTGATGTATCAATACTTACAGCAGGGCATGGCACATAGTAGGTTATCAGTAAATAGCTTTTGAAAGAATGTGGTAGATATACACTTTCAATACATAATCTCATTTAGTCCTCATGACAATACTACAAGGTAAATAATAATAGGATTAATAGTATTGTTTTTATAGGTGAAGCTCCTCATCACCTATAGACAATGAAAAGGATTTTTGGTAACTGGTATATATGTACTGAACATAAAGTTTCAAGGATTCAAAGATGATTGACTCAGATCAGGGTCTTGAGACTGGATGATGCAACAAAAACATCAGCCCAGTCAGGCATGGTGGCAAACACCTGTAATCCTAGCTGCTTGGAAGGCCCTGACAGGAGGATCACAAGTTCAGGCCAGCTTGAGCAACTTAGCAAGACCTTGTCTCTTAAATAAAAAATAAAAATGGTGGAGAATATAGCTCAGTGGTAGAGCACCTCTGGGTTCAATCACCAGTACTGCAAAAAAAGTGAGTGCAATTAAAATATCATTTAATAAGTAAATTTCTGTCAAGCCAAACAGAATAGGCAGACTATGTATTTCCTCCAAGATATTTCATACTCTATGAATAGAATCAATTTTGCAACCTAAATAGCTAACACTTTATCTGCTTTTCTAAAAGCAATCTGGGCACTTGTGAGGACTTTCACAGGAAAATTATGAGGCAAGTCCACTGTAGCAAGGGTACATTTTTTGCAGACAAGCCCTTAAGAATTTGCAGAGAAAAATTAGTTTGTGGTACTGAGAATTAGGGCACCTGTTGTATGGCCTCTTTCATTACAAACCACACCTACCTCCATGAGGGTAGATGAGAACCAAGCACTTTGCAAAAGACCTTTCCAGGCTTCCTCTAGTTAGGGTCTAAAATTTGCCATTGTAAAAAGGTTGTCTTATTTATCTTGCTATTTATTAGACATCTCTAATTGAATATCCCACAGGCCCTTGAAGCTTACTAGGGCTACAAATCAACTCATCATCTCTGTCCTTAGAGGTCTCTACCCCACCTGGGATTTAACCTTAACTTCTATTCCCATGATGTCTCTCAATATGTTCTTTCCTCAGCAACAACTCTGCCCCACTACCCCATGTAACACCCTCATCTCCTCTCATCTGAAGTGATAAAGAAACCTCTTTGCTAGCAACTTGGCCTGCATTCTTATCCTTCTTTAAGTCATTCTAAAGCACAACTAACATCAAGTCATAAAAACTCTTCAATAACTTCCCATTGCCTCTAGGCTTAAGTAAGATTCCTTAGCTTAGCATCACAGCCTTCCTCCCTTCTTTTTCCATTCCCTCCAATAAACCCTGCACACTGAAACTTTTAGTTTCCTGAAAGGGACGTCGATTGAGCTAATATTTATTGGGCACCTATTATGTGCCAAGTGGTAGCCTAAATATATCACCTCTTGTAATTTCATCAGTAGCAACTACCCTATGTGGTGCTTGGTGCCATGATCCACATGTGACACATGAGGAAACTGAGACAGAGAAAAAGCTAGCTAACTTATTCAAGGTCATGCAGTTAATAAGTGGCAGATTATGAACCTGAACCCTGGCAGTCTGGCTCTAGAGCCTATGCTTTTTTATTAGTAATGTTTGTGATACGTAATGAATACATTTATCATAAAGAGTTAGTACAAAGACACATCACATCTTTATTTTATGAAGAAATAAAACAATTTCATGATCAAATAATAAGAGAACAACTGTGTATCATTATCTTCAAAGTAGTGACTCAGAGTACAAGATATAAAACTAAAAGATTCTCACAAAAAAGAAACAAACAGATAACACAAATCTTTCAACAAACTAAGATGAACTAGTAGTATAAATGAAACCAATTGGAATATACATTGAAATACTTTCAAAACAATGGAATTTGTAATTTGGGGAAGTATTTGAACTTCTCCCTATTTCCTGTTTTCCTCCCTTCTACTTTGGTTTTTATTTGTTTCTCATGTAAAAGAAACCATACAATATTTGAACTTGTGTGTCTGACTTATTCCAATTAATATTACGTTTTCTTTTTTTCCTTTAAAGGAAAAGAAACAATAAAAACAGTGGTACAAAATTTCAAAACAAGATTGTAAGAGAGTAACAAAGGTTAGTCCATTGCATATGCTTATCTTCAAAGTAGTAGTTCATATTACAAGATATAGGCATGAAAATCTGATCAAACAATATAGGCACAAAACTTGCTTTTTAATGAACTAATAGCAATTAGTAGTATAACTACCTTAAATATCTTGTGTATATATATATATTTCTTTTTTCCTTTTCCCTTCCTTCATTTCTCCTTTCCCCCATCACAGTTTCTCTTTCCTTTTGAACAGTTACTTCACATTTCACAATATGTATTGTACATTTTAGATCTTATTTAATCTTTCAGCTTCTTACACGAGGGAGACAATACGATGTATACAAATGCAAGTCTGACTTATTTCACTTATCAGTATGGTCTCAATTTGCATCCATTTACCTATAAATGTCTCAAGTTTATCCTTCTTTATAGCTGAGTAGTATTCCATTGTATAAAAATATCACATCTTTTTTATCCATTTCTTGGTTGATGGGCATTTGGATTGTTTCCAAGATTTAGATATTAGAAATTGTGCTGTTATAAACATGGGTGCACATATATCGCTGTGGTATGATGTTTTTAATTCTTCTGGGAAGATACTGAGAAGGGAAATAGCTGGGTCAAATGGGACCTCTAATCCTAGTTTTTTGAGGAATCGCCACACTGATTTCCACAGTGGTTGCACCAGTCTACACTCCCACCAACAGTGGAGAAGTGTTCCTTTTTCTCCACAGCCCCACCAGCATTTCTTATTGTTTGATTTCTTGATGATAGCCATTCTTTCTGGGATGACATGGAATCTCAGTGTTGTTTTTATTTGCATTTCTTGAATGACCAATGATGTTGAACATTTTTTCATATATTTATTTGCTATTTGTATTTCTTCCTCTGAGAAGTGTGTGTTTATCTCAGATGCCCATTTTCGGATTGGGCCTTTGAATTTGGGGTGTATGATTTTATCAATTCTTTATATGTTCTAAATAAAATTTCTTTGTCTGAGGGACAGTTGGCTAAAATTTCTTCCCAATCTGTGGGTTGTCATTTCACTCTGTTGATGATTTCTTTAGATGTGCAAAAGCTTGTTAATAAGATGAGATCCCAGTTATTGATTCTTTGAAGCATTTCCCACATAGTTTGGGTTTTGTTCATGAAGTGTCTGCCTGCTCTTATGTCTTCAAGATTTCTACCTAATTTCTCTTCCAGTAGATTTAGTATTTCTGTTTAGATCTTTGATCCATTTAGACTTTAGTTTAGTGCATGGTGATAGACATGGGTCTAGTTTTAGTCTTCAGCATGTAGACATCCAGTTTTCTCAGCACCATTTATTAAAGAGGCTATCTTTCCTCCAGTGAACATGTTTGACCCCTTTGTCAAAGATAAGGTGGCTGGGTGTGTTTGGAGTCGTGTCTGCATCTTCTAATCTGTTCCAGTGGTCCTCAGGTCTTTTTTTTTTTTTTTTTGACAATACCATGCTGATTTTATCACAGTAGCTTTGCAGCATACTTTCAACTCAGGGATTGTGATGCCTTCTGCCTTGCCTTTGTTGCCCAGGTTTGCTTTTGCTATTCTAGGTCTCTTCTCCTTCCAAGTAAATTTTGGGAATGTTTTCTATAGATCTGTGAGGTATGCTAATGGTATTTTGATCAGGATTGCATAAAATCTGTATAACACTTTTGGGAGTATGGCTATTTTCACAATGTTGGTACTTCCTGTTTATGAACAAGGGATCTCTTTCCATTTTCTGATATCCTTTTCAATCTCCTTTTCTAAAGTACTGTAATTTTCAATATATAGATCCTTTACTTCCTTTGTTAGATTGATTCCTAAGTAATTCATTTTTTTGCATGCTCTTGTGAAGGGTGTGATTTCCCTAATTTCTCTCTCAGTGAGTTTGTTTTTCGTGGACAGGAATGCTATTGATTTTTTAGTGCTGACTTTGCATCCAGCTATGCTACTAAATTTGGCTGTTAACTCTAGGAGTCTTTTCACAGACTTTTTGCAGTCCTCTATATAGAGTATCATGTCATCTGTGAATAATGCTAGTTTAAATTCTTCCTTTCCTATCCATTTATTTCTCTCTCTTGTCTAAATTCTCTGGCTAATGTTTCTAGAGCTATATTGAATAGGAGTGGTGACAGTGGACATCCTTGTCTTGTTCCTGATTTTGGAGTGAAAGCTTTCAGTTTTTGTCCATTTAGTATGATGTTGGTTGTTGGTTTGTCATAGATGGCTTTTATCAGATTGAGGTAGAGGCCATCTATTCCAATTTTCTGTAGGGTTTTTAACATGAATAGGTGCTGGACTTTGTCAAAAGCTTTTTCTGCATCTATTGAGATGATCATATATTTTTTGTCTTTGGTTCTGTTAATATGGTGTATTATATTTATTGATTTTTGTATATTGAACCATCCCTGCATCCCTAGGATGAATCCAACTTGGTCATGGTGTATAATCTTTTTGATAATTTGCTGGATTCTGTTTGCCAGTATCTTATTGAGGATTTTTGCATCTATGTTCATTAGGGAGATTGGCCTGTAGTTCTCTTTCTTAGTTGGGTCCTTCTCTGGTTTTGGTATCAGGGTAATGCTTGCTTCTGGGAATGAATTTAGGAGTATTGCTTCCCTTTCAATTTCATTAAAAAGTTTGAGAACTAGTGGTTTTAGTTCTTCTCTAAATTTCTTGTAGAATTTGGCAGTGAATCCATCAGGGCCTGGGCTTTTCTTTGTTGGGAGGTCTCTTATTACATCTTCGATTTCATTGGTTGATATTGGTTTATTTAAGATTTTTATATCTTCTTGATTCAGCTTTGGTAATTCATACGTATCTAGGAATCTGCCCATTTCTTCTGCATTTTCCATCTTAGTAGGATAGAAATTTTCTAAATAGGTATAGATGATCTTCTGGATTTCTGCAGGGTCCTTCATGATATCACCCTTTTCATTCTTAATTGCATGGAATTGCATCTTTTCTTTTATTTTTTTAATAAGGTTGGATAAGGGTTTGTCAATCTTATTTATTCTTTCAAAGAACCAAATCTTTGCTTCATTGATTCTTTGTGTTGTGTTTTTAGTCTCCAATACATTAATTTCTGCTCTGATCTTTATAATTTCCTCTCTTGTACGAGGTTTTGGCTTAGCCTGCTCTTCTTTTTCTAGAAGTTTGAGGTTCATCAATAAGTTGTTTATTTGTGCTTGCTCTATTTTCCTGATATAGATATTTAATGCTATAAATTTCCCTCTTAGGCCTGCTTTCATTGTATCCCATAGGTTCCGGTATGTTGTACTGTCATTATCATTCAGTTGTAGAAAGTGTCTAATTTCTTCTTTAATTTCATCTGTGACCCATTGATTGTTCAGGATGGTGTTGTTTAATTTCAATGTGTTTAGGAAGTTCTTGTGATTTCTTTCACCATTGATTTCCAATTTCATTGCAGTATGGTCTGATAATATGCATGGGATAATTTCAATTCCTTTGCATTTACTTAAGCAGGTTTTATGAGCTAGTATGGGGTCTATTTTGGAGAATATCCTGTGTGCAGCTGAGAAGAATGTGTATTCTGATGTTGTGGGGTGGAACACTCTGTAGACATCTACTAAGTCCATTTGCTCAAAAGTTTGGTTGAGTTCTAATATTTCATTATTGATTTTTTTGTCTAGTTGTTCTGTCATTTTGTGACAGTGGAGTATTGAGATCCCCCAATATAATTGTATTAGTGCTTATTTGATTTTTCATGTCCTTTAATACTTGTTTTATATAGCTGGGTGCACTGGTATTTGTTGTATATATATTTATGATCATTATCTCTTCCCCTTGGATTGTTCCCTGTACAAGGATATAATGACCATCTTTATCTCTCTGAATCATTCTTGGCTTTAAATTCACTTTGTCTGCAAAAAGAATAGCTACCCCTGCTTTTTTCTGGGTTCCTGTTGCATGGAGTATTGTTTTCCATCCTTTGACTTTCAGTCTATGAATTTCTTTTTGAATTAAATGTGTTTCTTGTATACAGCATATTGTTGGATCTTGCTTCTTGATCCATTTTGCCAGTCTGTGCCTTTTGATTGGTGAATTGAGACCATTAACATTGATGGTTAAAACTGATATGTATTGACTTATACTTGTCATGTTATTTTCCTGTTGTTCTTCCCCCTCTTTTTTTTCCCCCCTCCCTCTCTTTAATTATTTGCCCTGCCTGGTGGGTTCCTTCTATTGGGGTTCCTGGAGTTGTATTCCTTGTTATCTCTTTCTAGAATGTCCTTCAGAACATTTTGGAGTGCTGGTTTGGTGGTCATAAATTTTCTCAGGTGTTCCTTGTCATGGAAGTATTTTATTTCTCCATCAATTTTGAAAGATAGTTTTGTGGGGTACATCAATCCGGGTTGAAAGTTATTTTCCTTTAGAGCTTGAAATACATCATTCCAAGCTCTTTTTGACTTGAGGGTTTGTGCTGAAAAGTCAGCTGTAATTCTGATGGGCTTTCCTTTATAGGTGATTTGTCTCTTGTCCCTAACAGCTTCTAAGATTCTGCTCTTGTGTTGAATTTCTGGGATCTTGACTATGATATGTCTGGCTAAAGATTTTTTTTTCATCATGGCTAGTAGGAGTTCTATATGCCTCATTTATCTGAACATCAAATTCTTTTTCTCTACCAGGGAAATTCTCCGTGATAATGTCTGTGAACAGGTTCTGATGTCATTTATGCTATCTCGTGCTTTTTCATTGATTCCAATTAATCTTAAGTTATTCTTCTTTGTGTCATTTAGCAGCTGCTGGATTGATTTTTCATGGTACCTTGCTATTTTTAAGAATTCTTTCTTTTCATGATCACTAATTGCAAGCCTGTCTTCTATATCTGAGATCCTGTCCTCGCATTGGCTTAATCTGCTACAAATACTTTCAATGGAATTTTTGTTCTCCTGGATATCTGCTTGAATCTCCTTTGTGGATTCCATTTCTTTCCTATGCTGAGCGTTCATGGCTTCCATCATTTTCTTTTCTTTATTTTTTTGTGGGTACCATGGGTCGACCTCAGGACCTTGTGCGCCAGCAGGTGCCCGTGCCCTTTGGCAGGGCAGTGGGCAGTAGCCTGTACTCTCTGGCAGAAACCAGTCTCATTCGCCTGCTACCATTAGTGCACTTTTCATGGGCCTGAGAGCTGCGGTGCCGTGCTGAGTTCCCAGCGCTGTGTTCTGACGCCATGCAGAGTTCTGAGCGCTGTGTTGCAGTGCTGCGCTGTTTTGCTGCCCACCCCCACAATGGCGCCCAGCCAATCGCTCTCACCTGCGGGATTCCTGCACCTCAGAGGCACTAACCTCTAGCTAACGCAGTCCTTCACTGCTCCCATGCACCACGGCTGTCTCACGTTCCTCTGCAGAGGCCCCCGGGGGTGCCGGCTATCACCATGTGTCCGCAGATTTGAACTTCTGTTGTGCCACGGTTCCCAGCACAGGGAGAAGGCACCTGCAGTCTCCTCCTTCTTCTTTACTGAAATTATTTTTCACTCACTCCGTGACTCTCGAACTGCACTTCAGAACTTCCCTGGGTCCAGGGGAGCCACTTCCCTCTTTCTTGTGCTCCCCCTGCCACTATATTCCAGTGTCCGAATTGCAACTTTTAGAGAGTTTCGCTGCCTGCCTCTTATAAATCCGCCATCTCTCCCCATCCCTCTGATTCTTTTTTTTTTTTTTTTTTTTTTTTTGTGGGTACCAGGGGTCGACCTCAGGACTTTGCACACCAGCAGGTACCTGTGCCGCTGAGCGATATCATTGGCCCTTTTCTCGTATGTGGGTTCCAGGAGTTGAACTCGGGCCCTCGCGCTTGTCAGGCAGGCGCTTATGCCGCTGAGCCATCTCACCGGCCCCTGATTCTTTTTTGAGACAGGGTCTAGTTATATAGTTCAGGTTGGCCTTGAACTCACTGTGTAGTCCATGCAGGCCTTGAACTTGCAGTGAACCTCCTGCCTCAGCCTCCTGAGTGCTGGGATTACAGGTGTGCACCACCACACCTGGCTCCCTTTTCTGATTCTAGTCTCTGCTCAGTTCATCAGAGCACTCATTCCATTTTATCAAGACTTCCAATTTCATCTATCTCATTGAGTTTCAGGCTTGTCCTGGGTGGGCCAGGGGTCTGGGGTTGCATTTTTCTTCTTCATCTTCTCTATTTCTATTTTCTTTCTTTTTTGTGTGTGGGTACCAGGGGTTGACCTCAGGACCTTGCACGCCAGCAGGCGCCCGTGCTGCTGAGCGATATCACCGGCCCCTTTTTCTTTTGTGGGTTCCAGAAGTTGAACTCAGGCCCTTGGGCTTGCCAGGCAGGCACTTACGCCACTGAGCCATCTCACCGGCCCTCTATTTTCTGTTTTATTCTGTTTTCTATGTTGATGCTTACCAACTTCTTATGATATATAGCTTTGTCACTAGTATTAAGGCTTCCCTAGGAGATGTCTGCTCTTCAGGGATGTCCTTTAGATGTAGGTGGTTCTTTATAGCTATCTCAAGAACCTACCGTCCCAATTTGTAAAGGATGAAAAATTACTTTTTTGCTCAGTTCCCAATCCTTTGGTACTGGGCTGTGGTAATGATTATGACCCCATACAATCACAATGTTATCATACAGGGGAGAAAAACTGTTTATAACATGTATGACATCCTGGCTAAAGTAGTACAGTTAGTAATAACAATAGTTTCAAGTACAGCTTAACTACTGACAAACTATAGTAACCATGCACCTGCTACTTCTGACCACAGCAGCAAACTCTAAAGTTATATAACAAAATCAAACATATACTGTGCATTTGTGTGCAGTGATTTTCCCCTTAGTGGCATGATTTTACTGTTCTGCGGGGGCAAGGGGGTTAAGATGGGTAGGGGACAGGCCAAAATGATGAATGAGGTCAAATATAGTAGAGTCAAGGCTGGAGGTCAAAGGATGATCACCTGAGTTTTGGGAAGCTGGAGGGCACAGGAGGGAAAGAATGAAATAGAATGTGAAGGAGTAATCAGAAAGGGCAGAGACAGTGTTTACTCACTTGAAGGTTTAAATTCAAGAAGTAGTTGAGGAAAGAGAGAAAGACGATCAATAGAAGAAAATGAGAAAGAAAGGTAAGAAAACTAAACAGTGAAAAAACAAGGAAGAAAGAGAAAGAATAAAAAAGAAAAGAAAAGAAAGAAAAAGGAGACCAGAGAAAGAGAGAAGAGATTTAAAAACCCCAAATGCAAAAATAACCACCAAATACAAAACAAAACATTGTAACACCCAAGCAGACAAGAAAGAGATAGCCAATCAAACAGACAGGAGAATAAAAGTAGTAAAATACCTCTGGTGTTTACAGATCTGTGAAGGTGTCCATGTTTAATTCCAGAAATACGCTGGGTATGGAGCTGATCTTGGCCTCTGGATGTGGGGCTGGGACTGGTTTTTTGTTGGTGGAGTTCTCCATATTCCAACTGCTGGCTCCTCGCTGCTGCTTCAGATGCTTCCATGTTGATGGCCTCGCTGATTACTCCACCCTCCAAAGGTGTGTGTGCACCCATGTGCCCAGGGCTGGCTGTTGTCCTAGATCTTGGGGTTCTGGTTAGTCCACCCAACAAAGGTGTGTGTTGTTATACTCCTCTTGCAGACACCACCTTCCCGGAGCAATGGAGGAAGCACAGAGAAGGTACTTACACTCTTCTCACAGGCACTGCTGTTCCAGGGAAAATGGAGGAAGCACAGAACACAGACTTACACTCCTCTTGCAGACCCCACCATCCCATGGGTGATGGAGTACGTGCAGAGCATGGACTTACACTCCTCTCACAGGCACCACTGTCCAGGGGAGCAACATTATGTTTTCAAGTTGCATCCATTTACCCATAAATGCCTCATTTATTTTTCTTCATGGCAACTTAGTACTCCATTGTGTATAAATATGACATTTTCCTTATTCATTCTTCTGTTGATGGACATATACGCTGTTTCCAAGATCTAGTTATCATAAATTTTGCTGCTATTAACATGGGCTTAACAATTTTTACTTCTCCTCCCCTTCCTTTTCCTCCCCTCTCCCTTCATCTCTAGATCTCCTTCCCATCTGCAAAAGTCTACCTCCTTGTTTCCTATAATCTCTCTTTTATTTTGTAGAGTCTGTGCTCTGAAGGAATACCCCACCTCTCTCATTCCTTTCTATCTGCCAAGAATATCCTTTTCCCCTTCCCTATTGTTTACCAGGCTAAACCATCAAGGTTTAAGTCAAGAATCTTCTCTAGTAAATGTTCCCTGACCTGTCCACATTACTTTGCTACCACTGATTCTGACCTTTAGCTGAATAAGTTATCTGTCTTCTGGCTTCTCCTAGGTCCTGTGCATACCTCTAACTACAGAACTTACACACACATCTTGCATATCTGTTCACAAATTTCTTGAGGTCAAGGGCTTGCCTTAGTTGCTTTTTATCCCAGCATGTATGTAGCACAGTGCCTGGCACATAGTAAATGCTCACTAAGTAATTGTTTATTCTGGAAGATCTCTCACAAATATCTGGGTTGAGTTCAGGTTTGCTAAGACATGCCCTGAGATCTTCCAAAATACTGAGCAGGGATAACTTCCAAGCAGGATATGATGGATCATCAGCTGTATATTTTATCACTTTATTTGGAAAGATTTTCAATTATACAGAATTGTACTTTGTATAAAAATAAGGACATTCATATGCTCTTTACCAAGGTTTACCTGCTGCTAACATTTCCCCCATTCACTTTATTATTTTATCACTTCATCTATCAATCTATTATCTTTGCACATCTTTATAGTAGTTGTTTTATTTGAACCATTTGAGAATGAATATGTCTTATATGTAGTGGCCCTTACTCATAAATATTTCACTATATTTACATAATCAGTATAGTTATTGACTTCAAATTTAATATTAATATATAATTTAATATAACATACTTCCCATATTTCACATATGGAATATTCTATATTCCAATCAATTGTCCTTTATAGTATTGTTATTTGTTTCTGCCAGTAAAGGATCCACTTTAGGATCAGTTGTTGAATTTTGTTGTCATGTATTGATTCTCCTTTTATTTAGAACATTTCCATAGTATTTGTCTTTTGTGACATTGACATTCTTTGAAGAACATAATCTTCTCTATCCTCTGCCTTAAAAATATATAATATTCTTCTTTTATACTTGATATGAAATTTAAATTATGTTTTTCAGGCTGGGATACCACAAATTGATGCTTCCATCTTACAGAATCATATGTAGAGTCACATTATATCATCACTTATCGTATTCATTTTGCTCACCCAGTCAGGGTGTATCCAGTCACTTCATTGTACTGTTACTATTTTATCTTTTGCTTCTGTGTGAAGAGACATAAAGAACCTTCAAATAAGTGTATCCTCACTAAATGACCCTAGACTTAGTGTTATATTCTATAACTAGATGCCCCCCAAAAGCCTCATGCAGTCATAGGTGGGGGTTTTGGGAGGCGATTGGATCATGGGGGCATAATACTCATCATTGGATTTATCCACTGATGAGTTTGTAGCCAAATGTGATCTTGGGAGTTGGAGCCTAGTTGGAGGAGGTGGGTCACTGGGGGCATGGCCTGGAAGGGTGTATCTCCCTCTCTCCTCTGATCTCTCTCTCTCTCCTCTTTCTCTCTTTCTCTTTGCCTCCTACCACCATGCTATGAGCTGTTTTTCCTCTGCTATGTCCCTTTTCCATGCCTTGCTGCCTTGGAGCCAGCCGACTATGTACTGAAATCTCTACAAATTGTAAGTCAAAATGAACCTTTCTTCCTTTAAGTTGTGGATGTTAGATATTGTGTCTCTGAGACAAGAAAGTAACTAAGACAGGTTTTGGTAGCAGGAGTGGGACCATTGCTCTGTTTCTGCCTGACCATGTGGTTCAGAATCCTTTGGAAGTGGTTTGCCAGAGGAGTTTGGAAATATTTGGAAATGCTGACCAGATAAGCATCCCTTGAATGTTGTTAAGTCAAGCTTGATGAGACATTCTGGTTGGAGCTCAGAGGATCTGAATGTGGATAAAAGGGCAAGCTGTAAATACTGGGCTCAGGAGGTTTCAGTTTGAAACAAGGACTGTATTGACAGTTGGACTCCAGATCATGTATGTTATGCTCTGGCAGGAAATTTGTGTACATTTTGTTTGCATCCTAAGACTTTGCAGGCACAATTAAGAGCAGCAGACTAATTAATCTGGTGGAGGAAATTTCAAGGCAGCCAAATATTGAGGCTGTGGCTTGGGTACTATTGGGGCTTTTAGCCAGCTTTACCTTGATAATCAAGAGCAAAAGGCACAGCTAAATGGTTTTAAAAGTTTTGAGGGCCGGTGAGATGGCTCAGCGGTGTACGCGCCTGCCTGGCAAGTGCGAGGGCCCGAGTTCAACTCCAGGAACCCACATACAAAAAAAGGGCTGGTGATATCGCTCAGCGGCATGGGCACCTGCTGGCACGTGAGGTCCTGAGGTCAACCCCTGGTACCCACAAAAAAAAAGAAAGTTTTGAGTTTGGCTAGAAAGGAAGCTTCAGTAAAGTCGGAGCCTATGAAGATGGAGTAGAGGAGAGCTTGATTGTTAAAAAGATTAGCATTAAAAAGAACCCAAATACTTTGGATCTGGACAATGCAAAAGATGCCTTGGGGACATGGGAAGAATCCAAAAGACGCTACTCTTTGCAGACTCAAAGACAGAAAAGTAAAATGCTTAGCTTTAAGAAGATGGCTCCAGGGTGCTGAGCTCCAAAATGATGGCAGCCTAGGGAGTGGGAATTGATTCCCCAGGATTCAGTTCATTATGCTTAGCACTCAGGCACTCAGAGTCCCCTGTAACTACCAGAAAGATGCAAAAGATCTCAGCTCCTTCTCCAGCTGGTGGTAGACCTTGGGATCATCCACATGGTGCTGGTGTTTCATGCATGCAGGATGCAAGAGTTGTGGGGTCAGGAAAGCTTCCACCCAGATTTCAGAAAGTGCACCTGAGAGGACAGTGCATGAAGCTGCGAATGTGAGGCTGAAAATTCAGTGGAGACCCTAGAAAGTTGGGGAAGCCAGAAAAGTGGAGTGTCTGAGGAAATCTGCAAGCAGTGAGCAAAGCCCATCCAAGACAGAGGCCACGTGAGCTATAATCACTGGGGGTGTGGCCTCCCAAGCCATTTGGAGTTCACATCTTGCCACAGATTTCCAAGAGTGCTGGACATGGAACTGTGGGATTTAATGTTTACCCTGCTGGGTTTCAGACTTGCTTTTGTCCTATTCCTTACTATCCTCCTATTTCTCTCTTTTGGAACGGGAATGTTTACCCTGTGCCTTTGTAGGTCATCAGTGTTTAGATTTCTTTTGATTTTTACAGGGGCTCACAGGTAAGAATTTGCCTTAAATCACAGAAGAGACTTTGGACATGGAGTTTCAGCAGTGCAGAAACTATTAGGACTTTGGCAACTTATAGATGGACTAAATGCATTTTACATAAAGGGGTGTGCATGAGTCTTTTGGGGCCAGGGCAGAATGTTATAGAGTGGTAGCTCAATTCATGAACTTAATTTGTTCTATGATTTTGGAAAAGATGACCACGTTTTTGTTTGTGTGGGAAAGACGGCCATGGTCATATTTGTCACCTGATGCAGAGTTTGCAAACAAAAACAAAATTTTGCCAAGTGCTTCTGTTTATGAACCAAATTGTTTGCAAACAAAGGTGTTTGTGAACTGTGGTACCACTGTAGTTTATATCTAGATATCCTTCAAAAGCCTCATGTGCTCATAGGTGGGGCTTTCGGGAGGTGATTGGATCATAGAGGCATGTTACTCATCAGTGGATTAGTCCACTAATGAGTTTATAGCTAAATGTGATGTTGGGAGTTGGAGCCTGGTTGGAGGAGGTGGGTCACTTGGGGCATGTCATGGAAAAGAATATCTCTCTCCCTCCTCCCTTGATCTTTCTGCTTCTTACCACCATGCTATAAGCTGTTTCTTCTCTGCCATTCCCCTCTTCCATATTGCCCTGCCTATGAACTGAAACCTCTACAAACTCTAAGCCAAAATAAACTCTGCCTCCTTTAAGTTGTAGGTGTTGGGTATTGTGTCTCAGTGAGACGGAAGTAACCAAGACACTTAGTATCCATTGGTGCATGCCCAAAACAATGTTTGTTATAGTGGCTGCAAAATGATTTTTTTCCAACTCTAGCACTCTCTCCATATTTACTATCAGCCTTTGGTGTTCTACTATATACATGAGACATCCACTCTCTTTCTTTGTCTGTTTAGTAACCTATTTTTATCAATAATGTATAATTCATGACTGTACTTTAATTAACTTTGTGGTCAAATTTTACACATTTTAATAACAGGATCAACCTCAGTCTGGTTCCAGTGTCCCTGTAGCATGTTTTCATCATTTTCTTAAGAACTTTCTTACTCTCTGCCATAGCAAGATGTTCCAGGCTCACAGGTATCATGGTCCAATTCTGGAATCAGTCAATTCTCTGGCGAGCCTTAGTTTCTTTTATTAGGAAACAGCATTTAGAGACCAATATCCAGTGGGCACTAGATTTGTTGAGCTGTACTTTAAGAATGATAGGAGCCAGATATTGTGGCACATATCTGTAATTCCAACATACCTTACCCAGGCATACTATAAAATATACCATATTTAAGACCTCTATACTGAAAACTACAGTACTCTGAAAAAGGAGATTGAAGAGGATATCAGAAAATGGAAAGATATCCCTTGCTCCTGGATAGGAAGAACCAATATAGTGAAAATGGCCATACTTCCAAAATTGTTATACAGATTTAATGCAATTCCAATCAAAATTCCAACAGCATATCTCACAGAATTAGAGAAAACAATCCTAAAATTCATTTGGAATCAGAAGAGACCTAGAATAGCAAAGACAATTCTGGGCAACAAACGCAAGGCAGGGGGCATCACAATCCCTGACTTGAAATTATACTATAAAGCTACTGTGATAAAAACAGTGTGGTACTGGCAAAAAAACAGACCTGAAGATCAATGGAACAGATTAGAAGATGCTGAAACAACCCCAGACATACTAAGCCACCTTATCTTTGACAAAGGTGCCAAACACATTCGCTGGAAGAAAGATAGCCTCTTTAATAAATGGTACTGGAAAAACTGGCTCTACACATGCCAAAGATTAAAACTAGACCCATATCTTTCACCATGCACTAAACTAAATTCAAAATGGATCAGAGATCTAAATATTAAAACAGAAACATTAAATCTGCTGGAAGGTAGGATAGGTAAAACCCTTGGAGACATTGGTGTAGGCAAAGACTGTATGAATAAAACTCAACCGCACGGGAACTATCCCAAAGAATCAATAACTGGGATCTCATCTTATTAAAAAGCTTTTGCACAGCAAGAGAAACCACCAACACAGTGAAGAGACAACCCACAATGTGGGAAAAAATGTTTGCCAGCTGTTCCTCAGACAAAGGATTACTATCGAGAACATATAAAGAACTCAAAAAAATCAGACCTCCCAAATTTAAAGACCCACTCCAAAAATGGGCATCTGAGATGAATACACATTTCTCAGATGAAGAAATACTAATGGCAAATAAATATACAAAAAATGTGCAACATCACTAGTCATTCGAGAGATGCAAATTAAAACAACACTGAGATACCATCTCACCCCAGAAAGAATGGCTACTATAAAGAAATCAACTAATAACAAATGCTGGAGGGGCTGTGGGGAAAAAGGAACCCTTCTTCACTGTTGGTGGGAGTGTCGACTGGTACAGCCACTGTGGAAGTCAGTGTGGAGATTCCTCAGAAAACTAGGGTTGGAGGTCCCATTTGACCCAGCTATTCCCCTTCTGGGCATCTTCCCAGAAGAATTAAAAACAGCGTACCACAGCGATATATGTGCACCCATGTTTATAGCAGCACAATCTGTAATAGCCAGATCTTGGAAACAACCCAAATGCCCATCAACTGAGGAATGGATAAGAAAGATGTGGTATTTTTATACAATGGAGTACTATTCAGCCATAAAGGATAAACTGGAGACTTTTATAGGTAAATGGATGCAACTCGAGAAAATACTCATAAGTGAAATAAACCAGAAGCACATGTGTAAGCATCGTATTGTCTCTCTAGTATGAGAAACTGAAAGAGTAAATAAGATCCAAAATGTACAATAGACACGGTGAATCAAAAAGAAACTGGTCAAAAGGAAAGAGAGACTGGAATAGGGAAAAGAAAGAAGGGAAAGGGAAAAAAAATTGTATATATATATAAGATGGTTAAGATAGATACACTACCAATTTTACTTAGTTCATTGAAGAGTAAGGTTTGTGTCAATAATGTTTGGACAATTGAATGCTAATGTCTGGTATCCTGAATAACTAACTTAAAGATAGTAATACGTAATGTATTAACCATTGTTACCCTCCTATTATGTTGTTTTGAAAATTTGTTCTTCTTTTGATTTGTTTTGTTTTTTCTTCTCTTTAAAATAAAAAAATGTAAAAAATAATATACCATATTTATATGATATAGTACTATAAAATATACCAATAGCATGAAACATATAATATGCTACTACAAAGGGAACCACAAATTTGAGGCCAGTCTGGGCAACTTAGTGAGACTGTTCCAAAATAAAATAAAAGAGCTGAGGATGTAGTGCATTGGTAGACTACTAGCTTAGCCTTAGCAAAGCCCTGGGGACAATCCCCAGTACTGGAAAAAATTGATAGATCTCAGGGAATTTGGCCAGATAGACAAAGGCTATCCTATCCACGGGAGAAAGGGGAGTTCAGGGGTTAGAGGATGTTCTCAAGAGTATGTCCGGTTACTGTGGTACAAACTGTAGGTTGCTCACATGACAACCCTATGTGTTCCCCTTATGTTAAAGGTTGAGCCCACAGTTGTTCATTGCTTAGCACTGAGAAGTGAATTATTATTGGTTTAAACCAATCGTGGTAATCTCATTCCCATTCTCCTAGCAATGGCCTACTGGTGGGCAAATGACCAGATCTTATGAATGAGACCTCAGGGAAAATTTATTGTGAGATATCTGAGAACAATTCCATTCTTTCATAAAAGCTGCAAATCTTAAAGGAAGACAGCTCCTTTTGTTCTGTGCCTCCTTTTTTGCTGCTTAGAATGTTGTTGCTTGAGGGTGTGACATTTAGGGCTACAAGAGTGATCTTACTGCCATTCATTCAATATGTATTTATTGAATGCAACTTATGTACCAGGCAATTTGGTAGGTACTGAGAATTAAAAAGAAATACATACAGGCTAAAGTTACTGTTTTCATGGAGCATTTATTCCAGTGTGGGATATAGATAACAAATAAAATAAGGAAAATATATGTTATGCCTAATACCACTACACGCTATGAAAGAAAATGAAACAGGGAAGGAAAAGAAACATCATGAGTGGGGTTGTAATTTTAATAAGATTATCAGGGACAGCCCAACTAAAATTATCAGAGGCAACCTAACAAAATATAGAATGCTTCACGAATCCAGGTATCATCTCTATGCAAGGCCACAGCAATTTCTACATTGTTTCAATTTTAGGGGACATGTGCTATTGAACAGAAGAGAGATTGGTACACATAAAATAGTAGAGCAAAAGAGCAGAAAGAAAGACTTGAATCTTTAATGATGTTATTGAACTAGAATAAAGCAACCTTGGGATTGAATTGCTTCCATATTCTTGTTATGTGGGATCATAAATTGTCTATATTGTTTAAGTGAGAATTAGTCAGCTAACTGTAGTCGCATCCTAAAGCTTTGTAACTGATAGCAGAGGAAGAGAATGATCAACCTACAAGGTTGAAGATAACCAAGATAATGTAAAGATAGGAAAGAATAAAGGTATAGGAAGGAAAATTGTTTTCGAAATGAAAAAACACATGAGGGAAGAAAGCATAGTCTTTGGCATATGAAACTGGGCTTGGATTTCCATTTCTAATGATTGTTGAACAGGTGACCTTGGATAAACAGTTTATCTCTGGGTTTCAATTTCCAGTTTGCAAAATGAAGGCTATGATGCCTATGTTAAAGTAGGTGTTGGGGGACTAAATGTTATCTATATAACATTTGCCTGGCATAGAGCAGGTACATATAGCACACCCTCCCTTGAAAGTAGTTGTAGGCCTGGTCCACCAAATAGCATGGTATAAAGGTTAGATATGTATCTCTGAGGCCCAACTGCCTCCATTCACAACACTCCTCAACCACTTATCACTAGGTGTTTTGGGAAAGCTAAATAATCTCTGGGTTTCAAGTTACTTACCATCAAATTATGTCCAATTCAAATGTGTTGAATTAGACTCTATCTATAAAGTTCTTAGAGTAGTGTCTGATTGAGTATTTTGTAAATGTTACCTGTTAGCATTAAATGTGGAATATATTTCAAGGAGGATCCCTGCACTATGAAAAACCTGGTATAGTATACTCAAATTGTCATAAGACAATAACAATAACTAATACCCCAAATGGAAAGAGTTTAAGAAAATCTTTTCTGACCTTAATATGCTATCCTTCTTGCAACATATTAATTATGCTTTATAACACTAAATCCATTTTGTTACAAAGAGCTTAAGTGTCTTACCTTAAGTCATGATGTTGAGAATTAGAAGCCAGTTCTTCACCAACTTTTCATCTTGACCTAAATTTCTCTTTGTTTCCTCTATATATACAGTCCTGTAGAATTCTTCTAATTGAAGTGCTTCACTCCATGTCTCATGCCCCCTTTCCCAGATAGAAGATGTGATGCTTAAAGAATATTTACCCACTTTTGGTCTGAGCAAGAGCTAGATCCTGGAACGACACTTTGTGTCTGTCATTAAGCTGCCAGATCATGGGAGGGAATAGAAAGAGCTTTATGAGGGGGAGCTGGAGTGTCCACAGCCAAGGCAGTACTCGAAGGGCTGCAGACAATGGCTATTTACAAATCTATATATAATTATAATGTTAGCATTTTAACACCAGACATTTAGTCATAATACATAGCAGCTATATATCAGTCCTGGGCCTAGGAAAGCATTCTTAGTCAAATATTTAACATCCATCCCTGATGGGTACAGAATTCTGAATTCTTGAATTCATACAGAATTCTTGAATTCTTTGAGTTCTTGCTGCCAGCTATAATTAGGCATACAGCCAATACCATCACAGTAACTACAATGAGATGATTTAACCAAATGTCTAAAATCTTCCAGTATTGCTCCACTTGGCCATGTCAGAAATAGGCAGAGATGAAGCCAGGCAGCTAAGAGATAGTAACAAATCAAGGCACCAGAGTGTCAAGTAGAGAAGTTGCACAAAGGCCACCTTTTCCACTTCCTCAGTTCTCCCTCCAGACCCTCACTAGATGCAGGCTAGAAAATCTGTGAGGTAACTTGCTCCTACCTTCTTGGCCTACTCTAGGAGTCCCTTCCCCAGTCTGCCTGAGAAGCACTGCCCACCCAGCTTCCAAGTGAAGTGGGGGAAGACCTGGAAGCTCCCTGTCTTGGTAGGCCCGCATTTCACTTATCAGAATGCTATTGAGCCATGCCTACTCCCCTATGACTTCCTCCTGCTCACCCAATTTCTCCCTCAGGACCACCACCTGGACAGGACAGCACCTTCTTCTCAGGAATGTCCTTCACATATATGAGCACACCTAGTTCTGCCATTCTTTACTGTCCAGACTTCTCTTTCTTTGTACCTTCATCTCTTTCAGTAACTCCTCATTGATACCAAAGCAGATGATGCTTATCCTGATACCTGACTAATATTAATATTATAGTAATATTGCCCAACTTGGGTAACTTGGGTTTCATTCAGACTTGTGAAACTTTGAACAAGGTACTTTTTTCCTGAAATGCTCAGTTTCCCAAAGTACATAATGGTCTTCTTTCAGATAATAGAATGTATATACATGCTATGCCAGAGTTTATAGGACATAATAGCCACATTATACCTCAGTAATCATGATTTTTTTCTGAAAATCTCAATGAGGCACTAATAAGTGTGGTTGTGCATATGGTACAATAAGTGCAATGGGTCTATAACAGAAGGAATTGGAATCAGTATGCTGGGGAGGTATCTGAATTCCCATATTCAGTGTGGCACTATTTATAATATAATATTTATAAGGTGTGATCAAAGATATGATGAAATGCTATTGCCAAGTGCCATCCAACAGAAAGGTAAGCTCATAAAAATATTATGGTATATCCTCATCCATTTTATTGACTGAATTTGGCACCATGCAATTTCTGGCTCTGCCCCAATGTCAAAATGACCAGGAAAAGTAAGCATTTTCGATTGAAATTTCAGGGCATTGAGGTAGACACGACTAGGCAACTAAAGACACTTATAGAAAAGGATTTCTGGAACTGCTTCAGAAATGGAAACAACCTAAGCCTCCATCAAGTGACAACAAGATAAAGAAAATATATTACACAATGATATACTATTCAGCCTTAATGCAGAAGGATCCTGTCATTCGTAAGAACATGGATGCATCAAAAGGACATTATGCTAGGTAAGACAATGCAGGCATAAAAAAAGACAAATACTGCATTACCTCACTTTTATGTGGAATCTAAAAAAAGTTGAACTCATAGAAGAAACAATATAGTATGGGGGTTACCAAAGGTTAGAGGGTTGTGAATGGGAAATGGGAAGATGTTGGTCAGACAGTACAAAGTTTCAAATAGGAGAAAAATTTTGGGGCCAGGGATATAGATCAGCAGCACAGTGCCTGCCTGGCAAGTGTGAAGTTGTGAGTTTGATTTCTGGTACCAAAAAAAAATGTTTTATCATCTATTGCAAAGCATGTTGACCATAGTCAATAGTAATGCATTTTACATTTCAAAATTGCTAAAAGAATATATTTTAAATGTCCTTGCCACAAAGAAGTGATAAGTATGAGAGATAATGAATACAAGTTGCTTGTCTTAACTAACATTAGCTAAGAAAATGTTGCTTGTCTCATGTAATTTGCTCTTGTCTTTGGTTATATGCTTTATTTTACATGTTTCATTGCTACCATTTTTGCATTTTACCCCTAACCATCAAAATGTATCAATGGCTCAAAAGTAGTCAGTTCAAGTATAAATGTAGTGAAGTAGCAATTTAAGGTAACATTGAATGCATAGATTGTCAACTTGCCTTTGAGGTAAATACAGAATATAAAAATATATGCAATGGAGCAATTAAACATGCATATATGTTGATTAAAACTACCAGGCAAAAAAGAACACCAAAAATTAGTAAAGAGAAATTAAACCAACTGATTTCTGCATACTGACTCTTATTTGCTGGAGATCCTACTGTGTTGTTAACTTTATTCAACAATGTCACTGTAGCTTTCATAACATCTTCATACAAAGCATGGTGCTCTCTCTGGTAAGCAATCACATTTTTTCAGAAAAAGCAGTTATAGATAATGCTTTTCCTACTAAATTAATGGTACAAATGATACTAAATTAATCAATACTAAAGGGAGATAACAGGACCAAACTACAATAGTCTAAATGAAAATTCCACTGCTTAGAATATATGCAATAGTTCTAACATAATTTGTAAGAATTTATAACCAACTACAAAGTCTGTGGCAACTACTACATTAAAAATAATTCAGCATGAATTTTGGCACAGTTCTTTTATTGCAATCGTATGTTGCATAATATACTTAGATTACACAGTGGAAGAACAATTTCCAATATTGGAACATGCCATGCCATACTTTCAGTTGGAATATGTAATACACAAATTCAAGAGAAGTGCTACTGAACTTTTCTTTGGTTTATTGTTTAAAAAGCATCCTTCAGGAGAAAATTCCATCCACTTACTTAAAGAGCATTTTGTGATATTTGATAAATATTAAAACAAATCCAGGTGAAATCAACATTGACAAAACAGCAACAAGGAAGGACAGTACAGCTACATAAATAGAAGATGTTGTACCTAAAATTCAATTCAGGCTTAGTTACATTCAAAAAACATTAGTGGTCAGTAATATCCCTCATGACTTTGATTCAGTGTTGAAGAAGAGTCAAATGTGGATTATGATAACATCTTCCATTGAGTGTTCATCTTTTCGTGATGTTAAGAAATGGGAAGTGAAGAACAAATCTATCTTTCCATACTGATTTATGAAGACTATCAAGGGAAAAGATATTCTCCCAAGATTTTTGATAGTGAAACACAAATCATTTCTTTATGACAGTGATAACACCAGAAAAATCCATCTTTATGATTTTAGTTGGAGTCTTCAGGAGGAAATATATTCTGTGTTTTGAAGAGCTTGAGCTTGAAATAGAAAATGAGAAGGCACAGAAGCAAAATGCAACCTCAGACCTCCAGCCCACCCAGAGAAAGTCCAGGAGACAATGAAATAGAAGAAAATGGAAGACACACACCTGAAATTTCTGAAGTGACAGCAACCTAAGTAAAGAAACAAACCCATGAGGCTATAGAGGAAATCAGATCAGAAATAATCTCTCATGTTAAAAAAGAAATGTCAACAATCATAAAGGAATCATTCAGCAAATATAGAGTAGAGATAGATAAAAAAATAGATGATTATAAGAAAAAGATGGAAACCATGAATG
The DNA here is from genome assembly GCA_028451465.1 of Erethizon dorsatum. Lineage (NCBI taxonomy): Eukaryota > Metazoa > Chordata > Mammalia > Rodentia > Erethizontidae > Erethizon > Erethizon dorsatum. Next base: position 42,633,286 of record CM051842.1, read on the forward strand.
GTCAATATAAGAAAGAAATAGAATGCACAAAATGGATTCAAACAGATATTCAGTAAATTTAAAATTCCACTGAAAGCTAGTAAAACCACTTGAACGAAACTAAAGATAGACTTTCAGACTTTGAAGGCAAGATCATAGCTAACCATCGTGAAAGGAAAGATCTCTTGAAAATAACAAAAGATCAGGAAATGACAATTCAACAGCTGCAAGATGATACAAAGAAAAGTAATATAAGACTGACTGGTGTCAATGAAAAAGCAGGAGTCACCCCAAATGACATTAAAAAAAAAACTATTTGCAGAAGTAATAACAGAAAATTTCCCAAGCATGGGAAAAGAATCTGACATACAGATGAGTAAGGCATACAGAATTCCAATTAGCTGCGACCAAAATAAAACTATACCAAGACACATAATAATCAAGATCCCAGAAATTCAGCATAAGAACAGAATATTAAAAGCTGTTAGAGAAAAGAAATCAATCACTTATACAGGAAAGCCCATCAGAATTATGGCAGACTTCTCAACACAAGCCCTCAAGTCAAGAAGAGCTTGGACTGAAGTATTTCAAGTCCTGAAAGAAAACAACTTCCAACCCAGAGTGATGTACCCTGCAAAACTATCTTTCAAAATTAATGGAGAAATACGACACTTCCATAACAAAGAACAACTGAAGAAATTCATGACAACCAAACCAACACTACAAAGGATACTGAAAGATATTCTAGACAGAGATAAAAATGATCAAAATACCAAGAACAAAAACAGAAAGAAACCACCAGGCAGGGAAAGCAATTAAAAAGAGGAGAAAAGGAGGGAACCAACAGCAGGAAAGTAACAAGACAAAGATAAGTTATAGCCATCAATGCAAATGGTCTCAATTCACAAATCAAAAGAAACAGATTGGCAGAATGGATCAAGAAACAAGATCCAACAATATGCTGCATAGAAGAAACATATTTAACTCAAAAAGAAATTCATAGACTGAAAATCAAAGGATTGAAACAATACTCCAGGAAACAGAAACCCCCCAAAAAAGCATGGGTAGCTATTCTGTTTGCAGACAATGTGCACTTCAAACCAAGAATGATCAAAAGAGATAAAGAAGGTCAGTACATAATTGTGGGGGGAAAACTTCAAGAGGAAGAGATAACAAGCATAAATATGTATGTACAATTGTAGCAATTGTAAAATGTAAACAATAACACAATTGTACCAGGAGACCTTAATACTCGAATGTCACAAAGAGATAGATCAACCAGACAAAAAATCAGCAAAGATATATCGGAACTGAACCAAACCTGTGAAAAAATGAACTTAGTAGATGTTTACAGACTGTTCTGCCCAACAAAATCAGAATACAAAGTCTTCTCAGCTGCACATGGGATGTTCTCTAAAATAGACCATATACTACCCCATAGCACATGATTAAGTAAATGCAAAGGAATTGAAATTATCCCATGTATATTGTGTGACCAGAGTGCAGTGAAATTGGAAATTAATGGCAAAAAAACCCCTGCAAAATCTCCATAAACACATTGAAATCAAATAACACCCTCCTAAACAACCAATGGGTCACAGATGGAAATAAAGAAGAAATTAAACAATATCTACAATTAAACAAAAATGCAGATACAACATACCAGAACCTGTGGGATGCAATGAAAGCAGTCCTAAGAGGGAAATTAATAGTGGTGAATTCTTGTTTCAGGAAAACAAAATGAGCACAAATAAAAAAACCTAATGTTGCAGCTCAAGCCTCTAGAAAAAGAAGAGCAAGTCAAGCACAAAGCCCATACAAGGGAGGAAATCATAAAGATCACAGCAGAAATTAATGCATTTGAAACTAAGAAAACAATACAAAGAATTAATGAATCAGAGTTGGTTCTTTGAAAGAATAAATAAAATTGATAAACCCGTAGCCAACCTTATAAAAAAAAAAAGACGCAGACTCCAGTTAATGCAATGAGGAATGAAAAGGGTGAAATAACTACCAATCCTCTGGAACTTCAGAAGATTATTAATTCCTACTTTGAGAATCTTTACTCTCATAGGATGGAAAACACAGAAGAAATGGACAGATTCTTAGATATGTATGAATTACCAAAGCTGACTCAAGAAGATATAAAAATTCTGAATAATGCAATATCAGTTAATGAGATTGAAAATGTAATTAAAAACTTACCAGCAAAGAAAAGCCCAGGTCCTGATGGATTCACTGCTGAATTCTACAAGAAATTTAGAGCAGATTTAATGCCAATACTCTTCAAACACTTTAATGAAATTGAAGGAGAAGAAATCCTTCCTAATTCATTCCTGGAGGTAAGTATTACCCAGATACCAAAACCAGAGAAAGACCCAACCAGAAAAGAGAACTACAGGCCAACCTCCCTAATGAACATAGATGAAAAAATCCTCAATAAGATACTAGCAAACAGAATGCAGCAAGTCATCAAGAAGATTATATGCCATGACCAAGTGGGATTCATTCCAGGAATTCAGTGATGTTTCAACACGCACAAATCAATAAATGTAATACACCACATCAACAGAGCCAAAGACAAAAATCACATGTTCATCTCAATAGATGCAGAAAAAGCTTTTCACAAAATCCAACACTCATTCATGATAACAATGCTGCAGAAAATTGGAATAGATGGTCTCTACCTCAACCTGATAAAAGCCATCTATGACAAACCAACAACCAACATCATACTAAATGGACAAAAACTGAAAGCTTTCACTCTAAAATCAGGAACAAGACAAGGATGTCCACTCTCACCACTCCTGTTCAATAAAGTTCTGGAAACACTACCCAGAGCAATTAGACAAGAGAGAGAAATAAAAGGATAAAGATAGGAAAGAGAGAAGTTAAATTATCATTATTCACAGATGACATGATGCTCTACATAGGAGACCCCAAAAACTCCACCAAAAGACTCCTAGAGTTAATAGCCAAATTCAGTAGCATAGCTGGATCCAAAGTCAACACTAAAAAATCAATAGCATTCCTGTCCACAAACAACAAACTCACTGAGAGAGAAATTAGGGAAACTACACCCTTCAAAATAGCATCCAAAAAAATGAAATACTTAAGAATCAGCCTAACAAAGAAAGTAAAGAACCCATATATTGAAAATTACAATACTCTGAAAAAGGAGATTGAAAAGGCTATCAAAAAATGGAAAAAGATCCCTTGCTCATGGATAGGAAGAACCAACATAGTGAAAATAGCCATACTCCCAAAAGTGTTATACAGATTAAATGAAATCCCAATTAAAATACCATTAGCATACCTCACAGAACTAGAGAAAACATTACCAAAATTCATTTGGAAACAGAAGAGACCTAGAATAGCAAAGGCAATCCTGGGCAAAAAAGGCAAGTCAGGAGTCATGACAGTCCGTGACTTGAAATTATACTACAAAACTATTGTGATAAAATCAGTATAGTACTGGCAAAATAACAGACTTAAGGACCAGTGGAACAGATTAGAAGATGCAGACTCAACTCCAAACACACCCAGCCACCTTATACATGACAAAGGGGCCAAACATGTTCACTGGAAGAAAGATAGCCTCTTTAATAAATGGTGCTAGAAAAATTGGCTGTCTACATGCCGAAGACTAAAACTAGACACATGTCTATCACCATGCACTAAACTAAAGTCAAACTGGATCAAAGATCTAAATATTAAAACAGAAATGCTAAATCTACTGGAAGAGAAGGTAGGTAGAAATCTTGAAGACGTAGGGGTAGGCAGAGAGTTCATAAAAAAACCCAAACTGCACAGAAAATATGTCAAAAAAATCAACAACTGGGACCTCAACTTATTAAAAACCTTTTGCACATCAAAAGAAATCACCAACAGAGTGAAAAGACAACCCATAAATTGGGAAAAATTTTAACCAATTGTCCCTCAGACAAAGGAGTTATATGTAGAACATATAAAGAATTGAAAAAAATTCAGAACCCCCAAATTCAAAGATCCAATCCTAAAATGTGCATCTGAGATGAATATGCACTTCTCAGAGGCAGAAATGCAAATGGCAAATAAATATGTGAAAAAATGTTTAACATCATAGGTCATTCAATAAATGCAAATTAAAACAACACTGAGATTCCATGTCACCCCTGAAAGAATGGCTATCATCAAGAAATCAACCAATAACAAATGCTGGATGGGCTGTGGGGTGAAAGGAACACTTCTCCACTGTTGGTGGGAGTGTACACTGGTGCAATCACTATGGAAATCAGTTTGGAGATTCCTCAAAAAACTAGGATTAGAGGTCCCATTTGACCCAGCTATTCCTCTTCTGGGTATCTTCCAAGAAGAAATAAAAACATCATACCACGGTGATATATGTGCACCCATGTTTATTGCAGCACAATTTGTAATAGGTAAATCTTGGAAACAACCCAAATGCCCATCAACTGAGGAATGGATAAAAAAAGTTGTGGTATTTTTATATAATGAAGTACTACTCAGCCATAAAGAAGGATAAACTTGAGAATTTTATAGGCAAATGGATGCAACTTGAGACCACACTCATAAGTGAAATAAATCAGACTCACATGTGTAAGCATTGTATTATCTCCCTGGTGTGAGAAACTAAAAGAGTAAATAAAGTCTAAACTGTACAATAGATATTGTGAAATGGGAAGAACTTGTTCAAAAGGGAAAAGGAATTAGGATGTGTGAAAGGGAAAAGGATGGAAGACAAAAGGGGAAAAAATTGCAAGTCAGTTATAGTATTAGTGTCTCTTAGTTCATTGAAAAGGTTTGTGCTAATATCCATTGGAGAAATATTTATTCCCATGTCTTGTACCCTGAGCAACTCCTTTAAAGATAACATGCAATGTATTAACTATTGTTATTCTCCTAACATTTTGTTATGAAACTTGGTTTTACCTTTTTTCCCTAAAATAAAAAAAATAGTAAATAAAAGCTCTTATGGCAGTAATTCAGGCAAGAAGGCATTTATTTGGATTTCAAGAGTTTCCCTGCCCCCAATTCACACCACATAGGTTAATATTTTCTTTTATTTTGATATACACAACATACACATAACAGACACACACACACAAAAATAACCATTATAAGCTTTAAATAAAACCATGGAAACTGACTTTGAAAAATTAAGCAGTATAATAATCATTTTAATGTAGTGATAATAATTTAAATATAATATTTTGCCATGATACCTATGTCTAGTCAAATAATGATTTAAAGTACAAGTCAGGTTTGATCATCCTTTGATTTCTTTTCTTAGCTTTGTTTTTATCAAAAGAGAAAGTACAACTCACAGATTTAAGTTTTTGGGAATGCCAGAAAGTATCTGGTGGATTTGGTATGTAATTTGGACATTTTTTTTTCTTTTTATGATACTTGGGATTGAATCCCAGGCCTTTGCTGAACTACGTCTCTAGTTATTTTGAGATAGGGTCTTGCTCAGGCTGGGCTCAAACTTGGAATCCACCTTTCTCAGCCTCCCAGAGTGTTGGAATTACATGTCTGTTCCACCATGCCTGGCTGAGAAATATGTTTTTGTTGTACTGGTAATTGAACCCAAGACATTGCACTGAGCTACATTCCCAGTCACTTTATATTGAAATAAATTTATTTATTTATTTATTTATTTATTTATTTATTTACTTTATTTATTTATTCTGGTTATTGAACCCTGGGCCTTCACACTATATCACCATTCCTTTTTTTTTTTTGTGGGTACCGGGGGGTCGACCTCAGAACCTCGCGTGCCAACAGGCACCCGTGCTGCTGAGCGATATCACCGGCCCCTTTTTCGTATGTGGGTTCTGGGATTCGAACTCGGGCCCTCACGCTTGCAAGGCAGGCTCTTACGCTGCTGAGCCATCTCACCGGCCCCACCATTCCTTTTCATGTTTTATTTTGAGACAGGGATTTGCTACTCAGACTTGAGATTCTCTTGCTTCAGCCTTCTCTAGTGTATGGATTACAGTTGTGTGCCACTGTGCATGGCTAGATTTGAATAAATTTTGATAAAAAAAGGGGGGAGTGAGGGAAACAGGACTATAGAATAGGTTTAGCATCATCATCTAGGAATGTTCGAGACAATAATGACGTTGAAGCTCCACCCTAGACAATTTACTTATTAAAGTCCACAGATGAAGGCTGGAATGTAGTTCAGTGATAGAGCACTTACCTGGCATGGGCAAGGCCCTGAATTTCATCCTCCAGACCATATAATCAACCAATCAAAGAAAAAGAATGAAAAATAGTCCACAGATAATTCCATTCAACCAGGGTTGAGAACCACTGATCATTGTTCTACACATCTCCAGCCAGTTTTATTACTTATAGGATGCAGATAGGATGCTTATAGGATGCCTGACAATTATGCAGAAGGGAAAGACACAAAGCAACAGAGGAGAGATTCTGGGAACCCTAATAAAAAGAAAGGAAAGGATCATGTGTAATAAAGCTGGTTGAACTTTTAGTTCAAATTTTATTCAAATTATTTAGTTTATATGGAATACATGTGGTTTATTTCAATGATCTGGAGCAGTTTGTAAATATGTCATTTGTTAAGGGGTTTGTAGGGGGAACTAGCTAAGAAATTCAGCAGTGATCTCAGCGATGTATATAAGCAACTCCCTGCTTGAGGGACTCTTGTGGAAGGATGGAATGCAGAGTGAACTCCAATAGGGAAGGATGAGAAAAGCACATACAAGAAAAACTGTTGAGGCAAAATAGCCATAAAAGTTTGTGTGACTGGAGTAAATCTAGTACATGGAATATTTTGTCTTTTGCTTATGCAAAAGAAGAATGGAGAAGTGTTACAGGAGAAAGACTCACAACTAGTCTTTCCCCTACCTCTTACTTCTGCCTAATGGTGTTCATTCAGGCTAAGAGAGGGAGGGACAAAAAAGAAAGGTGAGTTGTAGATTCCTGAGACAAAGGATGAAGAAATTTTGATGCTGAAAGTAACCTGCCAGAAAATACTTTCCTTTGCACAATATGGAAAGTAAAAGTAATTTTAAGGATAAGAGAAAGAGAGCAAAGTTGTCTCATTGTAGCCAATAACTTGTTTCACAAGTTGCCCCAGTGAGGTGAAGTGTCATATGCCTGTAGTCCCAGCAGAAGCAGGAGGATCACTTGAGCCCAGTAATTTGAGGCCAACTTGATCAACAACAAGACATTTCTCAAAAAGCAAACAAAAAACTGTAACAAAACAAAACACTCCCAAAGCTTCCCTAAAGTGTCAGATTCTAAAGAAAATATTTATTTAATGTTCTCTTAAGATAAGCCATATGTTTGATATAAGAAGGTGGGGTCATGAATTGTACTTTTCAATCTTATGAGCCTGAGTTTAGAATTCCCAAGTGGCTCTCCAAAAAGCACGTGCCTTCTTAGTCCTCCTTTGATGCTGTGCAGAGAACATTCTCTCTCCCAGACCAGCCTACCCAAATGGAGAGATGTTATTAAAGCAGCATGGAGTAGTGGAAAAGCCTGTGATTTAAGATCCAGATACATCTGGCCTCAAATCCCAGCTTTGCTCTGATAAGCTGTGTGATCTTGGGTGAGGTTCATTGTCTTCCTGATGCAACTTTGTTATTTGTAAACTGGGAAAATAATTATACCCACTTGTTGGATTTTTTGAAGATTAGATAAGATGGTGTATATCATGTGATAAGCATATACCAGGGACTGAGAGCTGTATTTCCTCATTATTCTTTTCAATACTGAAAATGTTCTGGGGAAGATGGAACCCAAGATTAAGGAAGACCTAAAATACAATGTTGAAATGAGAAACCACTAATACAATTCACTGAAAAGACAACTTGAGTTTCCAAAGGTGAGATTTTCCCAGCAGAGTATAATTGGTATCAATTTTTTTCTTGCATTTGTAAAATCTGAATCAGTGTCCATTTTCCTTACTTGAGTAAAAGAGAAGGATTTATTAACTGAACACTGTAGGTAGAAAGCCAAACTATTAATTACATGAATTTTATGGAACATAGCTCTCAACATTACTATATAAAGAGATGTTCAATGGATGCTTTCAACACTAAAAGTTATTTTGCTCACCAGATCAATCTCAATTAAAAGACAGTTTTCATCAACATGGAAGATATTACAATGAAAAAAAGGCTTTTTTTTTAAGCGCTATCTAGCATTTGAAGCTACCAATTTTAGTTTCTCCTTGGGAAACTAGAAATCACCTAGCATGCCTGGATCCTCTGTGGATCATATTACACTACAATTGGCCAGCAATCCTTTTCTCATCTTGGTATACCTCTATTTGGGCTGATGCTTTGTCTTATTTGGTCTTTTGCTCTGCTAACTGGGCACTTGATATAGGCTCTGTTTTCCTAACTCATGTAGTTCCTACTCCCTTTGCCAGGGTAACAGCTGATAAAAACCAACACAGGTGTCCAATGGGCTCAGAAAAGCCCACTCATCAAGATTGCTAATAGGGCAATTCCATTTACATACCTGGACTTTTATCTTGCTCATGCTGAGCAAGATTGGCAGAGAAGACTAAAAAATAATCATAGTGTGTCAAGGGCAAAAGAAGTAGCTATAAACTGTAACCAAACACTCACCAAGTTGATGTGTTGTTCTAAACTTCATGGGAGGTATTTTTTCAAATGAGTTTTCCATGGACTTAGTTAATTATTATAAGCCTTGCCTTGTGACCTTGTCCCATTTTTGGAAATAAATGTTCTGCTGTTGTTGTTTTAGAACAGAATCATGCTATGTCTTGGTTCACAGCATGTGCGTGGGAGATGTGGTGTGCAGAATTTTAGGGGACCACGTGAGTGCAGGGGGTGGGTGTGCATGTTTTCAAGTCTGGTGACTCCTGTTTAGACATTTTGTCTATAACTCTTACAGAAGAAAAAATTGTTCCTGGACAGTGAGACTTGAGAATTTTGCTGACTCATAGAGCTTGTCCTTTTCTCTACTTCCTCAGGTCCATTTTTATAGATGATTAGTCATTATTGCCCAGGACAGCTTAGGAATAGAGTGATACCTAGGTTAGCATTAGGAGAGAAGTGGAGCATTAAACTCCTCATAATCTCTACTAGTCCCTGCCAAAGTCCCCATACAAATATATAATCAAATAGAACTTCTCAATAAATTGCCTTGCTTAACATCATCCTAAACATTTGCAAAGAGAAAAATTATCCAAGGGTCTTCAGGAGCTGTGATTGTCTGAGAAAAAAATTTCTTTGAAATCCATATGGACTTCCTTTAGATTTTGAATTTAGATCTATGGCATTTTAGATGGCTATTAAGACCATTAACCCTGACTCTGTAGATTGGCATGAAAATAAGGTCTGTGTCCAGCCATAGATTTACTCAGACTTTGATTCACCTAAGTTAAAGTTCACTAGTGTAAGGGCTGTGGAGCCAGTCGGGAGTGACATGACTGCTTTGTTGGGAGCAGTAGACAAAGGAGACAGACCAGACAGATGACAGAGGATACCACAAAGGTTCCAACCATACCACCATGCACGGACTATATCTTTTTTTAAAAAGTCTCAACATTCTTTTATAAATTTTTATTTTTTAATGAGTGCATGTTTAGAATATATAATGAGTACATTCTTCATGGGGAAATGGTACACATACATAACACATCTTAATTCCTTTTTCCTCTCCTGCCCCTCCCTAGTCCCTACATCTTCTTGTCTGTTTCCCTTTTGGAAGAGACCTATCTCCCTACTTTCTATTATGTATCTTTTAGTTTGCTCTTTATTTATGTTTTGAGTTTCTCATATAAGAGAAACCATGATATGTAAGGGTGTCTAATTTATTTCCCTTAATATTATGGTTTCAAGGTGCATCTGTTTTCCTACAAATGACTCACATTTACACTTCTTTATGGCAGAGTAGTACTCCATTGTGTATAAATACCACATTTTCCTTATTCATTCATCTATTGACGGACATATGGATCACATCCAAGATTTAGCTTTCATGAATTGTGTGGCTATAAGCATGGGTGTTCATGTATCACTGTAATATCTTCTCTGTGGCTCTTTTGGGAAGGTACCTAAATGAGGAATACCTGGGTCAAAAGGAATTTCTAGGTTTAGGTATTTTTGGGAATCTCCATATTGATTTCCACAGTGGTTTTACTAATCTAAATTCTCACCATCAATATGGAATTGTTCCTTTTTACCCACAGCTTCCCCAGCATTTTTTATTATTTGATTTTTGATGATAGCCATTCTTTCTGGAGTAAGGTGAAATCTCAGTGTTGTTTTAATTTACATTTTTCTAATGGACAGAGATGTTGAACATTTTTTCATGCACATGCATTTTCATGCATTTTTTCATGCCATTTATGCTTATTCTGAGAAGTGTGTATTCTTTTCGGCTGCCTATTTTGTGATTGGGTCTTTTATTTTCTGGGATCTACTTTTTTTAATTCTTTATATTGTCTGGATATTAGTGTTCTGTCCAAGCAATACCTGGTAAAAATTTTTCCTTTTCTGTAGGTTTTCTCTTCACTCTGTTGGTTGTTTCCTTTGCTGTGAAGAAGGATTTTAGTTTGATAGGATTCCTTTTGTTGCTTCTTGATTGTGTGTGTGTGTGTGTGTGTGCAACTGGGGGTCTATTCGGAATGTCCTTGCCAATACCCATGTCTTCAAGAGCCCCACCTGTTTTATCTTCTAGCAGATTGTTTCCATTTTAACATTGAGATCTTTGATCCATTTTGACTTTAGATTACTACATTGTGAGAGAAATGGTGTAGATTCAATCATGCATGCAGAGAGCCAGTTTTTCCAGCACCATTTGTTCCACAGGCTATCTTCCCTTCAACGTATGATTTTTGGCCCCTTTGTCAAAGATCAAATAGCTGAATGTGCCTGGGGTTATTTCTGCATCCTCTATTTTGCTCCATTGCTCTACATGTTTTTTTTAAATCATTGTAGCTACGCAATATAAATTGAGGTCTGGGATCGTGATGCCTCCTGCTTTCCTCTCATTGCCCAGGATTGCTTTTGCTATTCTGGGTCTCTTCTGGTTTCATAGGAATTTTAGAATTGTTTTCTCTAGTTCTGTGAGGAATGTCATTGGTATTTTGATTGGGATTATGTTGAATCTGTACATCAGTTTTGGATGTATGGCCATCTTGACAATATTGGTTCTGCCTATCCAGGAACAGGGAATATCTTTCCATTTTCTGATGTCCTCTTTGAACTCCTCTTTCAGAGTACTATAGTTTCCATTGTAGAGTTCCTGCACTTCCTTGGATCAGGTTATTTTCTAAATATTTAATTTTTCTTGATGCTATTGCGAATGACATTGTTTTGCTAATGTCTTCTGCATGAGCTTATTATTGGTGGATAAGAATGGTACTGATTTTTGTGTGTTAATTTCATATCCTGATACACTATTGAATTTTATATTAATTCTAGGAGTCCTTTGATGGAATTTTTTGGGTCTTTTATGTAGAGGATCATGTCATCTAGGTATAGTGAAAACTTGACTTCTTTCCTATATATAATCTTTTTAATTCTTTCTCTTTCCTGATTGCTTTGCTAATGTTTTGAGTACTGTATTGAACAGGTGTGGTGATAGTGGACATCCCTGTTTTGTTCCTGATTTTAGATGGAAAGCATTCAGCTTTTTCCCATTTAATATGATGTTGGCAGTAAGTTTGTCATAAGTAGCTTTTATCAGATTACGGTAAGGGCCTTCTATACCTATTTTCTTCAGTTTTTTTTTCCACGAATTTTGGATTTTGTCAAAGTTTTTTTCTGCATCTATTGAGATGATTATATGATTTTTTTTTTTTTGTGGGTACCGGGGGGTCGACCTCAGGACCTCGCGCGCCAGCAGGCGCCCGTGCCGCTGAGCGATATCACCGGCCCCTTTTTTCGTATGTGGGATCCGGGAGTCGAATTCGGGCCCTCGCGCTTGCCAGGCAGGCGCTTAAGCCTCTGAGCCATCTCACCGGCTTTTATCCTTGCTTCTCTTTATGTGATGTATTACATTTATTGATTTGCGTGTGTTGAACCATCCTTGCAACCCTTTAATGAAACCTACTTTGTCATGACGTATGATTTGTTGTATTCTATTTGCTAGTATTGTTACTAGGTTCTGGGGTTCTGGTAATTCCTCCTAGATATTCTTTCTATGTTCTTCTTGTCCTGAACAAAGAAATGGACAAATTCTTTCCAAATTTTTCCATGTGCAAAAGATAGCAAGGCTTTACATTTATTAAAGGTAGGAAAAGATCTGCATAACAAGTGTGGGCCAATTTAAAGCAGAAATAAGTACACTCTGCAATGTGAGGCTACATCACTGTGGAAGAGAGAACAAAGTGGCCAAGAGCTTAATGGTGGCAGTCTTTTGTATCTCACACTCCTTAGGCTGACATAAGTTCTAGGCCATCCTATCAAAAACCTGCTTGAGTTCTTTAGAGAACTGAAGATAGAATTCTCTGATTAGTCCCAGGTACAGGGTTTTGGGAACTGTTTTTCTGCTCATTTCCTGAACCTCTGTTATTGATGGGTCACACCCACTTGCTCAACTGGTTTACCATGCCCTAATCTTCTGCTTCAGTATCTTGTTGAGAATTTTTGCATCTATGTTCATTAAAGAGATTGCCCTATAATTCTCTTTTCTGGTTGGGTCCTTGTCTGGTTTTGGATTCAGATTAATGCTAGCTTCCAGAAATGATTTTGGTAGTACTCCTTGCCTTTCACTTTCATTGAACAGCTTAAGAATTAGTTGCATTAGATCTTTCCTCAAGTTTTTGTAGAATTCTGAAGTGAATCCATGGATCATGGCTTTTCTTAGGTGGTATTTTTTATTCCTGCTTTAATTTCATTGCCTATTACTCAGTAATTTAGGGTTTTTATATCTTCTTGGTTTAGTTTTGGTAATTCACATGTGTTGTAGTCAGGGTTTGCAAGGGAAACAATTTAATACAGGACACATAATTTATAGTATTATTTCATAGTAGTCACCCAATAGTCAAATACGAAAAGAGTGCAGGAGATCTGTCCACACACTAAAGACCCAAAGAACCCAGCTGAGGGCCTGGATTCCACAGCAATGTCCTGCATGAGTCCAGCTGAAGACCTAGAGCCCATGGCCATGCCCCCCATGAGTCCAACTGGAGGCCCAGATCCCACAACAACATCTAATGCAAGTCTGTTTCACAGATCTGTGCTGGGAAGGCTGTGATGGATGTTAGAAAGTCTGTGCCAGCAGGATGAAGGATCTGTGCCAGCAGGCTGAGGAATCTGCACTGGAGCCAGGAAATGACACTCAAGGTAAGGACCAGAGCTACCCTGAAAAGAACCACAGCCATCCTCAGCAACATTGAGGTCCTGAGCTCCTTTGATGATAACAGCCAAGTTCATATCAGGAAAACCAGAGTGACATACTTCTCCAGGAGAACCAACAGCACAACCTCTTCCTCTACAGTTCTCCTTTTTAATGTTCTTGACAACAATCCTCAGGTGGGCCCTCCATACCCAGCACCGTGCTAATTCAGTTCAGCTGGGTGTTACAAGTGGCCCACCAGTTGTCAATCCACCACAATCCACCCTGGTCAACTTGATAACCAGACATATTTTCCTTAAATCATAGTCTCCAGTGGCAGATTCATGAAAAGTTAACATGTCTTGATCTATTCATATTTACAATATAAAATTACATATATATAATTCCTGTTGCACTCATTTCTGCACCAAAAGCAAAATATCCAAAGGGTGATCAAAATTCAAGGTTAAAGCCTCAATACTTTGACTAACCTGATTACAAACATATCTAAAAACTACATTAAAATCATTTTAAAAGAACTATTACAATCACAATCCTTGCTTCCCACTAACTTTTAAAACAGGGCATGGCAAGACTAACAAACAGAAATCTCCTACAATTCAAATACACTCTTATCTTCAGGTGAAAGTCTTCAGTTCATTTTTCTTTTTTTTCTTTTTTTTTTTTTTTGTGGGTACCGGGGGGTCGACCTCAGGACCTCGCGCGCCAGCAGGCGCCCGTGCTGCTGAGTGATATCACCGGCCCCTTTTTCGTATGTGGGTTCCGGGAGTCGAACTCGGGCCCTCGCGCTTGCCGGGCAGGTGCTTAAGCCGCTGAGCCATCTCACCGGCCCCAGTTCATTTTTCCATTGTCCTGTTCTTCTCAGCAATCGAGATTTCCTCAGCTCTATCTTTGCAGTCCACAGCTTTACTGGAACTTCCTTTCTGGCCAAACTCACAACATTTTAAGTCATTCTGCTTGCCTCTTTGCTCCTGATTCTCAACATTAATCTGGCTAAAGGCCGCCAACAGTAGCCATGCCACCGCCTCAATATTTGACTGCCTTGAAATTTTTTCTGCCAGATTAATTTGTCTGCTGCCCTTAACCTTAGTCTCAGGCAAAGTCTCTGGACATGAGCAAAATGCAGACAAACTTTCCACCAAGCCATAGCACTCATCATCTGGAGTCCAACAGCCAATGCTGTCATTCTTCCCAGCAGAAACCTCCCGAGCCTGGTCTTCACTGGCAGGACTTCTATCAGCCTTCTGGTCTTCTCATCTCTGATGAGAATATCCCATACAGAACAGCCTAAGACTTTCCAGCTCTACTTTTTCAGGCAACATCTCTGAACCTTTCCAAACTCTTCCCACAAGCCATTCCCAAAGGCTCTTGAACCACATGGTCAGGTACAGTCACAGCAACAACCTCACTTCTCTGGTACCAAATTCTGTCTTGGTTACTTTTCTCTCATTGCTGAGACAAAATACCTGACACCCAAAATTAAGGAAGGAAAGGTTTATTTACCTCACAGTTTGTGGAGGTTTCAGTCCATAATCAGTTGGCTCAAAGGCAGGGTGGCATGGTGAGGGCAACAGTTTGTGGTGGCAGAAGACAGCAAAAGCAACAAGAGCAAAAAGGGAGGAGTAGGAGAGAAGACTCTTTCTGTCCCTGATATTGTATGTAGGTTACCCACACTAGGGTGGGTGTATCACTCACACCCATAATCTCAGCACTAGACAATGAATCAATCACAAACTCTAGAAGCCCACAGCCCATGACTGCATGAGGCTTTGGAGGGACATCTAGACACAAACCATAACAAAATGTATCTAGGAATCTATCCATTTCTTTTCTGAGTTCTCCAATTTATTGAAATATTTTTTAAGAATTTATTTATTAGTACATATTTGCAGTACATGTATTTTATAATCATCTTGGGGAATTGATGCACATACATAATACAGCTTTTTTCTTTATTTTAATCACTTTCCCTTCCCTGTTCCTTCTTCCAACTTTAATTCCCCTTTCTCCATTATCAATGACATGATTTGCCATAAACATGAAGTATTATTACAGCATTGATTTTTGAAATAGAATTGTCTTCTGGAATTTGGCAGTGTCCATTTTTCATTTCAAATGGCATCGATTTGGGTCTTTTCTTTCCTTTTTTGGTATGATTGGCCTAAGTTTCATTTATTTTGTTTATTCTTTCAAAGAAGCAGCTTTGATTTAATTGATTCTTTGTATTGATTTTTGTCTCAATTTATTAATTTCTGCTCTGATCTTTATAATTTCCTTCCTTGTAATAGATTTATATTTTCATTTTTCTTATTTTTCTAGGATATTTGGTGTATTATTAGGTTACTTATTTGGGCTTGCTCTGTTTTTCTGAATAGGGATTCATTCACAGCTATAAAATTCCCTCTTATGATTTCTTTCACTGTGTCCCGTGTGTTCTGAGGTGTTGTACTGGCATTATTGTTTGCTGCTAGAAACTATTTAATTTCTTCATTGATTTTTTCTGTGACCCATTGATTGTTCAAGATTGTATTGTTCAATATTTATTTGTTTACATAATTTCTGTGATTTCTTTTGCCATTGATTTCTAGTTTCATCTGCTATGATATGACAATTTGCATGGAAGAATTTTGATTTTTTGGCATTAACTTAAGCATGCTTTATGGGCTAGTATATGATTTGTTTTGGAAAAACTTAGATGTGCTTCTGAGAATAATGTATATTCTATTGTCGTTGAGTGGAACACCGTAGATACATACTAAATCCATTCATTTGAAAGTTTGGTTCAATTCTGATATTTCTCTATTAGTTTTTTGACTATTGATCCATCTGTTTGTGACAACAGGGTACTGAGGTTCCTGCGTATAACTGTCTTGATAGTAATGATATTTTATGTCCTGTAGTATTTACTTTATGAAGTTGTGTGCACTGGCATTTGGTTCATCTATGTTTGTAATTATTATCTCTTCCTGTTGAATTGTTCCCTTAACCAAAATGTAGTGATCTTCTTTGAGTCTTCTGATCAGTTTTGGCTTGTATTCCACTTTGTTAGAAAATAGGATAGCTATTTCTGCTTTTTTTGGATTTCTGTTACATGGAATTTAGTTTTCCATCCTTTGATTTTTAGTCTATGAATTCCTTTTAGAGTTAACTCTGTTTCTTGCAAGCAGCATGCAATTGGACTTTGTTTCTTCATCACTTCTGCCAATCTGTATTTTCAATCAGGGAATTGAGACCATTCATATTGGGACTTATTAGTGAACGGTATTGACTTATTCATGTCATTGCATTTTTTTCCTGTTGCTGATTCCCCTCTTTTCCCTTTGGGTTAACTTCTCACCCTGACTGATATAGTCATTATATTAGACATTTAGGTATTATTGGCTTTTCTCTTTCTAGGATTTTCCTGAGAATTTTCTGCGGTTCTGATATGGTGGATATGAATTTCTTAAGGTTATCTTTTTCATGGAAAGACCCTATTTGTACATCATTTTTTGAGACAGGATCTCGCTATGTAGCCCAGGTTGGCCTTGAACTTGAAGTGATCCTCCTGCCTCAGACTCATAAGTGCTGGGATAACAGTTAAACGCCACCACACCTGGTTTTGTCCATCAATTTTTTTTTTTTTTTTTTTTTGTGGGTACCAGGGGTTCGACCTCAGGACCTCGCGCGCCAGCAGGCGCCCGTGCCGCTGAGCGATATCACCGGCCCCTTTTTCGTATGTGGGTTCCGGGAGTCGAACTCGGGCCCTCGCACTTGCCGGGCAGGCGCTTAAGCCACTGAGCCATCTAACCGGCCCTTGTCCATCAATTTTTAGAGATAGTTTTGAACAATATATCAGCCTGTACTGGAAGTTGTTTTCTTCTAGGACTTGAAACATTTCACTCTGAGCTCCCCTGGCCTTTAGAAATTTGTATTTAGAAGTCTGCTGTAATTCTAATGGGATTGCATTTATAAGTGATTTGTTGATTCTTCTCTTAATAGCTTTTAAGATTCAGTCCCTGTGTTTGACTCTTGGGATTTTGACTATGATGTGTTGTGGAGAAGTTCTCTTCTGGTCGTGGCTATGTGAGCTCCCATATTTTCAATGTTTTCTGTTGTTATTTCTGTAAACAGATTTTTATGCCATTTGTGCTGTCTTCCAATTTTTAATGAATTCCATTTAATCTTAGATTACTCTTCTTTGTAACATCTAGCATTTGTTGGATCCATTCATTTCCTTTTGTTATTTTTGAGGTATCTCTGAATTATTGGCCACTGACATCAGCCCTATCATCTATTTCTGACACTGTCCTCACAAGGGTCACTTCCATTCTTCACACTTTCAATAGAAGTTTTAATCTCCCAGATTTCTGTGTATTATTCTTTTGTGGATTCTAATGTTTGTTAAAGTAGTCATAAGTGTTTCCTATCATTTTGTTTAGTTCAGCTAATTTTTATGACTGTCTTCTGTGAACTCATTGATTATTCTGTTTGTTAAGTCCATTGTCAGTTTATTTATACCTTCTTTGAGCTCACCAAGCACCCTTTTGATCTGTTTTTTATCTCCTCTTTTATTATTTTGAGTAATTCAGTTGTTGGGCTGTTGATTTCCTCCCCGTTGATTTTTCTGACCCATTTTGCAGAGTTGGGCATTTTTAGAGACATTTTGTTGCCTTGTCTTCTCATGATTCTCAGTGTGTGTGTGTGCGTGTGTGTGTGTGTTTTGCAGATTGACTATAGTAGAGAAACTTTGTTGCTAATATGAGGTCCTCTTTATTTCATATGTACTTTTCAGTGATGCACTGTGGGCATGGCTAATGATGGGCCTTTGCCTCTGTTCCAAGATCAAACTGTCTCTGTTAATTTGGAAGAGGAATATGCACTGTAACTGGCCCAACACATAGTTCTCCAGGAGTGGACTTTGGTATTGTTAATAACACAAATGCAACCCAGATATTGTCATACAGAGAAAACCAATTAATAGAATCAACTATCCCAACATGGATATAGCAACAAAATCAGTGAGAAATAAAGTCAAAGACAACTTGTATATTGACATACTATAAGAACCAATAATATGCCCGCATCCATGAAAAAGGGTTGTTTAATCACAGTATAAATGAAAACATAAACCAAATATTGACATACAGTAAATATCTGCTAAATGCAACAATAACATTAGAAAAGAATCCAATAGTAATAACATAGTGTTAATTATCTAAAAATTAATAAAGCTCAAAGCTTATACTAGTAATGATAGAGGGGGTGGGAAATGGAAGAGTCATAAAGTAAAATTTGAAAAGTTTAACAATAGAAGATGAGGAGGAGAGAAAGTGAAATATGTATCTTATTGAATAGAAGGAAATTAATGGAATTAGATAAAGTTAACTGAAAAGATCAAAAAAGAAAAAGAAGGAAAAAATGCAGAAAAAATATAAGAAGAAAAACATTTAAAAATTAAAAGGAAAAAAGAAATAAAAAAGCCTAAACACCAATTTAGAAGGAGAAAAAATGAAATGATTCAAAAAATTGCTTTTCCTATATTTTCAAATGAGTCATTTCTTTCCAGGATCTGCAGTCTTGGAGTCCAGCAAGTCAAGATTTTTTCCACTTAGCTTTATGACCTGTGGGTTTGTGAGTTGCCTCCCCCCATTTCAGAGGCCCCACTGTCCATACACCCCAGGCTGTGGCAACTATAGAAGCAGAAGTATGTCCTTGTTCATATTAATAGATGGGGAAAGCAATCA
Source organism: Erethizon dorsatum (assembly GCA_028451465.1). Classification (NCBI taxonomy): domain Eukaryota; kingdom Metazoa; phylum Chordata; class Mammalia; order Rodentia; family Erethizontidae; genus Erethizon; species Erethizon dorsatum. The sequence continues at coordinate 42,652,305 of CM051842.1, forward strand.
GGCCCATCTGGACATGGGCAGCAGGGCAAGAGTGCAAGCAGAGTGTTGGACTTAATACCAGTACATTTAGACCCAGTTGCCTCTGAAAACCACACATGCTGAGCCTGGCTTCTTGCTGGAGGGTGGAGCCCTGTGTCTTTTGTGGTTTAAACTTAAACTGCTCTGGGGGTTTATGTCCACACACAACTTCCCTGCAGTGTTTGTTGTGGCTATCTTTTGCTCAGTCCCTGTGATAGGATAACACAGGAAACCCTAAAGTGAAGTTGTTTTGTAGTTGCTCCATGGTGGCTTTATGCATTAAACCCTCTCAAATATGGTGGGTCCTCCACTGGATTTCTCCAACTACAGCCTACCATGAGGAAGGAGTCACTTTTGGAGTAAAATCCTACACTGTTTTTGCAGTTTAAAACAACTATGAGCTTTTCTTGGAGCTAGCAATGTAGGCCCAGTCTATTGTTTGTCCCTAGAGCTGCTGACCCTTTCTGAGCTTTTCTTCTCACCCCAAGCACTGGCCTTGTCTATGATCAGCATGAGCCATATTGTAGAAGCCACATGGTATGTCTGGACCAGAATAAAGTAGAGCTTATGTCCATATCACCTAGAGGGCTTATAGAAGCTCTGATCTCCCATAGGAATATTGTATACAAGCAAAAACTGTCAGAAACAACTTTGTCAGAATTTTGGCAAATACTCAAGGATTTACAACAAAGTGAATGCTTAAATAACAAAAACACATTGTGAAAGGGGAAGAAACTGCTCAAAAGGAAAGAACAACTGGAATGGGGGAAAGAAGAAAAGAAGTAAGGGAAAAGAAAAAAATATATATACACACACAAGATAGCTGAGGTTATTATACTGCTAATTTCTATTAGTTCACTGAAAACAACGGTTTGTGCTGATATTGTTTGATCAATTTTTCATGACTGTATCTTGTAATCTGAGTAACTACTTTGAAGATAACAATATGCAATATATTAACCATTATTAATCTCCTATTATCTTGTTTTCAAATTCTATACCATTGTTTTTATTGTTTATTTCTGTTTAAAATAAAACAAAAACACATTTTCCTGGCTGTAGGAAAGGTTTATCACCTTTGGACTTGCCCTTCCCTCAATTTTCCTCATGCAGCAGCACTCTGAGCCCACATTCCCAGTCCAATATCTTGATCTCTGGTTCAAGAAGAAGAGAAGACCTTATTGGTAAACTCTTAGTATATCTATCTAACTTATCTCAGGGATACCTAAAGGATGGACACAAGGTGTTCATCTCTGTTTCATGTAACTTAGAATCTCAAACATCTGGAAAAAGAAGAACAAATCAAACCCAAAGCTAATACAAGGGGAAAAATTATGAAGATCAGAGAAAAATTAATGCAATAGAGAAAAGGAAACAATACAAAGTAGGAATGAATGGAAGAGTTGGTTCTTTGAAAGATTAAACAAAATTGATAAACCCTTAGCCAACCTTATCAAAAAAGAAAGGAAAGACTCAAATTCATGCAATTAGGAATTAAAAGGGTGAAATCACAACAGATCCTCCAGAAATCCAGAAGATCAGTGATACCTACTTCAAGAAACTTTAATAAGATGGAAAACACAGAAGAAAGGGACAGATTCCTAGATAGATATGAATTACCAAAGCTCAATCAAGAAGATATAAAAATTCTAAATAACCCAATACCAGTCAATGGAATTGAAGGTGTAATTAAAAACTTACTAACAAAGAAATCCATCAGTACCATCCAGGTATTGATGGATTCACTGCTGAATTCTACAAGAAATTAGAGAAGATCTAATGGCATTACTCTTCAAACTCTTTAATTAAATTGAAAGAGAAGAAATACTCCCAAAATCATTCCTGGAAACAAGTATTACACTGATACCAAACCCAGAGAAGGATCCAACAAAAAAGAGAATTATAGGCCAATCTCCCTACTAAACATAGATGCAAAAATTCTCAATAAGATAATGGCAAACAGAGTACAGCAAATCATCAAGAATATTATACACTATGACCAAGTAGAATTTATCCATATGCAAATCAATAAATGTAATACACCATATCAACAGAGCCAAAGACAAAAGTCACATGATCATCTCAATACATGCAGCAAAAGCATTTGACAAGGTCCAAAACTGATTAATGATAAAAACCCTACAGAAAATTGGAATAGATGGTCTTTATAAAAGTCATCTATGGGGCCCATGAGATGGCTCAGCGGCATAAGTGCCTGCTTGGCAAGCGTGAGGTCCTGAGTTTGACTCCCGGTACCCACATACAAAGGAAAAAAAGGGCCGGTGATATCGCTCAGTGGCATGAGCACCTGCTGGCAAGCACGAGGTCCTGAGTTCAACCCCCAGTACCCGCATAAAAAATAAAATAAAAGCCATTTATGATAAACCCACAACTAACATCATGCTAAATGATCAGAACTGAAAAGTTTCACTCTAAAATAAGGAACAAGAAAACGATCCCCTCTATCACTCCTTCTGTTCAATATAGTTCTGGAAACGTTAACCAGAACAATCAGACAAGAAAAAGAAAAAAAGGAATAATGCGAGGAAGAAGTTAAATTATCATTATTTGAGGAGGACATGATACTCTACACAGAAGACCTCAAAAACTCCACAAAAAGACTTCTAGACTTAGTGACCAAATTCGGTAGCATAGCTGGATACAAAGTCAACACTCTAAAATCTGTAGCATTCCTGTACACAAACAAAAAACTCACTGAGAGAAAAATTAAGGAAACCACACCTTTAATAATAGCATTAAAATATTAAATACTAAGGAATTAATATAACAAAGGAAGTAAAACATCTTTAGAGAGAAAACTACAGTACTCTGAAAAAGGACATAGAAGACAATATCAGAAAATGAAATGATATCCCTTTTCCTTGAGTAGGAAGAATCACCATAGTGAAAATGGCCATACTCCCAAAACTGTTATACAGATTTAGTGCAATCTTAATCAAAATACCAATAGTGTAGAATTAGAGAAAACTATCCTCAATTTTATTTGGAACCAGAAGAGACCTAACATAGGAAAAACAATTCTGAGCAACAAAGGCAAGTCATGAGGCTTCATAGTCCCTGACTTTAAATGCTACCACAAAGCTATTTTGATAAAAATAGCATGTTACTGGAAAAAACATACAAACAAAAACAAAAAACAAAAAACAAACAAACAACAACAAAAAAAACCAGACCCAAGGTTCAATGGAATAGATTAGATGATGCAGAAACAACTCCAAATACACTCAGCCACTTTATCTTTGAGAAAGGGGCCAAATATCTTCACTTAATAAAAGATAGCCTCTTTAGTAAGCGGTGCTGGAAAAACTGGCTTTCCACATGCCAAAGACTAAAACTAGGCCCACGTCTCTCACCATGCACTAAACTAAAATCAAAATGGGTCAAAGATCTAAATATTAAAACAGAAACACTAAATCTGCTGGAAGAGAGAATAGATAGAACTCTTTTTTTTTTTTTTTTTAATGTGGGTACCGGGAGTCAACCTCAGGACCTCGCACTTGCCAGCAGGCGCTTGTGCTACTGAGCAATATCATGGGCCCTGGATAGAACTCTTGAAGACATAGGTGTAGGCAAAGACTTTATGATCAAAACCCACATTGCAAGGGAAATATTACAAAGAATGAGCAACTGGGATCTCATCTTATTAAGAAGCTTTTGCACAGCAAAAGAAATCATCAACAGAGTGGAGAGACAATCCACAGAGTGGGAAAACAATTTTGTCAGGTGTTCCTCAGACCGAGGACTAATATCTAGACTATATAAAGAACTCAAGAAAAATCAGACCAACCAAATTTAAATTCCCAACCCAAAAATGGGCATCTGAAATGAATAGACACTTACCAGATGAAGAAGTAGAAACTGCAAATAAATATATGAAAAAATGTTCAACATCACTAGTAATTCAAGTGATGCAAATTAAAACAGCGCTGAGATTCCATCTCACAGCAGAAAGAATGGTTGTCATAAAAAATCAACCAATAACAAATGTTGGTGAGGCTGTGGGGAAAAAGGAACACTTCTCCACTCTTGGTGTGAGTGTAGACTGGTGCAACCACTGTGGAAATCAGTGTTTAGAGTCTTCAAAAACCTGAAACTAGAGGTTCCATTTGACCCAGCTATTGCCCTTCTTGGTATCTTCCTGAAATAATTAAAAAATTGTACCACAGAGATATATGCACACCCATGTTTATAGCAGCACATTTTGTAATAGCAAAATCTTATTAGCAGCCCAAATGCCCTTCAACCAATGAATGGATAAAAATGTGTTTTTTATACAATGGGTACTACTCATCCATAAAGAAGGATAAACTTGGGTCATTCCTAGATAAACGGATGGTCCTTGAGACTGTACTCTTAAGTGCAATTAATTGAGCACATATGTGTAAATATCACATTGTTTCTCTGGTGTGAGAAACTGCAAGAGTAAATAACAATCAAAATGTATACTAGACATTATGAAATAGGAAACAAAATGCTCAATTGGGAAGGGGAACTGGGGAGAAGGGAAAGAAAGGAAGGGAAAAGGAAACAAAGACAAGAAAAGAGGAAAAAATGGAAACAAAGTTTTATAAATCAAGAGGGGAACTTCTGGGTATCTTCCCAGAAGAATTAAAAACATCATACCACAGCGATAAATGTGCACCCATGTTTATAACAGCATACTTTGTAATAGCTAAATCTTGGAAACAACCCAAATGTCCATCAACTGAGGAATGGACAAAAAAGATGTGTCTTTTTAAACATAATGGAATATTACTCAGCCATAGAGAAGGATAAACTTGAGACTTTTATAGGTAAATGGATGCAAATTGAGACCATATTCATAAGTCATAAGTGAAATAAATCAGACTCACATGTATAAACATTGTATTGTCTCCCTGGTGTGAGAAACTGAAAAAGTAAATAAGTTTTAAAATGTACAATAGATATTTTGAAATGGGAAGGAACTGTTTAAAAGAAAAAGGAACTAGGATGTGGGAAAGGGGAAAGGAAGGAAAGGAAAAGGGAGAAAAATATGCAAGTTAGTTATACTATTAGTTCCTCTTAGTTCATAGAAAAGGAAGTTTTGTGCTAATATCAATCGGAGATTTTTTTATGCCCATATCTTGTACACTGAGTAACTACTTTAAAGATAACAGTGTATTAATTATTGTTATTCTCCTATTATTTTGTTATGAAATTTTGTTTTACTTTTTTTCCATAAAATAAAAAAAATGAGGAGGGGAAGAGGGGTTGAAGGGCAGTTAAGAGAATGGGGGGAGGAATAGAGATAAGTCATGTACAAAGCCTGTATGACGAAAGTGATTATTATATATATTTAAATGTACCAATAAACTTAATTAAATAAAGAAAACTGGTGTGAGAAAAGTGAAGCAAAAGTAAACTTATGATCTGTACCTTACCTTACAAATGAAATAAATGTTTCATTGCTGAATAAAAAATATTTTGATGTTAAAAAAATAAATCTTTTTAATAGCCAGTTTTGTGAAAGACTATGTCCACTTTAGTGAACAAGATAGATGATAAACTCAGTCACTGCTGTCTTGGAGCTTACACCTTAGTAGGGGAGATAGGATTTAATCAAATAATCACAGATCATTGCATAAATATGAAGTGGGATACATTGTAGGGAGAAAAATTATGGGGATTTTAGGCAGTATTTTAAAATGTGGTCTATTCTAGTCTAAGTATTATTATGGAAGATTTTTCTAAGCAAATATCCTTTGAAATGAGGGTTGATGAATAAATGGCCATTAAAGATGTATGGATTAATGAAAAAGAAGGATAGGAAAGGGGCACATTTTGAGTACAGGGAACAGTTTATGCAAAGGCACCATGACAAAAAAAGAGATTGACATATGTGTAGAACTAAAGGAAAGCCAGTGTTGTGAATGCATAGTCATTGGCAGAGAATGGCAAGAAAAAAGTCTGAAAATATAGGCAAGAGCTCATATCACATAGCATTTTATAAACCATATTAGAGATTTGAGACTTTATTTTAAGAAAAATGAGAAACCATCGAATGATTTTAAACAAAAAGGTAGTAGGTGTAGTGTCATGTGTTTGTATTCCCAGCTACTCAAGAGGCTGCAGCAGAAGGACTGCTTGAGCACATGAATTCAAGAATAGCCTATGCAGCATAGCAATACCCTGCCCCCCAACAACAAAAATCAAAGGCTAAACCAAAGAAATATACAAGAGAATAGTAAGATCAGATATGAACTTTGAAAGGAACATTCTTTGCTTCTTGGCCTTTTGGCTAAGATTAAATGAAAGGAACCCTCAGCTTCTCTGTGATGAATGGACTCTAGCACAAGAGTAGAATTAAAGAAAGTAATTGGGAGGCTCCTTACAGTGAATGGTCCTGGCAAGAGATGACAGTGGATTGGCCCAGGGAGAAGGTAATGAAGTTATCATGAACTGAAAAGATGTGAGATCTTTTTTTATGAATTGGATAAGAGGATGAGTTCTCTCCCCACTCCCAAGAAAATGAGTTCTGAGTAAAAAGTTATTATTTTCAATAATTCTTATAAAACCACAGTGTTCAGGCCAAACTTGCATAATGCCTATGTTTGTAAATAAAGTTTTCCTAACACACAGTCACACTGATTCATTTATGTGTTGCTTATGGCTATTTTGTATGTAGTTAATGGATGCTGTATATGGTTCTCAAAGCCTAAAATATTTACTGTCTGATTCTTTGTGGAAAAATAGTTCACTCAGCCCTGATCTAGGATGATGACATTTAGGTATCTAAGTTTTATGTCTGAAAGATGGGAAGCCAGTACAAGTAGAGAGAGAACAAGGCAGAGAGGGAGAAAAGGACCATAGGAAGAAAAGCCTCCTGTGGGAAAAAGTCTGATAACAGAAGGGGAGCAGAGGATGTGAGCAGTGCTTCTGTAGTCCACTTCCTAATAAATCTCCATCTGATACTTCAAACCCTGGCTTTTACTGTCCACATTCCCATTAGCATTCTAGTCCTCTGAGCTCTAATCAGAATTGCCCAATCTTTGCTTATAGCATTCCAGAGTTTCTCTAGCCTACATCTCCAAAACTTTAAAAATTTTTCCCACTATGAACCAGTTCCAAAGGTTTCTTAGCCACATCACAACAACAACCCTACTTCTGGTACAACTTTGTGTATCAGTCATCTTTGAAAGCACTGGAACACAATACTTGACATCAACAATTTAAAGGAGGAGAGGTTTAATTTGGCTCATGTTTTCAGGAAATCCAGTACATGATTGGCTGGATCCAAAGCAGAAACATCATGGTGGAAGTGCTCAGTGAAGCAAAGATGCTTAGCTCATTGTGACCAGGAAGCAGAGCAAGGGAAGAGTTTAAGAGTAGAAGGGGCAAGGGACCAGATATAGACACCAAAGTCACAACTCTATGAATCCACTCTGAGACACCTAGAAATGTGCTGTAAGTTTAATCACTGCACAGCTGATTCTGAACTGGCTTAATGATGTGGATTAAGATTCTTGTAATAGCACCCCACATCCCTAAGAATGTACTATGATTATCTGCTTGAATAAAACCTATAGCGCATTGTGCCTCACAGTCTTATATGTGGCTCACATGCAACATGATCCATTTGTGTTTCTTTCTACCTCCCTAGGATCCATCCTAGACCCTAGAGTCAAATATCTGGGATGCTGCATCTTGACAATCTTCTCCACATATTTCTGAAATGATAGGGTACAAGAAGTATTTCTGTAAATAATTAAAGATGAAAGGGACTTTAGAAACTATTGTACATCTACTCTGAATCTCCCTTTGCAGCAGATAAGAAAACAAAAACCACAGACAGTAAATGATTTGTCCAGAGATGTATAATCAATTAGCGGCATACCCAGAAGAATGAATTATGGTTCTGTTTCCTGGCCAAGAACTATTCTCTTATCAGTAGAGAGTATTTGTCTATCTAGATAAATCTTCATTTTATTAAAAATCAAGTATGTCTTGAAGAGGGGTCATGTGTTATATTGCATGAAGTTCATGTGTCTGTGACAGACTATGCTTATTGTTGCCTCCAGGCTTTTATGTTTGCTATTCTCTTGCCTGGAGTATCCTCTTCTCCTTTGTCCCTTCCTTTTCCCTTATCCATCTTCACAAATCTTACTATCCTTCAAGGTCTAGCAACTCAGTCTATGTTCGACTTCATGGGGTCTGAGAGCCTACTCATACGCTTTCTGGTATATTTTGCATTGGAGCCCAAGGGTTTGGCTCATGTTCCTACCTAGATAGAAAAATCTAGGTCTCAGCCTCTTTGTATCTATTATGTCCTCTTTTCCTGAGGCCAGGCCCCAAACAGATTATCAGAAAATCTAGGAAAATAATGCAGTTGATAAACAGTCAAGTAGTTAGCCACATAGCTCTATGTTGTGAGTGAGCTATACCATTCACAAAGAACAGACATGCTTTTGTCTTCCCACAGTGTCAGAATTCACTGAATAATAATAATTCACAAGATATGTCCATTTTGTAAGTCTTAGGTGGCTGAGTATTCTAGATTTCACTTGATATCCATGAGCTGGGCAATCAGTTTCTTTTATTCCATGAGCTGGGCAATCAGTTTCTTTTACTCAATATCTAACAGTTGTAACATTCAAGTCACACATCACATTTCAGAAAATAATATGTAGTTTTCAGTAGGGCTAAGAGAGGATTAACACTGGCCTTGGTATTTCACGAGACAGAGCTTGTTGGACATCAGCATAGAAGTTCTTGGTTGCAAGCACAGAATTTGTTGGATGTAAGTGCAGAACTTTTCAAAGTCCAAGTCTGGAGGCCAGGCAGTTCTAGCAGGCCATATCAAACAGGGAGATGGATCTGAGTTGAATCATATAGACCAGAATGCTGGTGTTCATTGGTGATGACTGCATGATACAGTCATAAGGTGTTATGAGAGGACAGATCAGTGTATGTGCCTCTGCACCACTGTGTTAGGTATTTAATTTTGTATGATCCAGGTGAGGAGATTGTATCATTTGTCAGCTTGGCATTTCTGGTAAACTCATGGGCCTGGTTTTCTCTGATGTGAGTTTGATAAATTATGTGCCCCTAGTTGCTTTGATATATTTAAAGATAGTAATTTTTATGAGCATGATTATTTTATTTATCAGTGTGTGCCTTATGATTTTGCTGTGCAACAGGGGGTTGTTTTCAATGTTTGGTGTGTGCAATATCTTGTGGTTATCTATTTTCATAGACAAGTTGCCTAGTCATTCTGCTTTAGCAGTTGCACTTAAAATGGACCCTGATAGGGTTCTTCTTTGTAAAATGGAGTTACTCAGCCAAGCATGGTGGCTTATACCTGTAATCCCAGCTCCTTAGGAAGCTGAGGCAGGAGAATCACAGATTTGAGGACAGCCTGGCTATCTTAGCAAGAACCTGTCTCAAAAAAGGCCTGGGTGTGTAGCTGAGAGGTAGAGTGCCCCTAAGTTTGTTCCCCAGTACCACATGCAAATAAATAAATAAATAAATAAATAAATAAATAAATAAATAAACTGTCAAAAACACAACCCAAAAGCCCCCAAAACAAAAAAGCCAAAATCCCTGAAACAAAACAAAAACCAAAACCACAAAACAACAAGAAATTAAAAAATAACCCCCAAAATGAAAATACCCAAACATCCCCCACAAAAAGAAAAAAGGAGTCACTTAGGACAAGGCACAGCCTGAAAATTATTATTATTTTTTATGGTACTGGGTATTGAACCCAGGGCCATCCAAATGAGCTATGCTTCCAGCCTTTTTTAAATGCCCAACTAAAAATTACTGTTCTATATAACACAGAATAACTCAGAGATGGGCAAGGCTTTACAGACTCTAATAGTATTTTTTTTTTGCTGTAATCACATTCAAATTACATATGACATATATCATTGTTTTCACATCCAGTGTGAGGTCAACTAGACTTTCCAAACTGCACCAAGGCCTCACCCAGAAAATCCACTGGATCATCCACAGAGACCTGTGTTTCTGTAGTAATTACTGCAGGCTTTATAGAACAAGATTGAGGAACTTCCCTCCACCACAACTTTCATTATGCCTTTTCTGCCTTGGAACCAGGCAACCATAGACTAAACCCTATGAAACCATGAGCCAAAATAGTCCTCTCCTCCATTAAATTGTGGGTGCTTGGTACTCTATCCCAGTGACAAGAAAGTGACTAATACAAAAAAATTGGTATCAGAAGTGGTGCTGTTGGGCCGGTGAGATGGCTCAGCGGCTTAAGCGCCTGCCTTGCAAGTGCGACAGCCCGAGTTCGACTCCCGGATCCCACATACGAAAAAGGGGCCGGTGATATCGCTCAGCGGCACGGGTGCCTGTTGGCGCACGAGGTCCTGAGGTCGACCCCCTGGTACCCACAAAAAAAAAAAAAAAAAAAAAAAAAAAGAAGTGGTGCTGTTGCTATAACTACCTGACCAGGTGGTTCAGAAGATTTTGGAACTGGTTTATGGGCACAGTTTGGAAGCATTTGGAAAACTGGGCTGGAGAAAGCCTAGAAGGCTGTAACCAGAGCTTAATGGGCAGTTCTGGTGTTAGCTCAAAAGATCAGAATGCTGATAGGAATGCAGACAATTAAGTCTGGGCTCATAGAGTTTTAGATGGGAACAATGGCTCTATTGAAAACTGAACTGGAGGCCATGCATGTTGCATTCTTTCTAATAACTTGTCTACATTTGTTCATGTTCTAAGACTTTGTATAAGCCTGAATTTAAATGTGACTAATTAATACAGTGGAGAAAATTTCAAAACAGTCCAATGTTCAGGATGTGGCATGAGTAGTGCTGGCTTCTTTCAACCAGACTTACAATAAAAATTAAAAGCAAAAAGCAGCACAAAATGATATAAAAATTTTGCATCTGGTCCAGGAAGGAAGGGCCTACAAAGCTGGAGCCAAGGGGAGTGTAGTTACTGAAAAGAGTAATGCTATTAAAAGGAAGCCAAGTGCTTTATATTAGGACAATAAGAAAGATGCCTTGAAGGCATCTCAAGAAATGGCCAGACCTGACCCATCACAGGCCTAACAGTATAACAAGGTAAACTCCTTTTACAGGACTTTGCTTTGAGAAGAGAACTCATTTGCGGCCTCCTAGGGAAGAGTTTCCCTAAGTTCAGCAATGTACACACTTACTGGTCACTGCAGCCATGGTCCATGGTGTCTTCATTAATCCTTGAGCTGGCAGCAGTTCTTGGCCTTATCCATCACTGGCTTTTCAGTCATGTAGAAAACAAGAGTTATGGAGATATGGAGGCTTTCACCCAGATTTCATAAAAAGGCCTAGGAGGCCAGACAAAAATATGTGAGAGGGTCACAGCCACTGCCAAGAAACCTGATGTGCAACAGTGAAGCTGAAGGCACAGTGAAGACCCCAAGAAGTTGGAGATTTTAGAAATGTGAAACATCTGTCAAGGAAAGCCACAGGAATTGAACAGAGCTGGCCCAAGAGAGAGGTCCTGTGTACTGCAACCAGCAAGGCTATAGGGATGATCCTGCTCAAGCCCTTTGGAGCACATATCTCACCGCAATATGTCTTAGGGGATTGACATGGTGTTAGAAGATTTAATGTTTGCCCTGCTGGTCTTTGGTCTTGGTTTGGTGCAATTTCTCTCTATTTTCCAATTCCTCCCTTTTAGAATGGGAATGTTTAACTTGTGCCATTGTATGTTGAATGTACTTAACTTTCTTTTTTATTTTTGTAGGGGTCCATAGCTAAGAGTTTGCCTTGGGTCTCTGAGGAGACTTTAGCCATGGACTTTTCAGCAATGTTTGAGTTATGATTTTGGTGACTCTTAGAGAGTGATTGAATGCATTTTGCAAAATGAAATGGACGTTATTATTTTGGAGGCCAGAGGCAGAATGTTATGGTTTAGCTCAAAAATGTTCTCCTAAAGTCTCACATGTTTAGAGGAGAGGCTTTGGGAAAGTGATTGGATCATGAAGGAACTATACTCAGTGGATTAATCCACTGATGAGTTCATAGCTGAATGTGCTGTTAGAAGGTGGTGCCTGGTCAGAAGAGCTGGGACCCTGGGACATGACCCAGAATGGTATATTTTTGTCCCCAGTTCCTCCCTTTTCTCTTTCTGCTTACTGGCTGCCATGCAGTGAGAAGCTGTCTTCCTCTATGCCTTTCCCCCATGTTATTTATCCCTTGGAGCCAGACAACCATGAACCAAATCTACTGAAACCATGAGACAAAATAAACATTCCATCATCTAAATTGGGGGGTATTGGGGAGTATTTTGTCCCAGCAGCAAAGTGAATAATACAAACCCTCTTACCTAGTTCTTAACAATTATTCTAAGTGTTTTGCAACATTGAGGATTGAACCAAGATTCTTGCACATGTTAAGTAAGCACTCTACCACTGAGCTACATTCCAGCACTTTTTAAATTTTTGTTTTAAGACAGAGTTTTGCTAAGTTACCCAGTTTTGTGGTCCTCCAGCCTCCTCCCAAATGACTTGGATTCAGTTATCCTAATTAAAACTTAGGAAACCATGGCCCCAGTAAGATAAGACTGGCCCCAGGTCACACAACTAGTAAGTGGTAGTGCCTTATTTTGAACATAGGCAAATTGACTTCAGAGCCCATATAATATAATTACTATTCTATTTTGATATAAAAGGTTGGAAGTTTATCTCACTCACTAAAAGTCACAAAAGTTGTGACATGATAGATACTAGGCTGGATGCTAGGCTTCTTGATGCCAAATTTTGTGCTGTTTTCACTACATATTCATTTATCCACTCATCCAATAACCATTTATTAAGCACTACTATGTGCCAACAACTATAGTATGCATACATTGTGCATAAAACTGTTGCTCATAAAGGATTTGAAGTCTAGAAGGGGAGATAAATAAAGGAACAAAAACAAGAGGAAACATAATGTTTAAGATTATGGCTTTCATGCTCAGTGTATCTAGGTTCAAATCACAACACCACTACATAGTGATAGTAGGCTCTCTACTTTGATGTTCTCATTAATAAAATGAACATGAGGACTGAATGAATTAATATATGCCATGAGTTCAGAAGGGTGCCTAGCTGGTCATAAGTGTTAGATGTTCTTATAATAGTTTTCTCTGTTCTATGTCACAGTGCCAATGGTGAAGAAAAGTCCTCAAGCCAATATTTGAAGAAGAGATAGAGGAGACTTGAATAGAGGATGACGTAGGCAGGGGCCAGAGCATGTAAAGCCATGAGTGTCTTGCACTGTGCCAAGATATGTAGGAGAATGGTTTTGGATCAGGGTCTCTACTGAGGTGGCTGACCAACATCTACACCTCTGCTATTTTCAAGAAAGATCAGGCTGGATATTCCACCTGTATTACATGATCTTGTGCTCCTAGAACACACCAAATATTTTCTGTCCAGCTGAGGTTCACAAGATTGAGCAGTTGTGATTGAACAGCTTCTCCATTTTGAAGTAAACTAAACCCTCTCTCAATTTTTAGCAGCCTTCTGCTCTAGCTGGCAACACTTATAGGTCATCATTTCCCCAGGTAACCTCCATGGCTCCAGGCAGTAATCCAAGAGGAACAAGGCTATTGGACAATGACTTTTGGAACTAACTTTTGTAAGGTACAGGTTTGGGAGAGGGGTTGGTGTAGAGAAAGGGGTGAGGCATTGTACCAGGGTGCTAGCTAGTCTGAGAGAAAATGAGCCAGACATTTTAGGGATCTGGCTAAAATGATTTTCAAAGAGCTTGAGATATTTCAGCCTTCTTCCAGGGATTTTTTTAAAAATAAATTTGTACTTTCCAACTTGAGCCAGACAAACAGTGTCAGTTTTATAACCACTGAAGTTTTGGTTCGTTGTTTCCTATTTTCTATTTATTTCAAGGTCAACTGTTTTAGCAGGGGAGTCCAGGAAGAAAAGTTACAATCATTTCTCACATTGGCTTAATGCTTTATGATTTACAGAGAACTCTCAAAATTACTGGATTCTAAGGTCCTCTTGGAAGAGGAAGGACAAGGAATAGTATGACCATCATTTCCTCTTTTACAGATGAGCAGGCTGAGGAAAAGAAATGGAAAGGCATATACCCAGTGACACACAGCAAAAGAGTGGTGGAGCTAACATTATGTATAAGTTTTCAATGCTGGATAACAAATTACTGCAAATTTAGCTACTTAAAACTGCACGTATTTATTATCTTATAACTTCTTTGATCAGAAATCCAGAATGTCTTACATGAGTTTCTGTTTAAGGTCTTGTAAAGGCACAATCATATGTTGGCCAGGGCTAGGTTCTCATCTGGAGGCTTGGCTAAGGAGTGGACTATTTTCCTGTTCATGTAGATGTTGGCTGTGTTGAGTGTAGGATTCAATGTAATTTGCTTCTTCAGAGCTGGCAAGGGAAGACAGTGAGATATCTAGCAAAATGGTGTCTTATATAATATAACCACAAAAGTAATATCTCATCTGGCATATTCTTTTATTTTTCCAGTGTTGGGGTTTGACCCTAAGGCCTCAAACATGATACTCAAGAGCTCTACCAAAGAATCATTTTCCCAGCCCACATTTGCCATACTCCATTGCTTACAAGTAAGTCACAAGGCCCTCCTATACTCAAGGATAAGAAATTATACTGGGAAAGAAACTTTCAAAAGTGGAGGACTTTCATATTTCTTTACAATAGACTTCAACCCTGTTTCGTCCTACAGATCCACTGTTCACACTGGTTACACTTTTGCCACTAGGGATGTGTGACATCCATTTCTGCTACTCCCATATGTTCATGTACCTTTCTAAGGTGCATTTGCCATCCACATTGTGGAATAAATATAAAGAAATTCTGCTTTTAAACTTATCCTGGGTCACACAACCTAGGATCCTAACCAACTAACTTATGAACATAATCTTACTCTCTTAACTGATCAAAACAATTAGTCAGTTCTTAAAATGGAATGTTGTTTAGGGACAATTTTGTGCAAACCCTGAGCTTGCTGTCTTCAAGAAAAAGAATGCATGTCTTTCCAGTTTAGGAGACATCATCTCTTAACCTGACAAATTCCAAATTTCTTGCAAAGGCAAAGGGAGTCATCTGTGTTTTGCTTCTTTTGCCTTTGTGATTAAGACCCATTATTTCGATCCTATCAGGGAAGATATGACTTTAGAGGAAGTGGGTTAAAGAGAACTCCTTAAATCTCTCAACCAGGGCCAGAAAGCACTCTCAGATTGCTTCTGAAATTTATGCTTGCCTGCGAAGAAGTCCTGTAGTTCTCTGCAGGGGCCTGTTCTTCACTGACAATGAGGGCTACCTCAATTATTCATTTCACTTACTCATTTATTCAGTATATCAGTCAGTTAACAAGTATTTATTGAACATTTCTTTGTGTAAGGTACCATTTACCTGTTAGCCATACTGGGATAAACATTCTTGTATGAAAAATGCTCACATTGAAGACTCAGACAAGGAAACAATCACAAGACCATGCCTTTTTGTGGTTTTTGTTTATTTTTAAAATTAAAAAAACTTTTTGATTGACATGTAGTGGAAATGGAGAGTAGAGAAGTGGCTACCAGAGACTAGAAATAGACTGGAGGGGAAAGGGGGAGACATTGGCCAATGTAGAATTGTTTTAGTGGAGGTACACTCTGAGCCTGTGGGACTCTATCTGATCAGGATTGCAAAGCAAAGTTTCCAGGACCCAGCAAATGAATCAAACAGGTGGAGGCAAGGGGCAGCAGAATTTCTATCAAGTTGGAGGGCATTGTAATAAAGAAAAGTGAAACACAATGTGGCCCTAATAAAACATGGCCTGCAAGATGCCAGTTTTTGAGCTCAGCTTAGACAAAGGAAGTAGTATTTGTGCTGAGATTAAAATGATAATAGCAAAGGCTTGGATGGAGTTTGCTGTCTTTGTACTAAACACTCTTGTAAACCATTTAAATATATTAAATCATTTGATGTCTATAATAAGCTTATTAGGTAGATAGATTTCTTATCCCTGTTTTATAACTGAGGAAACATAAGCCCAGAGAAGTTAGATAATTTACCTGAGTTCAAACATCTCATAATCACAGTTTGAATTTAAACTCAGGCATCCTAGTTTCAGAGCCCATGCTCCAAACCACCATGTCCCCAGCTTTTGGTAAAAGATGAGTAGACTCAATGTTTCAAAAGTGGCCAGATAGAGAAAGAGCATGCATTGCAAAGGAAGCAACACATGAAAAGGCAGTGACCTAAAGAGTGTTAAGGATTCCAAGGTACATAAACAGTGTAGTATTTCTGGAATAGTGACTGAGAGTATTGAAGTAATGATGGGAGGGGGGGTGTTAGGTGGAACAAGATGGGATGGATAGAGAAAAATGAGGCCAGACCAAAAAAAACCAACAAGATGCTAGTGCGCTACACAAAAAATTATTTGTCTACTGGAGAGACATTTATTAAGCATTTGCTGTGTGCCACTTGTAGTAAATGCTGAGGTAGAACTAGGAATGGGGACTGGGAATGTAGCTCAGTGGTAGAGAGCACTTAGCTAGCATGCACGAGGCCCCAGGTGCCATCCTCAGCACCACAAATAGGAAGAAATGACCTTGGCATAAAGTATTTGGGAGGCTCAGAGAAGGGATGTTAACAACATGGAGTATGGGAACAAGTCCCAGAAAAATGATCAGATTGACCTAAGTGTTATATGATAAACTGGTTAACTGTGCACAAGAGATAGGAGAGCACATTTCTGAACTCAAGATTCCCTCTCACTCGTTAATTTTTTTTACTTTGGGACAGGTCTCACTAAGTTGCCCAGCCTGGGTTGAACATGCCATGCTCCTGCCTAAGTGCCCAGATTACAGGCATGCACACTATGCCTGGCTCCCCCTTCCTTTCTATCCTCTCACCTATTCACATTTCACAATGGGAGTCTAATAGCCAGAGAAAAAACACAGCAAGAGTTGCTCCACAGCATTTCTATGTTCTGGTTTACCTAACAGAGGCAAGAGAACACAGGGATAAAATTGCAGTTAGAATAACTGAGTTTGGGCTCAGGCACTTTATCCATACTAGCTTCACTTAACTCTACTCATCACATCAACGCTGCAAATATTTCTTTTAAATCCTTAATCTTTATTTTATAGATGTGAAAATAGAACTCAGAGAAGTGATATCATCTACTTGAAGTACTTTGAGTGTATGTGTTCTCTTGTTCTCAACATTTGAGAACCTTCTTTCACCTTTATTATCTCTTCATAATAATAGCTAAGTCATTTATTGCAAGCTCAGTCTCCAACTCCAAACTGCTTTCCTCAATATGCCTTAGGTTTCTCAGCTATAAATCAAAACTATGGTGGAAATTTTTACTGTGGACCAAAATTCAGTTCCTTTCTCCTTTTACTAAAACTGAGGACTTATACTTCTTTGCCCCCTTGAAATTAGACATGGCCGTATGGCTTGCCTTGGCCAAAGAAATATGAGCAGAAGTGATATTTGCCATTTTAAGATGAAAGCATTAAAGAGGTCATGTGATTCTCTGTCTTTCCTTTTCCCTATTCCTAAAAAATATTCCAAAAGGTAGTACCTCCACTGCTTGGGTTTCTGTGTGGAGATGATATATACTAGATTCCTCCACTTGTCAGTAATAGGCATGTAGAATGATATATAATGTATATAATATATGTAGTACAAATACACACACAATACATAGGCTAATGTTTCCTATCACACAGATTGATTATGAGGATCAAATAAATAATAGAGAGACAGGAAAGGACATTGCTCAGACAAGGATCAAGGTATATAGAAGCATTTCTGAACTCTTGATAAAAAAAGGCCTTTCTAAATCCTGAGGCTAAACAAACATGTGAAAAGATGTTTAACATTACTGGCCATTAGAGAAATATAAATTAAAACAACACGGATTCCATCTTATTACATCATTGTACAGTGATACATGCGTACCCATGTTAATAGCAGCACAATTCATAATAGCTAAATCTTGGAAGCAGCCTATATGTCCATCAACAAATGAATGGATAAAGAAAATGTGGTATTTATACACAATGGTATATTACTCTGCTATAAAGAAGGATATGTTTGAGTCATTTGTAGGAAAATAGATGCTTCAGACCATAATGTTAAGTGAAATAAGTCAGACATACTTAAATATCACATGGCTTCTTTTATATGAGAAATACAAAGGATAAACAAATGAAAGAGCAGAATAAAAGATAATAGAAAATAGCAGATAGATCTTTTGCAAATACAAAGGGGACCAAGAGATGGAGGAAGGGGAGAGAGAGGGAAGGGTATATAAAAAGAATTAAGATGTGTTATGTACATGTACCAACTCCCCATGAGTAATGTGAATCATTATGTACTGCAAACATGTACTAATAAAAAATTAAATAAATAAATTCTGAGCTTGTGTGCCCATGCAGTGTATGAAGACTTGCTAAGTGGTATATCTAAATTCAGGCCCTATTGAGCTGAGATCTAATGGAATATCACTGTACAAATAGCATATTTTTAGGATTTACATTGTATGTTGTTATATTACAGGCAGCTACTTACTTGTTTGCATAGCATTTTTGTGTGCAAGGCTTCCTTTTTATGCATAGGAAGGGAATCACCCCTGAGAACTGGAATTGATTTCATAGTCTATGAGGAACTTACAATCAGGCCTTCTGATCAAAACAGTTACTAATTCCAATTTTTTATATTTAGGCTCAGTGAAGCAATTAGGGAACTCAACCCAGACAGCAACTCTGTATTCTAGCCTCTCTTACACCAGAAGAAATGTTGGTGATACTAAGCATGATAGTTCCAACCCAACAAGCTCTCCAGAAGCCAAACTTTCAAGCATTGACCTGCAAGGGCTAGTCATAACATTTATCTTGTGAAGTGGCTTGAATTTTTTATAACTATGGAAATAAGCCTGTCCCTCCTCAGGCCTAGCAATCCCACTCTTGCCATAGTATTCATACTTTCTGACCTAGTAATCCCAAGCCTGAGAGTTAATCCAAAGGGGGAAAATAAATAGAAAGAGGAGGGCTGTATCTATTTTTATAATAGTAAAAACACATAAAATCACCTAAAACTCAACAGCTGAGTAAAGGCTACATAAAGTGTTAGGAAAAGTTTACAGAAACCTGGTACCATCATCAGACAGGATCAGAGGAGATCTCCCAAAGATGACATAGGGACTTCACCCCACCCACAGGTTAGGTCATAGGTTTGCTGTCTTCTGTCACAGAAAAAAATTTCAAGATGTGTCAGTGAGAGAAATAAAAGGTTTATTAGGCAGAAATAAAGTACACACTGAAAGAATAGGGTGTGGATCCTCAAAAGAGAGGTTATTAAGGCCTGGGACCTAGGGGGTCTTATATGGTCTTGGAGGTTTCTTTAGGATGGGTGGTATAGGATGTGTATTCCCACTATCAGGCTACCCATTTAGTGGGCTAGATTAGAATACTATTTGCATGTGTTTAAAGTTTAGAGATATGTTACCCATTTAATAGTGCTGCTCTCTTAAGGATGGAAGCTGTAGGGAAAAATTACTGACTCAATTTACTGATGAAGAGTACAGGCCCAAATTTCAGCATTATTGTCTTCAGGATTCTTAGGAATTTTTTTTTTTTTGGATCAGTGTCCTGAAAGACAATAAGGCATTGGAATCTTGGGTAACTTTTGTCCTGAAGCTATAGTTTTTCTTAAAAGTACTATTTTGAAATTATAATTTTTCCTTTTCTCATTTCTACCTTTCTTTCTTTCTTTTTTTAGGTCATTATAGTTGATATATATATATATATTTTTTTTTTGTGGGTACCGGGGGGTCGACTTCAGGACCTCATGCGCCAATAGGCACCCGTGCCGCTGAGCGATATCACCAGCTCCTTTTTCTTATGTGGGATCTGGGAGTCGAACTCGGGCCCTCGCGCTTGCAAGGCAGGCGCTTATGCCGCTGAGCCATCTCACCGGCCCGATATTTTATTTTTCAAAGTTAATTTTATTGGTACACTTTTGATATACATAATGTTCACATTCATCATAGGGAATTTGAAACTGTACATAATTTATCTTGATTTTTCTGGTTTTGTTCTCATTGCCCAATCCCCTCTTCAGTCCTTCTTCTCCCCTTTATTTACAAAAGCTTTGTTTCCATTTTTTACCTTCTATTCTTTTTTTCGTTTTTGCTTCCTTCCCTCCCCCCTCACTCACCCTAGTTCCCCACCCCAACTGAACATTTTCTTCCTAATTCACAGTATCTATCATTAATTTTGTTCCTTATTTACTCTTTTGGTTTCTCACACAATGGAAACAATGCAATATTTACATGTGTATGTGATTTATTTCACTTAAAAGTATTGTCTTAAAGTGCATCCATTTACCTAAAAATGTCTCAAGTTTATCCTTTTTATGGCAGAGTAGTACACCATTGTATATCGAAACCACATTTTCTTTATCCATTCATCCACTGATGGGCATCTGGGCTGTTTCTAAGATTTAGCTATTACAAATTGTGCTGCCATAACCATGGGTGTGCATATATCATTCTGGTTAGATGCTTTTAACTCTTCTGCGAAGACACCAAGAGGGGCAATACCTGGGTCAAATGGAACATCTAGTTTAAATTTTTGGAGGAATATTCATACTGATTTCCATATTGGTTTCACCAATTTACACTCCCACCAACATTGGAGAAGAGTTCCTTTTGCCCTACAGCCTCACCAGGATTTGTTATTGATTGATTTCTTGATGATAGCCATTCTTTGTGGAGTGAGATGGAATCTCAGAGTTTTAATTTGCATTTTGTGATTGACCAGTGATGATGAACATATTTTCATATATTTATTTGCTATTTGTACTTCTTCACTTGAGAAGTGTCTATTTTTCCAGATGTCCATTTGTGGAATGGGTCTTTAAATTTGGGGGGCTCTGATTTTTTGGGGGGGATTCAACATGGCTGAATAAAGGAGGAGTCACATTGGAGCTTCTCAGAGAAAATCAACTAAAAACACAGATAATTGGAAGAAAGGGTGGGACACAAATCCTGATAACAAAATTAATCTGAAATAAGAGACTTGTATATCAAACAAAACATAGGCATAGGACTTTATAAAATGAGAATCCAGCCCACAGGGCTGTCTGTGGGTTTACCACCAGTGGGATTGGAGCAGGAACTGCCATTCAAATAAATCCACACAGGATATATCTAGAATATAAGGCCCCTCACCTCTTTTGATTTCCTGAAAACAGAGGATACTGCAGCCTGGCACCAAAACTGGCATACACAGGGGTGAGTGAGTGCTCCCTCACTGATGGGCCACCAGTTTTTGTTTTGTTTTGTTTTGTTTTGGTGCTTTTTTTTTCTTCTTTTTCTTTCTCCTTTTCTGTTGAGCACCATAACTGCTAACTGGAACCTCTAGCAACAAGGTTATGGACTGGCCATGGCATTGAGGATTGCTAGTGAAACAACACAACACTGTCTTCCCAATGACTGGTGCAAGACAGGGACTTGGACTGTGGACACACGGCTGTGACCTGTGGCAGCAGGGCCAAGGAGTGGAAAATTAGCACTTCCCTGCCCTGCGACCAGCAACTGGCAGCACAAGCACCCTTGGGCTGGGAAGTCAGCACTCCCTCTGACTTGGGAACACCAACATGGGACAAGCAGGATGAAACATGAGAGGAGCCAGCAGTGTGGAACAGAGCAGACTGTGCAAGGTCCAGGAAGGGACAACTGTACACAGGACTGGGAGCAGCCTTGGGATGTCTCTGTCTGAAGGCTCCACAGCAACTAGGAGAGCAATGCAGATAGAAATAGCGTGAGGAGATGTGGGCTGTCCATCCAGAAAACTGCTGGCTAAAGACTGACCACAGCCCTGCATTTGGATGCCAAGATCAGTCCTGCATCCAATCCAGCACTAATCCTATTGCAGGTTTGGTGGGGCTCTGATTTGGACACTACCTCAGAACAGTGGACACCAGAGGAGTTTTATTTAATTTTTTTTTCTTTTTTTGTGTGTATCATTTTCCTTTAACTGTCTGGTTGGGTTTTTTGTTTTGTTTTGTTTTTTAGGTTTATATATATATTTTTGCTCTATTCTATTCATCTTCTTTCTCTCTTTCCTCAACTATCTCTCTTGATATTATGATATCTTCATGTGAGTGAACATTGTCCCTAACCTTTCTGATTGACTTCAGGAATCTTTTGCTTTCTCCTTCCTTCTTTCTCTCCTGCCCTCTTCTCCAGTTTCCCAAAGCTTGCGTGATCATCCTTTGTCCTCCAGACTTGCTTCAACTATATTTCTCTCCATGTATCTCTGTTTGTCACCTATACCTCTTAAATTTCCCTGCCACAGGCTAAAATCACTCAGCTAGGGGGAAACTCATTGCATACAAGTTCCTGACTTATGTTGGGTTTTGTTATATAACAGTAGATCTTGCCTCTACGGTTAAAGGTACCAAATCAAGAGTTACCACGGTTTGTAAGTTTCTAGGCTGTGCTTGATACTATTGTTATTGCTAACTGTAATACTTCAGCCAGGATGTCATACTTACTGTAATCAGTTGTTCTCCCTTCCATAACAACACTGTGACTGCCTGGGGTCGTAACATTCACAATGGTCCAGTACCAAAGGATTGGATGCTGAGCCAAATAGATAACAACATCTCATTCTTAATAAATTGGGAAGGTAGAATCTTGGGACAGAAACAAAAACCAAGAACCTCCTACACATAGAATTCACCTCTGAAGAATAGACACTTCTCAGTGGGGCCTGGATATTAGTGATAAAGCTACCTACCATAAGAAATTTATAGGCATCAACACAGGAAAAAATAGAAAATAACAAGATGCAGAAGCAAAACCCAACCCAAGACCTCCAGCCCACCCAGGACAAGTCCAAGGGACAACAGGCAGAGGAAAATGGAAGCCACCCATGTGAAATTTCTGAAATGATGGCAGCAGAAGTTCAAAAACAGGTGCATGAGACTATAGAGGAAATCAGATCAGAAATAATCTCCCAGGTAAAAAAAAGAGATGATGACCATAATGAAGGACTTACTCAGCAAATCTAGAGTAGACATTGATTTTGAGGGGTTCTTTATATATTCTAGATATTAGTCCTCTGTCTGAGGAATAGCTTACAAAATATTTTTCCAATTCTGTGGGTTGTCTCTTCTCTCTGTTGGTGGCTTCTTTTGCTGTGCAAAAGCTTTTTAATATGATTAGATCACAGTTGTTCACTCTTTGTAATATTTCCTGTGCAACTGGGGTCTTGATCATAAAGTCTTTGCCTACACCTATGTCTTCAAAAGTTTTACCTAGTCTATCTTCCAGAAGATTAAGTGTGTTGTTTTAATATTTGGATCTTTGATTCATTTCAATTTCAGTTTAGTGTATAGTGAGATATATGGCTCTGGGTTTAATTTTCAGTATATGGAAAGCCAGTTTCCCAAGCACCTTTTATCAAAGAGGCTGTCGTTGTTCCAGTGAAGGTCTTTGGCCCCTTTGTCAAAGATAAGGTGGCTGGGTGCATTTGAAGTTGTTTCTGCATCTTCTATTCTGTTTCACTGATCCTTGGATGGATCTCTTTGTTTGTTTGTTTGTTTGTTTGTTTTGTGTGTGCCAGTACCATGCTTTTTTTTTTTTTTTTTTATCATGGAAGCTTTGTAGTATAATTTCAAGTCAGGGATTGCAATGCACCCTGCCTTGCCCGTGTTGCACAGAGTTGCTTTTGCTATTCTAAGTCTTTTCTGGTTCCAAATGAATTTCAGGATTGTTTTCTCTAATTCTGTGAGGTATGCTATAGGTATTTTGAGCAGAATTGCATTAAATCTGTATTGCAGTTTTGGAAGTATGGCCAATTTTACTATATTGTTTCTGCCTATCCAAAAATAAGGGACATCTTTCCATTTTTTGATATCCTCTTCTATCTCCTTTTTCAGAGTACTGTAGATTTCAATGGGAAAATCTTTTACTTCCTTCATTAGATTGATTCCTAAGTATTTCATTTTTTTGGATGGTATGTGAAAGATGTTGCTTCCTTAATTTCTCTCTCAGTGAGTTTCTTAGCTGTGTATAGGAATTATATTGATTTTTGAGTTTTGACTTTGTATCCTGCTATGATACTGAATTTGGTTATTAATTCCATGGGTGTTTTGGTGCAGCTTTTATGGTCTTCTATGTACAGTATCATGTCACCCACAAATAATGATAATTTAACTTCTTCCTTTCCTTTCTTTATTCCTTTTGTTTTTTTCTCTTATCTAATTCCTCCTGCTAATGTTTCCAGAACATTATATATATTGAACAGGATGAGTGATAGTGTGGATCCTTGTCTTGTTTCTGATTTTAGAGTAAAAGCTTTCAGTTTTTTTCCATTTAGTATGATGTTGGCTCTTGGTTTGTCATAGATGTCTTTTATCAGATTGAGATAAAGACCTTCTTTAAAAAAAGACATTCTACACCTATTTCCTTCAGTGTTTTTATCATGAATGGATGTCGGACTTTTTCAAATGCTTTCTCTGCATCCATTGAGATTATCATGTAGGTTTTGTCTTGGTTCTGTTGATGTGGTGTATTACACTTATTGATTTGCATAGGTTGGACCATCCCTGCATCCCTGAAATAAATCCTACTTGGTCATGGTGTATAATCTTCTTGATGATTTGCTGCATTCTGTTTGCCAGTATCTTATTGACAATTTTTGCATCTATGTTCTCTATGGTGATTGGCCTGGAGTTCTTTTTTGGCTGGATCCTTCTCTGGTTTTGGTATCAGGGCTATGCTTGCATACAAGAATGACTTTGTTAGCATTTCTTCCCTTTCAATTTCATTTAAATTTTGAGGAGTAGTGGCATTAGATCTTCTCTAAAGTTCTTGTAGAATTCAGAATCTGTCAGGACCTGGGCTATTCTTTTGTGGTAGTATTTAAATTACTTGTTCAGTTTCCTTAATTGATATTGAGTTATTTAGAGTGTTTATGTCTTCTTCATTCAGGTTTGGTAATTCATACACATACAGTCCATTTCTTCTGTGTTTTCTATCTCATTACAGTACAAGTTCTTGAAGTAGGTATGGTTGATCATCATTTCTGCTGGATCTGTTGTGATTTAACCCTTTTCATTTTTATTTGCATGAATTTGAGTCTTTTCTTTCCTTTTTTGATAAGGTTGGTTAAGGGTTTATCCATTTTATTTAGTCTTTCTAAGAACCAATGTTTCAATTCTTTGATACTTTGTATTGTTTTCTTAACATTGATTGCATTCATTTCTGACCTTTATAATTACCTCCCTTGTATGCACTTTGTGTTTAATTTGCTTTTCATTTTCTAGAAGCTTGAGGTTGAACATTAGTTTACTTATTTGAGCTCGCTGTGTTTTTCAGATGTGGGAATTCACTGCTATAAATTTCCCTCATAGGACTGCTTTCATTGCATCCCATAAGTTCTGGTACATTGTGTTGGCATCATCTTATTTAGTTTTCTCATTGCTGAGAAAAAGTACTCAGCACCAAAGTGAAAGGAGGAATGATTTCTTTAGCTCCAAGTTTCTAAAGGTTTTAGTTCATAGTTGCCTGTCTCCAAGGCAATATGCCATGGCAGAGCATCATTGCAGAGGAGAAACAGTTCACAGCAGGCAGAGAGCAGAAAACAGAAAGCTACAAGTCACAAGCAGTGACCATCTTTCTGTCCCTTATATCTTATCTAGGTTACCTGTCCTTAGGGCAGGTAGCATTCACATACAGAGTGGGGCACCCTTAATTCTACCCAGAACTGTGCCAAACTAATTAGTAGACTAACTTAGTAATCACACACCCTTGATGCCAGCATCACACACTTCAGATTCAGCTGCCTGTACAAAGCTCCCCGTATGACTTCATGAGGCTTTGGGTGGACACCTATACACAAGCTGTAAGAGGCATTATGTTTTAATCATAGAAACTCTCTAATTTCTTCTTTAATTTCATCTGTGGCACATTGGTTGTTCAGAAGGGTCTTATTACTTTTCATGTGTTTATGCAGTTTTTGTGATTTCTTTTACCATTGATTTCAAATTCAATCGCAGTATGATCTGACAATTTGCATGAGATAATTTCAATTCCTTTGCATTTACTTAAGCATGTTCTATGAGCTAGTATGTGGTCTACTTTGGAGAAGTCCCATGTGTACCTGAGAAAAATGTGTATTCTGTTGTTGTGGGGTGGAACACTCTAAAGACATCACTAAGTCCATTTGTTCAAAGGTTTGGTTCAACTCTGATATTTCTTTCTTGATTTCTTATCTAGTTGACCTGTCTATTTGTGACAGTGGACTATTGACCTCCCCCACTACATTTGTATTAGTGCTTTTTTGATTTTTCATATCCATTAACATTTGTTTAATATAGTTGTGTGCACTGGTATTTGTTGCATATATATTTATGATTGTTATCTCTGCCTCTTGGATTGTTCCCTTTTCAGGGATGTAGTGACCTTCTTTGTCTCTCTTAATCAGTCTTGGCTTGAAGTCCACTTTTTCTACAAATGGAATAGCAACCCATGCTTTTTTCTGGATTCCTGTCACATGGAGTACTGTTTTCCGTCTTTGACTTTCAGTCTGTGCATTTCTTTTTGAGTTAAATTTGTTTCTTGTATGTAGCATATTGTTTTATCTTGTTTCTTCATTCATTCTGCCAATCTGTTTCTTTTTATTGGTGAATTGAGATCTTTTACACTGATGATTATATGTATTGACTTATCCTTGTCTTATTATTTTCCTGTTGTTGGTTTCCTTTCTTTCCCTTCTGTTTAACTGTCTGCCTTGCCTGATGGATTCATTCTATTGGGATTCATGGAATTGTCTTCATTGTCTTTTTCTAGGATATCCTACAGAACTTTTTGTAGTGCTGGTTTGGTGCTCATGAATTTCTTCAGGTGTTCTTTATTTTGAAAGTATCTTCTTTCTCCATCAATTTTGAAAGATAATTTTGCAGCCTACATCAATCTGGATTGGTGCCTGTTTTCTTTTAGGGCTTGAAATACCTCACTCTGAGCTCTCCTTGACTTAAGGGTTTGCATTGAAAAGTCTGCCTTTGTTTTGTTAGGCTTTCCTTTAGAGGTGATTTGTTTCTTTTTTCTAACATCTTCTAATAATCCATTTGTGTGTTGAATTTCTGGAATTTTGAATAGTATATGCTTTGCTGTAGAAGTTTTGTGATGATGGTTAATAGGAGTTCAGTATGCCACACTTGTCTATCTGTTAAATTCTTTTTCCAAGGTTGGGAAATTTTCTGCCATTTCTTCTGTGAACAAGTTTTTTATGTCATTTTTGCTACCTCCTGTTTTTTCCTTCATTCTGATCAATCTTTTGTTATTCTTCTTTGCATCACCTAGCAGCTGTTGGATTGATTTTTCATAGTCTCTTGTTATTCTTGAGAAGTCTTTTAGATCTGATATTCTGTCCTCACATTGGTTGATTCTGTTGTGTATAGTTTCAGTAGAACTTTTAAACTCCTGGATAACTGTTTGCATCTGTTTCATGGAATCCAGTTTTTTCCTATGTTAGGCATTCATGGTTTTCATCACTGTCCCAAGCTTCTCTATTTATCTCTATCTATTCTAGATTCTCTAGGTATGTTCTTCATTATGGTCTTCATCTCTTTGGTTATCTGTGAAATTATTTCTGATTTCTTTTTTTCTCCTAGAGACTCATTAATATGCTTTGCTACTTCTTCTGCTACCATATCAGAAAATTCAGCTGGGTGGCTTTTGATTTCTTCCACTTCACTGCCTCCCAGATTTGCCTTGGATGAGCTGGAGGTGTGGTGTTGCATCTTGCTTCCATGTCTTGTAATTTTCTATTTTTAATTTTTTTCTGCATTGATGCTTGTAAATTACTTGTGGTAGGTAGCTTTATTACTAGTATCAAGACCTCCTTAGGAGATGACTATTTTTCTGAGATGTCTTCTAGGTGTGGCTGGATTTTGGCTTTTGAGTCTGTCCCAAGATCCTTTCTCTTTAATTCATTAGGGATGAGAAGTTGTTGCCTGTTTGGCCTAGCACCCAGTTCTTTGGAACTGGACTATGCTATTGTTTATGACCCCCAGAGAATCTTGGTATTGGCATACAAGGAAGAACAACAGATGACAATAACTATGTCACTTTGGCCAAAATAGTATATTCAGTAGAAACAATAATACCAAGCACAGTCTAGAAAATGGCTAACAGTGGTAACTCTTAAATTACCACCTTTCACCATAGGTATGCAATTTATAGTTATATAACAAAATCTAAAACCAATCAGAAAAATGTATACATTAAATATCCCCTCAATAGAGTGATTTTGTCCTCTGAGGGGAAAATTCAAAAGGGATAAAAGGGAAAAAGTAGAGTAATAAAAAAGACAGACATTAGAAACAAGGCTGAAGGACAAAGGAAGATTACCCAACTTTGTGAAACTGATGAAGAGGATAGGAGGAAAAGAAGAAAACAGCAAAAACTAAAACTAAATAAACAAAAAACCCTAAAATCAATGTTCATACTCATGAAAAAAGAAAAACAATGAAGTAAAAAGAAAAACAGAAGCAAAAGCAAAGAAAAAAATAGCTTTCTCTGTGATTTCAAGCCCATGGTTATCTTCTGGAGTTTATAGTTTTGTGGTAGTGTCCCACTCAGAGTGTGTCTACATTTTCAATGGTAGAATAAGGAGGCCAGCAGAGCCCAGATCTGTCCTGCATGATCCCAGCAAACCTGCAGTAGTATTAGGGTGGGGTTCTGATTCTGTTGCTTCCAACTCCACAGAAGTTCAGGCTGATACTGGCCTCTGTGGATTTGGGGCCTGAGTTGTTCATCCTACAACACTCTGGGTGTCTCTTGCCAGCCTGACCTTGACTCCCTGACCCCAGATGTTTCATGCAGTTGTGCCTCACCCAGTAACTGGGAGTCCTGAGATTAAGCCAACCCACAGCTGCTCTGAGTCCTGTGTTCAGTTGGCCACTCCCTAAAATGGCATCTGCCCAAGCACCCTCTCTAAGGAGACTCTTGGACTGAAGGCACTCATCACATGTTATAGCTCTCAGCATCCACTTCTCTGTTCCACTGATGTGTTTCTCCCTGGAGGCCTCTGGATTCACTTGCCCTCACTGTGTCACTGTAGTTTCAAGCCTCCTCTCTCACACTGTGAGCTGTAAGTCAGGGAGAAAGTGCAGTTTTCCACCTCCTTTTTATGACTTGAGGTCTGTCTCTTCACACTCCCTGTGGGCTCCAATTCTCCCTTCAGATCCTTCCTGGGTCCTGGGAATTCAACTTCCTCCTTCTTTGCTTCCCTGGCTTATTATATTCCAGTCCTTGTAGTTATTTCTTCTATCCTAGCTCCATTTCTCACAAATGGAGGGGAAATTAATTAGCATTGATTGAGTACCTTCACAGTATTTCATATTTAATCCTCATAAGGGTGAAGTTGGTATTATTAACTTAATTTTACAGGTGCAAAAACTAAGGTGCAATGAGGGCTACTTCCAAGGTCATGTAGCTAATAAGTTGGCAAAGGTCTAATTTGAATAATGTAGGGTCCGAATTCGACTCCCAGAACCCATATATGAAAAAAGGGCTGGTGATATCGCTCAGAGGCACGGGAGCCTGCTGGTGTGCGAGGTCCTGAGGTCGACCCCCGGTAGCCACAAAAAAAGAGAGAAAGTCTTTTGTTCTGTGAAACTGATATCCTAGAAATGCCCACCCTAGCAAACCCAGAAAAATTCAGATGATTGGAGTGTTCCATGTCCTTCTTGGTAGGCCTGGAAGTGGACAAGGTGGACGCTTCTTGTGTTATTTATCAGGTTTTTGAAATATGTGAGCCAGAGCTTCTCTCC
The DNA here is from genome assembly GCA_028451465.1 of Erethizon dorsatum. NCBI lineage: Eukaryota > Metazoa > Chordata > Mammalia > Rodentia > Erethizontidae > Erethizon > Erethizon dorsatum. Next base: position 42,682,156 of record CM051842.1, read on the forward strand.
TTCCATAGCAACTATGAAAAACCTGCAATTTTCTGGGGCTGTTCCTCTCAATGACTTGACTTTGTGAGGGAATCCTAATCCACTTCCCTTCCTCCATCTGCAACTGTGAGGCCTCTGATGGAAGTGGTAACTCTCAGGTAGTTGCCTGAATTGTTCTGCTTCTCTGTACTATGTTCTCTGTTTTTGCATCTGGGATGGGGAGGGTACAGTGATTTTGATGGGCTTTTACCAAAATAAAAAGGATGATTAAGATGATCAAAGTATGTTTTTCCTCCAGTTCCATGACAACCTCAGTTCCAAACAAAATGGTACTATTAGCTGTTTCTCATAAGCTGTTCCCACTTCTACTTTCTCTATCTACATCCTCCTTTCCTTCTTAGCACTCACCCACTCAGGGACTTCTGATGGTACTAATTTCTTGCTCAGGGATATAAAACTCTCCTGGAGTAAAGTTCAGAAACTGCCTAAAAAGAGTGATGGTTTAATATAAGGACTACTCCCCCAATTCACACCATGTAGGTGTTCTCCAGCTTCCAAAAATAAACACCCCTCTTATCGTCATATATGGCCACATAGTCCCTTTCACAAAGTGCCAAGGAAACTGAAGTTAACACAATTTTGTTAAGCACCTCTGCTGAGGGCACTTCAGCAAGGCATTCTCAAACAACATGAGAAACCACACTGGGAACTAAGGAAGAGTTTGGCTGGTTCAAGGAATGATTTATACTTTGGCTTGAATAGAACGTAGGATGCAAATATGAATATTCACATAGATGAGGCCTAATAAATAGCTGTGGATAAGTTCAGAAAGGGTCTTACTTGTCCTTTTGAGGAGCTTGGGACTTTTATCTTGAAAGTAGTAGGGAAGAATTGAAATGATTGAAGCAGGACAGCGACGTGCTCAGATGTGCATTTTAGAAAGGTTACTCCATTGGTCAAAATATGGATGACATTGAGCAAAACTAAGGACAGCATTAAGATTTCATCCAAGTGAAAGACAGGGTCTCAGCCTGTTAGTGCTACAGGAAAATCACTCTTCCTTAAAGGACATTAGAAAAACTAAAGTATCATTTACTTGAAAGCAATTGAAAACAGTCAAGTTGAATCTTATTAGGACAACCCAAGGAATCTGTTTGGCTACGGGCCCAAACTTTCTGTCAATAGGCTGACATTGACTCATTTCTGGTCATTGGAGAATGCAAAACAGAGTTGTTACATGACGTATTACCATCAACTCTTAAGTTTCTCTCATTAAAAAAGAAACAAAAATCTTCCTGGATCACACATTTTCCTTCCGCTAATCTCTTTTCTCTCCTTTATATCTACACTTCTGAAAAGATTTTCTAGTTTCACTTTCCCCATCATTTTATCTCTCATTCATCCCCAGACCTAAAATATTCAGATGAGTGCTACCACCACTTTGGCAAATACAGTTCTTACTAAGGTTATCAATGATCTTGCTGTTAAATTCAATGTTCACTTGTTCTCATTTTCTCCACTTCTGTGCATCATTCAATACAGTTCATGACTTCCTTGTTCTTTTTTATTAGTACATGTTTGTAGTACATAATGATTGCATTTATCATGGGGAGCTGGAACACATATATAACATGTCTCAATTTTTTTCTGTCCCTTACCCCTCTGATCCCTCCCTATTCTTTCAAATTCTTGGTCTCCTTCCAATTTGCAAAAGTGCTATTTCCAGTTTTTTCTTCAATTCTTTTTCTCCATGCCTTTTCTCTCCCTATCTTTGTACTTGAAACATTGTACTTCACAATCTTCTGGGTTCAGCACTCACCTAGTGCCTCTTGAACACTCTGTTATGTTCTGGATGTCCCCCTGAAGCCTCATGTGGTCATGGGGGGTGGGTTTAATGGAGGCAGCTGAATCTAGTTTGTGATTGATTCACAGTTTATTGCTGGGATTAAGGGTTCCGGAATTAAAGGTACATGATTGCTGGATCAGTCCAGTGATTGGATTTGTACCACCCTAATCCTGGTAGAATGGATACAATATAAGGGACAGAAAGAGGCTTGTTTTCTCCCTTTTTCTTGTTGCTCTTGCTGTCATCTGTCCACCATGATTTGCTCTTCTCTGTGAAGCCACCCTGCCTTGGAGCCAGCTGATTATGGGCTGAAACCTCTACAGACTGTAAACTAAATGAACATTTTCTCCTTTAACTTTGGGTGTTGGGTATTTTGTCCCAGCAAAGAGAAAATTATCTAAGACACACTGTTACCAGGATCCAATCTTAAAATGGTAGTATCATCCAGAGTTTCACCCTGGGCTTTCATTTTCTCTGTGTTTTCTTCAAATCATGTGTGTCAAACATATTGGCTTGCCTGGTCCACATTGAGTGAACAGGGATTGTGTTGAGCCACTTATAAAATGTATGTACTTTTTATGCCACAACTACAAAACATGGTTTTAACATATGAAATTATTTTACAAAATAACACTGTTGTACTTAGTGTTTGGAAGGGAATAGATATAATACAGGACACATAATTTATAGGATTATTTTATACTATTCACCCAAAATGTCAAATGCAGAAGAGTGCAAGTGATCTGTCCATGCACTTGAGACTGAAAGAATACAGCTGAGGGCTTGGATCCCATGGCAATGTCCTGCATGAGTCCAGCTGAAAACCTAGAGCCCATGATAATATCCTCCACAAGTCAAGCTAGAGGCCTAGAGCTCACAACAATGTCTCATGAAAGTTTGAATCAAGGATCTGCACTGGGAAGGTGCAAAGATCAGTAGTGGAAGCTAAAAAGTCTGCACCAGTGGGATGAAGGATCTGTGCTAGCAGGCTGAGGTATCTGCACTGGAGCCAGGAAGCAACACTGAAGGCAAAGACCAGAGCTCCCCTGAAGGGAACTGCAGCCATCCTCAGCAACAGAGAGGACCTGAGATCCTCTGATGATAACAGCTGAATTCATATCAGGAAAACCAGAGTGAAAAGCTGCTCCAGGAGAATCAACAGCACACCATCTTCTGCTCCATTTCTACTTTTATGCTGTTGGCAACAATCCTCATGTGGGCCTTCCACATCCAGAACTACACTGATTCAGTTCAGCTTGGTGTTACAAGTTGATAATTAGTTAATCCACCACAAACACAGAAAACACAAGTTTAATAATTAAGAAAACTTGCATACCTACTTAATTAACACCTGTTTTCACAGGCATATACATGATTAGATAGGTTGAAATGCTACTATTAGTAATTGCTGCCTCTTACTAGCCAAGTTGTACAAGCTTATGTGACATCTGATACTCAACTGACTGAATGTGATGGTGTAGGAAGTGGAGATAGCAATGCACTGTACCCTCCCCTACACAGTGTTCTGTTGTATATGCTGTCCACACTTGAGCACTGCACAGTTGAGTAATGAAAAAAATCACCCAAAATCACATAAATGTTAAAAGTTTGTTTACAATCTTATGTGGGTGCATTACTAGCTATCTAGGGCTGCATGTGGCCAGTGGGTTGCAGGCTGGACCGACCCAAGTCTGAATGAACTCAAATAATCCCTACCTTCAATAATCATGTATATGGCAACAACTGCCAGTTTTGTATTCCTACATTCATCATTTGAACATTAGAATAGTATATCAAATCACCTGTTTAACATACATTTGAAAGTATAATATGCAAAATGAAGTTCATTCTCTCCATTCTGCCTCAAACACATTCTTCCAGTACTCCAAAACTCAGTAACAAGGACTATTAATCCTCTAGTGGAGAATGGAGGAGTCTGACCATTCTTGAAACTGTTTCCATGGTTTGACTCCTGGTGAATTCTCCAGCCTTATCATATATTCTGTTCTCATGCCAAACTTGCCCCCCACACCAAGCAGGCAAGAGGCCTTTGGTGGTGACAGGGCACCTCCTAACCCCCATGCTGTGACCTGCAGTGCAAGCAGGCAAGCACCATCACCTGCCTGGCAACCAGCAGGCAAATGGCCTTGGCTGGCTACGGACAAGGGCATTCACCTCGCCCTACCACCAACTTATGTAAGAGGGGTCAGAGGTGTGGCCAAGATCAGCCCTACACTCAGCAGTAATCCTACTGCAGACCTGGTGGAATTATTCAGTACAGATTCTGGCTTTGACTAGGGAACTAACATTGAACTAGGGCCACCAGAGGAACTCATTTTAATAAATTTTTTCTATTTTTTTAATATTTTGAGGTGGTTGTATAGGTTTTGACCATTATTGTGTGCCAGGGATATAGCTCAGTGGCACAGTGCCTTCCTGACCATTATTGTTTGGTTTATTTTCTTTATTTTCTTTTTTTTTGTGGGTACCGGGGGTCGACCTCAGGACCTGGTGCACCAGCAGGTGCCCGTGCCACTGAGCGATATCACCAGCCCTTTTTTTCATATGTGGGTTCCAGGAGTCGAACTTGGGCCCTCGTGCTTGCCAGGCAGGTGCCTAGCCCGCTGAGCTGTCTCACCAGCCCCAGTTTGGTTTATTTTCTCTGTCCTGCCTCTCTCTATCCTCACCAGTCTTACAGCGTTCTCTGAGAGTTACAGGTGAATGAAAACTGTCTCTAGTCTTTCTGTTTTGCCTCGAAATTCTTTTGCTTTCCCCTTTGTTCTTTCCTACCCTCTTCTCAAGCTTCCCAAAATTTGGGTGATCATCCTTAGTCCTTCAGCCTTGGAACTACTGTATGTCCTTTCAGCTATCACTCTGTTTTGTCATCTATCCCTCTTAAATTCTCCTTCCATACAGGATAAATTCACCCTACCAAGGGGAAACACACTGCATAAAAATTCCTGGTCTTTGTTGGAGGTTGTTATATAACTATGGATCTTGCTGCTATGATTAGAGATACCAAATTAGCAATCACCACAGATTATCAGTTTCTGGGGTATGCTTGATGATATTGTTGTTACTAATGTACTTCTTTAGCCAAGATGCCATACTTGTTGTAATCAGTTGTTCACACTTGTATAATAACACTGTGATAATCTTGGGTTACAATCATCCCCATAGTCCAGCACCAAAGGATGGGACACTGAAGCAAATTGATAGCAAAACATCATCCCTAATAAAGTGGAAAGATAGGATCCTAGGACAAACATAAAGATCAACAGCCAGCTACACCTAGAAGACATCTCAGAGGAATAGACATTTCTTAGGGAAGCTTTAATACCAGGGATAAAGCTACCTAAAATAAAAAATACAAACAATAACACAGAAAAAATTAAAATAAAAATTAGAAAGTGACAAGATGCAGAAGCAAAATGCAATTCCAGACTTCCAGCCCACCAAGGACAAATCCAGGAGACAATGAGATAGAGGAAAACAGAAGCTACCCACCTGAATTCACTGGAATAGCAGTATAAGAAATAAAAAATATACACATGAGTCTATAGAAGATATTAAAACAGAAATAATCTCACAGGTAAAAAAAGAGATGATGACCATAATGAAGGACCTGCTTAGCAAATCTAGAGTAGACATAGATAAAAGTAATACAGGAGCATAGAAAAATAATGGAAATCATGAATGCCCAACATAGGAAAGAAATGGAATCCGTGAAACAGATTCAAACAGATATCCAGGAAATTAAAAATTCCATTGAAAGTGTGCAAAACTGTACAAAAGAAATTGAAGGTATAATATCAGACATAGAAGATAGGATCATGGTTAGTGATCCCAAAAGAAAGATCTCTTAAAAATAGCAAGGTACCATGAAGAAACAATCCAACAACTGCAAGATGATGCAAAAAAGAACAAGACGGATTGAAGTCAATGAAAATGCAGGAGTCGGCAAAAATGACATAAAAGAGGTGTTCCAAGAAGTAATAGCAAAAAACTTCCTGAGCATGGAAAAAGAATTTGACATACAGATAAGTGAGGTATACAGAGCTGCAATTAGTCATGACCAAAATAAATCTACACCAAGGTATACAATAATCAAGATTCCAGAAATTCAGCACAAGAATAGAATATTAAAAGCTGTTAGAGAAAAGAAGCAAATCACACATAAAGGAAAACTCATCAAAATCACACCAGAGGGCTGGAGAGATAACTCAGTGGCACAATGTCTGCCTGCCAAGCACAAGGTCTGGAGTTTGATTCCTGGTACCGAAAAAAAAAAAATTACAGATTTCTCAACACAAACCCTTAAGACAAGGAGAGCTTGGAGTGAATTATTTCAAGCCCTGAAAGAAAACAACTTCCAACCCAGATTGATGTATCCTGCAAAATTATCTTTAAGAATTAATGGAGAAATAAAATACTTCCATGAAAAAGAACAACTGAAGAAATTCATGACAACCAAACCAGCCCTACAAAGAATTCTGAAAGACACTCTAGAAAGAGAAAACAAAGTCCACAGTACCAAGAGTACCAAAAGAAAGACGCCAACTGGCAAGGGAAGGAATTAAACAGAAGGGAAAGACAGGGTACTAACAATGGGAAAATAATAAGAGAAGGATAATCCAATACATATCAGTTATGCCCATCAATGTAAATGGTCTCAATTCACCAATCAAAAGAAATAGACTGGATAAAAAAAAGGCTGGATCAGGAAAAAAGGTCCAAAAATATGCTGCATTCAAGAAACACATTTAGGGTCAGTGAGAAGGCTCAGTGGTGTAAGCGCCTGCCCGGCAAGCACGAGGGCCTGAGTTCGACTCCCAGAACCCACATATGAACAAAGGGCCAGTGATATTCCTCAGTGGCATGGGTGCCTCCTGGCACGCGAGGTCCTGAGGTCGACTCCCAGTACCCAGAAAAAAAACACAACATTTAACTTTAAAAGAAATTCAGAGAATGAAAGTTGAAGGATGGAAAACAATACTCCATGTGACAGGAACCCAGGAAAAAGTAGGGGTAGCTACCCTATTCACAGACAATATGAACTTCAAGCCAAGACTGAAAAAAGAGAAAAAGTACATTACACACTTGTTAAAGAAAAACTACAAGAATAAGTGATAACAATCATAAATATAGATGCACCAAATACAGAGGCAACCACCTATAAAAAACAAATACTAACAGACATGAAAAGTAAAATAAGCACTATTAGACAAAAAACTGAAAAAGCAATGTCAGAACTGAACCAAACCTGTGAACAAATGGACTCAGTAAATGTCTACACAGTGTTCCACCACACATCAGAATACACATTCTTCTCAGCAGTGCATGGCACATTCTCCAAAATAGACCACATACTATCCTATAGAACATGCTTAAGTAAATGCAAAATAATTGAAATTATCACATTGATATTGTCAGACCATAGTGCAATGAAATTAGAAATAAATGGCAAAAGAAACCACAAAAACTCCATAAACACATGGAAATTAAACAGCACCCTCCTGAACAACCAATGGTTCCCAGGTGAAACTAAAGAAAAAATTAAACAGTATCTATAATTAAATGATAATGCTGATAGAACATACCAGAACTTATGGGATGCAATGAAAGTGGTCTTAAAAGGAAAATTACTAGTGGTGAATTCTCACATCAGGAAAACAGACGAGCTCAAATAAACAACCTAATGCTGAACTTCAAACTTCTAGAAAAAAGAAAAAAATCAAGTCCAAAACTTGTACAAGAGAGAAAATTATAAAGATAAAGCAAAAATTTATGCGATTGAGACTAAGAAAACAAAACAAAAAATAAATGAATTGAGAAGGTGGTTCTTTGAAAGATTAAAATAAAATTGACAAGCCTTTAGCCAATCTTATCAAAAAAACCAAAGAAAAGACTCAAATCAATGCAATTATCAATGAAAAGAGTGATATCACAACAGATCATGTGGAAATCCAGAAGATTATTAATGGCTACTATGAGAACCTTTACTCTAATGAGATAGAAAACACAAAAGAAATAGACAGATTCCTAGATACATATGAATTACCAAAGTTGAATCAAGAAGATATAAATTTCTAAATAATCCAATATCAGTCAATGAAATTGAAAATGTAACTAAAAATTTACCAACAAAGAAAAGCACAGTTACTGACAGATTCACCATTGAATTCTACAAGAAATTTAGAGACGATCTCATGCCATTACTTGTCAAACTCTTTGATGAAATTGAAAGGGAAACAATATTTCCAAAGTCATGCATGGAAGCAAGTATTAACCTGATACCAAAACAAGAGAAAGACCCAACCAAAAAGTGGAGCTACAGGCCAATTTCCCTAATGAACATAGATGCAAAAGTCCTGAATAAGGTACTAGCAAACAGAATGCAGCAAATCATCAAGAAGAATATACACCATGACTGAGTAGGATTCATCCCAGGGATGCATGGATGGTTCAACATATGAAAATCAATAAATGTAATACTCCATATTAACAGAGCCAAGGGCAAAATCATATGGTCATCTCAATAGATGCAGAAAAAAACATTTGAGGAAGTCCAGCACCCACACATGATAAAAACCCTACAGAAAATTGGAATAGATGGAATTTGTCTCAATCCGATAAAAGCCATCTATGACAAACCAACAGCTAACATTATACTAAATGGTGAAAAACTGAAAGCTTTCTCTCTCAAACCAGGAGCAAGACAAGGATGTCCACTATCACCATTCCTATTCCATATAGTTCTGGAAACAGTACCAGAGCAACTAGACAAGAAAAAGAAATAAAAAGAATAAAGATAGAAAAGGAAGAAGTTAAATTATCTCTATTTGCAGATGACATGATATGATACATAGAACACCCCAAAATTTCCACCAAAAGACATCTAGATTTAATATCCAAATTCAGTAGAATAGATGGATACAAAGTAAACACTCAAAAATCAATAACCTTTCTGTACACAAATAACAAACTCACTGAGAGAGAAATTAGGGAAACCACACTTTTCACAATAGCATCAAAAAAAATGAAGTACTTAGGAATCAATCTAACAAAAGAAGTAAAAGATCTTACATTGACAACTACAGGAGTCTGGAAAAGGAGATTGAAGAAGATATCAGAAAATGGAAATATATTCCTTGGTCAAGGGTAGGAAGAAACAACATATTAAAAATGGTCACACTCCCAAAATTGTTATAAATATTTAATGCATTCCCAATCAAAATACCATTAACATACCTCACAGAACTAGAGAAAACATTTCTAAAGTTCATTTGGAACCAGAAGAGACCTAAAATAGCAGAAACAATTCTGGGCAACAAAGGCAAAGCAGGGGGCATCCCAATCCCTATATATTACAGAGCTACTGTTACAAACACAGTATGGTACTGCAAAAAAACAAAATAAAACAAAACAAAACAAAAAAAAAACAGACCTGAGGATCAATGGGATAGATTAGAAGAGGCAGAAACAACTTCAAATACACCCAGCCATCTTATCTTTGAAAGAGGGGCTAAACATGTTTACTGGAAGATAGAAAGCCTCTTTAATTAATGGTGCTGGAAAAACTGGCTTTCCACATGCTGAAAACTGAAAGTAGACCCATGTCTATCACCATGCACTAAACTAAAATCAAAATGGATCAAAGATCTAAATATTAAAACAGAAACACTAAATCTGCTGGAAGAGAGAATAGGTAGAACACTTGGAGGCATAGGTGTAGGCAAAGAATTCATGAACAAAACTTCGACTGCATGGAAAATACTACAAAGATTCAATAACTAGGATCTCATCTCATTAAAAAGGTTTTGCACAGTAAAAGAAAACTAACAGAGTGAAAAGTCAACACACAGAGTGGGAAAAAATCTTAGCCAATTGCTCTTCTGACAAAGCACTAATATCTAGAACATATAAAAAATGAAAGAAATCAGACTTCACAAATTTAAAGACCTCATTAAAAAATGGGCCTCTGAAATGAATAGAGACTTCTCAGAAGAAGTACAAATGGTAAATAAATGTATGAAAAAAATGTTCAATATCACTGATCATTTGAGAGATGCAAATTTTAAAAAATGCTGACTCCATGTCGCTCCAGAAAGAATGGCTATTATCAACAAATCAACCAATAACAAATGCTGGCTGAGGTGTTGTGAAAAAGGAACCCTTCTCCACTATTGGTGGGAGTGTAGACTGGTGCAACCACTGTGGAGATCAGTGTAGAGATTCCTCAAAAAACTAAGACTAGAGGTCCCATTTGACTCAGCAATTCTCCTTGTGAGTATTCCTGGAAGAATTAAAAACTTCATACCACAGTGATATATGTGTACCTATGTTTATAGCAGCACAGTTTGTAATCACTTAATCTTGGAAATAACCCAAATGCCCATCAACCGATGAATGGATAAAGAAGTTTTTTTTTAATACAATGGAGTACTACCGAGCTATAAAGAAGGATAGATTTGAGACATTTATAGCTAAATAAATGGACCGTCAGGCCATAGTCTTATGTGAAATAAATTGGACACATATGTGTAAATATCATATTGAGTGTCTGGTGTAAGAAACTGAAAGTGTAAATAAGAACCAAAATGTATAATAAATATTGTGAAATAGGAAGTAATTGTTCAAAGGGAAAGGGGAATTGGAATTGAAGGGAAAAGAAAAAAATGTGAAAATATTATAAATGGAAAAAAATCTTTGTGAATAAGTAGGGGATGAAGGGTTGAAGAGAGGGGAGGGGAGTGGGAAAAAAGAGGAACTAAGATATATCATGTAGAGGTACAAATTCCCTATGATGAATGTGATCATTATGAATATCTAAATTGTGCTGGTAAACTTAATTTTTTAAAAAATTACTTTAGTATAACAAAGTGGTAATTGTCCTCCTCTTCCTCCTCTTCCCCATGCCTCCTTCTTTTCTCTCAGAGTCAATATGCTTCTGTCAAAATTTTGTAATATGCTTTCTCCAAATCTTTAGCTTGAAAACTAATAAACTTTTATGTCTCAGCTGAAAAATCACTTTTTAAGTGATCCTTTTTGGACTCATCTGACTAAATGGGTCTACCATACCACTTTCATCCCCTGTTGGTATATGTTCCCATTGTAACACATAAATTTCCTTCATATCACTATCACACTTTAAAACATTTTTTTGTTCAAGAAATATACCATATCAACAGAGCCAAAGACAAAAATTACATGATCACCTCAGTAGACACGGAAAAACATTTGACAAAGTGCAACACCCAGTCATGATTGAAAAAAAAACCTAAAGAAAATTGGAATAGATGGTCTTAATCTCAATCTGATAAATGCCATTTCTGACAAACAACAACCAGCATTATACTATATGGTCAAAAACTGAAAGCTTTCACTCTAAATTGGGAACAAGAAAAGGATCCCCAATATCACTCTTCCTGTTCAATATAGTTCTGGAAACATTTGCCTGAGCACTTTGACAAAAGAAATAAATGAATTAAGATAGGAAAGGAAAAAGTTAAACTATCATTATTTTCAGATGACTTGACACTTTACATAGAAGACCCCAAAAACTCCACCAAAACACATCTAGATTTAATATCCAAATTCAGCAGTATAGCTGGAAACAAAGTTAACACTCAAAAATCAATACCATTCCTGTACACAAACAACAAACTCACAGAGAAATTAGGGAATCCACATCTTTCATAATAGCATTAAAAATGCAATAATTAGGAATCAATCTAACAAATGAAGTAAATTGAAGGGGATACCAGAAAATGGAAAGATAACCCTTGTACTTGGGTAGGAAGGACCAACACAGTGAAAATGGCCATACTTCCAAAATTGTTATACAGATCTAATGGAATTCCAATCAAAAGATCAATAGCATACCTCACTGAATTAGAGGAAGCAATCCTAAAATTTATTTGGAACCAGAAAAGACCTAGAATAAGAAAATCTACTGGGGCCCTGGCCTAGGACCACCGATCTGCTCAGGGGTGTGATGACAGAATAAAACACAGACAAGATATATATTTTAGTTAAAAGGGGCATCAGGATGGTCAAAGCCAAATAAGGACTAAGGCCACAAGGCATGGTGTCCTTGGCCTTTATTATGTGCACAGTTTGACTGGTGGGTGTGCTAGTGTGCTGCAGGAAATGACAGGGGTGAACTGCTGACACGATCAAGGTTCAAGAATTGAGGAACAATAAATTTTTGGAAAAGCACACAGGAGCAGATCATGGTTAACTAGTAACCTACTTGCTCACTGTGACTACTGAGGTAGAAGGAATTTGGATGAGTCAAAGTCCTCAGCTGCCCTGTTATCTTGCTTTGAGCTGTCAGAACTTCACAGACCATTTGCTAGTCTCAATTCTGGCCATTGGCTTAAAGATTAACCTGTTTGTAAGCCAGCTGTGGGTCTCACCAAAAGTCATGTAGGCCTTGGATTGACTGTCTATTTTTGTGCCAATTTATTAATATTAATCACTGTTCACTCTGCACCACATCAAGCTGGCCCTCAGCAGTTACTCATTTTGTTTTTGTAATTGCAGCAGTTGAAACACTGTGACTTGTGGTTGTATAGATCTAGGCATCATTGGGTTTGGTGCCCCGCTGTAGCAGACTAGGTACAGAAATAAAAGACACAAGCATATTAATATAATCAATCCAGTGTAGAATATGAAAATGGGTCTGGTGGCGGCAAACTTTAGCATGAGTTTGGAGATCTTTTTCCATGGTTGCACATTCTGTGTTAACACCCACAGTACTGTTTCATGACCTGTTAATATGCAAGCACACCTTCTTCCCCATGTTATTAACTGCATTGGGCCATCCAACTTTCCTGTTTGGGTTTCCTTTTACAGGACTTAAGCCCTAGGTGTGCCTATCATTGTATTTTTGCCAATGAAGTTTTGATGGAGTGTATTTATTTTCTGCAAGCAGATTTTTTTTAAAAATTGAAAGTAAATAGCAAGGTCTAATTATGCTTTTGGGGGTGGTTGTATTCCCCCTTTTGTTTCTTTAATTTAATTTCAAGAGATAGATGTGTGTTTTTTTAAGGCTTGGCCGTTTGTGAATGTATCTTTGGTTATAATTGAATTTTTGTGTTGAGGGCCCAGCCCCTCCTTAACTGTCTATAACATTTATAACTAATTTAGTTGTCTACAATATTTTTTTTCCTCGGAAGAGCTATCCCTAACTGAGGTTAGGGGAAGCTGAGCATAGTTTTCATCTTAACTGCTTTGAGCTGAGAACTTCAGTAGATGTAGGGGAGACCACAGTTAGGAGCCTTCTCCAGAGAGCTAATCTAATGGGCCTCAGATAGAAGTCTTGTAGTTTAACAGTTATGAACTCTTTTTACAAAGTCAGTGTGGTGGATCTTGTTAGAAGAAATCTAGCATGTTTACTGTAGGTTTTATCTGTATGATCACTTTGAGTTTGGCACCATCTTGGCAAGAATAAACAATTTTTTGAGAAATTAGAGCATGTATAATCAAAGCATGAACACTAGAATTGAAAAGCAGGTTGGGCAAAGAGCCACATCTAGAAGCTGTTTTTATGGGATAGGAATAGTGATTGTAACCTACTGGCTCTTAGACCTCTCTACCGCTGGACTCTGATATTTTGTCATATGTTTCTCTAGTTTTAGGTGATCTTAGCTAAAGAAATTAAGGATTTTTGTTGAAATTTTATAGATTCTACTTTAGTTTTTTTAATGACCCATAACCGTGGTCAGCTATGGTGTTGCTGGAAACTGACAGAAGGTGTCAGTAACTGGAGTTCCTTTTTATATCTAGCTTATTACTATGGCATTTATATATATATATATATGGTTATACTTTTCTGCTGTATGTTCAAGACCAATTTAATGTGAGACCTGTGTTAATTTAAATTAACCTCTTGTTATTTATTTAGGACAGTTAAGTCTCCTCAGGCATTACTTCCAAACCATGTACAGCACTTTTCATCTCCTTAGTGTCAGCCATCAGGATGAGTCACAACCTTTGATTAACCAATCCATTCTATGAAAGCATGGGATATTTTTCTCTCTAGTGACCCTCCCTTGGCACACTGCTGTGTTCTTATCACTTGGGGCCCAAAATTCTTCTTGGTCAGGGGTTTGTGTGACTCACCAGAGTTTCAGGATATGACAGAAACTGTTCCCTCATCCTGGGTCCTTGTTGACCTCAAAGGGCAGGCACCAAAATATTGGCTGTTGTCTTAGCCCAGCTATTATCCTAGTTTTGGCCTCTAAACATTAGTTGTTCAACACCCAGAAGAGAAGATCAGTGACAGTATTGTAGTGGGTTTAATTATTATAATTTTAGATAAATACCAAGCATCTTAAAATAAAAAGCATAACAGAGAACTGTTATTTCTTATCAACCATTGTTGTCCTAGTAGTTGCATCCCTATAGAATACTAACAGAAAGCAGTTATATAGTTTTACAAAGAAAACTTGAGATTAAAAGCCACACATAGTATTTCAGCATGACAATCATGATGACCTTATTTTTGTAACACATTTAAATGTCCATCTTAGTATGGAATAGAGTGATGTATGTATCATATACATCACATAAGTTAAAAGAAAAAGCTTATTACCATAATCAATTCAATTTTACACCTTAGAAGACCTGTACATCTGGAAGGCATGAATCCATTTAATATACTATGAGATTAGCAATAATGAATTGTCATAGCTATATGGAAACCTTTGTTTCTTAATTTAGTTTTGTATCAAGAGCATCTTTTAATAACTTATCTTAAAATTTTACCCATGGAAGACTTAAACTTTTGATGATGACCAATGTAAACATATCACAATAATGTATTTGACATTTATTGGGGTGTCACCCATAAGGCTATGGAGATTATTGGGGCCTCCATTAATTCAGAAGGACTGAAGAAATATTTCCAGGCAGTTGTTTCCTTATTCATCAAGGGCAGCACTGTCCAACAGTTTCTCCAAGCCTGAGGGGCCTCTGTTTATTTATCTTAACAAAACTTTGATGACCTATAAGAACCAGATCATAATACATAACACATTATTTTTGAACAATGAAAGACTCTCAAATTACTGTACACAGACAACAATATGTATTACACTTATAAAACCAATTATTACATCATTTTGACAAGTGGAAACCTGAATAGAAGCATGTCTTTAATTTCAATTACATTTATCTATAAGCCAACATGAATTACAAAGAAATGTTTTAAAACTCCAAAAATGCAAAAAGAAGGATAAATGGTTGAGCTGAAATAAAACAGCTGTTTATAGTTTAGACAGACAAACTAATACATACATATAAGACAATTCATTTATAAAATCAAAGTGCACTCATATGTATTTGGCCAAGTTGAATTATGACAAAATTTATAATTTTTGTTTGTAATTATAAAGAGACTAGACAGAACTTTTTGTAGGTCAATTAACAGAGATCTCATAAAAATTAGAAGGAATAAAAACCTTTTACCTATGATCAATATTTTTTGTATTTTATTTTATTTTAAGAATACTGGCAACTTCATCTAGCTTCCTCTTTATCTAGTTTTCAATCAGTCTTCTTTATATCTCTTTTCACTGGTGTACAGCTTCTTTTTCTTTTAACAGCATTGTGGGATCTCTCTAAGTCTTAACATAGTAAAGATGTGACTAACAAAATTATAAAAATTTAGATCAGTCAGAAACTAACAAATGACTCTGGGCAACAAAGGCAAGTCAGGAGGCATCATAATCTGTGACTTTAAATCCTACCACAAAGCTATTGTGATAAAAATAGCGTGGTACTGGCAAAAAAAAAAAAAAGAAAAAAAAGAAAAAACAGACTCAAGGATCAATGGAAAAGATTGGAAGATACAGAGACAATTCCAAACACACTCAACCACATTCTCTTCAAGAAAGGGGCCAAAAACCTTCGCTGGAAGAAAGGTAGCCTCTTTAATAAATGGTGCTGGAAAAACTGACATACCTAAGACTAAAAGTAGACTCATGTCTCTCACCATGCACTAAACTAAAATCAAAATGGATCAAATATCTAAATATTAATACAGAAACACTAAATCTGCTGGAAGAGAGAATAGATAGAACTCTTGAAGACATATGTGTAGGCAAGGACTTTATGATCAAAACCCACACCGCAAGGGAAATATTACAAAGAATGAACAACTAGGATCTCATCTTATTAAGAAGCTTTTGCACAGCAAAAGAAATCATCAACAGAGTGGAGAGACAACCCACAGAGTGGGAAAACAATTTTGTCAAGTGTTCCTCAGGCCAAGTACTAATACCTAGACTATATAAAGAACTCAAAAAATCAGACCAACCAAATTTAAATACCCAATCCAAAAATGGACATCTGGGCCGGTGAGATGGCTCAGCGGCTTAAGCGCCTGCCCGGCAAGCGCAAGGGCCCGAGTTCGACTCCCGGATCCCACATACGAAAAAGGGGCCGGTGATATCGCTCAGAGGCACGGGCGCCTGCTGGTGCACGAGGTCCTGAGGTCGACCCCCCGGTACCCACAAAAAAAAAAAAAAAAAAAAAAAAAAAATGGACATCTGAAATGAATAGACACTTATCAGATGAAGAAGTAGAAACTGCAAATAAATATATGAAAAAACGTTCAATATCAGTTGTCATTCAAGAGATGCAAATCAAAACAATGCTGATATTACATCTTACTCAAGAAAGAATGTATATTATCAAGAAGTCAACCAATAACAAAGTTGGCATGGCTGTGGAGAAAAGGAACCTTTCTCCACTGTCTGTGTGAGTAAAGATTTTGGAAGTAGGTATTGAAGGTGTTCTGAATTTCCACAGGATCTGTAGGGATTTCACTCTTTTCATTCCTTATTGAATGGATTTGAGTTTTTTCTTTGTTTGATAAATTTGGCTAAGGGTTTATTGATTTTATTCATTCTTTGAAAGAACCAATTCTTCAATTCATTAATACTTTGTATTGTTTTCTTAGTCTCAATTGAGTTAATTTCTGCTCCGATCTCTACAATTTCCTCCCCTGTATGTGCTTTGGGGTTGACTTCCTGTTCTTTTTCCAGAAGCTTGAGGTGCAGCATTAGGTTGTTTATTTGTGCTGACTCTGTTTTCCTTATGTGAGAATTCACCAGTATGAATTTCCCTCTTAGGACTGTTTTCTCTCCATCCCACAGGTTCCGGTGTGTTATATTTACATTTTCATTTGATTGCAGGTATTGTTTAATTTGTTGTTTAATTTCATCTATGACCCATTGGTTGTTCAAGAGGATGTCATTTAATTTCCCCGTGTTTATGGAGTTTTTGCAGTTTCTTTTGCCATTAATTTCCAATTTCATTGTACTATGGTCAGATAATATGCGTGGGATAATTTCAATTCCTTTGCATTTACTTAAGCATGTTCTATGGGCTAGTATATGGTCTATTTTAGAGAATATCCCATGTGCAGCTGAGAAGAATGTGTATTCTGATGTTTTTGGGTGGAACACTCTGCAAACATCTACTAAGTCCATTTGTTCACATGTTTGATTCAGTTCTGTTATTTCTTTGCTGATTTTTCATCTATTTGATCTATCTCTTCATGACAATGGGGTATTAAGGTCTCCTGTTACACTTGTGTTATTGCTCATTTGATTTTTCATGTCTATTAATATTTGTCTTATGTAGTTGGGTGCTCCCATATTTGCTACATATATATTTGTCATTGTTATCTCTTCCTCTTTAATTTTTCCCCTAATAAGTATGTAGTGGCCTTCTTTATCTCTTGTGATTATTTTTGGTATGAAGTTCACATGGTCTGCAAACAGAATAGCTACCCCTCCTTTTTATGCATTTCTGTTGCATGCGGTGTATTTTCCATGCTTTAACTTTCAGTCTGAGTTTCTTTTTGATTTAAATGTTCTTCATCTATACAGCATATTGTTGGATCTTGTTTCTTGATCCATTCTGCCAGTCTGTTTCTTTTGATTGGTGAAGTGAGGCCATTTACATTGATGGTTATAAATGATATGTATTCACTTATATTTGTCATGTTATTATCCTGTTGTTGGTTTTCTGCTTTTTCCCTCTGTTTAACTGTTTCCCTGCCAGGTGGTTTCTTTCTGTTGTTGTTCTTGAAATTGTGGTCATTTTTATCTCTGCCTAGAATATTTTTCAGTACCCTTTGTAAGGTTGGTTTGGTGGTCATGAATTTCTTCAGTTGTTCTTTGTCATGGAAGTATCTTACTTCTCCACTAATTTTTTTTTTTTTTGTGGGTACCAGGGGGTCGACCTCAGGACCTTGCGCGCCAACAGGCACCTGTGCCGCTGAGCGATATCACCGGCCCCTTTTTTGTATGTGGGTTCCAGGAGTCGAACTCAGGCCCTCACGCTTGCAAGGCAGGTGCTTACGCCGCTGAGCCATCTCACCGGCCCTTATCCATTAATTTTGAAAGATAGTTTTGCAGGGTACATCAATTTGGGCTGGAAGTTGTTCTCTTTCAGGACTTGAAATACTTCACTCCAAGCTCTTCCTGACTTGAGGGTTTGTGTTGAGAAGATTGCCGTGATTCTAATGGGCTTTGCTTTATAGATGATCTGTTGTGTTTCTCCAACAGCTTTTAATATTCTGTTGTTGTGCTGAATTTCTGGGATCTTGATTGTGATATGTCTGTTTGTAGATTTATTTTGTTTATGGCTGTTTGGAGTTCTATAGGCCTCACTTATCTGTGTGTCAGATTCTGTTCCCAAGTTTGGGAAATTTTCTGCTATTACTTCTGCAAACAGTCTTTTTATGTCACTTGGGTTGACTCCTGCTTTTTCATTGACACCTATCAGTCTTATATTGTCTTTCTTTGCATCACCTTGAAGCTGTTGAATTGTTCCTGCCTGGTCCCTTGTTATTTTTATGAGATCTTTCCTTTTGTCATCACTAGCCATGATCTTGTCTTCAAGGTCTGAAAGTCTACGTTCAGTTTCATTCACGTGGTTTTGTCAGCTTTCAATGGAATTTTTAATTTCCTGAATATCTCTTTGAATCTGTTTCATGCATTCTATTCCTTTCCTATATTGTCCATTCAAGGTTTCCATCATTTTCCTATGCTCCTCTATTTTTTTATCTATGTCTTCTCTAGCTATATTGAGCAATTCCTTCATTATGGTTTTCATTTCTTTTTTTACATGAGTGAGTATTTCTGATCTGATTTCCTCTATAGCTTCATGTATTTGTTTCTTTACTTCACTTGCTACCTTTTCAGAAATTTCAGGTGTGTGTCTTCCAATTTCTTCTTTGTCAATGTCTCCTATACTTGTTCTCTGTGGGCTGGAGGTCTGAGATTGCATTTTGGTTTTTCATCTTGTCATTTTCTATTTCAAAAAATTTGTTTTATTTTATTTTTTGTCATGATCCTTGTGAGTTTTTGTAGTAGGTAGGTATATCAGTAGTATGAAGACCTCTCTAGAAAAGTCTGTTCTTCAGGGATGTCTTCTGTGTGTAGGAGATTCTTGGTTTGTGTCTGTCCCAAGATCCTACCTTCCCAATTAATTAAGAGTGGGGTATTGGTATCTGTTTGGCTCAGTCCCCAGTCCTTTGGTGTAGAGCTCTGGTGAGGTTATTACCCCAGAGCTTCCCAGTATTGTTACAGAAGGGAGATCAGCTGACTTCAACAGATGCAACATCCTAACTAAAGTAATAAAATTAGCAATAACTATATCATCAAGCACAATTTAGAAACTGACAAACTTTGGTAACTGTTGATTTTTTATTATTGACCATAAAAGCAAAGTTTATAGTTATATAACAGAACCAGTCATAAATTAAGAGTTTGTATACAAAGTGTTTCCCATTGGTAGATAAGTTTTACCCTGTGGTGGTAAGATTTAGGGAGGATATTGTATAAAACAAAGATAACTGGAAAGGAGGTAGAAGCAAGGCTGGAGGACAAAGGATAATCATGCAAGGTTTGGGAAACTAGAGAATGGAGTAGCAAAGAAAGAATGAAGGAGTATTAGAGGGATTATCAGAACTTGGTCTTTTGGTTTGGGGGGGTGGGATTAGGTTTCTGTGGCTGGAGTTCTCACCAGCCATTTAGAAAAGAGAGAAAGAAAGAAAACAAAAGAAAGAAAGGAGAATAAAGTAGAAAGAGAAAAAAGAGAAATAAAAAAGAAAAAGAATAATATTGAGAAAAAGAAAAAAGAATGATGTTAAAAAATAAATCAATATAAAATAAAATAAAATTAATTCTAAAAAAGGAAAAAGAAAGAAACAAACAAAAATAGATGGCCACCCCACCCTGCTGCTTCTATTCCATGTGTTCTTGTCCCTAAGCACAACACTGGTTCACCTAACTTACTACCTGTTGCTTTGTATTTCAGACTTTTCCATCTCAATGGTCTCACCTGTCCACTGTGTGTGCCTCAGTCAGGGTCCTACTCTGTGGCTGGCATTCCCCCAGTTGCCAGGTCCCATGCTGTAGGGTGAAGGGCCAGTCACCTAGATTCCTCCTGCAGGCTGGTTGCCGAGTCCTGGATTCTTCCTGGGCTTACTAGCCTAGGGGTATTGATGTGAACTAATCATTGGCTCATATTGTTACTGTTGCTTCAGAATTTTCCAGGCTGCTAGTCCCACCTGTCCATTGTGTGCACCCCAGCCAGGGCCCTGCTTTGTCACCAGTGATCTCGCAGATGTATCCAGGCCTTCTGGATGGAAGGAGGGGTCACTGTTGATCTTGCAGGCCCACTGGGGTCCTCTGGATGGAGGGAGTGGTCATTGGCGATCTTGGAGGGCTGCTGGGGCCCGCTGGATGGAGAGAGGGGTCACCAGCCATCTTGCAGACCCGCTGGGACCCTCTGGGGCACTCTGGATGGAGGAAGCGATTGCTGGCAATTTCACAGGCCCACCAGGGCCCTCTGAATAGGGGGAGGGGTCACTGGTGATCTCTATGTTATGCTCCTTTATGCTTTCATGTGTTTATTAGGTTGTTACTCTTGTATATTGTTCTTTCATTGGATCTTATTAATTGGTGGCTATGTTCTCTCCCTCATCTCAGCTACCTATCTATTTTCTTCACCTCAAACCCTTGAAACAATATTATTAACATATCTCTTTATTCTTTTTCCAAACACATAAATTCCTCCTCCCATGTTTTTAACTTTCTCATACTGAGGTCCCTCACAGTCATTCTTATCTTCTCTAGGCTTAACCCTTAATCCTCATGATCATAAGCCTTTGGCTCTTCCATATCTTACCTAGCCTATTATTCTCCCTATCAGCAGGTTGTGACAACCATGTAGCTTTCCTCAAACACAAAGTTAACCTCCTTTCTCCCATATTTCACCCTAGCCCCCACAAATATCCTCAGATAACTCTCAATACTAACCCTTTCATCTCAACTAAAAGTACTCCAATAGAATGATATCCAACACCAATCTTTTCTTCTCATCTACTTCTATTCCCCTTCAAACCTCTCCCTTAGGGTTTAACACTTTTCATACAACCATCTCCCATTTTCCTCACCCTACCATACCTGCCTCACTTCAGAACAAACTCACATAAACTAGCATAGTGTGTAGAGAGGACAGACAAAGTGGGGAATGTAACTGCAAGAACTAACATATGGAAGTGTTTTAAGATTGAATTCCTGAATGCTGTTATAAGCATAAGTGATTCTTTCAGCAAAACATAGGGACAGAGTCCAAACCAGATCAAGTAAATAACAGAAGGAGTAAATACTAACACTGGACATGAAAAGCTGAAGATTACTGAAAGTGAGATAACATCCTGTTACAAATTTTCATGTAAGCCACAAACTCTCCTCACTTCACTAGTTCTCAACCTGCAGTAAGCCCCCCAAAAAGGAATAGATAGATGATAGGTATATAGATCCCACAGATATTTACAGGAGCATGGTAAAGCAAGGAAACAGAAGATCCCTGAATTCTCTCAACCTTCCCAAGGCAAAGCAAGTGGTAACAAAGAAGAAAACAAATACCAAGTAGCAGAAATCTATGAAAAGTACATAGAAGGGAATGAAGAAAATAGATGAATTCAAAGACAAAATGAATAGAAAGTTCAGAGGAATCTCACTCAATATGCCCCTGGTGAACTTCAATGAAACAGGTGAAAAAAGGATGAGTAAAACAAAACAGTTCAAAATTTGAATGACATATTCGGCAATAATATGGAATCCTCAAAAGATGTCAGACATAGATACCTGACATAAAAAAATATAGAATTCATAAATTGCACAAGTGACCAATATGAAGATGTAATCTCTGATATTGAAAACAAAATAGTGAATTAAAATGGTCAAAGAAGCCAAAAAGAAAATATGAGAACAAGAGAAGATTATCCAGGTGCTACTAAGTTACAATAAGAAGATGAATCTAGGTTAATCAGAGTTAGAGAAAATAGAAGACAGCACAGATGGATTTACTAACATGTTTACAAAAATTGAAGAAAATTTCTCAAACATAGAAAAAGACTTTAAAATACGTTCTAAAATGCTTATAGATTTATGAAAAAGTATGACAAAAAAGAACCTCATGAAGGTATATTTTTATTAACAGATATCTAGGGCAAAAAACCCATAATTTTAAAAGCCAGAGAAATACAAAAAATGACATATAAATGTAAACCAATTAGAGGTACAGAAGACTTCTCTACACAATCCATAAAGGCCAGAAGATCTTGTAATAAATTATTTCAAGACCTAAGAGCAAATAACTTCTCCAGCCCAGATTAACCATCTACCAAAACAATCCTCCAAAATAAATGGAGATATTAGTTATATCCATGAAAAAGTCCAGCTAAAAAGATACATGAGTACTAAACCAGCTCTTGAGAAAATACTTAAGAATATTCTCAATAGAAATAATGAAATGGACACAGACAAAAACACAGATGAAATTAGTGAGGCACATGGATAAACAGAAAAAAAGTCCAGAAAAGAAAAACAGGATTCACCAACAAATAAACAAGGCAATGATAGTAAATAACTAACATAACTCAGTAATATCTCTCAATGTTAATGGTATCAACTCCTGTTATGGCTTGTGTCTAGATGTCCCCCCAAAGCCTCATGTGGTCATAGGTGGGGCTTTTTCAGAGGTGCCTGGATCTAGAGTGTGTGACCCTGGAATTGATTCATGGTGCAATTCTAGGCTCAAGGGCACTAGGATTAAGAGTGTGAGTGCTACCTTCCCTAAGTAGCCTGGATAAAATATAAGAGATAGAAAGAGCTGTGATCAACCCTTGCTTGCTTTTACTGTCTTCCGCTGCTATGAACCGTTGCCCCTGTGCCATGTGCCACCCTGCCTTGGAGCCCCCAATAGTACACTGAAACCTCTACAGACTGTGAGCTAATTGAACCTTTTATCCTTTAACTTGGGTGTTGGGTATTTTGTCTTAGCAATGGGAAAAGTGACTAAGCCAGAATTTGGTACCAGAGAAATGGGGTTGTTGCTGTAAGTATACCTGGCCATATGGTCCAAGAGACTTTGGAATTGCCTTGTGGGAAGGGGAAGAGTTAGGAAAGGTTCAGAGATATCAGCTGAAAAAGTAGAGCTGGAATGCACGAGGCCATACTATATGGGAGATTCTGGTCAGAGTTCACAAGATTGGAGGGCCGGTAAAAACCAGGCTCAGGAGATTTCTGCTGGGAAGAAGGACTGCATTGGCTGCTGGACTCCAGACAACGTGTGTTATGCATTGGCAGAAAGTTTGTCTGCATTTTGCTCATGTCCAGAGAGTTTGCCTGAGACTGAGATTAAGGGAGGTGGGCTAATTAATTTGGCAGAATAAATTTCAAGGCAGTCTAATGTTGAGGCAGTGGCATGGCTACTGTTGGGGGCTTTTAGCTAGATTTATGTTGAGAATCAAGAGCAAAGATCTGAGCAGAATGATTTAGAAGGTTTTGAGTTTGGCCAGAAAGAAAGCTCCAGTAAAGTTGCAGCCTGCAAAGGTGGAACAGAGGAGAGAGAGATTGGTTGCTGAAAAGCCCAGCAAGGAAAAGCCAAGTATTTCAGAAGAAGATAACAGAAAAAATGGCCTAAGGACATCACAAGAATCAACAGGACTCAAGCCTCTGCAGCCTCAGAATTGGAAAGGTGAAAACTTTGCTTTGAGAAGAGAGACCTAGAGTACCACGTTCCAGAATGGCAGCAGCCCAGGAAAGTTACTCGGGATTTGGTTCATACCTACAGCCAAAAGAGAAGGAAGTCTGGCTATTGCTCCATCTGGCGGCAGACCTTGGCATCACCCATGCAGTGCTGGTTTTAGGTCCATGCAGAATGTAAGAATTGCGGAGTTAGGAAAGTTTCCATGCAGGTTTCAGAAGAAGGCCAGGGAGGCCAGGCAGTTTGACCCAGAGAGGGCAGTGTGTGAAGCTGTGAGTGTGAAGCCAAAGGTGCAGTGGAGACCCCAGAAGTTTGGAGAAGCCAGGAACATGGATCACCTGAGGAAAACTGCAAGGAGGGAGCAGAGCCAGTCCTATAGAGAAGCCATGGGATCTACAACCACAGGCAGTGCTGTAGGGGCAGAGCCAAATAAGCGCTTTGGAGTTCACAACTTGCCACAGATTTCCAGGGATGCTGGAAGTGGAACTGTGGCATTTAATGTTTGTCCTACTGGATTTTGGTCTTGCTTGGTTCCTATTCTTGCTATCCCCATGTTTGTAATTTTGGAATGGAAATGTCTATCTTGGGTCATTGAATTTGGGAAGTGTTTAACTTTCTTTCCATTTGCACAGGGGCTTCCAGCTAAGAGTTTGCCTTAAATATCACAGGAGACTTTTGACTTGGGGTTTCCAACAATGCTGAAATGGTTAGGACTTTGGCAACTCTTAGAGACGGACTAAATGCATTTGCATAAATAAATGTACATGAATCTTTGGAGAGCCCAGGGTGAAATGTTATGGTCTGTGTCTAGATGTTCCCCCAAAGCCTTATGTGGTCATAGGTGGGGCTTTTTCAGAGGTGCCTGGATCTGGAGTGTGTGACACTGGAATTGATTCATGGTGCAATTCTAGGCTCAAGGGCACTAGGATTAAGGGTGTGAATGTTACCTGCCCCAAGTAGCCTGGATAAAGTATAAGAGATGGAAAGAGCT
Organism: Erethizon dorsatum; assembly: GCA_028451465.1. Taxonomy (NCBI): domain Eukaryota; kingdom Metazoa; phylum Chordata; class Mammalia; order Rodentia; family Erethizontidae; genus Erethizon; species Erethizon dorsatum. The sequence continues at coordinate 42,707,055 of CM051842.1, forward strand.
GTGGTCAATCCTTGCTTGCTTTTACTGTCTTCTGCTGCTACAAACTGTTGCCTTTCTGCCACATGCCACCCTGCCATGGAGCCAGCCAATAATAGACCAAAACCTCTACAAACTGTGAGCTAATCAAATCTTTCTCCCTTTAACTTTGGGTGTTGGCTATTTTGTCTCATCAATGAGAGAAAACTATGACAACTTCCCAATTTAAAGATACAGATTGGCAGGCTGTATCAAAAAACAGAATCCAACAGTCTTTTGCATACAAGAAATTCATGCAATCCAAAAAGACATTCATAGGCTAAAAATTAAAGGAGTGAAAACAACATTTCATGCACCAGGGCCCTGAAAACAAGCAGGTATAGCAATTCTTATATCAGACATGGGAAACTTCAACCTAAAACTGATTAGAAGAGAGAAAGAATTGCACTACATATTACTTAAGGGAAAAATACAAGAAGAAATAACATTGATAAACATATATGCACTGAATACTGGAGTACTTATCTTCATAAAAAATGCCAAAAATAAAGATGAAATAAGCATCAACACAATCATAGTAAGGAATTTTAATATCCCACTTTCATACAGAGATAGATCAACTAAACAACAACAATAGGAACAATAAACCAATAAAGAAATATCAGAGCTGAACTACTTCCTTTAACATATGAATTTAATACATATTTAAAGAATATTTCACCCCACTAAAATGGAGTATACATACTTTTCAGAAGCACATGGTACTTTTTTCAAATACATCACAAAGCCTGCCTAAGTAAATACAAAAGAATTAAAATTGTCCCATGCATACTATCAGACAACTGTGCAAAGGAAATAGAAATAAATGAGAGTAGAAATTTCAGAAAAGGTAAAAGTTCCTGGAAAATCAACAACATACTCCTGAACAACCAATGGGTCACAGAATAAATCAAAGAAGAAATTTAAAAATTTCTATGAGATAATGACAATGGTGCTACAACTTACTAAAACTTCCAGGTCACTATGAAAGCAGTCCTAAAAAGAAAATTCATTGTAATCAATGCTTATATTAGGAAAACAGAACAAGCCCAAACAAATGACCTCAGGAAAAACATAAGATACTTGAGAATAAAAAATAGTTCCAAAGTGAAATAAAGGAGGGCAATTATACAGATGAAAGAGGAAATCAATGAAATTGAGACTAAAAAAACCTGTAAAAAGTTACCAAGATGGCAGAGTGGTGAGCAGCAGAGAAAGAGCCTCTCTGAGAGTCACCATCCAGATGCTGGTATATAGCAACTCGAGGAAGACAAGAAGGGAAGTGGGTCCCCTGGACCCAGGAAGGATCTGAAGTGTGATTTGAATCCCACAGAGTGAGTGAAGAGAGAAACTTCAATGAAGAAGAAGGAGGTAGCTGCCAGTGCCTTCTCCCTGAGATGGGACTCAATGCATGAAAGGAAGTTTCAAACCTGCAGACACATGATGACTGCTGGCGACCCCAGAGGCCTCCACAGAGAGATGCAGCAGTGGAAGGGAGCTGTGGACATGAGGGACTACACTGCCTGGTGGTGAGTGCTGAGGGCTCAATCATCCCATGCAAGAGAGCAATTGGCTGGGAACCATCTTGGAGAGGGGCTGGCTGAACTCAGAACTCAGAGCACCTGCTGGCTCCATCTAGCATCTCCCAGCTGGGCTCAGGCCTGCTGAAGTTCCACTGATGGCTGGAGGCCTAATGAGTCTAGTCTCAGCCAGAAGGTGCAGGCTCGCTGAGATTATTCACTACCCCAATGAAAAGCTACTCCTGTCTTGCTGGGATAGATCAGAATGGATTGGGACTCTGTCTCCACATGTTGTCTACCAGTGATAGCAGAGACAAACCTGGAAGTGAACTTTTTTCTTTTCTTTTCTTTTCCTCTCTCTTGTATGTTTTTTGTTATTGCTGTTGTTGTGCTTCTACCTTTATTTCATTATTTGATCTTGTTTTTATATAAGTGTAAATGGGACTTCTAGCATCTTTGTGGTTGTGGTTCTGTTCTCTTCTTCCTTTTATCCCTTCCTTCTCTCTTTCCTTTCAATCTTCTGCATCAGTTTCCCAAAGTTAGCATGATCACTCGTTGTCCTCCAGCCTTACTTCTAATTTATTCCTCTTCTTCCACTTCTCTATTTTCTCCTTAACCCATTTTAAATTTTAACCACTGAGGGCAAAATTGACATATTAAGGACTTGAATACTGCATATAATTTTATGGTTTGTTTTAGATTTTTTATATAACCACAAATCTAGTTAATATGGTCAAAAGTGGCCAATTACTGGTTAACTCAGTCTGTCATTTTCTAGGCTGTGTTTGATGCTTTGGAACCAAGATAGCCAAAATTGGCATAATTGTTCTAAACAGCTGTTCTTCCTGGTATTCCATGACTGAGATTGACTAAGGGTCACAGAAAATACTGTGACTCAGTGCCAAAGAACCAAGGACTGGACCAAACAGGCAGCAACTTCACTTACCCAACAAATTGAAGAGGTAGGGTCTTGCAACAGACTCAAAACCCAAAAACAAGTTACACCTGTAAGATAATTAGGAGAAGTAGTCATCTCCTAAGGATTTTAAATGCTAGCAATAGAGCAATCTACCATAGGCAACTTACAAGCATTACCCCAGGAATTAAACTAAAGAAAGAAAAGAAAACAAGAAGACACTTAAACAAGATGCAACCCCAGACATCTAGTTCACCAAAGGCAAACCCAGGGGTCAATGAAGTTGGACAATCTGAAAGCCACCCACCTGGCTTCTCTGAAGTGGTAACAACAAAGCAATTGAATGAGGCTCTGGAGAAAAATCAAATTAGAAATAATTTCTCAGATAACTGCAGAGATGATGTCCACAATGCAGACCACAATTAAGAAATGTAGAGCAGATACAGACAAAAAAATAGATGAGCTGAAGAAAATTATGGAAGCCATGAATGCTCAGCATAGGAAAGAAATGGAATCCATAAGGCAGATTCAAGCAGATATCTGGGAGAATAAAAATTCCATTGAAATTATTAACAGCAGATTAAGCCAATGTGAGGACAGGATCTCAGATATAGAAGAGAGGCTTGTGGTTAGTGATCATGAAAACAAAGATTTCTTAAAAATAGCAAGGGACCATGAGAAATCAAACCAGCAGTGGCAGGATGGGGCAAAGAAGAATGACTTAGGATTGATTGGAGTCAATGAAAAAGCAGGAGATAGCACAAATGATATTAAAAAGAAACTGTTCACAAACATCATGGCAGAAAACTTCCATGGTAGAGAAAAAGAATTTGACATACAGATAAGCAAGGCATATATGAATTCCAATTAGCCATGATAAAAAAAAATCTACAGTGAGGCATATCATAGTTAAGATTCCAGAAATGCAACACAAGAATAGAATCTTAAAAGTTCTTAGGGAAAAGAAACAAATCACCTATAAAGGAAAGCCCATCAGAATCACAGCTGACTTCTCAGTACAAACCCTCAACTCAAGAAGAGCTTGGAGTGATGTATTTCAAATTCTAAAGGAAAATAACCTATGACCCAGTTTGATGTACCCTGCAAAACTATCTTTCAAAATTGATGGAGAAATAAAATACTTCCATGACAAAGAACATCTGAGGAAATTTGTAACTACTAAACCAACACTCCAAAATGTTCTGAAGGACATTGTATAAAGAGATAACAAGGACTACAACTCCATGAACCCCAACAAAAGGAATCCACCAAACAAGGTAAACAATTAAACAGATGGAGGGAAAAAAAGAGGGCAAGCCAACAACAGCAAAATAACATGACAAGGATAAATCAATACATATCCATTTTAACCATCAAAGTAAATGGTCTTAAATCAAGACACAGATTGGCACAATGGATCAAGAAGCAAGATCCAACAATATGCTGCATACAAGAAACACATTTAATTGAGAAAGAAATTCATGGACTAAAAGTCAAAGGATGGAAAACAATACTCCATGTGACAGGAACCCAGAAAAAAGTAGGGGTAGCTATTTTATTTGCAGGCAAAGTGAATTTCAAGACAAGACTGATTAAGAGAGATAAAGAAGGTCACTACATCCTTGTAAAGGGAACAATCCAAGAAAAGAGATAATGATCATAAATATATATGCAACAAATAGTAGTGCACCCAACTATATGAAGCAAATATTAACGGGCATGAAAAATTAAATAAGCACTAATACAATTCTATTGAGGGATCTCAATATTCCACTGTCACAAAAAGGCAGAACAACTCGATAAAAAGTCAACAATGAAATATTAGAATTGAACCAAACTTTTGAATAAATGGACTTAGTAGAAGTCTACTGAGTGTTTCACCCCACAACATCAGAATACACAGTCTTCTCGGCTGAACACAGAATGTTCTCCAAAATAGACCATATACTAGCTCATAGAAAATGCTTAAGTAAATGGAAAGAAATTGAAATTATCCTATGCATATTATCAGACCATAGTGCAATGAAATTGGAAATCAATAGCAAAGGAAACCACGAGAACTTCCTAAACACATGGAAATTAAATAGCACCCTCCTGAACAACCAATGGGTCACAGATGAAATTAAAGAAGAAATTAGACAGTTTCTACAATTGAATGATAATGACAGTACAACCTACCAGAACTTATGGGACATCATGAAAGCAGTCCTAAGAGAGAAATTTTTTGCAATGAATACACATGTCAGGAAAACATTGCAAGCACAAATGAACAACTTAATGGTGAACCTCAAACTTCTAGAAAAAGAAGAACAGGGTAAGACAAAACCTTGTACAAGTGTGGAATTTATAAAGCTCAGAGTAGAAAATAATGCATTGGAGGCTAAAAAATGATACAAAGAATCAATGAATCAAAGAGTTTTTTCTTTGAAAGATTAAATAAAATGAACAAACCCTTACCCAACATTATCAAAGAAAGGAAAGACTCAAATCCTCTCAATTAGGAATCAAAATGGTGAAATCACAATGGAACATGCAGAAATATAGAACATCATCTATACCTGCTTTGAACACCTATACTCTAATAAGATGAAAATGCAGAAGAAATTGCACACAAATTCATTCCTGGAAGCAAGCATAACCCTGATGCCAAAAGCAGAGAAGAACCCAACTAAGAAAGAGAACTACAGGCCAATCTCACTAATGAACATAGATGCAAAAGTCCTCAATAAGATACTGGCAAACAGAATGCAGCAAATCATCAAGAAGATTATATACCACAACAAAGTTGGATTCATCACAGGGATGCAGGGATGGTTCAACATACATAGATCAATAAATATAATACACCATATTAAGAGAGGCAAGGAGAAAAATCATGTGATCATCTCAATAGATGCAGAAAAAGCTTTTGACAAAGTCCAGCACCCATTCATGATAAAAACCCTACAGAAAACTGTAATAGATGGTCTTTATGTCAGTCTGCTAAAAGCCATCTATGACAAACCAACAGCCAATATCATACTAAATGGACAAAAACTGAAAACTATGTCTGTAAAATCAGGAACAAGACAAGGATGTCCACTGTCCCCACTCTTATTCAACATAGTCCTGGAAACTTTAGCCAGAGCAATTAAACAAGAGAAAGAAATAAAAAGAATAACATTAGGAAAGGAAGAAGTTAAATTATCATTATTCACAGATGACATGATATTCTATGTAGCAGACCCCAAAACTCCACTAAGAAACTGCTAGAGTTAATGAGCAAATTCAGTAGCGTAGCTGTATACAACGTCAACACTCAAAAATCAATAGCCTTCCTGTACATGAATAACAAACTCACTGAGAGAGAAGTTAGGGTAACAACACCTTTCACAATAGCACCCCAAAAAATGAAATACCTAGGAATCAATCTAACAAAGGATGTAACAGACCTCTACATTGAAAACTACAGTACTCTGAAAAAGGAGATTGAGGAGGATATCAGAAATTGGAAAGATATCCCTTGTTCTTGGTAGGAAGAACCAATATAGTGAATATGGCCATACTTTCAAAATTGTTATACAGATTTAATGCAATTCCGACCAAAAGTCCAACAGCATATCTCACAAAATTAGAGAAAACAATCCTAAAATTCATTTGAAACTAGAGACCTAGAATACCAAAGGAAATTCTGGACAACAAAGGCAAGGCAGTGGGCATCACAATCATTGACTTGAAATTATATTTAAAGCTACTGTGATAAAAACAGCATGGTACTGGCAAAAAAATAGACCCAAGGATCAATGGAACAAATTAGAAGATGCAAACAGAGCTTCAAACACACTCAGCCACCTTATCTTTGACAAAGGGGCCAAACACGTTCACTGGAAGAAAGATAGCCTCTTTAATAAATGGTGCTGGAAAAATTGGCTCTGCACACAACAAAGATTGAAATTGGGCCCATATCTTTCACAATACACTAAACTAAATTTGAAATATACCAAATATCTAAATATTAAAGCAGAAAAATTAAATCTGCTTGAAGATAGAATAGGTACAACTCTTGAAGACATTGGTGTAGGCAAGGACTTTATGGATAAAACCCCAATCACACAGGATCTATCAAAAGAATCAACAACTTGTATCTCATCTTATTAAAAAGGTTTTGCACAGCAAGAGAAATTACCAACACAGTGAAGAGACAACCCATAATGTGGGAAAAATGTTTGCCAGCTGTTCCTCAGGCAAAGGGTTACTATCGAGAACATATAAAGAACTAAAAAAATCAGACCTCCCAAATTTAAAGACCCAATCCAAAAATGGGCATCTGAGATGAATACACACTTCTCAGATGAAGAAATACAAATAGCAAATAAATATATGGAAAAGAAATGTTCAACCTCCCTGGTCATTCGAGAGATGAAACTAAAACAACACTGAGGGCTGGTGAGATGGCTCAGCAGCATAAGCGCCTGCCCAGCAAGTGTGAGGTCCTGAGTTCATCTCCTGGAACCCACATAAAGAAAAAGAAAAAAAAAAAAGGCTGGTGACATCGCTCAGTGGCACAAGTGCTGGCCCGGCAAGCGCGAGGTCCTGAGGTCGAATCCCTGTACCCACATAAAAAAAAAAATAAAAAAAAAACACTAAGATTCCATCTCACCCCAGAAAGAATGGCTATTATCACAAAATCAACCAGTAAGAAATGCTGGAGGGGCTGTGGGGAAAAAGGAACACTTCTCCACTGTTGGTGGGAGTGTAGACTGGTGCAACCACTGTGGAAATCAGTGTGGAGATTCCTCAAAAAACTAGGATTGGAGGTCCAATTTGACCGAGCTATTCTCCTTCTGGGTATCTTCCCAGAAGACTTAAACACATCATATCATAGTGCTATATGTGCATGCATGTTTATAGCAGCACAATTTGTAATAGGTAGATCTTGGAAACAACCCAAATGCCCATCAACCAAGGAATGGATAAGAAAGATGTAGCCTTTTTTTATACAATGGAGTACTACTCAGCCATATAGAAGGATAAACTTGAAACTTTTGTAGGTAAATGGATGCAACTCAAGACCATACTCATGGGCCGATGAGATGGCTCAGCAGCATAAGTGCCTGCCTGACAAGCACGAGGTCCTGAGTTTGACTCCTGGAACCCACATATGAAAAAAGGGCCGGTGATATCACTCAGTGGCACAGGCACCTGATGGCCCATGAGGTCCTGAATTCAACCCCTGGTACCCCCCCACACACAAAAAAAGACCATACTCATAAGTGAAATAAACCAGACACACACGTGTAAACATCATATTATCTCTCTAGTGTGAGAAGCTGACAGTAAATAAGATCCAAAATGTACAATAGATATTGTAAAACAGGAAGAAACTGTTGAAAAGGAAGGAGAAACTGGGAAATGGGGAATGGAGAAAAGAAGGAAGGGAAAAGCAAAAACAAAAATATATATATAAGATAGTTATGATAGATATACTACTACTCATAGTCTCTTGAAAAGAAAGGTTTGTGCTAATATTGTTTGGACAATTGAATGGCAATATCTTGTACTCTGAGTAACTAATTCAAAGATAACAATATGCAATGTATTAACCATTGTTACACTCCTATTATCTTGGTTTGAAATTTTGTTCTATATTTTTTCTCTTTAAAATAAAAATAATTTTTTAAAAAGTGTAAAAGATGTTAATGAATTGAGAAGCTGGTTCTTAGAAAGAATAACTAAAATAGGTAAACAGTTAGCCAGAGTCAACAAACAAAAGAGAGAAAAGACCCACATCACTGCAATCAGAAATGAAAAAGGTGAAATTACAACAGACACTGTCAAAATTCTGAAAATAGTAAGTACTTTGAAAAATTATATTCCAGTAAATTAGCAAATTTTGAAGAAATGTACAAATTCCTTTGTTGGAAACCACGCTGAGGTTGTGCTGAGCAGGCTTTGGAATTAATCAATTGGCTTTCTATATTAATTTATGAGTCTGTCCCAGGCCTAAGTGACTCACCTGAGGAGCCAGTGGCTGGTGTACAGAAATAGAAATCTCCACACCAATAGTCATGTTAGAGGCCCGTACTGGCCTGTGACACTGTGAGGTCTCTGAAGGGAAGATAACACTGCAGCTGTGGGTGCTGACTCTCCCTCAGATTTTCAAGGGCAAAACCTGCCAACTTTAGAGATCAAACAACTCTCTCATCAAGCAAAGATTTACTGCTTGGAATGTCTTTGTTCTATCTTCACTAGGCCTTTTCTCACTTTAGCACCCTTTTACCTCAGCTATTCCATGCACTTCTTGGCATGCTCCTTAAATAAATACCCAAATAAATAGTGGGCAATTCAGAGAAATCTTTGTCTAAGAGACAAGAGCTCTGACCTTCCTGTACCCTCAAATACCATATTATTTGTTTATTGTCTTTTTTCCTTTGTCATACACTTGTCCATAGATTGGGAGACTGGCCATCTCCCAATAATAGGCACCTGAACACTAAGACTGCTACTACTACAAAAATTGGGATGAGTAAGGACTACCCTGAGTGGAAAGAAGCTGTGAAACTGAGATGGAGAAGGACTTCACAGGGAGAACTGCAGAGACATCTAACAGGGAGCAGAGAAGTAAGCACTTACCACTGTAAGTAGTCATTTTTATCCTGGAAAAAAACATGGGACAAAATAAGTCAGCTGAGGAGCAGAGGTATATTCAGCTGCTCCGAAGCTTATTAAAACACTCAGGGGCTCATGTGTTGACAAAAATTTATCAAAAATGCTACAGGTGTTGTGGAGGACTACTGGTACAACTCCCCTTGAAAGAAGATCATTTGTTTCTATTTTGGCTACACCTTGCCCTACTTCCATGTATTGATATGTACAGAGCTGGCTAGGATAATACTCTACCCCATCAATTGGCTTTAAGCAATACAAATGGATCTAGCTGAGGCACTGATGCATAGCCTTTGAAGCAATGTGACAGGTCAGTAATGCCCCACCTGTAGCCCCCTACTACTAAGCATGAGCTAGGCTGAGAGACACTGTGCTGTCTCCTGGGACTGAGCCTCAAGAAAGAGGCTGTGATGTCTCAGGGCAGAAGGGCCAGACAACAAACCTGAGGCAACTTAACAAAATCACAAGATATTTCCTCAAGCTGTGTTATGTAGATTTCTCCAAACTTAGAGGATAGCTGTTACCAGAATCTGGTACTCTTTCTGCATACCTCTTCCTGCATATTGCAGAGGTGCTATTGTGCCTCCTACCTAACCCAGCTCACAGTACTCACATACTTTTCACCATTCTCACAGTCACTCAACACCAAGCCACTCCCCTCTTCATGAATTAATAAAACCTGGGTTCTTCTCTGAGTCATGGCCTTTGTTCTGGTTAGCCATTGTTCTGACTTCACTTAGGACTCCCTTGGCTCCCCACAACTACAGATATGACTTCGTGTGTTTATTCTCACTGTGGGTTGCACTGAAAGTGGTAGATTGGAATTTACTTACTGGAATTCCAATAACTATTCCTTGGGATTACAAATATAAACTCCTGTGGACTACAATGAGGCTGGAGTGGTCTCCCTATAAGGAGGTAACAAAATATAATCCATGGTTTCCTCAGGTAGGCATCTGGAGCATAGATAATTGGGAATGATTTGGAAAAAATCTTAAATGAGCAGATGACAGAGGAGAAATAGTTTCCCTTGAGATCTTTTCAACTTGGAACTGAGTTCCATCAGTGTTAAGTCCATTACGGAGCTCACTGCCAAAGGCTTCAGCCTCAGGCACAAAGAAAGTAAAATCATCATGTCACTCAAAATGGAGGGCATGGGCTATGCTCCAGCTGCATGCCCTGGCTTGAGCTACTTGTTGTGACAAATGGTCATTCCTTTGTCCTGGCACCAACTGTCAGGTCCCAGGACCTCTGGTATCCTGCTCCTCCCACCATTTATGCATTCTTCATTGCATTTCTTCACTTGCCACTTCCCGCACTCTAGCTGCGCATCCTGGTGCCCCAGCACCTACCCTCTCGCATTCATGCATGGTTGCCACTCCTATAATCTAATGGTGGCAATGCCAGCAGCCAGTGGCAGAGCCGTGTAGCAGTCACATGACTTCTTCCTGTCTGCTTCCCTTGCCTAAGCCAAGTGTGGTGGCATGCACCTGTAGTCCCAGCTACTCAGGAGGTTGTGGTGGGAGGATCTCTTGAGTAAAGGAGTTCTGGGCTGCCGTGTGCTGTGATGATTGAGTGTCTACAATAAGTCACAGATTCCTCATTTACAACAGCCAAAATTTTTATGCTTCAATTGGCTTTTAAAAATATAAATAAAGGGCCAGTGAGATGGCTCAGTGGCTTAAGCGCCTGCTTGGCAAGCGCAAGGGCCTGAGTTCGACTCCCAGAACCCACACACGAAAAAAGGGCCAGTGATATCGCTCAGCGACACAGGCGCCTACTGGCACGTGAGGTCCTGAGGTCACCCCCCCGGTACCCACAAAAAAAAATAAACAAAGATTATAAGCAAGTCCTCAGTACAGTCAGAGCCACAAATTTTTTTTTTTATTTTAAAGAGAAGAAAAAACAAAACAAATCAAAAAAAAAGAACAAATTTTCAAAACAACATAATATGAGGGTAACAATGGTCAATGCATTATGTATTATTATCTTTAAGTTAGTTATTCAGGATACCAGACATTAGCATTCAATTGTCCAAACATTATTGGCTCAAACCTTACTCTTCAATGAACTAAGTAAAATTAGTAGTGTATCTATCTTAACCATCTCATATATATATATATATATACAATGTTTTTCCCTTTCCCTTCTTTCTTTTCCCTATTCCAGTCTCTCTTTCCTTTTGACCAGTTTCTTTTTGATTCACCGTGTCTATTGTACATTTTGGATCTTATTTACTCTTTCAGTTTCTCTTACTAGAGAGACAATACGATGCTTACACATGTGCGTCCGGTTTATTTCACTTATGAGTATTTTCTCGAGTTGCATCCATTTACCTATAAAAGTCTCCAGTTTATCCTTCTTTATGGCTGAATAGTACTCCATTGTATAAAAATACCACATCTTTCTTATCCATTCCTCAGTTGATGGGCATTTGGGTTGTTTCCAAGATCTGGCTATTACAAATTGTGCTGCTATAAACATGGGTGCACATATATCACTGTGGTATGATGTTTTTAATTCTTCTGGGAAGATGCCCCGAAGGGGAATAGCTGGTTCAAAAGGGACCTCCAACCCTAGTTTTTTGAGGAATCTCCACACTAACTTCCACAGTAGCTGTACCAGTTGACACTCCCACCAACAGTGAAGAAGGGTTCCTTTTTCCCCACAGCCCCTCCAGCATTTGTTATTAGTTGATTTCTTTATAGTAGCCATTCTTTCTGGGGTGAGATGGTATCTCAGTGTTGTTTTAATTTGCATCTCTCGAATGACTAGTGATGTTGCACATTTTTTTGTATATTTATTTGCCATTAGTATTTCTTCATCTGAGAAATGTGTATTCATCTCAGATGCCCATTTTTGAAGTGGGTCTTTAAATTTGGGAGGTCTGATTTTTTTGAGTTCTTTATGTGTTCTCGATAGTAATCCTTTGTCTGAGGAACAGCTGGCAAACATTATTCCCACGTTGTGGGTTGTCTTTTCACTCTGTTGGTGGTTTCTCTTGCTGTGCAAAAGCTTTTTAATAAGATGAGATCCCAGTTATTGATTCTTTGGGATAGTTCCCATGCGGTTGAGTTTTTATTCATAAAGTCTTTGCCTACACCAATGTCTTCAAGGGATTTACCTATCCTACCTTCTAGCAGATTTAATGTTTCTGTTTTAATATTTAGATCTCTGATCCATTTTGAATTTAGCTTAGTGCATGGTGAAAGATATGGGTCTAGTTTTAATCTTTGGCATGTGTAGAGCCAGTTTTTCCAGCACCATTTATTAAAGAGGCTATCTTTCTTCCAGTGAATGTGTTTGGCACCTTTGTCAAAGATAAGGTGGCTTAGTATGTCTGGGGCTGTTTCAGCATCTTCTAATCTGTTCCATTGATCTTCAGGTCTGTTTTTTTGCCAGTACCACACTGTTTTAATCACAGTAGCTTTATAGTATAATTTCAAGTCGGGGATTGTGATGCCCCCTGCCTTGCGTTTGTTGCCCAGAATTGCCTTTGCTATTCTAGGTCTCTTCTGACTCCAAATGAATTTTAGGATTGTTTTCTCTAATTCTGTGAGATATGCTGTTGGAATTTTGATTGGAATTGCAAGAAATCTGTATAACAGTTTTGGAAGTATGGCCATTTTCACTATATTGGTTCTTCCTATCCAGGAGCAAGGGATATCTTTCCATTTTCTGATATCCTCTTCAATCTCCTTTTTCAGAGTACTGTAGTTTTCAGTGTAGAGGTCTTTTACATCCTTTGTGAGGTTGATTCCTAGGTATTTCATTTTTTTGGATATTATTGTGAAAGATATTGTTTCCCTAATTTCTCTTTCAGTAAGTTTGTTATTTGTGTACAGGAAGGCTATTGACTTTTGAGTATTGATTTTGTATCCAGCTACACTACTGAATTTGCTTATTAAATCTAGCAGTTTTTTAGTGGAGTTTTTGGGGTCTTCTATGTAGAGTATCATGTCATCTGCAAATAATGATAATTTAACTTCTTCCTTTCCAATCATTATTCCCTTTATTTCTTTCTCTTGTCTAATTGCTCTGGCTAAAGTTTCCAGAACTATGTTGAATAAGAGTGGGGACAGTGGACATCCTTGTCTTGTTCCTGATTTTAGAGGGAAGGCTTTCAGTTTTTGGCCATTTAGTATAATATTGGCTGTTGGTGTGTCATAGATAGCTTTTACCAGGTTGAGATAAAGACCATCTCTTCCAATTTTCTGTAGGGTTTTTATCATGAAAAGGTGCTGGACTTTGTCAAAAGCTTTTTCTGCATCTATTGATCATGTGATTTTTGTCTTTGGTTCTGTTAATATGGTGCATTACATTTATTGATTTACGTATGTTGAACCATCCCTGCATCCCTGGGATGAATCCAACTTGGTCATGGTGTATAATCTTCTTGATGATTTGTTGGATTCTGTTTGCCAGTATCTTATTAAGGATTTTTGCATCTATGTTCATTAGGGAGATTGGCCTGTAGTTCTCTTTCTTAGTTGGGTCCTTCTCTGCTTTTGGTATCAGGGTAATGCTTGCTTCCAGGAATGAATTTGGGAGTATTGCTTCCCTTTCAATTTCATTAAAAAGTTTGAGAAGTAGTGGCATTAGGTCTTCTCTAAATTTCTTGTAGAATTCAGCAGTGAATCCATCAGGGCCTGGACTTTTCTTTGTTGGGAGGTTTTTAATTACATCTTCAATTTCATTGGTTGATATTGCTTTATTTAGGATTTTTAAATCTTCTTGATTCAGCTTTGGTAATTCATACGAATCTAAGAATCTGTCCATTTCTTCTGCATTTTCCATCTTAGTAGAATATAGATTTTTAAAATAGGTATAGATGATCTTCTGGATTTCTGCAGGGTCCGTCGTGATATCACCCTTTTCATTTTCAATTGCATGGATTTGAGTCTTTTCTTTTCTTTTTTTAATAAGGTTGGATAAGTGTTTGTCAATCTTATTTATTCTTTCAAAGAACCAACTTATTGCTTCACTGATTCTTTGTATTGTTTTTTTAGTCTCCAATACATTAATTTCTGCTCTGATCGTTATAATTTCCTCCCTTGTACGGGCTTTTGGCTTAATCTGCTCTTCTTTTTCTAGAAGTTCAAGGTTTGCCATTAAGTTGTTTATTTGCGCTTGCTCTATTTTCCTAATATAAGTATTTAATGCTATAAATTTCCCTCTTAGGACTGCTTTCATTGTATCCCATAAGTTCTGGTATGTTGTACTGTCATTATCATTCAGTTGTAGAAAGTGTCTAATTTCTTCTTTAATTTCATCTGTGACCCATTGGTTGTTCAGGAGGGTGCTGTTTAATTTCCATGTGTTTAGGGAGTTTTTGTGATTTCTTTTGCCATTATTTCCAATTTCATTGCACTATGGTCTGATAATATGCATGGGATAATTTCAATTCCTTTGCATTTACTTAAACAGGTTTTATGAGCTAGTATGTGGTCTATTTTGGAGAACGTCCCATGTGCAGCTGAGAAGAATGTGTATTCTGATGTTGTGGGGTGGAACACTCTTTAGACATCTTCTAAGTCCATTTGTTCAAAAGTTTGGTTCAGTTCTATTATTTCATTATTGATTTTCTGTCCAGTTGATCTGTCTTTTTGTGACAGTGGAGTATTGAGATCTCCCAATATAATTGTATTAGTGCTTATTTGATTTTTCATGTCCTTTAGTACTTGTTTCATATAGTTGGGTGCATTGGTGTTTGACGCATATATATTTATGATCGTTATCTCTTCTTCTTGGATTGTTCCCTTTACAAGGATGTAATGACCATCTTTATCTCTCTGAATCATTCTTAGCTTGAAATTCACTTTGTCTGCAAAAAGAATAGCTACCCCTGCTTTTTTCTGGGTTCCTGTTGCATGGAGTATTGTTTTCCATCCTTTGACTTTCAGTTTATGAATTTCTTTCTGAATTAAATGTGTTTCTTGTATACAACATATTGTTGGATCTTGCTTCTTGATCCATTTTGCCAGTCTGTGCCTTTTGATTGGTGAATTGAGACCATTAACATTGATGGTTAAAACTGATATGTATTGACTTATACTTGTCATGATATTTTCCTGTTGTTGGTTCCCACTCTTTGTTTGTTTTTCCCCTTTCCTGCTATTTAATTATCTGCCCTGCCTGGTGGATCCCTTCTGTTGGGGTTCCTATCTCTTTCTAGAATGTCCTTCAGAACGTTTTGGAGTGCTGGTTTGGTGGTCATAAATTTTCTCAGATGATCTTTGTCATGGAAGTATTTTATTTCTCCATCAATTTTGAAAGATAGTTTTGTGGGGTACATCAATCTGGGCTGAAAATTATTTTCCTTTAGAGCTTGAAATATGTCATTCCAAGCTCTTCTTGACTTGAGTGTTTGTGCTGAAAAGTCAGCTGTGATTCTGATGGGTTTTCCTTTTTTTTTTTTTTTTTTTGGGTACCGGAGGGTCGACCTCAGCACCTCACGCGCCAGCAGGCACCCGTGCCACTGAGCGATATCAATGGCCCCTTTTTCGTATGTGGGTTCCAGGAGTCAAACTCGGGCCTTTGTGCTTGCCGGGCAGGCGCTTAAGCCGCTGAGCCATCTCACCGGCCCATGATGGGTTTTCCTTTATAGGTGATTTGTCTCTTCTCCCTAACAGCTTCTAAGATTCTGCCCTTCTGTTGAATTTCTGGGATCTTGACTATGATATGTCTGGCTGAAGTTTTTTTTTGTCGTGTCTAGTTGGTGTTCTAAAAGCTTCCTTTATGTTGGGGTCAAATTCTTTTTCTCTTCCAGGAAAGTTCTCTGTAATAATGTCTTTGATCAAGGTTTTAATGTCATTGATGCTATTTCCTGCTTTTTCATTTATTCCAATTATTCTTAAGTTGTTTATCTTTGAGTCATCTAACAGCTGCTGAATTGATTTTTCATGGTCCCTTGCTGTTTTTAAGAATTCTTTCTTTTCATGATCACTAATTGCAAGCCTGTCTTCTATATCTGAGATCCTGTCCTCACATTGGCTTAATCTGCTACAAATACTTTCAATGGAATTTTTGTTCTCTTGGATATCTGCTGGTATCTGCCTTATGGATTCCATTTCTTTCCTATGCTGAGCATTCATGGTTTCTATAGTTTTCTTAAGCTCATCTATTTTTTTGTCTGTATCAGCTATAGTGTCCTTAAGCATGGTCTTCATTGTGGACATTATCTCTGCAGTTATCTGTGAAATTATTTCTGTTTTAATTTTTTCCAGAGCCTCATTCAATTGTTTTGTTGTTACCCCTTCAGATAGTCCAGGTGGGTGGCTTTCAGATTGTCCCACCTCGTTGCCCCCTAGGTTTGCCTTTGGTGAATTGGATGTGTGGGGTTGCATCTTGTTTAAGTGTCATCTCATTTTTTCTTTCTTTAATTCCTGGGGTGATGTTTGTAAATTACCTATGATAGGTTACTTTATTGCTAATGTTCAAGATCCTTAGAAGATGACTACTTCTCTGCAGTATCTTCCAAGTGGAGCTGGCTTTTGGGTTTTGAGCTTTCTGCCAGATCCTACCTCTTCAATTCATTGGATGTGAGAAGTTGCTACCTGTTTGGCCCAGTCCTTGATTCTTTGGTACTGTGCCACTGTATTTTCTGTGTCCCTTAGTCAATATCAATCATGAAATATCAGGCAGGAAAGCTGTTTAGAACAATTATTTTACATTTGGCTATAATGGTAACTGAAGCATCAAACACAGCCTAGAAAATGACAGACTGAGCTAACCAGTTATTTACCACTTTTAGCCATATAAAGTAGAGTTGTGGTTATATAACAAAATCTAAAACACACCAGAAAAATTATATGCAGTATACAAGTCCTTAGTATCTCAATTTTTCCCCTCAGGATTTTAAATTTAAAATGAGTTAAGGAGGAAATAGAGTATTGGGAGAAGAGGAAGGAATTAGATGTAAGGTTAGAGGACCAAGAGGGATCCCACTAACATTGGGACACTGGTGCAGAGGACTGGTGGGAAAAAGAGAAGGAAAGGATAAAAGGAAGAACAGATCACAACCACAATCACAAAGAGGTTAGAGGCGCTGTTTACACTCATGTAAAAACCAGAGGGAATAATGAAGGAAAGAGCAAATAGACAAACAGAAACAAAAATGGAGACAAAAACAACAAAGCAAACAGACAAAACAGAAATAAAACCCCACAAAAAAAAAGAACCCTTCATCAGAACAAAAAACTAATTAGAGAGAAAAAAAAATAAAAAATAAAAAATACAAAGAATCAATTCCAGGTGTTGACTCTGCTGTAGGCAGGCACTGTGTGATGACAGAGTCCTGTTCCATGCAGGTCCGTCCCAGCGAGCCAAGAGTGGCCCTCTGGCGGGGCGGTGAGCAGAAGCGTGGACTTTCAGGTGGAGACCAGGCTCCTTCGCCTGCCGCTGTCAGTGCACTGCTTTCACGCCACTCTGATTTTCACCACGCCCCCCACAATGGTGCCGGTCCAGTCGCTCTCTGGAGTGGGACAGGTGTGGCTGAGAGACCAGTCTCATTCACCCGCCACCCTCAGCGCACTTGCGTGGGGCTGAGAGGCACCGTGCTGCCCTGTCTGGAGCACGAGTTCCCAGAGCTGTTTTCACACCGCTCTGATTTTTGCTGCACCCCCCACAATGGTGCCCGGTCGCTCTCTGGCGCGGGACAGCTGTGGCTGTGAGACACTTACCGCCGGCCAGCGCAGTTCTCTGCCGCTCCCCTGCCCCGCTGCTGTCTCGTGATCCTCCGTGGGGGCTCCCTGGGTGCTAGCTGTCACCGTGTGTCCACGTCTTTGAGCTTCTGTCGCGCCGTGATTCCTGGGATGGTAGAAGGTGTGCACGCGGGGTCTGTTTCTTCTTTGTTGGAAATCACCCTTCACTGGTGCTGGGGGTCCCAAGCTGCGCTTCAGAACTTTTCTGGGTCCCAGGGAGGCATCTCCCCCCCTCCTGCACTCTCCCGGTCACTATATTCCCGTAGTCCAATGGCAACTTTTAGAGAGTTTCACTGCGTGCTTCTTACTCATCCGCCATCTTTTCCCCCCCACAAAATTTTTTTTAAAATTATCTAAAGCTTGTCAATATATAAAAACCAAATTTTATAAAATTTCAATGTTAGCCCAAACTATGTTAAGTCTTACAGAGAGGGAGCCCACAAATGCTGTTAGAAGAAAATGAGGTCTGAGTAAATGATTAAAAGTACAGAGCTGACTGAGCCAGAGGCTGAATGAAGGAAGAGATCACAGAGTTGCCAAAACTCTTAAGACAAAACAAAATACAGAGAAATATTGATTATAGGTAAAAGGGTTTTTTTCTTCTAATTCTTATTATAAAAGATCTCTGTCAGTTGACCTATAAATGTTCTGACTAGTTTTATATAAAAGAGTTATTATAATTCAACTTGGCCAAATACATCTGAGTGCACTCTGGTTTTATAAATAAACTGTCTTATGAGTCTGCCTGTCTAATTTGTAACTGGTTACCATACTTACATCTGTTTTGTTTGAACTCAACAATTTTTCTTCCTTTCGTCTTTTTAGATTTTTAAATATTTATCTATTACTTAAGTTGGCTTATAGATAAATGTCATTAAAATTAAAGACATGCTTCCACCTAGGTTACCAGCTGATCAAAATGATGTCAATATTGGTTTTACAAATATAATGCATACTGTTGACTGTGCACAATAATTTGAGAGTCTTTCACTGATCAAAATTAACGTGTTAATTGTTATGATCTGGTTCTCATAGGTCATCAAAAATTTGTTAAAATGATTAAATGGAGACCCCTTAGGCTTAGGAAAACTGTTGGATAGGACTCCCCTTGGTGAATAAAGGACCAGCTGCCTGTAAATTTCTTTTTTCTTTTTTTTTTTTTTTTGGCCTGTAAATTTCTTATTCTAGGCTTTGTTCACTAAGGGGACCCCAATAATCTCCATAGCCTTATGGGAAACACCCCAATAAACATTGTTTAACATTATTGTGATATATTTACATTGGTCATCATCAAAAGGCTAAGTTGTATTTGTTTTTGTTTTGTTTTTTATATGCGGGTACCAGGAGTCAAACTCAGGACCTTGCACTTGCCAGGCAGGTGCTTATGCCACTGAGCTACATCGCCAGACCCAAGGCTAAGTTTTTATAGGTAAAACAATAAGATTTCATTTAAAGATGT
Source organism: Erethizon dorsatum (assembly GCA_028451465.1). Classification (NCBI taxonomy): domain Eukaryota; kingdom Metazoa; phylum Chordata; class Mammalia; order Rodentia; family Erethizontidae; genus Erethizon; species Erethizon dorsatum. The sequence goes on from CM051842.1 coordinate 42,726,312, forward strand.
TCTTGGTACATAACTAAATTAAGAGACAAAATTTTCATATTGCTATGACATTCATTATTTCTAATCTCATGGAGTACTAAATATACTCATGCCTTCCAAAGGTACAGGTCTTCTGAAATGCAAAACTGGGATTGTTTATGGTAATAACCTTTTTCTAAACTCAGATATCTGCCTTTCTGTTATACTTCAGCTACTCATAATAAGAGGTATATGTCAAACCAGCATGAGACTAAATAATAGTTTTTATTAAGGCTTCTGTGAAGTATATGTTATATATGTATCACTACATTTAGAGATGCTTAGGCATTGAGCAGTCCAGACAATTTCACAAACATTTTTGATGATATCCCATGAAAGTGTAGAAGATTAGGTGAGGGTTTCTTAGTGTCATTTAATGTCTAGTGATTAAAAGGAGACGTTTGACTAAAAAGGCTATTCTATACTAAGATGGACATTTCAGTGTTTTATAAAAATAATGTCATCATGATTGTCATGCTGAAATAGTATGTATGGTTTTTGATCTCAAGTTTTCTTTGTAAAACTATATAACTGTTGTCTGTTAACATTCTACAGGGATTTAACTACTAAAACAACCATAGTTGGTAAGGAATAACAGTCCTCTGGTTATACTTTATATTTCAAGGTGCTTGATATTCAGATAAAAATATGATAGTTAAACTCACTGCTCCCAATGCAAAACTCATGTCACTGATCTTCTCTTTTGGGTGTTCAACAACTAAACTTTAGAGGTCAGAACTGAAAAGGTAACTGGACTAAGAGGAGAGCCAATATTTAGGCCCTGGCTCTCCAAGGTCATTGAGGACCCAGAACATGAGGGAACATTTTCAATGATATTCTACAACTTTGGTGAGTCACCCAACCTCCTGAGCAGGGAGATGGCTAGACATGAGAGGACTGGAATCAAGTGCACAGTGTACTAAATGAGGGTCACCAAGAAGGAAAACTCCCCCAAGCTTTCACAGAAAGCAAAATGGTCAAGCAAGTCTGTGACCCATCCTGATGGCTGACACTGGATGAGGAGCTTATAGGCTCTGTATATGGTTCCAAAATAATACCTGAAGGAACATAACTGACCTTGACAGACAATAAGAGATTAATTTTAATTGACACAGGTCTCGCTTTAACTTGGTCTTGAATACCAAACCAAAAAGTATAACCCAAAGATGTATAAAAACAATGCCATAATAATAAGCTAGATATGAAAAGGGGCTCCAATCACTGAGCCCTTCTGACAGCTTTCAGCTACACCAGCAGACGATGACTATTATGGGTCATTAAGAAAAAATTATGGTAGAATCTATAAAAGCTCAACCAGAATCTTTAAATTCTTTAGCTAAAATTGTCCTTGAAAACCTACAAACTCTCCATCTTCTTACAGCTAAAACTAGAGAGACTTATGATAAAATATCACACTTCATCAGTAGAGGAGTCTAAGATCCAGTGGGTTACAATTTCTACTCCGGTCCCATAAGAACAATTTCTAGACTTGGCACTTTCTCCAGCCTGCCTTTCCCCTCTAGTGCTCATGACTTGATTATACATGCTCTAATTTCTCAAAAAATTGTTTATTCTTGCCTTGAGGCTGCCAAATTCCAAGTGATAGTGCAGATGGAACCAATGATAAATGTGCTATTCCTTCTACTGGGATCCAACAGATTGACCTCATGAAGATTATTTATAACTGCTAAACCACAACATTACTTCTATCTGAGGCCCATTAGATTAGCTCTCTGGAGAAGGCCCCCAACTGCAGTCTCCCCTACATTGACTCTTCTCAGCTTGAAGCAGCTAGATAGAAACTACACTTCTTCTCCCCTAACTGCAGTTAGAGATAGCTCTTCAGAGGGGGGAATATTCTAGACAGGGCTGGGCCCTCAGCACAGAAGACAGTTATGGCCAGAGGCACATTCACTGAAGGCCAGGCTTCAAGAAAAAGATAAAACACATCTATCATTTAAAACTCAATTAAATAAACAGAAAGAGGGAGTACAGTTGCCCCCACAAACACAATTAGACCTCACCACTTTTACTTCAAAAAATTTAAACCTGCTTACAAAAAATAAATACACTCCATCAGAACTTCATTGGCAAAAAGACAAATTGATGAGCATGCCTAGGGCTCAAGTCCTATAAAAGGACAGGCAAACAGGAAAGGAGGATGGCCCAATGTAGTTAATAACATGGGGACGATGATATACTTATGTATTAACAGAAATAGAGCACCATACTTGTTGAGAACCACATAAGTGGTGAAACCCATGACATGGGGACAACTGAAGGAGACAACACAAGAGGCTCACATGCTGATGATGCAACAGGGCTTCCACAAACCTCTGAGAATGTGTTTGTTGCTATTATGATCATCAAAACCTGTACTGTATGTGTAACACCTGTCTCAGGAGTAAAATATTGGACTTAGGTACCCAATCTACCCTTATTTAGACCCATTACTTGGGCAGACTCTCCTTCTGAGATTTATCATGAACCAGATGTGACTGGCCCTAACTTAGATGTTCTTGCAGGTCTGATCATCCCTACTGACATGCCAGATGTGGCAATTATTAATTATACCTATCATTTTATATATCCACCCCTGTGTATTGAATATAGAACCTTACAGTCCAATTATTCTCTTCCAGTCCATGTAAAATTTTGGATGGCACATGATAAGAAATAATTTGTTTTTGGGGAATTGGGCTCAAATACTATACCCAGGGCATAGACTAATTCTTCTGCTCCCAATATATCTCCTTATATAATGCCTACTCCTTGGACTGATTATATTAAATATTCTCCCTCATGCACATGGGCCACTTGTAAAGGTAAGTGAGGCCAAATGATGTCTATGGGTCCATTTAAGTTAAATGACTGGGACCCCTGAGAGAAAAAAATAGGAAGAAAAATAGACAGTGATTCAAAATAGCATGATGTAGCATGGAATCAAATTAATGCTTCAGCTAAACAAACCCAGAGAGACAAATTCTCTCATGCTATTGATCAATTTAATCCATGGGAATATCTCAAGGCCCATTTTTGGTTTTATGTAAGTGAATTTGCAGTAATTTGTTTACATCTTCTGGTTTTATTCTTAGTCTGCTGCAGAGAAACTTAAAACCACTGATGTCTAGAGTCTCTGCAGCCACAGCTCATTCAGATTCAACTTCTGCAATCAAATAAACAGTAAGGGGTAACTATTGGAGATGACACTGAAGCAGTGCTGAGCAGGCTTTAGAATTAATCAATAGGCTTTCTATATTAACTTATGAGTCTGCCCCAGGACTAAGTGACTCGCCTGAGGAGCCAGTGGCTGGCATACAGAAATAGAACTCTCCATGCTAACAGTCATGGCAGAAGCTGATAGTGACCTGTGAGGTCTCTGAAGGCTCTGATCTTCCTGGACCCCTGAATACTATATTCCTTTGTCTATTGTCTTTTATCCTTTGCCACACACTTGTCCATAAAATTAGGAGACTGGCTAGCTCCTGATATTCCTTGATATATATATGTGTGTGTGTGTGTGTGTGTGTGTGTGTGTGTGTGTGTGTGTTTAAAAGCTGAATAACAAGCAATGAAATTGTCACAGGAATAAAGAATCTTACCAACCAAATCAGGAATAAAGAATCTACTAACTAAATAAAGCCCAGGACCTGATGGATTCACTCCTGAATTCTACAAAACCATTAAATATGTCATATCACCAAGACTCCTCAAACTCTTCAAAGAAATTTAAAGGGATGGAGTTCTCACAAATTCATTTATGAAACCAGTATCACTGGGATCCCCAAATTGGATAAAAACTGAACTGAAAAGGAAAACTACAGGCCATTCTCCTTAAAGAACATAAATGTAAAAATCCTCAATAAGATTAGCAAATAGAATGCAACACATTATCCAAAAGATCATATATCATGATCAAGTAGGTTTCATCCCAGAGATGCAAGGATGATTCAACCTATGTAAGTCAAAAAATGCAATACATCACATTAACAGAAGCAAGGTTAAAAATATATGGTCATATCAGTAGATGCAGAGAAGCCTTTTGACAAAATCCAACATGGCTTCATGATAAAAACCCTGAAGAAAATAGGTATAGAAGGACCATCCCTGAATATGATAATAGCTATTTATAACAAACCAGTAGCCAGCATCATACTAAATGAAGAAAAACTAAAGGGGTTTCTCCTAAAATCAGGAACAAGTTGAGGATTTCCATTATGACCTCTTGTATTCAACATAGTACTTAAACTTTAGCCAGAGAAATTAGGCAAGACAAAAAAATAAAAGGGATACATGTGGGAAAGGAAGAACTCAAATATATACTTATTTGCAGATGACAGGATACTCTATGTAGAAGACATAAAGAAATCCACAAAAACACCTTAGAACTAATAACCAAATTCAACAATGTAGTAGGACACAAGATCAACACACAAAAACCATTAGCATTTTACACAAATAATGAACTGAATGGGAAGATGTCTTGTTTACTTTTATCATTGCTGAGACAAATCCCTAACACCCAAAGTTAAAGGAGGAAATGTTTATTTTGAATCACAGTTTGTAGATGTTTCAGTACATACTTGCCTGGCTCCAAGGCACACTGGCATGAAAGAGGGGCATTGGAGAAGAGAAACTGTTCAAGCTGGGCAGAAGGCAGGAAATCAACAAAGCAGCAAGTTGGCAGCAGCAGCCCACCTCTCCCCTGTATACATTCCAGGCTACCCACAATTTGGGTGGTGCCACCTACACCCATGGTGGGCCTTCCCATTATGCACACCCAGAAATATGCCAAAGCAATCAGTGGACTAATTTAGTAAGCACACACCCTTAATCCCAATATCACACACTTAATCCCAGCATCACACACCCTAGATGCAGCCAACTCTGAATAGCTCCATTTATGACCTCATGAGGCTTTGGGGAAATATCTAGAAACAAGCCAAAACAGGAGGAAATTTTGAAAACACTATTCACTGTACCTTCAAGAAAAGTGCCTGGCCAGTGATATAGCTCAGCGGCATAAGCACCTGCCTGGCAAGCGCAAGGTCCTGAGTTCGGCTCCCGGTACACACATATATTAAAAAAAAAGAAAGAAAAAAAGAAAGAAAAGTGTCATACCCAGGAAATAACCTAGCCAAGGAAGTGAATAACCTCTATGAAGAAAACTACAGTATTCTGAAAAAGGAGACTGAAGAGGACATCAGAAAATAGAAATATATCCCCTGCTTCTTGGTCACTACAGCCAATATTATCAAAATGGCCATATTTCCCAAACTGTTATACAGATTCAATGCAGTCCCAATCAAAATACCAATAGCATACTTTGCAGAACTTGAGAAAATACTCCTAAAATTCATATGGATCTCAAAGAGACCCAGGATAGTGAAAACAATTTTGGGCAACAAGAGTAAAGCAGGAGACATAGCAGTGCCTGACTTCAAACTAAATTACAGTGCAATAGTGATGAAATGGCATGGTACTGGAACAAAAACAGATATGTAGATCAATGGAACAGAATTAATGATACAGAGACTTCATCAGACACATTCAACTATTTGACATTTGACAAGGTGGCAAAAGTATATGTTGGAGGAAAGATAGCCTATTCAACAGGTGCATCTGGGAAAAGTGGTTGCTTGCAGAAGATTAAAACTGGACCTTATCTCCCACCATATACTAAATTTAAATCAAAATGGATCACAGATCTAAACATTATAACAGAAACATTTAACCTACTGGAAGATAAAGTAGGTCAAACACTTAAATACATAGGTGTAAGAAAAGATTTTCTAAATAGAACCTCAATTGCACAAGAAATAACAGCAGTAATCAACAAATGAGATTGTATCAGACTACAAAGCTTCTGTATAGCAGAAGAATCACTCAGTAGAGTGATGAGACAACCTACAGAATGAGAATTTTTTGCCAGCTACTACTCAATCAGATGATTAATATTTAGAATATGCAACAAAGTCAAAATAATTAAACCACCTAAAATTAAAGACCCTGTCAAGAAATGGGCAAGAGAAATGAACAGACACTTCACATGGGAAGAAATACAAATGGTCAAGCAATATATGCAGAAATGTTAACCCTCCTATGTCATTGGTGGGAATGTAAATGAGCACAGTACAACCATTATGGAAAACACTATGGAGATTTCTCAAAGACCAAAATTAGAAATGCCCTATGACCTACTTATCCCCCTGCTAGGTATTTTCTCCAAAGAGCTTAAGTTATCAAACTACAGTGTTACATGCATACCAATATTTATAGAAACACAATTCATAATAACTAAATCCTGGAAGCAGCTGGTATACCTATCAACAGATGATTAGATAAAGAAAATGAGGTATCTATATATAATGGAATACTACTCAGCTATAAAGAATGTCATATTTGTAGGAAAATGGATGCACCTGGAAAATATAATATTGAATGAAATAAACCAGATACACAAACTTAAATACCATTTGGTATCTATTATTTGAGGGAGGCAAGGTAGAAATGAAGAGAATGATAAAGAATAGATAGAACGGAACAAGGGGACAGATCTCTTGAAATAGGGAAGTGGACCATGGGAACAATGGAAAGGGGTGAGGAGTGAGGGAAAGGGAAATAAGTAGCACAAAGATATGCCATATACGGGAACCTAATAAGCTCAATTAATATAAACATTATATGCCATAACATGAGCTAATATTAATATCAACAAGAATGAAAGATGGGATAGGAGAACTGGAGGAGGAGGGAAAGGGATTAAAAAAGAAACAAGCTGTGGTATGTACATGTAACCACTCCCCAAGATGACTGTAAACTGCATAAGCTGCAAACATGACCTCCTAAAACAATACACTAAAACAAAAAAAAATCCATAATTCAGTGGAGAGCAACATGGAGGGTTAGAGGTAGCAGCGCTCATGAGATGCTTGGAAGATGCTCAACAAGTTCCATAGGTGACCATTTGGGTGTGGTGGGAAACAAAAACTTGACCATGAGAAGGCAACTTGAAAGAGAAGTGTATCAGATGAAATCTAGCAACAGATGTATTTAGAATAAGGATGTCTGCTTCTCAATCCCAACACTTCTAACAGCTAAAGTCGAGAGAACATGCCATTTTTGGAAAAGTTCAAATCTCCCTGAGGGAAGAAGCCCGGTGAAGAGGCTGCTGAGCTGCTGATCAGCACTCAGCCTAGCAGCCACTTCCCAGTTGCCACCTCTCTTTTCTCTCACTGGGAGATAGAGCTCAGTGAGCAAGATATTTGAGATATTAGAAAGAGAGGATTTCCTTATATCAGGACACTAAGGAAAGCACAAGCCAGATAATCACTCAGAGGATAGTGAATGAGTTAAGACCAGCCAGCTTTAGGGAGAGAGAGGAGCAAATGGCATGGTCCTGGTTAGATACCTAAAACCAGGCATTGAGGGACACGTGAAACAGTGAGAAACAAAGGGCTTGCAGTAGCTGTTGCTGGGGGATTCTAGGAGTGATGAAAAGAGGGTGGAGTAGTGCCAGAGTACCAGAGCAGGCCAGATCAGGCACTTTCCCAGCACCCCACAAATGCCTGCTGAGCTCTGCACCTGTGTGGGCTCCCTCGGTCCACCACCCAAAACCTGCTGAATTACATGCAGAAAGGCTCTTTTCTGCTGAGCCCTAAATGCCACCTAATTCATGGGCTGGGAAGATGCCTTTTGTGAAGCTGAACAACTAGAAGAAGAGATAATTGGAGGTCAAGAAAACAATCCACATCAGTGCCTAAAACCACTAAAATCCCCGGTCAGATTGAAACCCAGCAAGCAGTATTGATTTGACCTGGGAGTAAAGGAGACAGAGAAAATCCATCAGAATGGTGTGCTCTGGAAGTGGGGATACTGCCTCCTGCCTGATCACAGGGGACTACTGAAGTTGCTGGCCAGAGAAGGGCTGGATGGAACTGGGACATAACTGCAAATAGAGTGGACAAGGCTGAGACAGGCAAACTGGGCAGAGCAAAGAGCAGAGCTTGTGGCAGAAACTCATCTGGGAACCTGAGGTTGCTATGTGTCAGTGAGAGGAGCACTGGTGACCTGCCAGCATTCTGAAAACAGCAGAGGCTCCTCAGCACGGTGCCTTTGTATATATTATTTTTTGTGTGTATTTTTCTTCTTTTACATATTTAATTTTTTGAGCAGCAGTCCTTTGTATATATGTGCGTATGGCAATACCATAAGTACAAATTTTCTACTGTTGCTTGTAAAATATTCCATGTAGTTAATTGACTGTTTGACAGATGGATATAATCTCCCTTTCTCTTCTCTCACTTTCCATCTATGATCTCATCCTTCCCTTCCCTTTATTATTCTCCCCCCTTTTACCTTCTCCTATCTCTCAGCTCCTCCATATGTATTTATTACGTTTTTTCTTTTTTTCTCTCCCTTTCTATATATTCCTTTCTTTACACATAAACTTTTAGGGTTAATCTAAATCTACAATATCTTTACATATCACATTAAGTTTACCTTCATCAAGGGTTGTTTCATAGCATTTTTTAAATTAGTGTTTCTGTTAGATCATTAATTACACTCAATCTCCCTCTATCCTCTTTCGTGTCTACTTAAGTCCCTTGCCACATTCTCTTTTATCATTTCCATTCTCAAATTCTCCCCATCCTACCCCACCTTTTCTTCTATATAAAAATTCATTATAAAAGCATTTTTTCACATTTTCTATTTTAAAGTGTATGTGAGGGGGGTATGTTTATAAGCAACTGTATATGAGTGCCTAAAATCATATTTGTTTATATGGTGTCTTACATTGACCTATCAGGTTCTGCCTCATTGTTGCTTATGCCTTCTAATATAGAGTTTCTGCTAGTTTATAAATTGGATACAACCTCCATAAAGACTGTTCTACTTTCTACTTATAAATCCCTCTTTTACTCCTTCCCCTCCACTTCCACTCATATGCTCTCAATCTCCCTCTTCTGCCCCTTTTCAGGTATAAAAATAGTATATTCAAAAGCTACTTACTCTCTTTCCTTCATCTGCTTTTGTTTCTTTTACTATCCTTTGGTTTTTCTCAATTTTTATTCTTTTATTTTTAAATCCTTTTTTCTTTTACCTTCTATCTCCAGGCCTTTATTTACTATGACTAATCCTCTGTATTCCTGGGTTATTGAAACAGTAGAAAACTTCTTAACACCTTCTAAATTATATAGTAATACATGATTGGTTATTTGGATGTTGATATTACAGATAGTGTTTCTTTCTTGCAAATTAATTCTAGCGACCAATACTTCTTTATTTTATTTTATTTGCATTACTTTTTATTAGTACATGTTTGCAGTTTATGATTGTCTTGGGGAGTAGTTGTGTGTATATACTACAGCTTGTTTCATTTTTTTTTTAAATCTCCTTTCTCAATCCAGAGGACCACAGTGGGCCTGCACAGACCCCTACCTTCATCCAGAGGGCCTGGGTGGGCCTGCAAGATCTCTGGTGACCCCTCCTTTCACCCAGAGGACCTGGGCTGGCCTGCAAGGACCCCTGCCCTCAACCAGAGGACCCTGGTGGCCCCAAGAATGCCAGTGACCCCCTCTTCACATAGAAAACCCAGCAGGCCTGTGAGATCGAACATGACCCCTCCCTTCTAGAGGGCCCAGATGGGCCTGTGAGATCTCTCTCTTCACCCAGAGGACACTGATGGCCCTGCAAGGACCCCTGCCTTCATCCAGAGGACCCTGGTGGGCCTGTGAGGGCCCCTCCCTTCATTCAGAGGATCCCAGCAGGCCAGAGATCTTGGGTGACTCCTCCCTCCAACCAGAGGGCCCATGCAGGCTGGAGAGGTTGCCAGTGACACAGTAAGGCCCTGGCTGGGGTGCCCATGATGGGAAGGTGGGACTATTGGTCCACTATTCCCAGTAAAAATATGAGCCAACTGTTGCTAAGTTAAGTGAACCAGTGCAGTGCTTGGGCACAAAGATATACAGTATTGAAGTGGGTGGGTAGGGCCTCCCCCATATCCTTTTCCTAAGGACTGGGGAAAATTCCAGCCACAGAAGACTAATCCCATCCTCCAAATCCAGAGGCCAAGACCAGACTCATGCCCAGCACAAATCCACCTGCAAACTTGGCTAGAGTACACATTTCTGGGATCTGACTTGGACCTAGCACACAACTGTACTCACTAGAGGAATGTTATTACTTTTATCTTTCTCTGATTGGTTTTCCTCTTTGTATCAGGTTGGGTTGCTGTTTTGGTTTGTTTGTTTGTTTTTGTCTTTGTTTTCTCTGTTCTATTTAGTCCTGTTTTGCTTTTCTTTCTATATGTTTGTTTGTTTGTTCATTTTTTCTGTGTGTGGTTATTTTTGTTTTCTGGGTTTTTTTTCCTTTTCTCTCTCTTTCATAGCTTAGATCTCCAACCTTTCTTTTGGTTTGCTTCTACTTGCCCTCTTCCTCCTTTTGTCAACTACCTCATTTGATTTTATGGTACTTTCATGCTAGTAAACATTGTCCCTTCTTCTTAAGGTTCACATCAATACTCCTAGGCTTTCTCTTCCAACCCTTCCCTCTTATGTCCTACAATTACCCAAAACTTGAATGATCACACTTACCCACCTGCCTTGCCCCTACTATACTTAACCTCATTCATCTTTCCACCCTACCCCCATCCCTCTTAACCCCCCACAAACAACAGGGCAAAATCACCCTAATAATTACAAAATCATTGCAAAGAAGTTCCTGGTACAAGTTGGATTATATTGTATAATTGTAGAACTTACTCATATGGTTAAAGGTTTTAGGTTAACAGCTACCACAGTTTGTCAGTAGTCAGGCTGTGCTTGAGTCTAATGTTATTACTAACTGCACTACTTTAACTGGGATATCATACCTGTTATAATCAGTTTTTATCTCCTGTAACAACACTGTGATTGTAAGGGGTCATAAACATCACCATAGTCAAGTACCAAAGGAACGGGCACTTAGTCAAATAGATAGCAACTTCACACTCTTAATATATAGGGAAGGTACATTCTTGGGATACATATAAAGGCCAAGAACCACCTACATCCGGAAGACATCCTGAGAAAGACATTTCTTAGGGAAAGCTCGACACCAGGGATAAAGTTTATCTAACAAAACAAATCTACCAACATTAACACAGAAAACAAAATACAATAAAGAGTAGAAAATTAAGAAATGACAAGATGAAGCAAAGTGCAATGCCAAATGCCCAGCCCAAGGAGGACATGTCCAGAGCACAAAGAAATGGAGGAAATCAGAAGCCAACCACTGGAACTTTCTGAAATGATAGCAGCAGAAGTGAAAAAACAAATGGAAAAGGCTATAGAGAAAATAATCTCTAAGGCGCAAAAAGAAATGATGAAAAAGAAAGAATTAAAAGCAGACACAGATAAAAAAAAAATACTAGAGGAGCTCAGGAAAATGATGGAAACTATGAATGCCCAACATGAAAAAGAAATGGAATCAATGAAACAGATCCAAACAGAAGTTTGGGAGATTAAAAACTCCATTGAAAGTATATGCAACAGATTGAATGAAAGCAAGGATAGAATATCAGATCTGGAAGACAGGACTGTGGCTAGCGACCAGGAAAAAAAAGACTTCTTAAAAGTGGCAAGAGACCATGAAAACTGAACACAACAGCTATAAGATGAAGCAAAGAAAAGCAACATAAGATTGATTTGAGTCAGTGAGAAAGCTGGAGACAGTGCAAAAGAGATAAAAAACATCTTCACAAGAGAAAGTAGGAATAAATCTTGAAGACATAAGGTTAGGCAAAGAGTTCATGAACAAAACCCAAACTGGATGGGAAATACTTCAAAGAATCAACAACTGGGATCTCATCTTATCAAAAAGTTTATGCACATCAAAAGAAATCACCAACAGAAAGAAAAGACAACACACAGAATGGGAAAACTTTTAGCCAACTGTCCCTCAGATGAATGTTCTATCTAGAACATATAAAGAATTGAAAAATATCAGGCCCCTCAAATTCAAAGACCCAATCCAAAACTGGGCATCTGAGATGAACACACAATTCTCAGATGAAGAAATACAAATGGCAAATAAATGTATGAAAACATGTTCAACATCATTGGTCATTCAAGAAATGCAAATTAAAACAACACTGAGATTACATCTCACTCCAGAAAAAATGGCTATCATCAAGAAATCAACCAATAACACATGCTGGAGGGGCTGTGGGGAAAGAGGTACCCTTCTCCACTGTTAGTGGGAGTGCAGACTGGTGTAACCAATGTGGAAATCAGTATAGAGATTACATAAAAAGCTAGGATTAGGGGTCCTATTCCACCCAGCTATTCCCCTTCTGGGTAACTTCCCAAAAGAATTAAAAACATCATACCACAGTGATATATGCACACCCATGTTTATAGCAGCACAATTTGCAATAGCTAAATCTTGGAAACAACCCAAATGCCCATCAACTGAGGAATGGATAAAAAAGATGTGGTATTTTTATACAATGGACTACTATTCAGCCATAAAGAAGGATAAACTGGAGACTTTTATAGGTAAATGGATGCAACTCAAGAAAATACTCCTAAGTGAAATAAACCGGACACACATGTGTAAGCATCATATTGTCTCCCTAGTATGAGAAACTGAAAGAGTAAATAAGATCCAAAATGTACAATAGATATGGTGAATCAAAAAGAAACTGGTCAAAAGGAAAGAGAGACGGGATGGGGGAATGGGGAAAAGAAAGAAGGGAAAAGAAAAAAATTGTATTTATATATAAGATGGTTAAGATAGATACACTACTAATTTCACTTAGTTCATTGAAAAGTAAGGTTTGTGCCAGTAATATTTGGACAATTGAATGCTGATATCTTGTACCCTGAATAACTAACTTATAGATAACAATAGATAATGTATTAACCATTGTTACCCTCCTATTATGTTGTTTTGAAATTTTGTTCTTTCTTGATTTGTTTTTTGTTTTTTCTTTTCTTTAAAAAAAATGCAAGACCTCTGGTAAATGAAAAACAACAAACCCCCCAACCAAAATATTGCCTGTCCATAGATATCCTTGTTATGAGGTAAAGCCCTCTGACAAATCAGGCCTGACTCATCATCTCCAAGAGGCAGGTTTTGAACTTTTCCCCTACTTTCTTTTTAGAGCTCAACAAACTCAGGTAATGCCAGATCTATATCTGCCATCTTTCTGCAGAATCCTGGCCTGGGGCAGCCTTAAGCAGCTGGCCCAGCCTTGCTACTTTCCATTAAACAGCTAGGTTAGGTGAGCTCCACAGATTCATCTCCCACTGCCTCAAACTTCTCCAATGAAGCTCACTTAACACTTACCATGGTAAACCAAAAAAGTTCCCACTTGGGCATTCTCAAAGTAAGCTACACATTAAAATCACCCACAATCTTAAAGCAATCCTAATGCCCTAACATCCTAGACACATTTTATCAATCGCTGGGGGTGATACCCAGGCATTTAGAATAGTCACATCTCCCCAGATGATTCCAGTGTGCAGCCAAGACTGAGAATCACTGGTAAGACATCTTCTTCAAGCTCCAGCTGCCATGAATTTCCACATTTTAGTGTTCATAGGAACTTCTTGGAGCACTTGCCCCCAGGAAGTCCATATTGGAGTCTTGAACCAGGAATTTGCATCCTTAACAATTATCTCAGATAGTTTCACTGCAAATTAGCAGCAGCTGGACACATTTTGAGACATTCTGCATCAGAGGCATGGAAGCGGGACAAAGAATCTATGGGTTTATGAAAGACTAAGTTAGAATAGAAGAAATGAAGATAGGTTGAAAGAAGACAAGGACAATAAGAATTTTATTTATTTTCAATTCCTATTTTTTATTAGTACTTGTTTGCAGTACATAATGATTACATACTTTATGGGGAGTTGGTACGTGTACGTAACACATCTCAATTCTTTTTTCATCCCTTCCCATCCCCTCCCTTCCATCTCTACCCATCTTGGCCCCCTTCCCATTTGCAAAAATGTCTATCTACCTATTTCCTATTACCTATGTTTTATTTTGCTCTTTTGTTTATATTTTAGGTCTCTCACATAAAAGAAACAAGATATTTAAGCTGCCAACATTTAAGCTGGTGAGACTGATTTATTTCACTTAATATTGTGGTCTCAAGGTGCATTCATTTTGCTAGAAATGACTTAAGTTTTTCTTTATGGCAGAATAATACTCCATTCTGTATAGATACTCTGTTTTCTTTAACTATTCATCTGTTCATGGACATATAGGTCACTTCTAAGATTTAGCTTTTATGTATTGTGCTATATAGACATGGGTATACATGTATCACTGTAGTATATCTTTACTGTATCTTTAACTCAATAATTTAAAATTATACTTTTAAGAAAAACTACAGCTATAGGACACAAGCCCAATTTAATTATTTTTCTTTTTTCTCTCTTCTCCTAAAATACAGTAATCCTGGGCAATCCACTTTCACCTACAAATTAGCTTATTTTACCTGTGAATAGACCACTTCTTTTCACCTTTGAATTGTGCTTTCCTCAAGGAAGCAACAACATTAGTGAGAGACATATCTCAAATTCAAACACATGTAAATGCTTTACATTCTAACATAGCCTGCCAGATGGATGACTTGACAGACAGTAGGAATACATATCCTACATCACCCATCTTGAGGATACCTCCAAGTCCCATAAATATAACCAGCTCCAGATCATAATTTGCTTCTCTCTCAAGGGCCTACACTCCTCTATTTCTTTGAGTGCATACTTTTAGGTTTAGCAATCTCATAGAACCCTGTTCAGTGACATTTTCTCTTGGCAAGGTACTAGCAAGAGGTAAAAGGGCATCAGGACCATGGCGTTGGTAAGTCCAGCTGAAGGCTTTTCATTTTAGCTTCCTCACTTCCCCAATCCCCATCTTGTCCCTTCTCTCCCACTCTAAGACTTTCATCTGTGGGAAACCTCAAATGCTTTAACTTTTCCCAATATTGGTTAGCAGGGAGCTAGAAGGTGAAGGGGGATCAATGGCAGCTAAAGAGCTGAGGAAGTTTTCTCAGGGCTCCAGGGACAGTCATTATGCCTCCACCTGGGTAGGGAAAAGAGGGGCCCCTCCCAGTATGTTCAATCATGTGGGAGCAGAGAGGAGAGGCACATGGTTCCTGTGTTTTCTGCCAGTGGGAGAGGCCCACAGGCCCAGGCAGAGGCTCCATTTTGGCCCTTTGTAACTGGCGGCAATTACCTTCCTTGGTCCAGGGTCATCTATTTAGCCCTGCCTATAGATATTTTTTCTGGGGCCTCATGAGGTTGCTTCTCTGATGCTAGCTTGTTTCCTCCCTCACCTTATTTGGTTTTGATATTCTTATAATAATTCCAGACTCAAATTTATCTCTCTATATAAAATGGTATATGGTTTATAGTTGCTAAGTGGCATCTCCAGAGTTTTAAAACCCTCTGTGGATTCTTTACATATGTTACTGGTCCTTAGATAGAAAGATCTTTGGGGTGATTCTTTTTAAATGGAGCCTAGCTTTTGTGTACAACTTCTTTTCCTTGAATTTCTGATCTGTTGATGAAAGTTGGAGTAGCTGTGTGCCAGGAATGAGAACACTTATCCTGGACATTAGCAACAGATTACTGCAAGCCTAGCAGGGAACTAAAACTAGTCATGACAGAAAACAGGGCACAGCTGCCACTCCTGGGCAGTTCCAATCCTGGAGTAACAAGGCAGAACTGCCACTAGGAAATTCTGACTCTGGAATTCTGCCCCCCACACACACTTTCTTTCTCTTTCTCTTTTTTTCCCCAAAAGTACACAAGGGAGATCTTAAAGGCATGTACTACATCTTAAATGATCATGGGTTACTCAACATCTGTCCCCCAAAATGTCACCTTTAAATTATACTTTACAAACTTGAAATCAATTTATGATGGAGGACTTTAAAAGGCTGAATTTTCTCTGAATGTAAGTTAAAGAGTAAAAAAGACAAGGCCTCAAACTTGGTTTTATAATATGGAGGGAGATTAACAAAGTTCCCATATAGCATTCTATAGCTCTTCTCTCTTTCTCTCTTCTGACTCTTATTGGTTATGAGTCTATAATGTTAACTAATAGAAAAATGGTACTCAGAGTAGCTTAGAATATTTTTTAAAAATACTGTTATGACTCACATTAAAAAGGAGCACTAATTGGTACCCCTTAGGGAAAATTCTGACTAGTCTATTTATAGTTATAAAGCTAAAATTAAAAAATATTATAATTTAGCATGGCCAATGCATCTAAAAGTGCACTCTGATTTCATGTAATTGTTTTATGTGTTTTTTATGTTTTCTTGTCTGTTCATCTGCTTATTAATCTCTACTTAATAACTGGTTAAATTACTTTCAGCTGCTTCATTTAAAAATTTGAGATCATATCAATTTCTTTTTCTTGTTTGCTCTTACAGACTCTTGGCTCTGTTAGCACTTTCTATAAAACCTAATTATACAAATATTCAAGGGTTACCAAAGTCACTTAAAACATTAGAAGGTAGGCTTACATAAAACATGCAAATAGAAACATTAAAGTTTAGTAATGTAAAAGTTATGTGTGATTTAGGTTAATATGTATGTTTCTGTGTGTTAACTTTTGGATGTATGTCATGCTTTAAAAGTTCTATTTAAATTGGGTTATAGATAGATGGATACTCATGATATTAGCCCAAATGATTTTCATTTGCATGGCTAAACAATAAGCTAATTTAAACTGGTTGGTAAAATAAGAATAAAAATGTCTTTAAAGTTGGTGAAATATGTTCTACCTATGTTGTTAGCCAATTAGGATTATATTTATTTTTCTTAAAAGTTAAAAGACAATGTTCATTGCTTTCTATATTTCAAATATAGCTGCCTTTAGGGTTTCCTTTGGCAAAGAAATAACTAAATGTTACTTATGTTGGTCTAATATCTTGGTTTTTATAGGTAAATTAAATATAAATGGGATAAGTTTATAATAGAACATCTGAGTATATTTGGGTCTATTAAATGTATTTCATAAATTGCTGACATATATGTATTACACTATGATATAAGGTCAAAGGATATCTGACCCTTACATGAGCTTCAGAGTAACTATTGTAGAGGGATAATAAGTAACTGAAAATACACAGAAGCTTTTAGCAAACTATAGGTCAACAAGTTAAAAATAAGCTTTAAACAATGTCTCCACGTGATTAAGGATTGTATTTGTTCATCATTTTAAGGTTAAAGTTGTTACGTGGTATAAGTACAACTCATTTAACAATTGATTTATTTTTACTTATTCATTTATTTATTTAGGCTGGACTTCTGGTTTATTTTTATTTATTTATTTTCTGTAAAGAGTTAATAGATATTACTTATCTGGTCCGCAAATGGGTTTGTTTAAATGACCTAGTGCTAATATTTTCAAGAGGTATTTAAAAGGCTTGCTTACTTCCCTGTAATAAATACATTGCTATTTTACTGTCTAGTCTTTGGTTAAATTAAGAACTTAAAATGTGGCTTTAAAAGGGTCATTTTGTTTTTACAGAAAAGTCTTATAAGGTTCAAAAGCAAAGATTTCAGGATTTTCCTTCTTAAAGTATGTTATGTGTTTTTTTTTCTAGATATACAGTGCTTACATCTACATATGACACAATTTGGGACACAAATATGAGTACTAGCATGATTTTTTAAACTACTGGTAACCTATGAGTAGGAAGGCATAATTTTGTAATTATCTAAAAATTATGTTTTTGTTTTAAATTGGTCATGTATAGTAACAGTATATATTTTGAGTAAAACATTTCTTATTAGAGACAGTTTGTTCTAAGAAATATATATGTATGTATTTTTTGGGGGGGGTACCGGGGGTCGACCGCAGGACCTCACGTACCAGCAGACACCCATGCCGCTGAGCGATATCACCGGCCCTTTTTTTGTATGTGGGTTCCAGGAGTCGAACTTGGGCCCTTGTGCTTGCCAGGCAGGTGCTTATGCCGCGGAGCCATCTCACCGGCCCCTAAGAAATATTTTAAAAATTTTAAATGTAACACATAGGGACAATGTCAAAATATTTACATTTAAAACTAGAGAGCTTAATATGTTGATATTTTCTTAGTAAAATTTACAACAAAGCTAAAAAAGATTTTTACTTTTGTCAAAATAATTTCCTATGTTTTCTATTGTCTTTTGTGAGGTTTTGACTAGTCTTAGCTAGTAAACTTTACTTAGATATGTGTTTAAAGTTTTGGTTATTTAAAGTACTATTATATGTAATATTCCTTATTTTTAAAAAACGTAATCGTCCTAGTATAATGTCAGTCATAATTATTGTCTTACTATACTAAAAATAACTAAATAGCTTTACTAAATTACCGCCTCATTTATTGCTCATAGTCATTTAACTGATAAGAACTGTACTCTTCTTGGTTAGTAGGAGACAGTCCTGTTCAAAGTGGTATGTTCTTGGTAAAATAGATATTAGTTCTTGTATACTGTATTCAAAACTTTTGCAGTTCTGTTATGTTTGCCTAAAAAGTCCCAAAGGTGTTACTAAACTGTAATTTTTAGTCTTGGTGTTAGTAAATGATGTACTTTCTTCTAAATGGTAATTCACATTGGCTTACAAGAGAAAAAGACCCTAAATATAAGCTTAATGCACCTTTCTGGGAGAACTAACCTTGTTTCAAAGAAATATTAGTTAACTTGGTCACTACATTTCTTAGTTCAAATCTATTGTACAGACTAAGGTTACTTTGCTCTTTAAACTTAAAATAATGAGTAAAGGCAGAAATAAACCAGTAAATAGAAAAAAAAGTGATAAATATATATAAAATATTTTTGGTAAGAAAAATCTTATATGCCAAGATTTTTGTCCTACAAGAATAAAAAAAAAATGATGACGACAACATCAGAAAGCTAGTATAATTCTAAGAACGTTTATGAGGGGTGAAACTTATGAAGAAAACTTTGTGTGACAATGTGGGCTATAATTTCAAAAATTATTTCAAGAATTCTTTAAAGTAAAATTTTGACATTAATGTGAAACCAAATTCTATGTTTAAAACAATGATATTTTCTAAAAAGTGTTGATCCACTTGTAATTTAAAAAATTAGAGAAAGTAGCCTAAGAAACAAAGATTTGTGTTATATCAAAAGAATTGTTTTATTTTCTTCTATAAGCCTTTTGGTTACTTAAGAAACTGAGTTGTAAGGGTAAAAGTTTATTTAAATGTTTGTTTGTTTTAGAAGGTTTTTAATAAAGTTTACAATTGGTTAAATGAATAACTGTCATCTTAAATTATAACATGCTCTATATACCTGGGATATTATATATATATATATATATATATATATATATATATATATATATTCTAAAGACAAAATATGGTGTAAGAAGCCTGGGAAGAGCTTGCATAAGCCTATTTCCTTTTATTGTCCCATCATAAGAAAAGATTGTTTTAGGGCCTACTGAGGAATCTTTTTTCCAAGCCCCAAGACAACTGAGGAATATGTCAAATCCTACCATTCATAAAAAGTTTTATTGCTAGTTATAGATCTTAAAATCATAATTGAGAAATACCCAGGTGCACTCTTGTACAGGGCTGCATATGGGATATTTTGTTCTTAGAAGGTGAAGAGTAAAGGAGGCTGATTTGGGGACACACACAAGGCCTCAGGAGGGACAGAAACAACCCAACATTTGAGCCTCTGTATTCAAGACTGTGTGAGCACATTATTGTACCCAACCCTTAGGAGAGCTGGCTACAGTTTGTTGTCATAGTGCAATTAGCTTAATTTTAAAGATAAGAAAGCTAATGTAGGGCCGGTGAGATGGCTCAGCGTCATAAGCGCCTGCCTGACAAGGGCGAGGGCCCGAGTTCGACTCCCAGAACCCGCATACGAAAAAAGGGCCGGTGATATCGCTCAGTGCATGGACGCCTGCTGGAGCACGAGGTCCTGAGGTCGACCCCCAGTACCCACAAATAAAAAAAGAAAGAAAGAAAGAAAGAAAGAAAGAAAGAAAGAAAGAAAGAAAGAAAGAAAGCAAGCTAAGGTATGGGGCTGTTAATATTTGGCAAATGTCATGTGGGCAATGGGTGACAGAGATGAGATTTTAGCTCAAGACTACCTGATTCTAAAATCTGTCCATAACTTCTCAACTCTTCAAATGCAGTAATACAGTATCCTTGAAAACCAAGCAATTTCCTATTTGGGTGATTTTGCTGCTTTGTCATTTTGGAACTAAATGTGCTTTGGAATATTCCTTGTCCCCTTCATGCTCAAGTCTGCTTTGAACATTAGCATAAGCTCTACTTCAGGGCAGCAGCAGACTCCTAAAGTGCAGGGCTCTCTGGGGAATATAGTCAGCCATCAACTTCAAGAAACTCTTGGGAACCTGATAAGGTCAGTCTGGGACTTTCGCTAGTCTCAGAGGACAACAGACAGGAGTCACACACACCCTCCCACAAGGGAAACAACCAGTACTCTCCTAGCTCTTCCTTACCGCAAGCTTATTGGGTACCACACATTGTACATGTTTTACAAACATTCTCTCTCTAATCTTCATAGTACTAGATGAGGTTGTATTAACACAACCATCTTATAGATGAAGGATCAAGGCTCAGAATAACTTCAGCATTATTGTATGGCTAGTAATCGGTAGAAGTAGGTGTTCAACCTTTTTTCTCAGGCCCCAAAGCCTATGCTTTTAAACAGCACAGCATGATAAATGCCTGGCAGATTTTAACTGAATAGCAGGGACACTGGATTGGGTATACTGAGGCAAATCATTGCTATTCTGACACTTAGGAGCTCCTAGTGTAAGAGAATGGATAGATAATCACACAATAATGTTATAGTATAGTGAGTGCTCTGAAGAGGATAAGCAATAAGGATCCTGGGGCTCCAAAGAATTGGATCACTGTATGGAGCAAGGAAGGTGAATGTTGGAGGGCCTCATTTAGGAGGTGATCTTTGAGCTGGAACTTGGGAAAGGAGTAAGGAGAATATGCGTATAAGCAGAAAAGTGAATTCTGACTTAGGAAAGAGAAAATAGCTTGGTATGGGTGGAGATTCATTCAACATTATTTACTCAGTCCCTACAGAGTGCCAGGTACATAGATGTAATTAATACAGGCAAAACCCCTACTGTCATGGTACACGTGTTCTCATGGGGGAGGTAAATAAGAAAATAAAGTTAAATCCTTGCAAATTATGGCAAGTACTCTCAAAAAATAAAATAGGTTGTTATGGTATAGAATAGCACTGCAATTGTCTCTTCCCATGGTGTTATTAATGATTATATCTTTGAAGAGGTGATATCTGAGTTGAGCTAGGAAGCTAGTCGTGTGAACACGGAAAGAAACCTTATTCAGGCCAAAAGAATGTGTCCAAAAGCCTAGAGGAAGGAACAAACATATCATACTTGAAGAACAAAGATATCAGTGTGGCTGAAGCTTTGTAAGTATTGTAGAGTGTGGCAGGATATGAGGCTGATGAGAGGCAGGACTTCTAAGCTAAAAGGATCTAGATTCCATTCCTAAGCATAGCAAATAGCTGTAAAAAACAGGATTGTACACAGGATATGAGGCTGAAAAATAGAATTCCTAGAATTAGGCTAGAAAAAGAGGATTTCCTAGAAGTATCCTGGGCTGACTGTGAAACACATTGGCATCTAAGGACTCTGGAAAGGACCCAGAAGAAGATAACAGGTTCAGTCACACAGGATGTGTGAATCATTTCTTTTCCCTAACCTTTCTTCGCTCTGATCCTTAGCAACCCCACTCTGCTTCCTGAAACATGTGATGTCAGGGTCTGAAAGAAAAGGGCACTTCCTCACCAGAAGGCCTGCTAGAGGTTTGTGTTGGCTTCTTTTCCAGGCAGTTTGGGACAAGTGTATGAGTGGGTGCTGAGAAAGATTATTGTAAGATGAGAGTGAGGAATAAACTGAAAAAGTAAGTAGAAGCCTGGCTTGGATCTTGTGGAAATGAGGGCTGGTGCTCCAGACATTAAGGCATGAGTTGGAATGTGAACTTTTAAAATATTCTGGAACATCAACACATTAAACAACTTTTATGTTGAAGTTCCCAGTATACTGAAAAAATTCCAGGTTTATGCACTCAGTAAAGAACGAAGGTTAGGTACATAATATATAAATTAACATGAAAATACTAAGATGTTTGAAGATGAGAGGAGGGCTTCTCCTGCCAATGTTTGTTTTTTAAATTTAAATTTATTATTGTTAGTGCATGTTTGCAGTATATAATGACTACATTTATTATGAGGAATTTCTACATGTACATAACACATCTTAACCTTTTTGTCCCCATCCCTTCCCTCCCTGCTCCTTCCAACTTGTGCTATCTTTCTAGTTTTGGTTTTATATTCTTTGCTTTTGACCTTTGCCAGGAAGGAGAGTAGAAGCTTAGAGCTCTCCAGACCCAGCCTTCCAGCCCTTTGGCCCACGGGTGTCAGCATTACAGTTTACATTAAAGCTCTTAAGGACATTGTGTAATCAAGGCCTTGTTGAAATGGTATTTAAGGAAATGGTAGTAAAATGGATGGGGTAAATGGAGAACCATTTCCAGCAAGGAATAGAAAAGAGAAAAATTGAAGGATGAAAGTGAGATGCCCACAGCAAAAAAAGATACTTAAGAAGAATTCTTGTACTTTGTGGAAGGCAGAAATAGCAACAATAGCTGTCCCCACTAGTGGGAGATAGGCAAATTATTTTGTGGTGTCTTGGTCCTAGATTTGAAATGATTGCAGGCATAGCACCCAATATTTCATTGTTGTTCCAAAGCTTCATCTATATAGTGCTATGACATGGTGACTCTTAGTCCACTTACATCTCAACAATTATCTTAATTGATAGCCTTTAATGGTCAACTAATACCATAATAAAATTGATGTACTCCCATGTGCACACAATATACATAACAAGTAATTCTATATTTAATTGTTTTCCCTCCTGAGTCTAGCACTGTGAGTGATCTCAAAATGAGGTACAAATTATTAATGGAAATAGACTTGGGTTCCAGTTTTGATTCTACCACATACTAGCTGTATGTCCTTTTTGTTTTGTTTGTGATGCTGGGGATTGAACCCAGAGCCTCATATATGCTAGGCAAGTGCTCTACTTGTATGCCACATCCTTAGTCCATAGCTGTTTGTCTTTGATATGGTTTCTGTGAGCCTCAAATTCCTTGTTTGCAAAATTGGTGTAAAAGCTATCTCAGACTCTTGAGTTAAAGATTTTATGCACGTGAGGCATCTAATACATTAATAAACACTCAAGAAATGATAAGTACTATCATTATCTTGAGTTAATTTTAGGGCTGAGTACATCTGTCAATCTATATGGAACAGTTTTGTGTGGGCTGTTCAGGCTAGGAGGTAAGAAGCTAACCCCTGCCCTGTGCTCTCTTGTGAAGGTTCCTGGTGTATGTGGACCCTGAACTTTCTTCTACGGTGCAACCGGGTAGCTTAGCTACTAGTGAGAGCCACTGTGGTTCACTGCCATCAACTCCACCTAGCTCACTTCAACCTCACCTGCCATGTGGATCGCTGGATCCTAAAAAGCCCAAACAACTACTCTGTGGGAAGAGGTTCCTCAAAGCCTTCCCTGATGTCTAAAACATGGCCAGAGATGGATATCACCCAACACATTCAGCAGAAGCTCTGGAATTGCAAGGGAAGAAGGATCCTATGAATGCATTTCATGTGTCAGCGGCAAAACAGTAGTGAGGTTCTTGAGGTCCGCTGGCATAGCACTTCATCCCTGGATGTTGCCTTCTTGCTACTACATCTCAGTGACACTCATAAAACCTCTCAGAAGGCTGAACTTCTTCCCAGTGGCCTAGAGGAGTTTATGCAACAGGGATATTTTTCTCTCCTCTCATGGAGAGCCCAGTAAGCAGGCAGCATTGCATCTGAGGTTTCTGCCCCCTCCGGGGAAAAGGATGAGTCTGGAAATAACCAGCGTTCCCTCCTCCCTTACACAGTTAACTTCCATCAGCTGGGCTGGGATCCTCGGATCGTTGCTTCCTATCACTACTCCGTGAAATATTGTAAGGGGGCCTGTCCTCAGAGGTTACACTCTGGTTTCAATTCCCCAATCGCACTATCATTCAAAACCTTGTGAATGAGCTGGTGAACCAGAGCATCCATTGGCCCTCCTGTGTCCATTGTAAGTATCTTGCCATGAGTGTTCTTCTTATTGAGGTGAATGGGAGTATTTTGTACAAAGAACATAAGAATGTGATTGGACACATACATGAGAGATCTGGCTCACTTAATTTTCCCAAGAAATTGGAAAAGGATTTAAAAGACATATCAATATTAAAGTTAGAATAGCTTCTTCTTAATCTATAGATTCTTTTCCTTAATTTAAGTGTTGTTACTTAATTCTCCTCCCCAACTTGTGATCTACTCCGTGTATAAAATTATTATATTAATCTCACAGCATGATCAGTATGATTTGGCCACCAGTCAGAGCCCTTAATAGATGAGTATTAGATATTCTTTTGGAGATGTAATCTCTTTTTTTTAATTATGACTTTGTCAAAAGTTACTGTTCTCTGGTGGTAGAACTTTAGAAAGTTTCCTGCCAAATCATGGGGAAAGTGGAGCCTTCCAAGTGTCCATCTTCTAAGGCACTAGAAAATTCAGGGTGGTGAAAATATCTTGAAATTTTATATTTTTCTTTGCCTCTAAGCTCTTTGTCACATAAACTTCCTGCTTCTGTGCTTGTACTACCTTATAAATCTTTTATCAGATACACGAAATACTTCGTGGGAAATAGTCTCTACAGCAGTCATTTTGTCAGTGGGTTGGGCTTTTCCTCTCAATCTCTATATTGGGGAAAAGTACCCAGGACTCCTTCCTACAGTAGGATAAGTACAGCAGTCTTAAATGAGGCCCATTGGGAAATATGGATATGGAGCTTATCTGATACAGCAGACACTTCAGGCTAGCAGCATTTATGGTAAAGAGGAAGAAAAGCTGTCATTGATTGCAGTTATGCAAGAAGGAGTTTTTTTTTTTTTTTGTGGGTACCAGGGGGTCAACCTCAGTACCTCGCGCACCAGCAGGCACCCGTGCCACTGAGCGATATCACCAGCCCCTTTTTCGTATGTGGGTTCCGGGAGTCGAACTCAGGCCCTCGCGCTTGCCGGGCAGGCGCTTAAGCCACTGAGTCATCTCACCGGCCCAAGAAGGAGTTATTTTAAACTTCCTATGAGCAATAGATTTCACAGGACATTCTCTTATTTCATGTAATACTTAAACTCCTATTAATAACCACGCCAAAAAGTTGCTTGGTGGCTCAGAGGTCAGGAGGTCTGACTGCAGGAGAAGGCTTGGGGGATGGTGAAACTTGCTGAGGGCTAGAGCTGACCTCATTCTAAGTGTTCCCGTTTTGTGTGGCCAGTAGAGCTCTGTGCTGGGGTCTCAGGGAGACAGTCTTGCTGTTTGGGGGAGGCATGGAACTCTGCTTTAGACTAACTGATGCTTGCATTGTGGCTTTTCTCTACTCCTATGCTGTATTTGAGTGATGGGACTGGACTGTGTTGCAAATGATTTTGTTGTTTTTAAGAAAACCTTAGAAGCTTCGGGGATTGAAAGCTACTGGGTGAAAGCAATTTTCTTTGTTCCTATTAGCTTTGTTCCTATTAGGAACCTAGTTCATGATGGGCAGCTCAAGGCTCAGAATTCTTTTCTCTTGAGCCACCACTGCTAGTAGCTCACTGAGGTACTCTCTTAAGGAAGCCCAGTATGTCTTTTCCCTTGCCCAGCTCTTCCTTGAGCACTCTTATCACCATTATCAGTGGATTAGGACTGATTTAGGGTGGGTGCATGTGTTTGCCAAATGTTAATTTCTAACTCTGCTACCCATGATAAATTCATTTTACCACTTTCTTCTCAGCAATTAATTCCCACTAGACTGAATATTTTCCAAGTCTGTACATACAGAAATTTTATTCTTCTGTCTGAGAAGATGTTTCTTAACACACTTTTGCTCATCTGTCTGCTTTACTGTATCTTTAGGAGTCTGCTCAGGCATTTTTCTCCATCTCCTCAATATTCCCACGACACTCCAGACACAGGTAAAAGTCCTTCCTCTGTGTTCAAATAGCATACCTGCTCTACCTTATTACACTCTAGGGTAGCTGTCTAATCTGTTTGGTTGGCTCAGGGTTAATTGGGCCTATTACTCATGAAGCCTTCTACTGTCAAAATATGTACCCAAGGAAAACATTAATAGATGGGGTTAGCTTTGGTGATGTTATAGATTCTTTTTTCTTTTGAAATATTGTTTCTGCTTAACACATTTTCACAAATCTGAGGTAGAAGATCTGTCACTCAAACCTCAGGGAAGAAATCAATATGCTTATTAGTGGAGGAAGATGTGCAGATGGGGTATCTGTCTGCTCGTGTGAATAAAGAGAAATGATTATTTGGTCTGGAGAGGGAAAGTAGGCAGCAATTTCCATCTTTGCCCCAACAATCCCAGTGAATAGGCCAGAAATTCATTCAATGGATGGGTGCAGAGGGAATAGTCACTTAAACTCTAACCCTGAAGTTCTGTTGCATTAACCTTGGTAGTACTGTGTTAACTTTCCATTGTTATGACAAAACTCCCGAGAAAATCAACTTAAAAGAGGAAAGACTTATTTTGACTCACAGTTCCAGAGGTTTTAGTCCATGATCACTTGGCCCCATTGTTTCTGGACCCAGGGTGAAGCAGAACTGTTAGGCATGATGGAACAAAGTTTTTCACCTATCAGTGGCCAGGATACAGAGACAGAAGAGGAAAAAAGAGAGAAGGGGCTGGGGCAAAGCCCCAGTGACCTACATTTTTCAAATGGGCCCCACTTCCTCATAGCTCATTCTGCTATGAACCCATTAATGGTTAGCACCCTTATGAGCCAATGAACACTCCCAGTCCAACCTGTGAATATTGCTGCTTTGAGGATGAAACTTTCAGTGCATGAGTCTTTGGAAGACAATTCATATTTATTTTTTTTTTTTTAATTTTATTTTAAAGAGAAGAAAAAACAAAACAAATCAAAAGAAGAACAAATTTTCAAAACAACATAATAGGAGGGTAACAATGGTTAATACATTGCGTATTACTATCTTTAAGTTAGTTATTCAGGACACCAGACATTAGCATTTAATTATCCAAACATTATTGGCACAAACCTTACTCTTCAATGAACTAAGTAAAAATCGTAGTGTATCTATCTTAACCATCTTATATATATATATATACAATTTTTTTTCCCTTTCCCTTCTTTCTTTTCCTTATTCCAGTCTCTCTTTCCTTTTGACCAGTTTCTTTTTGATTCACCATGTCTATTGTACATTTTGGATCTTATTTACTCTTTCAGTTTCTCATACTAGAGAGACAATACGATGCTTACACATGTGGTTTATTTCACTTATGAGTATTTTCTCGAGTTGCATCCATTTACCTATAAAAGTCTCCAGTTTATCCTTCTTAATGGCTGAATAGTACTCCATTGTATAAAAATACCACATCTTTCTTATCCATTCCTCAGTTGATGGGCATTTGGGTTGTTTCCAAGATCTGGCTATTACAAATTGTGCTGCTATAAACATGGGTGCACATATATCGCTGTGGTATGATGTTTTTAATTCTTCTGGGAAGATGCCCAGAAGGGGAATAGCTGGGTCAAATGGGACCTCCAACCCTAGCTTTTTGAGGAATCTCCACACTGACTTCCACAGTGGCTGTACCAGTCGACACTCCCACCAACAGTGGAGAAGGGTTCCTTTTTCCCCACAGCCCTTCCAGCATTTGTTATTAGTTGATTTCTTTATAGTAGCCATTCTTTCTGGGGTGAGATGGTATCTCAGTGTTGTTTTAATTTGCATCTCTCGAATGACTAGTGATGTTGCACATTTTTTTGTATATTTATTTGCCATTAGTATTTCTTCATCTGAGAAATGTGTATTCATCTCAGATGCCCATTTTTGGAGTGGGTCTTTAAATTTGGGAGAAGACAATTCATATTTAAACGGTAAGTACATTACATGTAATTCTGGGAAAATTGGAGAACTAGGCAAGATTTATCTTTAGTACCAGGAAATATTTGTGTGCTTAATCTTTCAAAATAAGTTTCATATGTCTTTAGTTAATTCTTTCAATAGTACTATGAAGTGGGAAATATTAGCCCCATTTACAAAAATAACTTTCATTGTGATATAATTCATATATCATAAATGTCACCTTTTATGTATATAGTTCAACTGTTTTTAGAATATTCACAGAATTGTGCAAATATCAACACAGTCTAATTTCACCACAAAAAGAAATCCTGTGACCATTTAGCAGTCAACCCCATTTCCCTCCTTACCACCAGCTCCAGGCAACCAGTAATCTACTTTCTTCTATAGATTATGGTTATATGTCGAGCTTGATGCTGTACCATGCCTGGAGGCTCAGTGTATAAATATTTGCCTGTAGTCTGTGGCCATGGGAGCCTGACTGGTGCTGGGTTTTGCTGGAGTCAACTCAGTGTTACACGTCAAAGTGCTATGCTCACTTCCCTCTCCTTCCCCCAAGTGGAGGACATCTCTCCCCACTGTACAGCTTGGTTTCAGGAGAGGGATGACATGGGTAATGTAAAAATGTCTTTCCCACCCTCTTTAATGCATCTTATTTTTATGCTATACTTAGATGCTATGATTTCTTATCTGGTTGCCTTAGCTCTTGAAAAAGTATTTTGTACATGAGTGTCTTTCAAATTGATGTTTCTGCCAGAAACTAATCACTGGAGAGTTGTATTTTAACATATGCTCTGCCCCTTTCTCAGTTTTCTGTACCTTCTGCTCAATTTTCCTCAAACTTGAGGCTGCTCTAAAAAATGAATTCTATTAAAACAAAAAAGATTTTTTGCTTGAGGCAAACTCTAAGACAGACCAAATAATGATGAATTATATGGATAGGTGTTTCCAAGAAACAGGTCAAGTAGTGACAATTTTCTCAAAATGGGGCATTTTGGGGGCCTCCAACCCACTGTCCTCCTTCCAGTGTCTACTGACTTTCACAACTACTGCAGTTATCATGCAGTTGGTTTTCAAGGCTGTTGTAGAGCTGGGGGCAGGGTAATGGGAATAAGACAAGTTAAAATGTCACAAAGTTCACTCTTTATAGAGGTTTAGCCATTTTTCTTAAACAAAATGATCCTTGGATCGTTGCAAGTCTTTGATTAATTCCAGAATTCTAAAAATATTGCATTTGATCATTTCTTCTCAGTACTCTCATTATTGTTATTGAGAAGACTTTGAAAGGTCCTTCCTCCACCTTTCTGAAGTGCTCCACTCTTACTCCCTTCTCACCACAATTTGCTGCAGAGACACATAGCTGCATGTCTTCTGTACTCATTCATTTGTCCAAAAGATATAAGTGGATTTTCCTGTAAAATAGATTATTCCTCATCATCTTATAACACATTAAACAGCCTTAGAAATGAGTGTATTTATATACTTGTATACATATGCACACATGCATATACACACACATCCTTAGCTCCCTTACATATCTCATGTGCAATTTCATTTCCAAGTGGAGTTTGTTGCTAGTGTTAATATCAAAGGAGAAAATGGTGTAATTACAGTAGGCTGTTAACCAAATGCTTTTGTACTTTGCATCTTTGTGGATTTAAGAGTTTTTATGCTCAGAAAAAACAAAAAACAAAAAACAAAAAACCTTGAGCCTACTTATATCTGGCCCCACAAGGGCCAATGGAAAAATATCAGAGAAAGCAAGATTGGAGGGGTTTGGGGTCAGATAAATAGGGAAAAGGAATTTCCACACACCAGAAATGTATCAAATACTTCAACAATGTCTGTCAGGGAGGAGGGGCAATTTCAAGAATGGATGCAGGGGGATGGGCTGAGAGTATAAGGAGACGGTAACAGAACTGGTATGTACTGAGATGATAGAAGCTCAGATCATCACAGGTAGGAACACTTTCTGGAATTAGCTTCACACTGTACTTTCCTGGAGTCACATCATGCTTTGCTCTTGCTGCCAGTGCCTCACCTAGTAAATCTAACAGGACTTCACTATCTTAAAGTTGGGCGGTAGGTGAGGTGGGAGTTTCGTTCTACTTTTTCCTGTTTTCTAGATCTTGACCCATTCAACTAAAGATGCTCTTGATTTTGAACTGTGGCTGATGCTATGGCAAAATAATTATATGGCATGAGATTATCAAGCAGTTTGGGGCAGCTAAGATTATCCATTCTGGAGAATCCTTCATACAAAACCTGGAGAATCCTTCATGTGGACTGAGGAGTGTATAGCCAAATACTGACAAAACATTGCCTCAGCCCCTGTTTTTCAGGCTACTCACAGCTAAAGTGCCTAGTTCCAGTATTCCCAGGTTTCAGACACCCCTGTGCTTTGTCTTTTTCAGAGTAGATACTATGAAGTCAAACCTTAATGGCTGAGGCCATGGCAAATGTAGATATAGAACCATGAAGGAAATAAACCACTTGTGGCAAGCAGAGCACAGCTATTACTATCCTTTGTTTCTGTGTTAATAGGCCTAAATAGTTTCTAGCATAGGTGATTTTGGGCTGTGGCATATTTGATTGTATATTCTTGGAAGGATATACACTTTACATTAGGGTGGGGATGGCTGGGAATGACATGAGGTTGAAGCAACCAAACCATCTGTCCTTATTTGTTTATATTCATTGTGCCCTGGGAATGTCCTACTTAACTCTTATTAGTATTACGGGCCTATAGAGAAAGCATTATACTAAATGGAGAATTACTTTATTCATAAAATGGAATGCTTTTCTAGGTATCTTCTGGATCCAAATGAATTTTAGGAATGTTTCCTCTAGATCTGTGAGGTATGCTAATGGTATTTTGATCGGGATTGCATTAAATCTGTACAACAATTTTGGGAGTAGGGCATTTTCACAATGTTCATTCTTCCTATCCATGAGCAAGGGATATCATTCCAATTCTGATATCCTCTTTGATCTCCTTTTTCAGAATACTGTAATTTTTAATATACAAATCTTTTACATCCTTCATTACATTGATTTCTAAGTATTTCATATTTTTGGATGATATTGTGAAGGGGGTGGTTTCCCTAAATTTCTTTCTCAGTGAGTTTGTTATTTGTGTACAGGAATGCTATTGATTTTTGAGTGTTGACTTTGTATCCAGCTATACTGCTGAATTTGGATATTAAATCTAGAAGTCTTTTGGTGGAGTTTTTGGGGTCTTCTATGTAGAGGATCATGTCATCTGCAAATAATGATAATTTAATTTCTTCTTTTCTTATCCTTATTCTTTTATTTCTTTCTCTTGTCTAATTGTTCCGGCTAATGTTTCCAGAACTTTATTGAATAGGAGAGATGATAGTGGGCATCCTTGTCTTGTTCCTGATTTTAGAGAGAAAGATTTCAGTTTTTGTCCATTTAGTACAATTCTGGGCAACAAAGGCAAGGCAGGAGGCATCACAATCCCTGACTTGAAATTACACTACAATGCTACTGTGATAAAATCATCATGGTACTGGCAAAATAATAGACCTGAAAATCGCTGGAACAGATTAAGATGCAGACACAACTACAAACACACCTGCCACCTTATATTTGACAAAGGAGCAAAACATGTTCACTGAAAGAAAGATAGCCTCTTTAGTAAATGGTGCTGGAAAAACTGGCTCTCTACATGCCAAAGACTAAAACTAGACCCATGTCTATCATCATGCACTAAACTAAAGTCAAAGTGAATCAAAGATCTAAATATTAAAACAGAAACACTGAATCTACTGGAAGAGAAAATAGGTAGAAATCTTGAAGTCATAGGTGTAGGTAGAGAGTTCATGAACAAAACCAGACCTCACGGGAAATACTTCAAAGAATCAACAACTGGGATCTGATCTTATTAAAAATCTTTTGCACATCAAAAGAAATCACCAACACAGTGAAAAGACAACCCATGGTGTGGGGAAAATATTTAGCCAATTGTCCCTCAGACAAAGGACTTCTACCTAGAACATATAAAGAATTGAAAAAAATCAGACACCCCCAAATTCAAAGACCCAATCCAAAACTGGGCATCTGAGATGAACACACACTTCTCAGATGAAGAAATACAAATGGCAAATAAATGTATGAAAAAATGTTCAACATCTTTGGTCATTTGAGAGATGCAAATTAAAACAACACTGAGATTTCATCTCACTCCAGAAAGAATGGCTATCATCAAGAAACCAACCAATAACAAATGCTGGAGGGGCTGTGGGGGAAAATGAACCCTTCTCCACCATTGGTGGGAGTGTAGACTGATACAACCAGTATGGAAATCAGTGTGGAGATTCCTCAAAAAACTAGGATTGTATGTCCCATTCAACCCAGCTATTCCCCTTCTGGGTATCTTCCTGCAAAAATTAAATCATCATACCACAGTGAAATATGTGCATCCACATTTATTAGCAGCACAATTTGTAATAGCTAAATCTTGGAAATAACACAACTGCCCATCAACTGAGGAATGGATAAAAAAGATGTGGTATTTTTATACAATGGAGTACTACTCATCCATAAAGAAGGATAAACTTGAGACTTTTATAGGCAAATGGATGCAACTTAAGACCATACTCATAAGTGAAATAAATCAGATTCACGTGTGTAAGCATCACATTGTCTCCCTGGTGTGAGAAACTGAAAGAGTAAATAAGGTCTAAAATGTACATTAGGGCTGGTGATATGGCTCAGCAGCATAAGCGCTTGCCTGGCAAGTGCAAGGTTCTGAGTTTGACTCCTGGTACCCACATAAAGAAAAAAAAAGGGCCAGTGATATCGCTCAGCGGCACAAGTGCCTGCCTGGCAAGCACGAGGTCCTGAGTTCGACTCCCGGTACCCATATTAAAATAAATAAATAAATAATGAAATGTACATTAGATATTTTGAAATGGGAAGAAATTGTTCAAAAGGAAAAAGGAACTAGGATGGGTGAAAGGGGAAACAACAGAAGGAAAAGGGAAAAATGCAAGTCTGTTATACTATTAGTATCTCTTAGTTCACTAAAAAGGAAGGTTTGTTCTAATATTGATTGGAGAAATCTTTATGCCCATACCTTTACCCTGAGCAACTACTTTAAAGATAACAACATGTAATGTATTAACTATTGTTATTCCCCTATTATTTTGTTATGAAATTTTGTTTTATCTTTTTTCCATAAAATAAAAATAATGGAATGCTTTTTCCCCCTCCATTCTAACCCTCCATGCAATACACACATAAATGTGAATTTTATCTATGAGTAGCTGGGAAATACAGAGAGGTAGAAGGGCTGTGATTCTTATGGAAATGCCCTAGATCTCTACACATAATATTGGCCCACAAATTTCCCCACCCTACAGGAATGCTGGGACTTTGCATCATATATGGCATCACTCTGTCTTTTGCCATCCCACTCCATGGATTACATCTTGTAATGAGATCAGTATTTTCCTCCTTCTAAGTATATACACTGTGGTTTTCTCATCTTCTGCATCCCCTAATAGTCCATAAATGATTGAGTTATTTTCTTATTCCTGTATATGAATATCTACACCTTACTGTATCTTAGAGTCCATTGGTTTAAATTCTCGGTGGAATCTTGCTGAGGTTGGGTGTCAAGTGGAAAAAGAATTGTTATTCCCTATAGTCTTTTGCTCCCTCCCCCTGAATAAAGTTAGAAAAATGACATAGGTTTAGGAGAGCAGAGACTGCTAAGTCTGGATGGAAGGGCTTCCACAGTCAAGGGATCTGGGCTGCCATCTGTCCTTAGCTTGGGGCTTAGTAAGGAAGGGCTCATTTGGATCTTAACAAGGAAGTCTGGAAACATTTGAGCAAACTTTAAGGTTAATTTGTGCCACAACAATTCTCTCCTTTAAATTAAAATACTTTTTTTCTCCCTATTATAGAATGATTGCATAAACATGGTTTTAAAATTCACATATGCTTCCTTGGTTAGGTTAATTCCTAGGTATAGAGATTCCATCTTACTCAAGTAAGAATGGCTATTAGCAAATACTCAAGAAACAACAAATGCTGATGAGATTAGAAGGAAAAAGGAAACCATGTACCATGGTGGTGGGAGTATAAACTGGTTTAATCACTATGGAAATGAGCATGGCGATTCCTCAAAAAACTAAAAATAGAAATTCCATTTGACCCAGCTATATCTTTCCCGAGTATCTTCTTGAAAGAATTAAAGACAATGTATTACAGTGATACATGCATATTCGTGTTTATAGCAACACAACTCATGATAGTTAAATCTTGGAAATGACCTATATGCTATCAACTGATGAATGGATAAAGAAAATGTGGTATGTATTCACAATAGAATACTACTCAGCCATAAAGAGGGATAAATTTGAGTCATTTGTAGGAAAATGGATACACCCTGAGTTATATAATGCTATGTGAAATAAATCAGACATGGAAAGTTAATGTTACAGTTTTTATCTAGATGTTCCCCAAGAGCCTCATGCACTCATAAGTAGGGCTTTTAGAAGGTGATCAAATTATGGGAACATTATAGTTGACTTGCTATTAGGAGGTGGGGTCTGGTCAGAAGAGACAGGTCCCTGGGAGCAGGGATTGGAAGGGTATATATCCCTTGCAGGCTCCTTCCATTACTCTCTGCCATACCATGAGCAGATTTCACCCTTCCGTCATGCTGTTCTGCCTTTGAGGCACCAGACTATGGACTGAAAATGTGAACCAACATATATTGTATTCCTTTAAGTTATGGGTGTTGGGTATTTTGTTCTAATGATGAGAAAGTGACTAAGACAGTTAAATATTACATAACTTCTCTTTTCTGAGAAGCCCAAAGCATAAATAATTTAAAGATCAAAAGAAAAAAATGAATAATAAGAAACAGAGAGATAGAGTTTGTGGAGATGGGAATGGAATCTCGGCATGGGGGAAAATGGAGGGGAAGGGGAAAGAAGGATAGAGAAAGAGAAAGTAAAAAGATCAATATCCAATAT
The DNA here is from genome assembly GCA_028451465.1 of Erethizon dorsatum. Lineage (NCBI taxonomy): Eukaryota > Metazoa > Chordata > Mammalia > Rodentia > Erethizontidae > Erethizon > Erethizon dorsatum. The sequence continues at coordinate 42,761,368 of CM051842.1, forward strand.
GTTTATGTACCAGTTTTCCACAATGAATATATTTACTATGTATCACAATCATAATTTTAAAAATCTCATATGCAGAATGATGTAAAATGAGTATCTCCCTTCTCTCACACCAACTTCCCATTTTCAGAGATGACTATTTGAAACATTCTAGTACATGCTTTCAGAAATTTTACATTCCTGCAAAATGTTTATATATGCATCCTTGCTTTCACAAATAACCTTTTTCTATTTGTACTCTGCTGTTTATTGTTTATTTTCAATTTTTATATGTAGGTTTTTAAATATTTTATTAGCATATGTTTGCAATACATAAGAGTTACAGTTTTGGGGGGAATTGTACATGTATACAACATATACTGATCATTTTGATCCAATTACTGTCCCTCCCTAATCTCTTCCCTCCCCTCAATCCCCTTCCTTGTCTCCAAAATGAATGCCTTCTGGAAGTATTTTATTGGGCTTTTCTGGAGGACCACCTGGATGACTCTCCTTGAAAGAAGAACAATTATCTCTATCTTGGCTAAACTGGGCCCTATTTCCATGTATTGATATGTGCAGAGCTGGCTAGGACTTTTCCTTATCCCTTCAATTGGCTTTAAGCAAAGCAAGTAGGTCTAGCTGAGGTGCTGATGTGTAGTCTTTGAAGCAAGGTGATGGGTCAGTGTTGCGCCACCCCATAGCTCCCAAAATACATGTGTGAGCTGGGTGGAAAAGAGAGTCATGCTCCACAATGTTGGCTGGGACTGAGACTTCTGATATGAAGCTATGACTTCCCAAGGCATAAAAGATTACACATCAGAGCTGAAGCATCAACCCCAAAACATTGGATACTACCTCAAATTGTGATATGCAAATTACTCTTTCAGCATCTCTCTCTGCATATAGCAGAGGTGATTTCAGGCCTCCTACCTAGCCCAGTTCACAACACTCACACACTTCAAACCACTCTCAAAGTCACTCATCATCAAGCCACTCCCTTCTTCATGAATTAATAAAACCTGTGTTTGGCCCTGGGTCAAGGCCTTTGTTCTGGTTAACCATCACCCTAGCTGGACTTAGGACCCCCTTGGCTCCCCACAACTACAAATATGCCTTAGTGTCTTTATTCTTACCATGCATTGCACTGGAAGTGGTAGGTTGGAATTAACTCACTAGGATTCCAATAACTTTTCCATGGGATTACAAATATGAACTTCCTGAACCATGACAGGGTTCAGTAAGAGCTCTCTGTAGGCTTTCATCACGATTTCTTCATTATGAGCTTCTGCTGACCATTCTCTTTCTATCTCTACCTGGTAGAACACCCACTTCTAGTCCAAAGAAATTTGACTATCACTTTTGGGATTATCTCAAGCACCACAAAGGCATCCCAGAAAAGTTGAGAAATAAGTACAGGGTGCCAGCCTACTGCTCAGATTCCTGGATTCCTGTGTTAAAGGGATGCTTGGGCTTGTGAAGTACATCATTAAGAAGTAAATGACAAGCCTCAGTGAATTGTCGGTCCCGAGGAGAAAAAAGACCAAGAAAGAATTGAAATTTGTAGCCTGCCTGGGTAGTACCCCTTCTAAATACATGGAACTCAGAAAAAAGAAATGACTCTGAAGGGGCCAATGATTGATTATCTTTGGTCATATGAAGTTTAAGGTGCTGCTATGATGTCAGTTTAAGGTGTTCCTTGTGTTTCTTTGAGAAATTAGGACTGAAAATATCATCGATAAATGAAGCTGTGAAGGTTTGTGGAACCACAGGTAAAGTGCATCAAGAGGAGGCCTTCATTTAAGATGGAAGTGGGTAAAAATATTGAATGCTACTGAGGGGTCATAAAGAGAGGAAAGAGGACTGTAGATAAATGGTTTAAGAGGGAGTTTAAAACAGTGGAAATGCAGTCCAGATTCTAAGATATTGAGGCGTGAGAAAGACCTGGAAATGGATACATTAGTAAGGATGATTCATTCCCCTTTTCAAATTTTCTTCATAATAATTGTTGAAATCTGAAATACTATACTTCTATTTGTTCATTGTTTGAATTCCACTAGAAAGTCAGCTCCACAAAAGCAGGGAAACTTGTCTTTTTTGTTCATATATGTATCCCCTATATTGAACAACCATAAGATCACCACATATTTGCTTTATTATCTATCTACCCATAATTTCATCTTTTTATTCATTTATCATCTAATTTATTTTGATTTATATTAAAGCAATTCACAGAGCATTTCACCTGTAAAATTTTATTGTGCCTACAATTAATGAGAAATAATGCAGGGAGCCATTTCACATGTACTGTTCTTACTATTTTGATTAACAAACAAGCTAACAATGTCTTTCATTGAAATAAACAACATTTACATGATCAAAGTAACCATTATAAATATTAAGGAGAGGAGGTTTTAAAAGATATAGGTTGGAATTGTGAAGGGACACCATGGTAGACTTTTTTGTAAATTTATTTTGTATTTAATGAAATCCAGTATACAGACTGGAGAAGAGTAGGATAATTGTGTAAACAAACAAGACTTGTTAATAGAGAGATGTATAGATTCTTTTATATTGTATCTTGAAACTTATGAAATAAAGATTCCAACTATAGTTAATACAACCCAATTAATTAGAAATAAAAATTTGTATGTGCTTATTCTTTGTTGAGCTAAAATTCACACATAGTGAAATGCATAACTCACAACTATACCATTTGGTGAGTCCTGATGAGCATAAATACTTCTGTAAGTCAAACCTATTTAACATATAGAATATGCGACCACCTGAAGGGGTACATTTTTGGTTCTTATTTTACTGAGATTCATGTACCTTAAAATGTATTCATTTAAAATATACAATTGGGAAAAGGAGGATGGCAGCATAAAATCTAGTAGCACATCTCAGTCGCTCAAGGACCTGGACTCATGACCTGGAAAACAACAACCTAGCAAAGAGAAAAAGAAGAAGAGCTCCAGGAATTAAAAAAGAACTGACACAAAAACTGGAAATCACACGGAAAATGGAGAAACTAAAGACAACACAAAGTAAAGAAAGAAGCAGTCTAGAATTGTAATCCTGCCTCCTGGGAAGGGGACCTGTCTCCACAAACAAGGGTAATCCTGGAATGGGTCAGCAGCCCCAGGGAGAAACAGACTGGGATTGCAGTGCTAGCCCAAGAAAAGCCCACAGTTCTGTAAACTGCAAAAACAGTGTGTGGCTTTACTTTAAAAGTAACTCCTTCTGCATGGAAGGATAGGGTTGGAAAAGAAATCCATTGCAGCACCTACCATATTTGAGAGTGATTAATCAGAAGACATTTTTGGGAAAGAGTTAATTGTTTAAAACTGAGCTACACCAGGAATCAGAAGCCAAAGAACAACTACACTTTAGGATTTCTGGGGTTACCCTACCACAGTGACTGGGTGGGAGATGGCCACAAGAGACAGTCATGGAGAGGGCACAGGCTACACATGGACCTCCTGAGAAATTTAAGCAACACTGAGCTCTGGCTGGAAATAACATGGCAGTCTGCCCTCTATTGTGAGGAGCCAGGCTGATTGCATGTTGTTTTTCAGGGGGCTGGCTTTGAAGGTGCTGGTATTAACTCCAGTGGACTGATTGACCCCTTGTCCCACTGCCTAAATCCAGCACAGAGCTCAGTAGTCTAATGGCTTTCCTTTTCTGCCCACATTATCAGGGGTATGCCTCAGACTGAATGGTTGCCACAGTCTGCAGTATTCAGACGGGGTTTTCTGGAACACAGGGAGCACCTCACAAACCCATAGGCTATAAAGGTATCAAGAGAAAGCAGTTACTTGGGTGCACAGATGGAGATAGGAAAGGGAAACAGCTGGCATGAATACAGCCCCATGGCAGACACCATTTCTCTACCACACTCAGCAGGAAAGGTGGGACAGGAGTCTTCATTCACACTCAAAAAGTGAACATAGAAACAAAATAGGACTTAGTAGTGACTTATTAACACATCCCAATATCTGGTGGATTCCAATACTGAAGGCCCTGGAAAGATATTACTTTTTCAAACACATGGAGGAATTTTTTGGACTCATTTATTCCTTTCTACTTTGTTGATTTGGAGAGAAAGTCTTTTTTTTCTTTTTCCTTTCTTTGACTCTTTGTTTTACTTTTTATTCTACTTTTTCTTGTTTGTTATTTTTTATTAGTACTTTGATATAATTCTATTCATTTTCTTTTATTCTTTAAATGGATTCTTTATCCTACTTTTCTCACCTCTCATCTTCCTTTTCTTTAGTTTACTCCTTTTATTATCCACTTCCCTGACCCCTGTATTTGTACAAGTACTACTGTTAAGCTTTATTAATTTTTATATATTTAGTTCAAACTATGCTAATAATTTTGATTTTTTTCTATTGCTAATGGTAGTATAGTTGTCACATTCAGTAGATATTTACTTTATGGCAATACTTGGTTTGTCTTTGCATCTTATTATTACTGCAAATATCTTTATTATTGTGAAGGGTGATACAGTCATAGACTTTATTGTTTCTTACATCAATGCCATTTGTTTCTCACTCTATCATTGTTGCTGATTTCTGTTGCTTGTGTAGACAGTTATTGCCATTAATTTTTTTTACAGTATGCCAGTATCTGCTTTACCTTTGTGTCATCAATCTTATTTTGGTTTATTTCCAGAAACTTCTTTTCCTCCTCAAATTAATGGGCATGGCTGGATCTTGGGCCAAAAACCTCTATGGAAAGCAGACAATAACTAAAGAGATCTCCATATTAGCAAGAAAGTATTTCCACTTTAATTGACTCTCAACCCTTGGCACACACACAAAAAAGATACATGTGCCTCTCAAAAGTCACAATTCTCCCAAAGCTGATCCATAGGTATTTATTGATGGGAAGGAAATACAAAACCAGACAGCTGAATTACACAAAATGATAAAAGAAGAAAAAAACAACAGTTCAATGAGGTGCTTGGCAACCTGAAAAGATGATATAACTAAACAAATAATGGACTTATAAACAAAATGATAGTGAACTTAAAGAAAACACCATTAAAGGGAAAGCTAAGCTAACCAAAATGATACAAAACAAGAATGACCAGTATAGAATCCATGAAAATGTACCAAACAAAAATCCATGAGATAAATTCTGTTGAAACTGTGGGAAGCAAAAGTGAGCAATGTGAGGAAATAGTGTAAGAAGTAGAAAATATGCTGATGCAGGTGACAATAGACTCAGAGATACCTTTAAAATAACAAGAGATTCTGAAAAATGGATCCAATTTTTGCTGGATGATGCAAAGAAGACTAAACAAGATTAATTTGAATTAGAAAAAAATCACAAGACAGCACAAATGGCAAAAAAAAAACACCTTGTTAACAGAAATCAAAGCAGAAAACTTTCCAAGTATGTAGAAAAATGTAACATGCAGGTAAGTGAGGCATATAGAATCCCAAATAGCCATGTTCATTAAAGAAGTCCTCCATGAAACATCAGTCAAATCCCAGAAGACCAAAACAAGGACAGAATCTTAAAAGATGTTAGAGAAAATCAACAAATCACTTATAAAAGCAAAACCATTAGAATGATAGTAGATATCTCAAAACAAAGCTTAAAGGCCTGGAAAGCTTAGGGTGAAGTGTTTCAAGCCCTAAAAGAAAACAACATCCAACCCAGAGTATTATATCCTGCAGGACTGTCATTCAAAATTGTGGAAAAATAAGGTCTTTTCATGACAAAGAACACCATAAGATATTCATGACCACAAAACCAGCACTCCAGAAGCTTCTGAAGAAAATCTTAAAAAGATACAGTCAAGCCAGTAATACCAAAAAGTCTAGTGGAATGAATACATTAGGTAATGTGGGCCATTAAGCAGAAGGGGACGAAGGGAATCAGCAACAGGAAAATTATGCAATTCCAGGAATAAGTCAACACCTTTCTTTAATTGCTATGTGAACAGTCTCAATTCTTCAACCAAAAAGCACAAGCCAGGCATGGTTGTGCACATCTGTAATCCCAGCACTCAGGGGGCTGAGGCAGAAGAATTGCCATGAGTTCAAGACCAGATACATACTGAATTCATGACCAGCCTGAACTACATATGGAGGCCTTGTCACAAAACAAAACAAAACAAAATAAAACATCAAAAGGCACAGATTTACAGAATGTATCAAAAAGCAAAGTCCAACCAAATTGTGCATACAAGAGACACATATACTCCAAATAGAACTTCAGAGACAAAATCAAAAGATGGAAAACAATGTTCCATGCATCAGAAACCTCAAAGCAAGCAGGAGTAGCTGTCTTGTTTTCCAACCAAGTGGACTGCAATCCAAAACTGATCAGAATAGGCGAGAACATCACTACATATTGGTTAAAGGAACCATTCAACATGAAGGCATAACAATTATAAACATATATGCATCAAATATTGGCCCAACCATCTTCATAAAACAAACACTACTGGACATAAAGATCAGACAAACATCAAAACAATTATTGTGGGGAACCTCAATACCCCACTATCACAAACAGAACAAATAGATAAAAAAAATCAAAAAATTTCAGAGTGTACCACACCCACAAGGGGATATAAAAGATATCTACCAAGTACTCCATCCCAAAACAACAGAATACACTTTCTTAGAAACACACAGAATTTTCTCCAAAATATACCACATCTAACCCCATAAAACTTTAAATAATTACAAAATAGTTGAATTTATCCCATGCATACTATTATATTGTATCATAATGAAGCTAGAAATTATGTAGATACATGGAGGTTAAACAATACACTTGTGAATAACCAAGGGGTCACAAAAGAAATAAAGGAAGAAATTAGTTCCTGGAATCAAAGGATGATGCCAGTACAACATATAAGTACCTGTGGGATACAATGAAAGCAGTCCTAAGAGGGAAGTTTATAGCTGTGAATGCCCACATCAGCAAAATGGAACAAGCCCAAATAACCTAATGAATCACCTCAAAGTCCTAGAAATACAAGAACAGTCCAAATCTAAAATGAGTACAAGACAAGGAATTTTAAGTATCAGAGTGGAGATTAATGAAGTTGACACTAAAAAAATACAAAGAATCAATGAATTGAAGAGCTGGTTCTTTGAAAGAATAAATAATCGATGTTTGTTAGGCGGTCTTATCAAAAAAGGAAAGAAAACACCCATATCCACATAATTAGAAAAGAGTCATGATCATACACAAAAGATTAATAGGATTCACCCAAGCAAAAACAACACTAGTTGGAGAGTTGGCAATTTGCACTGGTTGTGAAAGGGAACTCTCCTTTCCTGCAGCATGCACTCAGACACAGTTTATATCTGGCAAAACGTACTACTTTGTTCAACCAAAGACAGAGGAATTGAGGTCCCTGAAATGCAAGCCAGGATTGTAACTCTTACCATCAGGATAAGGATAGGATTCTCTCTTGTTGCCATCAATCGAAACTTTAGATAAAAGCTTTCCAAATTATAGTTGCTGCTCTTGATGAAGGATGGCACTTGGGAGTGAATATTACACATTGCTTTATATGTACAGCTATCAATCTGCTGGTCACAATCATCCACTCATAAACTGTGGGTTATCTCCAAAAGCCATTTCAGCTTTGTTGTCTACAGTACCACAGGCCTAGAGAAGAGGGTCATATACTCTGTCCTCCTTACATTTATCCTGTTCCCCAGGTGTCAGTTTTGGTGCAGATGTATTGTAGTCAGAGAACAAATGGTGTTGGCAGATAAGAAATTTTGATTTTGAAATGCTTGCACTCTGGACCTGCTAATGGACTGCTATCCATATTGAAGGAGGTATCTAGACTGAATATGTTTCCAAGCCTAAGCACATCTACTGTGGGCTTCACTTGCAAGGACGATAAAAATGGAAGTGGCTGCTGATTGGCTAATTCCAATCCAGGGGTCACTTGGTGATTTATGGATTGAGTGGAAGAGTCAAGAATCTCCACGTGGCTGGAGGGGCAATTTGTCTCTCCCAGGCAGTCCCACATCGAGGTACTAACCAAGACTGACCCTGCTCATCTTCCAACATCAGATGAAATCAGGCACGTTCAGGGTGGTATGGTTGTAGAGACAACTCTGATGTTGAGTTTCTGCTCCAACAGAATATGGCCAGGCTGGAGAAGATGGTAGTGAAAGATCTCAAAGTATGGGAGGTGTTGGCAATAGATTGTCCTTATAAAAAAGGCCAGACACAGTCTTGGAGGCAGTTTCTAGACCAGAAGTATTTGGAGGAGAGATACTTCCTGTTGCAGAGAGTCAAATTGTGATGGCATCACCTGAAAGGAAGCTTCACTAGTATTCTTTAGGAGTAATTACCTGTATCTATGTTCATTAAAAAATTAGTGGTAATTTTCCTTTTTAGTTCAATTTTTGTCTGGTAATGCTAGGTTCCAAGATAATGTTCGGCATTACTCATTCTTTTTCAATTTTAAGAAAATAGGTAAAGAAGTGCTTTATCTCAAGCTGATAAAAGCCATTAATGAGAAAATTACTGCAAACACCATATTACAGGGTGGGGTGGGGACTTGAAAGCTCTTCCTCTGAAATCAGGAACAAGAGAAAGATGTTCACTCTCACCACACCTGTTAAAAATAGCAGTTAAAATTTTAGCCAGACCAATCAGGCAAGAGAAAGAATTAAAAGAGGTGTGTATAGGAAAAGAGGCAGTCAATCTATCTTTATTCACAGATAACATAGTCCTTTACATAAATGACCTAAAAATTCCACTAAAATACACCTAGAACTAACAATTTCAGCAATGTAGCACAATACAAAATCAACACACAAAAACCAATACTATTCCTGTACACCAATAATGAACTCACTGAGAAAGGAATTAAGTAAACAATACCACTCACAATACCATCAAGAAAATTAAATAGTTGGAATTTACCAAACAAAAGAAGTGAAAGTTCTCTGTAAGGAAAAACTATAGTACTCTGAAAATAGAGATCAAAGAGGATATCAGAAAATGGAAAGATATCCACTGTTCCTGCATACACAGAACAAATATGGTCAAAATGGACATACTTCCAAAACTGATATATAGATTTAATGCAATCCCAATTAAAATATGAACAGAATTCCTCAAAGCGCTAGAGAAACCAATCCTAAAATTCATGTGAAATCAGAAGAGACCCAGAATAGCAAAAGCAATCCTGAGCACCATAAGCAAGTAGGAGACATCTCACTTCCAGATTTCAGGGTATTTTACAAAGCTACAGTGACCATAAAAAAGGCATGGTATTGGCACAAAAACAGGCACACAGATCAATGAAACAAAATAGAGAATGAAGGAAGAACCCCAGGAAAATTCAGCTATTTGATCTTTGACAAAGGGTTCAAAAGCATATGCTGGAAGAAAGATAACCTCTTTAACAAATAGTGCTGTTTATCCACATTCAGAAGACTGAATCTAGGCACATATCTCTCACCATGTGCTAACATAAAATCATAATGGGTCAAACACCTCGATATTAACATAAAACACTGAATCTGCTGGAAGATACAATAGATAAAATTTTTGAAGGCATAGGCATAATTAAATACTTTTTTCAACAAAACCCCAGTTGTATAAGAAATATCAAGAATCAATAAATGAGATTACATCAAATTAAAAAGCTTCTGCACAGCAAAGGAAACAACGGATAAAGAGAAAACCTACAGAATAAGAAAAAAATTTCCATGTACTCCTTAGAGGAATAATATCTAGAATATCTAAAGGACTCATAAAATTTAGACTTCCAAATAAAAGACTCAATCAAAAAATGGCAACTAAAATGAGTAGATACTTCTTAGAAGCGGAAGTACAATTGGCCAATAAATACATGAAAAAAATTTCAACATCATTGGCTATTAAAGAACTACCAATTAAAACAACGCTGAGATTCTATCTTTTTCAGAAAAATGGTTACCATCAAGAAACCAAATAATGACAAATGCAATTAAGCCTGCAGGAAAAATGGTACCCTTCTGTATTTTGGTGGGAATGTAAACTAGTACAACTACTATGGAAATCACTATCAGATTCTTCAAAAAACTAAAAATAGAAATTTCACTAGACCCAGCTATTTTCTTTTTAGATATCTTCTCAAAAGAGTTAAAGTCATCATATTACTGTAATACATGCCTACCCATTCATACAACTCATAATAGCTAAGTCATGGAAGTAGCCTGTGTGTCAATCAACAAATGAGTGGAGAAAGAATATAATGTATCTAGATTTACCCCAAAGCCTCATGCAGGGGCTTGATCTAGGGTATGTGAATGTGGGTTAAGTGTGTAAAGTACTAAATTACTCTACTGACTGGAATTAGCATAGTCCTGGGTGTGGCCAAATGGATTTACTAAAAACAGAAGTCCCATCCTGGGTGTGGGTGGCATCACCCAAAAGGCTTCTAGCCTGGATGGGCTAAAAGGGAAAGGCATGCTTGCTCATTGCTGCTTGCTACTTCACTGCCTCCTTCCTGCTTTACCATGGACTCTTTCTCCTCTCCCATGTCCCTTTATCATGTTGCCCTGTCTTATAGCCAATGGATTATGGACTGAAACCTCTGCAAACTGTGAACTATAGTAAACCTTTCCTCCTTTTACTTGTGGGTGCTGGCTATTTTGTCCCAGCAACGAGAAAAGGATCTAAAACAATGGAGGAATATTATGTAATAAAGAAGAATAAACTTCAGTCTTTTGTAGGAAAACTAATACATCTTGAGACCATAATTTTAAGTGAAATAAATCAGATTGACAAGCCTAAATATCATATTGTTTCTCTGATATGAAACACCCAAAATATAAATAATTTAAGGGTCAAAATAAAAGATAGATGATAGGGAACAGAGAGATAGATCCTTTGTAAATGGGAAGGTGATCAAGGAGATGGAAACATGGGGGAGGGAGTGTTGGGGAAGTAAAAACAATTAAGATGTGTTATGTACATGTACCAACTCCCCAAGATGAATATAATCATTATACACTGCCAACATAAAAAAATTCAAAATAGGATGTACAATTTATTGGTTTTTAGTACATTCAAAGATACGTGCAGCCATCATCTCAGTTTCAGAATATTATCATTTTCCCAAGGAGAATCTATACCCATTGTCAGTCAATTTCCACTTCCTTCCTCTCCCAGCTTCTAGCAAATATTAATGTGCATTTGGTCTCTATACACTTATCTATATTTTTCATGTGATAAATGTTATGATACAATGTGTATGCCCTTTTGTGTCTGGCATCTTTCACTTACCATACCATATTTATGGTTCACTGATTTTGAAACATACATCAACGCCTCTTTTTTTTTGATACTGAGAATAAACCCATGGCTTTCTTCATATTGGGCAAGTACTTTATTACTGAGCTGCATCCCTAGCCCTTTTTGTCATTCTTGAGGCAGTCTTCCTAAGTTGCTCAGGCTGGCCTCCAACTTAAGATCCTCCTGACTCAGCCTCCTGAGTAGATGGGATTACAGGTATGCTCCACTGTATCTGGTTACTTTATCATTTTTATTACCATATAATATTCCATTGTATGGATATGTTACCTTTTATTTATCAATTAAATAGTTTGTGTACATTTTTGTTGATTCTACTTTTCTTCTACTGTTAATAATGCTGCTATGATAAGTCATGTACCAGTATTTGTATAGACATGTGATTTCTTTTTCTCTTTTTCTTTTTCTTTCTTTCTTTTTTTTTTTTTTTTTTTTTGGTATATATCTAGGGACAGGATTTCTGGTTCATATGGTAAGTTAGTGCTTTTATTGTGAGGAACTGTCGGACTGTATTCTGAAACATCTATATGATTTTGCATTCCCATCGTAAATGTTCTAATTTCTCCACATTCTCACCAGACTTGCAATTGTCTTTCTTTTTTATATAAGCCATACTAGTGGAGGTACAGTTGAATCTTGTTATGGTTTTGATGTTTATTTCTGTAATGTATATTGCTGTTAAGCATTCTTCTCTGTGCTCATTGATCATCTGCATATCCTCAGCAAAATGTCTATTTAAATACTTGACCCATTTTAAGATTGGTGTATTTGTACTTTTATTATTGAGTTTTTGAAGGTATTTACACATTTTTGATACTAGATTCTAATCAAGTATATGATTTACCAATATTTCTTTCCATGTGAGTTATCTTTTTTGTGCCTTTATGGCATATAAATTTTATTTAATAAAGTTCATCCCTTTGTCTATTTTTTATTGCTTATATTTTAATATCACGTCTAAGAAACCATTGTCTAATTCAAGGTTTGTAGAGATTTATCTCCTTTTTTTTCTAAGATTTATAGTCTTATGTTTAGGTTCTGGATCCATTTTGAGCTAAGTTTTACACAGAATATAAGGGAGAAGTCCAAATTCATTCTTCTTACATGGATACGTAGTTGTCTCAACACTATTTTTTAATAGAATATTCTTTCATGCATGTACTAGTCTTGGCACCCTGGTTGAAAAAAATCCAGTGACTATAGATATATACATTTTTGCCTATACTGTAAATTCTATTTCATTGATCTCTATGTTTTTCTATATGCCACTAACATACAGTCTTGATTATTGCATACTTCTAGTAAATTCTAAAATTGAGAAGTGTGTATTTTTCAATTTTCTTCTTATTTATCAAGATAATTTTGACCATTTTTTCCCTTGCATTTACAACTAGGTTGAAATTTTTTGCTAAAAAAATCAGCAGTTGCTACTTTGGTAAGAATTATGTTGTATCTATAAACTGATTTGATTTTAATAATATTAAGTCTTTTAATCCATAAAATGGGATCTTTCCCATTCGTTTAATTTTTAACTTATTTCAATAGATTTTTGTAGTTCAATGTAAATGTAATGTATTTCTTTTTAAAGTATATTTCCAAGTACTTTTATTAGGGCAAGAGTATATCCAATTTGTTTCTTAGCCTCCATTTTTAACTAATAGGTAAACCTTTAGATGAACTTTAGTCCTACTTTCCAAAGAGCCCCATCCCCTCCCATAGTCATAAAACCATAAAAGGAGGAAAAAACAGTTTTAGCACAAGGTGGTCAAACTGGCCATTGCCCCCATCCTATGTGTCAATTAACCTGATGTTTTGAGAAGGACCTTGTAACATTCCAAAGAAATGATGTAGTAAAGATGTGGTCTCTATGGCAACCAAAGAATTTTGTAAAACCCCCAAATGTGTATTTAAGGAGCTGTGAAACAAAGGCTCAGGGTCAGCAGACTCAACTTCTGCTGGCCACTAACTTCTCCAATAAAACTCACTTGTTTCTTGACTCTAGGTCTCCTGTGAGTCTATGCCTCACTTCTAACATAACACTTTATTTTTTGAAGCTCTTATAATGGATTTTAAAATTACCTTTAGAATTTTACTCACTTGTATATAAAAGTATAATTTGGGTATTTTTTACTTTGGTCATGCAACCTGCAATTTTGTTAAACTCAATTATTATGTCTAAATTTTTTTTTATGGATTTCTTGGTGTTTTTCTATATAATAGTTAATCTCACCTAAATATGTTGTTTTATTTCTTCCTTTTCAGTCTGGATGCCTTTTATTTATTTGTCTTATTTTCTTTGACTATAATCTTCTGTACAATATTAACTAGAAGTGAGCAGACAGTCTTGTCTTGTTCCTGATCTTAAGCAGAAACTATTGTCTTTCACTACTGAATATTATGTTAGCTACAGGTTTCCTGTAGGAAGTTTATCAGTTATCATGCTAAGGAAGTTCCTTTCTATTCCTAGTTTGATAAGCTTGATTTTAATCCATAAAATCCTGACACATTTTGTGAAAAGCCTTTTATGAATTCATGTAATTTGTTATTTATTTGGTTGCTATAGTATATTATATTGAGAGTTGGTTTTCTAGGATCCCTGGCTGCTTTAAGCCACTCCAGGGGTAAAAATGATAATGAGGTGATAATTTTAGTTTTATTTTGCCTCTAAGTGAGTGGGGGAAAGGTCCAAACATTTCCAAATGTGTGGTTTTCATGGGCAAAAAATGTTAATAGCTTTCACTGCTCCATCCTTCAGTTACAAGAGCAAAAATGTAATCAGTGTCCAGTGCTTGAGTAGAGCTCTAGACAAATCAGATAAAAAAAGTAAAAAGAAAAAATTAGACTACAATTAGAGCTGCTCCCACCCACCTTGCATTCCTATAGTGCTTTTCAGGCAATGGAATGTTAACCCAGTACCTGCTGAATTTACCGCTAGGAGATTGAAATGAGATAAAAAGGGTGGGATGATTTTGTGAAAAATTTGCTTTGCATTTTTATGTCTATTGTACCTGGTTATACCTTATTACAGGCCCCTGTCACAAAATACAGTAGACTGTGTGACTTAAATGACAAACATTTATCTCTCACAGTTTCAAAGGAGATCTAAACTTAAAGTGCCATTATATTCAGTGTCTGTTGAAGGTGTGCTTCCTGGTTTGCAGCCACTTTCATGATGTTTCATCCTATGGTGGGGTGAAAAAGAGGGCACTCTGATTTCTTCCCTTCTTGTGAGGGCATTGACCTCATAACAGTGGCTCTACATTTAAAACCTCATCAGTACTTTACCTCCCAAAGGCTCAACCTCTTTCACACTGAGGATTGTGAGGTAGGCACAAACATTCAGTCTACAGCAAGACATGTGTAAAGTCTCATAACTTCATGGATTCCAGAGGATTCATCCCAACCTGGGAAAAGAAAATATAGTGTTAGAGAGGCATAATTTGTTTTCTTTTTGCCCCGGCTGAGCAATTTAAATCCTTTTAGAATTTAAATCCTTTGAGCATTACAAGCAAACTAAATCTTCACTACCAATGATAATACTTACAGTTTTTATCTATTGGAGCCTCTAGAAAAAGGGAAATAACATGAAATAAGAGGCAATCTCAAGATTTCAATTTGCTTTTGGAATCTTAAAGAGCAATTTTTAGTTTGCTTATGGACTCTCAAGAGTCTGATCCTTTGAGTGTAATGACATTCCAGTATGAAATGCATATTTTTCAGTGGATCATATAGACTCTAGAATTAACAACAACTTATAAAAACCTACACTGGTCACTGGGACATGACCCATGGCTTTCTGGCTCTTCAACATCTTGGCTTTGCTACTGAAGAAGAGACACTGGCTGATTTTGAAATTCTTAATTCATGGATCCTACTCACCTGGGTCTCATGCTAAGCTGATATTTGCTAAGTTTTTTTTTTTTTCAGCCTGAGCACAAACTGTGCAGAACTGAAAGCAGGCATAGGCTCAAACAACATGACTCTCATTTGGAAACTCCATTATATATTTAGAGCATCCATCTAGGGGGTCCTAATCTTTAGAAATGTTAATGCTGACTGGATCCTCTAGACCACTTGTATATGCCTAAGAAGAACTTGTTCTCTCATGAAACCATCTGAAATTGAGTTGTTGATTGGGATTTTGTTTTGAGTAGAATCTTACTATGCTTCCCAGGCTGGCCTTGAACTCCTGGGTTGGCAGGATCCTCCAAACTCAGCCTCTCAGGTAATTTAGACTACAGGTGTGCAATGTCAAACCAGTTCCTGATGGGAGTGCCAAATTTTATGCAGATGCCGTTTGTACTTTTTAGAAAAATTTCATTGTTTTGATTGGCACATATTTGTATATACTTATGAAGTACACTGTGCTATTTTCTTTTGTGTATACAATGAGTAATGATCACACAGAACAAATAGCTAATCCATAATCCTAAACTTTTATCATTTCTTTATGGTGAGTACTTTCTGTTTTCAATAATTTTTGAAAATTTTATTAGTACATGTTTCCAATTCGTGCAGTTCACAGTCATCTTGGAATGGTCACATGTACATATTATAGCTTCTTTCTTTTCTTTTTTAAACCCCTTCTCTCCTTTCCCTCTTCCTCCTCTGGTTCCCCATCCCTTTTTCATACTTGTTGATATTATTTGTCCTTAACTTATGTTATGCATCTACTGTTTACATTAACTGGGGTTATTAGGTTCCTGTACATAGCATATCTTTATTCTTCCTATTTCCCCTTCCCCTCCTGCTCCTTACCCCTCACCCTTGTTCCCTTGGACCATTTCACTATTGCATGAAATCCATCCCCTTGTCCCTTTCTCTCCATCCTTTATCATTTTCTTTGTAATTGGCCTCACTCAAATGAGAGATAACATATGGTATTTAACCCTGTGTGTCTAGTATTTCACTCAACATTTTCCAGATACATTCATTTTCATACAAATGTCTCAAATGTGTCATTCTTAATAGCTGAGTAGTATTCCATTATATATAGATACCAAATTTTCTTTATCCAAATGTCTTTTGATGGGTATATTGGCTGCTTTCAGGATTTAGCTATTATGAATTTTGGTGCTATAAACATTAGTCTGTATGTATTGCTGTAGTATGATGACTTCAGCTCTTTGGGGAAGATATCTAGCAGGGGGATAGATGTCATATGGAATTTGTAATTTCAATTCTTTGAGAAATCTCCATACTGATTTCCATAATGGTTGTGCTAGTTTACATTTCTACCAACAACACAGGAGAGTTCCTTTTTCACCACAGCCATGCCAGCATTTGTTATTGTTTTGTTTCCTAATGATTGCCATTCTTTCTGGAGTAAGATGTAATCTTAGTATTGTTTTAATTTGCATTTCTCTAATGGCCAGATATGTTGAACACTTTTTTCATGTATCTGTTGTCAATTTGTATTTCTTCCCCCATGAAGTGCCTGTTCATTCCTCTTGCCCATTTCTTCACTGGGTCTTTAATTTTATGTGCTTTAATTTTTTTTTTTTTTAGTTCTTTGTATACTCCAGATCTTAGTCCTCTGAGGAGTAGCTGGAAAAAGTTTTTTTTTTCACATACTGTAGGTTGTCTCTTCACTCTGCTAATTGATTCTTTTGCTGTAGAGAAGATTTTTAGTCTGATATAATCCCATTGGTTTATTCTCACTGCTATTTCTTGTGTGATTGAGGTTCTGTATAGAAAATCTTTTCCTATGCCTATGTCTTCCACAGTTTTACCTATTTTCTCTTGCAGAAGGTTTAATGTTTCTGTTTTAATGTTTAAAGCTTTGATCCATTTTGACTTAAATTTAGTATATGGTGAGATATAAGGGCCCAGTTTCATTCTTCTGCAAAGAGATAACCAACACTACTTGTTGAATAAGCTATCTTTCTTCCAACATATGCTTTTGGCCACTTTGATAAAGATCAAATTGTTGAATATGTCTGGGGAAGTTTCTGTATCCTTGATTCTGTTCTATTTGTCTACATGTGTGCTTTTGTTCCAGTACTATGCTGTTTTTATCATTATTGCTTTGTACTATAGCTTGAAGTCTGTTATTGCAATGCCACCTGCTTTGCTCTTATTGCCAAAAAATACTTTTGCTATTCTGGGTCTCTTCTGGCTCTATATGAATTTTAGGATTGTTTTCTCTATATCTGTATAGTATGCTGTTGGTATTTTTATTGGGACTGCATTGAATCTGTATAACAGTTTTGGAAGTGTGGCCATTTTGACAATATTGGTTCTGCCTATCCATGAGCAGGGGACATCTTTCTATTTTCTGATGTCCTTTCCAATCCCCTTCTTCAGGTTACTATAGTTTTCTTTGTAGAGTTCTTTTCCTTCCTTATTAGGTTATTTCATTTTTCTGAAGTGACTGTGAATTGTATCATTTCCATAATTTCTTTCTCATTACCTTCGTTGTTGGTGTACACAAATGCTGATAACTTTTGTGTGTTAAAATTGTATTCTGACACTTTGCCAAAGTTGTTTATTAATTCTAAGAGATTTTTGGTGAAGTTCTTTGGGTCTTCTATGTAGAGTCTCATACCATCTGGAAATAATAATTTGAGTTCTTCCATTTCTATATGTATTATTTTATTTCTTTCTCTTGCCTAGTTGTTCTGGATAATGTTTCAAATACTATGCTGAATATAAAAGGTGATAGTGGAAGTCCTTGTCTTGTTCCTGATTTGAGGGAAAATGCTTTTAGTTTTTTTCCCATTTAGTATCATGCTGGCTATTGGTTTGTCATAAATATCCTTTATCGTATTCAGGTGTGGTCCTTCTATACCTTTCTTATTCAGGGTTTTTATCATGAAGGGGTGTTGGATTATGTTGAAAGTCTCTTCTACATCTTTTGATATGATCATGTGGTTTTCTACCTTGCTCCAGTTTATGTGATGTATTACATTTACTCACTTACATATGTTGAACCATCCTTGCATCTCTGGGATGAAACCTACTCAATCACGATGTATCATCTTTTTTATAATGTGCTGCATTCTATTTGCTAATATCTTGTTGAGGATTTTTGCATCTATGTTCATTAAAGAAATTGGCCTACAGTTCTCTTTATTATTTGGTCTTTTTTGCTTTTGGGGTTCAAGGTGATACTGGCTTCCATAAATCAACGTGTCAGTAATCTATTTCAATTTCTTTGAAGAGCTTGAGGAGTATTGGGGATATAACATCCTTACTTTTTGTAGAATTCAGCAGTGCATCCATCAGTCCTGGGTTTTTTTGAGCTGGTAGATGCTTTATTACTGAGTCTATGTTATTACTTATTATGGGGTTGTTAAGCATATTTATGACTTCCCAGGTTTGTTTTCATATTTCTATGTGTCAAGGAATCTGTTCATTTCTTCAAAATTTGCTAATTTGTTGGAACATAATTTTTCAAAGTAGTTACTATCTTCTGGATTTGAGAGTGTCGTGATTTCACCTTTTTCATTTCTAATTACACTGATATGAGTCTTTTCTCTCTCTTGTTGAGTCTGGCTAAGGGCTTATCTATTTTATTTATTCTTTCAAAGAACCACCTCTTTGATTCATTGATTTTTTGGCAGTTTTTTTAGTATCAATTCCATTAATTCCCTTTCTCATCTTGATAATTTTCCTCCTTAACTTTGGTTTGGGGCTGGTTTGTTGTTGTTTCTCAAGTATCTTAAGATTTTTCATGAGGTTATTTATTTGGGCTTGCTCTGTTTTCCTAATGTGAGCATTGATTGTGATGAATTTTCTTCTTATGATTGCTTTCATAGGGTCCCAGAGGTTTTGTTGAATAGTATAGTCATTGTCACTAACTTCCAGAAATTTTAAAATTTCTTGTTTGATTTCTTCTCTGACCCATTTGTTGTTTAGGAGTATGTTGTCAATTTTCCAGATTTTACCTTTTCCAAAATTTCTTCTATTATTGATTTCTATTTTCATTGCACAGTGGTCTGCATACTATGTTTGCAGTGATTTCTTTTTTAAAATTTTTACTCTAGCAGGGTTTGTGGACTAGCATGTCTTCTATTTTGAAAAAAGTACCATGTGTTGAAGAAACGAATGCATATTATGTTGTAGAGTCGTGGAATACTCTGTACATATCCATTAAGTCCATATGTTCAAAGGTATGGTTTAACATTGAAATTTCTTTATTGGTTTTTTGTTTAGTTGATTTATCTCTTTGCAAAATGGGGTATTAAAATTCCCTACTATGATTGTGTTAATGTATATCTGATCTTTTAATTTCAGCAGTTTTTGTTCTATGATCATAGGTGCTCCAGTATTTGGTTCATATATATTTATCAGTGTTATCTCTTCTTGTTGGATTGTTCCCTTAGCTAGAACATAGTGACCATTTTTTGTCTCTTCTAATTAGTTTTAACTTGAAGTTTTTACCATGTCTGATATTAGAATTGCTACCTCTGCTTATTTTCAAGGTACTATTGCATGAAATGTTGTCTTCTATTCTTTAATTATTAGTCTATAATTATCTCTTTGGATTAGATGGGTTTTTTGAATGCAATAGATTGTTGGATTCTGTTTTTTTTTTTAAAACACTCTGCCAGTCTGTGTCTTTTGATTTAAGAGCTGAGATTGTTAACATTGAGAAACATTAATGAGATGTGTTGGTCATTTACTATCATTCCCTTCTTTATCTGTTGGAGTATCTTTTGTTTCTGTTTCCCTGAAAAAAAATTTTTTTTGCTTTTCATCCATTGATCTCACTAGTTTCCTCTGTGTTTTCAGCTGTGTCCAGTTCATTTTTGATGTCAAAATTACTTTTGAGTAATTTCTCTTGAGCTGGTTAAGCACCCATATATCTTCTGAGCAGGTCTTTTTCATGGAAATACCTTATTTCTCTATCTATTTTCAAGGGTAGCTTTACTGGGTAAGTTAATCAGGGACAGAAAGTATTTGCTTTCAAGGCTTGAAATACTTCAAGCTCTTCTGGCCTTCAGGATTAGAAGTCAGCTGTGATTCTTACTGGTTTACATTTACATGTGATTTTTTGTTTTTCTCTGGCTGACTTTAAGATTTTGGGTTTTCTTTTGTTTGTTTTGTTTTCTAGATAACTGTGAATTTAATAAAGATATATCTTGGTGAGCTTCTTTTTTGTCATAACTGGGGTTATATAAGCATAATTTAATGTATTTTAAACTGTTTTTTTCTTCCATAATTTTTGTAAGCACGTTAGTGAATCTGTCTGTGCTATCTTCTAGATTTTCTCTGTCTGATTAGCCTTAGATTGGTTTTCTGTTGTCATCTAGTAGCTGCTGGATAGTCTTCTCTTGTTCTCTTATTTTCTTTTTTACTACTTTGAGGTCTGTATCATATTTTGTCCTCAATATCAAGTACTCTGTCTTCCCACTGGTCATTTCTGCTATGTATGAATTCTGTACTGTTTTTTATTTCAGATATTTCTGTCTGACATATCTTTTGAGGATTCCATATCGTGGTTGAATCCGTTGTTCAAATTTAAAACTGTTTTGGTTAGCTTGTCCAGTTTTTTACCTATTTCCCAAAATTCACCATGGGCACATTGAGTGTAATTACTGTGAACGTTTGGTTCATTTTTCCCTTTGAACTCATCTATTTTCTTCATCCCTTCTGTAAACTTTTCATGGATTTCTACTACCTGATATTTGGTTTTTTCTCCCTTTTGGCCCCTTGCTCTGCCTTGGGAGAGATAGGGAGTTGGGGTTTGAGATATTCTATTTCCTTTAACCCATTCTCCTTCTTGTATCTGTGTTTATGTGTTTGTTTGTTTATAATATTTCTACCTAATTTAGCTGTCTATAGTAATACCATGAGAAAGCAAACATCTCCAGGCTTGCTTTATAACTCCCAGTCATCTTCAGCTCTCTCCCTTTCCAGTGGAAAGGATACTATGCTCTGACATCCTTGGGCCAGCATGTCCATTTTTTAAATTTATTTAGGCTGAGGAAAATAAGGGAGTATTGGTTATATGTGCCACAGGAACAATTTTAGAGAAGCCACTTATCTCTAAATGGAAAAGCAACTTATCTATAAATGGAGAAGCCACATTTTTTAAACTCTAACTTTGAAAGTTTCCTTTTGCCATGCATGCCACTACTATAGACAGCTAAGTTAGGTAGAAGTATTATAGGGAGTCAGATAGGCCTGGGCCCTCAAAGGAGTCAGTACAGAAGATAAGAACCCATTACAACCGTGTTTGGAGGTGCATTTGTTGAAGGCCAGGCCTCAAGATAAAGGTGGAATGACTACACCTACATACCTCCCTGAGGTATTAAAAATGATTGATATTCTAAATAGGCATTAGTCATCCGGGTGGATGACTAAGACCTCCTTACCCATCCTTTCCAGGAAAGATCTTTGTTCTTTCCATGTATACTTGATACATAACTTGCTTCCCATTGGATCAATATTACCTAAGCAACTATACTTGTAATCTTATTGGTTGACCATAGTTTTGTCCCACCTCATACTCCCCTCATGATTTTGTACCCATCTCATGATTTTGCACTATACAACTTCCTTTAAGAAGTGGGCTCGGGCCGGTGAGACGGCTCAGCGGCTTAAGTGCCTGCCTTGCAAGCGCGAAGGCCCGAGTTCGACTCCCGGATCCCACATACGAAAAAGGGGCCGGTGATATCGCTCAGCGGCACAGGTGCCTGTTGGCGCGTGAGGTCCTGAGGTCGTCCCCCCGGTACCCACAAAAAAAAAAAAGAAGTGGGCTCATGGGCAACCCACTTTCTGGAAACCCTCATCTCTCTGAGGCAGGAGTTGTCTATCTCTCAATAAATATTTCCTACTCTTAACCTCTGTTGTTGCCTAGAATTCATTCTTCAATTTTGGGGAACATGAACTCAGTGTATGGGATATCTAGCAGTTTGGGAGTTATATCTCCCTTATATAATTTGGAAACCCTATATCACTACATCCCCCCCACTTGTTTTAGCCCAGTCCTCAAACTTGAGGTGCCACATCATCTGGTTGTCTGTCTAATGTTGAATTGGCATATCAATTCCATTAAAGATAGCTGGAGCATAAACTAAGGTAATCTGATTCCTCAAGCCTGAAAGAGGTGCCACTAAAGATTATAAGGCCATATACAAAAGATGCCAAAGTCAGGAGATGAATTGCTACACCTGGTGGAAGGTCTTTTGGCTCATAGGCAATCACTCCTAAAAAAGTCTTTCTTCATAACCTCTGTAACTTTACTTATTTTTGGTGTGGTTGACACAGGTGACACTTCTATGGTCACAACATTTCCCACCTTGCCTCCAAATGCATTTTCTTATTCTCTGAAGGCATTGCCAATCAACCATCTGTTGTTTTGTCCCTTGGTAGCTTTCCCTGGAAAAGTCAGGTCAGGACACATGTAGAAATAGATGTGGCAGACAATTAGATTCAGTGTCATAAAACACTTCTTGATGAATTTGAACAATATAAGAGACTTAGAAAAAGTGGCTCTTAGGTTTATGTCATCCATTACCAAGTTCAATACCATTTTTGCTCTAGTCAGCACCCCAAAATACTATATCTTTGATGAAAATTTACAAAGCTTATGAGCAGATGTAAAACAAGCCAGTAAGAGCAAAGTGAATCCTGTCTGTTGAGTATATTTAAACTAAAAAACATGATGACCAAGTTAATTAAAGAAAGACAATTTTTCTGTGTAACAAAGGTAGTTCTGTTAAAAAGAGATGCATTTAAGGTCTCCTTTTCTGTAAACCAATGTGAATTAACATTTGGGGACAAAGTATATCATTTCCTTGTACTAAAACTAAGAATTACAGTTTAAAAAAACCTTAGAATGTCTTAGGTACACAACAGAACTGCAAATATTTTGAATGCAGTGTACAAGAATCAATGTTTATTTACCAAATAAGTACATACACTTTTTGTAAAAAGGCAAGAATGTATCTTATGGACTAAGAGGAACATGGCTCTTACCAGTTAAATGACCATAAGCATTACACAAGATAGCAATTTAGCAAAACAATTTAGTTGCTTTTATAGCATATTGAGGCAACAGTCATGATTGCCTGCACTACACCAGAGTAATTAGACCCTTAAAATAAGGTATATTACATATAATAGTTTATTTAACTAGAATTACAAAACAAAACTTTAAGCAGATGCCTAAATAAACCCAACTTTCTGAGCTTAATGTTTCTAAACAATGAAAACATAACAAAGACAGTAGAGAAAACAAGAATTTATTTTGACAAAGATAAAACCTCTCTTCCTTTACCTAGTTCTGTTTTAAAGTTGGTATGTTCTCTCATTTTGATAAGGCAGAGAATACTGATATTCCATGGTATGAACTGTTTAAAATAAAATGCTACATGAAACCCTTTTATTTTCCTATTTTGCTACTGATGAAATGCAAAGAATTTAGTGACTCTATATACAATATTTAGAAACAGTTTTGGAAGAGTAAGGCTGATTGTTGTTAGCATCTTTTTTTTTTTTTTTTTTTTTTTTTTTTTTTTTTGTGGGTACCGGGGGGTCGACCTCAGGACCTCGCGCGCCAACAGGCGCCCGTGCCGCTGAGCGATATCACCGGCCCCTTTTACGTATGTGGGATCCGGGAGTTGAACTCGGGCCCTCGCGCTTGCCAGGCAGGCGCTTATGCCGCTGAGCCATCTCACCGGCCCTGTTGTTAGCATCTTTAGACAAGGTAATTAAGGAAAATAGTGAGCTTAAAGATTCAAGTTTTCAGCTGCAGACATGCATAAACAGTCTGAAGTCTCCTAGGTGTGTCCTGAAGGAACATCTCTTTTTTAGCTATAGAGCTGAAGTTGGCAAAAAAAAAAAAAAACACAAAAAAACAAAAACTGAAGCCTTCATAGTACACTTGGCTGGGTTACACTACAAGCTTAATTGTTCAGCATTGAAGGATATCAGTAGTTAAACTGAGAGTAATGATTTGACAATAATAACATCCTGTAAATTGGGATGGAGATGTTTGGGAAGAACCTCGGGAAATCAAATTCCTAATTTCTCTATTTTTATTCATTAGTATATGTTTGTGACAAATAATGCATTCATCTTGGGGAACCAGTAAAAATACAATCACATCTTAGTAATTTTTACTTTTTCTTTCCCTCCTTCCTTCCCCTCTTCCCTCATCTCCATCTACCTGTGTTTTATCCTCTTTCCTTTATTTTACTCTTTAAGTTACACACACACACACACACACACATATGGCTATCCATATAACAAACCATTTGTGTCTGATATATTTTATTTAGCATTATGATCTCTAAATGTATCCATCCTCCTACAAATTGCTCGTATTTATGTTTTTATGACTGGGTATCAATGCCCAAAATTTGGCTATTATGAATTATGCTACTACAAAGTTGGGCATGCATATATCACTCTAATATAAATGTTTTGGGAAGATACCCAGAAGATTAATAGCTGGATTAAATAGAATTTCTACTTGCTGAACCAAATTCCACAGGGTTATACTATACTAATGTACATTCCTACCAAATATGTAGCATGTTCCCTTTCCCCAAAAACGAAAACAGCATTTGTTGCTTAATGAGTTTTTGATGATAGCCATTCTTTTTGGAGAAAGATGGAATTTTGGTGTTTTTTTTTCATTTGAATTTCTCTAATGACCAAAAATGCTGAACATTTTTTCATGTACACATATGACATTTGTATTTCTTCTTTTCAGAAGTATTTATTGTTTTGATTGTACATTGTGTGTGTGTGTGTGTGTGTGTGTGTGTGAGTGTGAGTGTGTGTGTGTGTGTGTGTGTGTACCAGGGGTTGAACTCAGGACCTCATGTGCCAGCAGGCGCCCATGCCACTGAGTGATATCACTGGCCCTTTTTTCATATGTGGGGACTGGGAGTCGAACTCAGGACCTAGCACTTGCCAGGCAGTCACTTATGCCACTGAGCCATCTCACCGGCCCTTGATTGTACATTTTTGACTGGGTTTCTTACATATTCTATTTAATAGGCTTCTGTCCAAGGAATAGCTAACCAAATTTATTTCCATTCTGTATATTATTTCCCCATTCTCCTGGTTGTATATCCTGATGTACAGAAGCTCTTTACTTTAACAGATAACAATTAACTTTTTCATTTTTTAATCAGATTTATTAGTACATTTTAGATATACATAATGATCATATTCATCATAGAGAATTTGTACCTGCACATGATATAAATTGTTTTTTCCATTCCCCTAGCCTCCTTTCAAACCCTCCTACCCTCCCCATTTACAAAAGCTTTGTTTCCATGTTTTACTTTTCTCATTTATTTACTTTTCCCCTTTCCTATCCCCCTCCCATCTTCCTTGTTCCCGTCCCCATTTTAACATTTTCTGCTTATTTCACACCTATTATACATTTTGGTTCATATTTACACCTCCAGTTTCTCACACCAGAGAAACAATGCAGTATTTACACATGTGTCTGATTTATTTCACTTAAGATTATGGACTCAAGGTGCATCCATTTTGCTACAAATGTCTCAAGTGTATACTTCTTTATAGAAGAGTACTACTCTATTGTATTAAAAAATATGTCTTTATCCATTCACCAGTTGATGGGTACTTTGGTTGTTTCCAAGATTTGGCTATTACAAACTCTGATACTATAAACATAGATGTGCATATATGACTGTGGTATGATGCTTTAATTCTTTTGTAAAGATACCCAGAAGGGGAATGGCTGGGTCATATGGAATCTCTAGTCCTAGGTTATTGAGGAATCTCCACACTGATTTCCACAGTGGTTCTACCAGTCTACACTCCCACCAAAAGTGGAGAAAGTTTCCTTTTTCCCCACAGTCCCGCCAGCATTTGTTATTGTTTGATTTCTTCATGATAGCCATTTTTCTGGAGTGAGAGAGAACCTCAGTGTTATTTTAATTTGCATCTCTTGAATGACTAGTAATGTTGAATATTTTTTTCTTATATTTATTTGCCATTTGTACTTCTTCATCTGAGAAGGGTGTATTCATCTCAGATGCCTATTTTTGGATTGGGTCCTTAAATTTGGTGAGTATGATTATTTTGAGTTCTTTATATGTTCTCAATAGTAATCCTTTGCCTGAGTAATAGTTGGCAAACATTTTTTCCCACACTGTGGGTTATCTCTTCACTTTGTTGGTGGATTTTCATGCTGTGAAAAAGTTTTTTAATACAATGAGATACCAGTTGTTGATTTTTTGTGATAGTTCCTGTGAGATCAGTGTTTTGTTCATAAAGTCTTTGCCTACACCAATGTCTTCAAGAGTTTTACTTATTCTATCTTCCAGCAGATTTAATGTTTCTGCTTTAATATTTAGATACTGGATCCATTTAGACTTTAGTTTAGTGCATGGTGAAAGATAGCAGTCCAATTTTAATCTTTGGCATATGCAAAGTTAGTTTTTCCAGCACCACTTATTAAAGTGGTTAATGTGTTTGGGATCTTTGTCAAACATAAAGTGGCTAAGTATGTCTAGAGTTGTTTCTTCATTTTATAACCAGTTCCACTAATCCTCAGGTCTGTATTTTTGTCAGTACCATGCTGTTTTTATCACAGTAGCTTTGTAGTGCAATTTCAAATCAGGGATTGTGATGCCCTCTGCCTTGCCTTTGTTGCCCAGAATTGCCTTTGCTATTCTAGGTGTCTTCTGGTGCCAAATGAAATTTAGGATTTTTTTTCTGTAATTCTGTGATATATACTCTTGGAAATTTTATTGGAATCTGTATAACAGCTTTTGAAGTATGGCCATTTTCACTATATTGATTCTTCCTACTGAAGGGCAAGAGACATCTTTCCACCTTCTGATGTCCTCTTCAATCTCCTTTTTCAGAGTTCTGTAGTCTTCAATGTAGAGTTCTTTTACTTCCTTCATTGGAATGATTCCTAGATATTTCATTTTTGGGTGATACCATTGTGAAAGGTGTTGTTTCCCTAATTTCTCTCTCAGTGAGTTTGTTATTTGTGTACAGGAAGGATAATGATTTTTGAGTGTTGAATTTGTCCAGCTATGCTACTTAATTTGCTTATTGAATCAAGAATTTTTTGGTGGAGTTTTTGGGGTCTTCTGTGTAGAGTATCATGTCATCTGCAAATAGAGATAATTTGACTCCATCCTTTCCTAGCATTATTCCTTTTATTTCTTTCTTTTGTCTATTAGCTCTGGCTAATATTTCCAGAACTATGTTGAATAAGAGTGGTGATAGTGGACATCCTTGTTTTGTTACTGATTTTATTTAATTTTTTTGTTGGTACTGGGGGTCAAATTCAGGGCCTCGTGCACCAGCAGGCACCTGTGCCACTGAGCATTATCACTGGCCCTTTTTTCATATGTGGGTACCAGGAGTCGAACTCAGGACCTCACGCTTGCCAGGCAGGTGCTTATGCCACTGAGCTATTTCACCGGCCCCCTTGTTCCTGATTTTAGAGTGAAAGATTTCAGTTTTTGTTCATTTAGCATGATGTTGGCTGTTGGTTGGTCATAGATGGCTTTTATCAGATTGAGGTAAACACCATGTATTTCAATTTTTTCTAGGGTTATTATCATGAATAGGTGCTGGATTTGTCAAAAGCTTTGTATACATCTATTGAGATGATCATATGGTTTTTGTCCTTGGCTCTGTTAATATAGTGTATTATAATTATCAATTTGCATATATTGAAGAATCCCTGCATCCCTGGGATGAATCACACTTGGTCATGGTGTATAATCTTCTTGATGGTTTGCTGCATTCTGTTTGCCAGTATCTTATTGAGGATTTTTGCAGCTATGTTCATTAGGGAGATTGGCCTGCAGTTCTCTTTCTCAGTTGGGCCCTTCTCAAGTTTTGATATCAGAGTAATGCTTTCTTCCAAGAATGTATTTGGGAGTATTGCTTCCTTTTCAATATCACTAAAGAATTTGAGAAGTAATGGTTTTAGGTCTTCTCTAAATTTCTTGTAGAATTCAGCAGTGAAACCATCAGGGCCTGGGCTTTTCTTTGTTGGGAGGTTTTTAATTACATCTTCAATTTCATTGATGGATATTGGCTTATTTAGGATTTTTATATCTTCTTGACTCAGCTTTAGTAATTCATATGTATCTATGAATCTGTCCATTTCTTATGCATTTTCCATATTATTCAAGTACAGGTTCTCAAAGTAGGTATAGATGATCTGGATTTCTGCAGGGTCCATTGTGATTTCACCATTTTCATTCCTAATTGCATGGATCTGAGTCTTTCTTTCCTTTTTTTGATAAGGTTGGCTAAGGTTTCTATATTTTATTTAATCTTTCAAAGAACCAACTCTTCATTGATTCTTTGTATTTCTTTCTTAGTCTCGATTGTATTAATTTTTGCTCTTATCTTTATAATTTCCTCCCTCATATGAGCTTTGGGCTTGGCCTGCTCTTCTTTTTTAGAAGTTTGTGGTTCAACATTAAGTTGTTTACTTGAGCTTACTCTAGTTTCCTGATATGGGTATTCACTGCTATAAATTTCCCTCATAGCAATGCTTTCATTGCATCCCATAAGTTCTGGTATGTTGTATTTTCATTATCATTTAATTGTAGAAATTCTCTAATTTTTCTTTAATTTCATCTGTGACCCATTGTTTGTTCAAGAGGTTGTTATTTAATTTCCATGTGTTTATCAAATTCTTGTGGTTTCTTTTGCCATTGATTTCCAATTTCATTGCACTATGATTTGATAATATGTGTGGGATAATTTCAATTCCTTTGCATTTACTTAGGCATGTTCTGTGAGGTTGTATGTGGTCTAGTCTGGAGAACATCCTGTGTGCAGCTGAGAAGAATATATATGCTAATGTTATGGTTTGGAACACTATGTAGACATCTACTTAGTCCCTTTATTCGAAAGTTGAGTTCAGTTCTGATATTTCATTGTTCATTTTTTGTCTAAATGATCTGTCCATTTGTGACAATGGAGTATTGAGATCTCCCAATAGAATGTGTGTGTGCTTATTTAATTTTTCATGTCCATTAATATTTGTTTTGTATAGTTGGGTGCACTGGTATTTGTTGCATATATATATATATAAATGTTATCTCTTCCTCTTGGATTGTTCTCTTTACAAAGATTTAGTGACCTTCTTGTCTCTCTTAATCAGTCTTGGCTTGAAATTCACATTGTATGCAAATAGAATAGCTACCTCTGCCTTTTTCTGGGTTCCTGTCACATGGAGTATTGTTTTCCATCCTTTAAGTTTCAGTATATGAATTTCTGTTTGAATTAAGTATGTTTCTTGTATGCAGGGTGTTGATGGATCTTGCTCCTTGATCAATTCTGCCAGTCTGTTTCTTTTGATTGGTGAATTGAGACCATTAACATTGATGGTGTAACTGATATGTATTGACTTATCCTTGTCATGTTATTTTCCTGTTGTTGGTTCTCCCTCCTTTTTTCTCCTTCTGTATAATTGTTTGCCTTGCCTGGTGAATTCCTTCTATTTTGGTTCATGGAGTTGTAATCCTTATTATCTCTTTCTAGAATGTCCTTCAGAACATTTTGGAGTGCTGGCTTGTTGTTCCTGGATTTGCTCACGTGTTATTTGCCATGCAAGTATCTTATTGCTCCGTCAATTTTGAAAGATAGTTTTCTGGGGTACACCAATCTGGATTAGAGGTTGTTTTCCTTTAGGGCTTGAAATATTTCATTCTAAATCTCCTTGACATGAGAGTTTGTGTTGCTACGTCTGCTGTGGTTCTATTATTCCTTTTTTTTTAAAGAGAAAAAACAATAAGAACAATGATACAGAATTCCATAACAATATAATAGGATATTAACAATGGTTAATAAATAGCATACTGTTATCTTCCATGTAGTTGCTCAGATTACAAGGTATAGGCATGCAAAATTGATCAAACAACATAAGAACAAACCATTCTTTTCAATGAACTAAAAGAAATTAGTAGTATAATTATCTTAGCTATCTTGTATGTATTTATTATTTTTCTTTTCCCTTCTTTCTTTTCTCCTTTCCCCATCCCAGTTGTTATTTCCTTTTGAGCAGTTCCTTTCCCTTTCACAATACCTATTGTAGATTTTGGCTTTTATTTACTCTTTCAGTTTCTTACACGAGGGAGATAATACTATGTTTACACATGCGAGTCTGATTTATTTCACTTATGATTATGGTCTCTAGTTATATCCATTTAACTCTAAAAGCCTCGAGTTTATCCTTTTTATAGCTGAGTAGTATTCCATTGTATAAAAATACCACACATTTTTTATTTATTCCTTGGTTGCTGGGCATTTGGGTTGTTTCTAAGATTTAGCTATTACAAATTGTGCAGTCAGCTGTGATTCTGATGGGCTTTATTTATACATGATTTGTTTATTTTCCCTAACAGATTTTAATATTCTATTCTTGTGTTTAATTTCTGGAATCTTGACTATGATATGCCTGGCTATAGACTTTTTTTTTTTATCTTGGTTAATTGGAGTTCTATATGCCTCACTTAACTGTATGTTAAATTCATTTTCCCTGCCAGGGAAGTTTTGTGCCCTGACATCCATGAATAGTTTTTATATCATTTGTGCTCTCTTTTGCTTTTTCATTGACTGCAATCAATTTTATGTTATTCTTTGCATCATCTGGCAGCTTCTGGATTGATTTCTCATGGCCCCTTGCTAATTTTAAGAAATCTTTATTTTCATGATCACTAACCTCAAGTCTGTCTTCTATACCTGAGATTCCATCCTCACACTGGCTCATCCGGCTGTGGATGCTTTCAATGGAATTTTTATTATCCTGAATATCTGCTTGACTCTGTTTTATGGATTCCATTTCTATCCTATATTGGGCATTCATGATTTCCATCATTTTCTTAAGCTCCTCTATTTTTTTTATCTGTATCTGCTTTAGAGTCACTAAGCATGGTTTTCACTGTAGTCATAATTTCTGTAGTTATCTGAGAAATTATTTCTGATTTGATTTTTTCTAGAGCCTCATTCATTTGCTTTCTTGTTACCACTTCAAAAAAGGCCAGGTGGTTGGCTTTTGGATTGTCCCAACTCATTGCCCCTGGGTTTGCCTTTTTTAAACTGGATGTCTGTGGTTGTATCTTGTTTAAGTGTCTTCTCATTTCCTTTTATTTCAGTTTAATTTCTGGGTTGATGCTTGTAAATTGCCTAGGGTGATTTGCTTCATTGCTACTATTTAGAACCCATAGGAAATGACTACTTCTCAGAAGTGACTTCTACGTATAGCTGGTTTTTTGGTTTTGAGTCTGTTGCAAGATCCTACCTCTTCAATTTGTTGGGGATGAGAAGTTCCTGCCTGCTTGGCCCAGTCACTGGTTCTTTGGCACTGGCCCGCAGTATTTTCGATGACCATTATGCAATCTCAGTCTTGGAATACCAGCAAGAACAGCTGGTTAAAACAAGTATGTTACTTTGGCTAAACTGGTACATTCAGCAATAATATTAGCATGAAACACAGGCTGGAAAATGACAAACTGAGGTAACTATTAATTTGCCACCTTTACCATGTGAACTAGATTTGTGGTTATATAACAAAATCTAAAACAAACTAGAAAGTTATATGCCATAAATGAGTCTTCAATATGTCAATTTTACCCTCAGGGAAGAAAATTTAAAAAGGGTTAGGGAAAAATAGCGAAGTAGTAGTAGTAGTAGTAGTAGTAGAAGAAGAAGAAGAAGAAAATGAAGAAGAAGGAGAAGGAGAAGAGATTAAAATCAAGACTGCAGGTCAAAGGGGGATCACACAAACTTTGGGAAACTGGCGCAGAAGAAGGAGGGAAAGAGAGAAGGAAGAAATAAGAGGAAGAACATAACAGAACAACAACCACAAAGAAGCTAGAAATCACGTTCACACTCATATAAAAACTCCTACAATGAAGGAGAAAACAACAAAAAAATCAAGAAGAGAGAGAGAGAGAAAATAAAGGAAAAGAAAAGTCCACGTCCAGGTTTGTCTCTGCTGTCACTGATAGACAACATGTGGAGAAAGAGTCCAGATCTGTGTTGATTTATCCCAGCAAGCCAGTGGTATCTTTATGGTGGCATAGTGGATAATCTCAGCAAGCCTGCACCTTTATTTCTCCTGGAGGTCAGGCTGGATTCTGGCTGTGAGGCTCAGACCAGACCTGTTCACCCTACAACAATCAATGTACCTTCTCTGGTATTGCACTCAGGTGGAAGCCACTTGATGGACCCAGCAGTTGTTCTGGGTTCTGAGCTCAGTTGGCCCCCCTCTAAGATGGCTCCTGGCCAATTGCTCCCTCCCAAGAGAAGAATGAGAATGCAGCAGTCACCCTCAGTTAGTGCAGGCCTTCACATCCACTGTTCCCTTCTGCTGCTGCCTTTCTCCATGGAGGATTCCGTTGTTGCCAGCAGTCATGGTGTTTCTGCAGGTCTGAACCACTCCTCCCACACAGTGAATCCCAACTCAAGGAGAAGGCTCTGCTGGCTACCTCCTTCTTCTTCACTGACATTTTTCTCTTTGCTCTCCCCATGGGCTTCAGTTCTCACTTCAGATCCTTCCTGGGTCCAGGGGACCAACTTCCCTCTTTCTGGTCTTCTTTGTTTTGCTCTATTCCAGTGTCTGGACAACAACTCTCAGAGGGGCTCTTTCTCAGCTGCTTACCACTCTCTCATTTTCCAGGAAGTCCAAGCTCTTTATTTTGATATCATCCCAAATCTTGATTCTTGGTATTTTTGTGCATTTGGGGTTCTGTTCAGAAAGTCCTTGCTTGTGCCTATGTCTTCAGGAATTTACCTATTTTGCCTCCCACCAGAGTTAGTGTTTCTGTTCTAATACATAGATCTTTCAGCTATGTTGGTTTGTTTTTAGTACAGGGTGACAGACATGGGTCTAGATACAATCTTCTGTATGTGTATAGTCCATTTTCTCAGCAGCATTTGCTAAAGAAGCTATCTCTTCTCTAGCAAATGTTTTTGGCCCTTTTGTCAAAAATCAAATGTCTGGGGCCCGTGAGATGGCTCAGTGGCATAAGCGTCTGCCTGGCAAGCGTGAGGTCCTGAGTTCAACTCCCGGTACCCACATACAAAAAAAGGGCCGGTGATATCGCTCAGTGGCATGGGCACCTGCTGGTGCGCAAGGTCCTGAGTTCGACCCCCGGTACCCACACACACACACACACAAAAGTCAAATGTCTGAAGTTTCCCGGGATTGTTTCTGTATCCTCAATTCCATTCCAATGGTACACATGACTATTTTTGTGCCACTAAAATGCTGCTTTTGCATGAACTTCGCCCAAGGAGATTGGCCCCTCCCATTGCTTCTCCATGGCCTTGGGACCCAGGTGAATTGTGCCAGAGAGCAGCGGCCCCTCCCATCACATCTCTGCCTCCATGACCCCCACATAAAGAAAGGCCCCTGCTATCTCTACTGCCATGACTGAGGTTACATGCTCATGAAGCCCCAGAGACCAGAGGGAATGCCAGAGACTCAGTAGGGTCCCAACTAAGGTCCACAGGATGAACAGGGAAGACTACTGAGGTGAAAAGTCCAAAGCAACAATAACAATAGGAGCCAACAGGTTCCTGAGGCCTCCAAAGGATGGAGAACCAGCTCAGAAAGAATACAGGACTCGGTAACCAGCCATTTTCCCTCCATTATTTTCTTTTCTTTTCTCTTCTTTTTCTTTTCTTTATCTTCTTCCTTTTTTCTTTTCTTTTTTCTCTTTTTCTTTTTCTTTCATTCTTTTATTCTCTTTTTTCTCTCTTTTCTTAATGACTGGGGAGAACTCCAGCCAAAGAAAACTACTCCCATCCCCCAAACACAAAAACCAAGTTGAGATAATCCCTCAAATAGTCCTTCATTCTTTCTTTTCTACCCCCGTCTCTAGTTTCCCAAACACTACACAATCATCCTTTGTCCTCCGGCATTGCTTCTACTTCCTTTCCAGTTATCTTTGTTTTATACACTATCCTCCTTAAATTTCCCCACCAGGGTAAAACCACTCTACCAAGGGGAAACACTTTGCATACAATTTCCTAATTTAAGATCTGTTCTGTTATATAACTATAGGCTATGGTTATATAAAAAATAGTTACCACAGTTTGTCAATTTGTAAATTGTGCTCAATGTTACTGTTATTGTTAAATTTACTACTTTAGCTAGGATGTCATATCTGCTATAATCAGTAGTTCCTCCTTCTGTAACAAAACTGGAAAGCCCTGGGATAATAAGCTCACCACAGCTCTACACCAAAGAACTGAGGACTGAGACAAACAGACACCAATATCCCATTCTTAACTAATTAGGAAGGTGGGATCTTGGGATGGACACAAACCAAGAATCTCCTACACACAGAAGACATCCCTGAAGAACCGACTTTTCCTGGAAAGGCCTTGATACTAGTGATATAGCTACCTACTAAAAAAACTCATAAGGATCATCACAAAAAAAAACAAAATAAAATTTTTTGAAATGGAAAATGACAAGACAAAGGAGCAAAACGCAATCTCAGGCCTCCAGCCCCCCTAGTTCAAGTCCAGGAGAAATCAACATAGAAGACATTGGAAGAAATTCACCTGAAACTTCTGAAATGATAGGAACCAAAGTAAAGAAACAGATCCATGAGGCTATAGAGGAAATCGGATCAGAAATAATCTCTCAGGAAAAAAAAGTAATATCAACATTTATAAAGGAATTGCTCAGCAAATCTAGAGGAGAAATAGATAAAAAATAGATGATTAAAGGAAGAGGATGGAAATAGTGAATGATCAATATAGGAAAGGAATAGAATGCATGAAATGGATTCAAACAGATATCCAAAAAATTAAAAATTAAATTGAAAGCTGGCAAAACCACCTGAACAAAACGGAAGACAGACTTTCAGACCTTGAAGACAGGATCACAGCTAGCACACATGAAAGAAAAGATCTCTTGAAAATAAAAAAAAAAAAAGATCAGGAATAACAATTCAACAACTACAAGATAACACAAAGAAAAGTAATATAACAATAATTGGTGTCAGTGAAAAAGCAGGAGCCAACACAAATGACATAAAAATACTGTTTGCAGAAGTAATAGTAGAAAATTTCCCAAGCATGGGAAAGGAATCTGACATACAGATAAGTGAGGCATATAGAACTCCACACAGCCAAAACCAAAATAAATCTGCATCCAGACATAAAATAATCAAGATCCCAGAAATTGAGCACAAGAAAATAGTATAAGCTGTTAGAGAAGAGAAACTGATCACCTATGAATAAAGCTCATCAGAATCATGGCAGACTTCTCAACAAAAACCCTCAAGTCAAGAAGAGCTTCAAGTCCTGAAAGAAAACAACTTCCAACCCAGATTGATGTACCCCACAAAACTATCTTTCAAAATTAATGGAGGGCTGGTGATATGGCTCAGTGGCACAAGCACCTGCTGCCAAGCACGAAGTCCTGAGTTCGACTCCAGGTACCCACATAAAAAATTAATGGATAAATAAGATACTTCCATGACAAAGAACACCTCAAGAAATTTATGACCTTCAAACCAACACTACGAATGGTACTGAAAGATATTCTAGACAGAGAGAAAAATGACCACAATTCCAAGAAAAAGAAGAGAAACAAACCACCAAGCAGGGCAAGCAATTAAACAGAGGGGAAAAGTAGGGAACCAACAGCAGGAAAATAACATGAAAATGACAAGCCAATACATAACAGTTATAACCATCAATGTAAATGGCCTCAATTCACCAATCAAAAGAAACAGACTGGCAGAATGCATCAAGAAACAAAATCCAACAAAATGCTGTATACAACAAACACATGTAACTCAGAAAGATATTCACAGAGTAAAATCCAAAGGGTGGAAAACAACACTCCACGCAATAGGAACCCAGAAAAAGCAGGGGTAGCTATTCTGTTTGCACACAATGTGAACTTTGAACCAAGAATGATCAAACAAAATAAAGAAGGCCACTACATCCTTGTTAGGAAAAAATCCAAGGGGAAGAGATAATAATCATAAATACACATGCAACAAATATGGGAGCACCCAACTATATAAAACAAACATTAATAGACATGAAAAATAAAATAAGCAAAAACACAGTTGTACCAGAGGACCTTAATATGCCATTGCCATGAAGAGATAGATCAACTAAACAAAAAATCACCAAAGAAATAACAGAACTGAACCAAATCTGTGAACAAAAGGACTTAGTAGACTTTTATAAAGTATTCCACCTAAGAGCATCAGAATACACATTCTTCTCAGCTGCACACAGGACATTCTCTAAAAAAAGCCATATACTAGCCCATAGACCTTGCTTAAGTAAATGCAAAGGAATTGAAATTATCCCATACATATTATCTGACCATAATGCAATAAAAGTGGAAATTAGTGACAAAAGAAACTGAAAAAACTACATAAACACATAGAAAGTAAATAACACCCTCCGGAACAATCAATGGGTCACAAATGAAGTTAAAGAAGAAATTAAACAATATCTATAATCAAATGAAAATGCAAATACAACTTACTGGAACTTGTGCTATACAAAGAAAGCAGTCCTAAGTGGGAAAATTATAGCGGTAAATTCTCACATCAGGAAAACAGAATCAGAACAATTAAACAACTTTATGCTGCAACTGAAGCTTCTAGAAAAGAAAAGTAACTCAAGCCAAAGCCCATACAAGGGAGGAAATTATAAATATCACAGCAGAAATTAACACAATTAAGACTAAGAAAACAATACAAAGAATTAATGAATTGAAGAGTCGGTTCTTTGAAAGAATAAAGAAAATTGATAAACCCCTAGTCAACCTTATCAAAAAAGGAAAGTAAAAACTCAAATGCATGCAATGAGGAATAAAAAGTTTGAAAACACTACAGATCCTGTGGAAATTCAGAGATCATCAATACCTACCTCAAAAATCTTTACTCGCATAGGCTGGAAAGCACAGAAGAAATGAACAGATTCCTAGAAATGTATGAATTCCCAAAGCTGAATCAAAAAAATATAAAAATTCTGAATAATCCAACTTCAGTACATGAAATTGAAAATGTAATTAAACCTAACCAACAGGGCCGGTGAGATGGCTCAGCGGCATAAGCGCTTGCCTGGCAGGCACGAGGGCCCGAGTTCAACTCCCGGAACCCACATACGAGAAAAGGGCTGGTGATATCACTCAGCGGCACGGGCGCCTGCTGGTGTGCGAGGTCCTGAGGTCAACCCCTCATACCCACACACAAAAAAACTAACCAACATAGAAAAGCCAAGATCCTGATGGATACAGAACTAAATTCTACAAGAAATTTAGAGAAGATTTAATGCCAATACTCCTCAAAATCTTTAATGAAATTGAAAGTGAAGCAATTCTCCCTAACTCATTCCTGGAGACAAGTATTACGCTGATACAAAAACCAGAGAAAGACCCAAACAAAAAAGGGAATCATAGGCCAAACTCCCTAATGAACACAGATGTAAGAATCCTAAATAGAATACCAGAAAACAGAATGCAGAAAATCATCAATAAGAGTATACACCACGACCAAGTGGGATTCATCCCAGAAATGCAGGGATTGTTCAATATACACAAATCAATAAACATAATACATCATATCAACAGAGCCAAAGAAAAAAACCACATGGTAATCTCAATACATACAGAAAAAGCTTTCGATAATGTCCAACACTAAGGCATGATAAAAACTCTACAGAAAATTGGAAGACGTGGTCTGTACCTCAATCTGATAAAAGCCATCTATGATAAACCAACAGCCAACATCATACTAAATGGACAAAAAATGAAAGCTTTGAATTTAAAATCAGGAACAAGAGAAGGATGTCCATTATCAACACCCCTATTCCATATAGTACTGGAAACATTAGCCAGAGCAATTAGACAAGAGAGAGAAATAAAAGAAATAAGGATAGGAAAGGAAGAAGTTAAATTATCATTATTTGCAGATGACATGATATTCTACATAGAAGACCCCAAAAACTCCATCAAAAGAATTCTAGAATTAATCAGCAAATTAAATAACATAGCTGGATACAAAGTAAACACTCAAAAATCAATAGCATTCCTGTACACAAGCAACAAACTCACTGAGAGGGTAATTAGGGAAACCACACCCATTATGATAGAATCCAAAAAAATGAAATACTTAAGAATCAATCTAACAAAGGAAGTAAAAGATCTACATATTGAAAATTACAGTACTCTGTAAAAAGAGCTTGAATGGGATATCAGAAATTGGAAAGTTATCACTTGTTCATGGATAAGAAAAACCAATATTGTGAAAATGGCCATACTCCCAAAACTGGTATACAGATTTATTGCATTCCTGCTCAAAGTACCTTTAGCATACATCACAGATCTAGAGAAAACATTCCTACAATTCATTTGGAAACAGAAGACACCATGAATAGCAAAAGGGATCCTGAGCAACAAAGGCAAAGCAGGAAGCATCAAAATCCCTGACTTGAAATTATACTACAAAGCTAGTGTGAGAAAATCAGCATGGTACTGGTGAAAAAACAGACCTGAGGACCAGTGGAACAGATTAGAAGATGCAGACAACACACTCTGCCACCATATCTTTGACAAAGGGACCAAACATGTTCACTGGAAGAAAGATAGTTTCTTTAATAAATGGTGCTGGATAAACTGGCTTTCCACATGCTGAAGATGAAAACTACACCCATGTCTATGCCAAGCTCTAAACTAAAGTAAAAATGGATCAAAGATCTAAATATTAAAACAGTAACACTAAATCTACTGGAAGACAAAATGCATGGAAATCTTGAAGACATGGGTGTAGGCAGAGTCCATGAACAAAACTCAGACTGCATGGGAAATACTTTAAAGAATCAACAACTAGGATCTCATCTTACTAAAAAGCTTTTGCACATCAAAGGAAATCACCAACAGAGAGAAAAGACAACCAACAGAACAGGAAAAACTTTAGCCAATTACCCCTCAAAGGAATTCTATATAGAACATATACAGAATTAAAAATATTCAGATCCCCCAAATTCAAAGACCCTATCTAAAAATGGGCATCTGACATGAATATGCACTTCTCAGATGAAGAAACACAAATGGCAAATAAATGTATGAAAAAATGTTCAACATCATTGTTGATTTAAGAGATGCAAATTAAAACACTGAAATTCCATCTCATTCCAGAAAGAATGGCTATCATCAACAAATCAATCAACAGGAAATACTGCAGGGCTTTTGGGAAAAAGGAAACCTTCTCCACTCTTAGTGGGAGTGCAGAATTGTGCAACCACTGAGGAATTCTGTATGGAGATTCCTTCAAAAGCTAGGATGAGAGGTCCCATTAGACCCAACTATTCACCTTCTGAGTATCTTCTTGCAAAAGTTAAAAACATCATACCACAGTGATATATGTGAACCTATGTTTATAGCAACACAATTTATAATAGCTAGATCTTGGAAACAACCCAAATGCCCATCAACCAAGGAATGGATTAAAGTGATGTGCTATTTTTGTACAATGGAGTACTACTCAGACACAAAGAAGGATAAACTGGAGACTTTTACAGGCAAATGGATGTACCTTGAGACCATACTCATAAATGAAATAAATCAAACTCACATGTATAAACATCTTATTGTCTTCCTAGTGTAAGAAGCTAAAAAAGTAAATAAGGTCCAAAATCTACAATAGATATTGTGAAAGGTAAAAAACTGCTCAAAAGGAAAGAATAACTGGAATGGGGAAAAGGAGAAGAGAAGGCAGGGAAAAGAAAAAAAAAATATATATATATACACAAAAGATAGGTAAGATGATTATACTACTAACTTCTTTTGGTTCATTGAAAAGAATGGGTTGTGCTTATAAGGTTTGATCAATTTTTCATGCCTATATCTTGTAATCTGAGCAGCTACTTTGAAGATAACAACACAGAGTATATTAACCATTGTTACTTTCCTATTATCTTATTTTGAAATTCTGTATCATTATTTTCATTATTTTTTTCTCTCTAAAGTAAAAAAAATAAAATGCTGCTTTTAACATTTAGCTTTATAGTATAATGTGAAATTCAGGGTTGTAATGCTTTCTGTTTTATTCTTGTTCCTCAGGATAGCATTGGATATTCTCGGTCACTTTTGATTCCATATAAATTTTATGAGTACATTTCTATTTTTTTGAAGAATGCTGATGGCATTTGGATTGGAATTACATTAAGTGTGTGCATCAATTTTGATACTATGGGCATTTTGACAATATTGGTTTTGCCTATCCTGAAACAGGGAATGTCTTTCCAATTTCTAATGTCCTCTTCAATCTCCTTTTCAGTGTACTATAGTTTCTATTATAGAGGTCTTTCACTTTCTTGGTTAGTTTCATTTCTATGTATTTAATTGTTCAAAGCTTCCATAAATGGGATTGTTTTCCAGATTTCTTTCTAGGGGCATTAACAATTGGTGTACAAGAATGCTACTGAATTTTGTTTATTGCTTTGTATTATTTCATTTTGCTGAACTTGATTATTAGTTCTAAGAGTGAAGTAGGCATTTTTTGGATCTTGTATGTAATTGATTATGTCATCTCTCAATAAGAATTATTTGAATTCTGCCTTTCTAATTTTCATCACATTAATATCGTTCTCTTGCTTGATTGCTCTTGCTAAATTTTTGAGAGCTGTATTGAAAAGAAGTGACAGTAAAGAGGCTTGTCGGGCCGGTGAGATGACTCAGCGGCTTTAGCATCTGCCCGGCAAGCGCGAGGGCCCGAGTTCGACTCCCAGAACCCACATACGAAAAAAGGGGCCGGTGATATTGCTCAGCGGCACGGGCGCCTGCTGGCACTCGAGGTCCTGAGGTCGACCCCCTGGTACCCACAAAAAAAAAAAAAAGAGGCTTGTCTTGTTCATGATTTTAGAGGAAATGATTTCAGGTTTGTCCCATTCACCATGATGTCTGCAGTGGGTTTTTCATGAATGGCTTTTATTATTTTGAAGTATTGTCATCCTTTACCTGCTTTTGTTAGGGCTTTTTATCATGAATGAATGATGAATTTTGTCAAATGATTTTTCAGCATATGTGGAGATAATATTGTTTTTATCTTTGCTAATAATTTGATATGTGTTATAATTATTTATTTATATGTGTTGAACCTTCCTTGTGTCCCTGGGATAAAGCCAACTTGGTCATGATCTTTTAATCCTTTGTTAAATTCTTTTTCCAAGAACCTTGTTGAAAAATTTTTATCTATATTCACTAAAGGAATTGGCCCATAGGCTGTCTTTCTGCCTTTCTTGGTTTCTTTGTTTCTTCTGTCTCTCTCTCATTTCTTCTTTACTTTCTTTCTTTTTTGGTTGAGTCCATCTCCACTTTTTGTATTAGCTACCAAGAATGAGTTTCTCAGTGTT
Source organism: Erethizon dorsatum (assembly GCA_028451465.1). NCBI lineage: Eukaryota > Metazoa > Chordata > Mammalia > Rodentia > Erethizontidae > Erethizon > Erethizon dorsatum. Next base: position 42,802,966 of record CM051842.1, read on the forward strand.
ATTTCCTTTTGATTTCATAGAAGAGTTTGCAGAATATTTTCTTTAGATCTTGCAGGAAGTTCTAGTAAAATTCCATGGAGAATCCATTGGAATTCTTAGTTGGTAGGGCTTTTTCTTACTATATCTATTAAATTGCCTGTTGGCAGTCTATTCAGAGTATTTATATCTTCTGGACTCAATTTTTGTAATTCATATTTGTCTAGAAATGTTTGTATTTCTTCTAGATAGTAGAATTATTTGGAATGTGTTTTTAAAATACTTTCTTAGAGATCAAGCAAAGCATAGATAAAGGGCTTAATAAAATGTCCAGCCAGCCCACCAGGCTGCCAGTGGGTTGCCAGATCAGGATGACTGCCCACCATACTTGGAACCTTAAAAGAAGAAAAAAAATAGATATAACAAAATAGCGTGGCTAAATCAAGCCACACAGGATAGAGTTGGGATATGTGGCTCCCTGCCTCTTCTGCCTTCCTCTAAAGAGAGGACCCTATGGTCCATCAGTAAATTCCACCAACACATACAAGAGTGAGTGAACTGCTCCCTGATCGATTGGCCAGCTTTCTTTCTTTTTTCTTTTACTTTTCTTTCTTTTTCTTCCATTTCCTTTTGTGCGACAAAGCATTAACTGGAACCTCTAGGAACAAGATTAAAGACTACATGGGTGCATAGTAACTGGAACAGCTAACCCCTCCCCATGACCCGTGAGTACAGAGGCATGGGAATTAAACAGCTTTAAACTGTGGGACTGTGCAGCCTGATACTGTCCCCACACCAGGGATGTAAGTAAAAATGTACCCCACAGCACTCTGCCCCACCTCACCTGATGAAGTTACAGACTACAGTGGAGGCAAGTCATGGGGACAGATCTTGTAAAGCAATGAGTGGAATGTTAGATCTCCCTCTCAGGAGAGGAGTAATAATTGGGACTAACCAGCTGTACTTGGGAACTGCAGGAGCAGAGGGCAAGAACACATCACAGCATACCACCACACCCTGCAACAAACGACCTGAGAGGACAGAGACTCGCCAGTGGAAGAGGAACACAGAAGGCTGAGCAAGCACCAGGAGGAGCCAACCATGAACAGGACTAGGAGCAGCCCCCTGTCTCTGTCTGAAAGCAGCATATCAAAGGGGACAAAGATGCTGAGATAAACAGGGTAATCTGTGGGCAAGTTGCTAAGGGACATACAGAAAGTACTGGCTAAAACTCTGGCCCCAGGGGCCGGTGAGATAGCTCAGTGGCATAAGCACCTGCCTGGCAGGCACAAGGTTCTGAGTTTGACTCCTGGTACCCACATACAAAGAAAAAAAGGGCCGGTGATATCGCTCAGCGGCACAAGAGCCTGCTGGCAAGCGTGAGGTCCTGAGTTCAACTCCCGATACCCACAAAAAATAAATAAATAAAACTCTGGCCCCAGACCCCCACATCTGGAGGCCATGACCAGCCTCAAATCCAGGACAAACTCTACTTCAGGCTTGGCAGCATTATACAGTAGTTTTGGGCTCTTGTTGGATACCAGAGGAATTTTGGTTTTTTATTTGATTTTATTTTTCTTCTTTCTTTGCTTGTTTGTTTCCTTTTCTTTTTTTGTCTTTTACATGTATTTTTATTCTAATCTATTAGACTTCTTACCTCCTTTCTTCAATTTATCTCTCTACATTTAATCATATTTTCATATGAGTGAATAGTCTCTAATTTTTCTGGTTAACATTGATAATCCCTCACTTACTCCTTCATTCTCTCTCCTCTGCCCTCTTCTCTAGATTCCCAAAGCTTCTGTGATCATCCTTTGTCCTCCAGCCTTGCTTCTACCTTATTTCTTTCCAGTTATCTCCATTTTATCTACTATTCTTCTTAAATTTTCCCACCACAGTGTAAAACCACCCCACCAAGTAGAAACATTTTGCATGCAAGCTCCAAAGTTATTATGGGTTCTGTTTTATAACTATAGATTTTGCTACTGTGGTTAAAGGTACAAATATAATATTTGTTGCAGTTAGCTTCTGAACTATGCTTGATGCTATTGTTATTGCTAATCATACTACTTTACCAAAGATGTCATATCTGTTGTAATCAATTGTTCTCCCTTCTGTAACAATGCTAGGAAACTTGTGGTAATAATGTAACAACACCCCAGCACCAAAAGACTGAGGGCTGGACCAAAAATATAACAACATCTCACTCTTAATAAAAAGGGAAGGTAGGATCTTTGGACAGACACAAACCAAGAACCTTCTATAGACAGAAGATATCCCTGAAGAACAGACATTACCTAGAGAGGCCTTGATTCTAGTGAGAAAGCTACCCACTACAAAAATTTACAAGAATCAGCCCAAAAAGAAAATAAAATTTTTAAAATAGAAAATAACAAGATACAGCAGAAAACTGCAACATCAGACCTCCCACTCACCCAGAACAAGTCCAGGAGACAATGAGATAGAGGAAAGTGGAAGACATATACCTGAAATTTCTAAAATTATGGCAACCAAAGTACAGAAACAAATCCATTAGGCAATAGAGGAAAGCAGATCAGAAATAATTTCTTAGTTTAAAACAGAAATGTCAACAATCATAAAGGAATTGTTCACAAATCTAGAGAAGAGATAGATAAAAAAGTAGATGATGATAGGAAGAGGATGGAAACCATGAAAGACCAACATAGTAAAGAAATAGAATAAATGAGATGAATTCAAACAGATATATAGGAAATTAAATATTCCATAGAAAGCTGGCAAAATTGCTTGAATGAAACTGAAGATAGACTTTCAGACATTGAAAACAAGATCATGGATAGTGATCACAAAGGAAAGATCTCTTAAAAATAACAAGGGATCAGGGAAAAACAATTCAGCAGCTACAAGATGATGCTAAAAAAAGCAAAATAAGACTGATAGGTGTCAATGAAAAAGCAGGAGTCAACACAAATGACATAAAAATACTATTTGCAGAAGTAATAGCAGAAAATGCCCCAAGCATGGGAAAAGAATCTGACATACAGATAAGTGAGGCATATAGAACTCCAATTAGCCATGACTTAAATAAATCTACATGCAGGCATTAAATAATTAAGATTCCAGAAATTCAGCACAAGAACAGAATATTAAAAGCTGTTAGAGAAAAGAAACAGATCACCTATAAAGAAAGCCCATCAGAATTATGGCAAACTTCTCAACCCAAACCCTCAAGTCAAGAAGATCTCAGAGTGAAGTATCTCAAGTCCTGAAAGAAAACAAGTTCCAATGCAGGTTGATGTACCCTACAAAACTATCTTTCAAAATTAATGGGTAAATAAAATACTTCCATGACAAAAAACAAGTGAAAAACTTCATGACCACCAAACCAACCCTACATAGGGTACTGAAAGATTTTCTACACAGAGATAAAAATGACCACAATTCAAAAAAAAAAAAAAAAAAAAAAAACAATAGTAAGAAACCACCAGGCAGGGAAAGCAATTAAACAGAGGGGAAAAGCAGGGAATGAACAGCTGGAAAATATCAATGACAAAGATAAGCCAATACATATCAGTTATAAACAACAAGCCAAATGGCCTCAATTCACCAATCAAAAGAAACAGACTGGCAGAATGGATCAAGAAACAAGATCCAACAATATGCTATATACCAGAAACATATTTAACTCAAAAAACCTCATACAGTGGAAGCCAAAGGATGGAAAACAATACTCCATGCAACAGGAACCCAGAAAAAAGCAAGGGTAGCTATTCTGTTTGCAGACAATATGAACTTCAAATCAAGAATGATCAAGACAGATAAAGAAGGTAACTATATTCTTGCTTGGAGAACATTTCAAGAAGAGATAACAATCACAAATATGTATGCACCAAATATGGGAGAACCCAACTATAAAAAACAAATATCAATAAGCATGAAAAACAAATAAGCAATAACATAATTATAATAGTGAATATTAATACCCCACTGTCACAAATACATAGAGCAACCAGAGAAAAACATCAGCAAAGAATTATCATAACTGAGCCAACCCTGTGAAAAATGGACTTAGGAGATGTTTGCAGAGTGTTCCACCCAATAACATCAGAATACAAATTTTTCTAAGCTGCATATGGAACGTTCTCTAAAATACACCATATACTACCCTATAGAACATGCTTAAATAAATGCAAAAGAATTGTAATTATCCTATGCATTTTATCTGACAATAGTGCAATGAAAATGGAAATCAATGGCAAAAGAAACTGCAAAAATTCCTTAATCATATGGAAATTAAATAACACCCTCCTGAACAACCAATGGGTCACTGATGAAATTAAGAGAGAAATTAAAAATATCTACAATTAAACAAAAATGCAGATACAACATACCAGAACCTGTGGGATGCAATGAAAGTGGTCCTAAGAGGGTAATTGCTATCAATGAATTTTCACATCAGGAAAACTGCCTGACCACAAATAAACAAACTAATGTCCCACCTCAACATTCTAGAAAAAGAAGAAGAAGTCAAGGCCAAAGTTGATACAAGGGAGGAAATTATAATGATCAGAGCAGAAATTAATGCACTTCAGACTAAGTAAACAACACAAAGAGTTAATGAATCGAAGTTAGTTCTATGAAAGAATGAATAAAATTTATAAACCCTTAGCCAACCTCATCAAAAAAACAAAGAAAAGACTCAAATTCATTCAATGAAGAATGAAAAGGGTGAAATCACTACAGATCCTGTGGAAATTCTGATAATCAATATCTACTTCAAGAATCTTTACTCTCATAGGATGTAAAACACAGAAGAAATGAACATATTCTTTTTTTTATGTGGGTACTAGGAGTTGAACTCAGGACCTCACACTTGCCAGGCAGGCACTTATGTCACTGAGCTATATCACCAGCCTGACAGATTCTTAGATATGTATGAATTACCAAAGCTGCATCAAGAAGATGTAAAAATTCTGAATAATCCAACATCAATTAATGAAACTGAAAATGTAATAAAAACTTAGCAACAAAGAAAGGCTCAGGACCTGTTGGATTCACTGCTCAATTCTACAATGAATTTAGAGAAGATTTAATGCCAATACTCCTCAAACTCTTTAATGAAATTGAGAGGGAAGTAATCCTCCCTAACTGATTACAGGATGCAAGTATTACCATGATGCGAAAACCAGAGAAAAAATAACCAAAAAACAGAATGACAGGAACGGGGATATAGCTCAGTGGCACAGCCCCTGTATGGCAAGTGGAAGGTCCTGAGATCGATTCCTGGTACCAAAAAATAAAAGAAATTTAAAAAAAAAGAGAATGACGGGTGAATCTCCCTAATTAACACATAGGAAACATCCTTGATAAGATACAAGCAAAGAGAATTGAGCAAATAATCAAGAAGATTATATACATCATAACCAAGAGGGATTTAGCCCCAGAATGCAGGGATGGTTCAACATATGCAGATGAATAAATGTAATGAACCATATCAGCAGAGACTAAAAAAAAATCACATGGTCATCTCAAAAGATGCAGAAAAAGCATTTAACAAAGTCCAACACAAAGGGAACTGGGGATGTACCTCAGTGATGCAGCACCTGCTTGGCAAGTGTAAGGTTCTATGCTTGATTCCGGGTACAAAAACAAAAACAAAAACAAAGACAAATCCAACACCCATTCGTAATAAAATCCTACAGAAAATCGGAATGGATGGTCTTTATCTCAATCTGACCAAAGCCATCTATGACAAACCAACAGCCAACATCATCCTAAATGGACAAAAACTGAAAACTTTCATTCTAAAATCAGGAGCAGTTCAAGGATGTCCACCATCACCACTCTTATTCAACATTGTTCTGGAAATATTAGCCAGAACAATTAGATAAGAGAGAGAAATAAAATGAATACCCTTGGGAAAGGAAGAATTAAAAGTATCTTTATTCGCAGATGACATGATACTCTACATAGAAGACCCCAAAAGCTTCACCAAAAGATTTCTACATTTAATAACCAAATTCAGTAGTGTAACAGAAAACAAAGTCAACATTCAAAAAGCAGTATCATTCCTGTACACAAATAATAAACTCACTGAGACAGAAATTAGGGAAACCACACCCTTTAAAATAGCATCAAAAGAATAAAGTACTTCATAATCAGTATAACAAAGGAAGTAAAGATCTCTACACTGAAAACTACAGTATTCTTAAAAAGGAGATCAAAGAGGATATCATAAGATGGCAAGATATCCTGCTCATGAATAGGCAGAACCAACATAGAGAAAATGGCCATACTCCCAAAATGGTTATACAGATTTAATGCAATCCCAATCAAAATACCATTAGAATACCTCACAGAACTGGAAAAATAATTCCAAAAATTCATTTGGAAAAAGAAGAGACTGGAATAGCAAAAACAATTTTGGGGAACAAAGGCAAAGCAGGAGGCATCACAATCCCTGACTTGAAATTACACTACAATGCTACTGTGAGAAAATCAGCATGGTACTGGCAAAATAACAGACCTGAGGATCAGTGGAACAGATTAGAAGATGCAAACACAACTACAAACACACTCGGCCACCTCATCTTTGACAAAGGATCCAAATATGGTCACTTGAAGAAGGATAGCCATCTTTAATAACTAGTGCTGGATAAACTGGCTTTCTACATGCTGAGGATGAAAACTAGACCCGTGTCTACACCATGCTCAAAACTAAAGTCAAAATGGTTCAAAGATCTAAATATTAAAGCAGAAACACTAAATCTACTGGAAGACAAAATAGGTGGAAATCTTGAAGATGTAGGTGTAGGCAGAGAGTTCATGAACAAAACCCCAATCTGCACAGGAAATACTTCAAAGAATCAACAACTGGGATCTCACCTTATTAAAAAGCTTTTGCACATCAAAAGAAATCACCAACAGACTAAAATGTCAACACATGATGTGGGAAAAAATTTAGTAAATTGTCCCTCAGACAAAGGACTTCTATCTAGAACATATAAAGAATTTAAAAAATCAGATCCCCTAAATTCAAAGACCCAGTCCAAAAATGGGCATCTTAGATGAACACACACTTCTCTGATGAAGAAATACAAATAGCAAATAAATATATGAAAAAATATTCAACATCACTGCTCATTTGATATATGACCATCAACAACATTAAAACAACACTGAGATTCCATCTCACTCCAGAAAGAATGGCTATCATCAAGAAATCAACCAACAGCAAATACTGGAGTGGCTGTTGGGAAAATGGAAACCTTCTCCACTGTTGGTGGGAATGTAGACTGGTGCAACCACTGAGGAATTCTGTATGGAGATTCCTTCAAAAGCTAGGATGAGACCATTAGACCCAGCTATTCTCCTTCTGAGTATCTTCTTGCAAAAGTTAAAAACATCATACCACAGTGATATATGTGCACCTATGTTTATAGCAGCACAATTTATAATAGCTAAAACTTGGAAATGACTGAAATGCAAATCAACTGAGGAATGGATTAAAAAATGTGCTATTTTTATACAATGGAGTACTACTCAGCCATAAGGAAATATAAACTTGAGACTTTTATAGGTAAATTGATGTACTTTGAGACCATATTCATAAGTGAAATAAATCAGGGTCACATGTGTAAACATCATACTGTCTCCCCAGTGTGAGAAACTGAAAGAGTATATAAGGTCTAAAATGTACAATAGATATTTTGAAATGGGAAGAAATTGTTCAAAGGGAGCAAGGAACTAGGATGAGGCAAAGGGGAAAGGAAGGAATGGAAAAGGGAAAAAATGAAAGTTAGTTGTAGTACTGGTGTCTCTTAGTTCTTTGGAAAGGAAGGTTTGTGCTAATATGGATTGGAGAATTTTTTTATGTATATGTTGTTCTGTGAGTAACTACTTTAAATATAACAGTAAGCAATATATTAACTATTGTTATTCTCCTATTATTTTGTTATGAAATTTTGTTTAAATTTTCTTCATATAAAAGAAGCATTTTGTTTTTGTTTCCAATGTCTACATCAGGTGTTCACTTTTTTGTGAACAATTTTGTTCAAAAACAGAAGCATTTGGCAAAATTTTACTTTTGTTTGCAAACTCTGTCTGCATCAGGTGATGATCATGACCCTGGCCATCTTTCCCACACAAACAAAAATATGGCCATCTATTCCAGAATCATGGAACAAATTAAGTTCATGAACTGAGGCACCACTATTTTAAACTCTTTTCTCATATTTGGGAAATTTTCTACTATGATTTCTGCAAATGTATTAATAATTGTATCTGCATTATCTCCTAGCTTTTCTCTAACTCCAATTAGCCTTAGCTTGGTCTTCTTAGTTTTGTCTAGTGGTTGCTGGATGTTGTTTCCTTGTTCTCTTATTTTTTGGTGTGGCTTCTTTGAGTACTTGACAATTTAACATTTGTCCTCAATTTCAGACAGCCTGTCTTTACATTGGTCATTTCTGCAATTTATGAATTCCATACAGTTTTTTTATTTCATATATTTCTGCCTGACAACTTTCTGAAGATTCTATATCCTTGTTGAACCTATCATTCATGTTTTGAACCATCTTGGTCAGGTTATCCAATTTTTTACTCATTTCCCTTGAATTCATCTTGGACATATTGGTAGAGAATGTGAATCTTCAGTTCACATCTTCTTTGAACTCGTGTAGTTTCCTCATCCCTTCTATAAACTTTTCACGGAATTCTGCTACCTGGCATTTACTTTCCTCTCCATTTGTGTCCCCTTCCTCTGCCTTAAGGAGAGAGTTCATGAACAAAACCTAGTCCTGCAGGTTCTGGGGAGTACAGATATTCCTCATTTAATGACCCACCTGTTTAACAACTGGACTTACAACTGAGGCATGCTGTTCAGACTTATGACCTGCTTCTCTGACTTATGACCAATCTTTTATTTGGTACAGCTCAATACGTCTTGTTTGTAGAGTCTCAATGTCATTTTTTAGTACAGTACACCTTTTTTATACAGTACTGCAATTTTTGCTGATTGTACCGTACAGTACAATACTATTATTTTATGTTCTGTTGTACTTTACAGTACTACATGTAAGATCTATGCAAATAAAATCAAAGTCATGAAGTTGCAGTTTCCTTTCACCATTTCTTTGTTCTGAATATTATAATGTAGTATTATATACAATTCCTCATTTAGTGACTAATTCCTTTAAAAAACCAGTCATAGGCTCAAAACTCAGTCATTAAATGAGAAGTGTCTATATGTCTGCTTTTTAAATTGTTTATGATCCCTAGGAAATCCAGATATTGGTGTAGAGAAAAACAAGTTATTTCCCCCTGCTATGATGTATTGGCTATAGCAGTAAATTCATTGGCATCAATGGTATCATAAAACAACTGGATACTGCCAAACCCCAGGAACCACTCATGGACATCCCTTAAGCAGATCTAAGAATAATATGATTTTAATGCAGACAGACTACCCATATAGTAGCCTATAATACTTCAGACCACTATTTTCTGGTGAATGTAGGCAGTAGTGCCAGAGGCCAAAGATTCCACTAGATTATCTTCTCCTTCAGGACTACCTCCTCTGAAGATTTCACCCTCCAAGCCTGGCTTCCCTCAATACAATATGAGCCCTATGAACTTCCTGGTCTGATCTTGGGTCTTCCAAGGGATCTCAGGAGATCCCTATTTGCTCTACCCTCTCCAAGCCTACCTTCAAAGGTTTCTCTCACCTGATCTTTAACACTTCTGTCCTGAAGCAAAAGTCTCCTTGCAGTTGGTCTCTCCTTCAGTCAGGTGGGTCTGTTGGTTGTCACCCTGTGTTGAAGAGATCCCAGTTGCAGTACCTGGTGTGCACAATTCCAGTTGGCTTTGGGGTCTGCTCCTCAGCTTGGCATGTGGCCCCCAGAAGTGGCAGGTGGCTGGATGTTGGGTGGCCCTCTGGTGATTGCCAGGGTATGGTCCCAGGTTGGTCACATGGTCCCTGTCAGTGGTGTGCAGCTGGGGTTTGGGCATCCTCTTGTGGGTCCCAGGGTCTGGCCCCTGGGTGGTTTTGTGTGGCAGCATGTGGCTGGAGGCTCTAGGATTATTTTTATAGCTGAAGCATAGAGTTAGTTTTGTGGGCATTTGAGAGAATATGTGGGAGCAGGAGGAAGTATGCAGAGTGACAAAAGTATAGTTAGAGAATGAGAGAAGCCATGAAATTTTCAAGTTTCCAATCTGGTCTCCCTGCCCCCTGGTTTGCTTAATTGTCTGCTTCTGAGCAGGGAGTTCTGCCTCTTTGGCCCAACATCCTGGCTGCAAGCAGTTCTCTGGGTGTGGTTTACTGTAGCCCTTTTTCCATCCTAATATTGGAATACCTTAATAAACTTGGGGAGGGGAGGGTGTAGATACTAGAGGGCAAATTAAATATCTTGACTAGCTAAGAATCTGGGCACAGCACATTAACTTCCACAGTAATGCTAATACAAATCCATATACTAGAAAAACTGTGAAATATAACATGAGGTCCAACACTGACATTGCCCTTACATAGTTCAATCTGCCAAGGTTAAGTTTAAAAGTTCAACCTGCCAAGTTTCAATTGCAGAGAAAGATAGTGAATTTCTTAAAGAAATTTATAAGGTAAGAAATAGGAATGAAATAGATCATGACACATGAAACATTTCATCACCAAAGTCAAAGAATTACAGCCTTGATTTGTCAAGAAAAGGGAACAATTTTAAATTTGTGAATGAGGAAGTATGATTTTAAAAAAGCCACTTTTTCCTGCAGAAGGAGAAACTCAACTTTTCAATGCTGTTGTTTTTAGTGGGGCTTTTGGTTTATCAATTGGGAAAGGGGTGTTAAGGACTGATAAATTTTGTCTCACACAGATTCATATGTTGAAGACTTAACTCTCAATATGATATTATTTGCAGATGAGTATTTGGGAGTGTTAGGTTAGGGCATGAGGGTAGTGAACTCATGATTGAATTAGTAGTATTGCAAGAAGAAGAATGGGAAAGGAAGAAGGGAGCAAGCGAGAAAGAGAGAACTTCTGGAATAGAAAACAGAATATGAGCACAGTGGACAGAGCATCTGCAAACCAGTAATAAAATCCTTACCAGAAGTTCAACCATCCCCAGATCCTAAGGTCAGACTTCCAGCCTCCAGAAATGTGAGAAAATAGATGTCTATTATTTAAGCCTACCAGTCTATGGTAGTTTGTTATGGCAGTCAGAGCTGACTAAGACAAATAGGTTCTTTGTTGACTTTCCAAAAGCTGTGTCTGGGGGAAGAAATGGAGGGTAGTTATGAGTGACTTTTTGTAGCATTAGGTGCAAATGTAGATTATTTTACTTTGTCTTTTGATATTTAAAATGCCAACAATTTTTTCAAAGGTATGTATACCTTAGCCCCTCACCTTCAGACTTATTCCTTGAGGCTACCTGCTCTTGGGTGTCTCTGGTTTTGCATAATTGCCTTTCTCAGTATGCTGCAGAGAGCTTGAAAAGTACTGATGTCTCATTCTGTGATTCATCCTATTTATTGCCTAATTTAGAAGTACAGTGAAAGCATTTGTAATTACTTTGTGATTTTCTACACTGACAGCTTAGCTAAGATATGAGAAGCCCAAAAATAATTAAAAATGCATTCAAGTTCTTTGCAGCCTGTCATAGTGCATGCCTAGAAGCAGAGTACATTACAGGGTTCAACCTTAACACTAGACACTCCAGGAGTATGTACTATTGCCTGCCCAGTTTTCTGCTTCCACCTGAGTTGGCTTGTCAGTAAAATGACCACCCAGAAGTGTGGCCAATGCTCTGCCCCTGGGGCATCCCTAAAAGATTTGCTTCCAAATCCCTCCTCCACCATCTTGGCATACTGCTTAAATATTACACTGATATTAATCAATTCCTGTATGATGTCGCCAAGAATAGATATTAATTTTTTATGAAAAAAATAAAAGTAGCAGCAAAATTCTTTGTCATTTTTGTTAGTTTTGAAAATCCATCTTTATCATGATTGTTTCTATATCCTTAGCAAGTTATAATTTAATTAAAATGAATCCCTTCATTTGGATTTATGCCTTTTGTATCTACATGATTCTCCTTTTGAGATGAAAAATTCTTTTTTTTTTTTTTTTGTGGGTACCAGGGGGTCGACCTCAGGACCTCCTGCGCCAGCAGGCGCCCATGTCGCTGAGCGATATTACCAGCCCCTTTTATTGTATGTGGGTTCCAGGAGTCGAACTCGGGCCCTCGCGCTTGCCGGGCAGGCGCTTAAGCCGCTGAGCCATCTCACCGGCCCGAGATGAAAAATTCTTTAAAGGAGACAAGTTAAAGTTTTTCAAGCTAGATGCATTTAGTATAAATCCCTGTAGTATAGTGAATAGCACAAAGACTTAGGAATATAAATATGATGTGTGATTGAAAATACAGTGGATATTAAATTTCAAAAATGTATTACAGTGAAAGACACATTACCATTAATCTCTATTAAAATAGTCCCTTTCATTTCAAACAGACTTACCCAACCTTCCTGCCACTTTCTAAAGGATTTCTGGAAGTCCTCTCTTGTGAATGTCTTTAGTAGAACTGTCCTGGCTCATTTTGCTTTGTTGTCCTCAATTGATTCAAAATGTTGACTTTTCATGGTCACTTTGACTTTGGAAAAGAGCCAGAAGTTGCACAGAACCAGATCTGTTGCATAAGTTGTATTAGGACACACTAATGTTTTTATGAGCCTTTCTTTCCTTTTGATGGCAGTCAGCAGTATTATTCACCAAAATTTTTATTACACTTCCCAAGCAGACTTCTACTATTGCTTCAGAAGTGGCAAGAATGATGGGACATGTGTGCTTGAAGCAGGAGGTAGTCTTTTGAGGGGAATCAATGACAATGTATCTTTTACCATAATATATTTTTAAAATTCAAACACTCGCCCTATAATGCAATAATGTTTTATGTTTCTGGGTTTAAGTCCATGTTCTTTTGTTACTAGCGATGTGCCTTTGAGAAAATCTCTTTAACATTCTGGTTACTATTTCTTCAGGATAGTGTTCATTATAGTTATATTGAGGAGAGCTTAAGTTTATGGCCACATTGGGTGTTCAGTCTTGAAGACGCCAGGCTTCATAAGAGGTAATGGGGCAGAAGTAGCAGTAAGAGACAGGCACAGGCTTGGGGACATGCCTCTGCAGTTTTAATATAGCCATCACACTATTTTTACTCATCTGATCTATTTATCAAGGATGGATGATCCTGATATGGAGCAGTGGGGCTAAAGCCCTCCAAGCAACTTGTAGGTGCTATCACTAAAGATTCAAGGACAGGACAATATCAAAAGAGATCATTGAGTGCAAACTTATTGAATTCGTGCTTTTGCAGAGGGCTCATCCTAGGATGCTCTGCTGATAAAAACAATGCAAAAGTCTACATTTTTCTTCAATTTTCATTTTTTATTAGTTCATTTTTTATTGTAGTACATAATGGTGGTATTCTTTGTAGGGTGTTGTTACATGTACATAATTTATCACAGTTTTTTATTCATTTCCTTACAATCCTTCCCATTCCCCTCCCTCCATCTTTTAGTCTCTTTCCCATTTTATGTTTCCTATTATCTTTCTTTTTCTTTATTAATATTTCAGTTTTTTCATATAAGAGAAAACATGTGATATTTAAACTTGTTTGTCTGATTAACTTCACTTAACATTATGGTTCCAAGATGCCCCAATTTCCCTAAAAGATCCTCACTTTTATGTTTCTTCAGTCAGACTAGTACACCATTCTGCTTAAATATCACATTTCCTTTATCCACCCATTAGTTTGTAGACAAAATAGATTGCTTCCAAGATTTAGATATTATGAATTGTGCTGTTGTAAACATGAGTATACATGTATCACTGTAACATGATGTTTTTAATTCATTCTAGAAGATACCTAGAAGGAAAATATCAGGGTGAAATGGAATTTCTAATTTTTTTTTAAGAATCTCCATACTGATTTCAATAATGGCTGTACTGGTTTACATTACCATCAGCACTGTAGACGTATTCATTTGCCCTACAGCCTCACCAGCATTTATTATTTGATTTTTTGATGATAGCCATACTTTTTGGATGTTGTGGCTTCTGTCTAGCTGTCCCCACAAAGCCTCATAATTTCATAGGTGAGAATTTTCAGAGGTGGCTGAATCTAGGGTGTGTGATTCTGTGAATAAGTGTATGATGCTGGGATTAAGTGTTTGATTCTACTATTAAGGGTGAGTGATTACTAAATTAGTCCACTGATTGGTTTGGCATAGTTCCAGGTGTGGATAATAATAGGAAGCCCCACACTGGGTGTAGGTGTCACCAGCCAAAGGATGGGTAAACTGGAAAGGATACAAGGGAGAGGCAGGCTGCCACTTCACTTTTCTGCCTTCTACCTGCCATGAACTGTTTTTCTTCTGCAATGCCCCTCTGCCATGCCACTTTGCCTTGGAGCCAGCCAACAAAGTACTGAAACTTCTGGAAAATGTGATCCAAGTAAACCTTTCCTTCTTTAACTTTGGATGTCAAATATTCTGTCTCAGCAAGGAGAAAAGTAACTAGAGTAAAATGAAATCTGAGGGTTGTTTTAATTTGCATTTCTCACATGGCTAGGTATTTTGAACATTTTATCATGTCTTTATTGGGCATTTGTGGTTCTTCTAAGAAGTTTCTGTTCATATCAGTTGCCCATTTTTTGATCAAGTCTTTTATTTTGGGGGGGTCTAATATTTTAGTTCTTTATATATTCTAGATATTAGTCCTCTCTGAAGAATAAGCTGACAGTAGCTTTTTTCCCATTCTGTAGGTTGTCTCTTCACACTGTTGGATGTTTTCTTTGCTGTGCAGGAGCTTTTAGTTTCATTTGATCCTGTGCATTGATTCTTGATGTTATTTCTTGTGCAATTGGTGTGCAGTTCAAAGTCCTTGCCCCTCTCAATGTGAGCAAGTAAGCCCCCACTGGGTGATCCTCCCTCACATTAGCAAGGAACCCCACAAAAAATGAATAGCAGCCCTTGCCCACACATGCAGGCAGGACTACAGCAGAGGAGATGCACACCATGACACAAGAGCATGACCATCCACCAACTCCAAGTCAGCTCTGTGTTTTTATTTTCCATGGCACAAGGCAGCAGAGAAGAGCATTAACCAACTGATCCAATCTTGGATGAGGACGATACTTGGTGAGAGAAGGGGTAATCAAACCCCACTACTGTGGACATTAGGTCCAACAGTCCACTTGAACCCCTGCCCTGCAGCCTACATCCAGCAGAGACGTGATCATGTTCCCTATCTACCAAAGGTAGCAAGGACATTACTAGGATTGGTCAGAAACCACATTCTGAGGGAGAATGGACATTGTGGCTTCTGGTGCACTTCAGAACCCCAAAGACCCTGAAGCTACACTTGTTGATCTTAAGACTCCAGATCTTGAAAAAAAAATCACTCATTCAAAACCACAGGAAGTTTTTCTTGGACTCAATCTTGTCTTGATTTTTCCATTTTGTATCATTTTTTATTATGAATTCTAATTTCAATTAATTTTGTATTTATGGAAAAATAAAACAAAATTTTATTACAAAAATAAGAGAATAACAATAGTTAATGGACTGTGTATCATTGTCTTCAAAGTAGTTACTCAAAATACAAAAGATACACCAAAAAGTTTCCTACAACGAAGGAACAGATAACTTTCTTTCACAAAACTTTCTTCACAAAACTTTCTTTTCAAAGAAATAAGATAAATTAGTAGTATAAATGAAACAAATTAGTATATATATTAAAATATTTTTTAAACAATAGAATAGTTATTTGAGGAAGTATTTGAACTTATCCTGATTTCCTATTTATATATCTTCTATATTTCATTTATAAATGGATGTAACTTGAGAACATAATATTAAGTGAAATAAGTCATACACACAAGCCTAAATATCACATGGTTTCTCTCATATGAGAAACACAATATATATATAGTTGTTCCTCAGATTTAATCTGCTCCACAATTTTAGAAAAGATGGCCACGTTTGTAAATGCAAATGTGCGGGAAAGATGACCATGGTCATGTTTGTCACCTGATGTACAGTTTGTAAACATAAACAAAATTTTGCCAAATCCTTTTGTTTGTGCATCAAATTGTTCACAAACAAAAGTGTTCATTAACTATGATACCACTGTGTATATATACACATATATATACAAATATGCACACAAATACATATATATATACAAATAAAGAGCAAACAAGAAGAGAGAAATTTTGTATTATTTTAATTTTTTCTTCATTGAGTGTTTTCAGGCTTTGTGGGATATTTTTCTTTTCTTCCTTCTTTTTTTTCCCCAATTTTTCCATTTCAACTCTTTTCTCTTATCTGTAATTTATTTCCTGGCTTTGCTGTCTATTAATCTTTTTTCTTATTTATTCTTTCACACAACTCTTCAGTAACACTATTGTTTTCCTTTTATTCCACAGTAGGATACCCTATCTCACTTTTATCTCCTCCTTTTCATGTCCCATTGATTAATTTTTCAAATTTTGCTTTTTTCATTCTTTGGTTCACCATTCTTTGTTTCCAGTATAACTACTAAGCTTTATTAATCTCTAAATAGCTAGTTATCTTTCTGCTACTACTACTGAATCCTATTCTACGGTTGCTAGAGGTAAAGTTTTTCAATTAGTAGATAGTTTCTATAGGTCAACAGTATGTCAATATTTGTTTTGTCTTAGTGTTTATACTATAGTTGTAGATCTCTTTTTTATGGTTAAGGGTGGTACATTATTGATCTTTATGGTTTATCAATATGCATTTTGTATCAGATGTTATAATTGATGCTGATTTGATTACTATAGCCAATGTGATATAGCTGTTAATATTAATTTGTTTTCTTGGGATGCCAATAATGGGATGGCATTGGGATTATTAACACCACTATGGTCCCTTCCTGGAAAACTGGATACTTGGCAAAATACAATGCAATCTGTCATCCCAAGTAAATGGAGCTGGCTGGATACTGGGGCAGAGGCAAAGGCCAATAGTCACACACAAAGGACAACACTTAACAGTAGACGTTAACTAAAGAGATCTGCATAATAAAAACAAAGCTTTCCATTACATGAACTCACAAACTTCAACACAAACGAAGAACACAGAAAGATCAGATAAGCCAACAAAATGCATCCAAAGGAGATGAACCACATGGGGATGGCAAAGAGCCTGGCCCATCCCTGCCCTGCTGCCAGTATCAAGATGAACCACACGGGAAGAGCCAGAGACAAAACCCTCCCATCATGGCTGCCAGGACCGAGGTGACCATGCAGAGACACCCAGAGACGTGCCCCTCCCTTCCCTGCTGTTGGGACCGAGGTGAACCATGTGGGAAGACTCAGAGACTGGCAGAAACACCAGCCACACAGTAGGGCCCCAGTCAGGGTGTACAAAATGCACAGGTGGGACTAGCAGCATGAAATAGTCAGAAGCAACAGTAACAATGTGAGCCAGCAAGTGGTAAGTTAGTTCAAACAGCATTGTGATGGGGATAAAGATACAAGGAATAGAAATGGGCTGGGACACCCCCCACTTTTTCTTCTTTCCTTTTTTCTCTTTTTCACTCTCTTCTGCTTTATCCTGTTTTGCTTTTTTCTTTATGTTTGTTGTTTTTCAGAGTGTGTGGTTATTTTTGTTTCCTTTCTTTCTTTCTTTCTTTCTTTCTTTCTTTCTTCTTTCTTTCTTCTTTCTTTCTTTCTTCTTTCTTTTTCTCTTTTTCTTTCACGATTAGATCTCTAACCTTTTTCTTGTTTCATTCTACTCATCCTCTTCCTCTCTATCATTATATCTTGCTTTATAATTATCTTGCTTGATTTTATGATACTTTAATATGAGTAAACAGTGTCCCTTCTCTTTCCAGTTCACATCAATACTCCTAGGCTTTCTCTTGCAATCCTTCTCTCTCATGTCCTACAATCACCCAAAACTTGGACAATCATTCTATGCCTTCCAATGTTACCCCTACTATATGTAGCCATATTCATCTCTTCAACCTACTTCCTATTCCTCTTAAACCCCACACACAAAAGGGTAAAATAACTCTATTAAGTGGAAAATCATTGCATACAAGTTCCTGTTATAAGTTGGATTGCATTATATAACTATAGAACTTGCTCCTAAGGCTAAAGATATAAGAGTAATAGTTACCACAGTTTGTCATTAGCCAGGCTGTGCTTGAGTTTATTGTCATTGCTAATTGCACAACTTCAATCAAGAGGTCATACATGTTATAATTAGGTTTTCTACCCTGTATGACAACACTGTGACTGTAAGGGGTCATAACCGTCACCATAGTCCAGTACCAAAGGAATAGTCACTGAGTCAAATAGATAGTAATTTCACATTCTTAATATGTTGGGAAGGTATGTTCCTGGGATAGACTTAAAGACCAAGAACCACCTACATATAGAAGACATCCTGAGGAACAGACATTTCCTAGGAAATTCTTGACACCAGATATAAAGCTATCTGACATAAGAAATCTACAGGCATCAACACAGAAAGCAAAGTAAAATAAAAATAGAAAATAGAAAATCACAAGATGAAGAAGGAAAATGCAATGCCAAATGCCCAGCCGACCTAGAATAAGTCCAGAGCACAAAGAGATGGAGGAAATAGTCAAAATGGATCAAAGATCTTAATATTAAAACAGAAACACTAAATCTCCTGGAAGAGAAATAGGTAGTAATCTTCAAGACATAGGAGTAGGCAGAGACTTTATGAACAAAATCCAGAATGCATGGGAAATACTACAAAGAATCAACAAATGGGATCTCACCCTATTAAAATCCTTTGGCACAACAAAAAAAATCACCAACAGAGTGAAAAGACAACCCACAGAGGGGTACATATTATAGGCAGTTGTCCTTCAGACAAAGGATTCATATCTAAAACATAGAAAGAATAGAAAAAATCAGACCCCTGCAAATTCAAAGACCCAGTCCCAAAATGGGGATCTGAGATGAATGAACAATTTTCAGAGGAAGAAATGCAGACAGCAAATAAATATATGAAAAAATGTTCAACATCACTGGTCTTTTGAGAGATGTAAATTAAAACAACACTGAGATTCCATTTCACCCCAGAAAGAATGGCTGTCATGGCAAGGTTGGTGGGAGTGTAGACTGGTGCAACCACTGTGGAAATCACTGTAGAGATTCCTTAAAAAACTAAGATTAGAGGTCCCATTCCACCTAGCTATTCACCTTCTGGGAATCTTTCCAGAAAAATTAAAACATGGTATGACAGTGATATATGTGCCTATAAACCTATGTTTATAGCAGCACAATTTGTAATAGTTAAATCTTGCAAGCAACCCAAATGCCCATCAACCAAGGAATGGTTAAAAAAGATTTGTCTTTTTTATATAATAGAGTACTACTCAGCCATAAAGGATAAACTTGAGGCTTTTATAGGTAAATGGATGCAACTTGAGACCATACTCATAAGTGAAATAAATCAGACCCATGTGTGTAAACATCACAATATCTCACTAGTGTGAGAAGCTGAAGAATTACATAAAATTGGAAATGTACAATAGATATTTTAAATTGGGAATAAACTGTTCAAAAGAAAAGACAAACTTAATGGGGGAAAGGGGAAAGGAAGAAAGTGAAAAGGGAAAATATATATATACGCAAGATAGTTAAGATAATTACACAGCTAGTTTCTCTTAGTTCATTGAAAAGAAAAATCTGTGCTAATATTTTCTGGGCATTATTTCATGCCTATATCTTGTACTCTGAGTAACTATTATGAAGATAACTATGTGCAATGTATTAATTATTGTTACACTCCTATTAACCTGATTCAAAACTCTATTTTAGTTTATTTGTATTTTTCTTCTTCTCTTTAAAAAAATAAATAAAAATAAATAAAATGCATCCAAAAACTCCCAACTCCCCCAAAGCAGTTTCATGGGGCATCAAATGGGAGGAAGCCAAAAGCCCCACACCAAAATTAATCAAAATGATATCAGGGTAGATAATAAAACAGATCAATAAGGCATTTAGCAAACTCAGAAAAGGTATAAGTAATAAGATATTGGGTCAAATAAACAAAATGATTAGCAAGTCCACAGAAGGCACACACACACACAAAGCTAGGTGAAGGAAATGATATAAAACATGAATGACTAGCACTGACTACCATAGAAAGAAATAGAGTCCATAAAAAAGATTCAAATGCAAATTCAGCACATTAAAAATTCTATCAAAAGTATGAGCAGCAGAACTGACCAGTGTGAGGTTAGAGTGTAAGAACCAGAAGACAGAGCTGGTTTTGGTGATCAATTAATAATAAATACCTTAAAAAGAACAAGAGAACATGAAAAATGGATCCAACAGCTGCTAAAATTTGGCAAGAAAACTAATCTAAGATTAGCTAGAGCTCATGAAAAACCAGCAGATAGTGCAAATGGCATAAAAACATTTTTTACTGAAGTAAGAGCAGAAAACATTCCAAATAAGGGAAAAGAAATTCACATACAGATAAGTGAGGAATATAGAACTGCAAATAGCCACAATCACAAAACAAAAACTAATTCACATCATACATAAAATCCTCGAAGTGCAACAAAGAACAAAATCTTAAAAATTGTTAGAGAAAAGTGATGAATCACTTATAAAGGAAAACCCATTAAAATTACAGAAGACTTCTCAACACAAAACTTAAAGGGCAGGAGAGCTTGGAGAGAAGTATTCCAATGCTTAAAGTAAAGAATTTCAAACCAAGGCTGATAAATCTGGCAATGTTATCTTTCAAAATTGATGGAGAAATAAGATATGTTCATGATAAAGAACACCTAAACAAATTCAAACCACAAAACCAGCACTCCAAAAATTTTCTATAATATCCTGGAAAGAAACAATGAAACTACCAATGACAAAATATCTAATAGAGTGAATACACCAGGTAGGGTGAGCAGTTCAGTATAAGGGAAAGATAGGAATCAGCAACAAGAAAATAAATCAACAACAGGAATAAATCAATGTCTATTAGTAATAACTCAATATGAATGCACCCGAATTTGAAATTCAAGAGATACAGAATGGCAGAATGGATCAAGTAACAGTATCCACCAGTGTGCTATATAATACAAACATATTTAACACATAAAAATTTCAGACTAAAAGCAAAAGCATGGAAAACAATATTACATGCAATGGGAACCTGAAAAAAAAGCAGGATTAGCTTTCTGTATTAGGAGGAAGTGGACTTTGTCTAACCTACTTTTTCTCACTGCTGAGACAAAAGAGCCAATATCCTAAGTTAAAGGAGTCAACGTTTACTTAGCTTGTAGTTTGTAGAGGTTTTAGTCCATGGTCAGCTGACTACAAAGCAGCTGGCATGGCAAAGTGGCACCACAAAGGAGAAACAGTTAATGGTGTGGAAGGCAGGAGGCAAAAGGCAACAAGCAGCAGCAACTAGCCTCTCCTTTGTATCCCTTCTGTGCTACCCACACTTTGGGTGGTGCCATCCACACCCAGGGTGGGCCTTCCCAATATCCATACCTAGAACTATGCCAAGCCAATCAGTGGGCTAATTTAGTAACCAAACACACTTAATCACAGCATCACATACCCTAGATTGAGCCATCTTTGAAAAGCCCCACCTATTAAAGCATGAGGCTTTGGGGGAACATCTAGATACAAGCCACAACATTTCACCAATACTCCCCAAAAGACTCATATGCGTCAATTTATGCAAAAGGCATTTTGTTCATCTCTAAGTTGCCAAAGCCCTAACAGTTTCAGCATTGCTGAAAGGTACAAGTCTAAACTCTCCTCTGAATTTAGGACAAACTCTTAATGTGTGTCCTTGTACAAATGAAAGGAAAGTTAAATACTTCCAACAAACTGTGGCACAAGACAAACATTTCCATTCTGAAAGGTACAAATGGGGGATAGAAAAAAATAGGAATAAAATCAAGCAGGAAATAAAATCAAGCAGGGCAAATATTAATTCCCATATTTCCATGTGCTGGCATCTAGTGCAAGATGTGAACGTCAAAGGGCTTGGACAGTTCCACATCTATGGCACTGCTGCTGGTGGTTGCAGCTCTCATGGCTTCTTTCTTGAGCTGGCTTTGCTCATTCCTTACATCTTTCCTCAGACGATTCATATTCCTGGCTTCTTTAACCTCCTGTAGTCTCCACTGCACCTTGAGCTTCATGCTCAGAGCTCCATAAACTGCCCTCTCAGGAGCACACTGCCTGGTATCCCAGGCTTTCTTCTGAAATCTTGGTGGAAGCCTTCCTGACCCTTCAACTCTTGCATTATGCGTGCAACTAAAATTAGCACCACGTCAATGTCACCAGGGTCTATAGTCAGCTGGAGCTGTATACAGGCTTGCTTCTTTCTTGGCAGTAGGTGTGGAATGCCTGGATTGTTGAGTCCTATGAACCCGATTCAGAGGAACAAATTCTGTAGGACACTACCATTCTGAAACATGGTGCTCTGGAGTCCTGTTCTCAATGCAAAGTCTTTTTCCATTGCAACTCTGAGCAAATTGTGGAGTCCTTCCACCTCTTGTGATGCCCTCAGGCCATCTTTTCCATTGTGCTCTTCCTTCTCAGCAACCACATTCTCCTCTGGCCCATATTTGCAGTCTGCAACTGTACTGGAGTTTCCTTTCTGGCCAAATTCAAAATGTTTTAAATCTTTCTGCTGGGCTTTTTGCTCTTGATTCTCAACATAGATCTGGCTAAAAGCCCCCAACAGTAGCCATGGCACTAACTCAGCATTACACTGCCTTGAAATTTCTTCCACAAGAATAATTAGTCCATTGCCTTTAATCTCAGTCTCAGGCAAAGTCTCTGGACATGAGCAATATGCAGACAAATTTTCTGCAAAGAATAACACACATGATCTGGAGTCCAACAGCCAATGTAGTCCTTTTTCCTAACTGAAACTTCTTGAGCCTGGTTTTTCCAGCTACATTTCTGTCAGCATTCTGGTTTTCTGAACTCTGATGAAAATCTCCCATCAAGTACATGTTAAAGCACTCCAGGGCTGCTTCTTTAGCAAGCTTCTCCAAACATCTCCAAACTCTTCCCACAAGCCAGTTCCAAAGGCTCCTGAAGTACATGGTCAGGTATAATCACAAGAACAGCTCCACTCCCAGTGTGAAAAATTGGTCTTATTTGCTTTTATAGTTGCTGAGGGAAAAATACTCAGCAGGACAAGTTAAAGGAGGAAAAGTTTATTTCAGCTCACAGTTTGTAGAGGATTCTGTTCATAGTCAATTGGCTCTAAAGAAGGGTGGCATGACAGAGGAGAGACAGTTCATGATTTGGCAGGAAGAAGTCACAAGGCAGTGAGAAGCAAACAGCCACACCAGCAGCCTCCCTCTCACTTTTATCCCTTTTAGACTATTTGCCTTTTGTGTGGTGCCACCCACACCAAGGGTGACCCTTACCATTATCCACTCAGAACTATGCTAAATCAATCAGTGGACTGATTTAGTAATCACACACAATTAATCCCAGCATCACACACCCTAGATCCAGCCACCTCCAAAAACCCCCACCTACGACTGCATGAGGCTTTGGAGGGGCATCCAGATACAAGTCATAATAGACTTGAAGTCTAAACTGATCAAAAGAGGGAAGGAACATCACTACTCATTAGTTAAGGGAAAAATCCAACAGGAACGAATAACAGTTATTAGTATATATGAACCAAACAATGGCTTTTCCAACTTTATGAAACATTTAATTCTGGGCATAAAATACCAGATAATTCTCAGCATTTGGGCAGGAGGCTGAGGCAGAAGGATTGTTGTGATTTTGAGGCCAGCCTGGGCCACATGGTGAGTTCAAGACCAGCCTGGACTAAACAGTGAGACCCTGTCTGAAAAAAAAGTAAAAACAAGCAAACAAAAAACAAACAAAAAAACTAGATAGTGAAACCAGAAATGAAAATAACAACTTGGGGAGGAAAAGGAGAGAGGTGGATCCACTGGACCCAGGGAGGATCTGAAGGTAAAATTGCAGCCCACAAAAATAGTGAAGAGATAGACCACAACACAGAAAAAGGAGGGGGCACACTGCTCTTTCGCCCCAGCCCCTGACTTGCAGTGTGAGATGATCAAATCTACAGAGACCCAGTGAGAGCAGATGACTGCAGAGGCCTCCAGCCAGAAATGCACCAGTGAAATGGAGCAGTGGCTGCTGTGCACTACAACAGCTGCTAAGTGACTCTAGTCCAAGCAACTGACATGTCCACTGGAGAGAGTGGTTGGCCAGATGCCATATTATGAGACAACTGAACTGAGGACTCAAAAAGACTTGGGTTGGCTTCATCTCAGGGCTCTGTGTTGAAATCCCAGAGTGACTGGGTGAGGGAAAACTACGGGAGAAGTGCAGGTCACAGAGCTGTGAACAGGCAAGCAAGAGACATCCAGGGTGTTGTAGGTTGAACAACTTAGGCCCCAACCCAACAACCAGGGGCCAGGATCAGCCTGAACTTCTGTGAAGTTGAAAGCAATGAATCAGCAATCCACACTATTCCTACTGCAGGCTTGATGGGATTATCCACCACCCCACCCAAGTCCTATTATAGCTGGGTAATATTCCATTATATAGGCACACTATATTTTCTTTATCCAGTCATCTGTTGATGTGTATATCAGCTGCTTCCAGAACTTAGCTATTATGAATTATACTGCTATAAATATTGGTATGCATGTATCAATGTAGTGTGATGCCTTAAGCTTTTTGTGGAAGATACTTAGCAGGGGGATAGGTGGGTCATAAAGAATTTCTAATTGCAGGCTTTGAGAAGCCTCCATTCTGATTACCATGTTTGTACTGTACTAGTTTACATTCCCACCAACAATGAAGGAGGGCTAACATTTTTTTATATAATAGTTGATCATTTGAATTTGCTCCTCTGTGCAACGTCTGTTCATTTCTCTCGCCCATTTCTTGACTGGGTCTTTAATTTTACTGGTTTAATTATTTTGGTTTCTTTGTATATTTTAGCTATTAGTCCTCTGAGTAGTAGCAGTCAATTTTTCCCACTCTGTAGGTTATCTCTTCAGTCTACTGAGTGACTCTTTTGCTGTACAAAAGTTTTTCAGTCTGATACATTTGTTGATTCATGATGTTATTTCTTGTGCAGTTGAAGTTTTGTTTTGAAAATCTTTTCCTACATCTATGTATTTAAGTGTTTTGCAAGTCTTATCCTGAAGAAGGTTTAATATTTCTGTTTTAATGTTTAGATCTTTTATCTACTTTGATACTAATTTAGCATATGGTGAAAGATAAGGGTCCAATTCTAATCTTCTGCAAACACATAATGAGTTTTCCCAGCACCATTTGTTGAATAGTCTACCATTCCTCCAACATATGCTTTTGGCCCTTTGTCAAAGATTAAATAGTTGAATATATTTGAGGAAGGCTCTGTATCCTCAATTTGGTTTCATTGATTGACATATCTGTTATTCTTCCAGTATCATGCTGTTTTTATCACTTGCTTTGTAGTATAGCTTGAAGTCAAGTATTGCTATGCCTCCTGCTTTACTCTTGTTGCCCATAATTGCTTTTGCTATTCTGGGGCTCTTCAAGCTCCATATGAATTTTAGGATTGTTTTCTCTAGACCTGTAAAGTATGCCATTGGTATTTTGATTGGGACTTCATTGAACCTCTATAATAGCTTTGGGTTCTATTTTAACAATATTGGTTCTGCCTATCCAGGAGCAGGGGACACATTTCCATTTCCTGATGTCCTCATCAATCTCCTTTTTCAGAATACTGTAGTTTTCTTTGCAGAGGTTATTTACTTCCTTGGTTAGGTTATTTCCTAGGTATGACACTTTTCCTGAAGCTACTGTGAATGGTGTTTTCATAATTTCCTTCTGTTTTGGCTTGTGTCTAGATGTTCACCCAAAGCTTCATGAGGTCACAGATAAGGCTTTTCAGAAGTGACTGCATCTAGGGTGTGTGATGCTGGGATTAAGGTTCTGATGCTGGGACTAAGGGTGTGTGATTACTAAATTAGTCCACTAATTGGTTTGGCAAATTTCTGGGTATGGATATTGGGAAGGCCAACCCTGGGTGTGGGTGGCACCACCCAAAAAGGGGGTACACTAGAAGGTATACAGTGGAGAGACAGGATGCTGCTGCTACTGACTTGCTACTTTGCCAATTTGTTCCCTTCTGTCTTCCATGAACTGTTTCTCCTCTACAGTGCTCCTCTGCTCTGCCACAGTGCCTTGGAGCCAGTCAACTATGTACTGAAACATATACAAACTGTGATCCAAAATAAACCTTTCCTCCTTTTTAACTTTGGGTGTTGGGGATTTGTCTCAACAATGAGAAAAGTAAACAAGTTTTGAAGGACATTCTAGAAAGGGATAACAAGGACTACAACTTCAGAAACCCCAACAGAAAGAATCCATCAGGCAGAGTAAATGATTAAAGAGAGGGAGGGAAAACAAAAATTAAAAGAGGGAGAGCCAACAACAAGAAAATAACATGACAAGGATAAGTCAATACATTTCGGTTTTAACCATTAATGTTAATGGTCTCAATTCACCAATCAAAAGGCACAGACTGGCGAATTGGATCAAGAAGCAAGATCCAACAATATGCTGTATACAAGAAACACATTTAATTCAAAAAGAAATTCATAGACTGAAAGTCAAAGGATGGAAAACAATACTCCATGCGACAGGAACCCAGAAAAAAGTAGGGGTAGCTATTCTTTTCACAGACAAATTGAATTTCAAGCCAAGAATGATTCATAGAGATAAAGAAGGTCACTACATCCTTGTAAAGGGAACAATTCAAGAGGAAGAGATAACAATCATAAATATATATGCAACAAATACCAGTACACCCAACTATATAAAACAAGTACTAAAGGACATGAAAAATCAAATAACCACTAATACAATTGTATTGGGGGATCTCAATACTCCACTGTCACAAAAAGACAGATCAACTAGACAAAAAATCAACAATGAAATATTACAACTGAACCAAACTTTGGAACAAATGGGCTTAGTAGATGTCTACAGAGTGTTCCACCCCACAACATCAGAATACACATTCTTCTCAGCTGCGCATGGGACATTCTCCAAAATAGACCACATACTAGCTCATAGAACCTGCTTAAGTAAATGCAAAGGAACTGAAATAATCCCATGTATATTATCAGACCATAGTGCAATGAAATTGGAAATCAATGGCAAAATAAAACACAAGAATTTGCTAAACATATGGAAATTAAATAGCACCCTACTGAGCAACCAGTGGGTCACAGATGAAATTAAAGAAGCAATTAGACAGTTCCTGCAACTGAATGATAACGACAGTACAACATACTGGAACTTATGGGATACAATGAAAGCAGTCCTAAGAGGGAAATTCATAGCATTAAATTCCTATATCAGGAAAACAGAGCAAGCACAAATAAACAACCTAATGGTGAACCTCAAACTTCTAGAAAAAGAAGAGCAGGCTAAGCCAAAAGCTCGTACAAGAGAGGAAATTATAAAGATCAGAGCAGAAATTAACGTATTGGAGACTAAAAAAACAATACAAAGAATCAATGAATCAAAGAGTTGGTTCTTTGAAAGATTAAATAAAATCAACAAACCCTTATCCAACCTTATTAAAAAAAGGAAAGAAAGTACTCAAATCCACGCAATTAAGAATGAAAAGGGTGATATCACAACGGACCCTGCAGAAATCCAGAAGATCGTCTATACCTACGTTGAAAACCTGTATTCTAATAAGATGGAAAATGCAGAAGAAATGGACAGATTCCTAGATACATATGAATTACCAAAGCTCAACCAAGAAGATATAAAAATCCTAAATAAACCAATAACACTCAATGAAATCGAAGATGTAATTAAAAACTTCCCAACAAAGAAAAGCCCAGGCCCTGATGGATTCATTGCCAAATTCTAAAAGATATTTAGAGAAGACCTAACACCACTACTTCTCAAACTCTTTAATGAAATTGAAAGGGAAGCAATACTCCCAAATTCATTCCTGGAAGCAAGCATTACCCTGATACCAAAACCAGAGAAGGACCCAACTAAGAAAGAGAACTACAGGCCAATCTCCCTAATGAACTTAGATGCAAAAATCCTCAATAAGATACTGGCAAACAGAATGCAGCAAATCATCAAGAAGATTATACACCATGACCAAGTTGGATTCATCCCTGGGATGCAGGGATGGTTCAACATACGTAAATCAATAAATGTAATACACCATATTAACAGAACCAAGGACAAAAATCATATGATCATCTCAATAGATGCAGAAAAAGCTTTTGACAAAGTCCAGCACCTTTTCATGATAAAAACCCTACAGAAAATTGGAATAGATGGTCTTTATCTCAATCTGATAAAAGCTATCTATGACAAACCAACAGCCAATATCATACTAAATGGACAAAAACTGAAAGCCTTCTCTCTAAAATCAGGAACCAGGGCCGGTGAGATGGCTCAGCGGCATAAGCGCCTGCCTGGCAAGCACAAGGGCCCGAGTTCAACTCCCGGAACCCACATATGAAAAAAGGGCCGGTGATATCGCTCAGCGGCACGGGCGCCTGCTGGTGCGTGAGGTCCTGAGGTCGACCCCCGGTACCCACAAAAAAAAAAAATAAATAAATAAAAAAATAAAATAAAATAAAATCAGGAACCAGACAAGGATGTCCACTGTCCCCACTCTTATTCAACATAGTCCTGGAAACTTTAGCCAGAGCAATTAGACAAGAGAAAGAAATAAAAGGAATTATGATTGGAAAGGAAGAAGTTAAATTATCATTATTTGCAGATGACATGATACTCTACGTAGAAGACCCCAAAAACTCCACTAAAAAATTGCTAGATTGAATAAGCAAATTCAGTAGTGTAGCTGGATACAAAGTCAATACTCAAAAATCAATAGACTTCCTGTACATCAATAACAAACTCACTGAGAGAGAAATTAGGGAAACAACACCTTTCACAATCACATCTAAAAAAATGAAATACCTGGGAATCAATCTCACGAAGGAGTTAAAAGACCTCTACACTGAAAACTACAGTACTCTGAAAAAGGAGATTGAATAGGATATCAGAAAATGGAAAGATATCCCTTGCTCTTGGGTCGGAAGAACCAAGATAGTGAAAATGGCCATACTTCCAAAACTGTTATACAGATTTAATGCAATTCCGATCAAAATTCCAACAACATATCTCACAGAATTAGAGAAAACAATCCTAAAATTCATCTGGAACCAGAAGAGACCTAGAATAGCCAAGGCAATTCTGGGCAACAAAAGCAAGGCAGGGGGCATCACAATCCCTGATTTGAAATTATACTATAAATCTACTGTGATAAAAACTGTGTGGTATTGGCAAAAAAAGACCTGAAGATCAATGGAATAGAATAGAAGATGCAGAAACAACTCCAGACATACTAAGTCACCTTATCTTTGACAAAGTTGCCAAACACATTCACTGGAAGAAAGATAGCCTCTTTAATAAATGGTGCTGGAAAAATTGGCTCTACACATGCCGAAGATTAAAATTAGATGCATATCTTTCACCATGCACTAAACTAAATTCAAAATGGATAAAAGAACTAAATATTAAAACAGAAACATTAAATCTCCTGGAAAATAGAATAGGTAAAACTCTTGAAGACATTGGTGTAGGCAAAGACTTTATGAATAAAACCCCCATCGCACAGGAAGTATCACAAAGAACCAACAACTGGGATTTCATCTTATTAAAAAACTTTTGCACAGCAAGAGAAACCATCAACAGAGTGAAGAGACAACCCACAACGTGGGAAAACCTATTTGACAGCTGTTCCTCAGACAAAGGATTACTATCGAGAACATACAAAGAACTCAAAAAAATCAGACCTCCCAAATTTAAAGACCCAATCCAAAAATGGGCATCTGAGATGAATAAACACTTCTCAGATGAAGAAATACAAATGGCAAATAAATATATGAAAAAATGTTCAACATTACTAGTCATCCGAGAGATGCAAATTAAAACAACACTGAGATTCCATCTCACCCCAGAAAGAATGGCTGTTATCAAGAAGTCAACTAATAACAAATGCTGGAGGGGCTGTGGGTAAAAAGGAACCCTTCTCCACTGTTGGTGGGAGTGTAGACTGGTGCAACCACTGTGGAAATCCGTGTGGAGACTCCTCAAAAAACTAGGATTGGAGGTCCCATTTGACCCAGCTATTCCCCTTCTGGGTATCTTCCCATAAGAATTAAAAACATCGTACCACAGTGATATATGTGCACCCATGTTTATAGCAACACAATTTGTAATAGCTAGATCGTGGAAACAACCCAAATGTCCATTAACTGAGGAATGGATAAAAAAGATGTGGTATTTCTATAAAATGGAATACTACTCAGCCATAAAGAAAGATAAACTGGAAACTTTTATAGGTAAATGGATGCAACTCGAGAAAATACTCACAAGCGAAATAAACCGGATGCACATCTGTAAACATCGTATTTTCTCCCTAGTATGAAAATGCAATTTCACTGTGACTATTCCATTCCTTAGTCTTCTATTTTTACCTAGCTTTTACATGGCTTAATCTTATACTGAGTAATATTTTTCTCCAAAAGTTATTTGTACATTGTCTAATGCTTGAGTTTGTTAATACATGAGAATGTTTACTTGTTGTCTTTAAAAAATAAATAAATAAATGAAATTTGTATAATAAAAAAAAGTAAACAAGACACCTTTTCATACAGTTCATCATTCATGTAAAATGCTAATGTGTTTTGTGTGTTGATCTTGTATTGTGCTACACTGCTAAATTTAGTTATTAATTCTAAGGGGTTTTGGTGGAGTTCTTTGGGTCTTCTATGTAGAGTATCATGTCATCTGCAAATAATGATACTTTGAGTTCTTCCTTTCCCATATGTATCCCTTTTATTTCTTTGTCTTGCTTAATTGTTGTGGCTAATGTTTTAAGTACTATGTTGAATATGAGATGTTCATAGTGGACATCCTTGTCTTGTTCCTGATTTTAGGAAAAACTCCTTTAGTTACTCCCCATTTAGTATGATGCTGACTGCTCATTTGTCATAAATAACTTTTATCATAGTCGGGTATGGTTCTTCTATACCTGTTATCTTCAGGGGGTTTGTCATGAAAGAGTGTTGAATTTTGTCAAAATTTGTCAATCATATCAATTGATATGATCATATATTTTTAACCTTTCTTCTGTTAATGTGATGTATTGTATTTTTTAACTTATATAGGTTGCATTATCCTTGCATCTCTGGGATGAATCCTACTTGATCATGATATATGATCTTTTTGATAATGTGCTGCATTCTATTTGCTAATAACTTGTTGAGGGTTTTTTTCTTTGTTTTCTGAGGAGATTGGCCTATAGTTTTCTTTTTCAATTCAGTCTTAATCCAGGTGTGGGATCCCAGTGATACTGACTTCATAAGTGAATTTGGGAGCTCTCCATCCCTTTCAACTTCTTTGAAGAGCTTGAGGAGTATTAGTGATATGACATCCTCAAATATTTTGTAGAATTCAGGAGTGAATCCATCAGGTCCTGTGCTTTATTTAGTTGGTACATTCTTTATTCCTGTGACAATTTCACTGCTTGTTATTCAGTTTTTAAGCATAATTATAATTCCTTTGGTTCATTTTAGTAGTTCGTATGTGTCAAGGAATCTGTCCATTTCTTCAA
The DNA here is from genome assembly GCA_028451465.1 of Erethizon dorsatum. Classification (NCBI taxonomy): domain Eukaryota; kingdom Metazoa; phylum Chordata; class Mammalia; order Rodentia; family Erethizontidae; genus Erethizon; species Erethizon dorsatum. Next base: position 42,834,670 of record CM051842.1, read on the forward strand.
AATGTGCTAATTTGTTGCAATATAATTTTTCAAAGTAGTTGCTATTTTCTGGATTTTGACAGTGTCTGTTGTGATTTCCCCTTTTAACTTCTAATTGCATTGATGTGAGTCTGTTCTGTCTTTCTCTTCGTGAGTCTGCCTAAGGGCTTATCTATTTTAGTCACTCTTTTGCAGAACCAGCTTTTCAATTTGTTGATATTTTTACAGTTTTTAAAGTCTGAATTTCATTGTTTTCCTCCCTCATCATTACAATTATCCTCTTTAATTTCAGTTTGGTTCTGGTTTGTTTTTGTTTGTCAAGAATATTAAGTTTTTCCTAAGGTTATTTATTTGGGCTTGGTCCATTTTCCTAATGTAAGCATTGATTACAATTAATATTTCTTTTTAGGACTGCTTTCATATTTTCTCAGGGGTTTCAGTAAGTTCACCACCATTGTCATTGAATTCCAGAAATTTTTAAATTTCTTCTTCGATTTCTTTTGTGACTAATTTGTTGTTTACAAGTATGATGGTGATTTTTCAGGACCTGTTGCCATTTCCAAAATTTCTTCTGTCATTGATTTCTATTTTCTTCGCATAGTTGTCTGATAGTATGCATGGGGCAATTTCAATTTTATTTTTACTTAAGCAGCCCTGGTGGACTAGTGTGATCTATTTTGGAAAAAGTACCATGTTTTTCTGAAAAGATTGTATACTCTGTTTTAGTGGGGTGGAATACTCTGTAAATATCTATTAAGTCCACATGTTCACGGTTGTGGTTCAGCTATGATAGATCCTTTATGTGTGTGTGTTTATGTGATCTATCGATATGTGAAAGTGGGGTGTTGAAATCCCCTACTATGATTGTGCTGTTTATTTCATCTTTTAATTTCAGCAGTTTTTATTTCATGAAGATAGGTGCTCCTAGTATTTGGTGCATATAAGTATATAAATGTTATTTGTTATTTGTTCTTCTGCATCATTCCCTTAACTAGTATGTAGTGAGATTTTTTTCTCTCTTCTAATTAGTTTTAGCTTGAAGTTTACCATGTCTGATTTTTTTTTTTTGGGACACCTACACACATTTTATAGAAAAGTAGAGAAATATAACTTATACAGTACATTTTAAACTATCTGATCACAATCTTAACACGGGTTTGTTCCGTCTTATCTAAAATACTGAGAGGTAAATAGAGCCTTTCACAGATACACAGAAAAATAAAGATGAGACTATTTTCACAATAAAGTCAAATATAACAATATAAAAATGTCTACAAACCAGGGTTGATGGTTCATAGCTCCAATCCCAGCACTTGGGAAGCTGAGGCAAGAACACTGAGGAAAGTTCAAGGCCAGCTTGAACTACACAGTGAGACTCTATCTCAAAAAAATTTCTTTTTCTTCAAGAGTGGTGATTACCTTTGTAGAATGGATATGTGCATGTACAACATATATATGCACAAACACAAATACCTGTATTGTTTCTTTCATTGAGCATGTCTTACTCTAGTAAAGTTGCTAACCTTAATTACAGAGTGATCAGACTTTTTTATTGCTTTTTTTTTTTATATGTGGGTACCGGGAGTTGAACTCAGGACCTCGCGTTTGCCAGGCAGGCGCTTATGCCACTGAGCTATCTCACCAGTCCCTATTGCTTATTTTTGGAGACAGAGCGTCACTATATACTCCAGGCTGGCCATGAACTCACTATGCAGTCCAGGCTGGCCTTGAACTAACAGCAATCCACATGCCTCAGCCTCCCATGTGCTGGGACTACAGGCATGCGCCACCACACTGGGCAGAACAATCAGATTTTATATAAAAACTCATAGTGCTTTTATTACCCATTTTTGAATTATGTATAGTTTAATTTTGATAGCCTTATTTTAAACACATCAATAATATTTTATACATTTATTCACTCCAGAGTGTATTAAATGCCCACTAATTATGGCCGATGTATTAGTGTTAACAAGACAGTTATGGTCTCTGGCTTACAATTTTCAGTTTTTTAATCAGCTGCATTTCTTTACACTAACAATAGTCTATCTGAAAAAAGAAACAAAAAAAACTTATTTCTGATAGCATTAAAAAATAATAAAATACTTCAAAATAAATTTAACCAAGGAAGTAAAAGATGTACATGCTGAAAACCATAAATATTGCTGAAAGAAACTGAAAATGACACAAATAAACGGTAAGAAAGGCCATCTTCATAGGTTGGAAGAGTTAATTTTGTTAAAACATCCACACTACCCAAAACAATATACAGATTCAATGCAATCCTTATCAAAATCCCAGTGTCACTTTTCACAGAAATAGGAAAAAAAATTCTAAAATTTATATGGAACTATTGAAGACCCTGAGTAGCTAAAACAATTTGAGAAACAAAAACAAACCTAGAGTATCACACTCCTTGATTTCTAATTCTAATACTACAATAATCTAAATAACATAGTACTAGCATAAAAGCAAATACACAGACCAACGAAACAGGACAGACAGCCCAGAAATAAATCCAAGCACATTTGCCAACTTCTGACAAGCCACCAAGAAGACATACTGGGGAGTGATAATCTTGTCAAGAATGGACAGAAAAACTGGATATCCATCTGCAAGAATGCAACTGCATTGTTATCTTACACCATACATGAAGATAAACTCTAACCCTAAAGATGTGAAACAGTAAAACTCCTAGAAGAAAAACATAGAGGAAAGGCTCTTTGATACTGGTCTTGGCAATATGCTTTGTTTGTTTGTTTTTTGATCTCACGCCAAAAGCCCAGGGCTAAAAGCAAAGAATAAAGATGGGATTACATCAAACTAAAAAGCTTTTGCACAGTAAAGAAAAAAATAAAAATCAAGAAACTCAAAAGGCAGCTTATGCAATGGAAGAAAATATTTGTAAACCATGTATGATAAGAGATTCTCAAAATAACTCACACAACCCTTTAGAATGTAAACCGATACAGTCATTGTGAAAGATACCATGGAGGTACCTCAAAAAATAAAAAACAGGGCTAGCACATAGTATGATCAGCTATTGCACAAATAACTGTATAACCAAATGAAGTCATTGCCTCATGAAATTATCTGCATGTCCACATTGACTGATGCATTATTCAAATAACCAAGATATAGAAACAACCTGTATATCAGCAGATGAATAGATAATTTATGAATTTATGCATATACACAATAGGCCTTTATTCATCTAAAAAAAAAGGAGATATTGCCATTCCCAACAATACACATAAACTTGAAGGGCATTATGTTAAAGAGAAATTAAGCCAGATACTGAAAGAAAAATACATGATCTTACTTGTATGTTCAAAGAAACAAAAACTGTTGAATATATAGAAACAGAATATAAACATAGTGACCAGGGATGGGGAGATGGAGAAATAGGGAGTAGTTCATAAATCTTAATAGTATTCTATGCTGAAAATCTGTTGAGAGAAAATGTTAGGCACTCTTTTCATTTTTGAGACAAGGTCTCACTCTGTAGTTCAGGCTGGCCTTGAACATACTATGCAGCCCAGGCCGGCCTCTAGCAGTGATTCTCCTGCCTCAGCCTCTTGAGTGCTGGGATTAGAGTTGAGTACCACCACACCCAGCAGGCACTCTTGCCATAAAAACAGGAAGGTGATGTATAGGTTAATTTTCTCAATGATAGTACTCCTTTCACTGTATCAGAGCAATATATTGTATATCTTAGATATATATATATATAGAAATGTTTAAAATGCCATGAAGATTTTCAGTGTTTTGTAGAAAAGTTTTCTAGTATTAACTTTCCATTATTAATATTTGGTCATTATAAAAGAAAAGAATTTGGGAATAAAGTCAAACGCCAACATGAAAACACACACGTTCATTCAGATTTGGTGTTAGTTAGATGCCAGTATCTGGAAATGTGAAAATCGAAATGGATTTGCTTCCTTGCTCAGTTTTCCCTGGATACATGTTCTCACATCTCATGTCCATTTTTATTTAAAATACTAATGTGGGAAGATGTGAAGTGGGATTTTTCTTTTTCCATTGCTTTTATTTGCCTTCTTCCTTTTAGTCTTAGCAATGTTAGGTTTCCTGTCTAGAAAAGAAAAAATGAAAAACACCTAAGAGGCTTGCTAAGTAACTGCATCCTATTCCCAAGTCAGGATTTAACTAAGTCTCAAGATTCAGATACAGCTGTATTATTATACCGTAGGTTCTGCACACTTCAGCTCCAGAAAGAGAAATCTATAAACTTGACCAGGGGGAGCCAAACTTGATCCCTCCTGCTGCCTTTCCTCTCAGTTTTTTTTTTTTTGTGTGTGGGTACCGGGGGTCGACCTCAGGACCTCGCATGCCAGCAGGCGCCCGTGCCGCTGAGCGATATCACCGGCCCTTTCTCGTATGTGGGTTCCGGGAGTCGAACTTGGGCCCTCGCGCTTGCCGGGCAGGTGCTTACGCCGCTGAGCCATCTCACCGGCCCTCCTCCCAGTTCTTGAGAGCTCACAGCCTAAAACCTGCTTCTTTTGTTTAGTCTCCAGACTTGTGACACCCTAGTTCAACTCTAAAGTCAAAATCCATAGAGGACCAAATCCTGCACACTACTACGAAAGCAAAACCTAGACAAACATATGCTCCATCATCTTGATCAAATTCCAGTCTTAAATTCTATGCTCTGGAGTCTGACTTAGAAGAAATTCTGAATTTGCAAATGAATTATGTGCTCAATTTTCCTCAGAGACCCAAGACTCTCATTCCTATAGAAATGCCATACCTGATCTATTTTAAATATTAGCATAATTTCTAGGGAGTTTTAACTCTTAAAACTAAATGTTCGCTATTCTTGATTTTATGGTATTTTAACCCTACCATAGTTAACAATCATTTATAATATCAATTCTGAGTAGAAAATGGATTCAAAATTGTGATGGCCCAAGATAAGGTGAGTCTAAGACTCACAATCATACACAGCAAGTTAAAATCCTTAAAACAGAGTTGGATTGTGTTTATATCAGCCACTTGTGGTTCCCCCTCACACGCGCATATTTAACCACTTTCTCTGAAATTTTCTTCCTCCGCAGAGTATAGGCCCAATTTTCACCAGATCCTCTCTGTGGAAAACAAGCTTTTTATTCTGTTGTTTCCCTCTAGGTGTGGTTCTTTCTTTCCTACCTTTTGTAGTCAACGAAAACCTGTACATTTTCTATTTAATACCTCTAGCCTGATGGGCGCGAACAGTTTCTTCTTAGTGGACATCATGGTCATGAATTTATTACTATCAAAATATGACTTACTTAATATCCTGGAAGAAATACTTTCTTATATAGTTCAAATATTTCTAGAAAAAATTGAATCTAAAATACTGTACACATGCATCTGTGTGCCCCCTCCAAATTCATACGTTCAAATCCTAGCTCACAGGGTCTCAGAGAGTGGCCTTATTTGAAGGGGTCTTTACAGAGGCAATCAAGTTAAAATGAGGCCATTAGGAGGGTTTCCATCCAGCAAGTGTTCCTGTTAGAGGAAATCTCAACACAAGCCAGACCAGAGGGACGAGATGTGAAAACACGAAGAATGGCACATCACACGGAGACATTTACAAGCCCAGGAGGCAGGCCCGGGCCAGGTCCCTTCCAGATCCTGTCCTCAGAAGCAGCCAATCCTGCCAACCCCTTGATTTTGGCCAAACCCCCTCTGGAACTACGAGATAATAATAATTTTCCATTGTTTAAACCACCCAGTTTGTGTCACACCATGGCAGCTGTAGAAAACGATAGGGCACTTTTGCAAAATAACTTCCAAAATGGCTGTAACAATGGGTATTTTAATCCACCCTGTATAATAAATTAACTTTCTGCCATGTTTCATCCATGCTATCAATTTTTGCAATGTTTTGCTGATTTTTAAGAACTTTTTTTTTTTAAAGGGAGTGCATCTTTTTAATGTATAATTTGAGTCCAGGTTTACCATACCTTTATGGTTTTATGTCCTTTTATTTTGAAATTCTAGAATAAATTCAAATGGATCAACAGTATCAACCACTGACAACAAATCTATGATTCAATATAATTTGATACAATGAAGATCATAAAAATTATTTATTCATTGATTGACCATCTACTGCAAAATACTCATTGTGAGATAATCACCTATTTCAAAAAGTACATTTTTAAAAGGTAAAAGTTGATGATTGGAAACTATAAAATTATTTTCATGTGGACAGCACACAAAAATAAGTATCATACCCAGTAACCATAATACTTATATGACGCTTTTGGAGTAGATTTATCCCTGACTCTCTGTTGCAAGTACACAGTAAAATATTCAAAGTTCTTCAAATGGTATCACAAAGGATAGAGCAGCTAAATAAAACAAAAAAAATGCCTTGTAGGGTTGCAGTGTTTCTCTGCAGTCATTGTTAATGCTTATCCTGTTGGAGGACCCCTGTCCCTGTTCTTTTTCAGCGAGCAGTTTTCACCTTGGCATGAGTAAGGACGTGAGCTTTGAGGTTGTTGGACTGAACAAACCTCTTATCACAGCCCTGGATGGGACACGCAAAGCGCTTCTCCCCGGTGTGGATGCGCACATGCGTGCGGAGGTTGAAGTCCAGGGAGAAGCGCTTCCCGCAGCCCGCGAAGGTGCACTGGAAGGGCCTCTCGCCTGTGTGCATGAGGAAGTGCCGGGCCAGCTTGGAGGCCTCGGAGAAGGCGCGCCCGCACTCCGCGCACACGTGGACCCGGGGCGCGTGCACCAGCAGGTGCTTCCGCAGGGCGGTTTTATCCCTCAGCCTTCTTGTGCATCCACTGTGAGGACAATCGAACGTCTCGGGAGCATCCCGGTCTTTACCTTGGGGCGGCTTCTTTTCAGCAAATTCTCTGAGCTGTTTAGGATCCGACAGGTCAACGCCAGGCACCCCTCCAGCAGGAAGCTTCTTGCCTGCCACATACTCTGAATACCCAAGGTGTGAATCCTCTTCGACCCTCGGTGACAGGGGCTTTTGCCTCGCTCCACTTTTCATGTATTCCAAAGAACATTCGACAAGGGAGCTGGCTGCAAAAACCTGCTGAGAAAAACCTTCTCCTGAGTGTTCGCTTATGTTTTCCAAGGACCTAAGCAGGGAATCTTCTTCCAGGCTGGGTTCAGAAAATCGACTTGTTATCTTGCATTCTATGTAGCAGTCAGGGAAATCCTCCTCTCCACTGGCTTGAGGACTAGGTTCAGGGCAGGAGCCTTCGTCACGCGGGGCCCAGGTCACAGGGACCGGTTCCATTTCTGCTGCTGGGACTGGGCTCACCTGGCACTGCTTTGGTTTTGCTCCATCGAGGGCTCTTCCAACCTGGCCTTTCTGGCCACCAGTCATGGCCCTTCTCTTTGTTTGCCGATTCATGTTGTCGTTCTACCTGCTGCCTTCTTGAAGGTTAACACTAGGAGGGATCAGTCGCTTGCAGGTAGCTGTGATCTCAGGTAAGTGGTCTTCAACGCATACCTGCTAGGCTTGTCTGTCTTGTTCACCACATGTCCCAGTAGTTAGCACATCTGTCCGCGCGGCCGCGCGCCCTCGGCGCTCCTCTCACAGGGTGGCGAGGCCCACGCGCTGCAGCCCAGGACCGCGCGGCCTTGTGCTCGACCTCGGCCTCGGCCTCCCCATGTCTGATATTAAATTGCTACCTCTGCTTGCTTTCACTGTCCTGGAACATGGAATGTTGTTTCCATCCTTTAATTTGTCATCTATAAATACTTTTTTTAGATTAGATGAGTTTATTGAATTCAACAGACTATTGGATTGGGTTTTTTCATACAGTCTGCTAATGTGTGTCTTTAAATTGGGAAGTTGATATTATTAATATTGAGAAATTGTTGAGATGTGTTGGGTATTTACTATCATTGCCTTATTTATTTGTTGGTGAATACTTTGTCTTTGTTTTCCTGACTTTTTTTCTTTTTATCCATTGACCTCACTAGTTTCCTCTGTGTTTTTAACTGTGTCCATTTCTTTATTTCTGTTGAGGATATTCTTAAGTATTTTCTCTAGAGCTGGTTTAGTACTCATGTTTCTATTCAGCTGGACTTCTTCATGGAAATACTTTATTCCTCCCTCTATTTTGAAGGGTAGCTTTGCTGGATAAGTTAATTTGGGTTGAAGAAGTTATTTGCTCTTATGGTTTGAAATATTTTACTCCATGTTCTTCTGGCCTTTATAGTTCATGTTGAGAAGTCTGCTGTAATTCTAATTGATTTACCTCTATATGACATTTTTTTGTTTTTCTCTGGTTGCTTTTTATAACATTTTAATTCCTTTAATTTCTTAATGACTGCTCAAAGGTTTATCATACACATATTATCAGAATATACAACAGATTAATACTAACTTCAATGTAACAGAAATGTTCCTCTTCAATAGCTCTATTCCCTCTTTTTGTGCTATTAGTCATATACATATTCAAATGCAACTATACATTTTTATAGCTACTAGTGTATTTTTATTTCTGTGTACTAAGCTGACAAGAAAGCAAGTATGGAGTTTCTTATATTAACTTTCTGTTTTATCTTTTCTTTCTCTCTCCATTTGTTTCTGTGGTTTCAAGTTGTCATCTGTTATTTCTTTACTTCAGTAGACCTTTGCTTCCACCACTTCTTTTGAACTGGTGTGAAATATTATATTTTGATGTCATTTTCTAGATAAAATTATATACATGTAATTTTATATATTTGTATTTTAATCAATTGAAAGAAGAAAGGAAAAGAAATACGCAGTTATACTATTACAATAACATAAATACCATTACTTTTAAAAAATATGAGTTCAAATTACTATCTTGGGTTATTTGCTTTTGAAGTGACTTGAAACCCTAATTTCCTTCAGTAGTCTTTGTAAGGTTAGTCTTGTAGAAATACATTTTCTAAAATATCCTCTAGGAATGTCTATTTTTGAAAGAATTTTGCTGCATATGAGTCTTGGTTGAATTTTTTTTTCATTGGATATCTTGATTATTTTGTCATCCCATTTCCTCTAGCCTTCTTTGTTTCTGATCAAAAGTGTTAGTGCTTTTATCGGATTTCCTCAGATGAACTGTTTTACTCTTGTTGCTTTCTAAACTTTATCTCTGAGTAATTTTACTTTGGTTTGTCATCGTTGTGCTTTTGCTACTTGAAATTAGTTGTTTCTTTGATGTACATAATTTTTTCACTCACACTTGAAGTTTAGAGTCAGACACACTCCCAATCTCTCTTGTCCTTTTGTATTCTAAGTATGCCCATGTGCTTAATGTGGTCCACACTAAAGTTCTGCTCATTTTTCTTCAATCTTTCCCTTCTTCAGATTACATAATCTCTATCAACTTGTCTCCAAAATCACTGATTTTTTTTCTCGTTCAAAAATACTGTAGAGTTCCATAGTGATTTAAAATTTTCCACTATTGTATAGTTTTCACCTTTTTCATTTTTAAAAATATAAAAATGGGGATGTAGCTCATGGTAGAGCTCTTACCTAGCATGTACAAGGCCCTGGGTTTCATCCCCATAACTGCAAACAAAATAAAATAAACCAAAACACATGAAAAAAAACCTACTATCTATATAATTATCTCTGATATTCTTTATTTGATGAGCAATATCATCTCATTTTAAAGTATGATTTCTCTTAGTTCTTTGAGGATATTTACAATGGCACCCTTGAGTTTTACTTCAATTCCCCCACACTCACATGCTTTTGTTCCTTTCGATGGCTTATATTTTTCTTTTTGCAAACTGGACATTTGAAAGAATATATTGTACCAACTCTGAATATTAATTCCCTCATCTGTGAAGCTTGTTTTATTTATTTGTTAAAAATTTGGGTAGAGTATTTGAGGCAAATCTACTCTCCCTGGTTATCAGTAAAATTTTGATGTTTATGCTTAATTGGTGCAAAATCAAGAATGCAGTTACATTGGAAGAGTTTTCCTATTTGTAGTGCTGGGAAAAAAATCCAGGCGCTAACACATGGTAACAAAGTACCCTACAACTGGGCTACAAGCCAACCCCTGAAGGCAGTTTCTGAAGGGCTCTGTTTCTCTCTCTCTGATCTTGTCTTTAGTGGTTAGGCTCCATTCACTACTGGTTATTTGCACTAGTGTTTTTCACATAATCCTGGAGTACCACTTGCTCAAGTCTGAATTAAATTCAACCAGGAATTTGGTCATATCTGGTCATTCTTTGAGGTTTTTGCCCTCATAAAAAGGACTGTCCTTGTTGTCTTTCAGGTTTTATCCAGTAAGCTGGCTGGTTGTTTGCTGAGCTACCAGTCTCCTATTAAGTACTTTCCACTAAAAAAATCTCATTTTTTAGGGTATGCATAGCTTGAACTTCCCCACATTTTGCTTTAAAAATACTCAATTCCTTTTGTGGAGAGCTTTGCTGCTGGCTACCCCAGTCAAACTCTCTTCAGGCACTGCTCTAGGTGCTAGGTAGGGTGATAGGTATTCTCTTTTTTATGGAAAAAGTGTAAAACAAAATTTCATAATAAAATGATAGAATAACAATAGTTAATACACTGCATATTGTTATCTTTAAAGTGGTTATTCAGAGTACAAACTATGGGCATTAAAATATCTTTAATTGAATCTAGCAAAAACCTTCCTGTTCAATGAGCTAAGAGACATTAATAGTATAAATGACTTGCATATTTTCCCATTTCCTTCTGTCATTTCCCCTTTCCCCATCCTAGATCCTTTTTTCCTTTTGAACAATTTCTTCCCATTTCACAATATCTATTGTATATTTTAGACCTTATTAACGCTTTCAGTTTCTTACATCAGGGAGACAATATGATATTTACACATGTCAGCCTGATTTATTTCATTTATGAGTATGGTCTCAAGTTGCATCCATTTACCTATAAAAGTTTAAGTTTATCTGTCTTTATGGCTGAGTAGTACTCTATTGTATAAAAATAGCACAACTTTTTTATCCATTCTTCAGTTGATGGGCATTTGGGTTGTTTCCAAGATTTAGCTATTACAAACTGTGCTGCTATAAATATGGGTGTGCATATATCACTGTGGTATGATGTTTTTAATTCTTCTGGGAAGATACACAGAAGGACAATAGCTGGGTGGAATGGGACACTTAATACGAGCTTTTTGAGGAATCTACATACTGATTTCCACAGTAGCTGCACAACTCTGCACTCCCACCAACAGAGGAGAAGGTTTCTTTTTCCCCACAGCCCTTCCAGCATTTGTTATTGGTTGATTTCTTATAGATAGCCATTCTTTCTGGGGTGAGATGGAATCTCAGTGTTGTTTCAATTTGCATTTATTGAATGACAAATGATGTTCAATATTTCTTCATATATTAATATGCAATTTATTTCCTCATCAGAGAAGTGTGCATTCATCTTAGATGCTCATTTTTGGATTGGGTCTTTGAATTTGGGGGGGGTCTGAATTTTTTCAGTTCTTAATGTGTTCTAGATGTAAGTCCTTAGTCTGAGGGAAAATTGACTAAAATTTTATCCCAGTCTGTGTGTTGACTTTTCACTCTGCTGGTGATTTCTTTTGATGTGCTCAAGCTTTTTAGTAAGATTGGATCCCAGTTGTTGATTCTTTAAAGTATTTCCTGTGCAGACTGGGTTTTATTCATGAATTCTAGGTCTACACCTATGTCTTCAAGATTTCTACCTACTTTTTCTTCCAGTAGAGTTAGTGTTTCTGTTTTAATATTTAGATCTTTGATCCACTTTGACTTTAGTTTAGTGCATGGTGATAGACATGGGTCTAGTTTTAGTCTACAGCATGTGGAGAGCCAGTTTATCCAGTACCATTTATTAAAGAGGCTACTTTTCTTCCACTGAATATATTTGGCCCCTTTGTCAATGATAAGATAGTGGGTGTGTTTGCACTTGTGTCTGCATTTTCTAACCTGTTCTACTGACACTCAGGTCTGTTTTTTCAACAGTATAATGCTGATTTTATCACAGTAGCTTTGTAGTATAATTTCAAGTCAGGGATTGTGGTGCCACCTGCCTTCACTTTGTTACCCTGGAGTGCCTTTACTATTCTATGCCTCTTCTTATTCCAAATGAATTTTTGGAATATTTTCTCTAGTTCTTTGAGGTATTCTAATGGTATTTTGATTGGGATTGCATTAAATCTGTATAACAATTTTGGGCATATGGCCATTTTCATATGTTGGTTCTTCTTATCCATGAGCAAGGGATATATTTCAACTTTCTGATATCTTTTCTGACCTCCATTTTCAGAGTACTATAATTTTCAATATATAGATCATGTACATCCTTTAGTAGATTGATTTCTAAGTATTTCATTTTTTGGATGCTATTGTAAAATTTGTGGTTTCCCTAATTTCTTTCTCAGAGAGTTTGTTGTTTATGTACAGGAATTCTATTGATTTTTGAGTGTTGACTTTGTATCCAGCTACACAACTGAATTTGGTTGTTGAATCTAGAAGTCTTTTGGTGGGGTTTTTGGGTCTTCTATGTAGACTTTCATGTTATCTGTGAAAAAAGATAATTTAACTTTTTCCTTTCCTATCCTTATTCCTTCTATTTCTTTCTCTTTTCTATTTGATCTGCCTAATATTTCCAGAAGGATATTGAATAGGAGTGGAGATAGTAGATATCCTTGTCTTGTTATTGATTTTAAAGTGAAATCTTTCAATTTTTGTCTATTTAGTATGATGTTGGCTGTTTTGTCATAGATACTTTTATCAGATTGAGATAAATACCATCTATTCCAATTTTCTGTAGGGTTTTTATCATGAATGAGTGTTGGACTTTGTCAAATGCTTTTTCTGCATCCATGGAGAAGATCACGTGATATTTGTTTTTAGCTCTGTTGATGTGATGTATTACATTTACTGATTTGCATATGTTGAACTATCCATGCATTCCTGGGATGAATCCCACTTGGTCATGGTGTATAATATTCTTGATGAATTGCTGCATTCTGTTTGCTAGTATCTTATGGAGGATTTTTTCATCTTTGTTCATTGGGGAAATTAGCCTGTAGTTCTGCCTTTTGGGGGGTCATTCTCTGGTTTTGGTATCAGGATAATACTTGCCTCCAGGAATGAGTTAGGGAATATTGCTTCCCTTTCAATTTCATTAAAGAGTTTGAGTTGTATTGGTATTAAATCTTCCCTGAATTTTTGTAGAATTCAGCATTGAATCCATCAGGACCCGGGTTTTTCTTTGTTGGTATGTTTTTAATTACATTTTCAATTTCATTGACTTATATTGGGTTAGTCAGAGTTTTTATGTCTTCCTGGTTCAAATTTGGTAATTCATATATATCTAGGAATCTGTCCATTTCTTCTGTGTTTTCTGTCTTATTAGAATAAAGATTTTCAAAGTAGGTATAGATGATCTTTTCAATTTCCACATGATCTGTAGGGATTTCATCCTTTTCATTCCTCAATGCATGAATTTGAGTCTTTTATTCCATTTTTTTGATAAGGTTGTCTAAGGATTTATCAATTTTATTTATTCTTTCAAAGAACCAACTCTTTGATTCATTAATTCTTTGTATTGTTATCTTAGTTTTGATTGCATTAATTTCTGCTCTGATTTTATAATGTCCTCCTTTGTATGGTCTTTGGGTTTGACTTACTCTCCTTTTTTAAAAGGTTGAGGTGCAATATTCATTTATTTGTGCTCCTTCTGTTTCCCTGATCTGAGATTTTATCTCTATACATTTCCCTTTTAGCACTGCATTCATCACATCCCATGGGTTCTGGTATGTTATATTTGTATTTTCACTTGATTGTAGAAATTGTTTAATTTCTTCTTTAATTTCACCTGTGACCCATTGGTTGTTCAGGAGGGCATTATTTAATTTCCATGTATTTATGGAGTTTTTGTGGTTTCTTTTACCATTAATTTCCAATTTCACTGCACTATGGTCTGATAATATGCATGGGATAATTTCAATTCCTTTGCACTTACTTAAGCATGTTCTGTGGGCTAGTATATGGTCAATTTTAGAAGATGTCCCATGTGCAGCTGAGAAGTATGTGTATTCTTCTGTTGTTGGGTAGAACACTCTGTAAATATCCTCGAAGTCCCTTTGTTCACAGGTTTGGTTCAATTCTGATATTTCTTTGCTGTTTTTTTTTTTTTTTTTTCTTTTTTGGTCTGGTTGATGTATCTATTTGTGGCAGTGGGGTATTAAATTTCCCCATTACAACTGTGTTATTGCTCATTCGATTTTTCATGTCTATTAATATTTATCATATATAGTTGGATGCTCCTGTATTTGGTGCATACACATTTATGATTGCTTTCTCTTACTCACGAAGTTTTCCCCTAACAAGTATGTAGTGACCCTCTTTATCTCTTTTGATCATTCTTTGTTTAAAGTTCATATTGTCTGCCAAAAGAATAGGTACCCCTGCTTTTTTCTGGGTTCCTGTTGCATGGGGTATTCTTTTCCATCCTTTGACTTTTAGTCTATGAATTTCTTTTTGAGTTAAATATGTTTATTTTATGTAGCATATTGCTGGATCTTGTTTCTTGATCCATTCTGTCAGTCTGTTTCTTTTGACTGGTGAATTGAGGCCATTTGTATTGATGTTTATAACTGATATGTATTGGCTTATGTTTGTCATGGTATTTTCCTGCTGTTGTTTCCCTGCTTTTCCCCTCTGTTTAATTGCTTGCCCTGCCTGGTGGTTTCCTTCTGTTGTTGTTTTTGGAATTTTTGTCATTTTTATCTCTGTCTATAATTTCTTTCATTACCCTTTGTAGTGTTGGTTTGGCAGTCACGAATTTCTTCAGTTGTTCTTTGTCATGGAAGTATCTTATTTCCCCATTAATTTTGAAAGATAGTTTTGCAGGGTACATCAATTTGGGTCAGAAGTTGTTTTCTTTCAGGAGTTGAAATACTTCACTCTGAGCTCTTCTTGACTTGAGGGTTTGTGTTGAGAAGTCTGCCATGATTCTGATGGGCTTTCCTTTATAGGTGATCTGTTTCTTTTCTCTGACAGCTTTTAATATTCTTTTTTTGTTCCAAATTTCTGGGATCTTGATTATTATATATCTGGGTGTAGATTTATTTTGGTCATGACTAATTGGAGTTCTCTATGCCTCACTTATATGCATGTCATATTTCATTCCCATGTTTGGGAAATTTTCTGCTATTACTTTGGCAAATAGTTTTTTTATGTCATTTGTGTTGACTCCTGCTATTTCATTGAAACCAATTATTCTTATATTATTTTTCTTTGCACTGTCTTGCAGCTATTGTATTGTTACTTCCTGGTACCTTGTCATTTTTAAGAGATCTTTTCTTTCATGATCTCTAGCCATGATCCTGTCTTCGAGGTCTGAAAGTCTATCTTCAGTTTCATTCAAGCAGTTTTGCCAGCTTTCAATGGAATTTTTAATTTCTTGGATATCTTTTTGAATCTGTTTCATGCATTCTATTTCTTTCCTATATTGTTCATTCAGGGTTTCCATCATTTTCCTATACTCTTCTATTTTTATGTATGTCTTATCTAGATTTGCTGAGCAATTCCTTCATTATGGTTGTCATTTCTTTTTTTTAACCTGAGAGATTATTTCTGGTATGATTTCCTTGATAACCTCATGGATTTGTTACTTTACTGTGCTTGCTATCATTTCACAAATTTCATGTGTATGTCTTCCATTTTCCTCTACCTCATTGTTTCCTGGACTTGTTCTGGATGGGCTGGAGGTCTGAGGTTGCATTTTGCCTCTGTGTCTTGTCATTTTCTGTTTCAAAAGTTTTTTATTTTCTTTTCTGTCTTGATCTTTGTAAGTTTTTGTAGTAGGTAGCTTTATCACTAGTATCAAGGCCTATCTAGGTAAAGTCTGTTCTTCAGGGATGTCTTCTGTGTGTAGGAATTTCTTGATTTGTGTCTGTCTGAAGATCCTACCTTCCCAATTAATTAAGAATGGGATTTGGTATCTGTTTGTCTCAATCCCCAGTCCTTTGGTGTTTGGCTGTGGTGAGGTTATTATCCCAGAACTTCCCAGTATTGTTACAGAAGGGCAAAGAACTGATTATAACAGATATGATATCCTAAATAAAGTAGTATATTTAGCAATAATAGCATCAAGCACTGTTTAGAAACTGAGAACCTGGTAACTCTTGATGTACTTTAGACCATAATGGCAAAGTCTATAGTTATATAACAGAACCAATTGTAAATTGGGAGCTTGTATTCAAAGTGATTCCCCTTGGTAGAGTGGTTTTACCCTGTGGTGGGGAAATTCAAGGATGATATTGTATAAAACAAAGGTAACTGGAAAGGAAGTAGAAGCAAGGCTAGAGGACAAAGGATGATCATGCAAGGTGTGGGAAACTAGAGAAGAGGGTACAAAAGAAAGAATGAAGGAGTATTTGAGGGATTATCTGAATTTAGTCCCTGGGTTTGGGGGATGGGATTAGTTTTCTGTGGCTGGAGTTCTTCCCAGCCATTTAGAAAAGAGAGATAAGAAAAAAGAGAAAAAGAAAAAAAATTAAGAAAAAAAAGAAAAAAGGAAAAGGAAAAGAAACTAAGATAAAATCAAAAATATAACAAGATAAAATTAAATTAAATTAAATTTTTAAAAAGGGGGCAGCCCCACCCACCTGCTTCTATACTGTGTGTCTTTGTGCCTAAGCACAACCTTGGTTTGCCTAACTTATCACCTCTTGGTTCATATTTTGGAATTTTCCATTACACTGATTTGGCCTATCCATTATGTGCACCCTAGTCAGGGTCCTACTGTGTGGGTGGCACTTCCCTGGTTGTCTGGTCCCACTGATGTGAGGAGAGGGGCCAGTGACCAGGATTCCTCCACTGTGTCCTGTTGCCAGGTCCTGGATCTACCATGCTGTTTTTATCAAGTGTTTTTGTAGTATAATTTCAAGTCAAGGATTGTGATGCCTCCTACCTTGCCTTGGTTACCAAGAATTGTTTTTTCTATTGTAGCTCTCCTCTGGTTGCAAATGAATTTTAAGAATGTTTTCTCTACTTCTGGTATTTTGATTGGGATTGTATTAAATCTGGAGCAATTTCAGGAGTATGATCTTTTTCACTATGCTGTTTCTTCCTACCCATGAGCAAGGAATATCTTTCCATTTTCTGATATCCTCATCAATGTCCTTTTCAGAATACTGAAATTTTCAGTGTAGAGATCTTTTACTTCATTAGTTTGATTCCTAAGTATTCCATTTTTTGTGGTGCTATTCTGAAGGGTGTTGTTTCCCTAATTTTTCTCTTAGTGTGTTCATTATTTGTGTACAGGAATTCTATTGATTTTTGAGTGTTGACTTTGTATCCAGCTATTCTTCTGAATTTGGTTATTTAATCTACAAGTCTTTATGTGGAGTTTTTGGGGTCTTCTGTGTAGAGTATCAAGTCATCTGCAAATAATTATAATTTAAATTAATCTTTTCCTACCCTTATTTTCTTTTTCTTGTCAGATAGCTCTGGCTAATGTTTCCAGAACTATATTAAATAGGTGTGGTGATAGTGAACATCATTGTCTTGTTCCTGATTTTAGAGTGAAAGCTTTCAGTTTTTTACCATTTAGTATGATGTTGTTGTTGGTTTGTCATAGATGGCTTTTTTCAGATTGAGATATAGCCCTTTCATTCTAATTTTCTGTAGGATTTTATCATGAATGGGTGTTGGACTTTGTCAAATGCTGATTTAATCACAGTAGCTTTGGAGTATAATTTCAAGTCAGGGATTGTGATGCCTCCTGACTTCCTTTGCTGCCCAGGATTGCCTTTGCTATTCTAGGTCTCTTCTGTTTCAAATGAATTTTAGGAATGTTTTCTCTATTTCTGTGACGTATGCTAATGGTATTTTGATCAGGTTTGCATTAAATCTGTATAACAATTTTAGGAATATGGCCATTTAACTATGTTGGTTCTTCAAATCCATGAGCAAGAGATAACTTTCCATTTTCTGATATCCTCTTTGATCTCCTTTTCAGAGTACTGCAATTTTCAATGTATGGATCTATTACTTCCTTTGTTAAGCTGATTCCTAAGTATTTCATCTTTGGGGTGCTATTGTGAAGGGTACTATTTCACAAATTTTTCTATCAGTGAATTTGTTGCTTGTGCATAGGAATGCTATTGATTTTTGAGTGTTCACTTTGTATCCAGCTACACTACTGAATTTGGTTATTAAATATACACATCTTGTGGTAGAGTTTTTGGAGTCTTCAATGTGGAGTATCATGTCACCTTCAAATAGCAATAATTTAACTTCTTCCTGTCCTGTCCTTCTTCCTTTTATTTATTTCTCCTGTCTGATTGCTCTGGCTAATGTTTCCGGAACTATATTAAATAGGATTGGTGGTACTGGACATCCTTGGCTTCTTACTGATTTTAGAGTGAGAGCTATCAGTTTTTGACCATTTAATATGATGTTAGCTGTTGCTTTGTCATAGATTGCTTTTATCAGATTGAGATAATGATAATCTATTCCAATTTTCTGTAAGGTTTTTATCTTGAATGAGTGTTGGACTTTTCAATTGCTTTCTTTGCATCTAATAAGATGAGCATATGATTTTTGTCTTTGGCTCTGTTGCTATGGTGTATTACATTTATTGATTTGCATAAGTTGAACCATCCCTGCATCCCTGGTATGAATCCTACTTGATCATGGCGTATCATCTTCCTGATGATTTGTTGCATTCTGTTTGCTAGTATCTTATCTTATTCTTATTTCTTAATAAGAAAATCTTCTTGATTTTTGCATCTATGTTCATTGGGGAGATTGGCCTGTAGTTTTCTTTATTGGTTGGGTCCTACTCTGGTTTTGGTATCAGGGTAATATTTGCTTATAGGAATGATTTTTGGAAGTATTGCTTTCCTTTCAATTTCATTAAAAAGTTTCAACATTGGTGACATTAGTTCTTTTCTAAATTTTTTGTAGAACTGAACAGTAAATCCATCAGGACCTGGGCTTTTTTGTTGGTGGTGGTAAGTTTTAATTAAAATTTGAATTTCACTGACTAATATCAGGTTATTTATAATGTTTATATCTTCTTTCTTCAGTTTTGGCAACTCGTATGTTTCTAGGAATCTGTATTTCGCCTGTGTTTTCCATCTTATTAGAGTACAGGTTCTCAAAGTAGGTATTGATAATCTGGATTTCTGCAGGATCCATTGTGATTTCCCCCTTTTCATTTCTAATTGCATGAACTTGAGTCTTCCCTCTTTTTGATAAGGTTGGCTATGGGTTTATCGATTTTATTTAATCTTTCTTTTTTTGTTGTTGTTGTTGTTGCTTTATATGCGGGTACCGGGAGTCGAACTCAGGACCTTGCACTTGCCAGGCAGGAGCTTATGCTGCAGAGCTATATCACCAGCCCTTAATCTTTTGAAGAACCAACTCTTCAATTCTTTGTATTGTTTTATCAGTCTCAATGGCATTAATTTCTACTCTTGTACGTTTTGGGTTTGATTTGTTCTTCTTTCTCTAGAAATTTGAGGTTCAATATTAGGTTGTTTATTTGTGCTTGTTCTGTTTTCCTGTTTGAGAATTCACCACTATAAATTTCCATCATAAGTCTACTTTCATTTCATCCCATATGTTGCAGTGTGTTGTGTTGTCATTATCATTTAATTGCAGATACTGTTTAATGTCTTCTTTAATTTCCTCTGGGACCCACTGGTTGTTCTGGAGTGTGTTGTTTAATTTTCACGTGTTTTATTAGTTTTTGTGATTTATTTTGCTGTTGATTTCCAATTTCATTGCATGTTGGTCAGATAATATACATGGGATGATTTTAATTCCTCTGTATTTACTCTAAGCATGTTTTATGGGCTAATATGTGGTCTATTTTGGATAACGTCCCATGTGCAGCTGAGAAGAATGTGTAGTCCTAGTTGTAAGGTGGAACACCCTATAGACATCTACTAAGTCCATTTGTTCACAGGTTTGGTTTAATTTGATATTTTCTTGTTGATTTTTTTGTCTAGTTGATCTGTCTATTCGTGTGAGTGGGGTATTAAGGCTCCCCATTACAATTGTGTTAGTTCTTATTTGATTTTTATGTCCCTTAATACTTGTTTTACATAGTTGGGTGCACTAGTATTTGATGCATATATATTTCTGATTGTTATCTCTTCTTCTTGGAGTTTTCCCTTAACAAGTATGTAGTAATCTTCTTTGTCTCTTTTCATCAGTCTTGGCTTGATGTTTACATTGTCTACAAATAGAATAGCTACCCCTGTTTTTTCTGGGACCCTGTTGCATGGAGTATTGTTTTCCATCCTTTGACTTGCAGTCTATGAATTTGTTTTTGAGTTAAATGTGTTTCTTGAATGCAGCATATTGTTGGATCTTGCTTCTTGATCCATTCTGCCAGTCTGTTTCTTTTGATTGAGAGTTAAGACCATTTATGTTGACGGTTACAACTGATATGTATTGGCTTATCTTTTTCATGTTATTTTCCTATTGTTGGTTCCCTGTCTTTTCCCTTTGTTTAATTACTTACCCTGCCTAGTGGCATCTTTCTTTTGGAGTCCTTGTGCTTGTAGTCTTCATGTTCTCTTTCTAATATATCCTTCAGCACATTTGGAGGTGCTGGTCATGAATTTCTTCAGTTGTTCTTTGTTATGGAAGTATCTTGTTTCTCCACTGATTTCGACAGATAGTTTTTCTGGGTACATCAATCTGGGTTGAAGGTTATTTTCTTTTACAGCTTGAAGTACCTCACTCCAAGCTCTCCTTAATTTCAGCATTTGTGTTGAGAAGTGTAATGTGATTCTGATAGGCTTTCCTTTTAGGTAATTTGTTTCTTTTCTCTTGCTGCTTTTATTCTGTTCTTATGCTGAGTTTCCGGAATCTTGATTTTTATATGACTTGGTATAGATTTATTTTGGTCATGGCTATCTGGAGTTCTATATGCTTCACTTATTTGTATGTCAAATTCTTTATCCATATTTGGGAAGTTTTCTGCCAGAATTTCTCTGAAGAGGTTTTTTAATCTATTTTGTGCTGTCTCCAGCTTTCTCAATGACTCCAATCAATCTTATATTGTTCTTCTTTGCTTTGCCTTGTAGCTGTTGGAGTGATTTTTCATGATCTTTTGCTATTTTTAAGATATCTTTCTTTTCATGGTCATCAGCTGCTATCCTGTCTTCTAGATGTGATATTCTATCTTCACTTTCAATCAATATGTTGCACTTACTTTCAATGTAGTTTTTAATCTCTTGGATTTCTGTTTGGATCTGTTTCATGGATTTCATTTCTTTCCCATGTTGGGTATTCACGATTTCCATTGTTTTCCTGAGCTCCTCTATTTTTTTTTATCTGTTTCTGCTCTAATGTCTTTCACTTTGATCATCATTTCTTTTTGGACCTTAGAGATTATTTTTTCTATAGCTTCTTCCATTTGTTTTTTCACTTCTGCTGCTATCATTTCAGAGAGTTCTAGTGGTTGCCTTCTGATTTCTTCTATCTCGTGCTCTGGACTTGTCTTGGGTGAGCTGGGGGTCAGGGGTTGCATTTTGCTTCTGCATCTTGTCATTTTCTCTTTTCTCCTTTTTATTTATTTATTTTTTGTTTGTTTTCTCTGTTGATGCTTGTAGATTTCTTATAGTAGACCGGGTTATCCCTAGTACCATGGCTTCCCTAGGAAATATCTGTTCCTCAGGGATGTCTTCTAGATGTAGGTGGTTCTTGGTTTTTTGTGTATATCCCAAGAATCTACCTTTCCAATTCATTGAGGATGAGAATTTATTATCCATTTGGCTCAGCACCCAGTCCTTTGGTACTGGACTATGATGATGGTAATGAACCCATACAATCACAGTGTTGTTACACAGGGGAGAAAAACTGATTATAACAGGTATGACATCCTGGCTGAAGTAATACATGTAGCAATAACAATAGTCTTGAGTGCAGCCTGGCTATTAGCAAACTGTGGTGACTATTCACCTGATACCTTTAATCATAGGAGCAAAGCCTACAGTTATATAACAGAATCCAGCATACACCAGGAACTTGTATGCAATGATTTTCCCTTTAGTGGAGTGTTTAACCTTGTGGTGGGGGGAGGGTTAAGAGGGATAGGAGGCAAGATATAGAGATAAATGAGGTCCAGTATATTAAGAGCAAGGCTGGAGGGCAAAGGATGATCACCCATGTTATGGGATACTGGAGGACACAAGAAGGAAAGAATGGAAGAGCAAGAAGAGGAGTATTGAAGTGAACCAGAAAGAGAAGAAACAATGTTTACTCATATGAAAGTATCATATAATCAAGTGAGATAGTTGACAAAAGAAAATAAGTAGACGAGTAGAAGAAAACAAAAAGAAGGTAATAAATCTAAGTTGTGAAAGAATAAAAGAGAAAAAACATAAAACAAAAGTAACCATAAAAACCAAAACATGACAAAACTAAACTAAACAAAAAGAAGACTCCAACCAGACATAAAAAGGAAAGCCAACCAAAGAAACATAGAAAAATAAACGTAGTAAAATTCCTCTAGTGTCCACAGTTCTGTGGTAGGCCCAAGTCGGATCCCAGAAATTTGTAGTTTACTCCAGCCAAGTTTGCAGTGGGATTTGTGCTGGGTATAGGGCTGATCTTGGGCTCTGGATGTGGGGGCTGGGACAGTTATTCTGTTGCTGGAGTTCTCCTTGAGCCCTTTGATTAAAAAAAAAAAAGAAAGAAAGGCAGCCCCTCCTGCCCACTTCTATTCCACATGTCTATGTGCAGAAACACAACGCTGGTTCACCTAATTTACCAACTGCTGGCATGTGTGCCCTGCTGGGGCCTTGGTGAGTCACTGGGGGTCCCACCTGGGCTGGTTTGGCTCTGTGTGTGCCCTCGCCACTGGGGCCTTGGTGGGTCGCTGGGGTGTTTTTGTCTTTTGACTCACTGATAGACATTGACACTAGGAGACTAATTTAAAATTCATTTATTTCACAATATTTATTGAACACATACTATGTATTGGTCACTCTTCTAGGATTTAGAATACATCAGTGAACAAGTGAGATTAACTTAATTGCCCTTGTTGGTTAAACTCAAAGTAGAAGAAACTGATAATAAGCACTAAATGTAATTAAATAAATTAGATAGTATACATAGATAGTGAAAAGTGGCAAAAAGTTAAAGGCAGAATCCTTACATGTAGGCATTTCTATAGTGCATTTCGGTGTATCACCTAGTGGGGAAAGAAGAACCTTTTCAATAAATAGTGCTGTAATGGTGAGGTATCTATATACAAAAATGAAGATACATTCTAACTCATACCTCATACCTCACATCATTTATAATAACTAATACAAAATTGATCAAAGGTCTAAATATAAATAATTTAGAACATAGTGTAAAATTAAATCTTTATGGTCTTAGATTTGGCAATAGTTTCTTAGATGTGGCATCAAAAGGATAAGCAACAAAAAATAGTTAAATTTAGCTCTATCTACAATGTGAATTTTTGTTCTTTAGAGGACACTGTCATGAAAATGAATATGCAACCCACAAAGTGGGAGAAATTTACAAATCATGTATCTGCTAATGGTCTAACACCCAGAATATATAAAGTTCTCAAAATTCAACAATAAGAAAACAAACGCAAAAGGGTTTGAGTCAGCAATTTTCCAAAGAAGATGCACAAATGGCCAATATGCACAAGAAAAAAAAATGCTCAGTATCATTAGAGAAATACAAATCAAAACCCAGTCCTGGGCCGGTGAGATGGCTCAGCAGCATAAGCACCTGCCTTGCAAGCGCGAGGGCCCGAGTTCGACTCCCGGAACCCACATATGAAAAAGGGGCTGGTGATATCTCTCAGCGGCACGGGTGCCTGTTGGCGCGCGAGGTCCTGAGGTCGACCCCCCGGTACCCACAAAAAAAAAAAACCCAGTCCAATACAACTTCATACCCACTCGAATAGCTATAATTATTTGAACACTAACACTTACCTGGAAGGAATATAAAATGGGTCAATCACATTGGAAATCAGTCTGGCAGTTCCTCAAAATGTTAGAATTATCATATGGCTCAGCAATTATCATCTTAGGTGTCTACCAAAGAAAAATGAAACCATATGTCTGCACAAAAATTTGTACTCTAATATTTATAGCAGCATTACTCATACTATTAAAAGGTGGGATCAACCCAAGTGCTCATCTTCTGATGAATAAATAAATACGATATGGTATATAATCACATTTTATTCAGCCATAAAAAGTAATGAATTACTGACACATAATACAACATGGATGAACCTTGAAAACAATGATACATGAAAGGAGCCAGTCACAAAAGACCACGCATATGATTTCATTCATATGAAATGTCCAGAATAGACCAATTTTATAAAGGCAAAAAATTGATTTGCCGTCACTTCTAGAGGCTGCAGTACAGCAAGAATGGAGAATGACTGCTAATATATGTGGGATTTCTTTATGGAAAGCTGAATATATTTTAAAATTGGTTGTGATGATTGTTGTAAAACTCTGTGAATATACTAAAAATGTTGAATTGTGCACCGTAAATAGGAACATTGTATGGTATATGACATTGTATTTCAAAACCCAGCTTCTAATAAAAATTGTAAACAGTGAAACAAAAAGTTTCCTGAGGTAGATTTCACCTGGAAGAGCAGGAAGTTGAGGATGTAAATCTATTTCTTAAAATTCTAATTTCTATATTTTTATGTATTAATATATGTTTGCTGTACATAATGATTACATTTATCATAGAGAGTTGGTACATATACATAAAAATTCTAAATGCTTTAAATCAAGACTGTGTCATTTATGTTGCACAGTGCACATGTTTAATGCTATTATATATGTAGCCAATGTTAAATGTAGTCATAGTAAAAATCAAAGCTCTTAGAACCAAATTATTTATTAGTTTACAACTAGATAGCTGAATATACTCACCATAAAGAAATGATAAGATTTTTTAAATGTTAACTTTGCAGTTTCAATAAACAAATAAAAACTTCTAAGGAAAAATCATGTGAGTATTCAAGAGTATAGATATAGGAGAGGCCCATCAAATTAAATTGTGCAGGTATCTTGAGATGTAGTCAGAATTCAGATGGCTGACAACTAGTTGTGGAGAAGTTAAGTTGGCTCTAAATACCCCCATAGATTTGAGCACGTTTGGAACAATCTCAGGGCTCAGGATGTAAGTACAGAATCACAGAACTAACTTGCTTTTTCATTAAGGACCTCAGAGAAACTGAAAGGGGAATCATAATTGGAATCAGTTTTTGATACTAAAAATCCTGGACTTTGCCTCTTATGAAACACAATGGCACATTTTTCAGTAAATTTTCTCCCAACAAAATCACAATGTCTGATTTTAATTCAAGTCTGTGGGGTATACCCAGAAGAAAATGCATGTTAGGAACATTGACTCTGACTACGTGGTGAGTAAACGATAACTTAAATCCTTTACCCAGCTTTGGGTTTGATCTTGCATGAAACTGGTAATAAAATTAAAAAAAAAAAAAAAAACATAGCTTAAACCACGAAAATATCTGCCAGGGAGCTTGCCTGACTCAAATCACTTTCAGTGATGGGCTAAAGATAAACCTGTAATAATTTGATTTCTTTGCTGGTAGGAGTCAGTGGTTAGTGATGGAATCAATAGTATTTATATTCGCCTTCAAAATCCTTGATAGAATAAAACACATATAGTTTGCTTTGTGAAACAGATTGATTCCCACAGGAAAGACAATAAAATATTCAAGTATTTGAAATGAATTCCATGACTGCCATTTTCATTATGAAATCATAGGTGAGTTTCCATGAGGGAGTATTCTCCTAAGCTACTGGTGAAAACTGCCAAAAATGCAACTATGGTGTTCTCAGATGCAGAATGTCCAGAGGTTCCAGGCTCTTGTCCCATTCAAAGCTATGCGACAGAGACAACCAATGAATGCAAAAGTTTCATTTATTGAAAATAAAAGAAAGAAAAAATGGAATGAAAAAGAAGAGAGAAAAGAAGTGAAAAGAATAAGAAAAAGTAGAATTTTAAAAGAAGAGTGAAAAGAAAAAAAAATAGATGCGACATGCTGAGTGGGTCACTGGACGAGTAAGAACACAGGGACTAAAAGGCCAATGGCTGCTGTCTTTTGTGTCCTTCTTCTGATATCGTATCTGGGCTACTGGAAGCTGTTCTGCACATGATTTGACAGCTCTCCATGACTGACAGGTCACTCCCTAATGTCCAGCCTCTTTGTAAGCTCTCCATGATTGATAGGTCACATACTATTGTCCAGCCTCCTTGCAATGCCCTAATCTCCGCCTCAATGGTAGTCATCTCTACAGCCTATGGAGTACTATAAAGAACGCTGTCAGGCCTCTCCTACCAACTCTCAGCTATTAGTCATCTGCCCATTCTAAGAACTCTGTTAGAGACATGCAAGTCCAATTCAAGTCTTTTTAAGGATTCTTGCCCACACTGATAGTAAAAGAACTGATTGCTTAATTAGGAAAGTCCCAGGTATATTTGCTGAGGTTAAGTTTACAGAAAAGGCTTCAACAGAGTTTTTATATTAAGGATACTATATTAGACTACCAAAATGAAACATAAATAGTTCTCAAGTTACAGATCATGTTTTGAAAATACAGATCCTTAAGTTAAACTGTGCAGAGTTTCTAATTTGGTAGGTCTGGTGGTGAGGGCCCAGTAATCCTAATAGGGATTCTGATGCAGGAGTTCCATGGACAAAGCTTGGAGAAACATACTGTCTCTGAAAGGAAGAAAGCTCAAAATGCCAGGATTTGGGGAATATTTACAATGATAGACTCAATCAGTGCTGGAGCTCTGAAAAGTCTCATAATAGCTAATATGTTTTGGGTCTTTTACTATGGGACAAGTTCTCATAGAACAGTGGTGGTGAACCTATGGCACACCTGTCACAGCGACCTATTTATATCAGTGAAAGCCCTAAAAGGTTTGCCATCACTTCTGACACAGAGAATATTATATGCGTTCTCATTGTTTTTTACAATCCTAAGAGGTAGGTCCTGTTATCCTTCCTGAAGTACAGAGGGATATAACTAGTGAGTTATAACCAGACTGTTGCGTATTTATAAACTTATAGCTTTTAAACTTATAACTTCCCTATGCTACTGTAGCAAGTGTTCTTGTGTATTGCAGAATGTCCTTTGGATTTGGCTGGTGGTGGGATAGGTAGAAATGCTCCCAGGTGCACAAAGTGGTGAAGCTGAATGTAACGTATCCTGACTACCTCATTTTACAGATATGAAAGCTGAGGTCCTTCTTGGCAGCTAAGTATATGGCCTAAAGTGGCCTTCATTGTCCATGCATTCTCTTTGACAGTGGAATCTGATTTCCCCCCATTTACTCCTTTGTGACTTGACCTCTGGGACAAAATGACTACATCGCATAAACATCATTGCCTACTTCTCTCCTTGTAATAACCATACCAACCATGAAACTTTGAAAGGATGCCATGAATTCTTAGTTTTGCTAGCTTCTTCTCAGGCAAGATTACTCAGCCGGAGTGAAAATGAGCAAAATTACAGTCCTTGTGAAGCTGAGGCCCTCCCCCACTGTCACTAACTTCATTCGAACTGAGACTTGGCTATGATTTGTCCTCAACTACAGTGTATTTATTTTATTTTAAAATCTCTTTGCTTGTGATTTTCTTTTATTTAATCCATTTTGATTTTCTTTCTGAGCTTGCTATTTCTAGATCATCTATCATGGAGTCACTGAGTAGATATGATATTGCCCCAGAGAGCAATTCTGTTTTTCCTTATTTATGTAACCTCAGAAAAACCTGAGCACAAGAAGATCTAACATCTAAGATCGAACATGCCAAGAGACTTCTTATTGTGTTGGAAATTGGGGCAGAGCTTCTGTCTAGGAGGAGACATGTCACCAACATCACCAGGTAGTTGGTGGGAGGAAGAGTCCTTGCCCCAACTGATCAATTGGAGAGGCTTCCAGTGTTGCTGTGTAAATTAAAATCCTAATTATTCAGCTACCTGGATGATTCCCTAAGCCCTTTGTAGTTGCTACAGTCAATGATACTCCGTTTATATAACAGTAAACTTTTTACAACATTGAGTACCTTCTACATGCAGGACATCATTCTAAAAAGTTTATATGAATTAACTTATTTGATCTTTAAAAACTGTGCTAAGATATAAATATGATCATTCTCTTCATTTTTATAGATAAGAAAACTGACCAAAAATTAGCAGATATGCTCAAAAACATAGTAGTAAAGGCAGAAGTATGTATCCTGGTCTCCACGATCTCCTTGTCCTTATATGATAATAATAATAAGGTTCCTAGGGAGCTTGTCATATGCTTGCAGATATTGTACCTGTTAATCACAACAACCTTAGGAAGCATTTTAAAGATGAGGAAGTTAAAGTGCAATGAGGTAAGGGTCACACACTCAGTAAAGAGTAAAGCAGTAATTCATACCAGGTAGTGTGATGTCAAGGTCAGTACAAATAACTAATTTACTGTCATACTTTGAGCCTAAGCAACAATTAAAATGAGCTTTCACTCTTCAACCAATAAAGAGAATGAGTCTGTTTTGTGTAATGGAAAATACATAGGTGTTGAGATCAGGCCTTATTTCAAATTCTGGCTCTGTCTTACCAGCTGTGTAACCTAGGACAAATAACACCTTTTCTAAGGCTCAGATTCCTCACCTGTAAAGTTGGAATGATGATAATACCCACCTCCCTGGTGGATAATACACATAAGGCACTTTACATACTTTCTGGCAATTAGGAAGAGCTCGTAGATGGTGAGTAGTTATTCTTTCCCATGTTTTCTCTTTCTCTGTGGCATGCCAAGTACAAGTCTCCTTAGAAATGGACAGGTTATTTCATGCCCCAGTGTACTTGTTATGTCTGATACCTGTATTCTTTATCTTTTGAGAAAAGAGGTCTTACCTCTTTGGAAGCGATAGAGATTTCAATAAGGATTTAGGTTTTCTCCTATGAAACATCCTCTACCAAATTCCTAATATCAAAATGTGGCTTCCTAGAAACTTTAGAGGAAACTAGATTAGTTGAAGAGTCTAACAGAGCAAAATGGTTTTCCCTTTCCTCTCCCGATTATAGAGAACTTGCTGCCAGGCGTGGATTTCAAGGCAACCAGAAAAGGGGTTTTCCCCTTCATCCAGGATACCGTATTTCAATGTTTTGCCACTGTCAGGGGAACCCAGGTCATTTACATTTAAGATATTCAGTCTCCAACCAAATACAAAAATGTCACCTGCCTGGGGTGAGGCACCCTTGAGAAGGTGGCAGTCATTATGGGTGTCTCAGATGAAAATTCCCTGTAGACTCTGGTTAAGCAGGCTTCTTAATCAAAAGGGCACAGACTGAAACGGGGATGAGGTCTGGTGAGGGAAAAGTTAAACTTTGGATTTTATAAGAGCTGTTTGTTAGTTTTTATGATTTGAATATTTATGTGCTCTCCAAAAATCATGTTGAAATTAATCGCCAACTGAATGGATAAGGAATTGGAGCTTTTAAGAGGTGATTAAGGCATCAGGGCTTCATCCTCATGAATGAGATATTACCAATGTAAAAATGGCTTTTTAGTGGGGCTCTCTCTTTTGCCCTTTCCACCTTATGCTGTGAGAGGATCAAGCATTCCTCTCTCCCAAAGGACACAGCATGGAAAGGGCCATCATGGAAGAACTGAATCCCTCACCAGACATCAAACTTGCTGGTACCTTGACTTTAATCCTCCTCAGTCAGACTACAATATTAAGTGTTTTAGTGATTTCACTTTTCACTATTAAATTTTTTCATACTTACTCTCTCTTTGGATCATGTACTTTAGCTATAATTTACTTTTACATTTCTTCTTTTTACTTCTCAGTTTTAAAATAATGTCTTATTTACTAACTTTTATTTTGCCATTATCTTATTGCTTTAAATCATCTTTATATTTATAAAACAAACTCTTAGCTAATATTTGTCTGTTTATAAAACCCCACTTATATGAGTGTACAGAAGAAAGCACTTTTCGTGTTCTTTGCCAAGGGAGGAATAGCTGAATACCTTTTTCCTTTGACTTCCAGATCCTTGCAGTAGCAAGCCCTTCTTCCTCCACCATCAAAACCTCTGACTTTGAAATCTTTCAACAGAACAATCTATAACTACATAAACTATAATTTCTATCCAAAGAAACTAGAAGAACAGAACACTTTCAGTGGAACAACCCATTTTTCTTACTGATCAGATCATCACTGCGGAGAACTTTGGAAATGCATAAAGCCAGATTTCACCCTAACTATCAGACAAGTGACTTTGAGATATTCCAATAAAATTCTGTGGAAGTATGCCTTGCAGAAGACTTTAAAACATACTTCACCTTTTTGCAGTGCTGAAGATAGAATCCAGAATCTTGCCCATGCTAGGCAAGTGCCCTACCACTGAGCTACATCCCCAGGGCCTGGTTCATTTTCTTGATTATTTACATCTTACATCCATAAGTACTGGGGGGTGGATGATTCACTTTCTGTAGAAATTCCACAGCTTCCACTTGTCATAAGAACTAGGGAGAAATTGGCTATGAAATGAATGAAATTTTTACAGTGTTGCTTGTACAATGGAGGTAACTATATGTAGATATAGCCTCTACTTTCCAGATCCATAACTACAAAAACATTTTACCGGTGACTCCACTGTTGCAAAGATAAGATATATGCTTCATTTTCCAAGCAAAAAAACTCAGATTCTCATATATTAGGCAGCTATGCAAATGACAGCCATTAAACTGGATAATCCTAAAGCGAAATGTGTCTACGACTCTGTTGTCCCCTTATACACATAATGCAGTACCTAGGCTCTGTCTGGAATATGACAAAAAACATATTCTACATTTAAATAATAGCCCAGCATTCTACATGCTGGGCATTGTTTTATATACATTAACTCATTTAATTCTCACAGAAAACCTTCCAAGGAGACGTTATTTTCATCCCCATTTTATAGATAAGGAAACTGAGGCAGCAAGATTAAGCAACTTGTTTAGAGTTCTCAATAAAATAACAATGTTCAGATTTGAATAAAATCATCACTGATTGTAGAAACTACTCTTCATCAATCTGCTATAGCTATAATGCTTTCTTTTTCCCAGACCATGATCTTTCCTAGCTACACTGGAATTAAAAAAAAAAAAAGTGACAGTGCTGAGTGGTTAGCAACACCAACGTTTGTTACAATGGAAGGAATGCTTTTTCCACTGACAAATATATAATAAGAATTAATTTCTCTTGATTTTGTTCAAGGGCCTCGGCATTATATATGGCCTGTCCTAATATTTGCATTGTTAGCCAGTCTTATGAAGTCTGTATTTTGTGCATCCAAAGACTAGCATAGTTGGTTATGCTGCTCCACAGCTTCCTGCAATTCTCTGTGGTGATTTATGGGAATGTTTCTTTTGTGGACAACAGGGATTTCAAAAAGAAAATGGCTGGCCAGAGACATTGAGAAGTATACTCTCATCTCAGTAGCTACCTATGAAATGTAGCTGAGATAATTTCTGCTTATAACAGCAATCTAAAGATCAGTGTTCATTTATTTGATTATTGACATGTATCTGTTGAGTGCCATCTATCTGGAGACCTTAGGGATACAGTGGGAAAGAAGACAGATTTCTGCCCTTGGGGACTTGCTCACTTAAAGCTCAGCATGTCTTTGAGTACTTCTTTCCTTAAAATTATAAACTTCTTTGAAATATGACCTTCAAAATTGCCTCAGTTTTCCCTGAAGTCAAACAAATGTGGGATTAGGTTCTCCAAGGAAGCTGTTTCTAAGGTAGAGTTTTAGGTGTGGGCAGGTTCCTGGGGACACTCCCTGAATCAAAGCCTGTAAGGAAAGGAAAGAAGCCAGACTAGGTAAAAGGGGAGGGGACCATGAACTGTGATACAGCCTCAACAAAGGCTCCAAGTGTCCTTATAGGGAACTCTGGAATCAGGATGCCCCTCCTAAATGGAGGCAGAGTCAGGTTGTATACCCCATATAAAGCAGTCATTGACTACATGCAGCTCTGGGAATGCACATTTAAGCAACGCAGCTGACATCAGAGTGGACTATAATCCACAAGACTGTCTAGGTCTCACATTCAGTGAATATAGGGGACTGGTAAATCACTGCCACCTGCATCCTAAGTGTAGTAAATAACCCTGCTGCTCTAACTACAAAATGAATTTTGGCAGACCCAAGTAATCCCTTATCTTATTGCAAGCCTCCGCTTGCACCCAGTGGATTCTGTGGGGTCTCCCAGCCTAGGGATGGTGAGAGTAGATAGCGCATCGAGTTCCACCACGGTCCTCTGCAGACATAATGTGATTGCAGCTACATCCTGCATAATCACGGACAGCAGAACTTTCAAATATTCTAGAGAGCTGAATCTAGCTCCTGTATGTTAATGGAGATTCCTGTAAGCAAAGGCTCTCTCTGGAATGCACAATTTCCAAGTTTGTGCTGCCACCTGGTGGCCACCTCCTGATATGCAAAATAAAATGTTGGGGTTTAACTCTGAAAACCCAGAAAAAGGCACTTTTAAACTGGGGCATCACAGTAAATTCTTAGAAAAGGTTCATTATGGGGGAGTGAGCGCCCATGTTTATTTTTAGGAGTATTTCTATTGATGAATTATTAATTTTAATTTTAAGAGTTTTATTATATTAAATAGTGTGTACTTAACGGGAAAATAAAATATCAATAAAATAAGTTTTTAATATGTAATGAGTGTATAGAATAAACATCATTTTCAACATCAACTGTTTAACTGCTTACAAGATCTAAAAAATAACAGCAAAAATAAATTCCTATGTGAATGCAATGAAAATACAAACAAAACTACCACAGAAATAATCTTTGCTTCAAATATCACAACTAAGGCAGTCTTCATACATGACAACAGCATGTTCCATACACAAGTCTCACTTGTGCTTAGCTTTCTTCTTGTGTTTGGCACACTATACTTGTCCCCTCTCTTGTCTTCCTCTTTTGTCAGGAGCTTCCTATTATATTATACAATGTGCACTTAGCAGGAAAAGGAAATATCAATAAAATAAAATATCAAATATATACTGAGTATTTACAATACACATCAACATTTTCTACATCAACTGTTTATTTGCTTACTAAATCAAAAATTAACAACAGAAATAAATTCCTATATGAACTACAATGAGAATACAAATAAAATGCTACCACAGAAATAATCTTTACTTGAATTATCACACCTAAGGCAGTTTTCTTTTTTTTAATTTTTTGGTACATTTTAGATACACATAATGGTAACATTCATCATAGAGAAATTGTGCCCATACATGATATATCTTGTTTTCTGTATTTTTCCCATTTCCATCCCCTTCTTTCAACACTTCCTCCCCTCCTTATTTACAAAACCTTTGTTTCCATTTTTTCTTCCTATTCTCTTTTTATTGTTGTTGCTTCCTTCCTTTCCCCCTCCCCTTCCTTTGTTCCCCTTCCCATTTGAACATTTTCTTCCCATTTCCCAATATCTATTATATATTTTGGATCTTATTTAGACTTTTGATTTCTCACACTAGAGAAATAATGTGGTATTTAAACATGTGTGTCTGATTTATTTCACTTAAGAGTATTGTCTCAAGCATTCATTTACCTAGAAGTGTCTCAAGCTTATCATTCTTTATGGCAGAGTAGTACTCCATTGTACAGTGGACCCTCGAGATATAACCAGCCTAAAATACAAACAACTTCACTTACGACCAGAATTTTAGTTTTAACTTATGACCGAAGTCTGGAGTTAAGATCCAAATGTCAGCCTCTTATGTTTCCAGGTGGTCTCAGATATAGATTTAATCCTTGAAGAGTTCTGGAAGGAACATTATGACATCCTTTCCTATATGGGGTTAATTGAGAAATCCTGAGCCAGTGTTTCTCTAAGGACACTGAGATCTGCCTGTATACAGGAGAGAGACTTTAATGGCCATATAGAGGAGTCTGAGCCTTCAATTGAAAACTTGGGTTGCAACCAGGCCTCGGGGAAGAAATGAGTTTGTAAGATAAGGGTCCACCATATTAAAAAAAAACCCACATATTCTTTATCTATTCATCCATCGATGGGCATTTGGGCTGTTTCCAAGAGTTAGTTATTACACGTGGCACCACTATAAACATGGGTGTACATATATCGATGTGATATGATGCTTTTAATTCTTTGGGGAAGATGGCTAGAAGGGGGTCAAAATGTACCTCTAGATTTAATATTCTGAGGAATCTCTACATTGATTTCCACAGTGGTTGCACCAGTCTACCCTCCTACCAACAGTGGAGAAGGGTTCCTTTTTCCCCACAGCTCCTCCAGCATTTGTTATTGGTTGATTTCTTGATAACAGCCATTCTTTCTGAATAGAGATGGAATCTCACATTGGTTTAATTTGCATCTCTCAAATGACCAGTGATGTTGAACATTTTTAATGTATTTATTTGCCATTTCTACTTCTTTATCTGAGAAGTATCTATTCATTTCAGATGCCCATTTTTTAATTGGGTCCTTAAATTTGGAGGGTCTGATTTTTTGAGTTCTTTATATATTTGAGATATTAGTCCTTTGCCTAAAGAACACCTGACAAAAATTTTCCCACACTGTAGGTTGTCTCTTTACTCTGTTGGTTGTTTCTTTTGCTGTGCAAAAGATTTTTCATAACATGAGATACCAGTTGTTGATTCTTTGTGTTATTGTCTGTGGGATTGGGGTTTTGTTCATAAAGTCTTTGCCTACAACTATATCTTCAAGACTTTTAAGTATTCTATCTTCCAGAAGATTTAATGTTTCTGTTTTAATATGTAGATCTTTGATCCATTTTGATTCTAGGTTAGAGCATGGTGAAAGAGATAGTTCTAATTTTAATCTTCAGCATATGGAAAGCCATTTTATCCAGCACCATTTATTAAAGAGGTTATCTTTCTTCCACTGAAGGTGTTTGGACCTTTTGTCAAAGGAAAGGTGGCTGAGTGTATTTGGAGTTGTGTCTGCATTTTCTAGTCTGTTCCACTGAACCCCAGGTCTGTTTTTCCTGCCAGTACCATGCTGTTTCTATCACAGTAGCTTTGTAGTATAATTTCAAGTCAATGATTGTGATGTCTTCTGCATTACTTTTGTTGCCCAAAACTGCTTTTGCTATTCTAGGTCTCTCCTGGTTCCAAATTATTTTTAGGATTGTTTTCTCTAATGCTGTGAGGTATGCTATTGTTATTTTGATTGGGATTGCATTAATTCTATATAGCAATTTTGGAATCATTGACAATTTCATTATATTGGTTCTTCCTATCCAAGAACTAGGAGTATCTTTCCATTTTCTGTATTCCTCTTCTATCTCCTTTATCAGAGTACTGTAGTTTGCAATGTAAAGTTCTTTTACTTTCTTTGTTAGATTGATTCTTTGGTATTTCATTTTTTTGAATGCTATTGTGAAGGGTGTTGTTTCCCTAATTTCTCTGTCAGTGAATTTGTTATTTGTTATTTGTGTACAGGAATAGTACTGATTTTATTTTTTGTGGGTACTGGGGGTCGACCTCAGGACCTCACACGCCAGCAGGCGCCCGTGCCGCTGAGCGATATCACCGGCCCTTTTTTCCATATGTGGGTTCCAGGAGTCGAACTTGGGCCCTCGCGCTTGCCAGGCAGGCACGTATGCCGCTGAGCCATCTCACTGGCCCTAGTACTGATTTGTGAGTGTTGACTTTGTATCCACCTACATGACAGAATTCAGTTATTAAATCTAGAAGTTTTGGGGGTCTCGTATGTAGGGAATCATGTCATCTGCAGATAATGATAATTTAACTTCTTCCTTTCTTATCCTTATTCCTTTTATTTCTTTTTCTTATCTAATTGTTCTGGCTAATGCTTCCAGAACTATATTAAATAGGAGTGGTGATGCTGGACATCCTTGTGTCGTTCCTGATTTTAGAGTGAAAGCTTTCAGTTTTTGAGCATTTTAGTATGATGTTGGCTGTTGGTTTGTCATAGATGACTTTTATCAGATTGATGTAAAGACTATTTATTCAAATTTTCTGTAGGGTTTTTATTATGCATGGGTGTTGTACTTTGTCAAACACTCTTTCTGTATCTATTGAAATGATCATATGATTTTTGTCCTTGGTTCTGTTAATATGGTGTATTACATTAATGATTTGCATATGTCGAACCATCACTACTTCCCTGGGATGAATCCCACTTGGTCATGGTGTATGATGTTCTTGATGATTTGCTGCGTTCTGTTTGCCAGTATCTTATTGAGGATTTTTGTGTCTATGTTCATTAGGAAGATTGCCCTGTAGCTCTCTTTTTGGTTGGATCCTTCTCTGGTTTTGGTAACTGGATAATACTTGCTTCTAAGAATGAATTTGGGAGTATTGCTTCTCTCAATTC
The DNA here is from genome assembly GCA_028451465.1 of Erethizon dorsatum. Classification (NCBI taxonomy): domain Eukaryota; kingdom Metazoa; phylum Chordata; class Mammalia; order Rodentia; family Erethizontidae; genus Erethizon; species Erethizon dorsatum. Next base: position 42,871,030 of record CM051842.1, read on the forward strand.
CATTAAAGAGTTTGAGCAGTAGTGACATTAGATTTTCTCTAAATATCTTGTAGAATTCAGCAGTGAATATGTCAGGACCTGGGATTTTCTTTTTGGTAGGTTTTTAATTACATCTTCAATGTCATTGACTGATTGATTATTTAGAATTTTTATATCTTCTTGATTCAGCTTTGGTAATTCCTTTGTATCTAGGAATCTGTCTGTTTCTTCTGTGTTTTCCACCTTGTTAAAATACAGGTTCTCTAAGTAGTATATCAATACCTACTGCTGGATTCCTGCAGGATCCATTGTGATTTCACCCTTTTCATTTCTAATTACACGGATTTGGGTCTTTTCTTTCCTTTTTTTGATAAGGTTGGCTAAGAGTTTCTCAACTTTACTTAATCTTTCAAAGAACCAATTCTTAAATTCTTTGTATGGTTTTCTTAGTCTCCATTGCATTCATTTCTGCTCTGATCTTTATAATTTCCTCCCTTGTATGAGCTTTCAGCTTGACTTCCTCTTCTTTTACTAGAAACTTGAGGTTCAAAATAAGATGGTTGGGGCCGGTGAGATAGCTCAGTGGCATAAGCGCCTGCCTGGCAAGCGCGAGGGCCCGAGTTCGACTCCCGGAACCCACATACAAAAAAGGGGCCGGTGATATCGCTCAGCGGCACGGGCGCCTGCTGGCGTGTGAGGTCCTGAGGTCGACCCCTGGTACCCACAAAAAAAAAAAAATGAGATGGTTAATTTGAGCTCACTCTGTTTTCATGATATGGGAATTCACTGCTATAAATTTCCCTCATAGGAGTGCTTTCATTGTGTCCCATAAGTTCCAGTATATTGTATTGGCATTATGGTTTAATTGTAGAAACTGTCTAATTTCTTATTTAATTTCATATGTGACCCATTGGTTGTTCAGTAGGGTGTTATTTAATTTCCATGTGTTTATGAATTTTTTGTGTTTTCTTTTTCTTTTTTCTTTTTCTTTTTTTATGTGGGTACCGGGATTCGACCTCAGGACCTCACGCTTGCCAGCAAGTTCTTGTGCCACTGAGCAATATCACCGGCCCCTTTTTTCCTTTATGTGAGTCCTGGGAGTCTAACTCAGGACCTTGTGCTTGCCAGGCAGGCGCTTATGCCACTGAGCTATCTCACCAGCCCTTTTTGTGTTTTCTTTTGCCATGGATTTCCAATTTTATTCCACTTTAGTCTGATAATATGCATGGAAAATTTTTAATTACTTTGCATTTACTTAAGCATGTTCTATGATCTAGTTTGTGGTCTATTTTGGAGAACATCTTGTGTGCAGCTGAGCAGAATGTGTATTCTGGTGTTGTGGGGTGGAACACTCTGTAGACATCTACTAAGACCATTTGTTCACAGGCTTGATATAGTTCTGATGTTTCTTTGTTGATTTTTGTCTAGTTGATCTATTTATAACAGTGGGTTATTGATGTCCTGCATTGCAATCATATTAGTGTTTATTTGATTTTTCATGTGGTTAATATTTGTTTTACATAGTTGTGGGCACTGATAGTTGATATATATATATATATATATATATATATATATATATATATATATAGTGTGTGTGTGTGTGTGAGTACCGGGGGTCGACCTCAGGACCTCGTGTGTGCCAGCGGGCGCCTGTGCCGCTGAGCGATATCACCGGCCCTTTTTTCATATGTGAGTTCCGGGAGTCGAACTTGGGCCCTCGTGCTTGCCAGGCAGGCACTTATGCCGCTGAGCCATCTCACTAGCCCCACATATATTTATGATTGTTATCTTTTCCTCTTGTGTTCCCTTCACAAACATGCAGTGGCCTTCTTTGTCACTCTTAATTAGTCTTGGCTTGAAATCCATTGTGCCTGCAAGTGGAATAGCTACTCCTGCTTTTTTCCAGGTTGCTGTTGCATGAAGTATTGTTTTGCATCCTTTGACTTTCAGTCTTTGGATTTCTTTTTGAATTATATGTTTTTGTATGCAGCATATTTTTGGATCTTGCTTCTTGATCCTTTCTGCCTGTCTGTTTCTTTTGATTGGTGAATTGAGACCATTCACATTGATGGTTATAATTGATATGTATTGACTTATCCTTGTCTTGTTATTTTCCTTTCATTGGTTCCCTTTTTCCCCTCCCCCTCTGTTTAATTACTTTCCTTACCGGGTGGAGTCATTCTGTTTGGGTTCATAGAATTGTAGTCCTTGTCATCTTTCTAGAATGTCCTTCAGAACATTTTGGAGTGCTGGTTTGGTGGTCATGAATTACTTCAGTTGTTCATCATGAAAGTATCTTATTTCTCCATCAAGTTTGAAAGATAGTTTTGTGTGATACATCAATCTGAGTTGGAGGTTGTTTTCTTTTAGGGCTTGAAATACATCACTCCAAGCTCTCTTTGACTTGAGGGTTTGTGCTGAGAAGTCTGCTGTGATTCTGATGGACTTTTCTTTATAGGTGCTTTGTTTGTTTTCTCTAACAGCTTGTAATATTCTGCTCTTGTGTTGAATTTCTGGAATCTTGAGTATTATATGTATTGGCATAGATTTAATTTTATTATGGCTAATTGGTGATCTACATGCCTCAATTACTTGTATGTCAAATTTTTGCTTTGGAAATGTTCTGCCATTACTTTTGTGAACATATTCATTAGGTCATTAATGCTATCTCCTGCTTTTTCATTGACTCTGATCAATCTTATATTATTCTTTCATCATCTAGCAGCTGTTGCGTTTTTTGTGGTCCTTTGCTATTTTTAAGAAATAATTCTCTCCATGATCGCTAACCACAATCCTGTCTTCTGTACCTGATATGCTGTCCTCACATTGGATCATTCTGCTGTGATCCAATGTGAATTTTTAATCTCCTGGATATCTGTTGGAATCTGTTTCATGGATTGCATTTCTTTCCTATGTTCAACATTCATGGTTTCCATCACTTTCCCTAAGTTCCTCTGTTTTTTATATGTATTTGCTCTAGATGCCCTTACCATGTCCTTCTTTATGGTCCCCATCTCTGTAGGTATTTGAGAAATTATTTCTGATTGGATTTTTCTTAGAACCTCATTCATCTGCTTTGTTACTTCACTGTTACCATTTCAGAGAGTCCAGATGGGTGGTTTTCGAATTTTTCCACCACATTGCTCCCTGACTTTACTTTTGGCAAGCTTAAAGCCTGGGGTTGCATCTTGCTTCCATGTCTTCTCATTTTCTTTTTTCTTTCTTTCTTTTTTTGTTTAATTCTTTGGCTGATGCTTGTAAATTACTTATGGTGGGTAGCTTTAATATTAGTATTTAAAACCCTTAGGAAATTACTTCTCAGAGATGTCTTCCAGGTACATCTGGCTTTTGGGTTTTGAGTCTGTTACAATATCCTACCTCTTCAATTTATTGGGGTTGAGAAGTTGCTGCCTATTTGGCCTAGAATCTGGTTCCTTGGCACTGGCCTATAGTATTGCTTATGAACCAGGCAATCTCAGTCTTGGCATACCAGCAAGGACAACTGATTAGAACAAGTGTGTAATAACAATACCATCAAACATATCCTAAAAAATGACAAACTGTGGTAACCGTTAATTTACCATCTTTAATTATATTCACTAGATTTGTGGTTATGTAACAACATAAAACAAACCAGAAATTTATATATAGTAAATATGCTCTCAATCTGGCAATTTTTGCTTCAGGGGAGATAATTTAAAAGGGGTTAGGGGAAAAATAGAAAAATAGAAGAAGAAAAATAAATTAGAAGCAAAGCTGAAGGACAATGGAAGATTATGCAAACTTTGGGAAAGTGGTGAAGAAGACAGGAGGGAAAGAGAGAAGGAAGAAATAAAAATAATAACAGAGAGCAACAACAACAAAAAAATAGAAATAATGTTCACACTCATATAAAAACAAGAAGTAACAATCAAGAAAAAAGAAAAAAGGGGCCGGTGATATGGCTCAGTGGCATAAGCGCCTGACTGGCAAGCACGAGGTCCTGAGTTTGACTCCTGGTAACCACATAAAGGAAAAAAAGGGCTGGTGATATCACTTAGCAGCACAAGCACCTGCTGGCAAGTGTGTGGTCCTGAGGTCGACTCCAGGTACCCACATTAAAAAAAAAAGAAAGAAAAGAGAAGAAAATAAGAAAAAATAATGTCAACTTCAGGGTGTGTCTATGCTGTCACTGCTAGACAGAGTGGGCAGACAGAGTGCAGATGCATGTTGATTAATCCCAGCAAGCCAGCAGTAGATTTATGTTGAGACAGTGGATAATTGCAGCAAGCCTGCACCTTTAGTTCCATTGAAGTTCAGGCTGGTTCGGGCTGTGAGGCTGGAACCTCAGTTGTTCAAACTGCAACACTTCATGTGACTCCTGCCAGCTTGAAGTTGGCTACCAGCCAGCTTGGAGTGTTGATTTGATGGTCAGGAATTTCCTAAAGTCCTCTTTATCTTGAACCCACCCTATTTGTCCATCAATTTTCAAAGATAGTTTTACAGGATATATCAGTCCAAGTTGTAAGTTATTTTCTTTCAGGGTTTGAAACACTTCCCTCCAAGCTCTCCTGGCCTTTAAGGGTTATGCTTAGAAGTCTGCTGTAATTCTAATGCATTTACCTTTACAAATGATTTGCTGCTTTTGTGCAACAACTTTTAAGATTCTATCATTCTGTCAGACTTCTCCAATTTTAACTATGATGTGTTGTGCAAAAGTTCTTTTCTGATCATGACTATTTGGGGTTCTATATGCCTCACTTATCTGTATGTTAAATTTTTCCCCATATACAAAAATATTTCTGCTAATATTTGAGTAAGCAGATTTTCTATGCCATTCATGCTGTCTTCAATATTTTATTAATTCCAATTAATCTTAGATTAGTCTTCTTTGCACTATCTAGCAGCTGTTGGATACAATTTTTCATGTTATCTTGTTATTTTTAACGTATTTCTGAGTATATGATTACCAGAATCAATCTTATCTTCCAGTTCTGACACTCTATCCTTCCATGGGTCACTTTTGTTACCCATACTTGCAATAGAATTTTTAATCTCCTGGATTTCATTTTGATATCTTTTCATGGACTCCAATTCTTTACTTAACTGATCATTCACTTTTTATTGTTTTGTTTAGCTCAGCTACTTTTTATTACTATTTTCTGTAAATTCATTGATTATTTTGTGTGGTAAGTTTATTATTTGTTTAGTTATATCTTCTGTGAACTCATTGAGCATGTTAATGATCTAATGTTTATCTCCTTTTTTGTGTCTTCTTTTCAATAATTCAGCTGTGTGGCTTTTGATTCAACTCTAGGTAAGTTGGGAGTTTCTGGAAGCATTTTATTGCCTTGCTTTTCATGTTTCTATTATTTTTCTTTTTTGTGCAGAATTTTGCAGCTTAATTATACTAAAAAGTCTTTGTTGCTAATATGGATATCCTTTCAGTTAATATCACCTTTTGGGGATGTACTCATAGCCTGGCTTAATATATGGATTTTTCTCAGTCCCAAGATCCAACCACTTCCATTAATTTGAGATAGAAAGCTGTGGTTTAATTGGTACAGCACCCAGTTCTTCAGGAATGGATCAGAGTATTGTCAATGACACGACGATACAGATATTGGCATACAGAGAAAAGCCAATCAGTAGCAACATCTATGCAACGTGGAAACAGCAACAAAATCAGCAGTAATAATAGAGTTGAAGACCAATTGGATATTGACATACCCTAAAAACCAATAATGTACCACCCTTATCCATAGAAAAGAGATCTATAGTTATAGTATAACCACAAAGATACACTAAATATTGACAAAGAGTAAATATCTCCTACATGGAACAACTATATTTCTACTAATAATAGAAAAGAATTCAACAGTGATTGCATAGAGCTAACTAAATAAAGATTAATAAAGTTTAATGGTTATACTAGTAAAGCTTGAGGGAGTGGGGAATGGGAGAATGAAAGCAGTGAAATTTGAAAAATAAAGGAATGATGAAAAGAAAAGTGAGATAAAAGATTCTATTAAGCAAAAGGATATTAATAGAATTAGATGAAAACAGCAGAAAAGGGAAAAAAAGATAAATAAGAAATATATGAAGCAGAACAAAATGAAGAAAAAAAGAAAAAATAAGTAAAAGAAAAAAGGAAAAACCCAAACCCTAAAGAAACTGAAAATAATGAGTAAAAAATTTCTTTGCTTTTCAATGACTGCTTTCTTCCTAGGGTCTGCAGTCATGGAAGTAGGTATTTTGGAAGGATAGTGAGTACTGCTAAGATTTATTTGATTTAAACACTGACATCTTTGTGTGTGAATGCTGGATCCTGCTTTGCCTTTTCCAGTGGGAATGTTCATTCAGTGGTATACACCCTATATCTGTAGTCACTCTGGCAACTGCCACTCCCCATGTCCTTCTGTGCACCCCAAGTCACGGTTTTTTTTCTGTCTAGCTTTACAGCTTGTGGGTTTGAGAAGTGTCTCCCTGCTTGAGGCCCCTCTGGACACCACAGGCTGGGTCAACCATACAGGCTGAACCATGTTCTTGCTTACTTCAGTAGGTGGGGAAACAAACCACTAAGTTCTGTGCCAATATAGGCATTGAGGTGTGGTGATGTATCAAGCAGTCTACTAGAGTTAATACTGGCACTTTCATACTCAGCTCCCTCTGGAAGACACACATGCCTGGCCTGGCTTCTCATCATGGAGGGCAGGACTCCTGTAACCCTTCTGACCCCAGTTAAAACTTCCCAGCTAGTATGTGTCCAGCCCACTCCTTCTTCATTAGTGTTTACCATGGCCATCTCCTGACCAGTCTGTATGACAGTGCAACACCAAAAAGCCTGGAGTATAGTTGCTTTGCAGTTGCTCTGTGGCTCAGTCCCATTTAACCCTGTTCCAAAATGGCTCTTGTTTAAATCCTAGGAACTGAATTTCCTCCCAACTTGAGACAGTCTTGCAGAGAACCTCACTTTCAAAGTAAAATGCCACTCTGACTTTGCAATTTAAATTAGCCATGGGCTTCTCCTGGGTCCAGCGCTGCCAGTTTATTCTGTCATTTCTTCCTGGATCTGCTGTCCCTTTCCCCACTTATGCTCATCAATAGAGACAGGTCTCCTCAGGAGACAGTGAGCCTTCCAGACAATCTCATTCCTTTCTCTGTGTTGTGCTCTGTCTCATGAGCTTCGCAGTTTCTAGTCTTTCTGTCAGCTTCTTTCCAATTCCTAGAGATACGCCTCTTTCCTTTTCTTCATCAAGTTGTGTTCTTCCAGTTGTCTCCACTCCAGCTCTCATAGAGGCTGCACTTTCCTTCTAGTCTCTACTCCACCATCTTTAAAAGTCCTAGATCTGCTTATTAAAGAGGCAGGGCTGTAGTTTTCTTTTTATTTTGGTCCTTATCTGGTTTTCATTTCAGGACAATGCTTGCTTCCAGGAATGAGTTTGCCAGTACTCCTTTCATCTCCATTTCAATAGAGGGAGGATTATTAGTGTTAGATTATTCCCTAGAGTTCTTGTAGAATTTATTGGTGAACTCACTGAGTCTTGAACCTTTTCTTAATTGGCAGTTTTTTTTATTACTGTCAAAATTTCATTGCCCGTTATGGGAGTATTCAGTATTTTTAATATCTTCTTGGTTCAGTTTTTATAATCTATATGTATCTAGAAATCTGTCCATTTCTTCTGGATTGTCCACTTTTTTACAGTACAGAATTTGAAAGTAGTTACTTATAATCCTCTGGATTTGGGGCATTATTGCTGTGATTTAATCTTTTTCATTTCTGTTTTTTTCTTCCTTTCTCTTAATAAGTTTGGCTAATGCTTGTCTGCTCTGTTTATACTTTTGAAGATCAGCTCTTTCACTCATCATTTTATTGTGTTTTGCCTCAATTTTATTAATTTCTTCTCTGATCTTTATAATTTCCTTCCTTGTACTAGTTTTGGATTTGTATTGCTCTTGTTTTTATAGGCCCTTGATACAGATTTTTATGTTTAGTTTATTCTTTTTTTTAATTTGGACATTCACAGCTGTAAATTTCCTTCTTAGGATTGCTTTTATTGGGTCATATATGTTCTGGTACGTTGTACTGGAATTGCATTTTGATTCTAGATAGTGCATGATTTCTTCTGTGATCACTTATTATTCAAGAGTACATTGTTTACTCTCCCTGCATTCCCATAATTTCTGTGGTTTCTTTTGCCATCGATTTCTAGTTTCATTGCACAGTGATCCGATGATATTCGTGGGATAACTTTGATTACATATATTTTGCATTTATTTAAGTGTACTTTTATGGGCTAATATGTGGTATATTTTAGAAATTTTTCCATTTGCTGCTAAAAGTGTGTGTGTTCTGTTGTTGTTGGGTGGAACACACTATAGATATTTAATAAGTTCTTTTGTTTGAAGGTGTTTCAACTCTGAAATTTCTTTGTGATTTTTTTCTGCAGTTAGTCTGTCTATTTCTGAAAATATAGTGTTGAGATCCACCCATCATGGTTGTGTTGATGTCTTCCTGAGACTTTATTTCCAGTAGTATTTGTTCTATGATGCTGGATGTGCCAGTGTTCAGTGCATATATACCATTTTATCAATTCCTTTTGAATTGTTCCCTTTCCCAGGATATAGTCATCTCTTTTTCCCTCTTCTGATCAGTTTTGTCTTGAAGTCTACTTTGTCTGAAATTAGGATAGATATTCCTGCTTGTTTTCAGAGTCTTATGGCATGAAAAAATGTCTTCCATCTTTTGATTTTTAATCTATGTGCTTCTTTAAATATTAAGTGTGTTGTACTTGGCATACTATTGTGTTTTGTCTTCTAATCCATTGTACTCTGTCCCTTGACTTGGAAGTTAAGACCATTTAAATTGTGAGACATTTCTGAAATGTACTGACTGATTCCTGTCATTGCATTATTTTACTGTTGTGATTTCTGGGTTTTTTTTTTTTTCTTTTGCTTAACTGCTTACCCTGCTTAGTGTATTCATTCCAGTAAGGCCCTTTGGCGTTGATGTCTTCATTGCCTCTAGTATAACCTTGTTTGTTTCTTACTGTGCTGGTATGATAGTCATGGATTTTTCAAGTAATATTTGTTATGGAAGGTCCTACTTTCTCCATCAACTTTGAAAGATAGTTTTGCAGGATATATTAATCATGGTTGAAAGTTACATATTTTTAGGGCTTGAAGAAATTGATGCCATGTTCTCCTGAACATTAATTTTGTAATGATAAATTGCAGGAATTCTAATATGTTGACATTTGTTGGTGATTTGTTTTTTTTTTTCTCCATCAGCTTTTAAAATTCTATCCTTAGGTTGGACATCTGAGATTTTGACTATTAAGTGCCATAGTAATATTCTTTTCTGACTGTGGCTATTTGGGGTTCTATAGGCCTTGCTTACCTATATGTTAATTTTTTCATCATGCTTGGAAATTTTTCTGCTATGTTTTGTATAAGCAGGTTTTTTATGCTTTTGGGGTATCTTCTGATTTTTCACACTAATTCCAATTAATCTTAGGTTAGTCTTCTTTGCATCATCTAGCAGCTGTTGGATCCATTTCCCATGATCCCTTGTTGTTTTTAAGGAGTCTCTTAGTACATAGGAACCTGTATCAGCCCTGTCTTCTAATTCTGAGCTCTTTCCTCAAGTGGTTCACTTATGCTGCCCATATTTTCAATAGAATTCTTGTCTCATTGATTTATGTTTGGTACTTTTCTGTTTACTGTAATTCATTGCTAAACTGATCATTCATGTCTTATATTGTTTTGGTCAGCTTGGATGACTTTTTATTTGTATATTTCTTAAGTCCACTCATTTTGTTTATTGAGTTCATTTTCTGTTTAGTTCTATCATTTTTAAGCTGGCCAAACCTCTTATTGAACTGTTTTTTGTTTCTTTTATGTCTTTGCTTAATTCAGCCTGTGGTGGATTGACAACTGGTGGTCAACTTGTAACACCCAGCTAAAATGAATCAGCGTGGTGCTGGGTGTGGAGGGCCCACCTGAGGATTGTTGCCAACAACATAAAAAGGAGAACCAAAGAGGAAGAAGTGTTGCTGTTGGTTCTCCTTGAGGAGCTTGTCACGCTGGCTTTCCTGATAGGAACTTGGCTGTTCTCATCATTGGAGGAACTCGGGACCTCATTGTCACTGAGGATGGCTGTGGCGCATTTCGGGGGAGCTCTCGTCCTTACTCTGAGCATTACTTCCTGGCTCCAGTGCAGATCCCTCAGCCTGCTGGCACAGATCCTTCATCCCCCTGGTGCAGACTTTCTAGCTTCCACCGCTGACCTTTGGGCCTTCCCAGTGCAGATCCGTGAAATATACTTGCATGAGACATTGTTGTGGGCTCTAGGTCTTCAGCTGGACTCATGCAGAACACTGCTGTAGGATCCAGGCCCTCAGCTGGATTCTTTGGGTCTTTAGTGTGTGGATAGATTTCCTGCACTTCTTGTATGTGACTCTTTGGGTGACTATTACAAAATAACTCTATAAATTATGTGTCCTGTATTGTATTGTTTCCCTTGCAAACCCTGATTATAACACAGCCATTTGACTTTTTTTACTTCTCCCCATCAATGCCCACTGACTCAGCTTTGGGGCAGTTAGGAATTTGAGGAGACATTTTGTTTCCTTGTTTTCTTATGTTTCCATTGTTTGTGTGTGTGCACACATGCGTGCACACACTGAGGTTTAAAGATCAATTAAAGTGGAACAACTTTGTTGACCTGTTTACATAGTGTCTGCTTCCCACTGAATTGATCTTGCCTTTTTTGCATTTTGATCTTTATCTACCTCCTTTCCATACTAAATTTAACTGGATCAGACACAGTCACTGTGTTGCAAGGAAAGAATCTCTACTGGTTATATCAGTTTCAAAAGATATACCCACAGATCAATCATGTATGTAAAAATTTTGTTTTAAGAATTTCACCTTTTATCCATTCCCCATATACACTGTACTATACTACTAACTAATAGGGAGTCTGGGACATGATGGGAGTGGGGAAGGAAAAAAGAGAAAGGAAGGGAATAAATCAGGAGGGACAAGAAATATCAACAGGTAAAAAACAGTCAGGAGACTGGATTCTGTTGAAATTAATGGCTGATTAAAGGGCTAGTATGGAGGGGGGTTAAGAGAATATTTGTGGGAACAGGAGAAGGTGTACAGAGGTAGGGAAGTGTAACTGGAGATCGAAGGAAGCTGTGTTGTCACACTTTATATATTAATATAACCACTTAATATATTGATAGCTTATGTTTGTATCTTCTAGTCACAATTTTGGTGAGAATTAGTCTGATTTGCCTATGAAAGATATTAGATTTATGTGTTGCTTAATTCTATTTTGAACATATACCTGCTCCTCCTATGTATATGCTAGATGAAAAGAAGAAAAGAAGGAAGGGGGTGATAAAGGGATAAGAAGGAGAGGAAGACAGAGGAGAAAAGAAAAAAGAAAACTAAAACTAAAAGGAAAAACTCCTCAAAGTTGCAAAAACACAAAATTAAAGCGTCTTCACAGTCCTATTTATATTTTAGTCTGAGTTCAACTAATCGCTTCCCATGGCAATCGCATGTGAGGGAGCTTTGACTTTTATGAGGGGCCCAGCTGGACCCCTGGGCCTTGTTCTTTTCCATTCCCTGCACTCCTCTGAGCATTGCTGTGATACCTCTTCTCCTCACTCTTCCTAATCCACAGTGCGTTGTCTTTTTGCAGATCTATGTGGTGGTCCCTTCCTATGAGTCTCCCAATTTCCTGCCTATGAGAGAGGAAGCTCGATGATCTGGATGGACTTCTGAGCCTGCCTCCCTGCTGCAAGCCTCACTCTGGGGCATGGCCACTGGTAGCCCTTTGCTTTTGTCTTAAGATTGGACCCCCTCATTTAGTTCAAATAAGGGATGATGCAGTGTAATCTGCTTAGTACCCAGTTTTCCACTGATTTCTGCCAGGGCCCTCACAATTCCCACACCTTCTGTCACATGTCAAGTCCTGTAGCTGCTTCTGTATTCTTGCAACACAAGCTTTCTGACAAGAGTGTTGCTGCAAGCCCTCTGGCCAGGGCACCACTCTCCATCTCTTCATTCATAGTCCTTCCCTGTTTACTCTTCCAAAGCACAACTCTCCAACTTGTGAAGTTGATGAAGCTTCTAGTGTCACTGTGTTCAGGAGACCCTGACAGAGGTTTGTGGGAGCTCCTGTGAGAGCACCTGATGGTGGGTGGTGGGGAACTGGCAGGGTATCCAGTCGATACCCTTTACACATCTAGTGTTTAGGGAAAGACCAGAACAGTACCTATTCCAGGTCCATTCTACACTCTTATCTCCCTAAGGTTTTGCCATTCACAGACATTGTCTGCTTATGTAGGCCCTGAGCCACAGCTCTCTTTGCACTCAGGTCTTGGTCCCTAATCAGGGTAATTCACCTGTGTTTGATTTCTGCAAGTGTCCACTGGTGCCCTCTCAAATACTGCTGTTTTAACTTGTATCTAGAAGTCCCCCCAAAGCCTCAAGAGCTCATAGGTGGGGCTTTGCAGAGGTGGCTGGATCTAGGGTATGTGAAGAGGGGTTAAGGATGTGTTATGCTGAATTAGTCCATTGATTGGTTTAGCATAGTCCTGAGTGTGGATAATGGGAAGACCCACCTTGGGTGTGGGTGGCATCATCCAATGGACTTGTAACCTGAATGGGATAAAAGGGAAAGGGAGGCTCACTGCCTGCCATGGACTGTTTCTCCTTTGCCATGCCCCTCTGCCATGTAGTGCTGCCTTGGAGCCATCTGATTATGGACTTAAACCTCAATAGACTGTGAACAAAAATAAACCTTTCTTCCTTTAACTTATGGGTGTCAGGCATTTTGTCCCAGCAATGAGAAAATAACTAAAACAACTGCTTACCAGCTCATCACAGTTTCTCTGATGCTCAAGCATGTGAATATCTCCCTTGCTGTGTTCCCCTTCCCAGCTGGGGAAGAAAGTTAGGGAATAAATGTTAGGAGTCTTTTCTAGTGGCCTGGCTGCTACTTAGGTGCAGGCTCCTTCTATCAGGGCACTTGATCCTCTCGTACGATGGCATGTATGCTTGTCCCAAGGTGTAGGGCATGCCATGACCCAGTCTGGCTTTCCCATTGAAACCCCCTGATACTGGGCTTTGATAAGGTGAGTTTTCTTTCCATTTGTCTTCCTGTATCTGGCTTTATTTACTGTCCCCTTTTCAGTGTATCTGAATTATTCCAATGCACATTTTGGAGCCATACTGTCTTGCTGCTGCTAACGAGTTGGCCATAATGGAACTCTAGCAACATACTTTCTCCCAGTTACTTTATTCAGGATATTCTACTCCAAAACATTTTCATTTGTTAATAATAATAATTTAATAATAATAATAAATAAATATATATATATAATAGTATAATAAAACTATTATTTGTGTAGTACTGGGGATTGAACCCAAGGCCTCCACATTACATCACATCCATTTCAAAAAAATTTTTTTGAAACCAGATCTCACTAAGTCACTAAGTTACCTAGGTTGAGCTCAACTCATCAGGCCTGGCTCCACTTAAAATTTAAATCCACCTTATTTTAAGCTTCAGGTCCTGTTCCTCTTCTTGTGGGTAGAAAGGGTGGCAAGAAGGGCAATTAGAGTCTTCACAACAAGCCCAGTTAGTAAATGGCAGATCTTGGGGGACAAGGTTCAGATTATGAGTTTCTGACACATTAAACACCTTTGTGACCAATCTTATCAAGAAAGAGAAGGTTTCTGGGGCCTTCTGGACACCTGGTGGCCTATGGAGTCCCTGGCCTTGCCCTCACCTTCTCCTGCCTCATCTATCTCTGATTCATAGAAATTGATGAGTGCAATAAGGTCTGTATTTTAAAAAGAGGGCTCTTGTTGTACATACAATACTTTGTAAATATTATTCTAGCTATTATCAGCCATCTCAAAAAGAACACCCATTTCTCTCCAAATGAGCCATCTTTCTTATGTGACACTGACTTGTTCAATCTCAAATGCAAAACTCTAGATAACTACAAAACTACTAAGAACAATAGGTCCTATTACATCAACAATTTAAATTCTAGACTACAAAGGACCAGACAAAAGCCAAACACCTAGGACAATATTTGATGTAAACCATAACAAAAATAGCCTCAGCACTTAAAAATTTTTAAGATATGAATGAAATATATATACATATATATCAAACCCAGAAAATGTAAAAATTGAATACAAAGTATCTATTATCTGTGATTTTACTTTTTTCTTCTATTATTTCGATTTTACATTGTTATAATGTTTACTTAAATGTTTAAAGTAATTATAATCATAAATAATTTAAAGCAAGCACTTTTTAAAAATTTTAATTTAAAGAGAAAAAAATAGAACAAAATTTCAAAACAACATAATAGGAGGGTAAGAATGATTAATACATTACGTATTGTTATCTTTAAATTAGTTACTCAGGGTACAAGATATCAGCAATCAATTGTCCAAATATTAGCACAAACTTTTCTTTTCAATGAACTAAGTGAAATTAGTAGTATATCTATATTAACTATCTTATATATATATATATATATATAATATTTTCTTTCTCTTCTTTCTTTTCTCTATTCCCCCATCCAAGACTCCTTCCTTTTGACCAGTTTCTTCCTGTTTTACTACATCTATTGTACATTTTGGATCTTATTTACTCTTTCAGCTTCTCAAACTAGGGAGACAATACAATGTTTACACATGTGCATCTGGTTTATTTCACTTATGAGTATTTTCTCAAGTTGCATCCATTTACCTATAAAAGTCTCAAGTTTATATTTCTTTATGGCTGAGTAGTACTCCATTGTATAAAATGACCACATCTTTTTTATCCATTCCTTGGTTGATGGGCATTTGGGTTGTTTCCAAGATCTGGCTACTACAAATTGTGCTGCTATAAACAAGGGTGCACATATATCATTGTGCTACGATGTTTTTAATTCTTCTGGGAAGATACCCAGAAGAGGAATAGCTGGGTCAAATAGGACCTCCCATCCTAGTTTTTTGAGGAATCTCCACACTGATTTCCACAGTGGCTGTACCAGTTGACACTCCCACCAACAGTGGAGAAGGGTTCCTTTTTCTCCACAGCCCCTCCAGCATTTGTTATTAGTTGATTTCTTGATAATAGCCATTATTCCTGGGGTGAGATGGAATCTCAGTGTTGTTTTAATTTGCATCTCTTGAACTAATAGTGATGTTGCACTTTTTTCATATATTTATTTACCATTTGTATTTATTCATCTGAGAACTGTGTATTCAACCCAGGTACCCATTTTTGGAGTGGGTCTTTATATTTGGGAAATCTGATTTTTTTTGAGTTCTTTGTATGTTCTCGATAGTAATACTTTGTCTGAGGAACAGCTGGCAAACATTTTTTCCCACGTTGTGGGGTGTCTCTTCACTCTGTTGGTGGTTTCTCTTGCTGTGCAAGAGCTTTGTAATAAGATGAGATTCCAGTTGTTGATTCTTTGTGATGGTTCCTGTGCCATTGGGGTTTTATTCATAAAGTCTTCGCCTACCCAATGTCTTCAAGAGTTTTACCTATTCTATCTTCCAGCAGATTTAATGTTTCTGTTTTAATATTTAGATCTTTTTTTTGTGGGTACCGGGGTGTCGACCTCAGGACCTCGCGCGCCAGCAGGCGCCCATGCCGCTGAGTGATATCACCGGCCCCTTTTTCGTATGTGGGTTCCAGGAGTCGAACTCGGACCCTCGCGCTTGCCGGGTAGGTGCTTAAGCCGCTGAGCCATCTCACCGGCCCAATATTTAGATCTTTGATCCACTTTGAATTTAGTTTTGTGCATGGTGAAAGATATGGGTCTAATTTTAATCTTCAGCATGTGCAGAGCCAGTTTTCCAGCGCCATTTATTAAAGAGGATATCTTTCTTCTAGTGAATGTGTTTGGCACCTTTGTCAAAGATAAGGTGGCTTAGTATGTCTGGAGTTGTTTCTGCATCTACTAATCTGTTCCACTGATCTTCAGGTCTTTTTTTTTTTTTTTTTTTTTTAGCCAGTGCCACACTGTTTTTATCACAGTAGCTTTACAGTACAATTTCAAATCAGGGATCGTGATGCCCCCTGCCTTGCCTTTGTTGCCCATAATTGCCTTGGCTATTCTAGGTATCTTCTGGTTGCAAATGAATTTTAGGATTGTTTTCTATAATTCAGTGGCATATGCTGTTGGAATTTTGATTGGAATTGCATTAAATCTGTATAACAATTTTGGAAGTATGGCTATTTTCACTATATTGGTTCTTCCTACCCAAGAGCAAGGGATATCTTTCCATTTTCTGATATTCTCTTCAATCTCTTTTTTCAGAGTACTGCAGTTTTCAGTGTAGAGGTCTTTTACATCCTTTGTGAGATTGATTCCAAGGTATTTCATTTTTTTTGGATGTTACTGTGAAAGGTGTTGTTGCCCTAATTTCTCTTTCAGTGAGTTTCTTATATGTGTACAGGAAGGCTATTGATTTTTGAGTTTTGACTTTGTATCCAGGTAGACTACTGAATTTGCTTATTAAATCTAGCAATATTTTAGTGGCATTTTTGGGGTCTTCTATGTAGGGTATAATATCATCTGCAAATAATGATAATTTAACTTCTTCCTTTCTAATCATCATTCCTTTTATTTCTTTCTCTTGTCTAATTGCTCTGGCTAAAGTTTCCAAGAATATGTTGAATAAGAGTGGGGGCACTGGACATCCTTGTCTTGTTCCTGATTTTAGAGAGAAAGCTTTCAGTTTTTGTCCATTTAGTGTGATATTGGCTGTTGGTTTGTCATAGATAGCTTTTATCAGATTGAGATAAAGACCATCTATTCCAATTTTCTGTAGGGTTTTTATCATGAATGGGTGCTGGATTTTGTCAAAAGCTTTTTCTGCATCTATTGAGATGATCGTATGATTTTTCTCCTTGGTTTTGTTAATATGGTGTATTACATTTATTGATTTACATATGTTGAACCATCCCTGCTTCCTTGGGATGAATCCAACTTGGTTATGGTATATAATCTTCTTGATGATTTGCTGCATTCTGTCTGAAAGTATCTCATTGAGGATTTTTGCATCTATGTTCATTAGGGAGATTGGCCTGTAGTTCTCTTTCTTGGTTGGGCCCTTCTCCAGGTTTGGTATCAGGGTAATGCTTGCTTCCAGGAATGAATTTGGGAGTATTGCTTCACTTCTGATTTCATTAAAGAGTTTCAGAAGTAGTGATATTAGGTCTTCTCTAAATTTCTTATAGAATTCAGCAGTGAATCCATCAGGGCCTGGACTTTTCTTTGTTGGGAGGTTTTTAATTACATCTTCAATTTCACTGATTAATATTGGTTTATATAGGATTTTTATATCTTCTTGATTCAGCTTTGGTAATTCATATGTATCTAGGAATCTGTCCATTTCTTCTGCATTTTCCATCTTATCAGAATACAAATTTTCAAAATGGGTATAGATGATCTTCTGGATTTCTGCAGGGTCCGTTGTGATATCGCCCTTTTCATTCTTAATTGCCTGGATTTGAGTCTTTTCTTTCCTTTTTTTGATAAGGTTGGATAAGAGTTTGTCAATTATATTTAATCTTTCAAAGAACCAACTCTTTGATTCATTGATTCTTTGTATTTTTTTAGTCTCTAATATGTTAATTTCTGCTCTGATATTTATAATTTCCTCCCTTGTATGAGCTTTTGGCTTAGCCTGCTCTTCTTTTTCTAGAAGTTCGAGGTTCACCATTAAGTTGTTTATTTGTGCTTTCTCTGTTTTCCTGATATAGGTATTTAATGCTATAAATTTCCCTCTTAGGACTGCTTTCATTGTATCCCATAAGTTCCAGTATGTTGTACCAACATTATCATTCAGTAGTAGAAATTGTCTAATTTTTTCTTTAATTTCATCTGTGACCCATTGGTTGTTCAGGAGGGTGCTGTTTAATTTCCATGTGTTGAGGAAGTTCTTGTAGTTTCTTTTGCCATTGATTTCCAATTTCATTGCACTATGGTCTGATAATATGCATGGGATAATTTCTGTTCCTTTGCATTTACTTAAGCAGGTTCTATGAGCTAGTATGTGGCCTATTTTGGAGAACATCTTGTGTGCAGCTGAGAAAAATGTGTATTCTGATGTTGTGCAGTGGAGCACTCTGTAGACATCTACTAAGACCATCTGTTCAAAAGTTTGGTTCAGTTCTAATATTTCATCATTGATTTTTTGTCTAGTAGATCTGTCTTTTTGTGACAGTGCAGTATTGAGATCCCCCAAAACAATTGTATTAGTGCTTATTTGATTTTTCATGTCCATTAATATTTGTTTTATATAGCTGGGTGCACTGGTATTTGTTGCATATATATTTATGATCATTATCTCTTCCACTTGGATTGTTCCCTTTACAAGGATGTAGTGACCTTCTTTATCTCTCTAATTTATTCTTGGCTTGAAATTCACTTTGTCTGCAAAAACAATAGCTACGCCTACTTTTTTCTGGGTTCCTGTCACATGGAGTATTGTTTTCCATCCTTTGACTTTCAGTCTATGAATTTCTTTTTCAATTAAATGTGTTTCTTGTATACAGCATATTGTTGGATCTTGCTTCTTGATCCATTTTGCTAGTCTGTGCCTTTTGATTGGTGAATTGAGACCATTAACATTGATGGTTAAAACTGATATGTATTGATTTATCCTTGTCATTTTAGTTTCCTGTTGTGTCCTACCCCTTTTTTTTCCTTCCCTCTGTTTAATTGTTTGCCCTGCCTGGTGGATTCCTTCTGTTGGGGTTCCTGGAGTTTTAGTCCTTGTTATCTCTTTCTAGAATGTCCTTCAGAACATTTTGGAGTGCTCGTTTGGTGGTCATAAATTTTCTCAGATGTTCTTTGTAATGGAAGTATTTTATTTCTCCATCAGTTTTGAAAGATAGTTTTGCGGGGTACATCAATCAGGGTTGAAGGTTATTTTCCTTTAGAACTTGAAATACATCATTCCAAGCTCTTCTTGACTTGGTTTGTGCTGGAAAGTCAGGGGTGATGCTGATGGGCTTTCCTTTATAGGTGATTTGTTTCTTTTCCCCAACAGCTTTTAAGAATCTACTCTTATGTTGAATTTCTGAAATCTTGACTATGATATGCCTGGCTGGAGATTTTTTTTTTGATCATGGCTAATTGGAGTTCTAAAAGCCTCACTTATCTGTACATAAAATTCTTTTTCTCTACCAGGAAAATTTTGTTATAATGTCTGTGAACAATGTTCTGATGTCATTTATGCTATCTCCTGCTTTTTCATTGACTCCAATCAATCTTAAGTTATTCTTCTTTGCATCATCTAGCAGCTGCTGGATTGATTTTTTCATTGTCCCTTGCTATTTTTAAGAATTCTTTCTTTTCATGATCACTAATCACAAGCCTGTCTTCTATATCTGAGATCCTGTCCTCACATTGGCTTAATCTGCTGCAAATACTTTCAATGGAATTTTTGTTCTCCTGGATACCTGCTTGAATCTGCCTTATGGATTCCATTTCTTTCCTATGCTGAGCATTCATGGCTTCCGTCCTTTTCTTAAGCTCATCTATTTTTTTTTTGTCTGCATCTGTTCTAGCATCCTTAAGCATGGTTTTCATTGTGGACATTATCTTTGCAGTTATCTGAGAAATCATTTCTAATGTAATTTTTTCCAGATCCTCATTCAATTGCTTTGTTGTTACCACTTCAGAGATGCTGGGTGGGTGGCTTTTGGATTGTCCCACCTCATTGCCCCCTGGGTTGGCCTTTGGTGAACTGGATGCGTGGGGTTGCATCTTGTTTAAGTGTCATCTCATTTTCTTTTCTTTCTTTAGTTTAATTCCTGGGGTGATGTTTGTAAATTGCCTATGGTAGGTTGCTTTATTGCTAGTATTTAAAACCCTTAGGAGATGACTACTTCTCTGAGGTATCTTCCAGGTGTAGCTTATTTTTGGGTTTTGAGCCTGCTGCAAGATCCTACCTCTTCAATTTGTTGGACATGAGAAGTTGCTGCCTGTTTGGCCTGTCCTTGGTTCTTTGGTACTGTGCCACAGTATTTTCTGTGACCCTTAGACAATCTCAGTCATGGAATACCAGGAAGAAAAGCTGTTTAGAACAATTATGTCACTTTTGGCTATAATGTTACCTAAAGCATCAAACACACCCTAGAAAATGACAGACTGAACTAACCAGTTATTTGCCACTTTTAACCATATAAACTAGATTTGTGGTTATATAACAAAATCTAAAACAAACTGCAAAATTATATGCAGTATACAAGTCCTTAATATGTCAATTTTTTTCTCAAGAGTTTAAATTTAAAATGAGTTAAGGAGATAATACAGAATTGGAAGAAGAGGAATGAATTAGATGCAAGGCTGGAGGACAAAGAGGGATCCCACTAACAGTGGGAAGCTGGTGCAGAAGACTGGCAAGAAAAAGAGAAGGAAGGGATAAAAGGAAGAACAGATCAGAACCACAATCACAAAGAAGTTAGATGCTCTGTTTACACTCATATAAAAACAAGATCAAACAAAGAAGGAAAGAACAAACAGACAAACAAAAACAAAAAAAAAAAATAAAACATCACCACCCGAACAAAAGAACAAATGAGAGAGAGAAAAAAATTTTCACTTCCAGGTTTGTCTCTTGCTGTAGACACCATGTGGAGACAGAGTCCCATTCAATGCAGATCTGTCCCAACAAGAGCTTTTTGGCACGTTACTGAAAAATCTCTGCACTTTCTGGTGGAGACCAGATTCATTCAGTCTGCCACCGGAGCCTGGCTGGTAGCTGTGGATGGAGCTGTAGCCAACCTGAGTTCTGAGTTCAGCTGCTCCCCCCACAATGGTGCCCAGCCAATCACTCTCTCGTGCAGGATGGCTGAGCCTCAGCACTCACCGCCAGCCAGTGCAGTCCTTCATGTCCACTGCTTTCCTCTACCACCACATCTTGCATCCCTCCACAGAGGCCCCTGGGGGTGCTGGCAGTCACTGTGTCCACAGGTTTGAACCTCTCCTGTCACACCGAGTCTTGACCCAGGGAAAAGGTGCCAGCGGCCACCTCCTTCTTCTTTGTTAAAGTTTCACTCTTCACTCTCTCCTTGTGCCCTGAACTGCACTTCAGATCCTTCCTGGGTCCAGGGGAGCCATTATCCTCTTTTTGTCCTTCCTGAGCAGCTGTATCCCAGTGTCTGGATGGTGACACTCAGAGAGGCTTGCTGTCTGCTTCTCAACACTCCGCCATCTTCCTCCCTCTTCCAAGCAAACACTTTTAAAATATAACATTATATCACTGCTGCAACCCAGGTGAATGGCATGGAGGGTGGCCCCTTCCATTGCCACAGCTGCAACCCCAGATGAACTGCCTGGGAAGGCCCACACAATGGTCCCTTCCTTCACTGCTGCCACAACTGAGGTGAACCATGTGGGAAGACCCAGAGACCAGAGGGAATACCAGCAAGACAGTAGGGTCCTGACTAGGGCACACAGGATGGACAGGTGGGACTAGCATGTGGATAAGTCTGAAGCAACATTAACAATATGAGCCAACAGGTGTTAAGCTAGGTGAACCAGCATTGTGCTTGGGGACAGAGACTCATGGGATAGAAGCAGATGGGTGGGGCTGCCCCATACTCTCTCTTTTTTCTTTTTCTTTTTTGTTTCTTTTCCTTTTTTCTTTTTTCTTATCTTTTTTCTCTTTTCTAAACAACTGGGGAGAACTCCAGCCACAGAAAACTATTCCCATCCCCCAAATCCAGAGACAAAATTCAGATAATCCCTTGCTTACTCCTTCATTCTTTCTCTTCTGTCCTCTTCTCTGGTTTCCCAAAGTGTGCATGATCATCCTTTGTCCTCCAGCCTTGCTTCTACTTTCTTTTCAGTTATCTTTGTTTATCCACTATCCTTCTTAAATCTCTCAATCACAGGGTAAAAACGCTCTACCAAGGGTAAATACTTTGAATACAAGCTCCCAATTTCTGATCGGTTCTGTTATATAATTGTAGATTTTGCTCTTATGGTTTAAGGTACAAAATTAATAGCTACCATAGTTTGTCAGTCTCTAAAATGTGCTTGATGCTATTGCTGCTGCTAATTATACTACATCTGCAAGACGCTGCAAAGAAAAACAATATACATCTGATAGGTGTCAATGAAAAAGCAGGAGTCAACAGAAATGGCATACAAAGACTATTTCTAGAAGTAATAGCAGAAAATTTCCCAAACATGGGAACAGAATATGATATACATATAAGCGAGGCATAGAGAACTCAAATTAGCCATGACCAAAATAAATCTACACCCAGGCATATAATAATCAATATCCCAGAAATTCAGCACAAGAACAGAATATTAAAAGCTTTCAGAGAAAAGAAACCAATCACCTATAAAGGAAAGCCCATCAGAATTACAGACTTCTCAACACAAACCCTAGAGTCAAGAAGAGCTTGGAGTGAAGTATCCAAAGTCCTGAAAGAAAACAACTTCTGACCCAAATTAATGTACCCTGCAAAACTATCTTTCAAAATTAATGGAGAAATGAGACACTTCCATGACAAAGAACTGAAGAAATTCATGACCACCAAACGAACCCTATGAAGATTACTGAAACATATTCTAGACAGAGATAAAAATGACCACAATTCCAAGAACAACAAAAGAAAGAAACCACCAGGCAAGGCAAGTAATTGAACAGAAGGAAAAAGCAGGGAACCTACAGTGGGAAAAACAAAT
Organism: Erethizon dorsatum; assembly: GCA_028451465.1. Lineage (NCBI taxonomy): Eukaryota > Metazoa > Chordata > Mammalia > Rodentia > Erethizontidae > Erethizon > Erethizon dorsatum. Next base: position 42,893,742 of record CM051842.1, read on the forward strand.
GACAACAATAAGCCAATACATATCATTTATAACCATCAGTGTAAATGGCCTCAACCCACCAATCAAAAGAAACAGACTGGCAGAATGCATCTAGAAATAAGATCCAAATATATGCTGTACACAACAAACACATTTAACTCAAAAAAATTCATGGGCTCAAAGTCAAAGGATGGAAAACAATAATCCATGCAACAGAAATCCAGAAAAAAGCAGGGGTAGCTATTCTGTTTGCAGACAATGTGAACTTCAAACCAAGAATGTTCAAAAGAGATAAAGAAGGTCACTACATACTTATTAGGGGAAAAATTCAAGAGGAAGAGATAATCATAAATATGTATGCACCAAATATGGGAGCACACAACTATATAAGCCAAATATAAGTAGACATTAAAACTCAAATAAGCAATAACACAATTGTACCTGGGGACCTTAATACCCCATTGTCACAAAGAGATAAATCAAGTAGACAAAAACTCAGCAAAGAAATATCAGAACTGAACAAACCTGGAAACAAATGGACTTGGTAGATGTCTACACAGTCTTCCACCCAACAACATCAGAATACACATTCTTCTCAGCTGCAAATGGGACGTTCTCTAAAATAGTCCATATACTAGCCCAAAGAACATGTTTAATTAAAAGCAAAGGAATTGAAATTATCCCGTGCGTATTATCTGAACATTGTGCAATGAAATTTGAAATTAGTGGCAAAAGAAACCTCAAAAAACTCCATAAACACATGGAAATTAATAACACCCTCCTGAGCAACCAATGAGTCACAGATGAAATTAAAGAAGAAATTAAACAGTATCTACAATTAAACAAAAATTCAGATACAACATACAGGAACCTGTGGGATGCAAATAGAACAAGAGGGAAAATTATAGGGGCGAATTCTCATATCAGGAAAACAGAACAAGCACAAATAAACAACCTAATGCTGTACCTCCAGCTTATATAAAAAACGAGAGGAAGTCAAGCTCAAAGTCCACACTAGGGAGGACATTATAAAGATCAGAGCTGAAATTAATGCAATGGAGACTAAGAAAACAATATAGAGAATTAATGAATCAAAGAGTTGGTTCTTTGAAAGAATAAATAAAATTGATAAACCTTTAGCCAACCTTATCAACAAAAGGGAGGAAAAAACTCAAATTCATGTATTGAGGAATGAAAAGGGTGAAATCCCTACAGATCCTGTGGAAATTCAGAAGATCATCAATACCTACTTTGAAAATCTTTACTCTCATAGCATGGAAAACACACAAAAAATGGACAGATTCCTAGAAATATATGAATTACCAAAGCTGAATCAGGACGATATAAAAACTCTGAATAACCCAATGTCAGTTCATGAAATTGAAAATGTAATTAAAAACTTACCAACAGGGCCGGTGAGATGGCTCAGCGGCATAAGCGCCTGACTTGCAAGCACGAGGGCCCGAGTTTGACTCCAGGATCCCACATATGAAAAAGGGGCTGGTGATATTGCTTAGCGGCATGGGTGCCTGTTGGCGCGCAAGGTCCTGAGGTCGACCCCCCGGTACCCACAAAAAAAAAACTTACCATCAAAGAGAAGCCCAAGTTCTGACAGTTTCACAGCTGAATTCTGCAAGAAATTTAGAGAAGATTTAATGCTAGTACTCCTCAAACTCTTTAATGAAATTGAAAGTGAAGCAATACACCCTAACTCATTCCTGGAGGCAAGTATTACCCTGATACCAAAACCAGAGAGAGGCCCAACCAAAAAAGTGAACTACAGACCAATCTCCCCAATGAACATAGATGCAAAAATCCCCAATAAGATATTATCAAATAGAATATAGAATGCAGCAAATCATTGAGAAGATTACACACCATGACCAAGTGGGATTCATCCCAGGAACACAGGGATGTTTCAACATATGCAAATCAATAAATATAATACATCATATCAACAGAGCCAAAGACAAAAACCACATGATCATCTCACTAGATGCAGAAAAAGCTTTTGACACAGTCCAACACTCATTCATGGTAAAAATGCTACAGAAAATCACAATCAATGGACTTTACCTCAATTTGATAAAAGCCATCTGTGACAAAACAACAGCCAACATCATACTAAATAGTCAAAAACTGAAAGCTTTCACTCTAAAATCAGGAAAAAGACAAAGACGTCCACTATCACCACTCCTGTTCAATATAGTTCTGGAAACATTAGCCAGAGCAATTACACAAGAGAGAGAAATAAAAGGAATAAGGATAGAAAAGGAAGAAGTTAAATTATCATTATTTGCAGACAACATGAACTCTACATAGAATGCCACCAAAACTTCTAGATTTAATAACCAAATTTAGTACCATAGCTAGATACAAAGTCAATACTCAAAAATCAATAGCATTCCTGTACATAAACAAAAAACTCACTGAGAGAAAAATTAGGGAAACCACACCCTTCACAATACCATCCAAGAAAATGAAATATTTAGGAAACTAACAAAAGAAGTAAAAGAGCTATGCATTGAAAATTACTGTACTCTGAAAAAGGAGATAAAAGAGGGTATCAGAAAATCCAAAGATATCCCTTGCTCATGGATAGGAAGAACCAACATAGTGAAAATGGCCAACCTCCCAAAAGTGTTATACAGATTTAATGTAATCCTAATCAAAATACCATTAACATACCTCACAGAATGTGAGAAGGCATTCCTAAAATTCATTTGGAACCAGAAGAGACCTAGAATACCAAAAACAATTCTGGGCAGCAAAGGTAAGGCAGGAGGCATTACAATCCCTGATTTGAAATTATACTACAAAGCTACTATGATAAAATCGGCATGGTACTGGCAAAAAAACAGACCTGAGGATCAGTGGAATACATTAGAAGATGCAGACACAGCTCTAAACCATTCAGCCACCTTATCTTTGACAAAAGGGCCAAACATGTTTACTGGAAGAAAGACAGCCTCTTTAATAATTGATGCTGGAATATCTGGTTCTCTGCATACTGAAGACTAAAACTAGACCCATGTCTATCACCATGCACTAAACTAAAGTCAAAATGGATCAAACATCTAAATATTAAAACAGGGGCCATTGAGATGGCTCAGCGGCATAAGCGCCAGCCTGGCAAGCGTGAGGTCCTGAGTTCAACTCCTGGTACCCACATACAAAGGAAAAAAGGGCCAGTGATATCGCTCAGTGGCACAATTGCCTGGTCACAGGTGCAAGGTTTGACCCCACGGTACCCACAAAAAAAAAATATATATATATGTATATGTATATATATATATATACATATATATATGTATATATATATATATACATATATATATGTATATATATATACAGAAACACTAAATCTACTGGACGAGAATTTAGGTAGAAATCTGAAGACATAGGTGTACATGGAGAGTTCATGAACAAAACCCAAACTGCATGGGAAATAATTCAAAGAATCAACAACAGGGACCTCATTTTATTAAAATGCTTTGGCACATCAAAAGAAATCACCAACAGAGTTAAAAGACAACCCTCAGAGTGGGAAAAAATTTTAGCCAATATCCCTCAGACAAATGACTTTTATCTAGAACATGGAATTGAAAAAAATCAGACCCTCCAAATTCAAAGACCCCATCCAAAAATGAGCATCTGAGATGAATACACAATTCCTAGATGAAGAAATACAAATGGCAAATAAATATATGAAAAAATGTTCAACATCATTATTCATTCGAGAGATGCAAATTAAAACAACATTGATTCCAGCTCACTCCAGAAAGAATGCCCATCATTAATAAATCAACCAACACCAAATGCTGGAGGGGTTGTGGGGAAAAAGAAACCCTTCTCCACTTTTGTTTGGAGTGTAGACCAGTGCAACCACTGCGGAAATCAGTGTGGAGATTCCTTAAAAAACTAGGATTAGAGGTCCAATTCGACCCAGCTATTCCCCTTCTAGGTATCTTCCCAGAAGAATTAAAAACATAATAACACAGTGATATATGTGCAACAATGTTTGTAGCAGCACAATTTGTAATAGCTAAATCCTGGCAACACCCCAAATGCCCATCAACTTAGGAATGAATAAAAATGTTATCATTTTCTTATACAGTGGAGTACTACTCAGCCATAAAGAAAAATAAACTTGAGATTTTCATAGGTAAATAGATGCAACTTGAGACCATACTCATAAGTGAAATAAATCAGACTCACATGTGTAAACATCATATTGTCTGCCTAGTGTAAGGAGATGAAAGAGTAAATAAGATCCAAAATCTACAATTGATATTTTGGAAGGGAAACTTCTCAAAAGGAAAGAACAACTGGGATGAGGGAAAGGAGAAAAGAAGGAAGGGAAAAAAAAAATATATATATATATGCACAAGGTAATTATACTACTAATTTATTTTAGTTCATTGAAAAGAATGCTTTGTGTTTATATTGTTGGATCAATTTTGCATGCCTATACCTTGTAATCTGAGCAACTACTTTGAAGATAACAATACACAATATATTCACCATTGTTAATCTCCTATTATATTGGTATGAAATTCTGGAAAAAAAAAGATAACATGGCAGCTGAGGACTTTGACTCATGCAAATTCTGTCTAGCTTATTAATCCAGTTAGCAGACAATAAGGTTACCAGTTAGCCATGATGTTTCTGTGTGATTACCCATAAAGCCATAGTTCCTCAATTCTTGAACCTTGACCACGTCAGCAGTTCACCCCTACCACTTCCTGCAACCACCAGCACATCCTCCAATCAAACTGTACACCTAATAAAAGCAAAAGATACCACGCCTCATGGTCTTAGCCTGCTGTCGGGCTTTGACTATCCCTGGTGATCCTTGTAAAATATATGTTTTGTCTGTGTTTTATTCTGTCGTGATGCCTCTGAGCAGGAGATTGGTGGTCCCAGGCCTGGATCCCAATATAATACTCCAAATAGCTATGATCAGAAAAGAGTTTCATGACAAAACAGACAAAATTGCAGAAGTCGGGCCGGTGAGACGGCTCAGCGGCTTAAGCGCCTGCCTTGCAAGCGCGAAGGCCCGAGTTCGACTCCCGGATCCCACATACGAAAAAGGGGCCGGTGATATCGCTCAGCGGCACGGGTGCCTGTTGGCGCGCGAGGTCCTGAGGTCGTCCCCCCGGTACCCACAAAAAAAAAAAAAAATTGCAGAAGTCAAACACAAAGACAAAATTTTATAAGCTGTTAGACAAAAGCAACTGGGGACTTGCAGAGGTAAATCCATTAGAATTACACTAGACTTCTCAACACAATCCTTAATGGCCAGGAGAGCTCACAGTAAAGGGTTTCAGGCCCTAAAAGAAAACAATTTCTGAAAGAGACTTATATATCCTGCAAAACCATTCTTCAAAATTGATAGAGAAATAAGAACTTTTCATGTCAAGCAGCACCTTAAGAAATTCATGAACAGAAAAACAGCACTCCAAAATATTCTCAAATATATTCTAGAAAGAGACAATGATGTCAATAATGCCAAAAATTCTAGTGGAATGAATATATTAAGCAGGGTGATGAGGGTGATTGTCTGCCAAGGTAAGCAAAAAGTAAAAAAAAGAAATCAGCAATAGAAACATCACAATGACAGGAGTAAGTTAGTTAACTCTCATGAATAATTCTCAGTGCAAAGGGCCTCAACTCCCTCTCAAGACACAGAATGACAGACTAGATCAAAAACCAAATCCAACTGAGTGCTGCATTGTTGGGGACCCCTGAAGTGAACCTCCAATCTCCTGCCAGGTATTAAGGCACATGGCTGAAAAAAAAAGAAAAAAAAGAAGAAAGAAAGAGAGAGAGAGAGAGAGAGAGAGAGAGAGAGAGAGAGAGAGAGAGAGAGAGAAGAAAGAAAGAAAGAAAGAAAGAGAGAGAGAGAGAAAGAAAGAAAAAGACAAAATGGTGATACAGTTGGGATAGTGATGACCACTTGAACAAAAGGCTATGAGGCAGCAAGAACCTTTGCATTTATTGACTGAGGAGGGGATTATCACATAATGTAACATAGAGGGTGGTGCTGATTTTAAGGTAATGAGGATCTTGTCCCAGAGTATCTTTGGTCTTAGTAAGGTGTTGGCCCTGGTCCTGGTCAAGGTCATGGACTTAGTAGGGTCTGGGTCCTGGTCCTGGTCCTGGTCCTGGTCTTAATAGGGTCGTGGTCCTGGTCCTGCTCCTGCTCCTGGACTTAGTAGGGTCCTGGTCCTGGCCCTGGTGCTGGTCCTGGTCCTGGTCTTAGTAGGGTCCTGATCCTGGTCATGGTCATGGTCCTGGTCTTGCTCCTGGTCAGGGTCCTGGTCCAGGGCCTGGACATGGTAATGGTCCTGGCCTTAGTAGGGTCCTGGTCCTGGTCTTAATAGAGTCCTGGTCTTAGTAGAGTCCTGGTCCTCTTCCTGGTCCTGGTCTTGGTCCTGGTCTTGGTCTGGGTCTTAGTAGAGTATTGCTCCTGATCCTGGTCCTGAACTAAGTAGGGTCCTGGTCCTGGTCCTGCTCCTGGTCTTATTAGGGTCCTGGTCTTGGTCTTAGTAGTGTCCCAGTCCTGGACCTGCTTCTGGGCTTTTTAAGGTCCTGGTCCTGCCCTTAGAAGGATCCTGTTCCTGGTGCTGGTCTTGGTCCTGAACTTAGTAGGATCTAGATACAGGTCCTGTTCCTGGTCTTAGAACTGTCCTGCTCCTGGTCCTGGTACTGCTCATATTATGGTCCTGGTCCTGGTCCTGGTCCTGGTCTTAGTAGGGTCCTGGTCCTGATCCTGGATTTAGTAGGTCTTAGTCCTGGTCCTGGTCTTAATACTGTCCTGGTCCTGGTCCTTGTGCTAGACCAGGTCCTGGTCCTGGTTTTACTAGAGTCCTGGTCCAGGTCATGGTCCTCATCCTGGTCCTGGTCTTAGTACGGTTCTAGTCTGGGACCTGGTTGAGGTCCTAGTCTTGATCTTACTACGGTTCTGGTACTGGTCCTGGTCCTGGCCCTGGTCCTGGTCTGATTCCTGGTCTTAGTAGGGTCCATGTCCATGTCCTGGTCCTGGTCTTAGTATGGTCCTGATACTGGGCCTTGTCCTGGTCCTGGTCTTAGTACAGTCCTGGTCCTGTTCATGATCCTGGTCCTCTCTTAAGTAGGGTCCTGGTCCTGGTCCTTATCTTGGTTTTAGTAGATTCGTGGTCCTGGTCCTGGTCCTCCTTTTATTTTATTTATTTTATTTTTTGTGTGTGGGTACCAGGGGTTGAACTCAGGACCTCATTTGCCAGCAGGCGCCAGTGCTGCTGAGCAATATTACCAGCCCTTATTTCATATATGGGTATGGGGAGTCAAACTCAGGACCTCATTCTTGCCAGGCAGGAGCTTAGGCCGCTGAGCCATCTCACCGGCCCTGGTCCTCCTTTAAGTAGGGTCATGGACATGGTCCCGCTCCTGTTCCTGTTCCTGGTCTCAGTACGGTCCTGGTCCTTTTCCAGGTCCTTATCTCATTCCCGGTCCCTGTCCTTGACTTAGTAGGTCCTTGTGTTGGTCCTGATTCTGGTCCCAGTCCTCATCTTAGTAAAGTTGAACTCCTGGCCCCGCTCCTGGTCCTGGTCCTGAACTTTGTAGAGTCCTGGCCCTGCTCCTGGTCCTGGTCCTGATCTTGGTAGGGTCAGGGCCCTGGCCCTGGTCCCAGTCCTGGACCCTATCTTGGTCTTAGCAGGGTCCTTGTCCAGGTGCTGGTCCTGGTCCTGGTCATAGTATAGTCCTGGTCCTTTTCCTGATCCTGGACCTGGTTCTTGTCTTAGTAGGGTCCTGGTCCTAGAACTTCTCCTGATCTTGGTCATAGTACGGTCCTAGTCCTGGTCCTGGTCCTGGTCTTGGGCTTAGTATGCTCCTGGTCTGGCCCTGGTCCTGGTCCTGGTGAAAGTAAGGTCCTAGTCTTGGTCCTGGTCATGGTCCTGGTCTTAGTGGGGTCCTGGTCCTGGTCCTGGTCCTGGTCCTGGTCTGAGTAAGGTCCTCCTCCTGGTGCTGATCCTGGACTTAGTAAAGTCCTGGTCTTTGTCCTGGTCCTGGTCCTGGTTCTGGACTTAGTAGGGTCCTGATACAGGTCCATTTCCTGCTCCTGGCCTTAGTAGTATCCTGGTCCTGAGCCTGGTCCTGGTCTTAGTAGTGTCCTGCTCCTGGTCATGGTCCTGGTCTTTGTAATTCTCCTGGTCTTAGAAGGGTCGTGGTCTTTGTCCTGGTTGTGGTCCTGGTCCCGGTCCTGTTCCTGGTCCTGTTCCTGATCCTGGTCATAGTAGAGTCCTAGTCCTTGTCCTGGTCCTGGTCGTGGTCTTAGTGGGGTCCTGGTCCTGGTCTTACTCTTAGTAAGGTCCTGGTTCTGGTGTTCATCCTGGACTTAGTAGGGTCCTGGTCCCAGTCTTTGCCACGGTCCTATTCTTACTAGGGTCCTGGTCCTGGTCCCAATCCTGGTCTTAGCAGGGTCCCGGTCCTTCCCTGGTCCTGCTCCAGGGTGTGGTTCTGTTCCTGGTCTTAGTTGGGTCCAGGTCCTGGTCCTGATCCTGTTCAACTTCTGAATAGGGTCCTGGTCCTGGTCCTGGTCCTGGTCCTGATCCTTGTCTAGGTAGTGTCCTGGTCTTCATTCTGGTCCTCATCTAGGTAAGGTCTTGTTCCTGGTCCTGGTACTGGTCCTGGTCCTGGTCTTGGTTGGGTCTTGGTATGATTCCAGGTTCTGATCCTGGTCCTTGGCTTTCAAGGGTCCTGTTCCTTGTCCTGGTCCTGGTCCCATTCTTGATCTTATTAGGGTCCTCGTCCTGGCCCCGGACCTTGTCAGGGTCCTGATCTTACTAGGGTCTTGGTCCTAGTCCAGGCCCTGGTCTTAGTCAGGTCCAGATCCTGATCTGGTTCCGGGCTTAATAGGGTCCTCGTGCATGTCCCAGTCCTGGTCCTTGTCCTTTTCTTAGTAAGGTCCTGGTCCTGGTCCCAGTCATGGTCCCTGTTCCAGTCTTAGTAGGGTCCTGGTCCTCATCCCAGTCCTGGTCTCAGTCCTGGTCTTATTAGGGCCTGGATCCTGGTTCCGGTCTTAGAAGGGTCCTGGTCCTGGTGCTGGTCCCAGCCCAAGTCCCAGTTTTAGTAGGGTCCTCTTCCTGGTCCTGGTCCCGGTCCTATACTTACTAGGGTCCTGGTCCTGATCCTGGTCTTGGACTTAGTATGGTCCTGGTCCTGGTCCTGGTCCTGGTTCTGGACTTCGTAGGGTCCTGATACTGGCCCTTTTCCTGCCCTGGCCCTAGTAGTATCCTGGTCCTGGATCTGGTCCTGGTCTTAATAGTGTGGTCCTGGTCATGATCCTTGTCTTTGTAATTCTCCTGGTCTTAGAAGGGTCGTGGTCCTAGTCCTGCTCCTGGTCCTGGTCCTGGTCTAAGTAGAGTCCTAGTCCTGGTCCTGATCATTGTCATAGTAGAGTCCTGGTCATTTTTCTGGTCCTGGTCCTGGTTGTGGTCTTAGCGGGGTCCTGGTCCTGGTCCTGGTCCTGGTCCTGGTCTTGGTCCTGGTCTTGGTCTTAGTAAGGTCCTGGTGCTGGTGCTGATCCTGAACTTAGTAGGCTCCTGGCCCTGTTCCTTGTCCTGGTCCTGGTCCTGGTCCTGGTCACGGTCCTATCCTTACTAGAGTCCTGGTCCTAGTCCTTGTCCTGGTCATAATAGAGTCCTGGTGCTTGTCCTTGTCTGGTCCTGGTCCTGGTCTTAGTAAGGTCCTTGTCATACTCCTGGTCTTAGTACCATCCTGGTCCTGGTCTTGGTCCTGGTCCTGCTCTTGGTAGGATCTGAGTTCTCGTCTTGGTTGTGGTCCTGGTCCTTGTCTTAGTAAGGTCCTGATCCTAGAACTTCTCCTGATCTTGGTCATAGTATGGTCCTAGTCCTGGTTCTGGTCTAGGTGTTGGGTTTAGTATGGTGCTGCTCTCACCCTGGTCCTGGTCCTGGTGCTGGTCCTCGTCTTGGACTTAGTAAGGTCCTTGTCATGGTCCTGGTCCCAGTCCTGGACTTCGTAGGGTCCTGGTCCTTGTCCTGGTCCCGGTCCTATACTTGCTAGGGTCCTGGTCCAGGTCCTGGTCTTGGACTTAGTACAGTCCTGGCCCTGGTCCTGGTCCTGGTTCTGGACTTAGTAGGGTCCTGATACTGGTCCTTTTCCTGCCCCTGGCCTTAGTAGTGTCCTGGTCCTGGACCTGGTCCTGGTCTTTGTACTTTGCCTGGTCTTAGAAGGATTGTGGACCCAGTACTGGACCTGGTCCTGGTCCAGGTCTAAGTAGGTTCCTGGTCCTTATCCTGGTCCTGGTTGTGGTCTTAGTAAGGTCCTGGTGCTGGTGTTGCTCCTGAACTTAGTACAGTCCTGGTCCTTATCATTGTCCTCGTCCTGGTCCTGGACTAAGTAGGGTCCTGGTCCCATTCCTGGTCACGGTCCTATTCTTACTAGAGTCTGGGTCTGAGTCCTGATCTTGGGCCTGGTTCGGTCCCTGGTCTTAGTAGGGTCCACGTCCTGGTCCTTGTCCTGGTCTTAGTATGGTCCTGGTACTGGGCCTTGTCCTGGTCCTGGTCTTAGTAGGGTCCTGGTCCTGATCCTGGTCTTATTCCCAGTCTTAGTAGAGTTGTGATCATGGTCCTGGTCCTCATCCTGGTCCGGGTACTGGACTTAGTAGGGTCCTGGTTCTGGTTCTGGTCAGGCTCGTGGTATTAGTAGGGTCCTGGTCCTTGTTCTGGTCCAGGTCCTGGTCATGGTCCAGTTCCTGGTCTTAGTAGGGTCTAGGTCCAGGTGCTGGTACTGGTCCCGGTGATGGTCTTCGTAGGGTTTGGGTCTAGGTCCTTGTCCTGGTCCTGTTCTGGGTCCTGGTCTTAGTAGGGTCCAGATTCATGTCCTCATGCTGCTTATGGTCCAGTTCCAGGTTGTACTAGGGTCCGGGTCCAGGTCCTGGATCTGGTCCTGTCCGGTGCATGGTCTTAGAAGGGTCCAGGTCCTGGTCCTGCTCCTGGTCTTAGTAGGGTCCTGGCCCTATTCCTGGCCTTGTTCCCTGTCTCAGTAGGGTTGTGATCCTGGTCCTGGTCATGGTCTTAGTGGGGTCCTGGTCCTAGTCCTAGTCTTGGTCTTAGTAAGTTCCAGGTGCTGGTGCTGCTCCTGAACTTAGTAGGGTCCTCATCCTGGTCATGTTCCTGGTCCTAGTTCTGGACTTCGTAGGGTCCTGGTCTTGGTCCCAGGCCTATTCTTACTAGGGTCCTGGTCCTGGTCCTGGTCCTGGTCTTAGTAGGGTCTTGGTCCTAGTCCTGGTCTTGTTCCCTGTCTTAGTAGGGTTGTGATCCTGGTCCTGCTCCCGGTCATGGTCCCGGTCTTAGTGAAATCCTGGTCCTGGTCCTGGTCCCATTCTTAGGGTCCTGGTCCTTGTCCTGTTCCAGGTCCTGCTCTTAGTAGGGTCCTGGTCTTAGCAGGGTCCTGGTTATGTGCCCACTCCTGGTCCCTGTCCTTGACTTAGTAGGTCCTTGTCTTGGTCCTGGTTCTGGTCCCGGTCCCAGTCTTAGTAAAGTTGTGGTCCTGGCCCTGCTCCTGGTTCTCTCCTGTCGTGGTCCAGGTCTCAGTCCTGGACTTCATAGGGTCCTGCTCATTGTCCTGGTCCTGGTCCTATACTTACTAGGGTTCTGGTCCTGGTCCTGGTCATGGTCCTTGTCTTGGACTTAGTATGGTCCTACTCCTGGTCCTGGTCCTGGTTCTGGACTTAGTAGGATCCTGATACTGGTCTGCTTCCTGCCCCTGGCCTTAGCAGTATCCTGGTCCTAGACCTTGTCCCGGTCTTAGTAGTGTCCTGGTCCTGGTCATGCTCCTGGTCTTTGTACTTCTCCTGGTCTTAGAAGGATCATGGTCCTAGTCGTGGTCCAACTCCTGATCCTGGTCCTGGTCCCAGTCTTTGTAGGGTCCTGGTCCTGGTCCTGGTCTTCTTCCCTGTCTTAGTAGGGTTGTGATTTTGGTCCTGGTCCTGGTCCTGGTCCTGGTCTTAGTAAGGTTCTGGTCCAGGTCCTGGTCCCATTTTTAGTAGGGTCCTAGTCCTTGTCCTGTTCCAGGTCCTGGCCTTAGTAGGGTCCGGATTCTAGTCCTGGTTTTTGTCCTGGTCCTAGTAGGGTCCTGGTCCTGGTTCTGGTCAGGCTCGTGGTCTTAGTAGGATCCTGGTCCTTATCCTGGTCCAGGTCCTGGTCGTGGTCCAGTGCCTGGTCTTAGTAGGGTCTGGGTCCGGGTCCTGGTACTGGTCTTAGTAGGGTACTTGTCCTAGTCCTTGTCCTGGTCTTGGTCATAGTATGGTCTTTGACCTGGTGCTGGTCTTGGTCCTGGTCTTGGGCTTAGTATGGTGCTGGTCTGGCCCTGGTCTGGTCCTGGTATAAGTAAGGTCCTAGTCTTATTCCTGTTCCTGTTGCTAGTCTTACTGAGGTCCAGGTCCTAGTCCTGGTCCTGGACTTAGTAGGGTCCTGGTCCTGTTCCTGGTCCCAATCATAGTAGGGTCCTGGTCCTGGTCCTGGTTTTATTCCCTGTCTTAGTAGGGTTGTGATTCTGGTCCTCGTCCTGATCTTAGCATGGTCTTAGTCCTGGTCCTGGTCCTGGTCTTGGGCTTAGTATGGTGCTGGGCTGGCCCTGGTCTGATCCTGGTATAAGTAGGGTCCTAGTCTTTCTCGTGGTCCTGGTCTTAGTAGGGTCCAATTCCTTGTCCCGGTCTGGGTCCTGGTCGTGGTCCAGTTCCTGGTCTTAGTAGGGTCTGGGTCCAGATCCTGGTACTGATCCGTGTCCTGGTCTTAGTAGGGTCCAGGTCCGGGTCCTTTTCCAGGTCCTGCTCTGGGTCCTGGTCTTAGTAGGGTCCGGGTTTGTTTCCTGATCCTGCTTCTTGTACTGTTCCAGGTCTTACTAGGGTCCGGGTCCAGGGCCAGGTTCTGGTCCTGATCCGGTTCCTGGTCTTAGCAGGATCCAGGTCCTGGTCCTTGTCCAGGTCCTAGTATAGTCTTGGTCCTGGGCCTTGTCCTGGTCCTAGTCTTGGTAGGGTCCTGGTCCTGGTCCTGGTTCTGGTCCTCCTTTAAGTAGGGTCCTGGTCCTGGTCCAGGTCCTGGTCCTTATCCTGGTCTTACTAAGTTCCTGGTCATGGTCCTGCTCCTGGAACCTGTCCTTGACTTAGTAGGTCCTTGTCTTGATCCTGGTTCTGGTCCCAGTCCTGGTCTTAGTAAAGTCGTGGTCCTGCCCTAGTCCTGCTCCTGGTCCTGAACTTGGTAAGGTCCTGGCCGAAGTCCTAGTCTTGGTCCTGGTTCTGCTCCTGGTCTTACTGGGTTCCAAGTCCTGGTCCTGGACCTGGCCTTAGTAAGGTCCTGGTCCTGGTGCTAGTCATGCTCCTGGACTTACTAGGGTCCTGGTCCTGTTCCTGGTCCCAGTCCTGGACTACGTAGGGTCCTGGTCCCGGTCCTGATCACGGTCCTTTTCTTATTAGGGTCCTGGTCCTGGTCCCAGTCCTGGTCCTGATGCTGGTCTTAGCAGGGTCCCTGTCCTGGTCCTGGTCCTAGTGCGGTTCCTGGTCTTAGTAGGGTCCAGATCTGGATCTTGGGCCTAGTCTTAGTATGGTCATTGTCCTTGGCCTTGTCCTACTCCTGGTCTCAATAGGGTCCTGGTCCTGCTCTTACTCATGGTCCTGCTCCTTTTTAAAGTAGGGTCCTGGTCCTGGTCCTTCTCCTGGTCCTCCTTTAAGTAGGGTCCTTGTCCTGGTCTTGCTTCTGGTCCAGCGCTCAGTAGGGTTCTGGTCCTTTTCCAGGTCCTGGCCGTGGTTCCAGTCCTCGTCCTGATCTTCTTCGGGTCCTGGCCTTGGTCATGGTCATGGTCCCTATCCACGTCTTAGCAGGTTCCTTATCCTGCTCCTGGTCCTGATCCTTGTCTTAGTAGGGTCCTGGTCCTAGTCCTTGTCTTGGTCTTGGACATAGTACAGTCCTCGTCCTGGTCCTGGTCCAGATGTTGTGTATAGTAGGGTGTTGGTCTTGCCCTGGTCCTGGTCCTAGTATAAGTAAGGTCCTGGTCCTGATACTGGTCCTCATCCTGGATTTAATAGGTTCCTTGCCGTGGTCCTGGTCCTGTTCCTGGACTTTGTAGGGGTCTGGTATTTGTCCTAGTCCTGGTCCTTTACTTACTAGGGTGCTAGTCCTGGTCCTGCTCCTGGTCCTGGTCCTAATCCTGGTCATAGTAGAGTCCTGGTCATTGTCCTGGTCCTTGTCCTGGTCCTGGTCCTGCTCATTGTCTGAGTAGGGTCCTGTCTTGTCCTCTTCTCGGTCTTACTAAGGTCTTGGTGCTCGTGCTGGTCCTGAACTTAGTAGAGTCCTGCTCCTGGTCCCTGTCCTGGTCCCAGTCATGGACTTAGTAGGGTCCTAGTCCCGGAACTGGTGGCAGTCCTATTCTTACTAGGGTCCTGATCCTGATCCACGTCGTGGTTCTGTTCCTGGTCTTTGTTGTGGCTCAAGTCGTGGTCCAGGTCTTGGTGCTGTTTCTGGTTTTAGTAGGGTCTTGGTACTTTTCCTGTTCAACTTCTGAATAGGGGCCTGGTCCTGGTCCTGCTCCTGGTCCTGGTCTTAGTAGCATCCTTGTCTTCAGTTGGGTCTTCATTTAGGTAAGGTCTTGGCCTTGGTCCTGGTCTGGTTTGGGTCTTAGTAGTATTCCCAGTTCTGGTCCTGGACCTGGTCTCACTAGAGTCCTGGTCCTGGTCCCGGTCCTGGTCCCAGTTCTGATCTTATTAGGGTCCTCATCCTGGACCAGGAAATTATCTGGGTCTTGATCTTACTAGGGTCTTTGTCCTAGTTCTGGTCCTGACCTTAGTAGGATCCAGATCCTGATCTGGTTCCGGGATTAATAGGGTTTTGGTCCTTATCCTGGTCCTGATCCTGGTCCTTTTCTTACTAAGGTCCTGGTCCTGCTCCTAGTCATAGTCCCTGTTCCAGTCTTAGTAGGGTCCTGGTCCTTGTCCCAGTCCTGGTCTCGGTCCCAGTCTTATTAGTGCCTGGAACCCGGTCCCGGTCTTAGAAGGGTCCTGGTCCTGGTGCCGGTCCCAGCTCCAGTCCCAGTCTTAGTAGGGTCCTGGACCTGGTCCTGATCCCAGTCTTAGTAGGGTCCTGGTCCTGTTCCTCCTTTAAGTAGGGTCCTAGTCCTGGTCCTGGTTTTGTTCCCTGTCTTAGTAGGCTTGTGATCCTGGTCCTGGTCCCAGTCTTAGTTGGCTACTGGTCCTGGTCCTGGTCTCATTCCCTGTCTTAGTAGGGTTGTTATTCTGGTCCTGGTCCCAGTCCTGGTCCCGGTCTTAGTATGGTCCTGGTCATGATCCTGGTCCCATTCTTAGTAGGGTCCTGGTCCTTGTCCTATTCTGGGTGGTGGTTTTAATAGGGTCCTGGTCTTGGTCCTGATTCTTGTCCTGGTCTTAGTAGGGTCCTGGTCTCTGTCCTAGTCCAGGTGCTGGTCTTAGTAGGCCCCTGGCCCTCATTCTGGTCAGGATCATGGTATTAGTAGGGTCCTGGCCCTGCTCCAGGTCCTGGAGTTAGTAGGGTCCAGGTCTAGGTCCTGGTCCTGCTCCTGGTCCAGTTCATGGTCTTATTAGGTTCCAGATCCTGGTCCTAGTGTAGTCCTGGTCCTGGGCCTTGTCCTGGTCCTGGTCCTGGTCCTGGTCCTCCTTTATGTAGGGTCCTGGTCCTGGTCTTGGTCCTGGTCCAGCACTCAGTAGGGTGCTGGTCTTTTTCCAGGTCCTGGCCCCGGTTCTGGTTCTGGTCCTGATCTTATTAGGGTCCTGACCCTGGTCCTAGTCCTGGTCCTGGTCCTGATCCTGGTCATAGTACAGTCCTGGTCCTTGTCCTGGTCCTGGTCCTAGTCATGGTCTTAGTGGGTTCCTGTCTACCTCCAGTTCTTGGTCTTAGTAAGGTCTTGGTGCTCATGCTGGTCCTGAATTTAGTAGAGTCCTGTTCCTGGTCCCTGTCCTGGTCCTGGTCCTGGACTTAGTAGGGTCCTGGTCTCGGTCCTGATCACGATCCTATTCTTACTAGGGTCCTGGTCCTGGTCCTGGTCCCGGTTCCGATCCTGGTCTTAGCAGGGTTCTGGTCCCGGTTGTTGTCCAGGTCGTGGTTCTGATCCTGGTCCTTGTTGGGTTCCGGTGCTGGTCCAGCTCTTGGTTCTCTTGCTGGTCTTAGTAAGGTCCTGGTCCTTGTCCTCTTCTGGGTGGTGGTTTTAATAGGGTCCTCATCTTGGTCCTGATTCTTATCCTGGTCTTAGTAGGGTCCTTGTCCTCATCCTGGTCTGGGTTCTGGTCTTAGTAGTTTCCTGGCCCTGGATATGGTCAGGCTCGTGGTATTAGTACCGTCCTGTTCCTAATCCCAGTCCGCGTCCTGGACCTGCTCCAGGTCCTGGTGTTAGTAGAGTCTGGGTTCATGTCCTGATCCTGCTTCTGGTCTGGATCCAGGCCTTACTAGGGTCCGGGTCTGGGTCCTGGTCTTGGTCCTGGTCCAGTTCCTGGTCTTAGTAGGGTCCAGGTCCTGGTTCTGGTCCTGGTCCTAGTATAGTCCTGGTCCTGGGGCTTGTCCTGGTCCTGGTCTTAGTAGAGTCCTGGTCCTGGTCCTGGACCTCCTTTAAATAGGGTCCTGGTCCTGGTCCTTATCCTGGTCTTAGTAGGGTCTGGTCCTGGTCCTGGTCCTCTTTAAAGTAGGGTTCTGGACCTGGTCCCAGTCCCTATACAGGTCTTATTGTGTCCTGGTCCTGATGCTGCTCCTGGTCCTGGTCATAGTACAGTCCTGGTCCTTCTCCTGATCCTGGACCTGGTCCTTGTCTTAGTACGGTTCTCCTCCTAGTCCTCCTGGTATTGGTCATAGTATGATCCTTGTCCTTCTCTTTGTCTTGCTCCTGATCTTACTAGGGTCCTAGTCCTGGTCCTCGTCCTGGTCTTAGTAGAGTCCTAGTCCTGGTCCCAGTCTTAGTAAGGTCCTGGTCCTGGTCCTGTTCGCGGTCTTAGTACAATCCTGGTTCTGGATGTGTTCCTGGTCCTGGGCTTAGTAAGGTCCTGATTCTGGTTCTGGTAATGGTCCCGGTCATCGTAGGGTTCTAGTCCTGGTCCTGGTCTTGTTCCCTGTCTTAGTAGGCTTGTGACCCTGGTACTTGTCATGGTCCCAGTCTTAGTAAGGTCCTGGTCCAGGCCCTGCTCCCATTCTTAGTAGGGTCCTGGTCTTTTGCTGTTACAGGTCCTGGTCTTAATAGGGTCCTAGTCCTGCTCCTGGTACTTGTCCTCTCCTTAGTAGGGTCCAGGTCTTTGTCCTGGTCCAGATGCTGGTCTTAGTAGGGTCTTGGCCCTGGTTGTGGTCAGGCTCGTGGTATTAGTAGGGTCCTGGTCCTTGTTTTGGTCCGGGTCCTGGTCTTAATTGGGTCCAGGTCGGGGTCCTTGTCCTGGTCCTGCTACGGGTCCTGGTCTTAGTACGGTCCTGCTCCTGGTCATGGTCCTATTCTTACTAGGGTCCTGGTCCTGCTCCTGGTCTTAGTAGCGACCTGGTCTTTGTTCTGGTCCTCATCTAAATAAGGGCTCGGCCCTGGTCCTAGCATTGGTCCTGGTCCTGGTCCAGGTGTTGGGTTTAGTAGGGTGCTGGTCTGGCCCTGTTCCTGTCCTGGTATAAGTAAGGTCCTGGTCCTGGTGCTGGTCCTCATCCTGGATTTAGTTGGGTCCTTGTTGTGGCCTGGTCCCAGTCCTGGACTTCGTAGGGGTCTGGACCTTGTCCTGGTCCTGGTCCTATACTTACTAGGGTCCTGGTCCTGATCCTGGTCATAGTAGAGTCCTGGTCCTTGTCCTGTTCGTGGTCTTACTGGGGTCATGGACCTGGTCCTGGTCGTGGTCTTGGTCTTAATAAGGTCATGGTTCCAGTGCTGGTCCTGTACTTAGAAGAGTCCTGCTCCTGGTCCTTGTCCTGGTCACACGCCTGGATTTAGTAGAGTCCTGGTCCCGGTCCCGGTCCTGGTCGTGATCCTATACTTACTAGGGTCTTGTTCATGGTCCTGGTCCTGGTCCCAGTCCGGATCCTGGTCTTAGCAGGGTCCCTGTCCTGTTCCTCGTCCACATGGTGGTTCTCTTCCTGGTCAAGTTTGGTTCAGGTCCTGGTGCTGTTCCAGCTCCCTATCTTTGACTAAGCATGGTCTGTTCCTGGTCCTGGTCCTGGTCCGGGTCCTGGTCCCGCTCCTGGACCCTGTCCTTGATTTAGTAGGTCCTTGCCTTGGTCTTGGTTCTGGTCCTGGTCCTTGTCCTAATAAAGTCATGGTCCTGGCCTAGTCCTGCTCCTGGTCCTGAACTTGGTAGGGTCATAGCCCTGTTCCTACTCTTGGTCCTGGTCCAAATCCTGGTCTTACTGGGGTCGAAGTCCTGGTCCTTGTCCTGGCCTTAGTAAGGTCCTGGTGCCAGTGCTGGTCCTGCACCTGGACATACTAGGGAACTGACTCTGTTCCTTGTAATGCTTCTGGAATTAGTAGGGCCCTGGTCCTGGTCCTGGGCTTCCTACAGTCAAGGTCCTGGTCCTGATACCAGTCTTTTTCTTACTAGGGTCCCGAGCCTGATCCTGGTCTTCCTCCAGTTCCTGGTCATAGCAGCGTCCAGAACTTGATCCTGGGCCTCGTCTTAGCATGGTCCTCCTAATTTGCCTTGCCCTGGTCCTGGTCTCTGTACGGTCCTGGGCCTGGGCCTCATCCTCCTTTAAGTAGGGTCCTTGTCCTGGTCTTGGTCCTGGACCAGGATGAGTAGGGTGCTGTTCCTTTTCCAGGACTTGGCCCCGGTTCTTGTCCTGGTCCTGATCTTGTTAGGATCTTGAACTTGGTACTGGTCCTGGTCCCTATACTCACCTTAGCAAGGCCCTTGTCCTGTTCCTGGTCCTGGTCATTGTAATAGTGTAGCACGGGTTCACGTCCTGATCCTGGTCTTTGTCCTCATCGTGGTCCTCGCTCTTTTTTTAGTATGGCCCTGGTGATAGTCCTTGCCCTAGTCCTGGTCCAGGTGTTGAGTTTACGAGGGTATTTGTCTTGCCCTGCTCCAGCTCCAGCTCCTGCCCATGCTCCTGCTACTGATCCTGCTCCTAGTATAAGTAACATCCTGCTCCTGGTGCTGGTCCTCGTGCTGGATTTCGTAGGGTCCTTGTCGTGGTCCTGGTGCCGGTCCTGGACTTCGTAGGGCTCTGGTCCTTGTCCTGGTCCTGGTCCTTTACTTACTAGGGTCCTGCTCCTGGTCCTGGTCCTGGTCCTGATCCTGATCCTGGTCATAGTGGAGTCCTGGTCCTTGTCGTGGTCCTGGTAGTGGTCTTAGTGGGGTCCTGTACTGGTCCTCTTCTTGGTCGTAGTAAGGTCTCGGTGCTCGTGCTGGTCCTGAACTTAGCAGAGTCCTGCTCCTTGTCCTGGTCCTGGTCCCAGTCCCAATCCTGGTCTTAGCAGGGCCCCAGTCCCAACCCTGGTCCAGGTCATGGTTCTGTTCCTGGTCTTTGTCGGGTTCTGTTCCTGGTCCAGGTCTTGGTTCTGTTCCTGGTTTTAGTTGGGTCCTGATCGTGGTCCTGTTCAACTTCTGAATAGGGTCCTGTTCCTGGTCCCGGTCTTGGTCTTAGTAGCATCCTGGTCTTCGTTTTGGTCTTCATCTAGGTAAGGTCTTGGTACTGGTCCTGGTCCTGGTACTGGTGATGGTCTTGTTTCAGTCCTGCTAGTATTCCCGGTTGTGGTACCAGACCTGGTCTCACTAGGGTCCTGGTCCTGGTCCGGGTCCCAGTCCCACTCCTGACCTTATTTGGGTCCTATTCCAGGCCAGGGACCTTGTCGTGGTCCTGATCTTACTAGGGTTTTGGTCCTAGTTCAGGTCCTGGCCTTAGTAGGGTCCAGATCCTGATCAGCTTGCAGGATTAATAGGCTTTTGATCCTTGTCCTGGTCCTGATTCTGGTCCTTTTCTTACTAAGGTCCTGGTCCTGGTCCTAGTCATGGTCCCTGTTCCAGTCTTAGTAGAGTTCTGGTCCTCGTCCCAGTCCTGGTCTCAGTCCCAGTCTTATTAGTGCCTGGAACATGGTCCCGGTCTTAGAAGGGTCCTGGTGCCCGTCCCAGTCTGGGTCTCGGTCTTAGTAGGGTCCTTGTCCTGGTCCTGGTCCTGTTCCTGGTCTCAGTATGGACCTGGTCCTTTTCCAGGTCCTTGTCCCGTTCCTGGTCTTAGTAGGGTCCTGGACCTGGTCCCGCTGCTGCACCCTGTCCTTGACTTAGTAGGTCTTTGTCTTGGTCCTGGTTCTGGTCCCGGTCCTGGTCTTAGTAAAGTTGTGGTCCTGCCCTAGTCCTGCTCCTGGTCCTGAACTTGGTAGGGTACTGGTCCTGCTCCTGGTCTTAATAGGGTCCAAGTCCTGGTCCTGGTCCCGGTGCTAGTCCTGTCCCTGGACTTACTAGGGCCCTGGTCCTGTTGCTTGTAATGGTCCTGGAAATTGTAGGGCCCTGGTCCCGGTCCTAGACTTCCTACAGTGCTGGTCCCGGACCTGGTCCCTTTCCTACTCTTACTAAGGTCCTGGTCCTGGTCCAGGTCCTGGTCCTGATCCTGGTCTTAGCAGGGTCCCGGTCCTGCTCCTGCTCTTGCTCCAGTTCCTGGTCATAGCACGGCCCATTTCTGGTTCCTGGGCCTGGTCTTAGTATGGTCGTCCTCCTTGGCCTTGTCCTTGTCCTGGTCCTGGTCTCAGTAGGGTCCTGGTCCTGGTTCTGCTCCTCTTTAGGTAGGGTCCTGGCCCTGGTCTTGCTCCTGGTCCTGGTCCTGGTCCTCCTATAAGTAGGGTCCTTTTCCTGGTCTTGGTCCTCTTACAGCGTTTAGCAGGGTGTTGGTTCTTTACCAGGTTCTGGCCTCGGTTCTGCTCCTGGACCTTGTCCTGATATTGGTAGGGTCCTGTCCTGGTGCTGGTCCTTGTCCCTATCCTTGTCTTAGAGGGTCCTTGTCCTGCTCCTGGTCCTCATACTTGTCATAGTATAGCCCTGGTCCATGTCCTCATCCTGGTCCTGGTCCTGGTCCTTGTCATAGTAGGGTCAAGGTACTAGTCTTTGTCCTGGTCTTGGACATAGTACAGTCCTTGCCCTGGTCCTGGTCCAGGTGTTGGTTTTAATAGGGTGTTCGTCTCGCCCTGCTCCTGCTCCTGCTCCTGCTCCTGCTCCTGGTATAAGAAACGTCCTGCTCCTGGTGCTGGTCCTCATGCTGGATTTAGTAGGGTCCTTATCCTGGTCCTGGAGCCGGTCCTGGACTTTGCAGGGCTCTGGTCCTTCTCCTGTTCCTGGTCCTTTAATTACTATGGACCTGGTCCTGGTCCTGGTCCCGCTGCTGGACCCTGTCCTTGACTTAGTAGGTCCTTGTCTTGGTCCTGGTTCTGGTCCCGGTCCTGGTCTTAGTAAAGTCGTGCTCCTGGCCCAGTCCTGCTCCTTGTCCTGAACTTGGTAGCATTCTGTCCCTGGTCCTGGTCTTGGTCCTGGTCACTATGCTCGTCTTAGCAGGGTCCTTCTCCCGCTGCCGGTCTTGGTCCTGGTCATAGTATAGTACTGGTTCTCGTCCTGATCCTGGACCTGGCCCCCTTCTTAGTAGCGTCCTGCTCCTAGTACTTCCCCTAGTCCTGCTCGTAGTACGGTCCTCGACCTTCTCCTTGTCCTAGTCCTGGACTTAGTTGGGTCCTGGTCCTGGTCCTTGTCCTGGTCCCGGTCTCCGTAGTGTCATGGTCCTAGTCCTGGTCCTGGTCCCGGTCCCGGTGTTAGTGAGGTCATGGTCCTGGTCCTGGTCCTGTTTGCGGTCTTAGTACCATCCTGGTTCTGGACATGATCCTGTTCCCGGTCTTCATAAGAACTTGATCCTGGTTCTGGTACTAGTCCCAATCTTAGTAGGGTCATGGTCCTGGTGCTGGTCCTGGTATCGGTCTTAAGAGGGTCCTGGTCCTGGTCCCGGTCTTAGTAAGGTCCCGGTCCTTGTCTTGTCCTGTTTTGTATGGTGGTCTCAATAGGGTCCTTGTCCTGGTCCTTGTTCTTGTCCTGGTCTCAGTAGGGTCCTCATCCTCGTCCTGGACTGGGTGCTGGACTTAGTAGGCTCCTGGCCCTGGTCGTGGTCAGGTTCGTGGTATTAGTAGAGTCCTGGTCCTTGTCCTGTTCCAGGTCCTGGTCAGGGTCCAGTTCCTGGTCTTAGTAGAGTCTGGGTCCGGATCCTGGTACTGATCTGTGTCCTGGACTTAGTAGGTTCCATTTCCCGGTCCTTGTCCTACTCCTGCTCTGGGTCCTGGTCTTAGTAGGGTCCGGGTTCGTGTCCTGATCCTGCTTGTGGTCTGGTTCCAGGTCTTACTAGGGTCCAAGTCTGGGTCCTGGTTCTTGTCCTGGTCTGGTTCCTCGTCTTAGCAGGGTCCAGGTCCTGGTCCTGGTCCTGGTCCAGGTCCTAGTATAGTCCTGGTCCTGGGCCTTGTCCTGGTTCTGGTCTTAGTAGGGAACTGGTCCTGGTCCTGGTCCTCCTTTAAGTAGGGTCCTGGTCCTGGTCCAGCTCCTGGTCCTTATCCTGGTCTCAGTAAGGTCCCTGTCATGGTCCCGCTCCTGGACCCTGTACTTGAATTAGTAGGTCCTTGTCTTGGTCCTGGTTCTGGTCCCGGTCCTGGTCTTAGTAAAGTTGTGGTCCTGCCCTAGTCCTCCTCCTGGTCCTGAACTTGGTAGGCTTCTGGTCCTGCTCCTGGTCTTAATAGGGTCCAAGTCCTGGTCCTGGTCCCGGTGCTAGTCCTGTCCCTGGACTTACTAGGTCCCTGGTCCTGTTCCTTGTAATGGTCCTGTTAGGGTCGTGACGCCCACCGCGTGAAAGAAGACTCCAAGAAGCTTTCTCTTATGCAAAGGGCAAGGGGTTTTATTATCCAAGCATGCGTGGGGCTCACTGAACTCGCAGGAACAGTGGGCCCCTAGGGTTGTCTGTGCAAGGCGTAGATGTCTATAGGACAAATGGAGGAGGAGTTTTTCCAAGCGCGGTTACAGCTTTGTGGCCAATATATAGTATGGAGTTTTTATTTTAGCCCCAGCACTGCTGTAAGGCTTTTGACCATTTTACCCACAAAAACAGATCCATTATTTGAACGTACCGTTATGGGTAGCCCATACCATAGAATGATCAGCTCCATCAAAGCTTTTATTACCTCTCTTGATGTTTCAGTCTTAGTGGGGAGGCCTCCACCCATCCTGAATAAGTACAAACCAAAATGATTAAGTGTCTCTTATTTCCATTGGTGGGTTTAATTTTAGTAAAATCCACTTTAACATCTTTAGATGGCACAGTTCCTTGTCTCTGGACACCTAGTCAATGTGTTGCCAGGAGACAGGGTTGTTGTGGGATCAGTTAGTGCACCTCTCAGCCACCGAAGCACATAAAGTTCATATCACAAACTGTCTCAGGAAGCAGAGCCTCTGTCTGGATGGTTTGCTCTAAGGTGACAACCGTTGTTCTCACCCTCCAAACCCCATCGATTACCATGTTGCTGCCATCTGAAAAGAGGGTCAGGTCCGGGTCCTGAAGGGGCACATCCTGTAAGTCTGGTCGGGCTGAGTACACCATCTCAATGGCTTCAGCACAGTCATGTTCAGGTGGCTCCAGGGAAGTGGGCAAAAGAGAGGCAGGATTAATAGCTTGTGCAGTCTTGATAATTAACCTGGGGTCTTTTAACAAGGTCCCTTGGTACTGGGCCAACCTGGTTCCTGAGAGCCATTTACCTCTAGGTCCTCTCAATAAAGTCTCTACTGTATGGGGCACAAACACACTTAGCTTTTGTCCCAAAGTCAATTTGTTAGCTTTTTTTACTAGAATGGCTGTGGCGGCAGTCGAATGCAGGCAGGAAGGCCATCCTGCCACCACGGAGTCCAGTCTCTTAGATAAATATGCCATGGGGCGTTTCCAGGGTCCCAGTGTTTGTGTAAGAACACCCCGAGCAATGTCGTCCTTTTCATGTACAAACAGCTGGAAGGATTTCGTGATGTCAGGTAGTGCCAAGGCGGGGGCGCTTACCAGTCTCTCTTTTAAATCCTCAAAAGCAGCCTGTCGTTTAGGATTCCACTCCAACAGAGGGCTATTTCCTCCTTTTAAAGCCTCATAGAGGGACTTCGCTATTGCTGCAAAATTAGGGACCCAAAGGCGACAGTATCCAAAGGCAACAGTACCCAACGGTTCCCAGAAATTCCTTCAACTCCTTTTTGGTCACTGGCACTCAGAGGCCCTGAATGGCCTGAGTGCATGAGATTGGCAGAGAGCGTGTTCAATCCTTTAATATAAATCCTAGAAACTTAGCAGTCTGTATGCAAATTTGAGCTTTTTAGTCAATTATCTCTATCTAGTACATAAGATGCTTTTATCTAATTTGTCTTTTAATAGGACATCACTGAAGATATTTTATGACATTATCTGGACTGTTTAATATCTAGGCATCTCTAAGTACTGTGGCATATATAGCATATACAACACATAGGTCTTTTTGTTAAAATTATCATTTGACTGGTGACCTCATATTAGCATGAATCTCTTATCATAAATATCTGGAGCACAAGCAAAGGCAGGTGTCTGAATCTGAAAGAAAGAAAATGTTTATCTCTATAAACAATCTCAGTTTTATATTTTAGAAGACCCGTACATCTGGAAGGTATGAATATACTTAATATGTTATGAGATTAGTAACATTGAATTGTCAGAGCCATATGAAAACTTTTGTTTCTTAATTTAGTTTTGTACCAGAACATCTTTAAATCAGAAAACCTCATTGTCCTGTTTTAGAAAATTTAACCTGTTGATGATGACCAATGTAAACATATCACAATAATACATTTTGTCTAACAATTTTTGATGACTTATGAAAACCAGATCACTTAACACATTATTTTGAACAACAAGAAACTCTTAAATCATAATACAACAATAAACAATAAACAAAACATGCATTACATTTATAGAACCAATTTTAATATCATTTTGGCCAGCTGGCAACTTTTGCTGGAAGCATACCAGACAAACGTTTTAAAAATCTAAAAATGTAAAAAGAAAATTTGTTGAGCTCAAATAAAACAGCTGTTTACAGGTTGGGCACACAGAAAAACAAAATATACAGACAAATTTAATTAAAGAAATCAGAGTGCACATATATATATATATATATACATATATATACATATATATATATGTATATATACATATATATTGGCCAAATTAAATTATAGTAACTCTTTTATAATTTTAGAAGTTTGTAATTACAAATAGACTAGTCAGAATTATTTGTAGGTCGATAGCAGAGATCTCTTATAAGAACTGGAAGAAACAAAAATAAATTCCTTCATAAAAATACTGACAACTTTCATGTTTTCCTTTTATGTAGCTTCCAGCTCAGTCATCTCCATACCCTCTGTCACATACTCAAACCTTTCTTTTACTCTCTTAGCATTCTCTCTGTAAGAATATCATTTATATAAATTTCCTTTGATATATCTTTGTCAAAACTTATTTTGACCCCTTGTTCCTGGGTTGTTACAATTATGCCCAGTTTCCCACTAGCTGCAAATGCTGCAGCCATTTGTGATTTAAGAGCAGAGACCCTCTTTGTATGTGGAGAAAGAGAAAAACACGCTTCAGGATAAGGTTTTTGTCCCAGGTGTTTTGAGCCAGGGCACCCAACTTGTGTTTTCCACTGTGGCTTACTCAGTTTACTCGATGTTTTGACAAAGCAGGCATTTACATTTCTCCTTTTAGATAGTAATTTTGATTAATCGTCACTCAGGAGTTTGTAGTGCACAAGAAATGTTTTATATACATCAGTTTAAACTGAAAACCAAAAGTATAAGTGCCAATTAGTCAAAATTTGCAATTAGATTTCTCCTGTAAAACTTTCCTAGATGTTTGCAGGCAGCACCAGGCTGGTGACGTCCAGGCTAGCCATTGGGGTAGCACTCGCACCACGCACAACCAGTTTATATATGGAAGCATACATTTTAAAACAGTTGACTTACTACCAGCAGAACCCATTATGTCAATGACTTGGACAACACAGTAACCCAAAATTACAATTTATCTAAGTAAGTCCTGTCCCCTCCACTCAATCTGAAATGGAAACAAAATTTTGAGACTAACAAATGGTCTCCTGCCAGCAGGTTGAATTCCTCTGGTAACAGTGACTTGGAAGCGCAGGCGCAGGGGGGTGGGTATGGACGCAACACAAGGGAGCACGCACACACACAAAAAAAAAGACAATCCCGGGAAAAATAACCATACTGCTCCCGACCTCAAATTTAGAACAGATTCAGAGGATGACCTCTGAAAGATGGCAAAACACCGCGTCCGGTGGCCTAGCTCTCACAGGTTTAAACAGAACAGACGCTAGCACAGAACAGATACCTGGACGAGCCTTGGGCAAATTGCCAAACCAGAAACCAAATTACAAGTGTGCTTACCTTGGTTGGGAGGCGGGAATTCAGTTGTCTCTGTCTCATAGCCTTGCGTCCTGCCTTGCAGCTGATCTGGGGGGGCCAGCTGAAGATCAGCTTTTTGGCACCTTGGCCCCCCCAAGGGTTAGCTGCCAGGCAAGGAGGCACCGAGGCCCCCTCCTTATTGCCCATGGTGGGTGCTGTGGAACAAAAGAGGTTAGTGGCACCAAACAAACACAGACAGACAAACACTAAGACCAAGACAATGGACAAATGCCGGCGTGCACAACTTCCCCAGAAGAGGAAGTAAACTGAATCTGAAGGGCGACGAATGGTGACAGAAATATAACCGGTGACCCCACCGCAAAATGGACCGCTAATCCCCGAGGTGTCCCCGGGGAAGTGACTTGTGACTTAAAAAGCCAAGAGACAAGTCACCAAGGAGCTCACGCACCTTGATGCACGGGCAAGCCACTTGGACCAAGGTGCTCATGCACCTTGATGCCAGACACAACAAAAACTAGGCGATCACAAAGGGGAACAGAGAGAGAGAAAGAGAGATAAGAACGGCCGTACTCACCCCGAGAGGTAGCTGTTGGGGTCTTCCAACGCAGGGGGCAATCCCCGATCTTGCTGGGGCCTCCAAAATGTTAGGGTCGAGACGCCAGCCACGTGAAAGAAGACTCCAAGAGGCTTTCTCTCATGCGAAGGGCAAGGGGTTTTATTATCCAAGCATGCGTGGGGCTCACTGAACACGCAGGAAAAGTGGGCCCGGGGGGTTGTCTGTGCAGGGCTTATATGTCTATAGGACAAAGGGAGGAGGAGTTTTTGCAAGCACGGTTACAGAAGCAGATGGCATTGGTAAGTTGAAAAAACTTTTTACATGCATTGGGAGAAGACAATCATACGGAAGTTCAAGGCTGAGCGGCAGAGAGTATTTCCTAATATGGACAGCAAATAGTCCAGAACAGCACATTCTGCAAATTCCTTAGCCCTGGGTTAGTCGTTATCTTGCAACCTAGTTCCCTGGTCTGCAGTCAGCCTTGTTCTGTTTTTATCTACTTTAGGCAGCTTTGTAACAGCTCAGTTCCCAGAACAATGGGAGGAGGGGGACACCACGGACTGTGCATTCACAGAAGGGAAAATTTCTCTTACACTCCTGGAAATCGTAGGGCCCTGGTCCCGGTCCTAGACTTCCTAAAGTCCTGGTCCCGGCCCTGGTCCCGTTCCTATTCTTACTAAGGTCCTGGTCCTGGTCCCAGTCGTGCTCCCGATCCTGGCCTCACCAGGGCCCAGTCCTGCTCCTGCTCTTCCTCCGGTTCTGGTCTTAGTAGGTTCCAGTTCTAGATCCTGGGCCTGGTCTTAGTATGGTCCTCCTCCTTGGCCTTGGTCTTGTCCTGGTCCTGGTCTCAGTAGGGTCCTGGTCCTGCTCCTGGTCCCTATCCTTGTCTCAGCAGGGTCATTGTCCTGCTTCTAGTCCTCATCCGTGTCATAGTAGAGCCATGGTCCATGTCTGATCGTGGTCCTGGTCCTGGGCATTTTCTTAGTAGGGTCCAGGTCCTAGTCTTTGTCCTGGTCTTGGATGTAGTACAGTCCCTGCCCTGGGCCTGGTCCAGCTGTTGGGTTTACTAGGGTGTTCGTCTCGCCCTGCTCCTGCTCCTGCTCCTGCTCCTGCTCCTGCTCCTGGTATAAGTAACGTCCGGCTCCTGGTGCTGGTCCTCATGCTGGATTTAGTAGGGTCCTTGTCGTGGTCCTGGTGCCAGTCCTGGACTACGTAGGGCTCTGGTCCTTTTCCTGGTCCTGGTCCTTAACTTAATAGGGTCCTGTTCCTGGTCCTGGTCCTGGTCCTGATCCTGATCCTGGTCATAGTGGAGTCCTGGTCCTTGTCGTGGTCCTGGTAGTGGTCTTAGTGGGGTCCTGTACTGGTCCTCTTCTTGGTCTTAGTAAGGTCTCGGTGCTCGTGCTGGTCCTGAACTTAGCAGAGTCCTGCTCCTTGTCCTGGTCCTGGTCCCAGTCCCGATCCTGGTCTTAGCAGGGTCCCGGTCCCGGCCCTGGTCCAGGTCATGGTTCTGTTCCTGGTCTTTGTCGGGTTCAGGTCCTGGTCCAGGTCTTGGTTCTGTTCCTGGTGTTAGTTGGGTCCTGATCGTGGTCCTGTTCAACTTCTGAATAGGGTCCTGTTCCTGGTCCCGGTCTTGGTCTTAGTAGCATCCTGGTCTTCGTTTTGGTCTTCATCTAGGTAAGGTCTTGGTCCTGGTCCTGGTCCTGGTACTGGTGATGGTCTTGTTTCGGTCCTGCTAGTATTCCCGGTTCTGGTCCTAGACCTGGTCTCCCTAGGGTCCTGGTACTGGTCCGGGTCCCAGTCCGGGTCCCTGTCCCACTCCTGATCTTATTAGGGTCCTATTCCTGGCCCCGGACCTTGTCATGGTCCTGATCTTACTAGGGTTTTGGTCCTAGTTCAGGTCCTGGCCTTAGTAGGGTCCAGATCCTGATCTGCTTGTGGGATGAATAGGGTTTTGGTCCTTGTCCCGGTCCTGATTCTGGTCCTTTGCTTACTAAGGTCCTGGTCCTGGTCCTAGTCATGGTCCCTGTTCCACTCTTAGTAGGGTCCTGGTCCTCGTCCCAGTCCTGGTCTCAGTCCCGGTCTTCTTAGTGCCTGGAACCTGGTCCCGGTCTTAGAAGGGTCCTGGTGCTGGTCCCAGTCCCGGTCTCGGTCTTAGTAGGGTCATGCTCCTGGTCCTGCTCCTCTTTTAAGTAGAGTCCTGGACCTGGTCCTGGTCCTGTTCCTGGTCTCAGTATGGTCCTGGTCATTTTCCAGGTCCTTGTCCCGTTCCTGGTCTTAGTAGGGTCCTGGTCCTGGTCCCACTGCTGGACCCTGTCCTTGATTTAGCAGGACCTTGTCTTGGTCTTGGTTGTGTTTCCGGTCTTGGTCTTAGTAAAGTCGTGCTTCTGGCCCAGTCCTGCTCCTTGTCCTGAACTTGGTAGCATCCTGTCCCTGGTCCTGGTCTTGGTCCTGGTCCCTATGCTCATCTTAGCAGGTTCCTTTTCCCGGTGCCGGTCTTGGTCCTGGTCATAGTACAGTACTGGTTCTCGTCCTGATCCTGGACCTGGCCCTCTTCTTAGTAGGGTGGTGGTCCTAATCCTTCCCCTGGTCCTGATCGTAGTACGGTCTTCGACCTTCTCCTTGTCCTAGTCCTGAACTTAGTATGGTCCTGGTCGTAATCCTCATTCCAGTCTTAGTAGTGTCCGTGTCCTGGTCCTGGTCTCAGTCTTAGTTCGGTCCTGGTCCTGGACATGTTCCTGGTCCCGGTCTTAGTAAGGTCCTGATCCTCGTACTGGTACTGGTCCCAATATTTGTAGCATCCTGGTCCTGCTTCTGGTCTTATTCCCTGTCTCAGTAGGCTGTGATCCTGTTCCTGGTCCTGGTCTTATTAGGTTACTGGTCCTGGTCCTGGTCCCAGTCTTAGTAAGTTCCTGGTCCTGGTCCTGGTCCCATTCTTAGTAGGGTCTTGGTCCTTGTCCTGTTCCATGTCATTGTCTTAATATGGTCCTGGTTCTGGTCCTGGCTCTTGTCCTGGTCTTAGTAGGGTCCTGGTCCTCGTCCTCGTCCAGGTGCTATTCTTAGTAGGGTCCTGGCCCTGGTTCTGGTCAGGCTCGTGGTATTAGTAGGTTCCTGGTCCTTGTCCCGGTCTAGGTCTTGGTTTTGGTGTAGTTCCTGGTCTTAGTAGGGTCTGGGTCCGGATCCTGGTACTGATCCGTGTCCTGGACTTAGTAGATTCTGTTTCCCGGTCCTTGTCCTGGTCCTGCTCCAGGTCCTGGTCTTAGTAGGGTCCGGGTTCGTGTCCTGCTCCTGCTTGTGGTCTGGTTCCAGGTCTTACTAGGGTCCGGGTCTGGGCCCTGGTCCTGGTCTTGCTCTGGTTCCTGGTCTTAGTAAGGTCCAGGTCCTGGTCCTAGTCCTAGTCCTAGTATAGTCCTGGTCCTGAAACTTGTACTGGTCCTGTTCCTCCTTTAATTAGCGTCCTGCTTCTGGTCCTGGTCCAGTTCCTGGTCTTAGCAGGGTCCAGGTCCTGGTCCTGGTCCTGGTCCAAGTATAGTCCTGGTCTTGGGCCTTGTTCTGGTCCTGGTCTTAGTAGAGTCCTGGGCCTGGGCCTGGGCCTGGGCCCTTTCCTCGTCTTAGCAGGGTCCTTGTCCTGATCCTGGTCTGGTCCTTGTCACAGTATAGCCCTGGTCCATGTCCTGATCCTGGTCCTGGTCCTTGTCTTAGTAGGTTCCTCATCCTAGTCCTTGTCCTAGTCCTGTTCCAGGTGTTGGGTTTGGTAGGGTGCTGGTGTCTCCCTGGTCCTGGTCCTGGTATAAGTTATGTCCTGGTCCTGGTGCCGGTCCTCATCCTGGATTTAGTAGGGTCCTTCTCATGGTCCTGGCCCCGGTCCTGGACTTCGTACGGGCCTGGTCCTTGTACTGGTCCTGGTCCTATATTTACTAGCGTCCTGGTCCTGCTCCTGGTCCCGGTCCCGATCCTGGTCTTAGCTGGGTCCCGGTCCCGGTCCTGGTCCAGGTTGTGGTTCTATTCCTGGACTCAGTTGGATCCAGGTCTTGGTTCTGTTCCTGGTCTTAGTAGCATCCTTATCTTCTTTCTGGTCCTCATCTAGGTAAGGTCTTGGTCCTGGTCCTGGTCCTTGTCTTGGTAGGATCGGGGTTCCGGTCCTCGTCCTGGGCCTGGTCCTTGTGTTAGCAGGGTCCTGGCCCTAGAACTTCTCCTGATCTTGGTCATAGTATGGTCCTAGTCCTGGTCCTGATCCTGGTAAAAGTAGGGTCCTAGTCTTTGTCCTGGTCCTGGTCCTGGTAGTAGTGGGGTCCTGGTCCTGGTCCAGGTCTTTGTAAGGTCCAGGTCTTGGTGCTGAACCTGGACTTCATAGGGTACTGGTCCTGGTCCTGGTCCTGGGCCTGGACCTAGTAGGTTCCTGGACCTGGTCCTGGTCCTGGTCTTCGACTTAGTATGGTCCTGGTCCTGGTCCTGGTCCTGGTCATGGTCCTAGTCTTTGTACTTCTCCTGGTCTTAGAATTGTCGTGGTCTTTGTCCTGGTCGTGGTCCTGGTCCTGGTCTAATTAGGGTCCTGGGCCTCTTCCTGTTCTTGGTCCTGGTCCTGGTCCTAATCCTGGTCATAGTCGAGTCCTGGTCCTTGTCCTGGTCCTGGTCTTGGTCTTAGTAAAGTCCTGGTCCTGGTGCTGGTCCTTGACTTAGTCAGGTCTTAGTTCCAGTCCTGGTCACGGTCCTATTCTAACTAGGGTCCTTGTCCTGGTCCTGGTCCTGGTCCTGGTCCAGGTCCCGGTCCTGATCCTGGTCTTAGCAGGGTCCCGGTCCCGGTCCTGGTCCAGGTCATGGTTCTCTTCCTGGTCTTAGTAGGGTCCTGGTCCTGGTCCTGTTCAACTTCTGAATAGGGTCCTGTTCCTGGTCCTGGTCCTGGTCTTAGTAGCATCCTGGTCTTCATTCTGGTCTTCATCAAGGTAAGGTCTTGGTCCTGGCCCTGGTACTGGTCCTGGTCCTGCTTGGTCTTGTTTGGGTCGTGGTAGTATTCCCAGGTTCTGGTCCTGGACCTAGTCTTACTAGGGTCCTGGTCCTGGTCCCGGTCCTGGTCCCAGTCGTGATCTTATTAGGGTCGTCGTCCTGGCCTCGGACCTTATCCGGGTCCTGATCTTACTAGGGTTTTGGTCCTAGTTCAGGTCCTGGCCTGAGTAGGGTCCAGATCCTGATCTGCTTGTGGGATTAATAGGGTTTTGGTCCTTGTCCCGGTCCTGATTCTGGTCCTTTTCTTACTAAGGTCCTGGTCCTGGTCCTAGTCATGGTCCCTGTTCCACTCTTAGTAGGGTCCTGGTCCTCGTCCCAGTCCTGGTCTCAGTCCCGGTCTTATTAGTGCCTGGAACCTGGTCCCGGTCTTAGAAGGGTCCTGGTCCTGGTGCTGGTCCCAGCCCCGGTCTTGGTCTTAGTAGGGTCATGGTCCTGGTCCTGGTCCTGGTCCTCTTTTAAGTAGGGTCCTGGTCCTGGTCCTGGTCCCTACACTGGTCTTAGCAGTGTCCTTGTCCTGGTCGTGGTCCTGTTCCAGGTCATACTATAGTCCTCATTCTTCTCCTGATCCTGGACTTGGTCCTTGTCTTAGAACGGTCCTGCTCTTAGTCCTTCTCTTGGTCTTGGTCGTAGTATGATCTTTGTCCTTCTCCTTGTCCTGGTCCTTGTCTTAGAAAGGTCCTGGTCCTGGTCCTTGTCCCGGTCTTAGTAGTGTCCTGGTCCTGGTCCCTGTCCCAGTCCGGGTCCTGGTCATGATCCAGTTCCTGGTCTTAGTAGTATCTGGGTCCGGATCCTGGTACTGGTCTGTGTCCTGGTCTTAGTAGGGTCCTGGTCAGGGTCCTGGTCTGGGTCCTGGAACTGGTCCTGGTCCTGGTCTTAGTAGGGTCCAAGTCCTGGTGATGGTCCGGGTCCTGGTCTTAGTTTGGTCCAGGTCCTGTTCCTGGTCCTGGTCCTGTTCTTAGTAGGTTCTGGGTGTTGGTTGGAGTCCGGGTCCTGGTTTTAGTATGGTCCAGATCCGGATCTGGGTCCGGGTTACTGTCCGGGTCTGGTCTTAGTAGGTGGGAGAGTATGGCCCACACCTAATGGGATTATGATAAAACTCAAAAGGGTGATACCAAAAATTCCAATACTGTTTGTCCATTAGGGACATATATAAAACTAGCCATTGTTAATTTGCAGTCCCCAACACTGCATGTGAGAAACACAATTAATCCAAATAGAAAGTCATAGATTAAAAATCAAAGGATAGAAAACAATTTTCCACAAAAAAACAGCCTGAAAACAAACAGGGCTAGCTATCCTATTTTAAGATAAAGTGAACTTCAAGCCAAAACTGATCAGAAGAGACAGAGAAAGTCAGTGCATATTAGTTAATAAAAACAATTAAAGAGGAAGATATAACAATTGTAAATAAATATATATATATATATATATATATATATATATATATATATATACACACACACACACACACACACACAATATACTGGCTCACTCAACTTTATAAAACAAACACTATTGAACCTAAAAGTTCAGATAACTATTATCACAATCATAATGAGGAACCTCAAGAATCCACTATCACAAATAATGGGATAAAATAGACAAAATATCAACAAAAATTATCACACTAGAACTACTAGAACAAATGTACTTAACAGATACCTATAGATTGTTTCAACAAACAAAAGAACACATTCTCAGCAGCACACAGAACTTTCTCCAAAATAGACTACATACTAGACCATAAAGCATACTTTAAAAAATACAAAGTATTTTAATTAATCCCATGTATATTATCAGATAATATTGCAATGTTGCAATGAAACTAGAAGTCAATGTCAACAGAAACCATAGAAATTATGCAAAAATATATATGTTTACAGTGAGATGGCTCAGCAGCGTAAGCGCCTGCCTGGCAAGAGCGAGGGCCTGAGTTCGACTCCCGGAACCCACATACGAAAAAAGGGCTGGTGATATTGCTCAGTGGCACAGGCACCTGCTGGCACGCAAGGTCCTGAGGTCGACCCCCGGTACCCACAAAAAAAAAAAAAAGGAACATATTTAACTCAAAAAGAAATTCATAGGCTGAAAGTTAAAAGGTGATAAACAATACTCCATGTGACAGGAACCCAGATAAAAGCAGGGGTAGCTATTCTATTTGAAGACAAAATGGATTTCAAGCCAAGACTGATCAGAAGAGACAAAGATCACTACATACATGTTAAGAGAACAATCCAAAAAGAAGAGATAACAATTATAAATATATATGCACCAAATACCAGCTAACCCAACCATATAAAACAAATAATAATGGTAAGAAAAAATCAGATAAGTACTAATAATTGGGGGACCTGAATATACCACAGTCACAAATATATAGAGCAACTAGACAAAAAAAAATCAACAAAGAAATATCAGAGCTAAACTAAACCTTTCACTGAATGCATTTAGTAAATATGTAGAGAGTGTTCTATCCCAGAAGAATAGAGTACACATTCATCTCAGAAACACATGGGACTTTCTCCAAAATAGACCACATACTAGCTCATAGAATATGCTTCAGTAAAGGCAAAGGAATTGAAATTGTCCCATGCATATTATCTGATCATAGTGCAATAAAACTGGAAATCAATGGCAAATGAAACCACAAAAACTACACAAACACATGTAAATTAAATAATACACTATGGAACAACCAATGGGTAACATATGAAATTAAAGGAGAAATTAGACAGTTTCTATAATTGAATGATAAGGACAATAGGACATATCAGAACTTATGGAAGGCAATGAAAGAAGTTCTATTAGGGAAATATATAGTGGTGAATTCCCACATCAGGAAAACAGAGTGAACTGTTGAATAACCTAATGTTGAATCTCAGGCTTCTAGAAAAAGAAGAGAAAAGTAAATTCAAAACATGAACAAGGAAGGAAATTATAATGATCAGAGCAGAACTTGATCAATTCAGACTAAGAAAACAATACAAAGAATCAATGAGTACAAAAGCTGGTTCTTTGAAAGAGTAAATAAAATAAACAAATCCTTAGCCAACCTTATTAAAAAAAAAAAGGAAAGTAAAACCCAAATCCATGCAATTAGGAAAGGAAAGCAAAATCACAATGGTTTCAGCAGAAATCTAGAAGATTATCAATACCTACCTTGAGAAATTGTACTCTAATATGATGGAAAACTCAGAAGGGGCAGATTCCAAGATGCATATGAATTACCAAAGCTGAATCAAGATGATATAAACAGTTTAATAACCCACTATCGGTCAATGAATTTGAAGAACTAATTTAAAAAATACCAACAAAGAAAAGCCCAGGTCTTGACCAATTCGTGCTGAATTCTATAAGAACTTTATAAAAGATCTAATACCACTGTTCTTCAAAATCTCTAATGAAACTGAAAGGGAAGAAATACTCCCAAAGTCATTCCTTGAAGCAACTATTACCCTAGTACCAAAACCAGAGATGGATCCAACCCCAAAGGAGAACTACAGGCCAATGTCCTCAATGAACATAGACACAAAAATCCTCAGTAAGTTACTGGCAAATAGACTGCAGCCCATCATCATGATTGTACATCGTGACCAAGTAGTATTCATCCCAGGGATGCAGGGATCATTAAAGATACACAAATCAATAAATGTAATATGTGACATTAACAGAACCAAGGACAATAATCATGATCATCTTAATGCATACAAGAAAAGCACTTGACAAAGTTCAACACCCATTCATGATAAAAACTCTACAGAGAATTGGAATAGATTATCTTTATCTCAGTCTGATAAAAACCACCTTTGACAAACCACCTGCCAACATCATATTAAATGATCAAAAACTGAAAGCTTTCACTCTAAAATTAGGAACAAGGCAAGGATACCCATTATCACCACTCCTGTTCAATATGGTTCTAGAAACATTAGCCAGAGAAATTAGACAAGAGAAACAAATAACACGAATATGCATAGAAAAGGAAGAAGTTGAATTATTATCATTTGTGGAGGACATGATACTCTACATAGAAGATGCCAACAATTTCACCAAAGGACTTCTAGATTTAATAAACAAATTCAGCTGCATAGAAGAATGCAAATTCAACACTCAAAAATCACTAGCATTCCAGTACACTAATAAAAAACTCACTGAGAGAAAAGTTAGGGAAGCAACACTGTTCACAATGGCATCAATAAAAATTAAATACTTAACGTGATTCTAACAAAGTACATGAAAGATCTGTACACTGAAAATTATAGTGCTCAGAAAAAGGGGATCAAAGAGGGTATCAGAAAATGGCAGATATCCCCTGTTCTTGAATAGGCAGAACCAATATAGTGAAAATGGGCATACCTCCAAAACTTTTACACAGATTTAATGCTATCCCAATCAAAATACCAAGAGCATATCTCACAGAACTAGAGAAAACAATCTAAAACTCATATGGAATCAGAAGATACCTAGAATAGCAAACAAAGGCAAGGTAGAGGGCATCCCAATCACTGATTTGAAGTCATATTACAAAGCTACTGTGATAGAAACAGCATGGTACTGGCAAAACAAAACAAAACAAAACACACACACCAAAAACAAGCAAACAAAAAAACCAGACCTTAGTGTCAGTGGAACAGAATAGAAGATGCAGAAACAACTCCAAGCACACTCAGATACTTTATCTTTTACAAAGGGGCCAAACACCTTCACTGGAAGAAAAATGGTACTGGGAAAACTGGCTTTCTGCATCCCGAAGATTAAACCTAGACCCATATCTCTCACCATGCACTAAACTAAAATCAAAAAGGACCAAGGGTCTAAATATTAAAACAGAGACACTTAATCTGCTGGAAGATAAAATAGGTAAACCTCTTGAAGACATATGTGAAGGCAAAGACCTTCTGAACAAAACCCCAGTAGCACAGGAAATATTACAAAGAATCAACAACTGGGATCTCATCTTATTAAATAGCTTTTGCACAGCAAAAGAAACCACAAACAGAGTGAAGAGACAACCCACAGAATGAGAACAATATTTTACCAGCTATTCCTCAGACAAAGGACTAACATCTAGAATATATGAAGAACTCAAAAAAATCAGACCTCCCAAATTTAAAGACTCAATCCAAAAATGGGTGTCTGAAATGGACACCTCTCAGATGAATAAGTACAAACAGCAAATAAATATATGCAAAAGTGTTCGATGTCACTAGTCATTTAGAAATGCAAATTAAAACAACACTGATACTTTGTCTTATTCCAGAAAGAATGGCTATTAATAACAAATGCTGGAGGGGCTGTGGGGAAAAGGGAACTCTTTTCAACTGTTGGTGAGAGTGTAAATTGGTACAACCAATATGGAAATCTGCATGATGATTCCTCAAGAAACTAAAACTAGAGGTTCCATTTGATCTAACTATCCCCCTTGTAGGTATTTTCCTGAGTTAAAAGCATCATACAACAATGATATATGTACACCCATGTCTATAGCAGCAGAATTCATCATAGCTAAATCTTAGAAACAGCCCTGATGCCCATCAATAGATGTATGGATAAAGAAAATGTGGTTTTTATATGTAATGGAATACTACTCTGCCATAAAGAAGGGTAAACTTGAGACATCTCTATGCAAATGAATGCACCTTGAGACCATACTTTTGAGTAAA
Source organism: Erethizon dorsatum (assembly GCA_028451465.1). Taxonomy (NCBI): domain Eukaryota; kingdom Metazoa; phylum Chordata; class Mammalia; order Rodentia; family Erethizontidae; genus Erethizon; species Erethizon dorsatum. The sequence continues at coordinate 42,931,381 of CM051842.1, forward strand.
ATAAATTGGACACATATGTTTAAATATTACATTGTTTCTCTTGTGTGAGAAACCAAAAGCATAAATAATGACAAAAATGGATGATAGATGTTGGGAATTAGGAAGAAAATGTTCCAATGGGAAGAGGTACAAGGAAGGGGGAGGGAAGGAAGGAAAACGAAAAAATGAGAATAGAAGGAAAAATGGAAACAAAGCTTTGTAAATAGGAGAGGAAGAAGGGTTGAAGGGAGGGGAGGGAAATGGGGAAAAACAGAATAATCAAGATATGTTATATACAGATACAAATTCCCTATGGTAAGTGTGATCATCATGTATATCAAAAGTGTACCAGTGAGGGCCAGGGATATAGCTCAGCTGCACAGCACCTGCCTGGCAAGTGTGAGGTCCTGAGTTTGATTTCCAGTAAAAAAAAAAAGTGTACCAATGAAATTAATTTTTAAAAAGTATTAAAAAAGGAAAACAATGCAAAGTATCAGTGAATCAAATAGGTGCCTCTTTAAAAATATAAAGAAAATAGACAAACACTTAGCCAAACTTAAAAACAGATGGAAAGAAAAAACACGTTAATGCAGTTGGAAATGAAAAAGTGCAATTGTTATAATTGAATGGGCAAAAACAGTCCAGTTTCTTGTGTATGACAAGAAAAGAATTGCCAGGTGTACCCCTCACAGTAAGTAGCTAGGTTTATTGAAGATCACGGCAGGTTAGTAGCAGGAACCTGCCGTATGGAAAAAGGAGGAAAAAAAAAAGGAGGAAGGGTCAGTCACCTCTCTCTGCAGGTACCTCCCATAGTGGTCAGACGCCTCTGACTCCAGGTGCCTCCCATTCCATCTCTCACTGGTGTGGGTGATCTGCAGCTTCGGGCATTGCGACCTCCTAAGTTTAAACAGATAATTATTAAGGTGGTGCATACAGTGAAATAGCGGGAAGGGAATGACTCACTCAGTTCCCTTGTTTCTAACTGTACTACAATCACATCAGACACCACTGAAATGTAGCAGATTATTAGTAAACACTACTAAAACCTGTATTTGAATAAATTGAGAACTTAGAAGAAATGGATAGATTTCTAGACACATAAGAATTACCAAAACTGAGCCAAGAAGACATAAATACCCTGATTAACACATTAACAGGCAATGAAATTGAAACAGTAATAAAAAGTCTACCAACTAAGAAAAGCCTAGGACCTAAGGGAATCACTGCTGAATTGTTTGGGAATGTGGGGAACCACTGAGACTGCTTCAAAGGGTCAGGGGCATCTAAGAACACCTGAGGATGTGACCCCGCTTGTCTAACGCAGGAGCACAGTGGGATACAGTTATGTAAAAATGACTTAGCACAGGTAAACATGCATGTGCTGGTTATGGCACTATGCAAGAATGTAAATATGAGATAACAACCTGTATAAGAATTATACAATAAAGACGCAGGTGGCTCTTGCTCTGGCACTCTGCTCTGCTCCATGCTGCCTGCTGTTGTTGCTGATGTTTTGCACACGTGTGTCCTTTGACCTTGGGAACTCACCTGTGAAAACCTCCCTTGGGTCCCCCGAGAGGGCTGACATGGAACTTCAGGGAAGATCTAACACAAATAATTTTCAAATTCTTTAATGAAACTGAAAGGGAAGCAGTAGTGCCAGACTTATTCTTAGAAGGTTATGTAACCTTGATTCCAAAACCAGACAAGGATTCAACTAGAAAAGAAAACTAGAGGTTGGGGATTTAGCTCAGTGGCGCAGTGCCTGCCTGGCAAGTGTGAGGTCCTGAGTTTGATTTCTGGTACCACCCCCAAAAAAAGAAAACTATAAGCCAATTACTTTAATGAACATAGATGCAAAAATCCTCAACAAGATAATGGCAAAGAGAATGTAACAAATAATTTAAAAGATCATATGTCATGACCATTAGGCTTTAACCTTAGAGGTGCAAGGGAACATATGGAAATCAATAAATGTAGTACATTTCATAAACAGAAGCAAAAGTAATATTGTACATTAACTATTTCTCTGTTTTCTATTATCTTAATTTTGCTCTTTAAATTATTCATACTTCGGGTTTCTCATATAAGAAAAAATGTGATATTTTATCTGTGTGTCTGATTTATTTCACTTAGCATTATCATGTCAGGCTGCATTCATTTTCCTACAAATGATTTAAAGTTATTCTTCTTTGTGGCTACTCCATTGTGTATTACGCCACACTAACTCTGTATTCTCTGATGGCCAAAGATGTTGAACATTGTTTTCACCTACTTATTGGCCATTTGTACTTCTGAGAAGTGTATATTCATTTCAATTGCCCATTTTTGATCAAAGTACTTTATGTAGTCTAAAAGTGGACATAGAATGATACAGAAATACATGGACACCGAATAGGGAGACCTAACCTGGTTGCTGCTAAGTCTTCCTTTCTGGCCTTCCTCTCTCATCATATCTTCCTGAAATCATTATTTATATGACCCTGGTGATGTCACTATTGCTCTCTCATAGAGTAAATCTGAAATCCTAGACACCCCATTGAGGAATCAGTAGAAACAGTGTGTTTTCTCAGTTTTGGAGAATGAAGTAATCTCATCAAATTTCCCCAAGTTCTCGGTGTAGTGAGCTCACTGGAGAATAGACTATTTCATGAAGTCTTGTTAGGTTAGCCTCTACCTTTGTGTCTTGAGGGATCGCTGTTCCAGAGATAACTAACATGATTCATCAAGCACTTGACAGTTTTTCTCCTTTGACTATCCTTGTTAAAGCAGGAGGAAACCCAGGCTATTCGACCCCAAGTTTCTCTAAAGTCCAATTGACCCAGTGCTCTGGGAGATGTCCCTCTGGAAACTTTAGGTGCTGGCATTAGGGCAGCAGTAAAAAAATTAAATAAATAAATAAAAATTTAAAAAAAAGAAAGAAAAGAAAAAGAAAAAAGAACAAGAAAAAAAAATAAAGAAATTCCAGAAATAAAGTCATCTGTGCACAGCTAATCTACTACCCTTCAGTTTCATTTTTAGATATCTGAAGTAAATACTTTAAAAATTGTTTTGGCTCCACATGTTTTATTGTGCATTTCAGAAAGACATGTGCTTGAAATTGATTTGTTCTGAAGATGTGGAGGTTGTACTTGTCCCCATTATTCTGTGAAACTATGACCTAGGGCTATAGTTTGTACTTCTGATTTGCTTTCTGGACTGTGCTCAGATGAATGCAGAATGAATTTACACAATGGGCTGCTCAGAGTGGAATGATTTAATGTAGACATGAATAGGGAGGGAGTGGGGGTGGAAGGAACGATGAATCTAATTTTCAACGTGATTTTGCATCCATTACAGAGTAGAGCTGTACTTACATCTGAGCAGTTGTCTCCAAAAGGCTAGAATGAATATAAAATAATTTAATAAACAAACTGCCCTGACCATAGTGTTAATTTTTCTTTTTTTGTGGGTACTGGGGGTTGACCTCAGGACCTCGCGCGCCAGCAGGCGCCCGTGCCGCTGAGCAATATCACCGGCCCTTTTTTCGTATGTGGCTTCCGGGAGTCGAACTCGGGCCCTCGCGCTTGCCAGGCAGGCACGTACGCCGCTGAGCCATCTCACCGTAAACATATATATTTTGCATAATTTCATGCATTTGTGGAAGCTAAAATAGCTTATCACATAGAGAGAAGTAGAGTAAATAGAGGACATTAGAGGCTAGGGAGGGGAGCAGTAGCAGGAGAATGAAAGTGTGGATAACAGGTACCAAAACCAAGTTAGACGGGAATAGTTCAAATGTCATAGACACAATAGGGCAACTACAGTCTACAACAATTAATTATACATTTAGTTATCCTTCCAGAAAGATGAGATACTTTCTAGCAGCAGTGATGCTCATCAGTAGAGAAGCAACACAAGCTTGTCACCCTATTTACAAAATGTCTGCTGCTTATATTTGCATAAGGGGCTAGGTAATTTATATTCTTCTGCAGTGATAAAAAAAAAAAGCTGAGGAGCATACAAGAGTACTAGGGAAAGAGGCTTGAAATGAGAATAAATTGAAGGCCTAGCTCAGGAGGCTGGGTATGTAGCTCAGTGTACGGCACTTGTCTATCATGTATGAGGCCCTGGGTTCCATCCTGGCACTGAAAATAATAAGAAAAGAAAGGGTGGTTCAGTGCCTGACTTCACAGTAAGTTGTGAGGATTTTTACTTTTTCTTTATCAAAGTGTTTTCATATTTATTATTCCATCTCAGTCTCTCAACAGGCTGTGGAGGTAGGAAAGCCAGAGCTTAATAGCTAAAGTCTACAGAAAAAGAAAAGGAGACTCTAAGAGTTAATTCAGTGATTTGCCCAAGGTCACCAATCTAGTTAGTGACAACTCCAGGGCTCAGATCTGTGTCTCTTGCTCCCAAATCTCCTCCTCTAGTGTAGACACATAATTCTAGTAGTTCTTGAGTGGTGACTACATATCCTGTAAGCTGAACTTTACAGATTTCAATATGCTGGGACTGAAACTTTCTGAGTCCTCCTGAGTATCAATCAGAGATCTTATCCCGGGGGAAAAATAAAGCTTAGTTTCAAGATGAGACAGAGCGGAAGCTTGCGGGAAGATGGCAGAGTTGTAAGCAGCAGACAGCGAGACTGAGAGTCGCCGTCCAGACACTGGAATATAGCCGCTAGGGGAGGACAAGAAAGAGGGAAGTGGCTCCCCTGGACCCAGGAAGGATCTGAAGCTGGACACAAAGTCAACACTCAAAAATCAATAGCCTTTCTGTACATGAATAACAAACTGACTGAAAGAGAAATTAGGGTAACAACAGCTTTCTCGATAGCATCCAAAGAAATGAAATACCTAGGAATCAATCTAAAAAATATGTAAAAGACCTCTACACTGAAAACTGCAGTACTCTGAAAAAGGAGATTGAAGAGGATATCAGAAAATGGAGAGATATCCCTTGTTCTTGGGTAGGAAGAACTAATATAGTGAAAATGGCCATAGTTCCAAAATTGTTATATAGAATAGCAAAGGCAATTCTGGGCAACAAAGGCAAGGCAGGGGGCATCACAATCCCTCACTTGAAATTATACAATAAAGCTACTGTGATAAAAACAGTGTGGTACTGGCAAAAAAAAAAAAACAGACCTGAAGATCAGTGGAACAGATTAGTAGACGCAGAAACAACTCCAGACATACTACTAAGCCACCTTATCTTTGACAAAGGTGTCAAACACATTCACTGGAAGAAAAATAGCCTCTTTAATAAATGGTGCTAGAAAAACTCGCTCTGCACATGCTGAAGATTAAAATTAGACCCATATCTTTCACCGTGCACTAAACTAAATTCAAAATGGATCAAAGATCTAAATATTAAAACAGAAATATTAAACCTGCTGGAAGATAGAATAGGTAATACTCTTCAAGACATTGGTGTAGGCGAAGACTTTATGAATAAAACCCAATCACACAGGAACTATCACAAAAAATCAACAACTGGGATCTCATCTTATTAAAAAGCTTTTGCACAGCAAGAGAAACCACCAACAGAGTGAAGAGACAGCCCACAATGTGGGAAAAAATGTTTGCCAGCTGTTCCTCCGACAAAGGACTTCTATCGAGAACATACAAAGAACTGAAAAAAATCAGACCTCCCAAATTTAAAGACCCAATCCCAAAATGGGCATCTGAGATGAATACACACTTCTCAGATGAAAAAATACAAACAGCAAATAAATATATGAAAAATGTTCAACATCACTGGTCATTGGAGAGATGCAAATTAAAACAACACTGAGATTCCATCTCACCCCAGAAAGAATGGCTATTATCAAGAAATCAACCAATAACAAATGCTAGAAGGGCTGTGGGGAAAAATGAACTCTTCTCCACTCTTGGTTGGAGTATCTACTCATGCAACCACTGTGGAAATTAGTGTGGAGATTCCTCAAAAAACTAGGATTGGAGATCCCATTTGACCCAGCTATTCCTCTTCTGGGAATCTTCCCAGAAGAATTAAAAGTGTCATACCACAGCGATATATGTGCACCCATGTTCATAGCAGCACAATTTGTAATAGCTGGATCTTGGAAACAACCCAAATGCCCATCAACTGAGGAATGGATAAAAAAGATGTGGTATTTTTATGCAATGGAGTACTACTCAGCCATAACAAAAGATAAACTGGAGACTTTTATAGGTAAATGGATGCAACTCGAGACCATACTCATAAGTGAAATAAACCAGACGCACATGTGTAAACATTGTATTGTCTCCCTAGTGTGAGAAGCTGAAAGCGCAAATAAGGTCCAAAATGTACAATAGACATTGTAAAATAGGAAGAAACTGTTCAAAAGGAAAATGAAACTGGGATGGGGGAGTGGAGAAAAGAGGGGGAAAAAAAGATATATATATACACACACACACAAGATAGTAAAGATAGATACACTACTAATTTTGCTTAGTTCATTGAAAACAAAGGTTTGTGCTAATATTGTTTGGACAATTGAATGCCGACATCTTGTACCATGAGTAACTAATTTAAAGATAACAATACCCAATGTATTAACCATTGTTACCCTCCTATTACATTGTTTTGAAATTTTGTTCTATTTTTTTCTGTTCAAAAAAAAAATGAGACAGAGCAAATGAATGTTACCTCATAGGTTCACATACAATCAAGAGTCAATGGGCCAGTGAGATAGCTCAGTGGCATAAGTGCCTGCCTGGCAAGCGCAAGGTCCTGAGTTCGACTCCCGGTACTCACATAAAGGAAAAAAAGGTGCCGGTGATATCTCTCAGTGGCACAAGCGAATGCTGGCAAGCGCGAGGTCCTGAGGTTGACTCCTGGTACCCACATTAAAAAAAAAAAATTAAGAATCAAAAAGTTGTTTCAATTCCCAGGACCGAAACAATGAAAATTAAAGGGGGGGGGGGGGATGGAAGTGTTGTTCAGTGGTAGAGCACATGCATGAGGCCTTGGGTTGCAACCCCAGCACTGAAGGTAAGACAAAAACAACAACAACAACAAAAACCACAAATGAAGAGCCAACAACTTGAGATGCCATTTTCTCAAAAGTTCTGCTTTCTAGCAGGGAAAAAGCAAAACAATAAGCATGAGCAAGTTGATCTTTTCTGTCTAAATGTGAAAAAGATGGAGGGCAGTTTCCCACGTGAATCTTCTCAAAGGACTGTAAGAAGCTGGCCATAAACACCCAAGCTATCATTTTATTAAAGAAAAGTCAAGCCAGGCTCATATAATGCAGACGGCCCAGGGGGCTGAGGAGAAAAGATTGATGGGTGGCCTGGGCAGGTGGCAGAGTGTAGAAGAAGCAGCAGCAGGTGAGGAACTGGAAGCAGGAGTGGAAAGCCTGACTGCAGAGAGCTGGCTATGGAAGGAAGGAGCCTTGGTGTGTTTGTTGACCTAAGGAAGAAGCTGCACAAGAACCAAGCAGGGAGAGACTGAGTAAGCAAGAGTGAGAAAGTCCAGCTGAGTCACAACTGAGTTGTCCACACTTTCCCTTCCAGTGTGAGACCCTTTAAAAGCTCACTGCCCTCTTGTGGCTGCAGAGAAACCACCAGGAGAGGCGACATAACCTGCCTGGCTCAAGGCTGAGAAGTCAGCATCAGATTCAGTCACAAATTCGCTTCTCGGAACTGTTCTTTGGCTGTTTGGTCCGTTCTAAAAGCCCATCTGAGAGGACAGGAGGCTCAAGCCTGAACAGAGATGCTTCGGACTCTGTCTAAAATCTGATTCTTCCCAAAGGCACAGCATTATTACTTGAGCAGCCTATCCATGGACGCTCTTTCCTGTAGGTTTGTTTAGAGACAATACTGCTAGTCATAAAGTTTGCTGATTCCTGGCATGATCATCTCAGTGGGGCAAGGGCAAGGGCAAGGCCGTGCCAGGAGCTCCAGATGACTGGAACATACGCAATGTGCACAGTGCTCCCCACAGGCTCCAGCTCTGAGCCAGGGTGTGGCCGAGCCTGGGCAGGGGGCATCCTCAAAGTGCTCCTTCATTTACACTGTGCTGGGGGGGAGGGCAACTTTTCATAAATGACCCCACACACCTAGTGCTTATGCACAGAGGGGCCTACACACACAGCTCCACTGTGTTCCCGGTCCTGCTTCCTTTACTTTCCACCCCTCGAGGCAGGGTCTACAAATTAGCAGCCTTGCAACCCTCCTGGGAGTGGGTTCTTGGGACCTTCCGGAGAAAAAGGCAGTCAGAGAAACATCAACGGGCTAATCAGGAAACCAGCGTTTCAGCCCACTCAGCCACGCGGGCCATCCACACTAACGACTTTAACCTCCCCTTGCCTCTGCAGGCTGCAGGGGCGGGGAACTCGGCAGCAGAGAGGAGGACCAAAGAGGGGGCCTGCTTGAATGAAACAATGTAACAATTGATGTGAGGCCTTGCCTTGCTCCCACTCCTCAGCGATCCCCTAGGCGCGGTCCCAGTGCCTGCCCCTCCCCATGCTCTCTTTTCTAGTCCATCAGGCGCTGTCCCTCCGCCTCTGCTCCTTGTTCTTTCCCTTTCTTTCTTTTTTCCCCTTCTCCTTTCCCCCCTCTCTCCCCCCTTCTCCAGCTCCGTGTCATTTCCTCCTTGGGCTCGCTCACTGCCCGAGCGTCGGCAGTCCGGAGAGGAGGCGGAGCAGGGCGGTGCGGGTGGCTTAGCGCTGGAGGGCGATGGTGGTGGAGCTGCTGGGGGCGGAGGCAACGTAGCCCCCGCCGAGAAGGAGCCCGGCGGCGCCGGAGCGGAGCCCAGGATGGAGAACCGGCCTGGGTCCTTCCACTACGTCCCTGTGCAGCTGCAAGGGGGGGCGCCCTGGGGCTTCACCCTTAAGGGAGGTCTGGAACACTGCGAGCCGCTCACAGTGTCTAAGGTAAGACCTGGGGGCTCTGTGCTCGCGGCGCCCGACTTTGAATGGGCGAGCTGTGCGCAGGCTGAGGCAGGACAGGGCCCTCAGACCCTCAGACCCGCTTTCAAACTCGGCCTGGGCTGGGGTTGAAAGCCCCTCGGAGGGACAGGAGCAGCACGGAGGGCTCTTGTCACCAGCCCAGGCGCAGACAGCCCCTGAGGGCGGCTGAAGCATGGACAAGAGCATGGCTGGCCCGGGCTGGAGCCTGGAGAGCAGACACACTCCCGAGGGCTCTGGGGCCCCCCTTGCTCCCCCACCTCGGGGAGACTGCTCCCCTCTGTTGGGACTGGAGGAAGTGGCGGCTGTTGGGGGCTTCTCCTCGAGGCCCCTGCGCCCCCGCGGACAGTGAGGGGCTGAGGGCGTAGGCGGTGCAGCTCGGCTCCTCTCTGGGCGCTCGCTGGCCGTCCTGCCAGGGCAGGTTGCAGGGCTGGGGTCCGGTGTGGGAACGGAGACGAGGCATTGGTGGCTGGCTTCTCAGCCTCATTCCCACAGCCAGAAGCGCGCACGTCCATTCAGCTTTGAGCCGTCGCTGCGGCCGGTTCGGCTTGGCCTTTCCCTCCTCTGATTGCTGCCGCCTCAGCACCGCCGGCGAGATTTCCTGCTCATTGAGAAGTGTGGAGGGAACTTTTGCGCCATGGAGCACAGCTGTGCTGGAGCTGCTGCCGCCGCCGCCGCCAGGGTTTGTTTGTTTGAGGAGGCTGTGATCTGCTGGAAGCCAAGTTGCAAAGGAGGACCGGGGAGAGTGGCTCTCCGGAGTGCTCTGGAATCCCCAAAGCCAGAGCAGCCCTCAGGAGGGGTAAGGGCAGGGACAACTGGGGCTGCTACTGGGAAGAGTGACTTGTAGCAGGACTCGCCTTGAGGCTCGGGATTGCCCAGGGAAGGGACTTGAGGAACTTGATCCCATTGTTGGTATTGTTTCTCTTAAATACTCAAATAGCCCCCATCCCCTCCAGCCCCTCAAACTGCCCTGGAGATGTGCATGTAGGTTCAGGCAGGAGAGACAAAGATGCGCTTTCTCAGCACAGAGCAAATGCCACTGTACTATCTTTTGGGCTTTCTAATGTTGGTCCACTGAGCAGTTCAGCGACCCCCCCCCATACACCCGTTCATACACCAATGTGCTGTTTCTATAGTGCATTGCAGCTGCTGGTTAACCTGTAACTTATAGGGTCCTTTCTGGCCTTGGGGCAAACCTGGAGTGTAGCCTGGTTGGGTACCAGCTTCAGTGACCTGAGGAATGTTGAGGCAACATTTTGAGGACAACAAGGACCCTGGGATCTTTATCCTCCCCACACCAGCCCAGACCTTCATCCAGCACCTCTCCCCTCACACTTGCCTCCTATTTCTAACCACCCTGAGATGCCTTTGCCATCCACCAACACGCTCCTAAGGCACTCTCTCCAGCATTCTCCGGAGCAATAAAAAAAAAAATTTAAAACAGAAACACTCTCAAACAACCCCTTCAGGAATTTGTTCTAATCAAACTCCTCCCCTCTGTTCTCTTTCCACCAAGGTCACAGTGGGATGTGCAGCCCTCCATGGTCTGGTAGTTCCTCCCCTTCTTTCCCTCCTCACACTCCCTGCCCAATTTCCACAGTGGGCCTAGACAACTTGTCTCAGAGAGGTCAATTTTCAGTTCTGCCCAGGGCTCACCAAACCTGAGAGGCACCCAGAGAGTGCTTGCTGCTGTGGTCCAGGGTATTTTGTGAGCCTGCAAGAGCTCGACAGGGGGTGTTACTAAGTCTGGTGCAGCCAGCAATTTGTGGTTTGGCTGGGGGATTATTTGAGGATAGAGGAGGGTTTCCTTGGCCAAGCTGTTGAGGAAGTGCCTCCTGTGTTGAGACGCAGGGTGCCTTTTAATGATTCCCTTTCTGCCGAGTGTACAGTTGACACCTATTATATGAAGGCTCATTACTACATGCATTCAGATATGCAGGGGGTAAAATCAGTTCTCCCATTCTTCCCAAGTAGCCCAGCTCCGTACAAGCAGAGCCAGCTAAAGGGTTAGCTCTAATATCTAAATAGGTAAAGTATTTGTTCAATGAAATGGTTGTCTGTATTTTTTCTTGACAAGACACATTCTGGCATATTTCATTAACCTTCTTTTTATTACTCTACCATAGTTTTGTTTTAGAAACTTCAGAACGATATAGCTTTCTCCCCGAAAGTAGTTTTCTTAGTTTGCACACACTGTTAAGGATGTGGTAGAAAGGAACAGAATTTGAAGTGGATGGGGTGACCAAACTTGGATTCTAATCCTTGCTCTGTCCTGGATATATCACTTGCCTTCCTGGGCCTAGGCATTCCCAGAGCTAAATGTCATTCAAATGGGTGGCTTTTAAATGACACCTTGACAGTCTAGTGGCCGGTCTCTTATGCTAGCTCTGTCATTTTTTCCTCAGAAGTGTTGCTAAGTGAGGAAAGTGACTTGTTTCATTTGCATAATGTGTTACTGTTTACAGTGGTTTTCTCCATCCCTTATTTCACTAACCTCACTACAGCTGCACCCTGAGGCAGTCAGGGAAGGTGGCCGAGAAACTAATGCAATGCCAAGGCTGGGAGGCATTCAGTGGATTGCCTAGTTTTGTCATCCACTGAATCAATGGCAGCCTCCAAGTCCATGTTTTCTATGACTCCGAGAGCCTCTTGAACCTTCTGGTGGTGTTGCAGTTTGTGTGGGAGATTAGGACAGTAATTTTCAGGGATATATTCAGTCTTACCTACCTCCCGCCTCAGGGATACTTTCCATGCCATCCTGTGTTCCACGACGGGTGAAGGCAGAGTTGTAGGTATGCTCTAATGGAGTCTGGGCTCAGGGAGGAGGAGAGAACACTTTGGATGACTCCCAATAACTTGGATCAGGCAGAGACAGAAAATGCAAGAACCATGGTGGAGAATGGCAGTCAATCTACTTTGGTGTCTGGGAAGAAAACAAAAGTTATATGGGTCTAGGTTGGTGTGCCATACCTGCTTGGAGGTATCTGGTGGAAAAGGTAGGAGTGGAGGAATTTAAGTAAAGGTGACGAGTAGAAGAAGGCATGGAGGGTGAAAGTCTAGCTCATATTCGTTATAGGAGAACCTTTGTACCAGGAAATGATCAGGTTGGGGAAATCATTGATTTCTACTGGCACCTATGATGTACCTACATGTGGGGAATTCAGATGCCTGATTTAGAGACTTACATAGTGTCCTGACAATCAAGTGGCAAAGAAAGAGGAAATGTTAAAAACCCTAAGTGCTAAGGGATGGTTTATGATTTTTCCATATGTTGTGGTGTTCCTAGTGATTTCCTGATAACAGATAAAACAAACCTGACCCACAGAGGATTGGCCCCATGGCTTTGTGATTATTAATTCCTTTGGTTAGTATCTTATGCTAACTACCTTATCAAGCCATGGGGCCTGTCTTTGTGAAATGGGGATTCTGCTCTTATCAAATGTGTTTCTTTTGCTACCTAGGGGTCTTCCTCTATAGTGTGGACAGTCAGCCAGGAAGCTGACTGGCTGCTTTGGAAAAAGATCCTTTATGGGAATGAGTGAACTTTGCAAGGTTTTGGCACCAATGAATCTGAACCATTTAGGATCTCTTAGAGCTCTTAGAGATTCAGGCAGTATCCTCCTGTGAGGGTTGCGTGTATGTGTGTGTGTGTGTGTGTGTGTGTGACAGACAGACAGACAGACTGACTAGCTGTGCTGTAGTGTGAGTTCATTTCAAGTTCTTGGGAATATGCCCTGAGATTGACTGAAGGTAGAGAAAGGGAAAGGCAGAGATCAGTGTGGGGATACAGGCAAAGGAAAAGCAAGAAAGCTCGGGAGGAGGACAGGACAGGACAGAAAAAAGTCTCAACCTACATGTTTGCCCTTTTCTTCACCTGTCTTTGGTGGATGTCTCCAGCTGGCATAGTGCACCAAGTGGGAGTTAGTTACTGCACTGGAACAAAGTAGGGTGGGGCAGCAGAGTAGCCAGGAGGAGAAGCTTTGCCATCCCTTTAAAGGACAACAAATTAGGAGAGAGCTTCTTATATACTAGATAGAGCTGATTGACTGAAAAGGCTATTTTATACCAAAATAGAGATTTAAGTGTGTTACAAAAATAATGTCATCATGATTGTCATGCTAAAATATTATGTATGGCTTTTGATTTCAGGTTTTCCTTATAAATGATACTGTTGTCTGTTAACACTCTACAGGGATTCAACTAGAACAACAATGGTTGATAAGGAATAGCAGTTTTCTGGCTATACTTTATATTTTAAAATGCTTGATATCCTGATAAAATTATTATCATTAAGCTCACTGCTCCCACTACAATGCTAATGTCACTGAACTTCTTCTCTTCTGAGTGTTCAACAACTGAGGTTTGGAGATCCAAGCTAGAAAGGTAACTTGGCTAAGAGGACAGCCAATATTTTGCCCCGGCCCTCCAAGGTCAGCGCGGACCCAGGATGTGAGGGAATCTTTTCTGCAACATCCTACGACTCTGGTGAGTGCAGCGAACAGTGTATAAGGAGGGTCACTAGAGGGAAAAGTCTCCCATGCTTTCATAGAAAGCAATTGGCCTAGCAAAGGCTGTGACTCATCCTGATGGTGGACACTGACAGAGGATCTGAGAGGCTCTATGCATGGTTCCAAGTTAAATCCTGAGGAGACTTAACTGACCTTGATAGATAGCAAGAGGTTAATTTTATTAATATAGGTCTCAATTTAACTTGGTCTTGAACATCCAGCAGAAAAGTATAACCAAAAGATATATAAAACAATGTCATAATAATAAGCTAGGTATAGGAAGGGGCTCCAATCAGTAACCTCTTCTGGCAGTTTCCAGCTACACCAGCAATCGCTGGCATGGGTTATTAATAATAAATTGCAATAAAATCTGTCTCCCCTTACATCAACCCTTCTCAGCTTGAAGCAGTTGGTTGGAATCTATGCCCCTTCTCCCCCAACCACAGTTAGGGATACTTCTTCAGAGGGGGAATATTATAGATAGCTCAGTTATTCAGACACACATACTCACCTTTCTTTAAAAATGCAATTACAAAAACAAAAAGGAATATGGTTACCTCCACATGCACAATTAGATCTTGCTATCATTACCTTAAATTTTACCTTATTTTTTTAAAACCTGGTTGCAGAATGTAAATACCCTCTAGCAGAACTTAATTGGCAAAACAGCAAATCTGAGGAGCACACCTAGGGCTCAAGTCCTGTAGTAGGACATCCAAACAGGAAGGTGGGGAGGCCCAGTGCAGTTAATAACATGGAGTGGAGAGTGTGCTTGTATGTTAACAGACAATGGATCACCGTGATGGCTGCCCTCCCAGAACATGTGACCATGGAGAGAGGAATATCCTAGCCCTGTGGTGGAGCCTATTCCCATCCAGCCTTGCAGTGCGAGCATTCTCAAGGATGACCCTAGAGGTAATCCCAACACCGCAAGTACTGAGATCCATGCAGGCTACAAAACCCATGCCATGGAGACAAATAAAAAAGACAACACAAGAGGCTTGCATGCTGGTGATGCAACAGAACCTCCCAGAGACTCCTAAAAACGTGTTTGTTCTATGATGGCCATCATAGCCTGTACACTGTTTCAACGGGTGCAATTATAAAAACAAGAAGGGGGAAATGTTGGGGACCACGAATTGTAAATTGACATAGTATCTGTCCTAGGCTGTCCTTACCCTCATGGGCCAGTTTGGGAACGCAGAAATCCTGAAATCCCGCTTCTTCTAGGTCAATGAGATTAGCACCCAGGTGTGGGGGATAGATCTTGGCTTGTTTCCTTTATGATGTTCAACTTGGCCAGTCTACCACAGCCTCTACACTGTTCCAGGAAAAGCACCTTACCCCCTTGCCTACACTGGCTAATAAAATGGCGGCTAGCTGGAGATTCTGGCCCTTTTGTTCCTAGAGAGCAACTGGTGGTCCCAGATCCCTGCTATGCACCACTCTACTTTGTCTCTTGCTTTTGCTTTCCTTTCCCACTGTGCGCCTTAACCTGGGCAGGAGATTGGAACCCACTGCAGGGGTCTCCAATAACTGACATCATGCGAAGAGTCTCTAATAACAGGGTTTGCTGCTTGCACAGAGCCATTCTAGCTGGGCACCAAAGCTGCGTGTATTAAGATGACCTCACCTCTCAAAATTAGATCTAGCCCCTCCCCTTTGACTCCATACCCTCCTCTTAAAGTATGAGTCTGTGACTATGCCATGTCACAAGAGGAGCACTGCCTCATAGCAACAGAGTCACATTTTGTGGGCATCTAAGCTGTCCTTTCATGTCCAGTCTTTGTTTCCCTGCCACTATCCACCAGCTCCAGTTGCTTGAGGACTACATATCACCATGTCTTACTCAAGTGCCAATGGCTTTCTACTCATTCATTGGCCAACCTGCCCTTGTCCACAACCAATTTTTTTTTCCTTTGGTCACAGTGGGCCTCTTGACTCAGCCATGCTTCTGGTAGGTGGATGAGAGAAGCTCACAAGAGTGCGGTAGCTACACTATACCACTCCTTGTTATATTTCTGAAGGAATGAAACTCAGCATACTTAAAGGATACCTGCATATCCATGTTTATTGTGGCACAACTCACAATAGCCAATTCATGGAACCAGCCTAAGTCCCCACCAAAAGATGAATGGATAAAGAAAATGCCAGACTCAAAATGAGCCAGACTTAAAATGAGCCAGACTCCAAAAGATAAGCATTACATTTTTTTTCCTATATGTGGAATCTAAGGAAAAAAAAGATGGCATTATAGTAAAGGACCCTATTATTAGACGAAAGGAAAAGGGGAAGGAAGAGGGTCTGTAAGAGAGGGTAATGTAGGGATGTATATGATCAAAATTTGTTACATGCTTGTATGATGTAGTATTATTAATCTCTGAATATTATTGTTAGTGTTTATACAATATTAATGATTCTTAAATGTGACTTGTAAAGCATTGTTTATGTGCAAATATAATCTCTTTGCCTTAGATGATTCCTGACCACACTAAAGTAGAGAGAAAATAGAGATTTACTTTATGCATTGATTTGTTGCAAATTGGTTTGAAAACCATTGCTTTACAACTGAGACATATGCAAATTTGGAATGATTATCTGACCCAAACCCTGGCACTGCTGTCCTTTATACTTACCTGAAATTCCCTGGAAAGTCTCACTTTTTGTGCTGATGCGCCTGCCAACATGAAGATTAGCCCATCTGTCTTGGATTAGCTTTGCAGATCCCTTCCTACTGTTGTGCCATGTCACCTGCTTTTTTACAGGGTAAGGAAATGAAATTCAGAATGTTGGAAAGACAATGATGCTATGGAACTCCATCTCTATTCACTCCCTACCTTAAAAACAACACTGTTTGCTATAAGGCTAACAGGTACACAGTTTCCTCTACCTATATCTGACCATGTGAAATAGTTTGTAATTTACATTTGAAATTGATTCGAATATCTAGGCATTGGGGAAATTTTTGTGAAAAGATTGCCTGATTGCTCTAACCTTTCCAAGAACCAGGTTGCTAACTTGTCTTTGGTGCATCACTCTGGGTGGGAAAGTGACAACTCCCCACTCTGAATGTAAGGGACTCAATAACTTTTGTGTTTTCCCCATACCTTTGGCTAGAGAAATGTGCAGTGTTCCGAAACCTTCCCAGTTCTGTATCTGCTTAAAAAAGGTTTGGGCTCATAGCCCTTCTCAGCTGCATTAGGTTCAGTTACATCCGTTTTCCCTTCTAGCCACTAATAAAAGCCAAAAGAATTAAGGATCAGGGAGAGTTAATTCCCACTGCTTAGACTCAGGTGGGGCCCTACCATCTTGCATCCCTTAGGTTAGAGCCCTAATTTAAGGGTAATCTCTAGTCCAAGCCTGTAAGTGACAGTGATCTGGAACAGGCCCCAGAAAATCCCTTGACGATCAGGCTTTGCCCTGTGCTGGAAGTTCTTCTCCTTCTCTTTCCCTCCTGTGCCGTTGGGATTTTTGAGGAGACAGTGACCTTTGGGACGAAGCCAACTGATGCTGTTGCAGCAGTGGAAATCATGCATCATTATTTCCTTCTATCTAGACTGGGAGACTCACACTAAGCTTCTTTATTCCTTTGATTCCCTAACTCAATTTCATTACAACATTAAGAATCTCATTCAGAATAAAAATTGTCATTGATATCTTCTCCAGTTTAAAGAAAGGCATAATTTTTGTAAACTGACAAGGCTAATGCCATCTTATGAACAAACCACCATTTCGCCTGTTCAGCTCCTGCTTCCCGCCAAATACCGTTAGATAAGCTTCGCCTTTGTTTAGGCTAGATAAATTCCGTTTCTGTTAAAGTTGCAATTCCCCCGTAGTGACGAAATGCACCTTCCTGCCCTCTAGCAACCCATAATAAGATGTTCCTTTTGCCCAATGAAATAATGCCAAATACCCTGTGCCTAAAAGCCTAACCAATAAGTTTGTAAAATTACTTTATTAACCGTCACTATTGGCTTCTGTACAACTTCTTGCTACTATAAAAACTGCTCTCTATCTGCCCCCGGCGCGCCTCTTTGTTCTGGCATAGAGGACGCCGCTAGGTACCAGCTAAAATAAAGAGCTCTATTTTTGGACACCCTCCCTTGTTGTCTCATTTATTGGGTACAGCATTTGGGGGCTCATCCGGGATCCCTTATTTTGGCCTCTCAATTTTTCCTCGGTGTCTAAAAGGTAAGACAGTCTTTAAATTTTGTTCCAATTTGGGTGGTGCGCACCAGTTGGGGCGATGGGAACACGTTTCCCTGAGCCGACGGAGTGGGACGCCCTCCGTTTCTTAGCCTTAGGAATTTTGGACTTCAGTCGTTGGTTTTAGGCCTTTTAGGCTTTGGTTTTCCTAAGGATAATTTGCATTTTCAAAGGAACCATAAATTGGTATAAATTTGGTTTCAGGAAAATTCGGATCGCCGAGTAATCTGTGTTGTTTGTACTTTCGTTTTGTCTTTGTTCGTGTCCGTCCGTCTTTCTTTGTTTTTCTACATAGCATGGGACAAGGACCGTCCACGCCACCGACCCCCCTTCAACTAATCTTTGACCATTTTTCAGTTTTCAGAGAACGAGCGAAGGGTTATGGAGACCCTGTTTGTCCGGGTAAACTCCGGACCTTTTGTGAACTTGAATGGCCCATACTCTCGAGCGGCACATGGCCGCCGGAGGGCTCCTTCTCTCTTCCCCTTGTGCAGAGCCTGAGACAGAAGATCTTCGGCCCCGAGCCACCCGGACCAGTTCACCTACATCCAGGTGTGGATGGACCTTATCTAGGACCCACCGCCTTGGTTAAAAAGATATAACCAAACCTTGAGCCGCCACCCAGTTCGTCCTCCGACTATCGCTGCTCTTAAGGTGACACCCCCTAAGCCTTCTCCCATCCTGGAACCCTCAGCCCCAGAGGAACTCCCTCCCCCTTATCCCTCCGCCCGCCCGGCTGCAGCTGCCCGTCCAGCCCAAGTGTACCCCCCCAACCCTCAACCCCTCCCCCGACTCCTGCCCCTCCCTTCAGCTCCCGGCGCACTCATCGACGTCATCGCTCCTCGTCCCCGACACCTCCTCTTGCGACTGACCCTACTCCCCTCTACCCCCTCCGTGAAGCTCCTGCGGGTCCAGATCAGGTCCCTATGATGATTTATATTCCTTTCACTACCTCGGACCTCTATAACTGGAAGCATCAAAACCCGCCATTCTCTAAAGACCTTCAGGGGCTAACAAGTCTCCTCGAGAGCATTGTCCATACCCATCGTCCCACTTGGGACGATTGCCAGCAGTTGCTCCAGACTCTTTTTACAGCTGAGGAACGGGACCGGATTCGCTCCGCCGCTCGCAAAGCTGTACTCGGTCTGGATGGATCTCCCATGGATGATCTGGATCGACAAAACCTTGTTTCTCCCCTTTCGCGCCCGGACTGGGATCCAAACATGGATAGAGGTAAGGAGGCTCTCAAAAGGTATCGCCAGCTGCTTCTGGGAGCCCTTAAGGCCGCCGCCCGGAAGCCTACTAACTTGTCTAAAGTTTCCGAGGTAAGACAATTGGCAAATGAGTCCCCTTCTGTCTATTTAGAAAAATTACGTGAAGCCTACTGTATCTATACACCTATAGATCCGGAGGCACCTGAAAATGCACGAGCCATAAATATTGCGTTCGTGACCCAGTCGGCCCCAGATATAAAACGGAAGTTACAAAAAATTGAGGGTTTCGAGGGAGCCCCCCTTAGCCAGTTGTTAGAGATAGCTCAAAAAGTGTTTGACCAGAGAGAAACTAAGGAAGAAGTAAATGACAAAAAGTTGACCAAGATCCTAGAGTGCCTAGCAACTGGGCAGAAGCCTAATAACAAAGGAGACAAAAGGCCCCCTCTGGACAAGGACCAATGTGCTTACTGCAAGGAAAAGGGACACTGGGCCAAAGATTGCCCCAAGCTAAAGGCCAAACTAGAGCGTGACGTCAAGGCCCTCCTTAATCAACCTTGAGGGGGTCAGGGCTCCAGAGGCCCCCCGGAGCCCAGGCTAACGGTGACAGTAGGGGGCCAACCTGTTGATTTCCTAGTGGACTCAGGAGCCACTCACTCAGTATTGACCAAGCCTATTGGGACCCCTACCAGGAAAACTTTTAGAGTAAAAGGTACCACTGGACAGACACAAGCGGTAAAACAGTATAGAGCAGCTCTATCCCACCCAGGACAGCCGACCGTCCAACACACTTTTCTCTGGGCACCAGACTGTCCAGACCCTTTGCTAGGAAGAGACTTACTCCATAAGTTAAAGGTCCAATTGAGTTTTAACACAGAGGAACCTCAAATAAAATTGGGTACGTCCCAAATTAAGGTGCTGGCTCTATACCCTGAGGGAGAAGGACACTTACTATTTCAAGAGACATTGCAACCAGAGAACGAAGGACGTGGGGATAAATTATTACACAGATGGGTTCATCAGATACCCCAGGTCTGGGCAGAACAAAATCCCCCAGGTCTGGCAAAAAATCAAGTTCCTCTGATCATAGAACTGCTTCCCACGGCCTCACCCATCAGACTTAGACAATATCACATCAATCTAGATGCTAGAAGAGGCATAGCAGTGCATATTTCCAGGTTCAAAGACCAAGGGATCCTGAGACCTTGCATCTCCCCTTGGAATACTCCTCTGCTGCCAGTTCAAAAGCCTGGAACCAAAGATTACACACCGGTCCAGGACCTACGTGAGGTAAACAAATGCGTGGTCACCCTACATCCAACTGTGCCTACTCCTTATACTCTCTTAAGCCTCTTGGGACCTGAATGGACCTGGTATATGGTATTAGATTTAAAAGATGCCTTCTTCACTCTGCCAGTCTCCCCAGTAAGCCAACCCCTCTTTGCTTTTGAGTGGACTGATCCCAATACGGGGGTCACTGAACACCTGACTTGAACTCGGTTACCCCAGGGGTTTAAGAATGCTCCCACCTTATTTGATGAAGCATTGTCTAGAGACCTCCTTTCTTTCCGGGAAGCATACCCGGACATGACTCTGTTGCAATACGTAGACAACCTACTTTTGGCTTCTGAAACTTTTGAACATTGCGTATGCCACACCCAAACCTTATTACAGACTCTCTCTGATTTGGGCTATAGAGTGTCGGCTAAAAAGGCCCAATTATGCCGGAAACAAGTGACTTATTTGGGCTACCAAATACATGAAGGGAGACGCACCCTATCCCTTTCTAGGGTACAAGCCATCCTGCAGATCCCAACCCCCACTAGCAAAAGGCAAGTTCGAGAGTTCCTGGGGGCAATAGGATACTGCAGGCTATGGATCATTCACTTCGCTGAGCTGGCACAGCCCCTGTATGAGGCTCTGAAGGGACCAACTCAAGATCCCCTCGTTTGGGGAGACCCCCAAGAACTGGCATTCAAAAGACTAAAAGAGGCTTTGAGGCACCTGCCTTAGCTTTACTGAATCTCCAAAAATCTTTCATCCTGTTTATTGATGAAAAGCGGGGAATAGCCAAAGGGGTGCTCACTCAAGACTTGGGCCCTTGGCATCGTCCAGTGGCCTACTTGTCTAAATGACTGGACAGTGTGGCCACAGGATGGCCTACATGCCTCCGCATGCTTGCTGTGGCAGCCCTTTTGGCTCAGGAATCCAGAAAACTGACTTTTGGTCAGTTAATAAAAATAGTAACCCCCCACAGCCTAGAGACTCTCATAAAAGCCCCACCAACTAAATGGATGTCAGACGCTCGAATCCTCCACTATCAGACTCTGCTTCTTGATCCAACATCAGTCCAGTTCAAAGAGGCTTCCAGCCTAAATCCTGCTACTTTGCTTCCTGATGATGACCCCTCACTACCCCTTCATGACTGCTTGGCTATCACCGAGGCCATCTCCAGCTTGCGGGAGGACCTCACTGACACTCCGCTTGACGATGCCGAACTCACGTTGTTTACTGACGGTAGTAGTTACATCCATGAAGGTAAGTGAGTTGCGGGGGCGGCAGTAGTTTCTATAACCCATGAGCTGTGGTCACAAGGGCTAGATCCTGGAACCTCGGCCCAAAAGGTGGAGCTCATAGCTCTGACTCAGGCCTTAAAACTGAGCGAAGGAAAAAAGGTCAGTATCTACACTGACAGTCGTTACGCCTTCGCCACAGTGCATGTACATGGGGCCATTTATCAGGAGCAAGGACTTTTAAGTTCAGGGGGACAAAAGATTAAAAATGCCCCCCAAATACTGGGCCTCTTGGCAGCCATCTGGTTACCCCTCAAAGTGTCAATTATGCATTGTAAGGCGCATACAAATGGAGTTGACCCCATTTCCAAAGGAAATAACTTCGCAGATCAGGTCGCTCAGTCAGCCGCCCTAAAATCAGTGGGACCCCCTGAGACAAAGGCTCGATTACTCCTGCCCCCAACCATCTCAGATCCAATATACTCTGCCGGCGACCAACACTTGGCAGCCCAACTAAATGCCAAACCCAGAGACTCAGACAAATGGCTTCAGCTCCCAGATAAAAGAATATTAATTCCTGAGGCTCTAGGATGAGAACTGATCCAACAAGCCCATAGGGCCACTCACCTGGGAGGAACCAAATTGGCTAACTTATTTAGAGAGAGGTTCTTTATCCCCAAGCTTACCAAGCTGACCCATTCCTCAAGCCTACGTTGTGAACAGTGCCAATTAGAAAATCCCAAAAATGACAAGCCTCCTGAAATGACCAGATACTGAGGCACATCACCTAGAGAACATTGGGAAATAGATTTCACTGAATAAAGGGGCCTGGCCAAGGAGGACACAAATATTTATTGGTCATGGTTGATACCTTCACTGTGTGGGTAGAAGCTTACCCCGCTCGCTCGGAGTCGGCTCTTGTAGTGGTCAAAAAACTACTTTATGAAATAATACCTCGATTTGGCTTGCCCTTATCCCTGGGGTCCGACAATGGCCCGGCTTTCATAGCTCAGGTCACGCAAAAATTAACTCAGGCACTTCAGATTAATTGGAAACTACACTGTGCCTATAGACCTCAAAGTTCAGGACAAGTAGAGAGGATGAATCAAACCTTAAAGTCTACTTTGATTAAAATATCTCTAGAAACTGGCGAGAACTGGGTGAGCCTCCTCCCCTTTGCCCTCCTCCGGGCCAGATGCACTCCCTATGTATCGGGAATTTCCCCTTTTGAGGCCATGTTTGGCCGACCTCCCCCTCTGTTGCCTAGGCTGGTGGAGGAAAAGATTGCGGAACTTACTAATCAGGATCTCGTTAAGTCCCTTCAGGCTCTACAGCCCGTGCTCTCCTCCATCCATCGGGTGTTCCGCCAAAAACACCCACCACCTGACCCACCGACCACAGAACCCGCTCAAGCGGTGGAGCCAGGTACCCAGGTACTCCTTAGGCGATTTCACCAAGCCGGACTCGAGCCCAGGTGGGAAGGGCCATACACCGTCGTTCTCAGCACCCCAACCGCTATCAAGGTCGCTGGAAAGACCTCCTGGATCCACCATAGCTACTTCAAAGCGCTGCCGACCTCAGACTCTCCACCCACGGAACCAGATAAGTGGACGGTGGAAAGGGGAACCAACCCCCTAAAGATTAAGCTAAAAAAATGTTCTGCTTGACCACATATGTGTTAATGTCACTGATGTTATTAATATTGCTGCCCCCACCTGTGATGAGTGGCCTGGAAGCCTCATAAATAAGCAACAACTTCTTATAGCCACATATGGCAACCCCTGTAACTGTGAGTGAGGAAAATGGCAGGGGAAAGGTCATCTTGTCATGTGGACCATTGGCTGTGGGGACAAAACGGCAAAATTAGTTAAAAACAATGAGCACATGACAATGGGGGTTGGAAAGTCAGCTTCCTGGCAGTGCCTAGGAAAACTCCAAGTTAAGCCCAATTCAGGCTCAACGCCACCCTGTCCCACTGAATGCACCACTTACTACTCCCAAATGCATTCAACATGTTATGCCGAGGCCCATGAATGTAGGGGCCCCAGTAACCTCACTTATTTTACAGTTGTCCTACAGAATACTAGAAATTTTGGCTCCAATGGGGACTGGTCCACCATGCCCCAAGTAGTCGGAACCTCTAGTTACCGTCAGGCTTCTTGCTCAGGCACAGTTGTTAAACCAGCCTGTTGGAATCGGACTGCCCCCATCCATGTATCAGATGGAGGGGGTCCACAGGACCAAATTAGACAACAACACATACAGAAGAGGTTGCAAGAAATTTGGGAACGGATGGTCCCCAAGGTAAACTACCACCCGCTAGCCCTTCCCAAGTCATGAGGGGTTGATTTAGACACTCAAACCTCAGACATACTAAGGGCTACCCATCAGGCTCTCAATATGACCAACCCCAGCCTAGCTGGTAATTGCTGGTTGTGCTTAACTCTTGGTACCCCATACCCTTGGCGGTACCCTCTAATGTAACCCCAATTGCCTTTGACTCCAGTAGCCCAAACTGCTCTTATACCCCCTCTTTTAGAGTTCAACCTGTAGCCTTTAACAATGTCTCTTGTATTCAGGGCCAATTTCAAAACAATAGCTTTGATATTGATGTTGGGTTTGCCATTTTTGCTTCATGTAGCCACATACAGAATCGCTCTGACCCTCTCTGCCCCCCCAGAGGTCATGTATTCATTTGTGGGGAAAATCTGGCTTTCACTCTCCTTCCTGTAAACTGGACTGGGTTATGTGTCTTAGCTTCCCTTTTGCCTGATTTAGACATTATTTCAGGAGATGAACCCGTACCTATTCCTAGCTTTGAATATATAGCCGGACAGCATAAAAGAGCAATTGAACTCATTCCTACATTGGTGGGACTAGGCGTCACGGGAGCCATGGCCACGGGCTCCGCAGGCCTGGGGATTGCTGTACATTCTTACGCAAAGCTTTCCAACCAGTTGATTGAGGATGTTCAAGCTTTATCTGGGACCATACAGGACATCCAAGATCAGATAGACTCCCTAGCAGAGGTAGTCCTCCAAAATAGAAGAGGATTAGACTTGTTGACAGCTGAACAAGGGGGAATCTGTTTAGCCCTACAAGAACGCTGTTGCTTTTATGCAAATAAGTCAGGTATTGTAAGAGATAAGATTAAAAAATTACAAGAAGACCTATTACAAAGAAGAAAGGAGTTATTTGATAACCCTTTTTGGGGAGCATGGAACGGAATGCTCCCCTACCTCTTGCCCCTAATTGGACCCCTGATTATATTACTAGTCCTCCTTACCATAGGACCTTGTGTTGTCAACAGTCTAATTAGATATGTTAATTCTAGAGTTCAGTCCATTAAGCTCATGGTGCTCAGATCTCAAGGATGGGAACAACTC
This sequence comes from Erethizon dorsatum, assembly GCA_028451465.1. NCBI lineage: Eukaryota > Metazoa > Chordata > Mammalia > Rodentia > Erethizontidae > Erethizon > Erethizon dorsatum. The sequence goes on from CM051842.1 coordinate 42,956,086, forward strand.
CCCATAACTGACCAACCAAACGAGTCAATGATTTGACTCGTGCACATAAAATCAGTGGGGAATGTTGTAACCTGACAAGGCTAATGCCATCTTATGAACAAACCGCCATTTCGCCTGTTCAGCTCCTGCTTCCCGCCAAATACCGTTAGATAAGCTTCGCCTTTGTTTAGGCTAGATAAATTCCGTTTCTGTTAAAGTTGCAATTCCCCCGTAGTGATGAAATGCACCTTCCTGCCCTCTAGCAACCCATAATAAGATGTTCCTTTTGCCCAATGAAATAATGCCAAATACCCTGTGCCTAAAAGCCTAACCAATAAGTTTGTAAAATTACTTTATTAACCGTCACTATTGGCTTCTGTACAACTTCTTGCTACTATAAAAACTGCTCTCTATCTGCCCCCGGCGCGCCTCTTTGTTCTGGCATAGAGGACGCCGCTGGGTACCAGCTAAAATAAAGAGCTCTATTTTTGGACACCCTCCCTTGTTGTCTCATTTATTGGGTACAGCAATAATAATGAACTCTGAGATGGTGAGCCCAGATGGGAAAGGGCAGCTTTAAAGGAGGTTCTTGCTAGATCTGGGGTAGGCAAGAAAAAGCCTCTTTATGGAACAACTACACTACTGTAGTCACTTCCTCAGTGGTTTCCCTTCCTTTGATCATCCTCCCTCACCTCTTTAAAATTGTTCAGCGGTTCCCTGCTGCTTACAGAATAGAGCTCAAGCTACTTTACCCTGGTGTTACAGACCATCGTCCATCTAGCTGTAATTTTGCCTTTTAACACTCCTTCCTGGATCCAGGTTTTGAGGCAGAATGGTTTCCTCTCTGCTCCCTAAGCCCATCTGGGAAATTTTGCCCTCTGACTTTCCCAGCCTAATGTTCCTTCCAGTGGCTGTGTCTCACACTACATCTTTTGAAGGTCTTTAACTCCTCTCCTTTCTGCTCCTCCCTAGTCAGCCTAGCCTTCAAGCCTGAGATATAAGCATGGAGGGCATCATCTCAGAAGTGATCTCTCTCTCTCAGGAATGCTGCAGTTTGGACTTTCCAGTAGTCCTTCCTGGGTACTTTTTATTGTGTTCCCTTTGACTTGCTACATAATGGCTGTATCTTCCATAACTTCACCATCTTCAGCACAGAGTAGCCTCTCCAGAAGTTTGCTGGTTGACAGACTATAGAGGAAAAGCAAGCAAAATATTTGTACTTTTTGTAAGCCTTTTTTTTTTCCTTTTCCAACACCAGATTTGAGAGAAGACATGACTTGAACATCTGGATATACTAGCCAAGTTGCCCACTCTTTTTTGGACATTGAAGTGGGGTAAGTCTTGAGTGACACACACACATGAATTAGAGACATGGGACACAGAAGAAATAGTGGTGAGGGTGGAAGTTGCAAGGGATCTCAGATACAACCCAGGATGAGAAAGTGGGATGGCAGCATTGGAGGATGGGGGTGGGGACCTTCTTGCCCCCTGGCTGCCTGCCTGCTGCAGCTGCTGTGTGTAAGCTGTGTCCTCTGGGTTTGCATGTGGGAGAGGCCCACTGGCAGGTGATTATGGCGGTCCCCATCGTGTTGGGTAGTGTTGCTGTGAGACTCCTCAAACAACAGCCACCCAACTGTTGCTGTGTGTTCAGGTTTGGTGTAGTATGAGCCTTGTGTCTGATTCAAGAGTTGCACTGCTTCCACTGTATGGTGATAACTTTGAGTATACTTGTGTGTGTGTGTGTGTGTTTTCATTATTGCTTAAGGCAGCCCTAATATGTTCCATCTGACTGGCCAGTATGTGGTATTTATACGTAATGCTTTAAGTGTCCTGATTATTTGACCATGACATTCCGTTTCTCACTACTTTACTCAAAGCCGAGAAGGCCAAGAAGGGCCAAAAAGAACTGCCTCTATTCTTCTTCCCAGTGGGTTCTAACCTCCTTGGTGGCTCTCTCTGTGGTGTCAGTTAGGTTATGTCAGTGCGCTGAAGGGAACAGGTTGAGATCCACAGTGTTGAAATTCACAGTTGAACTGTGACAGTTTAAAAGGCACACTATGCGGACTTTCTTTCTTTGTTCCTGCTCATTCTGTTGCTGGAGAGTTTAACTCACTGGAGTGAACTTTTGGGACAGGCCTGGAAAAGGACCCCAGGAAGTGGCTGTCCTCATCAGGATCATGTAAGTCCGAAAGGAGTAGAATCAAACTGAGATGGTCTTAAAGAGGAGATGGTTCAGTCTTTGCACATAGGTGGGAGATGCAGACAATATTAGCTTGCTTCTCACTGCTGTTTCCCTGAACATCCTTCTAAAGTTGAAAATTTTCGATCTAAATTGTGTTCCTAAGGGTGTGGGAGTGGTAAACCTCATCAGGGACACTGTTCTCAAAGGGACAGAGACTCAAGACAGCAAGGACAGGGCTGCTAGCATGGTCATGTGCAGGCCAGGCAGCCATCAAATCATTTGAGAAAGAATTAAAGGTTCAAAGGGCAGGAGGGAATTCTTTGGGTGACCTGATGGGTGATTAAAAAACAAAGGGATAGATGATGAGCTGTAATGTTTTGAAGGCTGCTTTAAAAGGCAAGGGTATGTATGGAAATGCAGAGTAGGAAATTAGCATTGTTGTCTTCATGAGCCCAGGAGCCTTAACTCTAGGCTAAGGAAGATCAAAGTTACCATTAATTAAATGCTCTTAACGTTCTGTGAATTTTGCATGCATAATCTTCTCATCACTACTGTAAATTAATTGGTAGCATTCCTATATTAACAGATGAGAAATGTGAGGGTCAGAGAGGTAAACTAATGTCTCAAAAATAACAGAGGCAGGAAGTAGTAGAGCTATGACAATAGCGCCACCTAATCTGAAATCCTAGAGCCCCTTTTCGTTCCTCATATTCTCTTTCTAATCCCACTATCAACTATGGATATGACCATGTTCTTCATGTCATAGGATTGGACAAAGGTGGAACTCACAGATATAGATTTTTCTCTCAGGAAAAATAATACAATGCACAAGAGACACAGTACTTAGTAGTGTCCCTAGTCTAACATATCAATATGGAGGTTAGGGGTTAAGTAACTTGCCAAAATTCATGCAACTGGTAACTGGCAGAGCTAGTATTCAGAAAACAGTTTATCTGAATTTTAGAATGCCAATTCTTTCCAGTGCTCTTGTTGCTTTACAAACTTGGAAGGGAGTAGGCAGTAAAAAAACTCTGGGCTTGAGCTTCTTGGCCACTGTAAACCTATCCTTCTCACCTTCCCTACCATTGCCATCACATTTTAAGTGAAGCAAGCCCTCCTTCCCTTCCCATTCTTTCTTCTGTCTCTCTCTTTCTTCCTGGATAAGTGATTAATGTTTATGGAAGAAAATTTTAAAATCTATAAATAGCCACATTGTTCTTCATCCCTGTCCCTAACCCACCTGAGTTACCTTTTGAGAGGCAGTGACTTTTACCAATTTCTTGTGTGTCTTTCCAAAGATGCTGATCTGTGCGTTACACATAGGGGTGTAGCTACATGCATTGTTAGGAGGCAGGGTCTCCTCTGAAGAGTCAGGTCACTGGGGCATAACCTGGAGGGGTTTATCTCCCTCCCTAGCTTCTCCCTGCTTTCTCTGCTTCCTTGCCACGATGAGGTGAGCAGCTTTCTTCTGCTATACCCATCTGTCATGTTGTTTTTGTCCTGAAGCCAGCTGATCATGGAATGTAATGGTGAACCAAATTAAAACACTCTTCCTTTAATTTGTAGGTGTCAGGTACTGTGTCTCAGGGACAAGGAAGATGACTAAGACTGTAGTTCCCCAATTATAAATATTGGGGCTGATCTCTGATGACTCATGTCACATTGATGAAAGAAGACTCGTGACATGAGGAGAGGGCTGATGACCACTCCATTTATTAGGGAGATATTTAAAGGGATATTCTGGGCTGGTGAAATAGCTCAGCGGCATAAGCGCCTGCCTGGCAAGTACGAGGTCCTCAGTTCGACTCCTGGTACCCACATATGAAAAAAGGGCCGGTGATATTGCTCAGCGCCACGGGTGCCTGCTGGCGCGTGACGTCCTGAGTTTGACCCCCGGTATGCACAAAAAAAAAAGGGGGTATTCTGTCTTAAGTACATGAAGAGAACAAAGGTGCTCTTACAGAAATCCAAAAGATAGTTTTGAGAAAAGTACATGTTACACTTGAGCTGATAGCATTAGAAACTGGGCTGACAGGCTAGAATAGATAGGCTTGGGAACAGCACAGAAAATGTGCTTACATCTTGGGCTGCAAGGCTATGGCCTCCCTCCAAGTCATGCCATACTCCATCTGCAGAGTCCTTAGCTGACCTGTCAGGTCGGCCACATCTACAGCATAGATGCAAAGCACTTCATATAAACATTTTCGGTGCTGACTTCCACGTAAGACAGCTATGTCATCAGCCCTTTTTAAAATTTAATTTTTAGACAGAGTCTCGCTCTATTGCCCGGGCTGGCCTTGGAATTGTTATTCTTCTTTGGCCTCTCCAGTAGCTAGGATTATAGGCATGTGTCACCTGGTGTGAATATAGATTGTTTATTTTGCCTTTTACAAAAAAGGTAGTATGTTAAGACAATCATCTGTTCTTTGCTTTTGGTTTTTTCACTTACTTATCACAGAGATGTTTCCATGTCAGTATTCAGAGGGCTACCTCCATTTTTTATTTATTTATTTTTTATTTTATTTATTTATCAGGAATCAAACTCAAGACCTTGTGCTTGCCAGGCAGGTGCTGCACCGCTGAGCTATATCCACCGCCCCTACCTCCATTTTTTAAATAACTTCATTGTATTAAATTATTTAACCAATCCTTCATAGTAGTTATCTTCGGCATTGTTTCCAGTGTCCCACTGTGACTTGATTGTATTCAAGCCCTGCTGCTAGCATGGCTCCTGTGACTCTGGTCTTCTTTCTCCACCCTCTCTCACTATAATTTCATTTTCTGTTCTGAATCAACTGCCTCTCCTCTGTTGTCCTGTGGATATTTCTCCTGGCTCAGAGGCCACTGCTTGCTCTCTCCTCTCCCCTCCCCCTTTTTGTTATCAATTAAATACTTACTCTTTTCTATGTATACACTCATCTTTCCCTCAAGAATGAACAATAATGTAATCTCATGACACCCAAATCTCTAGTCGTAACCTTTTCAACCATCTGATGAGCAATGTCTCCTTGAAAATCTTTTGGGGTTTTTTTGCCTCTGTTTTTTAGACCCTGATATGTCTAAAACAGAACTTGTTAGCTTTCCCTTGCAAAAGAGGCTATGACCTTGGCCTTCCCAACTCACACTCAGCAAAATCAAAATCTTGGAATCACTGCTTACTCATCTCTTTATCCAATCACCATATCTTGTCAGTCTTTCTACCTTCAAAATAGCCCTCAGATCCACTCTTTCCTTTCAATTTCTGTTACTCCCTCCCTCTCCTGAGCCCTTAGTACTTTATGTCTTGATTTCTGGATTCATGGCTGGGTTCCCTGCCGCGAAGCTTACTGTATTTTGATTTAACCTGTAAGTCACTTCCTCTATTTGACAAATTTAGTTTTCCTGTCTATACATTGAGGAAGCTGGACCGACTGGTTTATCTGTGAATTTCTTTCCACCTCTGACATTTTAGACCAGAGATCTTCCCAGAGAATATGCACATCCCACCACTGCCACTTCCTGTACTGTCCTCTTGCTTGAATGGTTGCTGTGATTCTATTTTCCTAATGGTGTCTTGCACAAATCTTTTCTCAATATCATTCCTGGAATATTTGTCTTTAATCAACATACAGTTGAAAGGAATCTTGGAGGCAGGTCTTCCACTCTGACCAACACAGGCCCACTGCCTGAGCATGTTTGTGACACTTGGAATTTGCTTGGCCAGGCTGTGTACAAACCCTTTCATTGATGAAGTATACTCTCACACAAGCCAGCCTTTTTTTTTTTTGGCACTAGGAATCGAACTCAGGACTCACACATGCCAGGCAGGTGCTGTGCCGCTGGGCTCTATCCCCGGCAAGCCAGCCTTTTGTATTGGCAGGTAACTAGGGTTTTTATGTATCTCCTATCACAATTGGACACCAGTGGGTATACTTTCCTGGTACTGTTGTTTAAAACCTCATTTTTCTCAATTTAAGTTTAATCCCTTTAAGTCTGCTATCCCAAGTTCTCTGTCTTATGGCTCCTACCTTCCCTTCCAGGCTTAAATCCTGGATATTTTTTTCCTTTGCACTTCGTCCAATTTTTTAAAAAAAAATAGCTAACATTTATTGAGCATTTATTGGATCTTAGGCTCTATTCTAAGTGAGTTTACATGTATTATTTAATCTATATACCAACTATTTAAACTTTTATTGTTCTTCCCCCTTGTTAGAGAAGGTGAAAATGAAACATATGGGTATGCAAATGATTTACCTGGGCTCAAAGTTAAATCACAGAGGTAAGATTTTGACCCAGAAAGGCATCTCTAGACCTCATGCATGCCATCACTGCTATATGTTGTCAGCCCTAAATGTGACAACTCGGCATTCCTGAATATGCTCAGTGCTTTGTTCTTTATTCTCTCTCAGAATACATTTCTAGTCTTATCTATCTGATTAAATCCTGTTTTTGAGCCTCACCACAAGTAAAACTTCCTTTTTGTCCCTTTTTATCCAATCTTCCATCCCTACATTTTTCCTTCAGTTTCTCTCTCCACAAGATTTTTAAAGCTCCCTCCACCTCTCTTCTGATGCTCACCATGGTCATGTTTTTAAAATGTCTTTGTATGTATTCCATGACTTTTTTGGCAGTGCTGGGGGTGCAACTCAGGGCCTTGTGCATGCTAAGCACATGCTCTGCCACTGGGCTGTATTCCTATCCCCTATCATGTTTTTTCTTTTCTTTCTGTTTCCTAAGGTGTGGGGGTACCTACTTTATGAAAGCAGTGGGATAAGGAAGTTAACATGCCAGTATTTTCTGGCACACAGTAGGAATTAAATAAATCGTTATCCCATCCCTTCCCCTTCCCACAATTCTTCCCCCGTTGCTTATGGAATTTCATGTTGTTTACTATAGTTAGTCACATTTCTAGCACAGCTGGGCCAACTACAGATTGACTTTACCTCCAGATGCACTCTTTTCTTTTTAAAAATTACTCATTACTACGTGTTTGCAATATATAATTACTATTTTTACTGTGGGCATTTGGTACATACACATGACACGCCATCTATCTCAGTTACTTTTATCATTGCTGAGACAAAATATCAGACATCCACAAATTAAAGAGGAAAGGTTTATTATAGCTCACAATTTATATAGGTTTCAGTCCATAATCAGCTGGCTCTAAGGCAGGGCAGCTTGGCAGAAGGGCATGACACAGAAGAAACAGTCCATGGCAGGGCAGGCAGGAGGCAGCAAGCAGCAGCAGTCTGCCTTCCTTTTGTCCTTTTATATTCCATCCAGGCTGCAAGTCTATTGATTGGTGCCAACCACACCCAGGGTGGGGCTTCTATTATCCATACCCAGAATTATGCTAAACCAATTTAGTTATAATTTCACCTTAATCATATTCACAAACCCTAGATCCATCCACCTCTAAAAAGCCCCACCTATAAGCACACGAGGCTTTGGGTGGGGGCATCTAGATATAAGCCATAACAGCTTTTTTATGTTCCCTTTCTCTCCCCTATCTCCTTCCTCTTCCTCTGTCCTGGTCCCCTTCTCATTTGCAAAACATCTATCTCCCATGTTTCCTTTTATTTATCTTTTATTTTGCTCTTTATCTATACTTTGTTCTCGTGTGAGAGAAACTATATGGTATTTAAGATTGGATGTCTGATTTATTTCACTTAACGTTATGCATCCATTTTCCAACAGATGACTAAAATTTACCTTTCTTTATAGCAGAGTAGTACTCCATCGTATATAAATCCCACACTTTTTTATCCATTCATCTGTTGATGGACATACAGGCCACTTCCAAGATTTAGCTATTATGAATTGTGCCGCTGTGATCATAAGTATGCATACATGTATCACTGTAACATGATGTCTCGAACTATTTCAGGAAGATACCTAATACAGGAATAGTTGGGTCAAATGAAAGTTTTGGTTTTAGTTTTTCAGGAAATCTCTACACTGATTTCCATATAGTTGTACTAGTTTACATTCCCACCAATAATGTAGAAGAAATTTTTTCACCACAGTATCACCAGCATTTGTTTTATTTGATTTCTTGCTGATAGCTATTCTTTCTAGAGGAAGGTGAATGCTAAGTTTTTTTTATGTTTTATACCTTATTTTTAATTTTTATTTATTTTTTTTTACTTTTATTAGTACATGTTTGTGGTACATAATGATTACGTTTACTGTAGGCAAATGGCAAAGTACATAACACATTTCAATTCTTTTTTTCCCTTCCCTCCACCCCCCTTTTATTTTTCAGCATCAGATTCATTTATTCGTAAGAACTTATGAAGTTAATTATCATATATACAGATTGAAAACCAAACTAATAGGTCAAAGAAGATATAAAATATGTAAGACAGTTGTACTAATTCAAGGTACAGTTTTACGTACATTGTTAGTGCTAGATTATAATACCTTTTGTTCACTCTTTTTTTCCTATTCTCTTGTTTTATATATATATATATAGAGAGAGAGAGAGAGAGAGAGAGAGAGTTTTCACATAAGAGAAACCATGCAATATTTAAGCCATGCACATGACTCAAATTTATCCTTGTTTATGGCAGAGTAGTACTCCATTGTATATAAATACCAAATTTTCTTTATCCATTCATTGGTGTTTAACTTGCATTTCTCTAATGGCTAGTGATGTTGAACATTTTTATGTATTTATGGGCCTTTTGTATTTATTCTTCTGAAAAGTATTCATTTCTTTTGCTCATTTTTGACTGAATCTTTTATTTTGGGGGTATTTAATTTTTTTATTGTCTTACATATTCTAGGTATTATTCTTCTTTCCAAGGTCTAGCTGGCAAAAATGTTTTTCCATTCTGTAGGTTGAATCTTTACTCTGTTGGTTGTTTCCTTTGATATACAGAAACTTTTTAATTTGATGTATAATCCCATTTATTCACTCTTTATATTATTTCTTGTGCAATTGGTGCTCTATTCAGAAAGTCCTTGCCTAAGCCTATAACTTTAAGAGTTTTACCTACTTTATCTTCCAGCAAGCTAAGTGTTTCTGTTTTAATATTTAGATCTTTGATCTATTTTGATTTTTTTAAAAAAGGTACAGGTCTAGATTTGATCTTCTAGACGTGGATAGCCAGTTTGCCCAACACCATTTGCTAAAGAGGCTATCTTTCTACCAGCATATGTTGTTGGCCACTTTGTCAAAGATAAGGTTGGCTGAATGTGTCTCGGGTTGTTTTTGTATCCTCTTTTCTGTCCCATTGATCTGCATGTCTGTTTTTGTGCCAGTACCGTGCTGTTTTTATTACTGAGCCTTTGTAATAACTTAAAATCCAGGAACATGATACTTTCTACTTTGCTCTTGTTACCCAGAATTGCTTTTGCAATCCACTTCTGGTTCCACATGAATTTTAGGATTGTTTTATCTATTTTTGTGAAGAAGATTACTGGTATTTTGATTGAGATTGCATTGAATCTATATATCTGTTTTGGTAGTATGACCATTTTGATCATATTCGTTCTGCCTGTTCAGCTACAGGGAATTTATTTCCATTTTCTGATGTCATGTTTAATCTTTTTCAGAGTCCTGTAGTTTTTGTTGTAGAGGTCTTTCACTTCTGTGGTTAGATTAATTTCAAAGTATTTAATTTCTCATGAAGCTGTTGAGAAAAATACTGTTTTTCTAATTTTTTTTTTTATTTTAAAGAGAAGAAAAAACAAAACAAATCAAAAGAAGAACAAATTTTCAAAACAACATAATAGGAGGGTAACAATGGTTAATACATTACGTATTACTGTCTTTAAGTTAGTTATTCAGGACACCAGACATTAGCATTCAATTGTCCAAACATTATTGGCACAAACCTTACTCTTCAATGAACTAAATAAAAATGGTAGTGTATCTGTCTTAACCATCTTATACATATATATACAATTTTTTTTCCCTTTCCCTTCTTTCTTTTCCCTATTCCAGTCTCTCTTTCCTTTTGACCAGTTTCTTTTTGATTCACCATATCTATTGTACATTTTGGATCTTATTTACTCTTTCAGTTTCTCATACTAGAGAGATAATACGATGCTTACACATGTGCTTCTGGTTTATTTCACTTATGAGTATTTTCTCGAGTTGCATCCATTTACCTATAAAAGTCTCCAGTTTATCCTTCTTTATGGCTACAACAGAGTCAACACCTGGAACTGATTCTTTTTATTTTTTTTATTTTTATTTTTATTATTATTTTTTTTCCTCACTGATTTGTTTTTTGTTCTGGCGAAGGGGTTTTTTTGTTTTTGTTTTGTTTTGTTTTGTTTTTTGGTGGGGTTTTATTTTTGATCTGTCTGTTTTATTGTTTTTATCTTCGTTTTTGTTTCTGTATGTGTATTTGCTCTTTCCTTCATTATTCTCTCTGGTTTTTTATATGAGTGTAAACAGCGCCTCTAACTTCTTTGTGATTGTGGTTGTGATCTGTTCTTCCTTTTATCCCTTCCTTCTCTTTTTACCACCTGTCCTCTGCACTAGTGTCCCAATTTTAGTGGGATCCCTCTTGGTCCTCTAACCTTACATCTAATTCCTTCCTCTTCTCCCAATACTCTATTTCCTCCTTAACTCATTTTAAATTTAAACTCCTCAGGGAAAAATTGACATACATAGGACTTGTATACTGCATATAATTTTTCTGGTGTGTTTTAGATTTTGTTATATAACCGCAACTCTATACAGCTAAAAGTGGTAAATAACTGGTTAGCTCAGTCTGTCATTTTCTAGGCTGTGTTTGATGCTTTAGTTAACATTATAGCCAAATGTGAAATAATTGTTCTAATTTTTTTAAGGTGAGTTCATTGTTACTGTACAGAAACGCTATTGATTTTTTGTGTTGATTTTTTATCCTGCTATATTGCTGAATTTGGATATTAATTCTAGCAGTCTTGTGGTGGAATTTTTACATCTTCCATGTAAAGGATTATATCATCTGCAAACAACGATAATTTTATTTCTTCCTATACTACGTATATCCCTTTTTTCTTTGACTGATTGCTTTGGCTAATGTTCTGAGTATTGTATTGGACAAGCATGGTGATAGTGGACATCCTTCTCTTGTTCCTGATTTTACAGGGAATATTTTCAGCTTCTCCCCATTTTAATATGATGTCAGCCATTGATTTATCATGAGCAGCTTTTATCAGTTTCAGGTAAGGTCCTTCTATACCTACTTTCTTAATGGTTTCTTTTTTATTAGGAATGGCTGTTGGATTTTGTCAAAAGCCCTTTCTGCATCTATTTACATGATAATGTGTCTTTCATCCATGGTTCTGTTTATGTGGTGAATTGCATTTATTGATTTGTGTTTGTTGAACCATCCTTGAATCCCTGGGATGAAACCAACTTGATTAGGATGTGTGATACTTTTGATGATTTATTGTATTCTATTTGCCAATATCTTACTGAGGACTTTTGTATCTATGTTCATTGAAGAGATTGGCCTGCAGTTCTCTGTTTTAGCTGTGTCTTTGGTTTTAGAATGAGAGTAATGATGGTTTCCAGGAACAAGTTTGGAAGTACTCCTTCCCTTTAAATATCATTGAAGAGTTTGAGGAGTGTTGGTGTTATAACCTCCATGAAGGTTTTGTGGAATTTAGCAGTGAATCCATAAGGTCTTGGGCTTTTCTTGGTTGGTAGGTTTTTTATTACTGCCTCAATTTCATTGCTTGTTATTAGATTGTTCAATATTTTTGTGTCTTCTTTGTTTAGTTTTGGTAATTCATCTGTGCATTTCTTAAAGATTCTTTAAATTTCTGGAATACAATTTTTCAAAGTACTTACTAATTATCTTCTAGATTTTGATGATATGCATTGTGATTTCACCTTTTTGATTTCTAACTGCATTGATGGAAATCTTTTTGCTCCTTCCTTTGGTAAGTTTGGGTAAAGGTATATCTATTTTGCTTATTCTTTCAAAGAACCAGCTCTTTGAATCATTGATATTTTATATTGCTTTTTATTCTCAATTTCATCAATTTCCATTCTGATCTTTGATTTCCATCTTTAACATAGGTTTGTCATTGGACTGTTCTTTTTTTGATAATTTTATTTTTAATTCAATATTTATTGGTAATTTTTAAAATACAGATCTTTGAGAGCTCAAACATAGCTAAAGAGAGGAGGAGTCATGTCTGAGAAACTGAGAGAATCAAATAACAGCACAGATCATTGGAAGAAGGGAAGGGACATACACCTTGATATAAAAACTCAATTTGAAAGAAGATACTTGTAGATCAAACAAAACATACACATAGGAGTTAAAAAGAGGGGAAGCAGCTCAACAGCGCTGGCCTGCAGGGCCTCTGCTGTTGCCAACCACAGAAAGTGTGTGGCAGAGTCAAGGCTCAGAGGATAGACTTGGGGTATACGGACACCTTTGTTTTATCATCCACTATCCAAACACTGAGGAGGCTTCAGCCTGGTGGCTTTTTCTCTGGTACACACCAGGGGTGAGAATCAGGGGAAAGAGACACTCCCTCCCCACCTGCCTGATCTCAGACACCAAGAGGATAAAAAAGGATCACTGCTTATATCAAGAGTCTTCAGTATTGGACCCCGGGCACACTCAAGTCACTAGCAGGAGCCTGAAGTTTATCCCACGCCAATGACATTCATCCGGCACACAGAGCTAACATTGGTCCAGTTTAAGTCTGTACTCAACATCCCAGGGTCACTTGAATATACACCCAGCTCTCACTTCCCTGCTTTAATCCTAGACCTGCCAGAGACTCCGTCTGACATCTAGCATCCATCGCCAGGCAGCCCGGGCTTCCACAGGGTGTTGCAATCCCCTGTAAGTCTCTACCTGGTACACTTGGACTGTGGAAGCATCCATTCAGCATCAGGCACACTGCCCCAACTCTGGGCGCATCAGAGTGTCCACACTGCATTTCGCCAGAGTCCCAGGGAACAGTCCCCGCCTGGCACAATAGGCCATTCCTGTCCCTGCTTAGCAGCAAGGGTTAAAGGGTTAAGAGTCTACCTGTCTTGCCTGGTGCTCCAGATGCCTGCAAGACCCCACAAGAACCCTCCACCCTCACTGAGCCTGCTAGAATCTCCCCCATGTCAATCCTGAGAGAACCTGGGTCTCTACTGGACACCCCAAGGTTACATGAGCCTCCACCTGGCGTCTTCAGCTTGTCCCATGGACAATGGAATATACATCAGGTACCCAGTGTTGACCCCCAACCAGCAAGAATCCACACTAGAAGCCTCAGAATTCAATGTTTCACACCTTTCCTGGGCTGGTGCCCCAGCTTGAACTGTTGCAAACAGGGGTTTACAGAGCGGGGACCCACTGAGCTGAGAAATATTCACAGAAACCCACAGACTATAAAGGAGCAAAGAAGAATGTGACTTGTAAGATTAAAGATTGAAGGCTCTGGAAGAAAAGATTCTTCTAGAAATATGTAGGAATTTTTCTGCTTTTTCTTTTTCTTTTTTCTCTTCTCCCTTCATTTCACCCAATTCTTTTCTTTTCTCCTCTGTTGAGGTGATGATGATGATGATGATGATGATGATTTACTATTAGAGGAGTTTGGAGTTGTATCACCCATTTTCTTATTCTCCCTTTTAAAAATATAACTTTGTTTTATTTATTTGAATAGGTCCTCCCTTTTTCTTGTCTTTCTTCTTTTCTCACTATCTCTCTTTCAACCTGTTTCCTGAGTATTTCTTAGTTTCTTTTCCTCTAGTTTAATCCCCATTCCCTATTATTGGTCCTTATCCTATCATTCTTTTCTATTACTGTTATCTAATACTACTAGTTTTCCCTTACTCCTTAATAGGACCTTTTATGTTAATCTTATCACTTTCTTCCCATATTCCATTATTTACTTTTTCAGAATGTCTTTTTTCTTTTTTTTTCATGCTTTCATACCCACACTGTTTACCTTTACAAATTGGAATGTAATTAACTATATCCTACTATGGCTGAATACTGTTCTATTTTGAAAGGAGGTAAAATTGCCCTATTGAATAGATATTTGCTGTATATAAATACTTCGTTTGTCTTAGAGTTTATTCTGTAACTATAGATCTTGTTCCTGTGGTTAAAGGCCATACAGTATCTGTTATTAGAGTTTGTGCTTGATACAGTTGTTACTGTTGATTGTACTGCTTTAGCCAAGGGGCTATAGTTATTGCAATCAGTTGGTGATCCATGTACACGAATATCCAGATTGTCTAGGGGTCATAAACAATACTACAGTCCATTACCAAAGAACTGGGTACTAGGCCAACAGGCTGCAGTCTTTCCTTCCTAACAAATGAAGGTGGTAGGATCCTGGGGGAGATACAAAGGCCAATAACTAAGCCTCAAGGGCATCTCTGAAAAGTTGATGCCATTATGACCAGAAGTAATTCTCTCTGCAAAACATAGGAACAGAGACTAAATCACTTAAAGTAAATAACAGAAGGAGTAAATAGTATCACTGGACATACAAAGCTGAAAAAACTTCATGGGGAGGCAACACCTTACTAAAAATCTTCATATAAACCACAAGCTCTCCTCACTCTACTAGGCCTCAACCTGTAGTACCTCCCCAAAAAGGAGAGGAAAAGAAGGGAGATATGTATACATATATATACGTATACATGCATATATATGCACATCTAAGTATATATGCGTATATGCGTATATATGCATATAGTATATATGCGTATATATGTGTATATATACATATATATGTAGGCAACTCATAGGCAGCAGAAGCACCCCCCCCAGTTCTCCCAAATCACCAAAGTCAGAGCAAGGGGTCACAAAGGGACAGGAAAGCCAACACCAGGTAGCAGAACTTTACAAAAAGGCTATAGAGGGGATGAAGAAACTAGAGGAGTTCAAACAGGAAATAAACTAAAAGTTCACAGCACTGTTACTCAGTATGCCCATAGTGAATTTGGGTGAAATAAGTAAAAATCTGGACAAGCTAACCAAAACACTTCAAAACTTGAATGAAAGATTTATCAAGGATATAAAATCCTCAAAAAGATATCAGACAGAAATAATTGAAATAAAAAACAGTGTAAAATTCATAAATTGCAGAAATGACCAATGTCAAGGCACAGCATCTGAAATTGAGGACAAAATCATGAATTACGATGAAGTACTCAAAGAGGCCAAAAAGAAAAATAAATAAGAGAATGAGAGAAGATTATCCAGCAGCTAATAGATGACAACAAGAAGACCAATCTAAGCCTAATCTGAGTTATAGAAAAATTAGAAGATATCACAGATGGATTCACTGACATACTTTCAGAAATCACAGAAGAAGACCAATCTGAGGCTAATTGGAGTTAGAGAAAAGCTAGAAGATAACAAAGATGGATTTACTAACATGTTTACAGAAATCATAGAGAAAAATTTCCCAAATGTAAGAAAAGAGTATAAAATACAAGTGACACTCAGGCCGGTAAGATAGCTCAGCAGCATAAGCGCCTGCCTGGCAAGTGCGAGGTCCTGAGTTCGACTCCCAGTACCCACATAAAGGAAAAAAGGGCCGGTGATATCACTCAGTGGCACAAGCGCTTGCTGGCAAGTGCGAGGTCCTGAGGTCGACTCCCAGTACCCACATTAAAAACAAAACAAAACAAAACAAGTGACACTTAAAGGACACCAAATATGTCAAAAAAAGCTCACCAAGACATGTACTTATTAAATTATCTGATATCCAGAAAAAAAACCAGATTTTTAAAAGCAGTAAGAGAAAAATAAAAAAATCAAAGAAAAGTAAGCCAATTAGAATCATAGCAGACTTCTTAACACAAACCTTAAAGGCCAGATGAGCTAGGAGTGAAGTATTTCAAGCCCTAAAAGCAAATAACTTCTGACCCAGATGAACTTATCCTGCAAAAATATCCTTCAAAATAGATGGAGAAATAAGGTATTTTCATGAAAAATATCAGCTCAAAAGATATATGAGTGCTAAATCAGCACTTCAGAAAAGACTTAAGAATATTTTTGACAGAAACAACAAAATTGACACAGCTAAAATCCCAGAGGAAACAAAAACTCCCAGTAAGGTCAGTGGATAAATAACAAAAAATGTCTGGAAATGAAAAACAAAGGCATCGTCAGCAGAGGAAGAAGGCAATGATACTAAATGATCCACACATCTCAGTAATATCTGTCAATGTTAATGGCCTCAACTCTCCAAATAAAAGATACAGATTGGCAGACTGAACTAAAAAACAGAATCCGACAGTCTGTTGCAGTCAGTAAACTCGTCTGATCCAAAAAGATATTCGTAGACTAAAAATTAAGAATGGAAAACAATATTTCATGCACCAGGAACCTGAAAACAAACAGGTATAGCAATTTTAATCTCAGATATGTTAAACTTCAAGCTAAAACTGACTAGAAGAGACAAAGGTTACAACATGCTAGTTAAGGGAACAATCCAATAAAAAGAGATAACATTGATAAATATTTCTGCACTGAATACTGGAGCAACTATCTTCATAAAACAAAAACTTCTGAACTGAAAAGATAAAATGAACACTAACAATCAGAGTAGGGGATATTAACACCCCACGTTTGCAAAGAGACAGATTCACAACTCAATAAACAAATATCAGCTGAACCACACCCTTGAACATATGCACTTAATAGACATCTACAGAGTATTCCACCTCAATAAAACAAGTGTACATTCTTTTCAACAATACATAGTACTTTTTCCAAAATAGATCACACACTAGTCCACGAAGGCTGCTTAAGTAAAAATAAAATTGAAATTGCCCCATGCATACTTTCAGACCACTATGCAAAGAAAGTAGAAATCAATGACCGAAGAAATTTTGGAAAAGGCAAAAGCTCCTAAAAAAATCAACAACATACTCCTAAACAACAAATGGGTCACAGAGGAAATCAAAGAAGAAATCTAAAAACTTCTGGAAGTTAATGACAATTATGGTACAACTTACTGAAACCTCTGAGAAAATATGAAAGCAGTCCTAAAAAAAATGAATTTTAATCAGTGCTTACATTAGGAAAACAGAGCAAGCCCAAATAAATAACCCTAGGAAAAACATAAGATTCTTGAGAAACAGAAACAAACCAGCCCAAAACTGAAATTAAAGAGGGAAACTATAATGATGAGAGAGGAAAACAATGAAATTCAGACAAAAAAAACCTGTAAAAATATCAACAAATTAAAAAGCTGGTTCTTCAAAAGAATAACTAAAATAGATAAACCCCTAGCCAGTTTTACTGCGAGAAAGAGAGAAAAGACTGACATCAGTGCAATTAGAAATGAAAAGGTGAAATTACAACAGATACTGTTGAAATCCAGAGATGGTTATTGTATTCAAAAAAATTAGCAAATTTTGAAGAAATGGACAGATTCCTAGAGACATACAAACTACCAACGCTAACCCAAGAAGACATAAATATGCTTAACAACTCAATAACAAGCAATGAAATTGACACAGTAATAAAAAATCTACCAACTAAAAAACTCTAAGACCTGATGATTTTGCTGCTAAATTCTACAAAACTATTAAGAAAGGTAGGGTCAGTGAGATGGCTCAGTGGCGTAAGCGCCTGCCTGGCAAGCGCGAGGGCCCGAGTTCGACTCCCGGAACCCACATACGAAAAAGGGGCCGGTGATATCGCTCAGCGGCACGGGTGCCTGCTGGCGCACGAGGTCCTGAGGTCGACCCCCACTACCCACAAAAAAAAAAAAGAAAAGTATATCACCAATACTCCTCATGCTCTTAAAGAAATTGAAAGGGATTGAGTGCTCCCAAATTCATGTATGGAAGCCAGTATCACCCTGATCCCAAAGATCCAACTAAAAGAGAGAGCTGTAGGCCAATCTCCCCAATAAAGATAAATGTAAAAACCCCTAACAAGATAATTAGCAAACAGAATGCAGCACATCATCAAAAAGAACAAACATCATGACCAAGTAGGTTTCATCCCACAGATACAAGGATGGTTCAATATACACAAGTCAATAAATGTAATATATCACATAAACAGAATAAGGTCAAAACCCACATGATAATATCAATAGATGCAAAAAAGGTTTTCAACAAAATTCCACAGCCCTTCATGATTAAAACCCCGAAGAAAACAAGTATAAAAGGACCATACCTGAATTTGATAAAAGCTATTTATGACAAACCAATAGCCAGCATCATACTAAATGGGGAAAAACTAAAAGCCTTCCCCATAAAACCAGTGACAAGAAAATTATGCCCACTATCACTACTTTTACTCAACATAGTACTTGAATCATTAGCCGGAACAATCAGGCAAGAGAAAGAAATAAAAGGGATACGTACAGGAAAGGAAGAACTCAAATTATCATTACTTGCAGATGACATGATACTCTACATAGAAGACCCAAGGAACTCCACCAAAAAGCACTTAGAACTAATAATCAATTCCAGCAATGTAGCAAGATACAAGATCAACACAGAAAAATCATTAGCATTTGTGTACACTAATAATGAACTTGACAAGAAAGAGATTCTAAAAACAGTACCATTCACAGTAGCTTCAAGAAAGATGAAATACATATGAATTAACCTAACCAATGGAGTAAAGGACCTCTACAAAGAAAATTACAGTACTCTAGAAAAGGTGATTGAAGAAGACATCAGGACAATGATAAGATGTCCCCTGCTCCTGGATAGGCAGAATCACTATTGTCAAAATGACCATAATCGGGCCGGTGAGATGGCTCAGCGGCTTAAGCGCCTGCCTGGCAAGCGCAAGGGCCCGAGTTCGACTCCCGGATCCCACATACGAAAAAGGGGCCGGTGATATCGCTCAGCGGCACGGGTGCCTGCTGGCACGCGAGGTCCTGAGGTCGACCCCCCGGTACCCACAAAAAAAAAAAAAGACCATAATCCCCAAAATGTTATATATAAAATCCTAATCAAAATATCAATAGTAAAGCTGGGCATGGTAGCACATGCCTGTAGTCTCAGTACTTGGGAGGCTGAGGCAGGAGGATCACTGCAAGTTCAAGGCCAGCCTGAACTACAGAGTGAGACCCTGTCTCAAAAAAGAAAAAAAATCAACAGTATATTTACAGAACTAGAGAAAAGAATCCTAAAATTCATACAGAACCAGAAAAGACCCAGAATAGCAAAAGTAATTTTGGGCAACAAGAGCAAAGGAGGAGGCTTAACAATGCCAGACATCAAGCCACACTACATAGCAATAGCAATAAAAATGGCACGATACTGTAACAATAATAGATATGTGTATCAATGGAACAGAATAGAGGATACAGAAACATCCCCAGACACATTCAGCTAGTTGATCTTTGAGAAAAGGAGCCAAAAGCATATGTTGGAGGAAAGATAGCTTATTCAACATGTAGTGCTGGGAAAACTGGCTATTTGCAGAAGATTGAAACTGGATCCTTATCTCTCAACATGTACTAAATTAAAATCAAAATAGATCAAAGATCTAAACATTAAAACAATATGTGCACCCTTCTCCACTATTGGTGGGAGTGTAGACTGGTGCAACCACTGTGGAAATCAGTGTGGAGATTCCTCAAAAAACTAGGATGGGAGGTCCCATTTGACCCAGATATTCCCCTTCTGGGTATCTTCCCAGAAGAATTAAAAACATCGTACCACAGTGATATATGTACACCCATGTTTACAGCAGCACAATTTGTAATAGATCGTGGAAACAACCCAAATGCCCATCAACCGAGGAATGGATAAAAAAGATGTCATCATTTTATACAATGGAGTACTACTCAGCCATAAAGAAAGATGAACTGGAGACTTATAGGTAAATGGATGTAACTCGAGAAAATACTCAGAAGTGAAATTAACCGGATGCACATGTGTAAACATCGTATTGTCTCCCTAGTGTGAGAAGCTGAAGGAGTAAATAAGATCCAAAATGTACACTAGATATGGTAAAACAGGAAGAAACTGGTCAAAAGGAAAGAGAAACTGGGATGGGGGAATAGAGAAAAGAAAGAAGGGTAATATATATATATATATATATATATATATATATATATATATATGATAGTTAAGATAGATACACTACTAATTTCACTTGGTTCATTGAAAAGAAAGGTCTGTGCTAATATTGTTTGGACAATTAAATGCTGATATCTTGTACCCTGAGTAACTAAAGATAACAATATGCAGTGTATTAACCATTGTTACCCTCCTATTATGTTGTTTTGAAATTTTGTTCTATTTTTTCTCTTTAAAATAAAAAAAATAAAATAAAATAATAAAATTAAATAAAATAAACATTAAAACAGAAACATTAAACCAACTGGAAGATAAAATAGGTAAAACATTTGAAGATATAGGTGTAGGAAAGAATTTTCTAAAAAGAATCTCAGTTGCACAAGAAGTAACAGCAGGAATCACAAGTGGGATTATATGAGATTAAAAGCTTTCGTACAGACAAAAAATCAATTAGAGTCAAGAGACAACCTACAGAATGAGAAAAATTTTTGTCAGCTACTCCTCAGAGGACTAATTTAGAGCATATAAAGAACTCAAAAAATTAGACCACCTAAAATTAAAGACCCAGTCAAGAAATTAGAAAGTGAAATTAGCAGATACTTCATAGACAAAGAAGAACAAATGGGAGAAATATATGAAAAAATGTTCAATATCTCTGGCCTTTAGAGAGATGTAAATTAAAACATCACTAAAATTCCATTTTACTCTAGAAAGAATAGCAGTCATCAAGAAATCAAAAAATAAATGATCGCATTGCTGTGGTGGAAAAATAACTTTCTTAAATAATTGGTGGGAGTGTCAACTACTACAACCATTGTGGAAATTAGTATGAACATTTCTCAAAAAACTAAAATTGGAAATTCCATATGACCCAGCAACTCCCTTTCTAGGTATCTTCCTCCAAAAGCTTAACATATCATACTACAGTGATACATGGATACCAATGTTTACAGCAGCAAAATTCATAATAGCAAGTTCCTGGAATCAGCCTGTATACCCATCAATAGACAATTCAATAGAGAAAATATGGTACTACATATACAGTAAGTCCCTGACTTACAAACATTCGATTTGCAAACTTTTACAGGTGTACTGTATAACATTGTCGACTTATGAATGAATCTGACTTACAAGCAGTTGTCCCAGAATGGAACTTGTTTGTAAGTAGGGGGCTTACTGTAAGGGAATACTACTTGGCTAAAAAGAAGGACAAATTTGAGAAATTTATAGGGAAAT
The DNA here is from genome assembly GCA_028451465.1 of Erethizon dorsatum. NCBI lineage: Eukaryota > Metazoa > Chordata > Mammalia > Rodentia > Erethizontidae > Erethizon > Erethizon dorsatum. The sequence goes on from CM051842.1 coordinate 42,977,445, forward strand.
GGATGTATCTGGAAAATAAAATGTTGACAAAAATAAATTTGACACACAAACTTCAATACTATATGGTATCTCTCATCTGAGTAAGGCAAAGAACAAACTAAGAGAAAAATAAAGGAAGGATAGAACAAGACAATGGGATGGATCTCTTTCACATGGGAATGGGTTCAGGGGAATGGGTGAGGGTTGAGGGGAAAGGGATGAAGAAATACGTAGAGTGAAGATATGCTATGCAAAAGGTCCTAATAACCTCAGTTATTAGGATATTATATGCCTTAAACATGAACTAAGATGAATAATATCAATAAGTATGAAAAAGGAAAAAGGGGAACTGGAAGAATAAGGAGGGTGGGAGTGGGAAGGCGATAAAAAAATAAACAAACTGTGTTATGTACATGTACCAGCTCCCCAAGATGACTGTAAAATGTATGTACTCCATCCATGTAATATTAAAATAAAAACAAATTTAAAAACACAGAACTTTACAAGCTATAAATAGACATCACCTTTAACAAAATTTTCAGCAAGAAAGATCCTGAAAGGTGTAACATCAAAAATTTAAAAGCTGGAGATACATACTACTATAAGTAATATTCAACATTTTTCTGGAAGTTCTGGTCAACAAGATAAAATAAGGAAAAGAAGCAATAGGTTAAAAGACTGAAAAATAAAAAAATAATTACTATTAGATTATATGATGTTGACATAACAAGACAAATTGAATTAATAAATGATAATAGATAAGATCATTTACCAAGATGTATGTATATAAAATCAATGTATAGGGCCGGTGAGATAGCTCAGCGGCATAAGCGCCTGCGTGGCAAGCGCGAGGTCCTGAGTTCGACTCCCGGTACCCACATACAAAAAAAGGGCCAGTGGTATCGCTCAGCGGCACGGGTGCCTGCTGGAGCGTGAGGTCCTGAGGTCGACCCCCAGTACCCACAAAAAAAAAATCTATATATAAAATACCCTTTGCTTTAACCTCAGTTTCTTTTTCCTGGAAATTAATTTTTTCTTATTCAAAATAGACCACACTCATAGCAATACTAAAGATGCTAACATATCCAAAGAAATAGAAATCCTGGGATATGAGCTCTTACACCATATTGTAGTGAAACTAGAAGCTGACAGGACAAACAGACTTAGAATACATCAACTTTTTTTTCTCTCCCTCTTTTCTCCTACTGTCTTTTTCATATAAGGGAAATCATATGATGTTCAAGCTTATGTGTCTGATTTACTTCACTTCACATTATGGTTTCAGTGTGCACCCATTTTCCTACAAATGACTCAAGTTTATCTTTCTTTATGGCGAAGTGGTGCTCCATTGTAAGTACCACATTTTCTTTATCCATTCATTTGTTGGTGGGTATATAGGGTGTCTCTGAGTTTTAGCTATTGTGAATTGTGCTGCTGTAAACATGGGTACACATACATCACTGTGCTATTACATTTTTAACTCTTGGAAAAATACCCCAAAGGGGAAAATCTGGGTTAAATGGGATTTCTATTTTTAGTTTTTTTCATAGTGGTTGTATCAGTTTACAGTCCCCAAAACCATCAGGAAGTGTTCTTTTCTCCTCAGCCTTGCCGGCATTTGTTATTGGTTGATTTCTCGACGACAGCCTTTTTTTCCAGGGTGAGATGGAATCCTAATGTTTAAATTTTTCCAAAGACCAGCAATGTTGAACATTTTTCATGCATTTTTTGGTCAGTTGTACATCTTCATTTAAGAACTGTCTATTCATATCAGATGCCCATATTTTGATTGGGTCTTTGAATTTTGGGGAGTCTAATTTTTTTTCAGCTCCTTATATATTCTAGATGTTAGTTCTTTGTCTGAGGAGTAGCTGGCAATTTTTTTTCTCATTTTGTAGGTTGTTTCTTCACTTTATTGGTGGTTTCCTTTGCTGTGCAAAACCTTTTTAATGTAATGTGATCCCATTTGTGGATTCTTGATATTAATTCTTTCACAACTATTGTTTTATTCAGAAAGTCTTTGCCTACACGTCTTCAAGAGTTTTACCTATTTAGCTAATCTTCCAGCAGATTAAGTGTTTCTGTTCTAATGTTGAGATCTTTCATCTATTTTGATTTTAGTTTAGTAATTGGTGAGAGATACAGGTCTAAATTCAGCTTTTGGCATGTGGATAGCCAGTTTTCCGAGCACCATTTTTTAAAGAGACTATCTTGGCCCCAGCAAAGGGTTCTGGCTCCTTTGTCAAAAACTGCAGAACTGAGTGTGCCAGGAGTTGTTTCTTCTATTCTGTTTCATTGATCCACAATTCTGCTTTTCTGCCAATACCATGCTGTTTTTATGACTGTAGCTTTGCAGAAAGACTTGAGGTTGGGAATTATGATGGCCTCTGCCTTGTCATTGTGGTCCAGAATTTCTTTTGCTATTCTAGATCTCTTCTGGTTCTATATGAATTACAGGATTTCTTTCTCCAGTTCTGTAAGAAATGTTAGTGGTATTTTAATTGGGATTGCATTAAATCTATATAACAGCTTCTGAAGTATTGCCATTTTAACTGCATTTATTTTGCCTGGGAAAAGGGGATATCTTTCCATTTTCTGATATCCTCTTCGATCTCTTTTTTCAGAATACTATAGTTTTGATTGTAAAGGTCTTTTACTTCCTTGGTTAGGTGAATTCCTAAGTCTGTCTGTCTGTCTTTCCTTCTCTCTCTCTCTCTCTTTTTTTTTTTTTTTTTTTTTTTGGTACTGGGAATCAAGCTATGACCTCGTGCTTGCCAGGCAGGCGCTGTGCCACTGAGCTATATCCCTGGCTCTTTCTTTTTTTCTGATGCTATTATGGAAGATATTGTACTTTATTTTCTCTCTAAGTGAATTTATTATTGGTATATGGGAACTCTCCTGATTTTTGAGTGTTAACTTCATTTCCTGCTACACTGCTGAATTTTCTTATTAGTTCTAGGAGTCTTTTGGTGGAGTTTTTGGGGTCTTTTATGTATAGGATCATGTTATCTGTAAATCATATAATTTAACTTCCTCTCTCCCTATCTATATTACCTTTTTTTTCTCTTGTCTAATTGCTTTAGGTAGTATTTCAAGAACTACATTGAACAAAAGTGGTAATAGCAGGCATCCTTATGTTGTTCCTGATTTTAGAGGGAAAGTTCTTAGCTTCTGTCCATGAAGTGTGATGTTGGCCATGGCTTGTCATAGACAGACTTTATCATTTCAAGGTAAGGACACTCTTTTCCTATTTTGTTCAGAGTTTTATCGTGATTGTTTCCTGAATTTTGTCCAGTGCTTTTTATGCATCTACTGAGATGATCATATGGTCTTTGTCCTTCTATTTATGTGGTGAATTACATTTACTGATCTGCATACTTTAAACCATCCCTACATCCCAGGAATGAATCCTACTTCATCATGGCATATGATCCTTTTGATGATTTGTTGCCATCTCTTTGCCAGTACAGTGGTACCTCAGTTCATGAACTTAATTTTTTCCACGATTCTGGTCACAAACTAAATTGGATGAGAATCAAATCAAATTCAGTGTTTAGGTTTAATGTTGACCTTATGGGGAAATTTGATCCAGTTCTCATCCAATTTGGTTTATGACCAGAATCATGGAAAGAATTAAGTTTGTGAACTGAGATACCACTGTATCTTACTGAGAATTTTTGCATCTATGTTCATTAAAGAGATTGGTCCATAGTTCTCTTTTTTGGTTGTGTCTTTTTCTGGTTTTGGAATCAGGGTAATACTTGCTTCTAGGAATAATTTTGGGAGTATTGCTTCCCTTTCAATTTCATTAAAGAGTTTGAGGAGTATTGGTGTTAGATCTTCTCTAAAGTTCTTGTAGAATTCAGCAGTGAATCCATTGGGACCTGGGCTTTTTTTAGCTGGTAATTTTTTTTTTTTATTCTGCAATTTCACTGACTGATATTGGCATATTTAAATTTTTTATATCTTCTTGTTTCAGCTTTGGTAGTTCACATGTATCTTGGAATTTATCCATATTTTCTGAATTTTCCATTTTATTAAAGTACAGGTTCACAAAGCAGTTACCAATAATCTTCTGGATTTTGGCAGAATCCATTCTGATTTCACCTTTTTCATTTCTGTTTTTTTTTTTTTTTTGTGGGTACCAGGGGTCGACCTCAGGACCTCGCGCACCAGCAGGCACCCATGCCACTGAGCAATATCACCGGCCCCTTTTTCATATGTGGGATCTGGGAGTCGAACTTGGGCTCTCGCGCTTGCCAGGCAGGCGCTTACGCCGCTGAGCCATCTCACCGGCCCACCTTTTTCATTTCTAATTGCATGAATTTGAGTCTTTTCCATCCTTTTTAAAATAAGATTGGCTAAGGATTTTTCTATTTTGTTCAGTCTTTCAAAGAATCAACTCTTTGATTCATTGATTCTTCGTGTTATTTATTTTTTTAGTCTCAATTTCATTAATTTCTGCCCTGATCTTTGTAATTTCCTTTATTGTACTAGCTTTGGGTTTGAATTGTTCTTGTTTTTCTAAGACCTTGAGGTACATCATCAGGTTATTTATTTGAGCAAGTTCTGTTGTTCTAATGTGGGCATTCTCTGCTATAAACTTTTCTTTTAGGACTGCTTTCCTTGTGTACCATATGTTCTGGCATTTCATACAGGCATTATCTTTTGATCGTAGCACCTTTCTAAATTCTTCTTCATTTTCATCTGTGACCCATCGATTATTCAAGAGGGTTTTATTTAATTTCCATGTGTTTGCATAATTTGTGTGGTGTCTTTTGACATTAATTTCTAATCTCACTACACTATTGTCCGATCACATACATGGGATAATTTCAGTTCTTTTGCATTTATCTAAGCATGTTCTATGGGTGAGTATGTGGTGTATTTTTGAGAAAGTCCCATGTGCTGCTGAGAAGAATGTGTACTCTGTTGTTGGGTAGAGCACTCTGTAAATACTTATTAAGTCCATTTATTCGAGTGTTTGGTTCAGCTCTGATATTTATTTGTTGATTTTTTTCCTAGTTGATCTGTCTCTTTGTGGCAGTAGTGTATTGAGATTCCCCCATTACAATTGTATTGGTGTTCATCAGATTTTTCATGTTTATTAGTGTTTGTTTTATGAAGTTGAGTGCACAAGTGTTTGGGGCATATATACAAAGTCTGCCAAAAAAATATTATACACACTTCAGCATTTCACTGTATGAATAACATCTGAAAGCTTATGGCCACCACTTTGAGCATCTCTTGTAATTCTAGAGGCCAAAGGTAACTTGTATTAATCTCATGATGTCTCAATAAATTTAGTATTAAAATATTTTTACAGGTTTTTCTTTTTCTGATATATACATTTTTTGGGGGTGGACTCTGTATTTATAATTGTTAACGCTTCTTGTTGAATTGTTTCCTTAACCAATATGTAGTGACTTTTATCTCTTCTGATCAGTCTTACCTTGAAATCTACTCTATCTGAAATTAGGATAGCAACTCCTGCTTTTTTACTGCTTTCTGTTACAGGGAATATTGCTTTCCATCCTTTGATTTTTAATCTTTGAGTATTTTTCTTTATTAAATGTGTTTCCTGTATCCTGCATGTCAGTATGTTTTGTTTCTTGATCCATTCTGATAGCCTGTGTCTTTTCATTGGGGAACTGAGACCATTCACATTGACAGCTATTACTGAGAGATACTGACTTATTCCTGTCATTGCATTATTCTCCTGCTGCTGATTTACTTATACTTTTTCTGTTTTACTTAGCTGCTCATCCCACGAGGTGTATTCATTCTTTTTGACATATTGGCATTGTTGGCTTCATTGTCTGTTTCTAGGATATCCTTAAAATTTTTTGTATGCTAGTTTAGTGGTCATGCATTTTTTGAGGTGCTCCTGGTAATGGAAATACCTTATTTGTCCATCAGAAGGAGAGTTTCGCTAGATATATAATCCAGTTTTGGAGGTTGTTATCTTTTAGGGCTTGGAACGCATCACTCCAAGGCCTCCTGACCTTTAAAGATTGTGTGGCGAAGTCTGCCACGATCCTTATTGGTTTGCCTCTACATGTGCCTCTATATCATTGCCTTTGTCTAGCAGCTTTTAAAATTTTGTCCATGTGATGGACATCTGGAATTTTAAGTATAATGTAGCATGGAGATGTTTTCTTTTGATCATGGCTATTTGGTGTCCTATATACCTCCCTTATCTGTGTGTTTGTTCTTTCTTTACATTTGGAAAGTTTTTTGCCATTATTTCTGTGAACAGGTTTTTCATGCCATTTGTGTTATGTTCTGATTTTTCACTTATTCACTTTACTCTTAGATTAGTCTTCTTTGCATCATCTAACAGTTTTTTAATCTATTTTTTATCTTGTTTTTAAGGTGTCTAAGTATTTCATCTTTGGAAGGCATCATTGTCTTCTAGTTCTGAGATTCTGTCCCCACATTAGTCAGTTATACTGCCCATACTTTCAGTATGATTTTTAATCTCTTGGATTTCTGACTGCAACCTTCTCATGGACTCTAATTCGTTGGTAAACTGCTCATGCATAATTTGTATTGTTTTCTTTAACTCATATAGCTTTTTAGTGGTGTCTTGTGAAAGTTCCTGCATCTTTTCAGTTATTACTTCCATTATCTGTTTAGTTATATCTTCTCTAATCCCTCTGAGTACTTCTTGGAGCTGCTTTCTAAACTATTCTGCCATCCTTTCAATTAATTCGAGTGCATAGCTTATGCTATTCTGCCCTTCAGTATTTGCTGGATTGGCTTCAGGGGAATTGGGAGTTTTGGGAGTTGTTTTGTTGCTTTTCTTCTCATATGTCTATTGTTTTGTTTGTGCTTATTTTCTGTGCTGAAGTTTGTGGGTGCTTGCACTATGAAGACTTTGTTACCAATATAGAGATCTCTTTAGTTGCTTTTCAGTGATTTTGGGCAAGTTTAACTGTAATTCCTTGGCACACCCCCAAAACCCGATCACCTTGTTCAGTTTTAGAGGTGAAAATGCAGTGCAGCTAGCCCAGTGTCCAAGTTCCCTGGGAATGTTCTCTAGTACAGTAAGTGCCCAGCTTATGAATGATTTCCATTCTGGGAAATCATTTGTAAGTCGGATTCATTCCTAAGCTGACAAAGTGAGTCTTCTAAAGTACACCTGTGAAAGTTCACAACTAGAATGTTCATAAGCCAGGAACTTACTGTATTGCTAATGTCACAAATGTAGGGGCGGGGGATATAGCTCAGCAGCACAGCACCTGCCTGGCAAGCGCAAGGTCCTGAGTTTGATTCCCGGTACCAAAAAAAAAAAAAAAAGACAAAGGTTATCTGAGTATTGGCTTACAGAGAGAGAGCCACAGGTATGTGACCCTGTTAATATGAAGCAAATCAACTACAGTAATATTGCCCAAGACAAAATAAATATTAACATACAATAAAAGTAATCATGTATCACCCTTGATTTTAGAAAAAAAGTGGACATGATATAAATATTAAGGCAACCCAGGTATTGAGTTATAGCTAATATGTAGTAAGGGTGACAACTATATTTTTGCTAATAATAGAAAGCAATTCAGCAGTAACTTTACTGAGTTAAGTATCAAAACATTAGCCAAGTATTATAATTGTACTATTAAAGATATAGGGTTTGGGATTGGGGCAGTGCAAGAGAGAAACTTTGAAACCATAAACTCTATGATACGAGAAGAAGGAGAGAAAATTGGTACAGGGGATCTTAGTGGGGAGTGGAAGGATATCTATAGAATTAGATAAAGGTAAGACAAAAACACTAGCCAGAAAACGAAGGTAAAAGAAAAAGAGGGTCAAAAGAGGAAGAAATTATAGAGAAAGTGGAAATAAGAGAAGTATTTAAGAGGAGCAAAACTAAAGGGTGAAGATGAGAAAATAGAGAAGAGAAGTAGAAAAAGATTAGAAGTAATGCAGGGGCCAAAGGAAGGTTACTCAAGCCCCAGGAAACTGGTGATGAGGAAAGGAAGGAAGGAAAGAAGAGAAAGAAAAACAAAAGCAAGATCAAAATCAAAATCAAATACATAATAAAAAAAAAAACAACTAAACACAATGCTCACATTTAGGAAAACAAAAATAAACAAGGGCCTGGTTCCTGCCCACCAGGCTGACTCAGTGTCAGCACCCCCGACCCAGGAACTGTGCTAGGAGCAGCCAAGGTGGTGTGCCACCGATGCTGTGGCAGGGGGGCCAGGGCACCTGGTGGCAAGGGCTTCCAAGGGGGTCCTCGGGCATGTTGCTGCCTCTGGAGAAAGCCTCTGAGCTGAAGACGCTCATCTAGAAGCACCTGAGCAAGAAGCCCACAAATTGAGCAGTACTGATCTTTTTCATGTTGTGCATTGTAAATGTTAGTTCTTTGCATAGATGGATATCCACGGCAGAATAAGAGAAATCCTGGCTGAGACCACACAGGAAGGACTGGCACCAGACCAATAACTTATCAACAGAAGATTTGGTCAAAGCTCTTAGACATCAAGGAATCATCCATGACGTGATGAAGGAACTTAATTTTGTTACTGACAGTGTTGAGTAGGAACTCACTTCTGCTCCAAAACAGCCTGTTCCTTTTGATAAACAATCAACATTAAAAATAATAATAATAATATTGATCCAACACCGAGGTATCTTTCCCTTCAGGTTTTCGGTGGAAAAGCTTTCTTTTAGAACATCTTCAAGATCCTAAGCTTTTACCAGGACAAGTTTGTTCAACTTTTACTTTATGTTTACATTATTGGAACCAGTATTTTTATTCTAAACCTGTTCCATGTGCCTGCAAACCAGATTTTCATGATGCCTTTTTATTGAAGTACACAGGGAAAACTTAAGTGATGGAATTAGAATGGTTGATTTAGCAACATTATCAATAAGTGATCCAATTCATATGGTACTGATCAAAATAGATATTTTTTTGGTGAGACCACTTTAGTAGCATCTTATTTTCTGGAATGGTGATCAGTTTTGGGCTCAGAAAATAGAGTGACAAGTCTGACTGTGGAACTTATGGTTATAGGCACAGAATCAAAAGTTTCTGTGGGAATTTTAAACATAAAATTTGAAATGTACCCATCACTCAGTCAAACACTATCTCAAGAAATAGTGTCCTGCTTGCTTTGGAATGTCAGAAGACTGCAGAGGAAGAACAGTTGTTTCTCATGTATGCTAACCAGTGCTGGAAAGAGCATTTGCACATTCAGCCCTCACAACTCACGGCTGGTTAAGATTTTTGCACAGGATGAGAATGGCATAAACATACCAGTCTGTTCATATGTGAAGCCATTTCAAGCCTGACAGCTATAGGACACCCCAAGGAAGGCAGCAAGTTTTGTGGATGTGCTTGGGTAGGAACAGGTCCCTGTGATTGGAGGTAAACAGGAGCAGTGGTAGACTCTGCTGGCTTTTCTCTATAGCAACAAGGGTGACTATGAAGATCAAGCTAACCTTCTGTGCAGCTTTCTTCTCGGATATGGACTGGACGCCTTTGTGTTGGCACTAAGGCAAAAGGAGTACCTCATGCCTGGGTCATGACTTGTGGGACTGATGGTACCATTGCCTTTTGGGACAGTTAATAGGACACAGGCACATCCACAAACCTACCATTCCTGATGTACCTCCACTTGCTGAGCAGCCCAAACTGCTGGGTCCATATGGACTGTATTTTCAATCATCAGAGAGTCCTGGGAAATTGTCAGCTTTCTTTTATTTTTTATTTTTTTTAATTTTTAAATTTTTTAATTTTTATTTTGAAGAGAAAAAATAGAACAAAATTTCAAAACAATATAATAGGAGGGTAATAATGGTTAATACATTGCATATTGTTATCTTTAAATTAGTTACTCAGAATACAAGATATTGGCATAAAATTATCCAAACAGTATTAGCACAAAACTTTCTTTTCAATGAACTAAGGGAAATTAGTAGTGTACTTATCTTAACTATCTCTATATATATATTTTTTTTTTTGCTTTATCCCTTCCTTCTTTTCTCCATTCCCCCATCCCGTCTCTCTTTCCTTTTGACCAGTTTCTTTTTGATTCACCATATCTATTGTATATTTTGGATCTTATTTACTCTTTCAGTTTCTCATACTAGGGAGACAATATGATGCTTACACATGTGCGTCCGGTTTATTTCACTTAGGAGTATTTTCTCGAGTTGCATCCATTTACCTATAAAAGTCTCCAGTTTATCCTTCTTTATGGCTGAATAGTACTCCATTGTATAAAAATACCACATCTTTCTTATCCATTCCTCAGTTGATGGGCATTTGTGTTATTTCCAAGATCTAACTATTACAAATTGTGCTGCTGTAAACATGGGTGCACATATATCACTGTGGTACGATGTTTTTAATTCTTCTGGGAAGATGCCCAGAAGGGGAATATCTGGGTCAAATGGGACCTCCCATCCTAGTTTTTTGAAGAATCTCCACACTGATTTCCACAGTGGTTGCACCAGTCTACACTCCCACCAACAGTGGAGAAGGGTTCCTTTTTCCCCACAGCCCCTCCAGCATTTATTATTGGTTGATTTTTTTTTTTTTTTTTTTTTTGTGGGTACCGGGGGTCGACCTCAGGACCTCACGTGCCAGCAGGCGCCTGTGCCGCTGAGCGATATCACCGGCCCTTTTTTCATATGTGGGATCTGGGAGTTGAACTCGGGCCCTTGTGCTTGCCAGGCAGGTGCGTATGCCGCTGAGCCATCTCACCAGCCCTATTGGTTGATTTCTTGATAATAGCCATTCTTTCTGGGGTGAGATGGAATCTCAGTGTTGTTTTAATTTGCATCTCTCCAATGACCAGTGATGTTGAACATTTTTCATATATTTATTTGCTGTTTGTATTTCTTCATCTGAGAAGTGTGTATTCATCTCAGATGCCCATTTTGGGATTGGGTCTTTAAATTTGGGAGGTCTGATTTTTTTGAGTTCTTTGTATATTCTCCATAGAAGTTCTTTGTCGGAGGAAAAGCTGGCAAACATTTTTTCCCACATTGTGGGTTGTCTCTTCACTCTGTTGGTGGTTTCTCTTGCTGTGCAAAAGCTTTTTAATAAGATGAGATCCCAGCTGTTGATTTTTTGTGATAGTTCCTGTGTGATTGGGTTTTATTCATGAAGTCTTCGCCTACACCAATGTCTTAAAGAGTTTTACCTATTCTATCTTCCAGCAGGTTTAATGTTTCTGTTTTAATATTTAGATCTTTGATCCATTTTGAATTTAGTTTAGTGCACGGTGGGTCTAATATGGGTCTAATATGGGTCTAATTTTAATCTTCAGCATGTGCAGAGCCAGTTCTTTCCAGCACCATTTATTAAAGAGGCTATCTTTCTTCCAGTGAATGTGTTTGACATCTTTGTCAAAGATAAGGTGGCTTAGTATGTCTGGAGTTGTTTCTGCATCTACTAATCTGTTCCACTGATCTTCAGGTCTTGTTTTTGTTTTTGTTTTTTTTGCCAGTACCGTGCTGTTTCTATCAGAGTAGCTTTATAGTATAATTTCAAGTGAGGGATTGTGATGCCCCCTGCCTTGCCTTTGTTGCCCAGAATTGCCTTTGCTATTCTAGGTCTCTTCTGGTTCCAAATGAATTTTAAGATTGTTTTCTCTAATTCTATGAGGTATGTTTTTGGAATTTTGACCGGAATTGCATTAAATCTGTATAACAATTTTGGAAGTATGGCCATTTTCACTATATTAGTTTTTCCTACCCAACAGCAAGGGATATCTTTCCATTTTCTGATATCCTCTTCAATATCCTTTTTCAGAGTACTGTAGTTTTCAATGTAGAGGTCTTTTACATCCTTTGTTAGATTGATTCCTAGGTACTTCATTTTTTTGGATGCTATTGTGAAAGTTGTTGTTATCCTAATTTCTCTCTCAGTGAGTTTGTTATTCGTGTACAGGAAGACTATTGATTTTTGAGTGTTGACTTTGTGTCCAGCTACACTACAGAATTTGCTTATTAAATCTAGCAGTTTCTTAGTGGAGTTTTTGGGGTCTTCTCTGTAGAGTATCATATCATCTGCGAATAATGATAATTTAACTTCTTCCTTTTCTATTGTTACCCTTTTATTTCTTTCTCTTGTCTAATTGCTCTGGCTAAAGTTTCCAGGACTATGTTGAATAAGAGTGGGGACAGTGGACATCCTTGTCTTGTTCCTGATTTTAGAGAGAAAGCTTTCATTTTTTGTCCATTTAGTATGATATTGGGTGTTGGTTTGTCATAGATGGCTTTTATCAGATTGAGATAAAGACCATCTATTCCAATTTTCTGTAGGGTTTTTATCATGAATGGGTGCTGGATTTTGTCCAAAGCTTTTTCTGCATCTATCGAGATGATCATATGATTTTTGTTCTTGGCTCTGTTAATATGATGTATTACATTTATTGATTTACATATACTGAACCATCCCTGCATCTCTGGGATGAATCCAACTTGGTCATGGTGTATAATCTTCTTGATGATTTGCTGCATTCTATTTGCCACTATCTTATTGAGCATTTTTGCACCTATGTTCATTAGGGAGATTGGCCTGTAGTTCTCTTTCTTGGTTGGGTCCTTCTCCGGTTTTGGTATCAGGGTAATACTTGCTTCCAGGAATGAATTTGGGAGTATTGCTTCCCTTTAAATTTCATTAAAGAGTTTGAGAAGTAGTGATATTAGGTCTTCTCTAAATTTCTTTTTTTTTATTTTAAAGAGAAGAAAAAACAAAACAAATCAAAAGAAGAACAAATTTTCAAAACAACATAATAGGAGGGTAACAATGGTTAATACATTACGTATTACTATCTTTAAGTTAGTTATTCAGGATACCAGACATTAGCATTCAATTGTCCAAACATTATTGGCACAAACCTTACTCTTCAATGAACTAAGTAAAATTGGTAGTGTATCTATCTTAACCATCTTATATATATATACAATTTTTTTTTTCCCTTTCCCTTCTTTCTTTTCCCTATTCCAGTCTCTCTTTCCTTTTGACCAGTTTCTTTTTGATTCACCATGTCTATTGTACATTTTGGATCTTATTTACTCTTTCAGTTTCTCATACTAGAGAGACAATACAGTGCTTACACATGTGCTTCTGGTTTATTTCACTTATGAGTATTTTCTCGACTTGCATCCATTTACCTATAAAAGTCTCCAGTTTATCCTTCTTTATGGCTGAATAGTACTCCATTGTATAAAAATACCACATCTTTCTTATCCATTCCTCAGTTGATGGGCATTTGGGTTGTTTCCAAGATTTGGCTATTACAAATTATGCTGCTATAAACATGGGTGCACATATATCGCTGTGGTACGATGTTTTTAATTCTTCTGGGAAGATGCCCAGAAGGGGAATAGCTGGGTCAAATGGGACCTCCAACCCTAGTTTTTTGAGGAATCTCCACACTGACTTCCACAGTGGCTGTACCAGTCGACACTCCCACCAACAGTGAAGAAGGGTTCCTTTTTCCCCACAGCCCCTCCAGCATTTGTTATTAGTTCATTTCTTTATAGTAGCCATTCTTTCTGGGGTGAGATGGTATCTCAGTGTTGTTTTAATTTGCATCTCTCGAATGACTAGTGATGTTGCACATTTTTTTGTATATTTATTTGTCATTAGTATTTCTTCATCTGAGAAATGTGTATTCATCTCAGATGCCCATTTTTGGAGTGGGTCTTTAAATTTGGGAGGTCTGATTTTTTTGAGTTCTTTATATGTTCTCGATAGTAATCCTTTGTCTGAGGAACAGCTGGCAAACATTTTTTCCCACGTTGTGGGTTGTCTCTTCACTCTGTTGGTGGTTTCTCTTGCTGTGCAAAAGCTTTTTAATAAGATGAGATCCCAGTTATTGAATCTTTGGGATAGTTCCCGTGCGGTTGAGTTTTTATTCATAAAGTCTTTGCCTACACAATGTCTTCAAGGGTTTTACCTATCCTACCTTCCAGCAGATTTAATGTTTCTGTTTTAATATTTAGATCTCTGATCCATTTTGAATTGAGTTTAGTGCATGGTGAAAGATATGCGTCTAGTTTTAATCTTTGGCATGTGTAGAGCCAGTTTTTCCAGCACCATTTATTAAAGAGGCTATCTTTCTTCCAGCGAATGTGTTTGGCACCTTTGTCAAAGATAAGGTGGCTTAGTATGTCTCGGGTTGTTTCAGCATCTTCTAATCTGTTCCATTGATCTTCAGGTCTGTTTTTTTGCCAGTACCACACTGTTTTTATCACAGTAGCTTTATAGTATAATTTCAAGTCAGGGATTGTGATGCCCCCTGCCTTGCGTTTGTTGCCCAGAATTGCCTTTGCTATTCTAGGTCTCTTCTGATTCCAAATGAATTTTAGGATTGTTTTCTCTAATTCTGTGAGATATGCTGTTGGAATTTTGATTGGAATTGCATTAAATCTGTATAACAATTTTGGAAGTATTGCCATTTTCACTATATTGGTTCTTCCTATCGAGGAGCAAGGGATATCTTTCCATTTTCTGATATCCTCTTCAATCTCCTTTTTCAGAGTACTGTAGTTTTCAGTATAGAGGTCTTTTACATCCTTTGTGAGGTTGATTCCTAGGTATTTCATTTTTTTGGATGTTATTATGAAAGGTATTGTTTCCCTAATTTCTCTTTCAGTAAGTTTGTTATTTGTGTACAGGAAGGCTATTGACTTTTGAGTATTGACTTTGTATCCAGCTACACTACTGAATTTGCTTATTAAATCTAGCAGTTTTTTAGTGGAGTTTTTGGGGTCTTCTGTGTAGAGTATCATGTCATCTGCAAATAATGATAATTTAACTTCTTCCTTTCCAATCATTATTCCTTTTATTTCTTTCTCTTGTCTAATTGCTCTGGCTAAAGTTTCCAGAACTATGTTGAATAAGAGTGGGGACAGTGGACATCCTTGTCTTGTTCCTGATTTTAGAGGGAAGGCTTTCAGTTTTTGGCCATTTAGTATAATATTGGCTGTTGGTTTGTCATAGATAGCTTTTACCAGATTGAGATAAAGACCCTCTATTCCAATTTTCTGTAGGGCTTTTATCATGAAAAGGTGCTGGACTTTGTCAAAATCTTTTTCTGCATCTATTCAGATAATCATGTGATTTTTGTCTTTGGTTCTGTTAATATGGTGCATTACATTTATTGATTTACGTATGTTGAACCATCCCTGCATCACTGGGATGAATCCAACTTGGTCATGGTGTATAATCTTTTTGATGATTTGTTGGATTCTGTTTGCCAGTATCTTATTAAGGATTTTTGCATCTATGTTCATTAGGGAGATTGGCCTGTAGTTCTCTTTCTTAATTGGGTCCTTCTCTGGTTTTGGTATCAGGGTAATGCTTGCTTCCAGGAATGAATTTGGGAGTATTGCTTCCCTTTCAATTTCATTGAAAAGTTTGAGAAGTAGGGGCGTTAGGTCTTCTCTAAATTTCTTGTAGAATTCGGCAGTGAATCCATCAGGGCCTGGGCTTTTCTTTGTTGGGAGGTTTTTAATTACATCTTCAATTTCATTGGTTGATATTGGTTTATTTAGGATTTTTAAATCTTCTTGATTCAGCTTTGGTAATTCATACGAATCTAGGAATCTGTCCATTTCTTCTGCATTTTCCATCTTAGTAGAATATAAATTTTCAAAATAGGTATAGATGATCTGGATTTCTGCAGGGTCCGTCGTGATATCACCCTTTTCATTTTCAATTGCATGGATTTGAGTCTTTTCTTTTCTTTTTTTAATAAGGTTGGATAAGGGTTTGTCACTCTTATTTATTCTTTCAAAGAACCAACTTTTTGCTTCATTGATTCTTTGTATTGTTTTTTTTAGTCTCCAATACGTTAATTTCTGCTCTGATCTTTATAATTTCCTCCCTTGTATGGGCTTTTGGCTTAACCTGCACTTCTTTTTCTAGAAGCTCGAGGTTCACCCTTAAGTTGTTTATTTGCGCTTGCTCTATTTTCCTGATATAAGTATTTAATGCTATAAATTTCCCTCTTAGGACTGCTTTCATTGTATCCCATAAGTTCCAGTATGTTGTACTGTCATTATCATTCAGTTGTAGAAAGTGTCTAATTTCTTCTTTAATTTCATCTGTGACCCATTGGTTGTTCAGGAGGGTGCTGTTTACTTTCCATGTGTTTAGGGAGTTTTTGTGGGATCTTTTGCCATTGATTTCCAATTTCATTGCACTATGGTCTGATAATATGCATGGGATAATTTCAATTCCTTTGCATTTACTTAAGCAGGTTTTATGAGCTAGTATGTGGTCTATTTTGGAGAACGTCCCATGTGCAGCTGAGAAAAATGTGTATTCTGATGTTGTGGGATGGAACACTCTGTAGACATCTACTAAGTCCATTTGTTCAAAAGTTTGGTTCAGTTCTACTATTTCATTATTGATTTTCTGTCCAGTTGATCTGTCTTTTTGTGACAGTGGAGTATTGAGATCTCCCAATATAATTGTATTAGTGCTTATTTGATTTTTCATGTCCTTTAGTACTTGTTTTATATAGCTGGGTGCATTGGTATTTGACGCATATATATTTATGATCGTTATCTCTTCCTCTTGGATTGTTCCCTTTACAAGGATGTAATGACCGTCTTTATCTCTCTGAATCCTTCTTGGCTTGAAGTTCACTTTGTCTGCAAAAAGAATAGCTACCCCTGCTTTTTTCTGGGTTCCTGTGGCATGGAGTATTGTTTTCCATCCTTTGACTTTCAGTCTATGAATTTCTTTCTGAATTAAATGTGTTTCTTCTATACAGCATATTGTTGGATCTTGCTTCTTGATCCATTTCACCAGTCTGTGCCTTTTGATTGGTGAATTGAGACTGTTAACATTGATGGTTAAAACTGATATGTATTGACTTATACTTGTCATGATATTTTTCTGTTGTTGGTTCCCACTCTTTGTTTTTCCCCTTTCCTGCTATTTAATTATCTGCCCTGCCTGGTGGATTCCTTCTGTTGGGGTTCCTATCTCTTTCTAGAATGTCCTTCAGAACATTTTGGAGTGCTGGTTTGGTGGTCATAAATTTTCTCAGATGTTCTTTGTCATGAAAGTATTTTATTTCTCCAACAATTTTGAAAGATAGTTTTGCAGGGTACATCAATCTGGGTTGAAAATTATTTTCCTTTAGAGCTTGAAATACATCATTCCAAGCTCTTCTTGAATTGAGGGTTTGTGCTGAAAAGTCAGCTGTGATTCTGATGGGTTTTCCTTTATAGGTGATTTGTCTCTTCTCCCTAACAGCTTTTAAGATTCTGGCCTTCTGTTGAATTTCTGGGATCTTGACTATAATATGTCTGGCTAAAGTTTTTTTTGATCATGTCTAGTTGGTGTTCTAAAAGCTTCACTTATAGGGGCATCAAATTCCTTTTCTCTTCCAGGAAAGTTCTCCCTGATTATGTCTTTGAACAAGGTTTTAATGTCATTGATGCTATGTCCTGCTTTTTCATTTATTCCAATTATTCTTAAGTTGTTTATCTTTGAGTCATCTAGCAGCTGCTGAATTGATTTTTCATGGTCCCTTGCTGTTTTTAAGAATTCTTCCTTTTCATGATCACTAATTGCAAGCCTGTCTTCTATATCTGAGATCCTGTCCTCGCATTGGCTTAATCTGCTACAAATACTTTCAATGGAATTTTTGTTCTCTTGGATATCTGCTTGAATCTGCCTTATGGATTCCATTTCTTTCCTATGCTGAGCATTCATGGTTTCTATAGTTTTCTTAAGCTCATCTATTTTTTTGTCTGTATCAGCTATAGTGTCCTTAAGCATGGTCTTCATTGTGGACATTATCTCTGCAGTTATCTGTGAGATTATTTCTGTTTTAATTTTTTCCAGAGCCTCATTCTGTTGCTTTGTTGTTACCACTTCAGATAGGCCAGGTGGGTGGCTTTGGGATTGTCCCACCTCGTTGCCCCCTAGGTTTGCCTTTGGTGAATTGGATGTGTGGGGTTGCATCTTGTTTAAGTGTCATCTCATTTTTTCTTTCTTTAATTCCTGGGGTGATGTTTGCAAATTACCTACGGTAGGTTACTTTATTGCTAGTGTTTAAGATCTTTAGAAGATGACTACTTCTCTGCAGTATCTTCCAAGTGGTGCTTGCTTTTGGGTTTTGAGCTTTCTGCCAGATCCTACCTCTTCAATTCGTTGGGTATGCGAAGTTGCTACCTGTTTGGCCCAGTCCTTGATTCTTTGGTACTGTGCCACTGTATTTTCTGTGTCCCTTAGTCAATCTCAATCACGAAATATCAGGAAGGAAAGATGTTTAGAACAATTATTTCACATTTGGCTATAATGTTAAATAAAGCATCAAACACAGCCTAGAAAATGACAGACTGAGCTAACCAGTTAGTTACCACTTTTAGCTGTATAGAGTTGCAGTTATATAACAAAATCTAAAACACACCAGAAAAATTATATGCAGTATACAAGTCCTATGTATGTCAATTTTTCCCTGAGGAGTTTAAATTTAAAATGAGTTAAGGAGGAAATAGATTGTTGGGAGAATAGGAAGGAATTAGATGTAAGATTAGAGGACCAAGAGGGATCCCACTAAAATTGGGACCCTGGTGCAGAGGACTGGTGGTAAAAAGAGAAGGAAGGGATAAAAGGAAGAACAGATCACAACCACAATCACAAAGAAGTTAGAGGCGCTGTTTACACTCATATAAAAAACCAGAGAGAATAATGAAGGAAAGAGCAAATACACATACAGAAACAAAAACGAAGATAAAAACAATAAAACAGGGCCGGTGAGATGGCTCAGCGGTTTAAGCACCTGCCTTGCAAGCGCGAGGGCCCGAGTTCGACTCCCGGAACCCACAAAAAAAAAAAAAAAAAAAAAAAACAATAAAACAGACAAAACAAAAATAAAACCCCACCCAAAAAAAAAAAAAAAACCCTTCGCCAGAGCAAAAAACAAATGAGTGAGAAAAAAATAAAAAATAAAAATAAAAAAAAATAAAAAGAATCAGTTCCAGGTGTTGACTCTGCTGTAGGCAGGCACCGTGTGGTGACAGAGTCCTGTTCCGTGCAGGTCCGTCCCAGTAAGCCAGGAGCGCCCTCTGGCGGTGGGTGAGCAGAGGCCCGTTCTTTCAGGCAGAGACCAGTCTAGCTCGCCTGCCGCTCTTAGCGCCCTTTCACTATCCCTGGGCCTGAGAGGCGCAGCTCGCTGTCCGGAGCGCGGGTTCCCTACACTGGTTTCCCGCCGCTCTGATTTTCACCACGCCCCCCACAATGGCGCCGGGCCAGTCGCTCTCTGGCGCGGGACAGGTGTGGCTGAGAGACCAGTCTCGTTCGCCTGCTGACCTCAGCACACTTTCGTGGGCCTGAGAGGCCCCGCGCTGCCCTGTCTGGAGCGCGAGTGTCCAGCACTGTTTTTCTTTCTCGCCGCTCTGATTTTCGCCGCACCCCCCACAAAGGCGCCCGGCCGGTCGCTCTCTGGCGCGGGGCAGCTGTGGCTGAGAGACACTCACCGCTGGCCAGCGCAGTTCTCCACCGCTCCCCCGCCTCGCCGCTGTCTCAGGATCCTCCGTGGGGGCTCCCTGGGCGCTAGCTGTCACCGTGTGTCCGTAGAATTGAGCTTCTGTCGCGCTGCGATTCCTGGGATGGTAGAAGGTGCGCGCGTGCAGCCTGCTTCTTCTTTTTTGGAAAGTCTCTCTAAATTTCTTGTAGAATTCAGCAGTGAATCCATCAGGGCCTGGACTTTTCTTTGTTGGGAGGTTTTTAATTACATCTTCAATTTCATTGATTGGTTTAATTAGGATTTTTATATCTTCTTGATTCAGCTTTGGTAATTCATATTTATCTAGGAATCTGTCCATTTCTTCTGCATTTTCCTTCTTATTAGAATACCAGGGACGGTGAGATAGCTCAGTGGCACAAGCGCCTGCCTGGCAAGCGTGAGGTCCTGAGTTCGACTCCTGGTACCCACATAAAGGAAAAAAGGGCCGGTGATATCGTTCAGCAGCACTAGCGCTTGCTGGCAAGTGCAAGGTCCTGAGGTCGACTCCCAGTACCCACATTAAAAAAAAAAAAGTAGAATACCAGTTTTCAAAGTAGATATAGATGATCTTCTGGATTTCTGCAGGGTCCATTGTTATTTCACCCTTTTCATTCCTAATTGTTTGGATTTGAGTCTTTTCTTTCCTTTTTTATAAGGCTGGATAAGGGTTTGTCCATTTTATTTAATCTTTCAAAGAACCAACTCTTTGATTCATTGATTCTTTATATTATTTTCTTAGTGTCCAATGGATTAATTTCTGCTCTGGTCTTTATAATTTGCTGCCTAGCTTTCTGATGCTGTAGAGACCTGTATATTTGATTTGAATAATGAATCCAAATGGAAACTCATGAGTAAAGAAGCAATTAATTCTGTGTGTGCTCCAGGAACTACAACTTTCTTTCCACCCTTCCCACTGCTGTGTGTGTCCACAGTTCATAGGTCGCTAACCAGTAATGAAATCAAAATGAAGCTGAGGCTCCTGGTGTCAGAGCACAGGAAGGATCTGGGCCTCACCACCATGTGGGAAGACCAGCTTTCCTCTCTCTTGTCACTCACCCTGGACTTTTACAAATTTGAGTGCATAACAAGCATATCTGCAGGCAACCAGGAGTTTTAAGAAGGGCCGTGCCTGACGGGTACACGTTTAAGGGCTTCCTCATCCACTTTATGTATAAAAATGCAAGGCGTGCATTTGGCATGTGCCTCCAGTAAGGCCCCCTTTTTGTGAAGAAATAATCTGTTGCTGTGGAGACCCAGTGCATGTCAGAGCGTTCACTCACCCTGAATCTGCATGTGTTGTTTGGATCGTGTTTGCTTGTAAATATCACTTTGTGTCATATGACTAACATTTCCACAAGAATTATACCTGCATTTTATTGGAGTTTTCCACATTGTGAATTACTAGCTATTGGAGGTTTCTTGTTTTGAAATCACAATCTAACTTGGATATCATATTTCAGTTTTGTATAAATGTTTTTAAACAATCATATGTGTATTTAAAATTTAAAAATGAAAATATGTATAAATCTTAGTTGAATTTAGTATAAATTGTGTATTCTACTTTAATAAATGTTACTTTGTCTATAGGTATCCATTAATTTAAATATGAGTAAATGATTTACTCAATTTTAAACACTAATTAGTAATCAGAGAAGTGTTTGTCTAATAAGATCAAAATGATTATTATTTTTCATTGATAAATGAGATTATTTTACATAAATTAGGAGAAACTAAACTTACAACAGACTTATTTATTACATAGATGAAAAGACATTTTATTGAATGATCACTTTTGTGGTTTACCTATGATGCTAGGGATATTTGAGACATTCCAGAAATTTATGAGAAGACACTGAAGCAAGACAGGAAAAAATACCAGTAAAGCATAAATATTCTTTATAGAATACCACATTTTCTTTAAACATTTACCTGTTGGTGGACATATAGGCCACTTCCAAGATTTAGCTATTATGAATTGTGTTGCTATAAACATGCGTATGCATATATCACTGTGGTATGTCTTTAACTCTTTTTGGGAAGATAACTGTAGGGGGAAGAGCTGGGTCAAATGAGATTTCTATTTTTAGTTTTTTGAGGAATCTCCATACTTTTTTCCATAGTGGTTGAACCAGTTTTCATTCCTACCAACCGTGAAGAAAGGTACCTCCCCAGACAAAAACAGCGTGTCCAGCATTTGGTATTGGTTGATTTCTTGATGACATCCATTCTTTTTGGAGTAAGGCGAAATGTCAGTGTTCTTTCAATTTGTATTTTTCAAATGGTTGGCAGTGTTGAACTTTTTTTTTTTCTCTCAGAGAGGCCGGGTGGATGAGACTGTTGCCATAAGCAGACCAAAGAGGGTGCACAACTAGGGCAAATTTTTGCCACCTTTGTCTCTGGAAATCCTAGTACGTATAAACTATAATATTCTCAGGCTCTTCCTGTGCACTAGTGTACAAGTTAGAGCACTGCATTGTTATTCTCCTCCTTCTGTTTTTATTGGGAATCAGAGTTGCTGGGCTGCAGCTTGACTCCTTGTCCTCCTCTCCACTTCTCTGTCACTCATGGTATCCAAGCCCCCCATTTGCTCCAGACCTTGGTCACTTCCTTCTCTTAGTGGAGACTATGTCAGTCAGTGTTTTACTAGATAAACAGATATAACACAAGATATACAAATGCGTAAGAAATTACAAGATTGGCTTACAACGGTCAGCCACAGAGTTGGATGAGGAAGCGTGCAGAGGGCGTCTGCACACGGGAGACTGAAGGATCCAGTCCAAGGTGTGGAGTTCACTGCAGTGTCCCGTGCAACTCCGTATCAGGAGCCAATGGTTCTGCAACGGAAGGTTGAAGAGTCTATGCCGGAAGGCTGAAGGATCCAAGGTGGAAGCCAGAGAGTCTGTGCTAGAAGCCAGGAGATGACATCCAAGTTGAAGGCTAAGACTGGAGCTCCTCTGAGAAACAGAAGCAGATCCATCCTTCCTTTTTTCCCCTTTATACCATGTAGGCAACTATCCACCCCAGGGAGGGCCCTCTACACCCTAGGGTGTAGAATTACTGAGCAGACTTAGTTAAGCTTCTAAACTTCTCAAATTGACACAATCAATCAGCCATTACAGAGACCTAAGGTGCACAGGGTAGAAGCTTTCCTTGGGCTTCACAAGTCCTTTTTCCTTGGCATGTTGATTTGAGGTAGGATAGAAGAAATAAAGGTAGGTAGAATAAAGACAAGGAAACTTATTCCCCTTCTTCCTTGATCTTTTTCCTCTCCAACTTGGAGGTTCACATCTGTGTAATTGGGAAACTCAGACTTTATAACTTTGTGATATTAATTAATGGGAAAAGATGGGAGCAAAGGGGATCAATGGTAACGTGGGTTTTCTGGGCCCCATGCCAGGGGATGATTGGTGCTTCTTTGCCCTGATGAGGGAAGAGAAACCAACTCCCTCTGTATTTTGCTGGCTCAGCTGAAAAGGGGAGACACACTACCTTTGTGTTTTGCCAGTCCAGTGAGTGAGGAGGTATGTATTCCACCTGCTGGAGTAAAGGAGGGAAGCTCACTCCCTCTGTTTTCTGAAGGCGTGCTGGTATTGATGGGAAAGGAACATAGATCATGCCTGCATTACTGGGTCACCATTCATGACCAAGGCCCAAATCCAGTAGGTACCCCCTCCTCCTATCCAAGCAACACCACCAAGCTGTGGGGAAAGGAGACAATAGAAATATTTCCTGTCTACACCCTTCCAGGAAGGCCTGCACCGTGAACAAGGCTTGCAGGGAGCCACACTCCTAGGGACAGGTGCTGCAGCGGTCACCTAAAGAGCACTACGGGTTTTATCAACCACTTTGTACCAAAGCAAAGTAACAAAAGCAGCATGCCTGCCTTGATTTTATTTTCCTGAGTCCTAGTGATACCTGCTTTGTAGTTATAATAGAAAAAGGGGCACCTCCAGAACTTTTAAACCTTCCATGAGGTCTTTACCTAAGTTGCAACTCCCAAGTTATAAAGATCACAGGGATGACATTTTGACATTCTTATTTATTCCAGAAGAGGCAAACAAATTTGTATAATTTCAGAATCTCCAGGAATGCCTGGCAACAAATAAATTTCTGTGTGATTGGTTGGGACACCTGGACTCTAGTCATAATGGAAAATTAGAGCAGGCCTGTTGCCTGACCTTAGAAAAATTTGGACTGATTAACATTGTTATGGCTTGTATATAGATGTCCCCCCAAAGCCTCATGAACTCAAGGTGGGGCTTTTCAGAGCTGGCTAGATCTAGGGTTGATGATATTGGGATTAAGGGTGTGTAGTACTAAATTAGACTACTCATTGGTTTAGCATAGTTCTGGGTGTGGATAATGAGAAGGCCCACCCTGGGTGTGCGTGCTACCATTTAAAAGGCTTATAGCCTGAATGGGATAAAAGAGAAATGGAGGCTTGCTTCACTGCTGCTGCCTTGCTAGCTGCCTCCTGGTTACCTGCTATGGACTGTTTCTCCTCTGCCATGCCCCTCTGCCCTGCTGCCCTGCCTTGGAGCCAGCCAACTATGGACTGAAACCTCTACAAACTGAGCTAAAAAAATTTTTTTCCTCCTTAAACGTAAAGGTGTTAGGTATTGTGTCTCAGAAACAAGAAAAGTAACTAAGACAAACATTATCAAACCTCAGGGGAAATGGGCCAGCAGTGTCCACCAGGAGAATGGACCTGTCTGATCCTGAGTGGAGGACCTGAAAGAAGTCTTTTCTTCTTTTTCTCCATTTTATCTCTTTTCAGAAGTATACAAGGGAGATCCAGAAGATGTGAAGTGCATCTTACAAGATTATGGGTTATCCAATGTCTATCCCTAAAATGTTACCTTTGGGCTATATTTTACAAATTGAGACTTTTAAAATGGAAGATTTAAAAAATAATGAAAGTTGATTTTCCTTTGCAGCTGAGCTTGGACTCAATATAAATTATACAGTGGAGAAGCATGGCCTCAAAATGTGACTTTAAATTTTAACACACTACTCCAACGATTTGTTTTATAAGAGAAATTAAAAATAGAAGATCCATATGACCAGGATTTTATGATCCTATATCAAGGTCCAAAATTATATCCATTTTGCACAATTTGTTATGCCCATATACCTTTAGAACCAATGAGTACACACTCAGACCCTGTAGAAGATGAGTTCTCCAGATGCCTATATCCTCAATAGGAGAGGCAATAGTGGCTCTAGAGGCCCCTGAGGAAAGCTCTGGACTAAATTCAGTGAGCTCCTCTACTCCATCTTCTTCCATAGCCTCTTCCCCCACATCAGTCCCTTATTGATCTCTCTATCTCCCATTACTGGAGAAAATCTAACTCCACTGGTGGAACAAGAAGCTGCACCTCTTACTATCCATCTGTCTCAAAACCTTCTAATATGTATCTAAATCATAAAGTCTGAGAAGGGAAACACGGCATTATAAAAGTACATGTGCCCCTCTTCATGAATTATCTGGCCCAATGGTAAACAGAAGTTAAGACAATTCTCAGAGGACTCAAATTAATAAATGATTTCTAGACTTTGACATAATGTTTAACTTGTGCTGATCTTCAAGTACTGTTTTCTACCTGGTGCACCCTTGAAGAAAAAGTTCATATATAGGCAGCAGTACAAGCTTATGCTGATGAAATTCATGCCTGGGATAATACCAAGGATAAGGGTATAACTGCTGTTCACTACCAAGCTTGTGATTGGCAATTTCAGATTGGTGGTGAGGGTGATGTAAAGCACAACAATGTGATTATGTGTTTGAATGAGGGAATGAAAAGATGTATAAGTAAATCAGTAAAGGCCCAGGCAATGTGACTACAGGCATGAAAACAGGCCAATTAATTGCTTTGACATTAGAAAGTAAAACCCTGTTTCCTCAAGGAAACACCAGTGTTCCACATGTAAAAAGGGAAAATAAGACCAGTTGGCTGCTACTGCTTTGGAGAGCCTGGACACTGGAGTAAGAACTGCAGCAAGCCAGGCCCTTCTTCTGTGATATGCCTCCTCTGCAAAGAGGGAAGACACTGAAAATGAGACTGCCATCATCTCCCAAGAGAGGAAAGATTAACTGCTTCTTTTATGGCTGCTCTGAAAGACTGAAGACGCCTGAAGTCTCTCAAAGCCCATCTCAACAAAACAGACATCACTCTAAAACAGTGATGGCAAACATTTTAGACCTTTCAATGATAACAAATAGCGTGCTGTGGCACATGTGTCATAGATTCGCCACTACTGTTGTAGCAGAACCTCAGGTAATACTTGACATGGTAGATAAAAGTATTAATTTTCTTTTGGATAAATTATGCCTTGCTCCAATGCCCTGGACCTCCTCTAGTAAGACTTGTATTATGACTGGTATTGACCGTATTCCTAAGGCTAGACATTTTAAAATGCCTTTAACCTGCAGTTTTGGGGAATTAATTTTCACTTAAGCTTTCCTGGTTTTCCCAGAATATTTTACTCTGTTGTTGGGAACAGATTTTTTTTTTCTTTTCTAAGAGCAACTCTTTATTTGATACCAGAAGGGTCACTTTTCCTTTTGGGAGCATTAATATCAAGCCCACTAGACAGTATACTTAGATATAGTCCTAGCAAAATTTTTTTTAAAAGTAGATCCACTAATCAGGGATATAAAATCCTAGGAAAGGTAATTGATGTGCAGCCTGTTGTCATTGCTTTAAAATACCCAAATACCTACCCTAAATGACAATATCCTCTTAAACCAGAAGCCTACCTGGGATCTTAACTTCTCATTTCTAAATTTTTTAAACGTGGCCTTTTAGACCATTGCCAGTCACCATGTAATTCTCCCATCTTTACATTGCTAAAGCCAAATGATAAAAAACTTTTTGAAAAGTTAAATACTTAGGACATATCCTAAGCCTAGGGGAATGACCTCTCATCCCCTGAAAGAAAGGAGGCCCTCTTAAAACCAGGGCCACCCCAAACCAAAAGGTAACTCGGGGCCTTTCTAAGATGGCTAGGTTTTGCAGAATTTGAACTCCTACTTCTGGACTCATAGACAAGCTGCTTGATGACACCACACAAGGCCTACTTATGAGCCCCTAGATGGGACTGAAAAACAACAAGAAGCTTTTTAGTAGTTGAAAACTTGTTACTGTCTGCTCTGGCTTTATGAATTCCTGGCCTAGGTAATCCATTTATCCTATAGAGTATATATAACTGAAAGACAGGGCATAGCATTAGGAGTTCTTACCCCAAAGCTGGACACATTTGTGGACCTGTGGCTTACTTCTCTAGATGGTTAGGTCCTTGTCACATGGATGGCCTAGATGCCTAGGGGCTATGGTACTGCAGCACTTCTGATAGAGGAGGCCACTTAAATTTAGGACACAAGATGGATGTTCAACCCCTTTATGAGATTCAAAATGTTCTTGAAGTTAAAGGACACCAATGGCTAATTGGGGGATGTCTATCTAAATATCAAGCCTTCCTCTTAAAATCTCCAGAGCTTACTTTCATAGTCTGCCAATCTTTCAGTCTGGCAACCTGATTCACTACTTCATGGAAACTACAACACATTTACTCTAGTAGGCCTGACCTCAAGGACCAGACTTTGGCTAATCCTGATGCAGAATGGTTCACTGATGGGAGCAGTGACATAAATAATGGAACTTGGAAGGGAAGCTATACAATTGTTAGTATCCAAGAAGTAATTAAGAAAAGATGCTTCCTTCAAACATCTCAGAACAAAACGCTGGAATCATTGTTCTTACCCAGGTCTTACAATTGGGAGAAAACAAGCGAGTCAACATTGGTACTGACTTCAGATATGCCTTCTTAGTCTCTCATACTCATGCTACCAGATGGAGAAAAAGTTGACTCAGCAGAAAAAAAAAAAAAAAACTTCAAGTAAGCATGGGATTGAGATTCTTTCCCTCCTAAAAGGACTGTGGGTACCAGCCCAGATAGCAGTAATACACTGCAGAGGACATCAAAAAGGTAACTCTCCCCTAATCTAGAAAAATGCCTTGGCAGATCACAGGGCCAAATAAGCACCACTGCAAAATGTCGCAGAGATGGCTCTAATACCTCTTTCCTCAAACCTAAATGCAAGCCCTATTTCAAGATTGAAGAGCAGTGGGTTAGTCAGTGGGGATATAAACCTGTGAAAGATGGCTGGTGGAGTAAAGAATAAAATAATAAAAATTTTTGCCCCAGGCTAATCAATGGAAAATTATTAAAGAAATCCATGATACATGTCATTTAGAAAGACGGGCATTGACTATTTTGGTCAACTATGCTTTTGTGGGGGAAAAATCAAATTGACTATTCCAGAAGTCTCAAGGTCTTACCCTCTCTGTGCCTATGACAATCCAGGAGGAAATGCTAAGTCTCCAGCTTTACTTAACACAGTGCAAAGGCAAGGTACTTTCTCTGGAGAAGATTGGTAGATAGGTTTCATCCAGATGCCTCTGTGCTAGAGACATAAATAAATGCTTTTACTGACACCTCCTTTGAGTGGATAGAAGTATATCCCACTCAGACTGAAAGGGTCCAATAGGTCACTAAAGTTCTATTCAAAGAAACTATTCCTAGGGTTGATCTTCTCAGATGATAATGGGCTTGCGTTTATTTTTAAGGTGACACAGGAGGTCTCACAAGCCTTAGGAATAGCTTATCTTCCCACCTCTTGGCACCTTCAAGCTTCAGAAAGGTTTAAAAGACTAAGATCCATATTAAAGTCGCTTTAGCAAAGTTATGCCAAGAATCCTCAGAGCATTGGTTATGACCACTACTACTTATTACTTTACTGAGAATCAGAATTACACCTAAGACTTCTTTCTAACTGAGCCCATTGGAAATGTTCTATGAGAGGCAATTTCTGATCACAGATCCTTAAACACTGGAAATGATTAAACACATAATTAATTTAGGTCAGGTACAAAAGGTTTTATTAGCATATGTTAATGAATTCCTTCTAGCACAAGACCCTTCAATTCACACCCTTAATGTTCAACCCTGTGATTCTGAGGTACTTAAGAGTTTGGAAACAAGGTCCCCTTTAGATTAGCCCCTCCCTAAATAGAAAGGTTCCTACCATGTTCTTCTAAGAACTCATATAGTTGTCAAGTTACAAGGGCATGCATAACACATTTACTTATCAAGAATTAAATCTGTTCCCATTGAGACTTTACAAGCTCAAGAAACTAAGGAGACAGAGACATGTGATCAACATTCTTACAAGCCTTTGGGACTTGCGAATACTATTCAAGAACAAGAAGGTTGATTAAAGATAACTCAGATATGTATGTTGTCTTTTCTTGTTGCTGAGACAAAATACCCAACACCCAAAATTAAAGGAGGAAAGGTTTATTTAGCTCACAGTTTGTAGAGGTTTCAGTTCATAGTTGGCTGGCTCCCAGGCAGAGAGGCATGGCACAGGGACATTGCAGGGGAGAAACAGTTCATGGCGAGCAGAAGGCAGCAAGCAGTGAAGTAGCAAAGCACCATGCAACCCCAGCAGCCCTCTTTCTGTCCCTTTTATCCTATCCAGGCTACCACCCTGAGGGTGGTTAGCACTCACACCCAGAGTGGGACAGCCTTAATCCTAGCATTGCACCATGAATCAATCCCAGCTTCACATCCTTGATCCCAGCATCACACATCCTAGATCCAGGCACCTCTGAAAAGCACCACCTATGACCACAGGAGGCTTTGGGGGACATCTAGATACAAACCATCACATATATTATGCTTCATGTCTAAATTAAATCATCTTCCTCACCTTAAATATAACACCTCATAACTATATTGTCTGCTCAAGTCAAAGTCTGTCAATTCATTTGTATCTTAACTCTTATGTCATTCTCCAATGGAGAAACTAATTCTTCTTGACTGCCATAACAATATGCCAAAGACATTGCAAATGATGCATGCTGGATTTGTGGAATGCTGCCCACTTCTAGCACATTTGATGTTGCTATGGTAGGTATCCCTGTATAGGGAAATGATTGGCTAAAACTGCAAAATTTTATAGAACAACACCAAATTTCAGCTACAATTTTGAAGTTTGTTACCAGCGCTAACTAATGTCTCTCAATGGCATATAAAAGAAACTTCTCATCAAAAGTGCCATGGGATATTGTAAAAAAGGAAGAAACTGTTCAAAAGGAAAGAGAAACTGGGATGGGGGAATGGAGTAAAGAAGGAAGGGAAAAGAAAAAAAAAATATATATATACAAGATAGTTAAGATAGATACACTACTAATTTCACTTAGTTCATTGAAAAGAAAGGTTTGTGCTAATATTGGCTTGACAATTGAATGCCAATATCTTGTACTCTGAGTAGCTAATTTAAAGATGACAATACGCAATCTATTAACCATTATTACCCTCCTATTATGTTGTTTTGAAATTTTGTTCTATTTTTTCTCTTTAAAATAAAAATTTTAAAAAAGTGCCATGGGAAATTTCTCTCTTGCTTAACTAATACTCAGATGTGGAAATACACAAAGCCTGCTCTATCTCAGGCGTCTAAAACTTCTATCATAAAAGATGATGTCAGATAGATGGTTATATCTATTTCAGAATAGATATTTTCAGGTTTAGGATGAACATTTCTGGCTGTTATCCACTATGTGGCAACTCAGCCAGTTAGCAGTCCTCGTATGGGAACAGAAAAACCATACTTACTGTATATGGAGCAATGCCATTCAAAATATGGGATGAGTTCCTGCACAAAACTTTAATCACACTATTGTGTTAAGAGAGAAATGATTTGTGTGCTACCAATTGAAAAACATGAACTGGGATAAAGTCACCAGCCCCAAATGGTACCAGATGGCTTTGTGGCACAAATATATAGCCATTGCTATCTCCGGGGTGGAGAAAAATATGTACATTAGGATATCCATGGGTATAAGGATGCTGGATTAATACCATACATCAACTAGTTAACCTCCATGCCTTGCAGCATTGATGGATCAGATCAGTTTTTCACTGGGTGTGATCATGTAGTTTTGAACTTCATTTCCCAAATAGAATTTGAAGATGTTATATGGCATATGAGTCTTCTACAAAATTTACACAAAATCTCTAAATGGCACTGCCTAGGGCAGTGATGGTGAACCTTTTAGAGCTTTCAATGGTAACAAACAACCCACTGTGGCACGCATGCCATAGGTTCACCAGGACTGGTCTAGGGCATTTATTTACCAAATTCTCAAGTAAAAATTATAAGAAAAGCTGTTCTACAAAACCAAATAGCCCTCGACATTGTAGCTGCAGCTATTATCAAAAAAGAATGTTATGTATATATTCCTGACAACTCTCCAAATGTATCTTCTTCATTACAAGACCTATGTTCACGAATTAATGCAATCTCACACTCTGCCTTAAGTTTTAATGACCTGCTGATGCCCTACTTCTGATCTCCTCTTGTTGTGGACTAATGCTCCATATGTCCTTGTCTTTTTTTCCATACTATCAAAAAATGATTGTTCTTCAAACAACAAAACCTGATCTTCCTATGTCTCCTTTCTGTCAGTCAGGATGAGACTTCTGATGCCTGGCTAGGTGGGATCAATGCCCCCTCATCCTGAAGCAGCTATAGGAAGATGGAACTTTGGCACCAGCTTCCATTAAGAACAAGGTATCAAAATCTTGGGGGGAGAAAAAGAGGTAGGATAGAAGAAATTAAGATAAGTAGAAAGAAGAAGAAATTTATAATTTTGGAAACTACAGCTTCAGGACACAAAAGTTACTGAAGCTTTTTCACTTCCAGAAAACCCACTTTAAAAAAAAAAAAAACCCTACTGGTTTTAAAGATGTAATAAGCTGTAAATTGGGCTCTGGGCCTGTGCCTTTCATCTGTAAATTGTACTTCCTCTTCCCAGCCTCATCCTCAAGAAAATGCGCTCTATTAAGCAGGCTGCATATTTCAGGTTCAAACATATGTAAATGGTTTGCATTCTAACTCAGGCTACCAGATTGATAACCTGACAGACAGTAGGAATATATATCCTAGATCACTTATTTTGAAAATAACCCAAGGTATATAAATACACTGGGCTCCAGGCCATAATGTTTCTCATTCTCTGAACACCTGTCTTCCCTTCTGTATAGTTTGTTCTAAATAAATCTTTCCAGTGCAGTGAAAATGAGAGATCCCAAAATGAAATACTAGATGATTTTAACATTTGAAGATTGGATGCAGGTATGAGGGTCAAATGGGCAGGAGGAGAGTGCTGAGCCCAGCGAAGAAAGAAATTTTCACCTACTAATGAGTCTTAAAAATTCTTTTTCTGCGGGCTGGTGAGATGGCTCAGCGGCGTAAGCGCCTGCCTTGCAAGCGCGAGGGCCCGAGTTCGACTCCCGGAACCCACATACGAAAAAGGGGCCGGTGATATCGCTCAGCGGCATGGGTGCCTGTTGGCGCGCGAGGTCCTGAGGTCGACCCACCGGTACCCACAAAAAAAAAAAAAAATTCTTTTTCTGTGATGGAAGCACACTTACTCCTTCGGTGAGGTGAGTCAAGTTTCCCCATCTCCTGACTTTGTAGAACTTCCTTGGACCATGTCCAGTGACAATAAGGGTGATGGTTTAATGCAACCAAGACCTCAATTATTCCTCGAAACCCCAAATAAATATCCCACTCATTATTGTATACAGCCACGTATCTTCTTTCAGAAAGTGTCAAGGAAACTGAGGTAAAACCCTTCCTTCATTCATTTAGCAAAGTTTTGTTGAGCAGTTCCACTGAAGGCATTTGAGCAAGGCAAACAGCATAAAAAATTTTAGGGGAAACTAAGGGAGAGCTTGGCTGATTCAAAGTGCTTCAAAGAAGCACTTCAGTGATGTGTAGGATGCAAATGTAGATGTCAACACAGATGAGGCCTGAAAGATAGTTATGGGTCATATCAGAAAGGGCCCTGTTTGACACTTTGAGAAGCTTAGGACTTTACCATGAAGGTAGTGGAGAATAATTGAAATATGCTAGGCAGAACGGTGACATGATCAGATGTATATTTTAGAGAGGTTACTCCAGTAGTCACAGTTTGGATGATGCTGAGTAAAACTAAGGTCAGCATTAACGTCTCATCCAAGGGAGACAAGGCTTTAGCCTATTCAAGTTACAGGTAATCCCTCTTAACTTAGAGGACATTATAGAAACAAATGTATTACTTATTTAAAAGCACTTATGAGTGGTCAAATTGGATCCAATCAGGGCACTCCCCAAAAATGTTTTTGGCTGTGGGCCCAGTATTTCTGTCTACAGCCTGACTTTGATTCATTTCTGCTCCTTGGAGCCTGAAAAATAGGCTTGGTACATGACACATTATCATCTACACTTTTAGGTTTCTCACATTAAAAAAGAAATAAAAATTTGCTGGATCCCACATTCTCTTTTTCTTTCCTTTCTGAAAGGAGAGGGGATTTTCTAGCCTTGCTTTCCCATCATCTCCTCTATCATTCACCTCCAGACTTAAAATAATCAGATGAGTGTTGCCAGGACTTTGGCAAACACAGCTCTCACTAAGGTTATCAATGGCCTTGATGTTAAATTCAACAAACATGTTATTTCTCATTTTGTTCACTTATGTGCATAATTCAGTACAATTCGTGATTTCCTTCTTCATGAAACATTGTATTTCTTTCTTTGCTGGGCTCAGCACTCTCCTCCTGCCCATTTGACCCTCATACCTGTATCCAATCTTTTTTTTTTTTTTTTTTTTTAATGTGGGTACCGGGAGTTGACCTCAGGACCTCATGCTTGCCAGCAAGCACTTGTGCCACTGAGCGATATCACCGGCCCTTTTTTTCCTTTATGTGGGTTCCAGGAGTCGAACTCAGGACCTCACGCTTGCCAGGCAGGCACTTATGCCGCTGAGCTGTCTCACCAGCCCCCTGTATCCAATCTTAAAATGTTAAAATCATCTAGTGTTTCATTTTGGGCTCTCTCATTTTCACTGCAGTTTCTCTAAATGATGTGTGTCCACCTTTTTGGTTTACCTGGGCCACATTAAATGAAAAGGAATCATATTAAGCCACATGTAAAATGTATGTATTTCCTGTACCACAGCTGCTAAAAAACTATTTTAACTTATTAATTTGTTTACAAAATAAAACAAGCCTACCTTTAATAATTAATTAACTTATATCTGCTTAGTAATAATAAACAAATACCTTCACAGGTACAAATACACATAGGTAGATTGAAGTACCATTATTTGTAGTTGTAGCGTTTTACTCACCGAGTTACACAAGCATATGTAACATCTGATGCACATGAGTTACCATTGACTGTGTGTAGCCAAAACAATAGGGTAAGTTAGCACCGGTCTGCACCCTCCCCCCACAGTTCTTGAATACTCAGTTCATGCTTGACCATAAAATTGAGTCATAAATAAATCACTAAAAATCACATGATAATGTTAAAAGTTTATTTACGATGTTGTGGGACCACATTACTAGCTGTCCAGGGTAATATGTGGCCCAAGGGCTGCAGGTTGAACATACCTTAGTCTAAATGAACTCAACTATTCCCATGTCTTCAATAATAATGTATATGCCAACAACTCCCAGTTTTGTATTCCTAGATTCCTCTTTTGAACTTTCTTATATCAAATCACCTACTGGACATTCACTTGAAATCATGATATCTATACTCAAACTCATTCTTGTCTTTCCTCCCCAAACATGTTCTTCCAGTGCTCCAAAACTCAGTAACAAAGACTAATAATCCTCCAGTAGAACATACCAGTGTTAGATTATTCTTGAGACTTTGTTTTTTTGTGAATTTACCCCTGATGAATTCTTCAGCCTTATCATGTATTTTGTGTTCATGCCAAACTTCTGTCTTTTAATTCACTTGGGGTACCAAGATCCTTTTTATTTTTAACTCAATCAATAATGTTGCACCATCTTCCTGCAATATTCTTTCCCAAATCATTTTTTTTTTCCTGTGTGTGCAGTACTGGGGATTGAACCCAGGGATGCTCTACCACTGAGCTACATCTCCAACTTTTTAAAAAAATTTTTGAGACAGAGTGTTGATGAATTGCCCTGGCAGGGCTCAAACTTGCTATCCTCCTGTCTCAGCCTTACTTCATTGCTTAGAT
The DNA here is from genome assembly GCA_028451465.1 of Erethizon dorsatum. Lineage (NCBI taxonomy): Eukaryota > Metazoa > Chordata > Mammalia > Rodentia > Erethizontidae > Erethizon > Erethizon dorsatum. The sequence continues at coordinate 43,012,033 of CM051842.1, forward strand.
TATAGGCATGCTATACCATGCCTGGCTCTTTCCCCATATCTTTACCTAGTGAACTACTTAACCTTTATGTGTTATCTTAACTATCACTTCTTTGAGCCAAACTTTATGGACTCATCAGACTAAATTGTGTCTCCCATATCAACTTCATCCACTGTTGGATTATGTTCCCATGACAACACATAATTTTTTCATGCATAACACTATCATAATTTAAAATATTTTTTCATGGGATTATTTATATATTATCAGTCTCTTTTTGATTGTAAATTCTACAAAGATAAGAACACTATTAATACAGTGGTACCTCGGTTCAAACTTAATTCATTCCACGATTCTGGGGAAGATGGTCATGTTCATGTTCATGTGGTGAAGAGGGCTGAGGTTGTGTTCATCACCTGATGCAGAGTTTGCGAACAGAAGCAAACTTTTGCCAAACACTTCTATTTGCAAACCAAATTATTCAAGAACAGAAGCATTCGTGAACCGAGGTATTACTACTGTATTATTCCTGTCTGTGCTTGACACAGAGAATTGACACATAGAATACAGTTAATAAATATTCATTCAGTGAATATATGTATGAATGAGGAAGTATAAATTTTCCTTAAAAATATATATTCCCCTGCTAAAGAGGAAGGGCCTTCTGATTTTGGAAGCCTACTTCAGTCTGATGAATAGATACTCTGAAACATTGAAAACTCTTTAAGAACTCAGTGAAGTACTCAACAACAATCCTAACCATTTTTATCCTTGAAGTTGGAGTATTATATTTCCCTGTTCTTTTATTATATCCCCAGCACCACCCCCTACCATGGTTTCTACAAGTTTTCATTAAGATAAGAGACAAAAGTAAAACATAATACAATGTTAACTTCTGAAAATACAGAAGATTTGAGGTATGTTCAGAGATTTGGCTGAAGTTTTGGATTGTCTCCACGTTTATGTCACCAATTTAGGGCTAATTCAATTGCCCGTAAGTGTGTTTACTTCTTCAATTTTCCATTTCAGTTGTGTATGGGGGACATTGGACTTTCATCATGACTCACATGGTTCTGTTATACTGTAGTGGATCTAGCTGATGTACTCCAGGCTCTTGTGTATGATGGGCAAAGAATTGCAAAGCACACACCCAGTGGCAAGTGAAGTGTAATTACGTTTACTGAAGATCATGGGAAGATGTGCTCAGGGCAAGTCCATGCTGACAAAAAATATGGCATGAATAGAAAGGTGGTGCTAGGATGACAGGAAAGTGAAAAAGCACTGCACAGATAAATCTGGCTTTTGGAATTTAATGGATTCGTACCCTAGCCCAGATGCTTCCTGCTGAATCTTCAGGTAAGGTTGACAGGAACGACTGACAGATCGCTGAGTCGTCTTGGTGCTCTTGACATATGCGCCTGTCCCAGAATTCACTGTGATCTTAATTATATGTATGAGATGTAGTGCATAGTTATGAACCCTTATTAAGGCTGCAGTAGTGTAAAGGTGATTGGAGGTCAGTTCAGGAGATCCAACTTGCGTGTGCCCTTGCCTAGAGCTTCAAAGATTTCCTGTTGTTGTTGTTGCTGTTGTTATGTGTAATCTTCTACCTCCTCTCTGAGGACAGTGGAAAGAGGAATGGCCCGAGGGTTCTGTCAAGCTCAAATGGATGGAAGGGAGTGATTTCCTCAGCTCCATTGTTCTATCTGTATTAGTTCAGACCTGGACTTGGAAAAGCTCTCTGCTTGCATCCAAAAAGCTTTCATTGTCACCACAACTCTCAGAGCCCAAGGCAGAAAGGCTGAGGTAAGGAATCTGCTTGCAAGCCTCATGATACTCACGGGCTATGTCCCAGATTCTGGCTTCCAGATCCAAGAGGGCTATAAATTCTGGTCTTTCCAGAAATCTCGCCACAGTAATAGATGAAGGGAATATTTCTTATGGACAACAGAGAGAAACAGCAATCTGTCCATTTTATTCCAGGCATCAAAAATAAAAAGTGACACAGGAATTTCTGGCCTTAACTGAATCAGTAGGATTTGTTTATACAGACAAAGTGACCATCCTTTTAAAAATTCCTTATCTTTCCCACTATTGGTCTCAAGGGCTTGGCTGAAATCCAGATTCTAGGTCTTTTCTTTATTAATACTAAACTTGATACTGGCTTTTTTGTGTGTGTGTGTGTGTGGGTACCGGGGGGTCGACCTCAGGACCTCGTGCGCCAACAGGCACCCGTGCCGCTGAGCGATATCACCGGACCCTTTTTCGTATGTGGGTTCCGGGAGTCGAACTCGGGCCCTCGCGCTTGCAAGGCAGGCGCTTACGCCGCTGAGCCATCTCACCGGCCCGATACTGGCTTTTGAGAGGAAGACAAGGCTTGTAGACATGCAGAGCAAGAGAATGTTTGCTGAATCCTTGAACAGACCATTCTTTTTCTTTATTTTTTTACTTTTGGCAGTGCTGGGGATGGAATTCAGAGCTTGTGCATGCTAGGCAAACACTCTATCACTGACCCCCTTACCACCAACCCCCCTTTTCTATGATTTAAAAATTATTTAGTTAGCTTATATTTTAATTGACAATAATTGTACATATTTATGGGGTACATAGTGATTTGATTCATGTGTACATGTGTAATAATCAAACCAGGGTGATTAGCATTTCCATATCCTTAAACATTAATAATTTCTTCATGTTTGGACTCCTTCAAATTCCCAGGACTCTATAAAATATTCTTAACCTTCTTTTCCTCTGTCCCAAATAATATCCTAAGTGTCTTTTCTGTAGTGAGTTTTTCTGACACAGGCTCCATTGTTATTCAGTCATGCATGTTGCCTGGGAAACTGACACACGATAGAAAATGGAGTGATATTTAAATGATAGAAAATGGAATGATATATATTATGTAGCCAATCTTTAGGACTTTCAGGGAAAGGCCATCTTTTCTTTGTCTAATGTAGAGGAAGTCAGTTATCTAGTCATCTGCCCTCCAGACTTAGGCTTTGAAAAGTTCTGTGCTTGCATCCAACAAGTTGTCATTGTCACCACAACCCTCTGAAGTGTGTAGTGCTATTATTACACTTGTTAAGAGATAGGACTCTGAGGGGCTGAGATTAGGTCCATTGCCCAATATTACTAAACTAGATAAGTCTTAGTTTTAACCCAGGCAGTCTGGTTAAGGGCCTGCATCCTTAACACCTACAATCACATAGTAGGTGCTTATTAGATATATATTGGGTGAATATTATACAAGAAAATGTAAATTATAACCATGTAAAGGAAAGATTCTAGTACACACGTGTACTTCATACAGTGGCCCTGTTCCTTAAATTGGATACAAGTATATTCGTTGTATATTACATGCATTTTTACCACTGTGCCCAGCATATTGTAGTTTGAAATTTAACCCATGCTATACATTAAGAGTTCCTGGGCCGGTGATATCGCTCAGTGGAATGGGCACCTGCTGGCGCGCAAGGTCCTGAGGTCGACCCCCGGTACCCACAAAAAAAAAAAAAAGAGTTTCTACTGCTCACAGACTCTAGGGGTGACCCATTTTTGTGGGTTCAGATCTTTTTATGTCGTACTAATAATTACCTTCTAAATTGTAGGATTTTATATGTTTAGTTATTTAAATTACTTGCTTTTTCTAAAGCAGGAAGAACTGGCAAGTATCCTTTAACATATTCTGTTCCACTTCCCTACAAACCGCACATCCACCCCCACCCCTAACTACAAGGCTAGAAAGACAGATGATGCCCTCTTCTAGGGCTTTGGGGAAGTAGAATGCATTGGGCCAACCTGAGGGAATTTCTAGGAAATAATCATGTCAACTTCCTTTCATTTTGGTGATAAGAAGAGGATTAGTTTTTATGTCATTTTCTGGAAACAAGAAAGCTGACCTTGGGCCGGTGAGATGGCTCAGCGGCTTAAGCACCTGCCCTGCAAGCGCGAGGGCCCGAGTTCCACTCCCGGAACCCACATACGAAAAAGGGGCCGGTGATATCGCTCAGCGGCATGGGCACCTGCTGGCGCGCGAGGTCCTGAGGTCGACCCCCTGGTACCCACAAAAAAAAAAAAAAAAAAAAAAAAAAAGCTGACCTATTCAGCCAGGTGAGTCTCCTGAAGCCTTGGTGGGTAGAGCGATGGAATAAAAATTTTGATGAACTTTAGAAGGTGCTGAACAGATATTTCCTTCAGTCAGGTACATTTTACAAACACTTTAAAATGTAGGCTATTAAACATAAACAATTTTCCATTTATTGAAGATTATATAGGTGCTTATAGAATAATAATCTTGGAAAGTAAAGTATATTCCCAATTTATAGTTAAGAAAAAAAAGATGCGCAAAAGTTAAGCAACAGCCACCCAAATGGCAGAACCAGGAATTAAAACCAAAATCATTGTCTCTCCAGTGTAATATGTTGTCTCTTTCTATTTTCTTTGATTCTATAGCAGAATCCCACTCTAAAAGAGATGGCAGGGAAATGTTCTTGAGAGATACAAGCCCCTTCCAGTATCATGGAGACATCAAGGGGAACCATGCTGAAAATCTTAAGTAAATACAGACCCCTTAATGACTGTCCTACATAGGTTCTCTGTCATCACCTGAACTTAATAAAGTCAGATTTACTATACTGTCAATCCAATGGATGTGAAATCATAGCTTATGTGGTATTACGTTGCATTTTCCTGATTTTCGTTACATATTTTCATATTTGTTGGTTATTCAGGTTTTGCCTACTGTGGACCACCTGTGTATATCCCTTGCATGGCTATTATTACAGATACTATAAATGGATCCAATACAAGGCCCACAGCAACTCTCTGGTAAGCCAGCCATACGGATGAAGAGACTAAGGCTGAGGAGACCTCGTTTAAGTTTCCTGAGCTGAGAGTTTTAAGTGGAGATCTAGAGATTATTGGTATTTGAGCAGAGATCCTTAGCCCTTATCTTTTGTTTTACAGTACATGTTAGAACCCACAGTCATGTAAGGAAAAACAGAGAAAAGGAACAGATAATTTCAAATATGTAACTATCCCACATGTCTATTTGTACAATTTAGACCATATACCATGTATCTAATGCAGGTTTGTACTGTTAACATAGATTGGTTACTTGTTTTCTCATGATAACCTGTGATGTAAAATGTGTTATTTCTATTTTATAGATGAGAAGGCTGAGGCTCAGAGAAGTGAAGAAATTTGCCTTAGGTTGAATTACAGCTAATAAGAAATAGACTCATATAATAGAGTTGTCTGATTACAAAGACTGCCTGGTTTCTTTATGGCTGGATTTGACTTCATCTAATAATCCAGCAAAATGATAAACACGAAGGGAGAGGAGAGGCACCTGGCATATGTTTTCTGGGTCTTTTAGGAAACAGAGTTGTTCCTTTGGCCATGTACATCTACAAGAAGGCTGTTATTGTAGACATCAAGAGAATGAGTACTGTCAAGAAAGGAATGCTCCGCCAGCGTTACCATGGCAGAACTGTAAGGATCTACAGTGCTATGCAGCATGCTGTTGGCATTACAGACAAGTAAGTTAAGGGCAAGTTTCTCACCAAAAGAATTAATGTGGGTACTGAGCACATCAAGCTCTCTGAGAGCCAAGATAGCTTTCTGATATGCATGAAGAAAAATAACTGGGAAAAGAAGAAAGCAAAATACAAAGGTACCCAGGCTCAACTCTATTATCAGCCTGCTCTGCCCAGAGAAGCACACTTCCGAGGGAAAGGAACCTGAACTTCTTGGCCCTATTCCCTATAAATTCATGTAAGAAAAATAAGATCTTTCATAAACAAAAAACAACCGCTTCCCAACTAAAGACTATGGCTGTTCCACAATAATGTTGTCTGTCCATAAATACTGATGTTATGAAGTAAAGGCTTCCCACAAATCAGGCCTGACGCATCATCTCTTTAACCAGGTCTTGACCTCCTGCTTCAGCTTCTTTTTGGAACCCCAAGAAACTTGGGTAAGGCCAAGTCTACATCTACCATCTTTCTTCAGAATCCTGGCCCAGGAGCAGCCTTAACCAACTGGCTCATCCCTGCTGTCTCCCATTAACCAGCTGGGCTAGGTGAGAGCTCACAGATTCATCTACCACTGACTCAGGCTTCTCCAATAAAACTCACTGAACACTTTCCATGGAAAACCCAAACAATTCCAAGTTGGCACTTTCAAGCTTAGCTATACACTAAAAGAAATTCTGATCCCCTCACATCCCAGACCCATTGTATCACAATTCCTGCGGGGTGATATCCAGGAATTCAGAATAATGGGAGCTCCTCAGGTGATTCCAAAATACAATCATGATTGACAACCACTGGTAGGTAAGCCATCTTCTTCAGATTCTGGCAGCCACAATCACTGAAATCTGACTTCCACATTTTAGCATTCATAGCAAATTCCTGGAACACTTGATACCCCCAGAGAGGTTGTGTTTGAGTCCAGATCCAGGATTTTGCATTCTTAACAATCATCCCAGATAGTTTCACTACAAATTAGCAGCAACCATATTTTGGGGAATGCTGCATTCGAGGCATGGAAGTGAGACAGGAGCAGGAGGCCTCTGGCCCTTTAAGGCCTTATTAAGGGCATGTGTTTAAAGCTGTGGTGATTAGCAGGCCAGGAGTATTTATTTTACCCTCTAGGATAAGGTAAGTGAGCAAGTTCTGGAATGGACCTCTTATGTTACCTCAGTCTCCTGAAGAAGTACTATCTTGTTCCCAGCCCTGGAGAGTGGGGAAGGCAAGCTTGCTTGTTAACCTGCTCTTTCTGTTTCATGTCAACAGGCCAGTTGAGGAGACCTGCTTTGGCTCTGGAGATCCTTGCATAGGAGGCAATAGGACCTGTTTACCTGTCCTTTTTCTTTTTTCTTGGCTCATCTTCAGTGGTTGTGGAGCTAGGTTGTGGTTTCCTGCATGAAGGAAGGGTCACAGTGGCATCCTTTGGGCTCAGGTTGGAAGCTGTTGCTGAATACCGAGCCTTTCAAGATGATTATCCTCAGCACTCTTAGACTCCTCCTTCTTTTTGGACTGATGCTTTGTTTGGAAGACAGAGTCCAAATGGCAGAAGTGGGGCGGCCCTGTGTCACCTTCCTGGCTGAGAGCACTACCTTGCCACCTGCTGCAACCCCTAACATGCCCCTTGTTGAGAAGCTACTAGAAGAAGCCCCTGGAAAGGAACAGAGAAAGCCATACCTCCAAGGGCCTCCTCTGCAGTACATGCTGGAATTGTACCAGCGTTCAGCTGACTCGGATGGGCACCCCAGGGAAAACCGCACAATTGGGGCCACTATGGTGAGGCTGGTGATGCCCTCAGCCAATGTAGCAAGGCATCTTAGAGGTGAGTTCTCCTGGCCCCTTACTGGGGAGAGGGGTGAGAAGTGGAGGAGTCTGCAGAGGACAAGGAATCTGTGGTTTACAGTCAGCCCTTAATTGTTTGTGGGTGGTTTGCTTCCTCAGCCATGGTTCTCAAAGGATTCCAAGCTTGGGAAGAGCTGTTATCAAGCCTAAGTCCTTTTTAGGGCCCCAATTTAAAACTAGATTGCACTGGGGCTTTGTGAGGAATCTTTCAAGCCCCAGGGCAAATAAGGAATATGTACGGCCCTGTCATTCATAGAAATCTTTTTGCTTGTTATAGCTCTAAAAATTGTATTTGAGAAATACACAGCTGCATTCTTGGGTGGAGCTGTTTATGTGGTTTTTTTGCTCTTAGAGGCTGAGCTAGGGAAAATGTACAAAGCCTCACAAAGGAGCTAATATTTGAGGGTCTATATACGTGACTGGGTGAACATGTTATTGTACTTAATCTTTAAGAGACCAGACTACCATTTGTTGTCATGGGGCAATTACCTTGATTTTAAAGACAGGAAAATTAAGGAATGGAGAGATTAAACAGCTTGCAAATGTCACACAAACAGTGGGTGCAGAGATAGTGTTTGAGCTCAGGACTAATTCTAAAATCTGTCCATAACTTCTCAAGTTTTCAATACAGTATCCTACTATCCTTGTCCATCAAGCAATTTTCCTATTTAAGCTATGTTTCTGCTTTGGAATATTGGCCCTAAATGTGCTTTGGAATTTTCCTTGTCTCCATTAGTGCTTGATTTTATTTTGAAAATCTGCATTAAACTGTTCTAAGATACCAGCTCCTGAAGTGTAGGGCTGTCTACAGAATGTAGACAGCCATCAATTTTAAGGAACTCTTGAGATCTTCATGAGATCAATCTGGGGCTTTCTCTAATCTCAGATGACCATAGACAGATATTGTGACCCCCATAAAACAACCAGAATTCACCCAGATATCCCTTACTGTGAGCTTAGGTTGTCCCAGGCATTTCACAACACATTTTTCAAATATTATCTCCTTTAATCCTTGTGACTACCAAATATGGTAAGTAGGACTAATATAACTATTTTATAGGTAAGAACCCAAGGCTCATAATAACTTCACCAATGTTACCTGGCTAGTAATTGATAGAGCTGGGTGTCAAACCTATGCTCTCAGGCCCCAGAGCCTGTGCTTTTAATTGCCATTGCCATACTCTGCTGAATCCCCAACAGATTTTAATTGAGCAGTAGGCACTGTGGATTGGGTGCACAGAGAAAAATAACTTTCCTGGCAGATAGAAGCTCCTAGTGTAGGAGAATGGGTAGGCAATCACATAATGATGTTACAGTATTTAGAGTGATCTGAAGAAGGTAAGCCACAAGACTCCCAGGATGTCAAAGAAGAAATAGCTCACTGTATGGAGCAAGAAAAGGAAAGTAGAGTGAATGTTAAAGGGCCTCATTTAGGAGGCAACATTCGAGCTGGAACTTGGGGAAGTAGAAAGGGGAATATGCATACAGGCAGCGAAGTACATTCTGACTTAGGAAAGAGAAAATAGCTTGGTGTGGATGGAGATTTATTCAATAAATACTTATTCAGCACCTAGTGAGTGCTAGGTAAATAGATATGATTAAGACAGGAAAAACCCTTATGGTCATGGAGCATATGTTCTTATATGGGAGATAGATAACCAAATATAGTTAAATCATTGCAAATTACGGCAAGTACTATCGCAGAATGAAGTAAGATTTTTATGGTATAGAGTAGCAGTGCTATCATCTTTCTATGGAGTTATAAGTGAAGGTATTTCAGAAAAGGCAACAGTTTAGCTGAGGCCTATAGGGTAAGAAGCTAGGCATAAGAAAGTAGAGAAAAAGTTCATTTAAGTGGAAGGAACATGTGCAAAACCCTAGAGCAGTGATGGTGAACCTTTTAGAGGTTTCAATGCTAACACGCAGCTGGCTGTGGCACATATGCTGTTGGTTCACCACCACTGTGAAACAAGCTTGTCAAATAACAGTGTGACAGGAGCTAAGTAAATGTTGCGGAGCATGGCAAGATATGAGGTTATGAGAAGCAGGGACTTCTAGGCTCAAGGGATCTGGATTCCATTCCTAAGTGCAGCAGACAGCTGGGTGAATCAGATTTGTACAGAAGATATGAGGTTAAAAAGGAAGTTGCCTAGAATTTGGCAGGTATTCCAGGGTGACTTAGAAACATATTGACATCTAGGGACTCTGGAAAGGACCCAGAAGATGATGACAGGTTCAATCATACAGGATGTATGAATCATCCCTTTACCTGAAAAGTTCTAAGTAGACTCTTCTTGCTCTGATCCTTACCAACCCCACCCTACTTCTGGAAACATATGATGTCAAGGTGAAAGGACATTTCCTCACCAGAAGGCCTGCTGGAAGTTTAGGTTGGGTTCCTTTCCAGGCAGGGTGGGGCAGGTGTACGGGTGGGTCCTTGGAAAAATTCTTTAAGATGGGATTGTGGAATAACGAGAAAACAAATAGAAGCCTGGCTTGGACCTCATGTGATTGGTGGTTGGTGTCCCATACATGAAGGTTTAAGTGGTATGTGAACATTTAAAAATATTCTGGAACATCAATACATAAAAACTATGTTTAAAGTCCCTGTACTACTGAAAAATTCCAGGCCTGTGGATTCCACGGAGAAAGAAGTCTAGGTGAATAGTATATAAATGCACATGGAAATGCTTACCAAGACCTTTGAAGATGAGAGGTGGCTTTTTCCTAACAGTAGCTAGTTTTGTAGTTTGTTCTTTACTTTTACCAGGAGGGGAAGTAGAAGGTCAGAGCCTTGGACAGTAGGTGTCAGCACTAGAGTTTAGAATAAAGCTCTCAATCATTAAGGGATATGCAGCTTTCATTAGGCTTCTCTGAAAACAAAATACAGTATTTATATGATCAAAGCCTTGTTAAAATAGTATTTAGGTAAGTGGTAGTAAAATGAATAGGGTAAATGATGAACCATTTCCATCAAGGAACAGAAGAGAGAGAAACTGAAGGATAAAGAAGAGATGGCCGGGGGCCGGTGAGATGGCTCAGTGGCTTAAGCGCCTGCCCGGCAAGCGCGAGGGCCCGAGTTCGACTCCCGGATCCCACATACGAAAAAGGGGCCGGTGATATCGCTCAGTGGCATGGGCGCCTGCTGGCACGCGAGGTCCTGAGGTCAACCCCCCGGTACCCACAAAAAAAAAAAAAAAAAGAAGAGATGGCCAAAGGAGGAAAAGATACTGAAGAAACAATTTTTGAAGATGGTAGAAGGTAGAGATGGCAAAAATAGCTGTCCTCACTAGTGGGAGATAGATAAATTATTTTGTGGTGTCTTCGTCCTAGATTTGACATGATGGTAGGCATAGCACCCTATATTGCATTGTTGCCCCAAAGCTTCATCTGTATAGTGATGTGACATGATGACTTTCTTAATTCATATATGTCTCAACAACTCTCTTAATTGGTTACCTAATACAGATATTCCTCATTTAATGACTGAGTTCAGTTTCTGCGACTAGGTCATTAAATGAGTTGGTTGCCAAGTGAGGAATTGTATATAGTATGTACAGTATTCAGAACAAAAACAGTCAAAGGAAACTCCAACTTTGATGACTTTGCTTTTATTTTGCAAATACTGTAATGTATAACAGAACATAAAACTACAGTACTATACTGTACAGTACAATCAGCAAAATTACAGTGTTGTATAAACAAGGTATACTGTGCAAAAAGAACATTGAGGCTCTATAGACAAGATATACAGAACTGTACCAAAAAAAAATAAAATAAAAGCACGGGTCATACGTCCAAACAGTGTGCCTCAGTCATAAAGCTGAAATAGTTAAATAGGTAGTTAGTTAAAAAAGTTAAATAGGTAGGTCATTGAATGAGAAATATCTGTAAGTCAATAATATAATTTATCTACTTCCATGAACAGAATATGACATATAGTTGTGTATTTGAGTTTTTACCTGCTGAACATAGCCCTGTGTGTGAACTCAAAGTGAAGCACGATTGCTTGAGGGCTTCACAATGCTAGGTAAGTGCTCTTCCACTGAGACACATTCTCAGCCCTTGGCTCTCAGCCCTTGTAAGCTTCTGTGAGCCTCAATTTTCTTGTTGGCAAAATGATTAAAAAATATCTCAGGCCGTTGAGGATTAAAGAGTTTATAAATATAAAGAACCTATGTTAATAAACACTCAAGAAACTATAGGTACTATCATTTTCTTGGGTTAATTTTAGGCTGAGTACATCTGTCAGTCTATATGGAACAGTTTTGTGCGGGCTATTCAGGCTAGGAGATAAGGAGCTAACCCCTGCCCTGTGCTCTCTTGTGAAGGTTCCTGGCATATATGGACCCTGAACTTTCTCCTAGGACGTAACCGGGTAGCTTACCAACTAGTGAGAGCCACCGTGGTTTACCGCCATGAACTCTACCTAGCTCACTTCAGCCTCTCCTGCCATGTGGAGCCATGGGTCCCAAAAAGTCCAAATAACCACTCTTCAGGAAGAGGTTCCACAAAGCTGTCCCTGATGTCTCAAACCTGGACAGAGATGGATATCACCCAACACATTCAGCAGAAGCTCTGGAATCGCAAGGGACAGAGGGTCCTACAACTGCGTTTTATGTGTCAGCAGCAAAACAGTAGCGAGGTTCTTGAGTTCCGCTGGCATAGCACTTCATCCATGGATGTTGCGTTCTTGCTACTTCATCTCAATGACACTCATAAAACTGCTCAGAAAGCTGAACTACTTCCTAGTGGCCTGGAGGAGTTTATGGAAGGGGAATCTTCTTTTCTCTCGAGGAAGGCTAGGCAAATAGATAGTGTTGCATCTGAGGTTTCTGCCCCCTCCTGGGAACAGGATAAGTCTGAAAATAACCAGTGTTCCCTCCACCCTTACACAGTCAGCTTCCGTCAGTTAGGTTGGGATCACTGGATCATTGCTCCCCACCACTATACCCCAAATTACTGTAAGGGAACTTGCCCTCGAGTACTACACTACAGTCTCAATTCCCCCAATCATGCCATCATCCAGAACCTTGTTAATGAGCTGGTGAACCAGAGCATCCCTCAGCCTTCCTGTGTCCCTTATAAGTATGTTGCCATGAGTATTCTTCTTATTGAGGCAAATGGGAGTATTTTGTACAAAGAACATGAGGGTATGGTCGCACAATCCTGCACATGTAGGTGAGAATGAAAGTACAGCTCACTCTGGTTTCCCAAGAAGTTGGAAAATGGTTTAAAAGAAATAAATATCAATGTTAAAGCTGAAGTAGCTTCTTCTCAATCTGTAGGTTCTCTTCCTTGCCTTAAATGTTGTTACTCCATTCTCTTTCTCCCTTTTTTTTTTTTTCCTTTATGTGGGTACCAGGAACTGAACTCAGGACCTCGCACTTGCCAGGCAGGTACTTATGCCTGCTGAGCTATATCACCGGCCCTCTTTCTCCTTTTATGAGCTACTTGGTTTATAAAATTGTTTTGATACCAATCTTCCAGCATAGGTAAGTATGATTTGACCGCCCATGAGAGCCCTTAATACTTGGGTATAAGATGTTCTTTTGGAAATGTGCTCATTTCTTTTTTTTTTTTAATGACTTCGTCTAAAGTTGTGGGTTGTGATGTTAAACTTTAGAAAGTTTCCTGGCAAAGCCTGAGGAACATGAAGTCTTCCTAGTGTCCATCTTCTTATTTAGGGTGGTAAAAGTAGCTTTAGATTTTATAATCCTCTTCCTTGCCTTCTAGCTCCTAGAAACCACTAGCTACTCGCTACTTCTGTGCTTCTACTGCCTTCTAGTGTATCTTTTCTCAGATGTACTAGAAGACTTTGTATGAAACAAATCTACCGAAATCTTTTAGTTATCATGTCAGGCTTTTCCTCTTAGCCTCTTAATGTGAGAAAAGTACATGGGACCCCTTGCTGTCCTAGGTCAAGTAGAGCAGCCTTCAATAAGGCTTATAAGAAAGCATGAGTATGGAGCTGTCTGAGATGGCACCCACTCCAGACCACCAGCTTATAGGGTAAAAAGGAGAAAGATGTCATTGATTGCAACGATGCAAGAAGGAGTTACTTTAAACCTTCTATGGAACAGATCTTACAGGGTATTTTCTTTTTTTTTTTTTTTTTTTTGTGGGTACCGGGGGGTCGACCTCAGGACCTCGTGCGCCAACAGGCACCCGTGCCGCTGAGCGATATCACCGGCCCCTTTTTCGTATGTGGGATCCGGGAGTCGAACTCCGGCCCTCGCGCTTGCAAGGCAGGCGCTTACGCCGCTGAGCCATCTCACCGGCCCAGGGTATTTTCTTTATGCAACACTTAAACCCTGTTAATAACTCCAAAAAGAAAGTTGCTTGATGGCTCAGAGCCAGGAGGCCTGATTGGAGATGGGAGTAGCGGGCTTGTGTGTGTGTGTGTGTGTGTGTGTGTGTGAAACTTTCTGAGGCCTGGATTTGCCTGTTTTGTGTGTCTAGTGGGACTCTGGTCAGAGTTCTTGCTGTCTGGGGGAGGCATGGACCTCTGTTTTGGATTAAATGATGGTTGCAGTGTGACTCCTTTCTATTCCTTTGCTGTATTTTAAGTGATGAGACTAGGCTGTGTTGAAAATGATAATGTTGTTCTTAAAAGAAAATCTTAGATGCTCTAGGTATTGGGAGAGAGTGGATGAAAGGAATTTCCTTTGCTCCTATTAACTATGACCGGGAGCTCACCCTGGTTCCTGAGGGGCATGGCTGAAGGCTCCTCAGAATTCTTCTCTTGAGGCAACGCTACTAGTGATTGGCATGCACCAAGGTGTTCTATTAAAGAAGCCTAGTAGGTCTTTTCCCCTGGCCAGATGTCCTTTGACCAGTCTTATCACCAGTCTTAGTGGCCTAGGACTGATTTAAGGCACATGTGTTTGCCAAATATTAATTCTTGTCTGTCATTTCTGTCCGTTACAAATTTTAACACTTGCTTCTCAACAATTGACTCCAGCTAGACTGAATATCTTTTTTTTTTTAATTTTAAAGAGAAAAAAAAAGGAACAAAATTTCAAAACAACATAATAGGAGGGTAACAATGGTTAATACATTGTGTATTGTTATCTTTAAATTAGTTAGGGTACAAGATATCAGCATTGAATTGTCTAAACTATATTAGCACAAACCTTTCCCTTCAATGAACTAAGTGAAATTAGTAGTGTATCTATCTTAACTATCTTGTATATATATATATTTTTTCCCCTTCTTTTCTCCATTCCCCCATCCCAGTTTCACTTTCCTTTTGAATATAGACTGAATATCTTGCAAGTCTCTACATATGCAAATTTTATTTTTCTGTCTGAGGAGCTATTCCTTAACATGCTTTTGCCCATCTATTTGCTTGACTATATCTTTTGCAATTAGCTTTGGCATTTTTTCCATGTCCTCAGTACCCTCATGATATCCCAGACTCAGGTAGATGTCCCTTATGTGCTTATGTATCATACAAGCTTTCCTTTAATACACTCTAACATAGCTTTCTTTTTTGTGTGAAAAGATGGAGCTTCTGCTGAAGGACTCCTCCTGAATCTTACCCTGTTCTGTATTATTAGAGCCCAGCACCTACCAAGTACTTGAACACAGAGTAACACTTTTTTAGGGGGGATGCATTCTTCCAGACAATACTTCTATGTGCATACATTTCATTAATTTCCTCATTGAAGTAAATGTAATATATGTATATATTGTGCGTAAAGTAGGATGATTAAATTTTGTGCCCCATTATTTCAAAATGATACAAATTTCAGTAGAATGTGACAATTATTTATTAAGGCAGTTTATAGAATCATATGTGCTGCAAGTTGACCTTAGAGAGGAAATATGGGCTTTCAGTCCAGCCATTTATTCAGCCTGCCTGTTATGGGATAGAGGGTCCCATGGGTGTTCTTTCCAGGTTCTTGGTTTCTTGAACAAAAAATTGGACAAGACACACAGAAAAGGTAGCAAAGGTATGCATTTATTGAAAGCAGAAAAGAGGTATGCTCTACAGGGCAAAGTGTGCCAATGAAAAGGCTCACTCGTGGTGGCCCCAAGGATAAGGGGAAAGCTGTATTTTTAGTATCCAAAATTCTTTGGTTGGCTTCTTTCTCATGCAAATAAGGCATTGGGACATGTGGCCTGGTGCCAGACTTAAACTTCCCCATCAAAAGACCTACTTGGCTTTCCAACAGATGTAAATGAAGGATCAGAAACAGTGTCTTCATTGCTTGTGCCCACATGCAAATGAAGGTTTGAAAGTAGCATCTTCTGATTGGTCCTGCAAACAGCACCAGATTAAAATGAAGGATTGAAAATAGCATTTTTTCTGATTGGTCCACATTGCTCAGCCATAAGCTTAATGTCATATTCTTTCTTTGCCGAACATCTCACTTAGCCTGTTAATCATGGGCTTTTATGAACTTTAACACATTCTACCCAGGCAGTTGTTGGGTTTACCTCAGCCCTAGTCTACCTCATGCATGAGGTAGGCACAAATAAGTAATAGATCTGAAAGCAGACCTTATAATGGGATTTGATACTGAGTTCAGCCTCTTGATTTTTTGGGATTTTTCAAAAAGTTGTGATTTCCTAGCCTTGTGAGTCCTGAATTTCTGTGAAACTGAATCTGTTTATGGAAGGTGCAGGGCTCATTTGACCTATTATCCATGAATCCTTGACTTGTCAAAATACCCAAGGAAATCACTGGAAGGATACAGTTAGTTGTGGCTAATGTTATGGATTTTCTTTTCTTTATTAAAAATTATTTTTTGTTTGTGTTGTGTATATGTTTCTGATATAAACTGGTACCTTGGTTCATGAACTCAATTCTCTCCATAGTTCTGGTTGCAAACCGAACTGTATGAGAATCGAGTCAAATTTCCCCATAAGGTCAGCATTGAACTTAACCATCGAATTTGATTTGTTTCTCATCCAACTCAGTTTGTGACCAGAATCTTGGAAAGAATCAAGTTTGTGAACCCAGGTACCACTATGTTAAATATATTTGTCATGGGGAATTGGTACATACACACACTGCGTTTTGATCCATTTTGTTTCTTGTAGCTACCCTTCTATGACCCTATCTCCAGATTCCCACATTTATCTCTTTGTTTCTTTTATTTTATTCTTTAAATTATTAATGTTGGCTTTCTCATGAGAAAAACCATACAATATATAACTTTCTGTGTTTGATTTATTTCATTTAGCATTATGGACTCCAGTGCATTCATATTCCTCTAACAGACTCAAATTTATTCTTCTTTACAGCTGAGTAATACTCCACTATGTATATATAGCACGTTTTCTCTATCAATTCATCTGATGATGGTTACATAGGATGCCTCTAAGATTTACACATTATGAGTTGTGCTGTTGTAAACAAGGTTATGCATGTATCACTGTAATATGACGTCTTTAACTCTTCTAGGAAATACCTAGAAGAGGTATAGCTGAGTCAAATGGAATTTTTGGTTTTAGTTTTTTGAGGAATCTCTACTGATTTCCGTAATGGTTATACTAGTTTACATTCCCACCAACAATGTAGGTAGGGTTCCTTTGCCCTCACAATCTTGGCAGCATTTTAAAAAATTCTTTGTTGCAGCTATTCTTTCTGGAGCAAGATGGAATTTCACTGTTGTTTTGATTTGCATTTTCTAATGGCCAAAGACGCTGAACACTTTCATGTACCTGTTGGCCATTTTTACTACTTCTTTTGAGAAGTGTCTGTTCATTTCAATTGTCCAGTTTTTGATCAGGTCTTTTATTTATAGGGATCCAAATTTTTTAGTTTTTTACATGTTCTAGATATTAGTCTTCTATCAGAGGATTAGCTAGCAAAAATTTAATCTCATTTTGTAGGTTATTTCTTTGCTCTGTTGGTTGTTTCCTTAGCTGTGCAGAAGCTTTTGCATTTGATATAATTCCATGTGGTGATTTTTGTTATTTCTTGTCCAATTGGGTTTCTGTTCACAAAGTCATTGTTTATGCCTATGCCTGATGCTCTCTTCAAACTCTTTGTTCAGAATACTATAGCTTTAATTATAGAGCTCTTTCACCTACTTGGTTAGGTTAATTACAAATATTTAATTATTTTTAAGGTATTATGAATGGGCTTATTTTCTTGATATCTTTCTGGGTGAATTCTTTGCTGGTGTTTAGGAACAATACTGTGTATTGATTTTTGTGTCCTGGTACTTTGCTGAATTTCTTCATTAGTTCTAAGAGTCTTTGCTGGAGTTTTGGGTCTTCTATGTAAAGATCATGTCATATGCAAGTAAGGATAATTTGACTTCTTTCTTTCTTATTCAAACTCCTTTTATTTCTTTCTCTTGCCTGATTGTACTGGCTACAGTTTCAAGTAACATATTGAACAGGAGTGGAGAGAGTACATACCCTTGTCTTCTTCCTGATTTTAGTAGAAATACTTTCAGGTTTTCTCCATTTAGTATTACATTGGCAGTGGGCTTGTCATAAATGACTTTTAGCAGCTTAAGGTAACATCTTTCTATACCTATTTTTGTCAGTTTTTTTTTTATCATGAATAGATATTGTATTTTGTCAAAGGCTTAATCTGCATCTATTGAGATAATGTGATTTTTGTCCTATTTTTGTGATGTATTATATTTATTGATTTACATATGTTGAACCATCCTTACATCCCTGGGATTATGCAAATTTGGTCATGATATATGATCTTTTTAATGATTTGTTACATTTTGTTTGCCAGTGTCTTGTTGAGGATTTTTGCATCTGTATTCATTAAGGAGATAGGCATTTAGTTTTGTTTGTTAACTCCTGTCTGATTTTGGTATCAAGTTAATGCTAGTTTCCAGGAATAAGTTCGGCAGTGCTCCTTCCCTTTAAATTTCATAAAAGAGTTTGGGGAAATTTTGGCATTAGATCTTCCCTAAAGTTCTGACAGAATTCTGTGGTGAATTCATCACATTCTGGGCTTTTCTTAGTTGATAGGGTTTTTATTACTGCCTCAACTTCATTGCCTGGTTGTGATATATTCAGAGCTTTTATATTGACTGGGTTAAATTTGGGTAATTCAAGTGCCTAGGGATTTTGCCAGTTCTTTTAGGTTCTCCAATTTATTGGAGTATGTTTTTAAAATAGTTTCTTATAATCCTTTAGATTTCAGTGGTGTCCATTGTGATTTTGCCTTTTTCATTTCTAATTGCTTTGATATGTATTGTATCTTTCCTTTTAGTAAGTTTGGCTGAGGGTTTATCAATCTTGTTTATCCTTTCAAGAACCAACTCTTTCATTTATTGATCTTTTGTGGTGCATTTTTTAGTCCCAATGTCATTAATGACCACTCTATTTCTTTCCTTCTACTAGTTTTGGATTTGGATTTTTCTTATTTTTGTAGGACCTTGAGATGTGTCATTAGGATGTTTATTTCATATTGCTCTATTCTTTTAATATATACATCTATAGCTATAAACTTCACTCTCAGGACTCTTTGTGTTCCATTGGTTTTGGTATTACATATTTCCTTTATCATTTGACTCTAGAAACTTTTTAAATTCTTTTATGATTTCTTCTGTGATCCATTGATTATTCAATGATATTTAACCTCCATGTGTTTGCAGAGTTTCTGTGGTTTCTTTTGCTATTAGTTTCTAGTTTTATTCTGCTATAATCAAAGTATGCAGGGGGTTATTTTAATTCCTTAGTATTTATTTAAGCATGTTTTATGGCCTAATACATGGTCTGTTTTGGGAAAAGCTTTATGTGCTGCTGAAAAAAATGTGAAATCTGCTGTGAGGTGAAGCACTGTGTAGATATCTAAGTCCACTTGTTCCATGATGTGATGTCATTGTGATACTTCGTTGTCCAATTTTTCGTCTAGTTGACCTGTCTTATTCTGAGAATGGTATATTGGAGTCCCCTTGCTATGATTGTATTTGTGTCTCTCTCTCCTTTTAGGTCCAGTAGATTTTGTTTTATGAAGTTGGATGCAAAAACATTTGGCGCATATAGAGTCTGCCAAAAAATGTACACACACTTCAGCAGTTTGCCATACTAATGAATGTCTGGAAGCTAATGGCTACCACTTTGAGCACCTCTTGTAATTGTAGAAGTCAAAGGTAACTTGTACTAATCTCATGATGTCTCAATAAATTTAGTATTAAGATATTTATACAAGTTTTTCTTCTCCTGATATATACATTTTTTTGGTGGACTCCGTATTTTTACAGTGGTTATCACTCCCTGTTGAATTGTTCCCTTTCCTAGTATGCAATGGTCATCCTTCTCTCTTGTGATCAGTTTTGGCTTGAAGTCTGTTGTGTCAGAAAATAAGATAATTAATCCTGCTTTCTTTCAGGATCCAGTTGCATGAAGTATTGTTTTTCATCCTTTGTCAGCCTATGTACTTCTTTTTGGATGAGGCGTGTCTCTTACAGGAAACATGGTTGGGTTTTGTTTTTTGATGGAATCTCTCACTCTGTGTCTTTTGATTGGAGAGTTAAAACCACTGACATTAAGAGTTTAAATAATTGTAGATATTCACTGAATCCTCTCATTGTTCTATTTTTGTAGTGCTGCTCCCTTCGTATTTTTTTCTTTTTTTTTAACTACTCTCTGTTAGATAGATACTTTCCTTTGTGCTCTTTTGTGCTGGTTACCTCCCTTTCTCTAACATTCCCTTATGATTTTTTGTTGTGCTGTTTTAGTGAAGATGTATTTCTTTAGGGGTTCTTTTTCATGGAAAGTCTTCTCTGTCAATTTTGAAGGCTAATTTTGTAAGATACAGAAGTCTCAGCTTCAGTTGTTTTATTTTCATGCTTGAAAAACTTCATTCCAAGTTCTCCTGGGCTTTAAGACTTACAGTGAGAAAATCTACTGTTATTTTGACAGGCTTGCTTGCCTCCAAAAATTACGTGCTCTTTTTATCTAACATATTTTAGTCTTTTTGTTGAATTTCTAGAATTTTGATTATGATGTGTTATGGAGAGGTTCCCTTCTGGTTGTAGCTATTTGGGGCTCTGTATGCCTCTTGTACTTGAATACTGACTTCCTTAGTGAGATTTGAAACTTTTCTGCTATGATTTCAGTTAATAAATTTTTTACTCCTTTTCAATCATCTAATTTTTCTTTCATTCCTGTATTTCTGATTTTTTTTTTGAGTCATCTAGCAGCTGTTGGATACAGCTTCCATAATGTCTTATTTGTTTTTAGGGTGTCACTTTAGTACATGACCTATTAAATAAATGTTGTCTTCAAGTTCTGACACTTTGTCTCCACATTGGTTAAATCTGCTATGAGTGCTTTCTATGGAGTTTTTCATATCTTGAATTTCTGCCTGATATCTTTGTATAATTTCTAATTCTTTACCAAAATGTCATTCTTATTTTGTATTTCTTATTTAATTCAATTATCTCATTGTGTGCTTAAGTTTGCAGAACATTTTATTAATTAAATCATTAATGTGTTTATTTAAATCCTCTTGAAGCTCACTAAACATCTTATGAATTTGCTTATATGTTTCCTCTTTGATATATTCAAACATTTTGATCATTTGGTTTTTCAGTTCTTTACCTGTAACTTCTCCTGCTTCAGGTCCAATGAGATTGGCTTTTGGAAAGCTAAGAATTTATGGAAACATCTTGTTGCCTTGCTTTCTCAAATTTTTATTGTTTTTGTGCTGCATGTTGAAGATCAATTAGGGAAAAAAACTGTCAGTACTATGGAGACTTTGTTATTTACATTCTGTCTATGATGTATCCTCGGATTTGGTAATGTTTTGGTGTTTATACCCCTCTTCAACCTACTCAGCATAATATTTGAGTATTCTTAGTATTCTACCTTCTTCTGGGTGCTTGATCCCTAGCACCAGTCAGGGAGGAAAAATCTTAGTAATGGTGATGATACAAAGAAAAACTAGATATTGATATAAATAAAAACCAGTTATCAACAAGTATACCACTATTAACAATAGAAAATAAATCATCAATAATAAGAGTCAAAGACAAACCAGATATTGACATGTAGGACCAATAATAGCTATAATAATACTACCCTTGTCAATAGAAAAGAGATATACAATAGTAATACAGACATACGGTAAATATCTACTAAAAGCAACAACTATGATACCATTAACAATGAAATCAACACTGATACCATACAGTAAATTAAATAGCTAAAAGTTAATAAACTTTAGTAGTAATAATAATAAATGGGGTAGGGAAAGAGAAGAAGAAAGAAGCAAAATTTGAAAAGGGAATAAAAGGAAAATGATAAGGAAGAGAAAAATGTTAGATAAAAGTCCAATTAAAAAATAAAAAAGGAAAGAGAACTAGGTCAAAGTAACAGAAAAATAAACCAGAAAAAGAAAAATTTTTAAAGAAAACAAAGAGCAAACAAAAGAAAAAAACACCCCCCAAAGAAAACAAAAAGAGAGAGGAGTCCAAAAACTTGTTCTGCATTGAGGTTGAATAAGTTTCTTTCCAGGGTGTGTGGTATGGGAATTCACCAGATATGGGCCAGGGACAGTGAGTCACAACTAGGGCCTGTTATGTTTCCACACCCACTTTTTGGCCTGTGAATGCTGAGTCCTGCCCATCTTTCCCACAGAATGGGGCAGTCCATGGTGCGTTATATGCCTCAGGCCTGTATTCATGCCGGCAGCTTTTAGTGTTTATTCCTGTACATCCTAAGCCACTGCTAGCTCCAACTAGCTTTGTGGACTGTGGGCTTCTGAGGTGCCTCACTTGCTCTGGAGACCCCTCTATTCATATTGCCTAGGATATTATAAATTTCTAAGCTGAGGCGTATTCCTGATTATATCTGTAGATTGAGAAAGCGAATGGACCACTGAATTGTGTCCTGAAAGTAGGCAGCAAGGGAAGCCCATCAGTCCACTGGACTTAACTCCCACTTTCAGACCTAGCCCACTTAGAAAACATGTGACTGACCTGGCTTCTCACTACAGAGGGTTGGATCACCATGTCCTCCACAGCCTGAGCTTTCTGTGGCTGAGACTTCTCAGAGGGTCTGAGACTATCCCTTCCGTGTCCGTGGCTGTCTCTCACCCAGTCGCTGTGGTAGTTGACCCCAGGCCTTGAAGTATGGTGATTGTTTGATTTAAGATTGCCAGAGCAGCTCAATCTTAAACCTTTCTCAAAATAGCTCCTGATTGTAGCAGGCCCAAATATGGTGAGTGCTGCCGTGCATTTCTTCTCCAAGCCTAACCTGCCATGTAGGAGTCACTTTTAGAGTAAAACCCATGTTTGTCACTGGGGCTGCTGACCCTCTATTTACTTTGTATGTGTGGAGACAGAACCCTTTCCCCAAGAGCTGGGGTTAGTGTTTCATACTTCATCATTCTTTTCTCTTATTGTCATCAGTTTCTTTGTGATTTCTAGCATTTCTGCTGGATCTTTCTTGATTTCTGGAACTCTTCTATTCTTTGTCTTCACCAAATTGTTGTTTTCTGGATGTCTCAATTCCAGGTCCTGGAGAGACTGTAATTTGCTGCCAGCTTCTATTCTACCATCCTTTTTCTTGATTACTTTTTCTATTTCGTTATCACTCATGGTCTCTTTCTAATGATTCAAATACAACAGCATGATCTCGATTAGTTAATCTTTCTACATCAGCATTTTCTGATGGTACTTCATAAAATTTTCATGGTCAGTATGGAAATTCTGACACATCCTGTTGTATGTTTGGCAGAAAAATGTAGTGACATGCAGATTCGGTGTCTCTTAAAATTTTTTATGTAACAATAGATTTTTGAAGACAATAAGTAGACACTAGACATATATTGGATTAAATTGAAAATAATTTATGGGATGATTGATAGCCTCTGTTCAGGAAGAAGAGAGAGAGCAAGAAAGAGGGGGGGAGAGTAAGAGACAGGGGACAAGATATACTCATCAAAGGCCTGCCTCCAGTGACCCACTTCTACATGTTGGCCCCACCTTCATATAGCTTTTTCAGAAAAGAGCCTTCATGATCAAATCAATTATCCAATTCCCACCTATTTGCATCACTGTACTGCAAATAAAACCTTCAATACACGAGTCTTTTGGAGGACCCTTCATATTTAAATCAAAATAGGCATATTACATCTAACCCAGGGAAAGTAAATTGGAGAGCCAGGTAAAATATATCTTAAATTCCAGCAAATATTTGGGTGTTAAGTCATATGAAATATTTTAAAAGATTAAAGTTAACTCTCTTGATAGTACTATAAAGTGGGAAGTAGTAGCCCCATTTACAAAAATAACTTCCATCGTGGTATAATTCATACATCATAAATGTCACTATTTTAGATCCATGGTTCAGCTGTTTTTAGAATATTTACAGAATTGAGTAAATATTACAGTCTAATTTCACCACACAAATAAATCTTATTGCCATTAGTCAATCCCCTTGTCTCATTTCACAAGAATGGTCACTGAAGAATCATATTCCAGCATTTTGCTCCAACCCTCTCTCAACTCTCTATGCCTTCTGCTGGATTTTTCTCTAAATCTAAGGCTGCTCTGAAAAATCTATTAAATCATAAGACTTTATTTGGGGCAAGCTCTGAGACCGATCAAATAAACGTGAATCACATAGGTAGTTGTTTCCAAGGAACTACCAGACAAAGTGACAATTTTCTGAAAATTGGGCTTTTGGAGGAATTTAACCCACTCTTCTCCCTCCAGGGACTACTAATTTTCACAACTACTGAGGTTGTCTGACTGTTAGTTTTCAAGGCTACTGTAGAGCTGGGGAAAGAGAAATTGGAAAGGGTAAGTTAAAATGTCACAAAACTCATTCTTTTTACAGATTCCACCAGTTTCCTTGAACAAATGCTCTTTGTATTGTTGCAAGCCTTTGATTAATTTCAGAATCCCAAAAACATTGATTTTGGTCACTTTCTCTAGTCCTTTATTGGTTTTATTAAGGAGTACAATTTTTACCACACTATTCATGAAGTATTCCACTATCACTGTGACTTGCCCAAGATCCGTAACTTTATGTCCTCTGTACTCATTTATCTGAAAGATATAAGTGGATTTTCCCAGAGAAGACTATTTCTCATCATCCTATGAAATAATAAACAGCCTTAGAAGCCAGGGTGTTTATATACCTATATACAACCATGCATTCACACATCCTCACTTCCCGCACATGTTGTCCATCAATGTACAATTTTATTTCCAAGTGGAATTCATTGCTGGTGTTAATGTGAAGGAAAAATGGTGTCCTTACAATGGCTGTTGCCCAATCAAATGCTTTTATGTTTCTCATACTTGTGGACTTTAGTGATTTTATGTGCAAACAAAGAAAACAAACCTTGAACCTAGTGCTTTTATCTGGCCTTAGAAGGACCAATGTAAAAATATCAATGAAAGCAAGAAGGGAAGGGATGGGGTCAGAGAGGCAAGGAAAAAGGAATTTCTACACACCAGAAATGTATCAAATACTTAATGTTTGTTAGAGAATAGGGGCAATCTCAAGAATGGGTGTAGGGATGGGTTGAGAGTATAAGACGACTCAGTAACTGTACTACTCTGCAGTGAGGTGACGGAACCTCAGGTAGTCACAGCTAGTGTTTTCTGGAATTAGCTATACACTGTACTTTTCTGGCATCATACTGTGCTTTACCAATTGCTGCTTGTGCCTCACCTGGTAAATCCAAGAAAATTTCACCATCTTAAATTTGAGGAGGTGAGGTGGGAGTCTGCTTTCTCCTTTCTCCTTTTTTTTTTTTTTTTTTTTACCAGAACTTGACCCACTCAGCTAAAGAACTAAAGATGCTCTTGTCTTTGAACTGTGGCTGAGGCTGTGACAAAACACTAAATGGCATGAGACTATCAAAAAGTTCTAGGTAGTTAGGATTATCCATTCTGGAGAATCTTTTGTAGAAAACCTGTGAGGTTCCTGCATGTGGACTGGGTAGTGCATAGCCAAATAATGCAGGTTAAAACATTGTCTCAGCCCCTGTTTCTCTGGTGTGTCACAGCTTACGTATCTAGCTCCAGGATTCTTGGGGTTAACATAAGCGTCTGTGTTGTCTTTTCAGGAGAATCCTTGAAGGAGATAAACTACATGTGCTGAGCATGGTATTCACTGCCCCTTGTTTCTGTGTCAATAGGCCTAAACAATTCCTAGTATAGTTTATTTATGGCTGCAACATGTTTGATCGTATCATACTGAAAGATACATCTTTCTGTATGTATCTATACTTTACACCAGGCTGGGTATGGCTGGGAATGTTATGAGGATAGGAGAGAGACCAAGCACCTAGTCCCTGTTCATCTGTGTTCATTGTAACCTGAGACTCCTCCATATTTATTAGTATTATTTGGGGCCTGCAGAGACACCATTATAATAAGTGGGGAAATGTTTGGCTCAAAAAACGGCTCTGGCTTTGGGGATAGTTCTTTGTAACAAGGTAGGAAAAAGGCTTTATCCTCCCCCCCAATTCTACCCCAAGTACCTGATATACACATGTACATTTTATCTGTCAGGGGTTGTACAATGCTGAGAGGAAGAAAGGCTGTGATTCATATGGAAAGTCTTTAGACCTCCACACTTGACATTGGCCCACAAATTCCTCCATCACACAGGAATGCAAGGCCTCTGAATCATAGACCACCTCTGTCTGCCTTTCTTCATCCACTCCACTGAAGGCATATTCTCTAATGAGATGAGAGTTTTTCCCCTTCTGGGATATACACACTACTGTCTTATCCTCAGACTCCAGGACTGAGAGATTTTCTTGTTCTCTGTGAATCTCTTACTGTATCTTCATGGTCCAGTGGTCTAAAACTCAGTGGAACCCAGGTGAGGGTGGATGTAAAGTGGAGTGGCTTATGAGCCCCTATAGTGTTTTGCTCCTTCCCTGTGGGTGGAGCCAAGAGGATGCCATAGGTTTAGGAAAGCAGAAGCTGCTATGTCTGGATGGAAGGGCTTCCGTAGTCAAGGTCTCTGGATTGCCCTTTGTCTTCAGCTTGGGGACCTTGCACAGCCCTGATGATACCTACAGAGTTAGAACGTCTGGGAATTTGAAAACAGGCCTTTTGGCTCTGATTTTAGTGCCATAGGAATTCTCTTCTTAAAATTGGAAGGGGACCAAAAGCTGGAAGGGGCAGGAAGGGATGGGAGTGGTAGGGGACAAAGAAAAGAATCAAGATGCGTTATGTACATGTACCAACTCTGCACAATAAATGTAATCTTCATGTACTGCAAATATGTACTAAAAAACCTGTCTCATCAGTGAAAACAAAAAATACATTTTCTCCCTATGTATGACTATGTAAAAATGGTTTTAAAAATAACATATGCAAAATGATATAAAATGAGAAATAAATATTACTTTTCCCTCCCACTGACTTCTTGAATCCCATCTTTAGAAGGGACTACTTTAAGTATTCTTTTATACACTTTCAAAATTTTACATTCCTGCAGAATGCCTACATATGCATCATTTTTCTTTTACAAATAGGCTTTTTCTATACATAGTCTTCTGCATTTTTTTGAATTATAGAGGATATATTTTATATCAGGACATGTAAATTTGCTTCACACATGTCTGCCTTTAAAATTAAACTGGTTTTCCAAGTATACCAACAATGAACTGATCTGGAAAGAAATCAGGAAAATACTCCCACTCATAGTAGTTTCAAAAAAAATTAAATACCTAGGAATTAAGTGAAAGACCTCTATAATGAAAACTATTGTACTCTGAAAAAAAGAGATTGAAGAAAATATCAGAAAATGAAAAGTTACCCCTTTGGGGGGGTCCGATTTTTTGAGTTGTTTATATATTCTAGATATTGGTCCTGGATGAGCAGAACTAATATTGTCAAAATGGCCATATTACCAAAAATGATATATAGATATAAAGGAATTCTAATCAAAATGCCAATAGCATTCTTCACAGAACAAGAAAAAAATCTTAAAATGTATATATAACGAGAAGAGACCCAGAATAGCAAAAAACGATCCTGAGTAAAAAGATCAAAGCAGGAGTCATCTCAATCTCAGATTTCAAGTTATATTACAAAGCTATAGTGATTAGAAACAGCACGGTACTAGCACAAAGGAGACATGAGTTAATGGAACAAAATCAGGAAAATAACCCCAGGCACCTTCACCCATCTTATCTTTGAAAAGGGGGCCAAATTCAGACACAGGAGAAACAATAGCCTGTTTAACAAATGATGTTGGGCAAATTGGCTATGCATATGCAGAAGAATTGATCTAGACCTGTGGGGGACACCTCGATGGCGCTCCTTGGAAGAAGAGCAGTTAGCTCCATTTTGGCTGAACCCAGCCCTATTTCCATGTAATGATATGTACAGAGCTGGCTAGGACTTTTCCTCTCCCTTCAATTGGCTTTAAGCAATGCAAATCGGTTCAGCCAAGGTGCTGATGTGTAGTCTTTGAAGCAAGGCGACAGGTGAGTGTCTCCCCGCTACCCCATAGCTCCCAAAACAAATGTGTGAGCCGGGCGGGATGGAGAGCCGTGCTCCGTGCTGTCGGCTGGGATCGAGCCTCGAGAAAGAGGCTATGACTTCCCAGGGCATAGAAGATTACACATCAGAGCTGAAGCACCGACCCTAAAACATTAGATACTACCTTGAATTGTATTATGCAGATTACTCCTTCTGCATATCCT
The DNA here is from genome assembly GCA_028451465.1 of Erethizon dorsatum. Classification (NCBI taxonomy): domain Eukaryota; kingdom Metazoa; phylum Chordata; class Mammalia; order Rodentia; family Erethizontidae; genus Erethizon; species Erethizon dorsatum. Next base: position 43,040,005 of record CM051842.1, read on the forward strand.
TCCTTCTGCATATTGCAGAGGTGATTTCAGGCCACCTACCTAGCCCAGCTCATGGTACTCCCGTACTTCCCGCCACTCTCACAGTCACTCATGCCCGAGCCACTCCCCTCCTCGAGAATTAATTAAACCCAGGTTTGGCCCTGGGTCGAGGCCTTTGTTCCGGTAACCATCACTCTGGTTGGACTTAGGACCCTCTTGGCTCCCCACAACCATAGATATGTCTTAGTGTCTTTATTCTCACCGTGGATTGCATTGGAAGTGGTAGATTAAAATTAACTCACTAGAATTCCAATAACTTTCTTTTGGGATTACAAATATAACTTCCTAGACTGTGACGAGGACTGAAAAGGGCTCTCTTTATAGACCCATATCTCTCACCTTGTACTAAAAACAAATCAAAATAAATCAAAGATCTAGATATAAAAACAAACATTGAATTTGGTAGTAATAAAATAGGTAAACCTTTTAAAGATCTAGGCATAGGCAAGGACTGTCTAAACAGAAGCCCTAATGCGCAAGAAATAACATCAAGAATCAACAAATGGTATCATTCCAATCAAACAGCTTCTGCATAGCAAAGGAAACAACCAACAGAGTGAAAAGACAACCTACAAAATTGGGAAAAATTTTTTCCAGTTACTCATCAGACAGAGTTGTTTGTATATTCTAGATATATAAATAGATATATAAAACTTGGACCCCCAAAATAAAAGACTCGGTCGAAAGATGGACAATCAAAAGGAAGAGACACTTCTCAAAAGAAGAAACACAAATGACAATAAATACTTTAAAAATGTTCAGCATCTTTGGCCATTAGAAAAATGCAAATCAAGACAACACTGACATTCTTACTCCAGAAAGAATGGCTACCATCAAGAATTCAAAAAACAGCAAATGCTGGTGAGGTTGTAGGGGAAAAGGAAACCAACTCTTGTCTTAAGAATGAGTGATGTGTACCATCTTTCCATCTTGGTCCAATCTCTCAATTATTTTCACTTTTGTTTCCATGGTTATTGCTTTGCACTTCCTAGGGGTCCCCACCACATCACCACTGTTTTTCCTCTTGCTTGTGGACACCCTGTGCTCTGATGGAGCACTGTACAGTACACTATACACCTATTGCACTGTACAGTAAGCACACAGCAGTGCAACTGTGACAATGTCCAGCTACTTGAGCTACTTCTGTAATTTGTTTGCATCTGCAAATGTTCGCAATGTGAGGTCTGTTCATATCTGTGAAAGTTTGCAACTTAAATATTCATAAGTTGGGGACTTACTGTATGACCTACTGAGTACCATAAGGAACACTGACGGCTTCTGCTGCTACCAATTGTCAGCTATTAGTTTTCTGCCCATTCTAAGAACTCTGTTATATCTAAGCCAGTGTAATTCAGGTATCTTCTATTCTTGTTCATGTTAATAGTAAAAGGCCTGATTGCATAATTAGGGAGATCTCATATATTTCCTGGGATTAAAGGTTAGCAGGAAAGGTTTCGACATCATTTTTATTAGAAGGATCCTATATAAGGATATTAAAATGACAAAGAAGTTGTTCTCAAATTTCAAATTGCTGCTTCTTGAGCCAAATGCTCAAGAGATGGTAGTTTGGTAGGTCTGGAGGAGGGGACTGAGAAATCCTCAGTAGAGATTCTGATGCAGGAGTTTCAAGCACAACACTTTGAGAACCACTACTATCACTGAAAGAAAGAAGGTTCAAATATCAGGGCTTGGGGAGTATTTAGAATGATAAACAATCAGCACTTCAGCTCCTAAAAGTTATAGTATTTGAATCTTTTACCATAGACCAAGTCCTGCTAGAGAATATTATATACATTCTGCTTTGTTCCTTATAATCCCATGAAGTAGGTACTGCAATCCTCACTGTATAGATGAGGGAAACTGAGTCACAGAGAGACTAAATAACTTAGCCTGAGGGATACAACTAGTGACTAGTAGACAGCTGGGTACTTAAACTTATAAAACATAACTACTTCCTCATGCTACTATAGCAGGTGTTCTTGCGCATTGGTCAGTGCCCTCTAGATCTGGCCAGCGGTGTGATAGGTAGAAATGCTCGCAGGAGCACCAAGTGTTGTAAAGCTGAAAGCTGTGAAAATTTGACAGCTAAGTATATGGCCTAAAGAGGCCTTCATTTTCTATGCATTCTCTTTGACAGCGGAATCTGATTTCCCCCCTTTACTGCTTTGCGAATTGATATCTGGACAAAATGGCTGCATCACATAATATTGCCCCTTCCATTCTTGTGAAAACCCTCCCAACCTTGAAACATCGGAAGGGTGCCATGTAATTTTTTGAGTGCTTGTTAAAGCAAATTCACTCCCCTACCACATCCAACTTCGTTTCAAAAGATACTTGGCTATGATTTGTCCTCAGCTACTGTCTACTTGTTTTGAATTAAAATTTCTTTGTCATCTTAAATATTAAATCCATTTTGTTGCTCTGAGTTTATTTCTAGAGCATCTGTAAGGAAGTCACTGAGTAGTTATAATATGCCCCAGAGAGCAATTCTATGTTTTTTATTTATGTAACCTATAAAAAAAAAATGAGCACAAGATGATCTCACATATGTGGCATGCCAAGAGACACCCACTCTATTGCAAATTTAGGTTCTGCTTCTAACATGAAAGAGAGCTCTCACCAATGTGGTTGGTGTGAGGAAGGGTCCTTGTCTCAACTGATCACTTGGACAGGCTTGCAATGTTACTTCTTAATTAAAAATCCTATTTATTCAGCTACCTGGATTTCACAAATCTTTTTTTTTATTTTAAACTGTCAATGAATAAACAGCAATAAATAACAATAAAACTCATAATATTGAGTACTTTCTATGTGCAGGGCAACCTTCTAAAAGTTAATATTAATTAACCCATTTGATCCTTATAAACTGTGCCATGAGTTAAATACAATCATTCTCTCCATTTTACAGATAAAGAAGCTGAGAAACAAAAAGATTAACAGATATACTCAGAAACATAAAACTAGAAAAAGGCAGAAATATGTATCCTGGTCTCCCCGATCTCCTTGGTCTTTCAGGATAATAATAACAAGTATGAGCTGTCATATGCTTGCAGGTATTGTACCTGTCAATCATCATAACAACCTTAAAAAAGGCATTTTCAAGATGAGGTTAAGGTGAAATGAGGTAAGGGTCATACACTCAGTAAAGAGTAAAGCAATAATTCAAACCAGGTAGTGTGGTGCCAAAGTTTGTACATATAATCATTTTACTGTCATATCTTGAGCCTAAGCAACAATTATAATGACCTTTCAGTCTTCAACCAATAAAGAAGAACGAGACTGCTTTGTGTAATGGGAAACACATCGGTGTTGAGATCAGACCTTATTTCAAATTCTGGCTCTGTCTTACCAGCTGTGTAACCTAGGAAAAATAACTTCCTGAGGCTCACATTCCTTACCTGTAAAGTTGCAATGATAATAATGTCCACCTCCCTGGTAGATAATATACATAAGGAGCCTCACATACTTTCTGGCAAATAGTAGGAACTCATTTCTGGTGAGCTCTTTCCCATTTCTTCTTTTCCCCTGTGGCATGCCAAGTACAGTGGTACCTCAGTTCATGACTTTAATTCCTCCCATATACATACTGTGCTTGCAATCCGGTTGCAACCAGAATTGTGGAAATGATTAATTTCATGAACCAAGATACTACTGTACGAGTCTTAGCAATGGAGAGGTTGTCTTATGCCCCAGTGTACTTGTTATACCTGACATTGTTGCCATTTCTTTATTGAGAAACCCAGATCATTTATACTTAAATAAAATATTTCCAGTTTACATACAAGGAGAGAAATATCAGTTGTCCATGGCAAAGCACCCTCAGGGAAGTGGGGATCACTGTGGATGTGTCTGTTGAGTGAAGAAAATTCCCATAGACACTCCAGTTGAGCCTAAAGGTACTTGGTTGTTATCTGAAGTTTTCTCTAACCAGAGTGCTCAGGCAGGAACAGGGATGGAGACTGCTGCAGGAAAAGATACACTTTCGACTTTGTAACCTTGTTTATCAGTTGTTATGATTTGAATGTTTGTGCCCTCTCCAAAACTCTCCAATCTAATGGGTCAGGAGGTGGGGCCTTTAAGAGGTAATTAGGGCATCAGGGCTTCACCCTCATTACTGGATTAATGGCACTATATAAAGCACTTTTGTAGTGGGGCTCTCTCTTTTGGCCTTCCCACCTTATGCTGTGTGAGGATCCAGAATTCCTGTCCTATAAAGGACACAGCATGCAAGGGGTCATCTTGAGAGAAGAGAATCCCTCACTGGACATCAAACTTGCTGACACCTTGGCTAGACTTACCATCCAGAATTGCAATCCAATAAACTTTTGTTCATTATAAATTACCCAATCTCAGGTATTGTGCTACGGCAGCAAAAAAAAGACTACGGCATTAATTTATTTGTTTTTACTGTGCACTATTAGATTTATTCATGTTTACCTCTATCTTTTGAGCAAGCCCCTTAGCTATTATTTACTTATATATTTCTTTTTATTTCTTTAGTTTTACAAGTGACATTTTTTTAACTCTGTGTGTGCCTTTAGTTGCACTGTGTGGCTACCTCAATGTCCTGAATTGATTCAAAATGTTTACCTTTTATGGTCACTTTGACTATAAAGGAAGAGCCAGAAATCACGCAGTGCCAGATCCAGTGAATAAGGTGGATGAGGGCGCAAGGTAATGTTCTTACGAGCCTGCTTTTCCACTAGATGGCGCTCTGCGGCAGCATTCACTGAATAATCACAACTGGTAAAGACACTCGTGAAAGAGGATTTCCAGAGCTGCTTCAGAAAGTAGCCAGAATGATGATACAAGTATGTTTGAAGTGTGGGGGAGGTTTCTAAGGGGGATTAAAGTCAATGTGCCCTTTACCATAATAAAATTTTTTAATTTAAACATTCACCATAATTTTTGATCACCCCTTCTATTTGCTATTATCTTATTTGCTTTAAACTATCTTTATCTTTATAAAGAAAACTGTTTACTAATATTTGTCTGTTTATAAGACCTCACTTACGTGAATGTCCAGAGAGAAGCGCCCTTCATGTCCTTAGCCAAAGAAGGGCTAATTAGATACTTTTTTCCCTTGAGGGTCCTTTGCCAGACCCTTGCAGTAGCAAGACCTTCTCCCTCCAACATTGAAAACCCTGACACTAAAATGTTTCAACAGAACAATCCTATAGCTCAATAAGCCACAATTTCTATCCCAAGAAAATAGATGAACAAATTGGAAGGATATTTCTATCCTAAAAGAGACTTTGAATGAAACAACCCATTTTTCTTAATGATTGGATCACCATTGTAGAGAACTTGAGACACAAACAGATTTCAATGTAACTTGCAGGAAATGACTTTGAAGTATTCCAGTAAGATTCTGTGGAAGTATACCTTGTAGAGGATTCTTAATTGTACAATTGTACCCAGGGCCTCTAATATGCGAAACAAGAATTCTACCACTGAGTTCCAAGAAGTACTTGAGGAGGTTTCAGATTGTATTGTATTTCTGCTGCTTCTGCTTGACATAAGAGCTAAGAAGAAGCTGGCTGAGGATAGGGTTGGAATTTTTTCTAGTAGCACTTGTAAAATGGAGGTAACTGTCTATATAGATGTTCTACCTTCCAGATCCATAATCACAAAGTTTGCTGGTGACTCCAGTGTGGTAAAAATAGGACATCTGCTTCATTTGTCAACCAGAAGCCACAACTTCTCATATATTAGGCAACTATAAAAATATTAGGCACAGAATAAAATAATCCTAAAGCAAAGGAGGTCCAGGGCTCTGCAGGCTCCTTATATACATAATCTGGTACCTAGATTCTCTTTGGAATGTGATAAAGTGATATTATCCATGTAAACAATAGATGCACCTTATAAAATACTGTATGCTAGCCATTATTCTATATGTGATAACTCATTTGATCCTCACAGAAACTTTCAAGGAAGTACTATAATTTCATCCCTATTATATAGATGAAGAAACTGAGGCAGAGAGATTAAGTAACATGTTCAGGGCCATGCTGCCAATAAAATAACAGTAGTCAGATTTCAAAAAAATCATTACCGATTGCTCATAATTAGTCTGCTTTGTTTTTTCCTGAAACAGTGCTTCCCTAAATCAATGTCTTACCTAGCTGAATCAAAATTTTTAGAACACTGACAGTGCTGAGTGATCTAGCGAGGTCAGTCTTTGTTAGAGTCAAAGGAATGATTTCTGCACTGACTAAGATACGATGAGAACTAATTATTCTTCTCGCTTTGTTCCAGGGCCTTGGCAATATGAATATATAATCTTTCCTAATATTTACATTCTTCCAGCCAGGGTGAATGGAGATGTTTGAGTCTATGCTCGGTTTGACAGTCTTTGTCTTTGACAGACAGTATAATCTATACACCCAAAGGCGAGGATAGCGTTGGTAATGCCATGCCACAGCTTCCTTCCATTCTCAGTGGTTATGTATGGGAAAGTTTCCTTTGAGGACAACTATGAGATTTCAAAAAGAAAATACTTGACCAGAGACACTGAGAAGTGTAACAAAGTCTCGGTAGCTACCTCTGGGAGATACCTGAGGGAACCTCTCCTTATATCTGCAATCTAAGGGTCAGTGTTCGTTTATTCACTCATTAAACACATATCTATTGAGTGCCCACTATCTGGACACCTTAGGGATACAGTAGAGAAGAAGACAAGGCAGATCTCTGGTCTTGGCAACTTGCTCATTTTATGTTCAGCATGAGTACTACTCTCCTTAGGATTATAACCTTCCTTAAAACATGACCCTCAGATTTGCCTCATTTTGCCCACAAGTCAAACAAAGGTAGGATTAGGTTCCCCAAGGAACCTGACTCAGAGCCAGAGTTTAAGGTATAGGCAAGTTATTGGGGACACTCCCTGAATCAACACCTGTGAGGGAAAGAAAGAAAGAGGACTGGGTAGAAGGGGGAGCTGAACTATGATAGAGCTTCAACAAAGGCTTCATGCGACCACATTGGTGTAAGAAAACACTAAAGCCCAAGATGGCCACACTATAGATCAGTCTGTGGAGGGAGATTTCGGGGGGATGGTGAGTCAGCACAACTCCCATGCAGGTGCACCTCTCAGTTAGATGTAAATAACTTATGTAGCTATTCACCCCATGTAATATCTGATACTGACAAGCAGCCACTACTGTGTACAGCACTATAAATGTAGACTTCCCCTAGAGTGTGCGTGGCTAAATAAAGGGATAGACCCCAGCTGAGCGGCTGGGCAGCTAAGCGGCTGAATAAAGACGTGTCAGAGTCAGACATTCCCACAACAGCACATCTTTTCTTCAGGCTGCCCAAACCTCAAGTGAAACTTCCCTGTCAGGACTGGTAGCAGGACAACTGGGCACTCTGGAATTGGAATGACCCTCCTGAACAAAGTCAAGGAGTCAGGTTTGTATACCTCCTGTAAAGCAGTCATTCACTACAACTACATGCAGCTGTGGGAATGCAGACTGGGGCGAGGCAGCTGTCTTCAGGGAATGGAAATTCCCTAAGACCTATCTTTAGGAAGTACATCTAGCAGCTAGGAGAATAAGTCCTTTAGTCCATAAGGGAGATTTGGAGCATGCATCACACCACTCACTACAGAAAGCCTGGACTCTGATCTACGAGACCTTGTCCAGATCTCAATCCTATAATCCTACAACTATAGGGAACTAGTAATGTCACTGCCACCTACTCTGTCAACCAGATATATTAAATGTAGTGGATGCTCCTGCTGCTCCAAATGCCCAAAAACCTTTAAGTGACAAGCTCAACTATTCTTGTCTTGGTTTAAGCTTCCTCTGGCACCTGGTGGACTCTGTGGGGTCTCCCAGCCTAGAGACCTTCAAAGTCAGTGCTTTGGTTCCCACCACAGTCCTGTTCAAACATAATATGGGTGCAACTACATCCTGCATAATCTTTGAGAGCAGAACTTTGTGAATGATAGTCTACAGAGATAGGCCTAGCCCCTGTAGTTAAAGAGAATCTTGGGCCGGTGAGATAGCTCAGCGGCATAAGCGCCTGCCTGGCAAGCGCGAGGGCCCGAGTTTGACTCCCGGAACCCACATATGAAAAAAGGGCCGGTGATATCGCTCAGCGGCACGGGCGTCTGCTGGCGCTTGAGGTCCTGAGGTCGACCCTCCGTACCCCAAAAAAAAAAAAAAAAAAAAAAAAACAGAGAATCTTGATTTATGAGAGAGTTTTAGAAAAAAGGGAGTCTGTGGAATATAAAATTTCCAAATCAGTGCTGCCACCTACTGGCCATCTTGCTAATGTGCAAAATAGAATACTGGGGTTTGATTAATTGAATACCCAGGAAAAGGAAACTTTAATGTAGGCTTTCCTCTTTTCCTTGGAAATGAAGGAACTATTTGAAAATTTTGGTTCAGGTTATCTTAAAACCTATCTCCATAAATTATTGTTTTTTTTTTATGTGGGTACCGGTAGTCAAACTCAGGACCTCGCGCTTGCCAGGCAGGCACTTATGCCACTGAGCTATCTCACTGGCCCACATAAATTATTCTTTACTTAGACAATCTTCTGTTATTTTTTCAAGCCCCATCTTATGTCTTCACTCTAAGAAGTCTTCTCAATTGAACCAGTCAGCTTTGTGTTGCTGTGACAAAATACCTGATTGTAGTAGCTCCCCACTGAGAACAAAAGGGTTAAAACCCTTAACAAAAGAACTCTGATTAAAGACATTCTATCCTTGGTAAGTGGCCATAAGACAGTAACAAAACTTTTGATGTAAGGCACATTCATTCCTCTCAATGAGTCCCTGACCCATCTTATCTAAAAGATACGTATAGACCTCCTTATCACCTTCTTATCTAAAGCCAAAGGCCTTCCACAAGCCAGAAAGTGTTCTTCTCAAAACTGCAATTTTAAACACAACACAGGTGCTCCTGGGGAAGATCCTCAAGATGCTAAATCATCCAGGAGAAGACAATCTTTAGATGATCACATTTGCTACCTACTGCAGACCCTTTTCCCATATCTTCAACACTTTTAAAAAAAAACAATCTCTCACCCTGATGGCATGATTCCTCTTTTGGAAATACCTTCTGTCCCACTTGGCAGCATACTCTAATCTAAATAAACTCCTATCTTTCCTACTTTCCTTGTTTATTGGTCAAATTCTTTTTACTGCCCTCATCACTGATTTTCCATATGCTGTCTCCCATGGCACTGAGAAAACCAGAGGAAATATTTTGGCTTAGCATTTCAGAGGTTTCAGTTCATAGTCAGCTGACATCATTGGTTTAGGCCTGTGGTTAGATAGAAACATCATGTCAGACAGGCATGGTGGAGGAAAGCTGCTAACCTCATGGTAACTAGGAAGCAGAGAAAGCAGGGAAAGAGCCTGTAATCAAAAGCTTCCTCCTTCTTATCCATTTGTTCCATCCAGGCTCCCAGTCTATTAAGCAGTGCTGTCTACATGCAGGGCACATCTTCCTCTATCACTTTGTGGATCCACATGCCAATTGTCTCTGGAAATGCCTTCATAGACACACACACACAGACACACCCAGAAGTGTGCTTTACTAATCCCCAAGGTGTCTTTCAATTCAATCAAGTCGACAATCAAGATTAACCATCACAATGACCTACCCAGCTGTCAGCCTTTCCTTCCAATGGGATGCCCTGGAACAGTGTATGTCCCTCCACCATAGCCTAGATCAGTGATGGTGAACCTTTTAGAGCTTTCAATGATACAAACAGCCTGCCATGGCACATGTGCCATGGGTTTGCCACCACTGGTCTAGATTATACTCAGATGAATTGCTTTGTTGTGTGTCTGATGAGGCTGAGCTCCAGTGAGACAAATTCTTGTGTTTGTGCTTTGTTTTTCTTGCTTTGTATGAAGTGTTTGTTCAAAGAATATTGTATTTCTTCTCTACCCATTTGTGTCACCCTACTTCATGCCCTTTACATGTTTCTGGGTCTTTCACACAAATGCCTGTTGGAGTGAGGATGAAACTGTCAATGTAACTGGCATTTTGGACCATTATGTTCCTATGCCTCTTTCTCACTTTTGTCTCACACTCAGTCTTTCCAGTGTCTCTACCTAACAGAAGTAGGTTTCCACTCTCCATGGGGCCCCTTGATCCACAATCCAAAATAAACACCCTTCTTCTACCTTCATTGTTCCAGTGACTGAAGAATGGATTGGGCTTGCCTCCAGACTCCTTACTTCTTACCTTATATGTAATCACCTTTAGGAATATTAGGACCCAATATTGTGAAAAACCCAAAAGGACACTCCATTCTTATACCCAACAGTCTACTGCTTGGAATCATCCAGGTCTTCAGAATGCATTAAGCAACATGTACAATGAAGCTAGTAATTGTGATTCACCTAGCCTGACCCATGGCATTGACTTGTTAACTCACAGCCCTGCTTTACTCACAGTTCCCCTTTTTCTCACAATTAAGGGTTTGATCCTTCTACTTTCTTTCAACAGCTAGCACTGCTTTTGCTCTAGCAGTTAATCAATACAGTGGTACCTTGGTTCATGAACTTAATTCTTTCCACGTTTCTGGTCCCAAATTGAATTGGATGAGAACAGAATCAAATTTCCCCATAAGGTCAACATTGAACCTAGCTATTGAATTTGATTCAGTTCTCATCCAATTCAGTTTGCAACCAGAATCATGGAAAGAATTACATTCACGGATCGAGGTACCACTGTATTTGGAGCAAAGAGGAACTGACAAAGAGTCTCTTCAAGACATCTTCAACCATGAGGGAGAGCATCCAATGTGACATGCCATCTGGCTCTTTCCTCTGACATACTATTACTTTTTACTGTCTCCTTTTCCTATTACTCAAGTGCTGAACTTGGCATTTCCTGGATGTTCTATATATGTTTGTTAAATACATGAATTAATACACTGAGTGGGGAACTTGAGGGTCAATATCTGGGGTGCTGGGAGATCACCCTGGCCCTTTGGCTTCAACTGTTCACCTACATATATGTTAACCTAATTTTTATTGCATTCTGAGCAAAGAATCAAATATATTCATTTTGTCCACATTTCTTGATTATATTGTGTGCATTAAATGTTTTTGCATGATTACCTAATTTAAGACTAATAAAAATCCTGGGAGCTGTGTCAAGGAAATAAAGGGTTTCCTCGGAGGGTTGAGTGATTGCTTGAGGGTGAAGGGGTAAGATTCAAACACAGGTGGTCAGGCTTCTGAAATCCTGCTTGTACTTGCTAGGCTTTGGTACCAATTACTCATCACAGTCATTGCTATTTGCCTCCAGATATCTGCCCAGGTAATTTGCTTCAGTTTCCTTTGTAAGTTCCACATTTTATAGCAATGTGAACACATGATTAGTCATGACCTGCAAATTCTACACCTTAAAACAGTACATATGAATTTTTAGTACATGTTTACAGTATATAATATTTACTTTCCTTTTTTGCAGTTGGTACATGTACACATGTCTTAATTCTTTTTTTCATCCCCTTTCCCTCCAGTCCCCCTCCATATCTCGATCCTCTTCCTCTTTGAGAAAGATCTATGTCCCTACTTCATATTATCTTTTACTTTGCTCTTTATTTATAATTTGGGTTTCTCATGTAAGAGAAATCATGCTATATTTAGGCTTATGTGTCTGATTTATTTCCCTTAACATTACAGTCTCAGGGTGTATCCATTTTCTACAAATGACTCAAGTTTATCTTTCTTTATGGCAGAGTAGTACTTCACTGTGTGTAAATACCACATTTTCTTTATCCATTCATCTGCTGATGAACATATAGGCTGCTTCCAAAATTTAGCTATTATGAATTGTGCTGCTATAAATGTGGTTGGGCATGTATCATTGTAATATGGTATCTTTAACTTTTTGGGGGCAATACCTAGAAGGCAAATATCTGTATCAAATGGAATTACTGTTTTTATTTTTTTGAGGAATCTCCATACTGATTTCCATAGTGGTTGTACTAGTTTATATTCCCACCAAAAATGTAGAAGGGTTCCTTCTTCCTCACAGCCTCACCAGCATTTGTTATTACTTGATTTCTTGATGATGGCCATTGAAGATTTTGACCTAGAATTTTTAAAAAGTAGGTGCAGTCATCTAATACAGCTCTAGGAAAAACTCCATAATTCTTTCAGGAAACAACTAATTAGAGCTGTTATTTCCATATGATCCCATCGGGTTAAAAAGAGTTGCAAAATGTACACGGAAAAAAATTGTAAAAATGCTGTCGTTGACTATAAACTAGGCATATTTTAGAAAATATCTGTTTACCACATGTTAGTTTTTGTTTTAGAAGAGGTGACAAATTTGTAAATGGACTAACTAATTAATCAGACACAGTGCTATATGCTCGGAATTCAGATGGGAGCAGATACCGCCCTGACCCTCAAGGATTTCGCATAAATTGCCAGCTGTAACCACCTGAGAAAACTGAGATACTTACAGAGCACCCAGGTTAATTTAAGAAAGTAAAGGGAGACTTACAGATGAGAGGAAGACTGAGCCAAATCTGACAGCGAAGAGGGAATTTTGCCAGATAGACAAGGGCAAGAAGGAAGAATTGCAGGAACAAGTAGGTGGGTATGCATATAAATATAATAAAAAATAATATGCTTCTTCTTCCTGTGTATTGAGGGGGACGTGAGTAGTTTAGTTTTGCTGTAGAGAGGCATAAAGTCACAAATCAAGAAAATGCTTAGAGAAATGACCGGATATAATCGTAATATTTTTTTTTTTTTTTTTTTTTTTTTTGGTGGGTACCGGGGGGACGACCTCAGGACCTCACGCGCCAACAGGCACCCATGCCACTGAGCGATATCACCGGCCCCTTTTTCGTATGTGGGTTCCGGGAGTCGAACTCGGGCCTTTGCGCTTGCAAGGCAGGCGCTTAAGCCACTGAGCCGTCTCACCGGCTAATCGTAATATTTTAAAAGCCAAAGTAAATAAATGAATATAAAATTACTACTTGTTTTAAAACACACAAATACTTTTCACCAAGTTTAGAATAAAACCCACATCCCTTATCAAGACTTGCAAGGCCTGTATGACCCAGCCCCAGGCCCCCCTCATCTTGTCTCCTTATACCCCTCCTCATTTCCCCACAGCCACACAGGCAGCCCCGCTAGCCAGCTGAAGTCCTAAAACCCAGAAAACCTCCTCTAACTCTACCAGCCTCCACATGGACTCAGATATTTCTGTAACTATCAGTATCTAGCTCCCTGGGACCCCCTTTCATTTTTTTAATCTCCCCTATACCCAGTCCATCTCCAGGTCGTATAAGATACTACTTCTTTCCTCCTTTTCCAGATCCAAACCCCAGATAACTGACAGCATGCTAGTAATTTAACCCTAATTGTAAATTGCGAGGATATTTTAAAGGAGTACCATGGACCTACAACCAAATGCATTATGAGGTAGTGAGCTTCCTGTCACCAGAGATGTTCAAGCACAGGGTAAATGCCTATTCTCAGGGAAGTTGTAGAAGTGTATCTTTCCTATGGTAAGATTGTACAGAGTACCTCTAATGGCCCATTTATCTATTAAGATTTTGAATGCTTGAAGAAATGGAACTAATTACTCTGATTTGATCATTACACACCATATACATGTATCAAATTATCACCCTGTACCCCCTAAATATACACAATTCTTGTATGCCAATTAAAATCATCATGCATTGCAAACATGTTCTAATAAAAAAACTGAAAAATTATTTTTCTAACTGTACACAAACACAGGCACACATTTCAATTTTACTACAAGAATATAATGCGAGAAGTTCCTGATTAAGCAACATATATAAAATATGGATTTTTAAAAATAAAATTCGGGCCGGTGAGATGGCTCAGCGGCCTGGCAAGCGTGAGGGCCCAAGTTCGACTCCTGGAACCCACATACGAAAAAAGGACCGGTGATATCGCTCAGCGGCACGGGCGCCTGCTGACGCACGAGGTCCTGAGGTCAACCCCCGGTAAGCACAAAAAATAAATAAATAAATAAAATGAAATAAAATAAAATTCAAGGGTCTTTGGTATGTAAGAGGGGATCAACTTGGGAGTACTTTCACGAAAATCCTAAACTAATTGAGTTAATACATACTTGGTTCACTTCCTTCTCAAGACAAGAATCCTTCCTAGTAAACTCTTTGTACACTTATATGTGCTTAGGATTCTGCCTGGTACATAGTAAGAAATACAGAAGTATTCGTTGAGTATAACTAAAGTGATAGATGTTATTTAGATAACTTTTAAGAATGCAGACGTTCTTCCAGGTGAAGTTCAGTGATCCAGTTGAGTCTGGGAAGACTCGGTTTGTGAGGCTGCTGTTGACTGCACATCATAAATCTGGGAAGTGCTTGTTTTGTTTAATTTTGGTTTTTCTTTTGAGTCATTTATGGGGGAAAGGGCAAACTATATTTTCTTGTGACAGTTATACCCTTTTTAAAAATGTGGATTACCAATAAGACTCCAGAAACTTTCCAAACAGGTGTGTGAGGGAAGACAAATGTGTTAGCTTTCTATTGCTGTAGTGACACACCTAACATAATCAAATAAGAGGAGGAAAGGTTTGTTTTAACTCACAGTTGTAGAAGTTTCAGTGCATGATTAGTTGGCTCCGTTGTTTCTGGGTATGTGGTTAGGCAAAACATGATGGGAGGGACTACTACATGGTGGACCAAATCTGTTTACCTCATGGTGGCAAGGAAGTGAAAAAGAGAGAAACAGGAGGGCAGGGGTCCTGTTATGGTTTATATAAAAAATGTCCCCAAAGGCCTCATGTGCTCATAGGTGGGGCTTTTGGAAGAGGATTGGACCATGGGGTGCTTTAGCTGACTTGCTATTAGAAGATAGGGCCTGGTCAGGGTAGGGGAGGTAGATTGCTGGGGTGTGACCTAGGAGGGCATATTTTCCTGCCAAACCCCTTTCCTTTTCTCTGTGCTTCCTGGCTGCTGTGAATTCAGCAGCTCCTTCTCTGCTATGCCCCTCTGCCGTACTCTCCTGTCTTGGAGCCAGTGGACTATGGACTGAAACCATGAGCCAAAATAAACTTTTCTTCCTTTAAATTGTGGGTATCAGGTATTGTGTCTCAGTGACAAGAAAAGTGACTCTGACAGGTCCCTATATCTCCTTGACAAGCACTCCCTTGGTGACCTAACCTCTTTCCACTAGGTTCCACATCCTAAATGTTCCACCACTTCCCCATTGCAACACAGGCTGCTTCCAAGCCCTCAACACATGAACCTTTGTGAAACATTCCATATCCAAAGTATAGCATTATATTTTCTCACAGATTCTTTATGTAATATATTCTTGCCCCCCCCAAAAAAAAAAACCTTTCTTTTGCCATACTAGAGATTGAAGCAAAGGCCTTCACACTGAATTGCATTCTCAGCCTTTTTTAAGGTTAGAAGCCTAAAGCCACCCAGATTGGACTTCCAGCCTTCAAAACTGTGAGCTAAATAAACATCTTCTCATTAAACCCACTCACTCTCTAGTATTTTGCTATAGCAACAGAAAATGGATTAATGATACAGATCCCTTAAACAGGGTAACAGATCCTATAGTATATTCTGATAACTGTGGTTCACAAAACAGTAACATAGAGTTTAGTGATTCAGAATTTAGACATTAAATCCATATTACAATAAAATACATTATTAGAACATGTTGAGATAGTAATTTTGAGTGGGGAAAGAACTGTCAAGGAAAATAGAGGGTATTTTGGGAGTGTGTAACATTAGGGACTTGACAAATCAGGGCGTGGGGACCTGGCAGGGAGAATTTCAAAGTCCTTCTCTGAGAAAGTAGAAGTTGTAAACTTAAGTATAAATAGTTGACAAAACAAAGGGCAGGGGGAGATTTTTGCAGGTTGGAAAAAAAAGTCAGTGAAGAAGCCTCAGAATAAGCAGCTAGAGAGACAGGAGAGAGTGGCAAGGGACTGTTAAGAAAGCCAAATGGGGAGAGAAACTCTGTCACTCCAAACCCAGAGGTCATCAGTCACTGAACGCCCTTCTGCTGAAAGCATCATGTATGATATTACTTAGACCATGTGCTTCCACACAAATTTTGGTTTTAGCAGAACAATTTATTGGCAGGATTTCTCTTTGGAGCAGCTAGTTTCCTAGGAGCTGAGAGTATAGGCAGGATTTATCTATAGAAGGGCATTTTTCCTATAGCAGAAGTTTTGGGGTGTGTTGGAACTGGTCTATTTCTTGATTGTGGTGATAGTTCTCTTATACACACTTGTCTGAACTCATAGACCTATACACAAAAGAGTGATGTTTACTGACTTAAATTATACCTCAGTAAATGTAACCAATAAAATCAATATAGTCTCAAAATAAACATACACTGATTTGCAAAACTATTAAAGTATAAAAATCATCTTTGAGTAGAAAGCAATAAAAGATTACTAAAAGTGAACAAAAATGGTCAAATAAATGTAGTGATATTAGAAGTCAATGGACTAGAAAATTTTATATTTTAAAGATTCCTATTCTTCCAAAATTGATACCTGTATTTAATACAATCCAAAAAAATTCTATTTTGTGTAGGTTTGTAAAATTCGATAAACTGATTTTTTTGTGTGTGAGTGTGGGCACCGGGGGGTCAACCTCAGGACCTCATGCGCCAATAGGCACCCGTGCCGCTGAGCGATATCACCGGCCCCTTTTTCGTATGTGGGATCCGGGAGTCAAACTCGGGCCATCACGCTTGCAAGGCAGGCGCTTACGCCGCTGAGCCATCTCACTGGCCCTCGATAAACTGATTTTTAAAAATCAGTATACGGTTCAAATGTCCAAGCAAATAAAGATTCATTTGAGAAAGAAGAAGGTATGAGGTCAATGTGGTGCTCACAGACTTGTTTGCTGTAAAGCATTTGATTTATGATAACCATGGCATTGCACACCACAGGAAATTCACTGTCACTCTCATAGTTAGTTTGGAAAAACTGAGCTTCTCCCTTGCACCATAAACAAAGTTCATTGCGGTGGATCTAAATTGGAAAGAAAAAGCATATACTTTTTGAAATAGGACATAGCACTGATTATGTCTATGTTATCTGCATAGTTAAACTCCATTCACATTTTGTATATGTGTAGTATATCACAGTGATAAAAGAAAATGAGAAGATGTGCAGCATTTTATAACATATTTGAAAACTTAAATGAACGAACACATATTTGAAAAATATAACTTAAACTTGACTCAAGAAATACAGAACTTGTGAATAGATGCAAAATCATTGAAATAAACAAATGAGTAATAAAAATAACTTTCTCAAAAAAATTCAAAGGAAAAATAAAATAAATACAGTAGGCTCACCAAACATTAAAGGAGAAAATAATCCCAATTTTATGCAATCCTATACAAAGTACTCTAAGGAGCATATGAAGAAATATTTTCAAAATTATGTGGTAAAAATTTTGATACAAAATATGACAATGGAAAGATTATAGATAAATAAAGGACAATAATCACATTCAAGACAATAAATGGGAAATCTTAAAGTATTAGCAAACTAAATTTGGCATTGCATAAACTAAGTGATACATCAAGACAAAGGATGGTTTATCATTAATAAATTAGTATAATCTAACATTGAGAAACTAAGGCATAGAAATTATGATTTTCTCCGTGTGTGTAGTAAAAAGTGATAAAACTCAAGTTTCATTCATGATAAATCTTTTCAGGTATCAAGGAATAGAAAGAAACTTTAACTTGATAAAGTATTATAAGACTACAAAAAATTTACTAAATGGTGAAATATTAGAGATTTTCCTTTTGAGATTGGAAAATAGTTCTTGACAATTCTATTATAGACCTTAATTTATTCTATAAGGCAAAAATAAAAAAATAAAGATTTATAAAGGAACAAACAAATCTGTCTAGCACTGGAGAAGCCCAGGTTTCCATCTTTAGAACTGCAAAAAAAGGTGTGGTTACTGAATGATATGATGTACATTTACATACATATATATTCACATAAAACTTGCAAAACTATATATCTGCAAAAGAGTCTTGGTAATAGACAATGAATAAAACATT
Organism: Erethizon dorsatum; assembly: GCA_028451465.1. Lineage (NCBI taxonomy): Eukaryota > Metazoa > Chordata > Mammalia > Rodentia > Erethizontidae > Erethizon > Erethizon dorsatum. The sequence goes on from CM051842.1 coordinate 43,058,096, forward strand.
CTACTAATAATATCATCAGAAATCACTGAGTTAAGTAGGAAATAAACACTTCATGGTATATTCAACAGGGTAAGCTTAATACAAATGGTTATTAAACTACGGTACAGAGTAATTATAAGATATGAGAAAACTCCACACGATACCCTGGGGCTAGAGGAGAGTAACTAAAGAAGGACACACGTGGAAGGAGTCCAAACCCCCTCGTGGCATAAGGTGCAGTTAGGTCCACTGGAAAGCAGAGAAGCGAGCTGGTTTAGCCAGGCTGGAGCTGATCTCCAGTCTTCAGACAGGCAGATGGCAGCCTTCCAAAGTGCTGGCAGGGAGCAGGTGATTAGGCACTTGGCGGCATGGATGTATGCATAAGATGAGTGCACAGATCGGATAGGAGCCCTCCAGGTAGCAGGTTACCTGTGCGTAGGATTGTAGAGGGCTTGCAAAGGGAGCAGCAGCTCAGTGTGGACCCTTCACAGCATAGGCTGGGCCTGCAGAGGAAATCTGAGTGCTGATGTGGGGGAAAGGGCTTCTGGTGCTGGTGCCAGTAGGAAGCCTTTGAATCTCCTGTTTCTCTTGATATCACTCGATTATTGCCAGACAGAGTCTCCAAAGTGGTGCAGGGGGAACTGAGTTCTGATACAGTGACTACAGCACAGCTTCACCAAATGGCCTCACACTTACATTACCGACTCACTCTGCCAGTGCTGGAAATGGACGAGAAGCCTCTTCCCCTGCAGTGTCCCTCCACCGCCCTCTAAGGAGGAAGCTTAGCATCTTGCTTACTGGAAAAGAGAAGTGCTTAATAGAATCCCATTGCTTACCACAGAGCATACGTTGAAGGATGCGATCAGAGATGGGATGCAATAAATTGATAATTGATGCAAGGACCACGGAATAAGTCTAACAACGACCAATATAGAAAAATATTTTAAGGCTTTATTCAGAGATACTACTGTTACAGCTTGATTTATGTCACCCCCGTACCCAATTTATGTATTGAAATTCTAATTCTTAGTACCTCAGAATGAGATCCTTTTTGGAGATAGGGTCATTGCAGGCGTAGTTAGGTTATACCCTAAAAGACTTATAAAAAGGGGAAATTTGGATACAGAGACAGACACACATAGAGGGAAAAATCCTGTAAAGAGACAGAAGGAGAAGACAGCCATCCACAAGACAGGGAGATGTGGAGCAGCACCTTCTTCCACAGCACTCAGAAGAAAGGAATCCTACTGCTGCCTTGGCTTTAGATTCTTAGCCTGTGGAACTGTGAGACAATAAATTTGTGTTGTTTAAGTCACCCAGTTGAGGTATTCTGTTATTTATGGTAGCCCAAAAAAGTAATTCTGATTTTGGTACTGAGAAGTGAGGTGCTGCTGTGAAAAACACCTAAAAGTGTGTATATGGCTTTAAAATTGGGTAAAATTATAGTGGGATTGTTGCAGAAAACAGACCAAACATGGGAAAAACAGCCCCGAGAAGGTTTAGGAGGCAGTTTATTGCACCAGTGGGCTTCTGACTAGGATTTCTCCAAAAGAGTCAGAGCCCGCCCAGAGGGGGGCTCCGAGGCTTTTAAAGGGAAAGTAAGGGGGGAGGTAGGAAGGCAAATTTGGCATGTATGATTGGAGGGTTGGGTGACATCGTGGGTTGTACAGAGGAAGAAATGTTCTGTTACATTTTAAGTTACATTATAAGGCCATTAGCACTAGTTATACAAAGGCAGTAAAGATGGGGGTTATACAAAGGAACATTTGAAGTTACATTGTAAGGCCACATGTTAGACAAGCTCACACAAAGAAAGGAATGTTCTGTTATCAGGTTTGTCCAGACACATCGGCTTGGTCTTGGTGGGCATTCTGGCAGGCTTTTATTTAAAATTTTAAATTCCCTTTCAGGATGAGCCATAATCTACTATAACTAATATCTTTCTGAAAAAGGAAAATTTGGACACAGGCGGCATAAACACGGGAAGAAAGCCATGTGAAGAGTGAAGTTATGCTTCCAGGAGGTAGAAGTTAGATTCTCTCTCAGCCCTCAGAAGAAATCATCCGCTCGGGCACTTTGATCTGGTAGCCTCCAGAAATGTTAAGACAATGCATTTCTGTCGTTTTAAGTACCCAGTATATAAACCTCTGTTGTGGCAGTAACATAGATACTAATGACAACTTTAGTAGAGAGACATGCTATGTTCACTGACTGGGAAAGTGAATATTATAAGAATGTCAGTCCTCTCTAAATTATTTTAAAGATTCAATGTAATCACACTCAAAATCCCAACAATTACAACATGCGGTGTTTGACAAGGTTATTCTAAATATTATACAGTAGTCTTCCCTTATCTATGGTTTTGGTTTTTGTGGTTTCAGTTATTTGTGATCAACTGCAATCCAAAACATTAAATGGAAAATTCCAGAAATAAAGAACTAATAAGTTTTAAACTGCACATCATTCTGAATGGTGTGAGTAAATCTTCTTATTTTATTAGTACATGAATCTTACACTGTCCCACTCCATCCTGCCCAGGACAGAAATCTACCAGGGCTTTCTTTCTGGTCTTCCTCTCTCATCACATCTTCCTAGAAGCATGACTTACATGACTGCAGTGATGTCACTACTTCTCTCACATAGAGTAAGTCTGATTTCCTAGACACCCCGTGAAGGAGCAATAGAAAGAATCTGTTTCTTTTTCTTTTTTGGAGGATAAAATAATCTTACCTAATTACCCTAAGTTGTTGGTGTGGTGAACTCCCTGGAAAATTGACTATTTCAGGGAGTTTTGGTAGATGAGCCTTTATCCATGTATCATCCTTATATGTCTTGAGTGACTGCTGTTCTAGAGATTATCAATATGTTTCACAAAGCACATGAGGTGACAGCTTTGTTCCATCTACTTAACAGTCCTTCTTACTAAAACAGGATCAAACACAGGCTGTTAAAACCCCAGGAGCCCTGTTGACCCTCTGCTTTGGGATATGGCCCTCTAGAAACCTCCACGATCTGACGTTAGGGCAGCAGCCAAAGAAACTTAAAGGAGAGTAAAGCCATCAGTGCACAGCCAATCCACTGCACCCCAGTTTCCTTTTTATGTGTCTGAAGTAAATGCTTAAAGAATTGATGATTTTAGCTCAACATATGTTATTGTGCATTTCACAAAGACACATGCTTGAGAATGATTGGGTGTGGCCCAGGTGGTCTGAAGATATGGAGGTTGTGGGTGGATGAGCATAAGAATGTATTTGTCTCTCCTATTCTGTAAACCTATAGCCTAAGGCTATAGCTTGTACTTCTGATTTGCTTTCTGGACTGTGCTCAGATAGATGCAGAATAAATTTACATGGTGGGCTTCTCAGACTGTAATGATTTAATATAGAAATTATCAGGAAGTGCAAGGATGGAAGGAACCGTGAATCTAATTTTCCATGTGAATCTGCATCCTTCATGTAGCAGAGCTGTACTTATGTCAGAGCAGTTGTCTCAGCAAGGCTTGAATGAATGTAAAATGACTTAAGAGAAGAATTGCCATGACCACAAGGTTAGTTTAGAAACAGAAAAGGAATATACCCTGCATCAGACCAGCTGGGCTAGGCAGAGAGAAAAGGGCCTCAGTTCCCAGGGAAACTCATGCAAATGCAACATCCTCATTTCCACCAAGAGTGTTGATATCATATGCTCCACTCCACTGACCTTCCCCCTCCCTCCGCTTTCATGTTTCACAGTGAAGTACTTCCTCCTCTTTGGCTGCATCACACTCATTTTTTTTCCTAACTCCTAGATCATCTGAGAGAAGATGCAGGAGATCTGAGAAAGACTGCTATGTGAAGACAAGTCACTGGCCCAAAACATGTGTGGCATCTATCTGTAGGCCGGTGTCAGATACAGAAGAACCTTGTGGCCCAACCCACATGACTCTTTCCCCTGAGTTGGAGCAAACAATATGTGTGGAACATCAGATACTGCTGAGCTTAGAATTGAGGACTCAGACTGGGAGACACTGCTAATAACCGTGGTCTGGTTATAGCCACAGACCACGGAAGACATGAAACTGAGGGACAGGCTGATATTAATGCCATAGTCATTCTCTGCATGATACAAGCACCAAAATATGTTGTATACATACACAGTGGAATAATATTCACACATAAGGATGGAAATCTGTCATATGTGGCTACAGGGATGGAACTGCAAGACATTATATTAAGTAACTGCTATGAATGCTCTAGTCTACGCTCCTTGCAGAGGTATATATTTAGATGCGTAAGTACAGATACATATAAACATATTTGTCTTTGCATTTTTATGGTGTTATATTCCACTCTATAACTAAGGGAAGACCTATAGTAGATCCCTCCCGAAATGGAAGAATTCACAGTTTCTCTGCAAAGTCTGCCCCAATCAAATGTCTCATTTGTGGCCTGTAATCTCATCTATGGTCATCATTGCCCTGGCTTTGTTGCAGACCTCTGCTCATCTGTATAATTGCTAAACTCATAACTGAAAGGGCTCCTCACTCTATCAACCCCAAGATGCTCCTGATTTCATATATATATATATATATATATATATATATAGAGAGAGAGAGAGAGAGAGAGGCTCCTCACTCTATCAACCCCAAGATGCTCCTGATTTCATATATATATATATATATATATATATAGAGAGAGAGAGAGAGAGAGAGAGAGAGAGAGAGAGAGAGAGAGAGAGAGAGACTTAGCCTTTCCTCCACAGAGAACACTCAAGTCAGTCATATCACATGTCATGGAAAAAGATTTGGGAAGGCTTATTTCACACACTATGAACTTGATTTGTACAGATTCATATTCTCTATCATCTCTATCTCTGTCATCTATCTCTATCTATCTCTATCTCTATCTCTATCTCTATCTCTATCTATCTCTCCTTTGACCCCAGGGTACTAATGATTAACCCCAGGGCCTTCACATTAAGCTACATCTCCAACCTTTTTGTTTTTTAACTTGTGACAGAATCTTGCTAAGTTGCCCAGGTGAGATGTGAACTTGCAGTCCTCCTACCTCAACCTCCCAAAGTGCTTGGAATATAGGCATATGCCACCTTGCCCAGCTTTTGCTGATATCTTATGAGAAAACAGGGACAATTTTGAACCAAGAAGATCAGATTTCCAAGACATTAATCCCTATTCCAAAAAAAGAACAACAGACAGCTCAGTTATTTTTCTCTCCCTCTAGTTAGATAAGTCTGAAAATTTTCAAGGAAGGAAGTTTACTGACCTATTAAATAAGCACATGATACTTGGGAGCTAGTATACCTGTTGTCTCCAAAAAGACAACGAAAACCTGAGCTTCTCTGGAGTTGCTTGTCTGTTTTCATTTTGAGACAGAATCTTGCTACGTTACCCAGATGGGCCTTGAACTCCTGGGCTGAAGCAGTTCTTATTCTTATGCCTAGCTTCCTGAGTAGCTGTGACTAGAGGCACATGTATCACTGTGCTCCCCCATCTCTCTCATATATATATATATATATATATATATATATATATATATATATATATATTTGCTGGGGGTCAAACCCAGGACCTCACACATGCAGAACACACCCTTAGAGCAGAAATGGAATTTCTTTCTCTTTTTGTAGGGGAGTGCACTGCCAGTGGAACCCAAGCTCTTAGGCATGCTAAATACACACACTATCACTGAACTACACCCTTGGCCCCTGCTTGCCACCATAGAACTCTGCTGGAAATCATCTTCTTCTGGAAAAGGCTTTAAAAATCAAGATTTGTAACTGCTACAATTGCTCAGTACTTTATCTTGGGCACCTAGGATGGAATGACACATGGATACCACATAGTAAGCTTAAATTCACACACACAAAAAACAGGTCTTAACACTTCTCAGATTGTGAAAATAATAGGAGCAGTTGAAAAATCTTAATCAAGAAAGTGACACAATAACATCCAAAACAATGAAATACCTAGGAATCAACCTCACAAAGGATGTAAAAGACCTATACACTTAAAACTACAGTACTCTGAAAAAGGAGATTGAAGAGGATATCAGAAAATGGAAAAATATCCCTTGCTCCTGGATAGGAAGAACCAATATAGTGAAAATGGCCATACTTCCAAAATTGTTATACAGATTTAATGCAATTCCAATCAAAATTCCAACAGCATATCTCACAGAATTAGAGAAAACAATCCTAAAATTCATTTGGAATCAGAAGAGACCTAGAATAGCAAAGGCAATTCTGGGCAACAAAGGCAAGGCAGGGGGCATCACAATCCCCGACTTGAAATTATACTATAAAGCTACTGTGATAAAAACAGTGTGGTACTGGCAAAAAAACAGACCTGAAGATCAATGGAACAGATTAGAAGATGCTGAAACAACCCCAGACATACTAAGCCACCTTATCTTTGACAAAGGTGCCAAACACATTCGCTGGAAGAAAGATAGCCTCTTTAATAAATGGTGCTGGAAAAACTGGCTCTACACATGCCAAAGATTAAAACTAGACCCATATCTTTCACCATGCACTAAACTAAATTCAAAGTGGATCAGAGATCTAAATATTAAAACAGAAACATTAAATCTGCTGGCAGGTAGGATAGGTAAAACCCTTGAAGACATTGGTGTAGGCAAAGACTTTATGAATAAAACCTCAACCGCAGGGGAACTATCCCAAAGAATCAATAACTGGGATCTCATCTTATTAAAAAGCTTTTGCACAGCAAGAGAAACCACCAACAGAGTGAAGAGACAACCCACAACGTGGGAAAAAATGTTTGCCAGCTGTTCCTCAGACAAAGGATTACTATCGAGAACATATAAAGAACTCAAAAAAAATCAGACCTCCCAAATTTAAAGACCCACTCCAAAAATGGGCATCTGAGATGAATACACATTTCTCAGATGAAGAAATACTAATGGCAAATAAATATACAAAAAAATGTGCAACATCACTAGTCATTCGAGAGATGCAAATTAAAACAACACTGAGATACCATCTCACCCCAGAAAGAATGGCTATTATTAAGAAATGAACTAATAACAAATGCTGGAGGGGCTGTGGGGAAAAAGGAACCCTTCTTCACTGTTGGTGGGAGTGTCGACTGGTACAGCCACTGTGGAAGTCAGTGTGGAGATTCCTCAAAAAGCTAGGGTTGGAGGTCCCATTTGACCCAGCTATTCCCCTTCTGGGCATCTTCCCAGAAGAATTAAAAACATTGTACCACAGCGATATATGTGCACCCATGTTTATAGCAACACAATTTGTAATAGCCAAATCTTGGAAACAACCCAAATGCCCATCAACTGAGGAATGGATAAGAAAGATGTGGTATTTTTATACAATGGAGTACTATTCAGCCATAAAGAAGGATAAACTGGAGACTTTTATAGGTAAATGGATGCAACTCGAGGAAATACTCATAAGTGAAATAAACCAGAAGCACATGTGTAAGCATCGTATTGTCTCTCTAGTATGAGAAACTGAAAGAGTAAATAAGATCCAAAATGTACAATAGACATGGTGAATCAAAAAGAAACTGGTCAAAAGGAAAGAGAGACTGGAATAGGGAAAAGAAAGAAGGGAAAGGGAAAAAAACTGTATATATATATAAGATGGTTAAGATAGATACACTACCAATTTTACTTAGTTCATTGAAGAGTAAGGTTTTTGCCAATAATGTTTGGACAACTGAATGCTAATGTCTGGTATCCTGAATAACTAACTTAAGATAATAATACATAATGCATTAACCATTGTTACCCTCATATTATGTTGTTTTGAAAATTTGTTCTTTTTTTGATTTGTTTTGTTTTTTCTTCTCTTTAAAATAAAAAAAAAAAAAGTGACAGACTGGGGTAATATATCCTCTAGACGAAAAGCCGGTTACGTCCTCATAACTCCCATCCCCATCGCCAAACACTACTGGGTAACAAAGAACAGGGGCTCTTACTAGACTATGCATACCTTATTTCTCTCCAGAATAAGTAGCTATTTTTTCTGATTACACAATTTATTACCTCATGTGAATTATTTTTAAAATTCAAACAACTCAGGGGTGTCTGTGAATAAAAGTAGAGATCATTTGAAATTTCTGTACTCGAGGTAACTACAATTAACGTTTTCCTCACTGTTGTAGGCAGTCTTGGCCCCCATGACCCTCACTCTCTGCTGTACTCCTGTGAATGTTACCTCACATGGCAAAAATGACCTTGCAGATGTAACCTCAATGCTTAATAAGGAGTTGACTCTAAATAGGGCAATTGTTCTGAATGATGTAGGTGAACCTGATATAATCTCTCTGAAGTGGAGAGTGAGAGTAAAGGAAGTCAGAAGCGTGAAGGCTCAATATCAACCCGTCGTGGCTGGCTTGAAGATGGGATGGCATACGAGAAGAAACGCAGGCAGACCGCAGTCCCTGAGTGAAGTGCCCCCAGCTAATAGGCTGTGAGAAGCGGGAACCTCAGTTCTACAATCACAAGAAGTTCAATTCTGTCAAAAATCTGCATGAGCTTGGAAGGAGATTCTCATCCAGAGCCTGGAGAATGGAGGGTATCCCTATCTGCACACGGGTCTCAGTTTTATGAAACTCAAGCAGAGAACTCAGTTCAGCCACACCATTTCCAAAATTGTGAATCATGACACACAAGAGATAATAGTTTTTCCTTTAAGATATTAAGTTTGTGGTAATGTGTTACATCAACAATACCAATTTTTTTTTTTGTGGGTACCGGGGGGTCGACCTCAGGACCTCGCGCGCCAGCAGGCGCCCGTGCCGCTGAGTGATATCACCGGCCCCTTTTTCGTATGTGGGTTCCGGGAGTCGAACTCGGGCCCTCGCGCTTGCCGGGCAGGCGCTTAAGCCACTGAGCCATCTCACCGGCCCAACAATAGCAATTTGACAATCCTTTAATGTATATCTTCTTCCATATATACATATATGAACACTAATATACATCACATATGTGTGTAATTAACTTGCATACTTGAATTTTTGTGAACACTAAACCAATTTGTTTTATTTTTTTACCTTTTTCCTACACTATCTTCTTTTATCCTCTGTGACCAATATTAGTAATTTGAGATTTATAATTTTCTATCTTTCTCTTTGATGATGTATGAGGCATAATCAAAACATTCAGTGAATGTTTAAATTTTAAAAATGTATTATAGTAAAAGACACACTGCCATTAATCCCCATCAAAATATTCCTCCTTGCTTCAAATACACTTATCCCACCATTCTTGCCACTTTCTTAAACAGTCCTGGAAGTCCTTCTTTCATGGGTGTCTTTAGTTGCATTGTTGTGGCTGCATCCACATCCTGAATTTCAAAACGTTACCTTTCGTAGTCATTTGACTTTGGGGAAAAGCCAGAAGTTTAACAGCCTCAGATCCAATGAATAACATGGGTAAAGACACACTGTAATGTTTTATTTGACAGAAATTCCCACACCAGAATTGATGTGCGATATGGAGAATTGTCATGATGGAGGATGAAATCGTTTGCCTATTCCTCAGGCTGTTTTCTAGGCACCTTGTTTCTTGAATGCTCTGATAAGCTCATAATATACAAAGTTCACTATAGTGTTGCTGGGTACAGCTCAGCTCCCATAATTTTATCAAGGTAAAAGAAAAACTACCATCAATAATCCCTAGATGTTGGATCTTGGTTGATGTGTTTTTTTCACGAGAAGAGAACCAGGTGTTTTCCACTGAGAACTCCGAATCTTGGTCTCAGGATCATAACCTATCCATATTTCCATATCCATATTTCATCTCCTATGATGATATTTCTTTAAAAGCTAGAATCTGAAATAGCACAATCACACAACTCCAATGAAATGGACAGTTTCATTTTAATGAGTTATTCATGATACATGATTTATAGCACACTTTAAAACACATCCTCTCTCAACCATAGATCACAATGGACTGATTGTACCGAGTAAATTGAAACTTGCCACACACTGTTACTAATGTTGAATGCACCACTTCTCTTATTGAAGGTCCCTGCCTTTCTGTTGGATGGCACTTGGCAGAAGTATTCATTGTATGTTTTGATCACACTTCATACATCCTTATACTTCTCTGATAGTATGGTATAATATGAAATATTTATTTGTTCTCTTACCCTAGTTCATGGCAGAGCTCCTAAAACCTTTGTAATTTCCTGATGGAGTGTGTGATAGTTAACTGACTGTGTCAACTTGAGTAGGAACTGCCCAACTAAATCGGCTCAGCATAGTTCTGGATGTGGAAGACCCACCCTAGGGAGGATTGTCTCCAGATAGTATAAAAGGGGAATGAAGAAGGAAGAATGAAGAAGCCTTATTTTTTCAGAGGAGCTCCAGTCTTCACCTTTACCCTGGACATCACCTCTTGGCTTCCAGAGCAGATTCTTCAGCTTCCAGCACTGACTCTTCAGCTCCAGTGCAGAGCCTTGAGATGCAGACTCGCAAGGAACACTACTACAGTGAGCTCCAGGTCTTCGACTGGATCCTTCAGATCTCCAGTGCACAGACAGACCTTTTGCGCTCTTCCACACCTGACTCTATGGGCAGCCATTATAAGGCAATCTTGTAAATTCTTATATATTTGTATATCTCGCATGAAATCTGTTTCTCTAGTAAGCACTGACTGATACAGAATGCTAGGAGCATCTTTTGTTCTAGAGTTTGACCCTCCTTTCTCACACAGAGCTCCTAATCCTATGGAATTTCCTGGGTGATAGGAAACTATTTTGGTCTAATAAGGTAAATCTTGATGGGTTTCTGCTCATAGAAGGTGGCCATCAGAAAAAACAAGCCATTATTGAAGCTTGGAATTTACAGCTCTACCTCCTATCCTCCAGTGAGGAGAGAAGAGGCTGCAAATAGAGTTAATTATCACTCATGCCTACATAATGAAGGCTCCATGAAAATCCTTGGGCTATGGGTTCCCAGAACTTTCAAGGTGGTGAGCTCATCTACATACTGGGGGTAGTACAGGAAACTCCACAGCAACAGGTGCTCCTGAACCCAAGACCCTTACAGACCTCACCTATGTATCTTTTCATCCGGTTGCTTATCGTTTTTCATTACAGTTTTTCATTATCGTTTTTCATTACTCACAGTTCTGTGAGCTGTCCTAACAAATCATCAAAACCAAGGTGGGCGTGTGGGAAAATTGATTTATAGCTGGTCAAATACAGGTGACAAACTGACATAATTGGCATCTGAAGTTGAGGACAGTCCTATGAGATGCAATGGACATTATGACTAGTTTATCAATCTTTTATTTTCTCTCCATATGTGTGTGTGTGTGTGTGTGTGTGTGTGTGTGTATCAGAAGAACAGATTGAAAGTGAAGGGAAAAACCAGAATATAACCACACTTATACTCCCCTGTATTTTTCTAGGTCCCAACTATTTATTGGTGAATTTTTTGTACACTTTGAAGAAACAGCATATTACAATAGCATGTAACATACTCTGGACCACAGAATAACATAGAAAGTTCCTGAAAATAGGAAAACTCATACACTATACCTCGGAGAGAACAATAAAATGTATACTCTGGGCCACGTATAAGTCTAGATTCTGAAGCCAATTGAATATTCTATTAAAACTAACAGCACAATGAAAAATAATAAACAACAGATAATTCCCTAATCTATCTGTTTATAGTCTGTTCAAGCTATTATGACAAAATACAAGTGTTCCTTGTTTAACAACCAAGTTCCATTCCAGTGACTGTGTCGTTAAATGAATTGGTCGCTAAATGAGGAATTTTATATAGTATGTATATTACAATATTCAGAACAAAGAAATGATCAAAGGAAACTCCAACTTGATGGCTTTGCTTTTATTTGCATAACTCATATTTACGCAGTACTGTAATGTATGAAAGAATGTAAAACTTTAATACTGTACTGTACAGTACAATCAGCAAAAATTACAGTACTGTATAAACAAAGTGTACTGTACAAAAAAGACATTGAGGCACTATAGACAAGATATACAGAATTGTACAATAAAAAAGATGGGTTATAAATCTGAGCAGCAGGTCCTAAGTCCAAATAGCATGACTTGGTCATAAATTTGAACAGTGATTAAACAGGTAAGTGGTCAAACGAGGAGTATCTGTATTATAGACTGCATGGCTTAAGCAACAGAAATTTATTTTCCTGGGTCCATGCACATGGAAAGATTCTCTCTCTCTCTCTTTTCTCTCTCTTTTTTTTTAAGACTGGTTCTCGCTATGTAGTTCAAGCTGCTCTTGAACTCACTATGTACCACAGGCTGGCCTCAAACTCCCAACAATCCTCCTGCCTCAGCATCCCAAGTGCTGGGATTACAGGCGTGCACCACCACGCCCAGCTCCTCACTTCTTATAAGAACAATAACCCTATCGGATGGGGCACCACTGTCATAACTTCTAATCTTAATTGCCTCTTTATGGACCCTATCTCTGAGTCACACTGGAGTTAGAGCTTCAAAACAGAAATTTGAGGAAGACTCAAATCATTCCATAGCAAACACCAGTGTAATATACTGAGTGTCCCTCTCATATACTCAGCCTTTTTATACTTCTCATGAAATCATATTTGACTGCCCAATTCAAACACAAAGTGAGAATCTACCTCAACCCCACTTGTGTCTATTGCTGGCCACACCACTAGCACTAGCTGCACCACTGGCAATGATCGTGACCCTGGAACCCTCCATGACATTGATATCAATATTACCTGAAATTCTGGCTTGGACTATGTCCTCAACTTCTCTCAAGGCATCTAAATACAGTGTCTTGTAGGAACAGAAGTAAACATTATTAATCATGTCCACAAACTGCAAGGAATCTATTGCATATAGAAGTACAGTTTGGCCTCTGCCTTCAATTCGGATTGTTAATGCACAAATCTTTGATGGTGAGCCTTCTAGCCTCCCAAAGATGATGTGCTTCTTCTTAGGATCTTCAATTTTCTCACCATGTTCCAGATGTCCTCTTTACATACAAAATTACCCTTTATAAAAATCAGGTCCAGAAATGGGCATCAGAATACCAGTTTGGTGCAAGCTTTGGTCTTTACTCAGTCCCATGACAAAGGAAAGCTCCCTTTGGTTGATGAGGATGTAGCATCACTCTCTACCATCTATGTTTACTTCCTTCAACTCAAGGCCAAAGCATAACTCCAGACTTCCAGACACTTTCCTAAGGACCTGAAATAAATGGCTCTGTACTGTTGGAAGATGAATTTCATTATTTCTGTCTTTCTGATGGGCTCCTTGTTTTGGTTCTTCGAAAGCAGGAATATGTCCAAATCAGCGACATTATGATTCAAAAGGTCCCTAATCTTGAAATCAGTACCTGTTGTGGCCTGTGAGGTGCTTGGTAATTCCTTTTCTTCTTAGCTGTTTGCTCCTCAAGGCAGCTAAGTGGTGGTGGACGTGTCATGAGAATGCCAAGGACACCAAGGAGCACTCAATATCCCATCAGCGTATTTCACCTGTAGGGAAATCTGATATAAGAGAGTGGGGATAATGTTTCATTCTTGGTTTCAAGAGCCCTCTCACCTCAGACTAGGCAGTGATTCTTGTGGATTCTGATTCAACACTTTTCATCTTGAAGCATGAGTCCAACAGGGGCTCAACAAGAATGCGTGCAGGAGAGCTGGAAATGTGGGCTCAGGGGTGGAAGAGAGAGGAAACAAGAACATGGAACAAGGGAGGTGTGGGTGACCTCAACGAGGGAATCTTTCCATTACTTAGAAGGCTGCCTTTGCCATTTGCACCGAGCTAATGCAAGGGCAGATTAGCCCAGTAGTAAAGTGTTTGCCTAGCATGTGCGAGGCTCCGGGTTTAAACCCAGCCACACAATCAGAAAAATGAACACTGATCTTGACCCCAGCTAGGTCTTGGTCCTTCTGATCATTGTATTTCCTGAGGTCCTGAAAGATAAAGCAAAAGAGCTCCTTAGTCTATAGTCCTGTATTCTTTTCCTGGGCTCCCTGCCTTTACAGAAGTAGCAGAAGATGATGGGGCACTCAGTCCACATTCAGGGGTCAGTGCTTTGGCTCTTAGAAGGGCCTGGCTCCCTCAATCTGAGGTTGCCTATATTCACACCACCAACTTCCCTACTTTCTACAAGGAAACCTCAAGTCTACCCTTTAAACCGAAACCCCTGTTTACCTGCAATAGAATGAGGAGATAAATGAAAACCACCTCTCCATTTCCTACGGAGGTGTGGGGATATTTAGGAGAACTGGAGTGGATTTAATCTTCCTTGGGTGCTCCTCAGTCTCATAAATTGTGGCTACCTATATCCCTCATACTTCTAGGCATGAAAATTTCACTTGGCAGAGTCGATGAAAAGCCTGAACACTATTCTTGGGCTCTGAAGATGTTCACAGTCAGAATCTCCTGTTTGCATTGTTAATGTTATCTCCTGAGTTCCCAAGAAGAAGGTGAAGGACTACACCAGGCTCTACGAAGCAATTCTCAGGACCTTCCAAGATTCAGGGATGACAATGAAAATGTGTCTCTGTGGGGCCTACTGTGTTATGAGGTGGATAGTCCCTCCATGTCTTACTCAGGATCTTCAGCTGACTCCAGGCAAGCCTGCCCGTCCTCTGACATCTGCTGACCTGACCTCCCTCTCAGACCAAAGCACTGGATATCTCTGAAGGGGGAGCAGGAGTGGAGGACTCCCGAGTTGAGCAGCAAGGGCCAGACAATGCTGAGTGTCCTCTGATCTGGAGTGAGTGGACTCTTTAACCTTGGTTCGAGGGAGGGCCTGAGCCTTATACAGTCTGCTGACCTATAATTAACCCCCACAACCCAATGCCTCACCCCGAAATACACTAGAAGAGAAAGCAAGGGGAGTCTCAGTTGGCACTGCTTTTCCAAGTGCCTCCCAAGCCTGACAGCAGGGGTGAGTGGCTATGGGACCACCTTGGGTTAGAGATGGGTGGTCTCCTTTGTTCTTCTAAGGGTACTGTATCATAAAGATTTATATTACTAAAGGAAGGTTCTAAAAATTAATTCTGCCCAAAGAGAGATCTGTCCTTTGCCTTTGGCTCTTCGGAGGCAATTTCTAAACACCTGCAAATTCTGCCTAATAATAGTGTTCTTGTTTACTATAAGTCTTGGGATAAGACAGATAGTTTATGCTAACACTGATTTATGATGGAAGGTTTGGGTCCCATGGCATTAGAGGGGCTAAAGATTAAATATGACCAAATGGATGATCAGCAATGGCTTCAGGAATTAACCCCAATAACAATTTTGGAATTCAGGGTTAGATGAACTTCTTTGGTGCTCAATATTCCATACGTATTGTCACACATTGTTGCTAGAAGTTAGCTGTGCTGTTGACTTTGTAAAGAAAGGTAAAGTGGAATCTCTGCATGGAATTTTCTATGTGCTTCTTCTTTTGGCTGATTTTAATCTATATCCTGCACTGCAATAATCCCTACCCATGAGCATATCGACTTTCTGTGAGTTCTATGAGTCCTTCTAGCAGATTATCAAACTTCAGGTTGGTCATGGAGACTACTGAACTTGTAGTTGATTTCAGATGTGAGGGTGGTTTTGGGGAATGCTGAACTTTAGAAGTCTTCACCTTGACTGCTGTTGAGATCTGAGATTCCATTCTCTGCTAACCTTCCTTTGTTGGCTTTTCCTCTTAGATGAAGGCACTACCTCACAGGTAACACTTTGGGGGAAGAGATTGTGTATGTTTAACTTGGGCCCCTGAAAACAGACAGCAGTGTTACTGGGAAGCCAGGTCCCAACAGGGCAAAGTCCTAACACCACAAGGAACTGGAAACACACATCTTATTCTTTGAATTTTTGATGAAGTACTTTAGACAAGACACATAGGCTGTAATATAGAGTATAGGTAGAGTTTATTGCAAAATGAGAGCGTTTCAGACAGAGAGAAAATACACCTTCAAGCATGAGGATGGGCATGAACCAAGATGGCTATTTTGAATAAAGTCTCAGGTTGCATTATGTGATTAACTCAGTCTTTTGACAAATATCCTTTCCTTTTTCCAAGGTCATTGTTCTTTTACGAATAAAATGGGCTGTGTTTACCTACTTCAGAGAGAAGTAGGTCCCTGTTTACTCCTTAGGTGAACGTCTCCATTTAGTTTGTTTTGAGACCCTGAGGATTTCCCAACCCTTCACCCATGTTTTGGACTTTTTATGGGCCCTAAACCTTATCAACATGTTCAAAGGATGTTACCTTTTCTTGAGCTCAAATTTAAAACCACAAGCTTGTGTGGGTTTTATGTATAGCTAATGATTAAGAAAGTGAAGGAAAAAATCACATCTTTGCTTTTCTATTAGTCTGTGGCCTACTAAAACCTAACTTTCTGCCTAACTTTTTCCCCCTCAGACTTGGGACCCTAAAATCATTTAGGGGATTAGGCATTGTGTCATTCTGCCTACTCATGCTGAGAGGGGGCACGGAAGGGAGAGAGTCAGGATCCCCACTCTGGGTGACTTTCAGGTCTGGAGGGTCGGTCGAGGGGTCCTTTATATAGATACCTGGATGAGGAGGATACAGGATCATCTGGAAGCAGATAGACTAAACAAGAAGAAAAGAGACAGTTTATTATACATGGTCCAAATACAAGGATTATTAGAATAAAAATTTTAATGGTTATCAACCTTTTCCACCAAGTTGATCCAGAGAGCCAAGCCCATCAGAAGCAAAAGATTAAAACATAGTTGAATAAGGGAAATGGTAACTGAACTCCTATACTCAGATTTATAGGGCTTCTTATAGGCACCACTGGATGAGCCCATGTCCCTTGGAAGCACAAATGAGCAGAAGGGTAATTAATAATAAAGGGTCCAGTTAGGAGATGATTACTCCAGGTGCATGCAGCCCTCTGTGGGAAGGTAGAGTAGGGATGGTATGGTATTTACTTAACTGAAGTGTACTCAAACAGGTATTTCAAGTCTCTCAGAGGTTGGCTTTCCCAGGATAGTGGGGTCTCTGGAGGGGCTTATTTCCAAGGTTTGACTCAGGAATGATGGATCCAGCTGCCAATTCCTGGAAACTTGATAGCTGTTGAAGAATAGAGAAGTACCAAGAAAGGGCCCTTCCAAAGAGGAGTCAATCATTAACCTTGTGGGCCCTCCCTATATGTTTTAAAGAGAACAAATGTTTTAGGCTGATAGCGAGGCTTGAGTGTGCTACAGAGGTCAATTAAGACCTAGCAAGGCCGAAGGACGGGATTCCTCATGGGAAGGGGTTGGTTCAGAGTAATAGAGGAATAGTAGTAAAATAACAAGGAGTAGACCCCCTATACAGTACCGTCACCATATTATTAATCTCACTGGTGGGTTAGTCATTCTGGACAGGTACTTGAAGTCCTCTATGTGCTCACAAGTATGCTTGTGAAAGTCCAGATTGTCTCTCATATGGGAATGTTGTCCTTGTTGCTGGTCTTATTTCCAATTCCCACATTGAAAGGGAAGTGACTAGTGATAGAGTCAGTTTTGTAGTGCTTTAGCCACAGGAGAGCAACAAAGAGGTTTAAAAGGAGCCACTCTTAAGGCACAAAACCAATGTCCGCATGACATAGATTAGTCATATATACATATTTATTTTATAAGTTTCATCCCTCATGAACTTTCCGCAAGTTAACCCAGACTGTCTGTGATTTTAAAAACTTTCTGATTTTGTCCTCATCTTTTTTCCCATTCTGGTATGACAGCATTTTAACATACAAGATCCTTTCTTATCTAAAATATTGTCTTTTTTATCCTTTTTAGTTAAAAATGTACTCAATATTCACATCTTCATATCACTGCTTTTCTACTTACTGGTTTCTTTCTGTCTTGCTATCTTTCTTTCCAAATATCAGCACAAATATGTAGCACTAGAAAGGCATATTTGGAATCAGTGTATAATGTGGAGTGTTTGTTCCTATTGAGCTCTAAGGTACAAATAAAAGCAATCATTTTGGTGAGCTGTCTTGATGTCCCTGCAAGCAAGAGCTGGGTGTCAATAGTGTCTGTTTTATAAACAACAGCATAACTGTCACTGGCTTTTGAGGTCCTGTAGAGATTCTTTCCAGGTTCTTGGTGTCCTGAACAAAGAATTGAACAAGACCTGTGAAAAAATGTAGCAAGGATTTACAATATTGAAGGTGGGAAAGAAGTATGCTCTGCAGAACACGTCCCTGAGAACGTTGGCAGTGGCCATGAGGTTAATGGCAGCGGTCTTTTGTATCTCCCATTCCTCAGCCTGATGTCGGAGCTAAGCTGTCCTATCAAAAGCCCACTTGGCTTTGTTCCAGATGTAATTGATGAATTGAAGATAACACTTTCTGGTTGGTCCCAGGTTCAGGGATTGAGAACTGTGTTCTGTGCATATGTCCTGGGTCTCCATGTTTGACAGGTCATATCCACTTGCTCAGCCAGTTTGCCCTTCCCTAATCTCCTATCTCATGAACACTTGTCTTTTGCCTTTTCTTATACAGGCACTACCATCAGTAAACCACATTACATTTGAATTATCAAGAGGCTAGTCTTGCAGGTCTGGTTGGCTACAAAAGCCAGATTAACAATATCAAGAAAATCATGGACAATCTCAGGGTCATTTTCCTCCTGGTCAGATGGATTGAGCTCAAGAGTGGAAGCAGGGTAGCAGGATTAAGCATAGAACATCTATGGAGGGACACTTCAGGATAATCAAGCAATAAAGCTGGATAGCATGAAAGACAAGAGTCTGAGCCAATGAGATCCTTTGAACTTTAACAGGGAAGTCACTGGATGAGGAAGTGGTTAGATGGGAGAACCAAAAGTAATCTTAATGGGTTCCTCTACTTAAAAAAAAAAAAAAAAAAAAAAACAGAAGCAGCTATTGCCCTGATACATCCTGGCCATCCCTGCACTGTTGTGTCTAGCTGCTTTGATTATATATCCTTCAGGTCTTTGAATAGACCCTAAGGCAATGATGGTGAACCTTTTAGAGCTTTCAATGATACAAACAGCCCACTGTGGCACGTGTGCCATAGGTTCACCACCACTTCCCTAAGGCCTGGGTAAGGATCCCTAAAGCCACACCTTGATATTCAATTACATATAACCTGAAATATTTGTCAGGTTGTGGCATTCCCAAAGCAGGGGCTTTGAGGAGAGAGGCTTCTAGTTTATTATAACCCTGTTGTTGTTTTTGCTCCCAGGAATGGGGAGTTTGATTATTATTTCCTTCTAGGGACTTACATAGGGATGTAGCCAATAGATCATATTCAGGCATTCACAGCTGGCAGTAGTCAGTTAAACCTAGTAAAGCACAAAGTTGCTTTCTTGTGCTAGAAGCTAGAAGATCTTGGATGACTTGTATACACCTGCTGAAAGAGCTCAGTGCTGGGGGGTTAAAAAAAACCTAAAAAAGTGGACTTTGGGGGGCAATAATTTGGTCTTTGACTTTGAAACTCAACATCCCATTAGCTAGGAAAATGAAAATCTGAACCAAATAATCTTAAGCCTCTGTTAGAGAGGAAGAACAAACAAGAAGATCATCTATATATTGTATAATAGCCTCATGTGTTCAGGTTAAATCATTTGTGTTTGTAGCTAAAGGTTGTCCAAAAACTATGGGGGCTGCTCCTGAATCCTTGGGGGAGGACAATTGACATAAGTTGTTTGTTCTAAACCAGCTCCTCGGTCCACTCAAAGACAAAAAAGAGTTGGGACTTGGGAGCCATTGGGATGCAAAAGAAAGCATACTTAAAGTCTAGGACTATAAACTATTGGGTATTTGAAGGAATTTGACCCAGCAGAGAATAGAGATTAAGTACTACTGGATGTGTAGAAATAACTGCTTAAACAGAAATCACCATTGGGTTTTTATGGCAAAAAGTTGGAGTATTACAAGGCGACTAATAAGACACTAAAAGCCCATTGTGAATGAACTTATTTATTAGAGGTTGTAGCCCTGCTCAGGCTTCAGGCTGAAGGACTAGTGGTATGGGAAGACATGAGGATCTTTTAGCATAATTACTAACGGAGTAGCAGTAATAGCTTTCCCAGGCATGTTGGTGATTCACACCTGGAGTTTAACAGAAAGGTTAATAAGGATAGAGTCATTTTCAGCATTGGCAGGAGAGGCAATCATTGTCATAACTGTGGAGCTGCTAGGTGAGCCAGAGATAATTTGAGCCTCCAACTTTGTTAATAAGTCTCAGCGAAGTAAAGGAACTAGACACTCAGGCATTACCAACAAGGCATGGGCAAGGAGAAAATTATTCCATAAATAGTGCAAAGGAGGAGTAAAGCACATGGTCACCAGAGTCCCATTGATACCCATAACCTAATGAGTTGGAAGGCAATTGTCTGGGATAGGAAGTAGAACAGTATAATAGGCCCCACTGTTGAGGAAAAAGCCAATGACCTTACCTGCACACCCAATGTTACTCAAAGCTCCATCCTGAGGGGGGCTGACAGGACCCTCGGGCCTTCTCATTCCAGAGACAACAACTGGGGCTCTGTAGTAGGGGTCCTTTGATCCTTGGGACAATAAGCCCTCCAATAAACCCTCTGTCTTGCCACATTTAAAGGCCAAGTGACTTCGGAGGACACCCAGCATCAGGGCAGTCTCTGTTCCAGTGGCTATTCTGTGGACAGACATGACACTTATCAGTTAACTTGCTCTCCTTGGGGCAATATTTTGTCCCTATAATGAATTAAGAAGCTCTACATGTTTTTGTCCTCTTGCTTTCATTAATCTTAGCTTCCTTTTCCCCCTCTTTGCTCCTTCTCTATATCCCAGTTATTAAAAAACAAAACAAAAACAGAATTAGAGCATTTAGTAGGTCATCATAAGAGTTTCAGGTCCCAAAGACATCTTTTTTCAATTTCCTCTTAATATCTGGAGCTGACTGGGTAAGAAATCTGTCTTTAAGAAGGAGTCAGCCCTCATAGGAGTGAGGGTCAGTCACAGTATGCTTTTACACAGCCTCCTTAAATTGTTCAAGACATACAGTTGGGTTTTCATTTGATCAATGGTAGCCAGTTTAGAGTGATTTACATGTTTGACTTTATTGACCTTTAACCCTTCTAGAATCAAATTATAAAATGTCTGCTGTTTATGTATCATCACGGTCAATATGACCCCATTTAGGAGGGTCAGTAGGGAAAGCTTTAGGCCCTATAGGATACCTACGTATGTCATCAGTGTATGGCCCTTGCAGTTACTCAAGGCCTTTCTGAATCTGTGATGTCTGTGTCAGTGTAACAATGATGTCCTTCCAACATAGTTTAAAACTGTAAACAAGATGTTAGAAAGCTTCTATATATTTCTCAGAATCACCTGAAAAACTACAAAAATCCTGTTTGATTGCTTTAGGTCTTGCATAGAGAAAGGTTGTTGAGCTCTAACTGGTCCAAATTCATTCAACAGCTCCTAAGGAGGGCACATACGTGCCAGTGAAGTCATAGCATTTGCTGAGGACCTCGAGTAAAGAGGAACAGGCCCCTTTTTGTCTGAGTTCTGAATATTAGTGTTATACTCCAAGTTAGGATGTGGCTCAAGAGATAGAAAGTTATCCAAACAAGGGGAGGTCCATTTTATTCATGAGTGCTGTTACACCTGGGTCTAATTTACATTGGAAACATGTCAGTATTATCCTGTAAAGCAAAGAATGCTGGCATATGAGATACTTCTGATCACTTCCCTGCCTCTTTACAAAAGAAGTCTAACTAGAGTGTAGTCATACTATTCATCTGAAGGGCAAGTCCGTGAGACACATCTCCTGCTATTCCAGGAAAAGAACATGTGGCTCAGAGAAAAAAGGAAATAAACTGGTAGGAGGGGTAAAAAGGCACCCATCTCTACCTATCTACAGACTAGGGATTAGGTGTAACCTGTCTTGCCTTCGTCCTAGATAGTTGGCTAGTCTCGACTGGCCTCTATGCTATTTTCACAACTACTGGTTGACAAGGATGCCTCTCATCAGTTGATGTAATAGTTTGTGTTCTGCTAATATCCGCATGGAAGGAAATTCAACACTCATTTCCCAATGCATAGACTGTAGCATACCACCTAACATATATGAAAAGATTATAGCTGTTTTAGAATCCAGTGACACACAGACCAGACTTAATTGATACTCTATACAGAAAAAAGAACACTCAGAATAGGCACAGACCAATGGACTTGTAGCTTGGATGGAATAAAAGGGAAAAAAGGAGGTCTTCCCTTTTGCTTCTTTAGAGGAACTCCAGCCTTGTCTTTGCCATTGCCTTTGGATGATCATCTCCAGTTCCTTCAGCCTTCCAACACAGGCCTTTAGGCTTTCTGATATGGATTTGCACCAAACTCTACAGTGAGCTCCAGGTCTTCAACCTTCGACTGAATCCTTTAGCTCTCCAGTGCACAGAGGGCCCTTTTGCATTCTTCCACCCCTAGCTCCACAGGTGGCTATTGTAAGCCTACTTTATAAATCTTTTATAGTACATACATATAGCTATTTTAATATTAAATCAGTTCCTCTAGTGAACCCTAACTACATTGATATAATTCCAACAAAAAATACTTTTTTAAACTTTTGATATTTTTCTACAATTCTCCTACATTTATCTTCTCTTTATAGATCATAAATTTTCTGAAAATCATGATAAAAATTTGGTTTTCTGTTCTTTATATCTATTTGTTTTGTTGCATTTTTAGTGAATGTGTATAATCTCCTATAAAGTGTTGACCAAATTGTTGATATCAAACATACACATTGCCTTGCTTTACTTGGAATTATCTAGGTGGCTCACCTTCTTATATACTACTGTTTTCCATGTGGCTATTAAATTAAGGATGTTTTATCTTGTTCCAGATTACTGAGAGACTTCATTGAGATTGAATGTTGAATTTTCTTTTTTCACTGATCCAAATGACCACCCCCCCAAAAAAAAAAGTATTTCTAGTTGAAAATAAGATGGCAAAACCCATAAAACATGTAGGAAGTGATGAGCTGTCGGGAAATAATTCTCTGTGTATCTAGTGTTTGCACATCTTCTGAGCACAGGGCTTTTAGAGCTTTGTTTAAGGATGTTTGCAATGCTATTCCAGGTCAAGAAGCATATTGTCTTACAATTCTGGTTAATAATGGTAGATTCAGGCCAGTGAGATGGCTCAGCGGCATAAGCGCCTGCCTGGCAAGCGCGAGGGCCAGAGTTTGATTCCCGGAACCCACATACGAAAAAAGGGCCGGTGATATCGCTCAGCAGCACGGGTGCCTGCTGGCACACGAGGTCCTGAGGTCAACCCCCGGTACCCACACACACACACACACAAAAATAATAATAATAATGGTAGAGTCTCCCAGCCCTACCCGAAGACATTCCAAGGAGTTGAAGTTAATGTCTGTCACTGTGTCAGAGGACAGGTTTGTTTCCTAACCCAGATAATAAAGATAATGGTTTCCTCCAGGGCAATGTTTGGTTAGGTTTGCTAGCAATCCCCTATAAGATTAGGGGATCCTAAACTCAGAGTTTCTCTGAGTTTTGTGAGCTGTGACACAGACCACCAGGTGGGACTTGGCAAACAAGGAGAACCAAGATTAATCAAAAGCTCATGCTGCCATCTGTGTCTAAAGGAATAAACTCTAAATCCATTTAAGCTCATTGTCTGTTTTAGGTGCTTTTCTCATTGCTGAGACAAAATATCCAACACCCAAAATTAAAGGGGGAAAAGTTTATTTAGCTCACAGTTTGTAGAGGTTTCAGTCCATAATTGGCTGGCTCCAAGGCAGAGTGGCACATGGCAGAGGGCAACCATTCATGGCAGGCAGAAGACAGCAAAAACAGCAAGAGCAAAAGGGAGGAGCAAGCCTCTTTTCCTCCCGTATGTTGTATGCATGCAACCCACCCTAGGGCGGGTGTAGCACTCACATCCCCAATCCCAGCACTAGAGAATGAACCAATCACAAACTCTAGATTCAGGCGTTCCTGAAAAGCCTGCCCCCCCACCCGTGACCACGCGAGGCTTTGAGGGGACATTCAGACACAAACCATAACAGTCTCCTTAATGGTCAAATCCATGGAAGTATAGTAAAGCAGCCTAGCAGCTAGAATAGTCACTGTTGCTTAGGAACTGCTTGAACAATTAACCCAAAAATTTAAAGATATTAGAATTTGGGGGTGAATAACAATTTTGTGGAAACTGCCTGTCTTAGTTACTTTTCTCTCATTGCTGACACAAAATACCCAACGCCCAAAGTTAAGGGAGGAAAGGATTACTTAGCTCACAGTTCGTAGAGGTTTCAGTCCATGATCAGCTGGCTCCGAGGCCAGGTGGCACATGGCAGAAGGGCAACAGTTCATGGTGGCAGAAGACAGCAAAAACAAGCAAGGGAGTGCAAGACAAGCCTCTTTCTGTCCCTTGTATTGTATCCAGTCTACCAGGGTTAGGGCGGTGCCACTCCAGTCAATGGATTGATCCAGGAATCACCCACCCTTAATCCCAGCACCCTTAATCCCAGTGCTGCACCGCTAATCAATCACACATTAGATTCAGCCACTTCCAAAAAGCCCTATGACTTAGGTGTAGGCAGAGACTTCATGAACAAAACCCAGACTGCAAGGGAAATATTACAAAGACTCAACGAATGGGATCTCACCTTATTAAAAAGCTTTTGCACAACAAAAGAAATCGCAAACAGAGTGAAAAGAGAACCAACAGAATGAGAAAAAATTTTAGCCAGTTGTCCCACAGACAAAGAACTTATATCTAGAACATATAAAGAATCGAAAAAAATCAGATCCCCCCAAATTCAAAGACCCAATCCAAAAATGTGCATCTGAGGTGAATACACACTTCTCAGATGAAGAAATACAAATGGTAAATGAATACACAAAAAAGGTTCAACATCATTGGCCATTCCAGAGATGCAAATTAAAACAACACTGAGATTCCATCTCACCCCAGAAAGAATGGCTATCATCAAAAAATCAACCAATGGGCCGGTGAGATGGCTCAGCGGCTTAAGCGCCTGCCCGGCAAGCGCGAGGGCCCGAGTTCGACTCCCGGATCCCACATACGAAAAAGGGGCCGGTGATATCGCTCAGCGCCACGGGCGCCTGTTGGCGCGCGAGGTCCTGAGGTCGACCCCCCGGTACCCACAAAAAAAAAAAAAAAAAAAAATCAACCGATAACAAATGCTGGCGGGGCTGTGGGGAAAAAGGAACCCTTCTCTACTGTTGATGGGAGTGTAGACTGATGCAACCACTGTGGAAATCAGTGTGGAAATTCCTTAAAAAGCTAGGATTAGAAGTCCCATTTGACCCAGCTATTCCCTTTCTGGGTATCTTCCCAGAAGAATTAAAAACATCATACCACAGCGATATATGTGCACCCATGTTTATAGCAGTGCAATTTGTAATAGCAAAATCTTGGAAACAACCCAAATGCCCATCAACCAAGGAATGGATAAAAAATATGTGGTACTTTTATATAATGGAATACTATTCAGCCATAAAGAAGGATAAACTCAAGGCTTTTATAGGTAAATGGATGCAACTAGAGACCATACTCATAAGTGAAATAAATCAGACTCATATGTGTAAACATTATACTGTATCACTAGTGTGAGAAACTGAACGACTAAATAAGATCTAAAATGTACAATAGATATTGTGAATTGGGAAGAAACCGTTGAAAAGTAAAGACAAATTATGATGGGGGAAAGGGGAAGGGAAGAAAGGGAAAAAGAAAAAAAATATATGTATACACAAGATAGTTAAGATAGTTATACAGGTAGTTTCTCTTTGTTCATTGAAAAGAAAGGTTTGTGCTAATATTGTTTGGACAAGATATCATGCCTATACCTTGTACTCTGAATAACTACTACAAAGACAACAATATGCAATGTATTAATTATTGTAACTCTCCTACTAAATTGTTTCAAAACTCTGTTTCATTGTTATTTTTATCTTTTTTCCTCTTTAAAATAAAAAAAAAAACCCTATGACTGCATGAGGCTTTGGGGGGACACCTAGATACAAGCCATAACACTGCCAATGACAAATCACTTAAGAAACATGAGAAAAGTTATATGAAAACCAGATATCAGTAGTTCTTGCTTCTGGGAACTGTGATAAATTGTTGAGGCACAATGAACTTATTTAGTAATAAGAGCAACTTTTGGAACCACTGAACATTAGTGGAAGGAATAAAAGTGTTCAACAACAACTTTGTATGAAGTACAAGAGTGATGGGCATGTTGAAAATGTAGGGGAAAGAATAGAGTACTGAGTCCAGGGTAAGAGCTAGTTCACATTATGGTACTATGCCTGGTTCCATGTTCCAATGTAGGGGACCTCCAATATCTATCTCCACCTCTAAAGCTCCACTCTAAATTCAGCTCAATTCCCAGGTGGAGGAAGATTTCCAAGAAATTGAAAGACAGACACCTTTTAAGGAACAGTTGTACCCATTCTTTACTCCATGGAATTTGTTTCTATACATGCCCTTCTTCCACTCTCAGATTACAGTAAGAAAAAATATTTCTGTCTTCTCACTTCACAGCCTGTACAGAGTAGATTTGGACCCATTCCACACACTGCCCACATGCAAAAGCAGGAACTGCAAATCAGCTCAACACTGGGAGAGGGCAGAAGAGTGGGAAAAGGATAAGGTATACAATCAAGTTTAGCAAATGCCTTGGAGACTGGACACCAATTCATGGTGCCATCTCTTGGCACTTTCACAAGCTCAGCATCAACTGGTCTCCTGTACCTGTTCAGGGATATTAAGTTGTCCTACCAGGCCCTCAGAAGAGCTTCTTCAGGTCCACACATGGCCCTCAACATCACCGACAGTGAATAGCATTGACCAGTGTATGTCTTAGGGTTTAATGAGTCAGAAGTCAGCTACAAACCCGAACTAGTAAGAGGGGCAGAGAACACAGGAGTGCCTCAGGCAGCCCAAAGTTAACCTCCAAAAATGTCTCAGGCCCCAGGCGTCCCTACAGCAGATAATTCTGAACATGCAGGGCCCAGCATGTTGAAGTTGAGTGAGTCACTCATGTGAAGGGCAATAGCACAGACAGAGGTTCCCATGTGTATGAAGAATGAATGATGTGGGGCTGGTGAGATGGCTCAGCGGCTTAAGCGCCTGCCCGGCAAGCGCAAGGGCCCAAGTTCGACTCCCGGAACCCACATACGAAAAAGGGGCCGGTGATATCGCTCAGCGGCACGGGCGCCTGCTGGCGCGCGAGGTCCTGAGGTCAACCCCCCGGTACCCACAAAAAAAAAAAAAAAAAAAAAAGAATGAATGATGTAAGAACAGTTCCGCAGCAGGCTGGTAGAGGAAGTTGTGGTAGAAACCAGAATGTCTAATGACAGACTTACAGCCCACATCTTTTCTAGTAAATGAACCTGAAACCTCTATGAAAGATGCAAAAGGCACAGGGATCATAAAAGCTGTGTAGGGGCACCTCTGGAGCTTGAGGGCTTTGACACAAACCCATGGGATTTACTATTACATATGGTATGGGAAGGTCAAACATCTAAATCTTTTGCATGAAGGTACACTAGAAATAATAAATATAGGGTTTATATGCCTTTCCTCTTTTAGCTTTTGTTTCAGCATTATTTTATTTAATTTTGAGATGGGTCTCTCTTATTTGCCCAGGCTTGTCTGTAACTCATGATCCTCCCACCTCAGCCTTGTGAGTAGCTGGAATTACAGGAGTGTGCCACCAAGCTTGGCTCTTCAGCAACATTTTAAAGCAGTACAAATACAATTGGGGAAAACAAAGAAAATTACATATGTCATTGTGTGTATGTGGTACGTGGGACTAAACCCAGAGGTGCTTTACCACTGAGCTAACATACCCAGCACTTTTTATTACTTAGTTCGAGACAGGGTCTCACTAAGTTGCCCAGACTGGCCTCAAACTTGGTTATCTTTCTGTCTTGGACTCCCACAGAGCTACTGTGCAGATGTGTGCTACTGCACCTGGCAAAACATATATAAGTCTTAACCAAGCCAATTATTTCATAAAGAGAATAACAAGTTGTTCCATGTGTCTGCAATATGGTTTATCTATCCTTTCCACTATTAATAGAATATGAGTTGTTGCATTTATGATCATTAACCCTTCTGTGACCACCCCTTTCATGTCCTTTCCTGGATATACACACTCATTTGTTTGGAGAATATATCCAATAATTGAACTGCTATTCAGCTTTAGTAAATACAGGGAAATGATTTTCTTAGATAGTTGTACTGAATTTCACTCTCACTAGGCACATGAGAAAGAACTGATTGCTCTATATCCGCTCCAAATGAGGTATTTATTCTTTATTTTAGCCATTTTTGTTCTTTTATGTAATGTTATCACTGTGGTTTTATTTTATCAATGAATTAGCAATTGATATACTTTTTGCATGATGAATTCATGAATGTCTTTTCATACCCCTAATGATTAATGATTAGCATTATGTAATTATTGTCCTCTTATTATGTGAGAATTTAATATTAACTTCATAATGCCACTGGATTCTAAACCTTCACTTGTGCTATGGACTGTGAATTTGACACTAGAGCATCCTAGCTCCAGTAACTTGGCCACCCTGATATGCTTGAGATGAATTTAATGTTCTTCTCACATTAGTACCCAAGTTGCTTAAAATGATGCTACAATTAAGGTAATTATATTGTCCAAATACAAATTCAGAGAACTGATTGAAGAGCCATACTTCTATAATTCACCCTTCCATAACTGTGGGGCACCCAAAGTCTCCCTCTCAGCCCCTTACATGTACCCACACAAAACTTGTTAGCTCATATTTTCCTTTATTCATCCCAACACCCACCAAATACACTGATATTTCACTGGCTAGCTGTCTTATCGAGTTTGGTCTATGCATTTGTTCTCTGATGTCTAGGCCTCCTTCACACTACTCCCCATTCTGCCCCTTTTGCCCGAGGCTGAGACTATCTACTTCCATTCACAAGCCCACTCTTCTGCTGTCATCGCTCTTTAGGTGTCTCAAAGGTTCTCATGCCTCCTGATTAGAAAGACAGTGGGTAAATGTGGGTTCATGGTCCTCAGAGGACAGTATTCTTATATAAAAATGGGAAGGAAGCTATTCTTCTCAATTTTTATTGGTGCAATCACTTTAACCATCCAACTAAATTTCAGGATAAAAGGATAACAATCATTTCACAGTGCATAATCCCCAGTTCATGAAGACAAGGATGGTAGAGGAGTTGCAACTGCAGAGGAGCCTATTAGCCTATGTTCTTGCTCGCTCAGCAGTTCTTCCTTCTCAGTGTAGTGAGCTTGAACACTCATCTACAGAATTCTAAGGCTCTCTTGAAAATGCTTTGGAAAGCCGTGTTGGGACAGCCATCCTCACATGCAGGCCTCCCCATCATGCTTCTACATAGGCTTCCCTCTATACGGGCTTCAATTCTATGCTTGGTTTTCAAGCAGTCAGCAAACTGCCCCTCTTTGTGAATTGCTTATACATCTCACCATCATTTTTCTTTCTTTACTTTCTCTTTTCTCTAATCTCTTCTCTCTAATCTTTTCTCTCTTCTGTCCTCTCCTCTCCTCCTTCTTCTACTTCTCCCTCTCCTTCCTCTTTCTTCCTTCTTCCTTCTTCTTCCTTCCTTCCCTCCCCTCTCTTTCTCTCTCTCTTTTGGTGCTGGGCATGGACCCCAGTGCCTCACATACACTAAGCATGCGCTCTCCCACTGAGCTACACCCCCAGCCACTCACAACCACTTTTGTTCTTTCATCCATTTACCTATCCCTAACCCTTGCTTTGCATATACAGGTAAACACTTTGCTCTAATCCACTCATCTTTGCTGTACTCAGTGTCCATGATTTTTGTGCCCCTTGCTATTCCTTTCAATTCCACATTCCTTTCTGGATTTTTCACAGGCCCTAGCTTTTTCTCACTCCAATCCATTATCTTCCTTGCTTCAGGGCCCAGCTACAAACTCTCCTCTGAGAAAGAGACTCCCTCTACTGCCTCTGCATGGAAGTTTCTTAGCACCTCCCCACTCAATAGGTTCTCTCCTCAACATCTGGGTTTACCTTTCTTCAAAAGTGTTCTCAGGATTCCTTGTAAGCACACTGTTTTTTTTTTTTTTTTTTTTTTTTTTACTTCAGCAATCAGACTGTCCACAAAGGTAGGGGGCTTGGTGCCTCTTGCTTTCATATTTTTGCCTCCCTGACCCAATATATAACTTATAGTAGTTTTCATTATTATCACCTTGGATTGAACTCAGAAGAAGACAGAACAGAGAGATCTGGAAATTTTTCTCAGAAATGAGAATGAAGCATGTTGACAGTGCCTTTTACAGATATACAACTCAATTATTCTTTGGCAGGTAAGAGAAAGTGGAAAGGATTAGTGTTCCTGCTTAGGCAGCCAGAAAAGAATGGCATGTAACTACTCCTGTTCCCACTGCAATTATCCTGAAAATAATGACTACTTTCTTAAATACTAGGTACAAGCTGGCTTCATCAGATACTCTCCAGTCACTTCTGCAGCGTCCTGAGCACCCTGCTAGGATCTCTGGTACAAAAAAAGCTCAGCCCTTTTTCCAGGCAGCTGAAACATACACTCAAGCATTCTCTCCACCTCAGTGGGATAAGAGTCAGAAGGACTTAGCAACAGAAGTAGTCACAAGGTGACAGTAAAACCACTTTGTGCCACAGAAGAGAGATGAACTGTCAGCTAGAAACGTGTGCATGACAAGATAGGACATCCATTTTTTGCAGTTCTTATAAATGAGAATATGCAGGCTATGATGTCATGCAAAAGGCTCAAGGTTCAGAAATATCCGTAAGACTTCTAAATTGCCTGGAGCATGGAAAATCTGGAATCTGAAATCTGTAGTGAGAATGAAGGCTTTGATATCTGCCTCACAAGGATGCTGGGCTTTGTGTGGTATTTCACACAGGACACTTTGTATGATGTCTTCTACTTCTACTTGGCTCTGGGTCAGTACGCAGTGGAGAATGGGCCATGTGTTTCTGGGTAGAGAGACATCGAAACACATGGGAGGCTAAGGTGAGGACATTCTTCTAGGAGGAGATTTCTGCTCCTAAGAGGGACTGAAGTAAGGGTCATGTGGGAGCCAGGGACTGCTTTCCAGGTGATCCCAGAGGACAATTCTAGTTCCATTGTACAACCCCACGACACCCTTTTTCTTGGCAAGGGCTTTCCTTTCAAAGAGCTGCTTCCCAAACTAGGACTATTGAGACCAGGTGATCTCACACAGGGCAATGTTTTTCCAAGACTGCAGATGGTGAGGATGAGGTTTTAAGTGTTTGAGGGACACTTTGAAATCCCCCACTTTCTAGTGTGCAATTTGTGTGGGTAGGTTATAATATGGCATACTATTCTTCACTTCTCTACCTCCTGATCCAGGATTGGAATCCTGGGTCATACATAGATCATGCATATGTTTGACTTTAGTAGGTCCTGCCCAACGATTTACCAAAGTGTTTTTACAATTTTATCCTCCCTCCAGCAAAGATTGATGTCTCAGGTTGCTTCACATTTTCCCCAATACATCCTATGTGCCATGATTTTGGCGGTGTGAGTGGTGATTCTAATTTGCATTTCCCTGGGGATTAATGAGGTTGAACATGTTTTCATACCAATGCCATTCTCTCTCTCTCTCTCTCTCTCTCTCTCTCTCTCTCTGTCTGGCTGTGGTGGGGATCGAACCCAGGGCCTTTGTACTGAGCTACATTCTGAGGCATTTTGTTTTTATTTTGAGACAGGGTCTGGCTAATTTACAAAGTTGTCCAGGCTGGACTCAAACTTGTGCACTTCCTGCCTCAGCCCCACCACTGCCACACCCAGCTTCCTACTCTATACTTTTAATTTCCATATCAATTTTGAAAACTGTTGTCAAATTCAACAAAAAAAAATCTGGGATTTGAGATGGGTTATGCTGTCTGTAGATTGATATAGGGAGAATTTTTAGTTTTAACAGTAATGACACTTGTAATCCACGATTATAGTACACTAATTTGTTCAACATATTTGGTAACCTCTTAGAATTTGGGTCATTTTAATTAGTACAGAATATTCATACAATGTACAAATTCTAGCAATATCACTAACATTTAGATAAATCATATAGTTTTTATCACATGTACTTTTTATTCTCTTGGGATTTTGTTTTCATTCCTGAAAGCACTACTTTCCACACTTCAGCATGCATTAGGATGCATACTGTATGTAGAGAACTTACTGAAACACACGTGTCTGGACTTCAACCTCCTCCAGAATTTCTGAAGCAGAAGATGGGGGTGGAGCCCAAGGATCTGCATTTACCACAAGTTCTACTGGGATTCCAGTGTCGCTGGACAGGGGACCATACTCAAAGAACCCCTGCCTTAAAAAAAGAGACAAGAAATACATTTGGCCAAACCCTGTCCTATGTACGGAGGACACAAAAGTGTGTGCTCGTAGTCTATTTTCTCCAGAGTCTCTCAGGATGTGCTGAAGGCAGAACCACAAGCAGACGACCACAATGCATCACAGAAAGCGCCTTATTATTTTACCTTGTTAAACCTTGGAGCCCAGAGGAGGCTTGCTTTCGCTTAAGCAAAGAAAAACAACAAAATGTAGTGGGTAACTGGATAAGTGAGTGCTTGTTGAGTAAATATCAAGAGATTTTTAGTGCATTGTTGTGTTCACACTGGAGAAATATGAATATGTAATTGTAAATGTATGATTAGAAATTGTTAAAAATATAGTTTTGTCTTTCTTTTTACCCCTGCTCCTTCAATTCAAAACAATGGGAATATGTCAGTAAATTTTTCATGACTATTGTATTTCTGTTGATGTGATAAAGAAATATGGCTGTTTCAAAACATGTCATTAGGGAATGAGTCTTTAAGATAGAGGATGAACGCGTATGTGTATATTTTGCAGAAATGGTGGCCACATTCTTTTCGATGTGGTAATTGAGAGACAATGGAACACCTGTCACATTGTTTTATATCATTTTAAAGAGATTTCATGTTTTACTGAGTAGTCCTTCCCTTAATTTCTCACAAGCAGAAAGCTTCCGCACCCCTTGCAACATTTCAGGATAAGAAATGAGATGATTTGTCATTCATCCTTAATCTTGGCAACTGAGGCACAAGAGTATGCAGGTGGAAGCTAGCACTTTGCTGAATTCACGCTTGGCTGCTGACCAGCAGAGGTGTCACTATTTTAGTGTATATTGAGTGTACAGATTTATGGATTTCATTCATGGGAGATTTGTACATGCATACAACACATTTCGATAATTTCTAACTCCATTACCTCTCTTGCCCTTCCCTCCACTTCTTGTTCCCTCCCTCTTCTCTAATAGTACCCCTTCTACCCCACACCATATTAGGGAAACCATACAATACTTGGGCTTTCTGAGTCTGACTTATTTCATTCAACATGATCTCCAGTTCTATTCATTTTCCTGGAAATTACATTGTTTCATTCATTGTTATGGCTGAATAATACCCCCATTATATATATATATTTTTTTCTTTATCCATTCATCAGTTGATGGGTACCTCAGATGATTTCATAGCTTATCTATTGTGAATTGGGCCAAAATAAATGTGAGTGTGCAAGTGTTGTTATAGTACATTAATTTTAATTCTTTCTGGAATATACCAAGAAGTTGTATAGCTGGATCAAATATTATCTATAGTTTAGTTCCTTGAGAAGCCTCCACATTGATTTCAATTGTGGCTATATTAATTTGTATTCATACCAACAGTATATAAGTGTTCTTTTCTCCACACATTTATCTTCTAGAATTTGTGAGCACATGGGAATTTATGTCTCATGGTAATTTCTTAGTTTCCAGCAGAGAATTTTCCAGAAGAGAGAAAAACTATGAGCAGCTATAGAAAGCTGCCACCACAGTGAGGAAGTTGCTTAATTAAAGTAATAAGAAAACTGAAACTAGGTGTGACTTTTCCAAAGAAAACTGAATGTTAGTATTGGAATATCATTTGCGTTAGCATAAAGTCAATAGAAATTTTAAATGTGAAGAATGGTGGGAATGACACAGTAAAATATAGGAGCAATTTTAATATTTGTTTCAGTTTTGGAGTTTACCTACTTGCTATTGTTAGCTTAGTTTTGTTCTTAAACACTAGTTTCACAGTCAAATGTTTGCACTTTGTTTTTACATGCATCACAGAATGCAAACTTATGTAGTCAAATGATGTTTTCTCCATTATTTGAGTATTTGCATATAAACTACAATAGTACCTTTTAAGAAATATTAACAGAATTATTCTAGGTAATTTCCTAGTTTTGCTTTAATGAGAAAAGATACCGAGGTAAAAAAGATATGATTTTAATTAACACATATTAGTTTTACATCTTAATGGGATTCAATGTGATTTTTTTATATGTGTATACATTGTGTACTGATCAAACCTCAGCATCCTTTTCTGCCCTCCACCATATACCCTTGCCAACTCCTAATAATCACTATTCTACTTTCAGGTTGAGTTTTATATTATCCATATCTGAGAAAATCATGTGGTGTTAATCTTTCTGTCTGGCTTACTTAACAGAATGTCCTCTAGCTCCATCCATTTTGCTGCAAATAACAAGATATTATTCTTCTTTAAGGCTGATTAATACTCTGTTGTGTGTAGGCCACATTTCATTATCCACTCATCTGTTGATAGGCACCTAGGCTGCTTCCATATCATAGGTATTGTGAACAGTGCCACAACCAACATGTATATGCAAGTATCTTTTTGGTATGCTGATTTCCATTTCATTTGGATATATACTCAGAAATATAATCATGGGGTCACATGGTAAATTCATTTTCAGTTTTTTGAGGAACTTTCATACTGCTCTCTACCATGGCTATACTAATTTACATACCTACCAGTAATGTATAAGAGTTCCTTTATCTCCATATTCTCCCCAGCATTTATATTTATTTTCTTGATAATAGCCATTATAACTGGCTATTATAAAAAATTTCCCTAATGGCCAATGATATTGAGCATTTTTCATATATCCTTGACCATTTATATTTCTTCTTTTCAGAAGTGTCTATTCCAATCATTTCCCATTTTTAAATTGAATTACTTGTTTTATTAAGTTTTTTTTTTGTGGGTACCAAGGGTCAACCTCAGGACCTCGCACACCAGCAGGCGCCAGTGCCACTGAGCAATATCACCGGCCCTTTTTTCGTATGTGGGTTCCAGGAGTCGAACTCAGGACCTCGCGCTTGCCAGGCAGGCGCTTATGCTGCTGAGCTATCTCACTGGCCCACGGCCCCCTATTTTTAAGTTTTAAAATTCTTTATGTATCCTTGATATTAGCCCTCTATTAGATAGATAGTTAGAAAATATTGTCTCCCACTCTGTAGGTTGTCTCATCACTCTGTTGACTTTCTTTTGCTAAGAAGCTAAAAGATATGATTGAGATTTCATTGGAATAGAGTCAGCAAGGTGATGGTGGATCATTCTGAGTATTTCAACTGTCTCATCAATCATTGTATTGTGAGGGGAATGAAATTTTCTGTTTGCGTGTTAAATCTCTATTGGCAATACCTTTTATAATAATTAGTAGTAGGTGTTTTATTTAGGGAACTATAGACCAGCATGGGAGAAGCTCCAGATTACATTATATGGGGGTGAGAACCAATATTATAGATCCAAAGGAAAGTAATAAGAGTCTTTCATGTCAAGAAATTCAGGCAAATACATTTCAGTAAGGGGAAGCTTAAGGATACAGAAGGAATTATGGCAGAGAGGATTTCTACCCTTATGGAGGTTTTAGTGTTGCTGTGAAAGCAGACATTAAACCAGTCATATTAGCTGGATAAAAGTGAGATTAATATACTAGTAAAAATACAGGAGACATGGGAAAATCTAGAAAGGGTCTTGACCTATTGTAAGAGAAATTGGACTGGGGTAACCTTGTTTGAATCGGTGGTTATTAAATTGAAATGGGAAGGATGCACATGAATTAGCCAAGGAAAGAACAGTGAGAGAAGTTGGGAGGTGATGCACTGGATGAGAGAATAGTAATCAAACTCAGGGCCTTGCACTTGCCAGGCAGGCGCTTGTGCCACTGAGCTATATCCCTGGCCCAAGAGAATAGTTCTTTGGAAAACTTTGAGCCAGAACAGAGCTGTGTCTACTGGTACCAAAATGAAAAACAATGCTTCCAGTGTGG
Source organism: Erethizon dorsatum (assembly GCA_028451465.1). Classification (NCBI taxonomy): domain Eukaryota; kingdom Metazoa; phylum Chordata; class Mammalia; order Rodentia; family Erethizontidae; genus Erethizon; species Erethizon dorsatum. The sequence continues at coordinate 43,094,259 of CM051842.1, forward strand.
TTAGAAAGCAGTGAGCAGCACAGAAAGTGACGAAGATAACATAAAGGGTGTGGTCAGGTATGATCATTCAAAATAATGTTTGACGTGTCAACAGTTTTTTCTTCATCCTGAATATTTTAGTTACTTTCTCATCATTAAGACACAATCCCTAGGGCCAGTGATATAGCTCTGTGGCATAAGTGCCCGCCTGGCAAGCGTGAGGTCCTGAGTTCGACTCCCGGTACCCACATTAAAAAAAAAAGATTAAACAAAATAGACAAACTCTTAGCCACTCTTACCAAAATAAGGAAAGAAAAGACCCAGATTCATGCAATTAGAAATGAAAAAGGTGAAATCACAACAGATTGTGCTGAAATCCAGATTATTGGTAACTACTTTGAGAACCTGTACTCTAATAAATTGGCAAATTCAGAGGAAATGGATAAATTCCTCGGTACATATGAACTATCAAAGCTGAACTGAGATGATATAAAAATCCTCAATAAGCCAATATCAGTCAGTGAAATTGAAGAAGTAATAAAAAAAAACTACCAACTAAGAAAAGCTCAGGTCCTGATAGATCCACTGCTGAATTCTACAGGAACTTTAGAGAAGATCTTATGCCAGTACTTCTCAAACTCTTTAATAAAATTGAAAGGGAAGCAGTACAACCAAAGTCATTCCCGAGAACAAGTGTTACCCTGATTCCAAAACCAGAAAAGGGCCCAACCAAAAGAGTACTATAGGCCAGTCTCTTTAATAACATAAATGCAAAAATCCTCAATAAGATACTGGCAATGAGATAGCTCAGCGGCATAAGTGCCTGTCTGGCCAGCGCGAGGTCTTGAGTTCGACTCCCGGTACCCACACACACACACAAAAAGATACTGACAAACAGAATGCAGTAAATCCTTAATAAGATCATACATCATGACCAAGTAGGATTTATTCCAGGGACGCAGGGATGGTTCAGCATACACAAATCAATAAATGTAATACATCACATAAACAGAAGTAGGGACAAAAATCACATGATCATCTCAATAGATGCAGAAAAATCATTTGACAAAATCCAACACCCATTCTTGATATAAAAAAACCCCTGGGGCCGGTGAGATGGCTCAGCGGCATAAGCGCCTGCCTTGCAAGCGCGAGGGCCCGAGTTCGACTCCCGGATCCCACATACGAAAAAGGGGCCGGTGATATCGCTCAGTGGCACGGGTGCCTGTTGGCGCGCGAGGTCCTGAGGTCGTCCCCCCGGTACCCACAAAAAAAAAAAAAAAAAAAAAAAAAAAAAAAAAAAAAAAACCCCTGAAGAAAATAGGAATAGAGATTGCCCCCAGGACAGTAGGGCCTGTGAGAGGAGTATAAGTCCATGCTATGCGCTTCCTCCATTGTCCTGGGAAAGTGGTGTCTGCAAGAGGAGTGTAAGGACACGCGTCTTTGGCGGGTGGGCCAACCGGAACCCTGAGACCCAGGACAACAGCAGAGCCCAGGTGCACGGGCGCACACACACCTCTGGAGGGCGGAGTAATCAGCAAGACCAGCAACGTGGAAGCATCTGAAGCAACAGTGAGGAGCCAGCAGTTGCAATCTGGAGAACTCCACCAGCAGATCAGTCCCGGCACCCACATCCAGAGGCCAAGACTAGCTCCGTACCCAGCACATTTCTGGGATTAAATATGGACACTGTCACAGAACTGTAAACATCAAAGGTATTTTAGTACTTTTATTCTCCCTTTCCTGTCTGGTTGGATGTTGTCTTGTGTTTTGTATTCTGTGGTTATTTTTGTATTTGGGTTTTTTTCTTTTTCTCTCCTCTCTTTCTCTGGTCTCCTTTTTCTTTCATTCTTTTCTTCTTTTCTTTTTCATTCTATTTCTCTTTCTTCCTTCTTTTTTTCACTGTTTAGGTTTCTTACCTTTCTTTTTCATTTTCTTCTATTGATCCTCTTTCTCTCTTTTCTCAACTACTTCTTGAATTTAAACTTTCAAGTGAGTGAACACTGTCTCTGCCATTTCTGATTATTCCTTCACATTCTATTTCATTCTTTCCCTCCTGTGTCCTCCAGCTTCCCAAAACTCAGGTGATCATCCTTTGACCTCCAGCCTTGATTCTACTATATTTGACCTCATTCATCACTTTAGCCTGTCCCCTACACATCTTAACCCCCCAACCCCTGCAGAATGATAAAATCACTCCACTAAGGGGAAAAATCACTGCATACAAGTGCATGGTATATGTTTGATTTTGTTATATAACATTAGAGTTTGCTTCTGTGATTGGAGGTGGCAGGTTAATGATTACCATAGTTTCTTAGTAGTTAAGCTGTACCTGAAACTATTGCTATTACTAACTGTACTACATTAGCCAGGATGTCATACATAATATAATCAGTTTTTCTCCCCCATATGATAACACTGTGATTGTACGGGACCATAATCATCACCATAGCCCAGTACAAAAGGATTGGGAGCTGAGCCAAATAGTAATTTACAAATTGGAAAGGTAGGTTCTTGGGATAGCTATAAAGAACCACCTACATCTAGAGGACATCTCTGAAGAACAGACATCTCCTAGGGAAGCCTCAATAATAGTGAGAAAGCTATATATCATAAGAAATTGGCAAGCATCAACATAGAAAACAAAATAAAATAAAAAAAACAATAAAAAATGACAAGATTCAGAAGCAAAATGCAACCCCAGACCCCCGGCCCACCCACGACAAGCCCGGAACTCAATGAGGTGGACAAAATTGGAAGTCAAACACTGGAACTTTCTGAAATGATAGCAGCAGAAGTGAAAAAACAAGTGGAAAAGGCTACAGATAAAATAATCTCTCAGGTACAAAAAGAAATGATGCTTAAAATCAAAGATATTAGAGAAGACACAGATAAAAGAATAGATGAGCTTAGAAAAATGATGGAAACAAAAAATGCCCAACAAAGGAAAGAAATAGAATCCATGAAACAGATCCAAACAGAAATCCAAGAGATTAAAACCTCCATTGAAAGTATATGCAACAGATTGAATGGAGGAGAGGATAGAATTTCAGATCTTCAAGACAGAATTGCAGCTAGTGATCATGAAAAGAAAGACATCTTAAAAATAGCAAGAGAGGGCCGGTGAGATGGCTCAGCGGCATAAGCGCCTGCCTTGCAAGCGCGAGGGCCCGAGTTCGACTCCCGGATCCCACATACGAAAAAGGGGCCAGTGATATCGCTCAGCGGCATGGGTGCCTGTTGGCGCGCGAGGTCCTGAGGTCGACCCCCCGGTACCCACACACAAAAAAAAAAAAAAATAGCAAGAGAACATGAAAAATCAATCCAACAGCCACAAGATGAAGCAGAAAAGAATAACATAAGATGGACTGGGGTCAATGAGAAAGCAGGAGACAGCGCTAATGCCATAAAAAAATCTTCACAGAAATAATGGCAGAAAACTTCCCAAGTGTAGATAAAGAATTTGACATACAAATAAATGAAGCATATAGGACTCCAAACAGCCATGACCAAAAAAAAAAAAAAAAGCTACATGAAGATACATAATAATCAACATTCCAGAAATTCAGCACAGGAACAGAACATTAAAAACTGTTAGAGAAAAGAAACAGATCACCTACAAAGGAAAGCCCATCAAAATCATGGCAGACTTCTCAACACAAGCCCTCAAGTCAAAAAGAACTTGGAGTGAAATATTTCAAGTCCTGAAAGAAAAAAAACTTCCAACCTAGATTGATGTACCCTGCAAAACTATCTTTCAAAATTAATGGAGAAATAAGATGTTCTTCCATGGAAAGAACAACTGAAGAAATTTATAACCGCCAAACCAACTCTACAAAGAGTACTGAAAGATATTCTAGACAGATATAAAAATGACCACAATTCCAAGAACAACGACAGAAAGAAACCATCAGGCAGGGCAAGCAATTAAACAGAGGGGAAAAACAGGGAACCAACAGCAGGAAAATAACATGACAAATATAAGCCAATACATATCAGTTATAACCTTCAATGTAAATGGCCTCACTTCACCAATCAAAAGAAACAGACTGTCAGAATGGATCAAGAAACAAGATCCAACAATATGCTGTATACAAGAAACACATTTAACTCAAGAAATTCATAGACTGAAAAGCAAAGGATGGAAAACAATACTCCATGCAACAGGAACCCAGAAAAAAGCAGTGGTAGCTATTCTGCTCACAGACAATGTGAACTTCAAACCAAGAATAAACAAAAGAGATAAAGAAGGTCACTACATACTTCTTAAGGGAAAACTTCAAGAGGAAGAGATAACATTCATAAATATATATGTACCAAATATGGGAGCACCCAACTATATAAGATAATTATTAATAGACATGAGAAATCAAACAAGCAATAACACAATTGTAACGGGAGACTGTAATACCCCATTGTCACAAAGAGGTAGATCAACTAGTCAAAAAATCAGCAAAGAAATAGCAGAACTGTACCAAACTTGTGAACAAATGGACTTAGTAGACGTTTTGAGAGTGTTCCACCCAACATCATCAGAATACACATTCTCCGCTGCACATGGGATGTTCTCTACAATAGACCATATACTAGCCCACAGAACATGCTTAAGTAAATGCAAAGGAACTGACATTGTCCCATGCATATTATCTGACCATAATGCTCTGAAATTGGAAATTAATGGTAAAATAAACCACAAAAAATACATAAACACATGGAAATTAAATAACACCCTCCTAAACAACCAATGGGTCACAGATGAAACAAAGGAAGAAATTTAAAAAAACATCTAAAACTAAATGAGAATGCAGATACAACATACTGGAATTTATGGGATGCAATGAAAGCAGTCCTAAGAGGGAAATTTATAGTACTGAATTCTCACATCAGGAAAACAGGACAAGCACAAATAAACAACCTAATGTTACACCTCAAGCTTCTAGAAAAAGAACAGGAAGACAAGCCCAAAACCCATATAAGGAAGGAAACTACAAAGATCAGAGCAGAAATTAATGCAATTGAGACCAAGAAAACAATACAAAGATTAATAAATCAAAGAGTTGGTTCTCTGCAAGAATAAAAAAAAATTGATAAACACTTAGCCAACCTTATCAAAAAAAAGGAAAGAAAATACTCAAATTCATGCATTGAGGCATAAAAATGTGAAATCACTACAGATACCCGTGAAAATTCAGAAGATCATCAATACCTACTCAGAAAACCTTTACTCTTATAGGATGGAAAACTCTGAAGAAATGAACAGATTCCTAGATACGTATGAATTACCAAAGCTGAATCAAGGACATATAAAAATTGTAAATAACACAATATCAGCTAATGAGATTGAAAATGTAATTAAAAACTTACCAACAAAGAAAAGCCCAGGTCCTGATGGATTCACAGCTGAATTCTACAAGAAACATAGAGAAGATTTAATGCCAATACTCCTCAAATTACTTACTGAAATTGAAAGGGAAGCAATACTCCCTAACTCATTCCTGGAGGCAAGTATTACCCTGGTACCAAAACTAGAGAAAGACCCAACCAAAAAAAGAGAATTACAAGCCAATATCCCTAATGAACATAGATGCAAAAATCCTTAATAAAATACTAGTGAACAGAATGCAGCAAATCATCAAGAAAATTACACACCATATTCAAGTGGGATTCATCCCAGCAATGCAGGGATGGTTCAACGTATGCAAATCAATAAACGTAAAACACCATATCAACAGAACCAAAGACAAAAATCACATGATCATCTCAATAGATGCAGAAAAAGCTTTTGATAAAGTCCAAAACTCACTCATGATAAAAACCCTACAGAAAATCAGAATAGACGGTCTTTACCTCAATCTGATAAAAGCCATCTATGACAAACCAATAGCCAGCATCATACTAAATGGACAAAAACTGAAAACTTTCACTCTAAAATCAGGAACAAGACAAGGATATCCACTATCACCACTCCAACTCAATATAGTTCTGGAAATATAAGCCAGAGCAATTAGACAAAAGAGACAAATAAAAGGAATAAGGAAAGGAAAGGAAGAAGTTAAATTATCATTATTGACAGATGCCATGATACTCTACATAAAAGAGCCCAAAAACTCCACCAAAAGACTCCTAGATTTAATAACCAAATTCAGTAGCATAGCTGGATACAAAGTCAACACTCAAAAATCAATAGCCTTCCTGTACACAAACAACAATCTCACTGAGAGAGAAATTAGGGAAACCACACCCTTTACAATAGCATCAAAAAAACAAAATACAGAGGAATCAATCTAAAAAGGAAATAAAAATCTATACAGACTCACGTGTAAACATCTTATTTTCTCCCTGGTGTGAGAAACTGAAAGACTAAATAAGTAGTCCAAATTGTACAATAGGTACTGTGAAATGGGAAGAAGTTGCTCAAGAGGAAGAAGGAACTAAAATGGGGCAAAGGGGAAAGGGAGGAAGGGAAAAGGAAAAAGGAAAAAAATACAAGGTAGTTATACTACTAGTTTCTCTTAGTTCATTGAAAAGAAAGGTTCGTTCTAATATCATTTGGAGAGTTTTTTACGCTCATATCTTGTACTCTGAGTAACTACTTAAAGATAACAATACTCAATGTATTAACTATTGTTATTCTTCTATTATTTAGTTATGAAATTTTGTTTTACTTTTTTCCATTAAATAAAAAAGGAAAAGCAATCATTTCCTTATTTGAAAAAAATAAAAAAGCCTCCTTCAAAATTGCAAGGGAGGGCTGGTGATATAGCTCAGCGGCACAAACGCCTGCCTGGCAAGTGTGAGGTCCTGAGTTTGACTCCCGGTACCCACATATAAAAAAAAAAAATTGCAAGTGACCAAAAAATTTAATCCAATAGCTGCTAGATGATGTAAAGAAGAATGACATAAGTTTAATCAGAATCAATGAAAAATCAGAAGATAGTAAAAAGAATATAAAAAACCTGTTCACAGAAGTAATGGCAGAAAACTTCTCAAGCATGGAAAAAGAATTTGACATACAGATAAGGAAGGAATACAGAATGCCAATTAGTCATGATTGGAAACATCGTATTGTCTCCCTAGTGTAAGAAACTGAAAGAGTAAATAAGATCCAAAATGTAGGGCCGGTGAGATGGCTCAGCGGCTTAAGCGCCTGCCCGGCAAGCGCAAGGGCCCGAGTTCGACTCCCGGAACCCACATACGAAAAAGGGCCGGTGATATCGCTCAGCGGCACGGGCGCCTGCTGGCGCGCGAGGTCCTGAGGTCGACCCCCCGGTACCCAAAAAAAAAAAAAAAAAAAAAAAAAAAAAGATCCAAAATGTACAACAGATATTGGGAAAGGGGAAGAAACTTGCTCAAAAGGAAAGAACAACTGGGGTGGGGAAAAGGAGAAAGGAAGGAAGGGAAAAGAAAACAATATATACATATATACGCAAGATAGCTAAGATAATTATACTACTAATTTCTATTAGTTCATTGAATAGAATGGTTTGTGCTTATATTGTTTGATCAATTTTTCATGCCTATATCTTGTAATCTGAGCAACTACTTTGAAGATTACAATATGCAATATATTAACCATTGTTAATCTCCTATTATCTTGTTTTGAAATTCTGTATCATTGTTTTTATTGTTTTTTCTCTTTAAAATAAAAAAAACTAAACAAAGGCATACAATAGTCAAGATTCAGAAATTCAACACAAGAACACAATACTAAAAGCTGTTAGGGAAAAGAAACAAATCAGCTATAAAGGAAAGCACATTAAAATTACAGTATTCTCAGTGCAAACCCTAAAGTTAAGGAGAGCTTGTAGCAAAGTATTTCAATCCCTAAAAGAAATGAACTTTCAACCCAGATTGATGTACCCCATAAAATTAACTTTAAAAATTGATGGAGAAATGAGATACTTTCATGATAAAGAACACCTGAAGAAATTCATGACCACCAAACCAGCACATAAAAGACCCCCAAAACTCTATGAAAAGACTCCTATGTGGGCCGGTGAGATGGCTCAGCGGCGTAAGCGCCTGCCTTGCAAGCGCGAGGGCCCGAGTTCGACTCCCGGATCCCACATACGAAAAAGGGGCCGGTGATATCGCTCAGCGGCACGGGCGCCTGTTGGTGCGCGAGGTCCTGAGGTCGACCCCCCGGTACCCACAAAAAAAAAAAAAGACTCCTATGTTTAATAACCAAACTCAGTAGTATAGCAGGATACAAAGTCAACATTCAAATATCAATAGCATTCCTCTACACAAATAATAAACTAACTGAGGGAGAAATTAGGGAAACCACACCTTTCACAATAGCACCAATAAAAATGAAGTACTTAGGAATCAATCTAATAGAGGAAGTAAAAGTCCTTTACATTGAAAGCTACATTGTGGTTTCTGAAAAATTAGATTGAAGAGGATATCAGATAATGGAAAGATATCCTTTGTTCTTGGATAGGCAAAACCAATATAGTAAAAATGGCCATACTTCCAAAACTGTTATACAGATTTAATGCAATCCTGATCAAAATACCAATAGCATACTTTGCGGAATTAGATAAAACAATCCTAAAATTTATTTGGCACCTGAAGAGGCCTAGAACAGCAAATGCAATTCTGGGCAGCAAAGGCAAGGCAGGGAGCATCACAATCCCTGACTTGAAATCATACTACAAATTTACAGTGATAAAAACAGCATGATAGGGCTGTTGAGATGGCTCAGCGGCGTAAGCGCCTGCCTGGCAAGCGCGAGGGCCTGAGTTGAACTCCCAGAACCCACATATGAAGAAAGGGCAAGTGATATCGCTCAGTGGCATGGGTGCCTGCTGGCGCGCGAGGTCCTGAGGTCGACCCCCGGTACCCACAAAAAACAACAACAAAAAAAAAAACCAGCATGATACTGGCAAAGAAACAGACCTGAGGATCAATGCAACAGATTAGAAGGTGCAGAAACATCTCCAAACACACTCAGCCACCTTATGTTTGACAAAAGGGCTAAACACCTTCATTGGAAGAAAGATAGCCTCTTTAATAAATGCTGCTGGCAAAACTGGCTTTCTGTATGCTGAAGATTAAATCTAGATCCATATCTTTCACCATGCACTAAAGTCAAAGATCTAAATATTAAAACAGAAACAATTAATCTGCTGGAAGATAGAATAAGTAATAGAATAATGTGTATCTTGGAGAAATAGGTATAGGCAAAGACTTTTATAAACAAAACTCTGACCACCCAGGAAATATTACAAAGAATCAACAATGGGGATTTCATCATATTAAAAAGCTTTTGCACAGAAAAAGAAACCGCCACCACAGTGATGAGACAACCCATATAATGGGAAAAAAAATTTTACCAGCTACTCATCAGATAAAGGACTAATATCTAGAATATATAAAGAACTCAAAAATCATCAGACCTCCAAATTCAAAAACCCAGTCTAAAAATGGACATTTGAAATGAATAGACATTTCTCAGATGAAGAAGTACAAATAGCAAATAAATACAAGAAAAAATGTTCAACATCACTGGTCATTCAAGAAATGCAAATTAATACAACACTGAGATTCTGTCTCACTCCAGAAAGAATGGATATTATCAGCCGGTGAGATAGCTCAGAGGCATAAGCACCTGCCCGGCAAGCGCGAGGTCCTGAGTTCGACTCCTGGTACCCACATACGAAAAAAGGGCCGGTGATATCGCTCAGCGGCACAGGCGCCTCCTGGCGCGTGAGGTCCTGAGGTTGACCCCCGGTACCCACAAAAAAAAAAAAAAGAAGAAAGGAATGGATACTATCAAGAAATCAATCAATAACAAATGCTGGTGAGGCTGTCTGGAAAAATAAACACTTCTCCATTGTTTGTGGGTGTGTAAATTGGTATAACCAATATGGAAATCAGTATGGAAATTCCTTAAGAAACTAAACCTAGAGGTTCCATTTGACCCAGATATTCCCCTTCTTGGTCTTTTCCTGAAAGAGGTAAAAGCATCATACCACAGCAATATATGCATACCCGTGTTTATTGGAGCACAATTAATAATAGCTAAATCTTTGGAACAGACCTGATGCCCATAAAAAAATTAATGGATAAAGAAAATGTGGTTTTTGTAAACAATGGAGTACTAGTCTGCCATAAAGAAGGATAAACTTGATACATTTTTAGGTAAATGGATGCATTAAAAGAATGACACCATACTTTTAAGTGAAATAATCAGACACATATGTTTAAATATCACATCGTTTCTCTTGTGTCAGAAACTGAAAGCATAAATAAGGACCAAAATGGATGATAGATATTGGGAAATAGGAAGAAAATGTTCAAATCAGAAAGTGAACAAGGGAAGGGAAAGGGGGAAGGAAAGGAAATGAAAAGGAAAAAAAGAGAATAGAAGGAAAAAATGGAAATAAAGCTTTTGTAAATGAGGAGAGAAGGGTTGAAGGGAAGGGAGGGGAATGAGGAATAAAAAAGAATCAACATACATTATGGACAGATACATATTCCCTATGATGAATGTGGAACATTATGTATATCAAAACTGTACCAATAAAATTAATTTTTAAAAAGAACTAATGAAAAGAGAACAGTAATGGTACAATAATGGACAACTGAACCAAGAGGAAAGAAGACACTCTGGAAACTGTCTCATCAGATATGGGAAACTGTACTTAAGAAACATGACATTTAACTCTGTGGGAAAAAGTTTGAATATTTCCATTTAATGGTGTTGGGAAAATATTATGTGCTTGTTTCTCATATCATCTATAAAAATAAATAAAAGATGGCTTAATACCTAAGTATAAGATGAAAGCTATAAAGATTTTAGAAAATAAATATAAGGAAATGCAAAAAGATTTTATAAAGATAAGAATAGTTGTAAATGACTGATTTGACAACATAAACATTTTTTAAATCTCACAAGTAGAGGAAATTGCCAAGACATAAATTGTAAGAACATATTTTAGATGTTTACAAATGTCAAATATTTCAATGCCACTCAGTGATAGAGCACTTGCCTATCATTTGGGAAGCTCAGGGTTTGAATCCACAGAGTGAAGAATGAGAAGGGTTGGGGAAGAAAGAGAGGGAGGAGAAGAGGAATAGGAAGAAAAAGAAGAGAAGAGGAGGGGGGAGGAAGGGAGAGTGGGAGGGGAGAAGATAAATATATGGAGAATATATATATGTGTATATATATATATATATATATATATATATATATATCCATTTAGGGAATCCAATAAAACAAATGATAAAAATAGTACGTCTTGGGATAAATGCAGAATATTTTTGATGTCATTAGTTATAATTATAAATAATCATTATACAACAATAATAAGTTGCAGTATTTCACACATCACATTGGCAAAATAAGGAAAAAAAGATTGCCAACATCAAGTCTGGATAAGATTTGAAAACATTAAGTCTGGATAAGAAGAAATGCCTCACCATTTCGGATGGTAATGTGTTTTACTGTTGTTTTGCTTTTTAAAAAGTAAATTTTATTGTGCATACTCAAGGTTTACCATGTGATGTTAAAGAATGCTTACAATTAATAAAATTGTTACTATGCTACAGTGAAGGATATTAACATATATACCACCTCACACAGTTACTTTTTGTGGCAAGAACAGCTAAAATTTACTTGAGAAAAATTCCTAATACAATACAATTTTATTAACTTTGGTCTTTTTACTGTATAGTGGAGCTTTAGGTTGTTTATCCTTCATATCTCCTATTTTGTATCCTTTGACCCAGTCCTTATTTTCTCCAACCCTGCCCATGGAAACCACTATTTCTCTGGGTCTGTATATTTCAGCTCTTTTTTTTAAAACATTCCACATATAAGAGAGAGCATGAAATATTTTTCTTTCTGTGTCTATTTTATTTAACTCAGCAGAATGTCCTCCAGGTCCATCCATGTTGTAGCAAATAGCAGGATCTCTTTCTTTCATATGGGTGAGTAATATTCCATCGTGTGTGTGTGTGTGCATGTGTGCATGTGTGTGACATTTCTTTATTCATTCATTTGGATTGTTTCCATATGTTGGCCACTGTGAATAATTTTGCAGTGAACATGTGGCTGTGTGCAGATATCTTTATGAGGCAGTGATTTCATTCCATTTTGGTATGTACCTAGAAGAAGTGTTACCAAGCCATATGATAGTTCTATTTCTAATTTCTTTAGGAACCTCCATAGTGTTTTTCATAATGACTGTACCAATCTACATTCCTAATAACAGGGTTCACTTTTCTTCCATATCTGGGCTAACATTTCTTTATCTCTTGTCTTTTTAATAATAGATATCCTTACAAGTGTGAAGTGCTAGTTCATATTTAAGGACAATATAGCAATACTATTAAGTTTTAAATAACTTTTTTTTATATGCAGGTACTGGGAGTCGAACTCAGGACCTCACGCTTGCCAAGCAGGTGCTTATGCCGCTGAGCCATATCACTGGCCCACTTTTAAATAACTTTTGATCCAGTAATCACATTTATTCCTACATAACCCAGAGAAAAACCTTCAAAAACATGCAAAAGAGGCACATATAAGACTATTTGCTGTAGCATTGTGTAAAATATAGAAATTTTAAAATATCCTAAGTGTGTATCCACTGGAGAATAATAAGCAGTTGTTTAAAGATGGTACTGTTCAATTTTTAAGTTTTTTATTAGTATATGTTCGCAGTACATAGTGATTACATTCATCATGGGGGATTTGTACATGTACCTAACACATTTTAATTCTTCTTTTCACTCTTTCTCTCCCATCCCTCCCTCCCTTCTTCCCCTCCCCATTTACAAGAGCTCTGTTTCCATTTTTCCCTTCAATTCTTTTTTCCTTTAAATCCCTTTTCCCTTCCTTGCCTCCTCCTCCCCATCTCTTGTTTCCCTTCACATTTTAACAAGTTCTTCCTACTTCCTAATACCTATCCTCGATTTTGCTCCTTATTTGTACTTTTGGTTTCTCACTCAAGAGAAACAGTGTGATATTTAAACTTGTGTGTCTGTTTTATTTCACTTAAGATTATGTTCTCAAGATGCAACCATTAACCTAAAAATGGCTCAAGTTTATCCTTCTTTATGGCAGAGTAGTACTCCACTGCATACAAATACCACATTTTCTTTATTCCTTCATGTGTTGATGGGCGTATGTGCTGTTTCCAAGATTTAGCTATTATAAATTGTGCTGCTATAAATATGGGTATGCATGTTATCACTATGGTAGGATGACTTTAACTCTTTTGGGAAGATGCCTACAAGGGGAATAGCTGGGTCAAATGGAACCTCTAGTTTTAGGAGTTTTTTTTTTTTTTTTTGGTGGGTACATCGACCTCAGGACCTCGCGCGTGAGCAGGCGCCCGTGCCGCTGAGCGATATCACCGGCCCCTTTTTTCGTATGTGGGTCCCGGGAGTCGAACTCAGGCCCTCGCGCCTGCCAGGCAGGCGCTTATGCCGCTGAGCCATCTCACCGGACCTAGTTTTAGTTTTTGAGGAATCTCCATAATGCTTTCTATAGTTGTTGTACCAATTTACACTCCCACCAACAATGGAGAAAGGTTTCTTTTTCTACGCAGCCTCACCAGCATTTGTTATTGCTTGATTTCTTGATGATAGCCATTCTTTCTGGAGTGAGATGGAATCTCAGTGTTGCTTTAATTTGCACTTCTTGAATGACCAGTGAATGTTGAGCATCTTTTTCATGTACTTATTGGCCATTTCTACTTCTTCATCTGAGAAGTGTCTAGTCATCAATAGCTATCACTTTAACAGATCTTGGTGTTTTACTTAGTGGTATAATAAGGCCTTCATTCCTGAAGGATCTGAACTCTCAATCATCATACCCCTTTCAGTTCAGAATTTTAGCTTGTTCACTTACAAATGGCAAGAGTCTGCTAGAAGGATTGAAGAAGCTCACCTGGGTTTTGCATATATTTCTCATTGCCCTCATTGTATTGTAGCAGCCCTATCCCTTCCTCCCAATCAGGGTTAATTACCCTGTCAGTATGATAACTCCTATTCTATCTGTTGGCCACCCTGAGTACAAGAAGCCTAAAATGCTGAGAGAAAGTTGTGGAGGACTTATAATGTGTAGTTCAATGGCACATATTCTGTGTTCCCTGACAAGAGTGCACTAGAAGGACTCATTGGAACCATGACCTACAATGGTGCAGAGACAAAAGTTGTATTTGAAATCCATAGTAAGTGATTCTTGCCCCTCTGAATTCCTCTATCCATAAGTTCCTGGGCCTATATGTCCTTCCTATTGGAGACAAAATGCCACATAGAGTTGTAAGATTTCATAAATTTAGTGAAACCTGAAGGATGACAATTGAGTTTTCTAGGGTATTTCCTCTGAGTTGGTATTTCAGTTGTGGGCATTTTGTTCTAGTCTCCTCTGAGAATGGCTCTCTCTGAATTGCATAGTCTGTGATATAAGCTGTAGATCTCATGGCTACTCTTGTATCTCCTTTCATATAAAATGGGTCTCCTGTTCAGATATTATTCCATGAAAAATCCAATCCCAGTGTATCATAAGCTCCTAGGTAGAAGAATAATTAACTATCCCTATGAGGATGAACCACTGGCCTTTTCAGGATGTAAAGGACTCAAAGTGTCAACTTACCACCAAATGGCCAGTTGGCCCCTTTGAGGAATAGTGTAATATTGGAGATTCAGGTTTGGTCCCTGTTGATGACAAGTTGAACATCCATCCATAGGCTGCAGTAGATAAATGTGCCTTGGCAAATGGGAGACCATATTTTTGGGACCATAAAAGCCTCCATCTCTGCCACCATGATCACTTCATTCGTGTGCCCATTGTTAGTTTTTTAGTGGCTAATGTCAACTGGCTGAATCATTTTTACTTGCTTGATTTTCAGATCCTCTTCCTGTATACTTTCTGATGGGTGTTAATATATGATCCAAACATCTTAACTTTGAGCTCACTCTAATATGTCAAACCACACACCTCTACCTCAGACCTCCTTGTCTCTGATTTTCCAAAAATTTTCTTCCAAAGCCAGACACCCAGGATATTGGCCATTGTCTGGGAATCTTTATAGATTTTCACTTCAGGCTATTTTTTCCTTCCACACAAAGTGGATGGTCAGATGCACTACTTGAAGCTTTGCATATTGATAAGATTTTTCCTATTCCACTTTCTTTTATGACCCTCCTAAATATAACTATAAAGCAGCTGCCATCCATTTCTGGCTTACTTCTGGGTTGGTCCATGTGTTAACCAAGCTTTGGCTTTTCTAAACATTTCATCTGGTCATTTGGGATTCTCCACACATCTGTAGATGCTATCTCGAGCCCAGGAAATGATGCAACTTTGGTGGGTGTCATAGAAGTCTGAGCTACCTGCTATGCAACTTATTCATACCATACGTTTCTGCTTGGGGTCTATTTTTGATGTACAGTATATTTCTGTCTTCTGATGAGCTTTTGCCTAGCCCACTTGAGTTTATGACTTTGATCATGTGACAGAACCTAGCTCACAATGCACATATACGTTCACCTTGTGTCCCACAGTCATGTGTCCTGCTTCTCTGGGTCCTATTAATAGTTACTTATTAAAGAATGAATAATTCTGTTTATAAATTGCATGACTTGCTTTATGATTCTCCAATTACAGCCTTCTCTAAGCACCATACTGCCTTCTGTCCCCATCACTGACATATCCAAACTCCATGGTAAGTTGGAAATTATGGGCCAAGCAACAGGGCAAATTGTACAGTTGTGTGGTACTGATAAACTACCTTTTCCTGCTCCACCCAAACTAGGCATCTTTCCTTGTTCCTAGATGTAAGAACTGATGTAACATTTCTAGCTATGGTCTGCGTTGCCTTTAAAACTTACAGTGGCCTACAAATTACTGTTCTGCCTTCCTTGTGGTGAGGAAAAATAAGATAGCACACTTATACTATATGATTTTAACTTTGGGGGTGGTTTTCTGACTTGCTTCTGGCCACTGGGCCCCTAAAAACTTCACTGAAGTGGTTAGTCCTTGACTCTTTATATGTTTTACTTCCCATCCTCTGGCTCATGAGCGTTTTATCAAGGTCTCTAGCATACTAGTCATCTCTTGCTCATTCTATTCAATCAGTATGATGTTGTTAATGAACCGTATCACTGTGATGTTCTGTGGAATGTACAAGTGTTACAGATTTCTTCAGACTATATTAGCATAGAAGGAAGGAGAGTTAACATAACCCCAAGGCAAAACTGTAAAAGAATATTGTTATCCATTACATGTGAACTCCTTCTTATTCTCTGACTTTAAATGGAATAGAGAAGTACATACTCTCCAAATCAATCAGTGTCTGCATACCATGTGCCTGAGGCCTTATTAATCTGCCCTAGTAATTATACCAAGTGCGATGGTTGAAACATCCCCTCCAAAACTCCTGTTGAAATTTAATTGCCATCATGATTGTATTAAAGGTTGGCCCTATGAGAAGTGATTAAGTCGTGGGGCCCCCCCACCCACATGAATAAATTAATGCCATTATTGTGGGAGTGGGTTAGTTACCACCAAATTTGGGTCTTGATACAGGAAGGAGTTCTGTCCCGCTATTGCCTTCTTGCTTCCTTTTATCTTCCTCACATGCAGTCTCACCATGTGATGCCATCTACCTTGCTATGACACAGCAAGAAAGCCCTCAAACTCATGCCAGATCCTGATAGTGGACTTCCTAGTTTCCAGAACCATGAGAAATAAAATTATTTTTTATCAATTATCCAGCCTGTGTTATTCTGTTGTAGGGTTCAAAAACAGGTTAACACACCACATTTTACACAGAATCTGTGATCAGAATCTACACAGACTCACCACTGGCTAAGTCTATGTTAATTTAATGCATTTTACAAGACTCATCCAGTTCATGCAGGTCACAGTTTCAATAATTAAACAGAGGCCTGTGATATAGCTCAGTGGCATAAGCGCCTGCCTGGCAAGCGCAAGGTCCTGAGTTCAACGCCCGGTGCCCACAGAAAGGAAAACAAAAAAAAGAATTAAATAGAGATGTGATAAGGATCACCACCTTGCAAATCTTAGCTCTTTAATGGTAGCAATAGTTCTGTTGTTACTCATCACCACAGAATATGTTTTTTTTTTCTTTAATTTACTATCTTGGACAGCAGCAGAGGGTGAGGCTTGAAATCTTTCCACTTAACTATCTGCATTATGCTAACTTATTCCACAGATCAGGAACCAAATGTGGGGTTTATTCCAGGTGCGAATTATGTGGATTCCAACCATGAACTCAGAGTCAGGAAATGACCATTGGGTGGGTCTGTATTCATATAGGACAGGCTATGAGTTAGACTTTAGCCAGGATTCAATTTATTATTTCTTATGAACTCCTACTCTAACAGGTAGGCCATATTTATATTTTAGGTCTCTAAGAACCAGTCAACTATAACACTATATCAAATATTCCTCAAAATATCTATTTTCCTACCCCCCTCATAAGTAGCCATCAATTGCTTTGGGGAAGGAATGTGAGAATCATTGCAGTATATATTTCCCATGGTTTCCAGGGTCCTTTGTCCTACGGAGCAATTGGTCAGTGGGTTTCAGAATGGGGAACTAATCAAAGAACCATAACTTTATTGATCATACTCAGCCTTCTGCTTCTTTTTTTTCAGATATGGATGCTAAGCAGCATCCTTGTTGGCTTCTTTTTATTTTGTACCCAGTAATATTATCTATTAGCCATATTTACAATTCCCTGAAGATTGAGCCTTGAAAACCCTTCTGACCTTGTTGATCCTTATGGTAATTTGGCCTCTTAGTCTATAGCAATTAAGTGCTGCAACTTGACTCTTACTTCAGTGATCCAAGAAAATCATGAATATAAATAATCCCAG
The DNA here is from genome assembly GCA_028451465.1 of Erethizon dorsatum. Classification (NCBI taxonomy): domain Eukaryota; kingdom Metazoa; phylum Chordata; class Mammalia; order Rodentia; family Erethizontidae; genus Erethizon; species Erethizon dorsatum. Next base: position 43,112,097 of record CM051842.1, read on the forward strand.
CTCTGTGATCATTTTTTCCACCATCATCCCTGGCTTACAGAGAACTACCCTCAAATTTCTTAGCGATTCATGTCCCCTTTCTATCTGTGCATTCCTGATGGCCTTGGTGAATAGGGAGTCCCCTGGGCCCTCCCGAGAAATGCAATTTTCTGTGTCTTCCAACCTTACATAATCTATCCATCCCAGTTCCTTAAGCTTCTTTCCCTTTTTTATGTTTGATATTACTGGCATCTCTTCTCTAGAGAGCTCTGGAGCTCCAGGAAATACTAATCTGTAGCCAGAACCCAAAAAGCATTGACAACAAGAAATAGAGAGAGGGAAAAAAGGCGAGACTCATCTTCAGCGAGATAACCGTATCCAAGTTTGGGCTGGAATGGCTCCAAAAACTAACATGGCCTGCTCTTCAAATAGCCTGCCCCTATGAAATCTTCATTGTTCCTTTTTTTTTTTTTTTTATGCAGGTACCGGGAGTCAAACTCAGGACCTCCCGCTTGCCGGGTAGGCGCTTATACCGCTGAGCTATATCACCGGCCCTCATTGTTTTCTTTACCAGTTCAAATGATCTCACACTTTAACACTCACTAAAATGTCATATCTCCTTAAACTTCTTTGTTGTTTCACATTCTATCTTTCTAAAGCAACTCAGACATTTTATTTCACTAAACTTGGACATTTCCCCCCAGGCTTTATAGAATCAGCCAGGAGTAAATTTGCCACATTCTCTGGGCCCTTGCTGGAGTGCTTAATCCCTATCTTGCATAAGTGTCCCCAAGTTCAAGAATTCTAGTTCACCTAGCCTTATGTTCTGATCTGCTTAATCGAGCACTATCAAAATACACTCCTAGGGATAATCCCCTGATTTCAGCCAGAACATAACAGATAGTATCTTTCATCCTTTATCAGCATAAATTGTCCTCATTTACATTATGCTGAGGTTTAACCCTAATTTTCATCTTGGCATCCAGGAAAAGAGGTAAGAATAGCTTCTAGCAGTCACTTGTTGCCTTTCAGGGGTAAACATTCTGCAGAATCTTCTAGAAAGTGTAAGTTCTGTCCTTACTAGAGAAGGATGGGACACTTAGGTATGTCCAGAGGATCCAAAGGCATTACAAACCCAACATCTTCAGTGATACCCATCCAGATGACCCCCATCAGAGGGATATTTTTTGCAATTTCTTATTATTATCTTAATAATACAAATATAGGGTACACTGTGATAATTTGATACATGTGTACAGTGTGTATTGATAAAATCAAGGTAGTTAACATTTCCATCTCCTTAAACATTTTTAAAATTTTGATTAATATATAATAATTGTACATATTTATGAGGTAAAGCATGATATTTCAATACATATGAAATCTGTGCACTGATCAAATCAGAGTAATTAGTTTTTCTGTCTCTTTATTATTACTTTGTGTTTAGAGCTTTTGAAATCTTCTCTTCTAGTAGTTCACAAAACATGTAATAGATTCTTGTGTACTACAGTCACTCTACTGTGCTGTAGAACACTAGAACTTACCATTCAACCTTTCTCTATCCCCTCTTCCTCCACCCTTCCCAGCCTCTGGTAATCACTATTTTGGATTCAAATAAACTTTTTAAAACATTCACATATGAGAGAGAACTGTGTCTGACTTACTTTACCTAACAGAGTTTTCAAAATCTCTTTCCTGTCTCGGATCAACATTCAGACATCTATAAAGCTCTATAACGCTCGCTATTACATCTTCAGACTACCTTCCAGCAGCATCTTCTCTTCTATACAAGCGGCAAGGATCCCTTAATATGCTATAAAGAGGCTTTCTAGTTTTCACACTTACTATTAATTGCTTGCTACCAGCACCTAGTCTCTCATATTTCTTATGCAGTCATCAGTATTACTTAGCAGTAACCAGTCAATGCCACTACCTTAATAGGTATTTTTCTCATCATATATTCCAGATTCTCTGCCTCATTGTATCTACCCTAGTATTCCCTTCTATCTAACAAAAAATGTGCCAGGTTATCGGAGTTGAAATCTTTAGCATCAACTGTGTTTTGAGCCACCATCTTCTGTTACGTGCCTCACCCATGAATCAAGATATCATCCCCTTTCCTTGCAGGAAAGTGGACGGGACAGTTCCAAATTCTATCTTTCCACCTGCTTTTTCAAACCAGTCCTCATACTACTATACTTGTAGCGGTTGTCTAGGTCCTCCAGTAACAAGACTGGATTAAACATGTAAGGATTTATAAAGTGCTTGTGTAAAGAAAAATATAAAGGGTCAAATAAAGCTGAGTGAGCCATCAGACCATGAAGCAAGTCTGAGCCTGAGAGAAGGATAGAGATGGAGTAGAAGTGTATTGGACTGCCCCTTAATCTATGAAAGATTAGATAGAGCCCTCAGGGAATCCTCAGTCAGAAATTGGCCCTCAGAGATGTCATGTGTCTCTCAAGAATGAGTCTTTCTCAAGAACAAGTTAGCTAGGAGAAGCCTATGAGAGGTATTTTTTGGTACTACAAGAAATTCATGTATAAGCACAGTAGCTAAAGTCCTTCGTCCATCTACACTTACTGTTGTTGGAGTTCTCGGAGGTGCATTCTCATGGCCACCACATATGTACTCCTCAGGATACTATTATTGTTAAAAGAAAAATACCCTTCAGAACAATACTGTGATTTCTAATTTTACTTATGAATGTATATACATGCTCTACATAAACTGAAAACAGTGGTTACCTTTTCTTGGAGGTGTGAGAGGTGGCATAAATAATAGATGGTGCAGAAGGACTTCATTCAGTCTTTAATGTTTTTTTAATTTTAAACATAACATTTTATTCACTGATATATTAATTGCAGAATACAAAATACAAATAAAATTTCAATGTATGAAAAACAAACCTACTTAACATTTTTGAAGACGTGGAAGAAAAAGATGAGATAATAATGCAATGGCTTTTCTTAGTCTACATTTTTGTCATTCTTTTAATGAGAGAGAATTGAGCTTCTTTCAGTGCTGGTTAGAGAGAGTAGTCATAGATGAAAGATAGAGGAAACAGCCAATGATGAATGATATAATACATACCCAGATAAGGTAGAGAAAAATAGGATCTAGAGCTTTTTTATACAGATTGATCCTTGATCGGGGTGGGAACACTGCTTTTACTACAGCAGGAAGAAAGAATAAGGAGATGTTTCAGACAAAGTTACATTTCTAAGTCTCAGCTGGGCTTGGTAGCTCATGCCTGTAATCCCAGTATTCTGGGAGGCTGAGGCAGGAGGATCACAAGTTCAAGTCCAACCTGGGCAACACAGCAACTTAGCGACACCCTGTCTCAAAAAAAAAAAAATTAAAAATGTAAAACAACTGGGGATGTAGCTCAATGCAAAGTCCCTAGGTTCAATCCCCAGTACCTCAAAAGAAACTGGATCCCAGAGGAAGTTGAGTGATTGCTCATATGACAGCCTTTTTTGACTGTTGAAATAGGAGATGAAGTCATCTGTTAAGAGTAAAGCATGTGAACAAAAAACCATGGTCAAAAGTTTGAGGAGAGGGAAGCAGGCTCAGAAGAGGTTTTTCACAGTGGAAAGGTTTGCTGACATGTGACCCATATTGTATGATTGTGCAACTTGGTGGAAAATCTACTTGCAGTTGATGATCACAAATGCAGAGCCTAACCAGTTTACCTGCCTGTGTGATTTAATCTAGGTGGGTGAAGAAGTCCCACAAAGGGACTCCTTGGGTTCATTTAAGGTTCTGTGTTCCTAGGTAGGTATTGACTGGAAAGACAGGAGTAAAAGAATTTTGTGTATTAGCAAGATAGTTATTGAAAAATTTAATGGTAGAATTCTAGAGAAGAATTTCTCAAGAAGTTGAAGACAGAACATAAACAAAATGGTGAAGTAGTCAGTTCCAAGCTCCTGTCCCTTCACAAAAACACTGAAAAATAAGCAGAAAGTGTCAGAACAAAAGTTTCAAAATTCTTGAAAATAGCCAAAGGTTTACACCAACAAAACAAATGCTTAATCAAGAAAATGCCAGCTCGAAATTGTAGTTGGAGGCTAGGGCATGGCAACGTGGATGGAGCAGTTGGGCATGACCTACGAATTGAGGAGACTTATCAAACAGAAGCACAGAACAACAGTACCCAAGCCTGACACGGGATCAAGCCAAGCCCTGCATATGGTACCAATTTTCTGCTATGAGACCATGCCAAACCTGGCACCTGGTATCAATCTTCTAGCACGAGATCCAGTGCGACCACCTGGATCAACTATTGAAGAAGACATAAGAGGATAGCAGCAATTGATTTGGGGGCCACTCCCTCTTGTTCTTGCAGTGGTCCAATCTGCTTTTCCTTCAAAGCACCCTTTACTCTCTGAGCACTTCTTGTGTGCTTCTCCTTTTTCTTATATTTGCCCTAAAATAAACGGTAACCTTTCACATCCACCAATTGTCCTGACCAATTCACTGATCAGGACAAATAAGAACCTAGAAAACACTGCTAGTCCCTACCCCATGCAATAAGAAAATGGCAAGAAAATTTTGTGGTATTTTGTTTGTCATTGCCAAATTCCCTTCAAGATGGTAGGAAATACTAATTTCAAATGAAAACATTTTTTATTATAGAATTTAAAAATAAAATGTAATCAGTAAAGAGCAGATAATCTCTTGATTCATTAAATTTCATTAGAAATGCTTAAGAATTCACCTAAAAACAAAAAATGAAAGGGAGGATAAATGAGATTATAAAATAGTAAGGGACATGGAGAGTAGACTTACGGGAAAATGTATGCATAGTAGTATCTCCAAAAAGGACAGCAGAACAGAGTATGGGCAACAACAACAATAAAAGATCTTTAAGGAAAATTTCCCTAGAGATCTAACTGGAGATTGGGCAATGCTACAAATGACAGAAAAATACAACAAAAGTTCTAAATACACACATTCTGTTGTGGTATAGATAGATATAAATCTTAAATGCATACAAACAGAAATCAACTCATTTTAATACTGGGGTTACCCTGATACTTTTTGGCGTTTTTTTGTTTTTTGAGACAGGGTTTTACTGTGTAGTTCAGGCTGGCCTTGAACTCACTATGTAGTCCAGGCTGGCCTCAGACTATCCTCCTGCCTCAGCCTCCCAAGTGCTGGGATTACAGGTGCGCACTACCACGCCTGGCTCCTGACACTTCTTTATATGTATCATATTTTAGGGATGTTTATTCATCATACACATATCACAGATGAAGAAAACTAGGGTAATTAAATCTCTTAGAAAAGACCTTGCATAATAAACACCAAGCTGACCTGTCATTCCAGCCCTCGGGAGGCTGAGGCAGGAGGATTGCCACGAGTTCAAGGCTGGTCTAGGCTGCACAGTGAGACCCTGTCTCAAACACCAAGCTGAATAAAAACCAAGCAGGTAAGAGCAGGTAAAGATACCTCCCCACTTGGCTCTTGCGGAAGAGACCGACCATAAGTTTTACACATGTACGAATCTCTGAGAGCTGGAACTTCATGAACGATCAGACTCAGCTGATTGACCCATTATCTCTGGGTCCACTTGGTGGTGGGTGGTGAGATAAGGAAAACTGCTGGAGGAGACTGTGGCTGACCCTCTGCATTCAGGAGAGCACTTTCCAAGGACCTGCACATGTTGTGGGAAGGTCAGCACAACTGCACATCAACTGAGGTTCTAAATGCTCCAAGAGGGAATCGCATCTACCTCTGGGAAGCCCTTGCCCCCAATTCCCTTCAACACCCCACCTCACCCCACCCTGCATCAGGTGCTATTCTAGTCTCTAGCAAAATCTGCACCCTTTCCTCTTGGACATCACACCCTCAGACCTTGCATTAGGCACCTGCCTCCTGCGAGGATTTGCATCTTGGATTATCCATGGTTCGCTAAGGTTTCAGAGGCAGTAGGTTGGCATTGCCAGCTGTATGGAAGTCTGGTTGAGCGGGAGGTTTGATTCAGTTTGGGGTACTGAGGGACCCAGACATGAAAGAGATCACTGTCTATGCGTGCCTGAATCGTTTTTTAAATGAGAAGGCTCCCCTCGTCTCCTTCTTCCTGTATTTGCCCAAACCAGGGACTCATTCTGATTCCTCTCCGCCTTTTAGTATTATCATTGGCCAGGGAACGTTCTGCGCAGGCTCAGACTGCAGAGCATTTACCTCTTGCGTAAGTTTGCTACAGTCGCGCGCCTAGGCAAAGAAAAAGTGCCAGAGAACCCTTGGAGAGATTTTTGTATAATGGCGGGAATGTCCGAGATCTCCAAATTGGAACCTCCGAGAGCCATAGATTTGACTGAGAAGATTGACGGTAAGAAGGTTGGGTGGTCCTGGAGAAAGTCCTGGCACCAAGCTGGTGGGGAGCAAGGTGAAATAGTCCAGACCTCATACCGGTCAGGCAGGTTGGGCTTGGTGGACCAAGTTAGAACGGGAAGATTTTTCTGGATAAAATATTGCAGTAATACTATAAACAATGAATTTTAAAACAATGACATATTAAGCTTTTTATAATGAAAAATGGAGAGAATAGCTAATCAAAACCACATAACTACCACCTAGGTTATTTAAACAGCCTTATGAAGTATTCCTCTTATTTGAAGCCCATGATTTTGATAATTTTCAACGTATGCATAAACCCGAAAACCCACCACAATCAAAGAATATACCCACATCGTTCGTCTTTGTAATCCTCCCTCCTGCTTTACTGCCATCTCCAACCACTGATCATCTTTCTGTCGCTAGTTTGCAGTGTCTACAATTTTATATACTTGGAATGATATGATTGCACTCTAGTCTGCTTCTTTCATTCAGCACGATCATTTTGAGATACACCCATGGTGTTGTGTTCAATAGGTCATTCCCTTTTATTCCTGAGCTGTAGTCCACTGTATAATATAACACGGTTTATTCACATGTTATTTTGATGAACATTTGGGTTGTTTTCAGATTTTGGCTATTATAAATATTGCTGCTGAGAATATACACCTAAAGGTATTTTATGGACATATGCTTTTGTTTGTGGGTAAATGCCTGTAATTGGAACGCCTGGGTATCAGGCTGAGTGTATGGTTAACTTAATCTGCTGAACAGTTTTCACCAGTAGTGTTCATGTGTTACAGTTGTTCTGCAACCTCACTTAGCATGTCCAGCATTATTAATTTGAGTTCTCTCATTATGTTTTAAACTTACATTCCCCCAATGAATAATGATATTGAGTAACTTTTCATTTGTTTTTTTGCCATTAGTATTCTATGGTGAAGTGTCTACTCAAACCTTTTGCCCATTTTATATTAAGGCATTTCTTTACTTGTTACTGAGTTTTGAAAATTTGTTAGGTATTCTGAATACAAGTCAGATAATTATTTTGCAGGTCTTTTCTCCCAGTCTGTAGTTTGTTTTCATATTCTGAAACAGTGTCTTTCTAAGAGAAAAAGTTGTAAAAATTTTAAGTACTATTTATCAAATTGTTTTTTGGGAATCCCACTTTTGCTTTTGCATCTAAGGAATCTTTGCCTAACCAGAGCTCACAAATAGTTTTTCCTGTGTTCCCTTGACCATACTAGAAATTTCAGTATTTTTGCTTGCTTGCTTGTTTGGAGATTGAACCCAGAGTTCTCACATTTAGCTACTTCCCCAACCCATTATTTGTTTGTTTGTTTCATTTTGAGACAAGTTCTCTCCTAAGTTTTTAAGTTGATCAGGCTGGGCTCGAACTTGCAGTTCTTCTGCCTCAGCATCCCGGAGTGCTGGGATTATAGGTCTGTGCTACCACACCCAGATAAAAGTTTAATGTTTTATTTTTAAGCCTATGATTCATTTTTAATTACTTTTTATTGTAAATTGTATTCTAAATTTATTTTTTAGCCTATGGATATACAAATGTTTCAGCACATTCGTTGAAAACACTCTTTTCTTTAGTGAATTGTTTTTCCCATTTGCTGAAAGAAGCTGTTCATATGTGTTTATAGGTCTATCCCTAGATCTGTTGTGTTCCATTTTTCTATTATCCATATTAATGTTAATATTTCACTGCTTTGATGCTGTAGCTCTATAAGTCTTGAAAAGGAGGATCAAAAGTACTTCAAACTTATTCTTTTTCAAAATGTATTGGCTATTTTATATCCTTCTCATTTCCATAAGAATTTTAAAACCAACTTGTCAATGTTTAGAATTCTGCCTGCTAAATATTAATTGTCCTGAATCTGCAGATAAATTTGTAGAGTTTTGGCATCATAGCAGTCATGCATCTTCTAACCCATGAATACTGTATGTGCTTGTATTTGTTTCCTTTAATTTCTCTCATCAATATTTCGTATTTTTCCAGAATACAGTTCGTACACACTTCTGACTTTTCCAAGTATTCCATATCTTCAGTGAAATGAAATTAAATTTTTTTTCAATTCTAGATTGTTCCTGGCTTATATATTAAAATGCATTTGAATTTTAATTATTGACCTGGTATTCTGCAATCTCGCTGTAGTCACTTATCTATTTTTCTTTTTTTGTAATTTCTACATGAACAATGATGTCATGTACCTTTTAATTTTTGTGGCCTTACTGCACCAGTTAAAACCTCTAGCACACTATAATTGGTGATAACAGATAACACTGTCTTATTTCTGTGTTAGGAGAAAGATTTTTATGAGGAATATAAGCTGGGTTTTGTCAAATTCTTTTTACGTATTTATACTTTTCTTTCAAAAATTTGTTAATATGATGAATTGTATTAATTTATTTTAAAATATTATACCAGCTTTGTATTATTGGGATCAATCACACTTGGTCATGATATATTTTTATTTTCAATTCAATTTGCCATATTTTTTGTGGAACTTTTACATTGATAGTCCTAAGATATATTACTCTGTAGTTTTCTTTCCTTGCGTTATTTTTGTATACCTTTGCTTTCGGATAAGGCTTTCATCATTGGATGAGTTGGAATGTTTTCACATCCCTTCAATTTTCTGGAGAATTTTTATAGAACTGATATTATTTCATTTGTAAATGTTTAGAATTCAGAAGTGACCTGAATATAAGAAGTGATCTGATATAAGACAATACAAGTTACCTATTTCTTCTTGAGTAAACTTTATTAATTTGTTTTAAGTCATTTGTTCTTCTAAATTATCAGATTTATTGCAATGAAGTTATGACATATACTCCCTTCTTGTGACTTTAATGTCTGTAAGATTTATATTGATGTCCTCTCCTTACTCCTGATAATAGTAATTGTCATCTTTCTCTTTTTCTCTTATTACTCTGGCTAGTGGAGTATCTTTGATTTCTTTTCAAAGAACCAGCTTTTAGTCTTAACTATTTTTCGTTTGTTTTCTTGTTTTCCTTTCTTCTGTCCTTCTGCTTACATACAGATTTGAGTTTAGTTTGTTCTTCTTCTTCTATTTCTCAAAGTGGAATGGCAACATCTTTTTTAAATCCTCCTTATTTTTATAACATTTGAAACTGTAATTCCCTTTTAAGCACTGTCCCAGATGCACTGCACATACATTACTAGATTTTATTTTCATTCTAATTAAATTGAAAACGCTTTTTGGTTTCTCTTGATTTTTTTTATTTGATCTATTGTTTGTGTAGAACTGTGTAGTTTACTTATCAAATATTTGAGTGCTTCCTGGTCTTTCTCTTAATAATTTCTATTTTATTTCCTTGTGACCTGAGAATATACTGTATGATCTTCAAATAATTTTAAGTTTATTTGACCTTTTTTGGGAGACCACCAAATATGGTCTGTATTGGTTAAAGTCCTATGAGTATTTGAAAAGAATGTGTGTTCTACTGGGGTAAAATGTTCTATAAATTTCAGTTAGCTCATGTTGATTAATAGTGTTCAGGTCTTCTATATGCTTACCAATTTTCTGTCTACCTGTTGAGAGATAGTTTCTGAAATCTCCATAAATTAAAATTTTCTATTGCTCTTTTTAGCTTTATCAGTTTTTATTTTTTGCATTTTGAAGCTATGTTACCAAAGCATACAAAATTTTAGGTTTGTATTTTATTGCATCTTACAATTATGATCTTAAGATTACAGTGGTACCTCGGTTCTCGCTGTGACCACAATCATGGAAAGAATTAAGTTTGTGAACTGAGGTACCACTGTATTCATGTCTATTGTATTTGTATGATAGAAATTTGTATAATATTGTGCTGTTTCACTTTTTTCAAATATGTTTTCAATATCATCATACAAATAACTTCAGATTAGCTGTGTTGGGAGTATTTACACCACCGAAATTGGAAAATACTGCAGTCAAGCTTTACTCTTTCCCTGAAAAGTGCAAGGTCATGAGTTCAATTCCCGGAACCAAAAAAAAAAAAAACTTTACTCTTTGGATAACAAAGCACACCACAGGTTAAGTGTTCAAACTGTTCCAGCAGTCTTTACTTTGGACCCTTACACCCACCAAGTACTGGAAAGGGCAAAATCACTGCTAGTGTCAGATGCTATTCTCAGATTGGCCTGCTGTATTTTCCAGTGAATGTCTGCTGGCTATTTATTCTCCTGTCTTAGGTCTGTCTGAAGCTATGCCATTGCTTCCTCCTTTTACTCTCACACAGATGTCTGTGTGTTCCTGTGGCTGTTGGTGATTTTGTCTCCATCTACTTCTATTTTAAGGTCCGTGAAAATAATTTACCATGTTTTGTTATACATGTTGTTGGTGGATTTTTGGTATCTAGTTGATGTCTCTTTTTATGCGCTGATTAAGAAAGACTAATAAACCAGGTTACCATAACAATCATTTTCTAATAACCCCCATCACCTAGATTTTATCTTGTTAATTTTAACATATCTGTTACATTTATTTTAAAGTCTTTAAAAGTACTCTATATAATTATAGACATCTTTTCAATTTCTTTTGAAATGTTTTAAATAATGTCCTTAAATAAAAGGATATATTTCTCAACAAAAATCATGTTCTTATCAACCCTGAAAAATTAACAATATTTCCTCAATATCATCCTAATATAGCCCACATATAGTTTCATTTTTTGCCTTCATAATAGCTTTAGCAGTGGGAATTTTCAAAGTAGTGTTCAAAGTAGTGTCCATAGAGTCTTTTAAGTATCTCTTTATCACAGATTACTTATATTGCAAACCTTTTCCCTTTATTTTTAGTTTATGATATTGTCTTTATAGAACTAAAGGGTAGTGCATTTTGTTTTAGAAAATTTCAGAAAATTACTGTGCAGAAAACATTAAAACATTGAAAAATTTCCCCTATAACTGTGTCCTATAACTCTAATCCACTCTTCAGAGGATATACATTATAATTTTATTAAAATATTTCAAAGAGAAATCGAGAGAATAATATATAATGAAACCCTTTGTACCTATTAATTTGATTCAGCAATCATTTACTGTCCTTGTTTTAATCAATTTGTCTACACTCCTTCTAAGCCACTATAATTTAAACCACGTTGGTTTATAATTTAAACCATGTTGGATCACATCTTTTCTGTTACTATAGGGTTAATGATGACCCTATAGAGCACACGTGGATACACCAAGCCATACCTTGTGCCTGGTATTAGAAATACAGTGGAGAGTAAAACTAGAGTTGAAGATCACATTTTTTACTAGCTCTACACTGAGAAATGGCTGCATCTACCAACTGTAAAAAGATATTTTGGGGACAGTCTTGAACATTTGTACATGGTCTAGGTTTGGGATGATATTTAAGGAAACTTGTTAATCTTTATAATAGAGTTGTGAATTTCTAAGAACATACATTTAGGTTTTGGAAATGCATCCCAAGGTATTTGATTGTGAAATATCAGGAAACCTGGGCCTGTTTTTAAAATGGTTAAATCCACTTGGGGAGTCTCTCCCCTGTACTTTCAGATGGATCGGGCCCCTTCCTTGCTATTCTGTCACACTCAAAAGGTCCTGTACAGTAATTCTGATTTTTGCCTCCACAGGGCAATCCAACTCAAAGAAGTTAGAAGAGCTTATGGAGATGGTGGAAACACTGCAGCATGGTCATGTATCTTCTTGTACCTGATTTAAGCCTGGGGCTTGGGGATGGGAACAGAGTTCAGAACCAGCCCTCAAAAAATTCAGATATTAGGAAATTATCTAATTTTTCTTTTTATCTTATAATTTAATTCTTTGAACAAAAATACCATATCATAGTACAGAATTCAAGAAGTTGTATAAGATGGGTGAATTATTTTCCTAAACTCGTGGTCTCCCATTTGCCTTCTTACAGGCTGGAAAGTAACTACTATTTTCAGATAATTTATGTATCTTCCCGGAGATGTTTTACTTATAGACAAATATGAATGTATACTTCTCCCTATTTCTACACGAAAGTAGCAAAAAACCATGTAGAATCTGCTGTGGGAGCAAAAGTGAGGCAGAGAGGTCACAGAACAACTGCAACTTTCCCAGGAAAACAAAATGTCTCAGGGGTGGTAGTGTTCAAAACTAATATTAGTATCACATAGAGTGATCCCTTATCCGAAGGTCAGATAACCCAGTTGGTGACTTTAAAATCCCAAAGGCCTGTTCTTGTAACTCTAGATTCTTTGTGGCCTCTCTGGAGTTGGCTCTGGATATATGTAGGTTTGGAAACACCCAGTTCCTGCTCTGGGGGGCAATCAAAGGTCCGGTCTAGGAAATGAACTCAAATGAGCACTGTAAGTCCTTGAGTACTTTTTAAACAGATGGAGATGAAGAATTTCCTTATATTCCCGTGCTTTATAAAACACCATCCTGGAAGTAAAATTATTAAGTTCTGTGTATTGTGGGTAGAACCCTGACTTACAGCAAAAAGTGGGTACTTGAGGCCCAGAGGTTCTTGGGTAGTTGACATCTCAGCCCAGAGAGAGTTACCATGTTCTTCCTCAAAGTTAGTTACCCAACTTTGTATGGGCGATCATACAGCCAGAGGGTACAGAGCTTCTCAGCTCACATCACTGAAACCTGGAAAGCTGTTAGAAGCCTAAACTAGAGGAAACTATAGAAAAATCCTGAAAGGGGAGGTAAATTCCCCTTCACTAGGGTCTCGCAAGCTACCATTAAACATGCAAGGAGGCAGCATTATTTTTTGTATAATGGGGCCAATCCTGTAGTCACAGTCCATGCTTTCCCCACAACACCCACCAGGGATCTTAACAAGGTGAGAATGCAGTGAGATCTCCATTGGCTTTTAACAATACCCAGGATAAAATCCAGAAGATCTTACTTTGGACTACACAGCCCTACAAGACTTCCCTTCACTCCACTTTATATCATACTCTCTACTTGTTCACTGGGTGTCCTCCCTGTCCCTGAAACGCAGTGTACTTCCTGCATGTGTAGCTCGGGGTTCCCTCTCCTCTCCTGTTTCCTCTATCTAGAAAGGTCCCCACACCTTCCACTCCTTGAAAGCTATAGAGTTCGCTCATCTTCCTTATTTGGGGGCTAGAAAGTTCTTTTTGTACTTGAGGAAGCACCTTCCACTCTTTTACTCTATCGCCCTATATCTTTCATTGTTTTCTTTATTTTTACAACATACTTACCGCCTCCTATCTGCTTCTCTGTTCATTGTTTTTAATCTGCCACCAATAACAACAGCCCACAAGGGTCCTGCACATCTTCTGACACAGCAGACAATCAATAACACATGCAGAGTGAAAGCGCCTGTCCCATGTTCGCTTGCTTTTGTATGACTGACCGTCTCCAACTCTCTTTTTCCCTTTATAGCAGAAAACCTGGATCCAAAGATCAAGGACCTGGTTAACCGAGTTAAGGAGTTTCAAAAATGTGAGCTCAGAGACCTTGGTTGCCTAGCTCAGCTCAGAGAGAAGGGCTGGGCTTTGAAGCTTCTGTGTGTCTTCATCTGTGTAGTCTGGGGATGTTTGTGTAATCTGAAATGCCGTGTGAGAAGGAACAGAGAATCAAGTGCATTGCTTAGTCAGTATCTTTCTCTTCTCTGACCCAGTGAAGCAAAAAACCAAAGAAGAGATAATAGAAGCCCACGCTTTCTGGGAGACCAAACAGAAGGTATTAGATTCATGTAAGTGGTGTGAGAAAAAGACAGTGAAGTCTCTTGATATCTCTACATCTGAAATTCTCCTGCCTTTTCTAAACTCTAGGTAATTATCCCCAAGGCCCACTTGGCTACCCTGCCACATCTTTGACCTAAATTTCTACCCCTCATTCCCTTCCCATTTTTTTTTATGTGGGTACCGGGGGTCGAACTCAGGACCTCGCGCTTGCCAGCAGGTGCTTGTGTCACTGAGCGATATCGCCGGCCCTTTTTTTCTTTTATGTGGGTATCAGGAGTTGAACTTAGGACCTCATGCTTGCCGAGCAGGTGCTTGTGCCGCTGAGCTATCTCACCGGCCCTCCTTTCCCATTTTGATGACAACAAAACAGTCACAGAACATACTCCCCCCACCTTAGGACTTTCATTATTGTTTCTCTTTGCCATAGTCCTCTTTTTAAATTTTTCCTCAATTTTTTTATTAGTGCATATTTGCAGGACATAATGATTGCATTCCTCATGGGAAGTTGGTACATGTACATATCTCAATTTTTTCATCCTTTTCCTCTCCTTTCCTTCCCCACTCCCTCCATCTCTTCATCCCCTTCCCATTTGAAAAAGATCTATCTACCTAGTTCCTATTATCTATCTTTTATTTTGCTCTTTATTTACATTTGGTATTCCTCATATAAGAGAAACCATGTGGTATTTAGCCTTGTGTGTCTTATTTCGCTTGACATTATGGTCTCAAGGTGCATCCATTTTCCTACAAATGACTCAAGTTTATCCTTCTTTATGGCAGAGTAGTACTCCATTGTGTATAAATACCACGTTTTCTTTATCCATTCATCTGTTGATGGACATATAGGCTGCTTCCAAGATTTAGCTATTATGAATTGTGCTGCTATTAGCATGGGTATGCATATATCACTGTAATATGGCATCGTTAACTCTTTAGGGAAGATAGAAGGGGACTAGCTACCATAGGTCGAATGGAGTTTATAGTTTTAGTTTACATACTGATTTCCATAGTGTTTGTACTACTTTACATTCCCACTTCCTCTTACCCTTACATTTTCTAGAGGGCCTCCTATTACCTCTAGAAATTCCACTTTCAGTTCAATCCTCACCTGTTTATATTCCAATCTAGAATATAGCGCCTGGCCCGTCTAACCTAGTCACTCCTGATTTCATTTTCCCTGTTTGATTTTTTTTCAATTGTAGTCCTTATCCCCCCCGAACATATATATATATATATATATATATACATACATATATATACATTCATATCTTTGAATATATATGTATATATATCTTTGAATATATATATAATTTTGAATATATATATATCTTTGACTATATATATCTTTGAATATATATATATATATATATATATATATATATATATATATCTTTGTTATTATAGCTCCCCAATGCAGTGTAAGGTCTGTATAAAACCAAGTTCATTCTGCATCTTATTCACAATGCCTTTTCTAAATGTCATGGTTCTTTAGCAGTAACAGGGAACATGTGCACACATAGAGGAGAGGGTTCCTTTCAGAGTAAACAGCAAAACAAATGTGATAGAAGGAAGATACTGAGCCCTCTCCTGGGTCTCCACAAGATTTTTTGTGTGACATCACAGAAGTCCTTACCCTGAAATTGGAGTTGTAGGAGGAGGTCAGTGTGTGGTCCCTGAGGTCTGAAACTGTCGCTGTTTTTTTTCCAGTGAATGTAGAACAGCTGCATCTGGAGGAGGTCATGAGGAAAAGGCTAGGTACTGTATTTAGTAACTGTGCTGTCTTTCTTTGCTTTGGTGGTAGCCACTACAAAAACTACTGTCCCCTATAGATGAATCCTGTTGAAACATAAATTAAGCCACGTCCATACATTCATTCTGTAATAAAACCCCTCTCTATTTCCCACTTCACTAATAGTAAACACAGATATCCTGTCAGGATAGCCTATCCTGCAGACTAAATGTTACCTAGCCCCTTTACCTCTCCATTTCTCTATTTCCCCTTTTAGCAGTTCCCTTGGCTAAGGCCACTTTGGTTATACTAGCCTTCTCATAATTCCCAGACATTTGGTAGGCTCATTTCAAAACTTTTGAATTTGCCATTGATTGAAACATTCTACTCATTAATTATAGTCACATAACTGATAGTCAATAAGTTTTGTAAATAAGAACATAATTAATTGCATAGTAATTAATCCCCCTGCTAGTCTATTGATTCCCTTACGACAATTAACATCCTTTTTATTTCACTGGGTTTTTACCAACCCAAGCCCAAGGTCTGATATCTAATATACATATATAATAAATGTTTGTGGAATAAATTAAATTGAATTCATTCCTACCAGGGTGAAGGATTATTATTTTTCAGCCGAGACTCCCTGAGGATAATAGCAAGAGGAAACCAGGTTACGAAATACAGAAAATGCCTAAGGATCTACACAGGCTAAAGCCAGACAGGAACTTACCTAATTCAGTTAACCATCTTTATATCCATCTAAGTCATCCAGTCATTCCTACTAACCATCTATTCACCCATTCTCCCATCTATTCCATCTATCCAATGCATCCACTCTTCCATTTCTCCACACTTTGCAGCTAACCATTCATCTATCAATCCATTCATCTAACCAAGAATTGACAACATTGATCCAACCATTCATCCATTTTATTGTCATCCTGTTTACCCTCATATCTCAATTCAGTCATTCACACAACTTTATCCATCCATCTATCCATCAATAAATTCACACTATCATCCACCCATTTATTCATCCATACATCACTTTTCTCATCAATTTCTTCACCTAGCCAACTGTCTGACCATCAATTCTTTATCCAACCATATCTTCATGATCTCTCTGTGCATGTATCTAATCATTTACTCATCCCCCTATACATCCACATATCAATCCCCCACTTTTGGGAGGAAAGAATAATCATCCAGAGGGAGAGGCAAAGGACATGAGCACCCTGGATGTTTTTTAGAAGCCCACCTTTGCTGTGTATATGCATCTGTGTTTGTTGTGTAGAAAACCTAATGTTTCCCTGGTCACAGTAAATGATCCCAGAACAAACTGCTCATTTCTAATATACTTAAAGTCCTGAGCCAGCCTATGGAGGACAGAAAGAGCAACAGGTACATACAAACTGTTCTGGAATCTGAAGATGCTGTTCCACTCATATAAATATGTGGCAATTGTTCCAGGTTCCTTGCTATGTGACAAGGCCAACAGGATCAATAGACACAGGTTTGTCCTCTAGGAGCCCAGTCTGTGCTGGGGACTCTGGAAGTGGGATATGGAGGCAAGAATCAGGATTCATTTAAATTATTTTGACATCTTCCAGCTCCTAATTTATCTAACTTCATTTCATCCTATGAGCTCTCACAGGGCTCCCTTGGTTCCTCTCCCCCATAGAGACACTGAGGAGCTTCCTGATGCAATGCAACAGAAAGGAAAGTGAAGCTCTGAGGTGAGAGGTCCCTGCCCTGCCTTGCTTACTTCCACAGAGAAGCTACTATAGATGAAGCAAGAGTACTTGCAGAGTCAACCGAGCCAGCTGTTCTATGGAAAGGGCTGCTCTGTACTCAGTGAAAGGCTCTTTTTCCACAGTAGAATGGAAGGAAGCTGAAGGGTGGAGGTGGGAAATGACACACTGACCCCAAAACCTTTCAGGCAGCGATTTGAGGAGGAGAACAGGAAGGGGAAGGAATTCCTAGAGGCAGCTGTGGTGCAGCGTCAACAACTGCAGCACAAGAGGCAGAGGTACGCAGAGAACATCCTGGGGAAATGGGTGCCTGTCTAGAAGTAGGGAGGAGTTGAATCCAGCCCATTCTGGGAGTTATATCTGAGAACACAAAAATTCTCCCACACTTTCCTCCATACCTCCTCTCTTTCTCTGCTTTTCTTTCCTTTTCCTTTCTTCCTTTCATATCTTTCTCCCCTTCCCACCTCCAAACTTTTTTATTACTGATTCTCCATTTACCCTTCCTCCTCTACACTAAATCTGTCCTATCTTCTTCCCCCTCTTCCATGTTTTGCTGCTGTTCCTCCTGTCTCCTAATTCTCTTTTCCACCTTTACTGTCTCACATTTCTTTCTTCCCTCCCTCTCTTTACCCTACTCTTCAATGCCTCCCTTTCCCCACCTCTCCTTTTTCCCTCTTTCTCTCTTCCTCTTCTCTTTTCTCCTCAGCTTCTTTCCTCCTTTATTTTGTTTGAATCTAACCTTCACTTCCATCCTTTTCAATCACTTTATGTGCAGGATGGTGGCAGAGATGGAGAAGCTGGACATTCATTTTCTCTCAGAAACTTGTATCATCTCAGGAAAGGAAGCTGACAAAGAAGAGGTAAGGAGGACAGAAAAAGATGAGAGAGGCAGAAACAAGAAAATGGAGGGAGTAGCGGTTTTTCCCATAAACGCATATATTCCTGTGAAGGGGGAGACAGGAAAGCATGGAGGATGCTCTACAAGAGCAATGGAACCCATACAAACCTTTCTAAGCATATTTAGAAAGGACATTTCGCCTAAAGGGGCATAGCCAGTGCACAAGTGCTGAGGTAGTCACCAAGGCAGCGGGAATGCAGTGGGTGCTGGCTGAAGGGTGTGTGTGCTGGGGTGCAAGAGACCTCAACACCCTAGAAACCAAGGTTCTCACCCCATGTTCCCTTCACTCCTAGGTAGAACATCTTTCACAGGCCATCTAGAAGCCCTGTCCAGGACCCTAGAAGACCAACTCAGGGACAACCTCAGGACTGACCACATGATTTCCTAAAAAATGATGAAAATAATCTTATTAAATATTGTCAGGAATCTTTAAAGATTTAGTGTACTGTACATACATGACTTTTTTGTATGTTAATGACAGTACATGAGTGAAGTCTTTTACCTGCCTCTTAATGATAATACATGAATGAATTCATGTCAATTTATTTCCTTCTGTATAAATTATTGAAGAGATGTTATTGATTTGGTGGTCCTGTATATTTACTCTTTGGCACAGTCTGATTTCCAGAAAGACTGGATCATTATGTAGTACTGATAATATATGAGAGTGGTTCTTTCCCCACATTGACACCAACTAAACATTTTTGTGTAAGTGCTACTGTTAATTTCTTTCTGCAGTTGAAAATCAAACCACTCAGCTGATTAGTGGTGGAGCCATGCATTTCACTGGAGAAATGGTTGTCTTCACAGCATGTGACCTTTAAGGAAGTCGTGGATAGCATGGATCCTGGCTACCCTGAAGACCCTAAATTCTACTCTTTATATATATAAATACCTCATCTCTACTTTCACGATCTATCAGTTAGTTTAAGGGTACCAAACTAAAAGCCTAAGAAGTTTTTAGCCTCTGTACAAAAGTTTTTCTGTACTGATGGTAATTCCTCCCTTATTAAGGTGACAAAAACAAAAAAAAACCAAAGCTATTCTCCTGATCAGTAAGGTGGGTTGTCCTGTTAATAATTGAATTTGATGAATCATATTTTCTAGAAGTGATTATGCTGTGTTTTCCCTGTAATGTGGAAAACTTCCCTGGAATCCTTCTGTGTATTCTGGATATCTTGTCCTATTGCCACAGCACTGGACCTCTGCCACTGACCCTCATGATGTTTTTCCTCACGGCATTTTGGTTCCAGGCTGGTAACTGCTTCAGCCATCGTGGGGGTGATCCAGCTCTCTTACTTCTCTCTTTACTCCAGGCATGGATATGGTAATTTCCCTGATATCCTGCCACACAGCAGAAACTAGGCCATACTACTTAATGAGATTTTAATTAATTTTCTTGGACTGTGGAAGAGAAATATAACATAAACCCTATGACCTACAACTGTGCACAGATGTTAGAAGTTTTCTAGAATCCCTTACTTTGCTAGTTTCCTGCCTGGCACTCAGCTTGCCCTGAAATGGCCAGGGACAGTCACCACCCCCACCACCAGACTTTTCTATGAGTCTTTTGCACCTCAGAATTAGCCAAACATATGATCGAAGCCCCCAAAATTGTTAGAAAACTTTTCCTTTATCTCAACCAGGAAGGGGAGTTCTACATTGTATTCAATTTAGATCCCAAAACACAATTTTATCTAGAATGTTTCACAGGGAACCATCCTTTTTCAGAGGAAACTTTACCCAGAAACACTGAATGTGGTCTGAGAAGATAGTTACAAGATAGTCTAGCAGTTCATTTTACCCTGATTAGATTTTTGCCACTTTTTAAGTAACAGAAAAGGCCCATTTTTTTCTTTTATCTGTATACCACATTTCTGATTCACTATGCATCTACATAAATGCCAGATGTTAAGCATATTGTTTCATTTATGTTCACAAAAATTAGAAAATTATTAAATTATCTGTGCCCTTTACATTGTGTCAAACCGACTTCTCCAAAATAATGAAGAATGTGGCCATCTCTCCTATTTTATCCATCGAATGGAAGCAATATGCTACAGTATATCAGACTGTGATCTGGAGGAAGACTTCTTGGGTAAAAATCTTGCTTCTATTATTTGTATGCTAAGGGACTATCAACAGGTCACTGAACCTCTTCTATGTGTCTTTATTGATAAATTGGGTAATAACTATACCTAAACTAATATAGATCTGGCTTTGATAGTTAAAAAGTGTTCAGTATCCATTAGTTATCTGTGAGCCACTGGTTAGCATGTCTCAGATCTGTAATGTTTCAGATAACTCAAGATGGCAGCAGCATCTCCATACCTCTTGGGATTTATGTGACAAGTGACTACTAGTTTATTCAGTCCTTGTACTTGTGATCTGAAGCCATAATTATCCCCTAGGAAAGAGCTCTGTATCAGTCAGTGTTTTACTAGAGAAACAGATATAACACAAGATATACAAACGAATAAGAAATTACAAGATTGGCTTACAATGGTCAGCCACAGAGTTGGATGAGGAAGCGTACAGAGGGTGTCTGCACACTGGAGACTGAAGGTTTCAGTTCAAAGTCTGGAGTTCACTGCAGTGTCCCATGCAAGTCTGTATCAGGAGGCTGATGGGTCTGCAATGGAAGGCTGAAGGATCTGAGGTGGAAGCTGAACAGTCTGCGCTAGAAGCCAGGAAATGACGTCCAAGCTGAAGGCGAAGACTGGAACTTCTCCGAAGAACAGAAGCAAGTCCTTCCTTCCTCATTTGCCCTTTATACCATCCAGGTGAGGAGCTGCCCTAGGGTAGGTCCTCTACACCCTAGGGTGCAGAATTGCTGAGCCAACTTAGTTAAGCTTCTAAACTTCTCAAGTTGACAATCAATCAACCATTACAAGCTCCTTACGTTAATGCATATAGATGCGGAAGCCTTGGAGAAATCTCCAAGATGTAAAAGTTTCCAAAAGATGTTCATGGGTGCAGGGACACAACACTATAAAATCAGAGAAGACTGCAAAACTATAAAATCAGAAAATACATTTCCAAAGCATCTATTTCTAAAAAGATAAAAACCATGTTAGCATAGTTATAGGTAAAAAGTGATCCATTGGAAGATAAATAGTTGGCCATGAAAACAATCATAGTCAATGCCCATGACAGCACTGTCTAGGGTGGAGAAAATCTTACATATGGAATAATGAGTATGACAGCTCCCATTTGAAGGCTTTAACTAGCTATTACTAAATTGATACAAAGGATTGTTCTATCTTGATGCCATTAAACAAGTAAATAGTATGTAAATTTCATGTTGACTTTCCACTATTCTTTGACATCTGTGAACTCACCATTGAATCATTTTCATTCTACAGCATCTTGCTAGACTCAGGAATCAACCATTCAGTCATGGGCATGTACATTCATGTGTACAATCACATCCTCCACCATACATACATACATACATACATACATATCTCCTCTCTCAGAAAGCCTTCCATATATTTGAATTATTTATGATTTTGAGATGTGTCCCAGTGCTGTGCAGTGCTGCCTGAGGAGATGAATGTCTGCAGAAGAATTTATATATATTTTTTGAGTCTTAAAAGACATAGCAGGGTTCCATCATGGTAGTCTAGAGGAAATAGTGGTCACAGGTCACTTTGAGGCACTCGCTCAAGTTACTATGCATGGTGAGAGAAGCACAAGCTAAGGCATTACATGGGCCATATTAGGAAGGTCAAACTCCCAGTATCTGTTAATGCAAACTTTTACCTATGAGGTGAGGGAGGAGGACAATGGGCAACTTTTATAGGAGTTATAATTTGTCTATCAGGAACAGATGATTATTTTTTGAAAAGACATCTCTTTAATTTTTTAATCTTTTTTAAAAAAAGACTTTTTGCAAAAGACAGCAGTTTTTCTTGGATTATTAAAAAAAAACTCAGTGTCCTCCCTCAGCAGCTGTGTGAGCCATGTTAGTGGACAGGACTCCTGGGGATGTTACCTGCCAGTGAAAATCTGGAAGTAGAATGGCTAGAAGTATGATCAAAAACAACTGATGCTTTGTTGTTATTATAAGTGCATTTGTTCGGGCCCAGTGAATCATCACTTAAAACCACAAAAAACAAATGAAAGATGCACTTACTGGTACAAGCTACTCCTTCTATGTACCCTCTTTCCCCATTCCCTGAGCTTCCAGTTACTGTGTAACTCCACAGGTGCCTGTTTATAGTCTTATTCTAAGTTTCTGTAAAAAAACAAACAAAAACATTCCTAGTAGAGCTGGGGTAAAACTTTCCATAGAGACAGAAACACATTAAAGTAACGTGAGGCTTAGGATGATTTGTTGTATGTATGGCTGTAAAAATGTGTAATTGGTTTGAAATATGGTACATGCTTGAATTTTGAATGTTTATAAAGTGTTAGAAAATTCCTCTGATCTCCTAGTTTTCATGTATAATAATGTCTTTTTGGTTGACAAATTAAAATCTCATGCTCAGTGTCCTTGGCTGCCTGCCTATAGAAGCATCTGATAAGCTCCCCCCAAATTCAAGGCCTGCTGCCTAAAATTTCTTGAAACAATGTAGCTTCACAACACTGAGTCCCTCTGACAATCAAAGAAAAACTGCTGCCTTTTGCAAAGCAAAAATTATGTTCTTGATAGAAAAACTGTAACTCCTATAAAAAGTTGACCTTTTTCCTTTAGGCAAAAGAAGTAACACAACAGGGTACTTTGGCCCCACCTGTCCTTAAAAGATTGAGTCTATTCTGATTTTTAACCCTCTCCTCCTAAAGGCCTACAACATTGCAATGCTATTTTAGAAAAAGAAAGAAAGAAAAAGAAAGAAAGAAAGAAAGAAAGAAAGAAAGAAAGAAAGAAAGAAAGAAAGAAAGAAAGAAAGAAAGAAAGAAAGACAGGCAGAAAGAAAAAAGAAAAGGAAAGAAAGAAAGAAAAAGAAACAGTTGAGATCCCATAGGCTGACTAGCAAGGTATAGAACTGTAGTGGACAGTAGCAGGACTGGTTGCTGAGGTGTTTAGTATGGAGAGGGAAAAATGGTTGTTGACAACCACCCCTGAAGACTCTTATGAATTGCACTGATAAAGAAATGGAGCAACCATAAAGCCAAAAATAAATATTCCATGATAGTTTCTCACCTTTATGTGCCATTAAGAGAGCAAAATTGTTTCCCTCAGCCTGTTGTACTAGTACATATCTGTGATCTCAGTTTCTTGGGAGGCTGAGGGAAGAGGATCACTTGAGCCCAAGAGTTCAGGCCCAGCCTGGGCAACATAGCAAGACCCTGTCTAAAGAAATAAAAAGGCTTCCTTCTGATCAGTGGCAATGACTACAAATCAAATATACTTTGGTAAATCGAAGATAGTTGGATACCCAGATGTGCTGAGATATGCTCTTAAAATAAGCTAGAAATGAGAGAAAACCCCACTGAGATGACAAGGGGTTGGCTCCTCTGACTAGCAGATGAAAGAGCCATGCCAGTTTTGAAGAATAAAGATGAATGGAAATCAGTCACCTGAAGACTCCACGCTCCAAGTCAGCCTGGCCACATACACATTGGTCAACAGCACTGGCTTGGCAGAAAAGCATATTATAATCACTTAGGTTTGTCACAATCAGTCTTCACATTCATAATGAAAGAGTGGCCTACCTGAAATGAGTTTCTGTTATTTAATAAACACCAATGGATGAGAGCAAGGGAAGCTATAACTTTCCCTAAGACTACTGTAACTGCAGCTTGGATTTATAATAGAAAGTACATGCTCTCAGATGGTATCACTCAGGGTCAGATCCAGTGGTTTTTAAAATTGGCACCATCAGGATCCTGAGGACAATAAAATCTTCTCTTGTATCCCAAAGATAGCTTCCAGAAAAGTACTTAGCTCCTGGGAAACAGATGGCCAGAATGGGATGCTGGACACCAGAGTGAGAAAATGTCCTTCAGGCTAAGAAAGAGAAAAGGAAACCAATTAAAGGCCCAGACCATAGGCGCTATGGAACTGGCTATTATGTTGGGGGCCCCAAAGAGGAAATTGGTAAATTTTCCATTAGGGAAATTCTATCAGGCCACAAAAAGACCACAAAACTTAAAAATCCTGACTGTAGTAGGTAAGTATCCCTGGACAGGTTTGGCATTTACCATGAACAAATAGGAGGAGGCCCAAGACCTAGTTTCCTTGCTAAAATTCATGCTGTTGAAGCTAGTGTTGATGCAACACTGTCAACACCCCCTATTTACCCAGATCCCACCCTCTTCAAGACAAAACAGTACTAGAGCAGAGACTGAGGCCACTCCCTAAGAGGGGCTGGAGACCTTATACACTGACCAAATGTGTTGAGGACTTCACAGCAACCAAAGTTTCAGAACTTTTTCAACTCTTTTCAACACTGGGATGCAAGCCACTGTGATACTAGGAAGCATGCATAGACAGAGCAAGTATGGCAGGCTAAATGGTGCTCTAAAAATGTTACATCTTTCTGTTTCCCAGAGACTGTGACAGCGTTACATGGCAAAAACTAAGATGTGATTAAATAGTTTTGAAATGAGAAGATAATGTTGGATTATCTAGGTGGGCCAAATATAATCACAAGAGCTAATGCAATCCTTAAGAGAAGGAGACAGAGTCAAAGATCAGAAAAGATGCTATAATCCTGACTTTGAAGATGGAGTTAGGGACCACAAGCCAAAGAATGCAGGTGGCTTCTAGAATTTAGAAGACATAAGGCAATACATTCTTCCCTGACATCTCCAGAAGGCATATATCCTTGGCAACACCTTTAGATTTATCTCCATAACTGTAAAATAGTATATTATTTTGAGCTACAAAGTTTAATTTTTTAGTGCAGCAATAGGAAATATGGCCCCAAAATTTTTTAACTAGAATTTGGAAATAAATCTCAAATTGGACAATGGACTTCTACAACCTTATATATGGGTCATTCGGGGCTCATACATACTCAAGTGGTTGTAACATAACTTATCTTGATTGCAAGGGATATTCCCTATGATGAAATGACACAATTTGAATGGTGGTAGTGGTATGAGTACATGACCAGAAGCCTGTCAGACTTCCACAGTCCAGTCATGTAATAACTACAAAGCAATAGAGATCAGAGTGGGAAATGGAGGTCACTCTACCAATCTAGGACTAATGGAGGCAGAGGTGCTTAAAGAAACTATATAATCTTACACTAGCCTTGTATATCTGGTGAAAAATGTCAAGGATACTTGACACTTTACTGTGGACTACCATAAGCTTAGTGCTTCCTCCCTCTGCCTGCAGTTCCAAATATGGTGATGATGATAGTGCATGTGCAAACTGCAGGACTCTAATGTGCAGTGTTGGATACTTCTGATGCCTTCTTCAGCACCTCACTGCATCCAGATGACCAAAGCCAATTTGCCTTTTGTGGGTCAAATTAAAATGTTTATTGGGCTATAATAAGGCAATATAAACTTTCCCACAATTTCTAGGTTGAGACCTAGAAATGGACTGAAAAACCTCACCAGAAGTGTTTGGACCATTACATGAAGGCACTATTGTGATTGGAAGAGATAAGGACAACATACTACCTTAGGTGTATGGTCCAATATGAGGCATTAGGGCTAGATGAATTACCCTGACAATGATCAGCGGTAGCAACCCACCTAATGTTTTTGGGAACCTTGTGGGTAGATGCCTAAAGAACATATCCCTGAATCTATTTTTTTTTAAACTGATGACCTTAAAACCTCCAGTAAACAAATGAACAAAAAAGCTCAACTGTCAATAGCCTTGTTCAATATTAGAGGTACTTTATAATTCACACGAGGATCTTGCTCAGCCTATTACATGAAGTCAAAGTGTAGTAACCTTTGAATGGATTCCTGAACAACAATGATCCCTAGAAACCACCCAGCAAACTGTGGAGACTTCCACCCAGGCCAGTCGGCTCTAAGGAATACTTTGAGTTACAAGTGTCAGTGATTGACAATTATGCAGACTACAGCTTCAGACAAAAAGGTGTAGTGGTTAGGCAATGGCACTTCCTGGGGTTTTGGACATGGCACTTGCCTGACATGCCTACCTAATATATCCCATTTGAGGGACTAGTACTGGCTGCTATTGGGAAATGATAGACTCAGAGAAACTAAAATAGCAATAGCAGGTGCTGTGACACCCTAATATCCCTAACATGAGATGGATCAGAAATGAGAACACCAGCAAAGTGAATGTTCACCATTGTATTAGTTTATTTGCACTGCTATAATAAAACACCACAGGCTACATAATTTATAAAGAACAGAAATTTATTTTCTCATAGTTCTGAAGGCCGAGAAGTCCAAGATAAGGCATCAGTAGGTTTGGTTGTCTGTAAGGGTTGCATCCATCCTCTGGAGGAAAAGAATGCTGTGTCCAGCAGAAGGCAGGAGAGCAAAAGAGGATGAACTCCCTGTATCAACCCTTTGTGTGTGTGTGTGGGTGGCTACCGGGGGTTGAACTCAGGACCTCACATGCCAGCAGGCGCCCGTGCCACTGAGTGATATCACCGGCCCTTTTTTCGTATGTGGGTACCGGGAGTCAAACTCAGGACCTCGTGCTTGCCAGGCAGGCGCTTACGCCGCTGAGCCATCTCACCAGCCCCTATCAAACCTTTTTATAAGGACATCTAATCCACTCATAAGGGTAGAGCCCTCATGACTCAATCACCTCCCCAAGATCTCACCTACTAATGCTGTTTCAGAATTTTCAATATGAGTTTTGAGGGGACAAAAGCATTTAAACCATAGTACCCAAAGAGCAATTATTAAATGGAAGTAGATATCCAGAAAAAATAAGCTAGGCATTACAGAGTCTCATGGTGTAGTTATGTGGAAAAGTGGCGGCTCAAGCTCCCAATGAGGTTGTCTCAATGTGTGGTCCATACCCCAGCACTTCGGGCTTCTTGGCGACTTAAATTGCTGAGGTCCCTCACCTGGTTCAGAGATGAATCAGCTAAGTTCAAGGGCAATGGAGCATACTGGATCACTGTTGCTGTGTAGCTCCAAAGAAAACTGCATACTACAACTGTGCATGGAAAAGGGATCTCTGCTTAGCAGCATTATTTTCATGGGGTTTGCCCTGGAAAGTACACCCTGTTACACTTTCACTGACTCATGTGTAGGAGCCAAGAGTGAGGCAATGTAGTGCCTGGTAGTAATCATGACTGGATCATGATCATGACTGGATAATCAAGCCTCAGCTTCTGTGGAGATGAACTTTGAGCCTTGAAATTATACAAGACCCATAATGTCTTTTTTGTGATTCACGTGAACACCTATGAAAAAGGGCCCTTTAAAGATAAGCATAAATGGACATAGCAAGATGATTAAATCTGCAATACCCATAAAAAGACACCTGAATACAGCATCCATCTGGATATAGCATCACATAAGATATGATATTCTATAGTTCAGGACTGGACCCAAAAGCAAGACCTAGTGGCCTGCCAAATGTTTTTGGACTAATAGCTACATAGCCAAGTAGTAAAAGGAACTTTGGGACATACAGTCAAGTCCTGGCAAATGCATTGTATAGCCTCCCTTCCTCGAGAGTTCCACTGGACACTAACATCCATAGACAACTTTTCAGGTAATGGCATTCCCATCCCTATCTACTTAGCAAATGGGGATTATGCTGTTCAATGGCTCTTAATTGGGCTATGGTATATATTTGGATTTTCAATATTTTCTGAACATTGATATTGCCTTCAGAGCAAAAAGTGAAAAATAGCACACAGCCTTTTAAAATGTTAACAGGACATTTTATTTTCCATTTAATTCCCAATCAGCTGACGCCACTGAATGATAGAATTGACTTTTTCTGATACTGGGGATGGAACCCAAGGCTTCCTGCATGCTAGGCAAAAGCTCTAGCACTGAGCTAAACTCCCAACTCAGAATGGACTTTTAAAGGAAAAAATTAGAAGGATAACTAGACAGTGAAGGCTCAGCTGCCAGAGCAGCACCCCATTAAGACAGGCTATTAAGGGTCTAAATACAGTAATTCCTTGAAGAGTACCTCCTATTTCAATAAAATGTTTAATGATGAGGTTGGGGAGTGGGGAAGGAGACCCAGGATGACCGTAAGGAAATCCAAACCATGATTCATTCTTCTCACTATATTTTTCACTTCCACACCCATTCCTGGGAAATCAGGCAACTAGAACTTGTGAAAAGCAAGATACGGGGTTGGGACACTAAACTTGATGTTTCTTTTGTTGTTCGGCTATGCTTGCTGGATTTGATTGCTGAATTGTAGATATTGATAATATTAATAATAAATATGAGGCAACACCACCTAAGATGGTCTAGACATGGCCCACATATCAGGAAGTAAGAAATAACCAAGGCCTATACAGATGTACAAAGAAGATACTTCTGAACCACAAAGAATTGAGATTAGAAATATGATTTGGGTAAGGAGGCTTGGGAAAATGGTGAAGTAATTGTTGCAGAAGCCAGTCATACTGATCACGTGGTTGTAGAATGAGAACAACTCTGGATGATAGGAAGAGAACACCACTGGTCAAGAGTGGGAAGGGAGATAATTAATCTCTCTCTCAGCTTTAGTCCACAGGGCATCTAGCCAATTGAACCAACTGTTGCCACCATCCACAGCTTAACTGCTGGCCAACAAATATCTTAATCAAAGAACGCTCAGAAACCTCCCAACATCTGCTGACTATGGAAAGGAACAACCTCCGCTTGAAACAAAGAACAAGATTAACATTCTGGACACTGGTATGATTCTGTTTAGTCTTATCTTGTCATTGCTGGATTCTTTCCTATGTTTTTACGTATTGAACTGGCTTGACCACAAGCAGCTGAGGTCTGCCCTACAGATGGGTTCAATTATTCCACTAGGCGTTATAGTCATTGTTGCTGTTGTCCAGTGTTGCCTAAGACGAACAGAAAAGATTTGGTACAAGTCTTAATTGGGGTATCTGAATGGGTGGTATAACAAAGAGTTTAACTCCATTTTTTATCAATTTTGACTGCTGAAAGCTTTTAAACCCTTTCCCCATCTGCCCATACCTGGACAAGCTGATAAGAAATGTGAACATATCCTCCTTTGATTCTCGGAACCATTAAGTAACAAATCAAAATTAAGTTAAATCCTTGGAATTTACAAATTGTCTTTAAGAACTTGGACCCCATGGAAACCCCATGTATATAGTTAATACAGCCCAATATAAATTAAAATAGAGCCTTTAAGGATTGAAGCCATTATATAAGACCTATTTAGAGAAGATGATTATCCCTGCTGTGTCTTCATTTAACAGTCTAAATAGCCTGTTCTTAAACCTGGGATAAATAAATGAGTGTTCCTGATGGATTACCATATCCTTAATGCCATGGTCCCATCTATTAAGGCTTCTATGATTAATATTTTAATATTATGGAAATTAACTCCATCCAATGGGCAACTGATGAATATGTTGGTACTACAGATTAGGTCAATACATTCTGTTTAGTGCATATTTCAACAGCCTCTCAGTCCCAGTTTTCATTCCCCTCCAAAGGGAAATGCTACATCTGTTGAGTTATCCAGATAGTATCTCAAAAACTCTTCCATTTCATACAACCTTTGCAAGTAAGACCTTAATTGCATCTATTTTTCTAGGAGCACAGATATGAGATTATATTGATGACATTTCTGCTAAGAGAATTCCTTAGAAATAGGACATACAGTCATCCCTCAGTATCCATGGGGGATTTGTTCTAGGATGCCCATCCCCTAGGCATCAAAATCCTTGGATGTCAAGTCCCATATAAAATGCTATAGTATATGCATATAATCTACACAGATCTGTCCATATACTTTAAATCATCTGTCATAATTATAATACATAATACAAATGCCATGTAAATAGTTGTTATACTGTATTGTTTAAGGAATAACAACCAAAAAAGTCTCTAAATGATCGGTTAAGATGCATTTTTTAAAAAATTGACTCACAGATGTAAAAGCCAGGTACAGAACCTATGGATATGAAGGGCTGACTGTTCAAAAAAGAGCTCACAAAGAGTAGATGGCCAACTTGCCTTACACATAGCACAAGGCCTCACTACCTTATTTACATTCCTGAAAATTTGGTAAACTGAGAGTTGCTCTATGCCTGACACTGAAAAAAAAAAAGGGGGGAGATACTGACCTTCTTAGCACCCACATTAAAATAAGTTCAACATCTTTTAGGCCTTTTGGGGTTCTGGAGTAATATATTCCTCACTTATAAATTTTGCTTTGGCCAATTCATGCCATTGCTTGCAAATAGGACCTTGAGTGGAGCCCAACAAAAGGCTACAGAACTTTTTTTTCAAATTACAATACTCTAGGCATTTTTACTAATGCCTTCCCTCCTCAAGAGACTGCTTCACTGGAGAGGCTTTAGCAATCTCCTCTCCTAGCTCTTGGTATCTTTGAATCACCCATGGTGACCATTAGTTGCCTATTGCCTTCTTATGCAAGAAACAGCCCTCATAAGCCTCATGTTTACGTCATTAGAGTGGCAGCTGCTGGCTACACACTGGAGTCTTCTGGAAAGAGGCTCCCATAGACCTTTGGCATGTGACCCTCCATTTCCAGCTAATCCTGCCTTGGATCTTGGAAGCAGCACCCTATACACTGGCCACAGCCACCAATGCTTCTTTGCTACAGGATGGAGCCAAACCTGGTATACCACAATTGTATGTAGGGTTGGCCTCCCCTGTCCTCAGTCCTTTGATGTCGCATACTGCTGGATGAAATAACTCCTTTCCCAGACCCCTTGGCTACTAAGAGACCCCTGTAAAACCAGCTGAAGAACAGCAGGAGCTTGTGCAATTAATGTACACATTTTCACAACCTCACATGATGCAGCTCAGTGGATTGTTACTTTTCATCACTTAACAAGGATGTCTCAGATAAAGGACTGAACCCAAGGATTAGCACAGTGGGCCAAGATTCAGGCTATCATCTTAGCAGGGGAGGTCCTCGCTACCGGGCCTAATCATGACACTCCTTATTGTCTTCAGAGTTCCAGATATGTTGAGAGAGACCAAGGAGTTCATGGGCATTGTCAGAATACCTAATGTTGGGCTCTAGAACAAGATATTTGATGGAGCCTGTGCCATCCTTACAAGTTTCAGGCTACATATCTCACAGAATACCATAATCACTTACTTAAATTTGTTACATTCAATTAAAGAGACGTGGTACATTTTAGTGGTGGAATATTGGGGTAGATTGTAATAAAGAATCTGTACTTACATAGATTTTTTTACATAAAATTGACAGCATTTAAGACTCACTGCTCCTTGTTTCCTTTCAGCCCTACATCTGGGCAAGTTAATAAAAACCCTGGGTGCTCTCCCTTTATGATTTCTGATGAAGTTTCATACCTTATAGGCCCCCAGCTGTAAACTGGAACCCTTATCCTGGACCCATTCCCCAAATATAGTAAAACTCGCAGCAAGTCTCCTTTTCTTGCCCTCTCAAGACTCTTCAGACCTGCTTTAGAAGCCTGACCTGTTCTCCCCAAAAAAAGACCTCTCTGTGTGAGTAATAATCCTGTGAATATCCTGATAATGTGTATTTGACATCATCGACTCTGCTAACGGAACCAAAGTTTATGTTGAGATCCATTTTGTATCTTCAGGGTAGCTACAACAGGTGACCTGCCTGCCACTTGCCACTAAAATAACTCATGGTTAAATGCCTTGTGATTTTCCCAGAACAGAAGATGGGAGGCTGTAAGGCCATCTCCCACTCACTTCCCTATCTCCCCTGGGAGGCTGTCATGAACAATTTTCTCACCAGTTTCTGAGGAAGCACAGGGTTTTCTATCCTGTGACCTTCAGAACAGGGGTGCCAAATATAAAACCACTCCCATGTAGCTTTGACTTGGCTCCTCAGCAACAGAGTATTCCATAACTTGCATTACAATTACCCAGCCTGTTTTGTTTCTTTGTTGTCTTTTAGGGTATGTAGGACAAGGACCCGGTGAGCTCACCCTTTTGGCTCATTTTTCTTTGCACTGTTAATATAAGTATTGGACTTACATTAGATTTAGATCTAAAAGTAGCTCCTTGCATCTTTACCAGTCAAATCAGTCAGGCCTTGGCCTTGTATGTATGAGCTTGTTACTATATAAATCTGACTGCTATATATTTCCCCCTAAACTAAAATAATGTAATTGACTAAATACTGAGGGCTTACTATGTCCTGCAATCATTTGTATTTGGGAATCCTTCACTGAATTATCTAATGGAGCTGTGGGACCAGTTTAGCACCTTATCATAGTATTTTATAAAGCAAAGAAATTAGGAGTACGTTGGTACTGAAAAATTCTGAAAAATAAAACATAACTTATAGACAAAATATTCTTCTGAATAAAGATAAACTAAAGCACAGACCAGTCTTATAGTGCCTCACTTTTCTTATTTTTCCAGTAAACAAATATACAGTTTAAAAAAAATAGCAGTATGTTTTTCAAAACTAGGAGGTATGACAACCATTTATATAATAAATTTTCCATGAGTACCATATGTGCCATGTTCCAGGCTTTGTGTCAGATTCTGGGCAACAGTGACAACCCAATTTGGGTTTCAGAGCCAGGAGACCTTGGGAGTTTAGAAGGCAGAGACATTCTGGCTAATAAGCATAATACAATTTTGATAAGAGCTATGATATAACAAAGCAATTAGGTAGTAGGAATGAACAAGAAGAGCTTCTCAGAACCAGTAGTTTGCAAAGGTATGCTATGAATATTCCTATTTCACAGATGGGAAAACTGAAGATTAGAGGCAAAGTAACCTGGCAGAGGCCAGACAGTCTCTGGCCAGGCCAGTTGTGACCCATGGCCTGTTTTAATTTACCACCACCACCTACAGTTTCCTTGGCTCTGCTTGCTTGCAAATTTAAAAAAATCTACTAAAGTCAAGGTAGACTCCAATTAGGAAACAATTTCCAGGGAGTCGAAAGCTTTTCTGATATATCCTGGTGCCTTCTCACAAGGAAACCTTGGAACTGAAAGTTCTGCCCAGCCATGAATAGAGATAAGCTCTAAGGTAAAACCTTTGCCTCCCCTTTTCCAGGTAACAGTTAATTCTGGGCAAATGCTTGTTCTTAGGATTGAAATACACTTAGCAATAGAAAGGGCAGCTTCGGTTTCAGCTTCACCTTCCTTAACAACTAGAAAGTGAGTTTTCTTCCCTGGGAGGGACCTTCAGTGCTGTTCTTATGTTGTGTCTCCTCCTTCTTAACCTATAAAAAAGTCAAGACTGACCTCAGGTCCGTGGATATGAGCAGAGCTTCACTACCTCTAACCTTAGACATTTTAGCCTTTGCAGAATGAGTCTAAGCAGTGCAAAACTGCTGTGGGCAGGAAAATTACTTACTTTCCTGTTTCTACTACTTCAACTATAACTTTAGCATACCAACAATGAACCCACTGAGAAAGAAATGAAAAAATACCATTCACAAAAATTAAACACCTAGGAATTAACCTAACCAAGGAAATAAAAGACCTCTACAGTGAAAAGTATAATATTGTGAAAAAAAAGAGGACATCAAAACATGGAAAGACATTCCTTATTCCTGGATAGGCAGAACCAATATTATCAAAATGGCCAAATTAGCAAAACTGATATATAGATTTAATGTAATTCCAATCAAAATACCAATAGCAGTTTTCACGGGACTATAAAAAGCAATCCTAAAATTCACGTGGAACCAGAACAGACCCAGAATAGCAAAAGCAATCCTGGGCAACAAGAGCAAAGCAGAAGGCATCACAATTCCGATGTCAAGTTATATTACAAAGCTACAGTGACAAAAACAGACAGGTGGACTGATGGAACAGAACACAGGATGTAGAAACATGTCCAGGCACATTCAGCCATCTGATGATTGACAAAAGGGCCAAAAACAGACGCTGAAGAAAAGATAGCCTCTTTAACAAATACTGGATATCCACGTACAGAAGATTTAATCTAGACCTATGTCTCTCATCTTGCAAGAAAATAAAAATAAAAATGGATCAAAGACCTAGATATTAAAACAGAAACAGTCTGCTGGAAGATAAAACAGGTAAAACTTTTGAAGACATAGGCACAGGGAACACTTACTGAGCAGAACCCCAATCGCACAAGAATTAACATCAAGAATCAACAAATGGAATTATATCAATTATAAAACTTCTGCGCAACAAAGGTAACAACCAAAAGACTGAAGAGACGACCTACAGAATGGTAAAAATTTTTGTCAGATACTCCTCAGACAGAGTACTATATCTAGAATATATAAAGAACTAAAAAAAAATTAGACCTCCTGAAAATAATACCCAATCAAAAAATGGGTAACTGAAATGAATAGACGCTTCTTAGAAGTACAAATGGCAAACAAGTACATGAAAAAATGTTCAACATCTTTGGCCATTATGGAAATATAAATGAAAACAATGTCGACGTTCCATCTTATTCCAGAAAGAGTGGCTATTAAGAACTCAAAAAACAACAAATGCTGGCAAGCCTCCCAGGAAAAAGGAACCCTTTTATGTTGGTGGTGGGAATGTAAACTAGTACAACCACTATGGAAATCAGTATGGAGATTCCTCAAAAAACTAAAAATAGTAATTCCATTGGACCTACCTATTCCACTTCTGGGCCTTCCTAAAAGAGTTAAAGATACCATATTACAGTGACACATGCATACCCATGTTTATAGCAGCATGACTCATAAAAGCTAAACCCTGGAAATAGTCTATATGACCATTAATAGATGAATGGATGAAAAATGTGCTACACATATACATAATGGAGTACTTCCCAGCCATAAAGGATATATTTGAGTCATTTGTTTGAACTTTGAGACTACAGTACTAAGTGAAATCAATGACACAGAAGGTTAAATATCACATGGTTTCCCTTATATGAGAAACACGAAGTATAAATAAAGAGCAAAATAAAAGATAATAGGAAACAGGGAGGTAGTCCTTTTGCAGGTAGGAAGGGGATCTAAAGATGCAGGGAAAGAGGAGGAAGTAGTGGGGAAGGGGAAGTAAAAAGGATTAAGTTGTGACATGTACCAACTCCCCATGATGAATGTATTCATTATATATCACAAACATGCACTAATATCTGATATATATATATATATATATATATATATATGTATAAAACTTTAACTGATGTGTAACAAACACATACACAGCTATTGTTCCTCCCTAAAGCTGTTCAAACAATGGCATTATATGGTTTTACAATATTACATAAACTTGTTTCTTGGAGATCCCAGTCCTTTTTCACACTGATGTGAACTGGAATGAAGGTGTCAAAACCCCTGCTCAGCAACACAGATGAATCCATTCTCAGTTTCCGATAGGTATAAATAAGGATTTAACTTCCCCCATTTCAATGAGCCAAATTAAAAGAAAAATTCCCAACAATGGTCTGTAGTAAAGGGACCACTACTTCTGAGACCAGAAGTGACACTCCATAGCCAACATTTTTTAAATAATATAAAAATTTTTCCCCTCCTTTTGTCTTTTTACCTTATATATCAGCTTTAATCAGAAGAACTCAAATAATTACTTTTATTAACTTTTTATTATGGAAAGTGTTAAACATACAAAAGTAGATATGAACATGTATAATGAACCATCATTTAACCATCACACAACTTTAACAATCTTAAAGCCAATCTTATTCCAATATCCCCGATGTACTCAAAACCTAGACTCAGGGCCAGTGAGATGGCTCAGTGGCGTAAGCGCCTGCCTGGCAAGCGCGAGGGCCCAAGTTCGACTCCCAGAACCCACATACGAAAAAAGGGCTGGTGATATCGCTCAGCGGCACGGGCGCCTGCTGGCGCACAAGGTCCTGAGGTCGACCCCCGATACCCACAGAAAAAGAAAAACAAACAAAAAAAAAAACAACCTAGACTCACTATACTGAAGCAATTCTAAGACATCATATCAACTGTAAATATATGAATGTAAATAAGAGCTGGTTTCCAACATAACCACAATACCATTATCACAATATCAAATGTCCAGTCGATATTCAAATTACCCCGATTGTCTCATAAATGAATTCACTTTACAGTTTGGCCAAGTCAGGATCCAGATTAGATCCATGTAAATGTTAATATGTTTAAGTCTCTTTTAATTTATAGGTTCATTCTCCATCTCTTTCTTTCATTCTTGCTATTCATTTACTGAAGAAACTGGGTCATTTGTTCTGTAGAGATTCCTGAAGTCAGGATTCTGTTGATCTCATATTTATGGCGTACAGTAATATATTTCTATCCTCTGTATTTTTTATAGATTAGGCATTATCTAGAGGCACGGTCAAATTTAAGTTCAAAATTTTGGCAAATATATTTCACAGATAGTATACTGCCATCAGGAAGTACATGTCTAGGATGGCACAGAACTATGAGTAAGAATTTTTGCTAATATTTCACAGCTGCCTTGAAACAGTTGTATGACACCTGATATACAAAAGCCACATATATGCTAGATTGATGAGAAGGAGGTGTTACCACTCAATGTCATTACAAAATGTTATTTAAATAAATCTTCAGTGATGTCTACCATATTTCAAGTGATGCCTTGTTAAACACACACACAGACACACACACACACACGTAGAAAGCAGTTCCTTGCAATCAAGGTCATATCTGGTGGGAAAAAGATAAATAATCATAAAACCACAAAAAGGCGACAGGTGCCAAACAGAATTCTGTACAGATACAGTGGTAATGCAACAACCTGGAGAATGAAAAGTCATTGTAATAACAGGAAAGACGTGTCGAAAAGCATAGGATGAGCTGTGTCGTTGGGGATGTCAAAGAGCTTACCTGTGCTTCACAATTCCATTCATCATTGGGTTCACATACTTGATTCTTTCAAAGTAAATCTGAACAACATCTATGCCATTCACCTAAAAAAAGATAATCTTATTAATAGGGTATTACTGGTTTATCAGTTCCTCTAGTCAACAAATATTTATTGAGGATCTACTATGGTTCATCAACCACTTTGTATTAGAAAAGGCTTCAGTGAATCAGCCAGTGCAGTTCCACTGTGAGGGTAGATGAGAATCTGAAGGAAAAACAGATTGTTCCAGGTGCCTTATAAAGTTGAGAAATTGGGAATACATGGATAGTAGTCATTTCTAATCTGTGAATCAAAGGCAAATGTCTCCAAATTTCAGCTACTATTCTAGGCTCTCAGCTACTGTTCTATAGGGAGCAGTCAGGTTGGCTTTTAATACTCAAAGAGTTCATGTTCTAATAGGCCAATAGTCAGAAAGATGATTATAATACTAGGATGATGACAAAATCATTTGTTTTGGGAGGTGTTTCCACTAAAAGGAATTCTGAAAAATAAAGCTCTGGACAACTGGCTCTAAAACAGCATTTTCATCTCTCTTTCCAACTTAACAACTATTGAGAGAGGAACTGTTCTTTCTTACAACCAAACTCCGATTTATGGTAAATGAGAAAAGAACAGTTCCAGCTTCAGAACCCTTTTAAACCATCTGTCCAAGAAAGGCCACTAACACTGTTGTTAGTTTATAAACTTCCTTTTTCTGCTCTTATACATACTTCAAATTTTACTGATATTTCTAGTACAAAAGAAATGTTGAACTCTTCACAAAAAAATTTGTAGAAAACTATGCAAAAGAATTCTTTATAACTACTCCTCATCCCTTATTTCTTTCAACAGTGATTTCATCAACAGAATATAGGTTTCTTAGAAAATACAACACACAAATTTTTATCAGGCATATCAAAATTCCCTTTGCTCCAGTATGTCTTCTTCAAAAAAAGTTTTTAAGTGTAGGCACTTGTCCATTGAGGGAAAAAAATCAGCCCTTTGAAAACATGCTGAAAACAAATTTCTACTTCATATCTGAAGTCTTACTTATCTTTAATCAGTGCATTGATTTTTTGGGGTGTGGTATGAGTTGAAAAGATTCAGCAGTACACTTTTACAGCAATCATCAAATAAAAATGTAATAACTCTGTAAGGAGAAAAATCCCACCTGTGCATCAAACTTTTGGAGAACGCACCTTACAGACACCTGTTTTACCCTACAATTTTTGGATTATTCTTTTAAAATCAAAGACTATTTGTATCCTTTCATTTAATTTTTCCTAGACTGAATTCAGTAAGTATATTTAACAATAACTACCTATGACAATTTAAACCTTTACTTTAAATTGTGGTAACTAAAAATGTTCTGTTGAAATTTGGGAGTGAAAGCCTTGACAGTGTTACAAATTGCATAAACTAAAGATATCCAAATGTTCAAGAAAATCTTACCAATTAGTAGTACTCAAGTCAACTGTTTCTGAATAAAACACAGCAAATTTTATGGGCTAACAACACTTGAAATTTGGTTAACATTAACAGTGCCTTTCCACATTTGTAAAATACATACCTTAAAAGTAAAAAATAAGATTGTGCACTACTATCTCTAAAAATGTCATGTATAAGTTAAATCTCTAAGAATGTCATGTTTGTGTCATTTTACACGGAGGCAGTTTATGTATGAAATAAGGCAAGAATCCAGTTTCTCTAATGCTAGTGTATACTTTACACCATCATAGGCTACACAAAATACCTACTATTTGATTAAGATTATTGGATAATTATTGGTAATCATATTCAAAATTTCTGCATATTTTAGTGTTATAATGGATACTTGGTTTTTAACAGTTATTTTAAAAGGTATTTTCTATTCATTCCTTTGACAATATTAATTTTTCTTAGTTAAGTACATGTACTTTATTTAGACATGTTTATATATAGCAGGCAGCTTAAACAGTTGAAGCAAAGATAAAAACGATGTTCAATAAAATTAAAGTGACCACTTTCTTTAAAAGATAATTTGAAGAAAAACAAAATATTAAATTACAGATATTTCCACTTATATTTATAATTGGTCTGCAAAAGACTTTTGACATGTTAAGTGTTACATGTACAAAGTTTTCCCCCAGGTGTACTCTATTAACAAAGTAGGATTTTCCTAAATGGTCATGGGAGATCAATTTCAGAAGAGTAACTTAAACTTAGACAGCAAAGCCCAAATATCTTAATATAGAATGACATGAAAAGTTAGCTGAGTGATCCAAAATGCTTATCAATCAACAATGTCTAAGACATATGACATATAGTGGTTACCCAAACCATCAGGAAAACCATAAAACCATCTTCACAAAAGAGGCTTTGCTTCCACGTAATTTAGGATATGGCCAGGAAGGACTGGAAAAAAAAAGAATTCCGGAAGAGAGAGTTTAAACATTATACATGGGATTCCTGATTTCAAGCAAGTAACACCGCCAACTTAAAAGCTTTGAACTCAGAACCAAGCAAAGTTTGTCATGTGAAAACAAAACATTTACCCTCAGTCTGCAGAAAAGATTGCTCAAGTGTCCCAGCAATTTGAGAAATCTGTAACAGCTGAACAGCGAGAGACTTAACTCAATTGGGGCGCAGCCACCATCAAAGATTCCATTCCCAGGGTTACTGCAGGTCCTGGACTTCTAACTGGGTTGTCACTAAATTCAAATATGCGAGATAACTTTCTTTCAAAAACGAATGTATACAGCCAACCACAGTTCTTCAGGGTGTCCAGAAAGGGAGTTGCAAGAGAAGCAGGCAAAACCGCCTTCTATGAGTGGTTGTCTATGAGTGATTTTCTCGAACAAGACATACGCATCAAGATGTGTCTAGCTAGCCATCCCGCAGAAATACCTGTTCTATCGGGTGATATGTTGTAACCATACAGGAAATGGAGAAAAAGTACCCGTTCTGAAAAAAATGTTTTGAAAAATCCAATGATCTATACTTGAACAGACCAAACTTATTTCTGAAAGGGGCACACTGGATCCCATTGCTGAGGCTTAAATTACGGTTGACTTCCAAAAGAGCACACGGGATGTAAACTTTCCAATGTTTCTTTTCTCAATTTAAAACGGATCTTTCCACCAGCTCCCGCCCCAGAAGGGCTCCCGACAAGGACCAAGGCTGTGAATGAGAAAACAACTTAAGGGGATAAACTTAAGAAGATGCCCGCACAAACAAGGAGGGCGAACTTTACAGGCCTCCACTGGGGAAAAACAAAACAAAAAACCAAAACCCCCCCACAAGCCTAGTACCAAAAATGCGCACGCACACTCACGCACAAACATCAGTGAAATGGGGGGAGAAGAAAAGAGAGGGAGGAAAGGGGTGGGGGGAGCCAAGTAAACATCAGGAGGCGCTCACACGCCCACCCCCACGACTGCCCCCCCCGAAGAGCTGGGCAAGCCTCGGTTAAGGCACCTTTACGCGAAATCCCGTGCGGCTTTGGGTTGCCTGAACATTTTATGGTGTCACCAAGAAGCGATTTTTCAAAGCATCTGAAAAACGTGCAAATTGTCCGAAAACAGTGCCTGGCAACTGAGAGACAGTTTGCAAACGTGATTCAGAGGTCTGCCTGCCCAGGAAACAAAAGAAGCCCCGCTCCGGCCCGTGCGACCGACCGCACATGGCAGGAGAGGTGCTCGGCGGCCGCGGGGCTGACCTGAAGGTAGGCGACCACCAGGGGTCCGGACCCGAGCGGTACATACTAGGGAGCGCTCTCCGCCGGCGGCGGCAGCGGCGGCGGCGGAGCCACGGAGTTGCCATTGGTGGGGGAGCCGCCCAGCTTCAGTTTCTCCAGGTACTCGGCATGCACGGGCTTGTGGCACTGGAGGACCTTGATGGCATCGTCGATCTTGAACCACTCGCGCTTCCTCCCGATGCTCAGCGAATCTTCCCAATCCTCCAGCAGCTCGGTGACGGTCAGTACGTACACGTACGTCCTGTGCTTGCGATCTTGGTTCTGCTCGAAGACGCCCAGCAGACGACCCAACTTCCCTTTGACTCCCGCCTCCTCGTACACCTCTCGCACGGCCGCGCCGTCCGGCTCCTCCTCGGGCTCCATGCCCCCGCCCGGCACGATCCAGCGGTCGGGGTACCGGCTGCTGCTCACCAGCAGCACCTCGTCCTCGCGCTCGCTGCGGAAGCACAGGCACGCCGCCCGCTTCTTGAAGCCCTCGGAGTCGTAGGTCCGCGTCTGGTTCGGCTTGCACTTCATCCTCGGGCCTGCCTTCGAGCCGCCCGAGAGAAAGGGCCTGGCGAGCGCGGGAGAGCGGGAGAGCCGGAGAGCGAGCGAGCGAGCCAGCGAGCGAGCGCGGGGACTCCGCCACGAGCCGCAGCCCAGGGACGACTAGGCGGGCGCGGGCGCGGGCGCGGGCGCGGGCGCGGGCGCGGGGCGGGCGGCGGCCGGCGGGCACGCGGAGGGTCCCCAGCCCGCAGCCTGATTGGAGGCGCCGCTTCCGCCGCCGCCCCGCGCCCGGCAGCCCGCGACTCCGCTCGCAGCCCCTGTGGCGCCCGTGCGCGCCTGCCTCTCGCCCCGCTCCTCCCCCCCGACCGCCCGGCCGCCCGGGGCTGGGGTTGAGCGAGGTGAGGCGGGCGCTTTCGCGTGCGCGTCCACGGTGCGGGGCGAAGGGGCGGGGGCGGGGGTCTCCCGGCGCCCGCAGAGCGCGGCGCCGCGGACCCACTGCGCAGGCGCCCCGCACCTCTGGGGCTGGGAACTCCTGCCCACGCAGCGAGATGCTCCGCATCGTAACTCTGCCCCGGAGTGTCTCCACGTGCCCCTTCCGGCCACACGCAGCTGGAGCTTCGCGGGACCCAGGTTGCTGCTCTCCCCCTCCCCGCGCATCCCCGCCCCATTGCAGGAAGCACACACGCGAGTCTTTGTGCACACAGTGGGCTTGAGGACGTCCTCGCCATCGTCGCCCATGGTGAACGGCACCGGCTTATTCATAGGAAGGCCCCGAAGTCCTCGCACTGACCAGTGGGGTTCTTTCCAAAATCATCTTTGCTGAGTCACGTCATGCAGATTTCCTTCTTCAACAGGTTCTTCACCTTGCGGGGCATCTTGGCACAGCCTTTCGGTGAACACTTTTCTTAACTCTGGGCACATCTTACCCAACCTCTCTGTGCCTCAGCTTCCCCACCACTGAGCTGCTGGCCTCCTGGTTTCTGCCCTTTCCGCTTGGAATTACATGCACCGCACCCCTGGAGGACTGCTCCAAGGAGTCTGTCATAAAATCCAGAGGGTCTCCACCCTCCACAGAATCCCCCCCTGCTCGTTTTTTCTCA
Organism: Erethizon dorsatum; assembly: GCA_028451465.1. Lineage (NCBI taxonomy): Eukaryota > Metazoa > Chordata > Mammalia > Rodentia > Erethizontidae > Erethizon > Erethizon dorsatum. Next base: position 43,154,703 of record CM051842.1, read on the forward strand.
TTTGATAAGTGCTGTTGCGCTTTTGGAAACATGTACATGGAAACCCAGCATGATTTCTGTTTTCAGCTTGAAGAGTGGGCCGTGAGGCAAGGAGACCTCTCTGCCCTGTCACCTCCCTGTTTTGTCATCCTGCCTGCCCTCTTAGGAAACAGTGGCACCCACAGCCCCAAATGTAACAAGCTAAGCCTTGCCTCTCCTTTCTATTTCTTTGCAGCGTTCCCCTGAGCCTGTCTTGGCCTAGCCTTAGAAGACCTCTTATGTCCCCTAACGTTTATCCCCTCACAACTTAAACAATTTTCTCTCCTGACACTCTGCTGGCTTCAGCCAAGGGGGAGCCTGGAAACTTACTTCCTCAACTAAATAATCGCTTCATCAAGGGAAAATGCACTGTAAAAAGTAGTTATGAAGCACAGAGTCCAATTTTCTAATATCTGAGCTCCGATTCCCAACATCTTGAGTCCATTCATACCCAGAAGCACTACGGAAAATGATCCCACTCCCAAGGACGACAAGCACCTGCACTATAAAGCATGCTAGGACAGAGAGGAATGGATCATATATGAAGAACGAGATAAAATAGAAACATACGATGACATCAATAAGTAGAGATACCGCTGCTACTGACCATACGTTAAAGACGTATGTGTGATGCTCAAAGAGGTATTCAGGAACTTCAACACCTGGTATTAGAAAAATGTGGGAAAATACTAGTAGCAGGCTGTATTTCTCAGCATGTCCATATTCACAAACACACAGATGATGTTAAACCAGTGAAAAAGATTTCATTAGTGTCTTAGTTACTTTTCTCATTGCTGAGACAACATACCTGACACCCAAAGTTAAAGGAGGAAATGTTTATTTAGCTCAAAGATTGTAGGAGTTTCAGTCCATAATAGGCTGGCTCCAAGGCAGGGTGGATGGCACATAGGCATCGCAGAGGAGAAAGTCCATGTCTCGCAGAAGGTAGCAAAGCAAGCAAAGGGATGCACACAGCTCTTTCTATCCTTATGTCTTACCCAGGCAATTTAGGGTGAGTAGCACTCACACCCTTAATCCTAGTGCCCTGGATCCTAGCATTGCACCACAAGTCAGTACCAGGGTCACACACTCTAAAACCAGCCACCTCTGAAAAGGCCCCACTTACGACTGCGTGAGGCTTTGGGGGGACGCCTAGACACAAGCCGTAACAATTACTATCAGGAAGACAAATATACCCACTATTACCAAATTACTCAATATTGTTTTAGGATTTCTTTCTCGTGCACTGACGGTATAAGGAGAAAAAATGTCTATCGTATTGGTAAAAAGACTGAAGAAATGTATGTATGTTTATGAACCACCTCATGGTAAATGCAAAAAAAAAAAACAACGCTGCAAATGGGAGAATGAAATAGTCACATTTAAAATATCCATAGCTTTCATGCACATCAGTGATTATCATGTAAAACATCACATGGGGAAATGATGACATTCAAATTGAGAATATCAACCACAAAACAAAATGCCAAGGCAGCCTCACTAATATGGTGAGGACATAATGATAAGATTTCTACTTTGAGCCCTGAAAGATGATTTCAGTAAAGCAAAAGGCACTCCGGATCGGGCTGATGTGTAGGGTAGGAGTGGTCCAGCTGGGCACCAGCCCTGTGCTGAGTCTTTCACTGCAGGTGTGCACTTCCCCTCTCATGCCTTGATTTCTCCCTCTTTGCTTGTGAGCTTTGCCCCACCCCCACCCCACGGCTGTTTCCCTCCTTTTACTGGACCTCCACCCCAGGGAGGGTGCTAGTTCAGCACCTAAACCCCTTGTATACTCCTGACTGTTCTGTGTCTGAGGAACATGCAAAACCCTTACAGAAGCCTACAAAGCCCTATAAATTGTGGTGCATTTTCCCTTTGCCTTTGCCCCAATTCAGTCCCGAACACTCATCTCTGGCCGCCTTGGACTCCGTAGGATATGGTTTGGATCTGAGGTTCCCTCCTGAGAGCCTCTGCTCTGGCCAGTCCGTCTGCCTGGAATGCTGCTCTCCCAGATCTGCCAGGTGAACGCCTCCATTCCACCAAGGCCTTGATGAGTTCTCAGCTACTAAATGAGGTCCACCCAGGACCCCATGGTACTGACTGTGGTGTGTGCTCACCTTTGGCATCCTGTGGGTGATATTCCCCATCCCTGTACCTGGCCTGAATTTCCTTTCCATTGCAGCATATGACCTAACAGGCTATGAAATTTACCTACTTATTACACTTTTTGCTTCTCTCTGTCCTCCCCCATGGCTCCTGCTAGAACACTAGCTTTTGATGTGGGGTCATTAACTCTTGGTGATTCTTCCATGTCACTGGGTCCTGAATTTGCCTTACAATACACAGCAGTGACATTAAAAAAAAGCAAAAAAAACTGTGGTATGATGAATGCATTTGTCTCCCCTGCTAGATTGGGAGACCCCCTGAAGGACAGCTCTGTATTTTATGGGTCTTTGTAAATGCGGCATCCACGATGTTCTCTGATCTCACCAGAAGGGCAGCCCTCAATATATGTTTAGTTGGTTCATCTTGTGGAAGTGACACTGACAGGGAAAGCATTCCATTCCCATCCCACCATTATTCCAGAAGTTGCCACTGTCTCGGCACAGTATAAGTACCGGATGCCCGGCCAGCTGCTACTCAGCTGTGAGCCACTTGAGGGCTGGAAGTCCACCTCATTTTCTGGCATCTTCTCGGGCTGCATGGTTTTTACCACACAGCCGACCTTCTGATGGCTCCAGGTCTGGGTCATTCAACACCTAAATGATTTTTGCTTTACCTCTGCAGAACACTACTATAACTTACATATTTTCTTTAAGTAAGATGATATCTTGCAGAATGAGATGCAATTGTATAAGTAAACACAATTAAAGAAAATAATGTTATGAGGTAGCTGAACATAAACTTGAGATGAATGTTTGTGACAGTACACATACGATTAGCTATACTACACCGGACGTTACGTTCATCTTTTTAATTTACTGCTAAGAAAAACTCTTCAAAGGAAATGTTGCTATTCCTATTTTATAATGACTGTGGAATCCAAAGGCATGATGGAACTTTCCAGCAGCTAAGAGCACATATGCAGCCACATGAAGTTGGAGCTGCAGGGCTCATGGATGGTCACACCCCGGGAAGCCTGCGGCACAGGAAGACGCCCTCGGCTGGGCACCGGCAGCTTGCTGGGCTCTCCTCTGTCCTCACTACAGGGCTCTGAGTACTTTCTTTCCTTTCCTCACACTTGGAGAACTCCTGTTCTGGGGGCTCTGTCCTGGGCCTTCGGTCAAATGCTGTTAAGTCCATCACTGACTGCTGCTGTGGGAGGTGAAGGGAATTGTTTGGGGTCCTTGTGAAGAGATAGAATACTAGCTATTTACAACTCCGTCATGCTTTTGATGACAGTGGATGCTGAGGAGGGTCCTCTTGATGCAAGCTGGCTTCCTGGTGTGGTGACACCATGCTTGGCGGGATGCCTTCCCTTCTGCCAGCCCCGGAGGGAAGACAGCAGACTTATTATTAATGCCGATGTCTATCTGCAGTCTCCTCTACGTAAGGCCAATTCCCTCAGAGCTAGAATGGACTGACCAGGGTCACCTAGGTATTCTAAAATGTCACAGGTTCACTTGTTGAGGACAGGGCACCTAGTAGCGGTATTTGGTACAAAACGTGATTGGGAGGCTGCCACAGTGGCACATGCCTCTGCTCCCAGCTATTTGGGAAGCTCAGGTAGTATGATTGCTTGAGCCCCGAGTGAGACCCTGTCTCAAAAAACAAATGTGAATGAGACAGTGGTTGCACTTCCAGGCCCACAATGAAAGCTTCGAGAAGCACCAGTCTAATCTGCTTCTTCTGGAGAAGTGCACCATCCGCACTGTGTTAGTGTGGGCATGACGGTGGGCTCCAAGTCTGTAACTTCTCTGGAAATTCAAGAGTGAAGGGAAAATAAATTTCCTCTTCTTCTATCTTCTAGGTTATTATTTTAAGACCAGTTTGAAAATCACTGGTTGTCTTAGGACTTGAACACCAATCACATTCTGAGATTCCAAACTTGGCGTAGTTCAATTAAATAGCTTTTACTACCAGCCTACATCCCAATAGCGCACGTTATGAATTTTGCCTTGCAAGGACTTTCTTTTCTCCGCAGGTTGAAAATTCTTCTAATTGCATCCTGTTTTCTTTCGTTGTTTTGATTTGTTTTTGATCTCTTAACTACAATATCAGAAGACACAATAAGAGCTGTGTGCGGACAAACCATGTGTCAGGTATTTTACTTATCCATGATTTTCCTAAAGTCCCTGTGATTTAAATACCTTTATTTCAACAAAAGAAAGGAAAGGTCAGAAAACTAGGTAACTTGCCCCTAACCACACAGGCAGGAAGTGGCAGCTCTGTGACTAAAAGATGTGCTGTCACAACCCATTGCCTACGTTGGCCAGAAATACCCCCTATTTTATTTTATTTTATTTTATTTTATTTTTGGAACTGGGAATCGAACTCAGGACTTTGCACTTGCCAGGCAGGCACTGTGCCACTGAGCTATATTCCCGGCCCCTTGCCCCCAATTTTAGAAAATTGTTGTCAAACAATTCGTGTGTCTTTGAAAGTCAGCAATATAAATTTTAAAATTTCCTATCATTGGCATATTATCATGCTATTTATTCTTAGAGTTTAACTCCCAATAAATAATATTTTCCTTCTATTAATACTATTCAGTTTTTAACATTCTGTTTGAGGATGACAGATTTGACATTACAAATATTATGACTCAGTTATGGAACATGTTGGGTTGACAAGATATTGTGTATTGAAAGTATGCTGTCCGCAGTGTGTGGGCACAGGCATCAGACTTCCAGTCCTCCAGCATGTGGCTTCTAGAAGTGCTGCTAGCTTCTAGAAGAGTTTCCATGACATCTGACTTCTAAAAGCCATAGGGATGGCACCTATGCAGAAAGCATCTACTCTGCCGCCTCCACGTTGGAATTGAATGTTTTTACTGTTGGTGTTTCAGCATGTAGTTTGGCAAACTTTCAGCAATGCCTGTCAAGTTTCATGTAAAGTGCACGATACAGAATATGCAAAGACCAAATGAATCACACGGTCCTTCTCCACAAGCATCTCGTAGGAAATTCACAACGTGAACATTAATTTTGAATTATGTATCTGCACAAGATACGTTTGCTGTTGAAAGTAGAGGAACGAGGAAGAGGACACAGAGAAATAGACTGAGAAAAAGAAGGGAAAATAGGAGCAGGAGTGGAATCGGGGGAACTGAGTCCTTGTGAAGGATCTTGCATGCCTATAACTGAAAATACCCTGTTTTCTGATTCACAGACTTGATTGATCCTATATTCCCAAACATTCATGCTTTTCACCTAAAAAGCTAATGAAATTAACAGCTTTATATTCACTCATTAATTTCTCCTGTAAATTTTTAATCATTTTTGTGCATCCATCACTTTTCATTTGCAAAGCCTAGGTGAACTTCAAAAGTACATCCACAGAAGCACATTTCAGACACAGAGAGATCATTAGAAAGGCTGACGTTGATCCTGGATGCAATACACAGGTAGTCGAAGTTACTGAAAAGCAGGAAGTGGGATAAGAGTCAGAAATTCCCCATAGTCCATCCACTGTGGGAAGCGCTGGGGTTAGAGGGGTCACTGAGGCACTAAGCAGCTGTCTTAGTGCAGAAAATCATGCAGGCAGATCTTAACCCTGGAGGTTTGTAATGGTTTCTTCGAAGTGTTTTTTTAATGTGGTGTTTTACGCACAAGCACACTTGCACACACTTTATAAAGTATCATCCTAGAACTCCGTAGCACAGAGCTGGCTGGTGTAGGAGCCCATCTGTCAGACACAAAAACCTCAATGTCTATCACACCAAACCATCTTCCATAGCGAGTTCTTTCAGTTTCACTCAGAGCCACCACCCACCATCCCCCTGGCTTTTGCCTCTTTGTTGTTGCCCACCGGAGGACCCCAGAACTGAGAGCCCCACCTCATTTAAAGGACAGGGAGTGAAGGGACACTGTATATAGGCACACGAACAAATGCATCAGACTTCTAATCTTCCAGCACGTACTCGCTTCTAGCATCCCAGCTCTTTTCTGGGAGTGTAACCCCAGGTTACCTGCCAGTGTCCTTTGTTGTTTCTCTCCCATGTCATCAGTCTGCTCTGGCCTCTATCCTGCAATTAATCTTCACTACACAACATTTTAAAACTCTTTACACTGTGCCTTTGGCTTATTCCAATTTACATCTTAAAGCTGCAGGTGGATATCGCTGACTCAGAAATTGTTCCTCATCCTCCCCGATAAGTTAGTGCAGAGAATTACATTAACCACAAGAGACACAACAGAGTAATAACATCTACTCCTATGTTTTAGCTTTCTACTGCTGCATAAGAGTCGCTGAAATCAACTTGTCAGCTGGGCCGGGACCTTGTCAGGCGGCCCTGTGGAAGAATCTGCTGCCAAGCCCATGGGGTTTGGCAATTCCTTCTTCATGGGGCCATATTAATGCTTTTATTCAAATCTCGATGTTCCCCTACAATGGAACTGGTTCTATTCTCTTTTTCTCTGGTTTCAGTTTAAAGTGCTTAAAATGTGTATACAAAGAGAAATAATGAAAAATTGTCCAGCGAAAATCTATGCAACCACAACCCAAATCAACGAAATCAAAAATGTTTGAAAATCCAGTGCCCACGATGCCTCCTTTGCTGATGACAACTCTCTGTCTACCTTCCTGGTCATCGTACAGAAGTTCTTCCTTGTTGCTCGATATAGCTTTGCCATCTATGTAAACAACTGTGTCAAATTTAGGTATGCTGTGGTTTGGGGGATTTTCTGTTCTACGTGGAATCACATCTTTGCGTTTTTACTGTGCACTTAGAGAACAACCTTATTTAACTTTTTCTAGAGGCCCCTAGAAATGTTTAAAAGCAAGGACTCTTTTCAGGTCAAAGAAACTACAGATATCACTTGGGTACCTACTGTGTGCTTAGGAGTGAACTTGGTGCCCAGGTACACGTGATAGACAATCTGGGTTTGCCACCTTCAGTAATACTCTGGTCTAGTGGGGAAGATGGTGCATAATTATAGTTTACATTGGTGCAACCAAATATAGCTCAGCATACCAGCAAGGCCAGGAGCATTGCAGTAAAATATTCCATGTGCCACCTGTTACTGGCTTTGTGACTCTAGGCAAGTCTCTCTGCTACACTGAGCCTGAGTATTCACTACTGAACTAGAGGTAGATTTAAAATGTATTCCACAGGCTTGTGTTTGTGGTACACTATATGCTGTCAGCAAATGGTAGATGCCTGTTACTGTGATATATTGTGTGAGTCATAAGGAAAGGTCAAAAGTAATAAATTCTTTCTATGCAACGTGGACAGCACATACAAAACAATAGCAACCTCAGTGCATACTACATGTCAGTGTGAGGGTGTGTTAGCTTGCCCCTAGAAGTGCACCTCAGCAGCTTATTGAAGTGGTAAGAGGCTAGATACTGTGTTCAGAAATATTGAGATTAATAATTTTAATCGTTATGAAAGCTGCCTTTGATTGAGGAGTTATATACTCCTCAAAACACAGAGTATGACTTCTGATAGTCATCCCAGTAACATGCTTAGATCTGAATCCCGAGAACCAGAAAAGTCTGAATTAATGCTGTACTTTAGAAGCAAAACAACAACAACAACAAAAACATTCATGAGAGTTAATTTTTATTGAGTATTCCCTCTATCTAAATTATTGCTCAAACCGTATCATATGCACCACGTGCCTTAATCCTGACCTTGCCTGAAGAGGTAGGTATGTCAGTGAGTATCCCTATTTAAGGTTAAATCATTGAATTTAGACATTAACTAACTTCTCGGGGGTAACATGTGTAATAAATAAAGTATTCAATAATCAATCCTAGTTGGTATCCTGAGCCCACCTTTCTTTTTAATGGGTACGTATTTGAGATAATTTCAAGCTTACAAAAAGTTGTAAGAATAGTACAAGGAATCCACCTTCTTACCTTACTCCACTCTCATACCTCGAATGTTAACATTTTACATATTTATGTTCTCTCTGAATTTTTCTCTTTCTATTTCTGTCTTTGTGTCTTTGCCTGTTTCTCTCTCTCCGTACATACAGAGATGTGTAAATGCACACACGTATATAAATTTCTTCCTAAACCACTTGAGAATGAGCTACAGACATGTTTTTCTTCTGGAAATACTTCGGACAGAGATAGGGAGAGAGAGAAAGAGAGAGAACATAAATATGGAATATGTTAACAATTGAAGTGTTACAGTGAAGTAGAGTCCAAACAGGCATTCTTTGTCCTTTTCTTGGTACTTTTTGTAAGTGTAAAGTTATCTTCACGGGACAAGACCATTCTTTTACACACACAGTGTGCAATTAGGAAAGTAGGAACATCACAATGATACAATCCTATTATCTGTCTCATTTATAGACCTTATTCAAACGTGGCCAATTTCCCAACAATACCATTTACAGAACAATTTCTAATTTTGTGATCTTTCATCTAATCTAATATCACACATTTTATTTAGTTGTTATTTCACTTTCACATTATTCAGTGTGGTACGAATTCCTGGCTTTCTTTGTCTTTCATGCCCATAATATTTTTTTAAAGTATGGGCTACTCAATAAAGTGTCCTGTAGTTTGAGTTTGCCTTTTCTATCCTCATGATTAGATTAATCTTATACATTTTTGCCAAGAGTACCACAAAAATGGCATTACCTTCTCAGTGCATTATTATCAGGTAGCACATGAAATCTATTTATTACAGAACTAATGATGTCAAATTTGGTCATATGTTTAAAGTTGTAGGCACCAGGTTACTCCAATGTAAAATTACTATAATTCCTTTGTAAATTTAAATGTCCTGTGGGGGAGATAATTGCAGACTGCCTAAGTTAGTGAGACTCTGTCTCAAATAGCCTACTGAATATGTACTGAAACTTCTAAAACTGTGAGCCAAAATAAACTTCTCCTTCTTTAAGTTGAGGCTCGTGGGTATTTTGTCCCAGAGATGAGAAAGTGACTAAGACACAGACCACTGGAACAGAAGTGAGGTCTTAAAAATAAACACATGTGTGTATTGTTAATGATTGTCTGATAAGGGCACCAATAATAGAATATATGATGGGAAAAAGATAGTCCTTTCAATAGATCATAATAGGAAATCTGGATATCTACATGCAAAAGAATGAAATTGGAATGTTATATTATAACATAAACAAAAAGTCAGTTGAAATAAAATACGGACATATGGTTTTGTAGAACAGCGACAAAATGTCTAGATGCTGCCCAGAAACTAGAGCTGTTATCGCATTCTTTCTCTACATTCTATTATTACTAATAAAGGCCATTCTTACCATAAAAAAGACCAACATGTAAACCCTGAAATTATGGAAACTCCTTGAGAAAGCATGGGGGAGAAGCTCCTCGACATTAGTCTTGAAAATTACCGTTTGTATTTGACACCAAAACCACAGGCAACAATTACATAAATAAACAAGTAGAACTGCATAAAACTAAAAAAAAAATTCACAGTTAAGGAATAAACAAAATGTCAACTTATAAAATGGAAGAAAATATTTGCAAGCCATATGTCTGATACAGGATTAATCTCCAAAATGTACTCATATAATTCAATAGCAAAAAATAATCCAATTTTTAAAAATGGGCAAAGGAATTGACCATAATTTTTTTCCAAAGAAAACATAAAAATGGCCAGTGAAAATGTACTCAAAATCAGAGGAAAAGTATATGAAAATATACTCAACATCAGAGGAAAAGAATATATTTCTACTTACATTTTTAAATTATGCTATTTTTCCCCAGTGTTGATGCTTGAACTCAGGACCTTGTTCATATGCTCTACCACTGAGTTATGCTGCCAGCCCTATATTTTTTTTTAAAAAATTAACAGTTGTTTAGCATTCACTCTACCTCAGGCACTTTATAAGCATTAAATTAGTCCTTCTAACACTGAGAGGTAGGTTCCACTATTAAGCCTATTTTATAGATTCAGACATAGGAACAGAAAAGATAATTAATGAGTCCAAAATTACATTACTAGTCATGTGAGGGAGTCAGAATTTGAACCCAGGCCCTCTGGATCCAAAATTCATATTTTTAACCATCATATAAAGCTGATTAAGGTGAATCTTAATCTCAGAAATGGAGCGAGGGTGGAAGGGCTGGATGGGAGTCTTGTATGGCTTTTTATATGTTTATACTTTACATTTGAGTCATATAGATGTATTATCTTTTGAAAATGTAATGAGAAAAAAAACGCATACAATTCTCATGCTTCTATTACTCATTTTCCATGTTAGAGACAGGGATCTCAAGAGAAATAATTGTAGCATGTTGAAGCCAGAGTTTACTGAAGGCTTATCCAGAGTTTTTGAAGGTCTTAGGCAGAAGATACATTTTGTGACCCTGTCTGTCCAGGCCACCTACCACCTCGTTTCTGGTTCCCGCAGGTCCTTTCTGTAGAGTGCTAGGCCCTGAATTGCTGCCCTGGTGGGGATCCTGCCAATCTTGTTGCTGCTTCTCACAGGGGCCAATTAATTCTTTTGGCAACCTCAGGAAGAGGGAAAAAAAAACTCTATCCTTAGAGAAAAAGAGGGAGCAAGAAGAGAAAGAAAGGGTGGAGGGAAAAGAAAAAAAGAAAAGGGGACTGGTGAGATGGCTCAGCGGCACAAGCGCCTGTCTGGCAAGCGCGAGGTCCTGAGTTCGACTCCTGGTACCCACATAAAGGAAAAAAAAAAAAAGAAAGAAAGAAAAGGAAAAGGCACAGGAAGAAAAGGAGCAGGAACACAGCAGAAGAGGTATCCAACCCCACCCTGGCCAACATGCTCCAACCAAAGACCACACCTCCCACCCTCAGCATGGGGTTGTTTTTAATGTTTCTTTTCCAAAAGACCTTCTTACCCGTAAAAGTTTGTTATTTTTTTCTGCATGTTTTCAAGAGAGGCTCCAGGATGAACTCAGTAAATTCTGATTCCCCAGAGACCCAGGCAGCCTTCTTGTCCCTGATTTAAGTACCTTGATGACTCCTGCCTATCTATTATTCCCTTACCAAGTAGAGAAAGACCCAGTATGCAGCTCCTGATTGTCTTTGTGATTTTCTCTAAATTTGAATCTATGACTTCTCTGATTAGATATTTTTATTTGCCTAGGTTTGAGAATGGTCCTGATTCTTTTACCCAGGGAAAGAAAATAAGTGTGGCTGGTGAGGGGTAGGAGGGGGCACCCCCACACACTAGGAGCCCACGGACTCCAGGAATATCCAGGGCTACCATGAAAGAAAGGAGGAAGAGGAGAATGGAGCTACTATGAGGTGCCTCCTTTATGCCACAAAGCTCACCAGTGGCTTTACATAAACTTTAGGCTATTGAAAAGAAAAGAATGGATGGTTAGCAGGAATAAGAAAATCAGAAAAGGAGGGGAAAAAGTGTTTCACATAAACGGGAGTGGTTACAGTGGCTCATTGGTTACGGATTTACTATAACTGCTTTCAGAACTTAGTCCCTGAAAGCTGGGGATGTAGCTCAGTGGTACAGTGCAGCACAAGGCCCTTGGTTTGATCTCCAGCTCTGAAAAACATAGAAAATTAATCTCTGACATTTTATTAAGTTTCTCAAATTCTTTTCAGAAGAAAGCAGAAAACAATACAGGTTGAGAGAAACGAATCTTGTACATATATTCATACACATATAGACATGGCAACACCTTCTGCCAGGTATGAGAATATAGATACATGCAAAGTAGATGCACTTGACCATATGTGAAAAGGAACTCACACTGTGCCTACAGCATCGCTACTGTGCAGTTGATAATCCTAACTTGTTAAGAAGGAAAGAATGGAATCTGCAGAGAAAGAGAAAAGGTAGGGAAGGGAGTACCAGTCAAAAAGAAAAACTAGGTAGAGAAAGGTGACCACTAAGATATGGCAGAGTTCAGGTGACATCTCTACCTTTCTTACCTCCTATGTGGAGAGCCTATGCTGGTAAGTGGCTGTGAGGCTCTCTTAGTCTCCTGGGTCAGGTACCCTGAGCACTTCAATTGTTGTTCTATTGTGACCTATGGATTTCCGGGTAGGAATAATCAGATCTAACCCATGGGATCATTTTGGTAGGGATACAACCTCCAATTTCAAAGCCTATGAACAAACCCCACCTTGCTGGAACACATGCCACCCCTTAGCAAAGCCTGATATGCAGCCCACAGTTCACATGATGTAGGAAACAGAATCTGCCATTTTTGAGAAATTACTACCCCTGATTCACCAGAGCTATAGAGGAGGGAAGCTGGACATTGGAAGAAACTCTGAAGAAAGGGAGAGAGAAAAGATTCAGTGAGGAGAATGGGTTAAAATATTAACCTTTTCCATATCTGTGTGTCCTTTTTTCAGAATGGAATGTGGCTCTTTTCCAAGCTGATGAGTAAATCACTGTTTTCCTAGGATGACGTGAGGGGCCATATTCCTTTCTTTCTCCAACTCTTTAGGTTTGAGGAAGTAAAGTCACCTTTAGCAGGAAAGTTTTGGGTGGTTGACTTTAGGACTCAATCTGAAAAGTGTGCTCTTCTCTAGGATCTTCCAGTTGAGATCCCAGAGGGAATTGCTCTCCTGAGTTTCCACAGACCTTCATGTAAAGGAAAAGATAAAAAGATTAGACCTGAGAAGAGGAAGACTGAATCTGCAGAAGGTGAGAATGGTAAGTGCTAAGCAGAGAAGGCATTCGCCTTTTCCCACATCATATGCCACCCACTGCCTCTGTGTATCTCAAGTGACTTAATGTTTCTGAGCTTTGTCCACCACACTTTTAGATGATGATTGTATCTTATTTTGTGGGTGTTGAGGTAAAGACTGAAGGAGATAATGAATATGTATTGGTCCAAACCCTAGCAAGAAAGACATGGCCCGTTACAACAAATGGGAACTATCTCCACTCTTAGGCTGGAAGGGGTAGAGAAAGATGGCAGTTATTGGAACCCAGAGGAAGCGGTGGCACAAAGAGAAGTCTACCTGAGAACAGCATACCTTTGTGGGAACAACACTGTCTGATTATGGCAAGGAGAAAGCAGGGAAAATATCTTTCTTTACTTACTCCTTCGATTTTTTTTTGGACACGGCCTCCTGTTGGCCAAACCCAACAGGAAACCAGAGCACAAAGAAGCCCAGTGATGTTGTCCATAAGGGATGGATTCCCAGAGTCCAGAAAAGGGTGGATAAACATAGAGGAATATGGAGAGGGTAGATAAAGGGGCACAAAAAGCCCCAGCATACTCCCTCACACAAAGAAAGCATGGTTGCTCTTTTGGTTCCTCTGTGCTCTGCTCTGGGTTAAGTAAATTATGTTGCCCTATTTAGCCCCCCAGATTAAGTATTTTTATACTCAATTTTCAGGTAAGAAAATGATTCGGATATAGCTCGAAGATGTTACATAACACGTACATGGAAAAATAAATTTGTAGAAAAGGAAATATTGCTCAGCTCATGAGTGGTAGAGTGAGGACTGAAAGTTAAATCTGTATGACTATAAATACAAGTGAGCAGAGTCACTTTAGGGAAAGAAACAAGAAAAATGTAGAGGGAAGGAGCCCTGTTCTTTCCTGAGTCAGCGTGAGGATATCAAGCTAGGCAGACAGTGACCCTCAATTTACCCTTCTCTTCCCTCTGGACACAAAACCCCTGGAGCTTTCCTTTATGATGTTAATGAGAGTCACATTCAGGGCAGGCTAGGGATGTCAGGCTCTGGACTTAGTCTCCTTGGCAAGACTGGGCCTTGAATGTGGAGGCACTGAGGACCAGGAAAAATGGCTGACTCCACAGACACACCCTGATGTAATTAGGATATGCAAATAAAAACTGTATGAGATATCACCTCTCACATGTTAGGATGGCTTTTACCAAAAAGACAAAAGATAACAAGTTTTGGCCAAGATGTAGAGAACTTGTATACTTTTTGGTGGGAATGTGTTTGGTACAAACATTTTGAAAAACAGTATATAGGTCCCTCAAAAAATTAACAATAGAACTGCCATATTATCTATCAATCCTTCTTCTGAGTATGTACACAAAGGAAATAGCATTACTCTCTTGAAGACACATCTGCACTCTCATATTCATTGCAGCACCATTCTCAATGGCCAAGTTCTGGAAACAATTTAAAGTGTTCTAAAACAGATACATGAATAAAGAAAATGTGATATATGTGTGTGTGTGTGTATATATCATAATATGTGCGTATGTGTATATATGATATATATATGTATATATGTGTATATATATATATATAAACACAATGTAATCTTATTCAGCCTTTAAAATGAAGGGAAATGCTCCCATTTGTGACAACACAGATAAATCTGGAGAACACTGTGGTAATTATAATAATCCAGACACAGAAAGATAAGTAATACATAATCTCACTTATATGCATAGTCTTCAAAAAGAATCAAACTCTTGGTAACAGAAAGTAGAATAGTGGTTTCTATGGGCTAAGGCATTAAGGGAAATAGAAGATACTTCTCAAAGGGTATACATTTTGAGTAATAAGATAAATAGACTCTGAAAATCTAATGTAAAGCATGGTGAATATAGTTAATACTAATTTATTTTGCAGTTAAAATTTACTAAGAGAACACAAGTCCACATAATTTCAAAGTGCCTGTTCTTTTTTCTATTTGTGCTTTCCAGAGTGTTACTCATGCAAGTCAAAGTGACCCAGATGAATTGAGTAGCACTCAAAGTTTTAAAAGGCAATTATGAAGATTAAGTGAAACATCAATTATACAGTGAAAACAAAATCAATTTTATTAGTAAATTTGTATTTTAATTTTTAGAATTTTGTATTTATCGTATTTCATTGTACTGTATTAAGTTTTTAAACTATTTCTCATAACATATATAGCAATTTTATCTTTTTAATAGTAATATAAATTTTATTTAATTTTATTTATTTTGGTGATGGGAATTGATAAAATTTCTTTTTAAATGACTTTAAGTATGATATCATACAAATTGTTAAGAAATATCAGAATGGATTTTGTGTATATCATGAAAATAGTAAAGTTATATTACTGTATGTGAATAATTGATATACTATTGAAGACTCTGCGTAAGTAATATTTTTGATGAGAATATTGCCAATTACCATGGGAGCTGCTATAAAGAATTTGTCAGTAAAATTCCTCCAGAAAAACCTCAGAGTTGCTGTGATCTTTAATTGTGACACGTCAATTTGAGTAAAAACTGCCTAGCAAATTAGTAAGTTTGGGTATATCTATGCACATGTAGGCTAGAAAACTGAGAGTAGAAGACCCACTCCACATGTGGGTGGCACCAACCAATAAGCTTTTAGCTTGGACACAGTATAAAGGGAAAGAAGAACAAAGGGTTGCCCATTTTTGGAGAAGCTCTGGTCTTCACCACTGAATTTGGATGTTGGTCTCCAGGTTCCTTCAGCCTTCCATTGCAGATATTTCAGCCTTCTGACAGACTCACACAAGTGACTCTACTGTGAACATCTAGGTCTTTGGCATTTGACTGTTACTAGATCCTCTGGCTCTCCAGAACACAGATGCCCATCTTGGATGCTTGCACCTCTGATATGACACATGGTCATTGGGACTTTTCTGCTTCTGAACCTGTAAATCTACCTAATGGATTTATTTTATAATTATACCTATATTTTATATTGATTGTGTTTCTCTGGACAAACTAATCCAGATTTTGCTATTGAGAGTAGAGTCTCTTGTAATTGTATCTGACCATGTGATTTAGAAGCCTTGGGAATTGGTTTGCAGGAGGAGTTTGGAAAAGTTTAGGAGATTTTGGCTAGAGAAGCCCAGGAATGCTATAAGCTGAGCTTGACAGGAGATTCTGGTTGGAATTCAGAAGACCAGAATGTTGACAGAAATGCAAATGGTAGGGACAAAGGTGCCACATCTGGCACAGCTCTTGAAACACTGGAGGGGGGACAGTGGAGGATGAAGGAAAACATGAGTCAAGATGCAAAAAGCTGAGGTCAGGTGGAGCCTCCTCTCTTGGTGGGAGAAAAAGAACCACCCAACGACTGCAGCACATTTATTTATACACTCAGGAGGTTGATGTCAGTTGAAACCACTCTGCCTAACAACTTGTTTGCCTGGCTCACCTTGGGCGCCTCATGTTCTCGGAGCTGGAACAGCTTGTTTATGTGGCTCACCTTGGGCACTTTGTGTTCTCAGGGCTGACCTTGCTTTAGCCCCGTACGTGTGATCAATCTCCAGCTTCAGCCACTCCCCATACAAAGGCTCAGGAGGTTTCATTTGGCAACAAGGTCTCCATTGGCAGTTGGACTGCAGGCTTTGTTTGTTATGCTCTGGCAGAAAATTTATGTACATTTTGCCCATGCCCTGAGACTTTGTGAGAGACTGAAATTAAAGGCAGCAAACTAATTAATCTGGTAGATGAAATTTCAAAGCAGTCCAACATTCAGGTTGTGGCATGGATAATTCTGGATGTTTTCAGCCAGGTTTATAGTAAGAATTAGGAGCAACAAGCCCATTTGAAAAGTTTTCAGTTTTGCCATAAAGAAAATGCCTACAAAGTTGGGGCTTTAAAGAATATGGTTGTTAAAAAGGTTGGTATTTAAAAAAAAGCCAAGTACTTTGCATCAGGACAATAGGAAAGATGCCTTGAGGGCATCTCAAGAATTAGCAAGACCCCACTCTTCACTGCCTCAAGGCTATGAAAGGATAATGGTAAACTCCTTTGAAAGACTTTGCTTTGAGAAGAGAACCCCAGGGTACCCTGATAGACAAGGGTCACATAGGGCATTGATTTCCTGGGATTGGGTTCACATTGCCCAGCCATTCAGGCATTCAGAGGCCCCTACATCCATGATCCAAGGGGGCCTGCCTATTGCTCAAGTGAGCAGCAGACCTTAGCATCATCCTCATGGTGCTGATTTTACAGGCATGC
The DNA here is from genome assembly GCA_028451465.1 of Erethizon dorsatum. Taxonomy (NCBI): domain Eukaryota; kingdom Metazoa; phylum Chordata; class Mammalia; order Rodentia; family Erethizontidae; genus Erethizon; species Erethizon dorsatum. The sequence goes on from CM051842.1 coordinate 43,171,723, forward strand.
AGAAGGCAAGAGTTATGGTGTCAGGGGGCTTTCAGCAAAATTTCAGAATAAGGCCTGGGAAGCCAAGCAGTGTGCCCCTGAAAGGGAAGTTCACGAAGCTATGAGAAAGTGTAGTGGAAACCCCAGGAAGTTGGCAAAGCCAGGAATATGGAACACCTGCTGAGAAAAGGCACAGGAAGTGAGTGAAGCCATCCCAAGAGAGAGTCCATGAGGGCTACAGCTAGCAATACCACCTGCTGTTAGGAGGTGGGGCCTAGTTGAAGGTGAGTCATGGGGGATATGGCCTGGAAGGGTATAGGTCCCTCCCTGGCTCCTCCCTTCTCTCTCTGCTTCCTGACTACCATGCTGTGAATAGCTTTCAATCTCCAGATACTTCCATCATGCCCTTCCTGTCTTGAAGGCAGCTGACTATTGCCTGAATCTTCTAAAACTCATGAGCTAAAATAAACCTCTCCTCCTTTAAGTTGTGGCTGTTGAGTAATATGTCCTAGTCATAAGAAAGTGACTCAAGTAGAAGTGAGAAGTAAGAAATTACATTCACGTAGAAAAAGAATGACTAAAGAAAAAGAATGACTATACATCCTCTAGGGTCCCCCATATGAGGGTAACACCATCTGTTGAAAAGACATTATTTTTCTTTTCCTAAAGTGTATATACATTGTTTTGGTAGTCTCTCTCTCTCTCTCCCTCTCTCTCCATATATATAAGCAAGGTTAGCAAAGTCTGTCATTTTGTTGTTTATATTCTGTTTGTTTACTCTGGTTTTTTTTTAATATCCTTTTTCCCTTCATGTGGGTAATTTTTTTGTGTGTGTGTGGGTACTGGGGGTTGAACTCAGGACCTCATGCGCCAGCAGGTGCCCGTGCCGCTGAGCAATATCACTGGCCCTTTTTTCATATGTGGATACCAGGAGTCGAACTCAGGACCTCACGCTTGCCAGGCAGGCGCTTATGCTGCTGAGGTATCTCACCGGCCCATGTGGGTAATTTGAACAGTTTTTAAAATTTAGTCTTGATGTATTTTTTAGTGTTTTCATTTATATTACATAATACTGTTTTCCTAGTTTAATGATGGTGAAACTTTTAGAGCTTTCAATGATACAAACAGACCACTCAGACACATATGCCATGTTTCCACTGCTGTATGAGTATATAAAAAATGCACATGTGACTTATCCCAGTCAAGTAGCATCAGTGTGTGATGATTTTGAGTGACATATAAATTTTACATCCATTTATGTCCCTTTTCCTTACCCACTTTAAAACACCATTGTCTTAAATGCTGTGATTTTCATTTTCATCATATTGTCAATAAAAGTAACAAGTGAATGGATATAATATTTTATGCACTCATATTTGTATTCTTTCTCTTGTTACTTCTTTCTTCTTTGGCCACAATGATTTCTTTTATCATTTCTGATCTTTGGAAAAGTTTTTTAAGTTAATTTTTAAGTTTAGGCCAGCTACAATAAATACTGTTAGTCTTCCTTCATCTGAAACTGTCTTTATTTTCCCTTCATTCTTGACAGACTGCTCCATCTGACATTGATGTTGCAGTTAAGAGTTTGGGTTTTTTAACACATTAAAAATGTTGCAGCACTTCTTTTACTATCCATGTTTTCCAATTAAAATGCACTTTTGGGGAGTTCCCTTACGGCCGACTTGAGGGAATGGTGCAGCCAGGAAATGCAGGTACTCAAAAACAGTTTTGGGGTGGGGGGCAAACAAAGACTTAAACATGGGAAGTGTAATGGCTTGTATCTAGATGTCCCCACAAAGCCTCATGTGCGCATAGGTGAGGCTTTTCAGAACTGCCTCAATCTAGGGTGTGTAAAACTGGAATTAAGGGTGTGTGGTAATAAATTAGTCCACTGATTGATATTAGCATACTTCTGGGTGTGGCTGAATAGATTTACTGAAGACAGAAGCCCCACCCTGTGTGTGTGTGTGTGGCAACACCCAAAAGGCTTGTAGCCCTGATGGAATAAAAGGGGAAGGCAGGCTTGCTGCTGCTTGCTGCTTGTTGCTTTCTGCCTGCTCTCCTATAGACTATTTCTCCTGCTATGCCCCTCATGTCACCCAGTCTTGGAGACAGATGACTATAGACTGAAATTTCTACAAACTGTGAACCAAAATAAACCTTTCCTACTTTAACTTGTAGGTGTTGGGTATTTTGTCTCAGCAATGAGAAAAGTAACTATGACAGGAAGGTAACCTGACAGAGAAGCACACCAGCTGAAATCCACTATCGGGGGGTTTAGAAAGGAAAGCTGGTCCACCCTTTGATCCTGGAACTGCTTACCCACAAGGTTCAGCAAATATGACATCTTGGGAAGGGATTTAATGCTCTGAGGGAAAGAAGTGAGTGCCATAGTGGCAGCTGAGATGCCAAGCCTAGCAACAGCCCTACCAGCAAGTGCACACAAGTCCTGGCTCCCTTCTCACTGAGAGACGGAGATCAGTGAGCAGGATATTTGCAGATCAGGGTACTAGAGAAACTGAAAGCCAGAGAATCATTCTGATGTCAGTGACTGAGTTAGGATTTGTGGGCCCATGGGAAAGAAAAAAAACCGTACAGTCCCGATGATGGACCAAGAAACTGGCACAGAGAGTCATGGCTCAGTGAACTGCAGGGACAGACAGCAGTTGTGGCTGGTGTGATCTGGAGGAGGAGGAAAGACACTGGAGCACTGCCAATGTAGGCAATCTCCTATCACTTCCCCCAACACTGGCGAGTTGTGCGCCCTGGTATACCCTGCACACCATCTCCCCTTTGGTGACCACATGAGAATTCTCACACAACCAGGCAAAAGCTACTGGGTGCCACAAGCTGTAGGCACCACTGAGATTGTGGGCTGAACAATGACTGTGTGGACAGCAGTCAGAGAGTCCTGTATAGACAGAGAAAAAGAGAGAAATCACATAGCCAGAGGTGGTTGCAGGTGCACTGACCCAGAGTGGTATAGAAAGACAAAACAGGTAGCTGCAAGGAATTACGGTACAGGGAAGGGGACAGAGATCAAAAAGAACCCATCAGAAATCAGTGGAAAACTGGGTAACTTACCAGCCAAACAAAGCCCTCCCCTACTTCAAATACAATTTAAGGTATCCAATAGTAAAATAGAAAACAAAAAACAAAAGGCCTCTTGCTAGCCACGCCCACACGAGTACAAATGAAACCAAGCAGAACTCCGCCTGAAAAAGGAATCAGGTAGGCTCAGCAGTCCATTCAGACCGTCTCCACAAGTCAAAGGTTTTCAGTCTGTAAATATAGGGGGAAAGAGAAGACTCTTGGTATTCTAAATGCAGTACGAATATAAGTGGGAGGACTCTGTACTTTTGTGTTTTTGTACGTGTGTAGGGTTTTCTTTTCTTTTTCTTCTTTCTTTTCTTTTTCACCTTTTATCTGGTATTATAAGGGAAGTGTTTATATATGTGAAAAGGAGAAAAGGAATGAATTAATGCTTTAGTGTAAATAGTACCTTCTACGGGCATGTCAGATTAACCCTCACCAAAAATTCTGTGCAGAGGATTCAAACACAAGTTTGATATATTAATTGTTTCCCCAACCTTCTGAAAGCTTCCCTCAATCTCAAATTATACTTCCTTCCTTCTTCATCCCATTTCCAACCCCCACAAATGACTTCCCAAACTCCCTTTCCACCAGCCTGTACTCTAGAAATAAAAATAACATAAACCAAGTTCTACAGTATATGCTTTCTTCCTTTCGTTTGTTTTTATCTATTTTTTCTCCTTTCCTTCTTTCTCAGTTATTCTCCTCCTTTTCTTCATTCTTTTTTCTTCACTCATCCTCTCCATCTCAGCATTCCCATCATCATTACTATATCATTCTTCCTGAGTTATTTAAAAAGGAAAAAATTGTTAAAAACAAGTTTTAAATTACATGATTGATATACAGTAGGCTCTATAGATGTTGATACAAACAATAGTTGTTCTCTCCTTCCAAGGACGCAAACAGGAATATTTTTTATTATGATGAGTAGGTTGAAGAGGTGTATGAGTACCAAAACATAACAAAAGCCAATATTACGTGAAATAGAAATATACACTTACCACAGAGATCGCCACAGTAGTGACAAAAATCTTTATATACTAATTAATCCTCAACCCTAACCCCCAGCACACAAGAAAAGAAACATGAAAAAACAAGGGAATAAGATGCCTCCAAAATCCCTTAATACCCCAAAAGCTAATTTCACAGGCACTAAAGTGAAGGAAGTAAAAAACCAAATTGTTAAAGTGTTTAAAGGGATCAAAGAAGAAACAAATCCATAAGACATTAAGAAAGCTCAAAAAGGATGCAAATAGTTTTTCATTGATGAAATACTTAGTGAGCTTAAAGAAGATTTTGCTTGTGTCTTCTTTAAGCTCACTAAGTATTTAACTAAGTAAGTTAACTAAGTAAGTTAACTGAATTAAAGAAGAAAATACAAAATACTATTGACCATTTTAGTAGAGAATTAGAGATGATAAAAAAAATCAAGCAGAAATCCAGGATATAAAAAATTCTATTGAGTGTATGGGCAGCAGAAATGAGCAATGAGAGGAGAGACTGTGAGAACTAGAATATACTAAACCACGTACTCAGTGATACTCTTAAAAAGAAAAAGATACTACCGAAACTGGATCCAAAACCTGCTAGATGACTCAAAAAAAAAAAAAACAAAAAAAAAAACAAAAAAAGGAGTTAAGAAAACATAAGAAGATGACACAGATGGTATAAAAAGTTTATTTACCAAAATTATAGCAGGAAAATTTACTAGTCTAGGGAAAGAATTCAACTTCCAAGTAAATCATACATATAGAACACCAAATAGCTATGACCAGGAAAAAAAAAAAAAACTACTCCATGATACATCATAGTTAAAATCCCAGAAATTCTGCACAAAGAGACAATGTTTAAAGCTTTTGGAGAAAAATACCAAGTAAATAATAAAGGCAAGCCAATCAGAATAACAGCAGATTTCTCAACAGATTTTCTCTCTTTAAAGGCCAGGAGAGCTTGTAGTGAAGTTTTTCAAGCACTAAAAGAAAACAATTTTCAACCAAGATTAACATATGTTGCAAAAACATCTTTCTAGACTAGTAGTGACAAACCTATGGCACACATGCCACAGGGGGCTGTTTGTATCATTGAAGGCTCTAATATGTTCATTATCAGTGTTCTAGACTGACGGAGAAATAAAGTCTTTCCATAACAAAGAGCACCTAAGAAATTCATGAACACCAAATTAACATCGCAGAAAGTAGTTAAAGGAATCCTAGACAAAGACAATGGGGACAAAATCACCAGAGTCAAAAGAAAAGAAAACATCTAGCTGTAAGAGTAGTTTAAGAAAATAAAGGAATCATCAAAGGAAAAAATAATGCAATGATAGACTTTATTAAATATCTTTCAATAATAACTTTCAATGTAAATGGTCTTAATTCTCTAATATAAAGACACGGATTGGTAGATTGGATTAAAAAATCCAAATCAAAACTGTATTGCCTATAACAGACACACTTCATCTATAAAATAAACACAGACTGAAAGTAAAAGGATGGAAAATGACATTCTATGCACCTGGAGCCTAAAAACAAGCAGAAGTAGCAATTTTATTTTCAGACAAAGTGGACTTTAAAATAAAACTGATCAGGGCCGGTGATATAGCTCAGCAGCATAAGTGCCTGCCTGCCAAGCATGGGGTCCTGAGTTCGACTCCCAGTACCCGCATTAAAAAAAAAAAAACTGATCAAAATAGACAAAGGTCACTGCATGCTAGTAAAGAGAACAATTCAACAGGAAGAGATAACAATTGCAAATATATATGCACTGAATACTGGCACACCAATTTCATAAAATAAACACTAATGGACATAACAATCTACATAATCATAAGGGGGGATTTCAGTACACTACTCTCACAAATAGATGGGGCAACCAGACAAAAAATCTACAAAAAAAATCAGAGTGGAACCACACCACCAAACAAATGGACTTAACAGCTATCTATAAAGTATTTCATCCAAAAATCAAGAGAATACACATTTTTTTCCTTAGTAGCCCATGGTACTTTCTGCAAAATGGAAGACATATTTGTCAATAAATCATGTTTCAACAAATACAAAAGAATGGAAATAATCTCCTGCATACAACTGGATGACCACACAATGAAACTAGAAATCAATGGCAAAAGAAATCATGAAACTAGACAAACACATAGAGATTAAATAATACACTCTGAAATTATCAACGGGTCACAGAAGAAATCAAGGAGAAAATTTAAAAGTTTCTAGAATCAAATGAGAATTACAGCACAACACATCAAAACCTGTGGGACACAATGGAAACAATTCTAAGAGGAAAGTTTATAACTATGAACGCCCAGCTTAGAAAAGTGGAGCTGTCCCAAATACATACCCTAATAATGCACCTCTAGATTCTAGAAAACAGGAGCAATCCAAATCTAAAACTTGTGCAAGGAAAAAACATATAAAGATCAAAACAGAAATTAATAAAATTGAGACTGGAAAACAAAACAAAGGGTCAATGAATCAAAGAGTTGATTCTTTGAAATGATAAACAAATTGATAAACCCTTAGCTGAACTTAACAAGAGAAGTGAAGAAAAGAATCATATCACTGTAGTTAGAAATAAACAAGGAAAAATCACAATGGACATCTCCGAAATCCAGAGAATTATAATCAACTACTCCAAAAATTTATACTCCAATAAACTGGAGAATCTATGAGAAATAGATATATTCCTAGATACATATGAATTAACAAAACTGAACCAAGAAGATATAAAAAAATCCCTGAAGAAACCAAAAATATGCAATGAAATAGAGGGAGTAATAAAAACCCTACCAACTATATTGTGAAATTGGAAGAAACTGTTCAAAAGGAAAGAGAAACTGGGATGGGGGAAAGGAGAAAAAAAGGAAGGGAAAGGAAAAAATATATATACATACAAGATAGTTAAGATAATTATATTACTAATTTCTATTAGTTCATTGAAAAGAAAGGCTTATGCTTATATTGTTTGATCAATTTTTCATGCCTATATCTTGTAATCTGAGCAACTACTTTGAAGATTACAATACCCCATGTATTAACCATTGTTACTCTCCTACTATCTTGTTTCAAAATTTTGTATCATTGTTTTTACTGTTTTTTTCTCTTTAAAATAAAAAAAAAAAGAAAAGAAAAGCCCAGGACCTGATGAATTCATCACCAAATTTTACTGGAACTTCAGGGAAGAACTAATGCCAATACTTCTCAAACTGTTCTATGAAATTGAAAGGGAAGGAACACTGACAAACATTTTCCTTGGAGCCAGATTTACCCTGAAACCAAAACTGGAGAAGAACTCAACAAAAAAGAAAACTACAGGCCAATTTCCTTAATCATCATAGATGCAAAAATTCTCAACAAGATACTTGCAAATAGAATGCAATAAATAATTAAAAGATCATACATCATGACCAAGTCACCTTCATTCCAAGGTTGCAAGGATATCTCAACATTCATAAATCAATAAATGTAATATACCACATAAACAGAAATAAAGACAAAAAAATCACATGATCATCCAACAGATTTAGAAAAAGGCTTTGACCAAATCCAACATCCATTCATGATAAAAACCCTAAGAAAAATAGGTATAGAAGAACTTTACTTAAACTGATAAAAGCCATTTATGACAAACCCTCTGTCAACATCATATTAAATGGGGAAAAACTGAAAGCATTTCCTCTAAAATCAGGAAGAAGACAAGTGCTTCCATTCTCACCATTCCTCTTCAATATTGTGATAGTTAAGTGATTGTATCAACTTGAGTAAGAAACATCCCACTAAATTGGATCAGCATAGTTCTGAGTGTGGCTGAAGGAATTTACTGCAGACAGAAGACCCACTCGGGGTGTGAGTGGCACCAACCAATAGCCTTGTCACCTGAATTGAATAAAAGGGAAATGAAGAAGAAAGCCTTGCTTCTGTTTCTTCAGAGGAGCTCCAGTGTTCACTGTCACCTTGGATGTTGTCTCCTGGCTTCCACTGCAGACACTTCAGCCTTCCATTGCAGAGCTTTCAGCCTCCTCATGCAGACTTGCACGAGATGTTACAGTGAGCTCGACATCCAACTGGATCCTTCGCATCTCCAGGGCGCAGACAGACCTTGTGTACTCTTCTACACCTGACTCTGTGGGTGGTCATGGTGAGCCAATCTTGTAAATTCTTTATTTTTTTATTTCTCTGAAGTGTTTGGTTGTATACTGCAGCATGAGTTTTTTTTTGTGTGTGTGTGTGTAGGTACTGGGGGTCAACCTCAGGACCTCGCGCACCAGCAGGTGCCCGTGCCACTGAGTGATATCACCGGCCCTTTTTTCGTATGTGGGTACCGGGACTCGAACTCAAGACCTCGTGCTTGCCAGGCAGGCGCTTATGCCATTGAGCTATCTCACTGACCCGTAAATTCTTATATATATCTGTATCTTGCATTAAATCTCTTTCTCTAGTAAGCACTGACTGATACAAATATAGTACTTGAAATTTTAGCCAGAGAAGTCAGGCAAAAGAAACAAATAAAAGGGGTTAAAATAGGAATGAAAGAAGTCAAACTGCCCTTATTTGAAGATGACATAATTCTTTACATAAATGTTAAAAAAAACACATCCAGAAGATTCTCAGGACTAAAACAAATTCAGCAACGTGGCAGGATACAAAATAAGTACAGAAAAATCATAGCTTTCCTACACATCAACAATGGAACCACCAAGAAAAATTAAGAAAAGAATCCCATTCAAAATAACTTCAAGAGGGGCCGGTGAGATGGCTCAGCGGCATAAGCGCCTGCCTTGCAAGCACACGAGGTCCTGAGGTCGACCCCCCGGTACCCACAAAAAAAAAATAAAATAAAATAACTTCAAGAATACCTTCAATACCTAACCAAGAAAGTGGTTGTTGCATTTAGTAGATATTTACTGTATGGCAATATGTGGTTTGTCTTTGTATTTATGCTATAACTACAGATTTATTTTCTATAATTAGGGGTGGTACATAATTGTTCTTATGGTATTGCAATATCCAGGTTGTCTTTGGCTCTATTAATATTGTTGCTAATTTTGTTGCTACTGCCGGGGTGGCACAGTTGTTGCTATTAATTGGTTTTCTCTGTATGCTAATATCTCTAATGTCTATGAGTCATTAATAACATTGCAGTTCATTCCTGGAGAATTGGGTGCTGTGCCACTCGCACTTCATCCTTCACTCCCAAATTAATGGAGGTAGTTAAAGGCCTAGTTAACCAAGCTCAGAGTGCATCACTGAAAAGCAAATACTACCTAAAGAAGTCTCCGTACTAACAACAAAGTCTTTCCACTGCAATCAACCCTGAACCTCAGCACATGCACACACACACACACACACACACACACACACACACACACACACACACACAAATACATATGAGAAGAGAAAACAACAAAGTGCCTCCAAAAACTCCTAATTCCCACAAAGTTGATCCATGGGACGTCAAAGCCATACAGCTGAATGATTTGAAATGATAATAGAGGAGATAAAAAATCAGATCAATTAGGTACTCAGCAAGCTAAAAGAAGATATAGCTAAAGAGATAATGGACATAATAAACAAAATGACCATCGAGTTTACCGAAGCCACTAATAAAAAGCTAGCTGAACTAAACAAAACAATACAAAATATGAATGACCAGTTTAGCAAAGAACTAGAGTCCAGGAAAAAGTAGCAAATGGAAATCCAGTAATTAAAAATTATATTGAAAGTATGGGAGGCAAAAGTTACCAATGTGAGGACAGAGTGACAGAACTAGAAGATAGGGTTAATATTGGTGACCAATTACCCAGATAAACCGTTTTAAAAAGTGAAAAATGGATCTAACAGCTGTTAAATGATACAAAGAAGACTCACAGAGTGAGCTGCTGGAACTGTATTCCCTACTCCTATAACCTTAGGTACCAGAGCAAGGAATGGGACTCCACCTGCTGGAGAGCAAGGTAGGAAAGCCAGCAAAGGGCTTGTCTTGGAGCTCAGTGCCAGGCCCACAAAGGTGAGACATAGTATCAGGCAGAAACCAAAATCCCCATACACAGGCCAGAGGTTAGAGTTGGAGACTCTCACCTTGCCCTGACATCAGGCAAGAACTTGAACGGTGCTAAGACAGATTTGAGTTTTGGCTTGCATCACTGCCAGCTCTGGAATGGGCAAGGGGCAAACCTATCCCTTCCACAACACCTTGCCCTCTCTTTAAATTGTGCAACCCAGCTTAATATCAGCTTTTGTGTCTAAAGAACTGTCACAGTGAAGGAGGGCTAGCTAGAGGCAGCATTGTGCACAGGAAGCATAGGTACTCAGAGTCAGAGCAAACAAAACAAAATACACAAGGGAACCTGAAGGAGAAACCCACCTGATCAAAACAAGTATCATAGGTATTTAGAAAGGGAAGGTGGGCCTCTCCTGGATCCCAACATTGTTTACACCCCAAGTACTAGGGCCAATACCAAAGTGGCAACTGGGCTGCTGTGATCAGCATGTAGCCTAACCACTGGAACACAGAGTTCACCTCACTGGAAGGGGGAGCCTAGATTGAGATATTCCAGCTATTTACAGATTAGGACTCAAGAGAAACTGAAAGCCATAGATTCGTTCGGAGGTTAGTAAATGAGTGAGGACCAGTAGATCCCAGGTAAAGTAAAAAACAAGGATATGGTCCTGACTAAAGACCCCGAGCCAGACACTGAGAGAGTTGTGTCTCAGGGAGTTGCTAGGGCAGGCAGCAGTTGCAACTGACATGATCCTGGGGAGAAAAGACACATGATCAGCACCACAACACTCATTCCCACAATGCTCCACAAAACACCAGGAAGTTCTGTGTCCACAGGATACCCTGCTCACTGCCCACCCTTCAGTGCCTGCACAGGAACCCTCCGACCCTCAACCAAAAGCTGCTGAGTGTCATCAGCCCTCTGCCTCACTGAGCTTCATGGGCTGGAGGGTGATGCTTCATGGGGTGTGGAGATTTGGGTGGAGAGTTAGAGAGCTAGAGAGAAGCACTGCAGCCAAAGGTTGTGGCATGGCACACTCATCTGGAGCCATATAGAAAGAGAAAACATAAGCAGATACAGGGGTTATCATAGAGGGAGGGAGGAAACCCTCCCAGGCCCAGACAAAAGCTGCTGAGAACTCTTAACCCTAGACACCACAGAGTTTGCAGGCTGGATATCATCAGTACTTTGCGGAATGTGCAGGTGTGGGAGGGGAGCCAGAGAAGGGCTGTATGGCTAGAGAGTATTGTGCAGCGTGCTCACCCAGAGCCTATGGATAAAGACATAAACAACTACAGGGATTATTTTGGGGGAAACGGGTGGAGATTAAAAAGACCCTTTCAGCCATCAGCAGAAGCCTGGGTAGTTGACCAGCCACACTGTGCCCCCCAACACAATTGAAGGTATACAATCACAAGACAGAAGTAAAAACCCTCCACCTAACCACACACACAGGAATACAACAGAACAAAGCAGAGCACTGCCTGCAGAGGGAATGAGACAGGCTCAGCAGTCAGTTCAGACCCCCAAACCCCTCCCTCACTGAAAGGCAAAAGAACAAACCACAGGAGTGGAGCCAGCTCAGTGAGTTAAAGGCACAGGCAGCAATCTGATATGGGGCAGGAGAAAAAGACAATTGAGCAATGCCTAAGCAGGTACTCCATTATCACTCTCCCAGATACCAGCTAGTTCTGTGCCCATAAGATATCTTGCCTGTCACTGGCCGATCAGTGCCCACAGGGGAATCCTCCTATCCTTAGCCAAAAGCTGGGTGCTGCAAACCCCGGGAGCCACAGAGTTTCCAGGGTGGATAGTGATGCTTTGTGGAGTATGGAGGTGCCAGCAGAGACCTGAAGAAGAGCATAGGCAGAATGTTTCACCTGAAGTCTTACAGAAAAAGTAGGCATAAATACCTGCAGGGATTATTATGGAGGGAAGTGGGCAGATATTAGGAAGGTCCACTTTGGAAATCATGTGGAGACCGGTACTTGAGCAGTAATTCTGCGCCCTCCTCCACTTTGACACAATTGAAGGTGTCCCATCATAGGCATAGATTAAAAACAAAACAAAACAAAACAACACTCCAGCTAGCCAAATCCACAGGAGTGCAACTAAAACCAAGCAGGTAACTGCCTGCAGAGGGAAGAAGGCAGACTCAATGATCCGTCTGGACCACACACACACAAATTAATTTTTCCATTTGTGAACATAAGAGGAAGAGCACACTGGGTGAATTCTGAATGTACTATAAAAAGGACGGTAAGGACTCTTGTGTTTTTGTACGAGTGTCTTTTTTATCTTTCTCTTCGTTATCTCCTTTCCTTTAGTATATACAGAGAGGTGTTTATACATGTGAAAAGAGAATAAGAATTAATTAGTGCTTTAGTCTAAAGAGTATATTTCATACACGTCAGGCTAACCATCACCAAAAATTGTGTAGAGGATTCAACACAAGCTTCCTATCAGCATAACTCATTCCTACATGTTCACAGATTCCCTTAACCACGAATTACTTTTTCCTCCCTCTTAATCATTTTTTCTGTCCCCCACAAATATTCTTTCAAACATCCTGTCTACCAACTCTCTACTCCAGATATAAAATTAAAATTAATATCAACAAAAGCCTACCTCTTTGCTTTCTTTTACTTGTAGCTATCTATTTTTCTCCATTCCTTCTTTCTGATCTACTTCCTTATCTACCTCTTGCCTCTTCCTTACCTCATGCTCTACAGCCAGCCTACCTGTCAGCAGAAATATACCACAATCTGTCTGGGTTATTCAAAAATGAATGAAATTGTTAAAATAAATGTTAAATTGCGTGACTGACATATAGTTGACTCTGTAGACACTGATATAACTGATAATGGTTTTCTTCTTGCACACAGTAACCAGGACTGATTCTATAATGCTGAGTAGTTTGAAGAGGTATATAAATATCAAAACAAACAAAATCAAAGATAACATCACAGGAAAACGTTACACTAACTAAAGAGAGATCTACACCAGTGACAGTTTTTACTCTAATTAATCTTCAACCCTTGGGACAAAAACAATTGAAATATTGAGAAAACAAGGCAAGAAGACCATTCCACTTGGCCATAAAGAATGATAAATTTGATACATTTGTAGGAAAGTGGATACACCTTGAAAACATAACGTTAAGTGAAATAAATCAGACATACAAACTTAAATACTATATGGTTTCTCTCACATGAGACACCCAAAATACGAATAAAGTAAAGAGCAAAAAAAAAAAGGATTGATAAAAGGAAATGGGGAGATGGATTTCTTGCAAAAGGAAGAGGATCAAAAGTCCAAGGGGGCGGGGGTATAAAAGATGTGGGATATGTCATGTACATTAACCGATTACCCACAGTGAATGTAATCATGATGTGTTGCAAACACGAACTAAGGAAAATGAAAGAAAGAAATGGGGGGAGGGAATCTAGAGATGGAGGGAAGGAGCAGAATGGGGAGGCAAGGGAAGTAAAAAGAATTAAGATATGCTAAGCACATGTATCTAACTCCCCAAGATGAATGTAAATGTCATGTACTACAAACATATACTAATAAAAAAATAAAAATCATTCCAAAAATTCTTAGGCCCCTAAAAGCTGACCTCATGGGCACTGAAAGGGGGAGTCAAAAACCAAATGGTTAAAATGTTTGAAGAGTTCAAAGAAAAAATAAACAGATTCATGAGATATAGCGCGTGAAAGAAGGAAACATGGAGAGGTAAATAAAGAAGTAGATTAGAAATCACAAAGAGGATATAAAATAAACACATAAGGGACTTGACTGATAGAATGATCAATGAGTTTAAAGAAGACACAAACAAAAATCCTCAATGTAAATAGTCAACTCTCCAATCAAAAGACACAGATTGGCAGATTGGACAACAAAAGCAAACCCAACTATGTGCTAGCTACAAGATACCTCATTCATAAAAAAAAATAGACTGAAAGTGAAAGGATGGAAAATGATACTCCATGCAACAGAAGCTCAGAAGCAAGCAGGGACAGCTATCTTATTTTTACACAATGAGGACTTCAAGCCAAAACTGGTCAGAGGAGACAAAGATGGCCACTTTATACTGCTAAAGGGAAGAATTCAAAAGGAAGAGGTAACAATTGTAAATATATATGCAACAAATGCTGGCACAACCAAGCTCATAAAATAAATATTGCTGGACATACAAGGTCAGATAAACATCAACACAATGATAGTGGGAGACTCCAGTACCTCACTCTCACAAATAGGTCAACCAGACAAAAAAATCAACAAATCAATATTAGAGTAGAACTATATCATTGAATAAATGGGCTTAAAAGATATGTACTGGGTTTTTCATCCAAAAACAACAGAATACACATTTTTCTCACCAGCACATAGCACTAATTCCAAAATGGACCATATCTTAGACCATAAACCATGCTTAAATAAATACAAAGAATGGAAATAATTTCACACATGCTATCAGATGATACTATCAGATTATAGCACAATGAAACTAGAAGCCAATGGCAAAAGAAACCACAGAAGCTATGCACACAAATGGAGATAACATAATACAACCTTGAATAATCAATGGTCACAGAAGAAATCAAGGAAAAAAATATAAATTTCCTAGACTCAAATGACAATGGCAGCATAACACACCAAAAACAATGGGGCACAATGAAAGCAGTTGTAGCAGAGAAGTTTATACCCGTGAATGCCCACATTAGATTATAAAAAGAGCTATGTCAAATAAATAACCTAATGATGTACCTCAAGGTCCTAGCAAAATAAGAGGAATCCAAATCAAAAATTTGTAGAAGGGAAGAAATTTAGGTATCAGAGCAGAAATTAATGAAATTGAGACTAAAAACAATACAAGGATCAATAAATCAAAGAGTTGGTTCCTTCAAAACATAGACAAAATTGGTAAATTCTTAGCTAAACTTACAAAAAAACCCATATCAATGCAACATTATAAGAAACTACTTCAAAAATTTAATAGTTCAATAAATTGGAGAATGCAGAAGAAATGGCTAGCTTCCTAGATAAATATGAATTAATAAAACTGAGCCAAAAAGATATAAAAATCCTGAACAGACCAATAACAGGCAGTGAAATACAAGTAGTAATAAAAACCCTATGAACTAAGAAAACCCCAGGATCTGATGGATTTACCACTGAATGTTACCAGAACCTTAGGGAAGAATTAACACCAATATTCATTAACCTTTTCCATGAAAATTAAAGGTAAGGAACATTGCCAAACTCACTCCTTGAAGACAACATTACCTTTATACTGAAACCAGACAAAGACTAAACAGAAAAAGAAAAGTACAGGCCAATTTCCTTAATGAACACAGATACAAAAATCCTCAACCAGATACTTGCAACCAGAATACAATAAATTATTAAAAAGATCACACATTGTGATTGAGGTGGTTTCATCCCATGGATATAGGAATGTTTCAACATACATAAATCAATAAATGTAATACACCACATAAATAGAAGTAAGGATAAAATCATATAATCATCTCAACGATGCAGTAAAAGCCTTTGACAAAATCCAACATGTATTCATCATAAAAAACCCAGACAAAAGTAGAATAGAAGAAATTTACCTTAAACTGACAAAAGCCATTCAGGAAAAACCCACTGCCAATAAAACTAAATGAAAAGGTTTGAGAAGACCTAGAGCTTCTGTAAACTGGTGAATATCTTCCTCCAAACCAGTCTATAAACACTGAGAGATGTCTACTTTTTCAAATGCCTAAATCTCTTATTATAAAAGATTAAAAATATGACACAAAACAGGCAAATACAGCCCATTAAAAGGAACAAAATAAATCTCAAGAAATCAAACCAAAGAAAATGCAGCCTTCTAGGTCACCTAAAAAATAATTTAAAACAATTGTCTTCAACATGATCAAAGAGCTAAAAGAGAACACAAACTAAATAAAATCAGGAAAATAATGTATAAACAAAATGAGAATATCAACTCTTTTAAAAAACCAAACATAAATTTTGAAGCTGAAAAATACATTAATTGAATAGCTGACTTGATCAAGCAGAAGAGAAAATCAATGGACTTGAAGACAAGTCATTTGAAAATTTCAAGTCTGAACAGTTAAAGAGTAAAAGCAAAGAAGAAACATGACCAGAGCCTAAAGGACTTATGGAAAAACATGAAGAGGATCAATAAATACATTATGGGAGTTGAGAAAGAAAGGAAAGAAAGAGACAAAGAGCTTTGTCAAAAAAACACCAACCAAAGACTTCCCAAGTTTGAGGAGAAAAATACAAAAGGTTCAGTAAATTCTAGCAAAGATAACCTCAAAAAATCTAGGGGGCCGGTGAGATAGTTCAGCGGCATAAGCGCCCGGCTGGCAAGCGTGAGGTCCTGAGTTCGACTCCCTGTAAGGAAAAAAAAAGGGCCGGTGATATCACTCAGCGGCACAAGCGCCTGTTGGCAAGTGCGAGGTCCTGAGGTCAACTCTCAGTACCCACACACACACACAAAAAAAAAAATCTACACCAGGAAATATTGTAAGCAAACTGTCAAAAGTAAAATGCAAAGAAAGTCTTAAAAGCAGTAAGAGAAGAGATATTCACTACATAAAAAGTAGCCTCTATAAAATTATCAGTAAATTTCTCAGAACTTTGCAGGCTAGAATGCATGATATACTTAAAGTGCTGATAGAAAAAACTTTAACGGAAATACTACATATGGAAAAACTCTCCCTCAGAAGAGAGAAAAATTTAAAGCTTTCCTAGATAAACAAAATCAGAGGAAGTTCATTAGAACTAGACTTGCTCTACTAAAAACAGTGCTGAAACAAAGACTCTAGACAATAACTCAAAGCTATATGAAAGTATAAAGTTCTCTGATAAATATATGGACAAATATAAAATCTTGTTGTCGTGACCCGCGGAGGCTCCGACCAGCAGAGCTCCCAGGGGCAGGAACGCGTAGCCCGAGAGACAGTATGGGGATGAAGAAAAACACACACGCAGTTTGAAGGCGAGGGCGAGAGAGAGAGAGTTTATTGAGGAAGTGCCAAGGCTTATATCTCTTTGAGGGAAGCAGTGGGAGGGTCTAATGGGTGACGTAGGATCAGGATGGGCGGAGGGAGTGCATGCTCAGACGCGAAGCTGGGTCATTTATGGCTCTCTACATCTTGTGTTATCGTAATTTTGGTTCATAACTCCACTATTCTTATATAAGTATTTTAGAGATAAAAGCACATAAATAACTATAAATCTGTTGATGGGTACACAGCGTATAAAAATGTAATTTGTAGGGGCCGGGGATATAGCTCAGCAGCACAGTGCTTGCCTGGCAAGTGTGAGGTCGTGAGTTTGATTCCCGGTACCAAGAAAAAAAAAAAAAAAAGAAAGATGTAATTTATGGCAATCTTTAAAAAATCAGAGAGAGATTCTCCAAAAAATAATACTTATCTTTGAATAGCAGAATACTTCAACAGAAATATGCATCCTATAGTAAACCATGGGCATGTTCAAGAAGTTTGGGGCAAGGGGAAGTTTTTAAACACAAAAATGAGGAAAATTACATGATATATTCTGAAACAATAATTCTTGGCCACATGATTAATAACTTCAAACATAACACAGAGGTGGAGAAGTTGCTGGGCAGATATTCGTGTGGACATAAGTTTGTTACCTGAGTTGTGGTGGCGTGGGTGCCAGCTTGCGGTTTTGGCAGTCTTTTGTGATCATTACTATAAGGCAATCATGCATGAGAATTCTTCCCTCATAACCTCCTGGGTGTGTTGGATGTATTTCTTTTATTTTTTATCAGGGTTGACACATGTGATTCTATTTTGATTCTGATGATTTTCATATTTCTGTCACATTTGTGATGGCAATAAGATAAAGTGGGGGTAAATTGCTGTGAAAGAGTAGAATTATTGCATGTAATTGAAATTGTTGTTAGTTTCAAATAGATTATTATAACTTTAAATATTCGTATAATTATCATTGTAACTACAAAGAAAATATCTGTAAGATATACACAAAATGAAATTAGAAAGAAATCACGGCGTGTTACTACAATAAAAATATCTAGACATGAAAGATGACATTGAGAGGAAATGAGGAACAAAAAGCTAAAAGACATATAAAATACAATGACCAAATGTCAATAGTAAGTCCGTCTGCATCATTAATTTCTTTCAATGTAAATGGATGCATTCCCCAATCAAAAGAAATAGATTAGCTGAGTGGATTAAGAAAACAAAAACAGAATACAACCATATGCTGTTTGGAAGACACTCACTTTATATCTAAAGACACAAAGGCTGAAAATGAAAAAATAGAAAAAGATAATTTCATGGAATCTTTAACTAAAAGCAAGAGTGGTTGTACTAATAATATACAAAATACACTTAAAGTGAAAAACTGTTATAAAATGCAAAGAAGGATATTATAGAATAATAAAAGTTGGAAATCGTGAAGAAGACATAACAATTCTAAATATATGTGCAACAAACATCAAACTTCCTAAGTATATAAGGCAAACACTGATAGAACTGAAGGAAAATTAGACATATTTACAACAATACTGAAACTGTAGTATCCTACTTTGAATGGGAATTAAAGAATCAGAGGATCAGTAAAGAAACAAAGGACTTGAACAATACTATAGACTCACTGGATCTAATAGATACCATACAGAACACTCAGCATAATAACAGGATATACTTTTTTTTTCTAATGCACACATATAAGATTCTTCAAGACAGAAGAAGGCTTCAAACCAAGTCTTAATAAATTTAATAAGTTTGAAATCATATAACTTATCTTTTCTGATCAACATGGAATGAACATGGAAATAAACAGCAGGATAAAAACTGGAAAATCCAAAAATTTGTGTAAATTAACAAACTCTTAACCAATAAGCCAGAGAAAGACTGCAAGGAAAATTAGAAAATCTCTTGGGACAAACTGAAATGAAAACAAAACATAACAAAAGTTATTGGATGCAGAAAAGGCAGTGCTATGAGAAAAATTATATCTATAAATGCTTGCATTAAAAAAGATCTCTAATTTACAACCTAACTTTATACCTTACACAACTAGAAGAAGAATAAAATAAAACCAACATTATTATAAGAAGGAAATAATAAAGATGAGAGAAGAGATCATTGAAATGTAAAATATTTAAAAATAGAGAAAGCAATGAAACCAAGAGTTGGTTCTTTGAAAAAAATTAATAAAACTGACTAATATTTAGCTAGATTATTTAAGAAAATAGAATACTCAAATAAAATGAAATGAAGTGAAAGAAGGGATATTACAACAAATTTTACAAAAAAGAATTACAAAACAATATTATGAACAATTGTACACCAAGAATATGATAACATAGATAAAATGTATAAATTTCTAAAAACACACAAACTGTCAAAATTGAAACATGAAGTAGAAAATCTGAACAGAGCAGTAACTAGTAAGGGAATCAATCAGTAATAAATAGCCTTCCAACCAAGGAAAACTCTGGACCAGAAAACTTCATTGGTGAATTCTACAAAACATTTAGAGGAGAACTAATATCAATCCTTTTAAAATTCTTTCACAAAAATTAAAGGGGAAGGAACATTTCCATAGTCATTCTATGAGACCAACATTATACTGATATCAAAGCCAGAAAAAGACATTACCAGAAAAGAAAAGCATGGAACAATATCCTAATGAATTTTAATCCAAAAGTCATCAACCAAACACAAGCAAAAGTATTTCACAAGGACATTAAAAGGATTATACACAATGACAGAATGGGATTTTTTGTTGGAATGCAAAAATAGTTTAACACATGGAAATCAATCAAATACATTAGCAGACTAAAGAAAAAACCCATGTGACTGTTTCAATTGATATGCAAAAAGCATTTGACAAAATTCAACACCTTCACATGACAAAAACATTCAACAAAGTAGGAATAGGAGGAAATTGCCTATTGTAATAAAGGCCATATACAAACAGTTCACAGCTAGTATCATATTCAGTGATGGAAAACTGAAATCATTCCTTCTAATATCAGTAACAAAACAAGGTTCCTTCCTTTCACCACTTCTCTTCAACATAATACTTGAAATGTTAGCCAGAAAAAGTAATCAAGAAAAAGAAAGAATCCAAATTAGAAAGGAAGATGTAAAATTACTTCTGTTCACATAACAATCTTATATGTAGAAAACCTAAAAAGATTGCACAAATAAAGAAATCTGCTATAGTATAACTAATAAACAAGTTGAACACCGTTGCAGGAAACCAAATCAACACGTACAATTAGCTGCACTTTTACACACCCCAATAACCTAAAAAGGGAAGTTAGGAAGACAATTTTATTTGTAACACTATAAAAACCTAAAATATAACACATTTGTTCCTTCAACAAATGGTGGTTTCAACAAGTTCATATTTATATTCAAAAGAATGAAATTGGACCGTTAGTCTATATTAGCTCAAAATGTATCAAGTAATTGAACACAAGAGAAAACTTAGAAAACTTTTAGAAGACATAGGCAAAGTTTCATGACATTGGATTTGGCATTGATTTCTTGGATATGACACCAAAAGTACAGGCAACAACAACAACAAAGTAGATAAATTAAATTACATCAAAATTTGAAACTTTGGGGCCGGTGAGATGGCTCAGCGGCGTAAGCGCCTGCCTTGCAAGCGCGAGGGCCCGAGTTCGACTCCCGGATCCCACATACGAAAAAGGGGCCGGTGATATCGCACAGCGGCACGAGTGCCTGTTGGCGCGCGAGGTCCTGAGGTCGACCCCCCAGTACCCACAAAAAAAAAAAAATTGAAACTTTGGTGCATTAAAGGACCCAATCAACAAAATGAAAAAGCAAGCTGCAAAATGGGAGAAGATATTTGCAAATCACATATCTGATAAGGGGTTAATACTCAGAACATATAAGGAACGCTTACACTGAACAACAACCAACCCAAATGACTCAAAAAATGAAATAGGTGAAAGACTTAGACATTTTGCCAACAATTATATACGAATGGGCAACAAACATATGAAAAGATGCTTAACATCTTTTTTCATTAGGAAAATGAAAATCAAAATAATTATAATGAGATATCATCTCACACCCATTGAGATGGCTACTGTAAAAACCTAAAAACCCAGAAAGTAACAAGTGTGACAAAGATAACAAGAAATTGCTCTGGAAAAGAGCAAGGCAACTGATTAAGAATTAAAAATAGAATTAATATATGATACTGCAATTACAGTTCTGAATATAAGTTTAGAAGAATTTACTACAGGATGATGACCTCCCATATACATGGAATTTAAAAAATAAAAAAGGTTGAAGACATAGAAGCACTTAATAGTAAAAGGTTGTTCCCTGAGGTGGGTGCAAATGGAAAGATATTAAAGAGATGTACTTCAAACGGTGCAAAGTTGCAGTTATATAGAATAAATCTAGATATCTAATGTACAACATGATGACTATAGTTAATAATATTGCATTATATACTGGAAATTTCCTAACAGAATAGATATTAGGTGTTCTTAACATACATACAGTCATCATAAGAGATGATAAATAGGTAATTGGCTGGACTATAGTAACTACTTAACAGTGTATATGAATATCAAAATGTCATGTTATATACATTCAATATACATAATTTTAAAAGTAAAAATTTAAGGCAGGATCTTAAAGATGCATTTTCATATCCATGTTCATAGCAGCATTATTCACAATAGCCAAGAAGTGGAAGCAATCCAAGTGTCCTTCAACAGATTAATGTATAAATAAAATACAGTATATATATACAATGGAATATTATCCACACTATAAAAGGACAGAAACTCTGACACATTACAGTATGTATGAACTTTGAGTACATTATGCCCAGTGAATTGAGCCAGTCACAAAAAAACACTATATGATTCCACTTACATGAGCTACAGTAGTCAAATTCATACAAACTAGAATGATAGAGCTGAGGGCATAGAAGGAAATAGGATATTGTTTAATGGGTATATAGAATTTCCATTTTGCAAAATGAAATATTTCTGGATATTGGTTACAAACAATGCAAGATACATAAATTTTTAAATGTTTAGGATGGTAAATTTTACATGGTATGTATTTTATCACTATTTGAAAAAAATTTAAAGCAACCCTATATTGAGTGCCTGTGCACCAGCCACTATGATCTGCTCTTTAATGATATTATATTTTAAAACAACTTCCATACGGGTGAGTTCTATATTTATTCCTATTCTACAGATATTGAAATTGAAGCTTAGAGCCAGGCGTGGTGGCACACGCCTGTGATCCCAGCACTCGGGAGGCAGAGGCAGGAGAATCACTGTGAGTTCGAGGGCCAGCCTAGGCTACATAGTGAGTTCAAGGTCAGACTGAACTGCAGAGTGAGACCCTGTCTTAAAAAATAACAACAACAACAAAAATTGAGGCTTTGAATAACTTTGTGATTTTTAGCTTCTCACAACTATTAGAGCTTAGGTCCAGAGTCAGACATCTGGGTTTCAACTCTGATTTACCATCAGAGTTGTCATGTGGTTCCAGACAAATTAGTGTACCTGGGCTCCTAAGTTTCTTCATTTGAGAACTGAGTACAGTAAAAGTACATTCCCTCTAAGCCAATAATCCTAGCACTCTTGGAGGCTGAGGCAGGAGGATGCTAAGTTTGAGCCTAGCCTGGGGAACTTAGCAAGACTCTGTCCCAAAACAAAAAAAAAAAGAAAAAGAAAGAAAGAGCTGGGGCTGTAAATCAGAGCTAGGCCCTGGGTTCAATCCCCAGTATTGGAGAATAGTACATGTCTTCTAGATTTTTGTAAAGATTAAAATAGATGGTATATGTTAAATGCTTCCCATATCATCTGGCACATAGTGAGTGCTCAGTAAAGAAAGAACTTATGACTATTTGATGTACTCAGATATTTCTGGCCCCAGCAGATAGATTTTTAATATTCCACAATATATCAGACTCTGTGTTTCTTCAGCCTAGATAATCATATCTTCTGATAAATCTACATTAATAACAGCATAATTCTATATTATCCATACCAAAGGATTTCCTTATACATATTTCCTTATAAACAGTAAAATGTGGGAAAATTATAATTCCTTTAATTTATTGACAGAATGCTGCATACTTGGATTATGATAATTCCTAATGTTCAAATGATGGTATAAAAGAAGTAGTAGTTAATATTTACTGAAGTATACTGTCAAACAAGCTGACAGATTTCACCAATATCAAGTCCTTTTAGATTCAGATAGATTGTGACTTACATAGACAGCAAAGGCAATATCAACATGGTATCAGTTCCCACTAGCCTCGTCCCATCAGATGACATCAAAACAAATAGGCCAGATGATAGGCATCATCAGTGGTGGAGAGCCCTGTTGCTGAGGAGCCATTTTCCATACTGCAACGAGGCGATAAACAGTTCTAGAGCCCTCAGGTGTATTCTAAAGGGGGGAAAGATGAAGATGAAAATTTTTGTACCTCTCTTGGAACCAGAAAGGTGATAAGAAACTGCCTCACAGTGCCTTTCTCAAAATAGTGAGGTGAGGAATGGCCTTGCAGCAGCATCTTAAAAATCAACCTGTCTTTTCATGATCTTGGGGAATGATAGGGCATTTTTCTCCAGGCTTGGGCCAAACTGCAGTTGAACCTTGCCTACGTGGCCCATATACAAGTTTGCGAATATGCTGACACAGAGAAGTCACTCTACATATACTGTACACCAGAAGTAATCTGATGCTTGGGATGGCCACTGGTGGCATATTTTATTATTTTTAAATTGTAGATGTACAAATGTACTCAGAAGAGTAGAGGAATTTGCTTCAAGTTCCAAATTAATGCAAAGTCAAGCTATATCTGGTTCAAGAGGCCACTTCTTTTACCCTACACCAAACTGCTTTTGATTTTACCAATGTACAAAGTTGATATGGCCTGTCATTCCAAGTGGACTGTAAGATCTTTGAATGTATAGAGAAAAATTTAACCTTCCCTTACACTGCTGGTTCCTAATCCAATGCAAAGCAGACACTCACGGAAGAGTTGTTACTCATTCAATGGGGATTCATTATGTACTTAACACATTAAACTTAATGGAGTTTAATCACCTCTAATGTTGGTTGTTACACAACCTCTGTAACATAGGGGTTTTTTTGCTGCTAATGAGGCAAAATAACTATTACTGTGTGACATGGTAATGTCAGTGGTATTCCTTTTTCCTAAGAGTGTGCAAATGTGAAAGAGGATGAGAGACAGAGAGACAGAGAGAAATTGAGTGGCAGCAAGAATTTTTGAAAGTAATAAAGCAGTTAAAGATCTCGCTGTGAAATCAAAATACATAGTACTGATTCTACATTCTGTTTTTTTTTTGTTATATAAACTTAAGACAATTTTTAAAACTTTGCTATTGTTTAAATATGGTTTGTCCCCTCTAAAAATTATAGTGGAGTGTCATTTCCATTGTGATGTACTAAGAAGGTAGAAACTTAATCCAACAATATTGTTTAGGGTGGAGCTTTTGTGCAGTGATTAGGATTAAAGAAGGGCATCATGGCAAGGCCCTCTTTTGAAAACTTGTGGCTTTTTAAGAGAGGGAGACCAGAGGATGTGCATGGACGCTCCTCATGTTTTACCATGTGATATTCTGTACCCTCTTGGGACTCTGCCAAAAAGAAAGCCATCACAATACCGCCTCCTGACCTTGGACCATAACTATAAACCAAAATAAACCTCTTTCTTTGATAACCTACCCACTATGTGGAATTGTGTTATTAGTAACAAAATACAGACTAAGATACTCCCTCTTTATGAATTCTCATGTCTAAAATGTAGAGAACAGTAATTATGTCGAGGATTGAATTATGTGTGTGTGTGTGTGTGTGTGTGTTAATGTGGGCATGTTTAAAGAGTGACTGGCATTTAATCAGTGCTCAGTAAATATAAGTATTCTGGACCATGTTATTGTGTCTTAAAAACTGTCTGTTTAAAGCTCGGCATAGTGGCTCATGCCTGGAATCCTAGAACTATGGAAGGCAAGACAGGAGGATCAAAAGTGCCAGCTTAGCCTGGGAAACTTAGAGACTTAGTGAGACCCTGTCACAAAATTAAAAATAAGGGCTGGGGATATAGCTCAGTGCAAAGGCCTTTGCTTCAATCCCAAATGTTCCAAATAAGACAAAACCAAACCAAACTAAAAACCAACACTGTCCTTTTAGCCATATGTAGCAGTGCATGCCTATAATTCCACCACTTGAGAGGCTGAGGCAGGAGGATACTGAGGCTACTCTGGGATACACAGGAAGAGCCTGCCTCAAAAACAAAACTTATCCTTTCTTTGGTCTAATCATCCAAAATTATAGTAGCATTGTCAGGACTGTATCCCCAGGTTCTATCCCCAGTACTGCAAAAAAAGAACACATAGGGAGATTTGGAGTTATATAGACCTAGATTTGAATTTCCACCCCAACTTAACAGCTGAGGCGCCCTGCCTCTTCCACACAGCTAGCTGACCCACAGCACCTACTCCACGGTCAGGCTGCCTGATCCATACCAGCTTCATTATGAACTACAAGTGTGTCTGTGGGAAATTCTCTTAATCTGTCTCTGTGTGATTCATAGTTCTCATCCACAAATGAGGTAATAATAGTTACCATATCTTAGGACACATGAGGTTTAAAGGAAATGATGACATTTTTAAGTGCTTAAAACTATGCCTGGCTCAGTATAAGAAGTCAATAAAATTTAGTTCTTAAAGATACTGTAGGATTACTATAAGCAATTATATAAACTCCATAAATGTTGGCAATTAAGGTTACTTTATGGCAACTGCTACTAACATCATTTCATTTAATTCTTTTAACAATTCTGTAGAGTAAGTGATAATAATATCAGTATTCTATAGAAACTGAGTTTCAATAGTTAGGGGTTGATGTGAACAAGACAGAAGCCATCTTATACTTCTGACTAGTTCTAAATTTACTTTCTGAGTCTAAACTAGCTTGTGATAACCATGCAACCAGTGTGCCTATGTGATAACTTGTGTAGTAACAATATAGCATGATAACCATATGGACCATGTGGCAAAAAAATTATCTTGTGAACCCTTTCAAGAAACTTATAAAAATATGTTTTCTAAAAAAATATTTTTACCATAAAGAAAAATGTATTTTTATCACCATGGATTAGCACATGTTATTTGTATACCACTATAAGATTAGCACATGTTGTTTATATCAAACTCCTCACAGCATAGAAGAGGAAGTCTCTGGCTGTTCTTCGGCTCAGCCTTCTGGTCGCATGCTTGTGGACTCCACCCTGGGTACTGCTCTTTGCAGAGCTGCTGCTCAAGCTCTCCAACTGTCTGTGACCATCACTCTGCCCATCCAGAATGGCCAGCTTGGCTCCCTGGCTCTACCGGTCTTTGGATCACCCTGAGTTCCTGTGCTGCCCATTGGGCTCCCATATCTTCAACGTGTGCTGGCTAGGTGGAAGAAAGATCCTGCACCGACAGCACCGCCTCCAGCTTCTAGCTTATGCCATGGTGAGTTCCCTCTGTCTTGCTATGAATGTGATAAATGCTCAATAAACATTGCATTCAGGAGATTGCTTGACTCTTGGGATCTTTGTTTGGCAGACGCATGGACTCCCTTTTGCTCCTCTGAGCCCCAGGGTGGCCTAACTTTGAGGGCCTTTTGGCCTCAAGAGTGGCCTCTGTGTCTGCTCACAACAGGGATTCTAATCAAATGCCTCCTGAAAGGAAGTATTGAATAGAAATAGAAAAAAAGTCAAATAGAAAAAAAGTTACACATTTGAAAGTAGTGTTATTAGTGTGTGAATCTGATTTTCATCTGACTTTGATTTTGGTGCTTTCGGGCACTTGCTTTTTGCAAGTGCTCTACCACTGAGCTACCCTCCCGTTCTCGTACTAAGATTTTATCGTAGACAAAATTTTAATTCTACTGAGATCCTCAGCTTCACTGCAAAGAAATAAAAAGCCAGACATGGTGGTACACACCTGTAATTCCAGCACTCTGGGGAGACTGAGGCAAAGGATCACAAGTTTGAGCCCAGTCTGGACAATTTAGTGACTTAGAAACTCCCTGTCTTAAAATAAATTTTTTAAAAAAAGAAAAGGTGGGAATGTACCTCAGTGTGATGGCTCTGACTCGTTCACCAGTATTAAAAACAAAACAAGACACAGAAAGGAGGACTGAATATTATGCAGTGGAATTTATACTACTTTTTTTTGTGTGGGTACCGGGGGTCGACCTCAGGACCTCACGTGCCAGCAGGCGCCCGTGCCGCTGAGCGATATCACTGGCCCCTTTTTCGTATGTGGGTTCCGGGAGTCGAACTCGGGCCCTCGCGCTTGCCAGGCAGGCGCTTAAGCTGCTGAGCCATCTCACCGGCCCCTCATTTTCTCATTTCTAAGATGAAGGTGACTTCAACTGGGACCACAAAATGGACCTTTAAAAATTAGTTTTTTTTCTTTTAGAGATAAGCAACTTCTCTGAACTTCCTCCTGCTGAACATATAACTAGCAGCCTCTCCTCTCCAGCCCCAGAAGGCTAGAGCCCAGTTTCCTTTACACTAGAAAGAGGAGGATGAGCTGAAGATGGCTAGAAATGATAAAGCAAGCGCACAGGTCTGCATTATCTCTCTGTGCCATCCTTCCCTCCTTTCCTCACTATAAAAGACCCTTATCCACCTATACACAGGGAGATGGTGATTCGAGGCAAACAGGCTGCCCTATCTCCTCAGAACTAGCTTTGAACAAATCTTTTTTCCTTTTTACCAAAATATATAGCCTCCTTTAATTCGGTCAGTGGCAACCAAATGAACCTAAGCATATAAACCAAAGTGGCCAATAACATGACCATACATAGTTTGAAGGTATGCTGGGCATTTAAATTGGATAATGTAGGTAAACCTCCTAACCTCCTAACAGTATTTAGGACATCTCTGTATTCCAATCACATGTCACAGGGTCTGGTATACGACAAACAATGCTCTCAGTAATTTTTTTTTTAAAGAATGAACTAGAACAATCATTCTCAAATATTTTGGTCTCAGAAACCCTTTATATTCTTAAAATTTTGTGAGGACATAAAGATATTTTTGTTTATGGAGTCATATCAATTGATTTTTATCATATTAGACAATAAAACTAAGAAAAATTTTAATCACAAGAATATACAACTTAGGCACGGTAGCACACATAGCTACTCAATAGGCTGAGGCAGCGAGATCAAAGGTTTGAGGTCAGCCTGGACAAGTTAGAGAGATGTCTCAAAATAAAATAAATAGAAAAAGGTCTGGGGGTGAATATCAGGGGCAGAGTTTGCCTAGCTTGAAGGAGACCCTGATTTCAATCACCAGTCGGAAGAGTAGGAGAAGAAGAATATATGTACAAAGGCATTCCATTAGATTTCAGAGTAATAATATCATCGTAGGTTCTGTTGGCTTTGTATAACCATACTTTTCATTAGAGAGTAAATAAAAGTGGAACACTCAACTTTTAGTATGAAAATAATTTTGACCTCGCTAACTCCATGAAATGGCCTTTTGAACCCCTGACCTATACAGAAATGTTGCAAATTGTGGGGAACTATAAACTCAGGGAAATTCACAGAGCAAGTGAAGCTTTGACTTGTAACTTGCCTTCTGGATTCACAGCTCTGTACTAAAATCCTTAGCCTGTCTTGTCTTCAGAAGCATTCACCACTTGATGAAAGAAACCTCATGCTGTACTAATTAAGGAGACAGTCCAAAGAAATCACATATATGTATCCAACTAGAAAGAGAATTCAAGAAAATAAAGTGTGAGTGGGAGAGTGCAAGAAAAAGAGCAACAGTCTTTGATCTGGCCCTCAACTATCTAGGGAAGTTCCGGTAGTCTTGTTTATCCCTCCAGATGGCTATAAATTAATGTAGTGTCTGGGCTGAGCATATAATCATACACCTACATTTAGAACTGCATAATTTTCCAATGCAGTTAACAAGGCATTAAATGAACAGTAAATGTTCAAAAACACTGTAATTGGGATTCTGAGACTCCTAGACACAAGTGTTAGGGCATAAATTGGTTAAAATTAATGTTCAAATTGTAAATGTAATTGCTTTGTTGAGATAATGTCTTCTCCCAAAAGAATATAATTTACCTATTTATTTAAAAACATCTATTTCATTACTAAAATTATAAATAATTCTCCATTTGAAGTGAATATTAATATTTGCATTTGTCCAGATTATATGGAAAACACATGAGGCTTTTAAAAAATATGTTCACTGTTTCCTGTCTTGGTATGTTACAGCTGCAAAATTGTTCATAACAATTCACAAGCACCAATGTAATTTTTAGGAAAGTGGTAGATGATTGGTTTCCATGCTTGCTGGAATATAGTTAGTGCTATAACTAAATATCTAGCTCCAATACTTTTAGTTTTTTTGTTTTGTTTTTCTGTTTTTGTTTTTTGTTTCTTTTTTTTTTTTTTTTTTTTTTTTTGGTTTGTTTGATTTTGCGGAGAGTTTGCTATTGGGAATTGAACCCTGGGCCTTTTTGCACTGAGCTACATCCCCAGGTGTTTTTGTTGTTGTTTTGGACAGGGTCTCATCAAGTCACTAAATTGCTGAGGTTGGGCTCAAACTTGGACTCCTCCTACCTCAGCACTCATGAGACAGGCGCAGCAAAGTTGGCTGAGGAAATAAGCAGGCCCTGGCAATTACAAGATCCCAAGACAGTGCCAAATAATTCCCAGGGCCCCGAATGTGGAACTTTTCATGGGCTCCCATGAGAAGTGGTTGGCATATAAGAGAGGAGATGCCATGAAGAGCCCGCTATCATGACTCTTCACGGTAGCCCACTCTATGTCTTCTAGACCAGGGTATACTTTTATTTATGCTTTTTCTCCTTTCCTCTCTTTTGTTCACTCTGCACAGCCAGTTTCTCCTTTATCCCGTTACTCCTCACTTTTCAAATAAACTTTTGGCATCATTTTTAGCTTGTCTCATTCAATTCTTTCTTCGAGGCAAGAAGTATCTGGAATAGATTTAATTGGCGAGCCATTTCTAAAGGAACTACCCGATAACACTTGGGATTACAGGTATATCATCACCATGCCCAGCTCCAAACACAAATATGAATATTCTCCCACCTTTTGGTATGCACTCTTATTTATTTGTAACTACCCCTCTATCATCTATCACTTACTTACCTAAACTTTATGTTGAAATATTTGAAAAAAAATGCAAACATGATCATTCACTCTTGAACATGTTAGCACTCATCTTTTTTTTTTTTTTTTTAATGTGGGTACCGGGAGTCGAACTCAGGACCTCACGCTTGCCAGGCAGGCGCTTATGTCGCTGAGCCATATCACTGGCCAGCACTCATCTTTTTAAAAAACATTTTCTTTTCAAATTTTGTTCTATTTTTTTCTCTTTAAAATAAAAATTAAAAAAACAATATTTTCTTACATAATATTGTTAGTAACCTTAAACAAACTAACGTTAATTCAATGATGTTATGTAAATAAATCTATTTTTAATTTTCTCAAATTTTCTTCAAATGTCATTAATCTACTTTTTTATCCCAGTACAGGATTCAATAATTCAGTCTTTTGGCTGTATGCCTCTTTTTTCCTTTTCTAAAAATTTGGAACAAATCCCACAACCTCATTTGTTTTTTATGACATTAACTTTTATACACTTAAAGCCAGTTTTCCTTAAAAATGTTCCACAACACGGATTTGTCAGTTTCCTTATGATTACATTCAGGTGAAATATTTTTGGCAAGAATACCACACTTACTATTTTACATCAAGAAGGTATATAAAGTGTTTTCCCCATTATTGGTTAAAAATGGCTAATGCCTGATTGAGGGTATGGTTCAGTGGCAAAGCCCCTGATTTCCATTTCTAGCACTGGGGGAAAAAGTGACTGTCTTCCCAGTCAAACGCATATTTTCCCTTAGCAATTACTAAGTGATCTTTGGGTTAATAACTTCAATATCCCCTTTCCTAATATTTCACTGAATGTTTTGTGATTCATTGATTATCTTGGCCTAAATCAATTATTACATCCTGCTCTGCATTTATGAACTAACACTTCTTTTTTGGGAGGCAGTTCCGGACATGCTAGGCAAACACTCCACCACTAAGTTATAATCCCATCCCTCAACTAATATTCTTTTTTTTTTTTTTTTTGTGGGTACCGGGGGTCGACCTCAGGATCTCGCGCGCCAGCAGGCGCCCGTGCCGCTGAGCGATATCACCGGCCCCTTTTTCGTATGTGGGATCCGGGAGTCGAACTCGGGCCCTTGCGCTTGCCAGGCAGGTGCGTATGCCACTGAGCCATCTCACCGGCCCTCCTCAACTAATATTCTTACTGAAGCATAATTATATCCACATTTTTCCTCACTCATCACTCTTTAAAAATCTCTTAAGATAAAGACTATACATTTTTTGTTGTATTAGGAAATTCAACCTAGAGGCATGGTACAAAGGAGTTACACTCCCACTCCTTTATATATATATATTTTTTATTTTGAGACAGGGTCTCACTAAATTACCAGGGTTAGACTCCCACTTGCTATATTCTTGCTTCAGCCTCTCTGTTACTGGCTGCTCAGTTCTATTAGATCAGGTCCATTTGCTGGTTGCAGGGGGCCATTTATTTTTGGTGAAAAAGAAAAAGACCCTATTCAAAGCTAGCCTGGAGGACATGGAGGGGACTCAAATTTGAATAAATCACCATCCTATCGTATCCAGGTGTGAATGACTCTTTTAAGGAAAAGGGAAGAGGGAATACAATGAAGCAATAGACAACTCCAGGCTCGCCTCATCCCTCTGGGCCCTTTTCCACACCCTCTCTCTCTTGTGGAAAGAGAACCACCTATGCATATTCTGTCCATTCCTCAGGGTTGAGGAGAGGAGAGGGTGGCAGTTATGCCCTTGGCTTGAGGAAATTTGGAGATGCAGCTTTTCTAAAAAGGAAAACTTTCTAGCTTTTAAAGTTCCATTTTGCCCTGCTGGTTCCATCCTAAGTAGCTAGGATTACAAGTGTGTACCACCACTCCAGACTGATTATAAACTTTTTCAAAGCAGACTCCTTCTGTTCTTCCATATGCGTATCTTACATGCACTAAAAAATATTAACTGCGTTCAAAGGCATGCGTCAGAGAACTCATGACCTGGCTTCATGTCACTAATAAAATTTAATGGCCTAGTTGCAGGACCAGAACTCGGTTGTTAAACAAGGAATGTCTATATAATTAATACAGTTCATTTTCACAGCATTAAATATTTCAAATATGTTCTTTCATTTACTTCCCACTACAACTGAGATATGATATATTATTCTCCATTTTATTTGAGACAAGTTCTCACCAAGTGGCTAAGCTGCACAGACTGGGCTCAAATTTGTGATCCTCCTGCCTTAGGCTCCCAGAATGCTGGGATTACAGATGTGCACCACCATGCCCCGCTGCTTTATTTTCCTTTTATTACATGTGGTTACTAAGAATTAGAGAACCTGGGGAACATGTCCATAGCTATTGGGCAGGTATGTAAAAGAATGAGCACATAAACTCCAGGCATGCCATGCCAACACACACAGGGAGGTCAGTACAGGCAATCTCCAGTGTACAAAATCTCTTAGAAGAGGGGGCTCCACACACAGGGCACCACCATGTTACACCAGTAAAGCTGGCATTTTAAACTCAAGCAAAGGGTCTTGGCCTAATTTTTTTTTTTTTTTGTGGGTACCGGGGGTCAAACTCAGGACCTCGCGCGCCAGCAGGAGCCCGTGCTGCTGAGGGATATCACCGGTCCTTTTTTCATATGTGGGACCGGGAGTCGAACTCAGGACCTCGCGTTTGCCAGGCAGGCGCTTATGCCGCTGAGCCATCTCACCAGCCCATTGGGCTCATTTTCAACAAGCTGCCAATTTTGGTGGTGCAAAGAAGCGGCCCAGTAAGTGCTTTAAACTTGAAGCCACCCCCAAACCTCGGCCTCCCCCGTACCCCTCCACCTCCACTAGTATTTCTGGGCCAAGTATTTGTCATATTTGTATTTATGACTGAGGACACCATGAATAGGGTAAGAAAACCGCCGCTCAAACACGCAGCCAAGGGCCGGTGAGACGGCTCAGCGGCTTAAGCGCCTGCCTTGCAAGCGCGAAGGCCCGAGTTCGACTCCCGGAACCCACATACGAAAAAGGGGCCGGTGATATCGCTCAGTGGCACGGGCGCCTGCTGGCGCGCGAGGTCCTGAGGTCGTCCCCCCGGTACCCACAAAAAAAAAAAAAAAAAAAAAAAAAAAAAAAACCACACGCAGCCAAGGGCAGACCAGGAATCCCTGCTCCACTTGTTCCCTGCTCCAACCTCACTCCCAGGCACCTTATTCCTGGCTCGAGAATCTCGCGGTGGTCATAGTCCAAGTCCAGGCTGAGGTCAGGAGCCTCGTGGCCGAAAAGTGCATTACCACAAGGAAGCTGGCAGGCCAGACAGGCTAGCCCCAAAGGTTCACGACTCTGTGCCCCGCCCTGAGCTCAGGGTTGCCGGCTGTGTTCGCCAATGAGCTGGACTTGGGCGCGCAGGGCAAGTGCTGGGTGCCGATCAGGAAGCTATGCGAGCTCTGCTGTCAGGATGCAGCCAAGTTCCCCGGTCTGGTGGAGCGCACCAGGGGCCGCCACTGCAGAGAGGTACAATTTGAGGACTACGCCCTTCGCCCTTCGCAGCCCCTCAAGTCCTGCATTACACTGCAGGCTCTACCGAAAGCAGCAGTGCCTGTGCTTCCAATTAGCAACCTCCACCCTCTTGCTCCTCCAAGGCATGAAGAGCACCATCAGGCACTGATCCAACAGGCACCCTGAGCTGCACAGTTTCTGCAGCAGGTGCGGGTACAGAGTTCCACACAACTACCTCTGACCCCCAGGTGTAGTGTCACTTCGCACTGCCTGAGCAAAGGGACATCTTCTTGAAGGTAAAGCCCACCGACGTGTGGAGGCCCTTCACCCTCATATACTAGTCCACAGTCAGCCTCAAGTGATTCAGCGGATTCATCCTTTAAGTCTTCTCTGTTTATGGCTCTGGAGGCAACTTCTCCAGGTAAATAGATGTCACTTATGATTCTAGATCTGACTTTCAGCATGGTGCGTTAGCTTGCAACCTCAGTTCTCTGATGGGTTAAAAAAAGCCATTAGTTCAATTTGTCCAGTGTTTTCTGGTGTCACTTTCCAACTTGTTCACATGCGGCACCTGAAATCGGAATATTTACTTGTCATTTTTGCATTATTCTACAACCGTTATAAACCTATGCTGTGTTACTGTCGTGGTAGATAACTGAGAAACAGAAGAAAATGAAATATGACTCAGGAATTGTGGGATGGATGTGGATTTAGAATCAAATGATTTCGTGTTCCATTAAAGGCTATTATTACTATTTAACTTTTGAAATCATGTATGTATGTTATTTTGAGAAAATTAAAGAGTACATGTTACATTCTATGTAGAAATAATCTGTAAAATTCTACATAGAAAAGTACATAGAAATGCTAAGCTTAATTTTAAGATTAAATAAATGCTCAAACTTACATTCAGTTTCTAATATAGTTATTACCTCTCACTTGTTGGTGTCAGTTGTGACTATTTGTAAAAGAAAATACATGTTTCGCTTTTTTTCCTTCCGTATTGTGGATTGAACCCAGGGCCTTCCCACTGAAGTACATTCCCAGCCCTTTTTTATTTTTCATTTTGAGACAGGGTCTTGCTAGGTCACTAAGTTGTACAGGCTGGGATCAAACTTGGAATTTTCCTGACTCAGCCTTCTAGATACAGGTGTGGGCCACTGTGCCTGACTGCATATTTCACTCTTGATCTCAGCAGATTTGCACATTAATTGTATTGATAATATGAATATATTATCATTCATATGAACACTCTGGTAAATTTGGGAGAACCAATGCAAAGGAGGGGACTATTTTCCTAACAAAGAAACTAGGTCTCTAAAGATTATGTAACTTGCTGAAAGTCATACACTAATTGGTGGAACTGGGACAATCTCCCAAGTCCATCTGATATCAGCATCTGTCTTATTTACAGTATACCTTACTCCCTCTACACATTTTTGGATACCCATACCTTTATCAGAAAATGGTGTTCTTTCACTAGGATTAGGAACCAAAATTACTGTTAAAAGTACAAGAAGAGCTGAATACAATTATCCAGTTCTTTTAAGCAATCACAAATTCCTCAGCCAGTTCTAAAAAGTGATTTAGAAGCTGGAAGTGAATATAGAAAACTTCCAAATTTATTTAATGAAGGGAGTCTCAGCTTTGATTCTAAACAGTACACCACACACACACACACACACACATGCACACGCACACAAAGAAACAGAGAGGAGGGCATTGATCCATTTCCTTTATTAATATAGAATTAATTTTTTATCAGTAAAGTTTGTATGAATAAAATTCAACAGTAGTTAAAATCTGCCACATTCTGGTTATTCCCTAATCATGAGCATATGATGTAATATTAGTAAAAATTTTAATTAATCCATTGTATCACTAGGTCAAAGGAGAAAATTCATGATCATCTGAAATGCCAAATAGAGGAGATTGTTCAAGTACTTCAAATGATCGTATGATTCAAATAATTCAATAAATTCAACAAATCTGATAAACTCTCTGCAGTCTTTCTTAGTTCTCATGTACTTGATCTGTCTTCAACTGACACAATTCTTAAAATCTTTTATTAGTACACATCCACAATCCTTTATCAGAAACTCTTGGGACCAAATGTTTCAGAGTTCCTATACCCCACATTACATAAGACACATATCAATGTCTGGAATTCTCTGAATCTAATAAAATAATATTTCTGCAGTGAAACAAATTTTCTCTCCGAGATCTAAAGATTACAAACAGCCTCAATTCAGGTCACATTTTATTTACAACCAAGTCAAGAAAAATAAGTTTGTTTTTCAAAGCATTTTGGATTCTAGACTTGTCTGGAGTCTTAGGGATTGTGAGTCCGAAGTATATTTCTATCAATACTTCTTGCCTTTCGTATTTTTTTTTAATTTTTTGAAAGCTTTTTTCTTTTCATTGCTGTACAACACTCAAATAGTAGAATGCACAATCATAAAAGACAACAAATTGATGACATTTTAAAAAAGTGAATAGAAGCATGTAATAACCACCAAGACCACGACATAGAACATTATTTGCACCCCCCAAAATCTATATTATACCCTATTTAGTCATTACCCCTGAAAGTTAAACATTACTCTGACCTATGTCATTATAGATTTATTTTCTGTTTTCACACTTTATACAAACAGAATTATAAATCATATACATTCTTATTTCTGGTTCTTTTGGTCAATACTAATGATCTTTAGGCCGAGCAGTTTGTTCCATGTAGCAGCATTTGCTTGTTTCACTGCTGTATAGTATTCCATTGTATTAATGTACCACAATTTGTTCATTCAATTGTTGATGGATGTTTAGATTGTTTCTAGTTTGTGACTATTTCCAATAATACCACTGTGAATATCCTTATTTATGTCTTTTGGAAAACATGCATGTCTGTTGGATATACACTTTATGTGGTAGGCAGAATTCTACCCCAGTGACCCTCATCTTTATATTATGCCCTCCAGTTGAATTGAGGTTGCACCTGTGAATAGGATGAGATATCACTCCTGTGGTTATGTTACTTTTATGGCAAAATGGTCTTTGCAGATGTAATTAAAGGTCATAGATCAATTGCCTTTAAAAGAAGGGGATTGGGGTGGGCCACACCTAATCAGGTGGGAATTTAGAAAGGCCTAGCTCAGTGGTGATGAACCTATGACATGCGTGCTGCAGCGGGCCATTTGTATCACTGAAAGCTCTAAAAGGTTCACCATCACTAGTCTATGTCCTTACTGAGAGATTTGAAGCATGAGTGAGTATTTAAAAGGATCCACATAATAAGGAAGCGCAGGTGGCCACAATGAGATGAGTGTGACCCTGAATGACACTCAAGAGAATGAGACTTTCAGTCTTCCAGCTGTGGAGAATTCAGTTGACAACATGGATGGGTCTGGAAGAGCTTCTTTTCCAGGTCCTTCAGAAACGAACACAGCCAATCCAACTCCTACCCTGTATGTGTCTCTAGGCAGAGAAACCAGTCACACTGTGCACTGACTTCTGACCTACACAACTGTGAACTGATAAATGAGTTATCAGTTTTACCTGCTAAGAGTGTAATAATCTATTCCACAACAATAGAAAATCTATATAGATTGTGGTATCTGGATGTGGGTGCTACCACTGCAGA
The DNA here is from genome assembly GCA_028451465.1 of Erethizon dorsatum. Classification (NCBI taxonomy): domain Eukaryota; kingdom Metazoa; phylum Chordata; class Mammalia; order Rodentia; family Erethizontidae; genus Erethizon; species Erethizon dorsatum. The sequence continues at coordinate 43,209,174 of CM051842.1, forward strand.
CACCTGCAAATACAAGTGAGACTTTGGCATTGGGTAGTGGATGAAGGCTAGAAGAATTTTGCGTTGCATGATAGAGAAAGCCTAAATAGCCTTGGATAAAGCCTTCATTGCCTTGACCAACTTTTTATTGAATTCAGCTGGATTTCCAAACTGCTTTGAAACTTTTTTGACTCCTTTCTGCCTTCCATATACTCCCATATTAAACTAAAATGCTTATAGCTGTTATCCTATGCCTGTCCCATCATTGTATTTGGAAGTACTGGGGAGAATACAGCTTGTCACTTGAGTGTCACTGGTCCACAGTTGGAGAGGGATTGTGCCCCAGGGGTTCTACTGGTTGGATCCTACCTAGGAATCTAACCCATGTCTGATTTAGATAATGAGATTTAGGTGAGTGTTTGGAATTAAGCCTATGTTGTAATGTGATGAGAAATTTGCAGACTGTGTGATGCGAGTGAACATATTTTGTATGTGGGACAGACTGGATCCCTGGGACCCAGAGGGCAGAATATGGTAGGGAGAATTCTAAGATGACCATAACAACCTTGTTTGAACACCTTTTGTTGAGTGTTAGAAGAACTTGTGAATATGATGACATATCACTACTGTGATTATGTTCTGCTATTTGGGAAAAGAGATTTTACAGATGTATTAAGGTTTCAAATAAGTGGATGTTCCAGTAAGAAAGTTATTCTGGGTGAGTGAGACCTAATCAGGTGAGCCCTTAAGTGGGCCTGGGAGATTAGAAGTGCGGGGAGGAATACAGAGAAGTGGATGAGGCAAGGACCGCATGAAGTTTCTAAGAGGTAATAGTAGAACCAAGTTATGCCAAACCCCTCAGAGAGCTTAAAATGTAGTCTTCCTTATAGTATACAGATGGAATTCCAGCATGAATGATTAATATTCACAAGCTGAGTTTAGCATCTGAGACACTGAGCAAAGAACAGTCATGCCAAGCCAGGGGATGTAGCTCAGTAGTAGTATATGCTTAGTGTGCACAAAGCCCTGGGATCGATCCCCAGCACTACAAAAATAAAATGAATTGATTCATTTCAAAATTATTGGGTGCTTATAAACACAAAATTATTATAGAAAAGTTAATACATACATATATTAAGGTTTTGGGGTTTTTTTTGTTGATTGTTTTTTAGGACAGGTTCTCTCTATGTAGTTCAGGCTGACCTTGAACTCACTATGTAGCCCAGGCTGGCCTTGAACTTGTGGAAATCCTCCTGCCTCAGCCTCCCAAGTGCTGGGATTACAGAGGCGAGCACCACCACACCTGGCACATATTAAATGTTTTAACAACAGTTTTCAATGACTGGTAGAGTTGCTTGTGATTTAAATTTTCTTTTTTTTTTTTTTTTTGTGGGTACTGGGGGTCGAATTCAGGACCTTCACGAGCCAGCAGGTGCCCGTGCTGCTGAGCGATATCACCGGCCCTTTTTTCATATGTGGGTACCAGGAGTCGACCTCAGGACCTCGCGCTTGCCAGGCAGGCGCTTATGCCGCTGAGCTATCTCACCGGCCCTAAATTTTCTTTAAGCTTTTCTGAAACATCTAAATGCCCTGTCTCAAGATTTGTCAAACTTGATGCTATTGGTATTTGGGGGCAGATAATTCTGTATCATTGAAGGCTTTCCTATGCATTGAAGGGGTTGCACTAGATGCCAATAGCACAGTGTTCAGTAATTTCTAAACTTCCCCTGGGGAGCAAAATGCCCCAGGCTGAGAACAACTGTACTACAATAGATAAAAATTTAATACATGTAGAAAGTTAGGTATATATATAAAAAAGATGTAAATATTGATTAGTAAAAACACTACATCATGTAGGGTTTTGTTTTTGTTTTTGTTTTTTTTGGTATTCTAGCAATCATTCAATCATTTTCCTGTCATTAAAAGATTTTCAAAAACATCCTGTAAAAGTGACATAAGTTTGTTCTATAAGTCTCCAGAATCCTATTGGAAATTGGCATTGTTCCAGATTAAAAAAAAAAAATAGATGACACTCTATAGACCTTTTGTCCTTTTTTGTGTGTGTGATACTTGGGATTGAACCCAGGTGCACTTTTCCACTCAGCTCTATCCCAGGTGGGACTCGAACTCTTAATCCTGCTTCAGCCTCTTTAAGTGCTGGGATTTGCCCATTTTGGGGGGGGTCTGTGTGTGTGTGTACATGTGCACATGCTGTTGATATATATATATATATATCTTGGATGTTAATCTCTTGTTGGATGAATAGTTTGCAAACATTTTCTCCCACTCTGCAGTCTGTATTTTAAGTCTGCTGATTGTTTCCTTTACTATGTAGCTTTTTAGTTTACTACAATCCCATTGGTCTATTTTTGCTTCTGTTACCTGAGCTTTTGGGATCATATCCAAAAAATATTTGCTCTGACCAATTTTCGAAAACAATTCCCTTATTTTCTTCTAGTAGGTTCATATTTTCAGGTCTTGTATTTAAGTCTTTAATGCATTTCAAATTGATTTTATATGGTGAGAGATAAGGGACTAGTTTCATTCTTCTGCCTGTGGATATACAGTTTTCCCAACACCATTCATTGAAGACTGTCCTTTTCTCAATGTATATTCTTGGCATCTGTTGAAAATCAATTGACTGTAAATACTTGGAATTATTTCTGGGCCCTTTACTCTGTTCATTGATTTATGTATCTGTTTTTTGTGCCAGTATTATGCTGCTTTTGGTTACTATAGTTTTGTAGCATATTTTGATACCAGATAGTATGGTAATTCTGGCTTTGGACTTTCTACTGAGGGTTTCTTTGGCTACTTGTGGTTTGGTTTGGTTTGGTTTGTGTTTGTGTTTTGTTTTGTTTTTGCTCATCCAGTCCCTTAAATATCCTGTTCTGCTAAAATTGTTGTAACAGCAACTTCCAAGAGAACAGTTTGCCAATATTTTTATCTAATAATTTAAAATGTGCATAGATATGTACCAAGAATGTCTTCTTCTGGGAATTTATTCACAAGAATACATTGGAGGGCCGGTGATATCGTTCAGCTGCATAAGCGCCTGCCTGGCAAGCGTGAGGTCCTGAGGTCGACCCCCCGGTACCCACATTAAAAAAAAAAAAGAATACATTGGAGGATATGAACAACTTTTAGTGAGAAGGTCTAACATTCTTGGGAAAAGTAGGAGAGAAATAAATGGTGATCAATATAGGAATGCTTGAAAAAATAATCTTCCTTCTTAAAAAGAATATTTTTAATTACAAAATAGCTTTGTGGAAATTTATTACTGACATATAAAGTGTTATTTCTGGACTCAAAAAGCAAGTTACAAATAATAGGTATGCATAAATAATTCCATTTTCATAAAACTATGAAATATGTATGAATGACTGTACTCCTGAGATATAATTAAACATTTCCATTACTCACCTATGGATGTGTGAGAATTTAGGTGCTGGTTTTCTTATGTTTGTTTTGTGTACCAAAAAAGGCAGCCCCTTTTATATTAATGACTAAAAATGAGCATCCAAATATTAATCTTCAAGTCTGTGCATCACGGCATATTTATGTTAATGAAAATAGAGACTAGTCCCATTACATTAATGTACATTCATCAGTGGATTCCTATACAGCCCATACAAATGTTGATGAATGTAATCACCCTTAATGCTAGGCAACCCCAGCCTATGCCTCAGGGGACAAGGCAAGGAGAATTTTACTGGAAAATACTAAGTCCGTATCTCGTATGGACCTGAGGGAAGCAGCATATCCTGAGCTGAACATCATCAGCCAAGACCATGTGGACCCCATCCCTTTTCTTGCCTTCAGGCCTCTGCCCACCTTAAACCCCACAAGACCCCATGTGGGGTCATCAAGATGCCTGGAGAAGTTCCAGAACAGTTCCTTTATGGGGTCACACACGGACTAGGGGATATAGCATGTTGGTCAGCGTGGTGTATCTTAGAAGTGATCCCTTGAGATTGAGCCACCGGGGTGATGATAAGCTCTTCTGTTTTATGTGCTGCTGAGGCGAGCACATAACAAGCTTTTTTGGGATGCCTCAAATTGTTCATATAGACTTCCCTCGCTCCGAGACTCTATCCTGAAACACACTCTTAGAGGCTAGACAAAGTCGCACTATTGAACTGGAAGGGGGCGCCCTCCAGTTCGTGTCGGAGAAAGGAGGGGTGGAGCACATCTTCCAGCCCGACTGCGCTCGGAGAAAATCGGAGGATTCACGTGACGTCCAGCTCACCAATCAGAGGCAGAGATTCAGCTGGCTCCACCTATCCTTTCTCTACCAGTTCTGGTTCTACCCGGATCGCGGTAGCAGCCACGCTGGTGTGTCTCTGAGCAGGAGCTACCATTATGGCCACCCAGTCATCCAGAGAGGAGGAGAAGCGCCACCGGGATGAGGTGCCTGGAGGGCTGAAGAATGAAGGCGCTGACCTAGCTCCTGGCGACACCTGCGGAACCGGTAATCAAGCTCCTGTTGCCTTGGTCCGCACAGCTTCGGGCAGTGCGTCTCTCTCAGGTGACCCCGTGAGAAGCAGCACGGCAGGTTCTCCAGGCTCTGTGGCCATTTTGGCTGCTGAGGACCCAGCGCCTACCTCTGAGACCTGCTTGCCAGCGGAGCACAGTTCCGACCTCCAGGGCAGCCACAGCTCCCGTGTGCGCCTTAGACATACAGGCTCCCAGATGGGCAGCCAGTCAGAGGTGGGGAAAGCCTCGGAGGGCACTGATATGCCCAGCGGGCGTTCAGCTCAGAACGAGAGCCTTAGGAGCAACTATCCTAGTAAGCAGCTGCGCCGCAAACGGGTTGCCACATCTCCAGAGCGCCCTCAGCTTCTTGGGGCCCCCACGCTGCAGTCATCTGTGCTTCTGCCGCCATCTTCTCCGAGGTCTCAGCCCGGCACTGACTACCATTCTCAGGCTTCTCCGCAGAGTCAGGCAAGTGGTCCAGGGCCTGCCCTCCGCAGCCAAGCCATCCGGACGGGCCCTGCACTCCACAGCAGTACTACCCTGACAGGTAAAGCGCCTCAGCACTCTACGTATGCTTCAGGCCCTGCACTCGGCAACAGTTCATGCATACCTGGCCCTGCTCAATGCAGCCCGGCCAGCCCTCCAGGCCCTATTGTCTGCAGCAGTGTATCCGGATCTGGCCCTGATGTCCACCGCCGCGCTACCAGGGCAAGCCTTCCTCGCTGGAGCTGCACCACCCCACCAGGCTCGGTTCTCCACAGCAGCGCATCCCGGCCTGGCCTTGTTCAGCGCAGCTGCGCCACCTCAAAGGGCCATGTTCTCTGTAGCAGTGCACGCAGGTCTGGCCTTGCTCGAGCTACCCTGCCAGGCCCTGTTCACAGCAGCACATCCGCGTCTGGCCCTGATGGCCACGGCCGCGCAACCAGAGCAGGCCTTGCTTCCCACAGCCGCGCCACCCCACCAAGCTCTGTTCGCAGCAGCGCATCCGGTCCTGGCGTTGTTCAACGCAGCCGAGCCACCCCGCCAGGCTCTGTTCGCAGCAGCGCATCCCGTCCTGGCGTTGTTCAGCGCAGCCGCGCCACCCCGCCAGGCTCTGTTCGCAGCAGCGCATCCCGTCCTGGCGTTGTTCAACGCAGCCGAGCCACCCCGCCAGGCTCTGTTCGCAGCAGCGCATCCCCTCCTGGCGTTGTTGAGCGCAGCCGCGCCACACCGCCAGGATTTGTTCGCAGCAGCAGCAGCGCATCCCGGCCTGGCCTTGTGCAACGCAGCCGCGCCACGCCGCCAGGATCTGTTCGCAGCAGCAGCAGCGCATTCCGGCCTGGCCTTGTGCCACGCAGCCGCGCCACCCCGCCAGGACCTGCTCTCCGCAGCAGTGCGTCTGGAACTGGCCTTCATCCCCGCCGCCGTGCCACCCCGCCAGGATCTGTTCGCAGCAGCAGCAGCAGCGCATCCTGGCCCGGCCTTGTTCAACGCACCCGTCCCACCTCGCCAGGCCCTGTTCTCCACAGCAGTGCATCCGGGTCTGGCCCTGATGGCCGTGGCCGCGCCACCCGGCCCGGCCCTGCTGTCCGAAGCTCGTCATGCTGTGTTACCCGGAGCCGCTCTGCTCTGGGAAGGTCAGCCATTCTCAGCCGCCGCGCTCTGCCTGTGTCCGGTGGGAGGAATCCTTATCCTGCGCGAGTCGCCTTAGGAAGGCCTGTCCTTCCGAGCGCCTCACTTTCTCCTGATCGTGAAGGCCGAAGCCCTCCCTCCCAGCCTGTTTGGCATGCAGTCCGTATGCGTGCCTCTTCACCCTCACCTCCTGGTAGGTATTTTCCTTTGCTTAGGCTTCCTAGTGAGCACGTCTCCTCCTCTTCCTCCCCCACTACGTCTCCAGGCCTAAGCCCCTCCTCTTCCTCCACTGAGTTTTCTGTCCAGAGTTCCTCTTCCTCTCCCTCTCCTAGCTTCTGTGGCCTGAGATCTATCCGTACGCCTAGCCCTGCTAGTCTTAGGCGTGCCTTGCTGCCTGAGCTAGATGCTCTGGCTGCCTTTTCTGGAGAGCAGGAGGAAATAGGGGACGCTCCTTCGTCCCCTACACCACCTTAACTGTGACCCTTTCTGTGATGCACATTCTCCAAGACCCACAAAAAGAATGAATCTCCATCCGCTGGATGTGTGAATGGTTACTTTGTACTTACCTGTGAGGTCTCCGGAGTTCTAGCCCTTAACTATTAAGAGCAGTTTTGAAGCCCCTCCTCCCTATGACCCTACTGCCCAGCACATACCTGTTGTTGGCCTTTGATTCTAGTCCCTTCCTCAAAAGAGCCTAACTTTGCCCTTAGGTTGACAGTTAAGTTTTCTAAGTTGCTTTTATGTAATGAAATATGTTAATAAAACTGTTGGTTTCATTTAAAAATATAGTGATTTTTTATATTTAAAAATCTTGGGCCGGTGAGATGGCTCAGCGGCTTAAGCGCCTGCCCGGCAAGCGCGAGGGCCTGAGTTCGACTCCCGGAACCCACATACGAAAAAGGGGCCGGTGATATCGCTCAGCGGCATGGGCGCCTGCTGGCGCGCGAGGTCCTGAAGTCAACCCCCCGGTACCCACAAAAAAAAAAAAAAAAAAAAAAAAAAAAAGAAAAAAATCTTGTCCTATGTCATATTTGGAGAATTAAAGAAAGTTATTAGAATTATTAGCTAATTATATGGAAGAGAGAAGGAATAAAATAGTGCCCTAGTAATCACTCTCTCCCACTGTTGGAAATGTAGTTCTACCCAGGAATTTAACCACTTAAGACACTGTGTACCCTCTTAGCATAAGTGACTTGCAACTGGGACAAGAAAAGGGGACAAAATTTAACCCAAGGTGGTAGGCAAAAGGAAAGGTAATGGCGATTTCTGGGATCAGAAAAGAGGAGACACATAATCAAATGTGGTAAGGAAGAGGGAGGGTGAGTTTGGATGGGCCATAACAACAGATGGGAGTAGGGAGGTTTGGAGGAATATCCAGGATCAGCAAGGGAGTAGCAGCAAGGATCAAGAGACTGAGGGCAAAAGGTCTCAGTTTCTATAGAGAGCAGCTGGAGCTCCTGAGTTCTGGATTGGGACAGGTATTAGGAGGGCAATTCAAGGTTAATGACTGATTGGAAAATGGTCAGATAGTTAATGAAAATAAATGTGGATGGTTAATCCCATTGTAAAAAGAGTCGTGGCTGAGCTTGTGAGTAGGTATATGAGAAAGTGAGAAAGTGTGTGTGTAGGTGTATGCATATTTAGAGAGAAATGGATGGGCACACACTATGATATGAACAGTATATCTATTTTTGGAATAACAGGCAGTATGGTCTCAATTTTTACGTTTTTTCCTTTGACCATATAACTATTTCTATGATGAAACTCAGCTGTTTTTCAGAAAAGAATTCTGTTGTTGTGGAGACTGTGTTAAAGGCTAGACTGAAAAAAAATATAAATACTCCAGAAAAAGAAACTTTCTCATGTTCATGTTTCTCCTCTCTGCTTTTCTAGTATGTGACCAATATAGGTATAGACCTTGGCCTAGTCCTGGGCCTCATATTTAGAAAGTACTACATAGGTCCTGTTTGTGCTGTATTCACACTGCGGAACTGAGAGTCCACAGGAACCAAGGGGATGGGCTCACCAGTTCCCAACACCCTGACACTTTTGTAGAAAATGCTTCATACATTCTCATTCCCCAAAGCTCTATCTATGGTCTGCAAGGCCTTATTCTCAGGGTCCTTTCTGAGGAAGGGGAGTCTGGGACTATCACTCACACATTCTTTGGCCCAAAGGTGGACAAGAAGCTGCTGTCTGTGGTAGCAAAGAATAGACAAAGCTTGGAGGTACAGGCTGAGGTGTTGTTAGGGTTGTGAGACACCTCATGGTGTAGGACAGTGGTGGCAAACTTATGGCACGTGTGCTGCAGCAGGCACACAGAGCCCTCTCTGTCAGCTTGTGAGCCAAGCGTGTGACTTGTTTTTTCCAAACTAAAACCTCAGTATTCAGGTTTAATTGCAGTGTTGGTAGTTTGTGATAAATAAGTGGGTTTGGGGTTGCAGTTTGGGCACCTGGTCTCTAAAAAGTTCACCATCACTAGTATAAGGCATAACTGGCAATGAGAAGAGAATATGGAAAACATTGGCCGAGGGCATCCGTTTATACTTTTGCCCCAGATACTGAAAAACTCAGTGGCTGGCCTGTATGTATAATAAGCTCTGTAGCTGGGCCCGAGATTTAGAGACATCCAAGGATATGTATCTAGAGAGCCACACCTGTCTCTAGTGGTGGCTCTGACCATACAACACCCCCTTGCACCTCCTTGTACCGCAGATTTTTTTATAGTGTTGGGGATTGAACCCAGGGCCTTTGCATAGAGCTATATCCCCACACTACCTCATTTTTTGGGAAAGGATTACTAAATTGCTCAGGCCGGGCTCAAATTTATGATCCTCCTCCTTCAGCTTCCTGGAGTATTGAGATAACTCAACCCAGATTTTAGGGAAGCAATACTTTAAGTCCTAGGATTCCAGCATTGTGGGCTAAATCACAGATATAAGCCCCCCTAACACATGCTAGTATTTTAGTGGGTCTCCTGGATTTTTTATCTGCCTGGGAGTAGACCATAATTCAATGTCTTTAGCTCAAGCACACCATACTAGGATCTATATAGCCCCTGTTGACCACGAGCTCTTCTTCCTTCTCTCGACCTTTGGCCCTTCCCATATTCCCTCCTTTTTTGAATGCACCAAATATTGTTACACAACAGACCTCCACACTGCAGAATGTGGTACAAACTTCTTAGACTTCATCTCAGACTTTTCGCAGCATTTGACACAGTTGATCACACTCAGCTCCTTGAAGGCACTCTTTCTTGGTCTTTAGAGACTGCTTTTTATACATTCACCCCACATTTTCTTGCACCTTTCCCACTTTACACACCTTGGAACATTGAAGTCCCTAGACCTCAGTTTTTGGCCTTTTTATCCTACACTTATTTACTTCCCAGGAAATCCCATCTAGTCTCATCTTTAAACATTTTTAAACTGGTTAATTTAAATATTGTATATCCATCCCCACTCATTCCCTTGCACTATTGTCATGTATATCCAGCTGCCTAATTGACTTTTCCAATTGAGATGCCATTTAGACCTTTTTTTTTTTTTTTTGGTGGGTAGTGGGGGTCGACCTCAGGACCTTGTGCGCCAGCAGGCACCCGTGCCGCTGAGCGATATCACCGGCCCTTTTTTTGTATGTGGGTACCGGGAGTCGAACTCAGGACCTCACGCTTGCCAGGCAGGCGCTTATGCTGCTGAGCTATCTCACTGGCCCCCATTTAGACATTTTAAACGTCAGTAATATGGAGTGCTGTCTAGTGGAAATATAGGGCCGGTGAGATAGCTCAGTGGCATAAGCTGGGCCTGTTGCACTCACTTGCCTGGTATTGAAAAAGGGCAAAACACTTTCTGATTTCGGCGGCTCTTTCCAGTGCGTTAGCTAGATTGTGATTCTGTTATCCAGTTAGACACTCTGTCATTGCAGCTATCTCTTGGTATCAGCTTGGGGTATGGGGGAGTAGGAGCTGGGCGTGGTGGCACACACCTGTAGTCAGCTCCTTGGAGGCTCAGGTGGGAGGATCACTTCAGTCCAGGAGTTGGAGCCCCTTGCCAACAGCACAGCAAGACCCCTTTTCAATAATAGAGAGTATAGGGTTGTAGCTCAATGCAGACAGAGTACAGTGTAGTTGCCTAGCATACATGAGGCCTTGGGTTCTATCCCCAGCACCACAGGAAAAAGCGGTGGTAATACATGCACACGACCTGTGAAAATCTTCCCATGCATGTTAAATCCTTTCTAGATTGTTTATAATATCTAATTCAATGTACGGCTATACAAATAGGTGTAATACTGTATTGTTTAGGGAATAATGACAAGAAAAATCTGTACATTTTCAGTACAACTTTCCCCCAAATGTTTTTGATCTGCAGTTGGTTAAATCTGGATGCAGAAGCTGCGAAAGCAGAATCTGCAGGTGCAAAACCCACAGATACGGAGTGCTGTATTTCTTTTTCCTCTTGCACAGATATTGGTGTCATGTAGGTAATGTGACTGCTGGTGGTTTGTCCTCATCCATGTGAGTTTGAAGGTTTTGGGTGATATGTAACTTAGATTTTCTGAAAATATTATCCATACATTTCACTTTCGTTCTGTAGTTCTGTTTTTATGTAGTTTTTTGGAGATTGGAAAACTGTATAGCACATGTTGTCATCATCTTCCCAGAATCTACTACCAAATGGCCTTACGCCTTGAAAAATGTGCCGTTTCCTTCTTGTGTGTTTTCTTAATGTCTGATGATAAAAATAAATATAGTCAGGCCTTTCATATCTCTGAAAAGAAGTCTGCACCAATGGAAAAAAAATTCAGGAATAAGAACAAAAACCTATTGGATATGTATGGTGTAAAAAATCTTTGGAACTAAATAAAATTTTGAGAATGTATATCAAAAGCTCTCATGGTTATTTCTTTTTCTTAAATAATTTACAAGAAATAGATCATTTTCTTTTTTTGTTTTGGAGTGTTGGGGATGGATCCCAGAGCCTCACATATGCTAGGTAAATCCTCTGCCACTGAGCTACACCATCAGCCCAAGAAATAAAACAATTTTAATGCAACAAATCTCACAACCCCCACAGTGTCAGAGGGCCAACATTTACTCCCATTTTTCCTATGTGGAATGTGAGGCTCCAGGCAATTTTGTGATGTTCAAAATCTTATAGCTACTGGGGTTTGACTCTGGAGTCAAATTCTTGGGTTTGAATTCGGTTTCCTCATTGCCCCACTGTTCCTGGACAAGTTAGTTAACCGTAGGTCTTGCATCCTATGTCCCCATGTAAGTCAGTTGGGCACAGTAACAGTGCATGCCTCCTAGATTGTTGTAAAATGTAAAATGAACCACATGTGTTAAATGCTTCTAACAATGTCTGGCATAGAGTGAGTGCTTGCCTCATTCTGCTTATAATCAGGATTGTGAACATGTACCCAGATATTCCTGATTCCAACAGCTAGACACTTAACATTTTACTACTTCCCAGGCAACAATAAATACTTTAAAATCAAATTGGCCATTTTAAAATTTGAAAGATGTGGTCTTTATTGTATTTACCTTAAAATCTAGAGACATTTCCACGGGCTGTTAAGCAATATTGCAATACTAGAGGCCACTGAACAAAAATGTAAAAAAATAGTTTCTAAGTTACAAGTGATAGAAATTTAACAAATTTGGATTTGAAGTAGTTATTTGAATCCTTCTGAAAATAGTTTTGCTCTAGGCATCATTTGTATTTTAATTCATTTAAAATATTCATTTTAATACATGAATATAATAGACCTGGGATTAATATTATTGCCTGAAAATTGCCTTTCTGCACTACATGATTATGTAGATCTAGCAGGTAAAAATCATGATATGTTTGTATGTGTTAAGTACTATTTTAGTACATATTTATACATATATTATCTCTAATATGCAAAACAACCTTAGGAAATAGATGTTTGCATCAAACTCATAGGTGAGGACATTAAGGAATGGGGATTACATAAGATATAATATGAAGGAAAGACACATTGAGTTATAGACTTTGTCATAGTCCTTTGCAAGATTATGAACTTTGTGAAGTAAACTTTTATCAAGTGGGAAGGTGATGGTTTGGACTAATTTCTGTTTATTACGAGGAATGGTGCTGTTTTTTTATTGTGTAAAATTGCATTGTCAACCCAAACTTCATATGGCACGTGATCTATTTCAACCACATTAGCTCAAAAGTCACGTGTGAAAATGATCACAGTAGGAAGTTGTGCAGGAAAGATTAACCTACTTAGAGGCAAAAGCAGGTTTAGAAAGGGACAGCAATATTCCAGGCCTCACTTTGGGAATTTCTGTGTTCTGTCTGTAACTGCCTTTTGTGTCCCTGTCCTCTAAGTGGTGTCTGAACCCCAGAAATTGCTGTGACCTGGGAAAGGGGCGGTGAAAGTCCCATCTCAGAGCCCTGTACCACACCCAGCTACACACAGGTTTCACCTCAGGGCCCTTCTGTGGAGAGGAGCTAGGAAATAACTGAAAGACCTTCCCTAGACCAGTGATGGCAAACCTTTTAGAGCTTTCAGTGATACAAACAGGTTCGCCATCACTGCCCTAGATCTTTTTTTTTTTTTAATGCGGGCACCGGGAGTCGAACTCAGGACCTCGCGCTTGCCAGGCAGGCACTTATTCTGCTGAGCTATATCACCGGCCCGACTGCTCTAGATCTTGCTGGCCAAGCAGCTACTAGATTGTGTAGGGTGGACTGCACTTGTACAGGCCCCAGCTTTTTTAATCATGAAATTTTTAATGATTTATTTTTTATTTTTCACTGGCTTTCACATATTATTTGGTTGATCCTAGTACTATATTCAGATTTTTAAAAAATTTCCAGTCAACAGAGCCCAAGAAGGGGCAGCTGGTGGCCATGAGTAAAAACAGACAACGTTGTAAAGAGTGAGATTAAGGTGATGCGGATTGTACAAGGCCCATAGGTCAGACAGGCCTAAGGTCGAAAACTCCCACTCCTCCATATTGCTGTGTGACCTTGAGCAAGTCACTCAACCTTTGTGGTCTTCATTTCCCTGTTCTATAAATTAAAAGTGATAATAGGGTGATAATAGTATCTACTTCATAATTATATACTCTGAGAGATGCCTATCCTGATCCTAGCCATCACCTTGCTTGCTATGATTTAAGATCATTCCTCTGTGTTCCCAGAGTCCCTTGTTCTTAATCTTGTCAGGGCTCTGATTATACATTTTTGGAAATTTCTTTTTTTTTTTTCTTTCTTTTTTGTGGGTACTGGGGGTCGACCTCAGGACCTCGCGCGCCAGCAGGCGCCAGTGCCGCTGAGCGATATCACCGGCCCTTTTTTCGTATGTGGGTTCCGGGAGTCGAACTCAGGACCTCGCGCTTGCCAGGCAGGCACTTATGCCGCTGCGCCATCTCACTGGCCCATTATTGGCCTATTTCTTATTAGCATCAGTAAAAAAAGTGTTTGGTAAGGAGTGGAGAGGAATTATTCAAACTCCTTTTTTTACATCATTTTGCATAGTAAGTAGTAGTTTTCAGCACACATCTTAAACAAGTGTAGTGGTTCCCAAACTTCGGTATTCATAAGAAAACTTCAGGATTTTTTTTCCTTTTCTTTCCTCTTTTCCCTTCCTTTCCCTTCCCTTCCCTTCTCTTCCCCTCCCTCCCTCTTCCTTTACTTCCTTTCCTCTCTCTCATTCTCCCTCTCTCTCTCTGTCTTCCTTTCTTTTTCTTCTCTCTTTTCCTTTTTCCCTCTCTTTCTCCCTTCCATTGTATGGCTATGACACAATTTGTTGTTTATCCAAATACATGGTGATGGATACTTTATATGTTTTCATTTTTTGGGTATTACTACAAATATATATTTTATGAACATTCGTGTACAAATATTTGTATAGACAGGCTTTCTTTCCTCTTAAGTAAATAATAGTAAAATGCGGGTCAGAAGCCTAATATTTATTTAACATTTCCTTTTTAGTGCTGGGGATCAAACCCAGAGCCTTGCCTATGGTAGGCAAGCACTGTGCCACTGCCCAGCCCAGAGGGTCTTAATTTTAATGAAGTCTAATGTCAATTTTTTTCTTTTCTATATAGGTATATCTTTGCATTACATGGTATTTACATTCATTTTGTGGAATTGGCTCTTAGGGCTTGAAAAACTTTGTTCCAAACTCCCTTGGCCTTTAAGTTTTGTGTTGAAAAATCTGCTGTTACTCTAATAGTCTTCCCTTTATATGTTATTTGATATTTTTCTCTATCAGCTGTTAGTATTCTCTATGCTGAATTTCTGGTATTTTAACTATGATGTGTCATGGAGAAGTTCTTTTCTGGCCATGGCTATTTGGTATTCCTTATGCCTCCTTTACCTGAAAGTTGAATTCTTTCCCTAGACATGGAAAGCAAATGAGATGTGATTTTTCTTGGACTTTTTCCTTTATTTTCTGAATCATTAGCTATAGATAAAATCCACACAAGCTTGTAGTAATTTATTACTAAGAAGCCCATGATCTCACAGCCTACCTCAATTTTGTGTCTTTCACAAAAGATTTCAGACAGGCCCTCATGTAGAATATATTTAAAAATTATAGATTTTCAGAGAAAGAAAGAGTACATCTTTGAGAGTAAAGGTAGGCTAGTGCCAAAATGGCAGTTGCAATGAATGAGGTCTCAGGTTACATTTATATAGTAAACTAGGTTTTTTGAGGAATATCCTTTCCTTCCTCTAAATATCCTTTCCTTCCTCATTATTTTTGTATAAATGAAATGGATTATGTTTACCTACTTCAGAGAGATGTAGGTCACTGTTTACTCCTTAGGTAGATGTCTCCTTTTACTTTGGTTTGAAACCTTGAGGTTTTTCCAAACCCTCACCCATGATCTGGACTTTGAATGGGCCCTGAACCTTAGCAGCATGCTCAGAGGATCTTACCTTTTCTTAGGCTGAGGTTTGAAACTGTAAGTTTGTGTGCATTTTATCTATAGCCAATGATCAAGAAAACAAAGGAAAAAATAATATCTTCTTTGGTTTTCAGTTAAGCATTGAGAAATGAGTGTTGAGTCTCCTTCAATACAGATATTAGCAGAATACAAACTAGTGCATCAAACGATGAGAGGCATCCTTGTCAACCAGTAGTTAACAAATATAGCAGAGACCAGTTGAGACTGGTCAACCATCCAGGACTCAGGCAAATTATGTTACACCTGATCCCTAGTCTGTAGATAGGTAAAGATGGATGCCTTTTTATCCCTCCTACCAGTTTATTTCCTTTTTTCTCTGAGCCACGTGTTCTTTACCAGCACATGTGTCCCACAGACTTGCCCTTCAGATGCATCCTATGACTACACTCTAGTTAGACTTCTTTTATAAAGAAATGGGGAAGTGAGATACCACTTCACACCTATTAGCATGGCTATTTTTTTTTTTTAGTAAAATAACAAATGTTGGTGAGGATCTAGAGAAAACAGAGCCCTGTCCATTGCTAGTATAGCAATAAAAGGGTGTATTGCCAGCGCAGCAATAAGAGTGCAGCTGCTGTGGCAAACAGCTTGATAGTTCTTCAAAAAATTAAATATAGAATTAGCATATGATCAACAATTAACTCTTTGGTATATACCTCAAAGAATTGAAAGTTGTATCTTAAACAGATACTTGTATACCAATATTTATAACAGCATTATTCACAATAGTTAAAAGGTGAAAATAACCCAAATATCCACCAACAAATGAATAGGTAAAATGTGGCATGCACATATAATAAAATATTTTTCAGAATTAAAAATAATGAAATTGTTATAGATGACACAGCATAAATAAGCCTTCCAAAATTATGCTAGGCAAATGAGCCATACCCAAAAGGTAAATATTGTATGATTCCTCTTATACGAGGCACCTAAAATAGGCAAATTACTAGAAACAGAAAGTAAAATACATGTTATCTGATGCTGAGGGGTTGAGGGGATTGAAGAATCATTGTCTTAATGGGTATAGTTTCTTTTTAGATTATGAAAGAACTCTGGAAATGGATAGTAGTAGTTGTACAACATTTTGAATATAATTACAACCACTAACTTGCACATGTAGAATAGTTAAAATGGTTATTTTACATAATCTATATTTTGCCACAATGAAGAAACAAAAGTATAGTATCATTAAAACAGGAATTAATGAAAAACTATTCAGCCAAGCCAAAGAAAGGCAAGAAAAAGATGAAAGATGAACAAAAAATAAGATAGGAAAAATTGAATATGAATATTAGTACATTTAAACAACCATATCAGTAATTACATTAAATGTAAATGATCTAAATACCTTAATGAAAATAAATATATTACCTGATTGGATTAATAAGCAAGGTGGAATTTTTATATCCAGGGAAAAAATTTAATGTTTCATATTTAAGCATTACAGATATAAAGACACATATAGGATGAAAATTATTCTAATGCAACTCAATAGATAATGTGAATGGCTATATTAATATGAAGAAAAGATTTCAAAATAAAGTATATTCATAAATAAACTTAAGTCAAAAAGAAAAGGGGTCAATCCATCAAGAAGACATAGCAATCCTATGTTTTGAAGCAAAATTCGTGAAAGAAAACTTAGAGTTTTACAAGAATTAGATAAATACATTGTTACGACTAGAGATTTCGGTACCCTTCTCCAATAGTTCATAGAATATGCAGCAATTCAGTGAAGATATGGTAGATTTGAACTGCATTAGCAACTAACCTGATTATATAAACATATAGAACAATACCAAACAATGGCAAAGTACACATTATTTGCAAGAGGACAGAACAGCTTCTAACATGACCCTATTCTGAACCATGAAAGATGTCTCAATAATTTCAAAATGAATCAAGTCATATGACATATATTTTGTAATCACAATAGAATTAAATTAGAAACTAAAGATCTCCAGGGAAGTCCCCTAATATTTTGAAACTAAAAACATTTCTAAATATTCCATGAGTTAAAGAAGTAGTAACGATGTAAATTTGAAAGTATTCTTAGCTGAATGAAAATAAATGCCAAGCAAACTAGGTATGGTGGCACAGGCCTGTAGTCCCAGCTACTTGGGAGGCTGA
This sequence comes from Erethizon dorsatum, assembly GCA_028451465.1. Lineage (NCBI taxonomy): Eukaryota > Metazoa > Chordata > Mammalia > Rodentia > Erethizontidae > Erethizon > Erethizon dorsatum. The sequence goes on from CM051842.1 coordinate 43,226,326, forward strand.
GGTTAGAGGGTCACCAGTTTGAATCCAGCCTGGACAATGTAGCAAAACCCTGTCTCAAAATTAAAAATAAAAAGAAATTAAGTGTCAAGCATATAAAAAATATGTAGAATGCTGATAATGTAGCATCGAAGGATAAATTTATTGCCTTATACAACCACATTAAAAAACCCTCAAATAAATGTGTAGGGGCATTAGCCAGAGATATGTATGAGATGCATATGCAGAGATAACTTTTGGGGCCACAAGCCCAAAGCCTCCTGGATTAAAAGATTAAAAGATAGCCTACAGGGCCACAAATCCAGTAGGATCAGATAAGCACATTGCCTTAAGGAGTGCATGCTCTGGCCTTTGTCTTTCCCTCACTCCGATTAATTACTTAGATTAGCCCTAAGGTCAGTCATGTAGCAGACCACCCTGTCCGGACTCTTTCTTTCTCCTGTCTCCTGCATGCATTCCTGCCCAGGTGTCCTTCTTGTATCCTTTATCTTTGCTTCCTGGTTTTATCAACAAAAAACCAGAGAAGCTTCACATTGGGGCTGTTTTTTTCCTGATATTCTCTCATGCTGAGGGGTCTTGGTTAAGGCAGCCCCTCAGGGCCTTCTTGGAGTTTAAGACATTACTCCGAGTACTCTCTCATCCTTTGTGCTGCACTATGGTCATGAACTGCGTCATAAATGGCCTCAGTTTTCACCTTAAAATAGAGAAGTACAAAATAACTTTTGAAAATAAGTAAAAGAATGAAAAGTACAGCGCAGTGTAAAAGTAATGAATGAATTATAAAATAGAGAAAATAAATGAAAGTAAAAGCCTTTTCAGATGAATAAAACTAATAAACTTCTAGGAAAAGTGATGAGGAAAAAAGGAAGAGGTGCTATAGTTTGGATATGGTTTATCCTCCAAAGGTTCATGTGTGGAGGCTTGGTCCCCAGTGTAACTTATTGAAAGACGGTGAAGGCTTTTAAAAGTGGGAGAATGAGGGCCGGTGAGATGGCTCAGCGGCGTAAGCGCCTGCCCAGCAAGCGCGAGGGCCCGAGTTCGACTCCCAGAACCCACATATGAAAAAAGGGGCCGGTGATATCGCTCAGTGGCACGGGCGCCTGCTGGCGCGCGAGGTCCTGAGGTCGACCCCCGATACCCACAAAAAAAAAAAAAAAAGAAGTCCAGTGTAGCTGAAGGGCCCCAGGTAAACAAAGATAGTTCTATCGGGCAGGCTATTTCAAGGGTCTCCGTATCACTGTCCTAGAGCCAGGGGAAATTGCCAAACCTTTCCTTGGTACATATTATACCTTTACAGTACAGCATAGCATTTCTTTCTCTGCTTCTTTACTTTTAACTGTGTGTGTGTGTGTGTGTGTGTGTGTGTGTGTGTGTGTACATACAATAGAACTTTTTCACTTAGGCACTTAACATCTCTTTCCAGAAAGTAATTGAGTTGCTTACAAGGATATATGCTCTTCAAGATAACCTGAATTTAGAGTTGCCCACCCATAAAAAGCAGAAGAAACTTAAAAAATACATGAAGAAATGTTCAATGTCACTGGTCATTCAAGAAATGCAAATTAAACAATACTGAGATTCCATCTTACCCCAGAAAGAATGGCTACCATCAAGAAATTAAATAATAATAAATGCTGGCAAGGCTGCAGGGGAAAAGGAACCCTTCTAAATTGTTGGTGGGAATGCAAACTAGTACAGCTACTATTTCCAAATCAGCATGGAGATTCCTCAAAAACTGAAACTGGAAATTCCATTTGAACCAGCTATTCCCCTTCTAAGTGTCTTACCAAAAGAGATAAAGGCATCATATTACAGTGGTACATGCATACCTGTGTATGTAGCAGCACAATTCTTAACAGCTAAATCTGGGAGGCAGCCTATATGTTCAACAGACAAATGGATAAAGAAATTGTAGTGTTTACACATAACAGAGTACTACTCTGCTGTAAAGAAAGATAAACTTGGGCCAGTGAGATGGCTCAGCGGCGTAAGCGCCTGCCTTGCAAGCGCGACAGCCCGGGTTCGACTCCCGGAACCCACATACGAAAAAGGGGCCGGTGATATCGCTCAGCGGCACGGGTGCCTGTTGGCGCGCGAGGTCCTGAGGTCGACCCCCTGGTACCCACAAAAAAAAAAAAAAAAAAAAAAAAAAAGAAAGATAAACTTAAGTCATTTGTAGGAAAATAGATGCACCTTGAGGCCATAATGTTAAGTGAAATAAATCAGACACACAAGCTTAACTATCACATGGCTTCTGTTATATGATAAACCCAAAATATAAATAAAAAGCAAAATAAAAGGTAGATAACAGGTAGTAGGGAGATCTTTCGCAAAGGGGAAGGGGGGTCAAAAGATGGAGAGGGGAATGAAGGGAGGGAAAAGGGATGAAAAAAGAATTAAAATGTTATGTACATGTGCGAACTCCACACAAGTAATGTAAACATTATGTACTGTGAGCATGTACAAAAAAAAAAAAAAAAGGAAGGGGATCAAGAGATGAATGGAGTGGGGAAGGAGGGAAGGGAAGGGGGATGAAACAAGGAATTAAGATGTACATGGAGGGCCAGTGAGATAGCTCAGCGGTGTAAGCGCCTGTCTAGCAAGTGTGAGGTCCTGAGTTCGACTTCTGGTACACACATTTAAAAAAATGATGTACATGGGCCGGTGAGATGGCTCAGCGGCATAAGCGCCTGCCTGGCAAGCGCGAGGGCCCGAGTTCGACTCCCGGATCCCACATACGAAAAAGGGGCCGGTGATATCGCTCAGCGGCACGGGCGCCTGCGGGCGCGCAAGGTCCTGAGGTCGACCCCCCGGTACCCACAAAAAAAAAAAAAATGATGTACATAGAAATTTTGATAGGGATTTCATGTGATGAATGCAGTATGTTTTTCCATTTATCTGTGTTTTATTTAATTTTTCCAAACTATTTTATAGTTTTTACTGTCCAGGTGTTTTGTCTCATTGTTTATTTCTAAGTATTTGATTATGTCTGATGCTATTGTAAGTGGATTGTTTTCTTAATTTTCTTTTTGGATTGTTCATTGTCAGTGTATAGAAATGCAGCTGATTTTGCATATTGATTTTGTGTCTTGCACCCTCACAAAATTAATTTATTACTTCTAACACTTTTTGTCAAATATTTAATATAGTCTACATATGTGATTACATAATCTGTGTACTGTGTAAAGATAATTTTACTTCTTCCTTTCCAATTTGGACGACTTATTTCTTTTTCTTACATAATTACTCTGGCTAGGACATCGAGTACTATGATGAATAGAAGGAATAAAAGTCAGTACCCTTGCCTTGTTCCTGACCTTAGGAAAGTTTGCCATTTTCCACCTGTGAGTATGATACTAACTGTAGCTTTTTATATATGACTTTTATTGTTTCAAGGCAATTTTCTTCCAGTCTTATTTTGTTGAATGATTTTATTACGAAAGGGCATTGAATTTTTATCCAAGTGGCTTTTTGGCATGAAAACCAGTATGCAAGTAATCATCAAAAATATCATATATCATGACCAAGTGGGATTCATTCTAGGGATGTAGGGATGGTTCAACGTGAGAGAGAGAATAAAAGGAGGACATATTCAAACAAAACAAAGTAATACAGACATTCCTTGTTTAATGCCCTACCTCTTTAATGACTGTTCAGATGTACGACTGAGTCTCACTGTTTGGACTTATGACCTGCCACTTGGACTTACAGCCCATCTTGTTTTTTTGCACCTATGTTCATTGAAGATATTGGCTTGGAGGTCTCTCTTTTGGTTGGGTCCTTTTCTGGCTTTGGAATCAGGATAATGCTAGCTTTCCAGAATGATGTTGGGAGTATGCCTTCCCTTTAGATTTCATTAAAGAGTTTGAGGAGTATTAATGTTAGATCTTCTCTAAAGATCTTGTAATTTCAGCATTGAATCCACTGGGACATGGGCTTTTTCTTAGTTGCTAGTTCATTACTTCTTAGATTTCACTGACTGATATTGAATTATTCAGGATTTTTATATCTCCTTATTTCGGCTTTGGTAGTTCAAATGTATTTAGGAATCTATCCATATTTTTCTGAATTCTCCACTTTATTAGTGTATAGATTCTCAAAGTAGCTACCAATGATTTTCTGGAATTTGTGCTTTTTGCCTTTTTCACTTTTAATTGCATTGATTTGGTTTCTTTTCTCTTTGGCAAGACTGGCTGGAGGGCGTTGTCAATTTTGTTATTCTGTCAAAGAACCAACTCTTTAATTCATTGATTATTTGTGGTCTTTTACTCTCATTTTCACTAATTTATGCTCTGATTTTTATAATTTCCTTCCTTGTACTAGCTTTGGATTTGGATTTTTTTGCTTTTCTAGGACCTCGAAGTGCATCATTAGATTACTTTTTTGAGCTCACTCAGTCTTTTTGATATAGGAATTCACTACTATAAAATCCCCTGTTATGACTGGTTTCATTGTGCTAGTATTATTTGATTCTAGGAATTGTTTAATTTCTTCCTTGCTGTCTTCTTTGATTATTCAAGAAGGTGTTTTTTAATTTCCATGCGTTTTCATACTCTGTGGTTTCTTTGGCCATTCATTTCTAGGTTCATTGCACTATGATCTGAAAATATGCATGGGATAATTTTGATTCTTTTGCATTTACTTAAGAATGCTTTATGGGTTAATATGTGGTCTATTTGTGAGAAAGTTGCATGTGCTGCTGAGAATGTGTGTTCGGTTATTGTTGGGTGAAATACACTGTAGATATCTATTAAGTCCATTTGTTCAAAGGTTTGGTACAACTTTAATATTTCTTTACTGATATTTGGTTTAATTGATCTGTCTATTTGTGACAGTGGAGTATTGAGGTCTTCCATTATAATTGTGTTCATGTTTCTCTGATTTTTGTGTCTATCAGTGTTCGTTTTATGAAGTTGAACATGCTGGTGTTCAGTGCATATATAACTGGTCTCTCTTCCTGTTCGATTGTGGCCTTAATAAACATGTAGTGCTGTTCTTTGTTTCTTCTGATCAATTTTGTCTTGAAATCCATTTTATCTGAAATTAGCATAGCTACTTCTGTTGATTAAGGTTTCCACTGCATGGAATACTGTTTTCCAGTCTTTAATTTTTTTTTTTTTGTAGGTACCGGGGGGTCGACCTCAGGACCTCATGCACCAGCAGGCGTCCGTGCCGCTGAGCGATATCACCGGCCCCTTTTTTTGTATGTGGGTTCCGGGAGTCGAACTCGGGCCCTTGCGCTTGCCAGGCAGGTGCTTACGCCGCTGAGCCATCTCACCGGCCCCCAGCCTTTAATTTTTAATCTGAGTTTTTTTTTAATTAAATGTGTTTCTTGTATACTCTGTATCATTGGTTTTTGTCTCTTGATTCGTTCTGCTAAGCTGTGTCTTCTTATTAGGGAATTGAGACCGTTCATATTGAGAGTTATTACTGAAAGGTATTGACTTATTCCTGTCATTGCGTTTTTTTTTTCTTTATGCTGATTTCCTTATTTTTTCCCTTCTCTCTTACTGCTCACTCTGCCAAGTGTGTTCACTCTATTTGACTAAATAGCATTGTTGGTTTCATTGTTTCTAGGATAGCCTTGAGAATTTTTGGTAATACTAGTTTTTTGGTAATGAATTTCTTGAATTTTAGTCTTCAAATTCTTTGTCATGAGAAGATTTTATTTCTCCATCAATTTTGAAGAAAGGGTTTACAGATTATATAAGTCATGGTTGGCATTTGTTACCTTATAGGGCTTGAAACATTTTACTTCAAGCCCTCCTGGCCTTTAAGGTTGGTGTTGAGAATTCTGCTGTGATTTTAATGCGTTTATCTTTATATAAGTGATGCGTTGCTTTTAAGAGTTTTATCCCTGTCTTGCACTTCTGGTGTGTTGACTATAATGTGATGTGGAGAGCTTCTCTTTTGATCATGGCTACTTGAAGTTCTGTATGTCTGACTTATCTGTATGTTTTCTTTCCTTACATTTGGGTTGTTCTCTGCTATTATTTCTGTAAACAGACTTTTTTTGCTGTCTTCTGATTTTTTTACTTATTCAAATTAATCTTAGATTAGTCTTCTTTCCATCATCTACTAGGTGTTGGATCCATTTGTGATGTTCTCTTTTTGTTGTCTTTGAGTAGTCGGTTTTTGACAGCATCCCTTTTTTTGGGCAACTTACAAATGTGTGAAAGTTAATTTGGTCTTTTTTATTTGATGAAAAATAAAACAAAATTTCCTAACCAAATAATAAGAGAATAACAATAGTTATTACAGTGTGTATCATTATCTTCAAAGTAGCTCCTCAGTACAAGACATAAACCAAAAAGATCCTTACAAAAAAAGAATCAGATAATAACACAAACTTTCTTTTCAATGAAATAAAACTATTAGTATAAATGAAACAAATTAGTGTATATACTGATATATTTTTAAAACAACAAAATATGTAATCCAGGAAGTATTTGAACTCTACTTCCTAATATATATGTGTATATATATATGTATATATATATATTTCTAATATAAGAGAAACCATGCAGCAATATTTGAGCTGTGTCTGACTTCTGACTTATCTTACATAACATTATGTTCTCAAGTTGCATCCATTTACTTATGAATGCCTCAACTTTTATCTTTTTTATGGCACTGTAGTATTCCATTGTGTATAAATACACTTTCCTTATCCATTCATCTGTTAATGGACATATATGCTGTTTCCAACACCTAGCTATTGTAAATTATGTTGATATATAAATGGGTATGCATGTATTCCTGTGATATCATGATTTTAACTCTTTTAGGAAGATACCTAGGAGCGGGATGCGGAGTCAAATTTTTACTTATAGTTTTTGGAGGAACCTCCACACTGATTTTCATAGTGGTTGTACTAGTTTACATTCCCATGAACAATGAAGTATAGTTCCTTTTCCCCACATCCTGACTAGCATTAGTTATTATTAGATTTTTTATGATAGCCATCCTTTCTGTTGTAAGATGGTATCTCAGTGTTTTAATTTGCATTTCTCTGATGGCCAGTGATGATGAACATTTTTTCATGCATTTATTAACTATTTGTACTTCTTCTCCTGAGAAGTGTCTATTTCAGTTGCCCATCTTTTATTTGGTCTTTTATTCGAGAAGGGGTCTAATTTTTTTGAGATCTTTATATGTTCCTGATGTTAGTCCATTTGCCATGAGATAGCTGGCAAAATTTTTTTCCTGTTCTGTAGATTGTGTCTTCACTCTCTTGGTTGTTTCCTTTGCTGTACAGAAGTTTTAAAATTTGATATGATCCCCTTTGTTGATTCTCAGTGTTATTTTTGTGCCATTGGGGTTCTGTTCAGAAAGTCCTTGTCTATACCTATGGCTTCAAGAGTTATACCTATTTTATCTTCCAGTAGATTAAGTGTTTCTGTTTTAACCTTTAGATCCTTGATCCATTTTGATTTTAGTTTAGTACATGGTGAGATATATGGGTCTAGACTCAATCTGCTGCATGTGAATATTCAATTTTCCTATCACCACTTATTAAAGAGGCTTTCTTTCAGTGTATATTTTTGGCTCCTCTGTCAAAGATCAAATAGCTATATCTGCCTGGGGTTGTTTATGCATCTTCTATTCTGTTCCATTGATCCACATGCCTCTTTTTGTGCCAGTACCATGCTGTTTTAATTACTGTACCTTTATAGTATAACTTTAAGTCTGGGCATGTGATGCCACCTGTGTTGCTTTTCTTACCCAGGATTGATTTTGCTCTTCTGGATCTCTTCTGATTCCATATACATTTTAGGATTGTTTTCTCTACCTCTGTAAGAAATAACATTAGTATTTTAATTGGGATTGCATTAAATCTGTATATCAGTTTTGGAAGTATAGCCGTTTTCATTATGTTGATTCTGCCTATCCAGGAACAGGAGATATTTTTCCATTTCTGATTCCTCAATTTTATTTTTAATTCTGATGGAATTTTCATTGTAGACGTCTTTCACTTCCTTAGGTCAAAATTGTGAATGGTACTGTTTTCCTGTTTGTTTTTACAGTTAGTTCATTATTAGCGTATAGGAATGCTTTAATTTTTTGTATTTATTTTGTATCCTGCTACACTGCTGAATTGGGTTATCAGTTCTCAGAGTGTTTTGGAGAAGTATTTTGGGGTCTGCTTTTCAGTGATATACTTTGGGCATGGCTAACTATAGCCCTTTGCTTCTGCCCCAACATCTGACCACCATTGTTAATTTGAGAGGAGAGGATGCAATGCAATTGACCCAATACCCAGTTCTCTTGGAGTGGACCCCAGTGTCAGTGTGTGACCATGGTTGCATAAGATGAGAAAGATTACTCAGAGATGAAGTTTTAGGTCAGTCACTGAGAGGACCCAGAGTGGCTGCTACTTCAGCGTAAGAGAGCTTAAGAGAAACAGCCACAAGTTAAGACTTCTGTGGTTCTTTATTTGTGGCTCAAGGACATGAGAACAAAGACATAGAAGAAAAGCATTTGAAACATATTGTATAGACATTTTGGTCAGGGAACAGTGCTGGAATGGGATGGTTTTTTGCATGACACATGTCAACCTAGTTTAAGCAATCTTACTGGGGCAAAGGAGACACAACAGCCAAAGCAAACATCTCTGAGAATAATCTGTTTTTGATTCTGCTGATTGTTGTCCTGCAGATTCTACGCTAAATTCTAACCATGCATTCCAGGAGACCTGAACTCTTGTTCAGAAAGTCCTTTCCTTTTTCACATTCACTTCAAACACTCTTTTAGCCAGAGTGTCCACACACCCCAGTATTTTTAATGTCAGAAAGTTGATCTGGGTGTTGGCATACAGAGAAAACTGATTAATAGTAATAATCATGTGGCCCTGGCAATAACATGCCAATCAGCTACAATAGTATCATCCAGGACAAACTGAATATTGACATACCATAAGGACCAATGAGGTAACACCTTTAAACATAGAAAAGAAACCCACAATTACAGTGTAAACACTGAGAGAACCCAGATATTGACATAGAGCTAATATGTATTAAATGCAAAAACAATATCTCTGCTAATGGTAGAAAATAATTCAACAGTAATTACATAGTTAGCTATCTAAAGATTAATAAAGCTTAATTGTTATGCTATCAAAGATGGGTTGGGAATGGGAGAATGCAAGAAAAATTTGAAAACAAACTATAAAATATGAGGAAGACAAAGAAGTGGGATAAAGGATCCTATTATGGAGTAGAAGGATATTTAAAGAATTAGGTAAAGTTAACAAAACAAATGAGAAATAGAAGACACAAGAAAAAAGGGAGAAAAAGAAATAATATGAAGGATAAAATAAGGAAAAATACTAAAGGGACGAATTGAAAGGAAAAAGAGAAAAAAAAGAAAAAGAAAAGAAAAACAAAACAGCAAGAAAAAAGACAAAGAAAAATTTCTCACGCCCCAATAATCCAATGAAAAAGATGAAAAAAAAGAGTCCAAAAAAATTTCTCCATGGTTTCCTTCCAGAATTGGCAATTTTGAAGTCTAGCAATTCTCGGTTTTCTCTGCCTAGCCTTAAGGCCTGTGTTTTTGGTTTTTTGAGGTGGCCCCCCATTCCAAAGGCCCCTCTGTTTTCCCAGGCTGTGACAATGTCCAAGCTGAGACATATCCCTGCTTCCAGCAGTAAATAAGGAATGCAGTTCAACCTCGGACCCATGCTGAATGCAGACAGTAGGACAGGGCTTGAATACACATTGTCAACTTTCAACCCAAGAGCATTGTAAGCCAGGGCCTGGTTTCTGGTCATGGAGGATGGGGCCTGTGTCATTCAGGGCCTGACCTCAAACCCCTCAGGAGGTCTGTCTGCAACTGTATCCTCTGTCTCTCACCTGGTCACTATGGGAGGGTAACACTGGGAACATTGAAGTGAAGCCACCCTGAGTCCCAGTTTCAAACACTCAACCCTTTCCCATAATGATGCCTAACCCTGCACTCTCTCCGGAGATATGGAGGGTGCCTGTGCTGGTACCCTCTCCACCTATTTCCTGTGGAAGGACTCCTGTTGGGATAAAACCCTGGCACTGTCCCTACTGATCACAACAACCTCCAGCCCAGTTTGCTTCTGCAGAGAGAGGTTCCTTTTACCACAAGCTGTAAGCCAGGAGCCAAGGAGAAAATCCAGATTGTTTCATTTCCTCCTCTGTGGGAGACCAATTAAGGGGAATTGAGGCCTAATTGGCCTCCTCTGTGAGCACAAAGGAGAAAGGCAGTAGGTTGTGCTCTTCTACAACATGCAGGGATGATGGTATTGCCATTTCTAGGGAACAGTCAGTACAGCTGAGATCAGGTTGTTTACCTGAACATGTACTAATGGATAATGGAAGGCAGATGAATCTTGTGTTACTTTAATTGCTTGTACCTGTGTTTGAGTGAATAAAAGTAAGATGAGCCAGATGCCCAGGGTGCCTCTGCCTACTAGAGACAAGAGCCCCCTGGCTGCCTGCATGGTAAACTGACTCTGTATCTGTTTGTCTTTCATCCTTGTTAACCCCTGGGTCAGGGGAACAAACTTGTAGGGCTAGGTTCACTACATTTCTCCATGTTGTGGTCCTTTTCTTTAACTTCTCTGTGGCTTTTAATTTTCCTGTCAGTTCATTCCTGATTTGCAGAGATCTACTTGTCTCTTCCTATTTTTTCCCCCAAAGTTGTTATTTTCCGGTGTCTGGACTTTGAATCTCAGAGTGGCTGAATTACTGCCACTCATCACTTTGTCATTTTTTTATAGGTTATTTTTCTTGGGTGTGTTCGAAGGGTCTTAAAATGTTTATGAACAAAGAACTATCATAGGATAAATGTCTTAGAAAAACTATTCAACGAAGATCACTTGCTTCAACTTGATCAAGCCTATATCATTCATATAGTAGCAGATAAACCATAAGCATATGGTAAGGCTGTATTTCTGAATAAGATCATTCTGGATTGAGTGGAATGCAAGAACAAGAATCCTGGCTGAATTTCATAGGTGGGTCTTGCAGAGTTGCTAATAACCCATATTGCTTTCAGGGGTGCAACAAGGCAAAAGGAAAGAGCTCTGTTGATTGTTTTTGTTTTTGTGTTTAAGCCTTGCTAACCAGAGGTAATCTCTTGGTCAGCACAGTTTGGTGGCCAGCCACCAATTGGTCAGAGGTCATGCCTAAGCCAACATGGTTTTCTGCCTTTATGTTAAATCAGTGTATAGCTTGGAGATTATATTCACAGTTTATGAATCAGCTCTCAATCAACCAGGAGGTTGTAGCTCTTTGCTCAGTAGTTTTCACCCCATTCATTCCTGAGAATATGCTAACTTGAGCAGTGCTGTGTCCTGTGTGATTTTTTTTTTTTTTTGTGGGTACCAGGGGTCGACCTCAGGACCTCACGTGCCAGCAGGCGCCCATGCGATATAACTGGCCCTTTTTTCGTATGTGGGTTCCGGGAGTCGAACTCAGGCCCTCGCACTTGCCAGGCAGGCGCTTATGCCGCTGAGCCATCTCACCGGCCCCCTGTGTGATTTTAACTGTCTTTCACTGAACTCTGTCTTAGATTTCAGGCTGATTGTCCTCTAATGTATCACACTGGGATTGTGAGCTGATTGTTCTACTGTTTTAGAATGTGCCCATAGCCTTAAATTCTTCCATATTCTGATCCAAATAACATCACCTCCCTCAGCTGGGCAGAATATTTTCATTATGGAGTGGGAGCTGAAGGTGAGTGTTAAGAGCTGAAGTTGCTACTTGGTTTCCTCTATTTGCTGAGTGTATATTTTCTTCAACAGGTATAAAGGTAAATACAATCCAAAAAGGGGAGATTTAAATCTTTTCATGGCCAAGCAAGTGAAGGAGATTCCCTCCATTTCCTTAGTGGTGTTATAGTCAAGTGTAAGAGATAGACATATGCACTGAAAAGCACAGAAAGTGCTATAGATGGTGTTCTGGTTTGTGTCTAGATGTCCCCCCAAAGCCTCACGCAGTCATGGGGGCGGGCTTCTGGAGTTTATGACTGATTCGTGGTCTAATGCTGGGATTATGGGCGTGAGTGCTACACCCACCCTGGGGCGGGTAGCCTGCAGGTAATATAAGGGAGGGAAAGAGGTTGCTCTCTCGCGCTTGCTCCTCCCTTTTGCTCTTGTTGCTTTTGCTGCCTTCCACCGCCATGAACTGTTGCCCTCTGCCATGTGCTACTCTGCCTTGGAGCCAGCTGAGTATGGCCTGAAACCTCCACAGACTGTGAGATAAATAAATCTTTCCTTCCTTAATTTTGGGCATTGGGTATTTTGTCTCAGGAACGAGAGAAAAGTAACCAAGACAGATGGTGAATACAAAATCTGTGACAGTAGTCAAAAGGGAAGGAGGAACAAAATCCAAAAGTTTCAAGGTAAATTTTGAAAAGGGATGGCCAACAAATGAAAAGAAAAATGAGGGAACTATGCCCTTTTGAGTGTGAGAACACTCACCCAGACTTCATCAGTTCATTACATTCATATCTTTGCCTTTCCAGATAAACATGAAAACTGATCTAACCATTTACTATTAATGTGATCTTTTCTAAATTCCTTCTGATCTGCAGTTTTCTAATCTGATTTTGAGGATCATAGCAGTACCTAATTGAAAGCATTAACTCCCCTGAGAATTCTTTCATCACCACCTAAGTTAAGAGGTCTTCCTCTGTTTCCCCAAATCCCCAGTGCTTATCTGTCATAGCATTCCTCACAGTTTCAATGGATTATTAGCCTACATGTAGATATCTATCTACATGGACTCCCAAACCTCATTTTTGTTTCCGTTTTTATTGGTATATATTTGTGATACATAATTACACTTAAATTAAGAAATCTTAATCATTTTGATCCCTTTTATGCTTCTCTTCCTTACCCTCCTCCTTCCCCTCCCCCAGACCCTCTTCCCCATCTCCAAAATGTCTACATTCCTAATTCTTCTTTATTTTACTCTTTAATTATTTATATTTTAGATTTCTCATATAAGAGAAACCATGCAGTATTTAATTTTGTCTTTCTGATTTATTTCACTTAACATTATGGTCTCAAGATCCATCCATTTTCCTACAAATGACTCAAATTTATCCTTCTTTATGGCTGGTATGTATCACTCTTTTAATCCATTCATCTGTTGATAGGTATCTAGGCTGTTTCCAGAATTTAGCTATTGTGAATTGTGCTGCTATAATCATGGGTATGCTTGTATCACTACGTTATAATGTCTTTCATTCTTTCAGAAAGGTACCCAGGAGAAGTATAGCTGAGCTAAATAAATTTCATTTCTTCTTTTAGTTTCTTGAGAAATCTGCATACTGACTTCCTAAGTGATTGTACTAGTTTACATTCCCACCAACCATTTAGAAGGGTTCCTTCTTTCCCACATCCTTCCCAGAATTTCTGGTTCTTTATGCCCTTGATGATAGCCATTCTTACTGGCGTAAGATGGAATATCAGTGTTTTGATTTGCTTTTCCTTTATGGTCAAACATGTTGAACATTATTTCAGTACTTATTGGCCATTTGTACTTCCTTTAATAAGTGTTCATTTCTTTTTTTTTTTTGGATTTCCCAAGAAGGGTGCCCTCTCACATCCTCCACAAATGCGATCATCTGGCCTTTAAGTATTCATTTCTTTTGCCCATTTTTTGATTGAGTCATTTGGGTTTTTGGGGGTACCTAATTTTCTGAGATCTTTATATATTCTAGATACTCTATCAAGGAATAGACTGCAAAACTTTTTCTCACTCTGTAGGTTGTCTCTTTATTGATTGCTTCCTTGATGTTCAGAAGCTTTTTAATTTAATATAGTTCCATTTGTTAATTATTTCTAGTGCAATTGGAGATCTATTCAGGAACTCCTTGCCTATGCCTATATGTTTAAGTTTTTTCCCTATTTTCCAGCAGATTCAGTGTTTCTGTTTTTGTATTTATTTTGATTTGATTTTAATATAAGATGAGAAATATGGATCTAGACATGGATAACCCTTTCCACTTTTTGAAGATGTTATCTTTTCTCTAGTGTGTTTTTAGCCCCTTTGTCAAAGATCAGATGGCTAAATGTACATGGGGCTGTTTGTATGTTTTCTATTCTATTCTATTGTTGTACATGTCTCTTTGTGCCAGTAGCATGCTGTTTTTATTATATAGGTTTGTTGTATAACGTAGAATTCAAGATTGTAATGCCTCCTGTTTTGCTCCTTTTGCTCAGGATTCCTTTAGCTATTCTGGGTCTCTTTTGGTTCCATATAAATTTAAATATAAATTTTTCTTCTAGTTTTGTGAAGAATGCTGTTGGTATATTTATTATAATTGCATTTTGTCATTTTATAATTTGGCCATTTCAACAATATTCTGCCTATCCAGGAACAGTGGACATCTTTCCATTTTTTAATTCCTCTTCAATCTCTTCAGAGTATTATAGTTTTTGTTATAGAGATTTTTCACCTCCTTGGTTAGGTTGATTCCCATATATTTAATTTTTTGAAGCTATTGTGAATGGAATGGGTTTTCTGATTTTTTTTTCTCAGTGGGTTCATTATTGGTGAATGCTATTGGTTTTGTTTCCTGCCACTTTGCTGAATTTATTAACTCTAAGAGTCTTCTCATGTTTTGTGGGTCTTCTATTTAAAGGACTGTATAATCCACAATAGTTTGACATCTTCCTTTCTTATTCATATTCATTTTATTTCTTTCCTTTGCTATCCATATTCATTTTATTTCCTCCTCTTGGCTGATTGTTCTGGCTATAGTTTCAAGTACTATATTGAACAGGAGTGGTGAGAGTAGACACCCTTATCTTATTCCTGATTTTAGAGGGAATGATTTCAGGCTTTCTTCATTTAGTATGATGTTAGCAGTGCGTTTATCTTAAATGCCTTTTATCAGTTTGAGGTAAGGTCTTTATGTACCTATTTCTTCAAGGTTTTTATCATAAATGGACACTGCATCAGTGGCTCTGCTTGCTTCAAAAACTTTTTGAATTCTCCTATATTTCATAATCTGTAGAAAATTCAGAAAAATGCTCCATATCTTTTAAGTATATCTTCTCCTCTGAGTCCTGTCAAGCCCTAGTACAATATAGATTTCTGAGCACAGTCTAGAACTAAATATTTTTGTTTTCTGCAGATCGTCAAAGTCTAAGTAATCATTTCAAACTTTAGTACCACTTTTTGTACCATTTCACCCACTCTTAAAAGTAATTTTAACTTAATGGTCTCTCAAAACCCAATCAAGTAGCAATATAATACAGATCTTCAAAGCATTCTAGAACTTTCCCTCAAACACCATCCAATTGACTATTCATATCGATTTAAATCTGAAGAGTTATAAAAATCCTGCTCAAAAGCATACATTAAATCACTACAATTTTCTAATAGGTACAAACAGATTTTTAATAGAAAAACCATAATTGAAAATTTGTCTAACATAGGACTCCAGAAGGAGAGCTTCTAGTCACACCTGAATGATTTCTCTCTCTCCTCTGGGGCTCTGAATATCATGTCCCAGAAGTAGTAGCATCCCAGTTGAAAAACACACAAACCAGAAAACTAAAACCAGAACCTTTCTTTCTTCTCTCTTTTTTTTTTTTACTTCTACTCTAGGTATGGGTTATAGTGATAAGCACTGTAATAACCAAGTATGAGAGTTAACTGATTGTGTCAACTTGGGTAAAAAACACCCAAATAAATTGGATCAGCATAGTTCTGGGTGTGGCTGAAGGGATTTACTGAACATAGAAGACCCACCCTGGGTGTGAGCAGCACCAACCAATACATTTGTGGCCTAAATGAAATAAAAGAGAAATGAAGAGGGGAGGCTCATTTCTGTTTCTTCAGAGGAGCTCCAGTCCTCACCTTCACCTTAGATGTCATCTCCTGGCTCCCAGTGCAGAGTCTTCAGCCTTCCAGCACAGATTCTTCAGCCTTTCAGTGCAGACCTCTTGGCCTCCTGATACAGACTTGTGAGGGGCACTACAGTGAGCTCGAGGCCCTTGACTGGATCCTTCAGTTCTCCAGCATGCAGATATCCCTTTTGCACTGTTCTACACCTGATTCTGCAGGCAGTCATCTTAAGCCTATCTTGTAAATCCTTATATATTTGTATATCTTACATTAAATCTGTTTCTCTAGTAAGCACTGGCTGATACAGAGCTGGGAGTGGCTCTAGAGAAACAGAACTGGAAAGATGAAATTCTTTAATGGCTTTAGTGGTTCCTGGAGATGGCTCTCTAATTTGATGAGATCTAAGGATGCCATAATCTCTCCTGATAATGTGGGAAATACTGATAGTCCTTGGTGTGAACTGTTTAATGTGCAGTGTAGATCCATTTGATTATCCTAAGTCACCATTTGTGAGATGTAAAGAATTTAGTGACTCCATATATGATATTTTTGAATATTTTTGGCAGAGTGGGAAATACAGTGATGCTGGCTGGTTGCTCTTAGTATCTCTGGACAAACTAGTGAAGGAAAATAATGAGCTCAAAACATAGGAAATCTAAAGTCTTCTAACTATGAGGACAAATTAATAAAGGAAAATAAGAAGCTCAAAGATTCAAATTCCCAGCTCCAAACACATAGAAATAATCTAAAAGTTTATATGTGTGTCATGAAAGAGAATTTCCTCTCCTTTAGGCACAGGGGTGAGACTCGAGAAACCCAAACACAGGCCCTCATAATTCAGTTGGCTGAAATACAGTGTAAATTGAATGCTTAGCCTCAAAGGATATCTGAAGTAAAGGTGAGGGGACTGATTAGAAAAGAATAGGATCCTGTAAAGTGGGATGGAGAAGTTTGGGAGAATGCTGATGGCTGAGGATATTGAGCTCCTAGATGCTAATGAGATTATTTTGCCAGAGGAAGAGATTTCTCCACCCACAGTGGCAGAAGCATCCCCACCTCCACCCCCTGAAGTGTTGGCCTCTCCTTGTACACCTGAGGAGACTAATCTTGTGTTGACCAGGCATGATAATGCTCCTCAAGACCTACTGTCACCTCCCACTTTTGTCTCCAGGCCTATGACCAGGCTCAAATCACAGAAGACTCCTAAGGGTGAGGTACATAGTGTGATTCATGAGGAAGTCCTCTATTATCCCAAAGAACTTCTTGAATTTTCTCTTATAAGCAGAGGCCTGATGCGCAAGTGTGGGAAAGGATTTTGTGGGTTTAGGGTAATGGTAGCAAAAACATCCACCTGGATCAGGGTGAGTTTGTTGATATGGGCCCCTTAAGTAGGGATTCTGAATTTAATGTTGCAGCTCATGGAGTGAATGAGGTGGTAGTAGTTTATTTGGCTGGTTGGCAGAAGTATGGATCAAAAGATGGCCCACTGTGAGTGAATTAGGAATGCCTGATATTCTGTAATTTACTGTCGATGAGGAAATTCAAAAGCTCCTGGAAATGTGAACGCTGGAGTGGATTTGCCATGTCAAATCTAATCCTCCACACTGAGATGATCCAGAAAATGTATGCTTCACTTACATCTTGAGAAACAGATTCATGAGGGGAGCACCAGCATCCCTGAAGAGCCGTCATTGCTCTTCTCTGTATGCCGGAACTTACATTGGGGATGGTGGCTACTCAACTGAAACTTACGGGCAATGGGTTTAACTGGATCCTAGAAAGACAGGGTCAAGTGGTAGAACTTAATCGCTAAAGGCAAGGTGCACACTGTAATGGACAGCACAAGCAGAGCAATGATCAGAATGGTCTGACACCTATAGACATATGGTGTTGGCCCATTAGCCATGGTATTCCCAAAAGTGAAATAGACAGGAAATCTATTTTTGCTAGATTTATATAACTGAAACAATTTAAGTGCAAGTGAACAGGAACCTACTTCAAATCATAGTAACAGAGAAGGATGGCCCCTCGACATGTTCCCAAAGTTGAGCCAGTTTACAAACCCACAACCCCTTGAATGAAGGGGAGGCTGGGTCCTCTTGAGGAAGGACTCTGGTGAACCACCAAAAATTTATACAATAAATATTTCTTCCATCCTTCCACAAAGGCCTTCTATCCTAAAGCCTTTTACTAGGATAACTGTACACTGGGGGAAGGGAAATGATCAGACATTTCAGGAACTACTAGACACTGGTTCTGAATTAACACTAATTCCAGGGGATCCAAGATGTCATTGTGGCCCTCCAGTATGAGTAGAAGCCTATAGAGTCAGGTAATTAATGGAGTTTTAGCAAAGGTCTGACTCACAGTGGGTCCCATAGGTCCTCAAATCCATCCTGTAGTCATTTCCCCTATTCCAGAATGCATAATTGGAATGGATAAACATTAGTTCCTTAACCTGTAGTGTGAGGGCTATTATGGTTGGAAAGGCCAAGTGGAACCTATTAGAGTTGCCTTTGCCTCATAAAATAGTAAACAAAAAACATATCACATCCCAGGAGGGATTGCAGAGATTAGTGCCACTACCAAGGACTTGAAGAATGCAGGGGTTTTGGTTCTCACCTCTCCTCCATTTAATTCTCCCATTTGGCCTGTGCAGAAGACAGATGGCTGTTGGAGAATGATGGTGGATGACAGTAAACTGAATCAAGTGGTGACTCCAATTGCAGCTGCTGTACCACATGTGGTTTCCTTGAGCAGATTAACACATCTCCTGGCACTTGGTATGCAGCTATTAATTTGACAAATGCCTTCTTCTCCATGCCTATCCATAAGGCTCACCAGAAATAATTTGCTTTCAGCTGGCAAGGCCAGCAGTACACCTTCACCATCCTACCTCAGGGTTATATTAACTCTCCAGCCCTGTGTCACAACTTAATTTGCAAGGATCTTGATCATCTCTTTCTCCCACAAGGTATCACACTGGTCCATTACATTGATGATATTATGTTGATTGGACCAAGTGAGTAGAAGATAGTGACCATTCTGGATTTGTTAGTAAAGCATTTGCAAGCCAGAGGATGGGGGGAAACATTCAACTAAAATTCAAGGTCCTTCTACTTCAGCGAAATTTCTAGAAGTCCAGTGGTGTGAGGCATGTAGAGATATCCCTTCTATTGTAAAAGATAAGTTGTTGTGTCTGGCTTCCCCTACAATTAAAAAAAAAAGGCCAATGCCTAGTGGGCCTATTTGGATTTTGGAGGCAACACATTCCTCGCTTGTGTTTTACTGTAGCCCATTTACCGAGTGACTCAGAAAGCTGCTAGTTTTTAGTGGGGCCCAGAATAAAAGAATGCTCTGCAACAGGTCTGGGCTGCTGTGCAGGCTGCTTTGCCACTGGGGCCATGTGATCCAGCAGATCCAATGGTACTTGAAGTGTCAGAGGCAGGTAGAGATGCTCTTTGGAGTCTCTGACAGACCCCCATAGATGAATTGCAGTGGATACATTTAGGATTTTGGAGCCAGGCTTTGCCATCATCTGCAGACAACTACTCTCTCTTTAAAAAATACATCTCTTGGCCTCCTTCTGGGCCTGAGTGGAAACTGAATGCTTGACCATAGGATATCAGGTTACCATGCAACCTGAGTTTTCCATCAGGAGCTGGGTATTATCTGATCCACTGAGTCATAAAGTTGGACATGCACAGCATTTCCATCTGTAAATGGAAATGGCATACGTGTGATCAAGCCAGTGCAGGTCCAGAGGCACAAGTAAGTTACATGAAGAAGTTGGCAGATGCCCATGGCTTCTACTCCTGCTATAATGCCTTCTGTCTCCCATCATGAGCTTATAACCTCACGGGGTGTGCCTTATGATCAGCTGTCAGAAGAAGAGAAGGCTGGGGCCTGATTTACTGATAGTTCTGCGTGTTATGCAGGCACAACACAAAAGTGGACAGCTGTGGCATTGCAGCCCCCTTTTAAACATCCCTGAAGGATAGTGGTAAAGGGAAATCTTCACAGTCGGCAGAACTTCAGGTAGTGCACCTGGAAGGAAAAATTGCCCAATGTGTGACTGGATCCTGATTCATGGGATATAGCCAATGGTCTGGCTGGATGGTCAGGAATTTAAAAGGAACATGACTGGAAAATTGGTGACAAAATTATTTGGGGAAGAGGTTTATGGATAGACCTCTCCACATGGGTAAGGGATGTAAAAATATTTGTGTCCCATGTAAATGCTCACAAGAAAGTGAGCTCAGCAGAAGAAGACTTTAACAATCAAGTGGATAGGATGACCTGTTTGTAGATAGCAGTTAACCGCTTTCTTCAGGCACCCCTATTATTGCCTAACAGCCTCATGAACATAGTGGCCATGGTGGCAGTGATGGAGGTTATGCATGGGCTTAGCAACATGGACCCCCACTCACCAAGGCTGATCTGGCTACAATCATTGCTGAATGCTGAATATGCCAGCAGCAGAGACCCACACTGAGTCCCTGATATGGTGCCATTCCCTGGGGTGATCATCCTGCGACCTGGTGGCAAGTTGGTTACAGTAGACTGCTTCCATCATGGAAAGGACAGCGCTTTGTCTTTACTGGCATAGACACTTATTCTGGATATGGATTTCACTTCCCTGCACATAATGCTTCTGCCAAAACAACCATCCATAGACTTAGAGAATGCCTTATCCACCATCATGGAATTCCACACAGCATTGCCTCTGACCAAAGAACACATTTTACGGCCAAAGAAGTGAGGCAGTGGGTCTTGTGTATGGAATTCACTGGTCTTGCCACATTCCTCAGCATCCAAAAGCAGCTGGATTGATAGAAAAGTGGAATGGTCTTTTGAAGACGTAGTTACAGCGCCAGCTAGGTGGCAATAGCTTGCAGGGCTGGGGCAGGTTCTTTGAAAGGCAGTATATGCTTTGAATCAGTGTCCACTGTATGGTACTGTGTCTCCCATAGCCAGGATTCACAGGTCCAGGAATCAGGGGTACAAGTTTTAATGGTACCACTGGCCATTACCCCTAGTGATCCACTAGCAAAATTTTTGCTTCCTGTTCCCACAACCTTATGCTCTGCTGGCCTAGAAGTCTTAGTTCCAGAGGGGGTAAGGCTTGCTTCAGGAAGCATAACAATGATGCCATTGAACTGGAAGCTAAATCTTCCCCCTGGTCATTTTGGTCTCCTCATGCTTCTGAGTAAACAAGCTAAAAAGGAGTTACAGTGTTGGCAGGGGTGATTTACCCAGACTATCAATGGGAAATTGGACTATTACTGCACAGTGGAGGAAAGGAAGAATATATTTGGAGTGTAGGAGATCCCTTAGGGTGCATCCTAGTATTGCCATCTCCTGTTATTAAGGTAAGTGGGAAACTACAGCAACCCAATCCAGGCAGGATGACAAATGGCCCAGAACTTTCACAAATGAAGGTATGGGTCACCCCACCAGGGAAAGAACCAAGACCTGCTGAGGTGCTTGCTGAAGGCAAAGGGAATACAGAATGGGTAGTGGAAGAAAGCAGTTCCAGTTTTGACTTCGTGATCAGCTACAGAAACAAGGATTGTAATCATAATAGTTCTCTCCTAATATGCTTCCAATGTAATATAATGTTGATGGACTTAATATTTGTTCTGAAGTATTGTTAAATCTATGTTATAATGTTCACATTATGAAATTTTTGGAGTAAGCATCGCCCAAAGAGAACTTGCCTTCTATTCTGTGGAGGTAATTAGTGCATTTCTGTTTGTACAGAGGACAGTTGTAACATGTTATGCGTAATTGTGAACTTGTCTTTGTATCTAGAGACTACAATTTGAAGACGTGTCTGGTTGTCAAGTTGACAAGTGATGGATTTTGTTAGTTAACCAATTGTGTCAACTCGAGCAAGAAATGCCCAACTAAATTGGATCAGCATAGTTCTGGGTGTGGCTCAAGGTACTGAACACAGTAGACACACCCTGGGTGTGAATGGCACCAACAAATAAGCTTCTGACCTGAATGGAACAAAAGGGAAATGAAGAAGAAAGGCTTGCTTCTGTTTCTTCAGAGGAGCTCCAATCTTCACCTTCACCTTGGATGTTGTCTCCTGGCATCCACAGTAGATCCTTCAGCCTTCCAGCGCAGACCCTTCAGCCCCCTGATATGGACTCACACAGGATACTACAATGAGCTCCAGACCTTTTGACCGGATCCTTCCAATCTCCAGTGTGCAGATAGCGCTTTTGCACTGTTTCACACCTGAGTGTGCAGGCAGCCATTATAAGTCTATCTTGCGAATTCTTATATATTTGTATATCTTGCATTAAATCTGTTTCTCTAATAAGCACTGACTGATACACCAAGTATGTAATTGTGTGTGTGTGTGTATGTGTGTGTGTAATTATCACTGAATGGTACATTTTTAACTATGTATGACCTTTCTAGAAAAGTTGTTTAACATCTCTGTTCTTGATTCCCTTTCTTTAAAATACTGAATATAGCAACTATAGATATTTCTCCTGTAATGACCTACCTGTTAAATGATTGTTTAGGCTTATGACCAAGGCGCATTTTTCAGACTTATGACCCAGCACTCAGATTTACAACCCATCTATGTTTTGTACAGTTCTGTACATCTTTTTCTATAGAGTCTCAATGTCTTTTTTGATATAGTATACCTTGTTATGCAGTACTGTAATTTTTGCTGATTGTACTGTGCAGTACAGTACTGTAGTTTTATGTGCTGTTATACATTACAGGTACTGCATGTAAGACCTGTCCAAATGAAAGCAAAGTCATCAAGTTTGAGTTTCCTTTGACCATTTCTTTGTTCTGAATATTGTAATATAGGTACTATTTACAATTCTTCATTTAGCCACCAATTCATTTAATGACTAGTCACAGGAACAGAACCCAGTTGTTAAATGAGGAATGTCTGTACTTCTCAAAGACGGTGTGATGATTAAGTGTCATAATAATATATGTAGAAATACTTTTGTGAACTACAATGGGTATATACATGTTACATACTCTCTGGAAAAAATCTATTGCACTGCATGTATGAATTACAAGTAATTTTTTTTTTGTGGGTACCAGGGGGTCGACCTCAGGACCTCGCGCACCAGCAGGCGCCCGTGCCGCTGAGCGATATCACCGGCCCATTTTTCGTATGTGGGTTCTGGGAGTGGAACTCGGGCCCTCGCGCTTGCTGGGCAGGCGCTTAAGCCGCTGAGCCATCTCACCAGCCCAAATTACAAGTAATTTTAATAAATGAAAACAGTTTTTTTTTTTGTGGGTACCGGGGGGTCGACCTCAGGACCTCGCGCGCCAGCAGGCGCCCGTGCCGCTGAGCGATATCACCGGACCCTTTTTTATATGTGGGATCCGGGAGTTGAACTCGGGCCCTTGCGCTTGCAAGGCAGGCGCTTATGCCGCTGAGCCATCTCACCGGCCCAATGAAAACAGTTTTTGAGCCCAATTCCTGCTACACAATACTGAGTGTTTAATATATTTCATTGTACCAATGAGTTTATGTGAACTTTTCTTTTTTTCCCTTTCCTTGTTTTTTTTTAAATGCTGGGAATATAACCCAGGAAAGCACTCTACCACTGAGTCATATCCCCAGCCCTTATACAAACTTAACCTGTTCAGGGTTAAGTGACACTACACTAGGAACTCGAGATTCAAATGGTGGAAGCAGGGTCTTTTCTCTTAAGGAAGTCACAATCCAGTAAGGGAACAACCCTGTAAACAAATTACTACAAGAACTATCTGCGACAAGGTACATAGTAGAAGTGCATACTGAATATGGTGTGGTTATGCAGGTACTCCCAAATCTTTTTAACCTCTCAGATTCTTGTTCTATTAATTGCCATATCTTCCTATGTTTTTAGTCTTCTTCCTGTCCATAAACAAATCTGTGCTACTCTGTCACAGTCACAGTTTAGTGAGTGAGTCAGACAAGTACTTCAAGGAATTGCATAATTCACAGTGGAATTTTATTTTAAAGTTAAATGGGATGGGGCCAGTGATATGGCTCAGCGACATAAGCGCCTGCCTGGCAAGCGTGAGGTCCTGAGTTCGACTTCTGATACCCACATAGAGGAAGAAAAGGGCCAGTGATATCGCTCAGCAGCACAAGCGCCTGCTGGCAAGCGCAAGGTCCTGAGTTCAACTCCTGGTACCCACATAAAAAAAAAGATAAAGTTAAATGGGAAGAGGTAGCAATTGATATCAATATATGGTGATGTGTCTGGCCTTGACTACTGAGAACATGGCAATTTTATTCACTTAATTAAGGAGCCAGAGAGGAGGGAAAGCATTTGCAAAGTGGCAGGTTCAGATATATATGTAATAATAATGTTTAATACTCTGTACTTCCTCTGAAGTGGAACAGGCTAATTGTGGAAAAAATAGCCTTTGTCAGGCTGATCTCAGGTCAAATTCTGTTCCGCTATACATGAATTCTGTAACCTTGAGAAATTATGTATTATAGATTCCATTTGCCCAACACTATTACTAAAATTAGAAACAACGTTATAGCTGGGTGCAGTGGTGTGCTCCTTTAAATCCCAGCTACTAGTCAGGCTGAGGTAGAAGGATCACTTGAGCCCAGAAGTTCAAAGACAATCTGGGTAACATAGCAAGATTTCATTTTTGAGTGCTACTTTTTGTCCTATTTCAGCCATGCTTAAAAGTAATTTTAACTCAGTGCTCTCTCAAAATCCATTTTAAAAATTGTAAGACATAATATAGCACGGTGGTTGAGAACACAGATTCTGGAGTTGGATTACCTGGGTTTGAAACACAGTGCTAACCCTCGCATACTGTAGGACAGTGAGCAAATTTTAACTTTCCAATTTTTCATCTATGAGATGGCATAATAAGTACTGTTGACCTCACAGTTTTTATGAAAACTCGAGGACTTAATTAATATGTTAAATAGTATAGGACAGTACCTGGAACAGAGCAACTACTAAATGTTTGCTAAATATATTTAAAAATATAATTCAAAGTTCGTTGTACATCTCGCAGGATAGGAAAATAATGAACAGTGGTTATCATTGTCACATAATCTCTTCCAAAATTCTGGTTTTTAAAACTATTCATGGTATGTATTCATAGCTTAGAATCATCTTTAAAGAGAAATTATGCTGTTGAGTCCTACAGTTTCTTGAAATACTTGTCTGACTCACCCCGTGAACTCTGGTCACAGTGAGGTGGCAGCATGGCTTACTTAGGCCTGCTAATCAGTAGGCATCTGAATTTTGAAGTGTGAGTCTCAACAAGCACCAGTTTCCCATGGCC
This sequence comes from Erethizon dorsatum, assembly GCA_028451465.1. NCBI lineage: Eukaryota > Metazoa > Chordata > Mammalia > Rodentia > Erethizontidae > Erethizon > Erethizon dorsatum. The sequence goes on from CM051842.1 coordinate 43,251,453, forward strand.
GAGAAGCCTAACATCATCAGCTTCAGAGCACTAACACCATGTACTTGCGCTGTTAAGAATGTGGCCCCCACATTGAGGATCACGATAAAGTCCTCAGATCACCAAGTTTGTTCTTTCCTTTAGAAATTCCCCTGACATTACCTCTGGCTGACATTTCTGTACATCCTGTTGCCCTTTGGCATCAGAAACATTTATGTCCCATCCTCTAGCAAGGTGTTACCATATTAGGACTAGTCATGAGACAGACTTTGAATATGTGGATTTTCAGCTTCCTGACATAAGTAGAGTGCAAATCCCAATAACAGATAAAATGAATTCAAACAGAGGCGTTGATTTTGGATTGGAAGCAGTAGTTTAGTTTGTCATTTAACTGTAAGAATTAGGGTCATGTTAATAGTATTTGTACAAGTTTGCAATCACCTATCACTATACCCATGTTTTGCGGCTTCTCCTGGGTCCCTCATTACTGCCTAGAAATCTTGCTGTTTCCACAGTCAGCTCTTTCCTTTACTCCACAGAGCTATGTCAGTACTGCTGTCCTTTCTCTCAATCTCCTACCTTACACTTTCTCACCTCATACTCAGTGGATAACTCAGATTCTTCTACAAGGGAAACAAATCTCTCAAGTTTAACATATCTCAGTTTCATGACACAAACCTAAAACCTTCCTTGTACCCTAATCCAGCCTTTTCTTCTTCACTCCTGGTAAAATGGAGGAGGTAACCCTCTCCCTATCCAAGATAAATTCCTTCACTGGGCTCCACATCTCAAGTGATTTCACTTTCTGAGACTCTTTTTCCGTTTGATTACTCCTACTTCCTAAGTCTTCAGGCTTTCCCTCTGCACTGGCTCCTGCCCAAGTCTTTGACACCTTAAAAACATTAAAACTCTCCCTCAGTTGCCTTTGAGCTGCTATTCTCACCCCCCTCCTCTCCTTTGAATAGTTTGAATGAATTGTTTAGATTCATTGAATCCAGATCCTCATCTCCCACTCATTCCTTAGCCCTCTGTCATCTGCCCTACCACCCTGCCACTCTATGACAGTTCTCTCTTTCTACTGTGTCACCATCACTATAATACTTAATATTCCTCACAATTCTCTCCTTAAAATGTTGTATACTCTCAATTCTGTCACTTCAATTTCTGCTGGTTTCCTCCATATTTTGATGGCTGTTCCTTCCTATTCTGATGACTCTTTCATATGCACCTCTCCCTCTGCTCATCCCAGAAATGTTTTAAACAATTTATTAAGTATCACATGTTCTCTCTCATATATGGAAGCTAAAAGAAAAAGTCAACTTCAAAATAGAAGAGTGATTTACTAGACATTAGGAAGGGTGTGTGTGTGTGGGTGGGGAAAATGACAAAAAGAAGATTGGATCTGACAGTGCATGCTGTTTGCATATATGGAAATGTCACATTGAATGCCATTAATCTGCAGTGAATACATATTAATAAACATTTATTTAAATAAAGGAAAATGATATAATTATCATGAACTTCACTTGTTTAAAGTAATTCAGTGTTTGCTAGCATATTTACAGAATGCTGCAGCCATCATCATAACCTAATTTTTAAACATGTCCATCATCCTCCCAAAACCTTGTACTTATTAGAGGTCAATCACATTTCCCTTTCTCCTAGTCATAAGTAACTATTAATCTACTTTAGTATTCAATAGATTTGCCCATATTAGTTGTTACATATAAGAGATATGCTTCTTTCACTTAGCATATTTTCAAGGTTCACCCATGTTAAAGCATGTGTCAGTACTTCATTCCTTTTTATTGCTGAATAATATCCATTGTATAGGTAGACTACATTTTGTATACCGTAGTCTACACCTCTTATCCATAGTTTTGTTTCCCACAATTTCAGTTGCCCCTGGTCAATTGCAGTCCAAAACTATTAAATGTAAAATTCCAGAAATAAGCAATTCATAGGTTTTAAATTACATTTATTGCAGTGTATTATATTTTATTAGTTATTAATATTCTTCTGTACCTCATAATTAAATTTTAATATATATGTGAAAAACATAGTATATTGTAGAAGTCAGTGTTATCAGTAATTACAGGCATCCACACAGGTTCTTGGAATGTGTTCCCCAAGGATATGGGGGGGACTACTACACAATCATAGTTTATGGACATATGAATTGTTTAAATTTTTGGCTATGGTGAATAATGCTGCTATATTCATGTACAAGTCTTTTTGTGGAATGTTTTCATTTCTCTTAGGTGATGCCCAGCCAGGATCATATGGTGACACTGTTTAACATTTTAAAGGACTTCCAAATTATTTTCCAAACTGATGGTGATATCTTGTATTGCCATCAGTAATGTATGAGGGTATCAATTTCTCCATATCCTCATGAACCCTTTTATTTTTAGCCTTTGATTGTAGTCATTCTAATGAGTGAGAAGTGATTTTTCATTATGGTTTTGATTTGCATCTCTCCAATAACTAATACTCTGTTATTATAGTGGAGCATCTTTTTATGTGCTTAGTATCACTTATATAAGCCTTTGGAGAAAAGTCTATCCAAATCCTTTGCCCATTTTTAATGGTATTATTTGTCTTCTCATTACTTACTTGTAAGTGTTCTTTAGTAATCTGTATATACAATCTAGATTGCCGATGGCTTTTTGCAGCCCTGGGGTTTGAACCCAGGGCTTGCACAAGCCAGACAATGTCTCCAGCTACATCAGGCAAAATTTCTAAGCTACATCTTCAGCCCCCTTCTATATTGAGTTTCTATTCTATTTATTTTCATTCCAATCTTTAATATTACTTTCCTTACGTGGTTTGTGTTTCATTTTCTCTTCTTTTGCAAGGTTTTATAATATAAGAAACCCAGTAAATACTACTTTAGTTGCACTCCTATTTTGGGTTGTTTTGATTGTATCTATATTGAAGTATTTTCTAATTTCCACTGTGATTTCTTCTTTGACCAAGAGATTATTTAGGAATGTGTTAATTTCTATGTATTTGTGAGTTTCCCACATTTCTTTCTGTCGTTGATTTCTAATTTCATTCCATTTTGTTGAGAGAATATAATTTGTGTGACTTCAATAAATCTATTGAGACATTTTTATGACCTAGCATATGATATATTTTGCAGAAGGTTCCATGTACTTGAAGAATGTATATTTTGTTGTTGTTGAGTGGAATAGTCTACATGGCTGTTAGTCTAGTTATTTTATATTGCTGTTCCTGTGTTGCTACTACTGGTATAGAACTACGAGTCTCCTCTTAGTTTCTTCCTATTAACATCCCCATTGTTGCAGGGCATGGTGGTACATGCCTATAATCCAGCACTCTGAAAGACTGAGGCAGAAGGATTGCAAGTTTGAGCCAAACCTGGCCAAATTAGCAACTTAGCAAGACCGTCTCAAAATTTAAAAGTTTTTAAAAAGAGCTGTGGATGTGTTCAGTGTGAAGGCCCCTGGGCTCAATCCCCAGTACCACACACACACAAAGATCCCCATTGTTTTCAACAATACCATTACACATAAACTTCTCCAGGTTCTATTCCAAATAAATTCAGTCCCTTCAGGCATAGCTGCTGTGCTTAGTCCTTATGAACTGCCTTTCCACTTGGGACAATGCACCTGAACTGTGGTGCGTATAGCAAGGTCAATTCCTTCCTACTAACACTCTATTCTACTAGCGGGCAGTGAGGGAAGATGGTAGTCCCTGGTTATTTCAGCTTTCTCATCTTCATTTACAAATTCAGAAAATTGCTAAGACTGAGAAAATTGGAATCCCACTATTCTTGGTTTGTCACATGTGAGGTAGAGCTCCTACCTTATAAATGGGAGTTAGTCCTCTAGCCCCGACTTGCCTTGAATAGCATTTCTGCAATATGGGGCCATGGGGAAATGAGAGACACTGGTGGCCTTCTCTTCCTGGAGTGAAACCATGGTCTAGGAACTGAGGGAATATGAGGATCAGTCTTTTTAGTCACATCTATATGTAGTCTGGAATAGATCTTGTCATATGCAGCTGGGGGAAATAGAAAAGGTTATAGCTCAAATGCCAGAGATTCCCACTATTTTGACAATATTTAGTAGATTTTCTCAAACAACTGTTTTTTTAATTACCTGCATACACTTTTGACAATTTCTAAAGGCAAGGGGCAGGGGAAATTACATATAGTTGTCACCAAACAGTGGTATTTCTTTAGGGAGTTGGTCCAGCAAGATCTTCTGGAAGTCCTAAAATGTTGACACTGCTCAGGGAACTCCTCACTAATCTCTCTCTACACTCTCTCCTGGGTGACCTTCTATATATTTACCTCTTCACCTACTGACCATCCATGCAGTTATAAAATCTACATCTCCAGCTCATTCTTCTTTCCTAGGTTACATGTCTGTGTATCTTTGGACATCTCCAAGTTAATGCCCATTGGGTACCAGAAACTAACATTTATAAAACCAATCTCATGTTCTTCACAGGCCTGCATAATTAATATTTTTCCCTCTAATAGATTCCATTAAAGAAAATGGCTTCAAGTCAGTTGCTCCATTGAGATATCAAATATATCAATTACATCCCTGTTTCTCTCATCTTCCACATCCAATTAATCAACTTATGCCCCATTAAACCCTACATATTTCTTAAATATGTCCACTTCTATCAACAGTCAGCACCCTTGTTCAGGCCACCATCATTTCTCATCTAGAAAATTACCAGTCTCCTCTTAGCCCCTGTTTAAATAATTTTCTACTCTTCAAATTGCTGTATCATGTCTCTATTCCTCAAGTCCCTGAACAACACATATCAGACATTATAATTTTTCTTATTAACTTCATTTCTAGAAGATTCCTTCTTCCTCTTCCTTTTCCCCTCCTTCCCTTCCTCTTCCTCCTTTTCCACAGTGATAGGAATTGAACCCAAGGCCTTATTCTGGCTCCCCAAACCTCAACCCTATTCTTTCCTCTCTGGAACACCCTTTTGCTAAGTCCTGTCCATCCTTCAGGGGCCAAATTACTGGTATTTCCTCTGAGAACCTTTTTGTCTTCCCCTTATCAAATTAGGTTAGTTTTCCCCTGCTATAAACTGGCAGGGCTGAATGAAACCTTACTATCATAAAAAACTAAAATACATATCCAAATTTGTTTCATTTATACTACTAGTTTAGCTTAGTTCAGTGAAAAGAAAGTTTTGTGCTATTATCTGTTTCTTCTTTGTAAGAATCTTTTTGGTCTATGTCTTGTACTCTAACTATGAATATAATGATACACTGTGTATTAAATACTGTCATTCTCTTATTTTATGAAATTTTATTTTTTCATAAGAAAAAAGCCAGGTGTGGTAGTACATGCCTATAATCCTAGCACTGTGGGAAGCTGAGGCAGGAAGTTCATAAATTCAAGCCCAACCTGGGCAATTTACAGACTTAGTGACACCAGCTCAAAATTTTAAAACATTAACTAAGGGCTGGGGATGTAGCGAAGAGCAAAGGTGCAAAAGCCCTGGGTTCCATCCCCAGCACCACACACACATACACACGCACACACACACACACACACACACACACACACAAAAAAAAAAAGAAACCAAAATTGTATTGATTGAAAGATGATAGAGGCTTTCTCTTCATATATCAATTGTACTAAGATTTAATGCAGATTAGAAAAAGGTAATTGTAAATAGTTTTGGACAGCAGAGTGTTCCTCAGAAAGGTTTCTTTACTGTAAATAAATCAGTATTTTTTAAAATAAAATTTACTGTGTATATTTAAGGTATACAACATGATGTTATGGTATATAGACAGTAAAATCATTACCACAGAAAAGAAAATTAACTTGTCCATCATTTCACATAGTGACCCATTTTGAAAATTTCTGTGGCAAGAACAATTGGGTTTTTTGTTTTATGGCAGAATGGCAACAACATTCTACATACATGGTATCTAATCCCAGTTCTTTTTCTTATTAGAAGTGTGACCTAGGGCCGGTGAGATAGCTCAGCGGCATAAGTGCCTATGCGGCAAGCACGAGGTGCTGAGTTCGACTCTCAGAACCCACATAAAGGCAAAAAAGGGCCGGTGATATCGCTCAGCAGCACAGGCGCTTGCTGGCAAGCGCGAGGTCCTGAGGTCGACTCCCGGTGCCCACATTAAAAAAAAAAGTGTGACCTAACTAAAATGTGTTAAGTAAAATAATTTAGCCTTGCTGAGCCTCAATTTTCTCATCTGAATTGGGACTAATGGACTCTTCCCTACTACCCATCTGACTTTTGAGAATTTGTGAGGCAAATGCTAATTACATTGATTTGATCAGTACACATAGTATGCATGTGTTGAAATATCATACTATGCCCCATTAATATGTACAATTATTACATGTTAATTAAAATAAACTTCTAAAGTGAGCTAATTCCTAAAATATCCACTAGGGAGTGTGATGCCATAGCTGGAACCACTTGGTAAAAATGATTTTACAGCCTATTTCATAGCTCTCAAGAAATGAGGTTTTAGTAGAAAATAAAATCCTTCCCCTGAGCTCCTTATCCCTTCAGCACTAGCCCTAAAGAATCTAAACCCCTAGAGATATTAGCAAGCTTCTTCACATTGCTGTGAAAACTTAGAGGGCACAGTGTTTAATCAGTCTTCGGAGCATGAATGGGCTTGTTTCCCCATGTTTACCATCCCAGAAAGAGGAGCACTGAGCTCACTATATGGTCAAACTTCTTGTTCCTTTTCATCTTCACCCCTCAAAGAGCATGAGCTTTGGAGTAAGATAAAACTGAATTCTCATTCCCAACCCACCAGTCTAGCCCACTGATTCATTTCATTGACTTCTGGTTCACATCCTTGATTTCTGAGACTATAAATGTGAGATACCTTAAGTGCTATGTGGACTGAGAGTGCAGCTTTTTCTTCTTCATGCACTTGAGAATCACCATGTCCATGATTTGAAATTTCACTCAGTTTTTGGTAATGATGGGTACTGGGAGGTAAAGGGACTTTCCTAAGCCATACGGAGTCAGCCTACATTAGAGAATAAGTGTACAAATGTAACCTAGGAAGGGTCTGATCATATACTCTGCAGTAGTTGTAAATTATGTTCTTTGCATTATGTTTCCCTCACATAATCTGCTCATCTTCAATACAATCTCATTAAAAGTTAAGGCCTGGTTTCTTGTGTGCTGTAGGGAATTAGAGAAGGACGAGGGCACATTATGGGGTAAAACGGTAGAAGGGGGACAGCAGGATTCCCTTCTGTGAGTCCAGACTGGTGGTGTCCTTGTTTAGCCATCAGAAACCACTGCCCTGACAAGCAGCAACTGTATGAGGGCCTGAGGCTACAGAGAGGATCCAGAAAAAATATTCTGTAAAAAAGGTAAAGTTATAACAAGCGTACTTTTAGTCAATGGCGCAACTACATTATTTAAGGGAACATTCCCTCTGAATTGATGTCTTACCTGCAGCCTCAGTGCCTGGTGAGCAAAAGGTCTGTGGGGAATTATGAAACAAGACAGGCCTAATGAATTTTGGACCTGTACTTAGTGAACAGAGCTCGATCTAAATTTCAGATCCAAATTTTCTGTTATGCTTCCTGTGTTTGTGCAGTGCAGAAGCAGTACAAATTCCATAATGGCCCTGAGCACTAGCCTAAACAATTTCAAGGAATAAAAGGGTCATGGGTTTCGGGGAAATATTCTGGTGGATGGAGTTTACCTGTGCCATCCTCATTTGAATTACATATATTTAGATTCCAAAGAAAAAAGGCTGGAAAGTATCATCTTGGTTATCTCTGGATACAAGGATCATGCATGATTTGATTCATTTCATTTTAATTTCCCAAATTTTCTAAGATGAATTAATTTTGTAGTCAGAAAAAAAATTTCTTTTTTAAAAGGAGATAAAATTGTAGAATGGGGAGTGTTGTCAAATTTGGAACCTAAACGTATGTCCACCACTAGAGTTTCAAGTTTGCTGGTCATGGATGGCACTGCTGACACTATAAAGTCTTTGTATATATAACGGTGGGGGGGGAGTGTTCCCAAGGAAAAATCCACACTATGGAAAGAGCAGCCTTCCAACAGTTTTCACTCAGGACAAAGGTTAGGTGTTTTTGGAAAGGAGAAATGAGCCTGTCTTTCTGGGTTGTGCATTTATTTGCCTTCTGACCAGGCTTCCATACTTAAATCCTAGGGAGAAAGGTGGCCTACAAATAAATTCTGAAAAATACTTTTTCCAAACTTTATTATGGAAAATTTCAAACCTATACAAAAGCATAAAGAATAGTATAGTAAATTCTCAAACATCCATCACACAGCTTCAACAATTATCAATTCAGAGCCAATCTTGTTTCATCTGTGCATTCATCAACACCACCCTCAGGTGATGCTGAAGCAAATATCAGTAGCATATCATGTGTAAATTTTTCAGTACACATCTCTAAAAAAATCAGGATTTTTTTTTCAAAAAATGTTAACCACAGTACTATATCACACCTAAAAAAACAGGAAGTCAGAAAGATGTGTTTTTATTTCAAATTCTCTAAGATTTGGGAACACAATACATTTCACTGGTACCATGAGGAAGGGTGTAATACTAAAATGGAGTTCAAGCTTTTCCCAATGTATCTGCTTTACAGTGTTAAAGGAAATAGAAATTAACACATTAAAGCCACTTCAGGAATCTTTGTAAGAAGCTTGGGGAGAGTGCTGACATCACAAACCCCATGGCAACCCATGAAATTTCCTCTAAACATTGTTGTCCTTTTCTTAAAATTTTTTCTCCTGGAAGCAACTGATCCAACCCAATCTTTCATTTTTGTTCCCCACTTACAGCAGTCTCTTTCTCAAATGGTTCTTCTAAGTAACAATTCACCACTCTCATCCCTCTAGAAACTAGATGGGATGAGGAGCTAGTTGAGTGTGCTGAGAAAGGGATAAAAACCATGGCCAACTGAAACAGTGAGAGAGGCAAGCTAAATGGCATAATTTAGTTTGGAAACTACCTATACTGCCGTCTTCCTTGGCTCTGACATCAAATAATACAGTATGTTTAATCTATAAAGTAAGTAAAACAATGTTTTCTTCAAAGAGATGTTAAGGATGATGTGTAATAAGTGGTTAGGCCATTGCAAAAATTTAAATGTATTATTTGTATTATCATTTTAAAATTTATAAAAGCTCACAATATTATCTGTGTTCATTGTATTTATTTTTATAGTTACCTTTATAGCAAAGAATTTTTTTGAATAAAATTTTAAGCAAATTAACAACAGTACAAAAACTCTAAAGTTGTTACATGAAGGACTGATTCTACAAAACACTGCCCTTGGGCCGGTGAGATGGCTCAGCGGCGTAAGCGCCTGCCTTGCAAGCGCAAGGGCCCGAGTTCGACTCCCGGAACCCACATACGAAAAAAGGGCCGGTGATACCGCTCAGTGGCACGGGTGCCTGTTGGCGCGCGAGGTCCTGAGGTCGACCCCCTGGTACCCACCAAAAAAACAAAACAAAAAAAAAAACACTGCCCTAATTGATGGCATAATCTTGAAAGTGTGCCAGCCACTGTGTAGTAAGACATAGAAACATGAGCAATAATTCTTGTCTTCAAACATCTTAACAACTGTCTTGAAATGTTTGTGAAACACCTGATACACAAAAGCCACACACATGGTGCTTAGACAGGATGTACTCTACTAGCACCAGATTAGAAAGGGAATGTTTTGCCACAGAGGGATTACAAAATATTAATTGAATCAAAGACCTTCAGTGATGCCAACCATATTTCAAGTAGTATCTCAGGTGTAGGATCTGCGAAGATTAAGGAAAAATAGTCTTTGTTCTCAAAAACACAGTCTAATGAAGAAGGCAGACACATCGAAAAAGCACAACAAAAGGCTATAGGTGCTGTTCATGTACAATTGTGTAACAACCAGAGCAAGAGAAATCAGTGGAATAAACAGGAAGGAGTGTCTGTCCCAAGATGTAGAGGAAAACCAGATGAGCTGTCTCCTCAGGAACAGCAGAAGTGCTCACCTATTCTTGACAATTCTGTTGAGCACTGGGTTCACATCAATGATTCATTCAGAGTAATCTTGAACATCTTTACTGTTCATCTGAGAAAAAAGAAACCAACATACAATTAGTAGGCTTATACTAACAGTTCTTCCAACTGACAAATTTAGTGAGAGCTTATTTTAAACATCAATCAGTTGGTATTTGGAAAGCCTTCACAGAATTATCTAAAGCAGATGCACTGTTCAGGCTAGATCAGCAGTTGAAAGAGTTATAGGCCAATATATAGCATGACACAAAAGTCAGGAAACCCAGTTATACCACCAATTTTACTAAAGGGGCATGAGTATTAAGACATAAAACTGGGCTCTAGGCTTATGGAAATACACATTCCTTGTTTAACAACCACGTTCAATTCCTCCAAGGTCATTAAATGAATCTGTTGCTAAATGAGGAACTGTACATATAGTATGTACACTACAATATTCATAACAAATAAATGGTCAAAGGAAATGCCAATTTGATGACTCTGCTTTTATTTGCACCACTCTTACATGTAGTAATGTATAACATAAAACTATACAGTACAATCAGCAAAAATTACAGTACTGTATAAACAAGGTGTACAGTACCAAAAAAGAGACTGAGGCTCTATAAACAAGATGTAAGTTCGAACAGTGCACCTTGGTTGTAACTGTGAACAGCTGTTGAACAGGTAGGTCATTAAACAAGGAATGTCTATAATTCAGGCTGTTTCCCAACAATCAAAGGGTTTACAGACTAGTGTCCAATAAATTGTGAGAAGCATCAAATAGAAGGGGGTTTCTTAACCCAGGCAGTCAGAAAAAGCTTCTCACTATCTCCAATGACAGAATTTTAGAAAAACAACCCAAGCATCAGACAGTTTGATAACTTGCCTGAAGCTATAGAGTAAGAACTAGACCTGTTCTGGCCTCCAAGCTCCAATGTAGTTTCTATCACATAAGCTCGCTCTCTCATTAAATGCAATGTTTTACTACAGTCACCACAATTACTTCTGCTTCTCATACTGCTTTTCACCCAAAACTGTTTAAAATCTGCTAAATACAGATTAGTAGTTTATCAGGAGACAACTACTAGGAAAATATTGATAAAATTCTTTTTGGTAGTGCCCGGTGGCTCTTGCAAACAAGGAAAGTCTGGAAGTGAACACTGCCCAAGGAAAAAATAGTAACTATGTATATAATTACATTTATTATATCTTATAAATATAAACCAACTAGCCTTCTATATGAACCTTTTGAAATAAAACCATGCAAAACAATTAAAAACCTTTACAGGGCCGGTGAGATAGCTCAGCAGCATAAGCGACTGCCTGGCAAGCGCGAGGTCCTGAGGTCGATTCCCGGTACCCACATAAAAAAACAAAACAAAACAAAAAAAAACCCAAAAAAACCTTTACATCAAGTGAATCTATGCAAAGTAATAAAGCAAATTAATTACTGCATAACAATTTCCCCCCTTTAGTTTGCTTCTTTGAAGTGTGAACAGATTTTATATCTACACATACATGCATTTACACACATGTACAATTTGTTGAAGTTGTTTAATATTATAGATAGGGTACCAATTATGCTTCCAGTATATCTACATATTTATATTAACCTGTTTCTTCTTTGTACATTTTCAAAAATAAAACACTTAACCAAGGGTCTGGGAGTATAGCACAGCCGTGCAGGGCAGGCTTAGCATGCATGAGGCCTTGGGTTCAATCTCTAGCACCACCACCACCAAAAAAACCCCCCCAAAACAAACAAACAACAACAACAAAAAAAAACCACACTACCAGCAACAAACTTGACCTGCTGAAAATGGAAAAATGTAAGCTACTGGTAAAACATGTGGGGAATAAATTTTTGATTCATATCTGCAAACCAGTGGAGGGTACTCTTCCTTTTTAATTGAGAGCTTTAAAATTTAGCTGTACATTTTTAGTGCAATCACAAAAAATGTACAAGTATTAGAAAAAAAATCCCAACAATGCATCAATTTTTTAGAGCACCAAGCTGGGAAAAACTTCTATATGCTACATATGTACGATATACCTGGTCATGTATTTTAGCAGGAAACTACTGATTTAGTCTTGTAGAGAAAAAAAGAATTCCCATGGAGCTTTTAATAATTCTGACAGCACTGTGTTTCATACGATATTTTGAAGAACTTAAATGATCCTAACAGTCAATCCTAAAAAAAACTTTTATTCTAAACATTAAAAAAAAGGGGGGGAAGCTAACAATTCTTTAAGAACAGGTTATGACACTATATATTTTGCCTTTGTCAGATATATAACTTAAGAACTAAATAAGATATGTTATTACCTCTAAAATTAGCAAGTACAAATTAAACCTCCATGGTATTTGTGACAGCAATCCAGGGACATCTGTACCTGGTTTTGTGTACAAAAATATCCATAGAATGGAATCCAGTAAATCTGCTGTGTCCATGTCAATATAGAATGTAAGGATCTTGAATAACTAGGCTATTAGGAATACATTGCAGGGTCTATGTGAGATGTCTAAACCGTGAAAGCCAATTTGTCAGGAATTAAAAATACGTGTGTTTCAGATGTATCTTCAATATGTACCATGTTGTTAGAAAAAAGTATTTGATCACACTGTATAATTCAGATAATAAAACTGCCAACAGCTTTTAAAAGCCACCCATTTTTTAGTTTACTCATTTATTTGGGATTCCATTAATACAAAAAATGCTTTCTGAACTGAGACTTGTACTTTATGTCTACTTCAATGTGAAAAAAATTTAAGGATCGCAAACATGTCTTCAGAAAGTGCAATGACATCCACTTTTAGCAACATATAAAAAAATTGGTGAAACTGCAATGCAAACCAAATACAGGAAAATACTGTACCTGAATGCCTTTAAAGCTAAAATACACAAAGTACACAAGGGGGCAGCAAAAAGGAGTATATAGTTCAAAACCAAAACTATTTGCTGGTGTTAAAAGACAGGACAGCAGAGTAATGATTAGGAGGAAAAATGCAGTACGTTTTAGGTAACAGGCAATGTTAATGTCTTGATCTGTTTGTTGCTTATCTGCTTGTGTTGCCCAAGTAAAAATTCATTAACCTGTACAGTTAAGATTTATGCATTGTTCTCTATGCACATTAAAACACTGTTTTAGAAAAAGGTATCTCCATTAAATTTTAGTACTAATTCTGTTTTAACACATTTTAAATAATCATTTATACCACCCCCACCTTTTGTGGAACTGGCAGTCAAGCCCAAGGCCTTGCTTATGCAAGTCAAGACACCTACCCCTAAGCTTTATCCTCAGTCCTTATTTGACCATTTATACTTATTATTCACTCATTATTCACTCACAGAATGTTTTTTAGATGCTTAACTGTTACATGTGGAATGATTTTTCCACTTCCAAAACGACCTTCACAAAGGAGGCTTTCCTTTCATCTAATTTCAGACAACCAGGTAAAATGAGGAAGTTCCAGAAGAGAGACTTATGCATTGTAGACGGGATTCCTGATTTCAAGCAAGAATCAGAGCCAACATAATTCAGCACCCAGAAAAGTTTGAATTCAGCACCCAGAAAAGTTTGTCATGTGAAAACAAAACATTTACCCTCAGTCTGCAGAAAAGATTGCTCAGGTGTCCCAGCAATTTGACAAATCTGTAACAGCTGAACAGCGAGAGACTTAACTCAATTGGGACGCAGCCACCATCAAAGATTCCATTCCCAGGGTTACTGCAGGTCCTGGACTTCTAACTGGGTTGTCACTAAATTCAAATATGCGAGATAACTTTCTTTCAAAAACAAATGTATACAGCCAACCACGGTTCTTCAGGGTGTCCAGAAAGGGAGTTGCAAGAGAAGCAGGCAAAACCGCCTTCTATGAGTGGTTGTCTATGAGTGATTTTCTCGAACAAGACATACACATCAAGATGTGTCTAGCTAGCCATCCCGCAGAAATACCTGTTCTATCGGGTGATATGTTGTAACCATACGGGAAATGGAGAAAAAGTACCCGTTCTGAAAAAAATGTTTTGAAAAATCAAATGATCTATACTTGAACAGACCAAACTTATTTCTGAAAGGGGCACACTGGATCCCATTGCTGAGGCTTAAATTACGGTTGACTTCCAAAAGAGCACACGGGATGTAAACTTTCCAATGTTTCTTTTCTCAATTTAAAAAGGATCTTTCCACCAGCTCCCGCCCCAGAAGGGCTCCCGACAAGGACCAAGGCTGTGAATGAGAAAACAACTTAAGGGGATAAACTTAAGAAGATGCCCGCACAAACAAGGAGGGCGAACTTTACAGGCCTCCACTGGGGAAAAACAAAACAAAAAGCCAACCCCCCCCCACAAGCTTAGTACCAAAAATGCGCACGCACACTCACGCACAAACATCAGTGAAATGGGGGGAGAAGAAAAGAGAGGGAGGAAAGGGGTGGGGGGAGCCAAGTAAACATCAGGAGGCGCTCACACGCCCACCCCCACGACTGCCCCCCCAAGAGCTGGGCAAGCCTCGGTTAAGGCACCTTTACGCGAAATCCCGTGCGGCTTTGGGTTGCCTGAACATTTTATGGTGTCTCCAAGAAGCGATTTTTCAAAGCATCTGAAAAACGTGCAAATTGTCCGAAAACAGTGCCTGGCAACTGAGAGACAGTTTGCAAACGTGATTCAGAGGTCTGCCTGCCCAGGAAACAAAAGAAGCCCCGCTCCGGCCCGTGCGACCGACCGCACATGGCAGGAGAGGTGCTCGGCGGCCGCGGGGCTGACCTGAAGGGAGGCGACCACCAGGGGTCCGGACCCGAGCGGTACATACTAGGGAGCGCTCTCCGCCGGCGGCGGCAGCGGCGGCGGCGGAGCCACGGAGTTGCCATTGGTGGGGGAGCCGCCCAGCTTCAGTTTCTCCAGGTACTCGGCATGCACGGGCTTGTGGCACTGGAGGACCTTGATGGCATCGTCGATCTTGAACCACTCGCGCTTCCTCCCGATGCTCAGCGAATCTTCCCAATCCTCCAGCAGCTCGGTGACGGTCAGTACGTACACGTACGTCCTGTGCTTGCGATCTTGGTTCTGCTCGAAGACGCCCAGCAGACGACCCAACTTCCCTTTGACTCCCGCCTCCTCGTACACCTCTCGCACGGCCGCGCCGTCCGGCTCCTCCTCGGGCTCCATGCCCCCGCCCGGCACGATCCAGCGGTCGGGGTACCGGCTGCTGCTCACCAGCAGCACCTCGTCCTCGCGCTCGCTGCGGAAGCACAGGCACGCCGCCCGCTTCTTGAAGCCCTCGGAGTCGTAGGTCCGCGTCTGGTTCGGCTTGCACTTCATCCTCGGGCCTGCCTTCGAGCCGCCCGAGAGAAAGGGCCTGGCGAGCGCGGGAGAGCGGGAGAGCCGGAGAGCGAGCGAGCGAGCCAGCGAGCGAGCGCGGGGACTCCGCCACGAGCCGCAGCCCAGGGACGACTAGGCGGGCGCGGGCGCGGGCGCGGGCGCGGGCGCGGGCGCGGGGCGGGCGGCGGCCGGCGGGCACGCGGAGGGTCCCCAGCCCGCAGCCTGATTGGAGGCGCCGCTTCCGTCGCCGCCCCGCGCCCGGCAGCCCGCGACTCCGCTCGCAGCCCCTGTGGCGCCCGTGCGCGCCTGCCTCTCGCCCCGCTCCTCCCCCCCGACCGCCCGGCCGCCCGGGGCTGGGGTTGAGCGAGGTGAGGCGGGCGCTTTCGCGTGCGCGTCCACGGTGCGGGGCGAAGGGGCGGGGGCGGGGGTCTCTCGGCGCCCGCAGAGCGCGGCGCCGCGGACCCACTGCGCAGGCGCCCCGCACCTCTGGGGCTGGGAACTCCTGCCCACGCAGCGAGATGCTCCGCATCGTAACTCTGCCCCGGAGTGTCTCCACGTGCCCCTTCCGGCCACACGCAGCTGGAGCTTCGCGGGACCCAGGTTGCTGCTCTCCCCCTCCCCGCGCATCCCCGCCCCATTGCAGGAAGCACACACGCGAGTCTTTGTGCACACAGTGGGCTTGAGGACGTCCTCGCCATCGTCGCCCATGGTGAACGGCACCGGCTTATTCATAGGAAGGCCCCGAAGTCCTCGCACTGACCAGTGGGGTTCTTTCCAAAATCATCTTTGCTGAGTCACGTCATGCAGATTTCCTTCTTCAACAGGTTCTTCACCTTGCGGGGCATCTTGGCACAGCCTTTCGGTGAACACTTTTCTTAACTCTGGGCACATCTTACCCAACCTCTCTGTGCCTCAGCTTCCCCACCACTGAGCTGCTGGCCTCCTGGTTTCTGCCCTTTCCGCTTGGAATTACATGCACCGCACCCCTGGAGGACTGCTCCAAGGAGTCTGTCATAAAATCCAGAGGGTCTCCACCCTCCACAGAATCCCGCCCTGCTCGTTTTTTCTCATTTGATAAGTGCTGTTGCGCTTTTGGAAACATGTACATGGAAACCCAGCATGATTTCTGTTTTCAGCTTGAAGAGTGGGCCGTGAGGCAAGGAGACCTCTCTGCCCTGTCACCTCCCTGTTTTGTCATCCTGCCTGCCCTCTTAGGAAACAGTAGCACCCACAGTCCCAAATGTAACAAGCTAAGCCTTGCCTCTCCTTTCTATTTCTTTGCAGCGTTCCCCTGAGCCTGTCTTGGCCTAGCCTTAGAAGACCTCTTATGTCCCCTAACGTTTATCCCCTCACAACTTAAACAATTTTCTCTCCTGACACTCTGCTGGCTTCAGCCAAGGGGGAGCCTGGAAACTTACTTCCTCAACTAAATAATCGCTTCATCAAGGGAAAATGCACTGTAAAAAGTAGTTATGAAGCACAGAGTCCAATTTTCTAATATCTGAGCTCCGATTCCCAACATCTTCTTGAGTCCATTCATACCCAGAAGCACTACGGAAAATGATTTCACTCCCAAGGACGACAAGCACCTGCACTATAAAGCATGCTAGGACAGAGAGGAATGGATCATATATGAAGAACGAGATAAAATAGAAACATACGATGACATCAATAAGTAGAGATACCGCTGCTACTGACCATACGTTAAAGACGTATGTGTGATGCTCAAAGAGGTATTCAGGAACTTCAACACCTGGTATTAGAAAAATGTGGGAAAATACTAGTAGCAGGCTGTATTTCTCAGCATGTCCATATTCACAAACACACAGATGATGTTAAACCAGTGAAAAAGATTTCATTAGTGTCTTAGTTACTTTTCTCATTGCTGAGACAACATACCTGACACCCAAAGTTAAAGGAGGAAATGTTTATTTAGCTCAAAGATTGTAGGAGTTTCAGTCCATAATAGGCTGGCTCCAAGGCAGGGTGGATGGCACATAGGCATCCCAGAGGAGAAAGTCCATGTCTCGCAGAAGGTAGCAAAGCAAGCAAAGGGATGCACACAGCTCTTTCTATCCTTATGTCTTACCCAGGCAATTCAGGGTGGGTAGCACTCACACCCTTAATCCTAGTGCCCTGGATCCTAGCATTGCACCACAAGTCAGTACCAGGGTCACACACTCTAAAACCAGCCACCTCTGAAAAGGCCCCACTTACGACTGCGTGAGGCTTTGGGGGGACGCCTAGACACAAGCCGTAACAATTACTATCAGGAAGACAAATATACCCACTATTACCAAATTACTCAATATTGTTTTAGGATTTCTTTCTCGTGCAGTGATGGTATAAGGAGAAAAAATGTCTATCGTATTGGTAAAAAGACTGAAGAAATGTATGTATGTTTATGAACCACCTCATGGTAAATGCAAAAAAAAAAAACAACGCTGCAAATGGGAGAATGAAATAGTCACATTTAAAATATCCATAGCTTTCATGCACATCAGTGATTATCATGTAAAACATCACATGGGGAAATGATGACATTCAAATTGAGAATATCAACCACAAAACAAAATGCCAAGGCAGCCTCACTAATATGGTGAGGACATAATGATAAGATTTCTACTTTGAGCCCTGAAAGATGATTTCAGTAAAGCAAAAGGCACTCCGGATCGGGCTGATGTGTAGGGTAGGAGTGGTCCAGCTGGGCACCAGCCCTGTGCTGAGTCTTTCACTGCAGGTGTGCACTTCCCCTCTCATGCCTTGATTTCTCCCTCTTTGCTTGTGAGCTTTGCCCCACCCCCACCCCACGGCTGTTTCCCTCCTTTTACTGGACCTCCACCCCAGGGAGGGTGCTAGTTCAGCACCTAAACCCCTTGTATACTCCTGACTGTTCTGTGTCTGAGGAACATGCAAAACCCTTACAGAAGCCTACAAAGCCCTATAAATTGTGGTGCATTTTCCCTTTGCCTTTGCCCCAATTCAGTCCCGAACACTCATCTCTGGCCGCCTTGGACTCCGTAGGATATGGTTTGGATCTGAGGTTCCCTCCTGAGAGCCTCTGCTCTGGCCAGTCCGTCTGCCTGGAATGCTGCTCTCCCAGATCTGCCAGGTGAACGCCTCCATTCCACCAAGGCCTTGATGAGTTCTCAGCTACTAAATGAGGTCCACCCAGGACCCCATGGTACTGACTGTGGTGTGTGCTCACCTTTGGCATCCTGTGGGTGATATTCCCCATCCCTGTACCTGGCCTGAATTTCCTTTCCATTGCAGCATATGACCTAACAGGCTATGAAATTTACCTACTTATTACACTTTTTGCTTCTCTCTGTCCTCCCCCATGGCTCCTGCTAGAACACTAGCTTTTGATGTGGGGTCATTAACTCTTGGTGATTCTTCCATGTCACTGGGTCCTGAATTTGCCTTACAATACACAGCAGTGACATTAAAAAAAAGCAAAAAAAACTGTGGTATGATGAATGCATTTGTCTCCCCTGCTAGATTGGGAGACCCCCTGAAGGACAGCTCTGTATTTTATGGGTCTTTGTAAATGCGGCATCCACGATGTTCTCTGATCTCACCAGAAGGGCAGCCCTCAATATATGTTTAGTTGGTTCATCTTGTGGAAGTGACACTGACAGGGAAAGCATTCCATTCCCATCCCACCATTATTCCAGAAGTTGCCACTGTCTCGGCACAGTATAAGTACCGGATGCCCGGCCAGCTGCTACTCAGCTGTGAGCCACTTGAGGGCTGGAAGTCCACCTCATTTTCTGGCATCTTCTCGGGCTGCATGGTTTTTACCACACAGCCGACCTTCTGATGGCTCCAGGTCTGGGTCATTCAACACCTAAATGATTTTTGCTTTACCTCTGCAGAACACTACTATAACTTACATATTTTCTTTAAGTAAGATGATATCTTGCAGAATGAGATGCAATTGTATAAGTAAACACAATTAAAGAAAATAATGTTATGAGGTAGCTGAACATAAACTTGAGATGAATGTTTGTGACAGTACACATACGATTAGCTATACTACACCGGACGTTACGTTCATCTTTTTAATTTACTGCTAAGAAAAACTCTTCAAAGGAAATGTTGCTATTCCTATTTTATAATGACTGTGGAATCCAAAGGCATGATGGAACTTTCCAGCAGCTAAGAGCACATATGCAGCCACATGAAGTTGGAGCTGCAGGGCTCATGGATGGTCACACCCCGGGAAGCCTGCGGCACAGGAAGACGCCCTCGGCTGGGCACCGGCAGCTTGCTGGGCTCTCCTCTGTCCTCACTACAGGGCTCTGAGTACTTTCTTTCCTTTCCTCACACTTGGAGAACTCCTGTTCTGGGGGCTCTGTCCTGGGCCTTCGGTCAAATGCTGTTAAGTCCATCACTGACTGCTGCTGTGGGAGGTGAAGGGAATTGTTTGGGGTCCTTGTGAAGAGATAGAATACTAGCTATTTACAACTCCGTCATGCTTTTGATGACAGTGGATGCTGAGGAGGGTCCCCTTGATGCAAGCTGGCTTCCTGGTGTGGTGACACCATGCTTGGCGGGATGCCTTCCCTTCTGCCAGCCCCGGAGGGAAGACAGCAGACTTATTATTAATGCCGATGTCTATCTGCAGTCTCCTCTACGTAAGGCCAATTCCCTCAGAGCTAGAATGGACTGACCAGGGTCACCTAGGTATTCTAAAATGTCACAGGTTCACTTGTTGAGGACAGGGCACCTAGTAGCGGTATTTGGTACAAAACGTGATTGGGAGGCTGCCACAGTGGCACATGCCTCTGCTCCCAGCTATTTGGGAAGCTCAGGTAGTATGATTGCTTGAGCCCCGAGTGAGACCCTGTCTCAAAAAACAAATGTGAATGAGACAGTGGTTGCACTTCCAGGCCCACAATGAAAGCTTCGAGAAGCACCAGTCTAATCTGCTTCTTCTGGAGAAGTGCACCATCCGCACTGTGTTAGTGTGGGCATGACGGTGGGCTCCAAGTCTGTAACTTCTCTGGAAATTCAAGAGTGAAGGGAAAATAAATTTCCTCTTCTTCTATCTTCTAGGTTATTATTTTAAGACCAGTTTGAAAATCACTGGTTGTCTTAGGACTTGAACACCAATCACATTCTGAGATTCCAAACTTGGCGTAGTTCAATTAAATAGCTTTTACTACCAGCCTACATCCCAATAGCGCACGTTATGAATTTTGCCTTGCAAGGACTTTCTTTTCTCCGCAGGTTGAAAATTCTTCTAATTGCATCCTGTTTTCTTTCGTTGTTTTGATTTGTTTTTGATCTCTTAACTACAATATCAGAAGACACAATAAGAGCTGTGTGCGGACAAACCATGTGTCAGGTATTTTACTTATCCATGATTTTCCTAAAGTCCCTGTGATTTAAATACCTTTATTTCAACAAAAGAAAGGAAAGGTCAGAAAACTAGGTAACTTGCCCCTAACCACACAGGCAGGAAGTGGCAGCTCTGTGACTAAAAGATGTGCTGTCACAACCCATTGCCTACGTTGGCCAGAAATACCCCCTATTTTATTTTATTTTATTTTATTTTATTTTTGGAACTGGGAATCGAACTCAGGACTTTGCACTTGCCAGGCAGGCACTGTGCCACTGAGCTATATTCCCGGCCCCTTGCCCCCAATTTTAGAAAATTGTTGTCAAACAATTCGTGTGTCTTTGAAAGTCAGCAATATAAATTTTAAAATTTCCTATCATTGGCATATTATCATGCTATTTATTCTTAGAGTTTAACTCCCAATAAATAATATTTTCCTTCTATTAATACTATTCAGTTTTTAACATTCTGTTTGAGGATGACAGATTTGACATTACAAATATTATGACTCAGTTATGGAACATGTTGGGTTGACAAGATATTGTGTATTGAAAGTATGCTGTCCGCAGTGTGTGGGCACAGGCATCAGACTTCCAGTCCTCCAGCATGTGGCTTCTAGAAGTGCTGCTAGCTTCTAGAAGAGTTTCCATGACATCTGACTTCTAAAAGCCATAGGGATGGCACCTATGCAGAAAGCATCTACTCTGCCGCCTCCACGTTGGAATTGAATGTTTTTACTGTTGGTGTTTCAGCATGTAGTTTGGCAAACTTTCAGCAATGCCTGTCAAGTTTCATGTAAAGTGCACGATACAGAATATGCAAAGACCAAATGAATCACACGGTCCTTCTCCACAAGCATCTCGTAGGAAATTCACAACGTGAACATTAATTTTGAATTATGTATCTGCACAAGATACGTTTGCTGTTGAAAGTAGAGGAACGAGGAAGAGGACACAGAGAAATAGACTGAGAAAAAGAAGGGAAAATAGGAGCAGGAGTGGAATCGGGGGAACTGAGTCCTTGTGAAGGATCTTGCATGCCTATAACTGAAAATACCCTGTTTTCTGATTCACAGACTTGATTGATCCTATATTCCCAAACATTCATGCTTTTCACCTAAAAAGCTAATGAAATTAACAGCTTTATATTCACTCATTAATTTCTCCTGTAAATTTTTAATCATTTTTGTGCATCCATCACTTTTCATTTGCAAAGCCTAGGTGAACTTCAAAAGTACATCCACAGAAGAACATTTCAGACACAGAGAGATCATTAGAAAGGCTGACGTTGATCCTGGATGCAATACACAGGTAGTCGAAGTTACTGAAAAGCAGGAAGTGGGATAAGAGTCAGAAATTCCCCATAGTCCATCCACTGTGGGAAGCGCTGGGGTTAGAGGGGTCACTGAGGCACTAAGCAGCTGTCTTAGTGCAGAAAATCATGCAGGCAGATCTTAACCCTGGAGGTTTGTAATGGTTTCTTCGAAGTGTTTTTTTAATGTGGTGTTTTACGCACAAGCACACTTGCACACACTTTATAAAGTATCATCCTAGAACTCCGTAGCACAGAGCTGGCTGGTGTAGGAGCCCATCTGTCAGACACAAAAACCTCAATGTCTATCACACCAAACCATCTTCCATAGCGAGTTCTTTCAGTTTCACTCAGAGCCACCACCCACCATCCCCCTGGCTTTTGCCTCTTTGTTGTTGCCCACCGGAGGACCCCAGAACTGAGAGCCCCACCTCATTTAAAGGACAGGGAGTGAAGGGACACTGTATATAGGCACACGAACAAATGCATCAGACTTCTAATCTTCCAGCACGTACTCGCTTCTAGCATCCCAGCTCTTTTCTGGGAGTGTAACCCCAGGTTACCTGCCAGTGTCCTTTGTTGTTTCTCTCCCATGTCATCAGTCTGCTCTGGCCTCTATCCTGCAATTAATCTTCACTACACAACATTTTAAAACTCTTTACACTGTGCCTTTGGCTTATTCCAATTTACATCTTAAAGCTGCAGGTGGATATCGCTGACTCAGAAATTGTTCCTCATCCTCCCCGATAAGTTAGTGCAGAGAATTACATTAACCACAAGAGACACAACAGAGTAATAACATCTACTCCTATGTTTTAGCTTTCTACTGCTGCATAAGAGTCGCTGAAATCAACTTGTCAGCTGGGCCGGGACCTTGTCAGGCGGCCCTGTGGAAGAATCTGCTGCCAAGCCCATGGGGTTTGGCAATTCCTTCTTCATGGGGCCATATTAATGCTTTTATTCAAATCTCGATGTTCCCCTACAATGGAACTGGTTCTATTCTCTTTTTTTCTGGTTTCAGTTTAAAGTGCTTAAAATGTGTATACAAAGAGAAATAATGAAAAATTGTCCAGCGAAAATCTATGCAACCACAACCCAAATCAACGAAATCAAAAATGTTTGAAAATCCAGTGCCCACGATGCCTCCTTTGCTGATGACAACTCTCTGTATACCTTCCTGGTCATCGTACAGAAGTTCTTCCTTGTTGCTCGATATAGCTTTGCCATCTATGTAAACAACTGTGTCAAATTTAGGTATGCTGTGGTTTGGGGGATTTTCTGTTCTACGTGGAATCACATCTTTGCGTTTTTACTGTGCACTTAGAGAACAACCTTATTTAACTTTTTCTAGAGGCCCCTAGAAATGTTTAAAAGCAAGGACTCTTTTCAGGTCAAAGAAACTACAGATATCACTTGGGTACCTACTGTGTGCTTAGGAGTGAACTTGGTGCCCGGGTACACGTGATAGACAATCTGGGTTTGCCACCTTCAGTAATACTCTGGTCTAGTGGGGAAGATGGTGCATAATTATAGTTTACATTGGTGCAACCAAATATAGCTCAGCATACCAGCAAGGCCAGGAGCATTGCAGTAAAATATTCCATGTGCCACCTGTTACTGGCTTTGTGACTCTAGGCAAGTCTCTCTGCTACACTGAGCCTGAGTATTCACTACTGAACTAGAGGTAGATTTAAAATTTACTCAGCAGGGGCCGGTGAGATGGCTCAGCGGCTTAAGCGCCTGCGCGGCAAGCGCGAGGGCCCGAGTTCGACTCCCGGATCCCACATACCAAAAAGGGGCCGGTGATATCGCTCAGCGGCACGGGCACCTGCTGGCGCGCGAGGTCCTGAGGTCGACCCCCCGGTACCCACAAAAGAAATAAATAAATAAAATAAAATTTACTCAGCAGGCTTGTGTTTGTGGTACACTATATGCTGTCAGCAAATGGTAGATGCCTGTTACTGTGATATATTGTGTGAGTCATAAGGAAAGGTCAAAAGTAATAAATTCTTTCTATACAACGTGGACAGCACATACAAAACTATAGCAACTTCAGTGCATGCTACATGTCAGTGTGAGGGTGTGTTAGCTTGCCCCCAGAAGTGCACCTCAGCAGCTTATTGAAGTGGTAAGAGGCTAGATACTGTGTTCAGAAATATTGAGATTAATAATTTTAATCGTTACGAAAGCTGCCTTTGATTGAGGAGTTATATACTCCTCAAAACACAGAGTATGACTTCTGATAGTCATCCCAGTAACATGCTTAGATCTGAATCCCGAGAACCAGAAAAGTCTGAATTAATGCTGTACTTTAGAAGCAAAACAACAACAACAAAAAACATTCATGAGAGTTAACTTTTATTGAGTATTCCCTCTATCTAAATTATTGCTCAAACCGTATCATGTGTACCACCTCCCTTAATCCTGACCTTGGCCCAAGAGGTAGGTATGTCAGTGAGTAACCCTTTTCAAGGTTAAACCATTGAATTCAGACATTAACTAACTTCTCTGTTGTAACATTTGTAATAAATAAAGTATTCAATAATCTATTCTAGGGCTGGTGAGATGGCTCAGGGGCATAAGCGCCTGCCTGGCAAGCACGAGGCCCTGAGTTCGACACCCGGTACCCACATACGAAAAAAGTGCCGGTGGTATCGCTCAGCGGCACGGGCGCCTGCTGGCGCGTGAGGTCCTGAGGTTAACTCCTGGTACCCCCCCACACACAAAAATGTATTCTAGTTGGTATCCTGAGCCCACCTTTCTCTTTAATGGGTACGTATTTGAGATAATTTCAAACTTACAAAAAGTTGTAAGAATTGTACAGGGAATCTACATTCATACCTTACTCCAGTCTATTACCTTGAATGTTAACGTTTTCCATATTTATGTTCTCTCTCTCTCTCTCTGTCTCTCTCCCCATTTATGTCTCTCTATCTATCTGCATCTATTTCTCTGTCTCCATAATAGAGATGCATAAATGCACATACACTTATACATTTCTTCCTAAGCCACTTTGAATTGAGCTGCCACCATGTCGTTTTACCAAAATATGAGAGAGAGAGAGAGAGAGAGAGAGAATGTAACAATTGATGTATTAGGGAGAAATTATGCTCCCGGGCACAAAGACATTGTCTAAATACAATGATCAAAATCTCGACAGTCATAATGTTACAATACAATCATCTGTCTTATTTTTTTTCACCTTATTTAAACATGGCCAGACCACAGGTGAGGAACCTCAAGATGGCGGATGAGTAAGAAGCAGGCAGCGAAACTCTCTCTAAAAGTTACCATTGGAACACGGGAATATAGCGACCCGGAAAGCGCAGGAGGGGGGGAGATGCCTCCCCGAAACCCAGAAAAGTTCTGAAGCGCAATCTGGGACCCCCGGCACCAGTGACGGGTGACTTCCAACAAAGAAGAAGGAAAGAAGGAGCAGACCGCGCACACGCACCTTCTACTATCCCGGGAGTTGCAGCGCCAGGGAGGCTCAATTCTACGGACACACGGTGGCAGCTGGCGCCCAGGGAGCCCCCACGGAGGATCCTGAGACAGCGGCGGGGCAGGGGAGCGGTGGAGAACGGCGCTGACCGGCGGTGAGTGTCTCTCAGCCACAGCTGCCCCGCGCCAGAGAGCGACCGGCCGGGCGCCATTGTGGGGGGCGTGGCGAAACTCAGAGCGGCTAGAAAACTGCTCTGGGAACTTGTGCTCCGGACAGGGCAGCACGGGGCCTCTCAGGCCCACGAAAGTGTGCTGAGGTCAGCAGGCGAACGAGACTGGACTCTCAGCCACACCTGTCCCGCGCCAGAGAGTGACTGGCCCGGCGCCATTGTGGGGGGCGTGGTGAAAAACCAGAGCGGCGGGAACCAGTGCAGGGAACCCGCGCTCCGGACAGCGCGCTGAGCCTCTCAGGCCCAGGGATCGTGAAAGGGCGCTGAGAGCGGAGGCGAGCTAGACTGGTCTCTGCCTGAAAGTACGCGCCTCTGCTCACTGCCCGCCAGAGGGCACTCCTGGCTTACTGGGAGGGACCTGCACAGAACAGGACTCTGTCACCACAAGGATTGAGATTGACTAAGGGACACAGAAAATACAGTGGCAGCCGGTGAGACGGCTCAGCGGCTTAAGCGCCTGCCTTGCAAGCGCGAAGGCCCGAGTTCGACTCCCGGATCCCACATACGAAAAAGGGGCCGGTGATATCGCTCAGCGGCACGGGTGCCTGTTGGCGCGTGAGGTCCTGAGGTCGTCCCCCCGGTACCCACAAAAAAAAAAAAAAAAAAAAGAAGCAGGCAGCGAAACTCTCTCTAAAAGTTACCATTGGAACACGGGAATATAGCGACCCGGAAAGCGCAGGAGGGGGGGAGATGCCTCCCCGAAACCCAGAAAAGTTCTGAAGCGCAATCTGGGACCCCCGGCACCAGTGACGGGTGACTTCCAACAAAGAAGAAGGAAAGAAGGAGCAGACCGCGCACACGCACCTTCTACTATCCCGGGAGTTGCAGCGCCGGGGAGGCTCAATTCTACGGACACACGGTGGCAGCTGGCGCCCAGGGAGCCCCCACGGAGGATCCTGAGACAGCGGCGGGGCAGGGGAGCGGTGGAGAACGGCGCTGACCGGCGGTGAGTGTCTCTCAGCCACAGCTGCCCCGCGCCAGAGAGCGACCGGCCGGGCGCCATTGTGGGGGGCGTGGCGAAACTCAGAGCGGCTAGAAAACTGCTCTGGGAACTTGTGCTCCGGACAGGGCAGCACGGGGCCTCTCAGGCCCACGAAAGTGTGCTGAGGTCAGCAGGCGAACGAGACTGGACTCTCAGCCACACCTGTCCCGCGCCAGAGAGTGACTGGCCCGGCGCCATTGTGGGGGGCGTGGCGAAAAACCAGAGCGGCGGGAACCAGTGCAGGGAACCCGCGCTCCGGACAGCGCGCTGAGCCTCTCAGGCCCAGGGATCGTGAAAAGGCGCTGAGAGCGGAGGCGAGCTAGACTGGTCTCTGCCTGAAAGTACGCGCCTCTGCTCACTGCCCGCCAGAGGGCACTCCTGGCTTACTGGGAGGGACCTGCACAGAACAGGACTCTGTCACCACAAGGATTGAGATTGACTAAGGGACACAGAAAATACAGTGGCAGCCGGTGAGACGGCTCAGCGGCTTAAGCACCTGCCTTGCAAGCGCGAAGGCCCGAGTTCGACTCCCGGATCCCACATACGAAAAAGGGGCCGGTGATATCGCTCAGCGGCACGGGTGCCTGTTGGCGCACGAGGTCCTGAGGTCGTCCCCCCGGTACCCACAAAAAAAAAAAAAAAAAAAAGAAGCAGGCAGCGAAACTCTCTCTAAAAGTTACCATTGGAACACGGGAATATAGCGACCCGGAAAGCGCAGGAGGGGGGGAGATGCCTCCCCGAAACCCAGAAAAGTTCTGAAGCGCAATCTGGGACCCCCGGCACCAGTGACGGGTGACTTCCAACAAAGAAGAAGGAAAGAAGGAGCAGACCGCGCACACGCACCTTCTACTATCCCGGGAGTTGCAGCGCCGGGGAGGCTCAATTCTACGGACACACGGTGGCAGCTGGCGCCCAGGGAGCCCCCACGGAGGATCCTGAGACAGCGGCGGGGCAGGGGAGCGGTGGAGAACGGCGCTGACCGGCGGTGAGTGTCTCTCAGCCACAGCTGCCCCGCGCCAGAGAGCGACCGGCCGGGCGCCATTGTGGGGGGCGTGGCGAAACTCAGAGCGGCTAGAAAACTGCTCTGGGAACTTGTGCTCCGGACAGGGCAGCACGGGGCCTCTCAGGCCCACGAAAGTGTGCTGAGGTCAGCAGGCGAACGAGACTGGACTCTCAGCCACACCTGTCCCGCGCCAGAGAGTGACTGGCCCGGCGCCATTGTGGGGGGCGTGGCGAAAAACCAGAGCGGCGGGAACCAGTGCAGGGAACCCGCGCTCCGGACAGCGCGCTGAGCCTCTCAGGCCCAGGGATCGTGAAAGGGCGCTGAGAGCGGAGGCGAGCTAGACTGGTCTCTGCCTGAAAGTACGCGCCTCTGCTCACTGCCCGCCAGAGGGCACTCCTGGCTTACTGGGAGGGACCTGCACAGAACAGGACTCTGTCACCACAAGGATTGAGATTGACTAAGGGACACAGAAAATACAGTGGCAGCCGGTGAGACGGCTCAGCGGCTTAAGCGCCTGCCTTGCAAGCGCGAAGGCCCGAGTTCGACTCCCGGATCCCACATACGAAAAAGGGGCCGGTGATATCGCTCAGCGGCACGGGTGCCTGTTGGCGCACGAGGTCCTGAGGTCGTCCCCCCGGTACCCACAAAAAAAAAAAAAAAAAAAAAAAAAATACAGTGGCACAGTACCAAAGAATCAAGGACTGGGCCAAACAGGTAGCAACTTCGCATACCCAACGAATTGAAGAGGTAGGATCTGGCAGAAAGCTCAAAACCTAAAAGCAAGCTCCACTTGGAAGATACTGCAGAGAAGTAGTCATCTTCTAAAGATCTTAAACACTAGCAATAAAGTAATCTACTATAGGTAATTTGCAAACATCACCCCAGGAATTAAAGAAAAAATGAGACGACACTTAAACAAGATGCAACCCCACACATCCAATTCACCAAAGGCAAACCTAGGGAGCAACGAGGTGGGACAATCCGAAAGCCACCCACCTGGCCTATCTGAAGTGGTAACAACAAAGCAACTGAATGAGGTTCTGGAAAAAATTAAAACAGAAATAATCTCACAGATAACTGCAGAGATAATGTCTACAATGAAGACCATGCTTAAGGACACTATAGCTGATACAGACAAAAAAATAGATGAACTTAAGAGAACTATAAACATGGCCAATTTCCCCAATAATATTACTTACAGAAAGTTTTCTAATTTTCTGATCTACAATCCGGTTCAGTCTAGTGTCGCAGTTTATTTAGTTGTTATTTCACTTTCATCTTCTTCCATCTGGAAGAAGTCAGATGTTCCTGGGTCTTTGTTCTTTCACTCTTGTAGCCCTTGAATTGGACATCCCTCCAAGAATGATGTTTATAATCAAGTGTATACTCTAACACACCTATCCCTACTGACAATATGACTTTAAAATCCCTTAAATTCCCATTAATTGTAGTTACCTAATATTTAAAATGCACATAAAAATAGGATTTTTGTCATAGGTATGTTGTGAAGTTTAAATAGGTTAATCACATACTTAGCACAGAAGGAATTCTTAAATAGGACAATTTGAGGATGAAAATAAGTAACAATAATAACGATTTGTAACACAAAGAGTAAAATTACTGTCCGTAAGTATATATAAAAACATGTGCTAGTTATTTTATCATCATTTTGTTACCATCAAATGCTAATGACAGTCAATGAGACCCATCTCTGGGGAAAATACCAAGATTACAATATTAACTTTATCAAGCCAAGGCCAGATCAACAGTACTACAGAGCTTTCAGAAGGAAAGTACGAAAGATGACTCCAGAAGCAGGCCTCCAGCCTTGGTGACTGACAAGACCTTAAGAACAGCAACTAGTCCTACAACTTCTGCTCCTAGAAACCCCATCCTTCCACTATCATGGCCCTAACCCTACTATACTGTGAAGGGTTAGTTATTCGTCTGTGTCATTCATTAGACTGAGAGCTGAGAGATATGATAACAGTACCTGTAAGATAAAAGTCCGAATGAATAAATTGAAGTGTCTCTCAATTTCAAATGTCTCATTTAGATAACTAAGGAGAGGGGGAAACTGAGCCTCAGAGAAGTAGAGAATCATCTCCAAGATCCTACATCTAGTAAGAGCTAGAGTTAGCTAGAGTACAAGCCCATCCTGCTCTGACTCTAGAAGCTTTAGTTATATTGGTCTGTCTAGACACTGAGACTTCCAAGAAAGATGAACTTGTCCAATTTCCATGTGTCCCAGAACCCAACTGAGAGCTTATATGTGCCAGACTGGCTCAGTGGTCATATAATTAGTTCAACAAATATTTATTGATCACTTCTTATAGGCTTTTCAGGCTCTGAGGATACAGCAGTGAGCACAACAGTCTACTCCCATCAACATTTCATTCTAGTGTAGAGAGATAGAAAATGAGCAAAGAGATCCATAAAATTTAAGATGGTGAAGAAAGTAAAGTTTGGATAACAAATAGAAAATTATCCAACATGTTTGTGTCTGAAAGGAAGAATGGATATGAAAGTGAGCGAAGGCTTGCTGGGTTTATAGAACATAAAAGAATTTGCTATGGCTGAAAGTAGGATGGGATGGAGCCTAGAAGCTAAGCTAGAAAATCTGAAAGTAGAATATCCAAGAAAATTAGCCACTATTTAACAAGATTGAAATACTTTCAAGTATCTTTTCTGATCACAATAAAATGAAACTAGAAATCCATAATAAAAAGAAAAAGGAAAATTCCCAAGTATGTGTAGATTAAAGAACGCACTCTTAAACAACTACTGAGTTAAATAAGAAATTAAAAACAAAGTAACAAAATATTTCAAGACAATAGAAAACCTAAACACAACATACTAAAACATGTGATGCAGCAAAAGCAGAATCAAGTAGGAAGTTTATAACAATAAATGCCTTTTTAAAAGAAGATAAAAGATATCAACCTAAATTTCTACCTCATGGAACTAAAAAAGCACAAACCAAACCCAAAATTGGTAGAAGGAAGGAAGTAAAAGTAGAGTAGAAATAAGTGAAATAGAAAAACAATTTAATAAAATCTATAAAACTGATTTTTTTGAAAAAATAAGCAAAATCAACAACCCCTTAACTGAAGTAAGAAAAAAGTCTCAAATAATAAAATTAGAAATGAAAGAAGAGACATTACCACATATTCCACAGGGGGTGAAGAGATCATGAGGGACTATCATGAACAAATAAACACCAACAAGCTGGACATTCTAGAATAAATAGAGAAATCTCGAGAAACCTATAACCTGCCAAGGCTGCATCAAGAAGAAATAGAAAGTCCAAACAGACCAAAGCCAATTAGGGCACTGAAAGTTTAATTTTTAAAAACTCTCAAAACAGGAATGTTGAGGATCAAATGGCTTGACTGGAAAATTCTACCAACATTTAATGGAAGGTGGAGCACTTCCAAACTCTTTCTGTGAGGCCAACATCATCCTGATACCAAATTCGGACAATGACACCAGAAGAAAAGTACAGGTCAATATTCTTCATAAACATAGATGCAAAAAGCTCCTCTCTAAATTACTAACAAACCAAATGGTAAAGCATGTTAAAAGAAGTATATCCCATGATCAACTAGGAGTTCCTATAATGCAAGAATGGTTCAACATAAGCAAATCAATCAATATGATGTACCATATGATAGATTGAGGGATAAAAATCACATAGTCAACAAGGCATAATCCCTGTAATCCCACCTGTGCCTGTAATCCCACCCCTCTCAGAGGCTGAGGCAGAAAAATCTTAAGTTCAAGCCCAGCCTGGGCAATTTAGTGATTCAGTGAGACACTGTATCAATATTTAAAAAAAAATTTTTTTTAAAGGCTGAGGATGCAGCTCAGTGTGAAGGCCCTATGTCCAATCCCCAACAACTCAATGACAACAACAGCAAAATCATAGTCATCTAAATAGATGCAGAAAAGCAATTCACAGAACTCAACACCCTTTGATAATAAATACTCTCAATAAATTAAGTATAGAGGGAATTTACCTCAACACAATAAAGACCATTCATGAAATACCCACTGTTAACATGATACTCCATGGTGAAAAGCTGAAAGTATTACTCTGAAATCAGGAACAAGACAACGATGCCCCTCTAACCACCTCTATTCAACATAGTACTATAAGTCCTAGTCAGAGCAATTAGGCAATAAAAAAGAAATAAAAATAATCAAAATTGGAAAGTAAGAAGTTAAACTGTCTCTATTTTAAGATGACATGATCTTACTGCAGAAAATCCTAAAAACTACAAAAATTCAATAAAGCACAAGATATAAAATCAGCTGCATTGCTATACACCAATAATGACCTATCTGAAAAAGAAATCAAGAAAGCAATTATATTTGTAAATATAAATGTGACCAAAGAGGTTGAAGTAGTATACTGAAAACTACAAAACATTTATGAAAAAATTTTTAAAAGACACAAATAAATGGAAACATACCTAGGTTCATAAACTAGAAGAATCAATATTACTGAAATGTCCATACCACTCATATTGCACATATTCAGTATAATCCTTATCATAATTCCAATGGAATTTTCTGCAGAAATATGAAAAGAAATCCTAAAATCGGTATAGAAGTACAAAAGACTTCAGTAGCTAAATCAGCACTGAGCAAGAAGTACCAAGCTAGAAGTATCACACTTCTTTCTTTCTTTTTTTTTTTTTTTAATGCGGGTACCGGGAGTCGACCTCAGGACCTCGTGCTTGCCAGCAGGCGCTTGTACCACTGAGCGATATCACCGGCCCTTTTTTTTCTTTATGCGGGTACTAGGAGTCGAACTCAGGACCTTGCACTTGCCAGGCATGGGCTTACGCCGCTGAGCTATCTCACCGGCCCCACACTTCTTTCTTTCATGTGTATTGCAAACCCACAGTAATCATAACAGTATGGTACTAGCATAAAACAAACATATAAACGAACGGAACAGAGTGAATAGCCCAGAAATAAGGGCACATTTATATGGTCAACAGATCTTTCACTACATTACAAGATCACAAAATGGGGAATGATAGTCTCTTCAATAAATGGCATTGAGAAAAATTGGATACCTATAAGTAAAAGAATAAAACTTAGACCCTTTTCTCATACTATAAGCCTTATCTCACACCATAAGCAGAAATCAACTGAAAATGAGTTTAAATATAAAATCTGAAAGAAAACTCTTAGAAAAAAGCAAGGGAAAGCTTCTAGACAGTTGATAGGGCAATGATTTTTTGGATACACCACTAAAAGTGCAGGCAAAGAAAACAAAAATAAGCAAATAAGATTATATCATACTGAAAGCTTTTAGGCAGCAAAGGAAACATAAAAAAATGAAAAGGCAACCTGCAGAACAGAAAAAAAAAATATTTGCAATCCTTATGTCTCATAAGGAGCTTCCATCAAAAATAGAAAAAGAAGCTCCTACAACTCAATTGGAAGAAAAATAATCCAATTAAAAATGGGCAAAGGATCTTCCAAAGAAGAAATACAAATGATCAACAGGTAGATGAAAAAGTGTTCAACATCATGAATCATCAGAGAAATGCAAATCAAAACCACAGTTATATATCACTTCACATCTATTATGATGGTTATTTTCCAAAAACAAAGGACAAGAAGTTTTGGTGGACATGTGTAGAAAAGAGAAACCTTTTTTTCTTTTTGAGACAGGGTTTGGCTATGCTGTTCAGGCTGGCCTTGAACTCACTTTGTAGCCCAGGCTGGCCTCAAACTCACAGCAATCCTCCTACCTCAGCCTCCCGAGTGCTGGGATTACAGGCATGTGCCATCACACCTGCCCGAAAAGAGAAACTTTTAAACCATTGATGGGAATGTAAATTGGTGTAACCACTATGGAAATTAATATGTAGATTTCTCAATTAAAAATAGAATTACCATTTGATCTAAAAATCTTACTTCTGGGCCGGTGAGATGGCTCAGCGGCTTAAGCGCCTGCCCGGCAAGCGCGAGGGCCCAAGTTCGACTCCCAGAACCCACATACGAAAAAGGGGCCGGTGATATCGCTCAGCGGCACGGGCGCCTGCTGGCGCGCGAGGTCCTGAGGTCGACCCCCCGGTACCCACAAAAAAAAAAACTTACTTCTGAGTATATATCCAAAAGAAGTGCAATCTGCATCTCACACAGATATCTATATTCCCATGTTAATTGCAGAATTATTTACAAAGGCCAAGATATGGAAACAAGTTGTGCCCATTTATGATGGAATACTATTCAGCTTTGTAAAAGAAGGAAATTCTAATTTTTATGGTAACATAGATGGACCTGGAAGACATTATGCTAAGTGAAATAAATCAGACACCGAAAGACAAATACTGCATGATCTTGGGTACATGTGGAATCTAAAATTGTCAGACATAAAAGCAGAGAGTAGAGTGGTATTTGTCAGGGGCTGAGAGAAGAGACAAGTGGTAATATACTTGACAAAGAGTACAAAGTTTAAGCTATTCAAAATGCAGTAAATAAGATCTGGAAGTCTATGTACAATACAAAGCTGTGGTTTACAACACTGTCTTGTATGCATAAGAGCTTGTCAAAAGGCAATCCCCAGGAAGTAGCTCAGTGGTAAAGTGCTTGTCTAGTATACATGAGGTCTGTGTTCAATCTCCAGCACTACCAAAAAAAAAAAAAAAAGGTTTGTTAACAGGGTAGATCTTATATTAAGCACACTTATCACAAAAAGGAATAAACCAAGGGGAATAGGAGGAAAATTACAGAAGTGATGAATAAGTATATAGCATTGATAGGGATTATGTTTTAATAATTTCACAGGTATATACTTATTTCCAAACACATCAGGTGTATATATTAAGTGCCCACAGTCTTTTGTAAGACAAAAAATCCATGCAAGTGGCGCTATAAATATAACATCCATTATATCAAGTCTTTATTAGAATTCAAGTATTTTCCCCTCTGTGGTCTCTAGAAAATATTAATTTATCAAAACAATGAACAGTTTTGCCTACTATATTTCCAGAAGTACTCTGCACTTTGAATATGCAAAGATCAATGAAACATGGTGTATCAGTGAGTGTTCAATAGAGGAACAGATTTAATATAAAAAAAAAATATATATATATATTTATTTACAAGTAAGCTTACAATGACCCCCTGCAGAGTCAGGTTTGCAAGAATACAAAAAGGCTGAGTGCTGGAGATCCGAAGGATACTATGAAAGATGAAGGCCTGGAGCTCACTGCAGAGTCCTGTGCAAGTCCGCATCAGGAAGCTGAAGGGTTTGCACTAAAAGGCTTCAGAGTCTGGGCTGCAAGGCTGAAGAGTCTGCACTGGAAGCCTGGAGATGGAGGTAGAAAAGCAATGGTGAAGACTGGAGCTCCTCCGAAGAAACAGAAGTGGGAATTCTTTCTTCTTTCCCCTTTTATTCCACCCGGGCTACAAACCTGTTGGTTGGTGCCATTCACAACCGGGGTGGGTGCTCCCTCTTCAGTAAGTCAGTCATCTGTGCCACCCACACCTAGGTTGAGTCTTCCCTTTTCAGTAAGTCCATCAGTCAGACACACCCAGAACTATGCTAAGCCAATCATCCAGGCATTTCTTACTCAAGTTGACACCCCAGTTAACTATCACACACAGTCTTTCACAATCATGGATTTCATAGTCTTGTTAGAGGCAAACACATAAGTGAAAAAGAATTTTAAAAGAAACTGTAGACTCTAAAATATAAATCTGTGCAAAATATAGAGAAGGCGTGGCCCAAGAAATAAGATAAAAAAAAAGACAGTTGTCTCTGCTATGTTAATGTGAAAGTGTTCACCTCTATGTGATAATTACTTTCTTCTTTGAGTTCATATGATTCTGTCAGTGCAAGCCTAAATTAAATCTTTAGTGTATAAAGTAAAATAATTTAATTATCAGACACATGGATTCAAATATGTTTCAAGCCAAAAAAATTAACAAAAAACACAAAGAGAACACTATTTGAAGACCTACATTAAAAATCACTTATGGGGGTGGCTAGGGATATAGCTGGTGGCAGAAACCTTGCCTAGCACATGAGAGGCCCTAGGTTCCATCCCTAGCGCTGCAAAGAAAACAATTAGTCTTTTTGTACTTGATAAATTTTCAGAGAATTGCCAAAGGGAGTCCAACTACAAGGTCAGTTTAGAGGATCAGAGAGTAACAGATTGCCCTGTGAACGTTATGAAATTGAAATTGTTCATTAAGTTCAGAATGTACTGCTCCTAGAAGTTTCTAAAAACAGGAATAATCAAGTACAAAAACTTTCACTAAGTGAAGATAATAATGTGAATACAATGGTCAACTATATTCATTAATTTTCATGAATTTTCCCACAGAAAAAATGGCTTATAAAATATCTAGTTATTATGGAGTGATTCTTAGATCAAGGGTCAGCCACATTTATACGATGGATTTTAGTTAAGCATCTGTCAGACACCAGGTTCTAGGCTCTGTGACAAATTCTGAAGACACACATGACACAGGCTATGTAACATTTTCCAATGACTTCTCAGATTAATGAACAGATATAGAAATGAATGGATAATTACTGGGTAATTACATTTAACTGGGTTATTATCAGGGGAATCATGACAAAAGTACAGTGGACACTAAGAACAGGGAAGAAGATGCTAACTGAAATTGTCTAGATTGCTTTTCAGCATTTATGAGATACTTGCTATTATTATCTCCATTTTCCAGTTGGGAAAAATCTAGGAATAGAGAAGATGATGCCAGGAATATACTAGGAACTCATAATTTGTGGAATGAGTGAAAGTTTACTTGGCCTATATGAAATATTTCAGAGACAGATTTTATATTGAAGCCCATTATTTTTAAGCTCCTTTTAAATTAACAGAATTTTAGAAGTTTTATGCAAAAGAAAAATGACCAGAGAGTACAGAGAACTCCCTTATATGCTTTCACACACTCCCATCCCCTATATTAAGTTCTTGCATTAGGGTGTTAAAACCTATAATCTAAGGTTTACTCTTTGTGTTCTACATTTCTGTAGGTTTTAACAAAAATATCATTCTGGTATCATACAAAATAGTTTCACTGCCTTAAAAATAAAAATGTGTGTACCCTACACATTCATCCCTCCCCTCAAAAAGCTCCTTACCATGACAAGTATATGATTAATTTATTAAGTACCTGAAATCTATTTTCTAAAGTGATTGTACTATTTTGCATTTCAACAAGTAGTATATGTGTGTTCCAGTACTTCTACATCTTACAACACTTGGTAAGGTCAGCCTTATTTTAATTGTAGACATTGTAATAGGTTTGTAGTGGCATCTCATTTGGGTGTTAATTGGCATTTTCCTAATTACTAATAATGTTGAGCATAGCTCCATGTGTTTACTTGGCATCTGTTCAAATCCTTTGCCCATTTTTAAGTTGTTTGGTTTATTATTGTTGAATTTCAAGAGTCCTTTATATATTATAGATAAAATCTTTTATCAGGTATGTGAGATTTTGCAAAGATTTCCTCCTTGTCTGCGGGTTTTCTTTCTTTCTATTATCATTGTCTTTTGAAAAGTAGTTTATTATTTCAATGAAATTGAATTTAACAACTTTTTATGTTGTGGATTTTGCTTGAGTATGTAAGAAATCTTTGCATGCCTAAGGTCATGGAGATTTTTCTGTAACTTTTATAATTTTACATTTTATAATTAGATCTGTGATCCACTTTGAGTTGATTCTTATGGTGTAACATATGGCTCTGCTCAATTTTTGCATATGGATATCCAATTGTTTTTTTGAAAAAGGCTATTCCTTTCTCAATTGTACTGCCTTTTTCATCTTTGTAAAAACATCAGTTATCCATTTGAATGTAGGTTCATTTCTGGACTTTCTATTCTCTTCCACTGATCTGTTTTTCTATCTTTACACCAATGTTATCTGTGTATTGATTATTGATTATAGCTTTGTAAAAACAGTTTTTGTGGAAAAAATTTTGTAACAAAGTCAATTATGACAGTCTTCAAGTTTTTTCTTCCATTTCAGAGTTGTTTTGACAATTCCAGGTACTTTACATTTTCATGTGAATTATAGTGTGGGCTTGTCAATGTCTACAAAATAAGCCTTGAATTTATAAATCCATTTGTGAATAAATTACATTTTAATAATGTGAAGTCTTTTATATCTCTTCATTAATTTTGGTGTTCATTAATTTTTCTCAACATTTCATAGTTTCAGTGTTCAGATCTTCCATATGTTTTGTTATATTTATCCCTAGGCACTTCATTTTTTATACTCTTGTAAATGGTATTTATAATTTCAAGATGTAATTTTTACTGTGAGTATATAGAAATACAAGTGATTTTTGTATCTTGATTTTGTAAAAGCTTCCTATCTTGCTAAATGCCTTTATTACTTCCAGTAGGTTTTTTATCATGTCATCCACTAATAAAGACGGTTTTATTTCTACTTTTCCAATCTGTGTGCCTTTTGTTTCTTTTTTGTGCCTGATTTCACTGCCTAGAACCATGAGAACAATGTGGACTAGAAGTTGCAAGGGTAGACATTTGTATCTTTTTCCTTATCTTGTGTGTGCAGGGGGGCGGTTGTTCAGTTTTTCAAAATTAAAGATGATACTAACTGTGAGTTTTTATACATGCCCTTCCTCATATTAAAGAATATCTCTTTCATTTCTAGTTTTCTGAACTATTCATGAGGAATAGATGTTGGGGTTTCTCAAATGCTTTTTCTGTTCTTATGCATGCAGATCAAATTTTTTCTTTAATTGTTAATATAGTGAATTACATTAATTTTTTTATTGACAACAGCCTGAATTCCTATAGTAAAACCCAGCTGATTATGATCACCACATAGTCCCCTACTTATTTCAATATATCTATCTTAGCTCTCCCAACATAGTTATAGTAGCTGCTTTAAATGTTTTGCTTGCTAAATATAACATCTGAACCTACTCAAAGTCAGTTTCTATAGCCTGTTCATTTTTTTTTTTTTTTACTGTTTTTCTTGTCTTACAAATTTTGGGATAAGTTGTGTATCCATAATACATTGTGTGTGTGTGTGTGTGTGTTTTGAGAATTACCTGGCTTTAGCAGGGTAATTTTCACCTCATGGTGTGCAGCCACTGAGATATTTGTTAATTTATTTTTCATTTTTTATTCTGGAATCCTATTGGTCACCCTTGTGTCTGCATAGTTTAGTGATTTAAGTAGCGATCACGCTCACATGCGTGGGGTCCTTAAGGCTTCAACCCTCAGTTAATCTGTGTGTGGGTTCTATAGTCTACCTTCATTTTTGCTTTTCTTTGGGTTCCCTTGAGTCTCTCTTTAGAGAGATGTGGATAATTCTATTTTTGAAACTGATCACAGCACCCATTCTTTCTCCTTTCTAGTATAGTAGAATAGGTGTCCTTTCTTCAGTCTAAGATTAATCCCTCCACTTGTGCCTTGCATACTTACTTCTTTACCCTTTGACTCTCCTGAAGGAAGAGCATCATCTTTAATACTCGTTCCTTCCACTTCCACTATGAAATGGAACAATTAGGCAAAAAGAAGACACTGCTTTTGTTTATAGGTATTTCCATGAAAAATTATCATAATGGATGAGTTTGTCCCTTTTGAATTTGAATGTCCAGGTCCTCCCTTATTTATTGGTAGAATGGAAATTATTTCCTTGCCAAATATGCCTGTTTTGTGTCACTCAAAATTTTACTTCTATTCAAGAATGATCGGGGGTCAGATTGATAAACATGATTTACCATTAGGTCCCAATTGTATTATTGCTGCAATAATTATTTTATTTCAATTTTACAGATGAAGAAAACATAGCTCATCAAGGCGGTGCTCCAAAGTTAAGAAATGAATAAGCACAGATCTGGATCTGTGTATGTTTTTCCAGATCTTCTGTTTTCTCCATCACACATTTCAAGTTAATGCCTTCAAAGTTCTGAGTAAAACTACAACAGCCGAAGCCCATTTTAGGGGCTGGAGATCACATATAGAAATGAAAATTTCGTCATGTTCCTGTCCCTGATATTCAGGTTTCATTTGCTGCTCATCACACACAGTTTTATCTGGGTGAAAAATACAAATGAAAGCTTGAAATTTCATTTGATGGAATTTGATGGAGGTTCATTATAATGAACCTTAGTCTGAAATGAACCTTAGTGGGTCCAATTCTGGTTCACACAAAGGTCACTAGAAATAAAGTCTGACAGCATGATTGATATATGTAGTACGAAAAATTATATATTAGCTATTTTCCTTTTCAATCTCCCAGTTTGTTGGGTTGCAAAAATGTCTTTTGTTTGTCTGATTTTTAGTATTGTTTAGTAGTATTTTTTAGTTGTAAAGCTGTGGAGTCCGTAAACATATTGAGAAACAGAGGATTGGGAGCTGGATGTGGCTCAATGGAAGAGTGCTTAACTAGCAAGTGCAAGGCCCTGTGTTCCAACCCCAGCACTTGAAAAAAAATATTAAAAAATAAAGTTACCAAAAGGCAAGAAATTACTTCTAATACTTTCACATATTTCTGCTCAGTGATTTTTCTGTCCTATATAGTAGGTGATTATTTGTGTATTTTACATTGGCAAATATGTGATATATTATTTCTGCCCTATGTATTTTAGTTCACTTTTTCTGATTAGAAACATAATTTTTTGTGTGGTACTGGGGATTGAACTCAGGACCTTCTCGCTGAGCTACACCCCAGCCCTTCTTAATTTTTTTAAAAATTTTGACACAGAGTATTACATCCCCAAGTATTATTTTAATAGTAAAAATAAGAAAATGTTGAGGGAAAAGAAGAATAAATGGTATATATAGGGGTCTCCAAATTTAAAATATATATTAACTATCATGACACTGGTTAAACAAATTGCTCATAATTTATAAGCAATTGATTGCATAGCTAGAAAAAAGAAGAAATTTGATAACCAAAACAAATCTTGTATAGAAAGTGCTTGGTAAATTGTCTATATACACAATAAATACCTCCAAATTGATTTTTTCCAATGTATCATGAATAATGACTCGTTGACACTAGCAACAAAACATAAAATATCTAGGATAATATGAAAGTGATATGGGTCCTATGTAAAGAAAACTACTAAATGGAAGAGTATAAGAGATGATTTGAATAAAGTGAAATCTTTCCTTTCAACCAGATTTAAAGACTGAATTGTCAAGTGAGGAAAGATAATAGAGTAGAAACTGGCAGCGAAGTGCAACCTCTCTAAGACCTGGTGTCAAGACACCTGGAAGACAACAATTTAGTGAAGAGAAGGAAGGAGGAGAATCTCTGGAAATTGAGAGGGAGATGGTAGGGTTTAATTAGAAGACAAAGGTTTAATTAGAAGACTAGAAGACCAGAAACTTCATAGATGCTGGAGAGAAAAAGTACAGTGCAGAGAAAGGAACGAGGCAGTCTAGAAGGCTCGCCCTAGCTCTCGGAGAGAGGGACCTGTTCCTTTGATGCAGGGTAAGCCCAGAGAGTGTCAGCAGCTGGGAGAGACATCAGACCAGGCCAGCAGTGTTGGCCTCAAGAGAGATGCATGGTTATGATACACTGTAAAAGGCAAGAGAGGCTGTAGTTGGAGAGGAAATCCAGTGCAATGCCCACCATATCTGAGAAGGTTTAATTAGAAGCCACTTTGGGAAGTGGTTGATTTTTTGGAAATGAGCTGCAGAGCAAACGCGGAATAACTATACTTCAGGGTCTCTGGTGAGGGACAGCCATGGGAGACAGCCATAATCAGGGAGCTGCTTTCAGGCTGGAAAGAGACCACCAGGAGGTTTTGAGGTAAAGGACTAAGGCCCTCCCCCACAGCAAGGGGCCAGACTCAGCCTGAATTGTTCTAGATTTGAAATTAGTAGAATTGGCCCCCTCACCCTAATCTTAAGGACTGCTGGTGACTGCATACTGCATGGATCTGGTATCTGACTGCCTTCTTCATCTAACAGTGTGAACAGGGACATCTCTTGAATTGGACACTCCCCCAAAACTGTAGATCCTGGAAGAAAACCACGTGTGTAAAAATACAGAGAAATTTTCTTTTTTTTTTTTAATGTTTTTTTGTTTTTTGTTTTCGCTTTTTGTGAGTGTGTGCATTCTTTTTGTTTTCTTTTGTTTCCCTTGTTTGATCTGCATTCCTCCTTTCTTCATCACCAGTTTCCTGGGGCTTGGGAATTTTTCCTTTGTCCTTCCACATTGCCTCTTATCTCTTTCTTATTTCTTTTTTTCTTTATTTTTACCTCTTCTCCCTTTTAGTTTTTGTCCCTTTAATTACTACTCATTTATTGTTATTCTTTATATAATTTCTACTTTACTCTCGCTCTTTTCCTTTTATCTTCTCCTTCTTGCCATTTTTCTCTTACCTTTACATAGTTCTGTAAACATCCTTCTACTTCCCAATAAGACCCTTTGTACCATGTCTCTCTCCTCCTTATATCACAGAGTTTAAATGTTTCAAATCTCTGCTCTTGTGTTCCCCTATACCCAAACTCTTTATCATTAATAGCATAGCTATAAAGATTTGTCAATCTTTGGTAGTGAATTAACTTTGTAAAATTACTGTTGAATGCTATTCTACCATTAGCAGAGATACAGCTGTCACATTTAGTACATATTAGTTGTAAAGTCAATACTTGTGTTGTCTTAATGTTTATATGATAATTGTGGATTTCTTCACCAAGATTAAGGGTGGTACACAATTGGTTCTTATAGTATGTTAATATGTAATTTGTCTTACATGATACACTGTAGCTGGTTCAGTACATTCTAACAGGTCTGCAGAATTGTTGCTGTTTTTCTGTAAGCCAACACTCAGATTACCTTTGTGACATTAAATATACTGGAGTACATTCCCAGAAAACTTGGTTGCTGGGCTAACTACAGTGCCTCCTCCCCTCCAAAACTAGCCGAGGTGGATGGATCTTGGGACTGTGGCAAAAGATTATGTCAGTCATGGCCAAAGTACAACACTGAAAATCAAATAAAGGCATCTATATACTAGCAACAAAGTCTTTAGCTCTAAGCATCCACGAATCTCAGCAAAAATCAAACAAACAAAAAACAACAGAAATGAGAATAAAAAGCAACAAAATGCCTCCGAAAACTATGAACTCCTATGAAGCCAATTCAAGGGGCACCGAGGGGCAGAATAGCATAAACTACACACCAAAATTAGTGGAAAGGATAACAGAGGATGTTAGAAAACAGCTCAAAGAGATACTCAGTGGTATTAGATAAGATGCATAAAACAGATAATGGGAGTAATAACCAGAAAGATGCAGAAGCTTTCACAAGACACTAGTAAAAAGCTAGATTATCCATTTACCTAGAAATGTTGAGACCACACTCTTAAGTGAAATAAATCAGACACATGTGTTTAAATATCACATTGTTTCTCTGGTGTGAGAAACCTAAAGGTTAAATAATAATAAAACTGTATAATAGATATTTTAAATAGGAAGAAAATGTTCAAATGGGGAGGAGAACAAGGGAGGGGAGGGGGGAAAGGAAGGAAGGGGAAAAAGAGAATAGAAGAAAAACATGGAAATGA
This sequence comes from Erethizon dorsatum, assembly GCA_028451465.1. Lineage (NCBI taxonomy): Eukaryota > Metazoa > Chordata > Mammalia > Rodentia > Erethizontidae > Erethizon > Erethizon dorsatum. Next base: position 43,294,662 of record CM051842.1, read on the forward strand.
AGCTTTTGTAAATAAGGAGGGGAAGAAGGGTTGAAGGGAGTGGAAGGGATTGGGGAAAAAAGGATCAAGATGTATTATGTAAAGGACAAATTCGCAATGATGAATGTGATCATTATGTATATCTAAAATGTAATAATATAATTAATTTTAAGAAAAGCTAGATTAACTAAACAAAATGATACAAAACATGAATCACCAGTTTACCAAAGAGATAGCGTCCATGAAAAGGTTTCAATCTGAAATCCAGGAGATTTAAAATCATATTGAATGTATGGGCAGCAGAGCTAACAAATATGAGAATAGAATTTCAGAACTAGAAGGCAATGATGCCTTCAAAGACCAAATACTCAAAGACACATTAAAACCAACAAGAGAGCACGAAGAATGTATCCACCAACTGTTAGATAATGCAAAGAATACTAATCTAAGAATATTTGGAATAAGTGAAAAATCAGAAGACAACACAAATGCCATTAAAAAACCTGTTCACAGAAACAATAGCAGAAAACGTCCCAAATATAGGAAAAAATAAACACACAAATAAGTGAGGCATATAGAATACACATAGTCATGACCAAAAGAAAAACTCATAATGCCACATTATACTCAAAGTACAAGCAGTCCATCACAGAGACAAAATCTTAAAAGCTGTTAGAAAGAAGTAATGAATAACATATAAATGTAAACCATTAGAATTAGAGCAGACTTCTCTACACAAATCTTACAACCCAGGAGGGCCTGGAGTGAAATATTGCAAGCCCTAAAAGATAACAACTTTTAACCCTGACTTGCATACCTGGAAAAACTTTCCTTTAAATTGATGGAGAAATGAAGTATTTCTATGACAAACAGCACCTCAAGAAATTCATTACCAGCATTACAAAAAATTCTCAAGGACATCCTAGAAAGAGAAAATAAAACCAACAATGACAATAATTGAAACAGGATGAATACACCTGGTGGGATGAGCTGTTAAGCAACAGAGAAAAAAAAAAAAAAAAAAAAAAAAAAACAAGGAAATCTGCGACAGGAAAATAACGCAATGACAGGAATAAGTCAATACCCTTCAGTAATAACACTTAATGTGAATGGTCTCAATTCCCCAATCAAAAGACACAGATTGGCAGAATGGATCAAGAAACAAAGGACTCAAGAATCAACAACTGTGATCTCATCTTATTAGAAACTTTTGCACATCAAGAGTAACCACCAACAGAGTGAAGAGACAATCCACAAGGTGGGAAAAAAATGTTTGTAAGCTGTTCCTCAGACAAAGGATTACTATCGAGAACATATAAAGAACTCAAAAAAATCAGACCTCCCAAATTTAAAGACCCAATCCAAATATGGGCATCTGAGATGAACACACACTTCTCAGATGAAGACATACAAACAGCAAATAAATATATGAAAAAATGTTCAACATCACTGGTCTTTTGAGAGATGCAAATTAAAACAACACTGAGATTCCATCTCACCCTGGAAAGAATGGCTATTATCAAGAAATCAACCAATAACAAATGCTGGAGGGGCTGTGGGGAAAAATGAACCCTTCTCCACTGTTGGTGGGAATGTAGACTGGTGTAACCACTGTGGAAATCAGTGTGGAGATTCTTTAAAAAACTAGCATCAGAGGTCCCATTTGACCCAGCTATTCCCCTTCTGGGTATCTTCCAGAAGAATTAAAAACATTGTACCACAGCGATATATGTGCAACCATGTTTATAGCAGCACAATTTGTAATAGCTAGATCTTGGAAACAACCCAAATGCCCATCAACCAAGGAATGGATAAAAAAGATGTGGTCTTTTTGTACAATGAAGTACTACTCAGCCATAAAGAAGGATAAACTGGAGACTTTGATAGGTAAATGGATGCAACTCAAGACCATACTCATAAGTGAAATATATCAAACTCTCATGTGTAAACATCGTATTGTCTTCCTAGTGTAAGAAGCTGAAAGAGTAAATAAGATCCAAAATGTACAATAGATTTTGTGAAATGGGAAGAAACTGTTCAAAAGGAAAGAGAAACTGGGAAGGAAAAGAAAAGCAAAAAAAAAAAAAAAAAAAAAAATATATATATATATATATATATATATATATATCTCCAAGATAGTTAAGATAGTTATACTACTGATTTCTCTTAATTCATTGAAAAGAAAGATCTGTGCTAATATTGTTGGGACGATTAAATGCCTATCTTGTACTCTGAGTAACTAATTTAAAGGTAATAATATGCAATGTATTAATCATTGTTACTCTCCTATTATCTTGTTTTGAAATTTTGTTTTATTTTTTCTATTTAAAATAAAATTAACAAAAAAGAAAACAAGACTAATGGGTTCTTTGGCATAACGGTTAAAAGAAATTCCAGCCACTGTCTTCCCTTACAAAAACTCCACCATTGTTCACTGAGGGCTAAGAAGCCCTGCCCACACCCCAAGCAGAGCAGCTGGGTCTGTGGACTCCGGTGAGTAGACACAACCCGAGGAAACTGCAGACTTCAGAGAGTGAGGACCCAGTTACATGCCATCTCCTGGGCTTTCTGGCAAAAACATTATATGTGAATCACATATACATTCTCTTATTGCAGTGTTTAAACTGAGTTCCAGTCAAATACCTTCTGGGTTCTGGATTTTTTGTGTTGTTTTGCTTAATTTCCCATTGTTTGGTTGTTTTCTTTTTGTGTGTGTGTGTGTTTTGTTTCTTTTACCTTTTTAGAGTTTTTGTTTGGTTGGTTTTTGTTTTTGATTATTTTTTCTTCTATTTGTTTTGACTTGGTTGGTATCTAAGTTCTCCCCATCTTCTCATCTCTCTATCTGGTTTCCTCATCTCAAGATCCCACAGAAATTCTAGTTTTTTAAATTCTCCTTCAGAAAGAACATTAACAGTATATTAACTCCTCCTCTCAAGTTTCTAATTTACCATATTCTGCTCTCTCGCAGTCACTCCTATCTTCTCACATAGCAACGCACTGTCCTCCCCACGTTGTTCCTTTGACTCTTTTGTACTTTACCTAACCCTCTCTCCTATCCATTTTTTTTTTTACTTTATTGGTATTTTTTTTGGTGGGGTTTGGAGTTGTATCACCCATGTTTTGTCCCTCCCCCTTTTAATATTCTTTATTTTATTTGTTTGATTAGGTCCTCTTTCTTTTCTGTCTCTCATCATTTCTCACTATTCCTCTTTCAATTTGTTTCCTTATTATTTTAACATTTTTCCTCTAGTTTAATCTGTATTCCTTACTACTTATCATTTTCCTTGTTGACGTTCTCTGTTGCTGTTATGTAGTGTTATTAATTTTCTTTTACTTCTTTTTTATTTTTTAAAATTTTTTCTTTTTTCTTTTCTTTTACTTTCTAATAAGATCTTCTGTATTAATTTTATCACCTTCTTCCCATCTTCCATTGCTTAAACTTTTTCATATTCCATTTTTCATGCTCCCATTCCTTTCAACCTCTAATTTTACTATAGTAATATAATTATCAGCCTTTAAGAATCTGTAGACAGTTAAATATATCTTACTAAGGTTAAACAATCTTCTCTTTTTAATGGAGGTAAAATTACTCTATTGAGTAGATATTTACTGTATATCAACATCCATTTTGTCTTCAAGTTTGAACTATAACTATAAATATCATTTCTTTGGTGAAAGGTAGTACAGTAATAGTTATTATAGTTTGCAATTATCCAGTTTGTATTTGATGCTATTGTTGTTGCTGCTTTTACTACTTTAGCCAAGGTGACGTAGTTGTTGCTATCAATGGGTTTTTGCTGTACATCCATATCTAGATTTCCCGGGACTCATAAACAATATACTGTAGCCCATTACCATAGAATGGAGTACAGCGCCAAATAAGCTGCATCCTCCCCTCCCTAATAAACAAGAGTTGTTGGGTCCTGGGACAGACCCAAAGGCCAATAACTAGCTATGCCTACAAGACATCTCTGAAAAGTAGACATTATCTAGAGAGATCTCAACATTAGTAATAAAGCTACACTCCATAAGCAATGTGCAAACTTCAGCACATAAAACAAATAAAAAATAGAAAATGGGAAATCATGGAAGTAAAATGCCCCCAAAAGTTCCCAAATCCCCCAAAGCAATTGCAGGGTAAGAAATCAAAACCACATAGCTTAAATATCTGAAATGGTAGCAGCGGAAGTAACAAAACAGATGAATAATATGTTCAGTGAATTCAAAGCAAAGACAATTCCAGAGATAACTACTGAGTTAATGACCCTAATAAAAGAATTGATTAGTGAGTCTAGAGAAGATACTAATTAAAAAGAAATAGAGAAGCTAAGGAAAGACATGTAAACCTTGAATGTGCAATACATAAAACAACTATAGTCCATAATTCTAAAACAGAAGTGCAGCAGATTAAAAATTCTATTGAAAGTATATGAGGCAGAATCAATCAATAAGGGGACAAAATATCATACCTAATGACAAGACTGTTGTTGGTGATCAACTAAGGAAATGTACCTTAAAAATAAGAAGTGACCATGAAAATTAAATCCAGGATCTGCTACATGATGCAAAAAAGATGAATCTAAGTTTAATTGAAATCAATGAAAAATCAGAAGGTAGTGCAAAGGGCATAAAATAAAACTCTTTACAGATGTAATAGCACAAAACTTTTGAAGCATGGAAAAAGAATTTGACATACAGATAAGTGAGGCATATAGAAACCCAAATAGTCGTGATCAGAAAAGAACTATGACAAAACATATAATATTCAAGTTTCCAGAAATTCAGCACAAGAACAGAACATTAAAAGCTGTTAGAGAAAGAAACAAATCAACTATAGAGGAAAACCCATCAGAATTACAGCAGACTTCTCAACACAAACCCCAAAGTCAGGGAGAGCTTGAAGCAAAGTGTTTCAAGCCCTAAAAGAAAACAATCTCCAACCTAGGTTGATGTACCCTGAAAGATTATCTTTCAAAGTTGATGGAAAATATGATACTTCCATGATAAAGAACATTGAGACTGAGGGGGAAAAGGAACACTTCTCCATTGTTGGTGGGAGTGTAAATTTATACAACCATGATGGAAAGCACTATGGAGATTTCTCAAAAAAACTAAAACTAGACATGTCATCTGACCCAGCTATTCTCCTTCTAGGTAGCTTCCTGAAAAAGATAAACTCATCATATCATAATGATACGTGCATACCCATGTTTATAGCAGCACAATTTATAATAGCTGAATGTTGGAAACAACCCATATGACCACCAAAAGATGAATGGATAAAGAAAATGTGGTATTTATATACAATTGAGTACTACTGTGCCATAAAGAAAGATAAACTTGAGACATTTTTAGATAAATGGATGCACCTCAAGACTATGATCTTAAATGAAATAAATTAAACACACAAGTTTAAATATCACCATTTCTCTTGTATGAGAATCCCTAAGTATAAATAAGGAGCAAACTGGAACATAGATATTAAATAGTAGGAAATTTTTTTTCAGATTGTAAGGGGAACAAAAGATGGGGGAGAGGAGGGAAGAGAAAGAAAGGAAAAGAGATTTGAAGAAAAAAAGAATTGAAGAAAAAATGGGGAGTGGAAGAAGGATTGGAGCAAAGGGAGGGGAAGGGAACAAAATAAAGAATTAAAATGTGTATGTACATGTACAAATTCTCCACAAAGAATGGGAACATTATGTAGTATAAACATGTATTAATAAAAATAAATAAATCTGAAAACAAAAAACAACTTCCATCCCAGATTGATATATTCTATAAAACTATCTTTCAAAATTTATGGAGTAAAGAGCACACTAAGAAATTCATTACCACCAAGCCAACACTCAAAAAATTGTCTAGGATATCCTAGAAAGAGACAGTGAAGATAACTACACCAAAAGCTCCAAAAGAATGAATACATCAGATAAGGCAAGCAGTTAAGTTGAAGGGAAAGAAAAGGAATCAGCAACAGGAAAATAACGCAATGACAGGAATTAAAACTACCAGTAATAACTCCCAAAGTGAATGGACTCATTTCCCCAATCAAAAGATGCAGGTTGGCAGAATGGATCAAAAAGCAAAATCCAAAAGATATTCATAGACTAAAAACTAAAGGACAGAAAATAATATTTGTAGTGATGGAAAACCTAAAACATACAGAAGTAGCTATCCTATTTTCAAACGAAGTGGACTTTGAGCCAAAACCCATTAGAAGAGGCAAAAAATGTCACCACACATTTCTTAAGGGAACAATACAACTGGAAAAGTTAACAATTATATATGCACAGAACATCAGTGCACCGAACTTCATAAAACAAATAGTACTGGACATAAAGGATTGGATAGACACCGACACAATTATATAGGGAGAACTCAATACCCCAGTGTCACAAATAGACATATCAACTAGATAAAATATCAACAAGGATATATCAGAATTGAACCAAACTTTGAAACAAGTGTACTTAATAGATCTCTACAGAGTGTTCCACATAGCGGTATACACATTATTCTCCGCAGCACATTGATCTTTCTCCAAAATAGACCACATAATAGAAAATAAAGGATGCTTAAGTAAATAAAAAAGATTCAAAATTATACCATGCATGAGAACATAGCATAACAAAATTAGATATAAATGCCAAAAGAAGTCAAGAAATTATGCAAATGCAAAAAAAAAAAAAAAAAAAAAAAAAAAAGAAATTATGCAAATGCATGAAATTAACCAATATACTCTTGAATAATCAATGAGTCACAGAGGAAATCAAGGAAGAAATAAGACAGTTCCTAGAATTAAATGATTATGCCAGTACTACATACCAGAACTTATGGGGCACAATGAAAGCAGTCCTAAGAGGAAAGTTTAGAGTTGAAAATGCCCACACTGGAAAAACAGAGCAAGCCCACATAAATAACCTAATGACATACCTCAAAGTCCTAGAAAAACAAAAACAATCCACATCCAAAGCTAGTATAAAGAAGGAAATTATACAGGTCAGAGCAGAAATAAACAAAATTGAGACTTTAAAAATCCAAAGAATCAAAGAATTAAAAAGATGGTTCTTAAAAAGGCAAAATGGATAAACTCTTAGACAATCTTTCCAAAAAAGGAAAGAGAAGACCCAATTCAACACAATTAGAAATGAAACAGGTGAAACAACAAGAACAGAGTTGAAATCCAGAAGATTATTAGCAATTACTTCACAAACTTGAATACCAACAAATTGGAGAAGTCAAAATAAATGAATACATTCCTAGATAGATACAAATTACCAAAATGGAGCCAATAAGATATAAAACCCTGAATAATCCAATAAAGAGCAATACAATTGAAGAAGTACTGAAAAACTTACCAAGTAAAGCCCCTATCCTGATGGATTCACTGCCAAATTCTATAAGAATGTCAGGAAGATCTAACACCAATCCTTCTCAAACTCTTTACTGAAATCAAAAGGGAAGGAGTTCTCCCAAACTCACTCCTGGACACTAGCTTTGCCTTGATTCCAAAACTAGACAAAGACCCAACCAAAAAAGAGAACTACAGGCCAATCACTTTAATGAACATAGATGCAAAAATCTTGAACAAGACAGTGGAAAATGGAATGCAACAGATCATCGAAAATGTCATACACCATGGCCAAGTAGGCTTCTACCCAGTGAAGCAAGGATGGTTCAACATACACAAATCGTTTAAATGTAATACAACACATAGACCAAAGTGAGAACAATAATCTCAAGATCATCTCAATAGATATGGACAAAGCTGTTCACAAAACCCAACATGCATTCATGTTAAAAACAAAACAACAGTGAAGAAAATAGTTATAGAAAGACTTTATCTCAAACTGATAAAAACTATTTATGACACACCTACTGCTAACATATTATAGTGGGAAAAACTGAAAGCTCTTTCTCTAGAATCAGGAACAAGATAAGGTGGTTCACTATCAAATCTCTTGCTCAACATAGTATTTAAAATAATAAAGGAATTGCATATGGAAAAAGACAATTTATCATTATTTGCAGAAGGCAAGATCCTCTATTTAGAAGACACAAAGAATTCCACTAAGACTCTTAGAATTAATAACCAAATTCAGCAATGTACTATGATAGAAAATCAACACACAAAAATCAGTAACATTCTTGCACACCAATAATGAACTCACAGAGAAAGAAAATTAGGAAAAGAATACCATACACAATAGCACCAAGAAAAGTTAAATACTTAGGAACTAACCTAACCAAGGAATTGAAAGATCTCTATATGAAAACCACTGTACTCTAAAATGGGGTATTAAAGAAGACATCAGAAAATGGAAAGATATATCCTGTTCCTGGATAGGCAGAAATAATATTGTCAAATGGTCATACTTCCAATACTGATGTACATATTTAAAGCAATCCCCATCAAAATACCAATAGCATGCCTCACAGAACTAGAGAAAACAATCCAAAATTTGATGGTGATTAAGAACAGACCCAGAATATCAAAAGCAATACTGGGCAACAAAAGTAAAGCAGGAGGCATCACAATCCTGGACTTCAAGGTATATTACAAAGCTACACTGATAAAAACACAAAGAATTCCACTAAGGCTCTTAGAGTTAATAACCAAATTCATGAAAGTAGACTTGTGGATCAATGGAAACAGACATATGGACCAATGGAACAGAATAAATGATGCAGAAAGAACCCCAGGCACATTTAACAATTTGATCTTTGACAAATGGGCTAAAAACATACACTGGAGGAAAGACACCCTCTGTAATAAATGCTACTTGGAATACTGGTTATCTACATGTGGAAGATTAAATCTAGACCCATATCGCTCACTATGTAATAAACTGCAATCAAAATGGATCAAAGATCTAAATGTTAAAACAGAAACAATGTGCTGGAAAATAAAATAGGTACAACTCTTGAAGACATAGGGAAGGACTTTCTAAACAGAATCTGAATTGCACAAGACATAGAACCAAGAATCAATAAATGGGATCACATCAAATTTAAAAAAAACATGCACAGTAAAAGAAACAACCAACAATGTAAAGAGACAAAATATAGACTAAGAAAAAAATTTGCCACCTCAGAGAACTAATAATTAGAATATATAAAGAACTCAAAAACAATTACCCCCCCAATAAAGGACCTAATTAAGAAATGGTCTACTAAAATAAACAGACCCTTCTCAGAAGAAAAAGTACAAATGACCAATAAACACGTGAAAAAATGTTCTACCACAGTGGCCATTTGAGAAGTGCAAATTAAAACGACATCGAGATTCCATCTTACTCCAGATGGCTAGTATAAGGAAATAAAATAATAACAAACTCTGATGAGGCCTGGGGGGGGCTTCTACATTGTTGGTGGGAATATATATTAATACAACTACTATGGAAATCTGTATGGAGATTCCTCAAAAACAAAAATTAGAAATTCCATCTGACCCAGCTATTCCTTTACTAGGTATATTCCTGAATAAGTTAAAGACAGTATATTACAGTGATACCTGAATATCTATTTTTATAGCAACACAATTCATTATAGCCAAATCTTGGAAGTAGCCTATGTGTCCATCAACTGAAGAATGGATAAAGAAAATATGGTATATGTACACAATGGAGTATTACTCTGACATAAAGAAGGATAAACATGAGTCATTTGTAGGAAAATGGATGCACCTTGACACCATAATGTTAATTGAAATAAATCAGATACACAAGCTTAAATATTGCATAATTTCTCTTAAATTAGAAACCCAAAATATAAATGAATCACAGAGCAAAGTAAAAGATAGTAGGAAGTAGAGAGATAGATCTTTTCCAAATGACAAGGGGATCAAGAGATGGAGGGAGAGGGGAAGAGGGCGAGGCATGGGGAAGAATATTAAAAAAAAGAAGATGTGTTATGTACATGTACCAATTTCCCACAATGAATGTAATTATTATATACTGGAAACACGCACAAATAAAAGCAAAAATCCCTGAACTGAAAGATATAAATTACTTGGTACATTTAATAGATGTTTCAATGGTAGCTAATAATACTACCTATTCTTAATTTGAAATATGTTTTAAAATAATAGATTGTAGTTGGGTATATTAAGATGACATTTATCCCCTGTAAAAGACTCCAAATTATTATTTTTGTTTGTTTTTACTTTTATTAGTATGTGTACACGGTACATAATGATTACATTCACTGTAGGGGATTAGTACGTGTATATAGCATCCTTCCATTCCCTTCTTTCTACCCCTGCATCCACCCTCTTTTTACTTTTCCAGCATCAGATTCATTTATTTATCTTATAAGACCTTATAAAGTTAATTATTGTATATACAAATTAAAACCCAGACTAATAGGCCAAAGAACATATAAAACATGTAAACAATTGTATTAAGTTAAGGTACTCTTTTAGCTACATTGTCCACACTGGATTACAATAACTTTTTATCTTTCCCCTTTTTCCTATTATCTGTCATACTTTTTTTTCATAAAAGAGAAACCATGTGATATTTAACCTTGTGTGTCTGAGTTACCTCACTTAACATTATGGTTAAGGTACACCCATTTTCCTACAAGTGACTCAAGTTCGAGCTTTTTAAGGCAGAGTACTACTCCATTTTGTATAATTACCACAATTTTTATCCATTCATCTGTTGATGGACATGTAGGCTGTTTTCAAGATTTAGCTACTATGAAATGCACTGCTAAAAACATAAGTATGCATATATCACTGTGGTATGCTGTCTTTAACTCATTTGGAAAGATACCTAGAAGAGAAAAACCTGGGTCAAATAGAATTTCTTTTACTTTTTTGAGGAATCTTCATATTGATTTCCATAGTGGTTGTATCAGTTTACAGTCCCACCACCAATGGAGGAGGGTTCCTTTCTATTTATAGCCCCTCCAGCACTTGCTATTGGTTGATTTCTTGATGGTAGTCATTCTATCTGGAGTGAGATGGAATCTCAGTGTTGTTTTAATTTGCATTTCTCAAATAGCCAGCAATGTTGAATATTTTTTCATATATTTATTGGCTGTTGGTATTTCTTCATCTGAAATGTGTCTATTCAGTTTAGATGCCCATTTTTAAATTGGGTCTTCAAATTTGAGGGTCTATTTTTTCTTTAGTTCTTTAAAATCATTTTATACAATGAGAGGAAATTCTATTAAAATCATGACAAAGACCAATATACCTATTATCTGCATTGTTACTTAATATTGCTTTAGATATTCTCTCCACTGTAAACAGATATTAAAGAGAAATAAGGTCTGTCTCTAACTTTTGGAAAGGGGTGACAAAACTAAATGTTTTCAAAAGATATTGGCATATTCTTAGACGACATTACATACAATATGTCTTGGTATAAACAATTTTACAAAAGAATAAAATACATGGTAATTATTTTAAATAGCAATAACTTTTATATGTATTAGAAAGTCCCACATATAATCCATAATGGAAGAGATAATGACATTCCTGATAATAATTATTTTACTTTACTTGTATTTTAAAAATTTATTTATTTGTATTAGTACATTTTTACAGTAAACCTACCACTTATTGCTTAGGTACTATATCATGGAAAACAGCAAATGTATTAATCTTCTATTTACAGAAAGAATATATGGAAACTTCAATGTCCTTATTTCTAAAATTGGGATAATAAAATTTTCCTAAGATTGTTGTGGAAACTCAGAATATTTATAAAATCAACCAGTGAAGTATTTGATATTTATTCCCATTTGGAAAGTCTGTAATGTTGACTTTTTGTCTTTTTTTTAATTTTTCCCTTCCCCTCCCTTCAACCCTTCTTCCTTTCCTTATTTACAAAAGCTTTGTTTCCATTTTTCATTCTATTCTCTTTTTTCCTTTTCCTTTCCTTCCCTCCCCGCCCTTGTTCCCCTAACCATTTGAACATTTTCCTCCTACTTCCAAATATCTATCATCCATTTTGCTTTTTCATTTATAATTTCCATTTCTCACTCAATTTACTTCTATTAGTACATGCTTATAGTATATAATGATCACATTCATCATGGGGATTTGTACATGTACATAACACATCTTAAATCTTTTTTGACCCCTTCCCTTCCCTTCCCTCCAACCCTTCTTCCTCTCTTCATTTACAAAAGCTGTATTTCCATTTTTCTTCAATTATTTTTTTCTTTTAATCCCTTTTACCTTTCTTCCCCCCTCCCCATCTCTTGTTCCCTTTCTTAGTTACTTTTCTCTTTGCTAAGACAAAATACCCAACACCCAAAGTTAAAGGAAGAAAAGGGTATTTTAGCTCACAGTTTGTAGACATTTCAGCTCATATTTGGCTGACTTCAAAGCCAGAGGAGCATCACAGAGGAGAAACAGTTCATGGCAGGCAGAAGGCAGCAAAGCAACGAAGTAGCAATGAAGCTGCAAGCAATGACAACAGCACTCTTTCTGTCCCTTATTTTCTATGTGGGCCACACACCCTTAGGGTGGGTAGCACTCATATACGGGGTGGACCTTCCCATTATCCATGCTCAGAATTATGCCAAACCTATCAGTGGACCAATTTAGTAATCACACACCCTTCATCGCAGCATCACACACTTAAACCCAGCATCACCTGCTCTAGATCCAGCCACCTCTGGAAAGCCCCACCTATGACTGCATGAGGCTTTGGGGGGACATTGAGATACAAGCCATAATACCTCCCCATTTGAAAAAATTCCTCCATTTCCTAATCTATCCTCCATTTTGCTCCTTATTTATACAATGAATTTCTCACACAAGAGAAATAGTATATTTAAACTTGTGTGTCTGATTTATTTCACTTAAGATTATGGCCTCGAGGTGCATCCATTTACCTAAAAATGTCTCAAGCATTCTTCTTTATGGCACAGAAGTACTCAATTGTACATAAATGCCATGTTTTCTTTATCTGTTCATTTGTTGATGAGCATATGGCTATTTCCAAGATTTAGCCATTATAAATTGTTATATATCATTATGGTATGATAACTTTAACTCTTTTTGAGAAGATACCTAGAAAGATAATAGTTAAAAGGAAACAACTTCCAACCAATATTGACAGGTTAGGACTTCCAGGAAGATGGCAGAGTGGTGAGCAGCAGAGAAAGAGCCTCTATGAAATTTGGCGTCCAGACCCTGGAATTTAGCAATGTGAGGAACAGAAAAAGGAGGGAATGGGGTCCTCTGGACCCAGGAAGGATCTGAAGTGAGAATTGAAGCCCACAGGAAGAGTGAAAAGAGAAACTTCAATGAAGAAGTAGGAGGTGGCAGATGGTGCCTTCTCCCTGAGCCCAGACTCACTGCATGGGAGGGGACAGCTCAAACCTGCAGATGCACGTGACTGCTGGCCACCACACAGGCCTCCACAGAGAGAAGCACCAGTGGAATGGAGCAGTGGACATGGAGGACTGCAGTGGCTGGTGAATGGTGTGGGGTTTCAGATGTCCCGTGGGAGAGGGCAATTGGCCTGGAGCCATCTTGGAGAGGGGCCAACTGAGCTGGAATTCAGATCAACTGCTGTCTCCATTTAGTGGCCCCCAGCCAAGTTCAAGCCCATAGAAGGCTCACTGACTGCTGCAGGATGAACAGGTCTGGTTCTAGCCTCATGTCCAGAAACCAGACTGAACTTCAGGGGAAATAAAGGTGTGGGCTTGCTGAGATTATCCACTATCCCACCATAAAGCTACTGCTGGCTTGCTGGGATTAATCAACTTGAATCTGGACTCTGCCCATGTTGTCCACCAGTTACAGCAGAGACACACCTTGAAGTAGACCTTTCTCTCTCTCTCTCTCTCTCTCTCTCTCTCTCTCTCTCTCTCTCTTTCTTTCTTTTTTAAGACAGGGTCTCCCTATGTAGTGCAGGCTGGCCTCAAACTCACTGCGATCCTCCTGCTTCAGCCTCACAAGTGGTGGGATTACAGGCATGTGCCACCATGCCTGGCTGCTCTCTTTTCTTGTTTTTTTTTTTTTTTTTTTTTTTTTCTTTTTTCTTTCTTCTTCATTGCTTGTTCTTGTTTTTATTTTTATTTTTTTGTGGGTACCGGGGGCTCGACCTCAGGACCTCGTGAGCGATATCACCGGCCCCTTTTTCGTATGTGGGTTCTGGGAGTCAAACTTGGGCCTTCACGCTTGCCGGGCAGGCACTTATGCCACTGAGCCATCTCACCAGCCCTTGTTCTTGTTTTTATATGAGTGTGAATATGGTTTCTAGTTTTTTTGTGGTTGTTGCTCTGCTCTGTTCTTCTTTTTATTCTTCCTTCTCTCCCTCCTGTCTTCTGCACCAGTTTCTCAAAGTTTGCATGATCTTTCTTTGTCCTCCAGCCTTGCTTCTAATCTCTTCCTCTTCTTCTATTTCTCTACTTTTCCCCCAACCACTTTTAAATTTTCTCCCCTGAGGGTAAAATTGTCATATTGAGGGCTTATTTACAGCGTACAATTTTCTAGTTAGTTTTAAATTTTTTTGGATAACCACAAATCTAGTTCATGTGGTTAAAGGTGGAAAATTAAGAGTTACCTCAGTTTGTCCTTTTCTAGGCTGTGTTTTGATGCTATTGTAATTGCTGATTTTACCACGTTAGTCAAAGTGACATAATTGTTCTAACCAGTTGTTCTTCCTGGTATACCAATACTGAGATTGCCCAAGGGTCATAAAAAATACTGTAGACCAGTGCAAAAGAACCACCGGCTGGGCCAAGTAGGCAGCAACTTCTCATCCCCAGTAAATTGAAGAGTAGGGCCAGGGATATAGCTCAGTGGTGCAGCACCTGCCTGGCAAGTGTGAGGTCCTGTTCAATTCCCAGTAACAAACAAACAAACAAACAAATTGAGGAGTAGGATCTTGCAACAGACCTAACCCAGATTGACATATCCCATAAAATTATCTTTCAAAATTGATAAGGAAAAAGATACATCTATGATAAAGAATACCTAAACAAATTTATGATCACCAAACCAGTACTCCAAAAACTTCTCAAGGATGCCCCACAAAGAGACAATGAAGATAACAATGCAAAAACTCCTAATAGAATGAATCCACCAGGGAAGACAAGCAACTAAATAGAATGGAAAAAAAGGGAAACAACAGCAGGAAAATAATATAATGACAAGGATAAGTCATTACTATGTCTTATAACAATCAATGTGCATAGCCTCAATTCACCAATCAAAAGAAACAGATTGGCAGAATGGATCCAGAAGCAAGGTCCAACAATATGCTGAATATAATAAACACATTTAACCCCCCAGAAATTCATAGACAGAAAAACAAATGGTGGAAAACAATACTCCATGCAACAGGAACCTGGAAAAAAGCAGGAGTAGATATTGTAATTGCAGATAAAGTGGATTTCAAGCCAAGACTGATCAGAAGAGGCAAATAAGGTCACTACATCTTGGATAATGGAACAATTCAACAGAAAGAGATAACAATCATAAATATATATGCACCAAATACCAGTGCTCCCAACTTCATAAACAAACATTAATGGACATGAAAAATCACATAAGCACCAATTCAATTGTGAAAGGGAACTTCAATACCCCACTGTCACAAATAGACAGATCAGCCAGACAAAAATTTAACAAAGAAATATCAGAGTTGAACCAAATCTTTGAGCAAATGGACTCAATAGACTTCTACAGAATGTTCCACCCAACAACAACAGAATATACATTCTCAGCAGCACATGCAATTTTCTCCCATATGGCTAATATGGGCCACATATTAGCCAATAAAGCATGCTTAATTAAGCAAATGCAAAGGAATCAAAATTATCTCATGTGTATTATCAGATCATAGTGCAATGAAACTAGAAATCAATGACAAGAGAAACCCCAGAAACTAGGCAAACACATAGAAAATAGGTAACACTCTCTTGAATAATTAATGTGTCACAGATGAAATTAAAGAAGAGATTAGATATTCATACAAACAAATGATAGTGCCAGTATGACATACCAGAACCTATAGGATGAGATGAAATCAGTCCTAAGAGGGAAGTTTATAGCAATAAATTCCCACATCAGAAAAACAGAACAAGCTCAAATAAATAACCTAATGATGAACCTCGAGGTTCTAGAAAAACAAAAACAATTCAAACCCAAACTTAGTACAAGGTAGGAAATTATAAAAATCAGAGCAGAAGTTAATGCAATTGAGACTAAGAGTTTGTTCTGTGAAAGATTAAATAAAATATACAAACCTTTACCCAACCTTATCAAAACAAGGAAAGCCAAGACCCAAATCCATGCAATCAGAAATAAAAAGGGCTAAATCACAACAGATTCTCAGAAATCCAGAAAATAATAGGAATTTTTTAAAAAAATGATAAAACTTGAGAATTTTGAAATAATATTTGAATAATTAATGGAAAGACAATTTTGCAGTCAGAGATGATGGTGATGATGGTTGAGTGATAAGAAAGTCACCACAATGCCTTGGGTTATAAATTCCCTATGTTCTAGTTATACCACAAGAGTCCCTCACAAATATCAGGCAGAATTCCTATGTCTCACCTATGTGTCATTTTGTGGAATACTTCCAACACTTACATAATCCATTGTGTCCTTCCAAGTTCAGTGTCTTTGCAAGAGCATATACCAGAGGGAAGTGGAAAGATAAAACATGCTAATGTGGAAGAGCAATTATTGGGGAGATGGCTCCCTAAGGAAAATGGGAGGAAAAACTCTATTTCCAAAACACAAGGGTCATAATTTATAGTTTTAATATAGTGCAAATCAAAATGTCAATGGACTTTTGTTTGCAGAATTTGACATAACCATGTTGATATTCATCTATTAGAATAACTAGAAAAGAAGGCCTGATTTTTTTTAAAGAGTAAAATAATTTTCAAGGGCATGACATTTCAGTGTCTAGATTTGCAAAAATTATTAAGTATTTCACTAATGTTGCATAAGTGTTATTTGCTAAAAGCTTTGAAATTTAATCCCCATATTTTAGCTTCACTAAGAAATGAGAGAGATAAAGGCCAACACAAAGTTTGGTTTTATAATATTAATTTAACCTATGATTAAGGGAGTTACTTGTTAATAATGCCTAGAGTTAGAAGAGAAGAGTTTAATTCATCCAACATGGTTGAGGACAGCTTTTTGTTAAATATTACATTTCCTTTAATTCTTACAACATCTTGGAATTAATACCAATTATATAAGAATAAACCAAAGATTAGAGTGAAATGTCGATTTGGATTCAATTTGCAGGGATGGGGGGTCCTTAGCCTATGTTTTCACACTACTACAATGTTTTGTCCAAAGAATCATTTCATTGAGCGGTATTGTTTGTTGTGTCATTTTCGGGGTTGTACAGTTACAACTTAGATAAGATCCTCACCCATTTGAAAACACTATATTCTTTGGAAAGTGTTCTACTGTGTTATTTTATTCTTCTTCTACATGATACAATGAGCAATATTGATGTTACAGCTTGTACCTAGATGTCCCCCCAAAGCCTCATGCACTCATAGTTGGGGCTTTTCACAGTTAGCTTGATCTAGGGCATGTGATACTGGGATTAAGGGTGTGTGCTACTAAATTAGTCCACTGATTGGAATTAGCATAGTTCTGGGTGTGGATAATGGAAGTCCCACCCTGTGTGTGGGTGGCACCAATCAAAGGCTTATGGTCTGGATGGAATATAAAGGGAGAGAAGGTTACTGCTGCTGCTTAATGATTCATTGTCTCCTGCTTGCTTTGCCATGGACTATTTCTTCTCTGATATTCCACTCTGCCTACCACCTTGCCTTGGAGGCAGCCAACTATCAACTGAAACTGCTACAAACTGTGAGCTGAAATAAACCTTTCCTCCTTTAAATTTGGGTGTCAGGTGTTTTGTCTCAGCCATGAGAAAAGTAACTAAGACACTTGAGACTTACCCCAGTGAATATCTGCATTCCAATCACAATCCCATCTGTTAGGAAAAAGGAAAAGAAGCAGAGGTACGAGCTCACAGGGCAGGTTTATTTCAGAACAAACTTGAGAAGGACTGCTCTGGAACTAGAGATCAGACTGGCTAAACTTGTACATCCTATAGGGTTTTTTTTATAGGGCCATGCACATAAGGCGGGGAGTGGTTTCAGTGAAAAGAAGTTGTGGTTACCCATTAGGGACAAGGCTTGAGAATGCACAGGGAGTTGCAGTTACTTGTCAAGCTCAGGGCTGAGTAATTTTTTAAAAATTTTTTTTCAGGGCTGAGTAATGATGGGAGCTATGGATTGCAACTATGGTTACTGGGCCTTATCAAGCCATGATTATACATTTCTAGCATGTACACAAGCACAGCAAGGGGGGAGGTTTAATGTGATCTCTGTTCAGCTCAGAAAGGCAGTGGTCGGATCCCTTCATTCCAGGTTCTATGGCTAGATAAGGAAAATGGGCAGCGCAACTCTTCTTTAACTATTTCCTGCTGATTAGGGGCGATGGTGGTCAGGGTTTTGTCTGGACTGAAGAAAGAAGACCATACTGATGTGGTCTTTAGCAACTGCCTGTGAAATAGCCACAATCCTGTTGGTGAGAAACCTTTGAAACAGAACAATTAGGCTTGGCAATAATAAACAGATGAGTAAAAGGAGGCGAATGGGCATTATAAAGAGAAGAATCCAAGACAGGATAGTGGACTTCCATGAATCCCATGAATTCTTCAGGGGGTCCGGAGATGTTTGTTGCACTGCCTGAATCTTAGTGTCTATTTCCAACAGGGCTGCAATTACATTATCATGATTGCCCAGGATAAAAGTACATGTTGTATGAAGCATGGCGCATGTGCTTCCTTGGGCAGCTGTGAGGAGATCTAAAGCCATGCAATTTTGTAAAACTACTTTTCTCATTTGATATATTTCATCCACTAATAAAGTTATAGCCTTACAAGTGGCATTTAATGCATGGGCTATATGCTGGGCTAAGGCCTCTACATCCAGTTTACCTTAATGGCAGCTACTCCCAGAAGAGTCACAGCTGGGGGTAAAACCACCAGGGAGTATGTTTTACATGGTGCCACTGGTGGTAGACTGCATCCCAATTTGGGGGTTGTTCTGGGAGAAAGGAGAGAATATAGCCAGGATATAATGACATCCCCATGTGCACCATCTGGTCCAGTTAGCAGGTAGACATGGCCAGCCATACCAACCACAAGCCCATACATGTCCAGATGGAACCATATCTATGGTAACTGTTCCACGATACATTTCCCCATGCCACCACACACCGGGAATGGTAGAATATGTGATATTAAAACACAGGTGTTCAGGTATTCATCCTACCATCCATTTAGGAACAGAATGTTGTTCAGCACACCATATAATAGGGTCCTTTATTCAACTAGTACCTATCCCAAACTGTTGGGGACATGATATGCAATGAGTGGTCACCCTGTTCTACCTCATTGGAGCAAACTTTCTATGGCCTGGTGATGTTCATCCCATTCATGCTCTTGAGTGTTTTGGTGAGACAAAGCTGTCCAGTTTTCAGTTGTTGCTGGAGCAAGACACCAGGAAAGACCTCCTTCTGCACTTGTGGGAATTTCTATTCACACCCAGCAGTAGGAGACATTGTGGACCTGTGCATAAGTGTGGGCCCACGAAAACATATCATTTGCCATAGTTACCCCAATCAGATAACTCCCAAGAATTAACCAGATCTTTGTTACTTGTTGGCAGTGACCGTTCATTTCCCATTGTTAGTTCAGCTGGGGCAGCCATTAAATCTGAAAGAAATTTGAGTTGCTGAGTGGAAGAAATAGAATGAGGGTGCAAAAGGGAAAAAAAAACTATTTGGGTGGGAGTAAAGACGCAAAAGGATCCCTGAAGCCAGAGAATCTCTAGGAGATTATACTGGGAGGAATAAAGGGTAGTTCTTGTGCCAGAATATCGAGAAATGCTTTAAAAGAAGTTAGAGAGGGCCGGTGAGATAGCTCAGCGGCATAAGCACCTGCCTGGCAAGCACGAGGTCCTGAGTTCAACTCCCAGAACCCACATAAAAAAAAAAAGGGCCAGTGATATCACTCAGTGGCACAAGCGCTTGCTGACAAGTATGAGGTCCTCAGGTTGACTCCCGGTACCCACATTAAAAAAAAAAAAAAAAAAAAAAAAAAAAGAAGTTAGAGAGAAAGACATCTCTCATTCACTCATTTCTATTATTGGTGGTAAGCATGAGATCTTGATTGAAGTGGGTCCTGTTGAGGTGCAGATGAGGTGAGGTTTAGCCAATTTTAGAGCAGAGAAGTGAACCCAGTGAGGGAAGCCTTTACATTTGACCACTACCAGAGGCGTGAGGATTATTCAGTGTGGTCCATCCCATTTAGGGTACAAGGGATCTAGTGATGCCCTCATGTAGACCCAGTCACCTGGCATAAAGTAGGGTTTGAACTTGTCAGGCAATGGGACTGGTTGGGGAAGGTAAGACTCAGCATATGACCACAAGGAATTATGGGTTGCATTTAACAGGGATGAGAGTAGAGGACTTAGAGGTGAAGGATTCTGGTCCACCAGGAAGTTGGAATCTAACTGTCTAATGGTGAGGGGCCTTCCATACATTAATTCAAAGGGGCATAGAGTGGTGGGTTTGTGAAGTACAGTTCTTAGCTTGAGGAAGGCCAGCAGTAGGAGATGAACCCAATGTTGTTGTGTTTGGATTGTGAGTTTAGTAAGTGTGTTTTTTATGATCCCATTTGCCCTTTCTACTTTTCCTGATGACTGGCGGTGATAAGGAATATGAAAATGCCGGTTTATATTGAGTGATTTTGCCAGTTGTTGAGAAATCTGAGAGGTAAATTCCAGTCCGTTATCTGACTTCAGGGAGGCTGGAAGTCCAAACTTTGGAATTATATCAGTTAAAAGAATGTTAGCCATAGTGGAAACCCTTTTACTGGTGGTGGGGATGGCTTCTATCCATCCGTAAGTGTATCCACTAGAACCAGTAAATAATGGGTCCTCTTAACAGGGGGCATATGGGTGAAATCTATTTGCCAATCTTCAGCTGGCAGATGGCCTCTAACCTGGTGTGTAGGAAGAGGAGGAGGATGGATGTTAGTCTGGGGAGAAGTCTGTTGACAGATGGAGCAATCTTCTGAGAGTTGGTGTAGGATTTTTGTCATTTGTGGGGTTAAATGTACATGTGTCTGTAGAAAACGAGTAAGGGAAAGAGGTCCTGCATGAAAATGGGAGTGCAATTCATTAAGGAGAGGGATATGAGAGGTTTCATGGAGGATTAGTTTTTCCGTGCAAAAATCACCACGGTTTATGGAAGGTGGCCCCTTATTCCTGCAGCTTCTGTTTTTCCCCCTCCATATAGCCTGGGGAAACTGATAAAGGGAAGAGATATTTAGGTGGTGGGAAGCCTAAAGCTACTTCTCAAGGCAGGTGATCTGCTGTGTTGTTTCCTGCAGTGGCATATTTTTTATCTCTCTGATGGCCTCTGCAATGTATGACTGCTACTTTAGTTGGGAGAAGGGCTGCCTGCAGTAGGGTATGGATTAGCTTTCCATTTATTATGGATATTCCTTTGGCTGTTAGAAATCCTCTTTCCTGCCAGATTTGTGCATTAGAGTACAGAGTATTATAGGCATATTTAGAGTCGGGGTATATGTTAATAGTCCTATCCTTTGCCAAGGATAGTGCCATGACTAGTGAAATGAGTTCAGCCTGTTGTGAGGTGGTGTTATTTGGAAGTGGTGCAGCCTGAGTTACTTCCCCAGGAGTGGGAGGCACATTCATTGTCATGATAGCCCTCTACTATAGCATAAATGACCTAATAAGGGGGTGTTTTAGAGGCACTGCCATCAACAAAGAAGTCAGGGATGCCTAGGATGTGAGTAGAGGTCAGGTAGTGAAAAATGGTTAAGGAGAAATTTACTAATTCAGGGCAGGAGTGGTCCTCTGAAGTCCCCTTTGGGTCTGGCTCAGGTATAAGTGAGGCAGGGGTTAGAGGCTGTGGTGAAAGAAGACAAGAGGTTATATTAAGGTAGAGTATAGGATCTGAGTCTTAGAAAGAGAAATGGAATGAAGAGGCCTGTGGTATAGCAGATCTTGTAACCCACGGGAAGACCAGACCTGGAAGGGGTGATGGAAATTTATTTTTTGAGCCTTAGGAATAATGAGAGCAGCAGCAGACAGCACCTTGAGGCAAAGTGGCCAGCTCTGATAGATGGGGTCAAGCTGTTCAGAGAAGTAGGCTACAGGAAGCAGGAAGTCTGCTGCAGGTTGTGCCAAGACTCCCAATGCCTGAGACCTTATAGTATGGATATAAAGATGGAAGGGTCAAAAAAGTGTAAAGCAGGGGCCTTAGGTAGGGCCTGTTTTAGTTCCTAGAATGCATGAATTAATGAAGAATCAGGAGGGAGGGGCTCATTTCACTCACCTTTGGAGGTATCATAAAGTGGCTTGGCTATGACAGCAAAGATACGAATCCAGAGCCTAAAGTAGCCTGCTAATCCCAAGGAAGAGAGAAGTTCCCATTTAGTCTTAGAAGGGTAGAGAAGAAATTGTGCTTTTTCTATCCCCTGGGATTTCTTGGGTGGTGGGAGTGATACAGAGTTCTAAGTAAGTTACCATTGACCTGTCCTTCCCTGGACTCGGGATCCATATTAGTATATTTTGTCACGGCCTCTGTTAGGCGGAATGTAAAGAGGGCTAGATTTTCATCAGGTCCCTGAGTAATCTCTCAATTTATCATAGTTTACTGCCTTATATGTGTTCTTTTCCATACCAGCCGAGAAGCATCTAATCATGTGATCATGCCTCTCAAGACCCTGATGCCCCTTCTGGTAAGTCCAGGGGGGGTTAGTGGAGGGCTGTTTTTGGAACTGCCAGAGCTGCCACCACATGTACTGGAGTTGTTTGGATTTTGCTGGTGGAGTTCATCCACATAAGTTTCAGCTGCCTTCCAAATGTGTTTTCTTTCATCTGGTGTGAGAGTTGAGGAGACAATTAGACATAAGTTTTGCCAAGTGAGGCTGGAAGCCTGAGTTACATGGAGGAACTCTGTCCTATACTCACCAGGGTTTTCAGAGAAGGATCCCAGCCACTGTTCAGTCTGTGCCAAGTCATTCATAGAAAAAGGAGCATGGACATGGACCCTTCCCTCAATCCCTGCCACCTGTCAAAGTGGAAGGAGTGCAGGAGGGGCAGGGGCCACTGGGGAGCTGGTAATTGGCAGGGAGGGCAAGGGAGAGGGAGGTTAAGGTTGAGTTACTTTCTGGGCTGCATTTGCAGCCAGAGAACGTGCTGGCCCAAGAGGAGCAGGGGGAGAAAGCCTGTACAGTGGAGGCTCATCTGCTGGTTCACGGTCAGAATCTAAGGAGATAAGAGCGTGTTTTTCTCCCACAAGAGTATCTGGTGAGCAGAGCAAGTTTGGCAGAGAGAGGGATATGAGCAGAGAGTGAAAAAAGTTTGGGCATAGAGGACCTCCTGCCACTTGCTGTTTCTCGCAGGTAGTTATTAAGGTCATGAAGAAATTGAAAATTAAATGTGCCAAATTCAGTGCTGTTGGCTGCCATTATCTAGCTTGTACCTGGGCCAAGCTGTGAGACAATAAAATATGAGACATTTAGGCTGAATATCCCCTTTTAAAATGAGGGGTGATTTTTTGGAAGCCACCCAAAGGAGTGTCTGCTTCAATGTTAGAAACTTGGGAGTCCACAGTAACTGATAAGAGAGCGGCCAGGAGTCCATAGCCCTGTTTTGGAGCATCCCCCAAACAGGACTAGGGTCCTGGAGGTGGCCAGGCAATGTCTGCAAGAGAATCTCCAGGTGCATAGTCCTGTTTGGGGGATGCTCCAAAACAAGACTATGGACTCCTGGCCACTCTCTTATCGGTTACTATGGGCTCCCAAATTTCTAAAACTTGTCACAAAACAGGTTTATTTCAGAACAAACCTGAGAGGACCACTCTAGAACTAGAGACCAGACCAGCTATATTGTGCAGGCTATAGGGTTTTTTATAGGGTCGTGGGCATAAGGAGGGGTAGGGGTTCAGTGAAAAGGAGTTGTGATTACCCATTAGGGACAAGACTTGAAACTGCACAGGGAGTTGCGGCTACTTGTCAAGCTCAGGGCTGAGCAATGATGGGAGTTATGGATTGCAGCTATGGTTACTGGGCCTTATCAAGCCATAATTATACATTTGTAGCAGGTACACAAGCACAGCAAGGGGGGGCTGTTTAATGTGATCTCTGTTCAGCTAAGAATGGTGGCGATCAGATTCCTTCATCAGTTAATAGCTGTGTAACCACAGAAAAGCTACTTAAGTATTTTGAGCTTCAATTCCATCACAATGAAAGAGGATAGTCTATTTTGAAAACCATTTTTGTATCTATGACTCCATGTAACCTTTTTGATAAAATCTGCGCCTGCACAATCTTTCAACAGTGGTTCTTTTGGGTAATGATGTTGTTGTGTTGCCTTTATTGTACATTAAATGTAGGGTGAGTTTATCACCCAGCCTGGTGTAAAATGTAAAGGAACAAAACTAGTCCACACTTTCTCACATTCAAAGCAAAGACTTAAAAAAAAAAAAAAAGTCACAAGTGATAATACAGAAAGTTTCTTTATCCAACTATTGGATAAAAGCTTTGAAATAACTAACAAGTGGAATCACATCATTTTTCAAATGGGAAGATTAAATGTGTCTAAAACTGAGAACGTATTTGCTTTTATAGATCAGTGTTAGGTATGGAGAGCACGGGGATAAGGGCAGAGACCCTGTCCTTAAATTTTTTAGAATCTAGGGGTGGAAAACACAGATAAATTATAGCTTTTCTTGATGATATCTTCTGTGTCATGCAAATTTATAATAAATTTACATTTACAATATATAATTATGTAATTTATAATATATAATTTCTTCTCATTGAGGCTTTGGTTTGGTATTAATGACATTGAGAGTTTAAATGATTAAAATTGTGAGTAGAGGAGCTGGAACTTACACCTATACATATTTGACACTAAAGCTGACCCTTTTTTTTCACTCATTATGGCAATACTTTATGTATGCTATATGTAGCGGCATGTATAATTCCCAATGAGACAATCGTCCAGTTCCCCAGTGGTTCACACCTGGAAAATCCAGGCACCCAGCATAGTTAGGCATGCCCATAAAGGCAGAGCATTCTCAGTCAATGCTCAAATAAAGTGTGTCAAAACTAACAGACTTTTATAGATAAATGGATGCAACTAGAGACCATACTCATAAGTGAAATAAATCAAACTCGCATGTGTAAACATCGTATTGTCTCCCTAGTGTAAGAAGCTGAAAGAGTAAATCAGATCCAAAATGTACAATAGATATTGAGAAAGGGAAAAAGAACTGCTCAAAAGGAAAGAACAACTGGGATAGGGTAAAGGAGAAAAGAAGGAAGAGAAAAGAAAAAATATATATATATACACAAGATAGCTAAAATAGTTATACTACTAAAGACTTTTAGTTCATTGAAAAAAACAGTTTGTGCTTATATTGTTTGATCAATTTTGCATGCCTATATCTTGTAATCTGAGGAACTACTTTGAAGCTAACAATATGCCATATATTAACCATTGTTAATTTCCTACCATCTTGTTTTGAAATTCTGTATCATTATTTTATTGTTCTTTCTCTCTAAAATTAAAAACAAAAACAAAAAAATGCACAGTAGATATTGTGAAATGGGAAGAAATTGTTCAAAAGAACAAAAGGAACTAGGACGGGGAAAGGGGAAAGGAAGGAAGGGAAAAGGGAAAAAAACAAAATACAAGATAGTTATACTACTAGTTTCTCTTACCTCATGGAAAAGAAAGGTTTTTGCTAATATCGTTTGGAGAATTTTTATGCCCATATCTTGTACTCTGATTAACTACTTTAAAGATAACAATACTCAATGTGTTAGCTATAGTTATTCTCTTATTATGTTATGAAATTTTGTTTTACTTTTTTTCCATAAAATAAAAAAAAAGAAATAGGAAAAAAAAAGAACAGCTAACAGACTAGGTGTTTCTGACTTTTGTGTGTGAAGAAGGATCAGATAGGACTAGGGATGGAGCTCAGTGCTAAAGAACGACCCTAGCACGCATGAAGATTTGATCCCCAGTGAGGCGGCGTGGGGAGGGGAGAGAAGAGAGAGTGGAAAAGTGAGATCCACAATATTGGGTAGTTTTTTGTTTTGTTTTTTCGTAAGAGGCAGATATTTTTACAAAGTATGAAAGGCTGCTGCAAAACTGCAGTTGCCCCTATCTTTCTGCCATCTCAGTGGCATCCAATCCCAAGAGAAGAGTTCCTCAGAAACAGCTGGTGCCTGGAAAACAGGAGGCAAAAAACCCTCGCTCAAATCCTTGATCTACTCATAGCTGGACACAGCTTTCACATCAGGGTTCCCCTGTGGGAAGGTACCAGAAAAACTTTCTCTAGAGGCTTCAGCAGATTTTAAGAAGTAAAGGTAAAGGGGCCATGAGAAATGTTTTGTTGGCCATAAATGAAAACATATTTATGGGTTGCAGTAACCAGACCCTGAATTCAAAACTAACTCTCCCACTAGCAAACTGTGTGGTACTGATTCTAGAACAGTTCTCAACATGTTGTATTCATTCAGTAAATATCTGCTGAATGAATGAATGAATGAATGTGTTTGTTTCTCCACTAGACTATGAGAACCTTGAGGGCAAGGGCCATATTTCACTGGTCTTTGTAAATACTTCATGCAATTTGATGTCCAAATTTTATCAAGAACCATTGAACTTTAAATTAATTATTTTTGTGTAAGCAACACTAATAGGAAAAACACTCAACCAATGTGAACGTAGTATAAAAATACTATTATTGTAGACACCATGTGCTGTAGTTTTTGTGTACCAGGTACCAAGCAAATTTTCTAATCAGCTGTGAGCTTTTGAGAGCAAAAATATCTGACTCATTATCTTTGGCAATGTACAGTACCTAGCATATTTCAGTTCATGTAACGATTTACTGCTGTATTCCCTTAATATCAATCATTGGTGTGTGTCTCTCTTATGGTTTTTGCTTTTTTTTTTTTTTTTTAAATTACTGAAAGGCAAGGGGATTCGGATTTTATTTTATTTATTTATTTTTTTTTTTGTGGGTACCGGGGGTCGACCTCAGGACCTTGAGCACCAGCAGGCACCCGTGCCGCTGAGCGATATCACTGGCCCCTTTTTTCGTATGTGGGTTCTGGGAGTCGAACTTGGGCCCTTGCGCTTGCCAGGCAGGTGCTTACGCCGCTGAGCCATCTCACCAGCCCCGGTTTTTGCTTTAACTCTGCACAATCTGTATTTTTTTTTTACTTGACATGTTTTTGCTGTTTGATATAAAAGTTCTAATTTGAGATGAAACATAGCTCTGTGATGAACAATTGAGATCACAAAATAATGTTCTGAAACATTTTGAAATGAAATTAAGGTTCACAACAATAGTAAACTAGTGATGAGTATTATATTAGCTACTTTATATATCATCTCTCTTTTAATTCTCATAATAGCTTTTCTAAAAAATATTTTTCTCATTCTTACAGATGAGATTAAGATCCAGAGAAGTTAGGAAACACAGCTCAGTGTCACATGGCTACTCTAAAAGAGGGCTAGGACCCTAAGCCAAGTTTTTTGAATGCTAAAACCCACATGGAATCCAATATAAGAAGTCCCCAACTTTATTAATTCCAAGTGATTTCCTCCGGCTCCTTCCTTCTTTTTCTGTGATCTAACTCTCCCTGGTTCTCAATCTATCTCCTCGTCATACTTTCAGCAACTCTTTATCTTCTGGACCGCACTGCCTACACATCTAATACCAAGATCTGCCAGAGTGGTAGGAAAATGTTTATTTTCTGATCATTCTGAGAAAAACAAAGCAATTGTTACTGAGACTGTTAAGGAGTGAGCTTATTGAGGAGGGTTCTTTGTGTTCTGGTTCCTGGGAGTGAGAACACAGATAGGGGCCTGAGGGAGAGATGGAAATTGTCCTCCCTGTGCAGAAGTCTGGGGGAGGAGGTGAGCCCAGGGAATCTAGAGGCTGCGGTGGAGGGAGGGAGGAAGAGAAGGAGAGAGAGCTGAGAATGAGCAATTGATCTATGGGAAAGGTAGAAAACAAGGGAAGGCACAGAGCCAAGGTCATGGTGGGAAAACAGAAAATGCTTAGAATTGAATTGTAGCAAGTTGTGGTAAGTTGTGGGCATCAATGTAATGAGAAAATTGCTTTCCAAATTGAAGCTGTGACTAGGAACTTTGCCTTTGCCTAGAAAAGAATCTTTCCTCTGTTTTCATAAGGCAATTAACTCAACCAAGAAAACCAACGCAGGTGTAATTGAAGGAAAGATTTCGCCCAAGGAATAATGAAGCAAGAGTAGGTAACTGTGATAGTTAACTGTGGTGTCACACCTAGAGAATTGGTTTAGCATAGTTCAGAGCATGTCTGGGTGATTGAATTACTGAAGGAAGATCCACCCTGGGTGTTGGCAGCACCAACCAATAGGTGTGTAGCCTGAATGAAATAAAAAGGGAAAGAAAAAGAAGTCACACATCTGCTTCTTTGGAGGCATTCCAATCTTTGTATTGCCTTTGTATGTCCATCTCCAGACTTCCAGCCCAGACTGTTCAGCCTTCAAGTGCAGACCCTTCAGCTTCCTAATATGGACTTGCACAGGATTCTGTAATGAGCTCTCATACTTTGACTGGATCTTCTGGATCTGCCAAGCACAGATGGCCCTTTTGCATTCTTCCACACCTGACTCTGCAAGAGGCCGTGGTAAGCCTATCTTGTAAATTGCAAGCCTGTCTGTTCCCGTAGTGAACCCTAACTGATACAAATTTTGGTACAAGGAGTGCCTCTAGAGAAACAGAACTGTAAGGAAAAATTTCTTTAATGACCTTAGTTGTTCCTGGAGTTGCTCTAATTTGATGAGACCTAAAGTTGCCCTCTCCTTCTGATAATGTACAGAGTACTAATAGTCCGTGGTGTGAACTATTTAAAGAAATACACAAAGTACATCCATTCGATAATCCTAATCACCACTTGTGAGATGCAAGGAGTTTAGTAACTCTATATGTGATATGTTTGAATATTTTTGGCAGAGAGGGAAGTATAATAATCCTGGCTGGTTGCTCTTAGCATCTCTGGACAAACTAGTAAAGGAAAATCATGAGTTCAAAACATCCATAAAAATATAAAGTCTTCTAAGTGTGAACACAAGTTAATAAAGAAAAATAAGGAGCTCAAAGATTTAGATTCCCAGCTCCAAATACACATAAAGAATCTAAAATTTCTAAGTGTGTCCAGAGGGAAAAAAAAACTTCTCTCCACTCAATTGCAGAAACCCAAACACAGGCCTTCATAATTCATTTGGCTGAAATACAGCATAAATTCAACATGCAGCCTTGAATTGTATCTGAAGTAAAAGTGAGTGTGCTGGTTGAAAAAGAATGAGGTCCCACAAACTGGGACAGAGATGTTTGGGAGGATTCTGATAAAACTGGGGAAGTTGAGCTCCTAAATCCTCATAAGATTATTTTGCCAGAGGAAGAGATTTCCCAAATCCACAGTGGTGGAGGCATCCACACCCTCACCCCCATGGAGTTGGCCTCTCCTCCTGTAACTGAGGAAACTAATCTTGTGTTGCCTGATGAAGTTAGCAAGCATGATAATTCTAACACACCCCAGGACCAATCCTCACCACATACTTTTGCCTCTAGGCCTACAATGAGGCTCAAATCCCAGAAGTTTCCTAAATGTGAGGTACACACTGTGATCC
Source organism: Erethizon dorsatum (assembly GCA_028451465.1). Classification (NCBI taxonomy): domain Eukaryota; kingdom Metazoa; phylum Chordata; class Mammalia; order Rodentia; family Erethizontidae; genus Erethizon; species Erethizon dorsatum. Next base: position 43,324,391 of record CM051842.1, read on the forward strand.
ATGAGGAGGTCTGCTATACTCCCAAAGAATTTATTGAATTTTCTAACTCTCATAAGCAGAGGTCTGATGAACAACTATGGGAATGAATTTTAAAGGTGTGGGATAACGGTGGCAAAAACTTACACCTGGATCAGGTTGAATTTGTTGATATAGGCCTATTAAGAAGAGATTCTAGGGCCGGTGAGATGGCTCAGCGGTGTAAGTGCCTGCCTGGCAAGCACGAGGGCCCGAGTTCGACTCCTGGAACCCACATACAAAAAAAGGGCCGGTGATATTGCTCAGCCGCAGGGGCGCCTGCTGGTGCGCGAGGTCCTAAGGTCAACCGCAGGTACCCACAAAAAAAAAAAAAAAAGAAGAGATTCTGAATTTAATATTGCAGCTCATGGAGTAAAAAAGTGCTAGTTTATTTGGCTGATTGGCAGAAGTATGGATCAAAAGATGGCCCACTGTGAGTGAGTTAGAGATGCCTGATATTCCTTCGTTTACTGTTGATGAGGGGATTCAAAGGCTTGGAGAAATGGGAATGCTGGAGTGGATTTGTCATATTAAACCTAGTCTTCCACACTGGAATGGTCCAGAAAATGTACCCTTCACTAATACCTTACACAGATTCATAAGAGAAGCACCAGCACCCATGAAGTGCCCTGTACTGCTCTTCTCTGCATGCCAGACCTTATGATGGGGACCCCAGTCATTCAATTTGGGAAACAGAAAGGCACTGAATTTAATTGGATCCTGGATTGCCATGGGTCAAGTGGCAGCACTCAACAACCAAAGACAAGGCACTCATACTTGCCCTAATGGGCAGCAGAAGCAGAACAATGATCAGAATGGTCTGACACATGTAGACCTATGGCACTGGCTAATTAGACATGGTGTTGCCAAAAGTGAAATAGACAGAAAGCCTACAAAATTTTTACTAGATTTATATAATTGGAAAATTTTAAGGGCAAACAGACAGAAATCTACCTCAAATTGTAGTGAAGGAAAATCATGGTCCCTTGACAAACTCCCAGATTTGAGGCAGTTTATAGACCCAGAACACCTTGAATGAAGGGGGCGCTGAGTCCACTTAAGGAAGGACCCTGGCACACTACCAAAGTTTTTTCAGTCAATCTTTCTCCCATCCTTCCCCAAAGGGACCTAAGGCCTTTTACCATGGTAACTTTATGCTGGGGAAAGGGAAATGATCAGACATTTTGGGGATGACTAGACACTGCTTCTGAACTAACACTAATTCCAGGGGATCCAAAATGTCTTTGTGGGCAACCCATTTGGGACCCCTCCTGTTTCTCAAGAGCTATTCCTATTCCCCATTCCTTTTCTCCAATAAAGTTTTGTCCAAAATGTCATTGTGACCTTCCAATGAAAGTATGGGCCTATGGAGATCAAGTAATCAATGGAGTTTTAGCAAAACTCTGACTCACAGTGGGCTTAGTAGGTTCCCAAAGCCATCCTGTAGTTATTTCTCAAGTTCCAGAGAGCATAATTGGGATAGATATACTTTGTACTTGGCAGAATCTTCACATTGGTTCCCTAACCTGTAGTGTGTTATTATGGTTAGAAAGGCAAAATGAAAGCCATTAAAGTTGACTTTATCTGAAGAAAAAAAACAAAAATCAAAAAACAGTATCACATCCCTAGGGGGATTGCAAAGAATAGCGCCACTATCAAGGACTTGAAAGATGCAGGGGTTGTGGTTCCCATATCATCCTCATTTAATTCTCCTATTTGGCCTGTGCAGAGGACAGATGGGTCTTGGGGAATGACATGGATTACCACAAACTCAATCAAGTGGTGACTCCAATTGCACCTGCTGAGCCAGATATAGTTTCCTTTCTTGAACAGATTAATAGAGCCGGTACCTGATATGCAGCTATTGATTTGGCAAATGCCTTCTTCTGCATACCTATCCATAACACCCACCAGAAACAATTTGCTTTCAGTGGGCAAAGCTGGGAATACACCTTTACTATTCTATCTCAGGGTTATATTAACTCTCCAGTCCTGTGTCACAACTTAGTTCACAGGGATCTTGATCGCCTTTCTCTCCCACAAGATATCACACTAGTCCATTATATGGATAGTATTATGCTGATTGAAACAAGTGAGCAGGAGGCAGCAACTATTCTGGTTTGTTAGTAAAGCATTCATGAGCTAGAGGATGGGAAATGAATTCAACTAAAATTGAAGATCTACACATAATTTATAGGATTATTTTATAGTAGTCACCCAAGAGTCATACACAAAAGAGTGCAGGAAATCTGTCCACACTAAAGACACAAAGAATCCAGCTGAGGGCCTGGATTCCACAGCAGTGTCCTGCATGAGTCCAGCTGAAGACCTAGAGCCCATGGCAATGCCCCCCCACGAGTCCAACTGGAGGCCCAGAGCCCACAACAATGTCTCACGCAAGTCTGTTTCATGGATCTGCGCTGGGCAGGCCCAAAGGTCAGTGGTGGAAGCTAGAAAGTCTGTGCCAGCAGGATGAAGGGTCTGTGCCAGTAGGCTGAAGGATCTGCACCAGAGCCAGGAAGCGATGCTCATAGTAAGGACCAGAGCTCCCCTGAAAAGTACCATAGCCATCCTCAGTGACAACAAGGTCCCAAGCTCCTCCGATGATGAGAACAGCCAAGTTCCTATCAGGAAAGCCAGCATGACAAGTTCCTCCAGGAGAATCAATAGCACCACCTCTTCCTCTCCAGTTCTCTTTTTTATGTTGTTTTGGCAACAGTCCTCGGGTGGGCCTTCTATACCCAGCCCCACACTGATTCAGTTCAGCTGGGTGTTACAAGTTGACTATCAGTTGTCAATCCACCACAGTCTAACTCTGTGAAATTTCTAGAAGTCCAGCTGTGTGGGGCATGCAGAGGTATCCCTTCTAATCTAAAAGATAAATTGTTGCATCTGGCTCCCCCCACAACCAAAAAACAAGGATAATACTTAGTGGGCCTATTTGGATTTTGGAGGCAACACATTCCTCACTTGGGTGTTTTACTCCATTTTCAGAGTGACTCAGAAAGCTGCTAGTTTTGAGTGCAGCCCAGGGTGGGAGGGAGCTCTGCTGTGCAGGCTGCTCTGGCACTTCGGCTGTATGATCCAGAAGATTCAATGGTACAGAAGGTATCAGTGGCAGATAGAGATGGTGTTTGGAGACTCTGGCAGACCTCCATAGATGAATCTCAGTGGAGGTCTTTAGGATTTTGGAGCAAGGCTGTGCCATCATCTGCAGACAACTACTCTCCCTTTGAAACAGAGCTCCTGGCCTGGTACTGGGCCTCAGTTTAAATGGAACACTTGACCATGGGACACCAGGTTACCACTTGACCTAAAATGTCCATCTGATCCACCAAGTCATAAAGTTGGACATGAACAGCAGCAGTATATCATTAAATGTAAGTGGCATATAAATGATCAAGTCCAAGCAGGTCCAGAGGGCACAAGTAAATTACATGAAGAAGTTGCTCAGTGCCCATGGTTCCTTCTGCTAGACTGCCTTCTGTCCCCCGGCATGCACTGATGGCCTCATGGGGTGTACCATATGGTCATCTGACAGAGGAAGAGAAGGTCTGGCCTGGTTTACAGATGGTTCTCCATGGTATGCAGGCATCACACAAAAGTGGACAGCTGCAGCATTACAGCCCCTTTCCAGGACATCCCTGAAGGAGAGTAGTGAAGGAAAATCTCCACAGTAGACAGAACTTCAGGAAGTGCACCTGGTCATACATTTTGCCTGGAAGAAAAAATGGCCAGATGTGTGACTGTATACTGATTTATGGGCTGTAGCCAATGGTCTGGACAGATGGTCACGAACTTGGAAGTAACATAACAGGAAAATTGGTGACAAAGATATTTGGGGAGGAAGTATGTGGATAGATCCTCTCCATGTGGGTGAAGGATGTAAGGGTATTTGTGCCCCCATGTTAATGCTCACCAAAATGTGACCTCAGCAGAAGAGGACCTTAATAATCAAGTGGATAGGATGACCCATTCTGTGGGTAGCAGTCAACTTTTTCTTCAGCCATCCCTGTCATTGTCCAATGCAATGGGATCATGAATAAAATGGCCATGGTGGCAGTGATGGAGGTTATGCATGGGCTCAGCAACATAGACTTCCACTCACCAAGGCTGATTGATCTGGCTACAACTACCTCTGAATGCCCAATATGCCAACAGCAAAGACCAACAACAAGTCCCCAATGTGGCACTATTCGCTAGAGGGCAATCAGCCTGCAACTTGGTGGCAAGTTGATTATATTGGAATGGTTCCATCATGCAAAGGGCATCACTTTGTTCTTATTGGCATAAGCACTTACTCTGGGTATGGATTTGCCTTCCCTGCATGTAATGCTTCTGCCAAAACTACATCCATGGATTTACAGAATGTCTTATCCACCACCATGGTATTCCACACAAAATTGCTGTTGACCAAGGAACACATTTCATGGCCAAATAAGTGAGGCAATGGGCTCATGCTCATGGAATTATCTGGTCTTACCATGTTCCTCACCATCCAGAAGCAGCAGGATTGATAGAAAGATGGAATGGCCTTTTGAAGATACAGGTACAATGCCAGCTAGGTGGCAATAGCTTGCAGGGCTGGGGCAAACTTCTTCAAAAGGCTGTATATTCTTTGAATCAGCATCTACTACTATATGGTACTATGTCTCCCATACCCAGGATTCAGAGGTCCAGGAATCATGGAGTTGAAATGGAAATGGTAGCACTCACTATTACCCCCCTGTTCTCACAACCTTATGAGCTGCTGGCTTAGAAGTCTTGATTCCATCCTTGCACTAGGAAGTACAAGAATGTTTCCCCTGAACTGAACACTAAGGTATCTTCTCCCAGTCATTTTGGGCTCCTCATGCCTCTGAGTAAACAAGCTAAAAAGGGAGTTATGGTGTTGGCAGGGGTAATTAATCCAGAGTATCAAGGGGAATTGAACTATTACTCTACAGTAGAGGAAAGGAAGACTATACTTGAAGTACAGGACATCCCTTAGGGCATCTTCTAGTATTACTATGCCCTGTTATTAAGGTCAGTGGGGAACTACAACCCAATCAAGGCAGGATGACAAATGTTCCAGAACCTTCATGACTAAGGGTATGGAACCTTATGCTGAAGGCTAAGAAAATACAGAATGGATAGTAGAAGTTAGTTATAAATACCAGCTGCAACCATGTGACCTGTTGCAGAAAGGAGGATTGTTATTGTTCTCTATTTTGTTAATGTGTGTATGCATATATGCACATATATTGAATAAATATCTTTTTTCTTCCTTGTATTATAATATTTAAGTTATTAAATGTTAGGAGTAAGCATCATCAAAAGAAAATCTTTGCCTTCTATCCTGGGAGGGAATTTGTGCACTTCAGTTTGTACACAGGATAGTTATATGATGTTAGGCATAATTACAAACTTGCTATTGTATCTGGAGAGTAAGTATAGTTTAAGGAAATATGTCTGGCTGTCAAATTGACAAGGGGTGAATTGTGATAGTTAATTGTGTTGTCAACTTGAATAAGAAATTCCTAGTAGATTGGTTCAGCATAGTTCTGGTTGCATCTGGATGATTAACTTACTGAAGAGGGAAGACCCACCCTCGGTGTGGGTAGCACCAACCCAGTAGGCTTGTAGCCTGGATGAAATAAAAAAGGAAAGAAGAAGGAAGTTTTGCTTCAGCTACTTGGAGGAGCCCCAGTCTTGGAATCTGTCTCCAGGCTTCCAGCACAGATCCTTCAGCTTCCTGATTCAGACTCTTCATGGAACTTTTCAGTGAGCTCCAGGTCTTCTACTTTTGACTAGATCCTCCAGAACTCCAGTGCACAGATGGCCCTCTGACATTTAAATCTGTTCCTCTAGTGAACCCTAACTGATACAGTAACTGAAGCTAAGAGCTAGAATATGCAGTAAGAGAAAGAGGGAAAGAAATTGTATCATTCACTGGCACCCTCCTTCCCCTGTGTCAGGAGAATATATATATATATATAGCCGGGCATGGTGGCACATGCCTGTGATCCCAGCACTCGGGAGACTAAGGCAGGAGAATCACTGCCAGTTTGAGGCCTGCCTGAACTCTAAAGTGAGTTCGAGGCCAGCCTGAACTGCATAGTGAGACCCTGTCTCAAAAAGACAAAAAACAAAAATAAAACTAGCTCTATCTATCATCTATCTCTATCTATCTATCTATCTATCTATCTATCTATCTATCTATCTATCTATCTATCTACATATTTCATTCAATGGCATCCTCAGAGCAAATCTACAAAGCAGTTGTTGTCTCTATATGACAGATGAAGAAATCAGTTCAGAATAATAGTGAAGGAATTATCAACCCCCCAAAATACTAGGCATATTATTTTAAACTAAAAACATGTGAACAGACAGCAGCCACAGAAAGACACTTTAAAGAGAACCTCCTAAAAATATACAGTTGTCTTGACTCTGAAGGGCTTTCCTGATTGAAAGAAAAATGACCATTAACACTGGAAAGTGAAAATTCAGCTGTCATAAACCACCACAGGGGGAAATTTCCAGGCAGAAAGGAAATAAATTATCCATTTCCATTAGCATCAAACAGCCCAATATAACCTTCCATACTTTCCCACTGAAGCCCTGATCCCACACACACACACATACACTTAAATTGGTATAGAAACATTTCTCGGGGTATTCATCAAGTTACTCTATTCAGTGTTATCCTTTGCATGTAAAAATAAACATTGTCTTTCTCATATTAATCTACTTATAATCAGTAATCTCTACCCCCACACACACTGGGGATTGAACACAAGGTCTCTTGAAAGTGTTCTACCACTGAGCTACACACTCATCCCTTTTTATTTTGAGACAGGGTCTCCCTGAATTGACCACATTGTCCTCAAACTTGCAATCCTCCTGCCTCAGCCTCCTGAGTAGCTGGGATTACAGGCATGTGCTACCATACTTGACTTATTGTCAGTTGATTTGCAGGCTCTGACCACTTGAGCATTTGAATGTAATTTGATAGAGTAAATGGTATTCCTCCCAATACCATAATGTCTTGCTCTGATTAATGCATATTGAAAATGGCTAAACACACCATTTTACCTCTAGTCATTTGTGCCAAAAACAAAAAATTAATGGGAACACCTGGATTCTAGAGTATGAATGAATGTTTGATGAAGGCCCTGCAACCCCAATTGCAGAAACTTGTGTCATTCCCTGGAATATTCCCTGGAACAACCATATCCAGGTTCCTTAGATCACAGCTCCCAAACCCAGTAAATGTGAAGCAAACTATGTAAGAGGATGGACCATGGAGAGAAGCTGTGGCCCTACAGTTATTCGTCAAACTTATAGTAAGGTGAGAAGGTCAATACATAGTCACTTTTTAGAATTATCTTGTGTCCTAGAATCTTCTTAGCAGTCTCAGATCCTGGAAAAAGGTGACTTGAGTCAGGACCATGTGTCAGAGCACCCAGGGCAGCCTTGTATTCAGTGAAATCACACTGATCACTTAATATCCCTGATATGCAGTTTTGTGAAACATGGATACTTGCTTCTACCGCCAAGGACTTTATAGGGAAGATTGTTAGGAAAGGAAAAGAAGAAGCAGAGGTGGAGCTCAACAGGACAGGTTAATTGCAGGACAAGCCTGAGAGGAACAACTGTGGCACTAGAGACCAGACCAGCTGCTCTCGTCCTGGCCATGGAGTCTTTTGTAGGGTCATGGGTGGGGGATTCAGTGAGAGGGGGTTGTGGCCCCCTGCCAAGAACAAGGCTTGAGAGAGCACAAGCAGGCATGGTTGCTCAATGACGAGGCTTAGGAAAGCACAGGGAGTGGTGGCTACTGTCAGTAGCAGGACCGAGAGTGTTATGAATCCCCGGGTGCAGCTGTGCCACAGGAGGCAGTTTAGAGGGGTCTCTGATCAGGATAGCAGCAGTCGGATTCTTTCATTCCAAACTCTATAGTTAGATAAGGAAAATGGGCAGCATATCTCTTCCTTAACTACTTCCTGCTGATTAGGGGCAATGATTGTTGGGGTTTCAGCTGGGCTGAAGAAGAGCCATATTGATGTGGTCTTTGGCTACTGCCTGTGAAATGGGCACAATCCTGTGGATGAGAAATATTTGAAACAGATTGATTAGGCTTGACAATAATAAAAAGGGGAGTAGAAAGAGGAGGACAAGAACTATAAAGAGAAGAATTTAAGATAGGATAGTGGACTTCCATGAATCTTATGAACTCTGCAGGGGGTCCTGGGACATTTGTTGTACTGCCTGGGTCTTGGTGTCTATATCCTGCAGAGGCGCAGTTACATTACCATGACTATCTGGGATGAAAGTACAGAACGTTTTACGAAGCATGGTGCATGTGCCCCTTGGGCAGACAGTGTGGGGCAATGGATCCCAGGCATTTTATTGTTGGTTCTATCTGCATGTTTGCTGGGAGTTTGGAAGTCTCCAGGTGAGAATAAATAAACTTTACCAAGAGATTAAAGCACATATGACCAAAGCATGAGCCTACTGGGGGAGGAGTCCCATCCAGACACTGTTCTTAAGGGACTGAAATAGCAATTGTAACCAGCTGGGTTCTAGATATGACTGTAACTGAAAGCTGTTAGTAGGGGTCAATGATTGGTGCCCCCTTTTTACACTGAGCGTATATTACTATTACTTCAATATGTTTTTGATTATACTTTTCTGCTGGGTGTTCAAGACTGAGTCAAAGTGAGAGCTGTGTTAATCAAAATTAATATCTTGCTATCTACAAGGTCAGTCAAGGCTCCTCAGGCATTACTTTTGGAACCATGTGTAGAGCCTCTCAGCTCCTCTGTCAGTGTCAGCTGCCAGGATGGGTCATGGTCTTGCTTGACCATGCAGCTTTCTGTGGGAGCATGACTGATGGCTCTCCTTTTAGCACACTATACATTGATTGATTCTTATCCTCTGGGATCCAAAAATCTTGCTGTTCAAGAGGTTGGAGGAGTCACCAAAGTAGCAGGATACTGTAGAAAGGTCCTCTCATGCCTGAGTTCTTGTCTACCTTGGAGGGCCAGGGCCAAAATATTGGCTGTCCTCTTAGCCCACTTATCTTTTTAACTTTGGTCTCCAAACCTCAGTTGTTGAACATACAGGATATCAGTTAAATCAATGTTACAGTGGGAGCAGTGGGTTTAATCTTATGATCTTATCTAGATATCGAGCACCTTGAAATATATAACATGATCAGAGAACTGTTATTTCCTTATCAATCATGGTTGTCTTAGAAGTTGAATCCCTGTGGAATGTTAACAGATAACAATTATAAAGCTTCACTGAGAAAACTTCAGATCACATTTCAGCATAATAGTCATGATGACATCATTAAATGACATGAAGAAACTTTTACTTAAATTTGTCATCCTTCAATAGAGTGCCATATAAGAAGAATGCATCTTGCTTGACATTGCCTGGACTACACAGTGTTTGAGCATCTCTAAGTGTTGTAACACATGCATAACATACACATAACAATGCTGATTGTCTCATGCTGGATTGGCACACACATCTTATCATAAGTAGCTAGAAAACAAGTAAAAGAAAGCCCAAAGCTTGAGCCTAAAGGTTTACCACCGTAAATATCTTTAGCCTTGCACTCACTGGTATGAAGAGATGTTCTTCAGTTTTGCATCTTTGAACACCTGTACACTTGGAAAACATAAATCATGAGGTCAGCAATAGTGAGTATCACAATCCAGGTCAGAACTGTCAAAGGAGGCATCTCTGTCTTGTATTTTGTCATTACCAGAGTAGGTGTTCCTGCTAATCATGCAGAAAAAGCTCGTGTCCAGTATCAATTTTAGAAATGAGAGTTAAAGCGTTTCTCTGAAAGTACCAATTAGATCAAAGAGAAGAGTCTGGACCTGGGGAGGAGTGATTGATGATTTCGGAGTTGGGGCATTCGGTCTTTTTTAAGCAACAAGGAACTTTTAGAAGGAACAGCTTGGGCTCCGCCAAACCAACAAGCAAACAAACATATTTCTATAAACTGCATCCTCCACAAACTTTTCTTGACATACCTGAGCCTTCAGTTCTGCTGCTATCTAGGGTAAAAACTTATCATACAAAATCCTCTCACATCAGAATATACATTTATTCTTAAAGATTTCTCCATTTTTTACTATATCCTGCTTACCATAACTTTTTCATAATAAATTTGGCTGTTGCCACTTGGATTTTTAAAATGTTCTTTTTTTTCTGTGAAATTTGACTGGCTGCCAACTAACTTTTGAGTAAACTTGAATAGTAAAAATTATCTTAGTATTTACAGAAAGCAGAAAGAAGAGCAAGTTAACCCTGCAATTGTAGTCTGCATACAATGTATAAGAAATGTTTTAAGCATATCAATTAAACAAAAATACCCACTCAGATTGGAAGCCAAAAGTAAATTTATCAATTTTTGTTTCCCCAGGCCTAAAATTTTTATTGTCCTTTTCCAGCTGGTCCCTGTGACTGAGTTTCCAATTGTTAGAAGTGAATTTGTTGTTTAGAGTCAAATAGAATTCCAGAAGCAGCAAAAGTGAGGCTTTAATAAGTTTGGCTATCCTGAAAACCTCTATAAACAGCTTTCCATGTAAATGTCAAGGAGAGTCAAAGAAAGAAAAAGAAATTATTGAGCTCAATGCAGTCATTGGGCCTTTGTAAAAATACTGATGGAGGTTTCTTTCTTTCTTATTTTCTTTCTTTTTTTTTCCTGATTAATCCGTCCAAATTTGGCATAATTAACTGGCTTGACTTTTGTTGCCTTTAGCCCTTCCTTTTTGCAAAATAGACCAAATTGGCATGTATTATTGTAATTTAGAGCTCCCTTGTAGGGCCTTATCTCTAGGGTTGGTAAAGCAAATTTTGGAAGAGAGAGAGAGACAGAGAGAGAGAAAGACAGAGACAGAGAGACAGAGACATAGACAGACAGAAAGGCATGAGTGGAGAATGAAGAAAGCTTGGGAATGAGCGACCTGTCACTTGCCACTTCGCTGCAGTTAGTTATCAAGATCACAAAAAATTTGGAAATTTAAAGTGCCAAATTTAGGCCATTGGCTGAATAAAATATGAGATGTTTAGGGTGAATATCCCCTTTTAAACCACAGGGGTATCTACCTTCCCACTCCATTCTCTCCGGAAATCCACCACAGAGCCTGGCCCTGCGAGACTCCCTGGGAGTCTGAGATTCTCTAGGTGGCCTGGCCATGTCAGAGAATGTTTTTCTGGGAGATTGGGCAGGTGCAGACATTTAAGAGCTTATAGTAACTGATACAATCTGCCAGAATTTGAAAACTTGGGAGCCCATAGTAACTGATAAGAGAGTGGCTGGGAGTCCATAGCCCTGAGTTGGGGCATCCCCCAGACAGGACTAGGGACCAAGAGGTTCTGTTGTGGACATGGTCCAGCCACACGGAAGAAGGTTTTTCCATGAGATTGGGCAGGCGACCCCACTGCAATGTCTGTGGAAGTCCACCACAAAGCCTGGCCCTGCAGGACACCCCCCCACCAGGGTTCTGGGATGGAGCTACACTTCCCAAGCACACCTGGGAGGAGGGGATGATCTTACCAGTCCTGGGCTGGATAATGAAGTGTCCAGCGTCGAGTGGAGGGTTAGCAGGAAATAACAAATAACCTCCTGCAGCTCTTAAGGAAGAGGAAGAGAAAGAGAAAGAGAGAGGACTGGAATGGGGCCTCACTGGAAAAGCATTAGGGCCACAAAAAGAAGAGGTGGGGGATATTGCAGTAGTAACCTCGACCCCTCCCTGCATGAGCCACCAAATGTTAGGAAAAGGAGAAGAAGCAGAGGTAGAGCTCAACAGGACAGGTTTATTGCAGAACAAGCCTGAGAGGGACCACTCTGGCACTAGAGACCAGAACAGCTGCTCTCATCCCGGCCATGGGGTCTTCTGTAGGGTCATGGGGAGGGGGGAGTCCAGTGAGAGGGGGTTGTGGCCCCCTGCCGAGAACAAGGCTTCAGAGAGCAGAAGCGGCATGGTTGCCCAGGGACAAGGTTTGGGGAAGTGCAGGGAGTGGCAGCTACTGTCAGTAGCAGGGCCGAGAGTGTCCTGAGTCCCCAGGTGCAGCTGTGCTGGAGGGGGCAGTTTAGAGGGGTCTCTGATCAGGATGACAGCAATCGGACTCCTTCAGAGATGGTATTAAACAACTGCCTGCCACAGCAAGTTAAGCCTGTATTAGCAGTCCCAGGGTTTTTGTTTTGGTTTTGTTTATTTTTTTTTTTTATTTCAGAGGTGGCGATGGAACACAGAGTCTTCCACATGGTAAGAAAGTGATCTACTACTAAGCTATACCCACAACAACACTGTAACTTTTTTTTTTAATTTCACTCTATTTGGTAGATAGCAGTGTGTGATTTTCCACAGATAAAACATATTCAATACAAATGTGTGCACACACAAATAGCGGAAAGGGGAAGATGGTCATTGTAACACTATTTCTTGAAATCTACAGAGTACAAATTCAAAATGGTCTAATCAAGCAGACATATTCCTTATGCATCACTGTAGGATTTGGGAGAAATAAGACACCATCATTGCCCTCCAACACCTCCAACTTAATCCAAACTACACTGTTTTAAACTTATAATAATTTTCACTATTAGATTTTAGTAGATCCTCTGTTAAGGTTAAACTTTATATATGATCCATAATGTATATAAATATAAGAAGTTTTACACAGTACTTTATTCCTAAATTTTTGTTTTGTTGTACTTTTTTTCCTAATTATTAAAGAGGTAAATACATATTTTAAAAACAGAAAATTATTTTTATGAAGAAGAAAAAATTTCTCTCTTTTCACTGCCAGATAATAAGCAATGTGAACAATTTAACATTCCTTTTTATTTTTTTTTCTCCTTCATGTGGAGGGATAAGACACATAAAGAGAAGTGTTCAGAACACTGGATTAATGCAAAGCAAGCACAAATGTAACCACTCAGGTAAAAAAATATAGCAGTCTCCAATTCTTAGGCAGTAGTTTTTGCCAGGTTTTACCACTATAGTGAGTACTGTAAAGTATCCTTCAATGTATTTTTTAAAAATTCATATCAAAACATTATGCCATGAAAAAATATAATTCAATTCAGGATGTGTGTCAGTGTATATGTGCCAGTGTGTGTGGATTTGTGTGTATATCCTAGTTATTCTACTTGAACATAGCTGGGCATATCTGAGCTGCTTAACACATAAATTTATTTGCTCAATAAGTAATTATATGTATTTATTTTAAAGTCTTATTCAATCCTAAAATGATTACATAAGACTTATAGAAATCAAGAGAAATATTTAAAAAATTATTTTCCAATTTCTGCTAGTTAGTACAACTTGCTACATGCAACTTTGTAATTAGAATTAAGACCACAGAGTTATAGTTCTAGAACTTGGGAAAACTATGGTGTTGAGAATAATTCATCCCATTTAAAGTAACTCAAACTGTTGCAGTGAAAAAACACTATGATCTAGACCTTCAGGAATATTTTGTCTTCATTTGTTAACTGTTTCTATAAGAAAATAGGGATTGGTTTTTGTTTTGTCCTAATTCAGTCATCAAACAGCCTTGAGGTAGTATAAGGTTTTATGAAAAAGGGCACTGACTTGGTTTTTCTCAAGGAGGAGACTGGCAAGTAGAATTTCATTAATATGCATTTTAAAGAAAGTGGTTCTGAGACGCACATGTGTAAGCATCGTATTGTCTCTCTAGTATGAGAAACTGAAAGAGTAAATAAGATCCAAAATGTACAATAGACACGGTGAATCAAAAAGAAACTGGTCAATAAGAAAGAGAGACTGGAATAGGGAAATGAAAGAAGGGAAAGGGAAAAAAATTGTATATATATATATAAGATGGTTAAGATAGATACACTACCAATTTTACTTAGTTCATTGAAGAGTAAGGTTTGAGCCAATAATGATTGGACAATTGAATGCTAATGTCTGGTATCCTGAATAACTAACTTAAAGATAATAATGCGTAATGCATTGACCATTGTTACCCTCATATTATGTTGTTTTGAAAATTTGTTCTTTTTTTTGATTTGTTTTGTTTTTTCTTCTCTTTAAAATAAAAAAAAAAAAGAAAGTGGTTCTGATAAATAGTAAGCAAATGTGTGCTTCAGATGTTTTTCCTTGGGTTAGGAGTGCAGCTCAGTGATAGAACACCTACCTAGCGGGCCGGTGAGATGGCTCAGCGGCATAAGCGCCTGCCTTGCAAGCGCAAGGGCCCGAGTTCGATTCCCGGATCCCACATACGAAAAAGGGGCCGGTGATATCGCTCAGTAGCACGGGTGCCTGTTGGCGCACGAGGTCCTGAGGTCGACCCCCCGGTACCCACAAAAAAAAAAAAAGAACACCTACCTAGCATGTAGGAGGCCCTGAGTTCTATCCCCAGCACCATAAAAAAGTGTTCCTGCTCTACAAAATCTCTTCCTGATGATTTTAGCATACCATACCCACTGAATGCACAATATCTTTCTAAAATTCTTTTCCACGATAGAATTTCCTTTTTGTTGTTGTTGTTGTTGTTGTTTGTTTTGGTTTTTCTTGAGACAGGGTCTTACTATGTAGTCCAGGCTGGCCTTGAACTCAATATGTAGCCCAGGCTGGCCTCAAACTCATGGCAATCTTCCTGCTTCGGCCTCCAAAGTACTGGGATTATCCACATGCATCACCATGCCCGGCCAGAATTTTCTGGAGATTTAAAAATAGCTATAATTTATAGAGTGTTGACTATATTAGGGACTTAATCTGAACTACCCAAAGGAGTATAAATTGTTAAATCCACAAATAAATGTAGAAAATATACATAACTATACTTTACTGATTTTATATGTAAGGAAAGCGAGGCCCACTGATAATAAGCAACTGATCTAATGTCATAGAGTCAGTAGATGGAAAAACAAGAGTTGGGAGGCAGCACTATCCAGGCAAATGTTTAAAAATCAGTAAGGGTGGAACCAGACAAAGTGACTTTTGCCTGTGGTCCCACCTACTTTGGAAACCAAGGCCAGAACATCCCTTGAGCCCAGAAATTTGGGGCAGCCTCAGCAACACAGACAGATCCTATTTCAAAACAAAAAAAACGTACCTGGCCCATTTGGTCTGGTAGTGTAGCTCAGTGATAGAGTGTATGCTTAGCATGCACAAGGCTCTGGGTTCTACCCCCACCACCAAGAAAACTAAATAAAAAACCCTGTAAGGGTGAAAGGAGGAGCCTGCTTTGAAGAGTTTGCTGATTTCCATGGTGTAAATACTGCACCATAGCACACAATCAGCTCTCAAGAGCCAATGCAAGTCAATTCCAGCAGACTATTATAATGGCATGGTATGATGTGGAGGTTTGTGTTCTCCTAGAATTCATATGCTGAAATCCTAAATCCCAAGGTTATGATGGTACTAAGAGGTGGGATTTGGGAAAGGTGATTAAGTCAAGAGAGCAGAGTCCTCATCAATGAAATCAGTGTCCTTATAACAGCCTCCAGAGAGACTAGGCATCCCTTTTGTTGTGCAAGGGCACAGTGTGAAGGCGTCATCTATGAACCAGATAGTGGGTCCATTTTGAGGTGCTGGTTACAAAAGCAGCTATTTTTGTTATTATTATTACTCTAAACAAAACATTTTTGTGCACCTGGGGGGCCAGGAACAGAGTTAGGCACTCTCAGATTGTGTTGCCCCCGCTCATTATCATTATCTTTGATAATGAGCTTTCCAATCTCCCAAACTGTGAGAAATAGTTTCACTTCTTTATCGGCTATTTGCGTTTGGGAACAGAGTGGACAACCAAAGGTTGTGGGAGGCAGGCATTATAGTACAAGAGGGTGGAATACCTCCTGTTTCCCATGGGAAGATTTTGTTATAAAATTCCAAATGGATTAAGACATGGGCAAGTCATTAACCCCTGAGTATCATAACTTTCTCACAGTAAACTAGGAATGAGAATAACTGCACTGAAGCAATGTTCTGAAGACTTGCCAGGGCAACACAGTCTGAGAGTGCCTAACCCTGTGCCTGGCCCGCAGGTGCAAAAACGTTTTGTTTAGAGTAATAATAATAACAAAAATAGCTGCTTTTGTAACCACCACCTCAAAATGGAACTTTAATGGTTAGATTTTTTTCTTTAGAGACAAGTGGTTTCTGCAAACTCCTTCAGGCCTAGGGCATAAACAACTTTCCCCATCTCTTCACAGCCCAGATGAATAGATGGAATATGCAAATGCTGGCACTAGGAGGCCCAGAGTCCAGTTTCCTTCCCATAAGAAAGGGGAGAATGAACCCAAGATGGCTGGAAGTGAAAAAGTAACTGTAGAGATCTGCATTATCTTTCTATGTTCCCTCTCCCCTCTGTTCCTTACTATAAAAGGCCCTTACAAACCTGTACATGGGAAGATGGTGATTTAAGGCAAATGGGGTCCTCCACCTCCTCAGAGCTAGTTTTGAATAAATCCTTTTTCCTTTTTACCAAAGTAAATGGCTTCTTTTGTTTTGGTTAGCCCAGGTGAGCAAATGAACCTGAGTGGCATTGTAGCAATATAATAAATTCCCTGCTACTTTCCTTAACGCTTGACTTGAGTCCACTCTGTGTGAGCGATATGTACCATTTTCACCAAAACATTCCTGTATTGGCCTTTCCCTAAAGACATATCTAAAATTCACATTTGAGAAATGATTGACAACATGTGGCACAAAGACAATATACTGACCAAGTTTTGAGGGGCACATTTTAGCTTATTGTTACTGAACTTTTTGAGTCATAGTTCCTATTGAGCAGGAATCGAAAAGCTACACTTCAAGTTTCATAGGATATGAACAGAATTTGGTGGCACAGTTAGCACAGAGTCTAACATGTAGTGCAAGTACAATATAAAGTCCCTACAGGGGAGATCATTCATGACCTGAAGCTTTCCCCAAAGCACTGGAGATTATTCATGCCCTGAAGTTTTCCTCAAAGAATTGGAGAATTGGCCCTGACGTTCTTTACTCCCAGGGATGCCAAACAAGCCTGAAAGAGACAATTATTTGCCAGTGGTTTAGTGTATATGTATACCTAGAGGCAGAGGACGCAGTGACCAGTCCTCCTAAAGATACACTTGCTTTTCGTGGTCAAAAAGCAGCTCCAGATGATGTGGGTTCCTGAGATTTAAAAGAAAATAAAAGATAAAAGCTCATACAAATGTGTCTGCGGCTCAGAGTGTATGTTCAGTAAAATATCTGCATTCTTTTGTTCATTTCTAAAAGCTTCTAGTACTTTTCCATACAGCTTATTCCAGAGAGACATTTTATTAGAAAGCAAGGCACAGTGGTTGTGACCACAGACTCTGATTCTGGCATCATTCTTTTGTAATCCTTTTGGAAATAAAATAGCTCTTTGCTTTCATTTTATTCACGTTATTTCAGGACCATTTTTCCAGTAAACAGCTATGTTTTGAGTACTGCTCAATTACATAAATGTTCTTTAGGAGAGAACACCTAATATATGTTTAGTTTATGAGGTCAGTAGTTTCCACCTGATGGCTTTCAATACCAACCTCCATCTCAGAAGGAATCATTCTTAATATTTTTAAATGATTAATTTATTTTTAAATGATTTCAGGCAATTACCAAGGTGGCTGTAAAGAAATTTCAATTGTAAGACAGTTTATGTATTCACCATATATGGCTTTAAAACTAAATTTCAATATTATGTGCTGCCTTGATTTATCATGAAATTCAGGTTTCAAATGGCCCATGCATTCTCCCCACTCCACTTTGTGGATAAGGTCCCAGAGCCAAACAGTCCTCCTTATCAGAGGGAATGGGTACAGTCCCTGCTCAACCCTTGTTAGCAGATTTCATGTCCCTGCCTGCCCATGGAATTATTCTAAAAAGCAAATCAGATCTTCCTTTGGAAAACAGCGGGCACCCCACACTCTTAGTGCTGCAATGCCTGCCTCCCACAGCCCACGGTTGTCCACTCTGTTCCAAAGTGCAAGCTGATGTGGCCCTTCGAGGCAAGAAGTGTCCTCCTCCCCCAGGCTGACTCATAAACCAGTGATTTAAGCTAGTGTCAATCTTATCTTTTTCAGTACTGAGTGTCATGTGCCCAGCCACCCCCAAAATCGAACCATAAGAATACTTCCCTAATTGAAAAAATGAGTAAGAGGCAATCTTACTGCTAATTATCACAAAGGCCCTGTGATATTCCAGTTTCACTGGTGACAAAATGAAGGTTCAAAAAAGCAAACTTGCGCCCAATTACACAACTAGAAAGGTTTCAGGCTGGGACTTGAACTCAGCGCTTTCACATTTCAAACTCTGTGCTCATGTTAGCCAAGATATCTTGAATATCAAAAAAAAAAGAAAGAAAAGAAAAATCCTGTTTATCTTAAGTAAACAATGTGACAAACTTATTTTTTAAAGTCCATATTAAAACAAGCAAGCAAACCAGGCACTAGGTTCACTATAAGAGGAGTTTTTATCATAATGAACCCTTATTCGCACGTGATTATACTGTATTTCCCCAAAATGTTGTAAGATAGACATTATGTTTTCCTTGTAATGAACATTCATTTCTAGTCACTTCATTTTTCTCCCCTAAATCTCAGTGACTGGAAAATGTTTCCCTACATCTTCTTGTCAGCATAAATTTCAGTGTTTTATATATTCTGATGAAGAGATGGCCTCCAGTGAGATTTGGAAGGTGCCAGGGAAACAGACGTCAATTTCTTTCCAGCAACAATGGCTTGTCTATTAGCATTGGTAAATATGGGTTTTGCAGCACCTTCTGTTTTTTCTTACCAGTAACTTGCCTCAGAGCTACAAAAGATTAGTGGAGTTTGCTGCAATTTTCTAATATCTGGGTTTCCTTTATAAAAACGCTTAATTTCACATATAAATCTCATTCACAGGTGTAGCTCAGTAGAGCACCTGCCTAGCAGGTCCAAGGCCCTGGGTTCAATCCACAGCCCTGCAAAATAAATAAATAAGTAGATAAATAAATAAACATCTCACTGATAACTATGCAATATTTTTCCTATAACCACTCTTTCACATTTTTCACCCACACAAAGGTAGGTCATCTATATTTTCTCCATTTGTCTAGTTAAGGAATGAAGGTGGCAGGAGTCAAAAATCAATTTCCAGCAAATGCAAGTTTTGACAAATATTTTGAAACACAACTAGCTTAGATGAATGAAGGACTGTTAGCCAAAATGAGGGGAAATCTAAACCCCAATAAGAAATTGACCGCCATTAGCCAAGTAGTTGTTTGGTTAGTGGTACAAAAGGCTCTTGCTTATACTTGCCACTGATCCAGAAAAGGACAAGGAAAGCAGCTACGGATGTTATCCTGGCCAAAATTACTCCAAAGAATCCTCTTAAGGACAGTGCCATGAAAACAGAGTGTGCTTTGAGTTATACATGCCATGTTGTATCACAAAAAATCATATTTTTCAAAGTCACAGGAAACTAAAACTTTCTGGGGTGTTGCAAAGTAGCACAAGCACTTTTATTCCTGAGCAATTTATAACAGAGCTCCTAAAACACACAGCTATTTTCTTCCTCCTCTTAAAATAGCTTAATGCAAAAATTTTTGTCATAAATGGTTCAAGAACTATGTATTGGATCATAAAGAAGCCTCAGAATGCTTGAAGCCCCAAATGACCCACATAATTCTAGAAGGTACTGAAATCCCGAAGACAACAATTTGCAATGTATCAACTATTGTAACTGTCCTACTAACCTGTTTTGAAACTAGGTTTCACTGTTTGTTTATCTTTTTTCTCTTTAAAATAAATTTTTAAAAAGTAGAATAAAGGTGGCTATAAGAAGAAGACAGGGGGCCGGTGAGATGGCTCAGCGGCTTAAGCGCCTGCCTGGCAAGCGCGAGGGCCCAAGTTCGACTCCCGGAACCCACATAGGAGAAAAGGGCCGGTGATATCGCTCAGCGGCAGGGCGCCTGCTGGCGTGCGAGGTCCTGAGGTCGACCCCCGGTACCCACAAAAAAAAACAGAAGAAGAAGACAGGGCAACCCACTTGGGACCCCTTCTGTCTCTCTCAGATAGAAGCTTTCTTTCCCTAATAAATATATTCGCTCTGAGCTCCATTGTTCCTAGGATTTATTCTTCGATTTTAGAAAACATGAGCTCATACCAGACATCTAACAGGTTGGGAGTTTTTATCCCCTGTATCATTTGGAAGTCCCACTGAGGTAACTGGACAAAGGTAAGAGTTAGCTTTTGTTTCATAGATTCTAAATTGTGACTAGTTTAGGTAACCAAATTTTTTTATGCCTCAAATTTTGTTAGCTCTGTGCCCATTGCTTATAATTGCTTACGCTTTGTCTCTTATATAGTTTTGTTAAAATGATGATGATACATTTAAGTTAAAAACATGGGAATGTTAAAGATTATGATGCTTCTTTAATGGGATATTTTTTATTCCTGTTTTGTATATGTTGCATTTGAACTAGTTGCTGAATTTACTGGTGCTCCTTGCTTACTTTAGAAAATGGCGCTAGGAAGAGTGGTGTTAGAGCGCCTTCTAGTGGACGTTAATATAAAATTCTGTAAAATGGGTCTTTTTTTGTGAAATTGAACTCATACTTAGAAAATATACATGCCTATTAATAAACCATGGGGCTCCTTCCACTGGTTAAAAGACACTAGGTTGGTGGTCATTCTTAAGACTTAGAGGACAGATTTCACTGAAACAAACCGGCCTGATTCTCCTCTACACTCTTGAGGAAATGTGAAGCCTGTTCTGCCTGTTTCCTTTCTGGTCTGATCTTCCATTGGTGAGGAGGCAATCGTAGCTCTTGAGATTCCCCATTCTCGCCTTTCCAGGCTGAGAGTGACAACTCATGGGCAAGTTGTTTCAATAAATCACCGTGAGCATGAGAAGAAAAGACTTCCTTTCTCTGATCTTATTTCTGATCTTTTCCTGCCACCGTACTTTCCTTCTTTTGAGGCATGTGAGATTAGACAGAGAACTCTGAACCACCCCAACCTTTTCCTCCTACCGAACAACTAAGTTAAGCCTGTAGAAAATGAGTGTTTGGCCGGGGATATAACTTAGCGGCACAGCGCCTGCCTGCATTATCAAATCCATTCCACTAAACTACATGTCTGTCCTTAAGCAGTAAAGCAGTGTTTTGATTACTATAGATCTATAAAAATTTTTAAATGAGTAGTATTGTAGCAGAAAATGCTCCCCGCGCAGGCCAGTATACTTCTGTTGCCCAGGTAATAGTTCCTGTTACAGTTCCTGTTACTACTGTCTCCTAGAAACAGCTGGTCAGTATAATGCATCTCTGGTCACTATGATGCATATTGTAAGAACAAATCAAAGACAGCCGAACATTCTGCCTCTGTACTTCCCCTTTCAACTCCATGAAAACCTCCCTCCCTAGGCCCTCAAGGCCTGATATTTTGGGAATGATCCTGATCAGTGCCCATTGAGGTAAAATAAATCTGCCTCCAAATCCTGGGTATCGTTTCAGTGTTTCTGCTTGCTGTTGTGATATAAGTCCTCCAACATTATATCGCTGGTATAAATCTTACTTATTGATGGTATATAATAATTCTTAGGTATTGCTGAATTTCACTTGCTAACATTTTGTTGATTAACTTTTGAATCTATATTTGTAAGAGGTATCTTTCTGTTGTTTCCTTATGATAGCTTTCTCTGGTTTTGATTTCAGGATTAATACTGAGCTTGCAGAATAACTTGAGAAGCATTTCTTCTTTTATCCTCTGAAAAAGAATGTGAAAATTTTTATATTTCTTTAACTGTTTGGTAGAATTCATCAATGAAACTACCCGGTCTTTTTCTTTGTGAGAATTTTGTTGTCGTTTTTGTTTTGTTTTGCTTCTTGCCATCAGTGGGTGTATGATATTGTCCAGTGCCATTTTTCTGTGTGTGGCAATTGGTATGCTTACGTGATTTGTCTTCCGTAGTCTCTTAATATGGTGGATGACCTTGACTGATGATTTTTATTGTAGTGGAATACACATAACATAAAACATAATTTAAAGTGTCCTACATTAAGTAGGCATTTAAGACATTAGGAATGTTGTCATCACTACTATCTAGTTCAGAGCATTTCATTATTCCAAAAGAAAACCTTTTTACCATTAAGCAGTCACCTCACCCTTCAGCTCCTGCTACCACTAATTGGGTTTCCATCACTGAATTAGCCTATTTCATATGAATGGAGTCATACAATATTTGGCCTTTTTATCTGGCTTCTTTCAGTTAACATGTTTTCAAATTTTATTCATAGCATAGCATGTATCAGAGCATCATTACTTTATAGGGCTAAATAACATTACATTGTATGGATATACCACATTTTGTTTATCCATTTAAATAGTTACGGTCATTTGGGTTCTTTCTACTTTTTGATGATTCTGAATAGTGCCGCTATGTATACTCTCTTACAAGTTTAGTTCGGGTACAGTAAGTCCCGGACTTTGGAACATTGGGGTTGCAAATGTTCACAGGTGTACTGTATAAGACTCACTTTGTTGGCTTACAAATGAATCCAACATATGAAAAATTCTCCCGGAATGGAACTCATTTGCAAGTCTGAAACTTACTGTATTTGATTTATTTTGAGGGGCTTTTTAATTTATAGTATGATACAAGGTTGTGACTTCATTGTTTTCCATGTGGATGTCTAGTTCACAGGCGGGGGGGTGAAGGCTCAGATCCTCAGTTGGTCCTACTGATGCTGACAGGAGTGGCAAGAGAAGCATAGTGGTAGAGCTAGTGTTAACTCAACCCAGAACAGTCCAGTTAAATCTCTTGGCTTCTGTGTGGAGTTATATCCTCAGCTCACTATTGGATCCCGCAGACAGAAGAATCTGTACTACCTGCTTCCTCCAAGTGAGGGATAAGAGATCAACATCCATTCCCCCCCCAAACCTCCCACCCTACCCTTCTCATCCAGAGATACTATCTTTGCAGGGAAATCATCAGGACATCACTGCTTGCTTCATTGAGAAGATGGAAGATCAATTTTCCTCCCCACCCACTGAAACTGTTACAGTTGAATGAGCCAATAATAGTCTAGGTTCTTGTGTATGATGAGGAAAGAATTGCCAAGCATACACCCAGTAGTATGTAGTAAGCAGTTATGTTTATTTAAGATCATGGGAAGTTGTGCTCAGGATCAGTCGATACCAGCAAAGGTATAAGACAGACCAAGAAGGGTGCTGGGACACCAGAAAAGCACTTGTGGAAAGGTCAAAAGTAGCAACAGCAACAGACAAAAAGGGGCCAATAACTCAGACTTTCAGAATTTAAATCCCAAACACCTGTGCTTTAGGTGCCTCCCACTGAATCTCTAGGTGCAATTGACAGGAGTGACTAACGGTGTGCTGAGTCATTTTAGAGGCTCTTAGTACACATGCCCATTTCATAATTCACTGATCTTAATTATATTTATGAGATGTAGTGCATATTTATGAGCCTGTAATCAGGTGCAAGTAGGGTAAAGGTGACCAGAAGGTCAGGCTAGGAAATCCAATGAGCTTGTGCTCTCACCTAGGGCATCGCAGTCCCCTAAGCTTCTGTTATTTTCTACCTCTCTTAGCACATTGGAAACAGGGATGACTCTAGAGTGCTGTTTTAAATTAAATGGAGGGAAGGGATTGACTTTTCAGTCCATTGTTTCTAACTGAACTAAAACCATTTAGTGTAGTAATCTGAACCATGTGGGAGATATGAGATTAGGACTTTGCACACTTTCCATAACTACTGGGTTGGGTGCAGTTTTTCCTGTGGTGTTTGGTGGAAATAGGGATGGTATTACCAAAATGATTTTCTATTGTCAGGCCACCCTTTTCTAGTCTTTTGGCTAAGGGGAACATCTTATGAAGCTTTTCATTTGTTCCTACTGGTGGTTCTGAGTTGGAGATTGGAGAAACCCATCGGTCTGCAGTATATGGGAAGCAGTAAGGAAGCCCAGGAAATCACTCCCTCAAATCTCAAGGTCCCTCAGAAACTATTCCCTCACCTTTCAGATGTCTTCATATGTATTTAGTGTCATGGTAAAGATTTTAGTTGGAAGAAGGAAGAACTGGCACAGGGAGGCTACTCCATCTTATACATATTGTAAACTTTGATATGTTATAGTTTCATTTTTGTTCAGTTCCAAATATTTTTCAATGTGTCTTGAAACTTCCTCTTGACCCATGGATTATTTATAAATGTGTAATTTTCTTTGAATTATTTTGAGATTTCTCAAATATCTCATATTCATTTCTGGTTTAATTCTATTATTTGGATGCAGATGGGCTGAAATTGAGAAAGATGTCAGCCCTTGACCAGGGGAGAGGCAGAGTTTTATAGGGTTGGGGAAGGGAGCTTCACAGAATGGTCAGCGCAGGTGTGTAGATAACGTCAGACTCTTTGGTGCTGGGGAGATTGTACATTCTGTCCTGGTCTCATCTTTATGGCCTTCTGCTCTGTGCACTGAGGACAGCATGCCCTGTTAGTGGATTCCTGTTGTTTGCTGAGAATGGCATGTTTGCTGACAGGGTCTCATCCGGGTCAGGCATGACATTCCTGTCTTTTTGTTATTATAAACAGAAAGGAGCCAGACAGTAGGTGACATTTCTCATGGCTACTCCATGCATGACTAATGGCGTGGCCTGGGCAACCTAATTGGAAGAAAGATTTGGGGGAAGAGAGCTATGTCGAGGAGTGGTTGGGGCCAGCATCTGTCAGTTGGTGATCGCCTGAACACGGTCCTGTAAGAACCGTGAGAAAAGTCTGAGGAGGCATGGCCCAAAGAGGAGGATAATAATATAGACAAAGGGTCCAGCTAGTGGGAGGAGCCACAAGGCCCAGCCCCAAATATTAGTGTAAGAGTTAGACAGGTGCTGTCTAATTTCTGAGGCCTTTTCTGTCAGTCTTTTAGTTGTGTCTCGCACTATACCTGATTGGTTGGTGTAAAAGCAACCTTCTCCTAGGAAGGCGCATTAAGGTGCCTTTTTTGGCTGTGAGAAGATCTAGACCTCTGTGATTCTGGAGAGTAACTGCTGCCAGGGAGTCTATTTGGGTCCGTAGGGCAACAATGGACCTTTGGGACTCAGAGAGGTCTTGGGATAGAGACTGATAATATGATAGGGAAGTCATTAGACCTGCTATCCCCATTCCTGTGGCAGTAGTGATGCCCAAACTAACAAGAAGGGGGATTAGTTGTATGACCCTGTGTTGCTGGACTTGGGCTCTAATGGCAACAGGCAGACTGATTTCCCAGAGCAATGCCTATCTTGGGGGTGAGATACATTAGCATGCAGGTACTGGTCCAGTTAGTGGGAAGTCATAAGTAGGTGAAGGTTCCACAGAGGAAGAAAACACCTTGGCTAGGTAAACAAAAGTGGTTGTGAATGTTAAAAAGGTGTTTAAATCTTTTGTCTTCACTATCCCAGACCCCCAGAGTACCTGACAGGGCAAAGCCTGTTAGAGGTTGAAAAGGCCCCCAGGCAATGGGGATCCAGCATGTGCCTATTGTTTGGCTTTCCCATTAGAGGAAGAATGTTTTGGTATCTATTAGAAGCCATTCAGAGGAATGGTTAAAGGTGGGCAGGAGAATCCAAGTGAGTGGGAGCTAGGTGACAAGTACCCCATTGATGTATGGTCGCACACAGAAGGTGACAGCTGTCACAAAGTTCCAAGTGTTTATTAAGTAGAGATGTTGTGACAACCTAGGAGGGGCAGAAAAGCACACAAGTTGTCAGAACGAATTGGGGTTTTGGGTTATCCGACAATCAGCATGGTCTATAGAGGCCAGTAGGACTATCATGTAATTGCACTGATGGGGAGATAAATGTCCCAGTGGTGAGACAAAGGACAGATTACACTGAAAGCAGATGGGGGCTGGAAAAGTGAAACTAGTATCTGTGGTTATGGGGCCTTTTATGGGTTTTGTTGAGCTCTCATAGGCAGAGAGATTAGTGATATAGGACTGTAAGAACAGTCCATGTGAGATGTCGAGTCACCTCTTTATAAACTGTCTGCTAAGGCAAGTTCTTAGGGAGGAAAGGAGCTCCACACTTCTTCGATATTAATGCATGAAAGTGAGAATCCTCTTTCATATCGGGGATGGTGAGTGAGATTGGTAAGGACCCAGACCTTGGGCAGAACAGCAGTGGCCTCGTAAGTGGCTGCAGACATAAAAACACAGAGCCAGTAGTCTTTAGCCACAGAGGGATTGGACCGGTTTAACAAGAAATGAGTTATGTATGGTCTTGTAAAGATAGTCTGGGACTGCTGGGGGAAGTGGTAAGAGGGCAACCATGGGGGTAGCAAAAGGAAGAGGAAGGCTAGCTGGATCAGAGAGCAGAGAAGCAGAAGAGGGGAGCCTACTTAGGGCAAGGGCAAGTGAGAACACGAGAAGTGATTCCATCCTTGAGGCAAAAGAATAGATTTGGGACCATAACAAGATTATAAGTAAAATCCACAGGAGAATGCGTAGTAGAAACAAAGGGTGTTTACAGTCCTCTCTCTTAGTCACTAATTAATAGGAAGGCTAGCAAGGCAAAGAGCTAGAGGAAAGAAAACAATTGGACCTCCTCTGTGGAGAAGTCACACAGAGTGCCCTGAAAAAGGAGATTTTCTATCCATGTAAAAAATGACTTGAAGATGGGGGCCTGAGGGATAAACCAAGAAAGATCAAGGCAGACCAAATGAAGTAAGTGGGTTAAGTGGCAAGATAGGCGGGGGCAGGGCATTCAGGCATCTTCTGGAATTCAGGTCAGCCTGAGGAAAATACTGGAGATTACTTGTGATTTCCATGAGGGGGGGATCAGGCACGCAACCTGTGGGACACAGTTTTATTCTGGAGCGATGTACCCACTGGGGAGGGTCTCATAGGTGAACAGCCATCAGGATGCTGTAGATGACCAGGAAGGGTCCTGTCCTCTTGGGCTGTAGTGACTAGGGGTTTAAATCTTTAAGTAAAGTCCATCTGTTAGCCAGGCTATCTTCATAAGGCTGGGTGTCAGGAGAGGGCAGAAGGTTAGCAGCATGTTGTATCTCTTTTCAGGCCTGTTGCAGAACTAGGTGATAGTCTCTGATGGGGCTGGACTCTGGGCTGAGATTTGGCCTGAGCAGAAATGTATGGCCATATAAAAGCTCAAATGGACTATATCCCATAGGCTCCTGGAGGGTGGTTCTGATGTGAAGGAGAACGACTGGGAGCAGGGAAACCCAGTTTCCTTTATGAACCTGGAGTGTGAATAGTGTGTTGGGCCTTGAGGAGGCCATTGGCCCTCTCTACCTTACCAGATGATTGAGGCCAGTAGGTGGTGTGAAGGTTCCACTGGATCCCAAGCGACTTAGACACCACCTGGGTAATTTGACTAATAAGAGCTGGGCTATTGTCTGATTGAATGGAGGTGGGAAGGCCAAACTGGAGGATAATATTGGCTAGGAGGGAGTGGATAACAGCTGAGGCCTTTTCTGAGCCTGTGGGAAAGGCCTCCACCCGTCCAGTAAAGGTATTGACCCAGACTAGGAGGTATCTTAGCTTTTTTACTCGCAGCATGTGAGTGAAATCCACTTGCCAGTCCTGAGTTGGAGAAAAGCCCCACACTTGATGTGTAGGGAAAGAAGGGAGCCTTGGAAAACCCTGAAGTGTGGTCACATGGCAGACAGAGCATTCCTGGAAGAAGAATCTTCCAGGAGGGAAAGCAAATTAGAGGCTCTGGTTAGGGGTCTGTAGCCTGTGTGAAAATCGTCATGAAAAGATGAAAGAGTGGCATGGGTGAGGAAGTTTCCCTGGCTTAGGAACCATCTATCTTTGGTGGGAAGGTCTTGATATTGTTGGTGGTCAGAAAGGGAACAAGCTTGCATTATGCCAGAAAGGGCAAAATATTGACTCTTAAGGGCGTGGAGGGGGAGGCTGGCTGCCTTTTTAGCAGTTTTATCTGTAAAGGTGTTTCCATCAGCTATGGAGTCTGAAAGCCTCTGGTGTCCTCTGCAATGAAGTATGCCTGCCCAAGTTGACAATAAGGAACCCTGAAGAAGGGCTTTAATGAGTGGGGTATTAGTGACTGAAGACCCCTGGGAGGTGAGAAATCCCCTTTCTGCCCAGATGGAAGTGTGATTGTGTAATACATGGAATGTATATTTTGAATCTCTACAGATGTTAACTTGTGGGCCCTAAGCTAGTGTAAGTGCGTGGGTTGGGGCAGTTAGTTTGGCCTGTTGAGAGGTAGTGGACAGGGGGAGAGTTGCGGCCTCTATAATAGAGTCACGGGAGATGATAGCATAACTTGCCCTAGCAGGGGAGTTGAGTGTGGGCTTGTATGAACATCTGTGTATGAACCAAGTGTGGTCAGGGTTGGGGAGGGGAAAGGTAGAAATGTGAGGGAAAGGAGAAGCTGCTAGGTGTATTAGAGACATGCAGTCACGTGGTTCAGGTGTTTTAGAAAGAGGTAGCAGGTTGATAAATCGAGAGGCTGGGTTAAAATTGGGGCTTAAAGCAGTGGTAACAGTGGGAGTTTCCATGAAAAGCATGTAGAGCTGAGGAAGGCAAGAGATGGAAAGTGTGAGAGGTGGGATGAAGACATGAGTCCCTGAAGATTATGGGATGAGTAGAGGGTGAGTTGGGCATGTCTACTGATTTTGAGCATTTCTAGGAGTAACAGGGCCACTGCAGCAACTGCCCATAGGCATGGTGGTCAGCCCAAGATTGTGAGGTCAAGCTGTTTTGACAGCAATGTGACTGGGTGTGGGCTGGGACCTTGTGTCAGAACCCCTGCTGCACATTCGCTGTGTCCTACTGTATAGAGGTGGAAGCACTGGGGGAGGTCCGGGAGGGGCAAGGAGGAGGCTGTCTTTAGGGCCTCTTTTAACATCTGAAAGAATGAGTGAGGAAACATCTTGTGATCTAAGGGTCTCCCTTTATGAGTTTGTAGAAGGATTGAGTGAGGAGGGCAAACCTGGGAAGCCATAGGTGGAAGTATCCTACTATGCCAAGAAAGGAGAGGAGTTGCTGTTTGGTGTTGGGGGTTGGAATCTGGGAGGTCAAGTCAATGCAGTCTGGAGGTAGGCTTGGGTATGTTTGCAGAGAATGATGCCCAGATAGGTGATGGATGGGGAAGAGATATGAGCCTTAGATGGTGGTACGCGGTATCCCTTTGAGTTTGGATGTTGTAATAATAGGAGGGAGTCTCTATGGGATGATTTGTATGAGGGGTTGCAGAGGAGGAGGTCATCTACATACTGTATGAGATGAGAGGAAGAGGGGTGAAAGGAGAGCAAGTCATGGGCAAGGGCCTGACCGAAGTAGTGGGAGCTCTTCCTGTAAACCCTGTGGCAAGACAGTGCAGGTCAGCTGTTGGGGCTGACAAGTGTCAGGGTCTGTCCAGGTAAAGGCAAAGAGAAGCTGTGAGGAGGGGTATAAGGGGATAGTGAAATGCTATCTTTTAAAGCTAAGACAGAGTAATGAGTGGTAGATGGAGTGACAGAGGACAAAAGTGTATAGGGGTTAGGCACCAGGGGGTGTATGGGAAGGACGATGTGATTGACAGCACGGAGATCTTGTACCAGCCTGTAAGAGCCATCTGTCTTTTGCACTGAGAGAATAGGGGTGTTGAAAGGGGATTAAGAAACCACGTTGCAATAGGCAGGAAATAATAGGTTGCAGTCCCCCTAAAGACAGGTCAGGGATGGGATATTGTCATTTGGCAAGGTGGGTGGGGTTTAAGCTTGAGAGGGATGGTAAGTGGTTGTTGTACCTGACCCGGATGAGACCCTGTCAGCAAACATGCCATTCTCAGCAAACAACAGGAATCCACTAACAGGGCATGCTGTCCTCAGTGCACAGAGCAGAAGGCCATAAAGATGAGACCAGGACAGAATGTACAATCTCCCCAGCACCAAAGAGTCTGACGTTATCTACACACCTGCGCTGACCATTCTGACTGTTCTGTCAGAATGGCATCCCATTCTGACCCATCTTGACCACTGGCATCCCAACCCCCAAATTCCTTAGGATAACAGCTCACTTCCCAAACTCTATAAAACTCTGCCTCTCCGCTGGTCAAGGGCAGACATCTTTCTCAATCTCAGCCCATCCACACCTGGATGAATAAACCAGCCTCATTGCCAACACAAAAGCCTGTTTGGGTGATCGCTCATGCATGTTTTATCCCAAAACTGTTTTTGCTTTTTCAGTTCCGTGATGTTATCCTTGTTCTTTAGAATTATGCCAATGGTTGAATGATTCATATTATAAGAATGAGCTATGTCTACCACTCTTTCGCCTTGGTCCAATCTCTCAATATTTTTACTTTTGTTTCCTCAGTTGTTGCTTTGCCCTTCCTAGCAGTTCCCTCCACATCACCAGTGCTTTTCCTTTTGTGTCCAGACATCCTGAGTTCTGATTGAGCACTGTACTACTGTACACTATCACACAGTACAGTAAGCACACAGCAGCACAACTGTAACAATGGCAGACATGTGAGCTACTTCTGTGGTTTGTTCGCATCTATGGATGTTCATAACGTGAGGTGTATTTGTATCTGTGAATGTTCACAACTTGAATGTTCATAAGTTGGAGACTTATCGTACTTTGTACTTTGAAGTTTGTTGCTGGGTGCCCACATATTTAAGATTGTTAACCTTCCTAGTGATTTGAACCTTTTATTATTATTTAGTGTTCCTCTGCTGCGACCCCCACAGCTCTCAAAGTTCCCGGGGGGGGAAGGACGGTGAGAGGATGGAGAAATAAAGAATAGAGACAAAAGCTGAGGTCAGGTGGAGCCCTCTCTCCTGATGGGAGGAAAGGAACTGCTCAACCAAGGCAGTGCATTTATGTATACATTTAGCAAGTTGGTGTCACATGACACCCCTTTGCCTAGCAACCCATTGCTTGGATTGCCTTGGGGCTAGGTGTTCTCTGGGCTGCAGCAGCTTATGTAGCCCACCTCAGCTGCTCTTTGTTGCTTCTTTATTGCTCTTTGTTTTTCTGGCTGGTACATCTCGCCTGCGGCACCAGAGAGGTGGAGCAGGAGCGCACGTGTGGTCAATTTCCAGCTTCAGCCACTCCCCACATTCCTCATTATGTCTAATAATTTTTCTCATTTTGAAATTTGCTTCTTGTGATATTACTATAGTGATTGAAGCTTTCTTTTGATTAAAGCTTGCATTGTACAGCTTTTCCACCCTTTATTTATTTATTTATTTTATATGCGGGTACCGGGAGTCAAACTCAGGACCTTGTGCTTGCCAGGCAGGCACTTATGCCGCTGAGCTATATCACCGGCCCCCACCCTTTATTTTTTTAACACATTCTTACCATTGTATTTAGAGATGGTTTCTTGGGCTGGGCATACAGCTCAGTGGCACAGTGCCTGCCTGGCAAGTGTGAGGTCCTGAGTTTGATCCCCAGTACCAAAAAGGAAAAAAAGAAAAGATGGTTTCTTGTAAACAGCATATAGTTGAGTCTGTGTGTCTCTTTAACTAAATTAATTTTATTTTTTAATTGTTGTGATCACTTATAATATTTTAGATTAATTCTAGGTTAAGCTGTACTATTTTATTATATATTGTTTGTTCACATTGACATTTTCCTCTTTGTGTTTTTTTTCTTTTTCAGATTAGTCAAATAGTTCATTATCCTATTCTATTTATCTTTTAGCTTTTTAACTTCTTGCATTACATTTTTGGTTGTTGTATAGATTAAAATACAGATACTTTATTTGCTTTTCAAAATCTGCTTCAGTTAGTATCTTACCACTTTAAGTAAAATCATCCCTGCTTTATATTATAGTTGTCATCTGTAGGAGAAAGAAGTCTGTAAACAGCAAAAGGCCTCACTGGGCTTTCTGGCTAATCCTGAGTAGAAAGAGTTAGAGTTTCTGGAGAAAGCAATTAACAAGACAAGATGAGAGGCAAACAGGCCAAGTACAGGGGAAGCTAGATGCTTGAAATCAAGTTAGCTGCCCCTCATCACCTCCAATAAAATGTAAAGTAGACAAGGGGTGGGCACTTAAAAGAAGGCCAGATGATATAGATATAGATAGATATAGAGATATAGAGATAGATATAGATGATATACATATAGATAGATAGATTCCCATTCTAAGGCCACTATATCAGTGCCCTAGCCCCCTTACTTAATTGCTAACTGGACCTTGTGTGTAAGTCCCCTTCTAACCAGCCTAGAAATTCCAGAAGTAAATCCTGACAGGGCAAGAGAAAATCAAATAAAGACCACTTAAGAATATGCATATAGATGGGCGCAGGGGGTTAGGGGTCTTGGGGCCTCAGATCCATCTATGATAGCCCAGGGAACCAATGAGATTACAACAAATTCCAGGGAGGGTAAAGGGCCCTGACACCCAATAAAAAGCAGCTAGGAACAAAGGGCTCACGTGTCCTTCATCTTTCTGGAGCCCCCTACCTGCTCACAGGTTAGCTGTCTATCCTCTGCTTCTTTTCTTTCAAATAAGGTGTCTTTGTTTTCCCTTTTAAAACTTTATATGTTTAATTCATTACTGGTATGGAGTTTATGATTCCCAGTTGACTGTGGTGTTACAGTGTGGTGCATACCCCAGTCTATGCATTTTGAAAAATTTGAGGGGAAAAGCAGTCTATTATATGTGACCAGATATTTATCATTGCTTTTTATTTTTCTTCATGTTGAAGTTAAAGGTTTCCTTCTTACTATTATTCTTCAGTCTGAAAAAACTTACCTTAGCACTTTTTTTTTTTTGTGTGGGTACCGGGGGTCGACCTCAGGACCTCGAGCGCCAGTAGGCGTCCGTGCCGCTGAGTGATATCACCGGCCCTTTTTCTCGTATGTGGGTTCTGGGAGTCGAACTCAGGACCTCACGCTTGCCAGGCAGGCGCTTATGCCGCTGAGCCATCTCACCGGCCCCCCTTAGCACTTATTTCAGACAATATTTCATTGTCATTCCTTAAGAGTATGTTTGTTGAATAGAGAATTTCAGGTTGACAATTATGCTTTCAGCACTTTAAAGATACTTCTCTATCATCTTCTGGCTTCCATCGTTCCTGAAGCATAGAGCAGTTATTTAGTTATTTGAATTGTTATCCCTACATGCATTAAGTTATTTTTATTGGCTACTTCCAAGGAATTTTTTTTATGCGGGTGCCGGGAGTCGAACTCAGGACCTCACGCTTGCCAGGCAGGTGCTTATACCGCTGAACTATGTCACCGGCCCAAATTTTTGGTTTTTAGAACTTTGATTATAATTTTGTCCCCTAATTCACGAAGTTTCAGAAATAATTTCAAATATATTTTTTGTACCAATCTTTGTTTCCTCTCCTTTTGCAAATCCAACAAGTACCATGATTTCTGAGTTTATTTATTTTCTGTGTTTGTGTTTTCAGCAGGCTGGGTCTGAGAGATTTAGAATACTGAAACAAGAAACTTAACCTACCCCTCTGTAGAAGGTTCACTGACTCCTGTTACAGAAAAAGAATTTTCAGGACGAGTCAGTAAGAAGCATGAAAAGGATTTATTAGAGATTTAGGATGCAATCAGGAGTGGAGTGCAGGTGCTCAGAGAAAGGAGATGCATTACAGCTTGGAACCTGGAGCATTTATAATTTTCTTGAAGGGGGAAAAAGCAGCCCACCCACCTCCTTCCCCAAAATAGTACCAACACATTTTACAGGCATGGGTGTTTTTTGTTTGATTGGTTTTTGATAGATGATTTAAATATTCTCTGGATTATCTCAGTCTGTTGCTTACTCTTTTAATTGGGCCAATTTATGGCCCTATAGTGATGGGACTGGTAGAGAAGGAGTGTAAATCTTACCAAAGGAACGTTGGCGTGAGTTGCCTTTATCTAAGGGTCAGGCTCCTGTTATTTTCTTAACTGAGTCAATTTATTGTCTTGGGTAACTTTGGTTGAGTCCTGGTTACAGTCTTCTTAAAAGTACAATTTTTAGTTGTGATTTTCTTGTCTCCTTTTTTACCTATCTTTTCATTTTTATTCTACCTCAATATGATTAGATTCTTTATATTTGTCTAATTTCAAATAACTGTAACATTTTTATTCTACTGAGCACAACTAGTAAATTTTAAAATTAAAAAAAATATATGTTTTATTTATAAAATTGCTATCCGACTTTTACAAATGTTTCTATGTACAGTATCTACTTAGAATTCCTTTCTTCCCTTTCATCTCACCAGCATTTACCTTTGCTATCACTTCAGTTTATGGAACATGATTATAATAGCTTCTTTAATATCTGAAAATTTCAACATCTGAGTCACCTTAACATTGACATGTGTAGCTTTATTCCTTACATTTGTTTTCAAAACTTCCTGGTTCTTGATAAGTAATAATGAGGCAGGAAGACAGGGCGTGGCTAAAAGTAGCCAGGAATGGAGGTATGACAAGATCCCAGGACGCATGTGTAGAACAGTTCTTAGAGCCCTGCATGTGGACTTTTTGCAAGAACTTGAGCAGGTTTTTGATAGGATGACGTGGACGTGATGCCAGTGTGGGAAACACAAAAAAGGGACAGTAACCATTAAGCACTTGCTATCATGTCTCTTCATGGTAGCCCAATCTATGCTGTAGGGTGTTACTTTTATTTTTATTTCCTGCTCTCTTTTTCCTCCCTTTTTACTCAGCCCAAACTCACTTTGCAGAGCCCATTTTTCTCTTCACCTTTTTTTTTCTACCTTTAATAAATGTAAAACTTTGCCACTGTTTATGCTTGTTTCGTTTCTTTGTCAGGGACAGAAAGGACCTAGAAATCACCCCTAAAAGGATACTCTAGCACCCTAGACCCTGGTAATAATAATTTTGGATTGTATTCTTGGCATTTTCAATATTATGTTAGACTGTAGATCCTATTCACATTCTGTGGAGAATGCTAGGATTTTGTTGTTAATTTGTTTTGTTTTGATTTCTTTTAGCTAAATCAACCTGATGAGGTTCAAACTTAAAGTTCTATTTCACCATTTTTGTGTGATTATTCTATTTTCAGTTCACTTTGCAAAGAAATTGCTAAGCTATCATGACTGGCCCTACATACCCCTTTCACGATGTAGTCTGAGACTTGATCAGACTTTATGTTATAGTTAATTTTGGAATGTTTTGCTATTCTGCTTTGGGACAATCCTTTGTATGTGTAACTTAAAAATAAGCCTGAAACTTAAGCATATTCATTCATAGAATTTATTCACAGAATTCCTTTCTGAAGCTCTTTCCTCTCCAAGATTTCCCCTTAACCATATTTTCTGTCTTCCAAGGCCCCTTCTACTGATCCTCTGGGCAGAAAGATTGGGTTTCTCTTGGATTTTAATTAATCATGCTACTCTAGCTGTGAGTTGCACGGGGCTTTTGGGTAAAACAGTCACTTCCTCTTTCCCCCGGTAACAGCTATTTGGGGGAAGCTACTCTCTGAAGAATGTACCCCAATTGATGGATGGGACAAAAGGAGAAGTTCCATTTCCCAAGTCCTTAGTAAGGTACCCATCCTCTCTTGTAGTGTCCTGCTTTTGTTATTTGGGCTGAATACTCCATTCACATCAATGGACATTTGCAAAAGATAGAACCTAATCTTAACTGGTTTCAGAGAGATCCTCAGCTTCGGTAATGCCTACTTCACATGGGTGTTATACCCTACGAGGTACCTGTATTTTTTTACAAGAAAAAATAATTAGAGGTGAACAACTATATAAATATATCTCTATCCCAGCAACTCTAACATACCTGAATTGTTATCATCCAAAACTGAGTCTGTGTCCATATACTGTGGAAGGGAGAATGGTCCATAGCACTCAAATTAACTGCATGACAAAAACTGTTCTTAGCAGCCTAATGAAATATTTTCTCATTTGCAAATGATTAAAAGTGCATATTTAACTTTCTCAATTTTTTCATTTTGTGGAAAAAAGGTAAAACAAAATTTCATAACAAAATAGAATAGCAATAGTTAATACATAACATGTTGTTATCTTTATAGTAATTGCTCAGGGTATAAGATATGGGCATAAAAATTTCTCCAATCGATATTAGCACAAACCTTCCTTTTTTTTTTTTTTTTGTGGGTACCAGGGGTTGACCTCAGGACCTCACGCACCGGCAGGCGCCCATGCCGCTGAGCGATATCACCGGCCCTTTTTTCATATGTGGGTTCCGGGAGTCGAACTCAGGACCTCGCGCTTGCCAGACAGGCGCTTATGGCACTGAGCTATCTCACCGGACCAAACCTTCCTTTTTAATGAACTAAGAGACACAAATAGTATAACTGACTTTTTTCCCTTTTCCCTACTGTCCTTTCCCCTATCACCCATCCTAGTTCCTTTATCCTTTTGAACAATTTCTTCTCATTTCACAATATCTATTGTACATTTTACACCTTATTTACTCTTTCAACTTCTCACACAAGGGAGACAATACACTGTTTACACAGGTGAGTCTGATTTATTTCACTTATGAGTACGGTCTCAAGTTGCATCCATTTACCTACAAAAGTCTCCAGTTTATCCTTCTTTATGGCTGAGTAGTACTCCACTGTATTAAAAGACCACATATTTTTTGTCCATTCCTCGGTTGATGGGCATTTGGGTTGTTTCCAAGATTTAGCTATCACAAATTGTGCTACTATAAACATGGGTGTACATATATCGCTGTGGTATGATGTTTTTAATTCTTCTGGGAAGATACCCAGAAAGGGAATGGCTGGGTCGAACGGGGCCTCTAATCCTAGTTTTTTGAGAAATCTCCACACTGATTCCCACAGTGGTTGCACTCATCTACATTCCCACCAACAGTGGAGAAGTGTTCCTTTTTCCCCACTGCCCCTCCAGCATTTGTTATTGGTGGATTTCTTCATGATAGCCATTCTTACTGGGGTGGATGGGATCTCAGTGCTGTTTTAATTTGTATCTCTCGAATGACCAATAATGTTGAATGTTTTTTCATATAGTTATTTGCCATCCATTCTTCTTCATCTGAGAAGTGTGAGTTCATCTCACATGTCCATTTTTGGATTGGGTCTTTGAATTTGGGGTATCTGTTTTTTTTCAGTGCTTTATATGTTCTAGATAGAAGTCCTTTGTCTGAGGGACAACTCTATATATGGCTATAATTTTGCCCACAATGTGGGTTGCCTTTCCACTATGTTGGTGATTTATTTGCTGTGCAAAAGCTTTTTAACAAAATGAGATCACAGTTGTTGATTCTTTGAAGTATTTCCCATGCAGTCTGGGATTTGTTCATGAACTCTCTGCCTACCCCTATGTCTTCAAGATTTCTACCTACTTTCTGTTCCAGTAAATTTAGTGTTTCTGTTTTAATATTTAGATCTTTGATCCATTTTGACTTTACTTTAGTGCATGGTGATAGACATGGGTCTGATTTTGCTCTTTGACATGTAGAGAGCCAGTTTTTCTAGCACCATTTACTAAAGAGGCTTTCTTCCAGTGAACATATTTGGCCCCTTTGTCAAAGATAAGGTGTCTGAGTGCATTTGTAGTTGTGTCTGCATCTTCTAATCTGTTCCACTGGTCCTCAGGTCTGTTTTTCTTTTTTCTTTTTTCTTTTTTTTTTTTTTGCAAGTACCATGTTGATTTTATCACAGTAGCTTTGTAGTATAATTTCAAGTCAGGGATTGTGATGCCTCCTGCCTTGCCTTTGTTGCCCAGGATTGCCTTTGCTATTCTAGGTCTCTTCTGCTTCCAGATGAATTTTAGGAATATGAGGTATGCTAATGGTATTTTGATCAGGGTTGCATTTAAATCTGTATAAAAATTTTGGGAGTATGGCCATTTTCACGGTTCTTCCTATCTATGAGCAAGGGATATCTTTCCATTTTCTGATATCCTCTTCAATCTCCTTTTTCAGAGTACTGTAATTTTCAATATATAGATGCTTTACTTCCTTTGTTAGAGTGATTCCTAAGTATTTCATTTTTTGAATGCTATTGTGAAGAGTGTGGTTTCCCTAATTTCTCTCTCAGTGAGTTTGTTGTTTGTGTACAGGAATGCTACTGATTTTTGAGTGATGACTTTGTATCCAGTTATGCTACTGAATTTGGTTATTAAATCTAGAATTCTTTTGGTGGAGTTTTTGGGGTCTTCTATGTAGAGTATCATGTCATCTGTGAATAATGACAATTTAACTTCTTCCTTTCCTATCCTTATTCCATTTATTTCTCTCTCTTGTCTAATTGCTCTGGCTAATGTTTCCAGAACTATATTGAATAGGAGTGGTGATAGTGGACATCCTTGTCTTGTTCCTTATTTTAGATTGAAAGGTTTCAGTTTTTGTCCATTTAGTATGATGTTGGCTGTTGTTTTGTCATAGATGGCTTTTATCAGATTGAGGTAAAGACCATCTATTCTGATTTTCTGTAGGGTTTTTATCGTGAATGAGTGTTGGACCTTATCAAAAGCTTTTTCTGCATCTATTGAGAAGATTGTGTGAGTTTTATCTTTAGCTCTGTTGATACGGTGTATTATATTTATTGATTTGCATGTGTTGAAACATCCCTGCATTACTGGGATGAATCCCACTTGGTCATGGTGTATAATCTTCTTGATGATTTGCTGCATTCTGTTTGCTAGTATCTTACTGAGGAGTTTTGCATCTATTTTCATTAGGGATATTGGCCTGTAATTCTCTTTTTTGGTTGGGTCTTTCTCTGGTTTTTGTATCAGGGTAATACGTGGCTCCAGGAATGAATTAGGGAGGATTGCTTCCCTTTCAATTTCATTAGAGATTTAGAGGAGTATTGGTATTAAATCTCCTCTAAATTTCTTATAGAATTCAGCAGTGAATCCATCAGGACCTGGGCTTCTCTTTGTTGGTAAGTTTTTAATTACATTTTCAACTTCATTGACTGACATTGGGTTATTCAGAATTTTCATATCTTCTTGATTCATCTTTCCTAATTCATATGTATCTAGGAATCTGTTTCATTTATTCTGTTTTCCATCCTATGAGAGTAAAGATTTTCAAAGTAGGATTTGATGATCTTCTGAACTTCCACAAGATCTGTCATGATTTCACCCTTTTCATTCCTCATTGCATTAATTTGAGTCTTTTGTTTCCTTTTTGATAAGGTTGGCTAAGTGTTTGTCAATTTTATTTATTCTTTCAAAGAACCAACTCTTCGATTCATTAATTCTTTGTATTGTTTTCTTAGTCTCAATTGCATTAATGTCTGCTCTGATCTTTATAATTTCCTCCCTTGTATGGACTTTGGGCTTGTCTTGCTCTTCTTTTTCTAGAAGCTTGAGGTGCAACATTAGGTTGTTTATTTGTGCTCTTTCTGTTTTCCTGAAGTGAGAACTCACCAGTATAAATTTCCCTTTTAGGACTGCTTTCATTGTGTCCCAGAGGTTCTGGTATATTGTATCCGCATTTTCATTTAATTGTACACATTATTCCATTTCTTCCTTTATTTCATCTGTGACCCATTGGTTGTTCAGGAGGGTGTCATTTAATTTCCATGTGTTTATGGATGTTTTACAATTTCTTTTGCTTTTAATTTACAATTTCATTGCACTATGCTCAGATAATATGCAGGGAATAATTTCAAGTCCTTTGCGCTTACTTATGCATGTTCTATGGGCTAGTATATGGTCTATTTTAGAGAACGTCCCATGTGCAGTTGAGAAGAATGTGCATTCTGATGTTGTTGGGTGGAACATTCTGTAAACATCTACTAAGTCCATTTGTTCAGAGGTTTGGTTTGGTTCTGATATTTCTTTGCTGATTTTTTGTCGGGTTGATCTATATATTTGTGGCAGTGGGGTATTAAGGTCCCCCATTACAATTGTGCTATTGCTCATTTGATTTTTCATGTCTATTAATATGTGTCTTATATAGTTGGGTGCTCCCGTATTTGGTGCATATATATTTATGATTGTTATTTCCTCCTCTCAAAGTTTTCCCCTAACAAGTATGTAGTGACTTTCTTTATCTCTTTTGATCATTTTTGGTTTGAAGTTCACAATGTCTACAAACAGAATAGCTACCCCTACTTTTTCTGGATTCCTGTTGCATGGAATATTATTTTCCAACCTTTGACTTTTAGTGTATGAACTTCTTTTTGAGTTAAATGTGTTTCTTGTATACCGCATATTGTTGGATCTTCTTTCTTGATCCATTCTGCCAGTCTGTTTCTCTTGATTGGAAAATTGAGGCCATTCACATTGATGGTTATAACTGATATGTATTGGCTTATCTTTGTTGTGTTATTTTCCAGCTGTTGGTTCCCTCCTTGTCCCTTCTGTTTAATTGCTTGCCCTGCTTGGTGGTTTCTTTCTCTTCTTTTTCTTGGAACTGTGGTCATTTTTATCTTTGTCAAGAATATCTTTCAGTACCAGTTGGTTTGGTGGTCATGAATTTCTTCGTTTTTTTTTTTTTCATGGAAGTATCTTATT
Source organism: Erethizon dorsatum (assembly GCA_028451465.1). Taxonomy (NCBI): domain Eukaryota; kingdom Metazoa; phylum Chordata; class Mammalia; order Rodentia; family Erethizontidae; genus Erethizon; species Erethizon dorsatum. The sequence goes on from CM051842.1 coordinate 43,364,785, forward strand.
TCTCCATTAATTTTGAAAGATAGCTTTGCAGGATACATCAATCTGGGTTGGAAGTTGTTTTCTTTCAGGACTTGAAATACTTCACTCCAAGTTTTTCTTGACTTGAGGGTTTGTGTTGAGAAGTCTGCCGTGATTTGGATGGGCTTTCCTTTATAGGTGATCTGTTTCTTTTCTCTAATAGCTTTTAATATTCTCTTCTTGTGCTGAATTTCTGGGATCTTGATTATTCTATGTCTGGGTGTAGATTTATTGTGGTTATGGCTAATTGGAGTTCTATATGCCTCACTTATCTGTATGTCAGATTCTTTTCCCATGCTTGGGAAATTTTCTGCTGTTACTTCTGCAAATTGTTTTTTTATGTCATTTGTGCTGACTCCTGCTTTTTCATTGACACCAATTATTCTTATATTATTTTTCTTTGTGTCATCTTGCAGCTGTTGAATTGTTATTTTCTGATCTTTTGTTATTTTCGAGAGATCTTTCCTTTCGTGATAGCTAGCCACTATTCTGTTTTCAAGGTCTGGAAGTCTGTTTTCAGTTTCATGCAAGCAGTTTTGCCAGCTTTGAATGGAACTTTTAATTTCCTGGATATATGTTTGAATCCATTTCATGCATTGTATTTCTTTCCTATATTGATCCTTCATGGTTTCCACCCTCTTCCTATCATCATCTATTTTTTAATCTATCTCTACTCTAGATTTGCTGAGAAATTCCTTTATGAATGTTGACATTTCTTCTTTTACCTGAGAGATTATTTCTGATCTGATTTCCTCTGTAGCTTCATGGGTTAGTTTCTTTACTTTGGTTGCTATCATTTCAGAAATGTCAGGTGTGTATCTTCCATTTTCCTCTATCTCATTGTCTCCTGGACTTGTTCTGGGTGGGCTGGAAGTCTGATGTTGCATTTTGCTTCTGTGTCTTATCATTTTATATTTCAAAAGTTTTTATTTTGTTTTCTGTGTTGATCCTTGTAAGTTTTTGTACTAGGTAGTTTTATCACTAGTATCAAGGCCTCTCTTGGCAAGGTTTGCTCTTCAGGATGTCTTTTGTGTGTAGGAGGTTCTTGGTTTGTGTCTGTCCCAAGATCCTACTTTTCCAATTAATTTGGAGTGAGACGTTGGTATCTGTTTGGCTCAGTCCCCAGTCCTTTGGGGCTGGGGTGTGGTGAGGTTATTACCCCAGAATTTCCCAGTATTGTTACAGAAGTGAGAACAATAGTTTAAAACAGATATGATCTCCTACCTAAAGTAGTATAATTAGCACTAACAATAATATCAAGCACAGTTTAGAAACTGACAAACTGTGGGAACTATTAATTTTGTACCTTTAACCATAGAAGCAGAATCTACAGTTGTATAACAAAACTGATCATAAATTGGAAGCTTGTACGCAAAGTGTTTCCCCTTGGTAGAGTGATTTTACCCTGTGGTGGGGAAATTGAAGAAGGATAGTGAATAGAACAGAGATAGTTAAAAGAAAGTAGAAGCCAGGCTGGAGGATGAAGGATGATCACACAAGCTTTGGGAAACTAGAGAAGAGGACAGAAGAGAAAGAATGAAGTGTAAGCAGGGGATTATTGAAGTTGACCTGAAAAATTAGAGAGACTATTCACACATATGAAAATATGATTAAGTCTAGAGAGGTAAATTGAGGAAAGGGGGAAAGAAGATGAATAGATTAGAGCAAAAATATAGGTAAAAAAACAAATAAAAGGGAAAGGAATGGGAAACAAACCAGCAAAAAGGAAGAAAAATAAAATAAAATAAAAAAACAAAATTCCTCTGGTGTCCACTGAGAGTCCAAAACTACTGGATAGCACTGCCAAGCCTGCAGTAGTTTGTGCTGGATTTGAGGCTGCTCTTGGCCTCCAGATGTGGGGGCCTGGGGCCAGAGTCTTCAGCCAGTACTTTCTGTATGTCCCTTAGTGGCCTCCCACCCCTTACCCTGTTTCTCTTGGTGGTGTCTCTCTCCCAGTTGCTGTGCTGTTTCCACACGGAGACAGGGCTGTTCCCAGGCCAGTGCACCTTTGGCTCCTCCTGGTCCTTGCTCAGCCTTCTGTGTTCCTCTTCCACTGGCGAGTCTCTGCCCTCTCAGGTCGTTTGTTGCAGGGTGGGGTGAAATCCTGTGATATGGTCTGGTCCTCTGCTCCTGCTGTTGCAGTCCAAGGCTGCTCAGTCCCGATTCTTACTCCTCTCCCGAGGTCGGGAGTTAACTTCCCATTTGTTGCTTTGCAAGTTCTGCTGCCACCGTCACCCACCTCTGCTGTAGTCTGTTACTTCCTTGGGCAAGATGGGTGGTGCTGTGGGGTGCCTTTCTTCTCCCACCCCTGGCTTGGGGACAGCCTGGGGCTGCACAGTCCTGAGGTGCAAGGCTGCTTAACCGCCCCCTCCCCGCCTCTCTAACCACAGGTCATGGGGTCGGGGTTAGCTGTTCCATTTACTATGCACTCCTGTAGTATTTAATCTTGTTCCTGGCAGTTTCAGTTAGCTCTCTGGTGCACAAACAGAATGGGAAGAAAAGAAAAAAGAAGGAAAAAAAAGACCAAAAAAATGAAAGAAATAAATGAGAAAAAGGAAAACTGGGCGATCATCAGGGAGGCAGCAGTTCCGATTGGCAGAATTTACTGCTGGAGTGTAGCGTCTTCTGTTCGGAGGAAGGCAGACGAGGCTGGGGGTCTTATATCCCAAGTCTACCCTGTATGGCTTGAGTTAGCCACACTATTTTAATATATCATTTTCTTTTCCTTCTTTTAGGATTTCAGGTATGGCGGGCAGTTGTCCCGATCCAGTGACCCGCCGGCAGCAGGGTGGGCTGGCTGGCCATTTTATTAAGTCCTTTATCTATGTTTTGCTTTGTCTATTAGTTCCTTATGTCAGATTGATTTTAGTTTCAGGGTGTATGTCCCTCCCCTTTGTTCCAATTACCTGAGTTTTAGTTGAATTACTCTGAGTAGCCCTAAATGGGGCTCCTCCTCTATTCAGCCATGTTGTCTCCTCCAACTTCCTCAATATTAAAAGCTAATTTGAAAAAGTATGTCCTTAGTCTATAGCAGATGACTTCCCCATTTCTGATTCTTTTTGGGCATCCTGACTTCTTTCTAAATAGTCCTCAAGTTAGAATTTTAAAACTACTCCTCAAGGCTTCTAACACGTCCTCTATCCCTCATTCTCCACAATAGCCTCTTTTAAAATAATTCTGATGACCAATACTTTTCAAAACATTGTAATTTAACATCTCTATGTCTCATTCTTTTGGTAAAACACTGCTAACTTCGGCTAATAATATTGCTTTCAAAACAAAATACTCTCTTATATCCAAGGGGAAAATGCAAATAGAAACCAGTAGTTAAGCATAAAATGTATCTTCAAAGAAAAATGTAGGCTGGGTGTGGTGGTGAATGCCTGTAATCCTAGCACTTGGGAGGCTGAGGCAGGAGGATCACCAAGAGTTTGAGGCCAATCTGGTCTACATAGTGAGTTCAAGGCTGGTCTGAACTACATGGAGAGACCCTGTCTCAAAAACAAAAACAAGGGCCGGTGAGATGGCTCAGCGGCGTAAGCGCCTGCCTTGCAAGCGCGAGGGCCCGAGTTCGACTCCCGGAACCCACATACGAAAAAGGGGCCGGTGATATCGCTCAGCGGCACGGGTGCCTGTTGGCACGCGAGGTCCTGAGGTCGACCCCCCGGTACCCACAAAAAAAAAAAAAACAGAAAAAGAAACAATATAGCATTGTTTTCCCAGTATCTATTACACTTCACTCAACTTATAATACAAATTTCCACTGATATTGTAAGTAAATGTTATAATGTAGCTTGGGCGTTTTGTTGACACAGGAGTAGCTCCAGGACAAATCTATGGAAGAAAATACCAAAAATAATTTTAAAATCTTTAAGCATTTATTCTTTCATTTCAAATAGTCTAAATGGACACGCACACACACACACACACACACACAGAGTATAGCATAGTATAGTATAGTATAGCATAGTATAGTATAGTATGAGTTGTCATAAAAATACAACACTGGGAATACTTATTTCCAATCTGGAAGGCACTATGTCAAACAAAGAGGGATGTCTGATACTTGTCAACACTGATTTTAAAGATTTTAAACCAACTGGCTATGCATTGATTTACACAGAGATATTGAAGTGAGGCCTGAGCTGCTCAGTTTTAGAGCACTTCCCTAGTGTGTTGTACTGTCCTTGGTTCCATCCCCAGCATTGCAAAGAGAGAAAGAGAGAGTAGAAAGGAGACTATCCTGTACCTCCAAAGAAAACATCTACATGGGAATATTGATATTGACCCTTATTGGACATTTAGGATATGCTAGCACTGTTTTTAAATACTTCTTGGGCTGTGGTTGTAGCTCAGTGTCAGAACGCTTGCCTCATATGTGTGAGGCCCTGACTTTGATCCTCAGTACTACATAATGAAACAGAAATACTTCTTATACATAGACTTATTCCTTACAGTAACTTCATGATGTAGATACTATTATTTTCTAAATGTCACACATGGCAAAATTGAGGGACTGCAGTCCACTTGAACATCTGGCAAATGGCAGTGTCGTGATTTAAAATCAGGCATCTGTCTGCCCCTAGTACTCATGATCTTAAACCCTTACAATACACTATTATCTTCCCATTTTGTGAAAAGAAGAAGCAGAAAGATATTTTTATACAGTAACACAGACATGGTAGAAAAACACAATGCATTCTGCTATTAAGCCATTCTCTTTCCCTTCCTTTCTCTCTCTAGCCCCTTTCCCTCTCCAGTCTAATGAATCCGTGCTACAGGCTATCACGCACTCTTAAATATATGTGCTCCTTTAACATTGTTTGACTACAGGCCAGGTGTGGTGGCGCACGCCTGTAATCCTAGCACTCAGGAGGCTGAGGCAGGAAGATCTCTGTGAGTTCGAGGCTAGTATGGACTACACAGTGAGTTTAAAAGACCAGCCTGAATTACAGAGCAAGACCCTGTCTCAAAAAAGCAAAAAAAAAAAATTGTTTGACCACAACCTTGAAATAAATGGTCACCCTATGAGAGACAGGTTTAATATCACAGAGAGAAAGAATCCTCTTGGCGTGCTAAGTGGCTCTCTACAAAAGCAGAAGTGATTGGTTTTAATGAGTTCTTCCTGAATATAAAAGGTCATGGTTTTTAGGTTACTGAGAAGGGGAATATTTGGGAAAGTGACTCTTAAATTCATTCTTTTTTTTTTTTTTATGTGGGTACCGGGAGTCGACCTCAGGACCTCGTGCTTGCCAGCAAGCGCTTGTGCCGCTGGGCGATATCACTGGCCATTTTTTTCCTTTATATGAGTACCAGGAGTCGAACTAAGGACCTCGCGCTTGCCAGGCAGGTGCTTATACTGCTGAGCTATCACACTGGCCCTTAAATTCATTCTTTTTTTTTTTTTTTGGTGGGTACCGGGGGTCAAACTCTGGACCTCGCATGCCAGCAGGCGCCCGTGCCGCTGAGCGATATCACCGGCCCTTTTTCTCCTATGTGGGTACCGGGAGTCATACTCAGTACCTCGTGCTTGCCAGGCAGGCGCTTGTGCTGCTGAGCTATCTCACAGGCCCTTAAATTCATTCTTTTTTTTTTTTTTTGGTGGGTACCGGGGGTCAAACTCTGGACCTCGCATGCCAGCAGGCGCCCGTGCTGCTGAGCGATATCACCGGCCCTTTTTCTCCTATGTGGGTACCGGGAGTCATACTCAGTACCTCGTGCTTGCCAGGCAGGCGCTTGTGCTGCTGAGCTATCTCACAGGCCCTTAAATTCATTCTTTTTTTTTTTTTTTGGTGGGTACCGGGGGTCAAACTCTGGACCTCGCATGCCAGCAGGCGCCCGTGCCGCTGAGCGATATCACCGGCCCTTTTTCTCCTATGTGGGTACCGGGAGTCATACTCAGTACCTCGTGCTTGCCAGGCAGGCGCTTAAGCCGCTGAGCCATCTCACAGGCCCTTAAATTCATTCTTAAAGCAGAAGTAGGGAGTAGGGTACAGGGCATGAAGAGAAGATGGGCTTCTCTATATGCCAGCCTAGTTACTTCTGTTACACACAAAACACATCACTGCTTCTTGGAACCTCTAAAACACTCAAGTTACAGACACTGGATAGTGTGTGCACAGGCTGCCACCCCTAGAATAGTGATTGGTGATGACAAGTGATTCATGAGGAAAGAGGACAGGAAGTTACAGGACATCATCCAATGAAGGGACACATTGGAGAACCTATTTTGTTGTTATTTGTTTGTTTGTTTTTTAGGTTGTGAACAGGGGCTGGAGGTGGCGAAGGGTGGAATGGCTGAAGAGGAATTTCCTAGCTGGCTTGTATCTAGATGTCCCCACAAAGACTCATGGGCTCATAGGTGGGGCTTTCTGGAGCTGCTTGGATCTAAGGCTTGTGATACTGGGATTAAGGGTGTGTGCTAGTAAATTAGTCCACTGATTGGAATTAGCATAGCTCTGGGTGTGGATAATGGAACCTCACCCTGTGTGTGAGTGGCACAAATCAGTAGGCTTATAGCCCAGATGGAATATAAAGGGAGAGAGGGAAGACAGTCTTGCTGCTTCTTCTTGTTGCTTTGCCGTCTCCTTCCTGCTTTGCCTTGGACTATTTCTCCTCTGAGATGCCCCTCTGCCATGCCACCCTGCCTTGGAGCTGGCCAACTATTGACTACTGAGTTCTTCATATATTCTATATATTAGTCCTCTGAGGAGTAGCTGGCAAAATTTTTCCCATCTTGTAGGTTGTCTCTTTACTCTGTTGATTGTTTCTTTTGCTATTCAGAAATTTTTAATTTGATACGATGTCATTTGCTGATTCTTGGTGTTATTTCTTGTACAATTTCTGTTCAGAAAGTCCTTGCCTGTGCCTGTGACTTCAAGAGTTTTACCTTTTTTATCTTCTAGCAGATTAAGTGTTTCTGTTTTAACATTTAGATCTTTGATCTATTTTAATTTTAGTTCAGTATATGTGAAAGATACAGATCTAGATTCAATCTTCTGCGTGTGGATAGCCAGTTTTCTCAGCACCATTTGTTCAAGAAGCTATCAAGAAAAGCAGCTTTTGAAATAGAGAAATGTGTGCGAATGTGTGCATATGCACATACATAGTTGGAAGCTTAGAAAGATACACAAACACACAAAATGACGGTGGACATCTCTGAATGAAGGCATTACAGATTATATGTTTCATCATTTTTATGTACATTTTGTTATGTTTGGGATTTGCTGCTAAGTGAATTGATTATATATTTGATAATTTTATTTTTAACTATATAATACATAATTTAGAAAACCAGAAAGTAACAAAAGGTATAGATTGAAAAATCTCTATCTCACCCCAGATCCCTAGCTTTCCAGGTCCCATTCCAGGATTGTGACACTTGAGATTCAAATGAACGAAACGAGGTTCTCACTATATAGCATGTATATGGAAAAGAAGGGAAGCTGCTCAAGCAAACGAGCTCAGTGTACTAATGTCAGGGCTAGGATATACATCTGCTCTTTTGTGAAACTGCTATAGCTGAATGGGCCAATAACAGTCCAGGTTCTTGTGTATGACAAGGGAAGAATGGCCAAGTGGACACCCACTAGTAAGTAGTGAGCATCTAAGTTTATTGACAATCACAAGAAGTTGTGCTCAGGGCCAATCCATGCCAACAAAGGTATAACACAGACCAAGAAAGGTGCCAGGATGACAGTTTAAAAGCACACAAAAGTATCCACAGCCAAGACAAAAAGGGGGCCAATGGAATCAGCCTTTCCAAATTTAAAGCCAGACACCTCTGCTTTAGGTATCTCCCACTGAATCTCTAGGTGTGATTGACAAAAATGATTGACAGGGTGCTCAGCCATCTTAGGGGCTCTTAGCACCCATGCTCATCCCATAATTCACTCTGATCTTAATTATATTTATAAGATGTAGTGCATATTTAGAGCCTGTAATGAGGTGGAAGTAGGGTAAATGTAACCAGAAGGTCAGTCTAGAAGATCCAATATGCATGTGCTCTCATTTAGAGTGTTGATCTCCTCAGTTTTTGTTATCTTATTTTCTACCTCTCTTAGGACAATGGAAGAAGAAATGACCCTAGGGTGCTGTCTTGAATTAAATGGAGGGAAAGGAGTGACTTGCCTGAGCTCCATTGTTTCTTACTGTACTAAAACAAGTTTTATCTTCTTTGCTAAGGACCTCGGATATACTGTTCCCACTAATTGGAAAACTTACCTTCTCTTCACCTGTTTGTTATTTACCTTCCCTTCAAGCCTCAGCTTCCTCCTGGAGATCACCTTGAACTAGGAAGTATCTCTATCTTTTGTGACATTAAAGCATTTTGAATCACTTGTACCTCAGAGGGAATATATACATTTTGCTGTACTTTCTTTTTTATTTTTTATCTCTTTTAGCTGACAGATGAACCTTTCTAATTTTGTAGTGCCCAGCAAGCAGGTTTGGGAAAGCACTATCTCATTTGGGTTCCAAAGAATCATACAAGAACTTTGTCTCCATCATTTTCTCGGAATCCAACATCATTTAGAGCTGTTGGAAAGACACAAATAACTGTTTAGTGGATGGAAGATGATGGAAGTTCATTACATATGCCAAATGGACCAAAATCTTACTTGGACTCAGAAAAATGTAATTAGAAATAGAATTCAGAGACAGGGTTTCTAGGAAGGATTTCCTTGCTCCTAAATATACACAGAAGAGAAGGAAGCCTTTTGCTGCTAGATGTAGTTGTGTCTAGACTTGATATCTGGATCTGTTACTGTAGAGAAAAGCATTCTAACAATTTTTAATATCAAAAGGATCTTTTCCTGGACTCCCAAAAGACAGAAATTAACTATCCTCTGACTTCAGTGGACCTTTCCAGACAAACTGAAGAAGATTCAGCCAAATCTCAGGCTTTCCAAAGAATCTATCCAGGGTTGTACAATTTTTCCCAATACCTACTGGAAGTCAAGTCTCCACTGCTGATATTTGCTGTTGTCTGGTGAGAGTAGATGTAAACCATTGACAACTTATTGCAAAACCTCATAGCAAAATGTAAAAATAGATCCAGGACTTAGTTGTGTGGACAAAAAAGAGAAGATATAAATGGAAATGATCTTGACCCCCAGCCTTATATCCCCCATCCTTGACGTGTGAATCAACTAGAACCTCAGGGGTTTCCTCCACCCTGACATATGGCTAACATAGGCACCACAGGTAATAGCTCTTCCTGGACCATGGCAGGCATGCTTGGGTCCCCAAGATTCCTATCTAAGCAGATCAAGAGGAGTAGTTTTAAAATTTAGAATGTTGTTCTGATATAGTAATTGAACCCCAGCTATAGTAGCCCTAGCTTATGCCCACTTGCACATAAACTCCTGATCTTCACAGAAAACATGGGACTTAACGGCTCAAGGAAGATGCGTTTGGAAATCTCCAATTGCACTATTTTCAGCAGAAGTATTTGCAGGCAGAATAGAGGAGCTCCTGTTTATTTGCGGTGAATGATTAATAACTTATACAGTATTGCACTTTAATAAAAAAAATCTAGAACAGTGAAACATTACTGTGTTAATAAAATGATAATTAGAATAGATTGAAATCTTACTCTGTGCTCAATGAAGCAATGGGTGGTATAATAATTATAACAATAATAAAAATGGCAATAACTAATAATAACATTTCATACTTGCCAGGCACTGAGCTGAACACTTTATATCTAATGACCTCATTCGACCTGCACAAAATTATGAAATGTATACCCATCTTATTGTCATCACTTTACAAATGAGAAAACCAAGGCCCAGAGCCATATATTAGTTTGTACGAAGACCTCCTTTGAGATTACATGGTGGCCCCTAACAGAACTCTCTCTCTTGAGTACAAGAGTGCTCACCTGCACTTGACAATTCCATTGATCACTGGCTTTTACCTATGGAATAAAATCTCTAATTGGCATGTCTGTGTACATGTATCAGTCCGCAATTGGGAAGTTGCTAGCAAATATTCAGCTCAATCCTATTGTAAAGAAAATTCACACTAACAGATACATTTAGATACATGAAGAAGTTAAGAATTCAAGAATATACCAGCTGGAAGTTGTATGGGGCTGGAAGACATAAACCCTTCTCTTACTGAAGGACATAGAGTTGAGGGATGTCCTATGATCACTCATCTACCAATATTATTACCAATTAACAAATAACCAGTCCAATAACATTTAAACTTCATTGAGAGTATCAAATGATCCACATTCTTCATTGAACTAATATTTACTGAGTACTTTCAGGGCACTAAGTTGCAGGCACTGTGGGCACACATGATGACTCAGCCTTGGTCCCAGGTTCAAAAGGCTCGCAGTCTATGGACAAAGAGACTCACAGATAATCACAGTATTGCTCAGAAAACAGAGATGGGCTCCTTTAACTATGTTGTCTCAGTAGGGGCCCTGTTTTGGAGGTGGGCAATATTATCATCTTCATTTGTATGATGAGGAATTAACAGAAGCAATAGTTTCTCATATATAGCAGGCAAGTAATACATACTCTTTTCTTAAAAATGAGTGAATGTTAACCAACTTGCTAACAAATGCACAGCTAACTAGTATCAGAGGTAATCCAAACTCCAGGTCTGTCTGCTTCAAAGCCCTATGTTGCTTCCAGGATCTCTCTCTCTCTCTCTCTCTCTCTCTCTCTCTCTCTGTCTCTCTCTGTCTGTCTGTCTGTCTCTCTCTGTGTCTCTCTCTCTCACTTGTTTTAAACACTATAACTCTCACGTCCCCTGGATTTGCTTGTTTCTATTTTTCAGATCAACTAAATACTGTTTGGTCAGTGATCAGGAGACAATTTCAGAGGACAGAATGCTTTAAATCTTATTTTTCTGTTGCTGCTCACAGGGAAAACCTATAGTGAAAGCTCAGTTTTGCTGTGCATGACGCCAGGCTTTGAGGCAAACCTCTACTTCCCCCTTTCCCAGATCACAGGAGTTCCTGGAAAGCTTCTGTCTCTGAGGATGGAATCACATAGGGAACAGTGCAAGAAGGGCCAGCTGCAGTTCCAAGCTGTTCACATCAGGTAAGACACCCAAATTCCCAAGAAAATGCTTCCAATGTCACTGTCATTTTCTGAGCTGTCTGCTCTTTCTGCACTTATGAAATGTTAGGAAGAGGGACCGCAGGCCTATCAGCTTCATGGAAACTCTTTTTAATGTGGACTCAGAGGCTCCAGGCACATTATGGGGGGCCTATGACTTACGCCGAATTTTTAGATTGTGCAGGTGAAAACTGTGCTGACGGAAAGATGTTTATCTCATTAGGAACGCTGTGTTACTACTGCAGAACTTGATGGAAGAACTCCATAACCCAGGACTCAGGGATTAGTTTAGGCTGTGAAGTACAAAATATTAAATTATAGATGAGATTATTAACCAATTGCTCTCTTGTTCTGTTCACCTTGACTTTCAACTTTCCAATTCAGGCCTGACTTACTTCAAGGTCCTTTCTCTTTTCTGAAAATAAGAACTTCCAAAAGTATGAAATACAGAAAACTGATGGCACACATAATAATTCTAGTACTGCTTCAATATTTTAAAAAATTAATAATACAGATTGAGTATCCCTTATCCAAACTGCTTAAGACCAGAAGAGCTTGGGTTTTGGATTTTCTTCACATTTGGGGATATTTGCATATAGAAAATGAGAGAACTTGGGGATGGGACTCAAGTCTGAATATGAAATTCATTTGTGTTTCATATATTTCTTATATACGTATAGCCTGAATGTAATTTTATGCAACGATTTTAGTTCACCTATATATTGATGACCTAGCACATGAGGACAGATGTGGAATTTTCCACATGTAGCATCATGTGGGTACTCAGAGAGTTTCAGATTTTGGAGCATTTGGATTTCCAATTTTCAGGTTAGGGATGATCAACCTGTATATGTGTTTTATTTGACAGTAAATGTACAGCATATCATGGCAAGATCTTTATGAGATGATGGAGAAAAGCATTGGTTTCACATACTCTATGTAAAATCGGCATAAAATTTCCTCTACATCTCTGGTTTTCCCCCTAGATTTTCTCCCCTATTAGCAATTGCCCAATTTTTCTCTCTGTAAACCCTATGCCCATTGTCGGAGTTCTTATTTCCCCAAGAACAGAAGCTGCCTCTCTGTCCACTCCCGTCATCATCTGTTTTTGTAGAAGCAGAATCTAAGCTTCTGATTTGCATTCTTTCTACACAAGCCATTTCTGCAATAAAAGGCCCTCTTCAGGACACAGTTTTTGGATGACAGTAAGACATTGTAAACAATAACTTTTTCCACCTCAGAAAGTGTTCAAATTTCTCGGTCCTCAAAAGACAGAAATTATAACTACATTTTAGGAAGAAAAAAACATACTTAATCTCGGGGTGATTTGAGCATTTTGCCACGGGACCTAGGATTGGTCTCAGGGGTGGGAAATTGGCCGGTAGTGGTGAAAGGAGGCAAACCCCATAAAGCTGTGCCAGAGAGAATGTTGTGGGATAATTAAGCTGAGCACTGTCTACAATGCCTACTAACCAATTTTTTATGGGCTTCGGCATCATATGACTGTGGTTTTTCACTCTAAAACTGTAACATTGCAATTCTGTTATTTTGTGCATATTTCTTTTCTTCTCAGGTCTCAGTTTACTCAACTTGAAAAACAGAAGTAGTTTTATACATTCCAAGTTGTTTTATAAAGATTTACACATGAAGTGTTTAGTAATGTGGAGATGTCATTTCATTCTTTGTATTTTATATCAATAAAAAGAATTAAATGAGTCAATTAATTTTAAATGAAAGTATAAATTTTAAAAAATCATATATTTATTTTTCAGTCATCTTTGTTACCCTGATTTTCCATGTTTATAGTCACATAAATTATTTTAAATGAATTTCACTTTTAAAAGTGACTATGTTTTACTACAAATATTAGGCAAAAAATCACAGTGATGTCCAGAATTGTCAAAAATCTTAAAAATGGTAAATGAATGACTGAGTTCTGAGAAAGGTTAACCCTGTTATGTCCTGTGGTATGGATTGTGCTAGCTGCAATAAGGGATAGCACTGAAAAATGAGTCAGAATTGCCCTTTCTCTCAATGCCTCATAGTAGGATAAAGAACTTTACTGGGTACCTAATGCACACTGGCCAAATTATAGAACCTATTGTATGAATTCCAGATGGAGAGAGTTTTCTTTTACTATGAGTTGCACAATAAAATATCAGTTAATTCAATAAACAGTAATGCTTCCTGAATTTCAGTCTGGATTTCCTGAAATATATATAGTGGGTGAGGCTGATGCATACACAGAATATAAAAATGATTATTTTAAGTGATGAATTAGAAGTGTTCCTGGCAAAGCAGGAAGACAACGAATTACTAAGAAGAGGATTCATTCAGACAGATTGAAAAGAAATGGCCGAAGGAGAAGGACAACCAGGAGAGTCACCTCTTTGTGAGGGCTAGAGATGTGGTTCAGTAGTGGAGAGTTTGCCTAGCTAGCACAAGGCCCTGAGTTCAGTCTTTAGCTCTGTAATAATAACGATAATAATAATAATAAATTCATCTCCTTGTGAAGGTAAAACTGTTTACTCATGTTGACAGTTTCACCAGTCACTAAGTAATTCTCTCAGTGCAATCATGTAAAATGATATCTCTAAGTTTAAACTCTAAAATAAAAGGTACATTTGTCAGGAGTCTTTATTATTAAAGACTCATTGTGTGGTGCACATAGTTTATATCTAGGAAAGTTTTAGTAAATCACCTAATGGGCTTTGACTCCAAGGCCATATCAACGGACAGGATAATAGCGAGTGGGCCAAGATTCATCAAAAAGCAAATGAGTCAAGAGTGGAAGTTCTGGACAGTTCTAAACACAAGGTATATATGAAAGGCTCTAATTGCCCTCTGAGTGAAAGGAAGTTAGAATACAATAGTGGGATAAAAATTATCCTTCACTGAGGGATCAGTCATACAACAGATACTTACTGAACACAGCTGGGCTTTTGGACATGGAGAAGAACCACTGGGTAGGCAGTCAGGGCATCCTAAAGATGGGGTCAGATAGCTCATGGAGTTAAGAGCTAACTCAAGCAGCTAGTTAAGCTTTGAAAGATAAAAGTAAACATAAGGGGGGGGTCTGTTCCGGGTCCATTCTCTTATGTGGGCACAGGGCCCCACTCCTGCAACATGGGTCTGCTCTCTCGTGTGTTATGTACATGTACCAACTTCCCACAAGAAATGTGAACATTATGTACCATACATGTATACTAACAAACTTAAAAAAAATTTTAAACTAAACACAAGAACAAAAAATGAAAGATCAAGATAAGAATGGAGAGATAAGGACCTTTCCTCCTGAGAAGAAAAGTTCTTATGAGCACAGTAAGTTAGTTAACAGCTCCTCCCCACCTCCAGATTAGACTTCAAAAAACATTAAAAATGAAAATAATCGATTCTTTTGAACTCATTATCCTTGAAATGAGCCTTTTCCCTGTGCTCTGCTTAGTCATATATGAGCAGGAGAAAGCACACAATTTGGACCTCTGTTTGGAATTTCTTCCTGGATATTCAAAATCCAGGACCTATTCTTCTTCTTACTTTTTCCAATGAATACTCTCCTTACTTCCTCCTTTTGGTTCATGATTTCATTTTTCAATTTCATGAGACTACAATCTCAGTTTGTGCAGGATTAATTGTTTCACTAATTGCCCCTTAAGTGAAAGGAAGTTTGAATACAATAGTAGGATAAAAATTATCCTTCACTGAGGGATCAGTCATGCAATAGACACTTACTGAACACAGCTGGACTTTTTGAACATGGGGAAAAATCAAGCCAAGTCTATAAAGTACTTCTAGTCTACTTAGACAATTGTACTCAAAGGTAATTACTTAAATTTTTGATGAGGACTCTGACAAAGATAAGGAGAGAAAGAGTCCTCAAAACAGCAGGCTAAGAGTGGGTGGCTATGATCAGGCTGAAGAAAGACTTACCTTGTTCAGAGACACAGAGCTAAATAGCAGTGTGGTTGGTTTTCATCACAAGGTCTGACTTTAGTGCACCATGCTGTTGACCTTTTCCCAGGCTCGTGCCTGTAACAGCGCCATCTGTTTTCACTCAGAACTTAAAGGTGCACTCTCCCTGGCTTTTCTGTCACTTTCCATGCTGCCTTTTCTTTTCAGACTCAACAATGACATGAGGTGGTTCGGGCTGGGAGTGTAGCTCAGTGGTAAAGTTCTTGCCTACCATGTGAGACCCTGGATTCTATTTCCAGCATGAAAGAAAGAAGGAGAGAGAGGGAGAGAAAGGGGGGGGGGAGAGAAAGAAAAAGAAGAAAGAAAGAAAAAGAAAAAAGAAGGAAAGAAAGAAAGAAGAAAGGAAGAAAGAAAGAAAAAAGAAAGAAAGAAAGAAAGGAAGGAAGGAAGGAAGGAAGGAAAGAAGAAGAAAGAAAGAAAGAAAGAAAGAAAGAAAGAAAGAAAGAAAGAAAGAAAGAAAGAAAGAAAGAGTAACTGTAACCACGTTAACTCCTTTCTCTGAGTCTTTGTTCAGAGGATGGCAAAGAATGAGGTCCATGAACAGCAGTGGGGAACAAATTTTGTGTAGTTTATTAGAACAAAGAAAAGCTCTAGCTAGCCAAAAAGGTCTCCAAGGGAGGATGCCATGGAGGCACTTAAATCTAGGGGCTTATAGGCAGCCTTTGGCAAGCGATTTTGGCAGGCATGAGAGAGGGGCAGTTTGTCATTTGCAGGTACCCTCTGGTGCTGTTTTCAAACTTTGTGGGCATGCGAAAATGAAGGTATGCAGTTGCCATTGTTCTAGACCTCTGATGTCATTAAAGCAGACTTTGTTAGTCCTTTGTCCTTTGCGCTCCAATTATGCCTTTGTCACTTGTGTTTCAATTTCCCGTTTACTCAGGCCCTTGCCCTAGTCTGCCTATTGTCCCTCTATCTCCTAGTCTCAACTGCCCCTCAACAGTGATGATCCTAACTGCCAATAGCAGTTCAGGGGCATCGGTTGCTTTGGCTGCTTCTGGCTGAGAGAGGGTACTGGCAGGGAGGCAGTGAGAGCCCACCACTGTGAGGTCTATCTAAGGGCAGTGAGTGGGAATCAGGAAGAGTGCCTATCAGTGAATCTGTCTGCACCAACATCTGTAGCTTTAAAGCTGTCAAAATGAGGGCCGGTGAGATGGCTCAGCGGCGTACGCGCCTGCCTTGCAAGCGCGAAGGCCCGAGTTCGACTCCCGGAACCCACATACGAAAAAGGGGCCGGTGATATCGCTCAGCGGCACAGGTGCCTGTTGGCGGGTGAGGTCCTGAGGTCGACCCCCTGGTACCCACAAAAAAAAGCTGTCAAAATGAGAAGAAACAAATTTGACCAAGAGATTGAATATGCACAGCTCAAATAATAAGGCTATGAGGTGCATTAGCAGTGGTGCTGCTAGAGAAAGTAACCAGGATGCCCAGTTCCAGATCCTTGACCAGGATCCCCATGGCTCAGATAATTCTTCCCAGATCTTAGAGGCATGGTTGGCTAGTTTTTGTGCTGCATCTCTCACTATTCCAGATTGGTTGGCAATTTATCTTCTAGGAATAGACATAGACCCCCTTTTTCAGCAGTCAGGAGGTCTAGTCACCTCTAGTTTTGTAGGGTCACTGTGTCACTGCTTCTAGTGAGTCTATTTGGTTTTGGAGGGCTTTTAAGCTCTGTGCCATCTGTTGTAGACTCTCAGCAAGATCAAGAGTAGATTGAAGTAGGTGAATGACATTGTGAGACCTATCAACCCTATACTAGTCCCTGCTATTATTCCCAGTCCTATCAGTAAAGGAGCATGCCCTTTTTGGTTTTGTGGGATCACCACCTTGACTGGAACTGGGACTGGCTGAGGGCTCTCAAGAAGGTCTACTTGGGGGGATAGATACCCTAAAGTACATGTATCTGTCTAGTTGGTAGGCAGGCAAGAATATACTGAGGTGTCCCAGAAGAAGATGTTCTTAGTCTCTAAGCACGTCAAGAGATCAAGTGAAAATAGGTGTTGAAAGGACAGTGCAGCAGAGGGGCTTAAATGCAGCACAGGGGCCTGTAATTCCTTGGTGGTTAATGTACCAACTGTGATCCATACTTGGAGTGAGTGGGCCAAGGCTACCCCTCTGAGGGCCTGAAAATGAGCCTGCTGCTGTATTGACTGTGTGTCTGTCTTGTTCATAAGGGAGAGAGTTAGCTTTCCCCTACCTAGATATAAGGAGTACACTTGTCCTCTTATATGTGTGAGCTGAGCATAAGTAGCTTTTTTTGGCAGGGGGGGGTCATTTGCCCAGAGTCTAGGGTTTAAAATCTGGGCAGTTTTCTTTGAGCCTGTAGTGGGAGTTGCCTAATTACATGATTGAACGTTGGGCTGGTTTTTAGTACTGTTGTGTAGGTGGGTGTGGTGGCCAGGTAGGTCTCAGGAAGGTTTATGTTTCTGTGATCAGTCTCTTTGTAAATGGTGAGGGTAGAGTTACACCAGAGACCTTGAGGGTCCCTACGGGTTGGGAAGAATGTGTGGGTTTAGGGGAGGAAACGTTTATGTACAGGGCAGTGCGAGTCAGGATATAGAGGTATGTAAGCAGGGGTTCCGTAACGAGGGTGACAGAGGGTTCAAGGCTATTGAGCTCAGTGGTGAGCTGTGTGGCAAGGTCCTGGAGCCCAGTCACTGTCTTTAAGGAGAGATTATAACTGACTGTGTAAGTAGGTATTGGATGCCTTTATCTGGGGCCAGGTGGAGGCTGGTATGGGGACTGCGTAGTGGGCCACAACAGTAGGGGAAAGGCATAACCAGCAACTTTTTGCTAAGGTAGGATTGGATTAGTTGAGAAGGTGATAGGTAAAATTAAGAGTGTGATACAAGTATTTTATCCCAGGCAGAAATGGGATGGCAGGGCCGGTGAGATGGCTCAGCGGCTTAAGCGCCTGCCCGGCAAGCGCAAGGGCCCGAGTTCGACTCCCGGAACCCACATACGAAAAAGGGGCCGGTGATATCGCTCAGCGGCACGGGTGCCTGCTGGTGCGCGAGGTCCTGAGGTCGACCCCCCCGGTACCCACAAAAAAAAAAAAAAAAAAAAGAAATGGGATGGCAGATTGGGTCACTGAGTTTACACTAACAGGCAAAGACAGAAACAGAAGAACGAGGTTTAGATAGGTGAAAACTCTTGGAAGGTGCCTTGGAGCCATAGTTCATGTACAAGAAATATAAAGGTGTCTATTGGCAAGGTAGAATTAGAGTGGATGTGGTACCACTGTAGGTCAGAAAGAAGATAAAAGGTAAACTGGATGAGGTAGGAATAGGAGGGAGACACAAAACCCTGACATCAGTTTTTTTGGGTCCTGTGTCAATTCTCAGTACAGGGCTAATTTTTAACTAGAAGGCGCAAACCTAGATGCTTATCTCACCCAGGAGTGAAAATTACTCCATACCTCAGGGAGCTGATTGGTTAAGTGACACCAGAAGAAAGTCAGGATGAGAATTCCTAGCAGGAGATTTAATAACCCTGAGTCTCTATTGATGATTACTTATCTTTTAGAGAAGGAGATGGCATTTCTTGAAAAGAGGAATCTTAAGTCTTCTGCTAGTTTGTAAGAGTATCTGGCAAGTGGTTCCTCTCCTGTTGGCCTGTCTGGTGAGAGCTTTTTGTGGGTTACTGACCACAGTTTTAGGCTAGACTAGTGGATCCAGGAATCACGTCCAGAGACCTTAGCCCCTGAGGAGGCAGAAAAAATTACCATATGGGGTCCCTCTCACATTGGGTCAAGGGAAGGAGTGGAAGTAGGCAAAGACTTTACTGGGAGCAGGTGTCTCAGGTTAAAAAGAGAGGGCTTGTGCTCTCTAGGATAGGCCTCTATATTTTTCTGGAGACCCAATCTGGAAATGAGACAGAGAGATGATGTGTTTCACCTGGGCAGTCACTTCTGGATCTAATAAGAAATCATTGGTAAGAAAGGGCCTTCCAGAGCCAGGTATAGTGGTGCACACCTGTAATCCCAGCATTTGGGAGGCTGAGGCAGGAGGATTGCCATGAGTTCAAGGCCAGCCTAGGCTACATAGTGAGTTCAAGCCCAGTCTGAACTACATAGCAAGACCCTGTCTCAAAAAAAAAAAAAAAAAAAAAAGAAGGTCTTCCATACAGCATCTTAAAGGGGCTGAGGCCTGAACACTGAGAGGAATTTCTTATCCTAAGTAGGGTGATGGGTAAGAGGGTGGTCCAGGGAAGCCAGGTCTCCTGGGTTAATTTGTGGAGATGGATTTTTAAAATCCTGTTGGCCTTCTCTACTTTCCCTGAAGACTGGGGTCTCCAGGCTCAGTGTATGGGATATTGTATATTCAGGGCTGTTGAAATTCCCTGCGTAACTGTGATCTGGAAGGATGGGGCACTGTCATTTCAGGTCAGGCCAAATCCAGGAATAATCCCATTTATTAGGGCTCGAATCACCTAAATTTCATTCTTTCCAAATGGCAGCATGAGAGTGAAGGACCAGAAAGGCGTATTTTGAATCTGTGTATATGTTAGCCCTCTTCTCTTTGCTTAGTTTGAGGGCCCAGGCAAGACCAACTAGTTCTGCTAGCTGAGAGCTTGTTCCCAAGGAAAGGGGTGAGCTCTCTATGACTGTTGTTGTGAATGCTACCACATACCCTGCCCTCCAAACACCCTGTTCTACAAAGGAGCTCCCATCTGTGAAGAGTGTCCAGTTTGAATTCTTTGACAGGTGGTCTCTCAAATCTCCCCTTGCAGCATAAGTTTCTAATACTACCTGGCTGCAATCACGGGTTAATTCTCCTTGTTCTTCTGGGAGAAAGGTAGCAGGGTTTAGAGGAGGGCAGGCTCTTATTTAAATGGCAGGTCCTATCAGCAGCATAGCCTGATATTTCGGGAATCAGCTGCCTGAGAGGCAGAGGCTTCCTTTGGAGGAGATCTGCAATATGATGAAGAGAGCACACGGTCAGGTCATTACCTAAGGTAAACTTGGTAGCCTCTGGAGCTAGCAGGGAAACAGCAGTAATTGCCTGAAGAGAGACTGGTCAGCCTTTGGCTACCACATCTAGATCTTCACTTAGGCAGCCAACAGGCTGTTGGAATGGCTCTTTGGTTTGGGTCAGTACTCCCAGGACCATCCCTCTTTTTCACATCTCATATAAATTAAAGCAGTGATGGTGTACCTATGACATGCATGCCACAGTGGGCTGTTTGTATCATTGAAAGCTCTAAAAGGGTCTCAGTCACTAAATTAAAGGTTCTTCCTGTAAGGAGGCTAAGGGCCAGAGCCTTTTTTTATTTTTTCATTTATTTATTTATTTTGATTTTTTTGAGACAGGGTCTTGCTATCTAGTCCAGACTGGCCTCAAACTCACTGTGTAGTCCAGGCTGGCCTCAAATTTTTGGCAATCCTCCTGCCTCGGCCTCCTGAGTACTGGGATTATAGGTGTATGCCACCATGCCTAAAGGGAGACTTTTTTAATGTTTCAAAGGCCAGCCTTCCTTCTGATCCCCATGTCAAAATGTGGGATTTTTGTGCCTGTGTATTGCTGGTCATTTGATAAAATGGGTGAGCTATTTCCCCATATCCTGGGATCCATAGCCTAGAGAAGCCAGTGATACTCAGGAATCCTCTTAGCTGTTTTAAAGTTTTAGGGATGGGGAAGCGTAAGATGGGCTAGTCTGATCTTTGCTCAAAACCCTAGAGCCCTCAGATATAGTAAGGCCCAATTATTGAACAGAGGACTGGCGTAGCTGAGCCTTACTCTTAGATACCTTGTATCCTCTCTCTCCTAGAAAATTGAGGAGGGCCTGGCTTTGCTTTTGGGAATCCTCCTTAGTTGGAGCACATGCCAAGAGATAATCTACATACTGCAGAAACTTAGTCTCAGGTGTGACAAGTCAGAAAGGTCTCGTGACAAGGCCTGCCCAAACAGATGAGGGCTGTCCCAGAGACAGTCCATGTAAATTGGGTCATTTGGTCTGAGGGGTCCTCAAAGGCAAACAGAAAGTGGGATTCTGGGTGTAGAGGAATGCAAAATAAAGCATCCTTTAGATGTAACACTGTGAACCATTTAGATCCCTCAGAGGTCTGGGTCATCAGAGTATTGGGGTTGGGAACCAGAGGGTGTATGGGGATCGTGGCCTCATTAATAAGTTGGAGGTCTTGTACTAGCCTCCACTCTCTGTTAGCCTTTTGGACTCCCAGAATTGGGGAATTGCAGGGGCTATTACAGTTGGTCAGGAGACCCTGGGACTTTAAATTTTTGATGATCTTTTTTGGCACTTCTCTGGCCTCTGACTTTAGGGTATACTGCCTCTGATATAGGAAGGAGGCTGAGTCTTTAAGATGGATTTGTGCTGCCTGAGCAGTTAGACCCTGACGGATTTTTCCTGCTGAGGCTCATACTTTGAGGTTAATCTTGATCTCTTCTGGGGACAGAAGAAGAGTTTGTCCTGGGGCTATTAGGATAGTGGTGCCCATCTGAGCCAGGAGATCTCATCCCAGCAGCAGGATAGGGCATTCTGGCAAGACCAGAAAGAAGTGGGCTCCCCAGCTATAGCTTAGTGGAAATGTGAAAAACCGAGTGACAGCTTTTCCTGACACTCTCCTTATGGTCATGCTTATGGAGAGAGGGAGCCAGCACTGGAGCAAAGGACTGACAGAGCAGCACTAGTGTAGAGCAGGTAGTCTGCTGTATGTCCTTCCACTGTTAGGGTTATCCAGGGCTCCTGGAGGGTGATGATCTGGGTCCTAGCAGCCACAAGGGAAGGCCCTGGACATCTTCAGTCCTGCTGAACCATTATGTCAGAATGGTTCAGTCCCTGGGACCTTTGTTCCTGGGGACAAATAGCCTTCCAATGGTCCCCTTGGCAATTAGGACAAGGCCTGGGCAGAGGCCAATTGCACTCCCTGCTGATGTATCTTGGCTTTCCACATTTGTAACATACTCATGGAAGATTCTGGGAACCCCCAGTTGGGTGAGTCTGTAGGGCAGCCACTATTAAGGCAACATTCTTCCTATCCCTTCAGTCCTTCTCCTTGGCCCCCTGTGGATCTCAGTTGTAAAAACAAAAACATGGTGGCTCTTCTTAGCAGATTATCTAAAGTGTAGTCTGGTCCCATAGCTAATTTCTGTATCTCCAAATGTCAGGGTTGGACTGGGTAATAAATTTATCTCTCAGAATAAGTTGTCCCTCAAGTGACTTAGGTCACAGGAAAGTATGCTTGACTAAAGCTTCCTTGAGTCACTTGAGGGAGGCTAAGAGACTCTCTTCCTTTCCCTGCATCATCATAGGCAGTTTGGAATAGTTTAGAGGTTTGACTCAGGTCCTGTAGAGGCCATCTAATATACAATTCAGGAAATTTTTGTCTCCAGAACCCTCATCTCACCTGGCCATTAGGGTTGTACTGGGGCTCCTCACAGGGATCTGCTTTGAGCCCTGGCTCGATGTGGGTTTCAGTTGGTAGTTGGGCAAGCTATAGTTAATTACCATAAATCTGTGGTCCTCTCAGAGCTGCCTCTTTGAGTCAGGGGGGTTTGGTTTAAAAGGAGCATCACATCTCTCCATGAAAAGTCAAAAGGACAGTTTTCCGAACACTTCTATATATTTATTTGGGCCCTCTGAGAACTTGCCTAGGTCTGCTTTGATCTGTCAGAAGTCTCTCAGGGGGAAAAGGACATGAGTCTGCATGGGGGTCTCCTCGGGTGCTGGCCCTGTCACCTGGAGGATAAGCAAAGTGGGAGGGGGGGTCCTTGCTCTTGTCCCTGTATTGGGGGCCTAGGATAGGTGAACAGAAGGGCTCTTTAGGAGGGTCCTCCTAGAAGGGGGGAGGATGAGGGCAGGAGGGCTCTTCAGGAGATTTTTCCTGGGAAAGGGGAGTGATCTCTCAAGGTTGAGGGGGTGAAGGCTGTTAACAGAGGCAAGTCTATGCAATGACCTGCAGAGGTCAGGTTTGCCTCTCAAAGCAAAGAAAACCTGAACATAGAAAACTTTTGGCCATTTACCCTGCTTTTCGCAAAATTGGTCTAGTTATAGGACTGTGTTGTAATTGGTATTGCCTCCCTCTGGACACTTTTCTTTATCACCCAAAATATAGCCAGGCCAAGCACGGGCACAGATTAGGCACTTTTTCTTCGAGTCCTGAGGGTCAAACAATTTCCATTTCTTAAGGATGCAGCCCAACAGGAAGGTAACTGAAAAGGTTTGAGTTTCAGTGTCCCCCCTCTGTAAGAAAGACAGGGAAGAAAAGGCACCCTTCTTGTATCCTCTGTTGCTCTCTTTTCTGCCTCTCCCTGATCACAACAGCAAGAGAGGGAACTTCACTCCACAGGCCAGTAGACATTAGTTGTGCTAGGTGTCGATGCATTACCCTGGGAGGGTGTACCCAGGGCCTAATCCTGTGATGGATAATTGGGTCTGGATGGCATGCATTTTGAGGGCTTCCCAGGAGTCATGAAAGGCCCTCCCAAGGATATCTCTCAGTCCAACCTCCGGTAAGAGGGGCAATGATGCCAGGTAGTCACTTTCCAGAGGGGCAGGAGGTTTTTTGTTTTTTGGTTTTTTTTTTTGGGGGGGGGAATTGAAGGAATTGATGAATATAGTCCCTATCAGAATGGAACCAGTATCAGTCTCTACAGTAAACAGCCTGACTGAAACTTAGGAAGCAGGTCTACCCTAAGACCTGGTTCTGGTTGAAGAGATAGGCAACTATGAGACAGGGTCTGAAGTCGGCTCCCTGTGAACAGCAGTGTGGTGTAATGGGACCAAAGCCAAAGGGACTCTCCCTCAGCTTTAACCTTGTTTGCATGATACTGTCTCTGGGAAATCAGGGGCACTATTTGCCAGATATGGGCCTCCTGCATGTGGGGGTGGGGCCTGGGCACCAGAGACACTGGGGCCAGGATTTTGGCTAGGATCCTAACCTGTTCTTGGCCCAGTAAGTCTATCAAGACACATCTGAAGAAGAGAGGGTCAGCCATACTGGTGGAGAAAGAAAAGTCCAAACCTATAGCTCAACTCTTAATGGAGGCTTATGA
Organism: Erethizon dorsatum; assembly: GCA_028451465.1. NCBI lineage: Eukaryota > Metazoa > Chordata > Mammalia > Rodentia > Erethizontidae > Erethizon > Erethizon dorsatum. The sequence goes on from CM051842.1 coordinate 43,388,864, forward strand.
GAGGGCTCTGATGGAGGAGGCTCAGGTCACCATGTAAAGGGGATATCTGGAGAGCACTGAGAGAGTTTACCTCTCACCTCATGGAGGAGTGCAGGCCGAACGTGATAGGCAAGTGGAGGTTTCTTTGCTGGATACCCAGTCAGGTGGTCAGCACCCAGCTTCCACCAGAGGACCTTTGAGTACTCACCAGGGAGTAGCCCTGGCCAGAGTCTCACAATTATCGCTCTTTCACCAGTTCCACACATCCAGAGATCTGCCTCAGTAAAAGAATCCAGCTCTCTGTCTGGCCAACATTTCCACTGTCCCTGGGGGTCATTACAGGGGGATTAACTAGGAGGTTGCTGGGGAACCTGTCCTGTTTTAAGTGTGGCTGACCATCTAGTAGCTTTTAACTGGCTTCAGGGTACCCACTATTTCTTAGAATGCGAAAAGTATAGAAAAAGAGTGTGTGTGTGATCCAGCCATTCTACCACACTTACCCCTCTATAGAAAAGTTGAGTCCCACATTGGGCACCAAAGATGTAACCAATTTACTCCTCCCTCCAGTTCCTTGTTCTGCAGATGGTGAAGAATGAGATCCATGAAGAGCAGTGGGGGAACAAACTGGGTGTGGTTTATTAGAAAGAACAAAGAAAAGCTCTTGATAGCCAAGAGAGGCTCCAAGGGAGGATGCTGCAGAAGCACCTACTCAAGGGGCTTATATGAAGAGAATTTGGTTGGGGCACAAAAGGGGCAGTTTGTCATTGGTGGCTGCCATCTGGTGCTATTTCCAAACTTGGTGGGTACAGAAAAATAAAGGAATGCAGTTGCCACTGTTGTTAGGCTTCTGACGCCAAGAAAGCGGACTTCATTAATCCTTTGTCCTTTGCACTCCAATTAGGCCTTTGTCCCTTGCACTCCAATTTCCTAAGGTTTATCTCACTTTATTCAGGCCCTTGCCCTGATCTGCCTGTTATCCCTCTGTCTCCTGGTCTCAGAAGAAAGGAAGGAAGGGAGGGAGGGAGGGAGGGAGGGGGGAAGGAGGAAGGAAGGAAGGAAGGAAGGAAGGAAGGAAGGAAGGAAGGAAGGACGGAAGGAAAGACGGGGAGGCAGTTGATGCCTGACTCTTGGCTTTGGAGCAGTTATTGGATCTGACCTAGAATTTTATAGGGATACTCTTCTTGTTGGTGAAATTTTCTGGGCGTGAACACTGTTGGAAGGATAATGCATGTCTCATTAAAAAGGGCAGGTAAACCAGGCGTGTTGGTGCACACCTGTAATCCCAGCACTCTAGGAGGCTGAGGCAGGAGGATCACAAGTTCAAAACAAGCCTGGGCAACTTAGTGATTTAGCAAGATTTCATTTCAAAATAAAAAAGGTCTGAGGATGTGGCTCAGTACAAAGGCCCTGGACTTAATCCCCAGTAATCCCCCCCAAAAATACAAGGGCAGTTGTATCTGAGCTAGTATAATATAAGCAAAGTGTTGGCATAGTGAGTAGTGTGGCTTTGGAGACAGACAAATCTGGATGTGAATCCCAGCTCCATCATTTACCAAACACCTTTCCACCAAATTCCTCATCTGTAGAAAGCAGTGAGGCAGAAATTAACATTGCTTCTCAGGATAGACTGGGAAAGAAAAATGTGTACTCATTGTTATTCTCTGTTGTTTCCTCCCCATTAGACCACGAACTCCCAGAGGACAGGGGCCCTGTCTGTGTCATCTCCATACCCTGAAAACTGCCATAACCACCAAGCCAGAGCAGCCTCAACACATTTTTTCTGCTGCTTCTGGTCCAATGCGACAGTGTTTATTTTAAAGAGGCTTTCTTGCATCCTAAAGGTCTACAGAAACTGCTCATGAGGATTACCACAGAGGAAGGTTTATTTTGCTCCATTGTGATACTTGCCACAGTGATTTTCATTTGATGTTTTGTGGTACACTTGGATAGAACCAAGCCAGAAAGAATTCCTAACTCTTCCTGCCATGTTGACTTTTATCCACAGCAATTCAAGAGGCAGACTGCAGGCTATGTAGAGGTACCTGGTTTTATTGGCAGAAAGACTGCAATGGGAACAACAATGGCTTCTCTTACCACATCTGTCTCTGGCAAAGAACCACAAGTGCCATCAGAGCCCTGTAGACAGGGACCTGTCTGTCCCAGTCACTGAACTATGAGTTTCTAGATGCCAGAAAATGTACTTGTTCCAATTTATCCTTCTGTGTTGGAAGCATCCATAACAGAAACCAGAACATAGAGGACATTTGATAAGCAATCCCTGCGTCACACAACTTCCAAATGAAAGAGGCAGGATTCAATTCCATGTCAGCTTGAACCACAAAGACTATGGTTGCAGCTGCGGATATAGCTCAACTGTAGAACCTTCGTCTAACATTCACAAAGCCTTCGGTTCAATCCCCAGCCCTGCAAAAGTAAATAAACAAATAAATAAAAATAAAAGCCTATAGCCTTAGTTGTATTGGCATTACTAGATGCTGGGACTCCCTGCAGCTTCACTTGGGCATTTCCCATGCTACTCAGAATTCACAAAAGAGTCCTGTTTAGAGCCTGGTGCAGAGATCAGATTATTCCTGCAATGGGTTTTTTAAAAAATTCATTTAATGTGACCTGGCACCATTCTAGGTGATGGAGAGTCAATACTAAAGAAAATTGACATTGTCTCTGCTCTGTGGAAGCTTATTTCTAGTTCAAGAGATAGAAAATAAATGACTGCATGGCAATGCTCACTTAACAATGCTACTGAAGTGCTTAGCACACTGCAGATGAATTAAATGAATCAAAGTAAATAACACAACATCCTGTCTTACTTATCTTATATATGCAATTAATGGCAAGTGATACTTTTAATTAAATGGAAGATTGTGTAAGCAAAACAGTAAAAAGAAAAGCTCCTTATATTTTGGGAACACGTATCTGACTAAATAACTATTGCCTTGAGTCTCCTTCACTGTAGGGAAAGGTGGCTCCTAGGCAGGAAAAACATAGGCTTTATTAAAAATTAATAGGGAATCTTACTAAAAGCAGCTTTTGCCTCTACAGTTAGACTCTACAGTTAGAGCAATTAGAAAGACAAAAAGGGAGTGAGAAACCAGACCTAAATATGTGCCAGGTAACACAAGTACCTTAAGAATTTATCAAGAAGAGTTAACAAAGTTGGGAGGAAGCCAGAAACATAAAAGACCAGGGTAACCAGTCCCCTCACCAACCTCTGATAAAATGCAAAGGAGACAAGGGGCAACCACCTAAGGACTCATTTAATATGTAAAAGACACACCTACTTATACATGTATACATGTATGTATATTTTCACTTTAGCATCGCTACATTACACCAGATACACACAGGTCCCCTTTACTTAATCATTATCTCTAAGCTACCTTTCTATAAGCACCCCCCCCACTTATCCATCACAAAGCGGCAGGAAGGAATCAAACAGCCACAAAAGAATGTAGCTAGAGGTGCCCAGGTTAGGGTCAAAGACATCCAGAGAGCCAACCAGATTGTGACAACTTCCAGGTGCCCACATGGGAAATGAAAAGAATCACTGATCCTAAATAAAAGGAGCCAGGGACAAGGACTCAAGGGTATTCACCTTTCCAATATCCCCTACTCTTCCAGAATAGCTATCTATCTTCTCTTTTTCCGCCCTTTTCCAAGTAAACCATCTTCCTTTATTTTAGACTCTGCCTCTTTAATTCCTTACTGGTGCTGACAGTTTACGATCCCAGTAGCTGCATGTTCCAGTGGAGCAGCAGTTCATACGTCCCACCCCGCTGCAACAGTCACCAACTCACACAGCTTGTAAGATCAGAAAACAATACTTCAGGGGAGAGTACTTTGGACTGACACATAGATTAGGTACAAAAAAGAACTTTAAGTTTAGGCCAAGACCCAGGTTTTTTGTTTTATATTATTTTTGTTTGGTTTGGTTTGGAGATTTTTGGAAGTACTAGGGATTGAACACAGGGCCTTCCCACTGAGCTGTATCCCCAGCCCTGTTCAGTCTTTTTTTTTTTTTTTTTTTTTTCCTTTTTCTTTTGAGGCAGGGCCTCACTGAGTTGCTATGTTGCACAAGTGAGACCCACACTTGTCATCATCCTGCCTCAGTCTCCCAGAGTGCTGGTATCAGAAGTGTATACCTCCACACCAGGCTAAGAGACTTGAGGTTTAAAGAAAAGATAATGTTAGGAAGCCTGGATCTTTATTTTAGTCTTAGAGGTCAGCTAGAAGAGAAGCGGAGAAAGTAGGGTCCTTTACATGACGGACTAGTTCAGTTCTCTCTCAGGTTTACGTGACTGTGCGGAAACGGAGTCAACCCTAACACTGTGCTGTAGGTAGCTTGCTAGAGCTGAGAATTAAAAATTAAATTGTATGAACTTACAATAAAATAAATTATAATTACAACAAAGATGAAAATACTGGGCCGGTGAGATGGCTCAGCGGCGTAAGCGCCTGCCTGGCAAGCGCGAGGGCCCGAGTTCGACTCCCGGAACCCACATACGAAAAAGGGGCCAGTGTTATCGCTCAGCGGTACGGGCGCCTGCTGGCGTGCGAGGTCCTGAGGTCGACCCCCAGTACCCACAAAAAAAAATTAAATTAAATTAAAAAAAGACGAAAATACTCAAAGCTAATTGTTTCCTAATTGTTTTATTTTACTATTATCTACACTGTTGAAGTTATTTACATTTTTGTATCTGTATTATGGAAATATTATGGTATGGTGTGCTACTGCACATCTCTTCTCGAGTATGTATTTAGTAAGTTCACATTGGTAGCTTAAAATAGGTCATGATGGGTTATTCACACCATATAATGGAGGTCTGCCGGGTCCCACGGAGCTCTTAAAGTTCCCGGGGGGGGGGGGGGATGGCGAGAGGATGGAGAAATAAAGAGAAGAGACAAAAAGCTGAGGTCAGATGGAGCCCTCTCCCCTGATGGGAGGAAAGGAACTGCTGAACCAAAGCAATGCATTTATTTATACATTTAGCAAGTTGGTGTCATGTGACACCCCTTTTCCTAGCAACCCATTGCTTGGATTGCCTTGGGGCTAAGTGTTCTCTGGGCTGGAGCAGTTTGTTTACATAGCCCACTTCAGCCACTCTTTGTTGCTTCTTGTTGCTCTTTGTTTTCTGGCTGGCCTTGCCCCGCCCTGCATGTGTGATCAATTTCCAGCTTCAGCCACTCCCCACAGAGGTCAGGAAGTCAGGGCTTGATCTATTGTTAATATTGATTGTCTAAAATTAAGGAATTGATGTAAAAATGTTAATAATGCAGATTAAACTTCAAAATATTTTGTCTGTATCTCGTATATTGTGAGTAGAATAGCATAAAAATTGAGGAACTATATACTTTTTATCCAACTATATATATACTTATCGTCCCACTTCACAAAGAAGTCACTGGAGTCATTGACAAATTAGTGAAGTTCTAATATACTTCCTCATTGTTTGAGTTTCATGATACTTGCTAATGTAAATAAGTTAAAAACCACACTTCATGTCAGAACTACATTTGAAGAGATTTCAAGCACAACTGTATGTGTATTCACAAATAGACATTCAAGCACATAAATATAATAAGTTTAATGAATTTTATTTATCTACTTTTAAATGGGTTATTACATGGACATATGTAGTAATGTGTACTTATGGTGAATATTCAAGAATTTTCTCCCGGCACTTGGGAGGCTGAGGTAGGATTGCTGTGAGTTCGAGGCTAGCCTGGGCTACAAAATGAGTTCGTGGCCAACCAGGACTACATAGTGAGACCCGTCTCAAAAAATCAAAAGAATTTTCAAAAACACTGGTTAATTGTTTTCACATTCCTTTTTACTCAAACGGTAAATGCATTTTTCTGAATTTTTTACCATTAGCAGAAAATAGCTATATTTTAGTTTACATATTAAGTATTTTCTGAATAAGTCTGAATGTTACAAAATATTTATAGCAGCTCTACTGTGTGTGTGTGTGTGTGTGTGTGTGTGTGACCAAAGATTGAACCTAGGGTCCCTGCACTGAGCTACATTTCCAGAACTTTTTATTGTTTATTTTGACACAGGGTCTTACTAGGTTGCTAAGTTGCCCAGGCTGGTCTCAAACTTGGGATCCCCCTGCATCAGCCTCCCAGAGTGTTGATGTTACAGGCATGTGCCACCATGCCCATCTTCAACTCTACTTCTGTGCCTGATACATAGTGGGTGCTCTCAGTTTATGTTTTTCTTTCTTGTCTTTTATTTGCAGTGTTGAGGATGGAACCTAGGGCCTTGCACATGTTAGACAAGGATTCTACCACTGAGCTACTTCCCTAGTTCCTCTTTGCATAACAGATATTTATTGAAAAATGATATGTCAGATGCTGTACTGGGCACTTGGAATTCAGAAAGAATTAGATAGAGTACTTCTCCAAAAATCTTACCGAAATCAGCAATTAAGCAAATACAATTTATGAGCTGATACTAGGCCAGGATAGAAGTCTCTTCCTCATGTGCATCACACTCTCCCCAGCTTCTAAGATCTTGTACATGTTAGTCTCACTCTCTAGAAAATTCTAGATCTGCTTTGTCACCTGACTAATTCCTATTATTTGTTATGGTGCTATAGTTTGGATTTGGTTTATCCCCTAAAAAGTCATGTGTTGAAGACTTGGTCCCCAATATAGTGATATTAAGTAGTGGGGAACACTTAAGGGGGGGCCTGGTGAAGGTTGTTGAGTCATTGGAAGATCCACCCGCCAAAGGGATTAACGCAGTATTGATGCTGTTCTCATGGAACTCTAGTTCGTCCTTTGAGAGTGGGTTGTTATAAAAAGTGTAAAAAAGGCTCCTTCCCAGTCTCTGGTTTCCCTTTTCGCTGTGTGATCTTTTCCTTTTCTATTTGCTCCTGCCATTGTGGTGCTATTCACTGTGAGCCCTTCCCCAGAAGACAAACCATTGTAGCCACCAGTCTTAGTCTTCCTACTTCAAAAACTATGAGGTAAATAAGCCTCGTTTCTTTATGAGCACCCAGCTTGAGGTGTTTTGTACAGCAATAGAAAACAGACAAATACAAAGGTCTTTAGCTTGCCCTCGTCTTGATATGAATTGTCAGGACACTTTGAGTTCCCTCATTGCTGTGAGCAGCTACTACAGTTTGTTGTAGTTTCATGTTTTTCTGTTTGTCCTCCACAAGGAGTGAGACCAGGGATGCTCATTTCTGTATGCTAAAGCCTACTTCAGTACCTGGCATACTAGTGTGAGGAAAGGGGCTATAACAGCTAGAAGACTCTGTTCGTTGGAGTAAAATGCAGTTAAAAATAGTGCATCCATATCAATTTCCTATTCATATGGAATAGGAAGCTGGATGAACATGCATGGCTAAAGACTTGAAACTTACAAATGGAGGTTGGTTTTCTTTCTTTCTTTTTTATTTATTTACATATTTTTTGAGACAGAGTCATGTTATTTTGCCCAGGCAGACCTTAAACTCCTGGGATCAAGTGACTCTTCTGCTTTAGGCTTCAAGTAGCTGAGATCACCAGCATGTACCACCATGCCTGGCAGAGATTGTTTTCTTAATATACCAACCAAGTAGGCCAAGATTTCCTTTGGGCCAGTAAAAAGAAAAACTGGAAATAGAATCAGAAAGCATTGATTTTTATGAAAGATTTGCTGTTTTTAAAAAGACACGGACTTAGAGTGACCCTGTCTCAAAATGTAAAAGAAATTAAAATTTTTAAAAATAAAAAGCTAGGCTGGGGATGTAGCTCAGGCCCCAGGCTCAATCCCCATTTCCAAAAGGGGGAAAAACAGAGACACAGAAGCAGGTCCTCTTTTTCCGTCTCACATTATCCTTCTTGGTTGTAATTCCTGGAATGTTTAAGTTAGGGAAAAGCATCCCAACTACTGGGGTTCTTTCCCAGAGACTCTGAGGAGGAAAGCCTCACCCATTCCCTTTGAATTTGTCAAGTGTTACAGTAGTCATCCAATAATGTGACATTACTTATTTTGTCCAGTGGAGGGCAATATGCTGCTGCTAGTACCACTTCCTACAGTGCGACCTGTAAGGACTAACTTTACTTACCATCCATAGTTTTAAATTCTCACAGCAACAAGCACCTAAATAGAAGATGCCCCTTCAGTAGATGTGAGGATATAGAGGAAAAGATGGCAATAGCACTAATCCTGACTCTCCTTCCCATTCCTTACTCAAGACCCCAGGGTAGGCTAGATGCCCAGGGGTCCTGAAATGCTCCCCATTCTTGCTGACTTGTGACTAACACAGGGTGTGCAATTAATGGTTTCTTAAGAACATGGCTGGTCTCTTTAGATTTCTGCATATCTCATTCTACACAGAGGACAAGATTAGGCAATAGGTACTATTAGGACCAATTTACAGATAAGGACACTGAAACTGAGGCCTGAGGAGTTTATTAGCTGGTGTAAGAATAGGAGCCAGGCCTTTTCAGGTACCATGGTGCATGCCTATAGTGCAAGCACTCAGAAGGCTGGGGCAGGAGGATTGCTTGAGCCCAGGAATTGGAGGTCAGCTTGGGCAATACTGTATAGCAAGTCTCTGTTTCAAAAAAAGAAAAAAAGAGAGAAAAGAAAGAAAGAAAGAAAGAAAGAAAGAAAGAAAGAAAGAAAGAAAAAAGAAAGAAAAAGATATTTTCACAGTGTCCTGTTTTTTTCCCTAGCCACACTGTAGTATAGACTGATGGTTGTCTCTCATCCACTGAATGGAAATGATTAGGGCCAAGAGATCATTTTCCATTCATTGCTCTAGCCTAGCATGGAGAAGAGTGCTGGGTACACAGGGAAGCATGAAATGCAGTAAGGCTGGAGAGAATAGAGATTATGAGATGAGGTGGAATCACCTGGAATGATTCTCCCATTACCAGCTTGGAAAAATGAAGACAGACATATCTGGAAAGACAGAGAACAAATAGTAATGATATTGTCTGACGAATGCATTAGGAAGAAGAAGCACGTACTATTCTGTGGACTTGTGGCCTGTTACTCCTGTCATTGCATTGCTCTCACTCTTGTTTTAAGTGTCCAAAAATAGTACCTGATAGGATGTACTTGAAAGTTTCTAAATACTAGAATTGAGTACTATCATGACCATTGGTTTCCTTTTTTGGTGTCCTGGTCTAGTAAGAGCAATAATCCTAGCAAATTCCACTGATTCTTATTGGGTATCAGCCATGGTGCTGGAGGATTATACACATGAGCTTATTTCATCATCACAATGAAGATGAGGGTTAGTATTTCTTAAAGAGATTCTACAAAGCTGGATAAGAGTAGGTGGCCCAAATAGCAAGCAAGCCCTTGTTCTTTCCATAAATAAGAGACGCCGAAATCATGGCATACAGACCACAGTCACCATTCATAATGACTAATGGTGCATGCACAAATATCCATATGCAATTTTAAAGTGTTACACATATTTTTGTGCGATAGAAAAAAGGCAGTTAACACATGAAGAAACATCGAAGCCCTCTTTGGATATAGAGGAATAAACACTGAATTTATACACTTAGGCAAAGCTCCCTAAGACTCCATTAATTACAGTACCTATTCCTTTCTCCAGTGTTTCTCACCCAATCTAAACTACTTATTGCTTCTCTGTCTCCAATTCCTCACCATCAGACACCGAGAGATCAGCCTCTCCCTCAGCAGCTTGTCCAGGGCTTGGGTTTTAGTGGCCTCTCCTGTTTCTTCTCCCCAACGCAACAGTCCCCAACCTGAATTATAACACATGGAAACCAGTTTAGGGTCTATAAATTGAATGTCAAGTTTCAAATGCTGTCTGAAACTCTCATTTGTGTTTTTTTTTTTTTTTTGTAATTACATACTGGGGATCAAATCCAGGTTCTCACCCTTGCTAAGCAAATATTCTGTCACTGAATGACATCCTTAGCCATCTTTATTTTGAGACAAGTTCTCATAAAGTTACCAAGGCTGGCCTCAAAATTTTGATCATCCTGCCTCAGATTCCTGAGGAGTTGGGATTACAGGGCTGCACCACTTCACCCAGGGAACATAGAGTTTTAAGCAAACACACTTGTGACAGCTTTGCTCATGGCTAGAGAAGGAGAAAATCAGCACTTGTATCAAAAGCATAGTCACCCAGAAAAAGAGAAAAATTCTATAAACACAAATTTCTGTATACAGAAACACTGATATGGTAGAATTTGGAAGCCATTTTCTCTTTCTGGATCCAATTCATGCAATGAAACATAACATAGGTATAACTCTAAGTGAAATTTGATATTTTCTGACCACCAACGTGACAGTCTCTCCTAGGGCATATATGTGCAAGTTGGTGTCTGCCTTCTCTTCCTTTCCAGCCTCAACTCAGTACCTAGGTGTTCAAGGATTGGGACAAGCTATTCCAAAGAACCGAGGAGGAATTTGGGAAATGAAGAGACATACTAGAGAAACCAGGTGGTCAATCTCCTCCTTTAGTCAGGTGTGGAGGGAGCTGGAAAGTGAGAAATGGGGATCGAAGGGTGATAGCTTCTTTGTGTGATGGCACAGTCATGGTATTTCTCATATACATGGAAACGCATACCAATTTAATTACTCTGTTTTAAAGTTGTTGAACTGGTAAACCAAGTATGCACATCCAATGAAACATGTACAGAGGAGATACAGACAGTAAAAGACATGGAAAGACCATGCAGGCACTTTTGCTCAAGTAGTAGAACACTGAAGACATTTATTTGCACTTTGCTCCTTTGAAACATTATTATAGTGAAAAGATGGCTGGGCCGGTGAGATGGCTCAGCGGCTTAAGCGCCTGCCCGGCAAGCGCGAGGGCCCGAGTTCGACTCCCGGATCCCGCATACGGAAAAGGGGCCGGTGATATCGCTCAGCGGCACGGGCGCCTGCTGGCGCTCGAGGTCCTGAGGTCCACCCCCCAGTACCCACAAAAAAAAAAAAAAAAAAAAAAAAAAAAAAGATGGCTGAAAGAGATAAACATCCATCAGAGGAGGTCAGTTAAATTATGGAATATCAATGTTTTTTATGTCTATGATGCCATTAAATGAAAACAATGTTGATATGTATCCATGGACATAAGAAGATATCCATCGCGTATTGTTTAGTTAAATTTCCAGGTATCAGGAAATTATATATAAGTTAATATTAATTTACAATATACAACACGGAAATACATATATCCTATTTATTAAGTATTGTATTTACTAGTTTCTGAACACTTAACATATACAAGAGAGGTATTTCAAAACATTAAAGAGGGCATCCAGGGTACAGACATCTGTCTTATTCCTGTCTCCTGACCCCTCACCAGAGACAGTTACTAAAACAAAACCAACCAAACTACTGACATCATTTAACAAATAAGAGCAATGAAGTATGGAATATTAACAAATTTTAAAACATATCACTTAATGTCACATTAACAACATGGCTGAAATAAAAAATATATTTAAGTAGTGGAAATATGTCCACCTAAAACACACGTGTCAAATCAATGAGAAACGTCCTTATAAGTGTTCACAAAACTTTGGACGCAGCATTTTTACTCAGCAAAATGCACCAGTTGAAAACATTCCTATTCATAGCAGCACCCGCAACAGGAGTGCTTAGGAAGAATCTGCAAGTGACTTGCGAATACTTAGTGAAGAGTGTTAAAAACGAGAGATTTAAGAGATAACTTGAAAATAACAGACGCTGCTTGCTTACTGCACTGAGAGATTATGTTATACACAGTCAACCATGGCTCAGGGTTTGGATTCCAAGCAAGTCCTCTGAAAAGAACTGGAAAGGAAGGGTGGAAAGAGGTAAGGAAGCTTGCAGGAACACCGCAGGTTTACCAGTCCAGAACAGGATCTTTTTCACACAATAATGCGTTGCTTTGCTCCCTTCCCCTTCCCCTTCCTTTTCTTCTCCTCCCCCTCCCCTCCCCTCTCTTTTCTTCTTTTCTTTCCAAATACTGGAGGGGCGCGCACAGATGTTTCCGTGTGTCCGGTGTCAGGGTCACGGCTGACCGTCGCGGTGGGCGCCCCTGGACGGTCTTCTGCTCCTTGGTGACCTCTTCTCCCCAGTCGGCACCGTCGACCTCCTGGATGACCACGCTGCGCACGGTGCCCGCTTCCAGGCAGTACAGGGCAACGCCGTTCACCGCGGGTCCGACGCCGCGGCGCGGAAACTGCACCCCGCGCCTGCCGCGGAAGGTGCGCAGCTCGGGTGCGCGACGGGCGGGTCGGAGACGACGCTGTCGGCGCCCTGGAGCAGCGCGAAGCGCGAGGCCGGGACGAGGGGGCGGCGGTGCTGCCTCTCGCGCAGCCTGCAGCTGCCCTCCACCACGCGCGGATCGGCGGGGTCCCAGGCCGCCAAGTGGACAGCGCCGCAGTGGCGGCCCCCGGCGCGGTACCCAGGCCCGGTACTCAGGTGTCGCGAGCGGGAACTCGGCGGCGCCCTGGCAGCTGAGGCCTCGCGGCTGCCTGAACGTCTCCCAGCCAGCTCAGTGGGGGCACGCGGCGGGCGCCCGCCGGCTGTGGCTCCGCAGTGGCCCCGGGAGCAGCAGATCTTTGGGGCCCGCCTCCCGGACCCGCCGCCGCCAGCCCTGCCGCCGCGCCCTTCCTTGCCGCCGTCTGGGAGCCGCCGGCTCCCTGCCCGCCGCGTGGCTCCCGACCCCAACTGGGACAGGTGGGCACTGCGCGCGGCTCGCGCCCATGACGGCGACGTCAGCGCACAGACGGTGGGAGGGTCCTCGGGCCGCCTTCGCCCCCGCTGCTGAGCCTTCGCTGGGTGCCTCACTCTGCCCAGGGCACTTGCAGCCTTCCAAGCCCGTGCCCACCGCCCCTCCTTTCCTACCCAATCACTGAGCGGCCTCCTGTCTGCATCAGCAGGATTGGCCACTTGTTGAAAGTGATATCAAGAGACCCGTCCCTTGACCCCGTTAAAACAGCCTCTGGTCCCTGTACCTCATCCAGTAACCTTTCACCAAGTAGGTGTTGAGCCCAGTGCTGGAGGACTCAGAGGCAAGTGCAGGTGTGTTAGGCTTTCCAAATCCTTGTGCTCCTTTAGAGTCAGCTAGCCAAAGCTATAACAACTAAGCGAAAGAGTGTTACTCTTGCTCTGAGAGGACTTGGGGGGGTGAGAACCCAGAGGAGGGCCCCTGCACTCAAGTTGGATGGGTGTATGGGAGGGGTTAGGAAAGACTCCTCTTATGTCTTCCTGCATCATGGAGTCTTTAATTATTAAGCAATGTTTCCTTTCTATTCTCAAGTAATTTTCCTTGTGATGAAGTCTACTTTAATATTACTACACCTTTTTCTGCTTTTTCAATTAAGATTCCTTTCCATTCTACCAACTTATTGTTTGTTTTATTTAGTTTCCTCTGTGTCTCATCCATCTGTTTTTCCTTTCCTGGATTTCTGTGCTTTCTTTGAGTGCTTTATGGGACATTTTCTCAGCAGTCGTTCTTCCATTTAAAATATACATATAGGGGCCGGTGAGATGGCTCAGCGGCGAAAGCACCTGCCTTGCAAGCGCGAGGGCCCGAGTTCGACTCCCGGATCCCACATACGAAAAAGGGGCCGGTGATATCGCTCAGCGGCACCGGTGCCTGTTGGCGCGCGAGGTCCTGAGGTCGACCCCCCGGTACCTACAAAAAAAAAAAATATATATAGATATATATATACATATACATATATGTCTGATCACAGTCCCCTGGTATCTGCTTTTCACCAGTGCAACTGGACTGTGGAAACCTCAGTTCCATGCAGAATTGCAAAATTGTCTAAGGTATCACATGGTTTTATGTTTTGTGTTTTAAGCAATTCTTCTATTTACTTTTAATCCATACCAGTTTTTGAGTGCAGAGGACTCTGATCCATATATGACTTTCTCGGCTGTGACGCTTAGCGTACGACAGTCTCTTAAGATTCCAGGGTTGTAGTTTGCCTTGTCACTGTGCGGAATCATGGTTATTTTACCGTTTCTTTAAAGGCCACACTGCAGCTGAGTGATGAGTTTGTAGTAGAACATTAACTTTACACCTTGTAAGAACATTACTACAACACCTTGTAGTAGAACATTAGCTTTATACCTTGTTAAGATAGGCACACTGGTAAGCTAGATGATCTAACCTCTTGTCATGTCTTAACGAATATCGTTTCTTTCCCTATCCCAATATAATGTCAAAAGTCCCTTTCAAGTACATACATATATATTTTAGTCTGATCACCTTGACCACTAACTTTAGTCAATCTTTACACATTTCTCAATTAATTTTACCCAGAAAGACTGTTTTTAGCAATGCCAAGGGCGCTGGACCCTTTCTAAGAAGAACATGTCAGTCTCCATACACCATCCGTCTGTCCTGAACTGAGATGGAGAGACAATAGAACCACCATGGCCTGATGAAAGTGTTCTTGGGATGATGTTTCCAGACCCTCTCCTCACATTAAAATCAAATTTAAAAATCTCAGTCTTTCACCCTGACAGCAGTCTTCTCCTCCAGTGTATTAATAAACTCTTAATTTTTTTATATTTCTTAACTATTGGTAAATTCTTTTCACCACCCCTGATGCCTCTCACATTCCCTGCCTCACTCGGCAATAACCTCAGTTCCCTGATAAGTCCAAAAAAGACATCGATTTCTTTCCTCTCTGTATGTTGGAACTGAAACCAGAAGTCTCATTTGTGGACATCATTGCAATATGTCAAAATCAGTATATGTATATGATTTGCAAATAAGTACTAGGAGAAGTAGATAAAAAATTGTAAGTATTTGCCTGGGGAAGCCAGAAATAGTGAGTGTATGTTGGCCAGGTGTGCGTGTGAGTGTGTGTGTGTGTATGTGTAGAGGGAAGTGCAAGAATCAAGTAATTTCTGTTTGCATTGAATTCTGGTATGACTAACTTTGAAAGTCACACAGAGGGCTGCACGAAGCCTTGGGCTCAATCTCCTTCACTGGAAAAAAAAATATATATGTGGGATTCAAGAAAATTAAAAGATGGTTGATGCTTTTTATGTTACAAATAGTTCCACAATTTTACATAAGCATAAAAAGAATCCACAGAAATGGAAACTGTAATTTCAAGACTAAATAAATGCCCCCCAAATACATACAGTTGTTACAACAGCTATTACCTTTTGTTCGTTCGTATCAGTTATCACTATTAGTCAATTGCATGCATTAAGCATGATCAATACAGGACATGAGGAAACTTCTGTCTCAGGGATAATCAAAATTAAAAAAAGACAAAGAGCACAAATTCACAGGCAAAACCTTTCAGTGAGAAGAAGGAGAAAGGAACTTGAGCTTGAGGAGCTAAAGGGACACAGTACTGAAGGAGAAAATTAGGCTAACTTGTTCACAAAGGAAGGGGGAAGCTGTGCAGGGCTTGCAGGGGTGGGATAAAGTCCAGGAATTTTTTGCTGTATCTGGGCAGAGGTCTTTTTTTTTAATTATTAAGTTTATTAGTATAATTTAAATATACATATTGATCACATTCATCATAGGGAGTTTGTACCTGTACATGATGTATCTTGGTTCCTTTTTTTTCACATTCCTCTCCCCTCCCTTCCGCCCTCTTCCCCTCCTTATTTACAAGGCTTTGTTTTCATTTTATCATTCTCTTCTCATTCCCTTCTTTTCTTTCCCCTTCCCCTCCCTCATTCCCCTTTCCTTTCGAACAATTTCTTCCCTTTTCACAATATCTATTATACATTTTAGTTCTTATTTACACTTTCAGTTTCTCACACTAGAGAGACAATGCTATATTTACACATGTGTGTTGCACCTGGACAGAGTTTTAATAGCTGCTTTCTATTCCCGTGCAGACATCTTGGCCTTGAGGAATGAGCGACCAGCTTTTACCAGGAATTATTACATTCTTTCCATCAATGCACCCATCCTGCATAAACATCCTGTCCTTGTGATAAGGATTGACCCCTTAAGGATGGGCTAACAGATCATATGGCGGGGGGGCAGGGGGGGAAGAAAACACAAATTATGATTTGAATGAGTAACAGGTTAAGGATCCTGGAAATTGTTTGTCCTCTGTCCCTCTGTGGTGATCCTTAAGTTTTATTCTCTTATCTAGTTTATTCTGGGATAGGTATGGTGAAGGTATCCTGACATTAAAGGTGCATCTATTTTGTGAGGTCCATAAGGTTGTTTGGGTGAGGGAGGGGGCAGGAAAAAACACATAGCAGACTTTTAATGGGTAACAGGCCCAGAGCTAAAGCCCAGGAGTGCGCCTGTCCTTTATCCCCTTGCTGGTCTCTGTCTCAAGATCACTAAAGGTTTGCACACCAAGTGGCTGGAGGGAGGGGGTGCTAATGTGAAAATGGCCTCTTGGTAAATATTGACTGAAAAAAAAAAGAGGGGAGTGTAATTCATTTTGAGGATGAATAAATCAAAGCTGAAAGAAATGAAAGGGATTTGCTGAAAGTTATGAACTAAATAAGCGAGAGTGTAGCATAGCCTCTGGAGTCTGTCTGATGTCAGCACCCATGATCTCTGCCTGTCCTAACCACTCACGCTGTGCATTGACTTCTGACCTGTAAGACTTTGTGCTGATAAATGACTGTTGCCTTCAGATGCTAATGTGTAATAGTCTCTTTGAAACCAATAGAAAACCTACAGAGATTGGATATGGTTGCTGCCACTGCAGATGTATACGAATGTGGGTGGGACTTTGGAACTGGATAGAGGGTGAAACCTGGAAGAATTTTGAGGTACATGGTAGAGAAAGTCTAAATCCCAGTGGAGAGACAGGTAGTAGAAGTCTGGTCTTTAAGGACACTGCTGGTGAGGGCTCAGAAGAATGGAGGACCCTGGTCTTATGAACAAGATGAAGATAGACCAACCATCCCAAACATGTTTCATTAAACAATTGAAGCAGATAAAAGGAAAATAAAATCATAGTAATACATAGAAGGCATAAATAAAGAAATTAAGGGGCATAATTCAAAAAAAGAAAAATTTAGAAACATTGCATGTTGGGCACAATTGTTGAATTGAGATGACAGAAGACACCTTTATTATAATTGAGGACTGATTAGTACCATTTCCCAGTCTAAGCAAAAGAGAGAAATAGGGATTGAGTGAACGAGTGAAAAGATCCAGAGAATGTAGAACAAAAACCAAGTTCTAACATCCCTATGATTGGAATCCAGAAGAGAAAGTTTAGCTGCAGGACTTTTGTAAGAAATATAGGCTGCAAATGTCAAACTTAGTGAAAAATGTTAATGTAGACACTCTAGAAAATGAGTGAACCACAGATAGGACAAGCACAGGTAAATCCATGGCAAGACACATGGTCAATGTTTTGTGGCTCATACAAACATGACAAGGATGAAGTCCAAAACTATACATTGCTTCTAGGGCAGTGGAGGTCAACCTATGGCACACGTGCTGGAGCAGGCACACAGAGCCCTCTCTGTTGGTCATGTGAGCCAAGTTGCCCCTGCATTGCCCCAACAGCCTAGAGTCAGATGACAGTGCACATAGGGGCAGTGCACATGCTCGGAAAGGAGTAGCAGAGCAAGGCGAATGATGGCAGGACCCGAAACTCATTAGCCGCAACTCATCTGAGATTTTGCAATGCCAGTCAGTGTGTTGTAAAAAATAGCTAGCTAAATAGATGGATTTTCTTGGACTGGCTATAAGTTTTAATACACTTATTGAGTTCTGAAGACTTAATGAAAATAAGACCAAGGAGATATATATATATATATATATATATATATATATATATATATATATATATAGTTATAGATATAGTTATAGATGTAGATAGAATAGATATAGATATAGATGATATAGATATAGATATTTGCTTGCCTGGCTGTGAAAAGGGAGTTGGAATGTCCCCTCTCTGTAGAAGACAGCATCAGGCACCAGATGCACAAAGGCCATCTTATGATTCCTACACAGATGGCACATATAGACTGAACCGCAGACTACAAGGTGAGCTGTTTTCTGACAAGTGTCAAGGAAGGATCAAATAAACAGACACCCCACACATCCATATCAAGACACCTTGATCCATAAACCTACTCTTACTTCCTCATGCATCCTTTAAAATCACAGTATCATCTTACTTAAATGTGCTTGAAAAGGAAAACTTACATCAAGAATCCAAAGGGAAAATAACACCACTGGTCATAAAATAGAACAAAAAATAAATGTGATGAAAAAGTTTATCTTGCGCCAGGGATATAACTCAGTGGCACAGTGCCTGCCTGGAAAGCACAAGGTCCTGAGTTTGATTCCCGGTACAAAAAAAAAAAATGCATATTTTGGAATGAGGAAGTGAAACAGACTTAACGTCTCTCATATAAACGAATACCTCAGATATGTTCCCTTATTCTCACTAAAGCCTTCCAGAACACATATTAATCTGCCTTTATGGATGAAGGAACCCCGTGAGACCTTGAGAATGGAAGGACCAATCTCGTAAACACAAAGCAGTATGTGCCATAGAGAAGGTGGAAAGGCAGAGCTAGTGGATCCCACATTCATTTGGGACTGGAGAAAGAGTAGTTCTCGTGTAAGTCTCGCCTGCTATGTAAGTCCCCCATATTTTCCATTCTCATGGACCCAACTCTCTTAAGCATTTTACCCTATGTCCTCCTCACACTCATAAGCACCCCTTCATCCCAGGGTCCTTTCCTAATATCTTAGTAGGCCCAACATTGACTCTGACGTCCTTTAAAAAACTGTGAAATTGTAGCGTCTGCAATTTTGAGTCACACAAAATTGCTATTTCCTGTGTTGATACACTTGTATATCTGTTTGGGAAACAGTCATTGTGATCAAATTTTATATGTATTTAACCAGTATAACATGACTTTTTTGTCGTTGTTTCTGGCTGTTCGTCTGTTTGCTTCTTACTTTTTTATTTTGCAGTTCCAAAGATTAAACCCAGGGCCTCAAGCATACTGTGCGAGGTCTCTACCAGTGAGCTACAGTCCCAGTCCTGAAGAAGGAGGATAGAAGGGGCATCCATCTGGGCTTGTGCTCCAATTTACTTTTCTTTGAATGCATAATATCTTTACAAAAATGCACTCATCTTTGCTGTAACACTTTCATAAGGCAACATAGTAAGGAAACAATAGAGGCTAGCATATAATAAGCACATATTTCTATTAGCTCTTTCAATGGTTTCTTATTGTTCTTGGAGCAAAAATTCAAGTGGAACCTTTGTCTCAAGTACACATAGCCTGAGGTGTAGGCAGCACTTAAAGCCACTATCTAGGGAGTTGTCATCCATATTTCTTTGACATGAAAATGGAGGATAGTGCAACTAAGAGGATAAAGTCACACAGTTGTGGAAAAGAAGAGAAAGGAAGAACACAGGACTTCTGGATACTTATTAAGTTCCCACTTACCCAAGACCCTGTCACTTCCCAATGTCTCATGTGAGAAAGGGAGATAGCCTCTTACACACTGCACAGTGTGACTAAAGGTATTGGTAAGGATGCCCAGGGTCTGTGGGAGCACACAGAAGGGATACCTACTATCAGACAAGTCAATAAACCATTTTGAGCCTTGTTTCCCTCAAATGTAAAATGGTTTAAAACTACATATCTCCTAACTTTTTAAGTATTTCACATGTTGTGATAGAGGAAGAATCTCATGCCCCCATATATATGGAGTGGTCAGCAGAATCCATCTGTCACCATTAGCGTAACTTATGTTATCATACCAAGATATTTGGATCAAAGGCCTTGTCAGTTCTGTTTGGGACCAGGAATTGTAAATTGACACAGTATCTGTCCTAGGGTCTCCTTGCCCTACCTACCTTGTAGGATGATTTTGGAATGTGGAAATCACCTTTCTCTCTAGGTCAATGAAATTAGCACCCAGGTGTGGGGATGGATCTTGGTTTGTTTCCTTTATGATGTTAAACTCGCCCATGCTACCACTGCTCCTATGCTGTTCCAGGAAAAGCACCCTACCTCCTCCCCTACGCTGGCTAATAAATAGTGGCTAGCTTGGAGTGTCTTTGTCTTTGCCCTC
The DNA here is from genome assembly GCA_028451465.1 of Erethizon dorsatum. Lineage (NCBI taxonomy): Eukaryota > Metazoa > Chordata > Mammalia > Rodentia > Erethizontidae > Erethizon > Erethizon dorsatum. The sequence continues at coordinate 43,408,849 of CM051842.1, forward strand.
CCAGCCCCACATCATGTATTACTAAATTTGTCTGTTTCTTATTTCATCCATTTGCAGTACCCCTCATACATGTGGTTGGGGATCTTGGTCAGGTCCCTGATAGGTTCTCCTTAGGACTAAGAAATATATAAATCAATGTGTTGAGCCGATACCTTTCACCTACACCATCATGGTCAGACATCAAGGTTTCTCTCTGAAAAGAATAAGTTAGAGATTCACATGCAATTCCTGAGACTTGGCTCTCTTCACACTCTCCTCCATGTGTGGAGACCATGTTGAGGTGTGTGAGGTGTGTGATGGGTGGCACTGATGTCACTGTTGTGTCTCACTTAAAAAACAAACCTTAAGTTTTTGAGTTATCTTTTTGTTTAGCAATTTTGAGGATTGAACTGAGAGCCTCAGGAATGCTAGGCAAGCACTTTACCACTGAACTATATCCCCATCCCCAGAATTTAAGTTTTTGAAGTGGGCATGAAGTCACTGTAGAAGATGGAACCAACAGTGACTTCATGCCCACAGTAGGACATTGAAAGATCTGGCAACACCAGGATGGGCTGAAGATCTCCTGGTAGAGAAACTCAAAGACTTTCAGTATCTGAAAGGAACACTTACCACCATGGAGTGGCAATTTTCTGTGTACAGAAAGCCCAGGGCATATGCCTGCTACATCAGAGAGATATGCTATTCAGGACTCTCATCTCTACAATTCTTCTGGTCTCACATCAAGGCAGAATAGTGTCAGACAGAAAGAGAAAATGTCTTTCCTCAGGGTATCTTTATGTTTATGAGGAAATCTTTTCCTAGAGACACTTTGATTCAGACGACTTCTTCTTCTTCTTCTTCTTCTTCTTCTTCTTCTTCTTCTTCTTCTTCTTCTTCTTCTTCTTCTTCTTTTGCTTCTTCTTTCTTCTTCTCCTTCTTCTTCTCTTCTCCTCTCTTCTCCCTCTACTTCTCCCTCTCCCTCCCCTTCCTCCTCCTTTTCCCCTTCCCCTTCTCCTTCTTGAATTCAATCTTGCTAAATATGAAATATCTATATTCCATGGAAATGGATGCCCTTCTATGTCCAGGAGATTCTATTTACAGGTAAGATGAAAGAAAAAGAGATTTACCCTTTGACATGACACAGCAAAAGAGAGTAGATAAAATATGGAATATAATGGTGTCCTAAATTTTGGACATAAAACAATTAAAGAGAATAATCTGTAAGAGATGAGAAAAAAACACTTTCAGCAACATGAAGGTCTCTGTTTACTTCAGGGTGGGTGAACATAGGCAGAGCCTGGTGACCTCCCTGAGTACTGGCAGATGCCGTAGGAATACTAGTCCGCCCTATAGAAAGGAGATCCTGCATTTGCGACAATATGGATGAACCGGGAAGACATTAAGTGAAATAAGGCAGGCACGCGAAGACAAACACCTCATGATCTCATTTATGTGTGGAATCTAAAGAAGTGGACATAAAGAGTACAACGGCGATGACCAGAGGCCGAAACTCAAGGCTCAGGGAATGTTGGTCAGCAGATACAAAATTTCAGTTAGACAGGAAGAATAAGTTCAGGAGATCTACTGTACATCATGGTGACTACAGTTAATAATAACATTAATTAAAAGTACCCGAGAGTATATTTTAAGTGTTCTAACCAGGAAAATATTATACTTGAGGGTAATTAGCTTCATTTAGCCATTATGGAATGTACACATATATCAAATATGTTGTACACCACAATATATAAAGGTTTATTTGGTGATTAAAATAAATAAAAGAGTTTTGAAACGCAATAAGAGATAACTGGATATACACATTCAAAACTGTGCATTGGATCTCTTCTTCCCATGACATAAAAAAAATTAACTCAAGGTGCATCAAAGATATACATAGAAGAGTAAGACATATCAACCTCTTAGGAAAAAAATGGGGCCGGTGAGATGGCTCAGCGGCGTAAGCGCCTGCCTGGCAAGTGTGAGGTCCTGAGTTCGACTCCTGGTACCCACATATGAAGAAAAGGCCGGTGATATAACTCAGGGCAGGACATCAGGAACTTACTGCAGGGGTCCCTGATAACTGGCTCTGTGGAAAGGGTCTCTGATAGCTCCCAACATGGATGAATCTTGAATATGCTATGCTGCATAAAGGAAGCCAATCACAAAAGAACACATATTATCAGATTCCATTTGTAAGTAATTGTCTTAGTTACTTTTCTCATTGCTGAGACAAATACTCGACACCCAAAGTTAAAGGAGGAAAGGTTTATTTTGGAGCTCACAGTTTATAGAGGTTTCAGTCCACAATCCAGCTAGCTCCAAGGCAGGGTGGCATGGCAGAGGTGCATCACAGAGGAAAAACAGTTCATGTTAGGCAGAAGGCAGCAGAAGTAGCAAGTGGCAAGCGATGACCCTCTTTCTGTCCCTTATATTCCATCCAGACTACCCACCCTTAGGGATAGTAGCACTCACACCCAAGGTGGGGTACCTTTAATCCTACCCAGAACTATGCCAAACCAATCAGTGGACTAATTTAGTAATCACACACCCATGATCCCAGCAGCACACACTTAATCCCAGCATCACACACTGTAGATACAACCACCTCTGAAAAGCCCCACCTATGACCACATGAGGGTTTTGGGGGACATCTAGACACAAGCCATAATAGTAATGTCTAGAATAGGTAAAAGTATGGAGTCAGAAATTGGACTTGAGTTTGCCTGGGGAGGGGATGGGAATGGGAAATATATGATTGTGGATATGTGATTTCTTTTGAAGGCAATTATGATACTCTAAAATTAGACTGTGGTAATCAATACAGGTCCATGTGAATATATCCAAAAACTCCAGTGAATTGTACATATTAAATGGATATAGTTTGTGGTATGTGGCTTATGTGTCAATCAAAATGTGTTTTGAAAAGAACCATTTATTGTCCATTTTATGTCCAAATGTCCATTTGATATTTATTCATGTCCATTCATGTCAAAATGGCCATAAATACCTTTTCTTCTCACTAATTTCTTGAGATGTTGGAAAATATTCGCAAAATGGTCTACTGGGGGAGAATGTGTGATGAATATGAAACATTCAGTTAAGTGTCTGGCGTTAAGAGAAATGGCAGAAAGGATGAACCTTATAATACTTGTGTGAATAGTGGTGGAATTTGTCAAAAGTGTAAACTTTAAAAAACAAAAATAGACTGAGTGACTTTTTCTAAGAGAGAGCAATATATGAGATGTTTGTGACATGGTACCTTGGTAATTGTTAATTATTTTGGAATAATAAATGGATTCAAGTCCTGGCTCCCTTTTACTAGCTGTGTGACTGCAGGCAAGTGACCGAGGGTGACATCAGTTTCAGTGTCCTCATTGCTGCCAATTCTGGAATTTAGGGATAATACTACCTTCCCTGGAGTGTTGATATGTGAATATGAATTTTGACAGAGAAAAATTGATGATCTAACTGCTACATTTTTCCTTTATCCCTTTTTAATGCCTTCTTTTCCTCATTCTAAAAAATTATTCAGCTATAAACATGGGTATATTATATACTGCAAGCATGTGGTAGTGAAAATAAAAATTTTAAAAATTTTATTCAGGATCCCCCCATGCTAAATAACCTTCCCATGCACTTCCCCCTCTATCAAACTCTTTTCCTCATTTCCATTCCAAGGAAGTACCTTAGCCTTCCCTTCGTCACTTTTCAGTTTCATTCAGCCTGGCTTCACTCCCTATGGGTGCCGAGCTGTCCGAACTGATACAATATTATCAATAAGGTAATAAGGATGTCCTAACTAATGAATCCCAGAGGACTCCTCCTTTAGTTCTCAGCTGATCTCACCTCCCTCTAGCATCACCCACCCTCCTTCCTCCATGTCTCTGCTTCTACTTTTTCTCTAGTGACTTTCCTAATCCTCTTAGATTTCCTTCTCAGTCTCCTTCCAGGACTCCCGTTTCCCCAGGCACTTAAACACCAGTATTTTGAGTCCCATTCTTGATATTCTCTTCTTCCTATAAAATTCATGGCTTCATCTGATTCTGATACTTGAGATGATTCCCAAACATATTTTGCTGGTGTGGAGCTAATTCTTCAGCATCAAACTTAAATGTCCAGTTGACTCCTATACATCTTGGGTGTTTTCACAAGCACCTCAAAGGCAGATCACATCTCAAAACCCTTCACTCACTGGCAAATATGTGCAGACCCCTTGAGAGAGCTGAAATTTCTCTTGGGAGGGAGAGAAAAGCCTATTCTAGAATGAATAGGCAAAGGAAATATGACAAGTGCAGTCATCACTTGTTCAAGGAATTGCAATGGAACTACTCAGTCACCCAACTCAGAAACTTTGCCTCATAAAGATCTGGATGAATCCAGGTTACTGGTTCCAGAAACATCAGCCTACTGAGGAAAAATCAAATGTGTAGAGAGACCCAGTACCATCTACACTCATAGACATCAACCTCACAAATCCTCAGATAGGGTCCAGTAAATTTACGGTAGTAAATCAGCTAATTGTCTCAGTCTTCCACTTCCTGTAATCACAAAAGTTCTCAAACGCCTAATCTCCCAGAACCTGGCCACAACTTCTACTTCAGGGAGAAAATAACAGAGCTCAGGAGGGACTCTGAATTTCCTAACACCAAGTAGAAAACACACCTGCGTCTATATCTCTAGTTGTCACTTTCCTTCTACTCATGACAGAAATATCACTCTTGATGTTGAAGGATAAGCCTCCAATGTGTGCTTTGAATCTCACTCCTCCTATCTTCTCAGGAATCTTATACTATGAATTATATATTTCCCTCTTTTTTTTTAAATATGCGGGTACCGGGAGTCGAACTCAGGACATCGCGCTTGCCAGGCAGGCTCTTATGCCGCTGAGCTATATCACCAGCCTTATATTTCCCTCTTTATCCCTCCCTCACCTTCAACCTCTCCTTCTTCAACACATTTTTTCCATCAGGACTAATGCATACTCTAGTAACCCCTTAAAATACTATAAAAAGAAATAGCCAAAAATCCAAAGCACCTTCCTTCTTCCCCACATTGCCTTCTGGGTGCAACCTTATCTCCTCACATTCACAATGAAACTTAAGTTTTCTCACTTGTCATATTTCCTTTGCCTATCATTCTAGAATAGGCTTTTCTCTCCCTCCCAAGAGAAATTTCAGCTCTCTCAAGAGTCACCATGTTGCTCATGGCATCAAATATATTGGCAATATCCTGTCCTCATGTCACCTGATGTATCAACAGCACGAAGAGGATCTAATATTGCTTCCTTACTAAACAACAACCATTTATCCCTCAGCTTATTATTTTCTTGTGAATGGACCATATTTCCCTGTTTCTTTGTAGGTTATGTGTGTTTGTTTTGTTGAAAACTGTATATTTGATTATTATAAGGTGTCAATATTCATGAGCAGATTCTCTGTTTTCCCTGGAGTTTGACGTTCTTGAATTGTGAATGTTATAGTCATTCATTTACACAGAGACTTTTCCGAACTATTCTGAGAGCTTGCATTTCTTCCAGGTCTGGTCACTGAGGTCTCTGTTCCTTTAGCTTGGATTCCGCTTGTGTTTTGACAGCAATTTCTTTAGAAGCCCAGAGCTAAAATAAGTACACACACACAATGCTTCTAGCAGTCTTTGTGGATTTGTTCTGGGATGGGGCACAACTTCAACACTTAGGTAGATCTTTTACAAATGTGCCTTAGCTTTCACTTCCTGCTTGCACTGAGTCCAGAGTTCACTCGAAGCTTCACCTGAAGTCTCCAGGTGGACACTCCTGGCTTGAATGGGCTGCATTGAGTGAAGAGGAATTATCTTGGGCAGCATATAAAATATATAACGTAGCTAATGTATGTAAATGACAAAACTCCGTTTGTTTTTTTTTTAATATTTTTCTTATGCCGGTTTGTCTGACCCATGGTTTGCAGGCTGGACACACCTGTTAGGGGTTTCTCAGATCTTAGCGAGCATCGCCTATGGACATGCACCTAGCTAGAAAGTAGAAACACTCCTGGCATACTCCGGTGCTTCTGAATGCTCCTATTTGCCAAAGAAAATCTCTCTTTCCTCCTTTCCTTTCCAGTCTCTAGGCCATCCATTGCAGGTTTCAATCATAATCTTTTGACTCCAAAAACCAGTTTTCTTTTTTCTGTTTGTTTACAATGTTTTCAATAATTCTCCATCATGTTTCTGGCCTGAGTGAGTTCCAAGATAAGCAAAACAGAGAGGAATATCTTGCATTTCTCCTTCATATAGCAAACTGATAGGCTAAAACAATGGAAGGAATCTTTGAACGAGGTCTCCTCTGCTCCCTCCAGTATTAGGTTCCAGTGTTCTACGATGTGGATATAGACTGCTGTACTCAAGAGCTCCACCAAATCAGAGAAAGGTGCAGCAAGGGCAAGTAAAAATGCCAAAAGTTTTCTTACCATTTTGTTCTTCTGGATACATTTTTAATTGAGTTAGAATATACACGGCATGAAATTCACCATGCTAACCGTTTTTAAGCTTACAATTCAGTGGTATATAAGTAAACTCATGTTGTTGTATATTCATCCCACCTCTATGGGTTCTCAAAACTTTATTTCAAACAGATAATTTGTAACCAATTCACAAGGGACTCCTTAATTCTCCTCCCCCGGGCTTCTGGTCACCTCTATTCTATTTTCTCACTATTTGAATTTGCCTACTCTAGGTGGCATCTTACATCACTGGAATCCTAGCTTGTGCCTCTTGTGCCTGCATAATTACTTCACCTGCATAATGTCTTCAAGGTTCACCCATGTGTTGACATATTGCAGGGTTTCATTCTTTAAAGCCAGATAATATTACATGTGTATTGCATATATTCTTTATGTATTCACCCATCCATGGACATTTAGGTCTATCTCTGGGACTACATGCTAGTTGTTGTGAATAGCACTGCCAAATAAGCTGTTCACAGGAGGATAAATACTGCATGATCCCCTTATGTGAGGAATCTAAAATAGAAAACTCATAGAATCAGAGAGTTAAATGGTGGTTCTCAGGGACTTAAGTGGAGAAGGGAAAGGCCAGTTTTGCTAATCATCAGGCATAGAGTTTCAGTTATGCAAGATGAATAAGTTTTGGAGATCCACTGTACAACACTGCCTGCAGTTGACAGTACTTAAATTCTGCAATGAAGGTAGATCTTGTTAGTTGTTCTTGCACAGTATTGTAAAAGATATTTCTTCAGGGAGGTCAACCTCTCCTGAAAGTAGGTCAGGTCACCCTGTCATAGCCCTATAGGGGCCTTTCTCCTTAGGTCACATACCATGAGGATTTAATACATGGAAAACACTAAGCAGTGTCTGCCACAGAGCAAACACTCAGTAAAGCTCACTATCATTATAAGTTAAGCATATAATTGTGTCATTTTGAACTTTTTCCTTCACTTAATGCAATTAGATCTGTTCTAGGTATAAGACTGCTGAACAAGAAAAATTAACACAAATGTTATTTGGGATAAATGGGTGTGTCGCCTCCATGCTACAAGATAACAGGAAGACAGAGACAGACACTGATTCCTCCTGGGTCCAGAGCCCAGGCAGGAGGGGGCTTTGCCAAGTGTAGTCAGGAGGGAAAAGGCGCGATGCTTTCCAGAAACTGCCTCTTGAAATGGGAGGCCACTGCGCTTCTCCCTAGGGCTCAAAAAGGCGAGTCCAGAGAGAAGGCGAGGGCGAAACGTTCCTTTCCCTGTGTTCCTCCGCTTTGACGGGAGCTTGGGGAGCGAATCTCCCAGTCCTACGCAGGACCATCTGTGTGTGCCTCTGGGCTGGGCGACCGCCCCGCAGGGGTTGGGTGGAGCGGCAAGAGGAAATTTCCCGTCTGCACTGCCTGCTGGCAGTCTCCAGGCAAGGCGTCCGGGGCTCCTCGGAAGCTCCATGTTTACAAGCAAGCTGAAGCGATGGGCAGGTGAAGCCAGAGGAGACTCACCAAACCGGGAGAGAAACCTCAGGGCACTGCCGGAAGTCCCCTCCTTCCCACTGCTCCTCTTGGAACAACTTCCCCTGCTTCTCTAAAATGCGGAGAGGTCAGTTTTTCTCGGTGTTCCTATGGTTGTGCCAAATTTCTTACCCAGATGAGGTAGGGAAATACTGGCAGGACTGAAGACATCTTGGGAGGGAGGGTGGGGGGCAGCCAAAATTCAGGGGGAAATGTGACAGGCTCTTGAAGGAGTTCAGTGCCCAGGCTTTGCTGTGACTGGTACTGCCTAACACCACACAAAGTACTGCCCACCTGCCCACTTGGGTGTTTGTGTGGCTTTAGGCTACTCACTTGAATCCCCAAGCTTGTTTTTTCTTCATTTATGCTTACAACCCCTGCAGAAATGAATTGCTGTGAAAAATCAATGTCATAATGTATGCAATGCGCATAGCACAATGTCGCCCCTGGAGGAAAACTCTTAATTAGATGCTCAAAAGCTAAAGGTGGCAACTTGCCCCATTTTGTTATCTAAATCACCCAGGCTTGAGCTTATGGAGCCTTCCAGAGTGCCTTTTCTCTGTCCCTCCCTTCAGAGCCAGATGTCCTGTGAGAACATAAGTTGCCCCTTCTCCACCTCCTTCCTGTCAGCTTGCACCAGTCACTGTATCACTCCCCCACCCCCTTCAAGGCCTTCATTAGCTGTTAACACCAAGGAACTCACGGTTGCCAAAGGCGATGAAAATTGTCCACTAGTCAGTCAGCCCCTCAACCTTCCTTCCTCTTCTCATGCCAGGGAGCGCTCTTTCCTCCTACAAACATCCTTCCTTCCTCTTCTCATGCCAGGGAGCGCTCTTTCCTCCTACAAACATTCCTATCTGTTCACTTCTGCGCCACTGCTTTCCCAGTGATCTTACCTTCCTGGCAATGATCTTACGTTTCTGGCAGTTAGTCTGTTTGTGGTGTAACATCATCCTCCTCTACTCAGGTCTTAAATATTTGACCAGTGTTTGGGGGCTTGGTCCTAAGGAGGCTACTTGTTATCACTCCATGCTCTCACTAAGACAATGGCATTTATACTCTCACCTTTAACTGCCCTCTGTGAGCAACCAAGGACAATTGTTTCTCAGCCCGCACCTCTCCATAGAGCTCTGGGCTACAATAACCAAGTCCTTATCCAGTGTATCCAAAGGAACCATCTCAGTGACCTCAAACTCCACATGACCAAGGGCAAATTCATGCTCTTTCTCTTAAATTTGGTTCTCTTTCAGTTTTACCATCCTACTCAATGTTATGGCAGTCTATTCAGATGCATGTTCCAGCAAGCTAGACATCATCTTTTTCACCTCTTTTTCTTGCCTTTTACCTGCTATTCAGTCAATTGCTGAAAGTGGATTGTTGATGTGTACTTTCAGCTGTATCAGATTTTGTATCTCGTGTTTTGATGATTTGTCTTTTACTACGTAATACTTAATATTTCTCTGTCTTCAGGTTTACTTTATACCATTATGTAACATTGGACTCAGGCCTAGTAGCCTTTTTTATCCTATGGTCCTTTTCTTTCATTAATACACTACATGTTTACAGTACATAGTGATTACATTTATCATGGGGAGGTTGTACATGTACACAACACATCTTAAGTCTTTTTATTTTATTTTATTGCTACATGTTTACAGTACATGGATTTTACAGTCATCTTGGAGATTTGGTACATTTATGTAATACACCTTGTCTGTCTTTCTTAATCCCCTTTCCTTCCCCTCCCTCCCTCCTCTTCTAGTTCCCCTTTCCCCCTTTTCATTCTCGTTGATATTAGTTTTGTTTTGTTTTGTTTTGTTTTGTTTTTGTGGGTACCGGGGGATCGACCTCAGGACCTCACACGCCAGCAGGCACCCATGCCGCTGAGCGATATCACCGGCCCCTTTTTCATATGTGGGATCCGTGAGTCGAACTCGGGCTCTCGCGCATGCCGGGCAGGCGCTTAAGCCGCTGAGCCTTCTCACCGGCCCTGATATTAGTTTTTTAATCTCAAGTACTGATACACTATTTTGACCACTCCCATTGTTCTTTTAAATACTATTAAACTGATATAACATGCTTGGTTTTTAAAAACAAATTTAGGATGGTATATTTTGCCCATCGACCTACTTTGTCTGTACCCATAAGGTTTTTTTGGAATGTATTTCTATTTGGTAGCATATATTTGGATCCCTTTTCAAATAAACTCTGTGGAACACATAAAACAGTAAGATGGTGGTTATCAGATTCTGCAGCAGGGTGAAATAGAGGTGCTATTTTGATGGTAGAAAGTTTCCCTATCCTAGGAAGGATAAGTTTTTTTGACATCTATTACATAACATTGTGAATATAGTTAACAATATTGTATCTTTCATACTTGCTGAGATAGTAATTTTCAAATTTTCTTAGCACAAAAAATGATAGATATTTAAACTTGCGTGTCTGATTTATATCACTTAACATTACGGTCTCAAGTTGCATCTATTTACCTACAAATGATGAGAGTTTATCCTTCTCTATGACATTTCCCCCTAAGAGACATAAATTTCCATAATTCTTTATGGGATGCTGAGACAGTAGAAGTCTTTGTCTTCATGTAGGTACTGCCTGCTGAAAGGGGCCATAGACCCTACCTACTGGAGATTACATACTCTCCAACGACCTTAGGATGATGACTCTGACCAGCTGAGCTGAGGAGAACCTGTCAGAAAACAATGAGTTACCCCCTGCTCCTGCCTGTTCAATGGAAGAGAGGTTGGTGGACCTGAAGAGGGCCATTGGATAGGGTACCAGTGTCCATGTAAGCTGTGATAGATTAGGGTTCATTAGTGACTTTTCTTATCTGTCCTTGAAATATAATTGGGATCCTGCTTTCTAAAGGGGAGCTTCAGGTCTTCCAGAAATTCACCGGAGTAGCTTTCTTCCTTGAGATGGCCTTCTTCAGATATTTCAGGTGGAATTGGCTTTATCATAGAGAGGTAGATCCACCTATCCATCTATCCCACTTTTACTGCAGTGGGCATGGCAAGGATCACTGAAAAGATGTCCTCCCATTTTGATTTTCATTGGTCCACAGGCATCTCCTTCTTCCCAAGTTTTGACAAGCACCTGACTTCCCAGGCAGACACTAGACTGTTCCTCTGAGCCAGAAGTTGGCAGGACTTTGTTCCCATATATTGTAGTTGGATGGCTTGTTGAACTTGGTCTAGGTTGATAAGATATTGCAAGAGTCCTGTGGTCTCTGGGTCTATCACCATATCAGAGGACAGAAAAGACCTTCCATATAGCATCTCAAGTGAAATCATATTTAGTTCAGTCTTTGGGGTGAACCCTCATAAGGGCTATTGGCATAACTGAAGCCAAAACTTAGATGTCTTTTGGCAAAGTTTTGCTAGAGCTCCTCTTTAGGATTTGGTTGGTTTTCTCGACCTTTCCAGAGGCCTAAGATCTCCATGTCAAATGGAGATGATACTTTATTCCTAAGGCCTTTGCCACCCTATGAGTTATTTGAGAGGTAAAAGAAGGTCATCGTCACTCTGAAGGAATGGGATAATGCAAACCGGAGTATGATTTCCTTAAGGAGCACCTTGACTTACCTCTGTAGCCTCTCTGAATGAGTAGGGAAGGCCTCAGTCCAGCATATAAAAGTATAAATTAGAACTAATGTTCACTTAAATCCCCTACATGGTGCCATATGGATGAAGTCTAATTGCCAGTCCTCCCCAGAGTATGTGCCCCTTATCTGTTCAGGTTCTAACAAAGGAGGTGGTCTGGGCTTACTAGAGTTATTTTAGGTGCAGAGTGAGCAAGCCTGACAGACCTGTCAAGTGGTTGCTGCTGATCCCAGCCCTGTGAATATTCTAATGACCATTTTTCATGTAGCATCTCTTCCCACATGGAAGGAATCATGAAGGGTTTTCATATCCTTCCATTGTGCTCCCTAGGAAGGACTAGTTTGTTTTCTAAATATCACCAGAGTCCTTTTTAAACTCCTTCTTATTTTAAGACCCATTTATCTTCCCAGGTATCACAGATTGGTTTTAATTGTTCCCTAGGAACAAGGAACAAAGCTAGGATCTCGAAGGGCTGCAAAGCTGCCCTTCTTGCCTCCCTATCAGGCTTTTGTTTTCCCAAAGAGACTTTAGACGTGTCTCTTTGGTCCCCTGCAATGAATTATAGCAGCCTATTTGGGAAGACAGACTGACTCTAGGAAGTGTAGAATTTCCTCCTTATGCTTTATAGATAATTGTTTATTAGTTAGCAAGCCCCTTTCTTTCAAGGTTGTTGCATGGACATGTAGCACCAAGAAGGCATATATAGAATCTGTATAGACATTTTTTGCTCTTTCCTAATATCAATGCCCAAGTAAGGACCATGAGTTCTGCCTTTTGAGCAGAGGTCCTCGGGGGAAGGGGTTTGGCCTCAACAACCTGTTTTGAATTGACAACTGTATAATCCACCTTTTGATGTCTTTCTTGGACAAAGCTACTTCCATCATTCAACTATACCTCTTCAGGTCCTGGGAGGGATAGGTCACTGATGTCTTGCCTGCTTGCATTGGTCTGGGAAATCACTTGTTCACAAGAATGACTAACCTCTGAGCCTGTAATCATCAATAAGGCAGGATCAAGAGTAGTGCAAGTCTTTATTGGCCACCTCGAGGGTATCTAAAAGCATGGCCTCATACTTTGTAAGTCATTCTCCTCTCAATCACAAGTAGCCTTTTCATCTCAATAATAGCCCTGGCCTGATGGGGAATCAGGGCTTCTAGATTTTATCCTAAGGTTAATTTCATAGCTTCTTCTGTTAACATGGTGGTAGCTGCTATTGCCTTCAGGTAAAGTGGACACCCAGCAGCCTCTCCCTCTAATCGCTCTGAAAAATAAGATAGTGGATGGAGTTCTTGTTCCAGCCTTTGAGTTAAGATACCCAAAGAAATTCCTTTCTTTTCTGATATGCAGAGGAAGAAGGGTTTTCTTAAATTAAGAAGTCCTAATGCTGGAGCCTGAGTAAGGGCAATTTTTATTTCCCAAAAGGCACTGTCAATCACTTTTGTTCATTCTAGGCGCATAGACTCAAGACCCTTGACACCCTCATATAAAGGCTTTGCTATTAGTCCAAAATTAAGGATCCAAATCCAGCAGAAGTGGCCATTCTCAGGAAGAAACAAAGCTGTTGTTTGGTGGCAGGAGGCCCCAGATCACAGATAGCCTAGGTCCAGTCCCTAGACAGCTTTGATTTCCTGGAGGGATATCTGAGCTTTCTCCTTTGAGACTTTATATCCCTTTGCAGCTAGAAATTTTTTTTTTTTTTGTGGGTACCGGGGGCTGAACTCAGGACCTCGTGCACCAGCACACGCCCGTGCCACTGAGCGATATCACCAGCCTTTTTTTCGTATGTGGGTACCAGGAGTCAAACTCAGGACCTCGCGTTTGCCAGGCAAGCGCTTATGCCGCTGAGCTATCTCACCGGCCCTGCAGCTAGAAAATTAAGGGCTTGGATAGTATTATGGTTGGACAGCTCCCAAGTTGGGCTGCAAATGAAAATGTTATCTACATGTTGTAGGATGGCTCCCTGTTTAAGCTCTAGGTTCCTTAAGGCTTTTCCTAATGCCTGAGAAAAAGGTGAAGGCTACCTCTAAAGCCCTGTGGAAGAACTGTGCACATATACTGCTGTTTTTCCCTTGAAATGGGATTTTTCCATTCAAAGGCAAATGGAAACTGAGAATCTGGATGGAGTGGAATAGAAAAGAAAGCAGCTTTAAGGTCTAGAACTGAAAACCAATTTATGTTCCTTGAAATCTGACAATTATATGTGGATCTGCCATGAAAGGGTGGGTTGTGGTTACAGCCTCCTAGTTGAGATGAAGGTCTTGTACCATTCTATATTCTCCTGGAGGTTTTACTGCAGGGAGAATATGAGCATTGCAAGGGGACTGACAATGCCACAGAAGGTCTTATTGGAGAAATCTGTCTATGAAAGACTGGAGGCCTTTACAGGCCTCTTTTTTGATTGGGTGTTGGTTTTGGTTAGGAAACTGGCTGGGATCTTTTAGTTTTATAACTACTGGCTTTGCTGAGTTTACCTTCCCAGGTACTCCATTGTACCAAGCAGCAGGATTCACCTGCTGGCTAATCAGATTAGGGAGGCTTAATGCAGTCCCAACAGGTAAAATCTGCCTTGGTCTTTGCTGGATTTTGATAATTGACCCCAACTTTACAAGTAAATCTCTTCCTAGCACGGGATTAGAACACTGTGGAACAATATTTGACCTTTGTATTGACATGACAAAGCAAGAGTAAAGAAGCTCTGACCATGGATCCCCTCAACTTCTATTATAACTATAGATCTGGAGGAAGATTTTCCAGAAAAGGAGATTAAAACCAAGTGAGCCACTCCCCTATCTACCAGTAATTGAATTGACTCACCCATAATGTCCAGGGCCACCCAGGGCTCCTCACAGGAGATTATGTCTGTGGACAGGGGCACTGTAAGCTGCCCAAGCACCTTCAGTCTTCATCAGAGTGGAGATGAGAGTTTGGCTGGCCTAGCCCCTCTATGAGAGCGGGGACAGTCAGTCCTCCAGTACTACGCATTAAGCACATTGGTCACCTGACACATGGAACAGGACCGGGCAGTAGCCTGGTGCAATTATGTGCCCAATGTCCAGTCTTTTTTACACTTAAAGCAGGAACCCTTTCTTTGATTGTCCGTGGGTTTTCCTTTAGGCTACTTGGACTTGGGCCATTTAAAGCATTGCCAAGTGACCTCCATAATTTTGGCTTTTCTTTACTCACTCTTTCATTTATTTATTTTTTTTGTGGGTACCGGGGGGTCGACCTCAGGACCTCGCGCACCAGGAGGCACCCGTACCCCTGAGTGATATCACCGGCCCCTTTTTCGTATATGGGTTCCGGGAGTTGAACTCGGGCTCTCGCGCTTGCCGGGCAGGCGCTTAAGCCGCTGAGCCATCTCACCGGCCCTTCTTTACTCACTCTTATCTGAATCCTAATTGTTAAACACAGAGAAAGCCATGTCCAGCAATTGAGTCATAGGAATCTGGGAGCCCATCTGAAGTTTTTGTAATTTCTGTGAAATATCTGGGGCTGATTGACAAATGAAATGATGTCCTACCAGTGCCTGTCCCTCTCTGGAAGATGGGGATAAGTTTGTATATTTACAAAAACTTTCTACTAATCGGCTATGGAAGACAGCTGGATTTTCCTCTTTACCTGTAAAATTCCTCTCACCTTATCATAATTAACATATTTCATAATGCACCTTTTCACTCCCATGATAAGAGCTGCCATGATGTTGGATTTCATTCTTAGTTCATTGCTAGTATTATAGTCTGTTGGGAGTGGCTGAAGCTGGAGATCGATCACACGTGTGGAGCGTCTGAGGCAAGCCATGTGAACAAGCTGTCCCAGCTCCAAGAATACAGAGAGCCCAAGGCAATCCAAGCAAACAGGTTGCTAGGCAGAGGGGTGTCACGTGACATCAATCTGCCGAGTGTATAAACACACTGAAGTCGTTGAGCAGTTCCTTTTCTCCCATCTGGAGAGAGGGCTCCACCTGACCTCAGCTTTCTGGTCTTTATTTCTTTATCCTCCACCATCCTTCACCCCTAAAATTTCAAGAGCTGTGCAGCAATAGTCCCACTTTGGTTCTGTCAGAGGGGTAACAACCTCTCCAGGGTGATTTCCTTCTCTTCTTGTAATATGTTCCTTGTCTTGATAGTTCCTGGTCTCCTCTAGAATTCTCTGTTTTTCATCTGGGGTACAGCAAGTGGTCAGGATGAATTGGACATCTTGCCATGAAAGCAAGGGTCAAAATTGAAATCTATCTGCAAACCTGCTAGGATCTTCTGAAAGTCAGCCTAGCCATTCTTTGCATTGCTGTATATCTGCCACTGAAAAAGGGACCTGGACTCAAGCAATTCCTTCTACTCCTAGGATCTCTCTCAGAGGCAGAATGAGTTATGAGTTAGAGAAATAGGAAGTTCCACTCTAAGTATGTCCTTCAGGGCTTAAAGTTAGTGGAGGAACATGATGAGGCTGGGAAATACTGGATCCCATAGGGGCACTAGGTTCTAATGGATTTCTTGAGTCATTTGAAGGGAAGGGGACAGTTTCACTAGCCTGAGGATTTTAAGGAGGTTGAGGAGACCTCCCAGGGTGGTTACTTCCATCAAACAGATAAGAGAGACCCATAAACTTCTAAGAGACAGGTGGGTGTCTGAGGACATGATCATCAATGATAACAACTTCTTCCTCAGGGGTCACTCTAATTACCAGAATCTCTGCTGTTTCTGGTGATAAAGAGGTACAAAAGACTGAATATAGGGGACTTCAATTCACCTTCTATGCTTTTTGCCAAAGTGTCTAATGGCAAAATAGTATTATAATTTAAACTGCCATCATTTACCCATTTCTCACCATTCCCTAGTTTATACTCAACCCAAACTATATTACAATAGTGGGTAAGTTGTTCCCTTTTCAAATTGTCAAGGTCAAATTGTTCCCAATGTTGAAGGATATGGCCTAATGGTGAGGTTGCCAGGATCTCTGGGGTGCTGTTCAAGATGTTTCCCATGGCAATCTTGAGGCCTATGGAGAAAGAGAACTAGGTCTTGACTCTCCTTAGGAGGTCATCATCCCCTGCAGAAGGAGGCAGAATCATGAGTTCACAAAGTGCCCCTTGTGATACTCAAATACTTAGAAGCAGACATCTCTGCTCAAAACTCTAGTAGTGACACCCGTGCCTTAGCCTTCCGGTAGTCCTCAGCCTTGGCACTTTCCATACTGTGACCCACTAACTTCTCAGGGAGAAGGGTGGCACTCAGGGGCTACCTTAGCCACTTGAGAAATAGTAGGTCAGGGTAGAGGCCCAGAAGAGGTCTTCTGACCATTTGAGAAACAGTAGCTCTTTAATTTAAGGTAGGAAGAACCAAAATGTATAATTAATATTGGGAAATTGGAAGAAAATGTTCAAATGAGAAGGGGAACAAGGGGGAGAGGGAGGAAAGAAGTGACAAGAAAAAAAAGAATAGAAGGAAAAAATGGAAACAAAGCTTTTGCAAATAAAGAGGGGAAGAAGGGCTGAAGGGAGGGGAGGGGAATGGGAAGAAAAGAAGCAAGATATATCATGGACAGGTACAAATTCCCTATGATGAATGTTATCACTATATCTAAAATGTACCAATAAAATAAAATAAAATACAGAAAGAGAAATAAAATTAGCAAAAAAAAAAGAAAAGAAAAGGTGGAAATATAAATTAATTACCTGAGTTTTGAAACAAGGAGATCTAACCCAAGTCTCATATGTCCCTGAAAGCAAAGGCTTTAGCTCTTATCTATAGAGATGCACAAACCACACTCCATGTCCATTCACAAGGCTTACAAAAATAAAGTGCTAACTTTTCACATTTAAAGAAATTAACAAATACAGTTGGCCCAAACAGAACAAATTAAATTCAAAAGAAATTAAAAGGAAAAAGTACTTGTGAACAAGAAAGGAAAGTGGACAGTGGCTATTGATACAATTAGATGAATTAGAATAGAATGATTAGGTATACTCAAAGCATGAATCTTCATGCCTAGTGAGTACTCAAGAAACCACAAACTAAGGAACAATCACTACCCTAGATGTTCTCCAGATTATAAATCACAAGGTCCTTAAAGCCCCTTGTTAGGAACTGGCTTGACTCTCTTCCACTTTGTAAAGAATAGAATAACAGCTAACCCAAGAGGTTCTTAGAATAAAACTTCCACAGACAGATCTATAAATTTTAGTCACCATGCCTAATAAACAGCAGGATAGTTACACAATTTTTCTCATTCATTTTAAAAATTAGGAGTAATTGCAAGTTTTTAATATCTATACCACCAGATTAGAATATTAAGTATAACATCTTACAGATGAAAACACACTTAAAATAGCTTTAAATGCATTTTCACAAGTAAGTCAGACCATGCTCATTTATGATTAAGAATTAAATCATGTGTATTACTCTTATGGAAACAGGGAAATCTTTCATTCATGTACTATATAGGACAGATGTGCCTTTTTACTTCATCAGAAGCACCTGGTTATCTACAGCTAATTTACAAAAAGATGGCATTTTAATGGACTTTATATGTGAAATAATTATAGAGCTTTAAATTTAATTTAATTTAAATTAAATTTTAAAGCTTGAAAATGCCTGAATTAAACACTTGGTTTAGCTAATATTTCAAGTTCTATGTTGAATAGAAGAGGTGATAGTACACATCCTTGTCTTGTTCCTGAGTTTAAGGGAAATGCTTTTAGTTTTTCCCCATTTAGTATGATATGGCTGTTGGTTTGTCATAAATAGCCTTTATCATATGCAGGTATGGTCCTTCTAAACCTGTTTTCTTCAGCGTTTTATCATGAAGCAGTGCTGGATTTTGTCGGAAGCCTTTTCTGCATCTATTGATATGATCATGTGGTTTTTAATCTTGCTCCTGTCTATGTGATGTATTACATCTATTGACTTATATATGTTGAACCATCCTTGCATCTCCAGGATGAATACTTGATCATGATGTATCATCTTTTTGATAGTGTGCTGCATTCTATTTGCTAATGTCTTGTTGAGGATTTTACATCTATATTCACTAACAAGATTGGCCTATAGCTCTCTTTTTAGTTAGGTCTTTATGTGGTTTTGGGATAAGGGTGATACTGGCATCCATAAATGAATTTGGGAGCAATCTATTCCTTCCATTTTCTTTGAAGAGCTTGAGGAATATTGGTAATATAACATCATTAAAGGTATTGTAGAATTCAACTGTGAATCCATCAGGTGCTGGGCTTTTTTAGTTGGTAGATTTTTTATTACTGAGTTGATTTCATTGCTTGTTATTGGATCGTTACGCATATTTATGCCTTCTCGGGTTAGTTTTGGTAGTTTGTATGTGTCTAGGAATCTGTAAATTTCTTCAAAATTTGCTAATGTGTTGGAATGCAATTTTTCATAGTAATTACTATTTTCTGGATTTCAACAGTGCATGTTGTGACTTCACCTTTTTTTCTTTCTAATTGCATTGATGTGAGTGTTTTCTCTCTTCCTCTTGGTGAGTTTGGCTAAGGGCCTATCTATTTTATTCATACTTTCAAAAAATCAGCCCTTCAATTTGTTGATTTTTTTTTTTTTTTGTGGGTACCGGGGGTCGACCTCAGGACCTCGCGCGCCAGCAGGCGCCCGTGCCGCTGAGCGATATCACTGGCCCTTTTCTCGTATGTGGGTTCCAGGAGTCGAACTCGGGCCCTCGCGCTAGCCAGGCAGGCGCGTACGCCGCTGAGCCATCTCACTGGCCCTGTTGATTTTTTTCAAAGTTTTTAAAGTCTCAATTTAATTGATTTCCACTTTCATCTGTGTCATTTCTGTTCTTAATTTCGGTTTGGGGTTGGCTTGTTGTT
The DNA here is from genome assembly GCA_028451465.1 of Erethizon dorsatum. Classification (NCBI taxonomy): domain Eukaryota; kingdom Metazoa; phylum Chordata; class Mammalia; order Rodentia; family Erethizontidae; genus Erethizon; species Erethizon dorsatum. The sequence goes on from CM051842.1 coordinate 43,428,256, forward strand.
GTTTATCAACTATCTTCATATTTCTTATTTATTTGGGCTTGCTCTGTTTTCCTAATGTGAGTATTGAGTGTGACGAATTTTCTTAGGACTACTTTCATAGTGTCCCAGAGGTTTTGTTGACTTTTGCAGTCATTATCATTAACTTAAAAATTTATAAAATTTCTTCTTTGGTTTCTTCTGTGTCCTATTGGTTGTTCAAGAGTATGTTGTTAATTTTCCAGGAGCGTTTGACTTTTCTAAGATTTCTTCTGTCATTGATTTCTATTTTCATTGTACAGTGGTCTGATAGTATGCATGGGTGATTTCAATTCTTTTATGTTTACTTAAGCAGGATTTGTGGACTACTATGTAATCTATTTCAGAAAAAGTGCCATGTGCTGCTAAAAAGAATGTATACTCTGTTGTAGAGGAGTGGCATATTCTGTAAATATATGTATATATTAAGTTCATATATTAAAGGGTGCAGTTCAGCTCTGAAATACCTTTATTGGTTTTTTGTTTAGTTGATCCATCTCTTGGCAAAAGTAGGGTTTTAAAATCCCATACTATGATTGTGTTAGTGTTTATTTGATCTTTTAATTTCAGCAGTTTTATGTTTTATGAAGATAGGTGCTCCAGGATTTGGTGCATGTATGTTTATCAATATTATCTATTCTTGTTGGATTGGTCCTTTAACTAGTATGTAGTGACATTCTTTGTCTCTTTTGATCGGTTTTAACTTGAGATTTACTATGTCTGGTGTTAGAATTGCTACCTCTTCTTGCTATCAGAGTCTTGGATCATGAAAAGCTGTTTTCCATCCTGTAATTTTTAGTCTATGAATATCTTTTGGATTAGATGAATTTCTGGAATGCAACAGATTGTTGGATTTGTTTTTGATCCAATCTGCCAGTTTGTGTCTTTTGATTGGAGAGTTGAGGCTGTTAACATTGAGAGATATTACTGAGATGTGTTGGTTACTTACTATCATTGCCTTCTTTATCTTTTGGTGTATCATTTGCATTTCTTTTCCTGATGTTTTGTTGCTATTTATTCTTTGGTCTTGCTAGTTTTCTCTGTGTCCAATTCATTGTTTCTGTTGAGAATATTCTTGAGTATTTTCTCTAGAGCTGGTTTAGCTCTCATATAACTTCTGAGCTGGTCTTTTTCATGGAAATACCTTATTTCTCCATCTATTTGGAAGGATAGCTTTGCTGGGTAAATTAATCTGGGTTAGAGGTTCTTTGCTCTTGGGGCTTGAAATATTTCACTCCAAGCTCTTCTGGCCTTCAGGGTTTATGCTGAGAAGTCTGCTGTGATTCTAATTGGTTTTTTTTATATGTGATTTTTTGTTTTTCACTGGCTGCCTTTAAAAATCTGGTTTATTGCTGAATATCTGTGAATCTAATAAGGATATGCCTTGGTGAAATTCTCCGTTCATCATAATTGTTTGGTGTTCTGTAAGTGTCGCTTACTTGTATTTTAAATTCTTTTCTTATATTTGGGAAATTTCTTCCATAATTTCTGTAAGCATGTTAATGAATCCATCTGTGCTATCTTCTAGTTTTTCTGTAACTCCAATTATCCTTGGATTCATTTTCTTGTTGTCAACTAGTAGATTCTGGATAGGCTTTTCTTCTCTTATTTTCTTTTTAGCTTCTTTGAGCTCCTTATCATATATAATTCACTAGTTTGTCCTCAATATCAGACACTCTGTCTTCACATTGGTCATGTCTACAATGTGTCTACATATCGTATGTAGACACAATATGTCTACATATTGTTTTTCATTTTAGGTATTTCCGTCCGACATATTTTGGAGGATTCCATATCCTTGTTGAATATGTCCTTCAAATTTTGTACTGTTTTGGTTAGCTAGTCCAGTTTTGTACCTATTTCCCTGAAATTCATCATGGGCATATTGAGTATAATTGTCGTGAACTTTTGGTTCATTTCCTCTTTGAACTCATCTATTTTCTTCATCCCTTCTAAGACCTTTTCATAGATTTCTGCTACTTGATATTTGTTTTCTTCTCTCTTTTTGGTTCCTTGCTCTGCCTCTGTCTTGGGAGACTTGGGGGGGTGGAGTTCAGAGGTCTTCTATTTCCTTGTTTCCCCATTCTCCTACTTCTTTCTGTGTTTGTTTGAATATATATATATATATATATATATATATATATATATATATATATATATGTAATTTTGTCTCTGTCCATATGTTTTGCTGGAAGAAATGCTTCTATTTATTACAGCATGCACAGATTCAATCTTATAATACTTCTATATGATAGTCCTTACAGTTATTCTTCCCCCATTGTCTCTTCTCTATGCACCCTATGATGGTTTATTACTTGTGGTTGCTCTGCTGTGAGGTAGATGAGGTAGAGTGAGGAGAATAGAAGGTGGTTGGACAAGTAGTGTTAAGCACTAAGAGGGAGGTTTAAAGGGGAGAGTAGTGGTAGATGACAAGAAAAGATTGATGTGGGTTCTGATCTTATTGGAGTACTTTTAGTTGAGTTTAAGGTTTAGTATACTTTTAGTTAAGTTTAAGTTTTAGTATTGAGAGTTTTCAAAAGATATTTTGTGGAGGCAAGGGTGAGATATGGGAGAAAGCAGGTTGACTTTGTAGTTAAGGAAAGCTATGTGGTTATCAGAAATTGCTTATGGGGGGACAGTAAGATAGGTAGGATATAGAAGAGCCAACAGCTTAGGATGGGGAGGACCAAGGAATTATACTAGTGAAGACAGGAATGACTGTGAGCGAGGTAACTATGGTGGGTTTAAGAAATTGCGAGGAGGAGTTTATGTGTTTGGAAAAGGAATAAAGGAATATGTTAATAATATTGTCTTAGGAGTTTGAGGAAAAGAAACTAGATAAAGAGCTGAGGTGAGGGGGAGAACCTAGACACTTATTAAATTAGAGCCAGTGGACAAATATACAAGAGTAACAACCCAATAAACACATGGAATCATAAAAGAATATAGCATAACCCTATGTTACTAAATAAATCAAGAAACATACAAAAACTGGAACCAATAAGCTGTCCAATGGGAACACAGATTAAAAATTCCAATGAGACATTGTATATGTGATTCCCAAGTAGCCTCTTTGCCAGAGAGTCTGGGTGTTCACACCCCAATAATACCTCTGATCCCTCCATTGCAATACTGAAGTTATCTCAGATGTAAGACCTCTTTCGGCCATGTTGCAGGCATACTCAGAGTTTGATCCATTCCAAATACAGAATAGTAAAGGAAGTTTTTCAATTGTTTTGGACATGTGGCTCCTTTACACAGGCTCCTGTTATGGAGCAAAGCTCCAAGCAGGGTGTGTCTTTGTTCACGATGGAAGTTGGAGTCTGTCCCCAGTCTGTCCCCAGAACGGTGCTGGGTATAGAGGTCTGCTGACAATGAGAACAAGGCACCAACGTGAGCTTCCAGTTCTGTGTAGCACAGTCTGAAACTGGCTTTTGACCACATGAGCTGAGTCTGTGATCACCCAAGCCCTGCCTTTCAGCGTGTTTCCCTGAGTCTGCTCTCCAGCTCCTGGCGGTCTGCTGCACTGTCCTCCCCTCATCCATTCTGGGAACTTGGCAGTGTGAAGTGACTGCAGGACTGTTCTGCAACCAAAGTTCAAATACCAAGCCCTTTCCTACAATGGTGACTCCACCAGCTTCTCCTCTACCTGTGTCTTGGGGTGCCACACTGAATTCACTCATCAGCCTTGACTCTGGAGAGCCACTTGGAAAGAAGTACCTCATCTTTTTACTGCTGTCTCCAAATGCATAAGATACTACTGGTCTCAGTGCAAGTCTCCATTTCTCTGTAAGCATAAAATGTGCTGTTTTCACTTTGCCTCCCAGCCAGCAGCTTCAGAGCCACTGTCCACTGAGTCAGTCAGTCTCTAGTCCGTGGTGGTTGTCTATTTCTTCTGAATCACTTAATCCTATTTTCTTCTCTGTCAGTTCCCTCGTGGTTTCTGTGTGCCTTCTGCCTGCTTTGGTTCTTCCCCAAGACATTGTTTTCCAGACTTTAGGCACTTTGTCCTGAAGAAGCTGAGTTGCTGGCATTCACTGCTCTGCCATTTTTCCTTTCAAGCTGTATTTTTGGTTGTTTGGGTTTTTTTTTTTTTGGTGGGTACCGGGGGTCGACCTCAGGACTTTGCATACCAGCAGGCGCCCGTGCCGCTGAGTGATATCACCGGCCCTTTTTTCGTATGTGGGTTCCGGGAGTCGAACTCGGGCCCTCACGCTTGCCAGGCAGGCGCTTACGCCGCTGAGCCATCTCACCGGCCCTGTTTGGGTTTTTTTGATGAAGTCACGTGTGAAGATGTTTAGTGCATATATGCATAAATTGTTATCTCTTCCTTTTAAATTGTTCCCTTAACCAATATGTAATGACCTCCTTTGTGTCTTCTGATCCGTTTTGACTTGAGATCCACTTTGTCTGAAATTAGGATAGCTACTCCTGCTTTTTTCCAGGTTCTCATTGCATGCAGCTTTGTTTTCCATCCTTTAATTTTTAATCTCTGTATTTTTGGCTTTAAATGTTTTTCTTTACACTGCACATAGTTAGGTTTTTTTCTCAATTCATTCTGTCAATCTGTTTCTTTTGATTTGGGAATTGAGACCATTCAGATTGAGAGTTGCTAATAAAATTTATTGACTTATTCTTGTCGTTGCATTATTTTTTGTTTGTTTTCTTTTTATGTTGTTGCATTATTTTCCTATTGCTGATCTCCCTCCCCTTTCTCATTAACTGCACACCCTACCTGGTGTATTCATTCTATTAGATTTTTGGCATTGTCAGTTCCATTTTCTCTTTCTAGGATATCCTTGAGCATTTTTTTAGTGCTTGATTGGTGGTCATGAATTTGTTGAGTTGCTCTTTGTCATGGAAATACCTTCTTTCTGCATCAATTTTGAAAAATGTTTTCTAGGATTTATAAGTCTGGGTTGCAAGTTCTTATCTGTTAGGGTTGAAACACTTCACTAAAATCTCTCCTGGCCTTTAAAGTTCAATTGAGAAGTCTGCTGTAATTCTAATGCTTTTACTTTTATAAATGATTTGTTACTTTTCTGTAACAACTTTTAAGATTTTTGTCCCACTGTTGGATTTCTGATGCTTTGACTATGATGTGATATGGAGAGGTTCTCTTTTGATCATGACTTTTTGGGGTTCTGTATACATCAATTATCTGCATATTTAATTCTTTCCCAATATTTTTCAAAAGTTTTTTGCTATTATTTCCACAAACATATTTTATGCCCTTTGTGCTGTCTTCTGATTTTTACTTATTTCAATTAATCTTAGATTAATCCTTTTTGCATCATCTAACTTCTGTTGGATCCATTTTTCATGTTCTGTTGTTGTTTTTAAGGTATCTCTAAGTCCTTGGAAGCATCTCTATTTTCTAATTCTTATATTTTGTCCTTGCATTGGTTGCTTCTGATACCCATACTTTCAATATAATTTTTAATTTCCTGGATGATTGTTTGGAACTTTTCATGGACTCTAGTTCATTGCTAAACTGGTCATTCATACTTTGTATCATCTTGCTTAGCTCATCAAATTTTTTATTAGTTTAAGCTCCTTAAAATTTTTGTTTATTGCCTCCATTATCTGTTTAGTTATATTTTCTCTGAGCCCAGCAAGCACCTCATTGATTTGTTGTTTAATCTCCTCTGTTATCCTTTCTGTAGCTTTTGTTTTCCTCCCCATCAATGCCCCATAGATTGGCTTTGGGGGAGTTGGGAGTTTGGGGAGGCATATTGTCAGCTTGCCTTCTCAGATTTCTATTGTTTTTTGTTTTGCTTTTGCTTAAGTATGCATCACTTATAGTGCAAAGAATTTCTTGGTAATATGGAAGAGTCTTTAATTAGTCTGCTTGTCAGTGATGGACTCAGGGCATGGCTAACTATAGTCCTTTGCTTCGGTCACAAGATGCAACCACCTCTGTTAATATGGGAGGGGAGATGCAGCATAATTGACCCAGCACCCAGTTCTCCAGGAATGGACACAGTATTGTTAATGTCACAAAGGTAATCTGGGTGTCGGCATACAGAGAAATCCCACTAGTAGCAATAATTATGGGACCCTGGCAATATCAAGTAAATCAGCAACAATAATATCATCCAAGACATACTGGACATTGACATACCACAAAAACCAATAAGGTATCACCCCTACCCTTAGAAAAGAAATCTACAATTGTAGTATAAACTCTAAGACAAACCAAATAGTGACATACAAGAAATACCTACTAAATGAAATAACTATATCTCCAGTAATGTTAGAAAAGAATTCAACAGTAGTAATATGGGGTTAACTGACTATTTAAAGTTAATAAAGCTTAATGTTTATACTATTAAAATATATGGGTTTGAGAATGGGAGAATGCAAACAGAAATTTTGAAAAATTAAAAGATGAGACATGAGAAGGATAGAAAATTGAGACAAAGGATCCTATTATGGAGTAGAAGGATGTTTATATAATTAAATAAAGGTAACAGAAAAAGGTAGGAGAGCTAGAAGATAAAAAGAAAAAAAGGAGAAAAAGAAATGATATGGAGAATAAAATATAGAAAAATTAGAATAAGAAAAGGAGCAAGAAAAAGAAAAAAGTGAGAAAAAACAAAAAGGAAAATGTGTCCAGAAACAGAGAAAAAAAATTTCTGTATTTTTGAATGAAAGGATTTTTTCTAGGATCTTAAGTTTTGGAGTCCAGCAAGTCTTGCTTTTCTCTGCCTAGCCTTATGGCTTGTGGGTTTACCTGAGGCTGTGGCAGTTGTCTACACTGAGATGTGTCCTTGCTCATATTGGTGGATAGGGAAGGCAATCAGACTTCACATCTGTGCTGGATGTAGGCAGTAGGTCAAGTTCAAGTACTTAATGCTGTCAGGTACTTTCAGACCAAGATTTTCTGAGCTGGGCCTGGCTTCCCATCACTAGAGGGAGAGGCTATGTTCTTCCAGGTCTGAGCTTAAATTTCTCAGGGGATCTTTTTCTTGCCAGCTCCCTGTCCATAGCTGTCTCCAATGGCTGTTTCTCACCCTGTCATTCTGGGAAGGTAACAGTGGAAGCCCTGATGTAGAGTTGATTTTAGTTGTTCTGAGCCCCAGATTTAAATAACAACACCCTCCCCAAATGGCGCCAAGTACTCTCTGGTGATATTGCAGGTGACCACATTTAAATCCTTCTCTGGCTTTTGCCAGGTGTGTGTAGAGTCCCCTTGGAGCAAAATCTGGCATTGTTTTTGCAGTTCACAAAGACTATGGGCTCTGCTGTCATTTCTCCCTGAACCTTCCAGCCCGGGGTGCTTACCTTGCTTCTGGGGAGCCCTGTTCCCCTCCCTATGAGTCATGAGAGCCAGGGAGACAATCCTGTTTTTTTTTCTTCTTTTCTCTGCATTGTGAGCCACCTTTCAAACTTCTCTGTAGCTTCTAATTTTTTCTGTCAGTTCTTTCTTGATTCCCAGTGATCTGCTTCTCTGTTTTTCTTTGATAAGTTATCATTTTCCATTATCTAAATTCTGGCTCTCAGAAAAGCTGAATTTTGCTATAGATCACCACTCCACCATTTTCTTTCACCATTCGTTAAGGGTAAGTCAGCTAATGACAGTGCATCTTATTTTTTGTTGTTGTTGTTCTAAACATGTTTTATTCTCCATTCACTCCTGAAGAACAACTCCATATATAAAATTTACAATTGTCAGTCTCTGTCTTAGTTATATTTCTCATTGCTGAGACAAAATACCCAGAACCCACAAGCTAAAGGAGGAAAGGTTTATTTCAGCTCACAGTTTGTAGAGGTTTCAGTTCATAGTTGGCTGCTTCCAAAGCAGGGAGGTATGGCAGAGGGGCACTGCAGAGGAGAAATAGGCCGTGGCTGGCAGAAAGCAGCAAAGCAGTGAAGTAGCAAAGAAGCAGCAGCAAACCGTAAGCAACAAGCGGGATGCTCCTTCTGTCCCTTATGTTCTATCTAAGCTACCCTCCCTTAGGGTGGGTACCACACACACCCAGAGTGGGGCAGCCTTAATCCTAGCATTGCATCATGAGTCAATTCCAGCATCACATCCTTGATCCCAGCATCACACACCCTAGATCCAGCCACCTCTGAAAAGCCCCACCTATGCTCCCATGAGGCCTTGGGGGGACATCTAGACACAAGCCTTAATAATGAGTAAACAAAGAAAATTTTATTTCTTTCTTCCCAATCTGTATAACTTTCACTTCCCTTTCTTGTCTTATTGCATTAGCTAAATCTTCCAGTTCAAATTTCAATATAAGTAGTGATAGTGGACAACCTTGCTTTGTTTTTTATCTTAGGAAGAAAGCATCTAGTTTCCTGGCATAAAACATATTAGCTATAGGCTTCTGTTGTAGATGTTAAGATGTATAAAATGTAGGAAGGACCACTCTACTCTCAGTTTCCTGAATTTTAATTTCAGGAAGGAATGTTGTATTTTTTTAAATGCTTTTCTGCATTTATTCATATGATCATATGATGTTTTAGTCCCTTTATATGATGGATTACATTAATCGACTTGCAAATGGTGAACCACTTGTTCATAATTCTGTTTACATTGTTAGATTTTTTAAAATGTTTTTATTTTATTAGTACCTATTTGCAATTCATGCAGTTTACAATCATCTTCGGGAGTGGTTACATGTACATATTACGACTTGGCTTTTTTTAATCCTCGTTTTTTTTGTTTTTTTGTTTTTTAAAGAGAAGAAAAAACAAAACAAATCAAAAGAAGAACAGATTTTGAAAACAACATAATAGGAGGGTAACAATGGTTAATACATGACGTATTACTATCTTCAAGTTAGTTATTCAGGATACCAGACATTAGCATTCAATTGTCCAAACATTGGCACAAACCTTACTCTTCAATGAACTAAGTAAAATTGGTAGTGTATCTATCTTAACCATCTTATATATATATACAATTTTTTTCCCTTTCTCTTCTTTCTTTTCCCTATTCCAGTCTCTCTTTCCTTTTGACCAGTTTCTTTTTGATTCATCATGTCTATTGTACATTTTGGATCTTATTTACTCTTTCAGTTTCTCATACTAGAGAGACAATACGATGCTTACACATGTGCTTCCGGTTTATTTCACTTATGAGTATTTTCTCGAGTTGCATCCATTTACCTATAAAAGTCTCCAGTTTATCCTTCTTTATGGCTGAATAGTACTCCATTGTATAAAAATACCACATCTTTCTTATCCATTCCTCAGTTGATGGGCATTTAATCCTCATTTTTTTTAAACCTTTGTTTTTTTTAAACCCTTCCCTCCCCCAGATTTGATTTGTTAATACTTTTTGGTGATTTTTGCACCTATGTTTATGGGAGATATTGGTTTGCAATTTACTTTTCTGTAATGTCTTTGTTTGCTTTTGGCATTAGTGTAACACTGGCTTCATAGTTATTATAGGGAAATGAGAGAATGAGAATATTCCCTCTGTATCTATTTTGTGAAAAAGATTGTACATAATTGGTATCACTTCTTCCTTAAATGTTTGGTGTAGTTCATAGTTGAACTAATCTAAGTCTGGTGACTTCTGTTTTGGAAGATCATGAATTACAATATTGATTCAATTTCTTTCCATAGATATAGGTTCACCAGTTTTTCTGTTTCTTCTTGTGTGAGTGTGTGAGTTTTAGTAAACTGTCTTTTTTTTTTTTTTTTTTTTTTTTGGTAGTACTGGGGATTGTACCCAATGCCTTCACACGGGGCTATAGACTTAGCCCTTTTTATTTTTTATTTAGAGATAGGGTCTTGCTTATTCACCAAGTGGGTTTGAGCTTACAATCCTACTGCTTAGCCTCCCAGACTGCTGGAATGACAGGGATGCATCACTACACCTAGCTTTTAATCTGCTTTTAATGTCAATGGGGTTAGTAGTGATGGTCTCTGTTCTATTTCTGAAATTAATATTTTGTGTATTCTCTCTTTTTTCTTAGTCAATTTGGCTAGAGGTTTAGCAATTTTATTAATCTTCTTAAAGAAACTGCTTTCGTTTAGTCTTATTGCTTTTCACTATTGATTTCTTGTTTTTGATTTTACTGATACATGCTTATGTCTTTTCTTTTGGTTAGTTTAGATTTAATCTTTTAATAGTTTTCTAAGATGGAAAATTTAGTCATTGTATGTGAACAAGTAATTAGATATTGAAATAAAAATACTATCATGATTGTATCATCAAAAATATAAAATGCTTAGGGATAAATATAACTAAAGTCGTCAAGACCTATATAGTAAAAATTGTATTAAGAGATTTTGGTGAAGATCTAAATAAACAGAGAGATATGCCACATTAATGTGGAAGCCTTGGTTTTGTTAATTCAAAACTGATCTATAAACACAGACTCAATGAACACCCCAACAGGCTATTTTGTACCTAATGCTAAATTTCTTTTTAAAAATATTTATCAGTACATGTTTGTAGAACATAGTGTTTACATTCCTTGTGGGGAGTTGGTACATGTACATAATAGATATTAATTCCTTTTTTTATCCCCATCCCTTACTTCTCTCCCCCTCCATTTATCTCTTGATCCCCTTCATATTTTTTTGTATATGTGTGCTGTACATAATGTTTACATTCCTTATGTGGAGATGGTATGTGTACATAACACATCTTAATTCCTTTTCTCATCCCCTTCCCCTCCCTTTCCTCTACATCCATCTCTTGATTTCCTTCCCCTTTGAGAAAGATCTGTCTCTCTATTTCCTATTATCTACCTTTTATTTTGCTCTTTATACTTGGGGTTTCTCATATAAAAGAAACCATGTTATATTTCAGTTTCCGTGTCTGATTTATTTCCTTTAACATTATGGTCATAGGAAATTACAGATGATGCAAAAGAGCCAGAATGAATTTTTAAAAGTATAATTAATCATGTACATTAATTATACAAAAATGTATTTCATTGTGACATTTCATTCATGTATATAATGTCTTTTGATCATATCCACCCTCCTTACTACCATCTCTTACTTTCCTCCCCCTGCTCTCTGCCTCTTCCATAATATCCACCTCTACTTTCATTTTGTCATTTTTTTCCCCCTAGATTCCTCACGTGAGGGAAATCATGCAATATTGGTCTTTCTGAGTCTGGCTTATTTTTCTTAATATGATGATCTCCAGTTCCAACCGTTTTCCTGCAAATGACATGATTTTATTCTTCTTTATGGCTGAATAATACTCTATTGGGTATATATGACACATTTTATTCATCCATTCATCTGTTAATGAGCATCTAGGCTGGTTCCATAAGTTGGTTATTGTCAATGACGCTGCAATAACATGGGTGTGCAGGTGTCTCTTTTGTATGCTGACTTTTATTCCTTTTCATACATACTGAGAAGTAGTATAGCTGGGTCATCCAGTAGCTCTATTTTTAGTTAATCATTTTAACTTCTATTTTGCCTCTCAGCCCTCCCCTCCCCCATCCTTAGATCCCCTTCCCATCTCCAAAAAGTCTACCACTCTATTTCTTATATTCTCTCTTTTATATTGCTTTTTTTTTTTTTGTGGGTACCGGGGGTCGACCTCAGGACCTCGCGTGCCAGCAGGAGCCCGTGCCGCTGAGCGATATCACCGGCCCTTTTTTCGTATGTGGGTTCCGGGAGTCGAACTCGGGCCCTCGCGCTTGCCAGGCAGGCGCTTACGCCACTGAGCCATCTCACCGGCTCTGTGCCATGACTCAAAAACTTTCACGGGCCCCTATATTGCTTTTTAAGTTATTTATATTTTGGGTTTCTCATATAAGAGAAACTATCTTTCTGTATCTGATTTATTTCACTTAGCATTATGGTATCAAGATGCATCCATTTTCCTACAAATGACTCAAATTTATCCTTTGTGTCTATCACATTTAATATATTATATATATTATATATATATATATATATATATATAAAACTGGGTCAAATGGAATTTCTAATCAGGTTTTTTAAATCTCCATACTGATCTCCATATTTTAAAAATTTTTAACATTCACTGTAGTTTTTGATCACCCCAATACATAAAGAACTCTCAGAACTCAATAATATAAAATAAGCAATCCCATTTTTTTTTTTTTTGTGGGTACCGGGGGGTCTACCTCAGGACCTCGCGCGCCAACAGGCGCCCGTGCCGCTGAGCGATATCACCGGCCCCTTTTCCATATGTGGGATCCGGGAGTCGAACTCGGGCCCTCGCGCTTGCAAGGCAGGCGCTTATGCCACTGAGCCATCTCACCGGCCCCCAGCAATCCCATTTTTCAAATGGGAAAATTGAACAGATGCTTTACTTGAGAAGATGTATGAATGGTAAATAAGCACATGAAGAGTTGCTCAATATAATTAATCATTAGGGAAATGCAAATTACAACACAAAGAGATACAACTATGTATTTACTAGAATATCTGGAATCCTAACCACACCAAATGTTCCTGAGGAATTAAAGAAACTGGGACTCATATATTGCTGGTGGAATATACAGTGGTGCAACTCCTGTGGTAAATAGTTTTGTAGGTTTAAAAAAAAACTTACGCAGTACATATAACTACTATATGGTTCAGCTTTTGTAATCCTGAATATTCATCTAAGAGTAATAAAACCATGTATTAATAGAAATACTTGATTATTAGTGTTTGGACCAGCTTTATTTTGAGAGTGCCAAACTGAAAACAGCCTAAGTGTCCATTGACCAATGAATAAGAAAATGTGGCATATCTATACCTTACTCTCAAAAATAAAATCAATGAACTTTTGATACATGCAACAATATAATTAAAATAATGATGATGAAGAAAGATATCAGACAAAAGAATACATAGTGTTTGATTCCATTTATATAACATTCCAGAAAATGGATACCCATTTATACAAACAAAGAGCAAGTGAGTGATTATCTTGGAATGGAGCCAGGAGCAGGTAGGGATAGAGAGGAAGGAATAGATTACGAAGGGGCATGAGTAAACTCTTGGTGATAATTAATATCTTCATTCCCTTTATTTCGGTAATATTTTCACAGATGTATTCAAATTTCAATACTTCTCAAATCACCAATTTAAACGTGAAATTTATTCTATGTTAATTATATCTCAATTATGATTCATTCAATAAAAATTCAAAAATTTTATCTGTGCCTTCATGTCAAAGATTATATGATATTGGCAGATTATTTTGTTTCTGTTTTATCTCCCATTCTACCAGCTGAACAATCTAGCTATGAACGATTTCCTCACACCTGGTATATCAGGTACTATACTAAGATGTGAGATACAGAAATGAGTAAGGAAGATGGAGATCCTGCCTTGAAGCTCATTGTCTATTGGAAATGGCATCAAATAACCCAAGAAACCACAAAAAAGCTATGATATAAGTGCTTATTATGATAGAAGGAATTCAGGATACCCTGACAATTGATAAGATCAGAATTTCATCTGTTTTGTTAGAGGAGAGGATTTTGTATTCTCCAGAGTTAGTGCTTTGTAGGATATTTCCCAAGAATCAGGAGTTATCTGTGTGGAGGAGGGCAAGAGATGTCCAAAAAGAAGAAACAAGAACAACATTGCCTGATAACCTGAAAACTAAAGAGAACACAAAAGGAACATTTTTACTTAGGCCTTAATAGCAGATCATACACAATACGTATTTACATGGCTGGCCCTGACTCTGGAATCTAAGATTGAGAAGAGCTATAAACCATTCTAATGCATTTCTGAATCCTCTATGCCCAGAACGGTATTGGACACATGTGTTTCACAAATGCTAACTGAATGAGCAAATGCTGCTTAAAACTATATACCCAATAACTATATTTGAATAATGCGTGCATCAAGAAGTTTAACAGAGGGGCTGGTGAGATGGCTCAGCAGAGTAAGCGCCTGCCTGGCAAGCGCGAGGGCCCGAGTTCGACTCCCGGAACCCACATACGAAAAAAGGGGCCGGTGATATCGCTCAGCGGCACGGGCGCCTTCTGGCACGTGAGGTCCTGAGGTCGACCCCCAGTACCCACAAAAAAAAAAAAAGAAGTTTAACAGAGATCCTCTTTTCTTTTTCAAATTTGAATGTATATCTCCCCAGAAATAGCTAAATAAATACATTTAAACACATTAAATACACAATAATTAAATAAACACATTGATATTAGGGCTGGGGGTATAGCTTAGTGGTAGCATTTTTGCCTAGCATACCTGAAGCCTTGAGTTTGATTCTTCACACCACATACATGAAAAAAAACTTCCTGTGCCTCCAAGATTGTCACATAGTGAGCACACTGATCAGAAAGTCCTTGCCTATGTCAATGACTTCAAGAGTTTTACCCAGTTTATTATCCAGCAGACTAAGTGTTTCTGTTTTACCGTTTAGATCTTTGATCCATTTTGATTTTAGTTTAGCACATGGTGGGAGATAAAGGTTTATATTCAATCTTATGCATGTAGATAGCCAGTTTCCTCGGCACCATTATTGAAGTGGCTATCTTTCCTCCAGTGTGTTTTTGGCCCCTTTGTCAAAGATCAGATAGGTGCATGTGCCTAGGGTTGTTTCTTCATCTTTTTTTGTTGTTCATTGATAAACATATCCGGTTTTGTGCCAGTATCATCCCGTTTCTATCACCATGGCTTTGTAATATAACTTCACACCTGACACCTGAGATTGTGATTCCTCCTACTTCACTCCTGTTGCCCAGCATTGCTTTCGTTATTCTGGGTCTCTTCTGGTTTCATATGAATTTTAGGATTGTTTTCTCTAGTTCTGTGAGGAATACTCTTGTTATTTTCATTAAGACTGTGTTAAATCTGATTATCAGTTTTGGAATTATGGAAGAAACTTATTTGGGATCTAGGGACGTAGAAGATAAATGAACCAGGGGTGTTGCTCAGTGGTAGAGCACTTGCCTGGCTTGTGCAAGGTCCTGGGCTCAGTCTCCAGTAATGCAAAAAACAAAGCAAAGTCAAAACTTCATAATTTAAAAGTGAAATGACTTTTAAAAGATATTTTATGAAAATAGTAAGCAAAAGAGAGCAGAGGTGGATATATTGATATCAGAAAATATTATATTAATCACAGAAAAACCTGAAAATTGATCGAAGACCTAAATGTTAAATGCTAAAGCTATAAAACCCTTAAAAGAAAATATGGGAGAAAAGTTTAATATACTGTGTAAAACTAAGATAGACACTCTTATTTACCTAAATTGTTACTTTTGTTTTCTATTCTATTACCGACCTCAGTTTTATTTTAAAAATTTGTATTTAAATAAGGGATGAAGGGCGGTGATATAGCTCAGCGGCATAAGCGCCTGCCTGGCAAGCACAAGGTCCTGAGTTTGACTCCTGGTACCCCCATATAAAAAATGATAATAATAAATAAATAAATAAGGGATGAAATGTTTCCCAAAAGTCTAATCATAGTTACACATTTGTGTTTTTAACTAGATCTACAAATCAAAATAGTTCTTATAGTTAAAAAGATACAATTTGTATCAACAGTAAAATGTACTTTCTGGTTTTTCAGGGCTTTACTTCAAACTGTAGCATGTAGAATAATCCAAATGACTAGAACATCCAAGCAGACTACAAAAACAGAGCTGAATGTGTGTATTACACTATGTAAAATTCAGAGTCTGGAGGAATAGTCAAGTTAATCACACAGCTGTCTGCCACTAACTGCAAAAATCCATCTTCTAATCTGCAGAAATGTAACTGCAATAAGCAAAACCCATGAGTTTGAAGCCAGAAATATTCCTTACTAATACTTGAACAGACAGTAGTCTGTATTTAAAACTACACTGTTTGTGGCAAGAGTCTGGCCTTAATAATAGACTCCCTCAAAAAACCGCCTTCAGGAAAGTGGAAAATACACACTATCTTACAAAAATTTTAAGTTACCATTTATAACTCCTCCATCACTATTTCTATAGTGCAGTATCAATAAATGTTGCACATCCTCAACACAAAACATCATGTCAGGCCAGCCTTGATAAATAGCAGGAAAACTAGAGTATATTAAATATAAAATTGCATTAAGAATAATTAGATTCATTAAAAATAGGCAAGTACTGTGAAAGGGTTATTTATCCAGTATTGTTGTGCCCCAAAACGAAAAACAAACATCAAAAATACAAATTAACGGGAATCTAGGAATTCAATTCCATTTCCATAGAAGCACATCATAGCTGGATAACAAATCTCTAACAGTTACAGCTTTTGTCTTATTCTTTTTTTTTTTTTTTTTTTTTTTTTTTTTTTTTTTTTTTTTTTTTTTGTGGGTACCAGGGGGACGACCTCAGGACCTCACGCGCCAACAGGCACCCGTGCCACTGAGCGATATCACCGGCCCCTTTTTCGTATGTGGGTTCCGGGAGTCGAACTCGGGCCCTCGCGCTTGCAAGGCAGGCACTTATGCCGCTGAGCCATCTCACCGGCCCTTGTCTTATTCATTTAAAAAATGGAAACATTTTTTTTTCCATTGATTGCATATGCTTTCTTTTAAATTGACCATTAAATTAACTGATTTCTTATCAGGAAAAATCCAAACAAAGATAAAACAATAACAGTGCCATATTGTAAATCATTCTAATATATACATTACCCATTTCAGCATAAACTGGTAACTCAGATTTTGTTTAAAATATAAAGTTAGTGGGCCGGGGATATAGCTCAGTGGCACAGTGCCTGCCTGGCAAGCGCAAGGTCCTAAGTTAGATTCCCAGTTCCAAAAATAAATAAATAAATAAAAATAAAATAAAATAAAATATAAAGTTAGTGCTGTAGTATATCTTTGTTTCTATAAATAATGATTATAGGACAAAGAAGCCCACTTCCCCAAATAAAAATAACTTAAAAATCTGTAAAAGATTCTAGTTAAGCTTGGCTTGAAAAAATATTTTGCTGGGTCTAGTCAAATGTTCCACATTCTGAAGTTATCGTAATTGCTTGCAATTGATAGACAAACACCAAGTTAATAAAACATGAAACAATAAGGATAAAAGTGCTGCATATAAACCCCTGATGCACCAAAGATTAATATCAAAGGCCACAGATACATCTATTAAATCAAAGTGGATAAATATCCAGCCAAAGATATACTTTTAAAAATGAAATGTTAAAAAAAAAGTTTGAATGTAAAGCAATCCCATGATACTTCCACCATATGGGGCTGTACATACAGATTCCATGATACAGTAGTTCATGTAAATGGATACTGCATAACCTCCTTGCTGAGATCACATGTACTATTGTAGCAAACCTCCCTCAGCATTTGAGCTGAACAAAAAAACTATTAAGCACCACAAAGATGCATCATCTTTCAATAACCCAGCTGTGATTTCTCCACCAAAATGGCTGCAGCGTTTCCCTGGGCATCTGTCATGTGAGGATTCCTTTTCATGACAATTCTCACAAGGTCATGTGGGAAGATGTTGCACAAGTTGATATAAATTTTCTCTTGATTGTCTTGGTACCTTGGAGAATCTTGTGGCATTCCACAGTTCAGTATTCGCCAGGTGGGCTCCTGCTGTTCAGGCAGGCTCTGGAAGGTAAACTGCTCATAACATGGTGCTGTAGAATTATCAGGCCAGGAGTAAGTCTGCTGATACCCATGTTCATCCACCCCATAATTTGGCCTATCCCAGCTTCCCAGCCCTTCACGGCGGGAGTAAGGCTTTCTTTATCTTGAGAGAGAACAGTCATAGAGTTGAGAATCAGAAATGCTATCTATTCTTGTGGCCATTAAGGACCTACCTAGGAGTGGTGCCTTAGCATGTGCCGAACTTGGAGGAGGTGGGTACTCACCGGGACAACTGGACCGGGCACCCACACCAGGGTGCTGCAGATGCATAGCCAAGTGTAGAAGAGGAGGCTTGTGATGAAACTTTGGTTCTTCATGACTATAACTTTGCACTCTGGTCAAGGGGGCTTGGAAGTTCTGCAGGAAAGCCTGGGAATCAAGGCGATTGTGAGGGTGCATGTGTTGACACTTAAATTCTCTTCTAGCTGTGGGTTGGGAGAACTGACATAGGAGTGGTCATTGTAACCTGCATAGGAGTCACTTCTCCCACATCTCATGCTCCCTTCACTGCTGTAATCAGAAGCTAGAGAACTCATTCTATAATCTGTGTCTAATGAGAAACACCTTTCAGGACTTCGTGGGCCTGAGATACTCAGATTTGAATATGCATTCAACATGGAATAATATCCAATGTCAAGGTGGGTCACATTTTGGATAATGTTCATAAGGCATTGGCATTCCATAGTTTTTGGTCGCCATTATCATTGGAGGGTATTATCCCTGTGGTCTTTGATCCTGAGGTGGGAAGTGAACTCCAGATGGAAGGCTATTGCTTAATGATGTAGTGCTTTGGAGTTTTGCAGTAGAAGTAGCCGGTATACTAACTAAGGAAGGTACAGACCTGGTTTCCAATTTGTTTTTGGTGGGAAGCTTTTCCTCTAGGTCTTGGTAGACTTGAGTCCTTATGCTTGGATCTCATTGCCTCTTTGGAGCACCTTGTTTGCCATCAGAAGTGCTATCAGCCTTAGTGCTACAAGGAACACTGCTGCTTTTCACCAATCCTCCTTCATTTGCAGTTTTGGCTGCTGTATTTCTAGACATGGCACAAAGTTCATTGGCCACTGACCACTGAGGCTGACTGCCCCTTTTGGGATGGTAACATTTGCACTTGTGTTCATAGGTACACTTCTTTCCGTATGGACAAGGCTGCTTTTTGTGTTCAGGAATAATAGGTTTCTTCCTTAGGAAATTATCCAGATTTGGGCCATGTATGCCAAGAGGGTCATCAGGGGGCATGAACTTGTCATTGACAAATGAATACATTCATAATCGCTCATCTATGATCTTCTTCCATTCTGGTTTTTCATTTGCCAAATTCCTGTAGTTAGCAGTGGATACAAGTATACCATCTGACTCAAAAGCCAGCTTCACAATGAACATGTCATCATAGCACACCACTCTCCTCCCCTTAACATCCCGAAGATTTACTCTTGACCTGTACATTTGGAAATGGTTAAGATTGCAAATTTTATGCTATGTGTACTTTACAACTTTTTAAAAAGTGACAAATTAAAAAATTATTCAGCAGAACAAAATTATTTGTTTTAGGGCCGGTGAGATGGCTCAGCGGCTTAAGCGCCTGCCCAGCAAGCGCGAGGGCCCGAGTTCGACTTCCGGAACCCACATACGCAAAAGGGGCCGGTGATATCGCTCAGCGGCACGGGCGCCTGTTGGCGCGTGAGGTCCTGAGGTCGACCCCCCGGTACCCACAAAAAAAAATTATTTGTTTTATTAAATTTAACATGTGAGAAATAAAACTGAGAAATTTAAAAATAATTATTAATGTAGACTTTTGGAGATAATGAAAGGGATCATGGGGAGGAAAAAGAAGAGGGGTAATGGGAATGAAAATAATCAAAATATATACATGTACCAATATACCAAAGCAAATTTAATTATTCTGTATTACTATACAAACTAATAAAAAATTCTTCAGCCAGATATGGTGACATATGCCTGTTATCCCAGCTACATAAGCAGCTGAGGAAAGAGGATTATAAATTTGGGACCAGTCTGGGCAACTTTGCAGAACACTGATTCAAAATCAAAAAATAAATAAAAAGGGCTGGGGATGTAACTCAGCGGTAGAGTGTTTGCCTGGCATACACAAGGCACTGTCTTCAACATCTAGTATTAGAAAAAATATATAATAATAATTCAATATAACAATTATACAATATAGTAGCATAAACACATGCTTCATGAAAAATAACTATATCTTCCAAAATAAAAAAATTGGAAATAGTGGCATTTACTTTTTGCAAATCTCTTTACTGTTCAGTTTAATAGGATATAACTGAATTGTATCTGCTTCTAATAGGATATAACTGAATTATATCTGAATTATATCTGCTTTATATGTCATGTTTTTAAAATCTATATAAAGAAAATAGGACCTCACATAGTTGACAAACATGTTTTGTTAACCTTGCCAGATATTTGTGGGTATTCCTCTTCGATACTATAAGATTCAACAAACAATAGTTTCTTAAATTATTGCAATAAGCAATTTTAGACTATATCGATGAAATGTCATACTCTGTTATATTAAAATCCATTGGTCAAATTTGCACTTTTTTTTGTGGGCTGGGGGTCGACCTCAGGACCTCGCATGCCAGCAGGCACCCATGCCGCTGAGCAATATCACCGGCCCTTTTTTCGTATGTGGGTTCCGGGAGTCGAACTCAGGCCCTCGCTCTTGCCAGGCGGGCGCTTACGCCGCTGAGCCATCTCACTGGCCCAAGTTTGCACTTTTGATGGAACTTTTCCCTATGCATGAATTTGTATCACCGTCTGTGGATCAATTGACTCACTGAGTTATGCAAAAATTTAATTATGATATCTAATTAATCGATGCAGAAAAAGCATTTGATCATATTCAACACTCTTTCACAGTAACACCCAACAAACTAGAAACTACATTAGCATATTAAAGATCATATATGAAAACTCCATAGATAACATCATACTCAATAGTGAAAGACTGAAAACTCACCCTACTTCCCCCAGATCAGGATGAAGACAAGGATTCTACATTCATCATTTATGTTCAACTTAGTATTGAAACTTATAGCTGGAATAATTAGACAAGAAACGGAAATAAAAAGCACCCATATTGGAAAAGTAGTAAAATTATGTCTGTTCACAGATGATATTATCTTATATGTAGAAAAGCCTAAGCATTCCATGAAAACACTGTTAGAAGTAAGCAACAAATTCAGCAAAGTTTCAGTATATGAAATCAGTGCTCAAAAATAAATTGTGATTCTTTATACAAAGAATAATGTGAAAAGAAAATTAAGAATATATTTTGTTATAGCTGATATCTAGATGTACCACCAAACAGTTTTTTTAATATAATTTGTGCTATTTTCTGCTTTTTATTGACTCCAATCAACCTTAAGTTATTCTTCTTTGCCACATCTAGCAGCTGCTGGATTGTTTTCTCATGGTCCCTTGCTATTTTTAAGGAATCTTTCTCTTCATGATCGCTAATCACAAGCCCATCTTCTATATCTGAGATCCTGTCCTCACATTGGCTTATTCTACTGTGGATACTTTCAATAGAATTTTTATTCTTCTGGATATATGCTTGAATCTGCGTTATGGATTCCATTTCTTTCCTATACTGAGCGTTCACGGCTTCCATAATTTTGTTAAGCTCCTCTATTTTTTTATCCGTATCTGCTCTAGAGTCACTAGGCATGGTCTTCATTGTGGACACCATCTCTGCAGTTATCTGAGAAATTATTTCTGGTTTGACTTTTTCTAGAGCCTCACTCAATCATTTTGTTGTTACCGCCTCAGAGAGGCCAGGTGGGTGGCTTTCAGATTGTCCCACCTCATTGCCCCCCTGGGTTTGCCTTTGGTGAACTGGATGTCTGGGTTTGCATCTTGTTTAAGTGTCTTCTCATTTTCTTTTCTTTTTTTTAGTTTAATTCCTAGGGTGATGCTTGTAAATTGCCTATGGTGGGTTGCTTTATTGCTAGTATTTAGAATCCTTAGGAAATGATTACTTCTCTCAGGTATCTTCCAGTTGTAGCTGATTTTTGGATTTTGAGTATGTTGCAAGATTCTACCTCTTCGGGGCCGGTGAGATGGCTCAGCGGCTTAAGCGCCTGCCCGGCAAGCACGAGGGCCCGAGTTCGACTCCCGGATCCCACATACGAAAAGGGGCCGGTGATATCGCTCAGCGGCACGGGCGCCTGCTGGCGCGTGAGGTCCTGAGGTCGACCCCCGGTACCCACAAAAAAAAAAAAAAAAAAAAGATTCTACCTCTTCAATTTGTTGGGGATGAGAAGTTGCTGCCTGCCCGGCCCAGCCCCTGGTTCTTTGGCACTGTGTCTCAGTATTTTCTATGACCCTTAGTCAATCTCAGTCTTGAAATACCAGGAAGAATAGATATTTAGAACAATTATGTCACTTTTGGCTAAAGTGGTACCATCAGCAATAACAATAGCATCAAACACAGCCTAGAAAATGACAAACTGAGGTAACCATCAATTTGCCACCTTTAACTGTATGAACTACATTCGTGTTTATATAAACAAAACCTAAAAGAAACCAGAAAATTATATACAGCATGTAAACACTTAATATGTCAATTTTTCCCTCAGGGGTTAAAATTTAAAAGGGGTTAGGGAGAAAATAGACAAGTAGAAGAAGAGGAAGAGATTAGAAGGAAGGCTGGAGGACAAAGGGGGATCACACTAACTTTGGGAAACTGCTGCAGAAGACTAGAGGGAAAGAGAGAAGGAAGAGAAAAAGAAGAACAGAACAAGAACCACAAAGAGGCTAGAAACTATGTTCACACTCATATAAAAACAATGAAGATCAAACAATGAAAGAGAAAAGAAAAAAACAAACAAAAAAACTACAACAACAAAAACAAAAAACAAACAAGAGAGCGAGAAAGAAAAAAAAAGTCCACTTCCAGGTTTGTCTCTGTTGTCACTGGAGACAGAGTCCAGATCCATGTTGATTTATTCCAGCAAGGCAGCAGTAACTTTTTGGTGGGGTAGTGAATAATCTCAGTGAGCCTGTACCTTCTGGCTGAGACCAGACTCATTTGGCCTGCAGCCATCAGCGCACCTTTGGCAGGCCTCAGCCCTGCTGGGAGCTGCTAGATGGAGCCAGCAGGCGCTCTGAGTTCTGAGCTCAGCCAGCCCCTCTCCAAGATGGCTCCCAGCCAATCACTCTCTCCCTCGGGATGACTGAGCCCCCAGCACTCACCGACAGCTAATGCAGTCCTTCACATCCACTGCTCTCCTCTACTGCTGTGTCTCTCTGTGGAGGCCTCTGGGATCACCAGTAGTCATCGTATGTCCACAGGTTTGAATCTCTCCTCTCACGCAGTGAGTCCCGTCTCAGGGAGAAAGCACTGCCAGCTACCTCCTTCTTCATTGAAGTTTCTCTCTTTACTCTCTCTGTGGGCTTCAGTTTGTGCTTCAGATCCTTCCTGGGTCCATTGGATCCACTTCCCTCCTTCTTGTCTTCCTCACATTGCTATATTCCAGTGTCTGGATGGCAACTCTCAGAGAGGTTCTTTCTCTGCTGCTTACCATTCTGCCATCTTGGTGCTCCTCCCATTGATTGATTTAGATAGGTTTTGGTATCAGGAGTGGGGTCATTGCTGTAACTGTACCTGACCATGTGATTCAGAAGCCTTTGGAACTGTATTGTGGGAGGAGTTTGGAAAGTTTTAGTGATGCCAACTGGAGAAGCAGCTGTGGAATACTGGGAGCCGAGTTTGATGGGAGATTCTGGTCAGAGTTCAGAAGACCAGAATGCTGATAGAAATGCAGTTAGTAAAGACTAGGCTCAGATGGTTTCAGCTGTGAACAAGGACTGACTGCATTGGCAGCTGGACTCCAGGCCACATGTGTTATGCTTTGGCAGAAAATTTGTCTGCATTTTTTCATGTCCAGAGACATTGCAGAAGACTGAGGCAAAGGGCAACAGACTAATTAATCTGGTGAAATAAATTTCAAGGCAGTCTAATGTTGAGGCAATGGTGTGACTACTGTTGGGGGCTTTTAGCCAGCTCTACCTTGAAAATCAAGAGCAAATGGGCTAGCAGAATGATTTTAAAAGCTTTGAATTTGGCCAGAAAGGAAGCTCAAGTAAAGTTGTGGACTGCAAAGATGGAGCAGAGGAAAAATTGGTTGCTGAAAAGATTAGCATTAAAAAGCCAAGTACTTTGGAACAAGACAATAAAAAATGGCCGAGGACATCACTATAACTGGCAGGACTCCACCCTTTGCAGACTCAAAATTGAGGTGAAAGACTTAGCTTTGAGAAGAGAGCCTCAAGGCACCATGTTTCAGAATGGTAGCGGCCTAGGGAATTTGTTCCTTGGGATTGAGTTCATAGTACTTAGCAATCCAGGCACTTGACCCTTACAGCTAAGAAAGAAGGAAATATGGCTACTGCTCCAGCTGGTAGCAGAACTTGTTTGGTGTCATCCACATGGTGCTGGTTTCAGGTACATACAGAATGCAAGAGTTGTGGAATCAGGAAGGCTTCCAACCAGATATCAGAGGCCAAAGGTGTGCCCCTTAAAGGGCAATGTGCAAAGCTGACTGTGAAGCCAAAATTGCTGTTGGAGACCCTGAAGGTTGGAGAAGCCAACAGTGTGTATCTCTGAGGAAAACTGCGAAGAGTGAGGAAAGCAGGCCCAAAAGAGAGGCCATGTGGGCTACAACCACCAGCATTGCTGCAGGTGTGTAGCCACCAAAGCCCTTTGGAGTTCCCATCTTACTACAGATTGCCCCAGGTACTAGACATGGAACAATGGGATTTAATGTTTGCCCTGCTGGCTTTTCATCTTGCTTTGGTCCCATTCCTTATTATCCCCCCTATTTCTACCTTTTGGAATGGGAATATTTATCTTGTGCCACTGTATGTTGGAAGTGTTTAACTTTCTTTTCGTTTTTATAGGGGCTCATAGCTAAACGTTTGTCTTAAGTCTCAAAAGAAAATTTGGACTTTTCAGTAATGCTGAAACAGTGAGGAGTTGGACAACACTTAAAGATGGACTAAATGCATTTTGCATAAAAGGATGCACATGAGTCTTTTGAGGGTCAGAGGTGGAATGTTATGGCTTGTATCTAGATATCCCTCAAAAGCCTCATGCACTCATATGTGGGGCTTATAAGAATGACTGGTTCATGGGTGTGTGATACTGGATTAGTCCACTGATTGATCTGGGTATGGATGATGGATTTACTAAAGAGGAAAGACCAACCCTGGTGGGGGTGGCACCAAGCAATAGGCTTGTAGGCTGGATGGAATAAAAAGGGAAAAAATCAAGGAAGTTGTACTGCTTCCTGCCTGTCTGCCATGGACTGTTTCTTCTCTGCCATGCTGCCCTGCCTTGGAGCCAACTATGGACTGAAGCCTCTAGAGACTGTGAGCTAAAATAAATCTTTCCTCCTTAAACTTGTGGGTGTTGGGTATTTTGTCACAACAATAAAAAATAAGACATAATTCCATGTACAAAAGGAATAAAGGACCTAGAAATAAACTTAGCTAAGAGGGCAAAATACTTGCACACTAAAAACCAGAAAACACCTTTGAAAGAAATTAAAGAAGATATAAACAAGTGGAAAGACATTCTGTGTTCATGGATTGGAAAACTTTTGTAAAAATGTCAATGCTACCTAAACAACCTACTGATTCAATGTAATTCCTATCAATCTCAATGATATTTTTTTACAGAAATAGAAAAACCAAGCTTAGCGTGGTGGCACACATCTGTAATCCCAGTAGTCTGGGAGGCTGAGGCAGAAGGATCACAAGTTGGAGCCCAGCCCAGATAACACAGTGACTCAACAAGACCCTGCCTCAAAATAAAATATAATAAGGGCCAGGGACTTAAAATTATCTTGTTAAAGAAGAACAAATTTCAAGGTCTCATACTTCCTAATTTCAAAACTTACTATAAAGCTGCAGTAGTAAAAACATTGTGGTATTGTCATAACAACAGACATATAGACCAAAGAAATTCAATGGAATCCAGAAATAAACCCTCACATATGTGGTCATTTTCAACAATTTTGTCAAGAACATTCAACAGGGAAAGGGCAATCCTTTCAAGGAGTGCTACTGGGTAAACAGGATATCCTCATGCAAAAGAATGTTATAGGACTCTTACTTTACACTAGATACAAAAATTAACTCAAAAATGGATAAAAGATTTAAACATAAGTGCTGAAACTCTAAAACCCTTGGAAGAATACTCTGAGAAAAAAACTCCATGTCATTAGATTTGGTAATGATTTCTTGATTATAACATCAAAACCACAAAATAGATATTTTGAATTTCATCAAAATGATAAACTTTCATGTATTATAGGTACTATCAAAAATGAAAACAAAACTCATATTTGTAAATCATGTATTTGATAAAGGATTACTCTCCAAAAACACAAAAAACTCCTACAATTTAACATAAAAAATCAAACAATCCAATTAAAAATGAGCAAAGGGGCCGGTGAGATGGCTCAGCAGCGTAAGCACCTGTCTTGCAAGCGTGAGGGCTCGAGTTCGACTCCCGGATCCCACATATGAAAAAGGGACTGGTGATATCGCTCAGCGGCACGGGTGCCTGTTGGTGCGCGAGGTCCTGAGGTCGACCCCCCGGTACCCACAAAAAAAAAAAATTAGCAAAGGACTTAGACATTTCTTCAAAGGAGATATATCAATGGTGAAAAAAACAAATGAAAAGATACTAAACATCAGTAATCATCAGAAAAGTAGAAATAAAAGCCACAATGGGATCTCACTTCATACCAATTAAGATGCTATTATTCCAAAAATTTGGGGTACATGAATTGTTGGTGATTTTATATATTTATATTTATATTTATATTTATATTTATATATAATATATATGAATACTGTACTGCCTTATTGCTGTTCAGAATATGAAATGGTGTGGCTACTGTAAAAATATATGGCAGTTTCTCAGAAATTTAAACATAGAATTACCATATTATCCAGTAATTCCACCTCTGGGTATATACCCAAGGAACTGAAAGCAGCACTTTGAGGACCTGAGGCAGACAGATCACAAGTTTAAGTCCCACCTGGGCAACTATTCAAACCTGTGCTCTCAGAAGTTGTTTGATTTTTCATAATGTGTTCTATATCTTATGTGAAGTGGAATACTGTACACATGTACAGGCATATTGAAAAGGGACAGTTGGATCAGAAGCCCATACATGTGGGTGCCTCATCCAGTGTTGCAACTGCACCTTCTGGTCCTGCATATTAAACGGGGCACACTACTCACAGAGTTCCCTAGAAAGAGCAGGTTCTTAAAAAGAAAGCGAAGCTTGTCTCAGAGCTTTCACCTCTGAGGTTTTCTAGTGGTGAAGAACCATGAAACACAAGAAAGACTTGCAGCTGTACTTTCCTAGAAATTGTCCCTCTTGAACTATTATATTTTATTTGAAAGATGTTAATAATGTATGGACAAGCAGTGCCAAAGGACAAACCTGGCTTTTCTGGGAACACAGGAGTTTTAAGACCTTGTCATACATAGGTTTGGAACCCTTGTTACATACTTGAGATGCTGCAGTGGGGGTTCCATTCCCCCTGTCAGAATAAAAGCCTGCAACCCAATCCTCATCCTTATGTTTTCACTCAGAAGTGATACAAGAAGACCCAAAGGGACCAGACACAATCCAGCAGAAACCTTAATACTGTACTTTCCTCCATATACACCACTATCAATATGGAGAGGAAGCAACCAGGACTCCCAGGAAGTGGGAAAGAGGAGAACAATTACGTTCTTTTTAATCATTTCCTGTTTTGTTCTTTCATCTAAAATACAAAATCTGTTTTCTTTCTTAGGTGGTTTATACTAAGAGTTCATCAAATTGAGCTGTAAATTATTCATGTTAGTGTTAACAGTTTATTTTGTAGAAGCTGGTAACAGCAGAAAAATTGTGCCCTCAAATGGACATTTTTAGAACAGACAGTAGTTTTGTTGGTGTTTTGTGGCGTTGGGGATACAACCTAGGGCCTTGTGTATGCTAGAAAAGAGTTCTACCAGTGAGCTATGCTCCTACCTGGTAGTAATTTTTGAAATTGACAGATAAAATTATATATACTTATAATGCACAACATGAAGTTCTGAAGTATACATAAAAGTGAATGGGTAAATATAGCTAATTGAGAAATGCATTATCTCATAGTGATGTATCTTTTTGTGGTAGTGAGAATACATCCCATCATGTTGCATTTTTCAAGAACACAAAATATCACTGTGTAGTTGTGAATCTTTTGGGGACACCAAAAGGCCCACATGAGAATCTGAGAACACTGTTATAACTCAGAAAGCAGCACATTTTTGCCTTCATATTATAGGCAGGTAGTCAGACATGAGTGGTGAGTGGTGGTCTCTAGCACTGTTCACCTGGTACGAGCAGTTCTTTCTGCAGGTGGTCAAGGATAGTTGAACTGTGCCAGCATTTTTGTTTTACTGGAAGCAGGCTAAGGTGTCAGTGGGCCTCAATTAATCAAAAAAGAGCCTAAGTGGAGAGGCGACCACAAACTAACCACAGGTAGAACTCAGGAGGCTAAGGCAGGAGGATTGCAGGTTCAAGGCCAGATTGGGCAAGTCAGCAAGACCCTGTCTCAAAGTAAACATTTTTAAAAGGGCTGGGGATGTTCTTCAGTGATAGAACACTTCTTAGTGTGTTTGAGGCCCTGCATTTGATCCCCAGCACAGGAAAAGAGTACCACAGTAATCATATATTTTCCATACTGCATCCCTGAAATCACTGGTTTGTCCAGGGAGCCATACTTATTTTTAGTAGAAAATGATGTTTAGAAAAATTGATGTGGGTGCTAGATGATATCACTGCGACTATGATAGACATGTCTTTACTACATTCTCTGTTTCTCTGCCTTACTGTGTCCTGGAACTACAAGTGCTTTCATAAAATTGTTTTAGCTCCAGTATAATACTTAGACAGCTAGTAAGGCCTTGGTTTCCAATTTTGGTAGAGTGAGCAGAAAAGATGTTGGACAATTAAATTAAAATATTTTCAGGGCTGGGTATATAGGGCACTTGTCTAGTATGTGTGAATCTCTGTATTCAAGCTCCAGTACCATAATTAATTAATAAAATGTTTTAGATATTTGCTGTATGACTACTGATTTCTACCTGCATTTCAGGAGCAATTTTCATTTGAAAGTAAGGGCTTTTTTGTCTAGAAAGCAAGGCTTCATAAATTTTCTTCCTTAGAGCCGGAAATGTAACCAAGAGAGAAAAGAATATTTTAGATTTAGTAATATGACAAAAATTAGTTGTTTTAGTCTAGTTCTGGAAAAATAGCATAGGCTTACTTTCCCATTGTCCTTCCCACTAAGTATACAAGTGGAAATAATTCAACAGATGCTTAAACATAGAAAGAAGAAGGTAACCTGGATAGGTACTTCAGGACTTGAAAAATAATATCACACAGTCATAGGGACAATGCTTCCTGTTATTTATTGGTCTTGGCAGTGATTTTATGGGATGCCAGAAGCATCGGCAACAACAGAAAGTAAACCAATGGGATTAAATCAGACTAAAAACCTGCTGTATAAAAAGGAAATGTCTATAGAGTGAAAAAGTAATTTAGGTATGGAATAAGAAAAGATATGTGAACCATATATCTCTTAAGCAGCTAATCTAAAAATATATAAGGAAATCCTACAACTAAGTAGTTTAAAAATTAATAGTCTGATTAAAATGTGCTAAGGACTTGAATAGACATTTCTCTAAAGAAGAGATATCCATGGCCAAGATATATTTGAAAAAATGTTCAATGTAACTAATCACCAGAGAAATGCAAATAAAATGTCAATGAGATAACACCTCACATCTGTCAGGATGGATAGTACACAAAAACAAACAAAAAAGATAGTAAGTATTGGTGAGGATGTGAAGAAATTGGAAACCTTGCAAATCATTGAGATGAATACAAAATGGTATGGCCACTATGGAAATCAGTATGGGGGTTCCTCAAAAATATTAAAAATAACACTACCATATGATTCAGATATCCCACTTCTGAGTATTTATCTAAAATACTTGAAATCAGGATCACAAAGAGATATTCATATGCCCATATTTACTGTGGCACTATTCACGATAGCCAACATATGTAAAAGACCTAAATGTCCATCAACAGATGAATAAATTAAAAATGTGATATTCAGACTTTTTTTTTTTGTGGGTACCGGGGGGTCGACCTCAGGACCTCGCGTGCCAACAGGCGCCCGTGCCACTGAGCGATATCACCGGCCCCTTTTCCGTATGTGGGATCCAGGAGTCGAACTCGGGCCCTCACGCTTGCAAGGCAGGCGCTTACGCCACTGAGCCATCTCAGCGGCCCAATATTCAGACTTTAAAAGGAAGGAAAATCTGCAATGTGCAACAACATGGATGAACCTTGATCACATTATGCCCTATAACAAAGAAGTGTGGTTTTATTACAAGATTCTGATGAAAAATCTCCAAGCACAGAATGTTTCACTAGCTTACTATGACTATTCACTAAAACATTATGAATATTATTAATTATAATGTAAATATTATGAAACTTTAAAAGAAGAATTAATATTAACTTTACACAGTCTACTCCAGGAAATAGAAGAGGAAAGAAAACTTCACGAGGCTAGTTTTAACCAGATACCAAAACTAAAGTGCAAAAGAGAAAAGTACAGAGCAATATTTTTCATAAATTTGGATGCAAAAATCCTCAATACACATTAAGCAAATGAACCGAAAAATATATAAAAAGAATCACACACCATGACAAAGGAGGATTTATTCCAAATATGCAAGGCTGCTAGATCAACATTCAAAAAAAGTCAATCAATGTAATTCATCACATCAAAAACCATAAGATTAAAAATCAATTCAATTAATACAGAAAAATAATTTTACAAAAAGCCAAAACTCCCTGTGATAAAAACTCTCAGAAGTTAGGAATAGAAGAGATTCCTGAAACTTGATAATGAACATCTACTAAAAACTACTGCTACCATACTTAATGATGAAAAACTGAATACATTTACCCTAAGATAGAGAACAGGGCAAGTATTTATGCATTTGCCACTTTTATTCAACACAATAACAAGTTCTAGCCATTATAAAGCACAGTAAAGAAAAATTTTGTATAAATTACAAAAACTTTAAACTGTCCTTACCTATAAATAATATATAAAATTACAAAAAAACTACCCAAAAGTCTTAATATTAGTACAAAAATTCTAGCATTTAGTGTGAGTTCAGCTATGTCACAGGATAAAAGATTGACATATTAAAATCAGCCCTGGGGCTGGTGAGATAGCTCAGGGGCATAAGCGCCTGCCTGGCAAGCGCGAGGGCCCGAGTTTGACTCCCGGAACCCACATATGAAAAAAGGGCCGGTGACATCGCTCAGCGGCACAGGCGCCTGCTGGCGCGCGAGGTCCTGAGGTCGACCCCCAGTACCCACAAAAAAAAATAATAAATAATAAAAAATAAAATCAGCCCTATCCACCATCATAGGGAAAATAGAACAACTTCTTTGTACTCAAAGTAAAGCCTTAAATGATGCTATCTGGTAAATCCACTGAGAGTGTAATGTGTTTCTACATGGATATCTTTGTTTCTTGGAGGGTCTAAAAATAAAAGGACATATTGTTTGTGGCATTTGGATTTAATCATCAATTAACCCCAGAATGTTTTCACTTAGAACCTACTGCACCTTAATTTGGAAAGCAATGAATCGTCTTTTCTTCTAATATTCATGAGCTGATGATCATGAACCTGGAAGACCTCGAAAATTCAAGGTAACAAGTTTTTCAAAGCATTTTAACAAGAAACTTAAAATGATGGGTAAATAAGAAGTTCTAGTTTGTTCTGTGAGATATCCGTGGTTTCATTACTGTTAAGTAATGTTAGGGCATCGTTCTATTAATTGCTTTGGTGTTTACTAGAGGCAGTATTGTCAATGGATGAAAGCTATAGGCTCAGGAGTAGACTGCCTGAGCCTATGACAACCGAAAACTGTACATTTTAGCTGTGCAAACCTGTGCATCAGTTGTTTCCTCATTTGCAAGTGAAGATACATTATGTAGAATCATCATAAATTGTCAAAAATAGATTTAATACCCCTAATCTACTGAACAGCAGCACAGCTTAGCCCAGCCTACCTTAAACATGCTCAGAGCACTTACAGTTGCCTACGGATGGGCCAAAATCCTGTTTTGTAATGAAATGTTCAATATCTCATGCAAATACTTGGATCCATAAGCATGCTGGTGAAATAGCTCATTGTAGAGCATCAGGTGTTTGCCATCGTGTTCACACAGCTGCCCCAGAGTTATTCTCACTGCCACTGCCCAAGATCACCAGAGAGTATTGTACCATACGTTGCTCTCCCAGAAAGGATCAAAATTCAAAATTGGCCATACAGTTTTGACTGAATGCATGTCACATCCTCACCATGGTCAAGTCAAAAAATGTCAAGTCATAGACTGGCTGAACCACTAATGTAAATCAGTTACACGTCTGGCTCTCCTGGTCTCCTTTTCTTTGCCATAACACTTAGCATCTTCCAGAAATTCATATATCAGCTCCATGAGGGCAGATACGTAATCGTTTTGTTTGCTGCTCTATTCCTAGCATGCTCCATGCAGTAGGAACTCAGTAAACAAATGTGGAATGGTTGAGTGATTAAAGGAAAAGGCTTTTAAAATTCATTACTTTTATGTGCAGCAGAGTTTTACTGTGGGCTTTGAATAATGCAGGCTGCTTACAAGAGAGCTCAGAACAGTGAATAATTTCAGAAGAACCCTTGGACAGATCTAAGCCATGTTTCCAAGCTCTGTGAACATCCCCCACAGGGACTTTCTCACAAGCCCTTCTGCTTTGGCCACTTCTGTGATTTTCTTGGGATTTCCCTTCCTTTTCTTTTAGTCCCTATCCTGTCTCTCCTCCTGCTCATCATCCCCAATGGTGATTCAACTAGAAATTTTCTTTCTTCCAAAGGTGATTCGACTAGAAATTTCTATGCACACAAAAAAATTTTAAACTCTACCAGTAAAGAAAAAATCAGCATTATCTCTGCTAACAGCAAACATGAGGAGGAAAACCAATTAAAATCACAATACTGTTTACAATTACTCCAAAAATATACTTAGTGCTAGGGACTGAATTGTGCCCCTATCCAAATTTATAGATTGGAGTCCTAACCTCCAATGTGACTATATTTGAAGATGGGCCTTTTAGGAGGTACTGAAGGTTAAATGAGGTCATAACAGTAGGGTCCTGATCTGCTAAGTTTGGAGACCTTAGGGGAAGAGGAAGATTAATCCATCTTACTCTAACATCACTGATTATGCACCAGGGAAAATGTCATGTGAGCACAGAAAGAGAGCCCTCACCAGAAACCGACCATGCTGATATCCTGGTCTCTGATTTCCAGCCTCTAGAACTATAAGAATGTAAATTTGTGTTGTTCAAGCTACCTAGCCTGTGGTATTTTGTTATGGCAGGTTGAGAAGAATAAGAAACCTGGTATGCACTTAACAAAACATATAAAGTATTTGCATGCTGAGCATTCCAATATATTGATGAAAGTAATCAAAGAAGGACTAAATAATTGGAAAGGCATACATGTTCAGTCTGATTGGAAGACTCAATACAGTAAAGATGTTTATTTTCCCCAGTTTTATCTAGTAAAAACAAAGAAAAGCCAACAAAGATCCAATTAGAAAATGGGAAAAAGCACGAAGATATACAGATAGTATACAAACACAGGAAAAGCTGACTAACATCATTAGCCATGAGAGAGATGCAAAATCAAACTACAGTGAGAAATCGCTACACAAATCAGAATTGCTAAAATATAAACTAGTGATAACATTAAATGTTTGGAAGGATATGGAGACACTGGATCATTCATGCATTGTTGATGGGTATGTAAAATCTTACAGCAACTCTGGAAAATAGTTTGACAGCTTCTTAAAAAACTAAATATGCAAAATCTATATGCTCCAGCAATTCCATTCTTTATCTTGGCAAAATGAGAATTTACGTTCAATAGACACCTGTACAAAAATGTTCACAGTAAGTTTGTCACAGCTAAAAACTGGAAACTTCCTAGATGTCCTTCAATAGGTAAATATTTAAACAAACTATAATACATAGGTATACACCATGGAATTCTACTTAATAATGAAAAAGAATGAGCTTTCAAAAATTAAATGACTTAGAGGATAACCAGAGTTTTATGCTGAGTGAAAAGAGCCAATCTCAAACAATTGCCTACTTTATTTCATTTATATAAATTTTTTACAATCATAAGATATTAGAAACATTGAATAGATTTGTGGTGCAGTGGTTGATGATTATAATGATGAGATATGAACCTCCACATGTGATATATTGTAACTGTAGAACTAAATACATGCACACAGATGAGCACATGTAAAACTGGAGAAATTTGATTAAGATTGGTGAGTATTATCAATAAAAATACTGTATCTTATTTCTCACACTGTAGTTTTGTAAAACGTTACCATTGGAAGAAACTGATTAAAGGGACATGGGATCTCTATTATATATTACAGCTGCAGGCATAACTATAATTATTTTTCAATAAAAATGTCCATAATAAAAATGTGCCATAATGTGACCTGGCATGGCTCTAAACACAACTGTCTGAAGAAATATATAATTCCAACACCAGGCATGGTGGCACACATATGTAATCCCAGCACTTGGGAGGCTGAGGCAGGAGGATCACTGTGAGTTTGAGACAGCCTCAGCTACATAGTGAGTTCAAGGCCGGCCTGAACTACATAGTGAGACCCTGTCTCAAAAAAGCAAAAAACAAACAAAACCTGTATGATGCCAGGGCTAGGATAGCAAAGGAACAAGTAGAGTCTGAGGCATGTAGGTTTTTTTTTTTTTTCAATAAAACAAACAAGTCCTGAATGATTAATGGGGAAATACAAAGGACATAGGAACCAGTTTGAAAGGGCTCCCATTGCCCAAAGCTGGGACAATTTGAACTTACAGAAAATTCTTAGTTGAATGTAAATTATTTAATAAATGAGAATCCATGAGCCCAAAACTATATCCAGAAAAAGATGGCATGATTTTTCATGATTGAAGATTTCTATTATCCAACTCTTTAATCTGAATACCAATAATTAAAGGTAAAGGATTAAGCATATACTGTGGCTTTAAGGAACAAATGGGAGTGCAGCTACAGTTGATGACAGAAAAGCACATCTACATGAATGAATACCAGTTAGTAAAAGCAGAAGGAAATTTGGCATTAGAGAATCATTATTCGTAACCTAACAACAATGAAATAATTGTTTCAGTCAAAGATTATGAAGAGATTCTAAAACCATTAGGCCGAATGTTGGAGACGAGCAAGATAGTCACATGCTGTCAAAATAATGCTCTTCAGATTATTTGCTAATCGCAAAGGGAAAACCATACTTTCATAATGAAGAAATCTGGAAATCATCATCTTAATGAAGGATAACACTAAATATCATTACTACTAGGATAGCTAGACATCATGAACCTCTGAGGTGATGCAGTATAAGTATGCAACATCACCTGTACAGCATACTTGCCAAATGTGCTACTTGAATCTAAACCAGCTTTATACTTTACTTTTAGTTGTACAAGAAATACAAGAACAATTTAATGGCACCCCAAGGAAGGAATTAGACTAGATCAATCAGACGGACTTCTTTGAATTTGGTATATTCTTAAAGACGAATGTCATGGCAAAAATGTTGATGAGATTGTTATAGATTAAAAAGAATAGAACAACAACCAAATTTAGTGTGTAAATTTTTTAGATTCTGTATTGATGAGGGAAATCTTTTTATAAAGTACATTTAGGAAACTGGGAGATTTAAATGTATGTTATAAGGAATGGACATTAAGAAATCATTTTTGATTTGTAGGTGTGATGATGATATAGTGATTATACAAGAAATTATGACTCTATTCCTTGGACACAAGTGCTAAAATATTGAGAGATGAAATGTCATTAATGTCTGTATCTTACTTAAAATGTTTTTTAAAAAAACACACATGCATGAAGATAGACATGACAAAATATTAAAAATGATTGGATCTAGGTTGTGGGTAGTTTTGTACACCCCTACTTACAGCCCATGCAAATGACCATCACTGTACTATTTAACACAGAAAGTCATTTTTAGAAGATGCCTCACTGGTTTCCCAAGTGCTGTTTATACCTCAGGGAAGAAGATTCATGCTCATTTTGTGGAGTCTTTCTTGGGACTATGCCCAGTGATTAATCATATCAATTTCCAAAGAACAGATTTCAGAAGTGTTAATTTGCTCCTGGTACAGATGGATAAATAAATGTATTGCTCTTTTTTTTAAGACAGGGTTTTGCTATTTGCTATATAGTCCAGTCTGGCCTTGAACTCACAATGTAGCACCACCTGGCAGGGAACTCTGAGCTCCTCCTGCCTCAGCCTCTAGAGTGTTGGGATTACAGGCGTGCACCACCATACCCAGCCTCTTTTTTCCTTTTTCTTCTTCCTCTTCTGTTGTGGTGCTGGGGATGGAAACCAGGGTCTCACCCATGCTAGGCAAGTGCTCTACTGGTGACGGAGCTCCATCTCCAGCCTTGTTTCTTCTTTTACCTCCTGGTCTGTGATGATGAATTTAAACAAGTGAATTTTTGACCTGGATTGAGGTTACTATTCAGTTTCTTTCGTTGAGTCCACTGATATAACATATTATTGTTGTTTGCTATCTTTACTACTCCCAATTTTGACACAAGTACTCACACACTACCCTCTCCTGAAATTCTTTATGTCTGTCTCTTCTATAGTAGGTGAATAATGCTTATTTTGAACTGTCTTATGTGCTGCTGCATGCCAATTTAAAGTTTTCTAGTATTTTCAGCATTTCAGTATTCTACAGGTAGACTGCTGATTTGAATCAACAGCAGAAAATAGTATTTAGAAGGGGCAGCTGATAGGCTAGGCCAAAATTTCAGGCCAGGAAATGCTGTTTTAATGGGGTCAAGGGAAAGGTCTCTTGATATCACTTTCTTTTTCTTTCTTTTTTTCTTTCTTTCTTTCTTTCTTTTTTTTTTTTTTTTTTTTTTTTTTTTTGTGGGTACCGGGGGTCGACCTCAGGACCTCGCGTGCCAGCAGGCACCCGTATCGCTAAGCGATATCACCGGCCCTTTTTTCGTATGTGGGATCTGGGAGTCCAAATCGGACTTTTGCGCTTGCCAGGCAGGCGCTTAAGCCGCTGAGCCATCTCACAGCCCGATATCACTTTCAACAAGTGGCCAATCCTGCTGATGCAGACAGGAGGCCGCTCAGTGATTGGGTAGGAAAGGAGGGGCGGTGGGCACGGGCTTGGAAGGCTGCAAGTGCCCTGGGCAGAGTGAGGCACCCAGCGAAGGCTCAGCAGCGGGGGCGAAGGCGGCCCGAGGACCCTCCCACCGTCTGTGCGCTGACGTCGCCGTCATGGGCGCGAGCCGCGCGCAGTGCCCACCTGTCCCAGTTGGGGTCGGGAGCCACGCGGCGGGCAGGGAGCCGGCGGCTCCCAGACGGCGGCAAGGAAGGGCGCGGCGGCAGGGCTGGCGGCGGCGGGTCCGGGAGGCGGGCCCCAAAGATCTGCTGCTCCCGGGGCCACTGCGGAGCCACAGCCGGCGGGCGCCCGCCGCGTGCCCCCACTGAGCTGGCTGGGAGACGTTCAGGCAGCCGCGAGGCCTCAGCTGCCAGGGCGCCGCCGAGTTCCCGCTCGCGACACCTGAGTACCGGGCCTGGGTACCGCGCCGGGGGCCGCCACTGCGGCGCTGTCCACTTGGCGGCCTGGGACCCCGCCGATCCGCGCGTGGTGGAGGGCAGCTGCAGGCTGCGCGAGAGGCAGCACCGCCGCCCCCTCGTCCCGGCCTCGCGCTTCGCGCTGCTCCAGGGCGCCGACAGCGTCGTCTCCGACCCGCCCGTCGCGCACCCGAGCTGCGCACCTTCCGCGGCAGGCGCGGGGTGCAGTTTCCGCGCCGCGGCGTCGGACCCGCGGTGAACGGCGTTGCCCTGTACTGCCTGGAAGCGGGCACCGTGCGCAGCGTGGTCATCCAGGAGGTCGACGGTGCCGACTGGGGAGAAGAGGTCACCAAGGAGCAGAAGACCGTCCAGGGGCGCCCACCGCGACGGTCAGCCGTGACCCTGACACCGGACACACGGAAACATCTGTGCGCGCCCCTCCAGTATTTGGAAAGAAAAGAAGAAAAGAGAGGGGAGGGGAGGGGGAGGAGAAGAAAAGGAAGGGGAAGGGAAAGAGAGCAAAGCAAAGCATTATTGTGTGAAAAAGATCCTGTTCTGGACTGGTAAACCTGCGGTGTTCCTGCAAGCTTCCTTACCTCTTTCCACCCTTCCTTTCCAGTTCTTTTCAGAGGACTTGCTTGGAATCCAAACCCTGAGCCATGGTTGACTGTGTATAACATAATCTCTCAGTGCAGTAAGCAAGCAGCGTCTATTTTCAAGTTATCTCTTAAATCACTGGTTTTTAACACTCTTCACTAAGTATTCACAAGTCACTTGCAGATTCTTCTTAAGCACTCCTGTTGCGGGTGCTGCAGTGAACAGGTTTGTTGTGGTGCACAGGAATGCTACTACCATCCGCAGTTTTGTGGACTTCTATCTATTTTCCGTTGGTAATGGGTTCTGTGTGTTTTAGGTGGACACATTTCAGTATCTAAGAGATACAGTATGTGTTATTTTCGGCCACATTGCTTGTTTTGTATGTTCTTAAATGATATTTTAAAAAATTCATTAATACTATGAAAAAGAGTTAAGACATGTTATGTACATGTAGCAGCTTCCCATGATGGATGTAATCATTATGTATTGCAAACATGTACTAATTAAACTAAAAAAATTAGGCAAAAAAAATGAGGCCATTAACATTACATGCCTTAATTCTGTTATTTGTCAAATGATAAATTGCTGGTTTGTTTTATAACTATCTCTGGGAAGGGGTGGAGACAGGAATAAGAAAGGTGTCTGTGCCATGCATGCTCCTTCAATGTTTTGAAATATCTGTCTTGTATATGTGTTAAGTTTTTAGAAACTTTAAATGGGAAATTGTGTTTGTTGATCTACATATACAGTAGGACTTGTTTATGGGAAGGCTTATTCACTGAAGAAATTTGGCCCCAGTATATTTGAAAGATGCTGGTGTCTGTGGGTTTTGTGGTGGAGAAAAAATCTCCAGCATCCCCTAAATTGTTGATGAGAAGCAGCAGCACAGTGCTGACACATTCGGCCTCAGGGAACACACTGCCTATGTTTGAACCCAGGCCAGAGGTCTACTGGACCCAGCTTATGTCCAGTTGCTTAAACCCTATTCCTCAACTTCATCTTCTGTAAATAATGCCAACAATTTATAAAAGTATTGCATTCAGGGCAGACCTAATGTTTTGGGCTGACCTTATCAGTGAAGTTTACTTTTTCTTTTCTACTAATTTGATGTCCCCAAACTTCCTCTTCTCAGCTCACCCAGACTTGACAAATTATTGTTTATGGGTATGCATACATGGTTGTAGAAATCCCATAAAGAAATGCAACAAAGTAACTTAAGCAAGAATCAGATTAGGATTTGACTCTGTGTAGGAGGGAAGGCTTTGTGACTTGAGTGGAGACATATACTATGTTCCCATTACTCTTGCCTGTATAACAAACTGCCCAATATTAGTGCATAGAAATAACAACCATTTATTATATGTATGGAATTTCAAAGTCAGGAACTCAGAAAGGGCACAGTGGATACAACTTCTTGCACAGAACTCATGTTGAGTCACTTGTGTCATACTCTATTGACTAGAAGTGAGTCACAAGCCCTTTCAGCTTAAAGCAGGGTCATTAGAACCACATCAATTGGTGGGGGTCGCAGCACCCTTTATAACAACATGACACATAGGAGATAGTGTTGAGGCCATTTTAAGAATACATGTTCTTGTACTCTGGGATTCTAGGTAGTTTTGTGTGTCATTCAGTTACCTATACAGTAGTCACTCATATGTGGACTCTGTCATTTCTTTGCAGTTTCCATGTGGATGATGCACAGTTTTTGTGTGATTGAAGTCATCATGCAAAGTATGTGTGATTCTCACACCTTTCTCTGAGGAAGGGCAAGACCAGCTTAAATGCATGACCAGAAGTATAGAAAGAATATGATAGCCAGGAGGAGTCTGATTGGTCAGTCCTGGAGCCAGTGTTGCCATGGCCACCCAAGCACTGTCCAGGGTAGATGCAGTCTAGTAAGAATGTTCCCACTGGACAAGGTGAGCCTATTGCTAGCTGGGTATATATTAGACTGCCTAGCACAGTGCCACTAAAGACTTCTTCATCTGTCCTGTCAGAGTATTCATTCCTTCCTTCCTGTGTCCCACAAACATTTGCTGAGTGTTTACCATATGCCAAATACAATATGACAGTGCTTCAGGCTATGGAGGGAAAAAGTAGAGTTGAGTAAAGAGGCATAGGTGTCATGGTTTAGGACAGATTTTGAATGTAGTGTAGTGTTAGGAGATGTAATGTGAGTGTCTATGCCTGGGTTTCCCAGAAAACATACAAGTTGTATATCAGGACAGATCCACAAGTGGTAAAAGCATGACAACAGATGGGAAGAGAGTCCTTAAGTAAATTCTTAAAACTTTGCTTAGCTCTTATATAGAACACCATAGAAAAGGGAGTTGGAATGTCCCCTCTCTGTAGAAGACAGCATCAGGCACCAGATGCACAAAGGCCATCTTATGATTCCTACACAGATGGCACATATAGACTGAACCACAGACTACAAGGTGAGCTGTTTTCTGACAAGTGTCAAGGAAGGATCACATAAACAGACGCCCCACACGTCCATATCAAGACACCTTGATCCATAAACCTACTCTTACTTCCTCATGCATCCATTAAAATCACAGTATCATCTTACTTAAATGTGCTTGAAAAGGAAAACTTACATCAAGAATCCAAAGGGAAAACAACACCACTGGTCATAAAATAGAACAAAAAATAAATGTGATGAAAAAGTTTATCTTGCGCCAGGGATATAACTCAGTGGCACAGTGCCTGCCTGGAAAGCACAAGGTCCTGAGTTTGATTCCCGGTACAAAAAAAAAAAAAAAAGTGCATATTTTGGAATGAGGAAGTGAAACAGACTTAACGTCTCTCATATAAACGAATACCTCAGATATGTCCCCTTATTCTCACTAAAGCCTTCCAGAACACATATTAATCTGCCTTTATGGATGAAGGAACCCCGTGAGACCTTGAGAATGGAAGGACCAATCTCGAGAACACAAAGCAGTATGTGCCATAGAGAAGGTGGAAAGGCAGAGCTAGTGGATCCCACATTCATTTGGGACTGGAGAAAGAGTAGTTCTCATGTAAATCTGCCTTGTATGTCTCCCCCTTTTTCCCATTCTTATGGACCCAACTCTGTAAGCATTCATACTATCTCAAATGAGTGGGGCTTTAATGAGTGGGGCATTAATTATTAAAAACCCTCAGGATGTGAGAAATCCCCTTTCTGCCCAGATGCCAGCATGATTATGCAATATATAGAATGTATACCTCGAATCTGTATAGATATTAACTTGTAAGCCTTAGCTAGTGTGAGGGCACAGGTCAGCGTGAGTTCAGCCTGCTGAGAAGTGGCGGATGGAGGGAGGGCTGCAGCTTCTACGTTAGAATCCTGGGAGACTATAGCATATCCTGCCCTGACAAGTGAGTTGGGGTTGGGCTAATACAAACTTCCATTAATGAACCAGGTGTGGTCAGGGTTAGGAAGGGGGAGGGTAGAGATATGTGGGAAAAAGGAGGTTGCTAAGTAGATTATAGACTTACAGTTGTGTGGCTCTGGCCCTTAAGGGGTAGCAGGTTAATGAAGTGAGAGGCCAGGTTAAATTTAGGGCCCAAGGCAATGGTAACCATAGGAGTTTCTAGAAAAGCACATAGAGCTGAAGAAGGCAAGGGGCAGAGAGAAAATGTGAGAGGTGGGGTGAAGACATGAGTCCCTGAAGATTGAGCAAGGAGTAAAGGGTGAGGGGAGCATATTTAGTGACTTTAAGTGCTTCATGCTGAGGGCTACCACAGCAGCAGCACACAGGTGACAGCCTGCCTAAGATAGTGGGGTCAAGCTGTTTGGACAGGAGCGAGATGGGGCATGGGCTTGGACCTTGTGACAGAACTCCTGCTGCACATACCTTATGTTCCGTTATATGAAGATTGAAGGGTTGGGTGGGGTCTGGAAGGGCTAAGGAGGGGGCCATTTTTAGGGCTTCTTTTAAGGTCTGGAAAAGACGAGTGAGCCCTGGTGATCTAAGTGCTCAGCAGAGTCTCCCTTTACAAGTTTATAGAGGGATTTAGTGAGAAGGGCAAAGCTGGGAACCCACAGGTGAAAGTATCCTATTATGCCAAGAAAGGAGAAGAACCGTTGTTTGGTGGTGGGAGTTGAGATCTGGGAGATAAAATGTACAGTCTGGAGGTATGGCTCCGGTATGTTCGTGGAGAATGATCCCCAGATAAATGGTGGGTGGGGAAGAGATCTGGGCCTTAGAGGGAGAGACAAGGAGGTCATCTACATACTGTATAAGGTGAGAGGAGGGGGGATGAAAGGAAAGTAAATCACACAAAAGGGCCTGACTGAAGTAGTGGGGGCTGTCCTGGAAGCCCTGAGGCAGGATGGTCCAGGTTAACTGCTGGGACTGGACAGTGTCTAGGTCTGTCCAGGTGAAGGTGAAGAGAGGCAGTGAGGAGGGGTGCAAGGGAATAGTGAAAAAGGCATCTTTTAAATCTAGGACAGAGTAATGAGTGGTAGAGGGAGGGACAGAAGACAAAAGTGTGTAGGGGTTTGGGACCACAGGGTGTATGGGAAGGACAATGTGATTGATAGCACAGGGATCTTGTACCATCCTGTAAGAGCCATCTGCCTTTCATACCGGGAGAATGGGGGTGTCGAAAGGAGAGTTGACAGGAATTAAAAGACCATGTCACAGTAGACAAGAAATAATAGGCCGCAGTTCCCATAGAGCTGAGTGAGAAATGGGGTATTGTTTTTGGGCAAGTTAGGGGTACTTAGGCTTGAGAGAGATATTAAGTGGTTGTTGGAATGAAGCCAGGGATGGGGTGGAACTGTCCCGGACTCTGGGGTTGGGATGAGGGGAAACAATGGGAGCCTGGGGGACAGGGAAGGAGTCATTAGGGTAGTTGTAAGGGATGGTTGTGTCCCGGGGATGGTCAGAGTAGCTGACAACTTGGTTAAGATGTCTCACCCTAAAAGGGGAACAGGACAGGTAGGGATGACTGAAAATTACTGTGGGAAAAGGTATTGACCCAACTGGCACCAGATTGGG
The DNA here is from genome assembly GCA_028451465.1 of Erethizon dorsatum. Classification (NCBI taxonomy): domain Eukaryota; kingdom Metazoa; phylum Chordata; class Mammalia; order Rodentia; family Erethizontidae; genus Erethizon; species Erethizon dorsatum. The sequence continues at coordinate 43,471,243 of CM051842.1, forward strand.
GGAGCTTTTAAGGGTCTGGAGACTTTACTGTCAATACCCACAATAGTAACTGGGGCCAAGGAGGTTGTCCTTGTGAGGAAGGCAAGTGGAATGACAAGCACTGGTATCAATTAAAAATGAGACGGACTTACCCTCTACTGTAAGAGTTACCTAGAGTTCAGCATTCAAAATATACCAGGGAGCCTCCACAGGTTTCGGGCCTAGTCAGTCTTCAGTGGCCAGGTCAAGAAGGTCTAAGAAGGAGCCGGTTGGGAGGTCCTGGGTCCACAGCCCAGAGGAGGCAGAAGCGTCTGCCAGTGTTCAGCAGTCTGACTTTCAGTGGGGACCCCCACAGGAAGGACATGGCTTAGGGGGGGATCCCAGGCTGTGGGCATTCCCTAGCCTAGTGACCGATCTGGTGGCATTTGAAGCATAGCCTTGGAGGGACGCCCTTGGGCAGAAAGGCCTTAGAAATGCTTTTAGCCCCGGGCTAGGGGTCTGGTCTAGCCCAAGTGTTTCTTACAGTGGCGGTTAACATCTGCATCTCAGAAATGCACTGCTTCTGAGCACTTTCATCTCTATTATTAAAAACTTTGAAAGCCAAATCGATAAGCTCCTGTTGTGGGGTCTGAGGGCCAGCCTCTAGTTTCCGTAATTTTTTACGAATGTTTGGTGCTGATTGGGTAATAAAATGTATCTTTAGGATAAGTTGTCCCTCTGGACTTTCTGGGTCTAATGCTGTGTATCACATAAGGGCAGCAGCCAGATGAGCCATAAACTGAGCTGGATTTTCATCCCCATTCTGAGTGGTTTCCTTTAGCTTATCAAAATTAACTGCCTTATGGGCCACCCTGTGAAGTCCCTCTACTAAGTAAGAAACCATTAGGTCTTGGCTTGCTGTGTCATCAGATTCTGCCTGATAGTTACAGTTAGGGTTTTCCCAGGGGACAGCTGTAGTGCCTATGGGACGATCCCCCTGAAGGAGGTGTTGTTCATCCCCCTAGGACTGAGCCGATCACTCATTCTCACTCTTCTGAAGAAAGTGTGGAGCCAAAGACCACATTTAAATCAATCCAGGTTAAGTTATATGACTAAGTTAGGTATTCAAACTCTTGGGTATTGTTAGGCTTTGGCGCCAGTAAAGACAGAGGAGAGAAATTGGGGAAAGCCTTTACTGCCAGTGCGGGAGGGTTGCAGTAGAGTGCAAGAGACTCTCACAGGAAGGAGCGCAAGACAGGACTTTATATAGAGCTTTATACATAAGCTTGGGGGTGTCACATCAGAGGGGGCGTGTGACCCAGGGATTGGACAATATTTGGTGGGCGCACGAAAAGGAAGCAAGAAGTCTATTTTGGGATTGGACAAGAACACGGAAGTCCCTTCAGGTGGGACAGGCTGTTGTCCTTTGTGTAGGTGCCATGTTAGGCAGGTGCCATTTTAGGAGTAAGGGGACCATTCAGGTATATTGGGTGGGATCTGAAGAGAAAGAGCCCAGATGTTGGTTAATTTGGGAGAGGTCTGTCAAAGAGAAAGGAACATGAACTCTAACAATCCCTCTGTCCCTGCCACCTCACAGAGTGGTAACTGGGGGAATAGGAGGCAAGGTTTTAGGGTCAAACTGCAATACAGATTGGGTATAAGGTAGAGTGGGGTCAATCGTAGCATACAGAGGAGGATTAAAGTCAAGGGGGGGGCCGGTGAGATGGCTCAGCGGCTTAAGCACCTGCCCGGCAAGCGCGAGGGCCAGAGTTCGACTCCCGGAACCCACATACGAAAAAGGGGCCGGTGATATCGCTCAGCAGCATGGGCGCCTGCTGGCGCGCGAGGTCCTGAGGTCGACCCCCCGGTACCCACAAAAAAAAAAAAGTCAAGGGGAAGTGCTGGATGGAGGGAACAGGCACCTGATTGGCAGGAGGTTCCACAGGAGGGGAGAGAGTGTGGTTACAGTGGCAGGAGGTTCCAGATGCTGCTAGGGGAGAGCAAGATCAGTTCTCAGGAGCAAAATCAGACCAAGATCTGTTATCAGAAATGAGTCCATGTCTCATGAAATGGGTGTAGATGGGAGGGAAAGAAGAAGGACTTCAGAGGGATCCCATGAGGCACACAAAGTGGGAATATTACAGGGTGCAAAGAATGTCTGTATGTAGAGGATTTCTGACCACTTGTTTAGGCTCTGGCAGTAATTGTCTAAGTCCCACAGAATGGAGAGATCGAAAATCCATCTTGAGGCATTTTCCAGTTTGTACTGTGACCATGCAGTCTTACAGAAAAATTTAGATGCTGTGGCTTCAGATCGTGTTGGAGATGGAGAATTTCAGATTTTTTTAAGAGACAGGCTAAGGAGGAGGAAAGGGGAAAAGGAGAAAGATTCCCCATGGGGAGCAGAGAAAGATAACTGTCATGCATGGTGTGGCAAAATAAGAGTGGCACCAGGGCCTGTACTGAATGTCTTCAGTTGTGCCCAAGGACATAAGGGAGGTTGGGTGGATGAGCAAGGGGGTCATCACCGCAATTGATCAATCACCAAGGGGAGCCAAGTCTCCCTGGGAAGTGTCCGTGACCAGTGCTAGGTTTAAAGGCATGGAGGAGCAAGCCTTTCTCTGTCCCAGGGAGGTGAGGGGAGAGAACCGAACTAGGGAGCAACCCGCAGCAGAGAAGGAGAGGTTCAGGCACAGAGCAGGTTAAGAGGCACAGAACTGAAGAGTAGCAGCAGCAGTGGCAGAGGCAGCAGTGAGGGAGTCTTAAAGGTGCAGAGTGTTAAAAGCATGGAGAGGTCTCACCAGGTCTGAAGCAAGCAGGAACTGCCTAGAGCACTGTGGCAAAGTCTGGAATCAATGTCACCAGGTGACCTCAGTGAAACAAGGCTCAAGATAGGGTGTTGTACCGTCCAAAGAGGGACCCCCTATTGTCCCAGGTTTCATGCACATGAGGAAACACCTGGAGACCAAGACTGTGGGAAAGACTAGATTTAAATTCGTCTAGGTACAGGCAGGCTGAAATCGGAGTGATATCAGTGAATATCTGGAGGGGAGTCTAGACATATATAGGGTTTGGGGTTGGGGGTCGTGGTCCCAAGGAATCTAGACGGAATGTGTGAGGTCAAAGCTGCAAGGACGATCAGCACAGCTGATCATATAAAACTGGATCTCCCAGCATCAGGGAGACTGCGGGTCCAGTCCTAAATTTCCTTATGGCCATCAGTTCTGTTTGCTGAGGGCAGCATGGATTCCTGTTGTTTGTAGAGGGCACCAAGTTTATTGGGAAGGTCTTTCTCAGGTCAGGCCTGACACTGCCCACCTGCCCACTTGGGTGTTGTGGGGCTTTAGGCAACTCACTTAAATACCCAAGCTTGTTTTTCTTCATTTGTGGCATGGGGATTACAACCCCTGCAGAAATGAATTGCTGTGAAAATTGAATGTCATAATGTATGCGATGCACTTAGCCCAATGCCCAGCCCTGGAGTCAAACTTTTAAATAGATGCTCAAAAGGTAAATGTGGCAACTTACCCCATTTTGTTATCTAAATCACCCAGGCTTGAGCTTAGGGAGCCTTCCACAGAGTGCCTTTTCTCTGTCCCTCCCTTCAGAGCCAGATGTCCTGTGAGAACATAGGTTGCCCCTTCTCCACCTCCTTCCTGTCAGCTTGCACCAGTCACTGTATCACTCCCCCACCCCCTTCAAGGCCTTCATTAACTGTTAACATCAAGGACCTCACAGTTGCCAAAGGTGATGAAAATTGTCCACTAGTCAGTCAGCCCCTCATCCTTCCTTCCTCTTCTCATGCCAGGGAGCGCTCTTTCCTCCTACAAACATCCTTCCTTCCTCTTCTCATGCCAGGGAGCGCTCTTTCCTCCTACAAACATTCCTATCTGTTCACTTCTGCGCCACTACTTTCCCAGTGATCTTACCTTCCTGGCAATGATCTTACGTTTCTGGCAGTTAGTCTGTTTGTGGTGTAACATCATCCTCCTCTACTCAGGTCTTAAATATTTGACCAGTGTTTGGGGGCTTGGTCCTAAGGAGGCTACTTGTTATCACTCCATGCTCTCACTAAGACAATGGCATTTATACTCTCACCTTTAACTGCCATCTGTGAGCAACCAAGGACAATTGTTTCTCAGCCCGCACCTCTCCATAGAGCTCCGGGCTACAATAACCAAGTCATTATCCAGTGTATCCAAAGGAACCATCTCAGTGACCTCAAACTCCACATGACCAAGGGCAAATTCATGCTCTTTCTCTTAAATTTGGTTCTCTTTCAGTTTTACCATCCTACTCAATGTTATGGCAGTCTATTCAGATGCATGTCCCAGCAAGCTAGACATCACATTTTGCACCTCTTTTTCTCAACTTTCATGGTCTACTCTTTGCAAGTTTTATAGTATTTTCTCCTAAATGTGTATCAAAATCATCCATGTTTTTCTATTTCCACTATGTTCCCCCACACACACAAACAGTCTTTGTGTACAGACAGGTTGGCAGCCAGGTCCATAATGGACCATAGCTAGAAAAGAGACACCAACATTGAGGCCTGTTTATTTGGACTATTCTTGTCCAAACTTTCATCATATCATGTTTTGACTAAATATTTTCCCATCTTCATATTGGCTTTTCTCCAATCTATGTTTTTTCAAAAGCTGTCATCCAAACAAACAGACACACACATGCACATGCACACACACACACTTACACAACTTTTTCACATCTAAAATATCTTCCTTTTCTCTTAGGACAGAAACCAAAATATTAAATGCAAGTTATATGCTCTGCTTTCTCATTTTGATCAGGACTATTATGAGATAAGGGAGGCACTCATAATTCAAAACTTTCAGGAATTCACACTCTGAATTGTGCAGGTGTAGAGGTGACTATTGTGAATTCTCTGGAACTAGCATGGTGCTTAGTATGTGGTAAATGTTTCCAAGGTTCATGTGGCAAAAACGAAATTTGCATTGTCGATAAACTAAAAATAAACATTGACATATGTATATGTCAGTGCCCTTCAATTGAAGAGCACCAGGAATATGCAGGTAATTAAATAAACAGGGTTTATTACTCATTGAAGTGAATTAGAATGCATGTCATGTGGAACCATAGAGTTTTTCAGGAATGTCATGTTACAAAGAACCTTTTATAAGATTTGGAGTTTGTTTGGATGATTCTAGTATTTATGTCCACCGAGATAACCACATGGCCTGTAAGTAAGGGGCCAGTATTTTAGCAACATGGAGCCATACCTATGTCAGATTAATGCCCAGATGTCAGGAATTATCTTCCCTCGTGACCAAAGAGCAGAACATTTTGGAGGAAAGTAACACAGAACCTGAAATGGTAGGCAAGGTCAGGCTAGGCAGGGCCTGGAAGAATGCTAGAAGAGATGAACTTCATCTTAATAGCAAGAGGAAACAGAGAAGCAATTCACTTAAATCTATGTGACAAAAACTATGCGAGAGCTGGGCATGGTGGCCCACACCTGTAATCCCAGGACTTGGGAGGCTGAGGCAGGAGGATCACCACAAGTTCAAGGCCAGCCTGGGCTACATAGTTAATTCAAGGCCAGGTGAACTGTACAGTGAGACCATGTCTCAAATAAGCAAAACAAAAAAAGTTAAGTTTAACATTTGGAAAGCAATATCATTACATAATGAAAATTAATACTGAATGCTAACTGCTTTACACCATGCAGGAGTTATTCTTGTCAGCCTACAAATATGTTATAATTTCTCCCGTGTTGACTCCCACATTCCTCTCCAGCTGTTCCTCTCTGCCATCCTATTAATGGTGAGAGTGAATGTAACATACCCTGGCATAACACCAGTGAAAATAGTATGTATAGGTATGACGGAACTTTGATGAATGAAAATAAGAGCTACCCAACCCCACAAAGGAGGAAGGTAACTGGAAGAAAGTTGATGATATTCTGGGCTGGTGACATGAAAAATGCCTGAACCTATAAACACTGCTGTTGCATGGAAGAACAAAAATGTTCCACACACACACAAACAGTCTTTGTGTACCGACAGGTTGGCAGTCAGGTCCAAAATGGACCATAGCTAGAAGAGAGACACCAACATTGAGGCCCGTCTCTTCAAGAAAGCCTCGTCCTGCACTTCCTGTTGGAGATAGATCTCTGTAATGTACTTGGTTGCCATGGGAATTCAGGTACTTGATCCTGCTTCTGGGAACCACTTATGCCTCATCAAGACAAACTTTTTTCAAGTTGGATTTATAATAGTTAGATGTGTTGTTGTGAGTTTTCTGATATTATCTGCAGATGGGTAAACAATTAGCATATTTGGACTTTAAAGCTGGCCTGGGACAGTTTCTCCAAAATTGTAGGAGGAATAACCCTGTTCAATGTGTCATGCTCCATGGTTCTAACTCTTGTGATATTTTCATTTGTTCTTTATATCACTTTGCACTATCTTAATGAACTATTTCATAATTATGTGCCTTATATAATACTTACTAGTTAATTGATAATACAATGTCATAGTCCAGTTACTATGCCAAGCACTTTTCATGTACTATTTTATTTAAGCTTCACAAAAACCATATGAGTTTTTTATCTCCACATTACTAGTGAGGTATCTGAGGCCCCCAAGAAGTTAAATGATGGCACAAAGGTAATATAGAGAAGCAGGACTGTCTCTATGGGCTAGCGACCTTTGTGGTGCCACATGGCCCATGCTCAGAATGGGTCCTTGGGCTTGCAGTTTAGTCCTATCGCCTTCAATTTTTTTTTTACCTATTTGTCTATAAATTTGTGTTTTGTAAGTGAGGTCTGATGGGACAGTGCAGTATTGCAGAGGACCTGGAGTTTCTGCTCTCATGTGGTCCAGCTCTTACCACCTGCCATCTTCCTGGGACAGGTTCTCTACTTCCTGCTCTGCCCAACCCACCCAGACTTCTCCCCCTGGCTGCCCATGTGACTGTTGCTGAAATTCACTCTCTGGGGAAGGCCTGAGTATGAGTTCATGGAGGGGCTGCTCTGGGAGTCCCTGACACAGGGCAGACACCCTGGACACCTGTGAGCACCTGTACTCAATATATGATTGTCCCCATTCCTGAAGGAGCACGTTTAATAGCAAATAGAAACACCATGACAAGTCCAAAGAGCCATTGAGGAAGAAAGGGAAAAAAGTTTTTCCTACTTTTGAACAGTGGACCCCACATTTTCATTGTGCACAAGCCCCTCATTATATAACTTGACCTGTGGGGTGTGGAAGGGGCACAAAGCAAGACTGCATAGCTGCAAAGCCTATGTCATTTCTTTTTATTTTCTCTTCTTTCTTTCAATAAAAGCAAAACAATTGAATGGGTGATACATATAGACTTGGTATAAAATTGAAAAGTTCAAAAAATACAAAGGATTCCTCACATCTCTATGGTTGAACTATTCAGATCTCCTCCCCAAAGGTAACCACTCTTGTCCCCTTCGAGATGTGCTTCACAAGCATATGTCTATGCTCCAGTCACTTTACATACAAATGGTTAAATATCAAACAGTGTAGAGAACCTTACATTTTTTCAGTTCAAAGTGTAACTGAAAGAATTTTCTGTGAAATGGGAGCAAAAAACATTTGCTGTGCCCATGTTTTGAGTCTCTACACTTATTAAGTTCATCTTTATCATAAATCAAATAAGTAGATATTATCTTCATTTCATGTATGAAGATACCAGAGCACATACAATTTAAACAACTTGTCAAAAGTTAATATGGCTAAAAGGGGAGTGAGCCAGGATTTGGATCTATGCAATGTAGCTCCAGACTACATATTTAATCATTAAGCTAAATAACATTCTACTTTTTTCAATAACTTCATAGTATATGGATATATTCTGTTTTATTTATTTAGCCAGTATACTATGGACAGTCATTTATAGTTTCCTCAATCTTAGGTTACTAAAGATAGTACTGTACTGAATAAAGTCATATGTGATATCATTTCATACATGTACAAATATATCCAAGGGATAACTTTGTAGAAGTAGGATTTCGGGGTCAGAGGATAGATGTACCCTCAAGGTTAGTAGATATTGTTAAACTTCCCTCTGTAGGAGCTACATCAAGTTACATCAGCATTAACAATGCAGGAGCATATCTGTTTCCTCACATCCTCACTGAGTCAATGTATTTCAAACACTTGTATATTTGGCAATATGATAGAGAATGGATGGTATCTTATTGTGCTTGAAATACTTCAATAGTGTTAGGACACTGATTTTTGAATTGATGCACTCTGCAGGTTTTGTCTTCTCTTGAGAGACCCAGTAATTCTTCACTGTCTTTTGGAACTAAGTGTTTTATTTTTTTTAATTTCACCTGGGACTTTTAGTTATTGTCAGCAGGAACACATCAGCTCTTTCTTTTTATCCTTTGTGTTTGTGTAGGGGTGGGAGTACTAGGCATTGAACTGAGGGCCTTGGCACTGAGCCCTTTTTAATTTTTTTAATTTTTAAGTCAGGATCTCACAAAGTTGCCGATACTGGGTTCAAACTTGCAATCCTCCTGCCTCAGCCTCCCAGAGTGCTGGAATTGCAGGCACGTACCACCACACCCAGCTGGAATATTGGCCCTTATACCTTACTTCGTATTTATCAAAATTTAAAGTCTTCATTCTTGGTACAGGTGCAGAATGCAACATGCATCACTTGCACCTATCTCATTCATTAACAACCGAGTCTGTGGTCCCACATATCATGTGCAAACTGGCTATGCAGAATGGGCAACAGGGAGAATGTAGGGCAGTGTAACCATTTGCTTGGAGTGCCAGGTAAAATATCACAGATTAGCTGGCTTAAGCAACAGAAGGTTGTTTCTCAAATTTCTGGACGTTGGAGCCAAGATCTAGGTGGTGGCAGGGGTGATTTCCACTGAGGCATCTCTCCTTGACTTTCAGATGGCCACTGTCTACTTGATTCTTCTCAGGATTGAGCCCCTGGGGATGCCTGCTCCTGTATGTCACCCTGTATCTGAATCTTCTTGTTTGAAAGGTCGCTGGTCACATTAGATTAGGGCCCACTCTGTGCCTCACTTTAACTTAATTACCTCTTAAGGGCTGTATCCCAAATGCAGCCATAAACTGAGGTGCTGGGACTAGTGCTTCAGTATGTGAACTCAGAGGGAATACAATTGAGTTCCTACTGAGCATGGTTTGCTCAGAGACTCTGTCAGCCCCACCTCTGCCAGCATCTCCTATTATCAGAGCAGTGGCCAGAAGCAAATTCGCTCCTCTTCTTGACATGGAGGATGCCTAGTGCTGTGCTGAGCAAACCTCTCCCTGGGGAGGTTTTCCACTGGTGGGGATGACACAGACATTTACAGACAGAGAGATGGTGAACAGGACCTGGGCTGGTGGCCTTCTGGGCATATATTAGGCAAGGAGAACCTGTGGAAGGAAAAAAGGAGATGTATGCAATATTTACCCTTAATTAGATTAGGGCAATCAGATTCACAGAGGACTACAGTGAGTCATATTCAGAGCAGAGCTTGCAAACAGGACACAAGTTTGGAGGGATCGACAGCCCTCATGGTTTAGGCAGGCAATTGTCTGACCCACAGGGGTAAACTGCTTGGCTGCTCGCAGTCAGACTGACTATACTATAAGAGAGCTACGTGGACACTCTGGGTGAGTGCTATAACAATTATGTGAAGATTTTTATTTTTTCGTCTATTTCTATTTGGTTGTTGTGGTTACTGTATCTTTACTGTATCTTTGTTTCTTTGTTTGATTTGGGTCACCTTGGTTGCTTTTTTCCTGTATTCATTTTTTCTTTCTATTCTATTCTGCTTCTTTATTGTTTTGTTATTATACTTTACATTATTCTTTAGAGTTTTTCCTCTTCGACCTGTTCCCTCTTTTAGTGTTTCCTTTTTTCTTTCTTTTGTTTTCTTTTCTGTTTTGGCTCTCTTTCCTTCCTACTCTCCTTTCTCCTCTCTTTTTCATATTCTTGCCTCCTTGACTTCTCCCTCCTCTTCATACATCATGACTAAATCGGCTTCATCCTATGCATGCAAGGATGGTTCAACATACACAAATAAATAAATGTAATACACCAAATAAACAAATCAAGGGCAAAAATTGCATGATCACATCAATAGATACAAAAAATTTCCAACAAATCCAACATCCATTTATGATATAAAAAAAACCTGAGGAAAATAGGTATAAAGGACCTTATTTCAATCTGATAAAAGAAACTTATGACAAACCTGCTGCCAACATCATATTCCATGAGGAATAGCTAAAAGCTTTCCCTGTAAAATCAGGAACGAGGCACGGATGCCCACTATCACCACTTCTGATCAAAATACCACTTGAAGTGTTACCCAGAACCATCAAGAAAAATAAAAAGGATGCATAGAAATGGGAGAAGTCAGCTATCATTATTTGCAGAAGTCATGATCCTTTACACAGAAGATCCAAAAACATTACACCCAAAAACTCTTGGAATTAATAACCAAATTCAGCAATGTAGCAATATATAAAATCCAGACACAAAAATAAATAATGTTCCTGTACAACAATAATGAACCTATGTGGAAAGAAATTAGGAAAACAATACCATTTACAATTGCGTTAAGAAAATTTAAGTATTTCAGAACTAGCCTAAACAGGAAAGTTGAAGATGTGTACAGCAAAAATACAGTAGTCTGAAAAAGGACATCAGAAAATGGAAGGACATCCCCTGTTCCTGGATAGAAAGAATCAATATTATCAAAATGGCCATACTTCCAATACTGATATATAGATTTTATACAATCCCAATCAGAATATCAACAATGTTTCTCAGAGAACTAGAGAAAACTGTCTGTAAGTAATATGGGCTGTGGGGGAAAAGGAACCCTTCTAAACTGTTGGTAGAACATAAACTAGTACAACCACTGTGAAAATCAGTATGCAGTTTCCTCTAAAAACTAAAATGAGAAATTCCATTCAAGCCAGCTATTCTCCTTCTAGGTATCTTCCTGAAAGAGTTAAAGACATCGTATTACAGTGATACATGCATACCCGTATTTACAATAGCACCATTCACAATAGCTAAATCTTGGAAGAAGCCTATATGTTCATCAACAGACATAGGCATAAAGAAAATGTGGTGTTTATATGCAACAGATTAATAGTCCGCTGTAATTTTTCCATTTCTTTAAATTTTATTAGTACATATTTTCCATATATAATGATCACATTCATCATAAGGAATTTGTATCTGTACATAATATGTCTTAATTCTTTTTTCCCATTTCTCTCCCCTCCCTTCAACCCTACTTCCCCTCCCCATTTAAAAAAGCTTTGTTTCAATTTTTCCTTTCCATTCTCTCTTTTTAAATCCATTTTCCATTCCTTCCCTTCTGTCTCCCCCTTCCATTGTTCCTTTTCCCATTTAAACATGTTCTACATACTTCTCAATATCTATCCTCTCTTTTGCTCCTTATTTATCCTTTGGGCATCTCACATAAAAGAAACAATGCAATATTTAAATATGTGTCTGATTTATTTCACTTTAGATTATGGTCCTGAGGTGCATCCATTTACCCAAAACTTACTCAAGTTTATCCTTCTTTATAGCAGACTAGCAGTCTACTGTATATAAATACCACATTTTCTTTATCCATTCATTTGTTGGTGGGCATAAGGGCTTTTTCCAAGATTTAGCCATCATAAATTGTGCTGCTAGAAACATGATATGCATACATCACTGTGGTATGATGCTTTTAACTCTTTTGGGAAGATACCTAGAAGAGGAACAGTTGGGTCAAATGGAACCACTAATTTTAGGTTTTTGAGAAATCTCCATACTGATTTCCATAGTGGTTGTACCAACTTACACTCCCACCAACAACAGAGAAGGGCTCTATTTTCCACACAGCCTCTCCAGAATTTGTTATTGGTTGATTTCTTTCAATAGCCATTTTTTCTGGAGATGGAATCTCAATGTTGTTTTAATTTGCATTTCTCAAATGACCAGTGATGTTGAACATTGTTTTATGTATTTATTGGCTGTTTGTACTTTTTAATCTGAGAAGTGTTTATTCATTTCAGATGCTCATATTTGGATTGGGTCTTTAAATTTGGGGGTCTGATATTTTTAAGTCTTTTATGTATTCTAGATGTTAGTCCTTTGTCTGAGGAGCAGCTGGTAAAATTTTTCCCATTCTATTGGTTGTCTCTTCACTCTGTTGTTGGTTTCTTTTGCTGAGCAAAAGCTTTTTCATTTAATATGATCACCATTGTTGATTCTTTCTAGTACTTCCTGTGTGATTGAGGTTTGTTCATAAAGTCCTTGCCTACACCTATGTCTTCAAGAGTTTTAGTTATTCTAACTTTTAACAGATTAAGTGTTTCTCTTTTTATAACTAGATCTTTGATCCATTTTGATTTTAGTATAGTGCATGGTGAGAGATACGTATGCAGGTACAATTTTCAGCATATGGAAAGCCAGTTTCTCCAGCACCATTTTTTAAAGAGGCTATCATTCTTCCAGTGAAGGTGATTGGCCCATATGCCAAAGATAAGGTAGCTGAGTATGCTTGCAGTTGTTTGTGCATCTTCTGTTCTGTTCCATAGATCCTTGCTTCTATTTGTTTGTCATTACCATGCTGTTTTTTATCATGGTCGTTTTGTAGTATAACATCAAATTCAGGATTGTAATGCCCCCTGCCTTGCCCTTGTTGCCCAGAACTGCTTTTGCTATTCTAGGCCTCTTCTGATTCTTTATGGATTTAAGGATTGTTTTTCTCTAGTTCTGTGGGGTGTGCTATTGGTAGTTTGTTTGGGATTGCATTAAATCTGTATAATAGTTTTGGATGTATGGCCATTTTCACTATATTAGTTCTGCCTATCCAAGAACAGGGGAATGTATTTTAACTTTTTGATGCCCTCTTTAATCCTATTTTTCAGAGTACAGTAGTTTTCAATGTAAAGGTCTTTCACTTTACTAGATTGATTCCTAAGTATTTCACTTTACATGACACTATTGTGAAAAGTGTTGTTTCGCTAATTTCTTTCTCAGTGAATTTGTTATTTGTGTACAGGAATGCTATTGATTTTTGAATCTTGAATTTGTATCCTGCTATGCTACTAAACTTGGTTATTCTAGGACTCTTTTGGTGGAGTTTGTGGGGTCTTCTATGTGTAGTATCATGTCATCAGCAAATAATGATAATTTAACTTCTTCCTTTCCTATCCATATTCCTTTTCTTTCTTTCTCTTGTCTAATTGCTCTGCTTAATGTTTCCAGAACTATGCTGAAGAAGAGGTGTGATAGTGGGTATCCTCATCTTGTTGCTGATTTTAGAGCGAAAGACTGCAGTTTTTGAAAATTTAGTATGATGTTGGCTTTTTTTGTTTTGTCCTAGATGGCTTTTATCAGATTGAGATAAAGATTTTCTATTCCAATTTTCTTTAGGGCTTTTATCATGAATGGGTTTTGGACTTTGTCAAGTGCTTTTTCTCCTTGTATTGAGATAATCATGTGGTTTTTGTCCTTTGTTCTGTTATAGTAGTACATTACATTTATTGATTTCTAAATGTTGAACAATCCCTGCATCCCAGGGATGAATCCTACTTGGTCATGGTGAATAATCTTCTTGATGATTTGCTGCATTCTGTTTTCCAGTATCTTATTAAGGATTTTTGCACCTATATTTATTAAGGAGATTGGCCTGTAGTTCTCTTTTTTGGTTGGATGCTACTTTGGTTTTGATATCAGGGTAATGCTTTCTTCCAGGAATGAGTTTGGGGGTATTGCTTTCCTTTCAATTTCCTTAAAGAGTTGGAGGAGTAGTGGCATTAGATCTCTAAAGTTCTTGTGGAATTCAGCAGTGAATCTTTCAAAAACTGACCTTTTTATAGTTTTAGTTTATCTTCTTCTTCAGCTTCACTGACTGATACTGTATTATTTAGAATTTTTATATCTTTTTTATTTAGCTTTGGTAATTCATATGTATCTAGGAATCTGTCCATTTCTTTCTGAGTTTTCCATCATATTAGAGTATAGGTTCTCAAAGTAGGTATTGATGATCTTGTGGATTTCTACAGGATCCATTGTGATTTTGTCCATTCTATTCTTAATTGCATGAATTTGAGTCTTTTCTCCCTTTTTTGATAAATTTGACTAAGGGTTTGTCTATCTTATTTAATCTTTCAAAAGAATGAACTCTAATTCATTGATTCTTTGTATTGTTTTCTTAGTTTCAATTATATTAATATCTACTCTAATCTTTATAATTTCCTCCCTTGTACATGCCTTGGGTTTAATTTGCTCTGCTTTTTTTAAACTTGAGGTTCAACATTAGGTTATATATTTGAGCTCACTCTGTTTTTCTGATGTGGAAATTCACTGCTATAAATTTCCTTCATAGGACTGCTTTCATTGCATCCCATATGTATGTCATATTGGCAATAATATTTGATTATAGAAACTGTCTAATTTCTTCTTTAATCTCATCTGTGACCCACTGGTTGTTCAGAAGGGTATTATTAAATTTCCATGTGTTTATGTAGTTTCTTTTGCCATTGATTTCCAGTTTAATTGCACCAGGATTGATAATATGCATGGGATAATTTCAATTCCTTTGAATGTACTTGAGCATGTTTTATGAGCTAGTGTGTGGTTTATTTTGGAGAAAGTCCCATGTACTGCTGAGAAGAATGTGTATTGAATTGTTGGGTGGAACACTCTGTAGATATCTACGAAGTCTATTTGCTCAAAGTTTTGGCTCAGCTCTGATATTTCTTTGTTGATTTTTTTGTCTAGTTGATCTATGTGTGACCCCCTATGTGAGGTCCTCCATTACAATTGTATTAGTGGTTGTCTGATTTTTCTTTCTTTTTTTTTTTTTTTGTGGGTACCGGGGGTCAACCTCAGGACCTCGTGCGCTAGCAGGTGCCCGTGCTGCTGAGCGATTTCATCGGCCCTTTTTTCGTACGTGGGTTCCGGGAGTCGAACTGGGGCCCTCACGCTTGCCAGGCAGGCGCTTACGCCGCTGAGCCATCTCACCGGCCCCGTGTCTGATTTTTCATATCCATTAGTCTTTGTTTTATATAGTTGGGTGTGAGTATTTGGTGTATATATGTTTACTGTTATCTCTTCCTCTTGGATTTTTCCATTAACAAGTATGTATTGGCTTTCTTTTTCTCTTCTCATCAGTTGTGCCTTGAAATCTACTTTGTCTGCAAATAGAATAGTTACCCCTATTTTTTCCAGGTTACTTACTGTTGCATGGAGTATTGTTTTTCATCCTTTTATTTTCAGTCCATGAATTTCTTTTTCAGTTAAATATTTCTTGTATGCAGCATATTGTTGGATCTTATTTCTTGATCCATTTTGCCAATGTGATTCTTTTGATTGGTGAATTCATAACATTCACATTGATGGTTATAACTGAGGGGTATTTGCTTATCCTTGTCATTACATTATTTTCCTCTTGTTGGTTCCTTTTCTTTCCCTTCTCTTTAATTGTTTGCCTTGCCTGGTGGATTCATTCTATTGGGATTCTTGGAATTTTTGTCTTTGTTGCCTCTTTCTGGAATATCCTTCAGAACTTTTTGGAGTGCTGGTTTGGTGGTCACGAATTTCTTCAGGTATTTTTTATCATGGAAGTGTCTTATTTCTCCATCAATTTTGAGATATAACTTTGCAGGGTACATCAATATGGGTTGGAGGGTTTTTGTTTGTTTGTTTATTGTTTCATTGTTTGGTTGGTTGATTGGTTGGATGGGGTTTTTTTAGGTCTTGAAAGATTTTGCTCCATGCTGTCCCTGATTTAAGAGTTTGTGTTCTTGAGAATTCTGCTGTGATTCAGATGGGTTTTCCTTCATAGGTGATTTGTTTCTTTTCTCTAACAGCTTTTAATACTCTGTTATTGTATTGAATTTCTGGAATCTTTACTATTTTATGCCTTTGTGCAGTTTTTTTCTGATCGTATCTATTTGGAGTTATATATGGCTCACTTATCTGTATGTCAAATTCTTTTTCCATGCTTGTAAAATTTTCTATTACTTCTGTGAACAGGTTTGCATCATGTAGCAGCTGTTGGATTGATAGATTTCTCTTGGTCCCTTTCTATGTTTAGGAAGTATTTCACAATGCTTCTAGAACTTATATTCTATCTTCACATTGGTTGACCATACTATGTATACTTTCAATAGAATTTGATCTCCTGGATTCCTATTTGAGTCTGTTCTATAGAATCCAGTTCTTTGTTATGTTGGGCATTCATAGTTTCCATGTCTTCTCTAAGCTCCTCTATTTTTTTTATCTGAATCTACTCTAGATTCACTAATCATTTCCTTCAGTATGGTCATCATCTCTTTAATTATATGTGCAATTGTTTCTGTTTTGGTTTTGTGAAGAGACTTATTCATCTGTTTTGTTACTTCCACTACTACCATTTCAGAAAGTTCAGTTGGGTTACTTTTGATTTCTTCCACCTCAATGCCCCCTCTATTTGCCTTGGTTGAGTTGGAGGTGTTGGGTTGCATCTTGTTTCTGTGTTTCCTCATTTTCTATTTTTTTGTTTGTTAATTTGTTTTCTCTATTGAGGGTTGGTATGGTATGTAGTTTATAACTAGTATTGAGACCTCTTAAGAAAATGCCTACTTTTCAGAGATGTTTTCTAGGCATAGCTGGCTTTTGGCCTTTGAGTCTGTCCCAGGATCCTGCCTCTTCAGTTTGTTATGGGTGAAAGGTTGCAGCCTGTGGCCTGGCACCCAGTTCTTTGGTACTGGATAGTAGTGTTGTTTATGACTCTGAGACAATGTAGGTATTGGCATACAATAAGTTCAATTGATCACAACAATTATGTTACCTTGGCTAAAGTAGTGAAATCAGTAATAACAATAGCAGCAAACACAGACTAGAAAATAACAGAGTGTGATAAATAATTCACCACCTTTAACCCTAGGTACAAGATTTATAGTTATATAACAAAATCTAAGTCAGATCAGAAAATTATATACAGTAAATATCCACTCAATAGAGCAATTTTACTCTAAGACAAGAAAACTTAAAAGGCAGTAGAGGAAAAAATAGAGAAATGAAAGAAGAAAAAGAGATTAGAATTGAGGCTGAAGGACAAAGGAAGCTTACCCAAGCCTCAGAAAACTGGTGAAGAGGACATAAGATAGGAGGGAAGGAAAGAAGGAGAAAATAAAAACAAAAAAACCACAATAAAATATGTTGGCATTCACCAAAAAACCACACACAAACAAGCAATAAACAAAGCAAATAAGAAGTAAGAGAAAAAGCATAGAAAAAATTTCTCTGTGATTTCAACCCTCTAGTTATCTTCTAGTGTCTACAGTTTTGTGGCAGTGTCCACATCAAGTTATGACTGTGATCTTAATGGTAGACAAGGAAGGCAGTCACAGCCCAGATCCATGGTGGATAATCCCAACAAGCTGGCAGTAGGATTAGGGCAGGGTGCCTGTTCTGGGTCTTTCAAATCCAATCAGATTGAACCTGGCCTCTGTTCATTGGGATGGGGAGTGAGTTGTTTAGCTTATAACACTCCGGGTGTCTCTTGCTGGCCTAACCACAGCTGTCTGACCATGCACATCTCCTGTGATGTCCCTCACCCAGTCACCGTGGGAGTTTAACACTGGGAGCCCTGAGATGAAGCCAATATGCAGCTGCTCTGAGTCCCAGGATCAGTTGACCCCTCCCTATTATGGCATACAACCAGGCACTCTCTCCAGGGGACACTGCAGTCATGTGAACTGGAGTCACTCGCCAGCTGTTTTAGCACACAACACCCAATGTTCCATTACCCTGATGTGTTTCTCCCTAAAGGACTCTGGAATCACCCATGTACACTGTGCCTCTGTAGATTCGATCTTCCTTTCTCACTCTATGAGCCGGGAGCCAGGGAGAAAGTGCAGATTGTCCCTTTCCCTTTCTGCACTGTGGTCTGTCTCTTCAGTTTCTCTATAGGCTCCAATTTTCCCTTCAGATCCTTCCTGGATCCCAGCGATCCACCTCCTTCTTTCTAATCCCCAAATAGTTATTTTCCAGTGTCAGGATTGTGAAACATGGAGAGGCTGATTTGTTGCTGCTTACTGCTCCAGCATCTCCACAGAAGTCCCACTCCTCTGCTATTAAGAAGGATAAATCTGAGTCATTTATAGAGAAAGGGATGCAGGTTGAGACCTTAATGTTAAGTGAAATAAGCCAGACACAGAAGAATAAATATCTGGTTTGCCTTATATAAGAATGCCGAAGTATAAATATATTAACGAGCAAAAAGAAGATAGAATTCGACAAATGGGAACTGAGTTAAGAGATGGAGGAAAGTGGAGAGAGGTGAGAGAATGGGAAAGTAACAAGAATTAAGATGTGCTATGTACATGTACCAACTCCCTATGATGAATGTAAGCATTATGCACTGCAAACATGTACTAATAACACTTAAATTTAAAAAAAAATTTTTTTCAGTGTGGCCACCAGACCCTCCTCTATGAGCATGTTGTCCCGCCTGCATGACAAGAAGCTAATGCTAATCTTTGCTTATATGACTGTTGTGAGGACTGAACAATGTAGCAAATACACAAAGTGCCTGAACATAGCTTGCAGGTCAAACCTTTGAGGTCATTCCCTTTATTCCATATTTAATCTCTACTCTTTTTTTTTTTTTTTTTTTTTGTGGGTACCGGGGGGACGACCTCAGGACCTCACGCGCCAACAGGCGCCCGTGCCGCTGAGCGATATCACCGGCCCCTTTTTCGTATGTGGGTTCCGGGAGTCGAACTCGGGCCTTCGCGCTTGCAAGGCAGGCGCTTAAGCCGCTGAGCCGTCTCACCGGCCTTAATCTCTACTCTTGACTGTGTTTTGGACACTAGGATCTCTGCTTTTCTCCTTTCTGATTGGATTCATTGATTGATGACCCAGCAGCCTTTCCTACCAATGCCCAATTGTAAAAGAAAAAGATAATTTTTCTCAAAGTAGAAAATATACAGTCTGGGGTTGATGGGATGGAGAAGAACTCTGGGATTTTCCTTTATCCTATGATGGTTTTTCTGGCCTTCTCTCCACCTGGGGCTGGCTGTAAGACCCAGCTCTGCCTAGTGAAATGTACAGGGAAAGATTCTGGGAGCTTTTGTAGAAGAAATTATTTCTTCATAAGGATTGATGTGAGAAAGGATGGTCCTACATGAAACATGGTATAGATGCGTGGAGCTGTTGTAGCCATGTCTTGACAAGGTCACAGAGTCAACTTACTGAAAACTGTTAAGTAGGAGGATGGAAGTTTGGATGTCCTTGTGGCATTGCTGGTCAGCTGAACCAATGCAAGCGTACTCTAGATGTCTCATCACCAGAAAAAAAAGTAAGCCCCTGTTCATTAATGGCTTTAAACCATAAGTATTTCTTTATTACATTTGTTTTGTTTTGTTTTGTGGGTACCAGGGGTCGACCTCAGGACCTCACACGCCAGCAGGCGCCCATGCCGCTGAGCGATATCACCGGCCCTTTTTTCGTATGTGGGTACCGGGAGTCGAACTCAGGACCTCGCGCTTGCCAGGCAGGTGCTTATGCCGCTGAGCTACCTCACCGGCCCTATTACATTTGTTTTGAATTGATACAAAAAACATAAACATTTTACGTACTAGCTGGGTACTATATAAGAGTTCAATACATGTATATACTGCACAATATTTAAGTCAGGTTAAATGCATTTGTCTCCTCAAGCAGTTGTTATTTCTTTGTGTTGAAAACTCCAAATCCATTCTTTTAGCCCTTTGAAATATATTATATATCATGCCCCACTTCAACAGTCTTAAACTTCAGACTGTCTTATTTCATCTATTCACTTCTCTCACTATTTCAAGTCAGCTTCAGCAAATCACAGACATAGTGTCATTTTTATCCTTATATACTATAAAACGTATCTACCAAACAAAAGGGCATTCAAAAGTACTATTTTAAAATGTAATACATGCAAATAGAATAATACCTATACAATAACAACAATTTACATTATACATCATTATACAGCCTCCACAATACTGAATAATTCCATAATATCACCAATATCCATTTACAAATGAAAGTTCCCTATTGTCTCACAGTGTTTTCAAAAACTGGATACCATCTAGTCCCATGCATCACAATGGTTTATATACTTGTTAATCCTCTGTAAAATTCACCCCTCATTCCTATGAGAAATGAGTTCTTTGTTTCGTAGGGTCTCCTAGAAGCTGCATTTTGCTGAGTTCTATTCATTAGCATTGTTTACCATGACCCTCTGTTTCTTGCCTTTCCCATAAATTGGGAGTTAGATCTAGGGTCTCCTGTATATTCCACCTTGATATTTCCACAAAAATACCCCAGAGGCAGTGTCACATAGCCCTTCAGGCACCATCCACTTTGGGGTTGCCTCTGCTATGCAATGGAGCTCCACTTGTGTGCCTACACCACTTGCGTCATTTGAGGCTTAAAATGGAGATGTTTGATTTTAGGTAACCCTCTTTATTTGTGAGATGCAAGCCTCCTCTAATGAAAACTTTCTCTCATCTGCTATTTTATATCCAAGTGTTCTAGTTCATATGTAATTGTTTCATTTTTTGCCTCCGTTTATCCAATTTCAAAATAGTAAGTTTATCCTCCAGCACTTATAGGTTTTTTAGAGATTTTAAAAATTGCAGTTGGAGAATAAAACTTGTATGTATTTATCATGTACAACATCTTTTGAAATATGCATTCTTTGTGGAATGGCTAAATCAAGCTAATTAGCAAATGTACTACCTCCATTCTCTCTCTCTCTCTCTCTCTCTCTCCCCCCAGCCTATCTGTCTGTCTTTCCCAGTGGCAGGCTCAGGCTCAGAGAGAGCATCCCCACCTGCCTTGGCTCCCATCTTACCTCTCCCAGGAGTTCATCACCTCAGGAGAGAAAAGTGTCCAGGGCAGGAGTGGCAGGCAAAGCCTTGAAAAACACAATGTAAGACCTGAAAAGGGCTCAGGCAATGTAGA
Organism: Erethizon dorsatum; assembly: GCA_028451465.1. Classification (NCBI taxonomy): domain Eukaryota; kingdom Metazoa; phylum Chordata; class Mammalia; order Rodentia; family Erethizontidae; genus Erethizon; species Erethizon dorsatum. The sequence goes on from CM051842.1 coordinate 43,492,195, forward strand.
AAATGTGGGGTTACTAGCCCATCTGGATAAAAACGTCCATCTGGGCAAAGAGTGGCTGCAATCCCATGCTGGCTCTTTTGCCCTTGCCAATACGAGAGGGGTCTGGAGGAAGAGTGTCCTCTACAGGCTCTTAATGTGCCCTTCGTGGAATGCATCAGCTTCTCCTGCTTCCTTAACATTCCACTCCAGGTAGGACTTTTTCAGCTGTAGTTCTATAATTCTTTTCCTCTGCAAACTTCTCTTTCTCCAACAGCCGATTATGAATTACTTTCTTTTACTTTGTTGGACTGAAGTTTAAACACTCTTCCTACACTTTCACACGTGTTAGTCTTAGCTACCAAAGTCATAATCTATCTGTAAGAAAGGTGTGCTTTTTCATTCGGTTTACCTGTTCAATCTGTATATCTGCAAGTTTCAACTTCTGTTGAGTGTCAGTAACTTTGGCTTGAATCTCTGAGAAGGCTTTCTTCAACTCCACATCCACAGGGGTGCCCATGTTGGTGCATCTTTCTTTCCTTCTTTCCTTCCTTCCTTCTTTCTCTTTCTCCTTTCTTTCTTTCTTTCTTTCTTTATTCTTTCTTTCTTTTCTTTCTTTCTAAATGAGAACACAAAATCTACTCTAACAATGTTTACAACCTAGAATTTCAAAATTGTGGAAATGTGGTCTTTTTCCTGTAGAACTACTATGGACCCAAGATCTAGTCATATGTGACGTGTTTAAATGCAAGTTCGTTATCATTATCATTGACATCCTAATGTTCCATCCATGATGCAAACTCCTATAAGTATGCCTACCACAATTCAGGACCAATCGTGAAGCAGATGCTTAGTAAATGTGTGCTGAAAGTATGTAAATGACTTAGTTAGGTGTAATGACATTCTCTTGATTTTTTCTTATAACTTTTTATTTCTGAACCCATACTTTTACCAGATGTTTAAAACTGACATTACCACTTGACTGTCTTTGGTGTTCAAGTATTTTGGAGGCAGACAAATTAAGGGTCACTCTCCTTTATTGGATTTTTCTATTTTGCTGGCAAACAAGTGACTTCAACTTGGCTCATGGATGTGATTATCTCTTGATAATTTTTGGTGACCACCATATTTTTTTCCATAGTTCAATTTTGTGATTTCTAGCATGGATTAAGAGCTTGTTCTCCTGTATCATGGTTAAATGAAACACACACATTCCAGGGTGTGTAAAACATGCATACCCATTATTCTTTGAATATGGTCTGTTGTGTCAGATACCTTGTATTAAATGTAGATGAATTAGATTATTCCTGGAATTCATCTTATTACCCTAAGGGACAATAGCAGTATTTCTTCAGGGTTTGCCATCATATTAACCACCATGGATAGAAATACTCTTTGCACCATTCAATCTCAAATTGGACTACTTTCTCAGTACTTGTATTCTCCAGTATTTGTCTATAAAGCATTTTTGTACTTTCTGAGAGCACTTCACCAAATTTTAGGGTAGTAGGTTTTGATACTGGTAGGGAATAAATAAGGCTGGGTGACTAATCCAGTTTGGGGAATTATTCATATTCTCTATGCTAATTGTGTATGAATTAGTCTAATAGCAAAAGGGTTATAGTGTCAATTGTTTTTCGTAATTCCATCACCACTTAGCAATGGTAGCATTGGATAAATATGGTATGGACATTGTAGGCAATGGGGACTGCCTTAGAATAGAGATAATTTTTACCTTAATATTGGTCTGTTTTCTGTGCAAGATTCTCCCATGTTTGGCTATCAGGTATTTCAGTGCTGATTAAAGTCACTGTCCCACATTTTACCGATGTAATGGTGGGTTCTGGTGGTTTAAAATGATGAAGGTCCTTGAATGACTTATGTAATTCCAGCATTTGTGGTTCTTTGTGTTCTCCATGTATCTTTCTAACCAGCACCCCAGGGTGTAGCTTTAGATGTGGATTCAAAAAAGGTCTGATGCCGAGAGAAAGCTTCTACTTAGACACTAGGCCCACTCAACGCTGTTGCTATGGGAGATGATGAATCCTGATCATGTTGTTGCCATGGTAACTCATGCTCTTGACCCAGTCTCATTCAGACTTGACACAGCAAAGGGAGCTTTTCTTCAGCTGCCAGCACCCTCTCCATTGTCAGTTCAGAATGTAAAAAACAGAAACAATAGAATTCTTTTCCCACAGATACTCACTACCCTATGTGTTATTCTGCTTCATGATTGGAAAATGGTTGTTTCTGAAATTTTTGTTATTGTTAGCAGGGTGTGTGCACATGTGGAACACTTTTATAATAGGAATGTACTGGATAGAGCACACCAATTTCTTACCAAATTGTTCAAGGAGCACTCGGATCATATAATATTCATAACTCGAATGAATTAATACAGAAATAGTCAGCGCTTATTTCAGCAGTTTCTATCCACCAGTCTCTTCATAGGTAGTTTGATTAATACTAGCTTATTATTCAATATGTAATAATCTTAAAATAATAAATTCATGAGATAACAGCACATGAACCACAAAATATAGAAACAGAACAGATGACCTGTTAGGTGAGAAATTGTATTTCAATATAGTATTAATTTACATTTCTGTTACTATGAGTGGATTTAGTCATCTTTTCATATATGTCGGTGCTATTTATATCTCTCTTTTGTAAACTAAATATTTTGCTTATGTTTTATTTTAAAGAGAAAAAGGATAAAAATAACAATAAAACAGTTTCAAAACAGGTTAGTAGGAGAGTTACAATAATTAATAATTTTGCTTATTATGTAGAGTTTATAGTCTTTTTCACTTGACTTTAAAGAGTACTCTATATTTATAGAGGTTATTAGCTTTTTATCTTTTGAAAATATTTTCTGCAAGTTGCTATTTGATTTCTATTTGCTTCTATTTTCCTTCTTGTTTTTATTTTGTGCTAGGCCAAAATGTTTTTTGTTCTTTATTCTAGGGAGGCCTACTATCAATCTTATCTTTGATTGTGTCTGAATTTTCATTTCTTTATAGAAGTCCTTTTCATACTCCTGGGGTATTAAAAAATTTACCTGTGTCTTTTTCTAGTATTAAAGTGCTTCATTTTTTTACATCTAGGTCTCTAAACCACTTGGAAATTATTCTTTTTTGTGTGTGTGTGGGTACTGGGGGTCGACCTCAGGACATCGCGCGCCAGCGGGCGCCCATGCCGCTGAGCGATATCACCGGCCCCTTTTTCGTATGTGGGTTCTAGGAGTCGAACTCGGGTCCTTGCGCTTGCCAGGCAGGCACTTACGCTGCTGAGCCATCTCACCGGCCCAGAAATTATTCTTTTATAATATGAATTATGGGTCAAATTTTATCTTTTACTAAACAGCTATCCAGTTGTCCCAACAGCATTTATTAAAATGTTTTTTCTCATTTTCCTGTTCATATGTCATGTCACCATTATTACATATTAATTTTATGTATATATGGGTGTGTATCCACCCAATAATCTGTTTCGTTCACTATTCATTCAAGAGACAGTACCAATTTTAATTATCTAGCCTTAGTAGTGTATTTTATTCCTGATTCCATTAGTTTACCCTCATTGCTATTTTTCAGAGTTTTTAGAAAATTATTTTTAATTGACCCTTAAAATTGTATATATTTATGGGGTATCATGTGATGTTTTGATACATGCATATGTTATATAATGTTCAAATTAGGGTAAGCACACCTATTTTCTCAAACATTTATCATTCTTCGTGGTAATGACATTCAAAATCTTTTCTTCTAGGTTCTCTGAAACATATAGTACATTATCATTATCTATAGAACACCATAACTTTTTCTCTTATCTAACAGTAACTTAGTTCTCATCCAACTTTTCCCTATACCTCAGTCCCACCCTCTCTACCCTCTGGAAACCACTTTCTTCAGTGTTTGTATTAGCAATGTTTACAGGTCTTCTACCCCCATGCCACACAAAGTTTAAAATCAACTTGCCCTTCTCTAGGAAAAAAACTTGCTGGTATATTTTTCTTTAGACTTCATTAAATTTATAAACTGACATTTTAAGGACGTTGAATTTTTCCATCCAAGACCAAGAGATATTTTGCCCCTCATCTCAAGCTTTCAAGAGTCACTGAAGTTTTCCTTATATAGCTTTTCCATATTATGTGTCACCTTTATTCCTCAAAATGCTATCTTGTTACTATTATGAATGAGATTTTCTCATCCACTATTCTTGTTTCTCATTATTGTTTATATATATATATGAAGTAATTATTTTATATTAATTTATAGCTTCTTAATTTATCAAATCTTTTGTTGTTTGTGTTAGTCTTATTACATTTCTCAAATTGTCCAAGTAGGATACCATATAATCTACGAATACATAAAATTGCATTTTTGTATTCTATTTTCCTATTAATTAAGTTTATTGGTACATTTTAAATATACATAATGATCACTTCCATCATATGGACTTTGTACCTGTACATGACTTGTCTCAATTCCTTTTTTCTTCCCATTCCCTTACCCTCCCTTCAAACCCTCTTCTCCTCCTTATTTACAAAAGCTTTGTTTCCAGTTTTTCCATCTTTTCTCATTTTTTTTCTTTTCCCTTCCTTCCTTTCCCCCTCCCCCCTCCCTTGTTCCCCTTCCCAACTGAGCATTTTCTTCCTATTTCATAATATCTCATATAAATTCTGGTCCTTTACACTTCTGCTTTCTCACACCAGAGAAACAACGCAATATTTACACGTGTGTTTGACTTGGAGTATGGTCTCAAGGTCCATCCATTTACCTAGAAATGTCTCAAGTTTACCCTTCCTTATGCCTGAGTAGTATTCCATTGTGTAAAACAAACCACATCTTCCTTATCCATTTATCAGTTGATGGTCATTTGGGCTGTTTCCAAGATTTAGCTATTACAAACTGTGCTGCTATAAACATGGGTACACATATATCACTGTGGTATGATGTTTTTAATTCTTTTGGGAAGATACCAAGAAGGGAATAGCTGGATCAAATGGAACCTCTAGTTTTAGTTTTTTGAGGACTTTCCACACTGATTTCCACAGTGGTTGCACCAGTCTGTACTCCCACCAACAGTGGAGAAGGGTTTCTTTTTCTCCACAGCCCCATCAGCATTTGTTATTGGTTGATTTCTTGATAACTGCCATTCTTTCTGGAGTGAGATGGAATCTCAGTGTTGTTTTAATTTGCATCTGTTGAATAGCCAGTGATGTTGAACAGTTTTTCACATACTTATTTTCCATTTCTAATTCTTCATCTGGGAAGTGTCTATTCATTAAAGATGCCGATTTTTTATTGGGTCTTTAAATTTGGAGGGGGGATCCTAATGTTTTTGAGTTCTTTATGTATTCTAGGTATTAGTCCTTTGTCTAAGGAACTTCTGGCAAAAATTTTTTCCCACACTGTGGGTTGTCTGTTCACTCTGTTGGTGATTTCAGCCATGTTGAATCCCCACTTTTTGTGATACTTATACCTATAATTGTTTTGTATTGTTTGTTTTGTAATTGTATTGGTGAATAGCTCTACTACAGTTTCAATAGTCAAGACAGCAGACAACTCTTTCCTTACTCTTGAATTTAGCAGGAATGTTTCTTTTGTTTCCCATTAGAAATTTTAATATTTACATTAGAATTTATGTTTATATATGATTGACATTTCCTTTATGGGTGTGTATGTATATATTGTATCCTGTCTTAGTTACTTTTCTCATTGCTGAGACAAAATACCTGACACCTGAAGTTAAAGGGGAAAATGTTTATTTAGCTCACAGTTTGTAGAGGTTTCATTCCATAATCAACTGGCTCCAAAGCAGGGTGGCACATGGCAGAGGGACAACAGTTTATGGTGGTAGAAGACAGTAAAAGCAACAAGAGAGCGAGACAAGCCTCTTTCTGTCCCTTATATTATATCCAGACTGCTGGCATTAGGGTGGTGCCAATCCAATCAGTGAAATCACCCAGCAATCATCCACCCTTAATCCCAACACCCTTAATCCCAGTATTGCACTACAAATCAACCATGCACTCTAGATTCAGCCATCTCTGAAAAAAAAAAACACTATGATAGGATGAGGCTTTGGGGGGACATGTAGACACAAACCACAACATATCCTCATTATATATACACATGCATATTATATATGAAATCCCCATTATTTTATTGTTTTTTCATTTCATTTTGTTCTGTTTAGTTTTATTTTTTTAGAAAGCATTGGATTTATTGAATGCTTGGATTTCTGAAGATTTTCATATGAATTTTATCCTTATACCTACCATAAATTTCATTATATTAAAAAATTCCATAATCATCAATTGCCAGGAATAAATCCCACATGTTCATGGTATATTACTTTTAATGTGGTATTTGAATCTGCTTACTAACTGCTTAACATAGGAGATTGCATCAATATTCATAATCTAAATTGGTCTATAACTTTTATCATACTTTATCAGGATTTGATATCAATATTATATTTTTTCATGAAAAAAATTTGAATTGTATTTTTTCCTATGCTTTGCAATATTTTATGTGGCATTGACAACAATAACTTATGTAGTATTATGAAGAGTTGTGCTTCATTTTTGGTAAACTTTTGTAAAAATATTAAGGCCTAATGCATTTCTTTTAGATGTTCTTTAATAAATATTTCTTCCAGACAAATTGGATCTATTAATTTCCCGTCTCTATTGGAGTTAATTTTTTTGTGTGTGTGTGGGTACCGGGGGTCGACCTCAGGACCTCGTGCGCCACCAGGCGCCCGTGCCGCTGAGCGATATCACCGGCCCTTTTTTCGTATGTGGGTTCTGGGAGTCGAACTCGGGCCCTCGCGCTTGCCAGGCAGGCGCTTATGCCGCTGAGCCATCTCACCGGCCCCTATTGGAGTTAATTTTGACAAATTATTATGTTTCTAAAATTTGTACTTAGCCTTTAGGTTTTCAATTTATTGTGCAATGAAGTCTTCTATTATTTTTAATTTGTTTTTCTGTTTTTCATATTTCTTGTATCTATGTTTTTTCCTTAGTTTTTCATTATATTAATTAGTGTGTGGTTCCTTGTTCATTCTAAGCACTCCTCCCCTGGCCCTGTTACTGGGAAATTTACTCTCTCCCATGGCTTGCATACTGGGAATTTAACCCATGGCCTTCACACTGAGCTATAGCAAAGACCTTTTAATTTAATTTTTTTGAGACAGGGTCCCTGTAAGTCACTAGGTTGCCCCAGCTGTGCTCAAACTTGTGATCCTACTGCCACAGCCTCCTATAGTGCAGGGATTACAGGCATGGGCATTTTTTCCCTCTTTAATGTTTCCTTTGTCTTTATCATTGCTTCCTTGTCTTTTCTTGGGTTTACTTCATTATTCACTGCCCAACTTTGGGAGTTAAAATTTTAATTTAATTAATTTATTTTAAAAGTTTAGGATACAAATATTTAAGACTATTAATTTAACATCAGTAACTGCTAAAATATATTCCACATGGTATTATATGTAGAGCTTCCATTATTGTATTTTTTATTTTCTTAAAACACACTTGCAGTTCAAGCAGTTTAAAATCATCTTGGGAGTGGTTACATATACATATTACAGCTTGTTTCTTTTTTTTTAATCCCCTTCTCCTCCCTGCCCCCTACCCCCTCCACCTCTGGTTCCCCATCCACTTTTTTATATGCATTGACATTATTTTTCTTAGCTCATGTTATGGCATATAATATTTACATTAATTGGAGTCATTAGGTTCCTGTACATGGCACACCTTCATTCTTCTTATTTCCCCTTCCCCTCCTCCTCACGCCTTTGTCTGGTTCCCTTGGACCACTTCCCTATTGCAAGAAATCTGTCCCCTTGTTACTTTATACCCATCCTTTATCATTCTTTTGTTTGTGCTTTGCCTCACTCAAATGAGAGATACCATATGGTATTTAAGCTTGTGTGTCTAGTTTATTCCACTCAAGATTATATTTTCTGGGTGCATCCACTTACTACAAATGTCTCAAATTTGTCATTCTTTATAGTCTTATAGCCAAGTAGTATTCATATATATACATACATATATATATATATATATATATATATATATATATACACACACACACGTATATATATCACATTTTCTTTATCCAATCGTCTGTTGATGAGTACACAGGCTACTTCCAGGATTTAGCTATTATGAATTCTGCTGCTATACATATTGGTATGCATGTATCGCTGTAATATGATGACTTAAACTCTTTGGGGAAGATACCTAGCAGGGGGATAGCTGGGTCATATAGAATTTCTAGTTTCAGTTCTTTGAGAAATCTTCATACTGATTTCCATAATGGTTGTTCTAGTTTACATTCCCACCGGAAATGTAGGAGGGTTCCTTTTCCACCACAGCTATGGCAGCATTTGTTGTTGTTTGATTTCCTACTGAGTGCCATCTGTTCTAGAGTAAGATGGAATCTTAGCATTGTTTTAATTTGCATTTCTATAATGACCAGAGATGTTGAACATGTTTTCTTATATCTGATGACCATTTGTATTTCCTCCTCTCTGAAGTGTCTGTTCATTTCTCTTGCCTATTTCTTGACTGGATTTTTAATTTTAGGTGGTTTAATTATTTTGAGTTCTTTGAATATTCTAGATATTTGTCCTCTGTCTCAGGAGTAGCTGGCAAAACATTTTTCCCATTCTGTAGGTGTGTAAGAGAAATTTTCCCTTCTGGGAATGCACGGTCCATGCTGTCCCCCTCCTCCCAATGTTCCGGGAATTGAGCTGTTACAAAGCTACCTAAAGTAGATAAAAACAAAACAAAGCTGACCACAGACCAGGGAACTGGGCTGCAAGATAACGACTGACCCTGGGCTAAGAAATTTACAAGGATTGCAGATTGTGCTGTTCCGGACCACCTGCTGCCCATATTAGAAAACATCCTCCCCGCTCGGTCGGCCAGCCTAAAAACTCCCGTATGAGTGTCTTCTCACAATGAATGTAAAAAGCTGTTTAAACTAACCAATGCTATCTGCTTCTGTAACCGCGCTTGCAAAGACCCCCTCCTCCCTTTGTTCTATAGACATATAAGCCCTGCACAGACAAACCTCGGGGCCCACTGTTCCTGCGTGTTCAGTGAGCCCCACGCATGCTTGGATAATAAAACCCCTTGCCCTTTGCATGAGAGAACGCTTCTTGGAGTCTTCCTTCACGCGGCGGGCGTCCTGACCCTAACATTTTGGAGGTCCCACCGAGATCAGGGATTGCCCCCTGCGTCGGAAGACTTCAACAGCCACCTCTTGGGGTAAGTACGGCCGTTTCTCTCTCTCTCTCCTTGCCTCTCTTTGTCTTACTTTCACTTTGCGGTCGCCTAGTTTTTGTTGTGACTGGCACCAAGATGCGTGAGCTCTTGGTCCAAGTGACTTGCCTCTGGGCTTCTGGGTCACAAGTCACTTCCCCGGGGGACGCCTCGGGGATTATAGGTCCATAGGGCCTATTCAGCGGGGGATTCCCCGGTCGTGTTTCTACATAGACTCCTGGAGCCTACCTCGTGGGCTCCTGAGGGTCTGTTCAGCGGGGGATTCCCCGGTTGTAACTCTTTCACTTCCTCTTCTGGGGAAGTTGTGTACGCCGGCATTTGTCTATTATCTTGGTCTTAGTGTTTGTCTGTCTTTGTTTGTTTGGCGCCACTAACCTCTTTTGTTCCACAGCACCCACCATGGGCAATAAGGAGGGGGCCTCAATGCCTCCTTGCCTGGCAGCTAACCTTTGGGGGGCCAAGACGCCAAAAAGCTGATCTTCAGCTGGCCCCCCCAGATCAGCTGCAAGACAAAACGCAAGGCTACAAAACAGAGACAACTAAATTCCCGCCTCCCAACCAAGATAAGCGCACTTGTAATTCGGTTTCTGGTTTGGCAATTTGCCCAAGGCTCATCCAGGTATCTGTTCTGTGCTAGCGTCTGTTCTGTTTAAACCTGTGAGAGCTAGGCCACCGGATATGGTGTTTTGCCATCTGTCAGAGGTCGTCCTCTGAATCTGTTCTAAATTTGAGGTCGGAAGCGGTATGATTATTGTTCCCGGGATTATCTGTTTTTGTGTGTGTGTGCGTGTTCCTCCCCTGTGTTACATCTGTTATCCCCCCTGCGCCTGCGCTTCCAAGTCACTGTTACCAGAGGAATGCAACCTGCTGGCAGGAGACCATTTGTTAGTCTCAAAATTTTGTTTGCATTTCAGATTAAGTGGAGGGGACAGGACTTGCTTAGATAAATTGTAATTGTGGGTTACTGTGTTGTCCAAGTCATTGACATAATGGGTTCTGCTGGTAGTAAGTCAACTGTTTTAAAATGTATGCTTAACAATTTTGATAAGTTCAAAGTAGATTATAGAGTTAAGATAAAAAGTAAAGCTCTAAAACTTCTGTGAGTTTGAGTGGCCCACATTCAATGTGGGATGATTAGCTAAAGGGTCCCTCGACCCCCAGGTAATCAATGAAATATAAAATATTGTCGCCGGAAAGCCTGAGCACCCAAATTAGTTTCCATATATAAACTCCTGGTTGTATGCGGTGCGAATGCTGCCCCAATGGCCAGCCTGGACATCACCAGCCTGGCGCTGCCTGCAAACATCTAGGAAAGTTTTACAGGAGAAATGTAAATGCCTCCTTTGTCAAAACATCGAGTAAGCTGAGTAAGCCACAGTGGAAAACACAAGCTGGGTGCCCTGGCTCAAAACACCTGGGACAAAAACTTTATCCTGAAGCACGCTTTTCTCTTTCTCCGCACACAAAGAGGGTCTCTGCTCTTAGATCACAAATGGCTACAGCATTTGCAGCTAGTGGGAAACTGGGTGTAATTGTAACAACCCACGAACAAGGGGTCAAAATAAGTTTTGACAAAGATATATCAAAGGAAATTTATATAAATGATATTCTTACAGAAAAAATGCTAAGAGAATAAAAAAAAGGTTTGAGTATGTGACAGAGGGTATGGAGATGACTGAGCTGGAAGCTACATAAAAGAAAAACATAAAAGTTGTCAGTATTTTTATGAAGAAATTTATTTTTTGATTCTTCCAAATTCTTATAAGAGATCTCTGCTATTGACCTACAAATAATTCTGACTAGTCTATTTGTAATTTCAAACTTCTAAAATTATAAGAGTTACTATAATTTAATTTGGCCAATATATATGAGTGCACTCTGATTTTTAAAATTTGTCTGTATGTTTTGTTTTTCTGTGTGCCCAAACTGTAAACAGCTGTTTTATTTGAGCTCAACGAATTTTCTTTTTGCATTTTTGGATTTTTGAAACGTTTGTCTGGTATGCTTCCACCAAAAGTTGCCAGCTGGCCAAAATGATGTTAAAATTGGTTTTATAAATGTAATACATGTTTTGTTTATTGTTTATTGTTATATTATGATTTGAGAGTTTCTTATTTGTTCAAAATAATGTGTTAAGTGATCTGGTTTTCATAAGTCATAAAAAAATGTTAGACAAAATATATTATTGTGATATGTTTACATTGGTCATCATCAACAGGTTAAATTTTCTAAAACAGGACAATGAGGTTTTCTGATTTAAAGATGCTCTGGTACAAAACTAAATTAAGAAACAAAAGTTTTCATATGGCTATGACAATTCAGTGTTGCTAATCTCATAGCATATTAAGTATATTCATACCTTCCAGATGTACAGATCTTCTAAAATATACAACTGGGATTGTTTATAGAGATAAACATTTTCTTTTTTTCAGATTCAGACACCTGCCTTTGCTTGTGCTCCAGATATTTATGATAAGAGGTTCATACTGACATAAGGTCACCGATCAAATGATAATTTTTAACAAAAACCTATGTTATGTATGTGCTATATACGTGCCACAGTATTTAGAGATGCCTAGATATTAAACAGTCCAGATAATGTCATAAAATTTCTTCAGTGATGTCCTATTAAAAGACAAATTAGATAAAAACATCTTATGTACTAGATAGAGATAATTGACTAAAAAGCTCAAATTTGCATGCAGACTGCTAAGTTTCTAGGATTTATATTAAAGGATGGAACACGCTCTCTGCCAATCTCATGCACTCAGGCCACTCAAGGCCTCCAAGTGCCGGTGACCAGAAAGGAGTTGAAAAAATTTCTGGGAACCATTGGGTACTGTCGCCTTTGGGTAATGTCGCCTTTGGGTCCCTAATTTTGCAGCAATAGCGAAGCCCCTCTATGAGGCTTTAAAAGGAAAAAATAGCCCTCTGTTGGAAAAAATCCTAAACGACAGGCTGCTTTTAAGGATTTGAAAGACAGACTGGTAAGCGCCCCCGCCTTGGCACTACCTGACATCACAAAATCCTTCCAGCTGTTTGTCCATGAAAAGGACGACATTGCTTGGGGTGTTCTTACACAAACACTGGAACCCTGGAAACGCCCCGTGACATATTTATCTAAGAGACTGGACTCCATGGCAGCAGGATGACCTTCCTGCCTGCGTTCGACTGCCGCCACAGCTATTCTAGTAAAAGAAGCTGACAAATTGACTTTGGGACAAAAGCTAAGTGTGTTTGTGCCCCATGCAATAGAGACTTTATTGAGAGGACCTAAAGGTAAATGGCTCTCAGGAACGAGGTTGGCCCAGTACCAAGGGACCTTGTTAAAAGACCCCAGGTTAATTATCAAGACTGTACAAGCTATTAATCCTGCCTCTCTTTTGCCCACTTCCTTGGAGCCACCTAAACATGACTGTGCTGAAGCCACTGAGATGGTGTACTCAGCCCGACCAGACTTACAGGATGTGCCCCTTCAGGACCCGGACCTAACCCTCTTTTCAGATGGCAGCAACATGGTAATCGATGGGGTTTAGAGGGTGAGAACAACGGTTGTCACCTTAGAGCGAACCATCCAGACAGAGGCTCTGCCTCCCGAGACAGTTTGTGATATGGACCTGATGTGCTTCGGTGACTGAGAGGGGCACTAACTGATCCCACAACCACCCTGTCTCCTGGCAACACAACGACTAGGTGTCCGGAGACAAGGAACTGTGCCATCTAAAGATGTTAAAGTGGATTTTACTAAAATTAAACCCACCAGCGTAAATAAGAGATACTTAGTAGTTTTGATTTGTACCTATTCAGGATGGGTGGAGGCCTCCCCACTAAGACTAAAACATCGAAAAAGATGATAAAAGCTTTGATGGAGCTGATCATTCTATGGAATGGGCTCCCCATAACGGTAGGTTCAGATAATGGACCTGCTTTTGTGGGTAAAATGGTCAAAGGCCTTACAGCAGTGCTGGGGCTAAAATAAAAACTCCATACTATATATTGGCCACAAAGCTCAAGCCAAGTAAAAAGACAAAACTGTACTTTAAAAACCACCCTGACAAGTTGTGCCAAGAGACTGGGTTACTGTGCTCCCCGTCGGTCCTCTTGCAGTTGCGGTGCACACTGTACCGAGGTGGACTAACTCCATTTGAGATGATGTTTGGGAGCCTCCCCACTGATACCTGTTTTAAATAGATTACAGGAGATAAAAACTTTAAACTTACACCAACAGATAAAGGCGCTGCACCAGATGCTTCAGAAATTTCAGCAGACTGTTATGGAGACATCTGAGCCCCATGCCCACGCCAGTCCACTCCTTCAACCGGGAGACCAAGTCCTGATTAGAGCCTTAAAAAAAAAGAGCCTCTCCAACCAAAGTGGGAAAAACCCCACGAGGTGATCCTAACCACGCTCACTGCTCTTGAAGTTACAGGCTGTGCTCCATAGATCCAATGCTCCCGAATCAAGACATGGACACCTGAGCTTACAGAAATGTGACCGTCTGCCCCAGAGACCTCAGACCTCGATACACCAAGAGACTTCAACAAAAGCTGCTACAGCTAAACACCAACATGACTCTGGTCACCACCCTCACCCTGTGTAGCCTCCTCCCCTTTGCTCTCCTCCGGGCCAGATGCACTCCCTATATATCGAAAATTTCCCCTTTGAAGCCATGTTTGGCTGATCTACCCCTCCCGTTACCTAAACTAGAGATTACAGATCTTACTAATCAGGATCTCGTTAAGTCCCTTCAGGCTCTACAGCCCATGCTCTCCTCCATCCATCCGGTGTTCCGCCAAAAACACCCACCACCTGACCCACCGACCACAGAACCTGCTCAAGCGGTGGAGCCAAGTACCCAGGTACTCTTCAGGCGATTTCTGGAAAGACCACCTGGAACCACCACAGCCACTTCAAAGTGCTGCCGACCTCAGTCTCTCCACCCACAGAACCAGATAAGTAAACGATGGAAAGGGGAACCAACAACCTAAAGATTAAGCTAAAAAAATGTTCTGCTTGACCACGTATGTGTTAATGTCACTGATGTTATTAATATTGCTGCCCCCACCTGTGATGAGTGGCCTGAAAGCCAAAAATCTGGCTTTCACTCTCCTTCCTGTAAACTGGACTGGGTTATGTGTCTTAACTTCTCTTTTGCCTGATTTAGACATTATTTCAGGAGATAAACCCATACCTATTCCTAGCTTCAAATATATAACCAGATTGACAATGTAAAACTAATGCTCATTAGACAACAATATGCAGCTCTAGATGATCCTAAAAATGGACACTCCAATCTCTAAGATTAGAGATTCACAAAAACAAAAAGGGGGGAATGTAAGAGAAATTTTCCCTTCTGGGAATGCACGGTCCATGCTGTCCCCCTCCTCCCAATGTTCCGGGAATTGAGCTGTTACAAAGCTACCTAAAGTAGATAAAAACAAAACAAAGCTGACCACAGACCAGGGAACTGGGCTGCAAGATAACGACTGACCCTGGGCTAAGAAATTTACAAGGATTGCAGATTGTGCTGTTCCGGACCACCTGCTGCCCATATTAGAAAACATCCTCCCCGCTCGGTCGGCCAGCCTAAAAACTCCCGTATGAGTGTCTTCTCACAATGAATGTAAAAAGCTGTTTAAACTAACCAATGCTATCTGCTTCTGTAACCGCGCTTGCAAAGACCCCCTCCTCCCTTTGTTCTATAGACATATAAGCCCTGCACAGACAAACCTCGGGGCCCACTGTTCCTGCGTGTTCAGTGAGCCCCACGCATGCTTGGATAATAAAACCCCTTGCCCTTTGCATGAGAGAACGCTTCTTGGAGTCTTCCTTCACGCGGCGGGCGTCCTGACCCTAACAGGTGGTCTCTTCACTCTATTGAGTGATTATTTTGCCATACAGAAGATTTTTAGTCTGATAATAAGCCCATTTCATGATTCTCACTGCTTTTTCTTGAGCAATTGAGGTTCTGTTTAGAAAATCTTTTCCTAACCTATGTCTTCAACTGTTTTACCTATTTTATCTTCCAGAAGGTTTAATGTTTCTGTTTCAATGTCTAGATCTTTGATCCATTTTGATTTTTTTTTTTTGTGGGTATCGGGGGTCGACCTCAGGACCTCGTGTGCCAGCAGGCGCCCGTGCCGCTGAGCGATATCACCGGCCCTTTTTTCGTATGTGGGTTCCGGGAGTCAAACTCGGGCCCTCGCGCTTGCCAGGCAGGCGCTTATGCCGCTGAGCCATCTCACTGGCCCTGATTTTAATTTAGTATATGATAAGAGATAAAGGTCCAGTTTCATTCTTTTGAAAACTGATAACCAGTTTTCCCAACACCACTTGTTGAATAGGCTATCTTTCCTCCAACATATGATTTTGGCCCCTTCGTCAAAAATCAAATAGTTGAATATGTCTGGGGAGGTTTCTGTATCCTCAGTTCTGTTCCACTCATCCACCTATTGGTTTTTCTTCCAATACCACGCCATTATGTATCACTATTGCTTTGTAGTGTAGCTTGAAGTCAGGTACTGCTATGTCACCAGCTTTACTCTTATTGCCCAAAATTACTTTCAATTTTGGCTCCATATGAATTTTAGTATTGTTTTCCCTAGATCTGTAAAGTATGCTGTTGGTATTTTGATTGGGACTGCATTGAAGGTTGAAAGCCTTTTCTTTTTTTTTTTTTTTTTTGTGGGTACCGGGGGGGTCGACCTCAGGACCTCACGCGCCAACAGGCACCCGTGCCGCTGAGCGATATCACCGGCTCCTTTTTCGTATGTGGGATCCGGGAGTCGAACTCGGGCCCTAGCGCTTGCAAGGCAGGCGCTTATGCCGCTGAGCCATCTCACCGGCCCATGAAAGCCTTTTCTGCATCTATTAATATGATCATATTTTTTTTACCTTGTTTCAAATGTCTTCAAGATTTCTATCTACTTTCTCTTCCAGTAGATTTAGTATATCTGTTGTAATATTTAGATCTTTGATCCATTTTGACTTTAGTTTAGTGCATGGTGATAGACATGGGTCTAGTTTCAGTCTTCGGCATATAGAGAGCCAATTTTTCCAGCACCATTTATTAAAGAGGCTATCTTTCTTTCAGTGAACATGTTTGGCCCCTTTGTCAAAGATCAGGGGCTGAGTGTATCCATAGTTGTGTCTGCATCTTCTAATCTGTTCCACTGATCATCGGGTCTGTTTTTTGCCAATACCATGCTGATTATATCACAGTAGCTTTGTAGTATAATTTCAAGTCAGGGATTGTGATGCCTCTTGTATGCCTTTGTTGCCCAGAATTGCTTTTGCTATTCTAGGTCTCTTCTGGTTCCAAATAAATTTTAGGAATGTTTTATATCGTTCTGTGAGGTATGCTAATGGTATTTTCATCAGGATTGCATTAAATCTATATAACAATTTTGGGAGTATGGCCATTTTCACAATGTTGGTTCTTCCTATCCATGAGCAAGGCATATCTTTCCATTTTTTGATATCCTCTTCAATCTCTTTTTTCAGAATGCTGTAATTTTCAATAAATACATCTTTTATTTCCTTTGTTAGATTGATTCCTAAGTATTTCATTTTTTGTATGCTATTGTGAAGGGTGTGGTTTCCCTAATTTCTCTCTCAGTGAGTTTGTTGTTTGTGTACAGGAATGTTATTGATTTTTGAGTGCTGACTTTGTATCCAGCTATGCTATTGAATTTGGTTATTAAATCCTAGAAGTGTTTTGGTGGAGTTTTTGGGGTTTTCTATGTAGAGTATCATGTCATCTGCAAATAATGACAATTTAATTTTTTCCTTTCCTATCCTTATTCCTTTTATTTCTCACTCTTGTCTAATTGCTCTGGCTAATGTTTCCAGAACTGTATTGAATAGGAGTGGTGATAATGGACATCCTTGTCTTGTTCCTGATTATAAAGTGAAAGCTTTCAGTTTTTGTCTGTTTAGTATGATTTTGGCTGTTTGTTTGTCATAGATGGCTTTTATCAGATTGAGGTAAAGACCATCTATTCTGATTTTCTGTAGGTTCTTATCATGAATCAGTGTTGGACTTTATCAAAAACTTTTTCTGCATCTATTGAGATGATCATGTGTTTTCTGTCTTTGGCTCTGTTGATAAGGTATATTACATTTATTGATTCATTTATGTTGAACCATCCCTGCATTCCTGGGATGAATTGCATTTGTTCAAGGTGTATAATCTTCTTGATGATTTCCTGCATTCTATTTGCTAGTATTTTACTGAGGATTTTTGCATCCATGTTCACAAGAAGATTGGCCTGTAGTTCAATTTTTTGGTTGGGTCTTTCTTTGGTTTTGGTATCAGAGTAATACTTGCCTCCAGGAATGAGTTAGGGAGAATTGCTTCCCTTTCAATTTCATTGAAGAGTTTGAGGAGTATTGGCATTAAATCTTCTCTAAATTTCTTGTAGAATTCAGCTGTGAATCCATCAGGACCTGGGTTTTTCTTTGTTGGTAAGTTTTTAATTACATTTTCAGTTTCATTAACTGACATTGGGTTATTCAGAATTTTTACATCTTCTTGATTCAGCTTTGGTAATTCATGTGTTTCTAGGAATCTGTCCATTTCTTCTGTGTTTTCCATCCTATGATAGTAAAGATTTTTGAAGTAGGTGTTGATGATCTTCTGAATTTCCAAAGGACCTGTAGTGATTTCACTCTTTTCATTCCTCAATGCATGAATTTGAGTCTTTTCTTTCCTTTTTTTGATAAGGTTGGCTAAGGGTTTATCAGTTTTATTTATTCTTTCAAAGAACTAACTCTTCATTACTTCTTTGTATTGTTTTCTTAGTCTCAATTGTGTTAATTTCTGCTCTGATCTTTATAATTTCTTCCATTGTAGGGGCTTTGGGCTTGTCTTCCTCTTCTTTTTCTAGTAACTTGAGACGCAGCATTAGGTTGTTCATTTGTGCTCTTTCTGTTTTCCTGATGTGAGAATTCACCGCTATAAATTTCCCTCTTAGGACTGTTTTCACTGTGTCCCACAAGTTCCGGTATGTGGTATCTGCTTTCTTGTTTAGTTGTAGATATTGTTTAATTTCTTCCTTAATTTCATCTATGACCCATTAGTTGTGTAGGAGGGTGTTATTTAATTTCTATGTGTTTATGGAGTTTTTGCAGTATCTTTTGCCATTAATTTCCAATTTCATTGCACTATGGTCAGATAATATGCATGGGATAATTTCAATATCTTTGCATCTACTTCAGCATGTGCTGTGGGCTAGTATATGGTCTATTTTAGAGACCATCCCATGTACAGCTGAGAAGAATGTGTATTCTGATGTTGTTGGATGGAACACTCTGTAAACATCTACTAAGTCCATTTGCTCACAGGTTTGGTTCAGTTCTGTTATTTCTTTGCTGATTTTTTGTCTGGTTAATCTATCTCTTTGTGACAATGGGGTATTAATGTCCCCCATTACAATTGTGTTATTGCTTATTTGATTTTTCATGTCTATTAATATTTGTCTTATATAGTTGGGTGCTCCCATATTTGGTGCATAAATATTTATGATTTTTATCTCTTCCTCTTGAATATTTTCCCTAACAAGTATGTAGTGATCTTCTTTATGTCTTTTGATAATTCTTGATTTGAAGTTCACATTGTCTGCTAACAGAATAGCTATCCCTGCTTTTTTCTGGGTTCCTGTTGCATGGAAGATCGTTTTTCATCCTTTAACTTTCAGTCTATGAATTTCTTTTTGAGTTAAATGTGTTTCTTGTATACAACATATTGTTGGATCTTGTTTTCTTGATCCATTCTGCCAGTCTGTTTCTTTTGATTGGTGAATTGAGGCCATTTACATTGATGGTTATAACTGATACGTATTGGCTTATAGTTGTCATGATATTTTCCTGCTGTTGGTTCCCTGCTTTTCCCCTCTGTTTAAATGCTTGCCTTGCCTGATGGTTTCTTTCTGATGTTGGTCTTGGAATTGTGGCCGTTTTTATCTCTGTTTAGAATATCTTTGAGTACTCTTGGTAGGGTTGGTTTGGTCATGAATTTCTTCAGTTGTTCTTTGTCACGGAAGTATCTTATTTCTCCATTAACTTTGAAAGATAATTTTACAGGGTACCTCAATCTGGGTTAGAAGTTTTTTTTCTTTCAGGACTTTACTCCAAGCTATTCTTGACTTGAGGGTTTGTGCTGAGAAGTCTGCCTTGATTCTGATGAGCTTTCCTTTATAGGTGATCTGTTTCTTTTCTCTAACAGCTATTAATATTCTGTTCTTGTGCTGAATTTCTGGGATCTTGATTATTATATTTCTTGGTGTAGTTTTATTTTGGTCATGGCTGTTTGGAGTTCTATATGCTTTGTATGTGAAATTCTTTATCCATGCTTGGGAAGTTTTCTGCCATTATTTCTGTGAAGAGTTTTATGGCATTTGCGCTGTCTC
This sequence comes from Erethizon dorsatum, assembly GCA_028451465.1. Lineage (NCBI taxonomy): Eukaryota > Metazoa > Chordata > Mammalia > Rodentia > Erethizontidae > Erethizon > Erethizon dorsatum. The sequence goes on from CM051842.1 coordinate 43,511,881, forward strand.
CAGCTTTCTCATTGACGCCAGTCAATCTTGTGTTATTCTTCTTTGTTTCATCTTGTAGCTGTTGGATTGATTTTTTTTTTTTTTTGGTGGGTACCGGGGTGTCGACCTCAGGACCTCATGCGCCAGCAGGCGCCCGTGTCGCTGAGCGATATCACCGGCCCCTTTTTCGTATGTGGGTTCCGGGAGTCGAACTCGGGCCCTCGCGCTTGCCAGGCAGGCGCTTACGCCGCTGAGCCATCTCACCGGCCCTGTTGGATTGATTTTTCAGGGTCTCTTGTTATTTTTAATTCATGTTTCCTTTCATAATCACTAGGTGCAATTCTTTCTTCAAGATCTGAAATTCTATCCTCTCCTTTGTTCAATCTGTTGCATATATTTTCAGTGGAGGTTTTAATGTCTTAGATTTCTGTTTGGATCTGTTTCATGTATTCCATTTCTTTCCTATGTTGTGCATTTTTTGTTTCTATCATTTTTCTAAGCTCATCTATTCTTTTATCTGTGTCTTCTCTAATATCTTTGATTTTAAACATTTCTTTTTGTATCTGAGAGATTTTTTGTAGCCTGTTCCACTTGTTTTTTCACTTCTGTTGCTATCATTTCAGAAAGTTCCAGTGTTTGACTTCCAATTTCATCTATCTCATTGTGTTCCAGGCTTGTCCTGGGTAGGTTGAGGGTCTGGGGTTGCATTTTGCTTCTGTTTTCTTTGTGGCCCCTTTCTCTGCCTTGAGAGAGTTGGGGGGGTTCAGATATCTATTTCCATATATACAGATATATATAAATTATATTTAAATTAAATTATATATGGCTCCCTCATTTTCTTCTCTATTTTTTGGGGGTTACTACATGTTGAAAACTAGAGAAGTGAGGAGAGCGTGTGGATTCTATAGATATTTTTAGTAGCATGTTGACTCCCTGTGAATAATTTTCAGCTTTGTATGTCCAGTGCTAGTATTTTCTCCTTTGTTCTTTAAGTGATTTCAACTCTGCCCTATGTTTTGTTGAACGAAATGCTTCTATTTATAACAGCACCCACAGATTCAATCTTACAACACTTCTATATGATACTCCTTGCAGTTACTCTTTACCTGTTTGTCTATTCTGTGTGCACACTGAGACAGTTTATTATTTGTTGTTGTTCTGCTGTGACATAGGTGAGGTGGGATGGGGAGAATGGCAGGTGCTTGGATGAGTAGTGTTAGATGCTAATGGGGAGGTTTGAAAGGGAGAGTAGTGGTAGATGGGAAGAAAAGACTGATGTGGTTTATGATCTTATTAGAGTACTTTTAATTGAGTTGAAGATTTAGTATTTAGTTTTCCAAGGAAATTTTGTGGGGCTAAGGGCAAGATATGGGAGAAAGGTGATTTCACTTTGTGATTGAGGAAAGTTATGTGGTTATCCCTACTTGCTTATAGGGAAGATAACAAGCTAGGTAAGATATGGGAGAGCCAAAGGCTTAGGATGGGGAAGATCAAGGAATTATATTAGTGAAGAAAGGAGTGACTGTGGGGGAGCTAAGTATGGGAATTTAAAAACTTGTGAGGAGTTTACATGTTTGGAAAAAGAATAAAGAAATATGTTAATAATTTCGTGTCAGGGGTTTGAGGTGAAAAACTAGATAAAGAGCTGAGATGAGGGAGAGAACCTAGACACCTATTAAATCAGAGCCAATGAAAGAATAAATGTACAAGAGTAACAATCTAATAAACACATGAAACCATAACATAACCCCATATTACTAAATAAATCAAGAAACATACGGAAAAATAAAACAATAATATGTCCAGTGGGAACAAAGATTAAATATTCCAATGAGACATTGCATATGTGATTCCCAAGTAGCTTCTTTGCCAGAAAGCCTGAGCACTCACACCCCAGTAACTCCTCTGATCCCTCTACCACAATACTGGTGTTAATTCAGACTCAGGACCCCTCTGCCAGATTGCAGTCATTGTTACAGAGTCTTATCCAGGCTAAGTACTTGGGTTAGGAATTCTTGCTGTCCCTCTCTCTGGGCATGATGGTTAATGCAACAGACAAGTTCTCTGGCACTAAAGTGCCAAGCAAGTCAAGATTATTCCTGTGAAATTAATTCAACTACAACAGTAACAGGCTAATCCATTACAGTGGTATCTATCGGGGCTAGTTGAGAAATAACGTACCATAAAACCCTGTTTTTGGTCTCCTTTTGGCCGAGAAAAGAAATCCACAGCTATAGTGTAAGCATTATAACAACCCAATTCTCAACACACAGTTAGTGCACTAAATGTGATAGTTGTGTCTTCCCTACTGGTGGTAAACAACGTTCAACAGTAATTTTATAGAATTAGATATCTAAAGTACAGGGGCTTGGGGACCAGGTAATGCCAGAGGGGTAAGAGAAGAGAAAAAGAAAAAAGGGAAAAAAATGTTTTTTTGTGGGGGATTTTTGTTTGTTTTTTTTAAGTCCTCTGCTCTGTGGTATGGGAAGGGGCAAATAGGAGGAGGGCAAGGGATCCTATTGGTGTTAGGGGTATGTTGTTATATAGCAAGGAAAACTTGGTACAAAATTGGTAGTGGGAAATGGGGATGGGAAAAGACTATACAACTGATATAAGTATTAGAGAAAAAGTTTAAGGGAGACAATTGAAAAGGTAGAAAGGAAAAAAAAGTAAATTTGAGAATGAATGAAACACAGGAGAAAGAGGCCAGGTGAAGAAGTATGGGTAAAAGTAGGAGGAATATTAGGGAACAAAGTAAAATTCCCTTACCCTCCAAAAACTATATTGGGAGAAATATAAAGGCAAGAATAAGCAAAACATGCATACACAGACATGCTCATAAATGGGTTAAATAATGGAATAAATGTGTGGAGGGAAATGTACAGAAGGAGGAAAAAAGCAAAAAATAAAAAAAAATAATTTTTAAAGTAAAATAAAAATTAGAAATGTAAAATAATAAAATCAAATAATGAAGAGTAGAAGAAAGTTTTCTAGTGTTTTGGACATGTGACTCCTTTCCTCTAGCTTGGATTAAGGAGCAAAGCTCAGGCCAGGATATATCTTTGTTCACACTGGAAATCTAAGGTATCTTTCTGCCCACAGAACAGTGCTAGGCCTAGAGATCTGCTCACAGTGGGAACATGGCACCAATGTGAGCTTCCAATCCTGTGTAACTCAGGCTGAAACTAGCCTCTGACACAGGAACTGAATCTGTGATAACCAGACCCTGCCTCTCAGCAGGAGTCCCCCCAGTCTGCTGTCCAACTGCAAGCAGTTTCCCATGACTGTCCTTCCCTCATCCTGTCTGGAAACTCGGCGGTGTGGAGCAGCCAAGGGGCTGTTCTCAGGTCCAGGTTCAAACACCCAGCCCTTCCCTACAGTTGTGTCCCCACCAGCTCTTGCTCCACACAACTGTGTCCTCAGGCACTGGTACCGCAGTCACTCACCAACTGTTGACTCAGGAGGGCCCGCTCGGGAAGCAGTGTCTAGCATTCTTCCTGCTGTCTCCAACTGCATAAGATTCTCCTGGTGTAGCTCTCCAGTTCTCTGTGTACAGAAAAGTTGCTAATTTCACTTTGCTGGTGGCTACCCAGCTGCCATTGGCAGCACCCTGTGGTCTCCCCTCTGCAGCACGCTCTATTTCTTCAGTATTACTTAATCTTATTTTGTTCACCTCTGTCAGTTCCCTCATGGTTCCTGTATACCCTCCACTCACTTTGGTTGCTCTCCAAGCTATTGTTTTCCAGGCTCTAGACACTTTGTCCTGCAGAAGCTGAGTTGCTGGCACTCACTGCTCCGCCATTTTTCTCACCCGATTACTGTATTTTTTAATCCTGCAATTTTGGTTTGTACTTTCCCTTTCACTCAGAACTTAGGTATAGGGCTGGTGAGATAGCTCACTGGCATAAGCGCCTGCCTGGCAAGCGCGAGGGCCTGAGTTCGACTCCCGGTACCCACATACGAAGAAAGGGCCAGTGATATTGCTCAGCAGTATGGGCGCCTACTGGTGCACGAGGTCTTGAGTTCGACCCCCGGTACCCACAAAAAAAGAACTTAGGTGTGTATACATTTCATTTATAATTCACACATAGTAACTGTACATATTTATGGGTACAGTGTGACTTTTAACTACATGTTTAATGATCAGATTAGGGTAATTGATGTATCTATCATCTCAGATATCATTTCTTTGTGTTGGGAATATTCAAAATCCTCTCTATTAGTTATTCGAAAACATTGAATTAATTGTTACCAACCATAGTTATTTTACTGTGCTAGAGAATATAAGAAGTTATCCTTCCTATCCAACTGCACCCGTTACCATCAACTATTTTCTCTCCGTTCTTCCTTCCCCACAGTCTTCCCAGACTCTGATAACCACTATTTTATTCATTATTGATTTGAGACCAAAGTTTTATCTTCACATATGAGTAAGAACAAACAGTATTTGTTTTGCTGTGCCTAATTTATTTTACTTACCGTAATGTCCTCCAGTTCCATGTTGCTGCAAATGACAGAATTTCATTCTTTGTATCCATTTTGTGTGTGTGTATGCGTTTGTGTGACATTTTCTTTATTCATCTGTCAATGGACAACTCGTTTGAGTCCATATCTTGGCTATTGCGAATAATGTTGCAATAAACAATCTCAGAGTTTTAATTTTATTTTGTCTGAGAGATTTTAAAATTTACTATTGGATTTTCTTTACTGTGAATTATGATAATACTGGTTGTGCTATACCTTACTGAATTTGATGATACTTTCTTGTGGACTGGCATGTGGAAAAGTTTTATGTCTATTCCCTGAGTACTTTCACAATGTTTTATCGCCCCATTGTAAAGTTTGCTATATGTCTAAAAGATCTATCTTATGATTATGCAGAATAGCTCTACTGCTTGGATCTTTTGTCATTTGGCCTGGCTCGGACAGTTGTGTTAAACTGTGTTATTGGCATGTTTCTGCATATTCTTCCCTGAATTTCCTACAATTTCTGCTCATGAAAGTATATACATGTTATGTACTGCATCAATATCCATAATTGTTTTACTTTGACTGGGAATCACAGCTTTCAGTCTTTATAAAGACCAAACAAAAGTGGGCAAAAGGGTGAAAATAGTATAAGATTTTTGTGAAGTTTTACATTTATTAAAGGTGGGGAAAGAAACATGCTCTGCAGAGCGAGTGTGAGCCAATTAAAGGTAGGAAAAGAGGTATACTCTACAGGGTGAGAGCAGATCACTGTGAAAGAGAGCGTGCGGTGGTCGAGAACTTAATGGCAGCTGTCTTTTGTACTCTCACTCCTCAGGATGACGTCAGGTCTAGGCCATCCTATCAAAAACATGCTTGAGTTCTTGCAAGAATTGAAGTTAGCACTTCCTGATTAATCCCAGGTGCACGGCTTGTAACTGTTTTTTACACATCCTGGGTCTCTGGGATTGACAAGTCATGGCCATACCTTAATCTCCTGCCTCATTTCCCCCTAACACACATAAATCCCCATAATTCTTTATGGACGTGGAGGGTGTATGGGGTCTCTGTCTTCATATGGCTACTTCCTGATGAACAGGGCTATAGGCCCTACCTACTGGGGATTATGTGCTCTCCAACTGCCTTGGGATGTTCGTAGCTCACTGGCTGGGCTGGAAAAAAAAAAAAACATCAGAAGACAATAAGAAAGGAGTTAATGTCAGTATGTTAAGTTGCCTGTTCAATAGAAGAAAGCTTGGTGACTTTGTCAGGAGACTAACTTTACTATTAGGTTGGGGCTGTAGAGCCCAAATATGAGCAGGTCAGTCTGTGGAGGAGAAAGTATGGCAAAGAGAGATACTAGATAGGCAGGCAACCAGTGTGCATTTAAACTGTGGTAGATTATGGGTTAATACTGACTCCATTTTACCCATACTTGGAGCAGTACAAGCACAGTGGCAAAAATGTTATAAATTTTGAAAGATAAATGAGAGAGAGAGACAGAAACAGAGACAGAGAGACTGAGACAAAGAGACAGAAAGCAAATGAAGAAAGAAGACCAAGGAAAAAATCACCTGTTGCATAGGTAATGAATAGAAGTTTAAAAATTAATTTAAATCTGACAAATCAATTAATAGAAAATTAGGGGAAACGGGAACTATCATAAGCCCCCACTTCTGTGCCCATAGGGAGTAGTTTCCATCAACGAACAAGGTGTACTTGCCTAGCCACCATTCAAGATCTGAGGGTCCAGTTTGTTCCAGCTGAACTTTTTTTTGTGTGTGTGGGTACCGGGGGTCGACCTCAGGACCTCACGCGCCAGCAGGCGCCCGTGCCGCTGAGCGATATCACCGGCCCTTTTTTTGTATGTGGGATCCGGGAGTCGAACTCGGGCCCTCGCGCTTGCCAGGCAGGTGCATACGCCGCTGAGCCATCTCACCGGCCCCCCAGCTGAACTTCTTATGGGCCACCTTAGAAGGGTGGAAAGGTTGGAGCTTACCAGAAGGGGTGGCCTGATGTAGTGACTGTTAAATATCTGGAAACAGAAGATTTTCTTGGCTATTATAATAAATCATGTATTCAATAAATATTCAAAGATGTGTTGCACATCAATCCATCCTTTATTTACAGTAATTCAGGTTTCTGTTTAAAGGGCACTGATAGCTCAAACCATAGTTTAAAATTCCTGTGAGTCTCATTATTACACTGCTTTAATTTTTTACTGAGCATTTACCACTATTCTGCTAAAATTCTATTAGTATATTCTTTAACATCTAAACTTCACATGTAACTTCATGTAACTTCACAGTAAACTTGTAAAGTTCACAGTAAACTTCACAGTAACATATAACATGTAAACTTCACAGTAAACTTCATGTAAACTTCACAGTAACATAATTTTTTGTCATCTTTGTTTTCTATTCTAGCTACACCATCTGGCACACTGCCACCACATAATGTACTCTAAATAAATGTTTGCAACATGTATGAATAACATCTATTCATGCCTTCAGAGAATAAAATATCTGGTGTAGAGGTAGGAAAATAATATAATTTTATAAGAAATTAATCAGCTATGATGTACAACACTTCACCTCCTCATTCAATACTCAACATATATTTGATAAGCATCTGCTTTGTTCTAAGCCCCTGTGCTAGCCACTGTGGGTATAGAGATGAATGCAGTACAGTTCCTGATTAGTATGGGATCTAGCAGGAAGGTTCCAATTATGAATTTTGCATTAAGTTACTGTACATTAACATTAGATGGTGAGCTCTATTAACAGACAAAATTCAACTAACAGTGACAGAAACCAGTGGTTTTCAATACTTGGAGAACCACAGAATGATCTGGGAAGGTTTTGACAAGACAAATCACCTACAAAGTAGTACAATTCTTATGAAGAGGAATTGGGCAATATCTAGCATATAGTTGTTGATCCATAAATCTCAAGTCTCAAAATTAAAGAGACAATGGGAAAATATGAAAATGTTGCTTATTACAGCAATATGTGTTATAACAAAAATTGGAATAGTTAAATATCCATGAATAGATTTGAAAAATAAAATAATTTAATATTATATAGCTGTACAAAGGAGTGATGACTATTTCTGTATATTCATCTGAAACATTCTCTAAGATATATTGTTAAGTGAAAAGAATCAAGCTGGGCAAAACCATATAGTACATTATCATTTATCAAACATGATGAATGAATGCATATATGTAATCAAATCATAATTAACAAACTAAAAATTGTATCTATGAGAGAAAGTACAAAGTGGGAGAGACAAGGTGACAAGAGGACTTCACTAAAAATGTTATTCGATAGATTGTACCTTGGCAGTATGTAAACTTTCCACATATTTATAAAAACTAATTAAATAAGATAAAAATAATTCATATTAATGAAAGTCAAAATGAATGTCATGGACTTTATTGTTCATTCAGTTTTTGACATTACAAGAAAGAAAGTATTTCAAATAATTTGTTCTGCATATTCCTAGTAGGCTACAACCTCAGGATCAAAGGAACCACATGAAATTTTTAAACTGTTGTTTGGAATTACTATTTTTAATGATAGTGTTGGCATATTTTTTTTGTTTTTTTGGTTTTTTTTTTTGGTATCGGGAATCAAACTCAGGACCTTGCGCTTGCCAGGCAGGCACTTGTGCCACTGAGCTATATCCCTGGCCCTGTTGGCATGTTTTTTAAACATTGTTGGGTGTAAAGTGTGGGATGAGTTATTTTGTTGTTGTCACTGGGAGCCAAGACTTGTACCTTCAGGAAAAGGATATACTGAAGTAAGACCAATGACAAAGTACATATCCTGGAGACCTGAATTTGAGTAGGAATTATCACTATGAATTCATGATGTATTTTAATTCCATCCTCTACAAGGCACTAGAAACCATGATAAACCCGGTAGCAAGGAGCTAAACACCATGATTTTACTCTCTAGAAAGCATTTTCCATTAAAAAAATCAAGATTACATTATACATTAGTTTATTTCATGAAATGTGTATGGTGAGCCTTGAATAACTTTTTGTATCAGAAAACAAAAAGCTATCAAAAAATACAAGGTCATGCGGAAAGGATTTGAGAGCCAACCTAAAGAGCCTAAATGTCTAAAATGAGACAATTTGAGAATCTACAAGAATAATTAAATAGATTTAAATACATTGTGTTTAAGTATTATGTTTATAATGATTCTAAAATACACTTTGTAGAGTCACCTTTAAAAGTGCTAGGGAGGGCCGGGGACTTGGCTCAGCAGCGCTGCACCTGCCTGGCAAGCACAAGGTCCTGAGTTCGATTCCCGGTACCAAAGGAAAAAAAAAAGGGCTAGGGCACAAATTTATTGTCTGAAAACTGGTAAATAAAAGAAAATGATCAAATAATTATCTATTTGCATGTGCGCTATCTACTGTAACACCAAAAAGTTAATAAGGAGGAGAGTCTTTTTAGAGAATAATTCTAGCTATAAATGAAGAAAAATAAATGGAGTGTCTTCATTCTAAAATCTGCAATAAAATTTTGGATCTAGGCAATAATCATCAATGTCGAACATAAGAAGACAACCAGATATTATATGTGTCCAGATAGGAGTACATAGCACTACTTGGAAAGTATTCTTGCTAAAAAATAAAAATAAAAGCTAACTTAAATGTAAAAAAGCCTCTATCTGTAACAACCAATTTACAGAAAAGAGAGGAGACAGAGGGACATATTAAACAATGACAAAGGGAGAATGCCAGCAAAATCTAGATTGTAAGAAACTCTAGAGAATAAAAGACTCAAAATTTTCAACAAATAAATTGAAAACAAAAAAGAGAAGGGATAATCTATAGATGGAAAGAGATGTAGGCATATCAACAAATTATATGCATGAGAATAAATTGGATCCTCAGTTGAAAAATGAAGTTTCAAAAATTAAGTATGTATAAGCACCTGGAAAATTGAACTAAGAATGAATATTTGGAAATATTTAGGAAAACTCTTTGAGTTGTCCCAGCTACCTGGGAAGCCAGCTTGGGCAATAGAATGAGACCCTCATCTCAAAAAACAAAGGAAAAAATGCTTAGGAATTATTACATTTTTCACATTTGATAATGTTATTGTGCTTATATTTTAAAGTGTCTATATGTTTTACAGATGCATCCCAAAGTAATCTTCTATTAAGTGATATGATGTTTAGGATTAGCTTCAAAATAACCTAGGGCTAGAGAGATCAGTGAGTGTATAAATGAAATAAGATTGATCAAATGTTATTAACTGATGAAGCTGTGAGAGAGCTGCATGCATACCTTATATCTTGCCATGTATCTGACACTTTATAACAAAAAAGTTTGTTTGTTTGTTTGTTTGTCTGTTTGTTTGTTGAGACAGGGCCTCACTATGCAGTCCAGACTGGCTTCAAACTTGCAATGTAGCCCAGGCTGCCCTCTAACTTGTGATCTTCCTGCCTCAGCATACCAAGTCCTGGGATTACAAGCATTAGCCACCACACCTGCCTCAGAATTTTTTTTTAAAATATCCAAAGTCAAAATACAGACTACTGAAATCAGAAGTTTTGGATATGGGGCTAGGGTATTAGTATTTCTAAAATCTTCCTTCAAATGAATTGACTATGTAGCTAAAGTTTAAAGTCAATTATATAAACAAACAAGACTACTTTTTTCCCAGCCCTCTTGATAAGTAGTCTGGAAGTAACCTTGCACTAGTTCAATTGCTCAGAGATGCCTCAAGGACACCATGGCTTCCATATTCCTGCTTAACCATTTTCAGCAAGTTGACTTTATGACCTCATGCTTGTCACAGCATAGCTGCAACAACTCCAGCATCTCTACCACATTCTACATATCACCATCACTCACATTTCTACTTTTAAGAAACAGCCTCTTCTACAGAACCCTTAACACATTGCCTGTATATGTAAGTAGGCATAACTAGATAACATGTGCATATAACCCCTAACTGTAGAGGAGGTTTGAAAAACCATCATCTGACAAAGAATTATGGGATAGCCATGATTAAACTGGAGAATTCCCGAATCCCTCCCTGGAGATGGACCTATTGCTTCTTTGAGGAAAAACTGTATTTTATTACCATTGGACATTGGCAGGTAGAGCTATTGGGTCAGTAATCAAAGTATCTGGTGAGAAAGGAAAAGCAGCACTTCTAAGGTCAAAAGTACAGGGCTAAGAACTGAATGTGGACTGGAGGGAATAAATTCACAAGGACGGAGCAACACACCATACCCAGGCACTCTTTGTACCTGAATTTAGTTCAGTCCTTGTAACAGTCCTACAAACCAAGTAACCGTCATTATTTCAATATTATGCAAGAGGGACCAGAGGCTCACAGAGGAAGGGTCAGGTGCTTTGCCCAAGGTTATGAGAGGTGTTCCACAGGCCATTACTTTTTCTGTCATGAGTCATAACCACTCCTGTAGATTACCAAGATCACCATGGGAAACATCAGCAAGGAAGCGGGGAGAAATCCTGTTTGCTCAGCATGTGCTACGTACTCCTTGTCACAAGGAGAGCTTTTTTCCCGTTACTCCCCAGGGTTTTCTTTTCTTTTTTCTTTTTTTTTTAATACTTGAGATTGAACCTAGGGCCTTCCTGCTGAGCTACATCCCCACCCCACCCCTTTTAAATTTTTTTTTGAGACAAGGTCTCACTAAGTTACCCAGGCTGGCCTTGAACTTCAGATCCTTCTGCCTCAGCCTCCAGAATAGCTAAGATTACAGGTGTATGCCACCATACCAGGCTAGGAGAACATATTTTGATTCTGGCCACTCCTGTGATGGTGAGAGCTGCTGGCAGAGTTGGAGACCCAAGAGTAACTCAGAGCATAATCTACCCCTCATAGAGCTGCTACCAGTCTGCATATCCTGGTCATATGTGTTATCTTGTGCCCCACTCAGTCAGGCACTGGCAGATAGCGTGGGGTCTAACACTAACTGGAGATCTGGGATATGGCAATCTCGGGGCTGACTAGCATGCTGCCCCTGTTGCCAGCAGCTTTTGTTACTCTGTCTTACAGAATGAATCTGATGTGCATTTGTTCCCCAGCCACCTGAGACACAGTTCAGTTCTGTTAGGAAATGAGTATTATCTTTCTCATGCCTCCAGATGCGTGCCCCCCAGCCTTGAATGGTGTGCCAACCATGGAAGCAAACAGTTCATCTTGAATTATGTTAACTTTGGGTCATTACAGTATTTTATTCACCACCAAGATCTTGTGAAGCCACCTCTTGTCTGTCTTCATCATCTTTTAAAGTAAAAAGAGCCTCCTTAAATATATCTCTTGACTTTGAACTC